>CP141142.1:37255143-39902643 GCA_035235625.1 Saururus chinensis
AGGGTAGGAGTCGTCCAGCACCCAGCTCCCGGCAAAGAGGTCGCATGTGGTCTGGTTGGCCGCGATGACACTCTTCTTCTTAGGCAGCTGCCTGTGGTGGCCTCTCCCCACAACAAGAACAGATGAGGAGACCACATGAAGATGGAAAAGAAGAAGAAAAGGCAGCAGCATGTGAATTGGAAGTAAAGAAGAAGAAGAAGCCATTGAAAGAGAGGGGGGAAGGACAGAGGTGGGGGTGGTGCCGATGGAGGGTGTTAAATCAGTGTAACACTTGTGCCGATGTTTGCTTCTTTGTGTGCATGTGAGGGTAGCTGCAGATTCACGTGGAGTATTATATTTATAGCTTGCATTCGTCGGTTTATTCCACAGTCACGGGTTAGGTGCAAGACTTCATGGGCAATTGACATCTACTAGTAGTCCCCACTGGCAGAGGGGGCTTCCTCTTTGCAAGAGAAACAAACACATGAACCAGGAACAAAGTTACAAACTCAGTGAAGCAAAGGCTAGTAACCCGCAGGGCCACCATAGTGTGAAAGTTACTTGCATCTCTTCGATTTAGGGATGAGTTTTTTCATGCTCCCTCAAACAATGAGTTCAATGTAAAAAATACATATAAAGCCCTAATATTTGAGATCGATAATATATATTATACAAATGAGCATGTGGTGTTTCATTGATCTTATGGATGAAGAGCTTTTATGTGTTTCTTAGGCGGGGCTTATTATCAGAGTGAAATATCAAAAATACATTTTCAATCTAACTGCATGTCTTATTAGTACAGTCCTAGTGTAAAGTAAAATCTACTTTGAGCCTCATTGAGCTTACTACTTTGGTTTTCTTTAATTATGTTAAAGCCTGGTCTTGTGTAACTATATATGTTGTAGTTGATAATGGAATTTGTCTCATGTATTATGCGTGCCCATGAAAAGCTGGCTATCTCCAGCTGGATGAAGTAACGTCTACGGTATCGGTTTCCCTGGTAAGTCTACATGGAAGTGTGTGGTGTCAATCTTGTGCGTCAAAATGGGGTGTACCGAGTCTTTACTAGGGGCAATAGAATCATTGTCCTTTGGTCTCGATGATAAATTCATCATTCAATGAATGCAACGATATGAAAGTCTGTGCCTTCAATTCTGGCCATTTTTTGTACATTAAAGAGAAGATGAGGGGCTGAACACGAAAAAAAAGGTGTTAGATAACTGTACTCTGAATTTATACTTTAAATTTATTAAAATTTTCATATATTCGTGAGATGGCGTATTTTGGTTGGAGAGTAAAGGGAGCATTACAGAGCTTACTTTTCCAATGTCCAGTAAAAATCCGCCATGTGTTTGATATATAGATTCAGTGTACGTAATATATGGTCAAAACTCATGCATTTGATGAGAAGACTACAACTAAAGTATACTCGAAGTATGCTCAAACTCTATCTTTATAAAGATTAAAATCATATCATATGCTTGGCAATTAACTCAAGCCTGGGCTAGCAGTTAGAGAAATATCCTACAGTCCCACTATGTTCGCCACGATATGAGAAGAAACCGATAGATACTTCGGTCTTTCATTAGGTTCACACCCCTGCTAGATAAAAACAAACAAGCAACTCAAAAGACATTTTAAGTTTTTACTGTATCAAATTATATTATATTATATTATAAAGTAAATTGTTGTACTAAATTTTGACTATTTGACCAAGTTTTTACCGTATTATAGTATATTATATTATAAAGTAATTGTTGTACTAATTAAATTTTGACTATTTGGTGTATATTTTATATAATTAATCTCTATTTGATCCTTATCTTACTTACCCTAATCTCCCAAAGCTCAAAAATATTAGAATTCTAATCTCTATTTTCTAGGGTTGTTAATTTTAATGTTTTAAAATTATATCTTACACTCCCGAACTCAAATTTACACAATTTTTTATATCTCTAGAAAGTTCTCAACGAACTCTATCAAATAAGATTTTATATGATTATATTTTTTTAATTTTTTTTTGCCCTATTATTTCTTAATTTTATATATATATATATATATATATATATATATATATATATATATATATATATATATATATATATATATATATATATATATATATATATATTATAATATTCAAATTTCACGTATTTTTAATGTCATTAGAAAACCCTCATAGAGTTATATCAAATGAGACATCGCCAAATTGACCTTTAATACGAATAATGTGCTCTAAGATACAAACTTCTATCACCATTATCTTTGTCAATTTATAACATAATATTTAACTTATTAAATTTAAATTCATTATTATTTACCATAAATATATATAAGTTAATATTTTAAAGCTTATGTATATAAATAATCTTCAAAGTAATGTATTATAATTATAATATACAATGGAGACCATATATTTTATTTTTAATTTATTATATTTTATTTTATCTAATTTATATTTACAGACATAATACATATAAATTCTTATTAATTATTTGCCAAATTGTAACATATCTTTTCCTTTTTTTATCCCCGTTAAAATGTATCATATAAGCCGCTGACATTGGTATACTTGACTTTGTGCCGACAAGAAGGCAGCAGCTGAGCAGCCTTATGCAGGGAGATTCATGTCAGCGACAAATCATAGCCATTAGTACTTTGCCCAATTCGGTAGTCCTGCAGAATAATTACCGCAAGAGATAAAGATAAAACACTTGGGCCCTCGTATCCCTTACCGCATGACTGTGCATGCAACTTGTTTTTCGTCGTGTTTCTCTTCAGCTCCCTCGCCTCAAGTTAGCTGAACGAACTTTCACCTATTACTCTCGTTTCTTTCCTCTCTTCCCCTCTTCTGTCGGTAGAGTCTGTTCTAAAGATAATGTACTTTTTTTCCCTTTTTTTTATACCCTTCCTTTGATGTGGTTTGATATGGTATGGTCTGATTTCAATTTATTGTAATATTTTTCGGTTCTGAGCCATACATGCTGCATGCTACTCCTTTTATCTTATATTAATAGTTCTATTTTATTTTTTAAAATAATTTATTTTTAAATATAGAATGTAGCTATTAATAGAGATAGAGAGAGTATATTTTTTTCAACCAAAGTCATGAAGAGATAGTGTGGTGGTTTATGCTTTCCTTCTTTTACCACTCTAAGGACAATCTTTTTCTTCCCTTTATCCCAGTCTTGCCTGATCTGAGATAATAAGGAATAATTTGCACAGATGAAAAGAGGATCTAATCCTTTCCTCAACCAACATGAAATTCTTCGTTTACCTAGGCCTACATAGTAAGGAATTGTTCCTCAAAAGAGTCTATCCTTTCCTTAACAGGCACTGGAAATTCTGAACTGAGGAGAAATATTTTTAATGCCATGGATGGACTCACAACGCAGTGGGGAGAGACATGTAGTGATCATATGACCGAAGTTTGGTAGCACAGCTGGACACTTGACAACCAGGTCTCTGTGAGCAGGGACATAGCCAGGATTTCAACTCCGGGGGGTCTAACAAACGAATAAATTTTGTTCACATGTTATTGTCGAAGAATAAGAACAAAATTATAATTTAAAAAACACTATCTTTTCAGCCTGTAAACACATAACGAGGGGTTCCACTCATTTTATTATGCCTTAAGAAGTTTTAATTAAGTAGAAAATTTTCTTTTTCTTTTTTTCTGAATTGTTTATAACAAATAGCACATTTCCTCCTTTTCCTGTTTTCTGATTTGTTTATGGCAGGCAGCAGGTTTCCTCCCTATCGGCAAGCATAAAACTGTAAATTTGGAAAAAGTATCCAGTTCTACTCAATAGTACTGTAGAAACCACCACTTGGTGCTTAGGTCCACTCAAAGTTTAATGCATTTTAACATATTCAAATTCATTTTAACATACTCAAATCCATTAATGACGTACAAATTCATTTGAGATCGAGGTGTTTCCGAATTAAAAATGATGAAAAATACTTAAGTGACGTTAAAGATATGTCAATAAGCGCTATTTCATCTTCTCAAAACCATTGATGTTAAAGATATGTCAATAAGCGCTATTTCATCTTCTCAAAACCATTGATGAGTGGGACCCATATTCATCAATAGTTTTGAGAAGATGAAGTAACTTTTTGACGAATCTTTTTCAACGTCATAATAGCATTACTTATATTTTTATGACCATAATACATGACCAATGGATATGTAAAAGTTGAAATTTTGAGAATTGTTAGATCCAGTTATTAACTTTCTTACTTATTACTTTTTTAATAATGTGGCAACTTTAAAAATTGTTAGACCCGGTTCTTAAGTTTCTCTCTCCCCACATCCTTAGTGATGTGGCAGCTCTCATTATTAGTCACCAAAGTTTGGTAATAAAAATTGGTTATGCTAAATAAGTCCTAAACGAAAAAGTTCAATACAAAGTAGATTAGTATAAAATTTATATATCATAGGGATACACAATTAAATCATCCACCATTACCTATATAGTTAATATATCATAAAAAATACAAATCATTGCACCTTAAAAATGTAAAATGCAGACAACCTTGCACAATTAATAATATCTTTAACTAATAGCCATCAATTTGTTTTTTGTATTTTTTTCATTTAATTTGTTTACAAGTGTAGTGCGCATGCAC
Organism: Saururus chinensis; assembly: GCA_035235625.1. NCBI lineage: Eukaryota > Viridiplantae > Streptophyta > Magnoliopsida > Piperales > Saururaceae > Saururus > Saururus chinensis. The sequence continues at coordinate 37,259,755 of CP141142.1, forward strand.
TCTTGCTAGCATGAAAAAATGAACCATAATACATATCTTACAGTGTGACATGCGCCAAATACCGCATTGAAGTTCGAACAACTTGGATTGAGTCATACAGTTAGTGAGTAGTATGCATCTAGCACATGCGTATTGGTGTACGCCAAGCGCATATGGGCCACAAACTTTCAATCACATGACGCTTAAACAAGGGCAGGCAAGTTCTGAATCACCCCCCACCTTGTTACAACTCACAAGCCATTGAATCGCAATATGTGCATATTTTTCAATATGTAAGTTAGCGCATATTAAGTATTTTCATATAAATATAAATATAAATTTTAACATATTAAGTGTGGAATAGTACCTGAAATAGAGTGTATAAGTTGTGGGATATAAGGAGCTGAACTCATTTTGATCATCGCTTAAGTTGAAGGGAGTCTTATCGCCAATCAATGCAGTCTCAATCTTCATAAAGACATTGTTTACTAATTTTGCTGCACCAAACTCAATTACTAGTGTTCAATTGCATGGATGCAGTTAGCTGGCCTCACATGGATATCCAGACCAGTATCCATCAAGTTGGAAATAGGACATCTTGTATTTTTTTTTGGCCTTTTTTTTAATTAGAGGCAAAGGGTGTGGGGTAGCAGTTTTTATTATTTACTTTGTCTTACATCAATAGTTTTATTTGATAAAAAAATTTATTCCATATTGATAACTTCATTTTGTTAAATTTAAGTAGTTAAATACTTAAAAAATAGTATCACAAGCTTATTTTCCCTTCTCTTAAATGTAGGTTTTACCATTCAATAAAAATTATTCCTTCCATCCTAAATTAATAGCTTCATTATTAAAAAAATATTTACTCCATATTAATAGATCTAATTTATTTAATTTAAATAATTAGGTACTTTAAAAAAAGTACCATAAATTTATTTTTTATTATTTAAAAAGTAGGTTTCACTATTTAATAAAGACTATTATTTTTAAAATATAGCTATTTGTATAAAATAGATGAAATATTATTTTTTTAAATGTAACTATTAATACGGGATAAAAAAATACTTATAAAAAGATACATGGGGCTGCTACATAAAAGTAGACTGCGGGAAGCCTGAGAAACACGTACAAAAGCGTAACTACAAGCATAGGGCATCAAGAACAAGAACAGCTCTTATTGCCAGCTCTTAGATGCTATTTAACATGTTCCTTCAATCGTTGTTCCCCTGCATTTCGGACCCACTTACGTGCACATGAAAGAACCGTCATCGGGTGCACCTTATTGACCCACTAGTTAGATCAGCTGTCCTCTGAATTCTGATAATCACTTTTGGGAATTGTGTAGCCTTTGTAGGTTGGGTCCATCGTAGTCCCAATTGCATATAACGTGCTTCGTAGTTGGTGCCAATTGGGAGTGATACTGACCTCTCACCTTGCAAGATTGTTCAATTATGCAACAACTTCAGCTGCCCTCTTAATTGCCCTAACTAGGCTTCATCCTCTCTCCTTGTGTCCAATAGAAAGCTCCCATATAATGGTTTTCCACGGTGAACTCCACAGACTTTCCAAGGCCCGGGGTGAATGGAATTTTGGGCTTTTAGAGACACAATTGGGCCCACATTTGAAGGACCTTTTAATATGGCAATTGGTAGAGCACAAATGGGCCCGGCCAGACCGCAGTCTGTCTGCTTCTTTTTTCTGAAGGGAAGTCCGAGGCCGTGTCTAAAATCAACTAAAGTTAGCATATGAGGCCCGGTCGGCCCCGACTCACAAGGGTTGCCGGTTGAACCACCGGTTGGAATTGGCCCCTATTGACACACACGACCAAGACAAACCAGCCATTCTTTTGCCATATAAATAAGGGTATAGTGTAGGCCTAGTATCACGTTACGGGCCTTTACCGCAATGCTTACATATATAATATATAATATTAAAAATAATTTTTATAATATATACATATTTAATATACAATACTTTCACACATGTATACCCCAACACATATCACGGATAATTTGCTTTGCTACCCCGTAAGACTAAACGGCCCAGAAAAGAATTGAAACATGAACATAAAAACTTATTCCTCAAAGAACAGTTACTGTAACCAAACTCGGTTGTTGCAATACTAATCACTTAACTAGGCAGACTACCATAGTAACAAATTCTACTAAATAACATGGAAGTCATAGTGTTGCTTTAATCAGCTAAAGATCGGACCCAAGAATGCAATATTACCTGCGCAAAAATTTCATTTTTTTTTTATAAAATTTTGTCTAAGTTCATCTCGATAGATCGTTTGCTTTGCACACTCCATGGAAAGATGGTTTTTGTACCTAGCATTTCGTTTATATGGGGTAATAGTAGCATCTCTTTTTTACTCAGTTAAAAATGGAGGACACCCCCCACATATACATACTTATTGGTCACCTATATTTCTGAAAGTACATGCTCCGTATTTCAAGTTGTTTCCATCATCCATACGCTATATTTGCTCAGTTACTTCTAATATGACCTCTGTATTATACAGTTACCATCCTCGGCTTTCTTGACCTCCTTTGCAACGCTTTTGTGATCCACCCCATGAGATTATCTCGATCGATAAAATTTACTCCCAGTAATCCCCACTACCAGCCCTTCAGGCCTTCGCCCAGGAACTGCATAGAATACATGCATTTTTCACTTAAGTTAAAGACAAGAATCAAAAGAAAGACAACAATAAGCGTATGTCAAAATACAAGTTTGGCTGGGGAATTAAGGGGAGAACAAATGGCTAATAGCACTCATAAGCAACTCCAGGCTGAAATTGAACAGCTAAACCATTTAATTCGGCAAATAGAGGAGTATGAACATACAGTGTCAAATGATGAGTCTCAGAGCATTATAGAATTCCTCAAAATACTGAGGATTACTTGAGAAGTGAGTTGGAAAAACTCCAAGTAGCGTTGAAGGACAGCATAACCATTGTCACAAAATCGGAAATCAGGCTCAGTTTGGCTGGGAATTGCTACGAATAGATTCATAATTATTTGGCTGATTTTGGGAAAAGTTTGGGCCACATGACAAAAATTCAGACTTGAAGAGGTCAAATTTTTGCATGGCTACTTAGAGGTCACAACTCACATAGGGCGGGACAATTATGAGAGTGGACCTTATGGAACTGGCCCACAAAGTTCGGCAATTTCTTATTTGTGCCTAGCATAGGCAGGAAACTGCCAAATATTTGGATAAAATTTGTAAATTCAGAGAATTGGAAGAATGTTCACCTGATTATTCAGTTTTAGGAGCAGCCTAAACTGTAAAATCAGGGTTGTGAGTAACAATTTCTCTATGCCCATAATCAGATGGATTTTACTTTTGGCCGATGAACGTGTCAATATTCACCCACACACCCAAGAATCTACAAATTCACATAGCTTAGGTGGAAGGTGAAGAAGGCCCCCAAAGTATTGCTAAGTTTTTGCCATCTGCTACTTCATTGGATTCATAGGAATTTCTTTAGAGTAATTGATTTTGATAATACGAACTATGAATCAGAGATTTTGAACAATATTCGGCACTGAATTTTGTGATAATGGGCAGAACAGGCCTACGAGGTCATGCTTAGAACTCAAAGAAAAAGTCACCAGGAAGATTAGTGACTTGAATTCTCAGTTAAACATATACAGATCCAAATTTTGTGGTCAAGATGATCACGCTAGTGCACTTAAGTATTATCATCTGCTACTGGGGACCATGAACAAGTGGTTGCAGAAGTGAAACCATGAAATTATGTTAAGAAATTCTGAAGAATTCATGAATTTTCAGCAGGAGTTGGACTTAGATTATTCTGGATGAAGACAGACTGACTCATAATGACGTTGAATAAAAGGCTTCAAAGCCGCAGAAAGATCTTTAAGTGGAAAAAGATGCACTTAAAGACACAGAATCTATCATTGAAGCTCTTGTATCACAATAGTTTCTGTCAATCAATGAGTTAGAGGAACTCAGGCAGTCTATCAACCAATATATGGAGCTTTTGACAAAACAGGACTCATTTTTTACGCATTTAAAAGAAGAAGACTCAATTACAGGTTCAGCTGAAACGAGTGCAATATTCCCTTGAATATGCCAAGAAAGTAAACATGAGGCACCAAAGTGACCAGGCATCTCTACACAGTAGCAAGAGATGAAATTAATTTAAAGCCAAGTTAAGGCTTACTGCAGAGGTAATTGTTTGCTGGCTTGCTACACTTCATCAACAGGTTGACTAGGTTGCTGACAGATGAGTGGGACATATACGCCTGACATGTTTCTGATGATCTTGCTGATGGCACATTACAATTCAAGACGCATCAGATGAACTTGAGGACGGTATGGGCCTTATGTTAATAGTGTGGGAATCTGGGAGATGTGGTTGGAAAGGAATTCTCAAATGTTTAATTCGAAATATCATGATCTTAGCTTTGTGTGAAGCAAAGTTATGAGTTGGCTACGATTGTTATCTAAAAACTTCAAACCTAAGAAGTTTGCTTCTCAGTTGGATCAGAGAGTTCTGGAGAGATTGGAGACTCATGTTATTTCAGTCCAGGCTAAGGCGCATACAAGTTTGAGATGGTTGAGACAGTCTGCTGGTTCATTCAAACTGAATGTTGAAGGTTCTTATGTAGGCAACCCAGGTTCTCGTGGTGGTAGAGAAGTGGTTAGAGATGGGAACCTTCCAATTCATTTTTCATAATTTTTATGGCATTGGATCTAATAATCTTGCTGAGGTAAGGGCGTTCTTGAATGGGCTACTGATGTGCAGGATTTATCAACTACTGAGATTGAAACAGATTCTCAGTTAGTTATGCATTGGTTCTGTGATTCGTTGAAGCCCCCTTGGCAAATCACTTAACTGGTGTAGGGAGCTCATGTCTACTGTCCATAATTTAAACGTGACTTTTAGGTATATTTTCAGAGCTGATTGCCTTGCCAGGTTGGACTCTACTGATCATAATATCTTTTAATCATTTTTCCTCACTGCTCCCTCAGGTGCAGGATATAATAAACTTGGAGAGGCAGGGTTTTCCATATATAAGGGGTTTGATCCTTTAGTTGGGACCAACCCTTTTGCTATCCCACATGTTAGGGGTAGTGGTTTCCTTTCTTTTGTTATTATTTTCACTCTTATAGTGGGGTACAGTTTTAAGTCCCCCTCATCTATCGTCCCTATTTTTTATTATTGCAGAAATGGCTGTTTGTAAAAACACTTGAGGGTATTGCAAATTATTGCCAAATAGGAGCATTTGAATAGGTGAGCAGATGGGGTGGATGGAGAGACTCATTGCCAAAAAGGAATTGTTGATGGAGGAACTCCAGAAGAGCTTAGATGATGCATACAAGATCAGGGTTGATCTTGAATAGAAGTTGAGATATTTAAGAGGAGCAACACCGGTGGCAGTAACAGAATCACAGCAAGAAGAGTGACATGCAAGAGAAAAAAAAATTACCCACTTGAACTCAGAGATTCAAAAACACAATTCGGTTATAAATGAGTTAGATAACATTCTATAAGAAAACCAGAAGTTTATGCCACTGTTGCCTTCATGACAATAAACAGACTATCTAATAGATATTTGGTTCATCTCGAGGAAATGAAGCAGGAGGCCCTGAAAAATGAAGCTCTCGGGCTTCAAAAGTCTGAAGAAGGCCTCCCAAAATTTAAGCTCACTGAAGAGGAGGGCCGTATAAACTCTGAAATTTCTGATGATGTCTTAGAAGCAAAAGTGCACTTACATGAATTTAGAAGGGATGTATTTGCAAATCAATTCCAATATAAATGAGTATATGGCTGATGTTGGAAGAGCAAACAAGCTAGTTAATCTGGAAGCAGAGAGCAGCGCTAATAATGATGAAAAATCTAGATATCGGTCTCAGACAAGTGAATGCACAAGAAAAAAGGTGGTTGATAAAGATGAGACCATATCTCTTCTGAGAAAGGAGATTGAATCTGCCTTGGAGAGCTTAGAAGAAGTACAGGTTCAGATGGCAAATACACTTACTGACAGAAACGAAATAAAGAAAGCTGAGAAAAAGGGCAAGAATACCATAAAGACCCTAAGGGGTCAAGTAATTGAATTGTAAAAGAAAGATGAATAGCAAGGATTTTTTGCTCAAAATCGAATACTTAAAATGGCCAATAAGATTCAGAATTTGGAAGAAATGGTGCAGAAATCAAAAGAGAAGCTTCAGTTTGAGCTGGGTGAAACAGAGATGCTTCTGGCAAAAAAGCTGCAGATTTTATTAGCCTGATTTCAACATTTGAGAAGCTCATGGTTAATGCTTTAGTAACTGCCAATGAGTCTACTAAGCTAGAAATTGAGAAATACAAGGAAATAGAAATGTCTTTAGTAAGTGAGAAGGACTATTTAAACATCGAAGTTAAAAGATTGTAGTCTAATACGAACCTGAGGAACCAATAACCTTGAAAAACAACATAATGGCGTCATGGCTGAGATAAGATGTTTAGCATGTCTATTTGCAGATATATTGGCAGAGGTAGAGCCCACAGTCAAACAAGATACAGAATCAATTTTCTGTAGAAATCAAAATTTTAGGTTTCAGTTGATGCACTACATGAATTTAGCAAGGACATGGTTAGAAAATGTACAGTTCGACATTATTGCAAAGGACTGTCATATCTTTGTTTTTGAGGAAGTGTGTAGGACTGGCATATCCTTGTTACTCCTATGCCACATTAAGATTCTACTGGAAATTGTTTCAGGATTAAATGCAGAGAATAGTTTAATAGATCATGGACCTTCAGAATCTAACTAGGCCATATCTGACCTGAGAGAGCACATTTAGGGCAAATAGGTAGCTCGAAATGTGTCTTCCCTTAAAAGTAAGCTACTAGTTAACACTAAGAACAGTTTCAAGCGAATTATCAAAAAAAAATGAAGAGGGTGCAAATAAGCTGAATTTCAGAGTTATTTCAATTGGGAAGAAAATCTTGGATCTTCAGATTCAAGAAGCTTCTGTGTTAGCGCTATGTAATTCTATGGGATCGCAGCTGTCAACTTTGATGAATGAGGTTGATGGAAACTTCAGGCATGCTTTTACAACTCTTCTCATCCAGGAGAGATCACCATGGGAAATTGAAGAAGTTTATAGATATTCAGTTTCCAATATTCTAATTAATGGACCCTGAGGAGGATCAACTGATCCAGCTGAGTGCATTTCAAGTGATACAGATTTGACAAAAAGCCTGGTTAAGTTCATGATGGTAGCTGTGTTTATTAAAGACTTTCAGTAGTCTATCTTGACATCAGAGTTAAAAGAAAAAATTCCAGAACAATATCAGATGACTATTTGGAAAGCTACGGAAAAATATGATCAAGATACACTTGGAGGAGCCCTTGAAGACTTAAGCAGAGACTTGATTATGGTGATGACAAAGGATGAACTGGAAAAGCTGATGTTGATTGAAGCAGAAGCGGAATTGGATAATCTAGAGAATGAAAAAGCAGCAGCAAGAGAAAAAAAATACTGAAAAGCTGGTAAAGTAGACAAATATTAAGTGAAGTATTTACTTTTTGAGAAAATTTCCTGATAATCAAAACTCCAATTTGAGGAGCCAAACAAATGACTTTAATAGATGGCATGCAGAAGTCAGACAAATTAATAAAAAACTATAACCAAAATACAAGATCAGACTGATCATGCCTATGAACATGGAATCCCCTAAAGAGAGTACCATTTTGACCATACACCCAGGACTGAAAATGCTACCAACTTGTTAGTTGTTACCATTCATCAAAAAAACTTACCGGGATAATTTGGGCGATCTTCAACAAAAATACAGACAGTACACTTAGGCACCTCAGTTATCTATTTCTTCAGGTAAATTAGCTTTATTTAAATAAACCTGCTGCATCTCTTCTCTCCATATCTGCATATTCAAAACAATTAATTTGAATACAAATACGAATATAAGCTAGTAGAACAGACTAAACACAACAATAATCCCAGTCCAAATACTATCAGAGGGTCATTTTACTCTACTAAAAGACATAATCGAAATAAACATACCGTCTCACGAAATTCAATTCTGATATGGGGCACATTCGTTCTGTGAATATCATTCCCATCTGGACCTCTCTTGTAGTATGATTTTCCAATCCAGTGAGACTATAAAAAAGAATTAAACAGTTGAGATAGATAAAAAATTCAGAACTAAGGTTAATAACTCATAATCATAATCTAAGTAGCGCCTTTTCTCAACAATTTGAGGTCGACATTTATCTTACACCTCCATTCCATCCTATTTGGTGCCAACTCTTTCTTATGAGATAGCACAATCATATCCTTTCTTCTTAACTCCATTCAAATTTCAAGTTCTCTTAGGTCTTCCTCTCCTTCTTTTGGCACCATTGGCATGGATCTCTTCCAACCTTCTTACTTGGGCATCTATTGGTCTTCTTTGTACATGGACATACCTACACTCCCTAAGCTTCTCCTCTAATGGTGATAACCCTGAGCTCTTACATATATACTCATTCTAATCCTATCTCTCCTAATTATCCCACAAATCTACCTTAGCATCCTCATTTTAGCTACAAATGACATTTCTTTAGTGTCAAGCATTCAAATCCATAGAGTATTGGAGGCCCAATAGCTATCATATAAAACTTGCCTATAAGCCTATATAGAACACGCTCATCACATAATATTCCCGACATTGTCCCCCATTTTATATAGCCCACATTTATCCTATGTACCACATTACTATCAATATCTCCCTCTTTATGGATAATGGAACATATTAAAATTACTCACATCTTAGCACTTCTTACTCATACATTTCTATATTTCTTAAAGTTAAAATCCATATACTTTATCTTAGTACTACTAATTTTAAAACGTTTTGATTCTAGAACTTCCCTCCACAATTCTAATTTAGAATTTAATGTTACTATAGTCTAATCAACTAAAACTACATCATCCACAAAAAACATGCACCAAAGTACTTTATCTTGTATATATGCAATTAGTGCACCCATAACTAAAGCAAAAAATAAGGGCATAAGTTTGACCCTTGATGTAGACCTACCATGACTAGGAACTCCTTGGTTTTCCCCTAATTGCCCTTATACTAGTCACTACCCCATTGTACACATCTTTAATAATAACTATGTAATGTCCAGTAACCCCTTACTTCTTCAAGACACTCAAATAAGCTCTCCGGCACTCTATCATAAGCTTTTTTCTAAATATATGAAAGTCATGTAGAGGTCTTGTTTCCTATCCATATACTTCTCATATAACGGTTAAGAACTGCAGTCACGATATTATGTACCTTGAGTGCATGTGAAAATCCTGACTGATACACTGAATTCCGAGCAATCTCACACAAATCACTTGAAGTTAACTTCCAAACCTGTAGCAGAACTGTCAGCCTAATTAAAGCGATCAAAAGAGATGAAAAGCTTCATTGCAGAGAAATGCCTTACCGAAGCAGCAATGCTGTACTCTTCAACTAATGGCTCCTTAGTAAGGTGGATTTGTAGAGGGTCATCCGTGGATAGAGAAACATTTAGACCCCTTGAGAAGAACATCGGAAATGGATTTCGATGATAATCCAAAAATAAGGAGTTGTTGCTTAGAGGCGACATAGCCAGACCAATCTAGTCCAACCAATAATAACACATCTTCAATTTAGTATAATTAAAATCCAAAAAATGAAAAGAGATCTCATTAACAGTAAAGTAAGAAATCTTCACAAGACTGTGTATTACCTGCCCAAGATAATATAAGTATTGAAGTACGGGAGATTTTCTCAAATTGATTCCATGCGCAATATTGTGGGCTGTGAGAAAAGTTGCAGCAAGGTGATCAATGTCCCCAGCCTGCAAGTAATATAGCATTGTGAGATATTCATAAGGAAGACACAATAAAAAAAGGATGATGAGAGTTGTCCCACATACCTCACCAGAATGTGGACGAAATTTTATCGTTGACATGCCCTTTGATTCACGCAACTGACAAAGGGTAAAAGAAAACACATTAGCCTGCCATTTATTAGTGTTCAAAATGAGGAGCAAGGAGGAAACTGATCAGTGCTTGTATATTAGTATTAAAGAAAATAAAGGAAAAATACACTTTATTATGCTATATTAGCTCCAATGAACATAATATTTTCAAAAATTTAAAGCATATGAGATAGTAGGATAAACACCTTATTTAATGTGTACAGATTCGCATAACAGTAGTAGACATAATAGGAAAATGCAGGATTGAACACATTGGTCCACTGTTCTGGTGTAGGCATGTGTTTTGTAGGGCGTCTTTCAGGTTTACTTTCATCATCCACCAAATCCAAACCTACAACCTGAAAAGGAAATATAAGTGAAGGGTTACAACTTGCTTTTAATTATTAAGACAATGCTAAGAAGAGTAAAAATCATTGACAATCTTGCATGAACATCAACAAACATCCAAAGACTCCTGCCAGATGAGGCTAAATAACAAAAACCCAAAAATGTTTACCTCATCTATTCTAACCAGCTTAAAATAGAAAGCAAGTGTATACAATATTCATTTATGCAACCCATTATTAAAGCTTTTTTCTTTAACTTGACATCTATATTGCCAAGGGTAAGCTAGAAAGTTGTTTTACTGAAGATTAAACAAATAAGTACCATGACAACCAAAATTTTTAATAAAAAATAATTTTTTTTTACTTTTCAAAAACATCTTTTGACCCTATAATTTTTCTTATGATCTTGCTTGTTGAGGATTGTTTTACTCAACTTGTACATTGGTGAAGTTTTATATGTATGGATGTAACTTCTGTAAAGTATACCCCCCACAAAAGACGGAGAGAATAAAGTTACTGAAAATGCTTGGATTCAATCTTTCGAGAAGGGGGGGGTTTGAAATGGTGGAGAGAGAAAGAGAGAGAGAGGCTAAAATTACCAATTCAAATATCTAAAATACACAAACCTGCTTTAGAAAAAGGTGCAACTGTGGATGAGAATCAGGATTCACAGTAACTTCAAAAAGGGGAAGAAAAATGTTGTCCAGAATGTTCTGGAATGAAGTGACAATTCCCATTTCCTTGTATATATTGTATAGACGTGGCAACTGGAATAAAAATGATAAGGATCAGCCTTCAAAATCATAAGACTCTTAAATCACTATGCTGACTAAAAAGTAAAGTCCTAACTTAGGATAAATCATATCCTTGACAAAATACAAGATGAAAATAGTACCTGAATTAACCAAACAACATTTTCACTGTATAAGTCATTGTTCACAATCCAACTAGCCATTTGATCCCACTCACTTTGTTTTCTACCATAGATTGATATCCTATACTCAGCCATCTGTCCGTCAGTGTGCACATGATTCAGGCCAAACAGCAAACTTATTGCAAAAATAATCTTCAAAGATACATTGGCATAGAGAACACTCTATGCAGCCTAAAAACGTTCTTTAAGTTTCAAAAAACTGGAGTTTTTGCTTAGAGCATACACGCTCATGAATGTTGTACAACAGAAAGTATCCAACAGTGGTGAGTCTCAAGAATTATTGGACACAGTCACTGCAACCACAATCAAGATTGTGGAACCTAAAGTTCGGAGTTCAGAATTGCTCAGAACCATAATTTTATCATGTACATATGTAGCCTGGAATAATATCAAATTTGACTTATCACTCATCCATGTACATTTCTTCCGAATTGACTAATCCTTCTTCTGTTGAAAGATAAGTGACCCCTCATCCAAAAAAAAAGGAAAAAGAAAAAAAAACAAGAAAGATTTCCAAATGATTTAATAAATAATGAAAATACCATTGAAAAGTTTTTGCGCTAACTGGTAAAATCAATACAAATTCTGCAATGAGCACCTGGTATTTACTGGCACCAAGATCAGAAAACACTTGTTTTGTCAGCTCAGCCAAGAAACGACCTATTAAACAATAGTGAATAAGGTCAGTATCAATTGTTTGACATATTGAAACGAATTACTTTGAACAAGAAGAAGAGGTGTCATCATTTGTCTGGTGCCATCTATCTGAGGAAACAATAAAAATATATGCAACCACTTGATTCCGTTATGCTTACAAAATTCATGTGAAAGAGTAGCATGTTATTTATTAGATACCATACCCAATGTATCACTCAAAACAAGGGAATCATCTTCAAAGCACTTCTTGTCCCAGCAATTAAGGGAAGAATCCATTAGATGATGGTGCATGAACTACATTAATATAATCAGGACTCCAAACCAAACTAAAAACCAACCGGATGAAATTGGGGCATGGCCCCCGCTTTCCAATTACAAAGTGAACAACTGGATCATGCTTACCTTGGATAAGATTATCTTGTTTCAGGAATATTTCCCGAAGCCTACTCTGACCACAAGGATTATATTTGAGGTTGAACTTATCAAAGCGATGAAAAGTGCTCTTATCCGCATGAACATCTAACAAGTCAACATTAAGATCATACCTGTAATAGCATAGTTAGTAAAAATACAACAAACAACAACAATAACAACAACAATGATGATGATGACAACAACAATGGCAAATGACAATGACGATGATGACAACGATGACGACGATGATGATAGAACTTTTAACCAAACTTAGAATTCAAACAGTAATAAAGAAGTTTTACACTACCCCGTCAAATCTAAACTCTCAAAAACTTCTTTCAATGTCAGATACGTTCCATCTCGAAAAATAACAACCTGCACAACATCATTTGAATATTAAGTGAAAGAATTACATTCCAGACTAAGAGGCTGTTTGGGTATGGAAACTGGAATTGATTCATCAATTCCACATCAATTCCATCAGGAATCACGGAGATATAGGTTGGGTGTAGAAGGTGGACGGAATTAAAAAGTTGATTACAGGTCGTTCCCAGACGGAATCACCAAATCACCTTGCGTGGTGATTCCTTCAATTCCGGCTTCCAACCCCTTGTTTCGGAATTAAAGATTCTATTATTTTTCAATTGTTACCTCTCATATCAATTTGAGCCTTGAAAAGTGTTCCTATAAGTGGGGCCCACTTTAAAGGTTGAAAACTACCTTACCCATGTAGGATCTTGGTTGATAGGGTTCGTCGATATGAGCACAATAGTCCCAAAAGCATGCATATCCAAGTTCGGGAGAGAAAGTTATGTTAATTTAAAGTTTTAGAAATGGGTTTGACGCGACATTCAAATTTATTCTAAAAATTTTTATTACCAACCTTAATTCTCATTCGATAGTGAATCAATGGAATTAATTCCAAAAAATTATACTTCCGTTCCTAAAAAAATTCCACACCCAAACAGCCCCTAAGACTAAGGTAGTAAAAACAATTAAATCACCATTATCTATATGAATACCTCATCAGGTTCTTTCCTCAACTTTGATTTTATAAACCTTAGAAGATGCTTCTGATTCATGCAAGCTGAATGATGAACATGTGTATCAACTTTCCTCACATTGTAAAAGTCACGATGAGGTGCACTTTTTTGTGCCAGGAATTCTCTATCCGCATTAAGCATCAAGTGAAGACTAAATTTCTGAATCCCACCGAAGTAACATCAGTACCAATTACACAAGAAATTTCACAAAAGCAAGTATAACTAGAGGGTTATAAAAACTGTTGCTATAGAACGTACTTGCTCAAGAAGGACTAAGCGATGATGGCATAAAGTACGAATATTTCCTATTGCAATTACTCGAAGGATGTGATGCAAATCAGTAAAGAAAGTTGTAGCATCCGCAACAGGAAACAGCCTTTCGGTTGCTAAAGACAGTGAAAACATATAAATTCAGTAAAACTGAAAAGTTTCCAATAATGACAGTTAACAATTCATCCAAAAAAATAAATGGCATTTCTCACCATCTTTGTTTGTATAAACATGGACAACTCCATCTTCCATTCGAAAATAATGCTGAAAATTTTCATACCACATATTAAAAACAGAAAAAGAAAAATAACATACATCTTCCATTAGTTTCAATATCTATCAGGCCAATTGTTAGTTGCAAAGCACTTGTCACTCAAAGTAGTCAGACATTGACTGACACAAGTGAAAAGTGCTTTCAGCAAAGCAACAAAAAAAGAACCAAAAGTAGAAAAAAATGAAATTAACAGAATTTTACATCAGTTTTGGTCTCAGCTATATAAGCAAATGGGTTTGGATTAGGCTTTGGTGTACTGGGATCAGTAATAACTTCATTCTCCCATGGGGCAACTTCTTCTCTGAAGACATAACTTCTACGCATTTCAAGACATTTTTGCAGAAACCTATAAACTTCTGCTTCATCTGCAGATGGCACCTCTGAGAAAAAACCGAACCAGAAAATAATCAGCACTATCATTCTTATCAGTTACATCTGAGTTGCAAACATGACAACATTTTTAGTTTATGTTTCCTGTCATACAAGCAATTTATATGCATGGTGACCTCAAACATGCCGCTGTGACCTAACTAGTCAGAATATCAATCGGCTTCCAGATTGAAGGAGTTGTTTGCCGTAAAAATGGGAGTCTTGCAAAAGATGACCTTACATGAAAGAAGAATGCACTATTTGTGCGGCGAATTTTCTGAGTGGCTCAATTCCTCAGGTTGCCTTTTCTTGAAAGTAAAAACTATATATCTTAAAAGGTTAAGAATTAATCTATATAACCCTATTGCCTGCTTGTAGGGATTAGCAATTCAAAAACATTCATACTAAAATATAAATTTTGTGTCATAGTAAGTCAGGACAAACAACAGAAAGAAAATTCATAGAGAAACAGATTTATTACCAATTGGTGTAATTTTAAGTCTGACAAACGTTTCCTGTTCTGGCTCCTTTCTCAGAATATCAGCTGCAACTGGGTGAGGAGGGACACCATGCAGGTCGCCAGATACACTATGAGAGCGGATCATGCTGCTAGCTGCAGCAATAGGCTTTTGTTCTCCAGTGGAATTGATATGATCAGGAAAATTCTGAAGCAAGTCATTACACTCTAAACCCTATGAAGAAAAATTCAAATGGCTTTTTCAAGAGACCGCAATAAATAGATTATGAACATAAAAACAGAGGGCATTATTAAGGGCAGTTACGAATCAACTGCGTCCCTAACCTGTTCTAATAATTAAAGCATGACAAAAATGGATGAAGAAAGTCCTTAAAAAGCTTACAGTGTTTCCATTTGCATGCATGTAGGTAGTATCCAACTTCGGATTATCTTGCAAAGTATCTTCTTCATCAGACCCCTCTACACTTTCAAATGCACTTGCACTCGCAACAGGAGACTTGGGGGAAGATTGTCTATATACATGTGCACCTCTTGTGCCAGTAGCACGACTTACAGGTTGCCTATTACCTGAAAAAAAAAATTAATATGATATTGTCATATACTTCATCATTACACTAACTTGCAACAAGCAACAAGTTTCTCTATTGACAAGTTGGTCAAAAATTAAGACTTAGAGAATAGCTTATAAAGCCTCGTTTAGCTACACTCCTTGTCTGGCCAATTCATCGCATTGGTTAGATTCAAAAGTTCAGTAACTTCCGCCACAAAAATTGTTGTCACATACTTTGCATGGGTGTGATCAATTAGAAACAAAATTTTTCCATTGAACATTTTAATTTTATTTTTTTGGAAATAAAAGTAAAGAAAACCATAAGGGTGCAAAGAATGATATATACAGTAATAAAACATAATGCTTCTTCATAATCCCCATAAACATCTTATTTTCAGTTTGTAACCAAATGAAGCAGCAAAAAGCATCGGCAGGTATGAAAATTTTCTCCAGTATGAGGTTCTTCACAGTCACGGGTAAACCATAAACCTATTAACTGGGAAGTCCTACAATGCCTTGTTAAAAACAAATATGACTACGCCCAAATCATCAAGTAATTTAAACCCGTTAAATAAAATATATTCGAATAACAGACTTCAGAATGGGTGACAGTACGTATAAGCTTGTTTGCTACACCGTCACTAGTTTCCGCATAGAAGCATATCGAGCCACTTCCAATAGACTAAAAGATTTCCAGTGTGTAATGGAGCTTATGGAACGAGATGGGACATCTGTGAAGTCAAAGGTCTATCCACCATTAGAAGCTAAAATCGCTTGTAGAAAACTTCAACTTGCTCAACATAAGAAATGCTACAATTTCAGTCATTCTTGGACCATCTCCAGTCAGTCAATAATTAGTTTGCACCCATTTCCAAAATGCATTTTGCTCTAACAAATTTGTTACTCAGACATCTCATAATATTTAACAGAGGAGACAACAAAAACCCATTACTCTCATCATTCCAACAGCAAGAAACCTTTCACTTCACTCCGGCGAAAAATCCGAATACAACGTACCTTCCGGGAGCGTGTGGAGCCGCGGCAACCCGGCCGGAATGGACAGATTCCGGTCATCCGCAGTTAACAGGCCGTTCGCCTTCTCCTCACCTCCGTAGGCAGTGGCCACGGCCGTCACGTCCGGCAGAGACGCCGACATCCTCCGGTGCTGCGCCACTGCCCCTTTCCGCCGGCTTCTCCGCGAGGCCCTGCCCGCGTGCTGCGGCGACTGGTCGTCGTCGCCGCCGCCGCCGGCGGAGTGGTCCTTGTCGACAGCGCGAGCGAACTCGAGGATCTGGGAGAGGGTCTTCCGGTGCATGTAGTAGGCGGAGACGGCGACGACGGAGGCGCCCACCAGCGCCGCCATGGCCAGGTGGAGGGCATAGTTGTCCATTTGCCCCATTTCTTGGCCTCCCTAGTAGTACTACACTGGAGGGGTTAGAGGGAGGGACTGTATTTTAGAAAGGATGAGTTAAATAGGGGTTGGTATTTATAGAGAATTTTGTGGGATGGGAATAAATAGGAAGGGTTGTAAGTGGTGGTGGTGGTACTTAGAGCACCATATGATCAATATGGCAATGGCATTGATCAATGTGGCATTGGTAGATGAGAATAGGATATATTCCTTTGGAGCTGGTATAAAAGTGATATATTTTAAAAAAAAGTATTTTTAATATTAAGAAATGTTAAATTATTGAGTAGGGCCAACCGATAGGGGCAGGACGATTTTGATTGCACGGTATCTATATTTTATTTTAGGAGGCCGATAATTTTTTTTAACCCGCCTACCCTTAAATAGCGTGAGATTCGACGATGCATAATATGTCATGATGTATATTAACTTTGCTATGTATTTAAATGTTGGAGCTATGTATTTCATTTCAAGTTCCTATGACTTGGTTGTGATTCCCTTTTTGAATAACACTTTAGTAGCCACTTCCTATCCAAGTTGTTATTTTATTTTTTATTTTTTAGGCATTAAGCAAATTAGAAAGTTAACTTTATTTTTTGTCCTTTGATGGATCCATGGAATTTTTATAAGAAAGTTGAGATGTAAACTGAAACTATAGCTTGGAGGAAAGTTGTGGGGAATACTTTAGATGGGGTCATAGATCAATTAGACCCATTTTGTTCTAATTAAGATATTAAATACTTTACTTTAAAAAAAGCTACAAGTCATCCACTGACATAGCATATTTATTATAAATATGCTTACCTGTTCAGTTCTTATCAACTAGATAACCTAGAAGGTATCCATCAAGTTGATCACGATAGTATTTTGAAAATCCAAGTCCCATAAATCAACAATTATCCATGAAGTGATCAAGATTGTGTTTCAAAAATTCAGGTCCTTCAAATCAATTATTAGTAAAGTATGGTTATAAATTGTGAAGACCACACGTTACGTGCATATGACATGCTCATAGAATAATGTCTATATAAAATTATGTTTGTAGAAAAATAAAATATAAGTTTATTAAAATTATTCTTTTTGTTCCATATTAATAGCTTCATTTAGAATAAAATTGTCTTATACCATTTGGCTCAATTTAAGTCATTGGGTAGTTAAAAAAACATCTTAGAAGCCATTTTCCATTTTTTAGCGGTGGACCCCACCATTCAATACAAATTGCTATTTTTTCAAATAGAGCTACTAATAGAGGTGGAGAGAAATAATTATGCATATATGAAAATCTAGTTTCGGAAACTTTAGATGAAAGTATCCAAGAGCTTAAGATGGACATCTTTTGCATTATAAGTTTACAAGCTGCATGGGTGCGTGGGATGTGTGTCCTGCAAATTACTTTAATAGATACAAGGCAAAACACAATAAAGTGGTCAGATTTTGATATTTTCATATCATCTCCTAGTAAAATTGTGGCGGCTTGTTCTTCTCCATGTTCCCTCTAATCTTTAAGTACCTCTTGAAACTCTGAGAACCGTAAACTCTCCTATGCAAAAGTTTTCCTCCATTTCTTGCTCTAAATTTCAATCTTCAACTTGAAAAGTGTTGTGATGTGATGGGGTTATGTGCTGAATGTTATGAAAAATTACACATCTTCATTTGATCAAGGTCTTTAGTCATATCCACATTGTAAATCCCAAAACAAAGTTCTATCATCTCTAAAACATAAAAATACCTTAGAGGAACCTCTTAGTTACCGAAGAATCCACTTAGTTAACTACATTCCAATGCTCCTTCCCCGAGTTTGTCATATGTCTACTAACCACTTCAACAACTTGTTCAATATTTGGCCTTGTACACATCGTTCTATACATCAAACTCTCTATAGCTGATACATAGTGAATTTTGGTCATCTCTTCATTCTCCCTCTCATTTGAAGGATTTTGTTTCATGTGTGATTTAAAATAGCTTCCAAGTAGTGTCCTTACGGTCTTACATTCTTCATGTTAAAATTTTCAAGCAACTTTTCAATGTAATTTTTTTAATGATAATGATAGGTAATTAGCCTTTCTATCATGTTTGATTGTCATCCCCAATATTTGTTTTGTGGGCCCCAAGTCTTTGAAGCAAATGGCTTGTTTAACTCATGTCCAATAATTAACATATTATCACAATAAAACAACAAGATAATAAAGTTATCATCACTATACCTTTTAATAAAAATACAATGATTTGGAGTTATTCTCTTGTACTTATGACTCATTATAAAAGAATAAAACTTATATTATTGCCTTGGAGCTTGCTTCAAGCCATATAAGTTTTTCTTTAGCTTGTATATCATGTGCTTCTTGCCCTACTTTAAACCCTTTTGGTTGCTCTAAGTAAATCTCTTCGTCAAAATCACTATAAAGGATGACACTTTTTACATAAAGCTATTCAATTTCAACATCCACACTAACGGCTAGACACAATACAACTCAAATAGATGAAATCTTCATAACAAATGAGAATATCTTATCAAAATTAACATATTTAATTTGCTTAAAACCCTTCACAATCAACCTTACTTTGTAGCTTAGATATAAACTATTTTCATTGACCTTCAAGCATGGAAAGTTGTATCGATATAAATGATAGTATCAATGACTATGGATACAGGTACACACTGATGATAGGCTTAGTACATGCCGAAACGGGGTGAACCCTTTTATACACATGAAAAAATATTTTAATTACTAATATATTATTATAATACTTCTTTTAGAGAATAATAAGACATGGAATGTCATATTAACCGATACAAATGTTTTAAAATTAGTTCATCATTTATGAACAATACACTATTACTCCCTCCGTCCCATACAAACTATTACTCCCTCTTTTCTCTATTAAGGGGTTGTTTGGGTGTTAGATTTTTTGGAAATTGAAGTGAAATTTTTTAGAATTAATTTAAAAAAATCACCGCCGAATGTGAATTACAGTTGATAACAGAATAATTTTAGATGTCGCGTCAAACCCAATGTTAAAACTTTAAACTAATATAACTCTCTTTCCCAAACTTGGATATGCAGGTTTTTGGTACTATTACACTCTTAAATTCAAGCTCTATCAAATATGATCCCTACAAGGGTATGTAATTTTGAACTTTTAAAGTGGGCCCCACCTATATAACACATTTTTTTAGGCTCAAATCGATATAAGAGGTAACCGTTGAAAAATAACAAAATATGTAATTTTTAAAACAGGGGCTGGGAATCGGAATCAATAGAATCACCTCATGAGGTGATTTGGTGATTCAGGTCAATTTTGGCTCAAAATGACTTAGAATCAACTTCTGGGTGGAATTTTTAATTAGGACATAATCAACTAAATCTTATAGAAATTTAGTACACAAATAGCCCCTAAGTGCTATGAAATTAGTTCATTTTGGAACCAAATAATATGCATAACATGAGTCACAGTTAGATGTTTAAATAGATACATAATTGTAGAGTACTATATTTATAAAAAATAATTATGTAAATTATATGGACCCACCCGTATTGATCTCATATAATTTTTAAAAAAATAATTTTAATATAAAAAAAATATTGCCATCTTTGAACTTTCAAAGATGTCAGGTTTGAATTGTTTTTGTTTTTAGAATTTTTTTTGGGAAAATTATTTAAATAATAATTTAAAAAATATTTACTACTTTGAGAAATATTTTCCAAAAGTAGTGTTCCTTTTTGCCACGCAGGCACCACCCAAGCAGCTGGCACCTGCGTAACTTTTTTTTAAAAAAAAATTAGATGATTTCGTCGTTTAGAAGGACAAAATCATGTTTAAGTTGATTTCGTCCTTCTAAAGGACGAAATCGGGTTAACGTTTTAAAAGACTTAACCCGATTTCATCGTTTAGAAGGACAAAATTAACTTAAAGCGATTTTGTCCTTCTAAATGATGAAATCATGAATTAATTTTTAGTCAGTTTGCATGGACTCTATTGCAAACCAGACTACTCTTTTTTTGGCCGTTTCAACTCCCATAAACCGGTTGCCATTACTGTAGACCCGGGTCCCGGTTCTTTAGTATTTTTTGTTACTTATCACTTACTATGTCTCAGTTATTATCAGCTAAGTTCTTTGTAAAAAAGAAAAAAACGAATTGATGCTCTAAGGTTGAAACTAATGTGGGTTTTAACTTTTTAACAGTTTTCTGTTGCCCAAAGGGCTAATAGTCTAATAAATGATATTAACTCCTCAACTGCATTAGTTGTTAAAAAAAAGCACCAAATCCATAAACATAGATTCATGACATCATTGAAATAACGAAACATTAATGTGAATATGCAACATTAATGGTAGCAATGCTACCACATTGGAGAAGGGTAACAATTAGGTGATTTCGTCGTTTTGAACCAAGAAATGACCACACTTACACACATTTGGAGCTACTATGACAAAAAAAACATATAGTGAACATAAGTACAAATTTTAATTTTTTTAAATCCTCCACATCCACTCTCCTCCTCCTCCCCCACCAACCTCAACCCGGTGACCCAAAGAGCTTCCTCTTCGACCCGACGGAGCTCAATACTCCAGACTCCGACGACAAGGACACCTATTCCTTGCTTTCGAGTTTCTTCGTCCCCCCTCCCATCCGCACCTCCCCTCCTTACCCCCTCTAGGATTCCCCCCAAAATTCTACCCCCAACTCCGAGTCTGACTCCTCTTCCCTCCCCACATTCCTCTCCTTCAACTAGGACCATGGGTGCTTCGCTGCTAACACAGACTACGGCTTCCACATCTACAACTACCCTTCTGCAAGATCTTTCGTCAAGATTTCGACCACAACTCTAGCACCCTCGGAGCTAGCATTAGCATCATTGAGATGCTCTTTTGTTGCAACATCCTCACTCTCGTTGGCCCGACGATGCCAGCGATATCATGCAGACGTCTATCCAGTAGAGCAACGATAGCTCCATGCACAGCTTAAAACATTAATTTTTAAAAAAAGTGCATGGAACATTAATTTATTAATTTTGCTACAAGCGTCGCAATTTTGTCGTTTAGAAGGACAAAATCGCTTTAAGTTGATTTCGTCCTTCTAAATGACGAAATCAGGTCAAGTCTTTTAAAACGTTAACCTGATTTTGTCAGATTTCGTCCTTTAGAATGACAAAATCAACTTAAACTTGATTTCGTCATTCTAAACGACGAAATTATCTAAAATATTAAAAAAAAACCACGTAAGCACCAGCTGATTGGCTAGCGCCTATGTGGAAAAAAGGAACACTTTTTTGAAAAATATTTTTCAAAATGGTCCAAATTAGTAAATAATATTTTTAATTATTAATTAAATAAATTTCCTATTTTTTAATAATAATAATAAATTAAATAAATATCGATATATATATTGGCCATATTGATATAGTATGGCTGATACATATTAATTTTTCGTATAGGGTACATATCACCCTGTACCTATATTGATCTCAACCGATATATAAGTATATATCGGTTGATTAGGTCTTAAAAAAACACCTACTTATTTTTCAAAACTCTCTTATTTAAAAAAAAATGTACTCTATAATTCTCATGTAAGAACTTTATCTCATTCTACAGGTTGGCTGAGAGGGGACAAAGTTATAAAAAAACAAAAGACAAAGTTTTTCACAAAGAAAAAGAGATATGGACAACGTGTCCAAATCTGAAGCGGATTAGGACTAGGTTTGTCCCATATAACTTGATTTACATATACGAATAGCTCTAAAAAACAATCCGAGTCTTAATTTGTGGCCACAACGGAGAATGAAAGGGAGTTGTGAATTTGGCGAAGTGCTGGACCGCTTTCTCCATTTTGATATTACCGAAAGTATCCACGTGAACGAATACAAAGCAAACCATAATGAGTACGATTAGAGTAAGTGGCCTTTGTCTTCTTCTCCTTTTTGTTTATTGTGGTCGACAAAAGTGTTTATATGGGCCAGGTATGGCGGAAAGCCACGAGCAGGTATGGCTGAATTTGGTACTAGTTATGTGCAGGCACCTGCCATGCCAAATGAGATGATTAGGACGATAATACTTAGATAATCAGAGATTGGGGATGATAATTGATCTCATCCTTTAATAAATTATTCATTGGTTCTAGAATCATTGTGCATGTGCGTGTGTTGGGAACACGTAAGAGGTTCGCAAATCAACTATGAGTGACCAGCTCTAAAAACATGGCCTTTGATCATAAACTGAGCCATGAAGGCTCGCACGAGTTTTCATAGCACGCTGGTCATTTGTGAGAGTACTTACATGCGAGTGCTCTTTATAGCGGATCCAAACTAAACGCTTACCATGTTAACATTTGCGCTACCTTATAAGAGAATCATTAAGTTGGAAGATAGTACAAGTAGGGGTGTTCTATTGTTTTGGAAACGTTTTTTATGCTTTGTTTTAGTAATGAGTCAAGCATAAAAAATATATGTGGAGTATTTATTTTTAATATTAATAGAGCACACACTAGCCCACATTAGCATAAGTAGTCGATCTTGAAAATGAACGTTTTATATGTACTCATTACGCTTGGCTTATGGTAAACACAGAACATAAAAAAGTCTTCCCATTATTTAGTGTCCTCCCTAACCTATAGTGACATAACCAGATAGGCCCATAGGCCTTTGGAATCATGCTATTATCATATGTATATGCCCACTTACTACAAGGCGATCCACCCCTGAGATCCTAGTATCCGAGTCCAAGTAAGCCCAAACTGCCCTATTTTGACCCACCTAACATAAATACTCTGCAAAATTATTTTTTATAACTTTTTATATAAAAAATCCCTCTATTGTATATTAATAACTCTATTTATTTTTAAAATAAATTAAAATTAATTTTGTTTAAAAAAATAAATAAAACTATTAATGTGGACTAGAGGTAGTATAAATTAATGAGGATTGAATTGGTTGGAGTTAGAGCTTGAAGCAATTAAGCAAGCAAAACAAGCTCGAAGTTTGCAAAACCTGAAGTGGTGGAGGCCCCTAGCTGAGTTGATGCAAATAAATTGGATGCAGCAAGTAGGGGAGTGACTAATGTGAATATCCATGTTATCT
Source organism: Saururus chinensis (assembly GCA_035235625.1). Classification (NCBI taxonomy): domain Eukaryota; kingdom Viridiplantae; phylum Streptophyta; class Magnoliopsida; order Piperales; family Saururaceae; genus Saururus; species Saururus chinensis. Next base: position 37,283,547 of record CP141142.1, read on the forward strand.
CTTGGATACTTATGTAGGTGTGTAGAAACAAGATTATATCAAACTCTAACATTATCATTTCTCAATTTTCAAAGAGTTAATTCCATGTCCCATAAGCCAACATATTGAGTTAGCTCCTTTAGCTGAGGCTATGGAAATTTAATTTTATCATTGTAACTGAATTTGCTTTCTTATGGCATAGTTTAGGAGCAGATATTGGATTTTGAGTACTTAATTAAGTGATTATAAATAGTTAATAAAGATAATATTTGTATCTGATTATGTTAATAGTGGAATACTACACTCGACTTATCTGATATTTATGTAGATTCCCTACTTGGTAAGGGTTCTATGGCTTATGGTTCATCCATTAGGCTCCACCTAGTACTCAACTTTGCTCCCTCCATTTTCTCTTTACTTAACCAAGTCTTCTCATCAATTTTCGTGCACGTTTTTATATTTTTCTTATGAGAAGGTACCACATGAATTTTCTATGATAGTCGGGAAAGAATCAATCATGAAATTGAATAGTATTTTCTTCAACAGATATGCATTTTTCATTTAGTGAAAAATTGGAAATCATTTGTTGTAGTGAGTTATAATAAGGCTATCCTAACTTTTTTAGTTGCCATAAGTTAATCGGGGAGGGTTCAGATTGGCTATGAGGCACTCACACCTGATTTGGTATAAATCTCCGATCAGCCTTGGTAGGATGTAAAAATGCTTGATATTTTTACGCATTTAGATGTGTTTGTACAATAAGTAGAGCTGATTGGGGACTCAAATCAAATTGGTGAAGGGCAAGCCACCCCTATCAGGGTTGAAGAGGACGACTATGAAAAGAAAGTGTAGGTGTTCCTAAGCCTTTAATTTGTATAGCTGAAAAAAATAAGAGAAATTAAGAAAGAAAAGCAATATATGCCACAATGTAGGGTTGTCTTGATGAAATATCGGCATATCAACATCATGGTGACAACCTCTTACCAGCAACTTAACAAGGTGGCCAATATCCTTGTGCATTTTTGAAGATATTCTAAAAGCGGCATCCACATTTTTTGTTGGCATCTTAAGCCACAGTAGGAAAAGAAAGGCGAATCGAAACTCATGCTCCCAACTCCAATTAATGTGGATATAAGTGTCTGATAAGGCCTAAAGGTAATGAACGTATATTTCAAGATTCTAGGGATAAAATAAGGGAATGGGGAACCATTACCATTTTGAAAAAGTGGTGAAGGCAATCCAGGAAGAGTCAAGACTCCATGTGGATATTCTTATGTAACTGCTACCCTTTTTTGTTCCCTTTCATGGGTGGAGCAGAGGATCAAGTTCTCTGCAGCCTGCATGGGAGGAGGAGAATCTCATTCTGATCATCAGAATCTCAAATAAAGGAACCCAGCCTCCTACCTGTAGCCAGCATCAGTTAGGCACCATGCATCCTTCTGCAGCAGTCAGATATATGCTCGAACCAAAGTCAGCATGAAGGGATGCAGCCATGCAAGATCCTCTGCAAGTTTATCGAGCACTTGTGGGAATGAGCACATCGTTTTTGTTCCGTTGGGGCATATCATCTGCCATTGCGATACATGTCAACTATTCTTCGACTGGACTCGATTGGAGATAAATGAATGCAGTTTTTAAACTTATAAGGTGGCCGAACTGTTGCCAAGAGACATTGTTTCCATGTAAAGATTGGATTATGACCCTATGCGGAAGTAGGACAAAGAAGGATTGGTGTCAAAACCCAAGGTGGTATAAGGGCACATGGATTTCAGCATGCGAAGTTTGTGCCCATTTTTAAGGAAGATTTTTAATAGATGGCTGCTTCAGGGCGACGCGAATCTGCTCGGAGGGTATTTCCGTTCAGCATCGATTGGCCACCAATCGGTGCCTTCCACGTCATTTGAAAATTTTGTGCAACTTTTAGACATTATCATAATGACCTATACACATGGGAAGGCCTATACATGTGGCAAAAATAACTTAATTGCCCTCTCTTGTGCCACCTATTCTCATCCCTAGCCTAGCCCCCCACCTCTACCTCTCAACCCGGCCCCGCCTTCAGGTCTTCTTCATCTTCTTTCTCCACCTCTTTATATACAATCCTCTTTTTTAGCCGCCGTCACCTCTTTTTTTTTTGTCTTTCCCAATATTGAATAGTGTGATTGACCATAAACTAACCACAAAAGCCATTTGAATTTTTTTTCTTTGCAAGCGTCAATATTAAAAAATCGTAAACATATTCAACTATTTAAGATCATTAATGAGTTTTAATTTTACTTGATTTCAAATTATTTCTAATGCTAAACAAAACTTAAACTTCTATTAATAACAACTTAGCCACTTTTAATGTGTAGAGATAACATACAACTCATAAGTTCTTCTCCTCCCCCTTCTCACTCTTATTAACACTAGCACTCAGCTTTTAGGTGTCAGTTGAGTATTATATATCTCTGTTGAGTAAAAGGGGTGAGTTGCCATTATACAAGTATATATTAGTTTTGGTCATCATCAATAAAGCTCAACATCAAATAAAATCACAACCCATTAGCAATTTCATATAGTTAAAAATTAAAGCTGATGAAGCAAATATTAAAATTTTAAACGGCCACTACTATCGATTCAATATTAGTTTGTTGTAAGAGGAGATGGAGAAGAAGGTCGACGAGGTGGAGAAGAAGGAGAAGGAAGAGGACCTTCCTCACCCATTAGCTGGGAAAATCTAGCCTGACCTATTTATCCGAACCATACCCGACCCGCCTAACCCTGTACCCGACCTGACTATAGGTAGGGTTAGGATAAGGGTTTAGGCTCTTAACCTATTTTGAATTTAGGGTCGGGTCAAACCCGACCCATACAACCCGGTCAACACAACTACAAGCCCTATTGCTCTTAAATTTTATTTTATTTGATACTTAATTAGTAACTTTTGTGAGATTATTATGGTGTTGGTCTATTGGAATTATTTATACTATTATTATGGTGTTTGTTTAGTACATATTATGTTAAACTAGAGGTACTTAAATATAAATTTGGGCATAAATAAGATGTTTAGAGCATAGGTGTGATCACATATATTTTGCTTTGTGGTAGGCATATATTTTGGGATAACAGAGAATGATATCTTCAACATGTGGTTTATTTATATATAGTTTAATTTATTTTCTGTTATTCTTTTAGGTGTAGTGATAGGAATGAATGTATGTCATATTTTATTGTATTCATTACTCATCTTCTCTCATTCGATAGGACACACCACACACTAGACTCAGCTCTATGTGAAAGGCATGATAGCCATAATAGAGAGTAGGTTAGGAACGCGCAATTAGAGAGGCAGATGAAAAAGCTCATTGAGGGACAATTTTTAGAGGAGGAAAATTGTAAACAAGTGTCGTTGACTGCTGAGGAGGGTAGGGCTAAGAGCAACCATAGAGAAGTAGTTATAAGAATTTTGGAATTAAGACATGCAGAATCACATGATCCTTTCTAGCCATCAAGGAAATAATGTTTAATTTATTTTGCATTTGTATGCGAGTTATCAAAAGCCAAGTGGTCTAACCTTGAGTAAACAAATATTGAAAGTATGTTTTGTTATCCTTCTCTCAGAATGTAAGAAAGGCAACATTATACCTCTAAGGTCTTCATTGATGGCTACTACAAAAACGTGTCATCCACAAATCAGCCAAGGAATCAAATATTACAAATTAATGGTGTAATGTATTTAAGTTTCTTTGTGTTTGGCCTTTATAAAAAGAAGGTATAAAATACGAGTTTGGCAAAAAAAAAGAGGAAAAAAAGTAGGGTTACCCGCATACCCAACCTAACCCGACTCAAGTAGGGTTAGGGTTTGGATTTTTAACCCAATTTAAAAATAGGATCAGGTCATAACCCACCCAATTTTAGTGCGGGTCAAGACCAACCAGACCCACTTTGACCCGACCTAATTCTGAGCCCTACCATAAATGATCGATCACCTAAGTATTGAAATTGATCGGTTCTCCCAGGTGCATATTCCGAGAAATTGATTGGTTCGTACCTCCTATCGATCACTTATTTCGGGATCATATTCGTCTATTCAACTCGCCCCCCCATAGATGTACACTTGTAGTTGCCTCTTCAGCCATTCTCCCAGCACATATTTTTCTTTACAACATGTCTATATGTACCCCAATAATCTTCTAGTACCTTATTTCTTATTTACCTCATAAAAAATACTTGAAATTTCTCGTGTATGTGTGTGTATATACATATACTTCACATAATTTTATTTTCCTCCTTGGCTTTCCCCTTTTTCATACTTGCTTCTCCAATGGCCAGCGACTATTTTTTTTTATTTGCCTAATGTTATAAATGATCCATGAAAGAAAGATGATCGCATGTATTAAAAGAATGAAATCTTTTCTTTCCAACATTTACCTATTCGCTCATGGTATATAATCGTATGTAATATTATTATGGGATTCACCCTAGATCTGTATCCTCAAGTCTTCCCTATATATACTATACAACACCATTATACTAAGGTTAATGCAAATTCTCTTCCTGGTATCGGAGCCAGGCCAGGCTAAAGCCCTCTCCTTCCTTCAGACTATAAGTCCCTATGTTGTGTCCCTGTATAGACACCTTTTTCTTTCATGATTTCCCCATGCCATCTCACTCCAATATGTCCTTTCTCCCTCACCATTTCCCCATACAACTTTCTTCCCCATTCCAACTCTCTCCCTGCACCCCACCGCCGGCTACCTCTCCTCTCCGGTGATCAATTCTCTTCTATCTCTCCAGCCACCTCCCTTTTTGACTGTCCACTCTCTTCCATCTCTCCAGTGATTCACCAGCCCCTCCTCTCACTCTCTCCCTGTGCCTCCCTGCCGCTAGCCCCTCCTGCGGCCCTACTCACTTTCTGCCCTCTCACTGACAAGCGACACCTCTCTCCCCCAGCTCATACTCTGGTCAGTCGTCCACCTTCACTCTCCATCTCTCCCCACTCATGTCCCTCAATGGCCAGTCCGATTTTCTATAAAGCTTCCTCCTTTACCCTCCTTAATAATATCTATCCCTCCCCTCCATCTCCATGGACCCCTTAGCCTATCTGGTAACCATCGCTGCCTTCGGCACCTCTAACCACCCACTGCATGTCTCTCCTTGAACAATGGCCGACTTCCTCCAAACCGTCCCTACTTCCATCAAATTCCTTGTCTCCAATATGGTTAGCATCATCACCGTCTGCCTCGATAGTTCGAACTTCCTGGTCTGGAGCACGACCATTGCCTCTGTTCTTGCTTCTTATCACTTACTCCCCTATGTCGACGACACTCAGTCATGCCCCTCACCCCGGTGGACTCCTCTACCCTGCCCTCCTACTCTAATTGGATCACCACGGACCACCATCTACTCGTGTTCCTTCGCGCCACCATCAAACCGAACCTCATCCGCCACTTTCTCACCTACACCACCATGGCCTCCCTCTTGTTCATCGTCGTTGTAAGGTATATGTCCACTTCTCCAGCCGCCGTGATTCACCTCATGGGAGAGCTCTGTCGCTGCCGCTTTAGCCCAACCGGCAAGGCGGCCTACCTCAACCAACTTCGTCAACTGGTCAACCAGCTCGCTGTCATTGGCGTCCTAGCCAACGACACTAATCTACTCCACCAAACTCTTCTCGGCCTCCCTCCTAACTATGCCACCTTTGCTGCCGGTATCCATGTCCATGGCGCACTAGTCCCTCTTGCCGAACTATGGAATCTCCTCCTTGCTGAAGAAGCTACTCTCCAACTTCAACAGGCTGCCCCTAGCCCACCCAACAGCCCTTCATGCAGCCGCGAGTCCACCTCCCTCTACCAGTGCTGCATCTAGTCAGCAAGCCCTTCTCGGTCCCCTCACAACGGCCCTGGGCCAACTCCTCCTTGCCCCCCCCCCCCTAGGTGTCCCACCAGCCGCCCCAGCCTCCTACCTTCATGGGTCCTCACTGCCACTACCTACACAGCCCCTGGCCAGCTTCCCACTTTGCCCATGCATCACTATCAGCCACCCCGCTCCCATTTTCATCATGGGGGTGGCCCTAACCGGCACTATGGTCGCAAGCATGGTGGCTTTTGTCCCTCACACCCCACTTGCCAGATATGTGGCTCTTTTGCCCACAGTGCCCCTCAATGCGGTGCACGTTATAATGCCTCATACTCGGGCCCTACCGAGGACCGTGCCTTTTCCATAAGCACTCAAGGACGGGTCCAATGCCCCTTCGAATGGATACTAGACTCCAGTGCAAGTGATCACATCACTTCGGACGTGAACCACCTAGACTCCAGTGCAAGTGATCACATCACTTCGGACGTGAACCACCTCACCTCTCCCTCCCCCTACCCCGGACCCCCTTACATTAATATTAGTAAAGGGCAATCCCTTCCCATCTCTTCCACCGGCAACACCTCCCTCACTCCACACTCCACCTACCCACTATCCTTCACACACCCTCCATTGCTCATAATCTCTTCTCTATCCACAAACTTGCCCGTGATAATGATTGTTCTCTAACCTTTTCTGCCTCTGATGTGTCTATCCAGGATAACAAGACTCGACATCTTCTCTATCGCAGCCCCAATCGGAGTGGTGTCTACCCCCTCTCCACCAACCCCCCATGCTCCCTAAATGCCACCACCACCTCCTCTGCTACTTGGCATCAACGACTTGGCCATCCCGCCTCTGCCACCTTCAATAACATTGTTTCTTCCTTTCCTTTTCCTGTTACCAAAATAAAAAGTTTAGATTGTAACAACTGCCATATTAGCAAATCCCACAAATTACCCTTTCCTCACTCCCATCGCTCTACCACTAGTCCCCTAGAATGCATCCACTCTAATCTTTGGGGACCCTCCCCATCATTTCTTTTTTTGGCTACTAGTACTATATAATCTTTGTTGATGACTACTCCCGCTACACCTGGCTCTATCACCTCAAACTCAAATCTAACGCCTTTGCCACCTTTCTTACCTTTCAGTCTATGGTCGAAAATGTATTCCCCTACTGTATCACCACCTTCCGTTCTGACAATGGCTGCGGATATATCAATTCCCGTTTCACCTCACTTCCAATCCTATGGCATCACTCATCAATTTTCTTGTCCCCATACTCTTGAACAAAATAGCGTTGTTGAGTGCAAACACCGCCATATCATCAACCCTTGCCCTCCTCACTTATGCTCACATGCCTCCTACCTATTAGGTTGATGCCGCATACACTGCCACATACCTCATCAAGTGCCTTCCATCTCCCACCCTCCATTATGTATCCCCCTATCAACTCCTCCACAATACTCTTCCCGACTATTCCCACCCTCGTGCCTTCGGCTGTCGATGCTATATAACCCGTCCTTACTCACAACATAAACTTGATGCCTGATCTATTCCCTGTGTCTTTATCGGCTATTGTCCCACCACTAAAGGAGGCTATTGTTGTCTTGACCCCTCCACTCATTGAGTGTATATTTCCTGCCATGCCCACTTCCTTGAACATGAATTTCCTTTTAGCTCCCATTTCCCACCACCACCACCTATCCCCCCACTCCTTTCACCTCTACCCCTACCCACTGCCCCTCCCCCCTATCCTACTACACCTCCTTCCCTTCTGTCTCTCTTACCCCTACACTCCACCTCTACCTCTCATCCCCCCAACCCTTCCCCACCTTCCCCCAACACCCACCCCTTCCCTCTCACCACTCCCCTTCCCCCCCTACCCACCACATGATCACCCATAGAAAAGCTGGCATCTTTCACCCCTGCATCCCTCTTTCCCTCACTGCCCAAACCACTCCTGAGATTGAACCCACCTCTTTTCACCTTGCCTCCCAAACTCGATAGTAGTGTGATGCCATGCATGCTGAGTACACGGCCCTCCTCTAACAAGGCACCTGGACTCTTGTTCTGCCCCAGCCCAATTCCAATATCATCAGGTGCCAGTGGACTTACAAGATCAAACATCGTCCCGATGGTTCCATCTCTAGATACAAGGCCCGCCTAATTGCTAAAGGCTTCACTCAGAAAGAGGGTCATGACTACCATGAAACTTTTAGTTTCCTGGTTAAACCCTACACTATCCGCAATGTCCTTAGCCTTGCACTTTCCAATGCATGGGTCATCAAACAACTCGATGTCTCCAATGTCTTCCTTCATAGAACCATTGAGGAGGAACTCTACATGGCACAACCCCATGGGTTCATTGACCCCTCTCATCCTCACCACGTTTGTCACATTCACAAAGCCCTTTATGGCCTCAAACAAGCCTCTGGACAATGGTACGCCAAACTCTCCTCTTACCTAACTCACCTTAGCTTTCGGTCTTGTCATGCCAACACACATCCCTCTTTCTTCACCAACAAGGCTCCCAAGTCACCATGCTTGTGGTCTATGTAGACAACATTCTTATCACAGGCTCTCATGCTCTATTTGTTGACCACATCATCTCCCTCCTTAGTCGTGCCTTCGCCGTCAAAGACTTGGGTCTCCTCTATCACTTCCTTAGCATTGAGTTCACCACTACCCCAAATGGTTTCTTCCTCTCCCAAGCTCACTATGCTCAAGACATTCTCCAACGTGCCAACACGGCCCACTGCAAACCTACTCCCACACCTACCGGCTACAAAAGACCCCCCACTTCTCCCACTGATCCCCTATTCCCTGAGCTGTCCCACTACAAGAGCATTGTTGGTGTTCTCCAATACCTCACCAATACTCAACCAAACATTGCCTACTATGTGAACTATGTCTGCCAGCATATGCATAACCCCTCCACAGCTCACTATGCTACCGTCAAGCGAATCCTCCGGTATCTTTAAGGTACTCTCTCCCATGGCATTCTCTTACGCCTGGGCCCTATACCCTCACTGCTTACTCCGATTCTGATTGGGCAGGTGACCCCTCTTCACTGTTGGTCCATCACCGGGTACTATATCTTTCTGGGTCCTAACCTCATCACTTGGAAATTTAAAAAGCAAGCTACAATTGCCCGCTCATCCACCGAAGTTGAGTACCATGCTCTCTCCTCCACTGCCACTGAGATTGTCTAAGTATCCATGATTCTTAAGTTTCTTAGCATCTCCTCACCTGCTACACCCATACTATGGTGCGATAACCAGTCATCCATCGCCCTTACTGCCAATCCTGTCTTTCATGCTTGTACCAAGCACATTGAGATCGATCATCATTACATTCGGGAGCAAGTTCTAGCCAATAACATGCACGTTCACCATTACCATCCAAAGCACAAATTGCCGACATCTTTACCAAGCCGCTTCCTATTGCTCAATTTCAGGCTCTCACTACCAAACTCACGGCTATTCACCTACCCTGAGTTTGCAGGAGCGTATTAAGAGAACAAAATCTTTTCTTTTCAACATTTTCCTCTTCCCTCATGGTATGTAATCGTATGTAATATTCTTATGGGATATGTAACCGTATGTAATATTCTTATGGGATTCACCCTAGATCTGTATCCTATGGTCTTCCCTATATATGATGTACAACACCATTATACTAAGATTAATGCAAATTCTCTTCTACAACCAAATTTGCGGCCTTTTTTCCACCACGATAGAGGCCAAAGCCAGATCTAAGTGTGGCCAGATTTGGCCGCGCCTAGGACAAGGCCCTGGCTGGGCACGACTGCCCTTGCTTTGGGGCCAATTTGATGCTCATCTTCCAATCCTATTTGATTTGTACTTTATTATGCAATGGCGTGGATGAAATTTTTGTATCAACACAGAATCACCTTCAATCCATTCGTTACTATCCTCCTTGTTATATGCTCATAATTTGGTTCCTCTGGGTTTTTGTAATGCTACTAACTAAGCACTGGTCACGTACATTCTCAATCAAGGATGTGGTTTTTAAAATCCAGGTCAAGCTAGCTGATTGTCACTCTTATATTGTTCGGCCGTCATTTCCGAGAAGGAAGAGGGGGATTTTGACCTCTTGGGAGTCTATCTCCCCATTGAATTACCTTAAGACTTTGCTGGGACCAGTCGAGGCTCTTCCTTACAGGCTGCTCTCGGAATTGTCCTCCGAAATACTCACGGCACAGATTGTTGAAGGAATTGCTAGTGCCCTCGGTGCAGCTAATGCTCGTATCTCTCACACCGGCTCATGCTTGCTCACCGGGACTTCTCATGGAAGGGTTGGGATTCGATAGTGTTGATTCAACTGTGACAGAAGGCTATCCCTATTCCTTGCAGAAGAGTTTTTTATGTTTAGCAGGAGCCCTGTGTAGAATGTTTTATTTTTAAGATCGCCAACATATATATTAGTACACTTTAACATCAGTATCACTTGTTTGTACTAATATACACTAACATGCATCATTCGATTTTAAAATTGAATATTTTACATACAATTTTTTATATTAGGCTTATTATCAAAGTTAAACATTAAATATGCTTCAATCCTCCCTTTTCTCCCATAAAGAGTAAAATTCACTAATACTCCTTTTAAAACAGTTAATCATTTAAATTTAACAAAATAAAATTATTAATATAAAATATTTTTTTTAAAACGAAACTATTAATTTAAAACAAAGAAAATAGGTCAAAATCAAGCATATCTACATGCAAGTCAATAAGGATTTCCTCGCTGGCTTATGCTGATGATTATCTTGCCTGGACTCCTCTCGCTCTATATCTATCAAAGCTATATTACTTGGCTTTTTTTAGATTACAAAAACCAACTTGGGCGAAATATACAAGAAACAAAAGATTCCGATTAAATAAGGGCTCAAGTTTCTGTAAGAGCTCAAGTTTGGTCCACACTTTACGAAGAAGACCCGTGTCGTTTTGCTTGAGCCATGCACCCTTGCGGACCACCTGCGTGTCCCCTTGACAGTCTCGCTTCTCCTCCTCCCTCGCCGCGTCTGTCCCTAACGTGGCCTCCCTCCATGGCCCCTCCTCTCTTCTATATCATGCCACAACTCGAAGCTCCAGCCAGTTTGGTTGTGTGACCAGCTGCGAATCACTGGCTCACCTTCTTTTTTGAGTGTTGTACGAGCCATTCACCTTGAGTAAGTCCGAGATGTCTTCAGAACAGGAGAGGGCTGAGCTTGATGCCAAGGCGAGGCAGGGGGAGACGGTCGTTCCTGGCGGGACCGGAGGGAAGAGCCTGGAGGCGCAGGAGCACCTAGCAGAAGGTCGTCTTCTTCACATATATATTGTTTTGAACTTGTTGTTGTTAGTGAACTACATTCTGTATATGATGATCTGATGGGGTTCGTTATGGATGGCAGGGCGAAGCAGGGGAGGGCAGACGAGGAGGGAACAGCTGGGGACGGAGGGGTACCAGGAAATGGGACGAAAGGGCGGGCTGAGCACCATGGACAAGTCCGGCGGCGAGCGTGAGGAGGAGGGCGTTGTGATTGACGAGAGCAAGTTCAGGACCTAAGTCATGATGTCATAGTGAAGGCGTCTGCTTAGTAGCATTTAGGATTTCCATGTCTCGGGTTATGTCATAGCATGGAGCTGTACTTAGCTTGTGTGTGATCCGGATGGAGGAGCCTTCCATGGTAGTGTTTTGTACTTAGTGGTCCTCTCCTTTGTTTCCTTTGTGTCACGGCGTATAACAGCTTTATATGTATCTAGTGTAGATGTTTTGTAATATACGTATGTTTTCTTTCTCTTCAAAAGACTTGCTTTCGTTGCAACGAGAAACAGCAAGGAAAGCTCTCTATGCACAACCAGGGATAGCTAATAAATAATTACAAACCTTCCACCAATTGTCTTCTGTTGGATAATGAGATCAATCACTAAATGCAGGAAAAAAACAACGTTCAGAAGTAAACATTGAGAGGGTGGTGTAACATTGAGTGAACGCTGAATGGTCAATTGGGCATATCAAGCAACGTTCATCTCTTTGCAGATATTAAAAGAGTTCAGAGAGTACTGGTACTCTTCTGGACTTGTGGACTGTCAGTTTTAGTTCCGAATGCGTAGCAGTGATTATGTAGGTATTTGCAGGTGCTCTCACCGAACTAATCTAACATAGAGCTGTCGAGTTTGTATACGTTCTTGGATCTGTTGTTGTCTGAAGTCTAGTTATTCGGATGGAGATAGTCCTGATTGTACTTATACTGTGTTGTTTTTTGGTACAGCGTTTCAAGACTTGGGACTACTTTGCGGCGCGAGTCAAATGGTTGACTCTCGGACCCAAAATAGAGTCTTAAAATTTAGAATTTCATATAATTTAAGGAGATAAGTTTTTAATTAAATAATATTTATAAAAAATTTCGTATTTTCATATAACAACAATTACGTAAGTTTTTTTTTCTCTTAATACCTAAATTACCCTCTTTTTAATTTCTTCCTGTGTTATACGTTTTTTGTCAGGAAGGGGAAACACTGCTGCTCCCATCGGAATAGGGAAGCGCCGCTCTTCTTCGGCCTTTGGGTGGCCGAAGAGAGAAAGGACTCCGACGGAGGAGGACGACGGAGAGGGAGCCTTTGATTTCGTTGTTGGATCTACTCCGGCATTCCTTTCTCGCGCTCTCTCGCAAGGCACCGTTCCCAAACTTTGGGTTTCGTTGTTGGATCTACTCCGGTATTCCTTTCTCGCGCTCTCTCGCAAGGCACCGTTCCCAAACTTTGGGCCAGTCCTGCTCAAAGCTTATCGGTGAGTAATAGTTGATGTTTGTGAATTTTTGAGCTCTTTGTGCGCTTAATTATCTAGATACCTAGAAAAACTTGAGAATTGTCTATCAGAGGACACTCCTGGACATTTGTGTTATACCTTTTAGCTTTTTATGTGAAAATGTTGTAAATAGTTTCTCCATGTCGTTTCTCTGGATATTGAAATCTGGGCTATTTTTTTACTAAACGTAGACAACAAAGTTGTTTTAGATGTGTTTTTCTTGGGAAGGGCCTTTGCAGAAGTAGTTACTGAATGTATAGAATCTACGGTTGGAGAATTTGTAAGTGCCTTGGGGAATCTGCAAGCTGAACAACGAAAGCAGCTGATTGATCTCCAGGTAGGGCCATTAGCTTTTGAAAAAGGTGATATGTTCAACCTTTTTTTGTCTCATTTTTGTCTCTTTAGATATTATTGGTTAATATACTATTTATTAATTGGGAAATTTAGTCAAACAAGATTTGTTGGTTAATTTAATTCAAGTTTCGATAAGTCACTTTCAATTAAATGATTCTCCGATGGACATGAATGAATATCTTTTGTTTTTTTCATATCCTGTTTTGCTGCTTGTGTTTGAGTTCATTCGAATGCATAAGTTTAATTGCTTCAATAGGAAGAACTTTCTTAGGTACTCTTCATTATCCACAAAATGAAACCTTATGAACACTACCATTTGGCCCTTTGAGAGTTTCATGACCATGAAGCCTGTGGGATCGAAAGAGGACCTTCAATTTAGGCGGCCTTTGAATTTCAGGCATAATCTGAGTTTTGGACTCCACTCGTCACACACATGAATTTTAGGCAGCAACAACCATTTTATTCAGTCTGATTTTCAAATTATTTTTGCAATTTCTGATAGTTCTCATGAGAAAGCTATCCTTATTTCAAATGTATGATGAAAGGGTTTTCATCCATATTTGTTGGAATTGTGTCTTTTCCTACTTGGTTGATCACCTCCTAAGTAGCAAGGGAATATTGATTAAGAAGTGGAGGTTAGCCTCTCCTACCTATTCTACAATGAGTTTCTTTGGCAACATACAAAAATTGTAGGATTGTATGGATGATCATTCGGATATGAGACCTAATGAATATATGACTTGCACCTTGAGGTCCTTTGGCTTTGAGCTTTGTAATTTTGTACGTGATCTGTGGTATGGCTATGCTGCTGCCAATTTTAGTTTCTTATACATGGCCAATTTTTTTCTCACCAAAATAAATGGTAAAAAACTACAAAGATAATATTGCAAGAAAATACAAGTTAAAACCCATTAAAATCAAACAAATTTACAATACTCGTACTAGTTTAATTAGGACTAACAAATGATTTCAATTTAAAAGATGGCAAAGATGATTTTTGAGTCATTTGTTCATCAGATAACTTGTCATCAAACATTAAAAAAGTTACTTTAGTGAATAACGATTAAAGAACTACAGAGCATGAGATCAAAACATAAACATTACAAAGCAAGCAAATGATAAAAGCTCTATTCTTCTAAATTCAATTTTTATGTAGACATTTTAGCCACCTAGCTCAGAGAGTGTGAGTTTATCATATAAGCTGACTTCACAATTCAGTTAAGCTTTTAGATGTAGTCAACAAGTTATAATTTTTGAAATGTTGTGTACTAGTTTCTTTTTTTTTATTTGTAACAATGTATGATGGATCATGCCACTATTGTAATAAATGTTAGATGAGTTGTTATCCTAGAGCCTGTTATTTTCTAGAAATGCTTAAACATATTAATGTCCTTGATCTTAATGTTTTTGGTACTAAATTAGGAGTTTGGACCTGGAGATTTTTATCTAGAAAGTAAAGCTTCATTGTAATTATCAGTTTTAAAATTGTATTCTCTTTTTGTAGGTCAATGGATTATTTCCTTCTTTTCTATTACAATTACGACAAGTGTAATGTTGTCATACAACTTCCACATTCATTCACCTATAAGGACTTCATTCAATTGATTTGCAATAAATTAAAACAATTAAATATTAATTCTCTTACTTTATCTTTCTCTTTTCATGATCATTCGGATTATATGCTTGAGAATGATAATAATTTGCAATGTTGCTTCTTTCTTGCTTCTAAATTGGGAAAAAAAAAGTTTATGTGTCTATTATTGATACTTCAAAGATCTTCTTCGTCATGGTGAGAGCAATGTGCAGGGTGTTAATTTATTATCCACTAGTATACAAAGTAGTAATGATACAATATTTTTAGAGTCGATTATTGATGAAGAGCATGATCTAATTTCTATTACTTCCTCAAATAAAGGTAAATCAGTTTTGACTGAGAAGTGGTGTAATGAAACTAAATATGTTGGACAAAAGTTTGAAAGAGATGTTTAAAAATTTATGCATTCTTTATGTCATTATGCTGTTGAAGTTGGTTTTGAATTAAGTATGTCTATAATGGGCCTAATATGGTTATAACTAAATGCAAATATAAGGACATCAATGGTTGTCAGTGGTATGCTCATGCTACAAAAGATTTTGTAAATGACTTTTTCTACATACGTCTTTTAAACAATATTCACACTTGTGTTATGATTATGCGTAAGAAGAAGAATTCGAGAATGTCTGCTGATGTTGTGTCTAAAGAATTATTGGATCAAGTTAAAAGTAACCCTTTTATTCGTCTGATTAATGTGGTCAATCATTTTGACACAAATTATAGAATTGATATTTCTTATCGACTCACATTTAATTAGGAGTGTTCAGAAAGGTCGAAGTGAGTTATTTGGAGATAGTTCTAAGTCTTATGAACAACTTTCTCTATATGTTGAGTTAGCAATGAAGAGTAATCCAAGTAGTCACATGTCATTGGAGGTTGATAATGAAAGTAATCGTTTTAAAAGGGTTTTCATTTCATTCTACTCATGTATATGTGGGTTTCAATATTGTCGTCCTATTTTGTATTTAGATGGAACTCATTTGAAAAGTCATTATAAAGGAACGATGTTGGCAGCTACTGGAAAAAATGGGAACCAAGGTAAAATAAATGCAATTTTTTCAGCTATACTATACGTTAGTTTGATTTTTAATTATGTTTTTATTAGTTTTGTAGTTTGTTGGAATTGTAGCGTGCCTTGTTTATATAGAAGTAAACTTGCTAAGTGATGTTTTATGATAGTAGATTTGTTGTGCAATGGAAAGGACTTGTTCTTGCTTTTGTTATATTATTGTTGTTTTAATAGTCACAATTTCTTTTTATTTTAGGTATATTTCCTCTTGCTTTTGCTGTTGTTGATGCTGAGAATTAGGATAATTGGGAATAATTTTTGTTTCAATTGAAGTTAATTCTGGATCCTGCATGTGAGTTTACAATTATATTAGATCATAACAATGACCTTATTTTTGCCTTACCCAAGGTTTTCCCTTATTTTCATCAGTCATTCTAAAGAACAATTTAAAAGACAAGCTGAAAGGATGACCAAAGAAATTCTGTGAGAAGATGGTAAAATTATTTAAAGATTATGCATATGCTGCAAAACCATCACTCTTCTATAAGTTGTTGGATGATTTGAAAAAAGAGGGTGGACAACAAGTCAAAGATTTCTTAGATGATTTGCCAATTGACAATTTGACAAATACTTATTCTAAAGGTAAATGCTATGGTGAGATATTTTCTAATATTGCATAGAGCTTTAATGGATGGATTGAAAAAGAAAGACACATTCCTATTACTCAAATTATCGATGAAATAAAGGGGAAAATGATGAACATGATGCATGATCGTGGGATGGAAGCATGGAGATGGATTGCTTTTCTCTATCCAGAAATTGAGAAAAGGTTGAATGAAGATATAAAGTATGACTCGGTTTAGAGAGCATCATGTTGTAGTGAGAATGTTTATAAAGTAATGTCTCCTTATCCTTCTACAGTTTTTATTAACAACCGTTTTTGCTCTTGTCATTAGTGGCAGATAAATGGTTTCCCTTGTGTACATGCTTTAGCAGCATTGATGAAGAGTGGTAAGGATATTCATTCTTATTTTGAAAAATATTTCATAAAAGAATGGTTTGAAAAGTCTTACATGATGACAATCACCCATGTTCTTGCCATTGAAAATGAGGTGCAAACTACTAATGAAGTTTCTATATTACCTCCACTATCTAAGAGACCACCTAGTAGACCAAAGAAAAAGCGAATATGTTCTCTTGGCGAGCATATACCAAGGAAGATGATATGTGGAAGATATGGAAAACTTGGTCGTCATAACAAGAAAAGTTGTAAAGAACCAATTTAAATACATTGATTCAAATTTAATTAAATTTTATGTTGACATTTACGTGGTATTCTTTTTATTTTTATTTTCTTTTAGTTCAAACTGATTACTGATTATTAATACATACATAGTTTTTATATTATTTCTTTTGATTAATAATAAATTATTTGAAAATTTATTTTTAGAATTTACTATATCAGGTGAAGAAATTTGAACAGCCACAGCACTATCATGTTGTCCAATGAAAATATGCTATTAAATATTTAAAATTCTATAACATTCAATGTGGTTCATGTCTTACACCTTTATCATAATTTAGACAATAGAATTGAATCAGAGTTTTCAAATTTTGCTCTTTAATGATTTTTTTTGCCTTTTCCGCAATAGCACTATCATGTTGTCCTAAGAAAATACATTATTAAATATTTAAAATTCTATAAAATTTAATGTGGTTCATGCCTTACACTTTTATGATAATTTAGACAATATAATTTAATTATATTTTTCAACTTTCATGCTTGTACGAGTTTTTTTTCCTTTTTCCGCCACGGCACTATCATGTTGTCCCATGAAAGTACATTATTAAATATTAGTGTGATTAATGCCTTACTATTTTTACACCTTTCGTACCTACGTTTAACCTTTTATTCCTCACCTTTTTAATGTGAGGCATAAAAGTGTTGAGAGAGAAATTTGGGAATAGATCAAACAGTTCATAGGTTTCTTTCCTCCCTATGTCCATGGCGAGCAGGAAAATATTTTTCGAACTTTATAGGATGCTACTTGGAATTTTAGATACTTTCAAGCAATATCACTAGTGGAGGTTGAATCCTTGACCTTCTCTAAGAGACTTGAATCCTAATATTAACATTTTAAATTTTGAATAAAGGAGTTCTGTACTTACGTCCAAAATCAATTAACATATTTTAGTAACTTCTCTTACAGAATAGCCGCCCCTCCATAACAAAGGCACCTGGAACTAGAAGTACTGGTCATTTTTAAGTATCTCCTTGATCAAAACCCCGCAGCACAAGCATTAGCATATTTGCAAATTTTCGATCAATTGCTCTAGTTATGGTCAGCCTTTTTACCCTTGATCTTCTTGGGCTTGAACTTAAGGGGTGGCAAAAAAGCGCCTTAAATCATCAACTACTGAGTTCGAGATCAAAGTTGCTGGCATTTGAAATTTGACTAAAATCACCTCTAGCTAATAAAGATCAGCATAATGCAGACAAAGAAATATTGTAAATCTAAGAGCAAGTGTTATGATACTATTCACATTAAAAGCCCAAATGACATGATCTTGATCAAATTTTAGCATACTGTAGAAATACATAGCTTGGTTGGCTAATCATTTAATCTATAAACAAAAATAGTCAATTGATAGTCATGTCCTCTGTAAGGGCAACATAGTTCAACCTTAAAAAGATCTAGACGGACACACATACAAGCCATTCTTGGGCCTACAGCATACATCAGAGTTGTCATGAAGTAATAAAAGACTGCAATGTGTTGGGCAAGAAAACGGTCATACCACATTGAATTGCCACCAAGTTCTTGCAACAAAAAAGAAACATACCTACTAAATGTTGTTCACCATATTTATATGTAAAAAAATCGGCCTTCAGATAAAAAACAATGTCTACAGTTCTAAAGAAGTAGACTCACTTAAAACCAGGATCACTCCATATAAAGAAAGCCAACAGACTCCAGAAATTATAAACATAAAAAGTAACTAATGACCTCCAATATTAGAAGATGATGCAACTCATTCCAGCTTTCAGCAAAATGCACTTTTAGATAATCAACTTTTCTCCACCAACCAAAACCCTCGTACATATGTAGAACTGACATGAAAGCTACCAGATGAAATTCAGCCATTCTACTTTAAGTTCAGAAACACAACTATTAGTGCAAACACAAAGTTCACAAGTTTAATCTGCATACTATCCTACCTAATCAAAGATTTGAGCCATACAAACAATTAAAGGATTTAAAATATATCACTAAAAAATGCTAAAATGACAGGCAAGTGTCCACGGGATAATCCATTGGCTTTTTCATTGAAATGATCAAGGCTATGTTTTCAATTCACGTGCCCCACATACCAATGGCTATGCATTTGCCCATGGGTTCACCTTGTGGATTGACCAATGTATGCATAGCATCACTCTGTATTAACTATAGAAATTATCAAGTACCCAACACTAACCAAAATAAGGAATCCTAGCAATTGTCTCCAAGACATAAAACCTTGCATAGGTACGATAACCATAGAAAGCGTCAACTATCTTGATAACTGATCCCTGCAACATTTAATTTTTCGGGCTATCATAAAAAAAGGTAATGGTGTAAAATAAATATTCAAGGAAGTATACAAAATTTTGTTTTACAAAAGGCCATACCACTAACAGATTTGATAAATACATAGCTGACAAATGACAAAAAATCTCAATATGACTGATATTGCATTCCATGTTAAAAGAAAAAAAATTACCCTTCCTCATTTCAACCCACATCAATTAACTAATAAAGTGTTTGCTTTACCTCACAAAAACCAAGCAGCTTCATCTTCTTTCTCTCTAAAAGGCATGAACTTCATTTTTTTTATAAGTAAATTCCAATTGACTAGACAACGGCATATTCCACTGACCAACCTGTGGTAAGCAATTTTTTTCTTTTCCAGTGTCATGGTATTTAGCAAGCTTTTACTATGTAATCAAGTACATGCTATAGAGCATTCACAAAAAAAATTTCTATGCACACATTACCCAAGGGGCACGAAGGACCTGTGCTTCAACAGAAGGAAGCTTCTCATTAATGTTGATTCTAAACTCTTTGGCATATGGATCTTGACCATAACCATTCTGGTGAACTGTCTGGTATAAAATATAACTATCAATAAATTGTATAATTTGAACCATATTTTGGTAAAACTGACAAGGCATGGATGTATTTTTGAAGCAGGTATTCAGGAAATATACAAGGAACAATGCTTTAACTGACAACCAAACCAACTGAATGAAAATATCCAAAGAAATCGCTCAAACATGTTGAAGTAGACCTCTAAAATGTCCATTTCCTGCTCCCTCGGTCTCTCGCAAGTAACTTTCAGCAACGATGTAATCTGTTTCTTGTTTAACCTCTTTGTATATTGTTGTCCCTCAACAATCTTGCATGCCTATAATATTGAGAACACTTTGTATATAAAACAAATAAATCAAGACAAAAACAGAAGTGAAAAATAAAATCTCACCTCCATTGGCAAATAATTTGTTTTCTTCTGATTTCCAACTTCTTATGTATATTTGAACGTATAGGAAACATATGATACCGTGCAAGTTGGTTGACTTTATAATGCTTGAACAAAAACATCTCTATCAATTCTTTTTGTTTATTTACAATGAAATCAAGTATCAATTTGATGAAATAGTAGTTAGTAAGTCAAAGATTTTAAAAAAATAATATAAATAATTATAAAATTATTATCAACTGCTGACATGAATCTGTAGAAGAGTATGTTCATGTTGCTTAAGTGTATAATGAATATTTGTTAACTTACAAAAAAAAATTTAAACAACATGATCATTCAAATCAATAACACATCCAAAAAATAAAAAAATAAAATTAAACAAATAAATAATCACAAAACATAATGAGCTATAGAAGACATATTTGTTAGTTGATTCTTCCGTTTCCTTTTTTCTCCTTAATATTTCAGTAAAATAATCAATGACTTGTCATTTATTTTTCAAAATTTTAATTAGTCATAACTTTTACTATAAATAAAAAAAAGAAATCAATTTTTAACTTACGTTACTTTCAATTTCTTGATCATTTGCAAGTTGATCAATGTCCTAAAGTGACATTTACTCATTCTTTGTCACAACTCCAAATGATTGATCTATAATTAAATGATAAAGATTAGTAACACAATTAAATTCATAATCATTGATCTTAAAACTTAAGTGTACTATTGATTTACTCACGATGTGTCTCCAATTTTATTCATTTCATCAATTTTCATTTTTTCTTCCATTTTTACATACTTCTAGACCTTTCCTTTAGATCCCTTCTAATTTTACCCGTTGATTTTCTTCCATCTTTCTCTTGTTAGCTATATTTGGGTAAACATGGACAGTGTCTTCTTTTGATTCTTTGTTTGACCTCACTGTCCTATTCTTCACCCTATCAACCATTGAGCTTGGTGCATATGTGGTTCAGCTGGTTGAGGTCTAGAAATTGGTCTTTTTCTAGGGGTTGACCTCTTGCTTCCTGGCTGTTGCTCCTCATAAATATTTGTGAAGGCAATGGAATCTATAGAAGCTTGTAGTATATCTATCTTTTCTTCATACTTCTTGTTTTCTTCTGTCTTCATTGCCAATTGTCTCTGAAGCAATTCTTTTTCCATTACCATTTCATTAAATACATCTTTAATTTATCTTTGATACATTGTTTCTCTTTCTTCCATTTTCTTCATCTTCATTCTCAAATGATATAGTTCAATTTTAAGTTTTTCTTTTGCTTCTTCTGCTAATTGTTTCTCAGCAGCCAGTTTGTCCATCTCATAAGCCAATTTTCCCGTGTCAGTGAACAACTTTTCATTGTCCTCCTCTAGAAAAGCAATTTCAGCCATGTTGCAACATTAATCATTGTTTTTCAAATCATCTTCCATTTTTTTCAACTTTGCTTTCAATCTTTTAATTTCGACTTCAACTTCTTTTCTTGCTTCTTCACTTTTCTTCTTCTCAAAAGCAAGTTGTTCCTTTTCTGCCTCAAGAATTAATATTTCTGCACTACTAGTTTCTAGTTCTTGCTGAAGTTTCTTTTTCTCTTCATTCAAAATATTTATCTCAACCATATTTTCATATTTAATAGGAATAGTATCTGTAAAAAAAATAAACAAACTTTCGAGGAAATATAAGACATATAATACAATGTATTTCTATAAATAAGATATAACTAGATGATCCTTTTGTATGCTTATAACACGGAAAATCAACAAACTAAATACATCATTTAAATAAATAAAGAAATATAAAAATCAAGTAAAAATTATAAGATTGAAATTAGAGACAACACAATAAGGTTGCCTATAATTTAAAACAATGTGTCAAAATTATATGATTATGGCAGCATGATCATGCTGCCCTTTGAAATCCATTCGAAATTTCATGGTAGCATGATCATGTTGCCCTTTTTTGAAATACACAAAAAAAATTAATTGTTATCTCAACCTGCTAACAATTGTCCCTTTCCATACGAACCTAAAAAATACAAACACTAAGAACAATTAACACAGTAGCTTTAATCTAGTTCCTGTAAACACTAATAGTACAATGCAAAAAGAAAAAAGAAAAAGACGATAAAAAAATGGAACTACTAAACTAGAACAGTAAACTCAAGTCAAATCAGTAGCAATCTTGAGCTCTGATTGATCTATATTCAATGAAACTTTAAACTTTCTGCAAACATTTGCATTACATATAAAAAAAACTAGAAAAATATAGATGAAACCATTAGAACAAAACCAAAAACAATGAAAACATGAATCACTTAAGACACTAACGACTCAAAGTCAAACCAGCTAGCTCAAATAAGCCAAACCTGATACCCAAATAAAAGCGAACTCCAATATATCCAAACATCAACATAGAACTAAAATCCCTCAAATGAAAGCTAAAATTAGTAGCTCAGTACAAGCTCCCGACTAACAACCATCTTGAATGCCAAAAACAATAAACAATATTGAACAAGAAATTGGAGCATTCCCAATAATTTCACACTGAAAAAACAAGCACGCAATACCTGAGAGCATTAAATAAATAAAACTTCAAAATAACAGAAACATTACCTATGTTTTGAAGCCATCCAATTTGAGGAACTTCATCTTTTATTGAAACTGTATATCGTTCTTCTTCACTATCTTCTACATTTACAAAAGAAATTTCATCCTCTTGATCTGCATCTTCTTCCTCACTATCTACTTCTCTTCTTAGAGAATCAAAAGAAGAATCATCTTCTTCTATTCCTACAACTGAAGAATCATTTGTCTCTCCTCCTTCTTCCACTTCTTCAATTCCTATAGAATAAGAAGATGAATCTTCTAGCAGTCTTTCTTCTTCTTCCTCTTCTTCAATTCTCACAGAATAAGAAGATGAATTCTCTTGTTGTCTCTCTTCTTCTTCATCATCTTCCTTATATTAAGAAAGAAATTGAATTTCAAGGTTGGTTCTTTGTAATCGACCATTCAACACTTACATTTAAAAATAATATGTTATATCTTTAATCCATAAATATTATCATCTAAAAAAAATTTATTCAATATCATGTCAATATTTTTTACCTCATGATCTTCTATGCTTTGAAGATCAATTCTTCTAAGTTTTTTTATCATATTTGAAAGTCTCCAGTTAACTATTCGAGGTACACAATCATCTTCTTGCACCTCATCTTCTGGGACTGATTTAACCTTATCTTGATTGAGTATTGTATGCTCACAAAACCAATACTGCAAAAATATGTTATCATTGTTAGTTTCTCATATAAATAATAATGCATAAATAAATGTTTCAAATAATCAATTTTTCTTGCCATTAAAGTTATTTGACATCCTCCAATGTTTTGCTTGGCTTCAAAATTTATTGCAATGGAATAAATCAATTTACTGGCAATAATTGTTGGCCATTTATAATTAGTCATGTCTTCATATCTTCAATGGCTCTTATATATGACCAATTAACTTGAGTTCCTCTTGTAGAAAAAAAAACTGTAACTAATATGTACAAACATAGAAGCCGAACTAAATCCACGTTTTCTTATTGACTTAATCCAAATAAATTTTCTCGAAGAACATCACCTACTATTTTTACTGTGAGAGAATCATTTCCATATGTCTTTTAGGAAAACCCTCTGTACAAATGGTGTGTTTGGTTTTCCTTTACTATCTATATGGAAAAGCTTTCCCCTTCCGATTGGAATTCCAAATATAATAGACACGTCATCTTCTATGAATTCAACCAATCTTCTTCCTAGTTTAAATTTTCTTATTGTAGGCTGAAATGTGTTTATTATTTTCTCCAAAATCTGATCAGATTTTTTATAATCACTACTTGTAATTTTTCCATTTAAGAAAGCTCTAATGATTCCCCAGAACGGAGTTCTTCTTAATATCTATATTCTATCATTATCGAAGCAACCAATAGTTTCTTCTAAAATTATGCACAATGCTTGTAGGTTACTTTTAAACTGCATCATGACTGTAATGAAAGCCACAATTTAATATAAATATATAAGTAAAATAGTAGAAAAGAAATAATAACCACATCACCAAAATTAATTAATTCTATTTTTTTTAAAGTACAAGCAGTAATACTCTCTTCAAATAAAGTAAAATCATTTACATAAATCTATTACAGTAAAAAACATCTTAGAAATTCAATGGAAGTTGCACAACATAATAACTATGTTGCCCTTTTAAATTCACTTGAAATTGCATGGCAGCATAATCATGCTGCCCCTTTGAAATCTATTAAAAATTTCAAGGCAGCATGATCATGCTGCCCTGAATTTCGATCATGTTGCACCCTTGAAATCAACTGGAAAATAAACATGCTGCCCATTTTTTAAATCAACTGGAAAATAGAGAGCAACATGATCATGCTACCCCTTTGAAATCTATTAAAAATTTTAGGAATCTATTAGAAATTTTAGGGCAACATGTTCATGCTACCCATTTTTTAAATCAACTGGAAAAGAGGTGAAAAACAACACCTTTTTTCTACAATCAATAAGAAAAACAAAGATTGCATGAGACAAAAGCTTTCTATACAAACTCAAAATTTAAACAATACAATTTAAGTTTCTATTCTAACAAGCTATTACGTCAAAAGAGCTGACGTGAAACCCAAATATTATCAATGATAGATAAAAACTAGACCTTACAAAATTTTATGGGCAAACCAGGTAAAAATGTCGACTAGTTGCATATTCAAATCATGCATTCTCTTATCACAGTAAAAGAGTAAACACTCACAGTAAGCACTATGTTGCGTGCAGAACAAGGGCGAGCAATAAAAAAACATTACAACTTAAGCAACAATCACTATCAACCAAAAAATGGAGCAAATAAAATAGGTCAATAACAATAGGAAGAAAATAAGTGAAGTGAAGCACGGGAAAAAAATGTTAAACTAGTCGAGATTGTCGAAAACTAAAAAGCCCTAAGTGGACATGATAGAAAATTTTTAAGAGGAATCTCGATAAAGTTGGACCAAAAAGCCTTGGACAGAAGAAGAATAGAAAATTTTAAAAATCGATTTAAAGCAAACATTAACCTAAAATGGAAGACAAGTGAAAAAATATGTGTAACATACTTGAAATAATAGTTTGAAGATGAAATTCGCCGGAGGATTGAAGAGAAAGTTGTCGAAGGACTGAAGACAAAGTCGCCTTAGGACTGAAGAGAGAGTCGTCGGAGGATCGCCGATGGACTAATGAGCAAATCATTGAAGAACGGACGATATAATCTCCTGAGAACGGAAGAAAGAACCGTTCATCACAAGATGGAGGACTAAATCGCCAGAGGACGGAGAAGACGATAGCCGGAGGACAGAGAAGACGATCGCTGGAGGATGGATGACGAAATTGCCGAAAGAGGGAGGAGAAAATTGCCAGAGCAAATCGCCACAGTAGGAGAAAATTTCAGGAGATCTAATATGAAATCGACAGACGAGTAGAGCAAAAAGGATTTACAAGGGTGGGTATTTTCATCCATTTACACAACCACCATCATTAATGACGTTTTATGTTAGGTAAATTTATTAATGGAGGTTTTTGTAATTACTATATTTTCTTTGTCGCTATGTGTTAATGCCCCTAAAATTTAAGAATGGGTCTAATGCACCCCCAATAATCCCTTCATAACACTAATAACTCTATAAATCCCTTCAAACCCCTCAGGGTTTGGGATGCATGTAGACCATTTTAAATTTAAATATGATAAATATGAAACTACATTGCATATAGACCATTCTAAATTTAAATATAATAAATATGTTACTACAAAATATTTCTCAGGGTACTCATGCACAGACCCATTTTAAATTTAAATATAATAAATATGTTACTACATACTCCCTCTGTCCTATTTTAATAGCTACAATAGAAAAAAAATAATGTTCCACATTAATTGCTCCATTTTATTTTAATTTAAGCCTTGATGGATCTAAGTTGCTTCTCATATTTACGTTGCCCCATGATCAACAAAAAAAGAACTGGCATGGTTCACAAGCTGCTATGGTGGGAGAAGCGAATCAGTGAGCGAGCGACCTGGCGCAGGAGCTGGAGCTCTGAGGCAGCTAGTTTGGCAGCAGTTGCTTTTGCTTCCTAGGCCCAAAGAAGACGAAGAAGCCCCTCCTCCTTTGCCTCTTCTTTCTATGCGGATGATCAAAATTCTTGAATTATGATGGATTGAGTTTTTTGTTTTCTTTTAGGAGATTCAAGTGGGGATGGGACCGGCGGGGGAGCTGAGGTACCCATCGTACCCGGAGCTAAAGGGGACCTGGAAGTTCCCTGGCATCGGGGCCTTCCAGTGATACGATAGGCACATGATCAGCAACTTGAGGGTGACAGCAAAGGTCGTGGGGAAGCTAGAGGTGGGGCACAGAGGGCCTAGCGACGTTGGGCACTACAACAACTGGCCCAAGGACGCTCCCTTCTTCTGCTGGGATGGCGGCTGGAGCGGGCCTTATGGGGAGCTAGTTCTTCCTAACGTGGTACTCGCAGATGCTGCTTGACCATGGCGAGCACATCCTCTCCGCAGCAACGCCGATATTCATTGACACCGGCGTCAAGATCTCCGTCAAGGTGGCCGAGATCCACCGGCACTACAGGAGCCAGTCCCACGCGCCGGAGCTGACAGCCGGGTACTACAACACCCGGGGACACAATGACTATCTCCTGATTGCCTTAGATGTTGGCCCGACACGGCACCGTGTTCAACTTCATCTGCATCGAGATGCAGGACCACGAGCAACCGCAGGAGGCGCAATGCCTGCAGGAGAAGCTGGTGAGGCAGGTGGGCCTGGCAACACGGGAGACTGGGGTGTTGCTGGCAGGGGAGAGCGTGTTGTTGCGGTACGACAAAATGGCGCACGAGCAGATCCTGAGGGCAATGGCCGGAGCGGAGGAGAATGGGGAGAAGAGGGAGATGTGCGTGCTCACATACCTTATGATGGGGCTAGACCTGTTCCACCCAGAGAACTGGAGGATGTTCATAGCGTTTGTGAAGAGGATGGGGGGAGAGCCGGTGCTGGGAGAAAGTGGAATGGGAGGCCGACTTTTGGGATTCTTTATTATTGTTAGACGCTGAAGAGAGGTTCTCAATAAAAATAACAGAAATAAGAAATAGAGCTATTAAATTAGGACGGAGGGAGTAATATTTTAATTTTGGTTGAAAAAGAAAAAATAAATTTAGTTTGTTAGGTATAATAATACTACCATCCCATCCCATGGTGAAACCTACTTCTAAGAGAAACCTAATCAAGAAACCTACTTCCAAGAAAATAAGTGAAAATAAGTTGAGTTTAAGATACTTTTTTAGGAAGATACTCTTTTTAAGTACCCAAAAATATGAAGTTATTTTAAGTACCTAAAAATAAAATTAACTTAAAAGAATGTATACACCCCAAAAATCCCCAAAGTACCATATTTCTCATTCACCTCCTATTAATTTTTTTTATAATTTCTCTTATATGCTTAATGCCCCATAATAAATATATTTTCTTTACTTTAACCTTATTAAGTATTCCATTCCACCTTCTTCTCCGGTTCTGAACTGGCGTCAATGTCATTACTGGAGACCCCAGCCAGCTCCAACAACCTCTCTTATACATAACAAGCTTAACAACCACCACTACCAAAAAAGGCGGTGCTAGAATTGGTCATAACCTATGGCCTAGCAGCAGCTAAATATGGGATGCTGCCTTTGCCCTGTTGCCCAAAGGCAATCAGGCAGCGGCCATAGGCACTAAATCCTCCAAACGCGGTTGTAAGCCTCTCGCTTGTAAAACTTTACCTACATTTATATCCGCTTTTAAATATTTTATTTTTTTCATTATTTATTTGGAAAATAGGCAGGGTAATGGATAAACAATCAACCAATTAATAAATAATATAAAATAAACTATGGTATGTAATGTATATATTTTAAAAGCCTATTTAATGTAACACAAGTTCAAAAGAATAAAGACATGAGCAATATTACATGCACAGGCCTCACTTATGCAACAAGCATAACGCTAGTAGACAAAGAAGATTGACCACCTTTTCTTCCATTTTCTCTATCATAAGTTTGCATTGTATGTTTATATATATTTCTTAAAGCTTATCCAATATATCATAAGGAAAATACAAAATTCTCTAATGAAAGTACAAAGTATTCCAAAATATTCCATATGTAAGATATTCTTCTTGGGTAATATATGCAATTATGTCTTTATATATGATTCTGGTAATGGAGTTACTCATACTCTACACACATAATAAATTGATGGGTAAAATTACTCACTTATTTTACCTGTTACCCATTTATTAATTATCCATCAATGAATTTTAGATCGGGTGAGCAGGTGAGGGGGTAAATGATTACCCATTGATAGTCCTACTATTGCGTAGAGGTCTCTTGTGGCACAAACACCAAAGTCCTCTTGCCACGCAGCCAAGATACCTCTGACCCTATGGTGTGGCAAGGCCAAAGGCCTATGTCATGGTCATGCAGCTAGAGGCCTATGTTTTTGGCATGTGGTTAGATGTCTCTGTTATGGCTATGTGGCTAGAGGTCTTTGTTGGTCGCGTGGTCGGAGGTCCCTGGTGGCCGGGCGGGCCAAAGGTCTCTAGCGTCTGCAAGGCCAAAGTTTTCTAGCAATCGTGAATCTAGAGGTCTCTGGCATCCGCACGACTAAAGGTCTCAAGCGGTTGCAACCATAGAGCTCTGGTGGTCTGTGGTCGCGATCAGGAGGTCAAATCTAGCCTATTCTCTAGTCTAGAGGGCTGACCGAGTCCTGGCCAAGACGTCAACATCTAGCCTGCCAATCAATGATGCAAACTTTGCCGCTAGTTGATATCGAATTGGAGATACCATTGTCGGAGTTATTGTCGTTGCTAGAGTAGTTAAAGGGAGGAGGGGATGTGTGTTCGGGTAAAAAGAAATGAAAGGGTTTGGTATTAGAGAACCAATAAAAAGGAGCATTGGTGATTGTTTACGAGCGTGACACGATAGTCTGAATGAAAAATGCTTTAGTGACATTAAATTGTATACGACAAGTACCTACTTTGTCATCTAAACACCATATAAGTAGGGACTGCTTTTCTAAACCCCACTAATCAATGGCATTTGAATGATGAAGTGAATTTTTTACATATAAATAAAACTTAACATAAGTGTAGCATATATATATATATATATATATATATATATATATATATATATATATAAAAGAAAAAGTTTATATGAGCATGGGCTTACGTGAGTTTGTGTGAGCCTAGGCTCTATGGGCCATCGGATTTACATATGATGGTCCATAATACTAAGGGGCTTAAATTCCCCTAGTATTATGGGTCATCAGATATAAATCCGATGGCCCATAGAGCTTGGGCTCACGTAGGTGTGCATGAGCCCAGGCTCATATAAACGGGACTCATATATATATATATATATATATATATATATATATATATATATATATATATATATATATATATATATATATATATATATATAGGAAAAAGTTAATATGACCCCGGGCTCACGCACGCCAACATGCGCTCGGGCTCATAAATGCCCCGTGAGTTTGATGGGCCGTCAGATGTAAATCTGACGGCCGAATGAGCCCGGGCGCACGCCGATGCACGTGAGCCCTGGCTCATATAAACGGGACTCATATATATATATATATGAGAAATAGAACAAACCTGAAGCAAAATTTTAACTCATTATTCTTTTACAAAGAGATGAGGTAAAATCAACAAAGAAGAGAAAACCCTAAGATAAGAAGACTCCAAAAAGCTGTCAGAAGCATACCACTAGGGTAGGTGTCATGGAGACAAGCTTGTGTATGCAAATCTAGCCCGTGATGGCCAAGTCACACCACACAACCAACAGCCTCACGCCTTGCTTTTACCCAACTTTTCAGCACAAGTAAGAGATAGGAAAAAGAGGCTTTGCCCCAAAACATTTACTTGAAGGTTACAAAGAATAAGACCTTCTACCTTACTCCCCAACCCAAGGAACACCCTTGCACAAAATTGCACCCTGCAAGGTCAAGCCCTGTCCCAACTTGCCCACAACTCTCAACTCACCTATGACTGATTTGAATGAAGGTCTGGTTCTCCCCCTCAACCAGCCACATGCCCTTTTTATAGATGAGGGTTTAAGAAGCTTAGTACTACTAGAACTTCTCTGTTCTCATTACAAAGTCGTCACCCAATTGACCTTGCCTATTACAATAAGGAAACTTGTACATAATCCCACCCAATACAACTTCCTGGAGTCCTAGCCCAACTAGGAATTAACTTGCTCCCTCCTTCAAGAGTCTTGCCTCATTCAGTGGTCTTTGGGCCTTTTACTCCAACTTGAAGTCCTCAACTCACATGCCTCTTGCCTCAGAAAAGTACTAGTTGCATCCACCTCTAGTATCGAGTCCATGTTCCACTAGGATTTGTCTATCTTGAGTAGCCTTAGTTGCATACATCTTTGTCACCGGCTTTCCCACTTGCATTAGGCCTCCGAGTACACTCCTAGTCGTGTTAGGTCCCTTGACAACAAATCAACAACCAACCCAGCCTTCTCCAATGTGCACATCAACCATCCCTCTTGTGCAAACCTAGTGTTCGCACATCCGGGCAGGGCTGTCTGCATGTGCCCATGAATTCGGCCTTGCATCCGTCTCCTATTCAAAGTAAAAGTCTTTTACATCCATCCAACACACATAGGACTCCCTCTATACTGATGACGCCCAACCCACCAACTAGTCCCACTCCAAGTAGGACTTGAAAATTTGACTGCCAATGCTCCAATGCTATTAAATCTTCACACCTTTGCCCCCAAGAGTGTTTTCCTTGATTGTTCACATGCCAAATCTTAGAAGTTGTCCGACCACTTCGCCTATTTAGTGGCTAAGGATCACTAGGGCAAGGCTTGTGGCTGACATCCTCGCCCAAGATTTGCCACTCACCAATACAACTCTTTGATGTGCCATATCCAAGCCTCCACCACAAAAGTCGCACCATTTATGTCATTATTGTTGGAGACATGGGGCTCCCATAAGAGGAGAAAATGGAGCACGATCACTTCCATGAGGAGGAGAAATTATCTAGTGGAACTATTGCACAAGCCACATGGTGTATAGGTCCATTCATTGTTTAACACATTTTAACAATTTCAGTGTGTCTAAAAATAAGTGATTTTAGGGAATCAATTTAGTCTATATGTGAAATAATGAATGGACATATACAAAACTATGTGGTAGAACCATTTCACTGGATACTTTCTCCATGAGGAGGCTTTTGACACTCGGGTCGGGGCTCAAGTAGCGGAGCATGTCTACAATGTGTTGATGATGATCACAATGAGTGTTGAAGGAAGACAAAGGAAGGGAGGAGCCCACTGTGATGAGTCTCTCCCTTTGAGGGAACAAATCCTAAAGTTGGCAATCCACATTCTCCAGAGACTCAAGCCCTACTCCATACAGAGCCTTCACTCCAACTAGCATAAATTCCTAGAGGTAGACACTGAGTGTACCAATCTCCAAGGGTGGTGCCAATGGTGAAAATTTACCATGCTAAGGGCACAATGATCTCCATGTTTTGACGTATATGCTATGTTCAAGGAAACAATCATCCACCATAGTGAAATCCTTTTGGGCTCAAAGAGGGGCAAAAAACTTTAAAAAAAACGCATATGGCCAAATTCTTAAGCAAATGAAGTTGTGTGGAAGGGAAACAATATTTTTTATACTCCCTTCTAACAATGCAGCCAATGTAAGGAACCATGGATGAAAAGATCGATGATGTACACACTAGTACGCATTAGTATCAACGGTACTAACACCAATGTGCTAGCATGTGCGTTGTCTATCTCAAATATCAAGAGCTCCCATGCATTCCTTATGTTAGGCTTATTATGCATGAGGAGCATTAAAAATGTTTTAGTGTCCTAGGCCCAAGGGGCCCTCTACTAGTACTTTTTTTTGTGGTATAAAAAGCCAAGGCTTGTATACAATTCAACTTTAATACTCCTTTTCAAGCCTCAACTCATAGAGCACTCTCATGTTTAACTTCTTTGGTTTCAAGAAATTTTGCATGTGAAAATTCAATTTTACTGCAGGAAAAAGGTAATTCTACAAAAGTCAATGCTGAGGAGGTTTCCTAAAATTAGGAAGAAAGCACCACACGTATGATCTCAGCTTGCAGTGCAATCTATAGGGAAGTATTTTTTATGCTCTTCTTTGACAATGAGCCGAACATAAGGAACGCCTGTGAAGTGTCCATTTTCGAGATCAACGACACACACACTTGTGTATTACGCTAACATGTACTAGTGTGTGCACCATTGATCTAAAAAATGAATATTTCATAGGCATTCCTTACGCTCAACTCACAATGAGCAGGGAGCATGAAAAATGCTTCCATTATGTAGACCATGGAATGAGGATCCAATAGCTACTTTTATATAACCTACTTAGCAATCCCTAACACTCCTCCCCCTGCACATCACCATCGGGATTCTAGGATATGGGTAGAAAACAACACTAGCCTCGTAGGCCATTGTGCCCCTACTCGTGGGTCTCTCAACCAATATGTCTTATTGTCCCGACCCGCTATGGTCCTCCTCGTAGCTGGGAGCGTTTTCTATGCTCCTATTGATAGTTAGCCTTGCATAAAGAATATATGGGAGCCATTTATATTTGAAATCAACTGTGCATATGCTAGCACACGTTAGTGTTAGGGCCAATGATGCTAATGTGTGCTAACATGTGCACCATCAATTTTTTAGATGGACAACTCCCATGCATTCCCTATGCTATGCTACGCTACGCTCACTTTTAGTGGGGAGCAAAGAAAATGCTTCCCTCTTAGCTATCAACAAGCTCCAATGGCCATTTTTTCATACCTTCTGTCTCTCTGACCATTTCCCTGTTGTGAACAAATTTCTAGGGCTACCACCTTTTGCTACGAACTTTATCTGCCTTAAACAACACTGTTGTACCAGCCCATAGCCTTCCCTCTACCACCAGGAGTGCCACTTGTAACCAAGACCCACAAAGGCTATCCCTCCCGTCATTGACAAGCTCTTGTGTTTGGCTTCATTGACCATCTAGAGTCTTCTCTCGACATTGACATTGCGGTTAATAATTTTTTTACAAAAGTTTACATTTTCAATTGGGATTTTATTTATCTCTCTTAGGGCCTATTTAGCAACTATTTTGAAAATCAAAATAACTTTCCTTGTGACTCAAAATAAAGTATAAAATATCACTTCACAAAAAAAGCTACTACGAAAAAAGTTGTCCTTTAATTTTCAAAATGGTTGTCAAGGACCTCCTCATCTTCAGTGGACATGAGTTTTGATTAGTCTACATAAGTAAGCCCATATGAACTTTGTATAGAGCCCACTAGCAAAGTCCAATCAAACATCTTGTGTGAGTTTTTATAGGTATTTTTGTTGTAAAAATATCACTATCCATTCGAAATCACCACACTTGCCATTTATCACGTTTCCTAGTACATAGTACCTTTCTTTTCATTCATGATTGATATTAAGGGGCTATTTGGGTATTAATTTTTTAGAAATTGAAGTGAATTTTTTTAGAATTTTCTAAAAATTCACCACTGAACGTAAATTACATTTGATAATAATTTTTTTTAAAAATAAATTCGGATGTCACGTTAAACTCAATTTTAAAACTTTAAACTAATATAACT
This sequence comes from Saururus chinensis, assembly GCA_035235625.1. Classification (NCBI taxonomy): domain Eukaryota; kingdom Viridiplantae; phylum Streptophyta; class Magnoliopsida; order Piperales; family Saururaceae; genus Saururus; species Saururus chinensis. The sequence goes on from CP141142.1 coordinate 37,317,387, forward strand.
CACTCTTCCAACCTAAGATATGCACGTTCTTAGTACTATTACACTTCATAAATTTAAACTCTATCAAACAAGATCCCACAAGGGTAGGTAATTTTGAACTTTTAAAGTGGGCCCTATACGTATAGCATGTTTCTTGAAGCTTAAATCAATATAAGAGATAACCATTGAAAAATAACGAGATCTATAATTTTTAAAATGGGGCTTAGGAGCCAGAATCACCTCATGAAGTGATTCGGTAATTCCAACCAATTCTGACTCGAAATAGCTTTAAATCAACTTTCGGACGAAATTTTTAATTCCACCTACCTTCTACACACAAACAACATGATTCTGATATTTCGAGCCAAAATTGGGGCAAAATTAACAAAAATTTACAAAAATTCAGTACACAAAACCATGTTGAAGAACTCAGGTTTCTTTTAAGGAAAAGGAAATCCTATCCAGGTCTTGACAAGGATCCCAACATTAGGTCCAGAGTCCGCGTCCAAATGGAAGCCTGTGGGCTTCAGTTCAACTGCCTTAGTCATCTTCCACACAGAAAACTTAAACGAAAATGATACATATCCACAGCTCAATAATGACAAAAAAAGTTTATTCCAACTAGGGCTGGTAATCAGGCCTTGAGCCCGTTTGACTAGCCCGGCCTGAGCCCATTTAAGTATTAACAGACAGGCTGTTATTGGGCTGTAGTAAGGTGAATCAAGCTCGGGCTCTGCCACGGGAGCCCGATAAGTCTCATTAGGTTTTTGAATCCTCCTTCGCCCAATCACCCGAGTTCTTCACCGCCACTTGAGTGCTCCTGAATGCTCTTTGATCACCGGCTTGTGAGGGACGAGCGGATGTGGACGGCTTCTGCTCCGAATCTCCCCTGACGCCTTCCGCTCCGCAGGTAAGTGATGCCTTCTAAATTCGGTTTTTTGTTTTCCCCCCTTGGGTGTTAATATTTTTCTTTTTGGTGTTGCTCTGCTCTGATTTGGTGGATGAATAAATGTTGTTGCTTCTGTGTTTTGGTTTGGAACTTGAGTGAAACTCAGATTTTGTGGCAACTTAACAAGTAAATGATGGGTTTCTTAATGATTTGTCATGTGGGGGTGTGTAAATAAGGATTGATGTAAAGAATTTCTGATGATTTTATAGCTTTCTAATTGTCATGTAAGGAATGAGGATTGCTTTGATGTAAAGAATTCCTGATGATTTTATAGTTTTCTAATTGTCATGTGAGGAATGAGGATTACTTTTATGTAAAGAATTTCTGATGATTTGTCAACAGTTTTACATGGTGCAGTTAGGGATGACATTGATTTCTTTGAAAATTTGCATGTTTTCTGATCTATGAGTTTTTTATGTTTTGGCAATTTTGCAAATAGTGCAAATGTATTCCCCTAGAAGAGAGAATGGATGATTGCCTATAGAGTCTCAATGTGTGCTTTTATTGACTTTGTCACTTTTGACTGTTTTCACTTTTGTTCTAATTTTGGGTTTCTCCTGTTCCATCTGCAGGGTCAAAGTTTCACTTTTTACTGTAAGGTGGCTGCTAGTGGAGTCCATATATAAGGTGCATTCTCCCCTTTTTACTGTGAGTTAAATTAGTGCTTTTTAGTGCAAGGTGGTTGCTGCTGTTGTTAAGTCATGAACCTAAAATTTTTGGGATAATGAACTCCCTAGTCTAAATCCTTGTTGCTAATAAAAAGAGGAGACATTTGAAGCTGCTCACTGTTTTTACTGTTTTTTCTAATGAAGTGTCCTAATGTAACAATAGGTGAACATTTTAATAAAAAAAGATATATAAAAGAACTCACTCTTTACTTTATGCACACTTGATTTCCATCCAACATTCTTATAATTTATGAAGCAGATATTTGTTATGTTAAATTTAAACGGATTTATTAGCATTCGAGATTAAATTGTGGAACAAGAGGTGCAGAGGCAACTGAATTTCCAAGAAGTTGATTTCTCAAAGAACTAAAATGTTTCCCTTTAATGTTGTTTCTTGGAAGAGCAATGCATTCTTTAGTGTTGCTCATAACCTAGCTGCTACAGTTATGATGCCTACTAGGAGATTTGTCAGAGTGCACATGTAAAATTTGTACCTGATGGAGCATAATTTCTATGTTTCTCTAGTTTTTTTTATGGCATATGCCCACTTATAGTATCGTCCAAGTATCTAGGCTGCCAATTTTACAAATGCTACTTCAACACACACTAGTGCTAATTTTTAATTGACACTACTTTCAATTCTGGTTTCCTCTCTGTTTTTACTTGCAAAGTGCTAGTAGCGCCTTTGTGGTCTGATATCTTGCATGCGTAGAAAGCAAAAATAGCTCAGCTTTTGGGGGGAGTCTACTAAGCGGAAAAGTGGGTGATCAACCATGTGCAAGCGCTGGATTTTGGAGAGAAAGAACAACATCATGATTCATGGGTGATTTTGATTTTGCTGAGAAAGAACAACTTTTGTGAATTTACTGAAATGGCATGTTCTGGGCTAGTTTTTGTTGGCATTTGAATTTCAACCAGTGATCTCTCGTCATTTGTGACCAACTGGATCAAGTCAGCAGTTTGTAGACTTGTGGTTCATATTTAATGACTGATTTCCCAAATATTGGTGATTAGAATTCACATTGTTTTCTTCCTAATTGAATATTTGGTTGTTCTTAGTTGTCCGATGTATTGATTAGAATTCACGTTGGTTCTTCCTAATTGAATATTAAAAGAGCAATTTTTTGTGTTGCTTCTTTGAAAAGTAAGCACAGTTTGTGGATGGTCTTATTTTTAGCCCACTTTGCTAGAGTTCCATAGGCGTGTTTAAATGAATAAAATTGCTTGTGAGTATGGCAACTTTACATGTACACTTTGAATATCGTAAAAAATCATACAAGAGTTTGCAGTTTATATATTTTTGTTATATATGGCTTTCTAAACTTGTGGCTCCTTTTCAAATAGAAACTGATTTGCAACTTTGGAGGAATTGGTTAATTTCGTGGAAAATATGCTAAGAATCTCAATCAATTAGTATACATGAAAAGAAGTTATACGTTTAGCATGGGTATGGAAAAAAATAGCATCTAAATCACCAACGGCTTTTTAATATTGTATCGATATGTATTGGTCATATCAATATGGTATGACCAATACATATCAGCTTTTGGTGTGGGGGGCGTACTGCCCCTATATTTGTATCAATCTCAATTGATACAAATATGTATCAGTTAATACAGAACCGTATTGACCAATACATCTTTCATGTCTCTAAGTGAGTTTAAGTATTGCATAACATCTACATCACCTTTAACCTAGTAACAATCTAAAAATATGAAACAATAACTACATTAAGCAAGAGAAATTAAAACCCCTTTAAAAAATGTATTAAGTAGGCCTAATTCATTAAGATGGTTTCATATCTAAATAGGATTTAGGAATTTATATTTATCTTTTATTTAAAAAATAATAAAATAAAAAAATTTAATAAATATTTGACTCTAATAATCAAATTTTACGGTATGTTTAAATTACATCTCATTATTAGGCCAAAAGTAACTTTTTTCGAGTTGAATGTAGTTATAGTCCGTTAAGAGCACGTAACCGGTTTGTAACCGTTTGCCTTTTAGGCTATGAGTAGTCGGGCTTAATGGGCTCGGGCGGGCCCGAGCCCGGCCCGATTACCAACCCTACTTCCAATTAACCAGTGAACATTTGTGCACCTCAGTTGATAAACGAATGGAATTTCTACAAAATGGTTCAACTGGCTCGTGAGAAAGCATTTCTCACTAATGTACAACACTGAGCCCGTTCTAGAATTCCATTTACAGCCATTAGTCCTGCTGTATTTTTGTAGATGGCTGAACCAACTGGACAAAACTGCGGTTGATACCTTCCACTGAGGTTGTGAGGAAGAGCAGGGTTAGTGGCTAGTTGCCAAGGCAGTCACTAGAAGTCCTAGTATTAGGAAAGGTTGTGCGCTAGCCTGTACATTTGAACAGCCTCATCATTAGCAGTTTGTTACAATATTGAAGATGCGCTATGATCTATCAATGTCAGAGGGGTATGGCATTACCTGATACTTCACATCATACTTGACAGGGTCCTTGAGGAAGTACTGGAACTGCAATGAAGAATTTTAAATAAGATAATCTCTACTGTGTATGACATGTATAGGCTATCAAAGGAAGTTATTGCTTTGGCGGAGTTACATGTCACGAGGTCCGAGACTACCTTAAGCTTATGAGGAATGTTTTTTTCGGGAATCTTACAGATGTTGAGGTAGAATCATAAGCAAATACAATACTGACCTGATTATAGGTTCTCAATTGGATGGCATTGCATGAGAACCATAAAGTATGAAACACAGTGTTATGATGTTTCAGAATATCAATTAGAATGTCACGTACTTCCTTGCTTAACATAAGCAAATAATAGATAACATGATGAGGAATCGCATTCCATTGTCATACAGAAGTTGCTCATTTTGATAGGTTATAGAGAAATTCAAGGATTTATGCATTTTTCATGTGGACTGTAAATTTCATTGTGCTTTGTAGGTGCCATATATCCACCTTGTTAACAGAATTTCAACGTTCAACTATCTAAAATGATATCTTCATTACTTAGTAGGTCCAATAACCTCTCACATTTAAGGGAAACGTATATCATTGGTACAACCAAACAAAAGAATGGGTTCCGGGCATACCTGGAAATATACTTGAGGAAGTATCAATCCAAGCAAGGCCAATGCATAAAATGGTTTATCGGCACCAAGAAGATAGCCTACATCAGAAAACATAATTAATATTAGAGCATTTCAAAAGAAGTGGGCCCTCGTACGTCATGGTGTGCAAGGCACAAGTTATCATATGAAATTACATGCATGATTGGCTACAGATGTTTAAAATGAATGTGTCCAAACTCCAAACTTGATGGGATCCAGATTGTATCATATTGCTCCTTATCATACCTTTTAGCTATCCATTACGAAGCTAATTTATGTATAGAAAGAAAGCAATACAAGCACATATTTTACCCGTTTAACAGTAACTGTCTATGAGAATTTCATGTCAACACTGAATTTCATCGAATCTCGGAAGTGTCTTACTGGAGAACATATATTCAACCACTAATGCTCTTTTTTTAGTTACATATAATATCGTAAAAGAGGAAATTTTCTGATAGTGAGGGCCTATGCTGTTAAGCATGCTGATCAATAAGTTAAAGCCTACACATATGGTCGTTACCTGCAATAGATATCTGTGTTATGTCGATGGCACCAACACAAATCCATTTAGCAGCTTCAACTCCAAAAGCAACTGGTAGTGACTGTACATGATCACATGTAACACAATTTTCATGGTTAGAAAGTCATCAGAAATTACAGAAAGCATAAAAATGAGGTGGCAAATTCCTTGTTTAAAACAAGCTTTGACTCTTTCTTGTCACATGAAGGATGGCATAGTAATTATGAATGAAGAATATCAAGAAAGAGTGCATTCAAGTTATAGTAGGCATTAGTACATATTGATTTTCAGTACAAACGAGAAAAAAGAGAAAGACCTGAAGTCCCAGGGCCCTATCCCCTTCAATACTTTTGAAGTCATTTACTATAGCAATTCCAAGCTGCAAAATGAATGCAGAATCAGATGACCTATTGCAATTTGTTTGAAAAATAAACAGTACCAACATTTAACGTGAAAAAGGGCCATACCCCAGCTATACTATACAAAAGAGTCAAAACGATGATGTCTGGAGTTAAAGTGCCAAACAAAGCCTGACCAGCCCACCTATTCAGTCAAGGATCAACAAGATGATACAACAATCATACAAGATCCACATTACAGCTGAAATTATAAAATTGGAAACTAAAATTGGCATATATCATGTTAGAAAAAAAAGGTATAGAAATAAGAAGGTAAATTATTAGTTAAATAGTAATTTATTTCGAATGAGTAAAAATTCCATACATAATATTATATGTAGTCTAACTGGATGCACACCATTTTGTGTAGTTATTTGCCATAAGACAAGTCTCAGTAAGATAACAAACAAGGAAAAATAAATACTATTATTTGTGTCAGGGTACATCCAACTCCAACAAACTACACCTACTCCAAAACTAAAATAAGACCAAACTACACATAATGGCATGTTTTCACCAATTTCACAACACATAATGGCATACATCTACCAATATCATTACGATTCTAATGCAAAGCTGTCTTCTACCGACAGAACTATAGATATATCTTCACTAGCAATACAAAAGCACCTGCAGCCCCTTATGTAGATCCCTACACTCTACTATTTACTTTATTATTGAAGTTGAAGGTATTTACTTGAAAACACAAAATTAGTATTATACCAAGGCAAACTGATGTAACTTGCTCCAAGGGCAAAATTTCCAATCCACCCGTTCTGCTTGAGCTGAAGAAGGAAGAGAACAAGAAACAAAAATTATATAAATCATGCAAAATGATAAGGAAAATGCTCTTAGCAAATGGTATGAAAGAAAATAAAACAACCTTCAAAGGTGGAGCTGAGTATATGTATGACAGCAAGGATCCCCCAACAGCTAGATAAAAGACAATTGGAAATGTATGTCCTGCCTGAAATGAGACAAAGGATTACAAGAATACGATTTTAAACAATCAACTGTTCATTTTTTAAAAAAGCAGCCAGCCATTGCATGGAAGTAGATCACCCACCCAGATGTCTAGTATACCTCCCAACGTTAATCCTCCCAAAAGCAGAACCCAAATCTGAGTTATCACCTGAAGCCATAGCTAGTATAAGAAAACAAAACACTACCAAGCTTCTTTAAAACATCTTAGGTGTATATTACTTGTAGAATTGATTTGTCTATATAAAATAAAAAGAAATTGGGAAGTCCAATATATTAAGATCCTGGCAGTTTAGTTTATATAAGCCAAAATAGCAATTTACAAACTGTTAGGGCAGTCAGAGAATTATATTTGAAGGCATTTCATCTGAAGATGCCATCGACTGAAAAGTGATCAAAGTCAAAACTAGCAATATAAAATCATTAGGAGTATTACATTGGATGGCATTTCATTGGAACATGTCATTTCCTACAAAGTGGTAAACAGCACCATTTAAATCTGAGATTGATTGTCAAATTATGTGGAAAGAAGTAATTGTTAGGAAGAAACAACGCAGGATCGACAACAATATACGAACACAACAAGGGAACACACGAGATTTAAGGTGGTCTAGCAATGTGTTAACCTTTATTTGTGTGAAATCTACTATTAATCAGAAAAATGATACAAAGGAGAAGATTACAAGCATGAAGCTCTCAAACCCTCTTAACTCTCAAAAGCATAAGCTTTTACAATGCTTCAACCAAGCTCCCTAGGGTTCTCAAAGCCCTTAAATACCCCAAGGGACGTACAAGCCCGAATATGTTTATTTGGAGAAGGAAATCCTGGAGTGAACAATCAGACAAAAGTCCCAATCAGAGAAAACCACATTTCTGGTCATCGGCCTGCTCCTAGCAATCGATCACTTTATGTTTTGTGCACCTCTAGTAGCTTGAACGATCGATCGATGGCCCAACAACTGATTGCTTTCTCCATATGCATCTTCTGGTAACTTTATCAATTGATCACCAGTTGTTGCCTCCAACTCAACTTCCAGTAGATTTACTAATCGATCATCCAATGCAAGCAATCGACCGCACGATCCGGGTGAACTTCGAGTAGCTTTCCCGATCAATCACCCAATGCTAGCAATTGATCGTTTGATTCCAGACAGTCTTCCATAACTCTTTCACAATTTCCTACTTGGGAAACTAATCGGACTTCACCTTCCTCCAAATAGTAATCTCTTCTATTCCAAGGATAAACACTTAGCTTTTTAAGTTCATCTAATACTTACAGCCAAATTAAATGGTTATGATGTACCCATAAGGATGTGTCCACATTACTAAATAAAGATAGGAGTCTATTTTATAATTATTATTCTTTAAAAAATATAAACTGAAAAACTATGGTCATGTAAACATCTTTTCTTTTAGTGAAGGTTTCAACCTTCATCAGAACATTTCGTTATCTTAAGAAGAGCTTCACCATCAGAGCAAACCGATCTATCTAACTGCAGTGCTCATTTAATTAAAGTAGAATTATAAAAAAGGTCCTTAATAAATATTAAAATGTAAATGAGATAGTTTCTGAAGCCTAAATCTCTAACTGAATGTCCTATGAGCTATCTGATACATGTTTACTAGAAATGAGTTTATTAATTCAATTCAAACATAAATCAAATTGAGAAAGACTGAAAGAAGTAGCAGCATAAGGCCCCTTCTTTGTACATAGTCGATGCTTCCCAGTTGTATCACAATTTCAGCAAGGAAGCCATTATCATACCAATTAGGAAAAATGTGCTTCTGCAGATACACATCTCCTATCTGTTTTGAGCATATAGTAGCTATGGCTCATCTGTTGAACCTTAGATGTATTGTCTGGAATGGACTACATAATTATCAGTTTACTAAAGAAACCAATTTTGGAAGATTTAGGAAGTTGTATACAACCATAAAAAGGAATCTCAATGTTTGTGAAAAATTTGGTGGAGAAAATGAGAAAAACTACCACTTTCCATAGTTCATGGATAAAAAAACTCCACGGAATTGCAGAGTGAGATTAATAAGAATTATCATTTCGTACTTCTTTCGGATCAACGATTAATTGCTAAATCATCAACATACCTCACTCTCAGATATTGCGCCTGAAGGAATGGGGCGATACGGCTCGTTGATTGCATCTATCTCACGATCATACCAATCATTAAGAGTCTGCAGTTATAAGTAAAATTGATAAATAGAAACAGGTAATAAAACCTAATGGCTTCCAAAGATACACTCTCGACTGTGGGTAAACTTGTGATGAAGATTCCTAACCTGTGTGTAGCCAGTAAGACATGGCCCAGACATTATCATACACACGATTGATTTAGCAACATCTTCAAGATTCCAATGGAAGTTTCCTGATATGTCAAGGAAAAATAGAAACGTTTATTACATTATAGAAGACATTGGGAAGGTGAACAGAAAACTATTATGCATGTGTGTGCATGATGAAAAGAAACGCTTTCATATTATGTACATATTGCACAATAGAAAAAGAACCTGGTGTATACAAAGTTCATTGATTTACAAATATAAAGCAAATTAATAGTAATGTGAAATTCTAGCTAGCTTTATTTCAACTTTCATATGTAGCTCTTCTATACCATTACAAGAACTCCCACAACAAAAATTACATAACATAGCCATCGGAGAGGAACTTTCTATTTTATATTCAAAGCTACAAACAGCATGCTGAAGCACCCAGACCAAATAGAAATATCAGCTTCATAATCGTATAGTATTTTTCTAGCACCCAAGGGCCTTGATTTTAAAAGATTACAATTCATTACTTTTCATCCTTTTTTAAGAGTGTTTCTGGCATAGCTCATTTTGCAATCTTGGTTGGTCCAACCTAGCAAACTACATATAATCATTGGTTTGCACAGTCTCTCCTACGGCAGCCATGATATATGTCAAAGAAAGCTGTCAGTCAGGGGCAGAGCCAGGGGCGGTGCGAGGGGGCCATGCCTTGCCCGCCACACTCCTCTTCTTCCCCAAAGCTCACATGACGACCTTACTGGCTTCCCCTCCCTCAATTTCTGCCCTCCCCTAAAAAAAATATCCAGGCTTGGTTCTTACTGTCAGTAGTTTGTCAACTATGATACCAGTAGCCTGTCACTTAGGCATAAACTTCATCGCCAACATAAGGAAGTATGACATTTTCTACATTAAGTAATTATCATGTATTATTCTTCCTTTTTCTTAAAGGTCATATTAAGTTACTTCAGGAAAATATGCTCACAGTAACCCATTCAGAGGATTTATCTATATATGCTTTTGTCTCCATCCCCGTCATGCAATTATCAATTATACCTTCATGGTGAGTTCTCTTCTCTAAGAAGATATATCTGATAATGGTTATTCGTACTTCTCATTAACTCAAGGACAAGAAGAGACCAGTTAAAGCATGGATTACTTTGAGTATTTGAAACTGATTCAAATGGGTTGCTTCCAGTATATAAGTTATCTGCTAACTTTATATTTGGAAAAATCTTTGAACATGCCTGCATATGCTGTTATTAATGAAGCACAATTTTAGTTCATTTTTTAGTGGAACTTTATGATAGATTTAATATCATCATAAAACGGAAAAAGAAAGAAGAAATCGTATACCTGAAGCAGCAGCGCCACAGACTACACCCCAAACCAATGGAGGCCATGTAACAGGTTTGGTCAGTTGAAGACGAATTTTCCACTTATCCTATTGAATTAGGAATGCAAACACGCATGCACGTCATTATCAGAAAATCAATGCTACTAGACCTCACACCTCACCAAGCAAATTGGAATAAAATCAGAACGTTACTGCCTAATTACCAAAAACTCATCTGCTGTCCTACCCAATAACTATTCAGGAGTACACCTAGACAAATGTATAAAATCAATCATATGAATGGAATTTTCGGCGCTCACAGTTTCTTGGGCAGCTCCCTTGATTCCCAGAAGCTGGTTGAAGCTCGAGCCTTCTTTCGCCGGTGCACTTTTTGGAGCTTCCGATTTGACAGCTGCATGGCAATAAAAAAAATCCGACAAAAACAAGAAGAAGAGCAATCAACATAATACAAGTCTAATAGCCAGAGTGAAATGGAAATAAAATGAAATTGAGAAACTTTTAACAAACCCTCATTGGCGTCCGTTTCAGCAGCTCTGATGCTGAGCCTTCTCCCTGAAAAAGTGAAGCGCATTAATATTTTGTTGAAAGCGAGTGGAAGAGGAGGAGGAGGAGGAAAGGATATGGGTGGGATTTGAGATACTTACGAGGGAGATAAATGGAAGAATGTGGTAGGAGGAGAGATGTCGGGCAGAGGCGGAGCTGGTGGCGGACGGAGAGTCCGGAAGCGGAGGCGGAGGCGGAGGCGGTGCTGATAAGAGAAGCCATTGCTGAGCCCGAGCTAGCGAGGAGGGAGCAGTGGAGGTGGTGGGGAAGTCGGAGATGAAGAATCTTTTAATATGACGAAACTACCCCTAATTTTTTCTTGGATAGACGGTTGAGGGGTGGCGTGGGACCGGGGTCAAACGTAACTTTCGAGTGAGGATGAAACGGACGAGTCTAGCCTCAAGAAGCTCCAACCGGTGTACATAGGGTTTTAGCATGATACATAGAGGTAAATTTGGTTGTATCTTCATCAAAATTACTACTATCTTGCTACTTAATTTTTCCTGTGCTTTTTGTTCACGGGTTGGTGGGTACGGAGGAAAATTTTAGTTTTGTTTTACTTTTCTTCGAAATTGCATGTAGGGACCCATTGGTATGAGCCCGACCATCATGCACACACACATTATTTAAGGGATAGGCAAGTTTGAATGACCCACCCACCCACTGTGGTCTCATGCTCTATTTTGATAATGATCCAATGTCTAATGTAAGGAATGCATTAAAACCTTTAATATTTGAAATTAATGATGCATATGCTAGTGTATATTGGCATATTTTATTTGTGCTAATGTGCATTAGTGTATGTATCGTCAATTTCATAGATAATGGGCTCCTATATATTCCTTATGTTTCAAAATAGGGCATTAAAAACACTTCTCTACTAATGTGTATCATTTGGTTAAACTTGATCTAACGGCTCACAGTACGCGGCCTCATGCTAACGAGCATGAATCTTTCCTTATATAGTGAAAAAAGTTGACAAGAGCCTAGGGTCACACATGCTAGTGTGAGCCCAAACATTGCAAGCTATAGAATCAAAATCTGACCATATGCATCAATAAATGGGAAGGTACCTGGTTCAATCCCACCTTGACCTTGAGTAATGTTCACAATAGGATTTCAATTCAACAGCTCATGATGTCCAAGCTCATGCTAATACGCGTAAGCCTGAGTCTATGATATTATAGTTACCACATGCATGTTGACCCTTCCCTCCCCCCAAACTTTTCCCTGGGTCCAGCCATGACAATGATTTGTTTTATAAAGGAAAACAACTTAATCTGACCAACAAAACCCTTTTGAAGAGTGAATGGTTTTGTTTGGATATAGAAAATATAACCCTATCATATGAATCATTTTTCTTTATCCAACCAAAACTCATTTAGAGGGTTTTGTTCAACATATTTAGTGTATGGTTATTAATTGTTTAGTACCCTTTTATAAAAGAGGGATTCTATATACTATGTCAATATTGTGGTATTCTCCTTTACCATTTACCCGCAGCATTATTCTATTTTGTAAATCTATAAAACCAGGTTTTGGAGAAAAGGCTTTCCCTTCTCATTCCCATCTTTTTTCATCTCAATAGAAGAATCTATTATATGATATTCATATCAATAGTAGTATCCATTTTCTATATTTAATCTTGTAATAATAACCTCTAAGAATATTAGATTCAATTCTACAACATTTTTATCAATAATAATGTCAAGTACTATTTTCACCTCTGCATAATCACATCTAACAATAGTATGGCTGATTCTACAATTTTTGCTCTCCCAAAATTTATTTGGCAAGTTTTGTATCAATAGTGTTGTTGATTTACTATTTCATCCTTTAACAATGGTAGAACCAATTTCATAATCTTTGTATCATATAAGAGTTTTAATTGGACTTCACAAGTAAGCCCTACACAAAGTTCACATGGGCTCACTTATCTAGACTAATAAAATTTATGTGTGAGTTTTTTATGTATAATTTTTATGTGAAAATATCATTTTTTTATCTTTATATCTACGGCAAAATACATTCCACTATTTTTGCCTCTATAGTATTTACCTTAAACGATTGTAGAAATAGAATCAATGCTACTATTTTTCCTTCTAGAGTATTCACTTCTAACAATAACATAAATAATTTTATTTCATTTACTAATAGTATTATCAATTCTACTATTTTTTCTTATATGATATTCCCCTTCAACAACAGTGGAATTGATTTTATGATTTGAATATTAATAGTATACTCAATTTACTCCTCCCCTTCCTATCTCCTTGTTCCTCCTCAAAACCATTCTTTTCCATTATAAGGAGTTTTCCTAACCCTATTAAATTAGAGTTAATTCTAAGGAAATACTGGTAAGAATATCATCTAACAAATTGTTATATTGATTTACGAATTAAAACAACGAGTATGCAAGAATATTGAGGCATTGACCTGGGTATATAGAAATAGAAATCCCCCTAAATTGTTTTTAGGTGAACCAAATTATGCTTCATTCATAAGGCTCAAGCTATAAAATGTGAATTATACACCAACTCAAATAACATTTATTGATAAAACTCCATTTTTAATGTTTTTTTTACACTGAAGAACTTATTGACATTATTTTATATGATATTAAAAAAATAGTGAGGATTTCCTAGAAATTTATGAAAAGAGGTGTATGTCAACATGTTACTCTACGTATTGACATCGAGGAGGCAACCTGCTGACAGAGAGGCAGTGGACTTAAAGGGTATAAATTTTTATTTGAGAAAGCTCTTATTTGGTTAAGTTTGGTTTGACCAACTTTAAGTTTGAACTTAAATGCTAATGGAGCCGAGTCGAGTTTTAGAACATACTATAAGACCCCTCCTAGGTAAGATCACTGTCTATGCATAATTTACAATCATTGAACTTGGAAATGCAGTGGATAACTAGTTGTTGACGAAGTGAAACAAGAATTTGAGATAAAAGTTTCTTTTCGTGTAATTGCGTAGATTAGTTAATTCTTGTGAAATTTTGTATTATTAAGGGGATAGACATCCTTGTGAATCCTGATATGTGCATAAGAAATTTGTAGAAAGTGAGATAAGTGAATTAAAGGAAGAAATTGCATAAGAACACACAAATGGTGGTTTCTATAGATAGGTCATTTGACATGTTGGTAGACCTGTCTATAGGTACTCAATTTAGCTTTAAAATACAAAATTAATGAGAAAAGTACTCAATAATACGAAGGGTTGGTTTACATGGCTAGCCATAAAATTATGGATTAAAGAAAACAATATAAGAATATTAGGGTTGGGCTTTCAACAAGTTTTTCCTATAATTGCCAACAGGTGTCATGAGCTATGTGGGTGCTAGAGAAGGCCCTCAGCATGTCACTAGACATGTAATCATAAATTAAATAAAGGGGGCAAATTATACTCTTGAATATGATACAAGCTTATGGACTTATCATATTGTGGTAGACCTGATTGGGGATATTTTGAGAACAAACCACATGTTGTGATGAACTAAACTGTCCTTTAATGAAAACAGAAATATATAAGTTGAAACCTATGTTACAAGGGGGGAATATGAGTTTTGACCGACGAAGGGACTCAGGTTCTTCGTGTCTCGTGACTAGAGATGATCACGTTCTTTTGCTTTTGTGTGGTTCATTTGGTCAAGGTCGCATATTTCTTTCACATAAGAGTGAAGATGAACACGAAAGAAGCTTATAAAGCTCCTAGCTTAAGGAATATATAAAAATTATGAATATTTAAAATCGACAGTCCATGTATGTTAAGTCGTATATATTATCATCAACAATGTGCTCTAACTCGAAGTTTCAAGGGCCGCGAGTGCACACTTTATACTCATGGATTGTGTTTTTATTTGATACTCTGTTAAAGAGTAAACTGTTGATCCTAGTGATTTGACTCTTTTTTTCTCATAATTTTTCATGTTCCCGTCTCACACGGAGCAGAGTATAAAAAATATATTGATTTTTAATATTTAAAAGAATGAGGACCCCAATAATCCCTTCACTCTATTTTACTTATTAATTGATAATATATATATTAATATTAATATTAAGAAAAAAGTTAATATGAGCACTTGCTCATGTGTGTCGGCATATGCCCGGGCTTAATGGGTCGTCAAATAATCATGTTCACGAGTTTAAATACCCTATGAGTTTGATGAACAATTGGATGTAAATTCGACGACTGAATGAGCCCAAATGCATACCCGTGCGCGTGAGCCGGGCTCATATAAATAAGACTCTAATATTAATATATACTAATATATATTCTATTAATATTGTCAAAGAAACACTAAAAATGTTTTTTCCCGCGTAATATCCCGCAAAAGTCAGTGCGTCGCCGTCGCGAGTGGCGGTAACGCTGTTAGCCCCTAACGCGCGCATCGCACTGCGCAACGGTACACGGGAGGAGCAATTTCGCCAACCGTTGCGGGTAGGGATGTTCAGCGACAGCTGACGCAGCGCTTCCTTCGCGTTCCCAACGGTAAACTTCTGCGCAGATCCCCGCCAGCCTTAACACCGAAGATTTCGCAACGACCGTCCGATTATTGATCTTTCCCCACCTACGATCTTCTACGTCCATTCAAGTCAACCGCCAATCAACGGCAACAAACAAAATATATTAGACTACCGCGGTACGTACCAATCACTTACCTGGAATTATCATTACCTCGGTTGAATTCTCGGCCCCGAAGACGCGGACTCGACCGCTTCAAAGTCTCTACCGTCTCCTTCTTCCTCTTCCTCAGTTCTCACTTCTCAGCAGAAAAGTTCGAAACCTTGCAGCGAAGATTCGCATATTTCAGGCTAGTATCGAGTGCTTGGAGCTTTTAATTTGGTTTCTGGAGGAGTAGTGGGGCATTTTGAGGTGTGAAAATCCGATTTTTAGCAGAAAAATCGAAGCTTTGAGGAGGGAATAGAAGGGAGGGATTATGTCTTGCGCCGTTGCGGTCGCCGGGTCCCCCGTCTTCTCCCCGAACCGGGAGGCCCTCTTCTCCAAGCTTGCGTCGTCTTCTTCTTCTTCGCCCGACCCGCTGGGCCGCGTCGGGTCTCCGGCGTCTTCGCCGTCTTCTGCCTCGTCGTCCCCGTCTTCTTCTTTGTCGGCAGCTCTGAGGCTCCGCCTGCAGAGGCAGGCGGTGGGCGCGGGTAAGGTCGACGGAGGGTCCGCGGTGGACCCGGTTCCGGTGCTGCTGAAGAGGAAGAGGCCCGCCAGGCTCGACATCCCGCTCTTTTCGCCGAGTCCTGCGGAAGGGGCGGGGAACCCGGAGCCGGCGGCAGGGCCTGCGCTGGTGGAGGCGAATACCGACCAGTTCTCGGTCGTCTGCAAGAGGGGTAGGTGGCGGGCGGCCATGGAGGACCGGTACTCGGCCGACGTTGATATCGATGGCAATCCAAAACAGGTAAAACTCTTCTTCCAAAATTTTGTTTTTTAAGAAATTATAAGCTTCTCCGTGGTGGTGTTGGGTACACAAGGAATGATTTTTTCTTCAATTATGTTTGGCAGGCGTTTTTTGGGATTTTTGATGGGCACGGTGGCGCAAAGGCAGCTGAATTTGCTGCAGAGAACATAGCTAAAATTGTAGTAGGAGAAGTTGCCAAAAGTGGGGAGGATGAGCTCAAGGAGGCAGTAAAAAATGGCTACTTGAACACTGATATGGAGTTTCTGAAAGAAGGGGTCCGTGGTGGGGCGTGCTGTGTGACTGCTTTGATCAGGAACGGAAACGTTGTTGTTTCTAATGCTGGGGACTGCCGTGCTGTCATGAGCAGAGGTGGAGTTGCAGAGGCACTGACTCTTGATCACCGGCCGTCAAGAGATGATGAACGAGACAGAATACAGAAGTTGGTGAGTTTGCTTATCTCCTTAATTAATTTCTTCATTACTTATCTTGCTCCTTCATCTTTATAATAGCATGTCTCTCTTGATATAAGCCTAGAACATGGATCAATGAAATCACCGGCTTGATCATGTGATAAGTAAATATCATATGAGGAGTTATTTTGATAATAGCAAGCTGCCTGAGATTTATACAAATGAATTGAGAGGAATCCATAGTTCTGATGATTAATAATTTAAAAAAATGGATTTGTGCAAATGAATTGAAATTTGTCCATTGCTCTGATGATCAATACTCCCTCCGTCCTAAAATAAGTGTCCCAATTTAGTTTATTTTGAAAAACCAAATGGGACATTCATTTTGGGACAGAGGGAGTAATATATTAAGATTTGTATTAAGGAGAATCTTTTCCCTATAATTTGAGGTGGGCGAGAGATGGATTTTAAGCTTCTTGTGTAACTCTACTCTTATGATTAAAATAATCTAAAAAATTTCCTTTTTGCAGGGTGGGTATGTGGATAATTGCCGTGGTGTGTGGAGATTGCAAGGCTCATTAGCTGTGTCCAGAGGAATTGGTGATTCCCACCTTAAACAATGGGTAACAGCAGAGCCAGATACGAGATTCATAAAACTTGAACCAGATTGTGAGTTCTTAATCCTAGCCTCCGACGGGCTATGGGACAAGGTAATCTAGCTCCCAGCTCATACTGATGATCATCTCTTATTCTTAATCCATGCACTTCTTACCAGATTTGAATTTGTACTCAAAGATGCTTCTGTTTTTCATTGCTTCAGGTCAGTAACCAGGAAGCTGTAAACTTGGCTCGGCCATTGTGTGTAGACAAGAACAAAATGACAGCACTGAGTGCGTGCAAAAAGCTTGTTGACTTGTCTTTCATGAGGGGATCTGCTGACGATATTAGCGTGATGATAATCCAGCTGGGCCAATATCTTTAATGGAGACTCCGTGTTGTTAAGTAAAGCTAATGGCCTGGTGCGCTTACCTTGTACTGTTTGAAGCACCATTGATGTGAGAGGCTTTGGGGATAGACGCCTTTCGTGGAAGTGGAGTCTCTTCATTCTTTGGATTTATCCCAAATTTTCAACATGGGCGCGTTCTTAGTGGACACCAATTTGACTGAGAGATGCTGATTTTGCATTGATTATTGACTTAGTGACTTCATTCTTTCATTCTTTTCACACCTCCCATTTGGAGGTTAACAAATTTGATTATTAGTGAGGTTACTAAACACTATGTTTTTATTCATTTGTCATGTAGTTTCATTCATTTGTCAATTATGTCCTTAATATGATACTTTGTAAAATGGATACTGTTTTAGCTGACTCATCTTTACTTGCAAAGCCTAATAAACTCATGTGAGTCTTTGAACTCCTCAAGGGTTGTCTCTAAAATGATTGACAAAGAAAGCCCGGGATTTTTTGTTTTTGTTTTGGCTTTCTTTGTCAATCAGAAAGATGTGGCAAGTATTTATCTACTACAAATCGCATCCTTCCCACCAATCGTGGTGTGTCTTACTGCCTCAAATTTCCTTTCAATCGTATGGCTTATCTAATCAAGAATTCCCCCCTTGCATAGTGGCCCTAGATGGAATATTATTGGTGATGGGCGGAAAATTTTGGTAGTTGATTAGTCCTTGTTCCAATTGATGGATGATATACATCAAGGAGTAACATCCCTATTCAGAAAAATGTAGCCTTACTAAGTAATTTGGAGCCCTCGCCGCCATGATTTGACGGCTGACTGGACAGCGCCGGCACTGGCTAGGCACCCTCATATGAAACATGTGGCTGATTTTATGAGCAGTGCTATATAGCAGACGCGATTCTCACGTAAAAATTTATGCGTTAATGTGGCATTAAAGTCTTACAGTCACGTTACCGCCCATTTTATCAGCAATGCATGAGTTTCTCCGTGAGAATATAAGCATGAGAAAAAGTATTTTCCTGATTTTATTGATTGTACGACTCACCAATTAAACAGTGTATTAATACTAGTCACATTTGGCCCGACGAGGAATGGACATAAGTGATTTTGCATTACACTGTTTGACTGGAAATAAAATAGGGGGAAATATTTTTTATGTTTTTATTATGCAATGAAACCTATTGTAAGTCGCAAATAGAAGCCTTTAATATATAAAAGTGAAGATATATATACACTAGCACACATTAGTATTAATATTATTGCGTTAATACGAACATGCACTAGTATTACACTATTGATTTTATGGACAAAGTGCTCCCTGTATAATTTACCTTGCCAATGGGAAGCATAAAAAATATTTTTATAATAAATACCTTAAACCCCCATAAGGACCACCCTAAAGACTTAATTAGCTATATGGATGAACAGTCACCTAGATATGCCACTTGGGTCATATATATGGTAAAACTTGATCAGACCCTAATAGGTTAGGTTTAGACTTTTTTAAATTCAATTTGAATAGTTATTCGGGTTGAATTTAAATTTATCATTTCTTAAATATTATCGGGTTTGGGATTAGTAAAACTTGACCCGAATAAGGTTATAAATATAAATTTTTATATTTTTTTATATTTTGATAAAATTTAACCCGACCCTAATGGGTCGGGTTTGGGTTTCCAAAATTCAACCTAAATAGTTATTCAAGTCAAATTCGGGTTTACCATTGCTTAAATAGTATAGGGTTTGAGTTTAGCAAAACCTGACCCGGTGGCATCCCTACAAGTCAACACATCCCTCCGTTTTACATTAAGTGTCATATTTTATATATTTCAAACAACCAAATAGAACGCTTATTTGGGTGGGAAGAAGTATTTACCCAGAAGGCATGTGCCAATGTGGTTTGCACAAAGCAAAATTTTATGCTTCTCACCACAAAATTGACACTGGGAACTCTTCCGACCCCTCGGGATTGCAACATTAGGCAATGGACAACATGTCTTCTATCTCTTGGCTCCCAACGAAGGCATATAAATCTAATTATCGACCTACATAAACATCGTCAGGTTGTTATGCCCAAAATGAAAAACGCTCTTGACATACACATACATAATTATGGTCAATTTTCTTTGGTGTGCCAATCAATATGAAATTATCCTTCTTCAAATAAGTTTTATTGTTTTTCATTCAAGTAAATATCATTCAACCAAACAACAAGAGAGACTTTCTGATTGGCCACACCCAATCAACTGACGCTATTGCAAATTTGTTAGTAAATTAGTTTGTTTTTTTAGGAAATGCTGACATATTAAATTGTTCATAATTTAAATGTTTACTGTGAGGCTTTCATATTTGACTATACAATACTTTTTTATTTTCATTGATAAGTTCAACTGCTAAATTTCCCTCTATATATTCAAAATCATGTACTTTAATGACATACATAACTTCAAATTTATAAAAAAAAAAATATTCCCTTTGTCATGTATTAATAGTTCTATTTAGATAAAAAGTATATCTCATATTAATAGCTCCATTTAGCTCAGTTTAAGTTGCTCAGTACTTTATTTATTTTCATATGTTATTTTCCATTCTCTTACATGTGAGTCCCATCATTCAATAAAAATTATTATTATTTTAAATAGAACTATTAATATGGACATAGGGTGTATTAAATAGGAGAATAGAAGAGGAGGGATAAACTTCTCCAAATAAGTTTTGCTCGTTACTCGGTGAGCCCCTCGAGTGGAATAGTATGCCAATAATTTTGATGGAGCGACAACAAGATCTACTTCACATGCCTCCATTGGATCCATTATTAAAAATCACAAAGAGATCTTTGCAGTTACAATATTATTTTATATTACCCTTACATCTGCTATGGTGGTTAAAGCCACTACTTGTTAGATGAATGAACTTACAAGATCATCACTTAGGGATAAAACATTAGGCACAAAACATAAAATTTAGAGACAAGAGGTATACCTTGCTCACTTGGCATGAATATCTATATATAAGAGAAAATCTACCAAATATGAATAATGTCAAGTTTTGTTCACTCAAAGTCGAAACTTAAACCATTTGGGTCCACGAGCCCCTATGGGCCTTAGCTTCATAGCATGGATGGGGCAGACATACTTCAGAATACCTAAAGTCCGAATCTTGGTAGTTTATAGTTTGGTGAGGCAAGTTTGACTCCTAGACATGACTACCGTGTCATAATGAACTTTTGACTTGCAATTATGAAGTTAGAGACTTCTGAGTGGGAATCACATTATGATGTTTAAAATTATGATAAATGCATTTGTGAATGCTATGCTTATTCCACTTTGTTGTGTTGTTGATGATGTTATATCTATTCTACTTATGTGTGATGATGATGATGATGTGCTTTATTGAAGATGATAGATGATGTTTATCTTATTATGTAATGTAATCATATGCATCGTTATTATGTAATACTTATTTAGCCTTTTCACCAAGTATATTTGTATACTCATCATTCGTGTGATGTAAGTTCCTTGCAAGGTTAAAGTAACTTTACAACTTTGGATGTGCAGCAAAGATGATGTTTGGTAGGCAAATTAGAATGTTTAATATTTTCTTACTTAAAGGTAGATAACCTTAGGTACATTAGTGTCAATTTGTTTATATTTGTACATATCAAAATATTTAGGCATGTAGTCGAGCAAGACCTTGTGTGATTTAAGAAATGATTTAACTTAGATTGTTAATGTCCTCTAATTTAGTACATGTATGTTAAAAAAACAGTTAACTCATGCCACGAGATAACTTGTCAAATGATTGGCAAAAAAATTTTAAAAAAATATTTTTGTTATTTTATTTATAAAAATGAATTTAAAAACCTGGGGGTGTGACAACTCATTTGTTGTGTTGTGCTAGTGGTATGCTTCTTTTAAAGCTATAACCCTCTTGAACCAACTACCAAACCTCGGGTAAAGGATCTACAAATAATAAACTTTCAAGCCTTAGAGAGCTTGAAACTCATGATCCTTTTTCATACTATGAATCTCCTCTATGTGGCTAAGAGGACCCATTTTTTTAGCCTTGACCAACACTAAGCTCTCATGTTCGTAAGTGTCAAACACAGTGGTTTAAGATCTCTACCCTTTTGGTATGCCCAAACCTAGGGTTTACTTACCCTTTATTCACACGAATACATTTTCATTATGTGTTTCGATATTATGTTCCTTATGCAAGAAAATTATATTAATATATACCACATTAATAGTAAAAACTTCACTTTGAAAACATGAACCAATGTGTCATCAGTTGTCCCATCGATACGTAGGTGTCATTGTCGATGGTCATTGACATGTTGATTACCTGCTGACAGTGAGGAGACTACAATAAGTTAGGTTTGTTGATGTCTTCATTGACATGTCTGTCCCATTGCCAATCACCACCACTATGTGTAAATACCGATAAATGTTCATCCTTTCTTTACCGTCGACACCATCATCAATGTGTAAATGATAAGTAGAAGAATGCAAGTTCTTGTTCTTGTGCTTTAATCATTCCCAATTGAAAGAACATTCAATTAAAACTTTTGTATCCATAAGAATTCAATTTCAAATGCATTTAAAACTAATATGATACATAACAACATAAAATCATGATTTATTCATCTAGTTTTCCTTGTTGGTGAACCTGGAAATTAAAAGGTGGATTATGAATTTACTTCTAGTAAGTAACCGCAAGGGTGTTGATTCTTATAAGAGCACTTCACTGTGGATCTTTCACAACCCACCACACCCCCATTAACCAGGTTTAGCGTGATAAGACAGGGCACGATGAAGCATGGAAGACTAACCCAAAAGGGTTCTTATCGAAGTATACAATGTGTGACTCTTGTGCAAAAGCAAAAAAGAGGATGGAAATGGATAAAAATTAAGTATCAATATATAAAGCAAATAGTCATAAGTCCTAAGGCTACATCAAGTCTAAAGCCAACATGGCCACAAGTCTAAACTCTCACAAGAATATCCAAAGTATGAAACAAAACCAATCTAACATCAACATAACACTTGATATAAGTCTAAAACAACCCAAGCATCTAGCCCCTCTCATGGTGCATATCCATCCTCAAGCTTGATATATAATTTATCTAAAACACCTGCATGACACATCATACAACCTCAAAACAAAACCACAAAACAAATAGGGGTGAGCTCAGCTTAGTAAGGGTTTTTAAACGAAAATATAAGCTCATGATAACACCACATGCATTCTTCCCATATAAATCAATTTAAATATGCATCACATATTCATTATCGACATTGGTGCATTATGAATTAAATCTCATTCCATATTCACATTCACGCTACCTATGCATCATAGGCTCATTCATATTTTATAACACACATGCACAACCTTTGCAATAATTTAAGTTTCAAAGTTCATTCATATCCTATATGAATTAGGTATCAACATTCATATTCACTTTTTATATTTAAATGTATCAAACCACATTCTATCCTGCACGTTCAAATTTAATCATTCTGTATGCATCATGTGTAAACATAAGCATCATTATCCCAACACAACCTGTGTCAATGAGCATTATAATCCATGCACATGCATAAATGATCCTGTGAATGTCTCACAATAGAGAAAGTAATCTTGCTTATCTTGGTCGAACAAAAGCAGACCTACTCACCCTGGAAATCCTAAAAGAAAGTATTAATTTTTAAAAAAGAAAACTTGAGCAGTTTGGGTAAATCTATAACAATGGAATTACCCCCTAGTAAGCTGGTGCACATAACCAGTCTAGATTTTTTCAAGTCTAAAAAAAAACTCATCAACTTAACTCATTATAGGCTCTTTTCACCTAGGAAGGAAACTCGTCCACAAAGGAACATAAAATTCATCTTTTTAGATGTAAAACCAATTTGATAAATCCCTAATGTAGCTAATCTAAAAAATTATGACATCTAATTGATTAATCACTGTTAAACATGAATAATATTTGCTTTGTAAGTCATTCTCATGATATATGCAACATGATACATATGTGAGTAATGTTTAATAGATGCAAGAATAGGTAAACATACCCTAATTAATCTTAAATATATGAAACATGATCTATTTGTGATAAATAAAAAATACATAAGCATGGGTAAGAGATATATTCATGGATATGTTCTTAATTGAGCTAAAAATAATTAAGAATATATCCATGAATGTATCTCTTACCCATGGATATGCAAGCATTTATATGTTCGCATGATTATAAGCTACTAGAGTCGTGAAGTAAAGAAGAAAAAATAACTGAAATCTAGATTTAAATCAAGTAGAACATTATACTTAAGCTAAACAAGTATAGTCATCTTCATACTTAATTAAGCTAAAACACATCCAAAGAAGGTTCATATGAAATTTAAGTGACAAATATAAGTATTCCTTGCTCATTATGGTCATAGTAAATTAGAATCATGAGAAAATGAAAAGAAATGGCCACAAAATTTACTAAATATGGCCATGTTTCTAACTGCAGTATGGCCATTCGAGTGGCTAGACCGCCCATTCAAACAACCCATCAACCTGTTTGAATGGTCTAGATGATTTACTTTTTTAGTTCGTCTTCTTCCTGTAACATCCGAGAATTTTCTAAATTCCCGAAGTCGTCCACGGGGAAATTAGGGTGTGGGTCCCCTTGATCTTCTCATGGGAATAACTTGATCAACAGTTAGAAGTAGTGTCTGAATCCTATATGGATAGATAATAGACGGAAAGAGCTTCGAAACGCCACCAAGAACACATGAATTGGAGTCCGGATAAGGGAGATACGACTATTCAAAGTTGTATCCGATTTAAATGTACAACTGGGCCATTTAAGTTGCTTTGTGGGCCCAATTATTTACTATTCCAAAATTGTGTTTTTTAGGGCCAATTTCTCATGGGATTAAGAACCCTATTCCTATGCCTATAAAAAGAATTAATTAGGGCTTTTTGAGGAGCTTTTTTTTGGACGATGAAGGGAAGGGGAGGAGGAAGAGGCGACGATGGAATTTTTCGGTGAGGCTCCGGTGGCGAAGGATCGACGGCAAACCGGCAATTAAAGTAGGTTGGTTGTCTTAGCCTCGAGTCGATTAACTCTGCATATTATTTGGTAATTAATACGAGTAGAATCTATGCAATGGACAATTAGTGTAGAGATCATTGTTCCTGTAATTACGTGGAACAGCAAATCTGCAGATTATAAACATCCTTTTGGCGGCCTCTAACCGGCCACTGGCTGGCTGGTCTCCTTTCAGCCAGAAACCCCGGTCGCTGTGTGGAAGCGACCGGAAGCTACCTGCCAGCGGCAAGTTCCGCCGCCGCCGTACAGGACTACATCTTCTTGTAAAAAAGAATAAGGGGTGGGGCTGCGCAGGCCTAGGCTGCGCCGGCTCCGGATGAAGCGGCCTCGACCACTGTGGCGAAGCCGCCGCAGCCTCACAATTGTTTAAAAAAAGGATGTTTTGGGCCGCCGGCCAGCCACCGGACAGCGGCAAGACCGACCTTGTCGGTTCCACTGTGCTCCTGCGGTCCGGGGGCTGTGAGCTGCCCACCCTACTGTCGCGAGGGGGGGCGGCGCCGCCAGAGGCCGAAATGCCTCTGGCCGGTCACGGAGAAGACAACCCCGTGGGTCGTCTGTGCTCCCCTGACCAGGTCGGCTAACCCGGCCCGGTTCGGCTAACCCGGCTAGGTTCGGTTCTATTTTAAAAAAAAAGTAGAAGAAGAGATGAACCGGGCCCGGTTCATGAGGATAAAAATGTCAAACAAATTCTATAAAAATATTCAAGGACTCCAAGAAGTGTGGGAGTATTCAGACTAAGTTTCAGGCCCATGAAAAATCTCAGGAATTGTAAAATAACCCTTTTACCCCTTATGGTTTAATTATCATACGAAAATTACTTACCTGACTTAGGGGCTCCGGTTCAAGAGCCTATGAGTTGATCTAATATTTGGGAAAATTCTCAATGAGAGTTTGACCTAATTATAGGACAAACTGTTTGGTGAGAAAAAATCCCAATGAGTAGATAATTGACTATTTTGCCCCTAGGGTTAAGTATAAACTGTTAGTCAAAACCTGGGTCGGTTCAAGGGGTTCACGACCCCGTCACATGCCATAAAAATTACATAGAGTCCATGAAATCAAGTAGTATGCTTGGGTTCAATTTTGGACCCATTGGATGTCGTTAAGGACTTAAACCAAATGACAGAAATACCCTTTGAGCGGACCCGCCCACATTCATGTGAATGGAAGCGCGAGTTAGTTTGAGATTTAAGCCTTTTAAGAGGTTAATGACTTAAAATAAATAAAAGGGTAGTGAGATGACTAGAATGACCAAATGGAGGGTACCATATCCTAGGTAGTAGAATTACCCTAATGCCCATAAGGGCAATATGTTCTGCTTCTGTTGAAACTATTAACCTAACCACTAAGTGTTATGGTACGTCAGTGTGACGTAGAATGACTTCAAAAGGAAGGGGTGTGAATAGTAAGTGACACGAAGACCTTGTCAGGTCACTGTGTCATGAGAAATAAAGGGAAGAACCCTAATTCTCAAGGTTTAAGGCAGTGTATTACACGTGTCTGCAACTAAGTACCACGATCGACTAGAGTATTAAATACATAACTCGTGTGATACCTTAGAAGTTATCTACACTCTCGGGCTAGAATGCGCTAAGCCCTAGCCCTGCAAATGAGTGCAATGGGCATTCGTTATTATTTATGCACTTGTATGTTTGAATGTTATTTATAATGCTTAATCTACTGCATGCTTTTGTTATTGATGCGTTAAGTTACATTCGTAATGTAAGGTTAATAAAGATTAATCAAGAGATATTGGTTATTGGTTTGTGGGGAGAACACCTAATCAAGATAGTGACTAAAATACCCTCTTTAGGGTTAGGACCAGTTCATGGAGTGAACGGAGCCCTGACATAGAATTTGACCTTGGTTAATGAACCGATGGTGGTTATAAGATGTTCTTTAAGTCATAGCTCAATGGATGAGCTATTTATTAGGCCGATTCACAAGGTAAAGAGGACCCAAATAGTTGAGCAAATACTTGACTGGATGAAATAATCTAGTCTAAATTTCAGATGTTTGGGGGAGTTAATGGTTATAAAGACCCGAGGCTTCTATGGATATATTAGTAATGTCTTATAAGACATTTTCTCCCAAAGTTGGGATGCTGGAGATTGCGATATGCTTCTTCATTGCCACGACGGTTTGGGTATTGACCATAAGGTCTTTACCGCGGGTCTCCTGCAGGTCTTTCCAAGACTATTTAGTATGTATGAAAAGCGGAGTTATGTGAGCATCATGGAAGGCTTATGCTTCTCGCCAATCTATGTCCATGAGCACAGTTGGGATCCTCTTCTCCAGATTTGTGGCAAGCTATTGAGAGCCCTGGGGATTTGGGTCAAGCTGCTGTTAAGCAGTCTACTCCAAGGTTGGAGTCCTTTTTTTGGAGATTTCTCGATAGGCGAGTCATCTCTGAGTTACAGATTGAATAATATTAATTATTGAACAAGAGTTGTGAGATAATTAATAACATTATTTGATATTGCTTGTTAATTAGACAAGTGGAACGATTAAAAGACTTACTAAAATGTAGGTTGAAAATACTTAAGCATTGCATGTGTGGTGCTATGTTTCTTACGATAGAGTAGTTTCTAGGCAGAACTACGTCTGGATCCGATCTTGTTGGAAATATTTGAGATGTTGTCTGATGAGTACGTAGGCAACTAACATCGGGTGATGTTGGTCCGATCCGAAAAATATTAATAAAACCTTTTGTCCTTTGGAATCTCTTCTCCTGATGGCAGAGATGCTCCATTATGGTTGTGGTTGTTGTTTGGTTTGCTTTGTTGCAGGTTTTCCAAGCGACAACGAGTGAGACCAAGATTGACGCATATAGGATGAAGTTTCTTCGTGTCTACAACTCTAACACGTAAGTGTACCTTTAGCATGAGAGTCAACTTGTTATTTATTTTTAGACGGATGATGGACTTGTACTTAGATAGATAAGTTGTTCTTTATGAATTTTCAGACTTTAAATAATATCATATGATTTGATATCCATATTTGTGAACCTCAATTATCATGACCTGGATATTTAATCGAATAGTTTATTTTGTATTTAAGGAAAAAAAAACTTTCTCGCTACTTACCATCCGTGCTATTTAAAAATACTTTTAAAAATCCGGGTCATGACACTTCCTCTCTAAAACCAATCGTTCCAAATTTCCATATAAATTCCCAAAACATCATATAATCAATACTTAAGCCTAAAACATAATAAATCTAACATTTTTCATACTTAAACATACACAAACAACAATAAATCACCATGACCCATCAAGATGTTTTAAAAGCTTAAATAAACCCGCAATCATAGTATTACTAGAAAAAAAATATCACTCAAGGTAAAAACCTCTTACTTCTATTCAGCTTGTGAATCCCTTAAATGAACTCCAACCTCCATAAATCCTACCCAAAAATTAGGGTTTTGGGTTAGTCCTAAACAAAACTTAGCTAATAGATTGAAATCAATATGAGAATGATATATTAAATACATTCTATGAAAATCAAATAGAATAGGATTCTAAATCGGAATTAAAAAGATAATATTAATGGAAAGAAACTAATAATCTAAATAGGAGAAGCGAAGAATGAGATGATTAAGACAAAAATTAAAGGGATTAAAATATGATTAGGAAAAAATCTTACCTTAAGATGAATTTCTCCTTTGGAAATGGGGGTAGAGCCCTAGCTTCTCTCCTAATCTTAGCTCTTCCCCATTTGGGAATGTGATATAATTTTATTTTTATAGTAAATAATTAATGGGCTAAAAATTAAAATTTTGGGCTAGAAAATATGTGAATCGGCCCTAAGTAACCTTATAAGTACACATTTAGCTTCAAAAATGAATATAATTACACCTAAGCCCACTTAGACAAATTAAAAGAAGGTTGACGGTCGAAAAGGGTAGCACGCTATCTGATATAAATGTGGGTCTTACAATGGGGTCTGCTTCCTTGTTTAAGGCATTTAAATAAAAAAATGGTCTTAAATAGATAAAAATTTAGTGGATTTAGTTTGACTCTAATATACTAAACTAAAATAAGAATTCAACCTTAGTAATTTTATCATTAAATTAACTTATTACCCTGAGAAAATTAAGTCAAATCGAAACAAATAATTTTATAAAAAAAAATAATTAGAAGATCTTACAGAATCAATCTTAAGAGTAATTAATTTTGAGCATCTATTCGACAGGCAACAATGTATAATTCTCCAATTACTATACAAAAGATAAGTTATACTAATATCATAATATAATTTGATAAATGCATGCCACATCAAAAGATATGATTACTTACAACTTCATGAAAGATAGGACAAGACTTAAATTTTGTTATTAGAAGATTTTATATAATTTTTCAATTTTCCCTATATTAAGTCGCATGTGAGTGAGCTAATTCTACAAAACTAAGGGTGCTCATGGATAGATATGGATGCAGACAAAGGGTTCTTCAAGCCTATCTGCCATTTTTATGCTTATTGTCCGTATCCATTCGTGTCTACCTAGGTTCGTGTTATTCTTTGTTCAAGTTCGTCCCTCACGAACACTAACAGACATGGACAAAAGAAACCATAAATCAAAGAGATAAATTAATGAGAAGTGGATAAAAAACAACTTTATATTTAAATCAAACAAATACTGATAAAAGACAAACCAACCACATGCAATTCTAGACCAGGAATAACAACGTTAATAAGGTCCGCTTCCTGAAAGGCCGAATACACCACGATCATGACCCACAAATTTATCAGACCCAATAACTAGGCATGACCCACAAATCAAAACAAGGAAAAACAAGAAAAAACACATCTTTTTTGGGTTTTTCCCCAACACCAATCCAATGAAAATCAAGGGGACTGCACTGACAGATAAAGTACATGCACTGCATCAGTCCACTCTAATATGGGAAAGAGTGTAATAGAAGGGAAGCAAAATGGGGAGAGGTGTAAGTAGCAGTCTAGCAGAGAGGGGCAATGTTGTTTTCACACAACAAAGGGAGGACGATGGTCGATGGAGGTTGGGAGAATTGAGAAGGGAAAAGACGATTTGAGGGGCCGGGGCTAATGGGTTACTGACTAGTTGGGTAAATGGTGATGGGAATAAGAGTATGGATAAAGAGTTTGTCACCCCTTACTTTATCTAGCCCAACCTCTTAACGGTAGATATTCGCAATTTGTATAAATCGGGCTGGTAGATATATAATTACTATATAAAAGTAAAGTATATTGGATAAAGTAGGGGTAGTAGACTTTGTAGAGTAGGCAGTTTAGTAGAAGCAAGGTGGGTATGGGGTGGCGCACCAATCAAAATCAAGCTTTAACGATTAATCTATAAAATATGCATATAATTCCTAAGTCAATGAGCAATATAACATCAATCCAATATGAATCATGCATATAAAAAATTAAATTAGGGTAATAGCATACTGTCCTTGGGCATTCTAGTCTTTTCCACACTCTTGAAACAATAAGCCTATATTCTTAGATTACAAAAAACAAGTGTATGGATTAGGGATTACCTTTATGTGTTTCTCTCATAAACCAATACTCTTAGATGAAGAACTCAACAAAGATCCAAGGCCAATGATTCACCATCATGTCCTAACAATGGAGGAGAGTCTTCTCCTTTAATCAGCCTGCCAAAGAGGTGTGAGAGAGGAGAGGAGAGGGGCAGCTAGCAAGCTTTTCCCAAGCTTTGTGTAAGCCACCGCACCAAAGAGGGAGAGGAGGGGGCAACAATTGGGAGAGAGGAAGAGGGAATGGGGTGGCCCAAAGTTAGGGCAACCTCCTCTCTTGCTCTCTAAATACTTCTCTCTAATCTCACCTAAATAGGCTATTAGTGTGGGATATTCTAATTGGGCTTTCCTACTCTAATTCTTTCGGTTTAACTTGAAGGTCATACACAATGGGAGCAGGCTCCATCTCTCAAAGCCTGTGGAGGCCTGGACCCCCTACACATGGCCAAGCCCCAAGGTCGACCCCTCGTTAACCACGTGTCCTATCATCTATACATAATTCGTACGTCTAGGCCCCATAATGTATTAATGGAGAACCTATCGCATGCCTAGTATATGTATATAACGTAAGCGGGTCCTAATTGAATTAGTATAACAAAGACACATATGAGGTCGGTGCAACCGTCACCACCACTTTTGAACCTTGTGGCCGATACTGACTCACCCGGACCAAGCTATGGTCCAACAACCTTCTCATTCTAAAGGTATAAAGATAGATTTGTGACCTTATGGGCAAATGTTGGCAGACACGTATATGTGTCCTTAACTGCCTAGGTCGATCACATGTCTCACGATGGAAAATTTTGGACAAATTTGGCGGCATTTGAAATCGATGAGAATTCAAGTTAAAATTCTATATCTCATAGGGATACAAGGAAGCTTCGTGTGTTATACCCTTAACTTGTCATCTTTTAAAAAAAAATTAATTTTACACACGGAGTTAGAAATAGATTTTTACAATAAATTGTATTTACTTCCCCAACTTTTAGCAAAACTGTATTTTTACTCTTTAATATTTAAAAAACCTACAAAAATATCCTTATTCATTTGACCAATCACAGGTGACCATTACTGATAGGAAGAGTGACAAATGTATCTCCTCTTCTTAACTTTTCTCCCTTGCCCACTATCACCAATCTTGAAGACACGTTTAATGTTTAAGTAGATAAAGACTATTAACCATTTTTTAATTATAAAGTACATACTTTATCTATTCTACATTAATAGTTCTATATGGGAAAGTTTTTATTTTATATAAATAATTTAATTTAATTTAAGTAATTAGGTACTTAAAAAAGATATCATGAGCTTATTTTTTATTTTTTTAATTATAAATTTTATTCTTTAAATTTTTTAAATATAACTATTAATATTAAATAAAAGGAGTAAATAATTTTGAAATATAAAAAACTGTAAATAAGTTTTTATAAAAAAATCAAAGGATATAAATATAATTTATTTTTTTAATATTCAATATTACTACGCCAGAAGAGGGGATCGAAATAAAGCATTCAAACGTGTGATTTTTCCAGCTAATGCTAACCAGAATCGGGACCAGTTTCTCGGCCGCTGTCACGGACCAACTTCTTCTCGCTCCGACCGGACCGGCGAACCCTCCTCCGCCCAGGCCAAATGGGGGAGGAGGCACCGGCGGCAGCCGAAAACGGCGGCAACAACGGCAAGGCGACGATCCCGCCGTATATGAAGGCGGTGTCGGGGTCGCTGGGCGGGGTGGTGGAGGCCTGCTGCCTCCAGCCCATCGACGTGGTGAAGACGCGGCTGCAGCTGGACAGGGCGGGGCACTACCGGGGGATCCTCCACTGCGGGTCCACGGTGGCTCGGACGGAGGGGGTCCGGGCCCTCTGGAAGGGCCTCACCCCCTTCGCCACGCACCTCACCCTCAAGTACTCCCTCCGCATGGGCTCCAACGCCCTCCTCCAGTCCGCATTCAAGGACTCCCGTACCGGCTCCCTCTCCAACTCTGCCCGCATGGCTTCCGGCTTCGGCGCCGGCGTCATCGAGGCCCTCCTCATCGTCACCCCGTTCGAGGTTTTTCTTCTTTTCCCCCTTTTAAGAAACGCATCGTTTTGAGTCATTTCCGACTGATGTGTTTGCTTGTGTGTATTTATTTTGTGAATTTTTTATCTTGTGAGTTTTGCTTCCATTTTCAGCCATTGTGAGCAATATGTTGATTCATAGCTAGGGGTGCTAACGAGCCGAGACGACCTTTAGGCTGATTCGGCTTGAGTTTGAAATTTTAACTTTGAGTTCAAGTTGATCTCTAGTCGAGTTGCTTTAGCTTGCGAGCTGACTTGTTTTGTAGTTAGGATATATAATATCATTATATTAGTGGAGAGATGTAAATATTATGACTCCTAACATATTAACCCATGTATTAAAATATCAAATGAATAAATTTTAGTTGATTTTGATTTTCTAATCCCAAACTAGTAACATAGGACGGAAGGAATATTATATGTATGTTTTAATTAGTTTGAATTTATAGAAGTAAAAAAATGGTCATAATTCTCATGTGATATATTACTTATTTCATACCAGAAAAAGTAAAATATTATATATATATATATATTATGAAAGGAGTTGAAACTAGAAAGACATGAAATTTATATATAGATATTATAATTGCAAGCTTTTCTCGAGCTTCAAGCTGAGCCGAACGAACATAGATATGATTAAGCTTGACTGGACTATTTTCTAGTTCAAGCTTGAATGCGAGCCGAGTCGAATGCGAGTCAAGTCAAGCTGACGAGCTTGCTTTAGCACCCTTATTCATAGCATTCACTTCTTACACATATGGAGTAATCAAGTAGAAAATTGTGGGCTATTATCTGGTTGGAGAAAGAAGCCGCCGAAACTAATATATTATGAAGAATTAATTAAATTAATAGAAATGTTTTAGTAAGTGCATGTCGTCTGAATTTAATGCAGAATTTATTACTTATTTGATTTTTTAGCCTGTTTTCCATGGAGAGTTGGTTGTCTTTCAGTTGGAATTCTACTGGTGATTTAATGACGGGGCAAAGAGCAATGGTTTGGAAGACCACTCTCAAGTTCTGTAGCAACCTATGACAGAATGAATGATGTAGGTGTTGGGCCTATCCTCCATGTGGAGCCCATTGTTGGGCTTCCCTCCTCATGTGGTGGCCCATCACTTAACCCACTTCAGGTTTAAGCAGATATAGTAAAGTGGATGGGTCTTTTAGTAATAAGTTAAATCTTCTAAAAAAAGGGTTTTCTTTTGAGAAAGAAAGAGTAAAACTAAGACTTTGGGAGAGACTTTAGAGAGCAAGAAAGTAGGTTACTCGGAGGAGGAAGGAAAAGGAAAGAAGAAAGCT
The DNA here is from genome assembly GCA_035235625.1 of Saururus chinensis. NCBI lineage: Eukaryota > Viridiplantae > Streptophyta > Magnoliopsida > Piperales > Saururaceae > Saururus > Saururus chinensis. The sequence goes on from CP141142.1 coordinate 37,350,938, forward strand.
TTTCAAGCTCAAGTTGTTCCTTTTGGCATAGAGAAGACAAATCAAGGTGATTTGTGTTGGTAACCTTTTTTTCTTATCTCTTTTTTATTTTTTTACCTTTGGGTGAGATATCTCCATTGTACATGAAGAGGATATTGACCCTTGATTGTTTAATTTCTACAAAGTAGAGTTTATCCTCATTGTTGATAGTGAAATTGGTCTACATAGACCCAATAGATGTAGCCGTTTCTTTGGCGATGAACCACGTTAAATATTGTGTCTTCCATATGTTTGTTGAATTGCTTCATTGGTAAACTTGCTTTGTGTGTGTGTAAGCTTGTATATCTTACCCTTTAGGAAGTGTAGAGGACACACTTAGATTACTTTATGTGTGTAATATTGTGTTCTTTATGGTGTTTTTTTGCTAGTACAAAAAAGGGAAAGTGGTGTAGTTTTCCCAATAGTAGGTGCAATTCTCATATTCAGATATCCAACATGGGGGCAAAGAGAGTGGCTTTTCTGTTTAAAGAGTCCAATTGGTCTTTTTCAGGATTAGACCCTGCGACATCTCCCTCCACAGGGAGAGATCCGACCAGCATACTGCATGTTGGATTGGCAAGTTTAATTGGTTATTTGATATGCTAATAAAATATGTGGGAGAGTCTCCACATATTAGTTGTTGTCACGGATGTAATTAAAATTAAATGAACATGGTATAAATTTAATTTCCATGATCCAACTTAATTTTACCTAAACGTTCATGCTAATGCATGACAATAGAAAGTTGTGTTTTGTTAAGATGGATTTCAACAAAAAGGTTAGTAAACTTCAGTTAGTAATGCAAAAGTTTGATCCCTTTCTCTAATGTTAAATGTTTGGAACCCAGCAAATAGAACACTGCTTGATGTAAAAATAAGAACTTGTACTACTCCCCTAAGTGAGATCTGGCATTTGGATGATGTTTTGTAGACTGTTATTATTGCTTAAATTCTGTGGTAATATGGCTTCAATAGAGTTCAATATAATTTTTTACTTCTCTGCTCAAAGATCCACTTAACGAGATCCTATCACAATTATTAGCTGGTGAGATGATTGAAGATGTTTTCTTTGTTAAGTCACCAATTCATGCAGCATCTTTGAACTCATTAATTTCTGACGTGGATTCATTGCTCCCCTGACTAGAGGTAGAGGGGTTGAGACTTAATCATCAAACGTAAGGGAGGGACCAAAACCTTTTTACTGCTATCAGGAATTTTACAGGATTTAAATCTTATCCTAAAATCTAAATGTCTATGATTTGCTTGTCAAAGTGGCCATTGATGTCTAGGTATACACCCTATGTCGCCTCAGTTGTGTATACAATCTCAAACAAAGCATCAGTCCATTGTAATTTTCTTTTCTTAGTTAGGATGCCAAGTACTTTCTGACAGTTTTACCCAAATTGATACAACTGTAATGGAAGTTTTCAGGTTACTATCTGTTGCATAATATCCATTTATGGTTGTTTTGGTTACTAGTAATGACTTCAATTTTCTTCTGTATTGTCTGAATTTTTTCCCGGTAGACATATGTGTAAAAATATGGCAATGTCTAAAGTGTATCACCATAAGAAGGGTGGAAATGAGTGGGAAGAAAATGTACAATTTGGTGGTCTTAAGAGGTTTTTTACAGTTTTCCTCTTCCATTTGCAAACAATCATGCTTATATGTTTTTTGTTCCCAACAAAGTGTACGAAATAAGGGAAAGAAAAGAGTTATACTTTTTTATGATAAGCACTTTGGTCCTCATTTTCTGAGGAACATAATAGTTGGAATTGTCTGTATTTTCCAGTAAAAGGAATTTTCTTACCAAAGTAGTAGATTAATGCAAAAGGACAACTTGCTAAACTGTATGTCTCTGATCATTTCAGGTTGTGAAGATCAGATTACAGCAACAAAAAGGTTTAAGCCCTGAGCTGTTAAAGTACAAGGGACCTATCCACTGTGCCCGTATGATTGTCCGTGAAGAAGGTATCCTTGGACTCTGGGCAGGAGCTGCCCCAACCGTTATGCGCAATGGCACAAACCAAGCTGCCATGTTCACTGCTAAAAATGCGTTTGATGGAGTCCTTTGGAACAAGAATGAAGGTGATGGGAAAGTCCTCCAACCATGGCAGTCCATGATTTCTGGTTTTCTTGCAGGAACTGCAGGTCCAGTTTGCACGGGCCCTTTTGATGTGGTTAAGACTAGGCTGATGGCTCAAAGCCGATCAGAAGGAGAGGTCAAGTACAAGGGCATGGTACATGCCATTAGGACTATATATGCTGAAGAGGGCTTGCTTGCTTTGTGGAAAGGTTTACTTCCTAGGCTTATGAGGATCCCTCCTGGACAGGCTATCATGTGGGCCGTGGCTGATCAAATTATAGGTCTTTATGAGAGAAGACATTTACAGAATGCCCATCTGTAGGCAAATCATTGGTTGATATGATTCAAATATCTTTTTTTAGCTTTTCATCAGAATATTTTGAGTTTAACATTGTTGTGAACTACTTTGATTATAGAGAGATTTGCAAGGACTGATGCGAGAAGCCACTGAAATTTTTGAACACCGGAAAGTGGAAACCACCATAAAATGTTTGTTGCGGTTACGTGCATGTTAAAAATATTTTATGTTCTTTTCTGTACTTTCTAATAAAAGCTCATTTTGGCTTTAGTGTAATCCCCAAGAGCACAGTGACTTTTTTTTATGGCTCTGACTTTCTTCTATTCGATGTAGCGGTGGATAGATATCCCCAAAATTAAGGGGCTTCGTATTGTTCTCCAAATTTTGCTACGTGCGTGTAAGCCGACTGAAAATTGGCTATTGGAGTCTCCCTTGTCTGTGGTAAACTACCTTTGGTTTTCCTTCTTGTAGCTTAAAGCATAAGTATTTTTTTATTCGGTTAAACCATACGTACCTGCATGATGAATAAAATTGGTTGATAATTACCTTTGGGACTATATATTTAGGAAACAGGTAGAAACTACCATGTCTTTTTTCAGAAAGAAAAATCTACACAACCTACTACTGCACTGTGGAATTCCCCAATTATGCAGGACCAAAAGCAGCATTAGACTCTTCATAAGCAACTCACACAAGGGAAGACATAGCTAGTGTAGATAAATATGGTGCGAAAAAGGTTGAAGTTGACATTGTCAGGCGGAGATACATTTCATGACTCATGGGCACCACGACCTGGTTTTGTTATCCGGTGGCTAATCTGAAAAAGAAACAAGTACTTATCAAAAACGAAAAGAGAATGAGTACGCATTTTTCTTGCGGATGGCTCTTCATATAAACAATAACATGTGAAAATAAAAAACCCTCCGATTACAATCGCATCACCAAGTTCAAAGTTGTAAAACTGATTCAGCGATATAAGAGGATTCTGAAAAAGCTCGCAGCAGGGCTTTGGATTTCTTTTAAGATGAAATCCTTCGTTTGGTAGAAGAGGTATATTTTGCAGCCGAGGATCCGTTTTAGGAATTTCTCGTCGAGCAAACACTTGTAAGCATCTTATAAATAACTCGGCCACTTAAGGCAGAAGCTATTGCCCAACAAGGCTTCTGTAACTGGTTGCAACTAGCACCACCACATTTGTTCATCTATATAACCCAGGGTAAAATAAATTTCATTGCACAAGTGCTCGACACATTGTACTTGGAAAAAATGAAAATTACAACTATATCAGCAATCTTAGTCTATTCAACCGAAAGATGAAATTCTCAATTTTATAGAAGGGGCCTTCCATTGCTGCCGAGGACCTCATTCAGGGGATTCGTGTCAAGCAAACACTCGGCTGCATCTTATAAATAACTTAGCCACTGATGGCAGAAACTATTGCTGAATAAGGCTCCTGTAACTGGTTGCGACAACACCACATTTGTCCATCAATATAACCCATGGTAAAGCAAATGTCACTCAAACAAGATCTTAGTTACAAAAATACAAGATACATTATACATTGCAAAGATTGAAATGACAACTATATCAGCAACCTGAGTCTATTCAACCAAAAGATCGGAGGGGCTTAATGGCAGTGCAGATACAAGTTTTGTCAATAAGCAACAGAATAATGGGGAACCCTAGCGGCATGCACCCCAACCTATTACCACGCCCCTCTACTTGTCTATCCTGCAGAACACACAGTTGAATATCACACGGACAGACAACACTCAGCTCAGCCTCAATGGCTGCTAAACAGGAAAAAAAAAATCCTCCTCACCAAAAGAATATTTTAAACTGCCCCAAACCGAAACACATCCACCTCCAAAGCATAAGCAGCTTATTCAGACCTGAGATCAATTGATACCTCTTCTATACCAAAATAATATCTAAATCATGCCAACTCAATTAGAAGATCCTTCCGAAAATGCATGCTAATACTCTGAGGTTAGTAGCCACTGCCCATTGGTGGCATTCCAAATGGTGGCATAGCAGGCATTCCCATCCCGCCCATCGGCGGTGGTGCGCCAAACGCCCCTCCAACTCCAGGACCACCCATTCCAGGAGGTGCCGGCAGAGCAAGAGGCAGCAATTGTGCATACATATTCTGCAAGGTACAAAACATATAGAATCTTCCGATTAACACCATACAAGAGATTAACTCTCTAAAAAAGAAAACCAGGTCAAATTAAGCTACCTGCTGTGCAATTATATCCTTCTCTTCCAGTTCTTTGGCTTTCACCTCACTAAGTGCTTCAAGTTTGTCCTTTATGAGTTCATCAACTTTGCCCGTGTACTCACGAATAAACTACAAAACAATTCACATATGAACTGCTAAACAAGGACAGGGCATTAAGATGACAACTTGTACAAGAACAAAATAAAACTTTTCTCACCTGTAATAGATAGGGGAAGGCAAAGTCAATCATGTTGTTCATCCATGCTAGCTCAAGGGCAATATCAGGCCTGATCAACTCATAACATATAAAGAGACAAGAAGCAAAGCACTCTTTCTTTCCCTGAAATTCAAATCAGAAGCTTTGTTAGTGATCTCATCAGAACAGAGGCAGAAATCTAATCTGGAATCAGATTTCTGTTGCAGGAGAAATCTAATTTTATTAGGAAAAAACGCTTGGTGCCAAACCTGTTCAATGAAATAAACAAGCAACTCCTCAGCTAGCTCACGATCTCCAGATTGAGAGGCTGTTTCCATGGCATCTTTGTAAAGATTGTCCTTCTTTGATAAAGCAATAGACTGCTTCCATCTTCCTGCTTTCTTATATATATAAGCTGCAACACGCCTCATCTCAAGAAGCTCATGTTTCTCAATCTGTCCATGCCACAAAATGTAAGCACTAAAAGGTAAGAAAACCTATGCTATCCATAATGTAAAAAAAAATGAAATATTGACAGCAACTAACAGAAATTTGTTGAGTTTTCATAGAACTACATCGTGCCAAATAAAAATAATAGAACCTTTTGGGCAAGGCCTATCTGGTCAAAGTTATCATGCATGTCAATCGACTCTCGCAATCTGTCATAATCCTCCTCCTCTACATAGATTTCATTCAAAGCCTCATTGACAGCAGAAACGTTGTTACTCTGTACTGCAACCATGTATGGCTTCACAAGTCGAAGATGACCAGCCTAGAATCCATGAAAGAACAATTAGCCATGTCAGAATTGCAATTTTTACTTTTCATTTTTTGACTTTAAAGCAGTGGCAAAAGATGTAGTCAGAAACAGAATCATACATACCTTCCGCATTATATCAACCACACGAGTATGGTCCACCCGAAGAGCAAGCACATTCAGGAGATCATTAATGAGGTCTGGGTGTTCCTGTAAGTAGAAGTGAACAGCTTTATAGTAAAGCTCCACATTTGCAACTTTGACAGCAACATCCTTAAATTGCATGTGGTCCCATGCTTCTGGTGAATGGTTCATAATGGTAGTTGCAGCATTGTCAAACTCATCATATTGAATATACAAATAAGTGAGCTCCATCCAATGTTGCTGCTCATCACAAGCACGTATAAGTTTAGGAATGTTAAGGCGGGTTGAGAACAGTTTGATATGTTCCATAAGTTTCTCATGGCGGTATCTAGCATACAGCACTCCCAGCTCTGTAAAGATGCCCATGTGCGCTCGTTCCAGCCCCAGTCCACTCTCCATCAGAGAGATCAGCTCATTGAAGCATCCTCTGTTTTGGTAATACTCACTGACCTCCTCCAAGTCATCAACCTAGAATAAAATTCATCATAACTCTGTGACTTCTGCAAATAGCAAGAATGCTTAAAAGTAGGTAAAAAAACACTCAGAAAATAAGAGAAGAATTTTTACCTGTACAATAATGTTTAGGCCACATATCTGTGCCAATCTGAACTCCTCTGCATCAACACATGCAAAACAGACTTCCTTCCATGTCTTGGCACTGTTGGCCTTTCTAGCAGCATCCACAGCACCTTGAAACTGCTTGAGCTTCACAAGGGTAACAGCCAACTTAGCCCAGTTGGAAATGAAGGCATATATGATCTTTGCAGCTTCATACAAGGCTTCATCATAGAGACGGTCACCAACATTCGGCAGATTAGCAACATTGGGCGAAAGAATGAACTCTTCAATATCACCAAGTCGATCAATCTTGGCATAAGCATAAATGAGCTCACTGTCCACCTTAGGCTCTTTAGTTTTCTGCCTAACCATCAGGAGGTACCTTACCAAGTCATGGTACACATTTGCATCCTCAGCACACCGAATAACATCCAAAAACTCAGTGGCATCATCCGCACGTATAAAGGATTCAATGGCCTCGCTAACCAAGCCTTCCCTGAGCTGAGCCTTTGCCACCTGGCTCCAAACAGCATCCTCTTCAACACGGAAGGCAAACTCTACAGCTCTGTCTATACTTCGGATGTTATCCAAAAGGACATTTACAGCTTCCACGTTCAAATTGAATTTTTTAAAGATAGCAAAGGCTTCTTCATAGAGAGCCGCTTCCACAGCCACCTCACCAACAGCAGGCCCATCAAAGTTGTCTAATCTATTAACATAATCCATGACTCTGGATGGATCGGCCTTGATAGCTGTGAGAATGAGCAGATTCTGTAAGTTGGAATTCCCACTGAAAGCAGAATTTTGAAGAACAATCTTCTCAAGAAGTTCAATCAGTTCATGTGGAAGATCAGCTGTCATAAAGGCTTTTACAGCTGCTGACACTTGTTCTGGACTCTTGCTTTCAGGCAAGGCAGTAGATACAACTTGATCAATAAGCTGTCTCCTAAATTCATTGTCTGGGCTAAGAACTTTCTCCCAAAGCTCAGGATCCATCCTTTCGACAACATATCTGAAAAGAAAGATGCACAATTAATCACAACAACAGAAGAACTCATAGCCATAAAGAATGTGGACCAAATGAGAATCATGTACCTGGCCTGGAGTTTGAACAATGAATTCTTGTTTGTGACATTGATAAGCTCATCGTCACATTGTCCTCTTCGGTATGCAACAACTGCTAAGGTAGGGTCTCGCTTCTCACAATATTTACCAACAACACGTGAATCATAGTAAGGGTTGGTTGTAAGGAAATGTTCCGGGTTGTTGTTGCTGTCTATGATGATTTTACCCAAAGCATTGTGAACATGAACATCTTGGCTACCCTCACTAACAAGATGCTCCAAGAACTGCGTCAGCAAACGGAGGCGATTCCTGAACATTCAAATGAGATAAAGCATTTACACACTATCTAACAAAAGAACAATGAAAAGAACATGATGATCAAGGCAGATGTAAAACCTTTTCTCACACTCGTCGACAAGGGGCTCCACAGGAAGGAGGGAGCGAACTGAAAGAATGAGACCCTTTATAAAGTCTTCAGGGCATTCATCATCTAGCAGTTGTCCAACAACTAGGGGTGCATTTGCAGGATTGACCTACCAAACACATAAACACAGAAGTGAAATCTCTATCTATACAATTTCCGTTAACACACAAGGAAATTTCAGGCAATCTTAACTAGGGGCATAAACACATAAGTGAAATCTCTATCTATACAATTTCCATTAACACATAAGAAAATTTCAGGCAATCTTACTTTCTGTACATAGCCCTCAATGTACCGAAGCATATTATTCGTGTATAAATAATGGGTCAGATCTGGAACGAAACCAAAACGATCACAAACGTTTATAAGAGGCCGTGCATCTGGAAGTTTAGCTTCCATCAAGAAATTCTTTGTCTTTTCAGGATCATAGAAATTAGATTCTCTTGTGACACGCTCAACCTCCTTGATCTGTCCAGTTCTAGCAGCTGCCTCGATATACTTGAAGTGTATATCTGGATCCTCACTGCTCCAATCACAACAAATAAAAAACTTTAATATTGGGTGATAAACTTCATTGAACTGATCCCCAGGTCACTAAGCAGTTAATCATTCTTTTGATAAATTTAAAAAGAAAAAAACACTAGTTACCTCAAGCTCAAATATGAACCAAGGAAAAAATATAATCCTTCATAAGATTTAAATTGCTCAAAAAGTCTAATGCAAGCATCCACGCCTAACTGCTCAGAATACTCTTTGGCAGCCTGCAAAAAAAAAAGCCATGTAGTAGAGAAAATGTTTCATGGCTAAAAGTGAGAGAATTGGCACGCTGAAAGGAAAATCCAAGGCTATCAATTACTATATGCTAGCCAATATGCTCACTGATGAATGATGAGTAAGAACACATTAAGATACCTGAACAATTATTTGCAGATTCCCTCTCAAATTAACAAGCAAAAGATCTTTCATACACTCCAATGCCCATTCCCTTGAGAGTGTTCCAAAAAACTCAACAAGTGCCTGAAAATAAAAAATGCTATCAAAATCCCCAAACAGTTCTCCAACTCATGAAAGAGAAGTTCAGCAATAAACCTGTGGCTCAATGGCATGAGTGTTCACAATGACACGCTTAATATCTGGCAGCTCTGAGTAATGCTGCATATAGACATGAAGGTTGCAGTAAGCACCGTTGGTGCAACTATTGAATAATGCAATAGATTTCCACATGGAATTGGTGTACCTGTAGAGCCCTCATGTATAAGCCAGCTTTCTCACAGAGCTGTGCAATCCGAGGTCGATCATAGTGGCTGAACATGCCATTAGCCAGTATAGCATCTGCTACATTAGGAAATGTCACTAGATTGATCTCTAAGACCTGTGAAGATATAGAAAATTATTAAGTGAACAAGTACAAAGCATCAAGAAAAAGTTGTTGTTTTTCTGGTAAAATCACCTTTGTCTGGAGGTGTGCATGTTCTGGCAAATTAGGCTTCAAAACATCTAATAAGAAGGCCGTTGCCTCACGAATCATGTTCCTCTGAAAGTCAAAACAAATACTCATTTACAATCATGCTCATACATTAGCACTTATGCAATAACAAAAGTATTATAAGTGCCCAATTCATTAATGGCTTATAATCAAATTCTCACGCAAGACTTTATGACATAAATGATGGAATGTAAAAGTAGAACCTGAAGGAATAAATCCGTGATAGTGTTATAGTCAATTGGACAGCCACCCTCCATTTGTGACAGCATTAGCGCAAAGTTTACAGCTCCCTGTAAATCAAAAGTCAATGTTTAAGAAAAAACCATTTGAAGGCCCTTACCTCTTAACAACTGCATCTCACAGAAAGAAAAGCACAAAATAGCAAACTATAAACGTATAAATTAAAGAATCTGACAAAAAAACCCTGCTGCTAACAAGAAGCTGCAGTCTCACAATTTAAATGATACCAAGAGAAATTATTCGGAAAAATACTTAAAATTTAGTCAATGGAAATACCTGAGGATCTGATCTCAGAATTGTTTGAAGAAGGAAGAGGTAGTCAGGGTTATATCCAACCTATTATCAAGGGGCAAAAGTGATTTAATAGATAGATAGATCATGCAAACGACGGACGACTCAGATACTCCAGTCATAAAAATTGCATGGCTTAAAAACTGATGACATAGGTAACTATGATCTCAATAAATAAAACAGAGTACATTCAAGATACCTGTTTTGAGTATATAAGGATTTTATCAAATTCCCTGCGCTCAGCAAAAGCTGCAACAACTTTGGGGGTGGCCCTTGCCTTGATATAGATTTTCAGCGCAAGGTCGTTATCAACAGTCTACAAGAAAACAGTCTTTATATAAAAAATGTAAAAGATACCCAAACCACTACTCAACCAATAAAGTTCCAATAAAATCAATTTGCACAAATTGATTTTGCACAAATTGATAGTTGGTAAGATTAAAGATACACTACAATGTTTTCTGTGACCAGTTAGATATAATAATAAAAAATGATAACTCTCTAAACCGACCTTCACAAGGTCCCCAAGTTCCTCACTGCATTCTAGCTTGTCCTCAGCCAACCAATTCTCCAATAAATTTTTTTTGTTCTGATTGACAACCAGACGAGATAATTCCAAGGACTCAAAGGCATTCAGCTTTCCTTTAGTCAAAAGTGTGCCAAAGTACTGCAACAATGGAGGTGTTTGGCCAGATTGCACTGGAACACTCTGAAGAAAATAAATACCATCAGAAGATTAAAACATACCTTAGTTCAACAAGAAAAAGGATCCTACAATTCTAAGACAAAAAGGATATTTTAGTTTGTTATGACGCAACACACCAGGCACACAAGGACTGGACCCATTAGGTCGTAACATAGTTCTTCCATATAGAAGTCCCAGTCTCAAAAAAGAAAGACTTTAAACCTGAAATTTTGCAACAGTGTCAGGTGTACGAAGGATGCCCTGTGGAGAATCTGCTGCAAGCTCAGCAGCTTCTTTATATTTCGTTTGAGAAAATAGCTCTTGAAAACGCTGGACAACCTGTGATAAGTAAAAAAGGAACTCTTAGATTAATTCCTTTATCGAGTTTTTCAAAATCTTACGAAGTCATAGATACAGAAGGATATGAAGTATGGGTTACCAAGTTCTCCGCCCCTGGAAGGTTGCCCCTTTTGGCAAGATTAATCGCAAGCTCTAAGTTGTTTAACTGGAAGGGGCAAATTCATAAGTTTCATTAAAAATTTGAGCTTTCTACAAACACAATGTGTGATATACAATGTATCCGTACAAACCTGGGTGCTGACAAAAGGCACAAGTGTCGTTTCATTAACAGTTGCAAGAAGAACCTGCCCCCTCCGGTTGACAGCATAAAACCCCCCCAAAGCAGTAGCTTCCGTAGTCAAAAAGATGGGGTCAGGACTGATCCTATTTCTATACACTGCTGCAGCAGTTTCCAGATCATATACAAATAGCAATCCGAGTTTTGTGATCACATATATCAAACTGAATTTGTTGGATATCTGTTTCAAAGAATACAAGAATTAGACTACAAAATTAATCTTTGCACATTCTTGTCACATTTAGTGAGCCAGCAATAGTTACCTGCATGGCCACTGGAAAATCATCAGCAAAATCTGGAGGGAAGAAAAGATCTGCTTGTTTCTTGGAAAAGCCCGGTTTTCCTGGCAAGGACAGCAAAAAAACAGTCATGGTTAGGTGTCACAGTCATATGTGATTAGACATTGGGAAGAGTAATCTTCATGGGTGGTCCAGATAAGAAGGCCAAAGACACATAACGTGAAAATGAAGGATATTTGAGTCTACAAAGCAAATGTATAAAAGCATCCAAAGGTCAACCTGGTTGAGCGCCAAGTTCAATCACATGTAACTTTGACGTGATTTGCCCAGCATTAGTGGTCTTTGACGCAAAACAAATTAGGGTAGAAGGAGTTTCATTTCCAGCTACCTGGTTAATTTACACAAACAAATCATCTATCTGTCTAACAAATAACCAGTAGCAGAAGTTGAGTTAAGGCAAGAAGCAAACAAATTGAGAAGACAGTTCTTACTTTAAATGTAGCAAAAGATGCGGCGTGAGCTTCAAGAGCTTGGCTGCGCTGCTGATCCACAGAAAAAAGCTGCATATTCCCTTTCACCAGTTGTGGTCTCTATAATCCAAGTCAAGAGATGAAAGTTAACTAAAGTTGATAATGTCTATAAAGCAATTTACCATTATACATTTACAGGCTGTCTGACCAGTAAGGAGTTTTGACCAACAACTTGTTTCAGTGTTCCAAAAATAGCAGAAGAACAGTGAAGAAGAGACTGAATTAATAAGCATTTACTTAATTATGCTCTCACTGTGCAAGCAAAACTGGCCAGGATTTAATATTAGGAGTGACATCAGATAATTAATACAAAAGGATGAGATCTATTTTTGTTCTGTACAAATTTCTTTAGCAACTTTAACACTCAAATTTTATGTCATTTTTCAGAATATTTCTTCTAGCAAAAATGACCAAAAAAAGGTGATTCGATTTTAATATGCTTATCTTCCTCTCTAATCATTATATAAGTTAACCATGGGGTGTGTGTGTGTGTGTCTATATACAAATAAAATATAAGCACTATGCCTATTAAAATGTCAAACATATATACGCGGTCAGAATTACATACCTCAGGGGCACCAGGAGCGATTCCTATTAAGATAAGCCATTTTTCTGTAGGATCGCAGCGGTAGTTGATTATCTGATTACTAGTCAAATTAGCTGTCCTATCAAACATCTTCACTGGCTCGGAATCACCTATATTTGTGTCAACGGTTGCGACTCAGAACAGGATGAACCAGTATCAATGTATCAATTTATTTAGATGTATATACCTTCAATGGACCAGTGATACACTGAAGTTTGTGTGACCACACCCAACATCTTAGGAGTAATCCACTTCCAAAAGACAACCTAAACATATAGAATAATGAAAGGATTGAGCTACAATAACTAAATACAGAAGACACCAGCATGACTGGTGAACAAGAAACAAAGTAAATTACACATATCAATAAGATCAGACTGCCAACCTGCTCGGGCATTTGATGTGATTTCATTTTTGCCTTCATCTCGATATTGAATATTTGCAGGTGATCTTGAGTAGTTCCAGGAAGTTGTGCTTCAGACAGAATGTTATTATTCATCAGTCATGTTATTATTCATCAGTCCAAAAAATTGAAAAACAACACTCTAGCTTTTAAACAAATATTTATTTGTCTATATTAATTATTCCAGTATTTCAACCCTAGTTAGAAAGGTAATTGATTCTGACTGTCAGAATTAAGTGTAGATAATACTATTCTTTTTCCAAAAAATGTGGCTGATAAGGTAATACTTGCTCCCATAATTTGTTACATAAACCATACCACATTATATGGCGATAATGAAAGCACCAGATAGCTGATATATAGCATAGATGATAGTGATGATAATGATTATTATGATGATGATTATGTACTGTGATCCAAAAAGACAGAGTTTGATCAATAACCTTTGAGTGCGAGAATTCTACTATTGGGATTCATCAGAGCAGAGTCTGCCGTGATTGGTCTTCTCAGAGGCTGCATTGGCATGTTCATATCAATGATAACCACACTGTTCTGTGGTGCCGTTTCCCGGACGCATATGTATTTGTCAGATTCCATCGTAACATGCGTAAATGTAATGAATTGGGGGTTGATCCCGATACTCGTCAGCTACATAGAAAACCATATAACATCAAGTTAGATTCAAGAGATAAACGTAATAACCAGCACAGATTATAATTCCATATCAACCCAAACGATACCCTAATATCATCCACTTCCGATCTATATATTACGCAGCTAAGCAGGCCGTCTACTGAAAAAGGTGCCCGACAGATTGCAAAAAGATGCACATTTTTCAATCAAAACAATCTCAGAGCAAGCATTTTAGCCAAATTTACATCCAATTTTCGAGCCTATCGAGAAACAAGATTGTCTCAATCCCCCGAAGCTCAAATACAGAAAGCTTCAGACTAAAAAAGCAACGAAGTTCGCAGGAAAACCCGAGTTACGGCAGATCCCACTCTTCGCAAACACCAACGAACTCTCAAATTCAACTGAAAATCGCAATTCGACCAAATCGAGGGCGGAATCCGACGGGCGAAAAGAGTAGACGGGGAGAAGCAAGAGGACTCACGGTCAAGGCCTCCTTCATGGCGATGGGAGCGTTGGCAGCAGCCATGGCGGCCGGATCGGAGCTTCCCCTCCGCTCCCGGCACCGGGGACGGGCGCTAGGGCCTCAAAACCGGCGGATCTGAAACCCTAGAGGGAGGGGAGAGAGCGGGCGAGGTCGGATGAGATCTGAGGAGGGGGGGCGAGCGACGGAGGCAGAGAGAGAGAGAGAGAGAGAGAGAGAGAGAGAGAAATGCTTTTTTCCAAATTTCGGGCGTGAAAGTGGGGAGGGGGGGGAGGCGACTCGGCAGTCCGCACTTGCAAAATTCCGTCTGCAGCCAATAGTGCGCAGACGTGGCCTGCTGGCCACATGGCGGGCCCGTGTATCCTACGTGGCTGTTGACATGGAAATCTTGGGCCTACCACAAAAGTTTTTAAAGTAAATGGTGGAGAATATAGCAGCATTGTATGACATCCGATTTAAATATGACAGATTTTTTATGAGGTAGAGGTTATAAAAGAAAATGATGTATGTATTGGCAACTTTAATGAAAAAAATAATAATTTCTTGTATTGGGTGAATTTTATTTGTATATTAAATTTAGTAGGTTGTGTAAGAGAAGTATATGAAGCTTGAAGACCTGAGATGTTTAAAGATTTAGAGAGTTTTAAGTTCAAGTCACGCCATATGTAGAAATTTTACCTAAAATACACATGATCTGTGATGTACATAATCTTAAAAGCTTATTTTTTTCTATTTTTATCTTTTTTATATAATGTTCTAGCTTTCTTAAGATGTAAGAAAGTATCAAAAATTGTTTTAAATTACAGGTTTGTCATACTTGTCGACCTAGTGTCACGCGTTTCACAGTAAAGTCATGCCCATCGATACGCTATTTACTTCATCAATCAGCTTGAAATAATCATTTGTCCCATCAATTTTTTTACATTATTATTTCTAAAAATAGTCCAACTTGATTCTTAATTGACCTAAATTTGCTTCTTTAACACTTTTTATCTATATATAGGTGTCTTCCATTGTATTGAAGCCCTTAGTTTTCAATTTTGAGTATTTTTTTCATTTATTTTCAATTGGTAATCAACTCTTTATTAAAAAGGTTGCTCCTTCATTGATTTCTATTCCATTTAAGTATACAATCATCATGGAGTTAATATTCTATTGTCAAAGATTACATGAAGAGTTTTCCTTCAAACCCTATATCAAAATTGTGATTTTTCTCTTCTGATTACCCAAGTCACTAGATAGTGATTCATTGATCATCTTTGATGGGCTTTGGAAGGTTGACATGTACTAGTGAATAAATAGAGGACACAATAGATGTGTGCCATGGAGATTGGTAAAGCATGAAGTGCGATCAATGTCACCAAGGTTCATTATTGGATAATACTTGTAACATGGGAAGGTGACTTTATAAGTAATCTCTATTTTATAATGCAACTTTAAGAGGTTGGACAAAGTCCTATGGTTTTTTCCTTATTACGGTTTTCCGTGTAAAAACTTTGTGTGTGGTTGCATGATTCGTGTGTTATATTTTTTTGCAATTCACATACATTAGGGTTAAGTACAATTACACAAGATTTAATTAATTTGGTAAATTATGTTAGTTTTTTAGGGTTGATAACCTAATTGAAATCGATGACTAATGCATATTATATGTGATGCTTAGGGCGCCATTCAACCCCTTAAAGGCAGGCTATAAAAAATCTGCATGAGGGGTCCTATTTTGGGTTGTGAGATTGTAATCGTGCGACCCAAAAGCACATTTTCAGGGGAACTTAATGGAGCTCAAAATAAGTAATTATATATAAGAAGCAAGGTGCCCTACAATGCATTTCATGCAAAAAAAATATCATATTGTGTGGGCTACACTCTAAACAATCGGTGTGTGTTATAAGTGTCACGCCTTGCCACACACCCCTTACCCAAACCCGGTCTAAGAAGGTAATACACGACGCGACAAAGTGGAAGACCAAACCATTAAGGGTTCTCATCGAAGTACACAACACGTGTCTTTTATGTAAAAATAAATAACATGAGGTAAAATAGATTAATTAATCATCTTAGGCAAACGTAACACACACAAAATCTATAATAAACATAGTCTCAAGCCCTAAGCCTGCAACATATCTAAAGTCGTCATAGGCTATCCAAAGTATAAAATAAAGTTAAGTCTAAGATTATCACATCACATGACAAGTATAAAATAACTCAAACATTTAGCCCTCTCTCATGACACATACTCATCCTCAAGCTCGACATAAGGACCATCGGGAGCACATGCATGACACAACATATAACCCCAAAACAAAACCACAAACAAAAGAGGGGCGAGCTTAGCTCAGTAAGAGCTTTAAAATAAAACATAAGCTCATGATAACACTATATGCATTCTTCTCATAAAAGTTAATTTAAACATGCATCACATATTCATTCTCTAGACCTGTGCATCATGAGATAAATTATATTTTATATACATATTCACATCACTTGTGCATCATAAGTTCATTCATAATTCACAACGCACATGCACACCCTATGCAAACATTTAAGTTTCATGGTTTATTTATATCTTGCATGAAGCAAGTATCAATATTCACATTCACCTTGCATAATTAAGTGTAACAAACCATATTTAATCTTACATGTTCAAATGTAATTATTTCATACGCACCATGTATAATATAAACATCATTGAATGAGCATTATAATTCATATATAAACAATCTAGTGCATGTCTCATAATAGAAAAAACAACTCTGCTTATCCCGATCGAAATACAAACATACTTGCTGACCCTATAAATTCTAACAAAGAAGTTTGAATTCCTCTAAAGAAAAACTAGAGCAATTTGGGTAAATCTCTAATGGAAAAAGTACCCCCTGACAAGCTGGTGCACATGGACAAACTAGCCTAGATTCTCGTGTCCAAAAAGACTCATTAATTTAATTCATTATAACATTATGTTCTTCTCACCTGGGAAGAAACTTGTCCTCAAATGAACATAAAACCTTATCTTTTTGGATGTAAAATCGATTCGATAAACCCCCGATGCGACCAATTTGGAAAACTATGACATCCAATTGATTAATCACTATTAAACATGAGTAACCTTCGCTTACAAGTCATTCTCATTATGCATGCAACATGATACATACATGAGCCATATTTAATGAATACAAGTGTAGGTAAACATACTATAATTAATCCTAATATGCCTAAAACATGGTCTATTTGTAGCACATAAAATCATATAATCATAAGTAAAAATATACATATATATGATCATATTTATATTTGAGCTAAAACGTGTGGAACATGGTTCATTTATAATTAATGTGACGTGTACAAGTATTCATAATTCATTATGGTTATAATATACTAGAATCATGGAGTAAATACAAAGAAATCATCAAAATCTCACTTAAAATTTCAAATATACTCATTTATCCCATCTAGCTTAAGTAGATGTTTTAGCATAATCATAACATGTAATTTGTATTTTTTTGAAAAAATAGGAAATAAACTCCAATCAACATGAAAATTTACAGAGATTATATGAAAATTTACTATATAAAAATAATTATCATATGAAAATAAGTATAATTTTTTTTGTAATTTAATTAATGAGACAATATAGCTCTACTAGAATAATTGACCTTCAAATTTATGACTATGTCATTGACTTATCATGCTCTAAACAATTTAAAATTTTACATTATACTCATAACACATATATCAATCTATCATTAATAGAATGAACCAAAAATCACATGTTTTCATCACTAAACATGCTTCTAAACACAAAAATATAGAGTTATTTTACTATGCAACATGTATTCTAAAAAATATAATAAATACACATTATTCTAGAAAAATCTAAAAATTAGAAATATAATCTAGACATGATAATTGAGTTCTAGAAATAATTTGAGAGAAAAGCTCAAAGTAAAAGTATCTGAAATATAGTTGTGAATCTTAAATAGAGAACCATTTGGGCTGTTTAAATGGTCTGGTGGCCTATTTGAATGGCCAGTCGTTCGAACGGCCTGTCATCCCATTTGAACAGCTGGCCGTTCTATCAGCCTACATGCGATCAAATAGTAAGGACAAGGGCAGCAAGTGGGTCGGGCTTTGGCGGGCCTGGGTATGTCTGAACCCGACCCTAAACAAAAATAGCAAAAAAAAAGCCTGGCCCAGCCCGATGTTCGGGCTCGGGTTGGGCCACGGGCTTTTGGGTCTTTTTATATAATAATATTTATTTATTTTGGTCATTAAAAAAATTACCTTCAATGCATTTACTAATTCAAAGTAGAACAAATTAAGAATTCAAAGTAGAACAAAATTGCTAAGGATTGCTTAATCCATATGTTTTCCCTCCTCCTTTCTCATTCGGGCTTGGGACCAACATTAACAGCGGAGTTAAAAAAAATTAGTACATATAAACAAAAAGAAAAAAATAAGTAAACATACCTGATACATCAGTTATGGATTTCATTTATCTCATTAATGTTAAAGTCTAAAGAGCAGAGACAAAAACAAGTACAAATTAAATAACAGACAAGTATAAATTAGACATGAACATAATAAATTACAGAACAAAATGGACAAAATGAAAATTTAGCGCAATAAAATAGAGTCAAAAGTCAAAATTATACAGAACAAACATAGACACTAACCAATAAGACAATAACATAACAGATGAGGATCAATAAGACGATAACAGAATAGATGACCAATAACAAAGCATAGACATTAGACAATAACCAAGCTAATAAAAAATTTATAAATCTAACAGAGGATGAGGATCAATAACAAAACAGAGGATGAATAACAAAACACACATAAAAGCATAACGGATTAAAAATTAATAATTATAACAGAGGATGAGGAGCAGTAATAGAACAAAGGATCAACAAAATTAAGAAGTATAACAATGATGAAGGATAAAAAATCTTATTTTTATCGTGGTCTGGCGGAGCTTGAAGTCCACAACAAGTGTGCATCCAGAGGATTTTGTTGGGAGGCTTGGTCGCTGATGACGATTAAGAGGTAGAGAACAAATGTAGATGGTTTAGCAACTGTATGATGGGAGATTCACGCATGCAGTGCCACAGCAGCAGTCCGAGTTGTCTGACAGAATGAGGGGGAGGAATGGGGAATGGTGAGCGGTCGGAGGATTAGGGTTTTTGGAGGAGTGAAGAAAGCGATCGGCAGAATGAGAAACATTGCCGGCGATTTTGGCGAGATCTTGAATCTTGTGGAAGAGGGAAGAGAGGCAAAAGCACTGACGACGGCAATAGGGCTTGCGCGGTAGCGAGCAAAGACAGAAGAGATGGAGAGGGGAGGGTGGAGCTGATCGTTTACAATCAAACCATTTGTAAGTATACAAGGTAATTGTACTAGGATAAGTATTTAAGGGTTGTCGAACCTCAGGGACGGATAAATTATTACTAAATCTAAGAGAGGAATTTGTTGATTAAAAACTAAAAGAACTTAAAATTAAAATTAAGCAAAAGAAATAATCACTAAATTAAAAGCAAGAGATTAATATGATGGAATTTACTCAGGAAATTGAATCCACTATAGAACCATAACAATTCCTTAACTTTTAATCTAAATCTAGTGTGAATATAAATAAGTATTCTTAGCTACAAGCTAGAATTACTTCAAAAATAATTATTAATTAAATTCATGACATGAACTATCTTCGACAATAACACAAATCATCTACATTAAACTAGTTATAGGCATGACTCGTCTAATCTTAGTATAACTCATCCAATTTATTACTTATCTGAACATTAAAACTATTGCATGACTATCTCATCTAAATCACATAAATTAGAATCGATTAAAATATCAAAACCGCATCAATCTATCATCTACAAGACAATAAATCAACATAAACTTGAATAAATATTAAAAGCTCTTTCATTAAAAAGGAAATCTTTATCATAAAATTGTTATCATTCACAACTGAGATCTAAATTAAAAAGAAAAGAAACTGAAACTTATATATAGCTTCATCAACTCCTAAGTAAAAGAAAAGTCTTGTCTTCCATTGTAGAATGAAGCTCTTGAATCTCCATTAAAAGCTTTGAGTTATATTCCATCTTCTTCATTTTTCTCTTCAAAAAATCTGCTGGAATCCCTCAATTTCGAGCCAAATATGTCTTTATATAGGCATAAGAACCGTAGGAAGAAATTTAATATGAAAAGGATTGAAAATTGGCTTAAACTAGGAAACTGCACGCTATCCCAATCGATCGCCTTGCATGCCCGTTCGATCGTTTATACTGCATTTTTCTCCAAAATCACGTTTACCCGTTTGATCCTCAAAATGCCCTATTTGATCGGCTACACTATTTCTGCAATCTGAACAGTTTTTCTCGACAATCCAATTTCTATTTATTAAGTTTTTTCTTTCATGTCTATATTAATTTTCAACTTGTTTATAAC
The DNA here is from genome assembly GCA_035235625.1 of Saururus chinensis. Taxonomy (NCBI): domain Eukaryota; kingdom Viridiplantae; phylum Streptophyta; class Magnoliopsida; order Piperales; family Saururaceae; genus Saururus; species Saururus chinensis. Next base: position 37,371,371 of record CP141142.1, read on the forward strand.
TCCGAAAAGTTGTCCAAATTACCTTAAAGCATGTCAAGACTATTTTGAATTATTCTAGTCTAAATACCTCGATAAGCATACTTTACCTACAAAATATAAAATATCATATTTTTGACACTAGAATGTAATAAAATCCCAACTTGATTTAAATGCATGCCTAAACTACTAATAACTTCTAAAATTAATTAATAATCAAACTAAAATATTAATAACTATCTTAATATAAATAAACCATAACTAACACTAAATTAACCTAATCTATACTAGCATATAAAGTAAAAAAATATATAAAATAGATATATATTTCGTACTTATCAGGAGTCAGAGGGCAAACTGGTGGAGGAGAGTGAGGAGTGAGGAGGGCGAACTGAAGCAGTGGCAAGTAGTGAATGGCAATTCAGCAAATAGTGAAGAACAGTGAAGAGTGAGGAGCCGGAGAGCGAACTGGCGAAAGAGATTTAGGGTTAACCTGCGATGGCCGATGAGCCGAATAGAATTGATGAAGGGCTGTGAAGATAGTTGAGTACTCGAGCGATGGGAGAGATTAACGGGCAGGGCTTTCTCCTTTTCTTGGCCCAGGCTAGAGCCCGACTCGTTATTACTCGGGCTTTCAAATTATAGGTCCAACCCATTTCCTTCATATTTCTGCCCAAGCCCAAAATTTTATGGGCTCGGCCAGGCCTGGCTAACGAGCTGGCCTGTCATATATGCAGCCCTACTAAGGACATAACAATCATTTTTTTCTCTCACAAAACTAAAATCATTAATTACATACAAAAAATATGATAGATCTAGTATTAAACATACAAAAAATAATCATTAATTACATGTTTTTAATAAATCACCATTATATATCAAGATGAATCAAAAGCTCAATCAAACCCACAATAATAGCATTTTAAGGAAACAAATATTTTAGAAAAAAAAGCCTTTACTGCTATCAAGCTTGTGAATCCCTTGAAAAAACTTTAACCTCAAGAAATCATACCCAAAAATTAGAGCTTTTAAGTAATCTTAATCAAAACTAGCTAATAGACTTAAGTCAACCTAGGAAATTATAGATTCAAAACCTCTTTAGGTTAAAAAAACCTAATTAGGGTTCTAAATTGAAATTAAAAACATAATTTTGATAGAAGAAAACTAAGAATCAAAATAGGAGAACTGAAGATACAAATGATTAAGACAACAATTAGAAGATTAAGGGGGAAAACTTTACCTTAAGAAGGGTTTCTCCTTTGGAAAATGGGGTAAAGCTTAGACTCCTTTCTATTCTCAGCCCTTCCCCATTTAGCAAATGAGTAGGTTTTTTTTTTATAGTAATGCTTATGGGTTGAGAATTGAATTGTTGGGTTGGAAAATAGGTAAAAATGCCCTAAGTGACCATTAAAGAGCACTTTTGACTAAAAAATTAATTTAATTACACTCAAACCCACTTAGACAAATCAATAGAAGGTTGGAGGACAAATGGGTAGCACGTCATCCCGCAAAGATGTGGGTTCTATGGTGGGGCCTGTAATATCTCAAATTTTCCTAGGTTTCGAAAAGTAAACACGTGGAAAATAGGGTGTTTGACCTATTGACCTTCTTAGTAGAATAAATTACACAATAGATTGAATTTATGTAGTTAGAAATAGATAGAAAGAGCTTTGAAATGCCACCAAGAATGCACGAATCGGAGTTTAGATGAAGGAGATATGACCGCTCGAAGTTGAACATAGCATGCAAGGCCCGTTTACCCGAATTAGACGCTCAAATTGTCCATTTATGTCAATATACAGGCCTATTAATTAAAGTGATGGAAATTAATTTTTAGAGGCCCACTTAGGTTGCCTAAGTGATGAAGTTTAGCCTAATTTCTAAGGGGATTAGGAACCCTAATCTCATGCTTATAAAAAATCCGCCTAAGGCTTATTTTTGAAGGGTGGAAGCTTTATGGCCGAGAGAAAAAGGAAGGAGATGTCGGAGGAGCTTTCGAGCGAGCCTGGCTAACTATGTGGGCAGAGAGGAGCATGCACAAAGGCTAGAGGACAAAGAGATAGGATCGCCTTCTTAATCCTTGAATTAAGATAATTAGATGTTTGGTACATTAGCATTGTGAATGTAATTTTGATAAACAATTATTTTAAAAATCAGCATTACTGTAATTTTATGATAAAAAAACCAAACAAGAGATTTTGTGCAAGGGTAGCCACCAAATAGCCAGCCATCGGGCCGCTAGTCCCCAACTTCTGTCTTCTCTGTGCCTCGTGAGGTCTAGTAGTATGACTGTTGCAAGTCATCTTCGAATCTTGTAGGAGAGGGAAACGTCAGCGGTGTGGGCCGCTGGAGGTGGGCCTCGTCGGGTCATGGCCCTCCAACTTCCTTGTTCTCTCATCGAGTAGCACAGAATCGCCACTGGTTAGCAGTGGCACCGCCGCACAAGGCGTGCCATTGCACAACATAGTTTGGGTGGAATCAAGAATTTTGAATTGGGACACGGCGTCACCCGACGTCACTTCCACTAGTGGCCCCTCTTTCCGTTTCTGTGTGATTTGGCCAAGTCCACCGCCAGTGGCCAGAGTTTCTCTGCTGGAGTGTGGAAAAGGCCTATGTTTTTGCTATGCCCAGACATGCTTCTCGGATTTGTGCGGAATCGTTGTGGAGTTGCAATGCAGGTCGCGAGACAACTGCCAAGCACGGCTCTGCCCTTACATTCCGGCCGCCCCCAAAGTGAGGAACACTCGCCGATGGCCATGGGTTGGACCCATGGCGGCTAGACATGCAGTCCAGCCGCTGCCCGACCAGTGGGCAACCTGTAGACAGGTCCGGCCCGATTTCAGGCTGGAACTGCTGCTCGACCTGGGTTAAAAAAACTCATTGAACCGGGTCCAGTTTAGTAAGTTTTAGACGTGGGAAAAATTAAATAGATCATCCCAGGGAACATGAGGGGTAACTAGACATAGTTTCAGGCTAGGGAAAAATCCCAATGTCTATAAAATGACTATTTTACCCTTGTAGCTAAGTAGTGGTTCTACCCAATTTAGGGGCTCCAGTTCAGGGGCCTATGAGTCTATTTAAAAATTGGGAAAAATCCCAATGATAGTGTAATGTATACCCTAGTTATGGGACAATGCTCAAGCTGGGGAAAAGTACCAGTAAATAGATAATTCACTATTTTACTCCTTAAGTTAAGGTAAGACTACTAAATAAACCGGGGTCGGTTCAAGGGGTTTACAACCCTGTTAATCGATAAGAAAATTTCTCTGGGTCCCTAATGTTAAAGAGCACCCTTGGGATTAGTTTCAGACCTATTAGAGTTTGTGGAAGCCTTGAACAAAATGATAGAAATACCCCTATGAGCGGACTAGCACGCATTTGTGTGAATTTTATTAATAGGTCAATTTGATAATGGAACCTCTTGAGAGGTCAAAGACTTACTAGAACATAGAGGACCATGTCCAATGTAGAATAATTACTTTAATGCCCTTAGGTGCATGATGAGTCATTTTTATAAATATTTAACCAACTAACCCAAGGAGGGTTAGGGCACAAGAGTGCGAACATTTCTAATATTATTATTGAATTTAGTTATTGATATTAGATCTCCTTGGACCTGTGTGGGTCTGATTGTTTATGTTGTTCATTATTTTGATGTTTACTATTGTTGTTGTGATAGTAATTTATCACTAGCTTAAGATTAATAAAAAATTAATCAGTGGGGTTATATAGCTTTGTATTGGGTGAGAACACCTAATCAAGATAAAGACTAAAACACCCTATTAGGGGTCTAAGACTAATTCATAAAGTAAACAAGGCCTTTGACCTAACAATTTGTCTTGGTTAATGAACCAATGATAATTTTGAGTTTTAACCCGAGTCTAAAAGAGACTGATAGGGTTTGAGTTAGTTATTCAGAATTCTTGCTTGTTGATGAGCAAAATAGGGTTCATAATGGTTTTTTTGAGTTTTCACTCTATTGAAGAACTATTGATTTGACCTAGGGATGTGTAACGCCCCAACCCGAGCCGGGCCCACAAAATTACTAATAGAAAATTTTCTCTTTCCTTATGCCAGGAATCAACATCTGTGTGTGAGAGGTACAACGTTCATCTACACACTACTGAGCTCTAAGGCTTCCCCGAACGTAGACTTAGGTGGTAACGAACACACACCCAATGAAGCTTCATAGTTCGTTGTGTGTAAAACAAAATAAAACATATTATTATAAATAATTTGGATCGGGCCAACATTGCCTTGCCGTTGGTTGCCTACGTACGTATTGGATATCATTCCAACACGAATGGATCCAAATGTAGTTCTGCCTAACGGCTACTACATACGTCAGATATCACAAAATTATATACGTTAAAATACATATATACTAATATTTACAAAATTTTGTCATATATCAAAGTTAAGCGAAAATTAATATGCCAAAAACGTACATCTCACTCTACCACCGAGTGGGATCATGACCACACATACACGTCTCGCTCTATCATTGAGCCGAGACCAAAAACACAAATTACACATCTTGCTCTACCCTAGAGCAAGACTACACACGTCATAGCATATGGCATAAAGCACACATCATGGTATATAAGCATAACAAGCATATGGATCGTAGCATAGCACAAATCAAAACTAGCACATGTTGTTCTATAATTAAAACGAGAGATTAGAATTGCTTACTCCCATCATGTCTCATAAGGTAGTGGTATTCAGAGTTGTTTGTTCCTTCTAGGCATCCTCCCGTTCAGATTTGAAGGTAGTAGACAGAGTTTCCTCTAGCCTTTATATGTCCCTTATATTGCACTGAAAGGCTATGTATAAACATTCTCCTTATCGGAGACTCTTCTCATTTTCCGTATCCGTGAGCGGTGGACAGAACCTCCCCTACTCTAGATTGTTTCTCTTGTTGAGGCTCGGTAACTACAGACATAACCCCATCTTGCTCCGGGTCTCTTTTTCTTGCTCCGGTGTTCGAAGATGACAAGCAAGGCCTCTCTTAGTGTCGGGGCATTTCCTCCTCATAAGATCACCAGCTCAAAAAATGAAACCCTCCATTGCATAGAACATACTTGATTTAGTCAAGAACGCCTCTTGAATCGACTAAATCGGAGTTAGGATGGCCAGAAACAGAGAAAACGAAGTTGGTCGGTGCTTGAAGATAATGGGCAGAACCTCTCCTTACCTTGGGGCGTTTCCTCCTTGTACGATCATCAACTTGAAGAAATGACCACTCCATTGCATAGAGCACATTTGATTTAGTAGGAAACAACTCTTGAATGGCCTTAATAGGACTCATAACGGTTAGAAATGGGGGAGGAGAAGTTTTGTTTAAAAACCGCACAAATGGGCTATTTATAGCCCCTGAGTTGCCGGAATAAACCGCCGCGCCGCACTAAAACACGGTGCCACCAGAAACAGCGGTGCCCATCATTTTCCTGCACCGTGCATGACATGTACGGTGACTGCGCATCACGGCCGTGCGTTCTGCGCACCGTGATCGCGCGCGTCGCGCACCTGTTTTCTTGTTTTTTTTAAACAAACCTTCAAACATGTGTAACTTCAAACCCCGAATTTGGATTCACGCGTTATTCATAACGTTGGACTCATATCGACGAGTCCTTCACTACTAACCCACTTAAAGCAGTAACTCGTGCTCTTTCCAAGTGGGTTCCGCCTATTTTTTACGCTTCTCGATGTCATAACTTCCGGTCCCGACCTCTGTTTCGCCCGTTCTTTGATTCATTACGCTCGTTTCTTCGAGTTCTACTTAAATATGAAGGTTTAAACCATTAAAAACCTCTAAAATTTATCCCAAAATTATCCAATTAGGCCTAACCCTTCAAATTAGACGTAATCGAAAAATGAGTCATTACAGGATGCCACTCGGGTTGGGTAAATGGTAAACTTGACCCGACCCTAATGGGTCAAGTTTGGTTTTTAAAAATTAACTCGAATAGAGGGTTCAGGTTTTAGGTGATCCAACCCGACCCGAATATAAATATAAATATAAATCTTATTTTTTTAATATTATTTTTTAAAAAAATTTAAAAAATATTTTTTTATTATATTCAGGTCAAACGGGTCAGGTTTGGGTCACAGTTTTCTTACGTGGTATCGGGTTCGGGTTTAGCAAAACCCGACCCAAACCCGACTCGGTGGCATCACTAATTTGACCGTGAAGTTGCACCTCCCCGTTGGAGGGAGCTCTACGTGAGCTGGGCTCACCACCAATCTATTGAGGATTGTTTAGTGTACACGTAATTAAAGTCGCTGACATTCTGCTTGGTTGGCATCTTTCACCACTTCTGTTCAAGTGTAGTTGTGGGTCATGCCCTTCCACTCAGGTCAAGTCCTTAGGGGTTAGGTTGGGAGATGACGCTTCCTAGTGGATTCTAGGGTCTCGGTGAGTTTAAGGGTTTCATCATGGATTTACTTTTACATGTGGTCTATGGTGAGTGTATCATTTGTCACTTAGGTTGACATCTATGTGTCTATATGTCTTTGAGATTATATGGGGATATCAATTATTGAACAATGGTTTGAGAGATAATTAATAATATTATTTGTTATTGCTTGTTTAATTAGAATTAGTAGAACGATTAAAAGACTTGCATAAAATGCAGGTTGGTTAAAAATACTTTAGCATTGCATGTGTTATGTTATATTTTTTAAGATACTATAATTTATAGGCAGAACTACGTCTTAATCCTATCTTGTTGAAATATTGAAAATGTTGTCTGATGAGTACATAGACAACTAACACTAAGTAAATACTTTTGTTCTTTTGAAATGCTCCTCCAGGGGGAGGAAATGTTTGGTTGTTGTTTGGTTGCAGGTTCTGTAGATGAGGATGTAGTGAGATCAGAAAGTCGATGGGCAATTGAGGATAACATTGCACTAGTGGGATCTAGTTTCTTACTTTTGTAATTTTCTATGTAATTGTAATTATTGGCGTGAGAGCCAACTTTACTTATTTATTTTTGGACAGATGACATACTTGTACTTAGAAGGCTAACCTGCTATTTATCGAATTTTAACACGTGTAATAATATCATATGTTTTGGTATTCATATTTGTGATTATCTTGACCTAGATATTTAATTGGATGATTTATTTTGTATTTAACACAAAAAATTATCATGTTTTATCACGTGTCATTTATTTAAAAAGGGTTTTAAAAATCCAGGTCGTGACATGGCCCCCTTCTTTGACCAAGGAAAAATAAAAATAAAATATCTTTAAATAGGTAAAATAAAATTGGATGAATCAAGCTTGACACTAATATCTAAAGTACGGTAAAATTAAACCTTGAAAATTTTATAAATAACCTAACTTATTACCCTTAGAAAATCAAATCAAATTGATAAACAAATAAATTCATATGATTAAAAAAGGAAATAAGTTAGAAATCTTACGATAAGGGCTTATTGTTTTACATTACATCATGCTCCATTTGGCCTATATTAATTGTCTAGATTTAGAAAAAAAAAATATCCTATATTAATTGTCCTATTTGCCTCAAGATTACATGAGAGAGCTTCTTAGGAGCTTCTCATTCTAAACAAATATACTCCACGAACGAAAGCAATTATCAACTTGGGTTTTCAAACAATCATCTATATTAATACCCATGCCTCAAGTTTATAGGGTCTCCGATTGTCTTATTCATGGCTGCTTGGGGTACATTTAAGGAGAGAAAAAGAACATCCTTTCACTAATTACTAGAGTACCCATGTTCTATCATATCGGATCTCAACACTTCTAAAGTCTTATATGGACGGCAGACAAATTTCTTATCAATCATTTTTATAACATCTTCATAGGCATAAACTCCGTAATGTTCACATGTAGCTATCATTCAAGAAAGCTTTCTCTGCGTAAGATATTGCATGTACTTTTTTAAATAGTAAACTAATTTAATGGGAACTTTTTCGTAGAAGAAAGATAATGATTTTTCAGTACTTTGTCTTTATGTAAAAATATATTTTGTTGATTGCCATCTTGTATGGTGTTGTGAAAAAGAGAAATATTGTTGTCACAAATTTCAGATTTATTTCCTTGTTATGCTTATCTTTCTTAGTTGAATAGACTTAACCATGGAAGCTCCTTTCCTTTTTTGTCCTAAGTATGCTCATTAGAATTTCAATATAAAGTTTATTGTGTATTGAGGCCCTTACAAAATGTGTTTCGAGTGTGTGCTACAAAATGAAAAATAAACATTTGGCATTTTTTAAACTTACTAAAATAAAATGAGAATTTGGGGTGCCTTACAAATTTGGTGGCATTTGTGAAATAAATTAATAGTATAAAGTTGTACAAAATTATAAGTCTACCACAAACCTCATGTTGGATAGGGATGTGAGACGATGAGGTAGGCACATGAGCATGATAAGGAGATACAGGAAAAAACTCCACTCATCATATTGTGATATTTATTACAGGACGGAGGAAGTTTATAGGACACACAAGTTAGGGCACTCATACCAGCTAGGTGGATAGAGTACCTAGCTTTATCAACTCCAGTGGGCAAGCAAGTTTGAATTTAATGTGGCTTAGCTTGGTGATACTCTCTCTATCTCAAATTAATAGTTATATTTAAAAAAATAATTATTTTTATTTAAAGGTGAAACCCACAAAGTAAAATAAGCTTACCATATTATTTTTTAAATATTCAGCTATTTAAATTAAATAAAATAAAGTTATTAATATAGAATAATTTTTTACTTAATAAAATTATTAATTTAAGACAAAAAGAGTAACAAGTACTTTGAACATTTATGTGTATTATTTTATTATCAAGGTGATAATGAGTCGAGCCAATTAGTGAGCTAAATTTGTTAAACATACATAGCTTGAACTCAGCTTATTGACTTGAGCTTATGCTCAATTTTTCTTCAAGTTGGACTGACCTTAAGCAATTTTTTGGCATGATTTTTTTATGAAAAATATTATTAGTAGGCTTTAAATTAACTTTTTTTCTTTCTTAAAAGGTACTTATAGTTATGGCTTATAAATGGGAAGATGTTTTGATGCACCTACATGCCATGAGCTCAAAATGAACCTCCTATTCTAGGTAAAGTGAAAAATACCTCCAAAGGATGACCGGCTATAGCCTATTTTAACTAGCATGCATCCACCTACATAGGGGACTCATTATGAGTGGGTGTATTTTATAATTTTTCTTATAAAAGGGGAATTACCCGGATCTAATATTGGGGATTGAAGGACTGAACCTAATAGTCACACCTCACTAGATAGGATAGGCACAAAGACCTTTGAGATTAATCATTCAAGCTTTTCCCCACAAGAAAAATTGAATCACGCAAGGCCACTTGAGGTAATCTCTCATGTCCCCAAACATTTGGAATTTTAATGGCGTCCTTTGTCATTAACTTACCTTTCTTCGTGCTACTATTTCCCATCTCCTATTCACCACTTCGTATAAGGTGTTTCCTTCAAGGCAGTGGTGTAGGGTGTGTGTAATCACATGCAATTTCCAACTCATGGAACAATTTCTAAGTTGCATGTCATAGTACAATTTTATGTTTGTTTAGTATGGTCCAATGAGCTTTGAGGTCTACATTCAAAAGATTTTTCAAATTCTTACACCTTGATTCACATCATTTCCCTAATGAAAAAGTTAAACTGGCTCACACACAAACGTTGTTGCAGATTGATCCCTTGTGTGGCCTAATCATGGAGCTGCCAAGGCTACGTCTTTTACAATGGTCTTACTTATTTAAGGATTTTGGCATTGCTGATTGTGTGCACTTATACACACACTGTAACGCCCGAGATTTTTCATCCTTTTTTCTCAAAACTCATAGAATTTTTTTTTCTTTCCATAAATCGGAGTCAAAACGATAAAATCAAAACCTGTTTATAATTTAAAACATCATACGGTTAAACATCGTATTGCCAAATCAAATATCCTCAGGCGCTACTCGAAAACACACGTACGAATAAATTTGCTATGATCATAGACTTTTAAATACAAATCACTCTCCCAGGCATCCCTGAGTACAAGTCCCATAACAGTCCACAGACTCATCCAAATGAAAGTCCAGAATAAACATCTTGTGTCTCATCTCACCCAATACAGGAGATCGTGGCACAAATAACTCGCAAAGAGTCAAACAGATACCTGAGTCAACGGAAATCAATCCACCGCTGAAACAAGTGTCCATCTCTAGGAGCTCTCTGCACAACCTGCAAAATCTCCCATGCAACGGTGCTAAAAACAGTAGGGTGAGTATTTTCATACTCAGTAGGAAAATACCCAGTAAGGGAAATCCCAAACGGTGAACTCCATAAGTTCATAAATCATGCGTCATGCAACACAAACATGAAGCAGAAGCATATCAATATCATGCTCAAATTCATACAAACATGCCAAATGCACCAACGTGCCACAGACATACCGAAGGCACCATCGTGCCAAAATCATACCAAAGGCACCAACGTGCCAAAGCATACTATTCAATCAACTTACACAAACACCCTTATCCAGGGTCATACAACTTACTCGTACCACCGTACACATACGCATACAACATACGCATACTCGTACGACCTTATTCGTACAATCGTATGCTCGCTCATGCAGCTTACCCATACATGTACGACCTTACTCGTACAATCAGACTCATACGACCTCACTCGTACAGTCTGCACAAAATCATACTTACTGTCTTACTCAGAAACATATTCTCACAATCGTACTCATACTCTTACAGTCGTGCTCATACACATACACTTATAGTCTTACTCATCCTCATACACTTACAGTCCTGCTCATACTCATACGCTTACAGTCCTGCTCATACACATACAGTCGTACTCACACTCATACACATATCAACGACCACTGAAGCTCATTACAACTAATAAGCTCCAGCGTCGAAAAGGAAAAGAATGCCACTGGGGCAACACCTTAACCTCCGGGGAGTGATTAGACGCCATGGACTTTTCCGAAGGTAAGGCACACCAATGCTCATGGGGCACTGGATCAAACAGGTAAGAGTAGATCCATGATACTACTTACCTGAGCGCGCAAACATAAACACCCACACATAAGGGGTCATACAGTTGCCCACCATAATGGGTCTTATAGTGCCATAGAATCGCCCACCATAATGGGTCTTATAGTACCATAGAATCGCCCACCATAATGGGTCTTATAGTGCCAGAGAATTGCCCACCATAATGGGTCTTATAGTGCCAATGCCACTCTTGGGCAGAAAACATACAGTGCCACTTGGGCGTAAACGTCTGATGCCACTCTTGGGCGGAAACATACAACACTCTCAACAGAGCATCAAACGTCTGGGCTTACACAGCACACAGACCAAATCAGAAACATACGTCGCTCTCAGCAGAGCATCAAACGTCTGGGCTTACACAGCACACAGACCAAATCAGAAACATACGTCGCTCTCAGCAGAGCATCAAACGTCTGGGCTTCATACAGCACGCAGACAAAGTCAGAAACGTACATCGCTCTCAACAGAGTATCAAATGTCTGGGCTTATACAGCACGCAGACCAAATCAGAAACGTCGCTCTCAGCAGAGCATCAGACGTCTGGTGCTCTACATAGCACACAGACAACATCCCGCAGGATAAACACCATGGCAAGACATGATAAACGCTCGGCCGACTCATTAGCGGCCAGCTCAAACACGGAACTTAATCCGTCGAACCCTCAGGTCTCAAACTCACAACACTATCATTAGCTGTGCTTATAATTCAAGTTTGAATTAAGTATTTTATGCCGTACAATTATGCCACACAAACTCACAGTCCTCGACTGGTCAAACCGAAGCTGAGCCCGATCCGAAACCCAAGTTCGTTAGGGCAGCAGACTTCACTTACCCGTCCACATCATGGACAAAACTCATCGTACAACAAACCCTTACAGTCTTACGTACTTCGCCATCCATCTTATAGCCAAAACCTCTTACACTGACATCCTCAAATAACGCTCCTCAAAGCCAACCCAGTTGTCGCCCTCTTACTTATATCTCACTTATTATACTTATTTTTCACTTCATAATATGTACATTATGCTTGTACAATTATGAACACTCTTACTGTCTGACAGTTACCCACCATACCATCCAACCTGAACCGATCCATTCTAATCCTTGCCCGTCATACTCATATCCTCTGTCATACGCTTACACAACCGCATCCAAATTCAGACAAAGCCTCTGTCACCTCTTACTGTCCATCGCCCATACCTCTGCCCACAAACACATACGCACATCCAAAGCATAGGCAAAATGCCATCATACATACGTATGTCTCACACATATGTATAACATACACATATGGTCATACATACATAACTTACAAACATGCACGCTAGCCATCACTAGCACATGCATCCACACGTCAAACATGCACGCTAGCCATCACTAGCACATGCATACATCCAACGTACACGCTAGTCATCTCTAGCACGTGCACACACACATTCATACATACTTCAAACATGCACGCTAGCCATCACTAGCACGTGCATAACCCATACATAGCATACTGACATATTTGCTAGCCATCGCCAGCGCATACATAATCCACATCCATAAAACATGCATACATCTCATGCATATCAATCATACCATACAATCATGCTTACACGCACATCATGCAATCGGATCGTTACTTAACATCCAAGCATGGAATCATACAATCCTAGCATGCTGCTACTCATTCAAAGCATGCTTCATGAATTTACGAGTTCAAAGCTCCCCTACCTCGTAATCATGACGTTCGATGGTGGTGGCGGCGTCAGCGGCGGAGTTGGCGGTCAAAACCGTTGCCTGACTGAGAGAGCTGTTGTCCCGAGGATTTCAAGATGCACTGGAACTATCACGGCCAAATAGAGTGTCAGAACTCAATGCGGTAAAACCCGCGATCCACGGCGGCACACTAGGGCGGCCGGGAGAAAAGTCATGCCAACATATGTGGCGGTGCGTTCAGATGTCAAGGGTGTACACTCTGAAGATCAGCCGGTGGCTAAGACGTGCACAGCCGGCCACAAGACGTCGAAATCGGCCGTGGACAGCACCCAACGGCGATGATTTCGGTCAACAAAGGCCCACATACGGGTGGAGAGCGTGGGGCAACGCTCGAGAATCAAAAGAGAGGTGGAGGACGGCTCTAGTGGTCAACTCCACTCGGTGGCAAAGCCAACCGATGGTTAGGCGGCACGAATGCGGCACCTAAACCCAGAAGTACACGCGTGGCCACATGCACACGCGGCCCAAAGGGTGGGGGAGATGGCTGAAATGAGGCGACTCATAGCCCACAAAAGCCAACAGGGCTAAGGCCCTTAGCTGTGGCCAATCTAAGCGGCAACATCGTCGATCGCCACCCACAACCAATACTCATGGTGCGGGCGGCTGTGCATCTCGCACGATAGAGAGCAGGGGGAGGGTTCAAGGGCGAGCAAAGGCTATGAGGCCGTCACTGGCCAAGGCCTGAGCAGGTGAACTCGTCCACCTTCTGTCAAGGTAAGACATACAAATTCTTGCCCGAGGCCGTCCGGTACCGATGGCGTAAAATGGGCAAGAAGGGTCAACGACACACATGCCGGTAAGGTGGACTAGCTGCGGCTACGGGCCGCAAGGCTGAACAAGACCCAGAGGGGTGGCCCATTGGCATCACCGGGCTGGGGCGGAGCCGAACTAAGGTCCGCTAAATCAAATCCGATGTCCGACTGATAACGTCAGTCACAATGTCCAAAACGGACGTAGGCCAAAAATAGGAGACAACCGGGGAAAACCCATAAGGGCGGAGCGGCCATGGGGGCGGCAACTGAATCGGGCATGGAGGTGTAGTCCACTGCCTTCGCCGGAGCAAGGCGAGGCTGGGGGAAGGCCCAATCGGCCACAAATCACCGTCGGCGGCCACTGTTTGCCCAAACAGTCCGGTGGCGGAACAGTGCACAGAGGGGGAAAGAGGGTGGGGCGGCGGTGCCGAGGCCCACTGGGCCGGGAGGAGGGGTTCCTCGCCGTCGCCGGCCCAGGGCGGAGCCGTGGCCGGCCGGTCAGGCCGAGCCGGCCCATGGCGGCGGAAGAACAGTGCTACACAGAGGGGCGGCAAACAGGGGTAGCAGAGAGAAAGGGAGCAGGACGGCGGAGCTGAGGCCGTCCGGGGCCAGGGGGAGTGTCCTCCCGCCGTCGCCGGCCCATGGCGGAGCCGTGGGCGGCCAGCCGGTCCTCGCCGGCCTACGACGGCGGCGGAATCCAAAAATGACAATGGGGAGGCTAACCGGAAAAGTCGGGGCGGAGCAGCCGTGGAGCCAGGACGGCGGCTCCCCTGCCGTCGCACGGTCGGGGCGGAGCCAGTGCGACGGTCCAGTGGCCTGCCGGCGGGCACACTGAGCAGACGGAAAGGGGGTGGCGGTACTGTTCACCCAAATCCAGGTTCTGGATCAGGCGATCCCGATCCCGATCCGAATTTTTCCTTTTTATTTTTTTTTCTTTTTCCAAAAGTACGCTCAACGCGCGTTAACCCACTGGTTACGTGTCGAACCTCCAAAATTCGCGCCGTAAGCACGCAGCGAGGCCCGTGGCCCGCGACTAAGCCCCACACCTGACTCTACAGGTATAAATACGGGGAAAAGACACAAATACCCATACGCTGAAACGTCACATTTTCCTGCCGAAAATGACCAGAAAAATGGCAGAAAAATCCCAGAAAATCGTAGAAAAATCAGGGACCTTACACACACCAACATGAAGAATCTACCAAAATAGATTTATTACACTTAATGATAATACTTGAAATGTACACAAGGCTATTAAAATTGCCAAAGTAGTTTTGCACACATGTAACTTTATCTGTGTATGGGAAAATGATGCAGGCTACCCCCATGTTCAAAAGAAAAACTCCCACCTCTCATGCTTGTCTCCCTCTCCGGCCTTGCAACGGTTGTGACTATCGCTCTCCCCCTCCATCTCCCACATAACTTGCATTTGACACTTGTGACACTCAAAGTTTTTATGGAGTATTTTGTGTGTTTAATTCTAATTAATATTTCATGCATGTTTATTTATTTTATTTTGTTTTGGCTCCATCAACATCGACTTTGATGTATAGGTGAACATGCTGGTGGAGATAATATAATTGAGTACTAACTCAAGAAAAGTAGCATTAGTGATAAATTTAAAATAGGGAATGAGAAGTTCATTTCTAAGAATGTATTGAATTTTTGAAACGAAAAATTGTTAGCAAGCACCAACACATCGGTGATCGTCAGTAGAAATATGGGCTGCTGTCGACATGCAACAACATGTTGGCACTCGCATCAGTGAAATATAATTTATATTGTCAGTAGACCATCCATGCATCAATGATAATGGCTAGGCCTATTGACAGGAGCAAAACTACCCAAGGTGAGTTTGTGTGTGGTTTCTGATGCAGTTATGCACCAAAATAGAGTTATTTTCTTCCCCTATAAATACCCTTGATGTCCCCTGACCCAAATCTTTTTGGATTTATGGCCTTGAATAAAAAAGGAGAGATTAGGGAACATCAAAGTCAAGAGGAAGAGGATAAAAATGTGGGATTCTCAAGACTTTATATATTCAGTGGATAAAAGAGGTCGTGTTGCTAACCTTGCTACCATTTAATTGTTCAAGATGAATGATTTGAAGTATTTATATTCTTGTTGATGGGTTTGAAAAACATGTTATAGATGTTTTATGAGGTTTATGCTATGATGATGATGTGTGATCATGTTTTTCTATTCATGGTGATTATATGAAAGAAAAATCATGGTTTTTCGTAAATGAAGTGCAATTCATGTGAGGATTTTATCATGTTATCTGTTTAGATAGAAATGGGTAAATCAAACCATTATCTGTTTTCTCATGTTATGATGACCACTGACAAGTTGGTGGAAGGAGGAAGATAACTATACTAACATCAATACATAGAGTCATGTTGGTATTAAACTAGTCACTGGTTGTGACACCCCAAAATTTCCCAAAAGAAAATCTGCATTTTTATAACAAAGAAAACATGTTGGCTCAATTGTCGGTGACTATCGACACGTCAATGATGCTACCAATGAAATGAACTTGTTATGTTGGCAAGCATCATTGCGTTGGCAGAGATGCTAATGACAACTTCATGCATTCAATTATCAACCAATACAAAATAGTTAGACAATTTCAAGATTCAGAAGTAGTTATCTTAATATTTAATGGAGTATGAATCAACTCTTAATGAGAAAAGGAGTCCACGGAGAGGCCAAGTAGTAGTGGGATAGCGTTTGGAGGTTATTCGGGAAGAATGATCGCCATATAGAGAAGGAAGATTTACGCTTCGAGGTTGGATTGCTTTCTAAACACAAAATCTTAAATGAAATGCTCTAATTTGAGTTTCTTTAGAGTTCTTTGTGATTGTGAACTAGTATTTTGTTATAAGCAAAAGAATTTCAGTGATTGTCATGGTTTTAATGGAGTATTTGAGATTTTGATATTCATGGTCGGAATTATGGTTCATGTACTTTAATCCTTCATTATGGAAAGGTTTCCATCATATTTTTATTTCAAAAACATGTATTAATTAGTTTATGAGTACTTAGTCTTAATTTTCCTATCATCGATGTGCTAGTGGATGCACCGGTAAGAGGAAGAACAGTACTTTGCATGCATGGTATTTTGGGTTGTTGGTAGGGGAGTCGACATGTTGGTGAAGTGTCAGTGAAGAAGGTAGTCTGATAGTCTTTCCATTTTCAGTATGGTTGAATGTGTCAGTGAACTCATCGACGATAATTGATGAGATAACCGATCTATCGGTACATTGTTGATGGCACCTTTGATTTACTGTTGGCGATGTTCAACATGTCAATGAACTTACAAATGATCGTCAATGAGGTGGCCAACATGTTAGTTATGTCAATGATGGTCATCAACATTGTAGCCGACCTATCGGTAAGGTTACTAACAATGATATTAGTTATGGTTTTCCAATAAATAATATAGTAATAATTAATGCTATGATTATTATTTAAGTAAATACATGAATTGAGGCATTTAATGATGTGATTGAAGTGTCAATTATGCATTAGTAAGGGTTAATGAACCCTATATCATGTGTATGAGACTTCATGATGTGATGAATGTGAAGAGTGGGTACCCCAACACAATGCATTAGTTATTTAAGGTCAAAAGTTCCTTAGTGTCTTGGCTCTTCAAGTGAGTCATTAGCCACGTAGATGGAAAAAGTTTAGTATAAAATAGGACTAAGGTCTTTTAGCTCTCTACGAATGAGAGTTATGTAGAACTTCTTCCCTGACCTAGGAGTCGAATTCAAATGAACTAGAGCATTAAAAGATGATTGGCCCGTGCACCGCAATATAAGAGGTTTAGATGATCATAGAACTCAGAATCTCAACACTAGTGTCCATGAGTGTAACGTCCCGGATTTTTTATTACGATTTTCTGCTATTTTTATATGATCATTTTCAGCGATATATTGTGATGCTTCAGTGTATGTGGCCTTGGTATTCGTAACCGTAGAGCCGAGTCTCGGGTCAGTCGTGGGCCATGGGCCTCGACGCGCGCTTCTGGCGCAAAAAATTGTTGAAGATCGGAACTGCAGAGGATAAGTAAGAAAAAAATAGAGAAAATGGGCTCGGGCTCGGTCGAGCCTGATCCAGAAATTTCTGGAAGGAACGGTGCTTTTCCCCCCTTCTCCGGCGTCTCTCTCCCAGCCGCCGCCGGCTGTTGGTGGGTCAAAGGGCCGCCGTCCCGGCCCCACGGCCGCTCTGCCGCTCCGCCCGCCTCTCCCTTGTTTTCCCCAGTCCGTCTCTGCTCCCTCTCTGATCATGCTTGGACGGCACCGGCGGTGGCCGGTGGGCTCCGTCCAGCCTCCGTCTGGCCAGCCACAGGCCGGCGACGGCAAGGCCGTCGCCCTGGCCAGTCCCGCCGGTTCCCCCACTTGTTTTCCCCCGGTAAGCTCTCTCTCCCTCTCACTGTGTTGTGTACCGCCGCCTCCGCCGTGGGCCGCCAAGGCCTGACCGGCTGGCCACGGCTCCGCCCTGGGCCGGCGATGGCGGGAGGCCATCCCTCCCGGCCCGGTGGGCCTCTGTTCCGCCGCCCATCCTCATCCCCCTTTTCTGCCCTATTTTTCACCGAACAGATGACGCCCCTCTATTCTGGGCCTTGTCGCCGCCGGTGATGGCCGGCAGTGGCCATCCGGCCACCGTGGGTTCGGCCCCGGCCTGGCGACGGCCAGGGATGGCCCCCAACCAGTCAGCTCCACCTCCACCTCCGTCCCTGTGCATTTCTTCTCCGGCCAGATGCCTCCACCTCCCCCTGTTCCGCCGGTGATTGGTTTTGGTGGAACAAAGGCTGGCAGTTGCGAGCCATGGACGATGGACCTCTGTCTGGCTCTGCCTCGGCCAAGCCGCCTCCTCGGCACCGCCCCGGCCAAATTTGATCCGCCCCGCATCTCCCCTATTTCTGTCTGTGACGAACTTTGGTGGCTGCGCCGGCGAGAGCCAGCCTTTGGCTTGCCTCTTGCCGACCAGCCTTGGGATGACGATGGTAGGACCGCCCCTAGCCAGGTCTACTGCCCCCACAGCCGCTCCGCCTGGGCTGGTTCCCCCCCCCCCCCGTCGGTCCCTCTTCCCTGTTTTGGTTTGAAGGGAATTGTGGCCGCGCTGGTGGTGAGCTTATGGTCGGCCAGCCTTGGCCTAGAGGCACTGGTGTAGCCGCCTCCACCCAGCTCCGCCCGGTTACTAGGGCCCTGGTGTCATGGGCCAGAGCTGCCAGTAAACCCTGTTCGTCGTTGTGCCCCTAGGGTTTTCCACCTGTTATGGGCCATCGCCCATCGTTGGATGTTGAACACCCTTGGACCACCTTAGTGTGGTGGGTCTCAGCCTGGGGATGGCTGGCTGCCCTAGTGCGGTACCGTCCCTCTTCTTTCGGCATGGGCCAGGTTCCCCTCTACCAATTGTGTCTGACCGCTCTATAGAGAGCGCTACGTGTTGCCCTTTGACCGTCTTACCCTCGCCGGACGCCGATTGGCCTCTAGTCGGCCTGCCTTGGCACGGCAACGGCAAAGGCCGTATTGTTGGTCACCGCCCTTGGGCATGGCCCTACCGCCCTTCTGAGTCTTGGGCCGACACCATCTAGCCCTCCCCTCTTCCCTTGGCCGCGCGTGCGGGTTAGGGTATCAGTGCCGCTTTGGCGCCGCCCAACCGTCAGATGGCTCTGCCATCATCTGGAGTTGACATCGAAGTCCTCCATTAGTCTCCTCCATCCTTGAGTGTCACCCACACCCTCCGCCCTTATGTGGGCCCTGGTAAACGTGAAATCGACGTCGTTGGGTGCTGTCCACGGCCGATTTTGATGCCTTGTGACCGGTTGTGTATTTTTCAACCGCCGGTCGAATTTTAGTGAGTACACCCTACCTTCCGGTCGCACCTGCCACTAGTTGGCACGATCTTTCTCCCGGCCACCCCTAGTGTGCCGCCGTGGATCGCGGATTTTGCCACGTTGATTTTGACATCCCTTTGGCCGTGTGTAGTTCCGACGCTTCCTAAACCTCGGGACAACAGCTCTCTCAGCTAGGCAATGGTGTTGACCGCCGACTCCGCCACAGACGCTGCCACCGTCGTGTGCTCGCCATCAAACGTCATGATTACGAGGTAGGGGAGCTTTGAACTCGTAAGTTCATGACAGCATGCTTTGAATGAGTAGCAGCATGCTAGGCTTGTGCGATTCCATGTTTCGATATTAAATCATGACATGTATGCATGATGTAAGATAGTGAATTATGCCACTTTGAGATACATGTATGTATGTGTGTGAATTGTAAGCATGTTTTGTGTATGATGTATGATGTATGCGCTAGTGATGGCTAGCGAATGTGTTAGTGTGCTACGTATGTGTGTGATGGACATGCTAGTGATGGCTAGCGATGTCGAGTAAGTTACGTATGTGGACTTTGTGTGAGGGCAGAGATATGGGCGATGGACGGTAAGAGTGGTAAGGGTTTGGTACGAAGTTGGTTGTGGATGTGGATGTGGATGTGTAAGCGTGTGACAGAAGACAACAGACGTAAGTGTGACAGGCAAGGAATGGAGCAGATCGGTTTGGAGCTTACGTCAGGGGTTCGATAAGTAAGAAGACTTAGGCTTGGAGCCTTATGAGGGTTTATTAGACAGTAAGAGCGTGCATAATTGTACAAGCATAACGTACAATTTATGAAGTGAAAAGTAAGTATAATAAGTGAGGAATTAAGTAAGAGGATGATAACGGGGATCTGCTGTGAGGAGCTCAGTTTGATGATGTAAGTAAGATGTCGGATCGTAAGGTGGATGTCAGAGGATGTATGCGTACGTAAGGATTTGTGTACGGTGAGTTATGTGTGACTTGGACGGGTAAGTGAAGTCTGTTGCCCCGACGAACTAGGGTTCGGATCGGGCTCAGCTTCAGTTTGATCAGTCGAGGACTGAGTTTGTGTGGCATAATTGTACCGCATAATATACTTAATTCAAATTTGAATTATGAGAACGTTAATAATAGCGTTGTGAGTTTGAGACCTGAGGGTTCGACGGATTAAGTTCCGTGTTTGAGCTAGCCGATAATGAATCGGCTGAGCACTTCTTGTGTCTTGCCATGGTGGTTATCCTGTGGGATTTTTGTCTATGTGCTATATAGAGCACCGGACGTCTAATGCTCTTTTGAGAGCGAAGTATGTTTTTGATTCAGTCTGTGTGCTGTACAAGCCCAGACGTTTGATGCTATGTTGAGAGCGTTGTGTGTTTCTGCCCAAGAGTGGCACTGTACGTTTCTGCCCAAGTGGCACTGTATGTTTTCTGCCCAAGAGTGGCAATGACACTATAAGACCCATTATGGTGGGCAATTCTCTGGCACTATAAGACCCCTTATGTGTGGGCAATTGTATGACCCCTTGTGTGGGTGTATGTTTGCGCGCTCAGGTAAGTAGTATCATGGATCTACTCTTACCTGTTTGATCCAGTGCCCCATGAGCATTGGTGTACCTTACCTTCGGAAAAGTCCATGGTGTCTAGTCACTCCCCGGAGGTTAAGGTGATGCCTCAGTGGCATTCTTTTCCTTTTTGATGTTGGAGCTTATTAGTTGTAATGAGCTTAGTGGTCGATAGTATGTATACGACTGTATGACTAAGTTTGTGCGTTTCTGAGTAAGCGTGTGATGATGAGTATGTGCACGACTATAAGATTGAGGATGAGTACAACTGTAAGAGTGAGTATGAGCACGACTATGAGAGTTTGAATATGAGTACTACAGTAAGTGTAAGACTGTACGACTAAGGTCGTACGAGTAAGGGTAAGATTGTATGACTAAGGTCGTACGAGTAAGTGTAAGACTGTACGAGTAAGGGTAAGATTGTACAAGTAAGGTCATACAAGTTGAGTAAGTTGTATGAGTTAGCATATGTTGGGACGAGTATGTTTGTAAGACCCTGATTAAGGGTGTTTGTATGAGTTTGGTTTCATGGTATGCTATGCATGATTAGTTGGATATGAGCATAATTGTTATACGTTGACTGCTTCATATTTGTGTTGCATGACGCATGATTTATGAACTTATTGAGTTCACCGTTTGGGATTTCCCCTACTGGGTATTTTCCTACTGAGTATGAAAATACTCACCCTACTTCTTTTAGCCCCGTTGTTCGGGAGGCTTTTGCAGGTTGTGTTGGAGAGCTCCTGGGGATGGACGCTCGTCTTTGCGATGGATTGTTTCCCCCTCAACTCAAGTATAGTTGGTGTTACGACCTGATGTATTTGATGAGATTTAAGTGTATGTCATCTGGACTTTTAATTTGGCTCAGATAGTAGACTGTTTATGGGACTTGTACTCGGGGATGTCTGGGAGTTATTTGTATTTAAAAATCTATGATCATGGTAATTTAGTTGTACGTGTGTTTTCGAGTAGCGCTTGAGGATATTTGATTTGACAGTACGATGTTTAACTGTATGATGTTTTAAATTATAAACTGTTTATACAGGTTTTGATTTTGTCATGTTGACTCCGATTTAACGTATATAAAAAAAATTTCTATGAGTTTTAAAGAAAAAGGGATGAAAAATCTCGGGCGTTACAATGAGCCTTTACCTTATTGTGTGAATGTCATAAGTATTGAGGTTGTATTGTGATGGCCCTAGAGTGAAGCTCCTATATGAGGTTATCGTGTCTAGATAACCTTAAATTAGGATTGCTCTATGAGAAATGAGTTCTTGTTGAAACAAGGTATGTTTGATTATTGTTTATATTGATTTCCATGAAGATTTTTATCAACAAGAGAATCTTTGTATGTTATTTAGAACTTCTGTTTTGTTTAGATTGTTATCCCACTAAGTATTCTTGTATACTCGTCATCATTAGTGGCATAGGTTTTCAAGTCATTTTAAAGAGGTACATAAAGGACATAGATGTAGCATAAATCCTCCTTCATCCTGTCAAGCCATTTCTTTTGGTTAGGTTTGTTTAGGTACGAGAGTGTATCATTTTAATTTCATTGGCTTTGATATGGTCAACAGATAATTATATAATTTGTAGATCATATGAATATTTTAGTTTATTAAACATCTAAATTTATATTAAAATTACCAGTATCAAAAGAATGAATTTGTGAGATATGATGGAATTTTGTGTCCCTAATTAATTATTTAACGAGTTGATTGAATTTCTTTTTTTGTATGAAGGAGAAGAATCATAATTTTTAAATTATTTCATGAAAATTAAGATTTTTATTTTTCACAAAATGGTGATTGTAAAATTGGGGTCGTGACACCGACAACATGAATGACATGTTGATATGATGTTTGTAAGGTGCTCCTACAACCAACCCATTATTTGTAAGGGTTCAATGTGTTTATGGGATGTCAATAGTCATTGATGACCTTATTGACACATCAGTAAAGTTACTTATCATTGGTGCACATGATTTCAAATATGATTTATGTTAATGTTTATGTTATTTATATGTAATATAATATAACATTATTTTTTCTTGCATGTGGATGTATGATTAGATGATGTTCAACATGTATTATATAAGGGTAAGTAAGCTCTAATGCATACATGAATCCTTGTAATGAATAGTTACCCCTTAACCTTTGCATTTTAGCACTAAAGGACAAAAGATCATAGTGTCTTGTTGGCCCAAAGTGAGTTATTTTAACCACGTAGACGGAAGGGTATGATATAAAATAAAATCATGGCCTTTTGGCTATCTAAAAGTGGGAGTTCGGATGTAGAGCTGCCCCCTTTACATGTGAGTTAGGTTTGAACAGATCATAACATTAAAAAAATAAATAGTCTAGCCCAATGTAATACAAAAGGTTTCAATGATTATAGAAGTTGAGATCTCAAAGTCCTTAAGCTTGCATGCGTCTTGCCTCAGGTTCACCCTTTGTCCACCTCTTGCATGAAGTTCGAGTTTTGCTAGGATTTGACCATCTTAAGCAATTCACTCTCATGCAACTGCTGTTATCGGGTTTCCCACTTGTATTAGGCCTCTGCACGCTCTTAGTGTTGCACAACCAAGCCTTCATCAGCTTGCACTCTTCCATCCGTCTTGGGCAAAGCACATTGCCTGCGCGTCTAGGCATAGCTGCCTGCATGTGCCCATGAATCTAGCCTAGCATCATATTTCTACACCAAGTAGGTGTCTTCCAACATTTGTCCCACATAGGACTCCCCATATGCTGATGGCGCCTAGCTCACCATAGAGTCCCACTACAATTAGGACTTCCGCAAATCAGTCTTCTAGCACACCAATGCGTAACACACACATGCAATTAAGTGTACATACCTTGGTTGTTTGCACGCCAAAGATAAGGGGCTGCCCAACCCCTTTACCTGCTAAGGGTTTAATAGTAAGCTATATTTACTCTTTAATTTAAATATGAATAATAACTATCAAACTATGATATTATTGATGACTTTAGTTCTACCAAGTATATAGATATACTCTCCATCTTTGTGATATAGGTGTAATGGACGAGTAGTTGGAGGGTAGAGCAGGTTGGGAGGAAGACTGCCATGAGTTCATAACCTAGAACAAGGCTTAAATTTTAACTAGGATAATAGTTTGTGGTAAAGCCATAAAAGGCCAACTTGTTTATACTTGTTATTTTAGCTTGCTAGATGATGCATGCATAAATGGGACCTAACATATCTTGAAAATGTTTTGTTGCAATATTAGTAGAAAATGATTTGCTATTTGTATAATTGAAAAGCGACAATCACAACGTTGGATTTTATCCTAGGTGGTGACATGGGGTTTTGAATAAAACGAAAATATTTGATCCTGAATTTTTGTACTCCAATAATTTCAAAAGGATTTTGTTTAAAAACTTTTCAATACTGTGAAATAGCTACTGCATTTCAAGATTGCAAAGACACATAAGCAAAATAATGTTGAGTGTCATAGAGATATATATTTGTTCCTTTTTTTTTCTTGTAATAGGTAGAGCTATCGGCTATCTTATATGGTTAAGGTTAATTGCATAATGATCAGAGTAAGCACCATGGGAAATATATAATTGTTGTCTACAAAAACCTAAAATTATAGGTCAAGACACCAACCCAAAAGAAGAAGAGGCGCAAGAAAAACACAATCAAGCAAAATGAACCTCTGTCCTGCAAAAATAAAGTCTTATTAGGTAGGTTAGCATTGGAAACACCATGAATCATATTCCTCCGTCCTATATTAATAACTTCATTCATAAAAAAAAGTTTATTCTATGTAAATAAATCTATTTGGCTCAATTCAAATGTTAGTGTGCTTAAAAAAGTGTTTGAGAAGGAATTTTCTGGTCTTTTATATGTGAGTCCCACTATTAAATAAAAATCACTATTTTTAAGGATGGAAGGAGTAAGATACACTAGGAGATTGTTTAGTGCAAAAGAGGAGTTGGGTGGGGAGAAACCAATTGGAGGTGGTGGATGTCTTAACTGTGGCTTTCAAACATTCATTACAAAAGTAAATTCTCTACAATAGCCAATGCATTTTCATGCATTCACATCGCTTACAAATGTGATGTTCCAACTCAAACATGGGGGCTATTATTAGGAAGGCAACGGTGTCCAAAAATTAAACACAAATCAACGGAAGCATTTTTAGTGCTCTATTCTAACCAAGAACTAAGGAACACATAGGAACCTTTTATTCATAAAATTAAGGTACACACACTAGCGCACATTAGCGTATTGTCACGGACTGCGTTCCATGCACCTTACCAATTCCCATTTTTCTTTATTTATATGTACTTTTCTTTATTTTTTTGTATTTTCTTTATTTATGTTTTAAAGAACAACCATGCCCATAGAGCTACTTTGTCTACCACTCCCTTTATATACAAAAAATCTCTTGTACTATGTTGGGGAATTTTGGTAGTTCTCTATGCACAAGTCAAGAGAATGGATCGGATGATCCTTCCTTGCAAGGGATAGAGAATAACATTTTTTTTATGTGGGACAACCTTCTCTTGATTAATCAAGACTACTCTTTACACTTTAGAGTGAGTAGTAGTGATTAATCAATTTTTAAAACCCTTCGATTAATTAGCATAATGAAAGAAACAACTTGAATTTTATTAAAATAAGAAAAGAGAATTGCCAGGAGAAGTGGCTACAACTTTTGAGTTTAAAAAAGGAAAAGAAAAGAAGAAAACAAGGAAAATTCTTCTTGAAGATGAGAGCTATCCTTGCATAGGTTCTTCTTCCTTCTTGAGTGTTTATGCTTGTCTTCCAATTTTTCGATCTTCTTCGACTTTTTTAAGGTCAAGGCTTTTTAGGAACTTGGTATGTGACGGACTTCTGGATTTCTCTTTATGGAGGTTTCATAGACTTGAAAGCCAAAAGCCCCTTCTTATGAAAATGAAGGGGTATTTATAGGATGGGAATTGCACGGTTAAGCAAAATAGTATGGTAAGTTGGAAAGGTAGTTTGTGAGAAGTGGAGAGTGGATTAGTGGGAGATGGGAAATGGGTTAGTGGGAATGTTGGTGAGAACCACTTGATTAGTGGAGGAAGTGGGAAGTGTGAGAGAAGACTGGGCATTATACCTTTGACTTAGTCATCTCCACTTTCTTTTTTTATTATTTTTTTATTTCATCATCCTTTTTTTTATAGTAGGGGATCACGAGCATCAAGGCTTTGATTTAATCTTCCCATTCCTTATGTGGGGCCCATGAAATTTTCCACATAACCTCTTTTTTTTCTTTGAACTTTGAGTTCTTTTGGAATTTAACTTTTTTTTTTGTATTTTCAGTTATTTTGGTCTTTAAACAAGGTTTTTTTTTTTACAAAATAATAGAGTGGGACCCATGAGTCTTACCTAGCCTTTTTTATTTATTTATGTTTTATGACTATTTTGTTGTGAGACTTATGGGGTCTCACATAGTCCTTTGCAAATTTTAATTATGTGGCCATGTGAGGCTTACAAAGCCTCCCTCAGCCGTTTAACTTTGAAAGTAAAGAGGCCCCCATAATGTCCTCTTAAAATAAAATTTTTGTTGGAAGCCTTAGTCCATTCCTACGTATGTAGGATTAGATCTTGCCTCTTCACTTTTTTTTTGTTAAAACCTTAGTCCATTCCTAAGTGTGTAGGATTAGATTTTGCTTCTTTACTTTTTTTTTCTTTGAACTTTGTCCACTTCGGAAACTTTGTCCATTTGAAAATTTGGTTTCACTCAGAGCTCGTCAAGCTCCGAAATCTTGGCCTTTGGATTTTGATAATAATTTTTTTTCTTTTGGACTTTATCCGAATTTGAGACTTTGTCCATTTTAAAAATTTAGTACCATCTAAAACTAGTCAAGCTTTGAACTCTTGCCTTTGAAGTTTGATTTTTTTTTTAAAAAAAACACATTACCATGTGTGTAACTTTAGAATTTATTTTATTTTTAATTTTTTTTTTGATTTTTGCCAACTTTGGAGACTTTATCTGTTTTGAAAATTTAGAGTTATCTGGAACTAGTTAAGCTCTGAGATCTTTGTAATTGAATTTTGATTTGATTTTTTTATGTCAACATACTATATATGGGAAGTGAGTAGTTGTGTTGTTTGCTATAATGTTGTTATACTAATTGTTTGTAAATATGTTGATAGTGAATGCATCCATCTTCCATGCTTATATTCATTTGTTTCTTTGAAATGTGACTCGCTTTTGCCTATATTTTTTTACTTTGCATGAGTGTCTGTAAGTGATTTGAGTGATACTTTCGTGAAAGACAAGTTAATCGTCCCAAATAAAGGCTTGCTTGGTGGGCCTCAAGCCTACAAACACTGCACGGTCAATTGCCCAAGAGGTACGTTTGTGATAGTAAAAAAATAAAGGGCAAAAGCGAGTCACATTGGAAAGAAACAAATGACCACAAGTATGAAAGATGAATATATTCACTATCAACACATTCACAAATAATGGTTGTAGCAACACTATAGCTAACAACACAATTACTCACTCCCCCCATATATAAGATATTTTTTATATATGGCTAGAGTGGCAGGCAAAGTAGTTATACAGGCATAGTCACACGTTAAAACATAAATAATAAAAAATAAAATATATATAAGTAAAACAAAAAAAAAATAGTAAAGTACTTGAAATGTAGTAGGTGACTGTGTGCGTCAACTATCTTAAATATCAAAAGCTCACATGTATTTTTTACATTCTCATTATTAGAGGAGCATAACAAACTCTTTCCAAATCAACATCGCAAAAATAGCGCCCCTCAACAAATTTGGCAGGTTTCCGGCGGGCCCAACAGCCGTTATTATTTCCATAATCAAGAGGTTAATTACCAAAAGCATGCAAATTAAATAAATGATTATCGCAACTATCTGGCCCGGCGGTCCATATGTTACTACCGTGCTGTTGGGCCTCGTGGGCCGAACCGAAGTGTTTTCGTCTTTTCGGACCGCAGAGAGAAAAAAAAATCCAACCTTTTCGCTTCCGCCATCCTTCGTCCCTCTTCTGTGCAAACTCCCGCAAGCCCAAAAGCCCTCTTCGGCTCGGGACCAGTTCGCAGAATCAGGCACAGGCCCCAAATTCACTCTGTTTCCACGTCGATCAATCACCGGCTGCACGTCCTCTGATCGCCGGTGGGTTCCTCTTTTTCTCTGCTTGGGATTGTGCTTGATCGTGTTCTCTAGTTTCTTGTCGTTGGATTTTGATGTCGGGTTTGTTCGATTGATCAGTCTTGGTGGGTTTTGCTGAAATCGAGCTGTTGTAGTGCTCGATCGCGATTTCGTAGTTGTGGCATTGCGTTTGATCTGGGTTGTGGGTGTTATGGGTTGATTATCTATTTGGGAAGTACTTGGGACTTAGTAACTTTCGGCTATTGCTGCTTCAGTGTGTGGAAATCGGGTGCATACTCGTCTAATACCCAATTTGGTTGTCTTGTCAGCAACTCATGGGAAAAGTTTTAATTTTGGTGGATCCCTGCTAATTTTGCGATTACCGTGTATTTTTTTCTTCCTTCTAACTGGTTGAGTTGCTTATCATGACTATGGCATATGTTTCAGGTATTTGAGCTTCATCCCCCTTTTTTTTTAATACGTAAATCCAGTGTTGACTTGCATTGAATTCTTCGAAGAAGCTTCCTTCGGTTTAACTAATTCTGTGTGATTTAATTATTTTTTCACATCTATTTAGCTCTAATCTGCTTTTAATGCAATAAACCCAAAAGTCCGAATCAAAGTTGTGATGCTTAGTTTACTCGTTGTTTTTGACATTTTCTTTTATTGTTATAAATGAAGTGCTTGAGCTAGGTCCAGTATAAGATTGTGATCCCTTTAGTCATTAAATTGTGTAACCACTTGTTGTCTAGCGGAAATCAGCTGCTACTGACTTATGAAGTAATCTCTCTGTCCCATATTAATTGTCCGGCTTAGAGAACCAAAATGAACTAATTTTATTTCATTTTGGTTCTCTAATCAGGACAATTAATATGGGACGGAGGGAGTATAATTTTGATGTTTAACTGTAATTACTTTTTACTTTGAGTGTTTGATGAACATTTGTAATTTTCTGTTCATTGTTTATATTTTAAGAGCACCCCTGTGTGCTGTCTTGTCACTGTTACTCATCAGCAATCACTTGTTCTGCTCTTAATTTTGTGTTGTATTTTATTTTTATTATGTTCCCTAAAAATTCCCTTCATTAAAGGAATTAGTCAGGGCATGTGCCGGAAAACTTCAGAGCGTCGTTTTGTGCATGGAAAAGTGGAAATGAAGAATATGAATTTGTTTATGTGATTTCCTATACCTGGTGTTTCAGAGAATGATGATGCTGAACTGTTTTCCTAAAGTGCTAGTTCTCCGATATCCCCCTCTATCATCATGTCTCTCTAATTATCTGGATGTAACTCATTTTGCAAGATTCTGACTTTGCTTTTCTTTTTGCAGGATCCTTTGACACCGCCTATTATCATTATGTATTCATAACTTCCTTTGGTGGTCTCCGTGTGTGCTGTGCCTACACACTTTTAATGTCATTATATCTTTTTTAGCGTTGTCAATAAAAGGCCTTGAAGAGCTAATGTAATGGCTACCAATAACAAATTTGACCTGTCGTCTGGGGGCTCAGATGGGCCCATGTACTTGAACGGACCACGGGGATCATTTGCAGCCAGTGCATTGGACAGGTCAAGCAGCTTTAGGGAAACCACAGAAAGTAGAATCTTGCCATCAATATCAAGCATGCAGAGAAGTGGGTCCTCATTATCAGTTGGAGACGTGGTGAACTTCTTGCATACCTTGTCTGTAGATGCAAGACAATTGGCTGCTGACCAGAAGTTCCCTAGACAAGGAGAGATAAAGAAGATGATTACTTCTGCTCTTAGCATTTCACAAGATGATTCCTCCATGGGCACTCTTAACACGAAACTTGCACCTTCATCTTCACAAGACGAGATCAGACGGGTCAAGGCTATTGTCCATGATAATTCTAACAAGGCGAGGTATTTGTTCATTTCTTCTTTGAATTCGGCGTTTGGGGTAATCTTAGTGATAGTTACAGCTTGGCTGAAAGTCTCCTGAATTGGCTAACCTCCCATGTTGTATGTATTGCCTGCTGGACACTTTTTGTTTGTTTCTATAGGCCATTTAATTGGATGGGTGGTTTGCACCTTGTAGAAATAATGAATTGTGACCACTGCCCGAGAATGTGTGCACAGTGAAGATGGTGTCAAGTGCATGTTTCTATGTGCCTTAGTTGGCTTTGCCTGCTAATACTCTTCAGTCATTAGTGTTTCACAGTTTTCTTTTACATTAAGAACTCATAATTACAAAACAAAAAGTTCTATATTAGATTAAAAAAATGTGCAGACGAATTTTTTAGCACTTGCATTTCCAATTGGTATATTAACTAAACCAATGGAAAAAGTAGTTGCCTTCTTGTATATATGAAACTACTGTGCAGTAAAATGTGCAAATAAAAATAATAGTTCTTCACCTTATCTGCTAGTGCCTGAGGCAAGTTAAATTTGATTTAGCATATGGAGTAGTATGATTCAGAACTTGTATTATATGTGAGGCAAACTTAATTGATAAGTAGCTACTGTTTGGCACTTTTTCTTTTAAATTGAGTTATTGCTGACTGACTCTTTTGGTATATTTGTTTGTAGTTCCCGAGTAAAAAGTCTAGTTGAAGTTTTATCTGCGATGGATAGGGTTTGCCAAGGTGGTATTTTGAGGAAGCGATCTCGAAGTGATGTATCTTCGGGCGAGCGACCACATTCTATGGGAGCAAGTGATCGAGCAGTGCTGGTGTCTGGGGGAAATGCGGCAAAAATGGCTTCTCAGGGCCATTTGATCTCTAATGGTGTTGAGGTTGGGCCTCAAAAATCAGAAGATAGGTCAAAGCAAGTTGTCCCTAATAAACGTGTTCGGACTTCTATGTTGGATGTACGGGCTTGCCCTTTTTCAAGTCATGTGTAGCCATTTTTGGATTCATACACTGTACAAGCATTCTTTTTCATGTAATCATTACTTGGTTTATTTTCATTTGGAAGGCTTACTTGTAATATCTGTTCTACAGATGGATGCTCGGCCCAATAATCCTGCTCGATCTGCTGGGTCAGTTGATAGGGATAAAGACATGTTCAGGCTTGTAAATGGAGGTGGTGCAGTTCAGTCTGAAGAAAAAGATCGAGCATTGTCAACTAGTGTTATTGATGGTTGGGAAAAATCAAAGATGAGAAAAAAGCGTTCTGGGATAAAGCCTGATGCATCTGCTTCTAATTCTGCAACAAAACCTGCTGATGGTGAACGGGAGCCCAAACGTGGCATTCAGCAGAGACTGGCAAATGATGGACGGTTGCGTGTCAATGCAACACAAGGCTTCAGGCAGGTTTCTTATCATGTTCCTGCATCTAAATTATGATCATTTTAGAAAACTATGCTTTCTTTTCCCAAGTGTACGAATCATATTCTACTCTCTATAAGGAAAAATGATGTGGCCTACACATACAAAATCGAGAGTTAACTCAATGCTTGTCACTCTAGCTGGTGATGCAGCTAGGCTTCTGGACAGAATTGAAACATTGGTTAATTAATACAGTTGAACATGACAAACTAAAATGAGTGCACAATTTTTTTATTTGTTTTAAGACAAGCAAAACCTAACGATATCTTTTAGGACAATTTACTTTTATTTAAGCCAGAATAAACGAGAAGAAGACAAGATTGATAAAACAGAAGATATTGAAACTTTAGCTTTATTTTATAATTCAGCATGGATGAGTTTTATAAACAATTTCGGAAAAAAAATTTCATAGGCATTTATCCGCTTGAGATTTTGTGCAGTTTGTCTTGTGGTAATGCCATTGCAGGCCATGCTAACAAAGTGCAATTTTTTTGTACTTTTGTGTTTATTTAAGATGATACTTTTTCTTTGCCTTTTCCCCTTTTATCTTTAATTAACTCAGGTTAACAACCTATTTGATTTTTTTTTTATACCTGTAAAATTCTTACTCAGAAAACCAATGTCTTTCTAGTATAATTGCTGATATTTCTCGTTTGTACAGGTCTGGTCCCCTTGTAGGGGTTGCTGGTGTTGGAAAGTCAGATATGAATAGTCAGCAAAATGGTTTTGGCATTCGATCAATGCCACGAAGTGATCAGGATGGTAGTTCTCTTCTGACTGATAGACGAGAACGTGTTGCCAGCGTAGATAAGGAAAGACTCAGTTTTAAAGCTTCTAATAAGTATGTAATATGTTCTTTTGGAGATGCATTCTTAGGATTAACCTTATTTCTAATTCTTTGTTCTGCAGAATGTAAATTGCAATTTTATTTATTTCTCTGTTCTCTAAATCAACTGCATAATTGTTCAGGCCTAGTGCACGTGAAGATAATATTGCAGCTAGCCCTACCTCAACCTCAAAAATTACTGCACCTGCTCGTGGACCACGGTCAAATTCTAGTGCCGTACCAAAGTCATCACCTACGGCCCCTCGTCCAGCTAGTACACCTGAAGACAATGAGAATACTCAGTCTACAAACAGGCTTCACTCTGTGGCTGGGCTTAACAATCGGAAGCGCTCAGCATCTTCACGTTCCTCATCACCTCCTGTTACTCAGTGGGGTGGACAGAGGCAAAAGATAACCCGTGTTGCAAGAAGAAATACTTTTGTGCCCCTGATATCAACCCAGGAGGAAGCCCCACCTTCAGATTCCACTGTCACAAATGGGCCTGGTAAGGATAATGACTTTCATTTTCTTTGACATTGTCTAGTGAAACACCTGAATAAGTTAAACTTAAATTTAACCATAACTCTGCAGCTACGTTATCAGAAAGTGAGGAATCAGGTGCTGCTGAAATGAAGACAAAAGACAAAAGTTGTAAAAGTTTTCTCGAAATGGATGAGAAAGTTGTACCGACAGTTCAAAAGGCCACAACACTGGTGTTACCTTCAAAAAAGAATAAGATGATTTCTGACCAATTCCTTGGTGATGGTGTGCGGAGACAAGGGAGGACTGGACGGGGTTTTACTTCCTTGAGGGCTGGTTTACCATCTGCATCAGATAAGCTGGACAATGCAATCACCACAAAGCAGATGAGAAGTGCAAGACTTTGTTCTGATAAGATTGAAAGGTGACTTTCTTAACTGTACCGTTGCCACACATCTCTCTCTCTCTCTCTCTCTCAAGTACATACAGATCATTGTTGAATTGTATTCCTGATTGGCAAATCAAAAGATGCTAATGCTATATGAGTTCTTTAATTCAGCAAAGCAGGTCGTCCTCCACATAAGAAGTCATCTGAGCGTAAGGGCTGTGTGCGTCCACGAAATGCTCTGAATACTGTATCTGCAGAATTTCCTGGTAAACTGCAGTTTTGATCTTTTCCTGGCAAATGGGTGTGCGAAAAGATGCTTTGGCCATTGATATGTTTTATTCTTGCCTCTTTTGTGGCACAAATTTGCATATCAAATGAGCAGGATGCCGTATATCTCTTTAAAAACTTGTATTCATGTTTCAGTTGAATCAGGCGATGACCACGAAGAGCTGTTAGCTGCAGCAAATGCTGTTTTGAATACAAGTAACTCTTCCTCATCCTTTTCGCTTTATGTGCATTCTGTGCTCAGTTTTATGCTTGTTGAACTTTTGGTCATGCATGTTTTGTCTTCTAATGATGCACTTTTCTGTTGGAGCAGGTAATGCTTGTTCAGCCTCATTCTGGAAGCAAATGGAGCCACTATTCAGATATGTTTCTGCTGAGGATGTATCATTTTTGAAGCAACAGGTTATCTATTGTATATCTTCTACTTTAATTGTGAGCTTCTGGAATTAAGCTTATACATAACCAGTCACTTCTATATGTTGAATTAGATTTGCAGCGCCGATGAGTGTACTGCTGGTATCCAAGGTCCATTTGATGTTAACCGAAACCTAAAGGTGAAACATTTTCTTGGTACTCTGGGACTCTTTGACTTTTCAGCTTCTTTGGGCTAGCATAAAAGTTTAAGCAAACATAATAATGTATATAGTGTGAGTCATCTGATTGACACTTTTCGGTTTTGTTTCTTATGTCATTTTTTGGTTTCTTTGGTGGGAAGAAGCTATCATCTAATTGAACAGGGTAATGTCTTTGTTTTTTATGGATTGTTTCTGTTATTTATTTGGTTTGGTTATTGCTTATTTAGGGGGATCTTGGCTATAGTTTGACTGCATCAAATTCAACTGTTGTCTCTAGAGATTATAGTGATGCTATCACCAACGGAGCTAAGGGCGGTGAACTTGAAATTGATATTAAGACTGATACTTTGGTTCCACTTTCCTTGAAAATTTGTGCGGCTATAATTGATGCTGATGACATGGAAAAATTATATTTTGATGTCAACGAATCTGGAATGGGTTATGAGCTTGAAGCAGAGTTGAATTGCAATAATCTCAACCAGCTTACAAAGGAGGGCTTTCCAGTGGTTGGTAGGGCGGCTTCAAATAGTCATAGAGTGACAGCTTCAAAGTGGTACCATGATGAGTTGGAAGTTGAAGAAGCGGTGCATGCTTTCCAGTCTGATACAAATGGTGAAGTGAGCGTCAATTACAATTCTTCCATGAATGGGTTAGGGCACTCTGCTTCAGTTTGTAGTGAACTTCAGTATGCTCAGATGTGCTTAGATGACAGAATACTTCTAGAGCTTCAGAGCATTGGACTTTCTCCAGAACTGCTGGTGAGTTCAATTTAGGTTAATTTTATACATATTTACTGATCCAGTTTTTTTTTACAAGAACTCTTTTTTCCCCTTTAAACTGCTTTCACCCCTTGGGGAGCTCTCAGATTGCTTTGTCTCCTATACATTTATGCCTAGTAATATGTTGATCGCTTATTTGATGCATAGTTTGTTATCTTAAATGCTTAGCTTCAACTTTTCTTGTTATTTTGTATGAGCATGATCTATATAGATGCAACATGGTATGCAATTATGCCTATGGGCAAGTCCATGATCCGACTTCACCAATTGTAAACTGAAAGTGCTTAAACCTAGAATTTTTTCCTTGCTGAAGAAGTTTACCATCCAGTTAGTCTCCAAACTGATGGCGAAGGTAATATATTAATTCTCTGGATATTAGTCAATTAATTGTAAGCTCGGATCAATTCGCGAAGTATATCACAATCAAATCAGATCAGATCACAAAGAAGATGATAGTGGAATAACAAATTCTAATTAATATGAGATCATCTTTACCATTACCTGATCTGAGTAGTTTCTCAACTTACTATGATCGCCTTCTTTTAAAAAAAATGAGGATTATTTCATGTGCTGCACAAAGGAAAGGAGGATGTTCCCTTGCAAATGCACCACAAGGAAGGATGTGTGAACACCACCTTTTCTGGGGGTCCACTGCAGCAGGACCAGGGGAAGGAAAGAGGACCCTCAATTTAGGCGAGGGCACAAAATTTCACCCCATTCTGGCATGTTGTCCTTTTTCATCGAGTTACTGGGAATTTGAGGATGGAGATTTCATTTTTAAGTGAAATTATATGAAGTAGTGCGACATGACAGAATGAACTAGATTTCTGTGAGCCCCCAATGCCAAGGGGCCTCTTTCCATCCTCCGTGGTCCACCTGTGGTGGGTTCCCGGGAGCTTGGTTATATGCAAATTATTCCCCTGAAGTGCATTTACTGGTCAAAGTTGAAGAATATCTATTTCAAACTTTATAAAAGAAGCCCAATAATGATAACTTGTGTGAGCAATAAGCCATGATGGAGAGAAGAAATGTAACATGAAGTATCCGACAATAACCCAAAATATAGATGAGAAATAGTTCAAGCATGTGGAAAATTTTGGTCTGCAAATGAAACAGATTAAAAGGCCATGTGAATTGTAGAAGTCAAGTTTTCAGAAAATGTTGTTAGAACCATTGGACCTGAAAGCTTAAGCTGATGAGTAATGTCCTAACAATTCATATGATAACTACAAATGCATGCAATGGGACGAATTGCCTCTCCTAGATACTGAATTTTTGATATCTGAAACTTCTTGTTTTAGTACCATGGTATATGGTCATTGGGACCTAAAAGCTTAAGCTGATGGGAAGTGCACTTACAGTGGATATCAACAAGCACACAATGCTATTGCCTAGGAGGAAGCATTTTCATTGCTAAGCTGAATCCCTAGAAGAACCCTTAAAAAAGTGTGATGATCCTGGTGGCACCCAATTTGGGGTATGAGTGCTAGATTGGGCCAGCCTAGTATGAAATGGGTTTAAGAACCTAACTTTCCGTGTTCCATCCACTCTGGAGCTTATGTATCAGAGCTGACACTAGGTCATGTGTTTGAAGCCTGGATGGGGCAACTTAGGGAAAGGGCTATTCCGTTCTTGAGTGAAGCGACCACAAGAAGTGGAAAGGGCCACTAGTTTCTGGAGTATAAGTCACCAAGAGTTGACTGCCGTGGATGTCTGTACAGGAGCATGGTGGGATGTTATGATCCCGATAGGGACCAATATGGGGTATGGCTGCTAGTTTGGGTCAGCCTAGTACGGAATAAGTTTAAGGGTTTAAGTTGCTTCATTCCTTCAGCTCTCAAGCTTTTGGTTATTAAGGTACCTAACAAAAAGTAGTGGCTTTTTTATTGAGAAACAAAAAAATGGAGAGATATGGAGGAAGACATTCTGGGCTGAAAGGAGGAAGAGAGTAAATAGATGAGCAACACAAGGCAAGTGGAGAATTTATATCGTGAGGTGATCTGGTAAAAGGAGAGTGCTTGGTGATGTCAAGGATCAGGAAAGAGGAGGACAGAGAACAAGGGGGCAGGGAGAGAGGGGGAGAGAGGAGTAACAATGGAGTGTCTGGACCCTCAATTATTTTTAGGAATGTCAGGGGTTCTTAAATTTCATGCCTTTTGAATGAACTTCTCTGACCATTAGAAAGTTTTTTTTAATGTTGAGGGTGTATGCACTTTTAGGTCTGCTCTCTATTTATACACCATTCGTTCACACACTCACTCTCCTCTTTATGTTCGTGATCATTATTTAATTTTGTCTTCCCTGCCCTTCCAACACTGCTTTGGTTCTATTGATCTTAATTTTTTGTTCAATTGTTATTTCTTCAGCCTGGCCTAACACAAGGAGAGGATGAGATTGGTGAAGAAATTACCAGATTAGAAGACAAGCTCCATGAACAGGTATTTAAATTACTGCTTCATAAATTCTGTCATTTGACATTTCATTTATTTATTGGCACATCTTTTGTTTCTGTATGGAGTAAGTGTTTGTTATTTAAGAAAAGAATTTGAAATTCCCATTCTTGGTTGATTAGCCCGCTTCTTTTCATCAGCTTATTTTATTTAATGTAACCCTGAAGGAGTGAAATAAAAATTGTTACCA
This sequence comes from Saururus chinensis, assembly GCA_035235625.1. Classification (NCBI taxonomy): domain Eukaryota; kingdom Viridiplantae; phylum Streptophyta; class Magnoliopsida; order Piperales; family Saururaceae; genus Saururus; species Saururus chinensis. Next base: position 37,408,727 of record CP141142.1, read on the forward strand.
AGTCATCACCACCACCATGATTGTCGTTATCATCGTCATTGCCTTCTTCCCAAATATATGGGATTGGCAAAACACATTGTCATTAACTTTCATATATTTGGAGTAGAAAATATGGATCCACGTGAGGTAAGGGTGGCAAGTTTGTATGCCTGATTTTCTTCCTGATGCACGCTTCATGATATGAAGTTTGGCCACCATCATCATCCTATGCATGATCCTAGATATCTTTTGCCAACTTCACAAGATTATGATTGTAGGAGAAGGATTAATATGGTCGTTGTCTGTTACAAAGTTGCAATTGAGCTATCCATTTTGTATGATACATGAAAGGAACCAAAAAGTGGTGTTTGGTGGGTAGATATGAGTATTTTTCAAGATAGACCAAAACATGTTTTACCCATATTGTTCTGTTTTGTATGGTAAAATTTACATGCAAAATAACAGGAGGGTGAAAATTAGGCTCTTAGTATGTGCTTCAGGATCTCGTTTTGTTTGTAGGTTTAAGTATACGACCACCCAGTTATTCAAGAATAATCTAAATCCTTTTCCTTTTCTTTTTGGAACAGTTGACGTGGAAAAAGAACGTATTAATGAACCTTGAGAAGGCGGCTGTGGAAGCAAGAGAACTTCAAGAAAGGTATGCTGATGATTATGCTCTGAAAATGTTTGTCTTCTATTTTTTAACATTAGATGGTTCCATTTATTATAAAAAATTTCTTGCAATTTGTGGATTTTAGGAAATTTGGGCGCCTTGCATTGGACAAACTTGTTTTGATGGCCTACAACAAGTATATGGTAATTTCTGATTTTTATTTCTCAACATCCTACTACGGCCATTTAAAGAAAATGTCGTTAAAAATACACTAATGCTGTTTAATCTTTTGACAGGCTTGTTGGGGTACCAGTAGTTCTGGGGGGAAGAGTTCGGTGAGCAAACTTGTGAAGCATACCGTCTTATCTTTTGCTAAAAGAGTTCTAGCTAGATGTCACACATTTGAGGAGACTGGCAGGAGTTGCTTTAGCGAGCCTGCATTTAAGGATCTGTTTTTGGTAACTTCTCACTGTGGTGAAGAATGTCTAGATATTGCTGCAGCTCACCCCTCTTCTGATACCCCTGGTCCTGCTCAATTATCTGGATCGAGGTTTTTAGGTATTACTCTTACTTTCTGTAAAAATTGGATTTACGTTATATAATTGTGCCATAGGTTGGGTTCGCTTGGATTGTGATTATACTTTGTCCTACAACCCAAGGCTGAATCCCGATCTGAATATGTTTCATCTTCATCATAATCAGGGTCTTTGACTTATTGTTTTAAAGTAGATAAAACTCAGTCGACTTAAAATCAAGTTCAAATTTAGTTATGATGAAGGTTACAACCCTAGGCCAGTACCAAGCATGCAAAACTAAACCATACCTTGCAAGGCTCAATAACAGTCTTGCATGGGATCTGTGTGACCAAGTTGTATATGTTGTTTCTCAAATAGGAAGGTGTTCTCTTTTCTCGGTGACAATTTTTTGGACTCTGTATCCTGACTCATGCACTTACTACATAGTACCTAATCAGAAGATGATTGGTTATGATTTCTCAGCAGCAGCTCAAAGAGGTGAACCTTCGTCTGAACAAACTTACGTCAAGGAAGACACTTCAACAAGCAAAGTGAAAAGGAGGGAAGTGTTAATTAATGAGGTGGTTGGTGGTGCTTCTGTACAAGGCCATTCAGGTCTTGGTGGCACACTTTCAAGTGGTACCAAAGGAAAGAGGAGTGAAAGAGAGAGAGAGGGCAAAGCCAGGGAACCCGTGTCTAGAAATGGGCCAGCATCAAAAGTTGGCCGCCCAGCTGTAGGTGGTGCAAAGGGTGAAAGGAAAGCCAAGACTAAACCCAAACAGAAGATGACACAACTATCTGCTTCTGTGAATGGGCTGTTTGGAAAGGCTTCAGGCCCATCGAAAGCAGGTTTGCCTCCCGCCTCTAAATCATTGGAAATGAATGTTGGAGACAGAAAAGAGAGAGCTGATGTTGGATTACTTCCCGATGAGGCCATTGACCTTTCTCACCTGCAACTTCCGGAGATGGATGTATTAGGGGTTCCAGAGGACCTAGGAGACCAAGGACAGGATCTTGGGTCATGGTTGAACATTGAGGATGATGGGTTGTTGGACGATTGTATGGGTCTTGAAATACCAATGGATGATCTTTCGGACTTGAAAATGATGGTTTAATGTTGGCTGCACACTGTAAATATATGTGAATTATACGAGAGAAGAGTATAGCGATGGATGCTGACCATTTACGGGAGTTCTAGTTTGGCAGCCTGATGTGTAGGTAGGCAATATGGAATTCTTTTTGGCGACTTCTGCTGAAGTTCACGTGGGAGCAAATCCTCATAGGGAATGTGGGAACTGCTCCCCTTCGTTCCACTTTCTGCAGTGTAAAGAGGTGTCTTGGATTACAGTGTAGTAGAAAGCTAGTATATCCTATAGCTGTAATGTCATCATTTTTGCAACCAGAGATGCTATGCCAATTGTACATAACAATTTATATGTCAAATAAATGTGTGCTCTCAATTTCGTTCGTTGATCTTTTCTTGTTTTACGTGGTTCTCTATAATTCTCGATTCCTGGATAATTTTTATGTCTAAGTCATGTAATAATTGTGTGTTGGGAAATCAGGACGAGCTGAACTACACTACAGAGTTTTAGTTGGGGACTCTTATTTTGACTTTGAGCATAGGCGAAAGAATGTGGTCCATGTGGATACCCGTACATAACGGATGCAGTAGTGACGGCACCTCTGCTTCATTGCGACATGCTTATTCTCTAGACGATTTTATTCTCTAATTATACTAGCTCTTGTAAAAGTTGTTCTCAGTGAGGGATATGCGTTTCCTCATGTAATGTGTTTCTAAACAGAGCCATACCAGTCGCCATTTCAAAACGTTGAAGTATCTTCGCATGAGAAACTCATAGTAAAAGAGCAATCAGTCTGGAGTGCCACTTGTGCACGATGACATGGTGAAGCTTCACCTCGTAGTTGCTAGTAAAGTTTGGATGAGCAGTTTGCCACCCTTATGTTTTAGCCAGCCTACCCCATTTATACACACACGGGCAGATACCCACCACTATGTTAAGAGGGGTGGGTTGGCTAAAATAAGGGTGGGAGACTTCTCACCTGTAAGTTTTAGTGAAGTTTCACCACCATGTAGTCATTAGTGAAGTTTCACTGGCTATCGATTGAAGCAAATCGATTTCTCCCTCATCTTGTGACGGTGAAGCTTCACCATGTAGTCGCTAGTGAAGTTCTAGCCGCTAATGAAGTTATAGTGATGTTTTACTGGCTATCGATCAAAGCAAATCGATGGTGCATCTATTGTAGTTACATCACAGATTGTGGATTGAGCGCTAGCAGGTATGCCATCACTTTCTTTGGACTAGTGGCTTGTGCCGCATTTGCTTTTCTTCTACTGATAGCTTGTGAAGACTTCACCACCTGCGTAGTTGCAAGTGAAGTTTTACGATCAAAGTAAATTGATGATTTACTTGTTGTACGTGACATTACAATTCGCAAATTGTGCACTAGCGGGTGCATATTTGATTTCTTTGAAGTGGCGGATTTCACTAATATCTGATGCTACTTTCACCAACTTATTGCAACTTGTCATAAGTACTTCTACCCCATATTAAAATTTAAGTTATGTACGAACCTTACTATTGGTCCATGAAAATTAAGCCCTTAGAACAGGCAGTGATAGGAGAAATTATTAGGTACTTCGAAAGTATTATGAGCCTGTTTAGATGAGAAAAAAAATAGCTTAAAGGACCTTTCCACCATCCTCAAGACCCTCATATAGAGGAGATTTAAGTTTCAAACGCTATTTTAAATTGATTTGACATTTTACACAATAAGCTATTATTGTTTCCTGAAAAAACACATTCTTTTCGTATCCAAATATGCCATTTATATGGGAAGATTTTGAAGCATGCCCACCAATAATGAGTCCAAAACGAGCCCCCAATTACAAGTAGGCTCACGCTAGTCAAAACTGACTTTAGGCTGACCGGCTACAACTACTTTACTTTTTGGTGGGCATGCACTCACCTACAATAGGGGCTCGTTGCATGGAGGCGCACCTAAATATCCTCCATTGCTAGTGCACATTAGCCAAGTAAAAAGATTTTTCCACTTGTACTCGTAAGAGCATCTCTGATAAAAGATGATAAATTGAGCCTTTAAAAATATTTAAGTGGATTAATTTAACATCTTTATTTAACCATGAGGCAAAATGGAGACCCGTAAACTCTAACTATAGATGTGACATTTTTTTTAATGGGCATGCACTCATCTACAATAGGGGCTCGTTGCACATGGGCACACCTAAATATCCTGGCCTTATATGACCCATCCATTGCTAGTGCACATTAGCCAAAGTAAATTTTTTTTTTTCACTTGTACTAAACATGTATAATAACATCTCTAATAAAAGATGATAAATTGAGCTGTTAAAAATGTTTTTAAGTGGATTAATTTGACATCTTTATTTAAGTACGAGGCAAAATGGAGACTCATAAACTCCAACCATAGATGTGAAATTTTTATTAATATTAAAAAGGGTAAAAAAATAAGTGAAAGGAGAAGGTACAAAGAAAAGAATGTGGATATAATTAAAAAATACTAAAAATAAGAATAAACTCTATAAACGGGAAGCATTTTTATTCCACTTTGATAATAAGCTTGAAGAATACATAAAAGCCCTTTATCCATAAGATTAACGGTGTATACACTGATACATGTTAATGATAATAATAGTGACACTAACATGTGTTACTATGTGTACAATTTATATTAAATATCAAAAGGCTCTTATACATTGCTTAGGTTAACCTTTGACAACTAAAAATACTTCCCTTCGGTGTCATTTCCAAACCCCAAATTAGGGGATGCTCTAAAGTGGGAGTAACCCATAGAAGAAAATATAAAATATTTATAGGGTACTAACATGGTAGTACCTATATTCAATCACAAATTAACTTATTCATACATTTTTCAGTTAACTTCTTAAAAATAACATAGTTAATAAGAAACATGATATTTCTTAAATCCTGATTGGTCCGAAAGTGCTCCATGATTTCTCGGGCTAGTAACAGGGTAAGAAGTCCATGACTGGGGTCTACACATAGAGCTGATTGGGCTCCCAAGTTCCACGTTTGGTGCCATGCCGGGCCCGTTGGTGATGGTCGTTTATCGGAACTCAGAGAGCCCCACAAATTTGTGGTGGTGGAGGAAAGGCATTGCTCGAAACTCTTTAGCAAATCAGGCAGCAGTCGACCCACTTCCTCTGCACCCGCCTTCTGAGCTTCCAAGCTCCCCTCAGATGAGCCCAGTATGACTCTCACTCTACACTCGCTCGCAGGCTTCACTTCCTCAGTGAGCTTCTTCACTCTTTCGTCCTCATCTTTATTTAGCTTTGTTATTGTTATTTCCTCTGCCGTTTTCTTTCTTTCTTTCTTTCTTTCTTTATGGTGCTGAAGACTGGGAGAAATTTGAGTGTGAATACTGAAAACAAATGATAGAAATCGTGTTTGAGCGAATCCTTATTTTTTGTTCTGATGATGGGTACAGGACTGGGTTGTTGTGATATGTAATTCTGTAGTGCTGTTGGTTCGTGCGGAGGATTTTTTGAAAAGCCATTTTTGAGTGTTTTGTCCTTGTCCTAATCTGCCCTTGGGAGGAATACTAAGGACATGAATTGGGTCGGTTGATTTTTGCAGAAGAGATGTATATAGTGGAATTGAATTGCTACGGAAGCTAGGTGTGAACAAGACTATAAAAGTCTTAGCTCGGTTGGTTTTGACTTTTAGGATGCCATCCTTTATTCCATCCAAGTTCTTATCGAGTACTAAATGTGTGGCTGGCTAGTTTCCATTCTGATTGGTTGTTTTATAGTATGTGGTTTGCTAGTCTGATTGTTTCTTTTATAGGTGATAAAATAATTGTTTTGGCGGTACATTTGCGTACGCTGTTTGAGATATGATTGACTTATTTGTTCAAACAATTCTCATTTTCTTATCACAGGAGCGATGAATTGATTTTATCTTAAGGAAATGTATAATCAATTCTGGGTCAGGGTTCGCAATTTTGGATCTTGGTCTCATCTCAATTTGATAGACATCTCGGGGAGATCATGTAAATGATCTCAGTTATCCTAAAGAGGTTTTCTACATATGTTTCGTTAATCTAAGTATATTTTAATGTCTCGAAGCCTTAACACTAATCTCAAATAACTCAAACATCATGAAACTACATTTGGATTAACATAAACTATGCTAATTCTTTTGATTGCACGTCTATCTGTTGAATTTTGCAATCCAAAAACAGAGTGGATCCCATTAGGTAATAGCTAGGATTGCAAGAGGAGTAGTTGCTCAATAGGAATAGTTGGTTCCATCCAATCACTGATATATTGAGGGTCTAACTTTTAAAACTGTGCCATAATAAATTGGGGGGAACCAAAATGAAACTGATATGAGAAGTCAACAGAGAGGGGGAGAAGCTGACTTCACAGGATTTGACAGGCTTTACAAGGGTCCACGCAGAGGGTGCAAGAGGGCAGCACACTCCTTGCCAGGGACTAGGGGCTAGGTGCCCCAGACCAAAATTCAAATGAGGAGGGTGAGTCTAGTATCCATCCTAGCCTTCTTCCTCATCTTTCTCTTGCTTCCTCTTCTTCTTTTTACTCTTCCTCTTATTCGTCCTTTGTTAACTTGGGGGGAGGGGGGACAAAAATTAAACCAAAAAAAAAAATATGGAAAATTAGAATAATGTCATGTGATTTTAGTTCTTGCGAAGTCACGAACCTTGTTCTGGGGAAGAAACCTATCATTTACCTTGCAGTAGTTTATCTTGCAGTTTCATTTTTTTTGTAATATGAAATTGCTCAACTGTCCTTACTAACACCATCAATATGATGCACAAGTTTTTGGTGCCAAATACAGTAGAAAATTTGTTTATTTCAATCCAGAGCTGGTGCATATGTTACAATATTGTCATATGAAAAACGTGATAAATTTAATTTTACCTGTAATGCATAGTGTTTATTTTCTTCAATGTTTTACATTTAAAGATTTTTAACCGTATAGTAAAAACAGTGAAGTTGCTGATTATTAATAATTTTCCTGCAAAAATCTCCATCGGAAGCCCTTTTATGAAAGTGTTTTGCAAGGCAATCCGTTCACTGGCTGAGTTAGTTTCATGTCTTTTTGGCAATAAAATGATTGCTTTAGAGAGTCAGCAAGACCAAAGACAGCTAATTCCGGAAAACATTGATAAAACAGACCTTAAAGACTTACCTGATCATACTTATGGCGAAAAATGGAAGTTTTGAACATTTTTGAAAAAAGAAACAAAGCAGCTTTTTGCGCATGTTTGAAGCCCATGATGGTTATCAGGCACCCCCTCTCTTCATATTTGTCATATTGATTTTGAGCGTCCAAGATCTGTTATAGAAGCATATTACCAAATGCTCGCATACATGCGAGTAGTTTGGATCTTCTTGTCATGTCATACTGCCTTTCAGCTACTTCAGTGGTGTAGTAATTTGGAGTGTAAAAATAGTTCAATAATTTGAGTTTTGATATCAATAGTGGTATCCAATAGCCTGCTATTGCCTTTTTATATGACATAATATATTTATATTTTCAATTTGCAGGTTAAACTCCAAGATCTCTCCAAATCGTCCTTTCGATATGCCCATGGCCCCCTTTCATCAAAACCATGTGTTTGCATGTTTCTATCTTTCCGGTCAAAGAAGACTCTAAAAGTCTGGAAACGTGGGAATTTACTTGTAGCCTCTAATGGTAACAATCTTGCCACAAACTCTACAAGCACAGATGTAGATAATTCAAGCAAAGCCACCAACAACAATCAGTCATTGGAGTCAAAAGCCAATCCGTTAACTTCATCCAGCTCAACCGCAGAAGAACCTGAAGCTTCCTCTTCCAGCTCTCCGTCTTTGCCAAAGAAATCTCCTTTAACAGCGAGAGAAAAACTGAGGGCTGCGAGAGTCCTTTCCAGGTACACTGATTCAAAACCTTCAAAGTCTGAACTGGGTAGTTCTGTCTTGGACGCACTGAGAGAAAGTGACAAAGGAAAAAGGAGATCACGTCTACCTGAAGCTCCATCAAATCTGTTTGATGACAGTAAAAGAGGTATGCCAAAGCCGGGGCTCACCTTCGACTTCCCTGGAGGTGGCGATTTGCTACTTATAGCTGTCTCTTTTGTCTTGATTAGCTCCATCATGTTTGGCACAACCTATATTGTATGGAAAGCTGGTGCAATCCATTTCAATGAGTATTGAGTGGAAGAATGAATTGGGCCCAGCTAAATGGTAGGTATGTATGTTGTCATACATGGTCAGGCTCTCTTTCGATGTTCACTCTCTACAGGGAAAAAAGATTTTGGTGTTTTATAAGTTGTGACATGCAAATTCCCATGCTCCCATGACCATGAGCATAGTAAGATTGGCTTAACACATGTTAGTATTAGTTATATTAAGATTGGCTTAACACATGTTAGTATTAGTTATATTGGCACTGAGGAGAGTTAGTGTGTGCACCGTTAATCTTATAGATAAATAGCCCTCGGGCGTTCTCACATATGAATAGCCTTCAAGCGTTCATTTGTGAGATCGACGGTATATACGTTAGCTCACGTTTGTGCCAATACGTTAGTTCCTGGATACAACAAACAAGAGGAAGTGACCTGCATTTGACTTTTTAGAGCCCTTGTATGTGGGAAACACTCTGTACACATTATGGGCCCATGGGCCTCAGCCCACAGAGCCACAGCTTGTCCGGTTACCCGCGGACACGATCCATCATCCTTGCGTGAAAGCTGCCCGCTGATAAGGTTTTCATGGCAAGTACAATGGAGGCGAGTCGACTGACGGCTGAGATCTCGCCTCGTCGTCCCAAACACCGCCACCAACGGTCGTGATATAGATGATTTGGCCAGACGAGAGAGTGGATGGCGGCTGCTGAGCTGTCCAGCTGACGCAGCTGGGCCGCAGGCCCAATAACACACGGAACTCTTTCGGCGGCCTGTTCTGGTTCTGGGAGCGCTGCCGGGCCCATTTGGTGGCAGCTAGTCAACGTGGTCAAACCGTTGTGTCCCCTAGAAGGCGACAAAAGGCTCCATCAAATCTGTTGGCTGTGTTTTTGCCTTTTGGGGACTGACAAATCCTATGCTTGAAATCGACGGCTACGATGCTCCAATTGGAGACAAAGCGAGATGGACGGCTGAGTTTAGTCCAATCCGGTTCTCTCGACCGGCAAAGCAACCCCCCGGGTCCTACAACCCAACTATAAAACGGCCGAATACCGGTTTGAGTTCGAACCAAACGGCTCATACCGTGTCCATAACGGCGCGGTGGCCTGAACCTCCAATTCCAAATCGGCCAACTGTCCCATCCAATCAATTATGGTCACGGATTAGGAATTTGACTTAAAAAAACCGTCGCCATGGCGATAAGAAGTGATTGTTGAGGATATCCGGCATTTGGAATCATGTGTATTTATTTTAGGCTGGGACCTTACTAAAGAGGGTAGATTTTATGCTATAGAATATTCATATGAATAATACTGATTATGCATATACACTTGGGAACATTACTAGAAAAGGTAAAATTTTTAATACTCTTTATTCACTATAAGCTGAGCTCTTTATTTAATATAAGCCAAGCGCATAAGGAATGCTTAAGACTATATATCTATGAGATCGATAACACATACAGTAATGCACATTAGTGGATATGCATATTAATATCAATATCACATACACTAATATGCATTAAACTTGTACATCATCAATTTTAAAAATGAATAAGTTTTTAGGCATTTACACTAGGCCCATGGTAAACATGAAGTATAAAAAACTTTGGCTCTAAAATAGCTAATGCCTATACAAAGGGGATCACCGAGTTAGAGAGAACATTAAGCTTGAGAGGAGTAGATACTCAAAGTCCCTGCCTCTAAGTTGTTGATATAACTGTCAAAAAAATTTAAAATAAATATAAAAATAAAAAGATAACTAATAAAAGAAAATTTATACTTAAGTGTAACTTGTATTTCTGTACTCAAATTCACATATGACCATTCAACGACCTTAGGCGACCGAGGTAACCATTGATTTCATAATCAAACATTTAGATATTATTAGTACATAATTATATTTGTAAAAAAAATACTTAGACCACGAAAATTTCCCTACGGAATGACCCGTGGGCTACCCATCAAGGTGATCAAAACTATGTTTTGAAAGCATAGGTCCCACAAATTGACGGTTTTTTAAAATTCCATGAGCTCATCCCATGTGTAAATAAAGCACAAATAATCCATCTCTTTATTTTTATTGCAAGATAATTTAGCCATTGTCCTAAATCTTACTTATGCGAAATGTTCCCCTTGTTTTGCAATAATAGTTCTACTTAATTTTTTACAATAAATTAATTTTAATTTATTTTAAAAAACCAAATATAACTATCAATACATGATAGAGGGAAAATATTATTTAATCTACTTAAACATGTTTTACACCAAAATTTGAGGAATCAGCAGAATCCGGCTAGTTTAAGCAGTTTCCAAACGGACACCGCCGTTAGGGCTAAGTTACCGTTACTTTCCTCAACTCACAAACTAAACTACCCAAGAATTACACGTTTCCAATCAAGGGAAACTACCATAAACCAACTCCCTTTCTGACCGTTGGCTTCCCGTTTTCTCGCCCGACTTCCCGCGATAAAAACGCGACCAACGGCTCATATCGCGACCTCTGCAGGCCCGAAATCGAAAATCCGAAAATCTCAGCGCGTATCTCTGACGGGCAAGTCGAAATCTCGCGACCCGCGGTCACGCGGTTTGGTCCAAGTCGGTTCGTGACTTCTTATTTTATTGGTGAGCGGTTTCCCGGTTCACGCCAAAACCACCCTCTTCTTCGTCCTTTATATGCGTGTCTCAAGAGCTGCTGCTTCGCCTAGGAAGGGCGGAGGAGACATGGCGGCGGAGGTCTCCGGCGATCGGGTCAAAGGGTCTTGGAGCCAGGAGGAGGACCGGATGCTGACTGAGCTGGTGAACCGGCATGGGCCGCGCAACTGGTCTTTGATAAGCGCCAGCATCCCTGGCCGGTCCGGTAAGTCCTGCCGGCTCAGGTGGTGCAACCAGTTGAGCCCCGCGGTGCAGCACCGGCATTTCTCACCGGAAGAGGACGACATAATTGTGGCGGCGCACGCCGTGCATGGTAATAAGTGGGCCACCATTGCGAGGATGCTGCCTGGCCGGACCGACAACGCGGTGAAGAACCACTGGAATTCGACGCTGAGGAGGCGGGCTTCCGAGGAGTCAGATGCGCTTGCGGAAGGGTCGGATTTGGAGTCGGGGAGGAAGCGGGGCAGGGTGAGCGCATCGCCGGAGATGGGCAGCGAGGACACTGAAGGCGCCGATGATCCGGCAACGCTACTGACGCTGTCGCCTCCCGGCGGTGAGCCTACAGAGGGGCCGGCCGAGTGGGAGAAGCTGCCGGCGGGAAGGGGAGGCGGGGAGGCATGGTTCATGGAAGTGGTGCAAGAGGTGGTTAGGAGGGAAGTTAAGAGTTACGTAGACAAGTTGTTTCATGTTGAATTGAGGACTTGAACGCCTAAACGGTAAATGCAACCAAATTACTAACCAAACTGATTTTTTAATCATTTTATTTTATTAAATTAATCAAACTGATTTTGAATACTCCCTCTGTCTTAAAATAAGTGTTTTATTTAATTTTTTAAAATGTTAAAATTAATTCATTTTGCAAAACTAAATATAATACTTACTTTAAGATGGAGGGAGGATAATATTTTTATCTGTTTAACTGATCTAGATCACTAATACTTATGTAAGATTTAATAATTTCTTAAAGTGACATAAGTGCTATTAATGTTTTCTTTTTAGGGTGAATAGATCAGTTGCATGCCAAGGATGGCTCAAACTGGGCTGGCTTGTGAAGTTTTGAGTTAGAAGAATAGGGAGGTTGATTTGTGTCTTTTTTATTTTGCTAACTGCAACTGTAATCTTATGAGCAATTGCTCCTTGCAAGTTATTAACCTCTTTAGTGTCTTAATTAGCTCTTCCTGCCGAGCAATGATCCCCCTGTGTCAATTTGTTCTTCTGAAATGAAGTCCAGTGTATGTACTATGTACCACCTAAATTTGGATCAATTTGGAAGAAGACTTTTTACATCTTTTTAAATAGGATAATGATTAATCTGTCCAACAAAATCATACACCCGGTTTGGCTCAGACAGAGATCAGTGACCTACCTATTGTTGCGTGAGACTTATTTTTCTTTTTTCTCTTTCCACTTAAAACTAGGTGTAAGGTTTTATTAGACAAATATATCAACATTTTGTTATATAATATGAGGCGTTTCCTCCCTTCCAAATGGGGGCTAATAACCTTTCACTAAATTTGTCTAATAAAACCCCACATCTGGTTTTGATAAGTGGGACAAAAGTGAGTGTCACGAGGCAATAGAAGGTCTGCTTTTTTCAGTCAAATCAAAACTTAAATATAAAATTTTGTTAAATAAATTTGGGGTAGAGAAATTAGTTCCCTTCTAAAATATGCTATAGCTTGGCTTTGATGAATGTGAACAAACATCGGGACAATCCGTGAGGCTTATTGAGCCGGGTGGGTTGGTTTTAGATGATAAGGTGGGATACGCTGCATGTTGTTCCTGCAATGAAGCAGAACAGGTGCTTCATGGATGCAGTATTCTTTCTTATTTGGCCAAGCTCTTGAGGGGATATATATAGTGGGAATGATGCGTTTTTACTACTCCTTCCATTCTACGTAGGGATGCCATTGGTACAAATTGGGTTTTGTTAAATCTAAACATGATACTGTTTAAGAAATGGTAAATCTAAATTTAACCTGAATAACTAGTTAGGTTAAATTTAGAAACCCAAATCCAACTTTATTAAGGTTGGGTTGAATTTTATTAAAATATAAAAAAATTAAAGATTATATTTATAACTTTAGTTAGGTCAGGTCAAACAATAGCTATTAAGGATGAATTTTAAAACTCAACCCCGACTCATTAGAGTTGGGTCTAATTGGGTTTTACCATATACTCAGCCCGTATACATTCCTAGTCCACATTAATAACTTTATTTAATTTTTTAAAATAAATTAATTTTAAAAAGCTAAATGAAGTTATTAATATAAAATGAAAGGAGTCCAACTTAGTATAGCGGGAGAGTATAGATTACAAAATCTTGCTACCATCATCTAGCACACTAGATATCGCAAGCAAAAAGTACACTGTGGGCTAGCTAGGGAGCCATCTATCATGGAGGTGCCCATGAAACGCCTACCATGCAATATTCGCAAGGCCAAATAGCCAAGTGAGTAAGCTCTTTTTAGTCAAGGTCATGACCATGTGTCATTTGACCAAATATCTAGCCTGCGAAGTCAAGCAAAGAAGTCGTCCTAAGGCGAATGTGTGAACATGTCGAGACATTTCCTAAGCAAGTTAGTCGAAGGAGGACAACACAAATCTTACTTAGGCAACTCGGATATCCAAACGTTCCATCTTAGCCAAGTGTATATAAGGGTCTTTGTTTCCAACATGGCCGTAAGGCTGAACGACCGCCCTGTAGGTGAGAGAGCCCCATCTCCCAGCGGATGGGGCTCCTGACATGATAACTAGTAATACAATAAGCCAAAGTAGCTGTACGGACATGGTTCTTTCAAAGTTTGCCAAACGGCCCTAAAACACTCTAAAGGACTCTCCAACACTATTTAGGGGGAAGGGGACTAACTATGTGTGTGCATCATTGTGTGCATTTTGCGCAACGTTGCGCACACATGTTGCACAACGTTGCGGGACTTCCCCGCAATGCCTGCATACAAGGCGTGCAATAGTATAGGCAGTTCCCGCAATACATACACACTTAATATATAACACTTCTACACGTGTGTACGCCCCAACACGTGTTACGGATAGTCCACTTCACTACCCTGTAACACTCTCCCCCACTTGACTCGTCGACACCTTCGTCAATGGTACATCAGTGGATCTTATTCTAGCTTCCAACCATGGCATGGAATTGCGATGAAGGGTTAACTCTATTCTTGTGATGCTTGAAATCTGTTCACACCACAACTTGGATAATCCCATAGATTGCATGCTTTGGAAAACCCAACTTCCACCCATAGGCCCTCAACTCGGTTAAACCATTTCATGATGAACATTTTGCTCAATGCGCCTTGCCCATCGGCATAGGCAAAGTACTCTGTAGTTATGGTTGCTTCGATAAGTAGGTGCGCCCAACTGCTCCACTTGAGTTGGTGTTGCACATCGATCGGAAAAGGATACACTAAATGATGCTCAACTTCCTCTTTTGAAGCCAGCCTTGCAGTCAAGACATTTGCAAGTTGCCTATACTTTGGACAATTTCTGCCTACACTTTAGCCAAACCTTACAGCTCCCACCAACAAGTTGACATCATGATGTCGGGCTTCGGCACTCATGTCTGCTCCCATTGATGTCTCCCAAGAGTCGAATGCCACCCCCAGTTATAACAAAGCTCATTATAGCAATGCAACGACATTTTTGATTTGTCTTGTAACTTTTGGGTTTTCACTACTTACAAAGTTCATGGCCACCCAATTCAGTCAAGTTTCCCCTTGCGATACATTTTAGAGGCCTACTCCACCCTAGGAGAAGTAGTTTTTCTTAAGCTTCGCATGGCCGACTTGGTCACCTAGCTCCTACACCGCTCAGGATGTAGTAATGCCCTAAGGCTTCCTCTCGCGAACCCCTCCAAAGGTCTCTACTCCAGCCTAGGAGCAGTAACTTTGCTCAAGCTTTGTATAACCGACTTGGTCACCAAACTCCTACACCGCTCAAGATGCAGCGATGTCATAAGGCTTCCTCTTGTGATCCCCTCCAGAGGTCTCTACTCTAGCCTAGGAGTAGCAACTTAGCTCAAGCTTCGAGTAACCGACTTGGTCACCAAACTCCTACACTGCTCAGGATGCAGCAATCCTCTTGCATATGTTGCCCACCGGTGGATGTGGCCCATTGCGCATCGCTAGCTAGACCGATGCCTAAAACTAGAAATCCAAGATGGGTGTTGCTCTACCAACCAATGGCATATTGGGCCACTAGCAACCTAGGGGTGAGAACACTTCTATTCAATCACCCCAATCAAATATGCTTCAGATGTGCCACTTGCATGTTGACCTAACGAGATCATGGGTGAGAGTGTTTTATTCCTGTTCACCCAAATAACTATGCTACCTCTTGCCACAATAGCTTCCAACCAAAGGTACAATAATTTCTGCCCTCATGTGCCAAACTTTCCTTTCTTTGTTTTTCTTTTCCTTTTTTTGTCCAAACTTCGGATGCACACTTGCATGCCGAATGGCTCATGATTCACCCCTTTCCGAACTTTCCTTTCCTTTCATTTTCTTTTCTTTTTTTTGTCTAAACTTCGGATGCACACTTGCACGTTGAATGGCTCACATCTTGCCCAACTTCATTTATCTTTTTATCACTTGGACCGGATAGTATCCACTATGCTCAAGTCCAATAATCCACTTGTTCGTTGGTCTAGGAAGTTCCATTCCCAGGATCAATGACTTTCACATGCCTTTTCTCTTTGCACCAAGTTCAGCCTCAAACTGCCCACCAATGAGTCTCATACCTTGTTAGAAAGAAGAACCCAACTGAACTTGGTGATACTCTTTGTCCACAAATGGGTTGCGCATCCATTCACAACATGGCCGCCCTCGTAGGGCTCAATCTCATCCCATCCTCACCTCGAGGAGTCCCATATTTCACTAGTACAGATAACTGGCTGCATACCCATCGACTTAGTTCAATATTCTCTTCCACCCACAACATCGACTTAGAGAGGGTATAAAGATTCACAAGGCTTTTTGCCGTTGATACATCCCATACTACAACATTAGCAAGAACTTGCCACCATTCATATTATTTTCGAGTCCCAACACAACTCAACATAGCTTTAGTAACCTTGCTACACCAACAACCAGAGAACAAAAGCACTACTGCATGAGGTCCTTGTAACAATTGTGCCCGTCATGGCAAGTACCACTCCCATAATCTAAAACTAAGAAAGAACCTGATCAACCATCATCCATACACATCCGTTTCAGCCCACATTTCCATCCGCTTGTAGTTCGCATGGGAGTCCATCCTCCCCGCATTGTCGAGGTCAAAGAACCTTCCATTTAACTCTTTTCAACTCCTTGTCCAATGCTTGTCTTGGTTGCCCAACAAGACAGAACCTTGGCTATGATACCACTTGTCAGGGAGGCGCCTGAGAAATGCCTATCGTGTGGCACTCACAAAGCCAAATAGCTAAGCAAGTAAGCCCTTTCTTGTCAAGGTCATAGCTCGTGCCATTCGACCAAGCGTCTAGTCTGCGAAGCCAAACAACAAACCTATCCTAAGGTGGATGTGCGAACGTGTTGGGACATTTTCCAAGCGAGCTAGCCGGAGGGGAACACCTCCTTGCGATGCATGGATCCAACTTAGGCAACTTGGACATCCAGATATTCCATCTCAACCAAGTGTATGTAAGGGTTTTTGTTTCCAACACGGCCATAAGGCTGGATAACTGCTCCGTAGGTCGGAGAGCCCTATCTCCTAGCAACCGGGGCTCCTGGTATGATCGTTAGCAACACAACAAGCTTTTATTGTCATCTGAGACAACCAGTTGTAAAGCTAAACATCATACCAACAACTTATTATTTTAGCTTACCATATCCCCCTTATATATCATAAGAAATTTTTCCCATTCTGTTGAAGTGACTGCCAAAGTGATTCTGTTGAAGTGATAACTAAAGTGGTTGTACAGACATAGCTCCTCTAAAGTTTGTCAAACGCCCCAAAAATACTTCAAATGATTCTTTAACACTATTTAGGAGGGAGAGAATATCTTAAGACTCTAAATATGTACCAGCCGATTATGTTTCCCAACATAGCTAACTATGTGTGTGCATTGTTATATATATTTTGCGCAACGTTATACGTCTTCCCCAAAATATTTATATATAAAATGTGCAATATTATAGGCAGTTCCTACAATATATATACACTTAGTATATAACATTTCTATATGTATATATATCCTAATATGTATTATAGATAGTCTATTTTACTACCCCATGACACATCGCCATCCCATGCATGGGATCAAATGAACTGGTGAAGTAACACCAGCCCTTCGTGACAGAAAATCGAATATGCACTGGTTAGCACATAGTCCATGATATGGTGTGCGCTGGTGGGTATGTCATTGATTTCTTTTAGTCAAAAGGTAAATTAGACAGTTGTAGCTAGGCTAGTTTACTAACAAAGCAAACGAACAGGGTCTTAGGTCAATCAGACATTTGTAGCTAGACTAGTTTAGTAACAAAGCAAACGAACAGGGTCTTAACAGGTCAATCAGACTTTTGTAGCTAGACATATTTCTATATGTTGGCCTAGTAACTTAACATGGTGTTGGTGGGATGGCCCGGACCATGCTTACGAACGAAGGTTCTGAGTTCAAATTACCAAATTTATATCCCAATCTTGTCAGAACCGTTTAGTATGTGCCGGAGAGAATTGGCAGCAGGATACCTCTCAGAGGTCGGTTGCCCTGCCCTTGTTAAGTGGATCTTAATGAGTCAAACACCCTTTTTATATTTAATAATAAAAAATAAAAATTACCCAACCAACTTATCAAGAGATTCGCTTATATGAGCATGACAATGTAGGTTGTCGAATTTTGCGCAATAACTGAGGGGCAATTAAATTTGAAAACACTGCCTACCCCCTTCACTGTCATATTGAGATCTAATGACTCGAGATGTGCATGTGAGTCCGGGTTCATGCGCCTCTATTTTATGGTATTGATCGTTAGGTGTCCTGCTGTCTACTTTTTATATCTGACGCCTTATCTCCCCATCATAATGCATCTCTTCTTCTCCCTCAATGATTCATAATAACAAATTTAGCAAGATGTTAGGTGGTCATATTAAAAATCAAATTGTATAAAGTGCTATGAAGTGTGAGCCTTGACATTATTTGTTCTTGGTGAAAGCGGATATAACTCATGCCTTGGCTCATAAAAATAATTTTTTAGGTTAATTTTTAAAATATAGTTATTATCAATATTCGTTGAAGGTAAGATCAACTGAAACAAAAAGAACATCATAAAAAAAAGGGCCATAAATTTAGACCTATTTAGACACATGAGCCTTTTTATCACGATATTTTAATTTTACCATTAAATTAACTGTTGATGTCACATTTTTTAGTTTAGGTCCTAAGGAAGATAAATTAAGTGTAGAACTAATTATGATTTATAAAATTACTTTGAAGATGAGGGCCTACTAAATTTGGGGTCATTCAAAATTTTTAATATGCCATGCCCATTTATTTAACTGCAAAAAAACTTATTTCCTTGCGATTTGCCACTGATCCCTTTGTCCCATACCCCATTTGATCGTGGTTCACAAAAATAAGCCCTTTAAAAAATTAACATAAGAAAGAGTTTCTCACCTTAAAGATAGAGTATTAGGCAACTAGGTTACTAGATTTTATTTTGTGTTACTCAAGGGGTAGATTGCTTTTAAATAATACGCACCATCAAATTTTCATCTGATGGTTACCGATACCGCGACTCATGACTCATGCAATTTTGCGTAAACGAGGCTCATATTAATCCTTTTTCAATTATATTACATGCACGTCTGCATACACCATGTTATAGGAGCATGTTTGCTGTTTGCATGAAACTTGTGTGCCTGTATCACCTGTATTCTTTCAACTTCGCTGAGCCATATATTTCAATCATAGTTTGCCAACGCGGCGGTACAATGAGTGGACTCAAGCAAATCGAGTTCCGATTCACCGAGTTTGTACCTTGCAACTAGCCTACGACTCGGCAAGTCAAAGTGAACTCGAGCTGCACAAACCGACTCTTTTATTTGTGTCACGTTTTCTTATAGATTGTATATATCGTTCTAAATTTTTTAGTGTTTTTTTACTTGGGACGTGAAATATCACTCTCTCTATTTTAAATTAATTACTCTATTTAACATAAAAGTTTATTTTATTTTATTTAAATAATTGTACATTTTAAAAAATATCATAACCTTAATTTTTCTTTTCATAAATATGGGTTTTACCATTTAATAATTTTATTTCAAATGTAGCTATTAATGGATAAGAGTATAATTGTTTTATGAATCATGCTAGCTAAAGTCTAGTTTTTGAAGGGTATTTGTGGGGCCCAATGTTTCAAACATGGCAAAAGTTTTTCATATTTTCTTCTAACGATGAACCCAATATAAGGTACATATGGAAATTGTTGATATTTCATATTGATGATGCATTGTCACGGGGTAGCGAAATGTACTATTTATGACACATGCGGGGGTGCACACATAGGTGAGAGTGTTGCATACTAAGTGTGTATATGTTGCGAGAACTATCGCAACATTGCACACCATATATATAAATGTTGCGAGGAAGGCCCTCAATGTTGTGCAATATGTATGCGCAATATTGTGCATAATGCACATAACAATAAACACACATTGTTGGCCATGTTAGGACACTTGGTTGAGTTGTACATATTTAGAATCCTAAGATGTTCCATTTTCCTTAAATAATATTGGAGAGTCTTGTAGAGTATTTTAGGGCCGTTTGACAAATTTTAAAGAGACCATACTCATACAACCACTCCAGCAGAATGTAATAAATTTTGTATGCTATATAAGAGAGACTTGGTGAGGTGAAATATATGAGTTGTTAGTATAATACCTTACCTTGTAATTGGCTGTCTTAGATAACAAAGAAGACTTGTTGGGTTGCTAGCCATCATGTTAGGAGCCTTGACTACTAGGGATCGGGTTCTCCGACTTATAGACTAGCTATTCTGCCTTATGACCTTATTAGAAAGAATGACCATTTTATGTATTTGGCTGAAGTAAATTATTTGGATGTCTAAGTTGCTTAAATTGGATATGTGCATCGCAAGGCTGCATCTCCCAGTGACTAGCTTATTTAAGAAATATCCCGATACGTCCATCTTGGAGCGGGTTTATTGCTAAGATTTACGGTGCTTCATGCTAGTGTATATTAACATATTACTATTGTAAGAATATGTTGTTGATATCATAAATAAATGATTACTATGTATAGCTTAAATTTAAGCTGATTGTGAAAGTGGAACATGAATAACGATTCCTTCCATTATGATGTGACCACTTAAATAGAGAGCCCCTATTTGTTTGTGTGTGAGAAACATGGGGGCCAAAAATGAACGGTTCTATGCAGGCCTATACGATCAACCCTTCAAAAACTGTAAATTAGGGGGTTGGTGGGTGGCTGCGCACGCCCGTCGTATACGGCCGCCGCATAAAACAGCACGTTCGGACGTCTGAAATTGAGACATGTGAGACCACATGTTTCACAAATGCCTGGTACTTTCACACCTTCAATGTGATAATGTAGGTGGTGGACTACTACGTGAGATTTATTCCTACTTTACTAAATCCGTAAATCTTTAGGCAAGAAGACGCACACATTACATGTACGCCGCTACACCAGCTTTAAGCCAAAGATGGAACATAAGAAGAGCCGTAGGGGACTGCCAATCCTTAAAAAAAAAAACAAAAAGGCAGGCAGATAGGAACATGAATCCGTGATCTTTCACGAGCCTCGGTCACAGGATTCATAAAGGGAAGGGAGACGTGTGAAGAACAGCGGTCGCTTCTGGCCTCCCTGGCACAGATGTTTCCAGGCCTCCTTTTCCTGGCCGTGCATTGGTGAGACCGAAGTCTTGCATTCAATCACCAGCTGGCTCACTTCATAGGCAATATCCCTCGACAAGCACAAATAATACTGATTGTGGTGGGCCCCACTTATAAATTATGCTGAAATAATAAAATAGAGCTTTGAAACTTTGAGTATTTTTCAAAAAAATAAAAAAATAAAAAATTAGTTTTCATGACCCAAGGTGACCAACAATGGGAGGCTCCTTGTGCGGGAGAAAAACACAAGTTCCCCTCCACATAGCCACAGGTCGGGAAAACAATTTTCCTTCCGTAATCTATGCGTGCCAGTATTGTGCTAATGCTGTACTTAGCTTCGATTCAACTCCCTCACTCATTTGTGTTGTGTGTGTAAAGCAAGCTCCTTCAGTACTTGGTACGTTATTAATGAATATATAGCAGTAACTACATAGTTTATGTACACTCAGAGATAATCATAAAAGACACAAAACGCAAGCCGAGACAGAAGAAGATTAATATCTGAATGACTTTTGGCAAACAGAGGAAAACGAATTACAAGGCAAGGTTCCAAGAACTAACACTACGCTTGAAGGGTAGATTTTTTTATCCAACTGCACGGAATTACTGTGGATTTGGTGGCCGGCTGTTTGCAGCAGAGACCCTGGAGCCCCACTCCAGTAGCTCTTTGCTGGTATCAT
Organism: Saururus chinensis; assembly: GCA_035235625.1. Classification (NCBI taxonomy): domain Eukaryota; kingdom Viridiplantae; phylum Streptophyta; class Magnoliopsida; order Piperales; family Saururaceae; genus Saururus; species Saururus chinensis. The sequence continues at coordinate 37,430,270 of CP141142.1, forward strand.
CCTTGTGAACTATCACATCAATGAAGCACAAGCTGCCCTTCTTCTCCCCTGTCGCCATCTCAATTGCTTCTATCAGTGCAGCTTCAGTTTGGACCTGTAAGGAAGAAAAAAGGAAAATAATGTCCCCTGTTTAGAATTGGAAACCTTGCAGATTCACAACATCAATTCAGTGACTACCATTTCTTCACTTCATGCAATGCCTACCTTAGCAGTCCAGCATTTGCCCTCGCCGTTATGGATGGCTTCCACCAATCCAGTGTAGTTCCAGTTCTTGATGACATTGTAGGGCCCATCATGGATTTCGACCTCAATTGTGTATCCCCCGTTGTTAATGAGGAAGATGATGCTGTTCTGTCCACATCGTAACATGGTTGATACATCTTGCGCAGTTACCTACATAATCAATCAACTAATGAAACATACATTCCCGATCAATGCTTGCTATGGTTTACCAAAAACGGATCCAAGTAATAAGTACTATGAGAGCAGACAATGATTAACAAGTATTAAATACCTGAAAGCTGCCATCTCCAATGCAAGCAATGACCCGTTTATCCTTCGCAGCTTGTGCATATCCCAGCGATGCACCCACTGACCAACCAATAGATCCATATTGCATTTGGAACTCGTACCTGCAATTCCAATTTTGAGTTCATTATTACTATGTCGGTTGAGAACATGAATCAACTCATTTAAGTGCAACTTGGAAATTTTAATCAACATACCCGCATCCTTCTGGCAATTTCAGCTTCTGGCAATTGAACCATGAGTCGCCAGTTTCAGCAATGACAGCAGTCTCACCAGACAACATTTTCTGTATGTGCTTGAACAGCACATTCACCCTCAGGGGCTCATTTGGCTGGGACTCAGGAGGAACACCGTCAGACACAAAGATCCGACGATAGTTCTCAAGAGCGCTAGTGTTGCGCTTAATCCTCTTAGCCAATGCTGGAAGAAAGTCCTTCATCAAAACGCAACCAAATGCTGGACCATTTCCAACGACCACACGATCAGGCTGAACCACGATGGCCTTTTCCTTCTTGAGGAGCAGGGAATAACCAACTGAGCTGTAATCATTGAAGATGGGGCCAGCAAAAATGTAGGCATCTGCAGACTCTACAATTTCAGCGCAGAAGCTTGTGCTCACAGCCCCCCAGTAAGTCCCGATGAATTGTGAGTGGGTTTCAGGGACTAAACCTTTTGCCGAAGGCATTACAGCCATTGCATAGCCAGAGGCATCAGCAAGTTCTACAAACGTCTTGCAGGCTTTTGCCACACGAAGTTTTGGCCCAGCAACCATGACAGGCTTCACTGCCTTATTCAAGAACCTTACAGCAGCCTCAACTGCTGCTTCTAGTCCCTTGTGGTTGCTCAATCTGCATGTAAAAAATGAAAGTAAGATTAATAACAACTAAGACAACACATTGAAGTGGATCCATTTATCTGACAAACAAAATTCTGAAATCAAGGGTCAGGATTCTAGTAGTTGTCACCAACTACGGAACATAACAGCCCAGTACAAATGAATGGGAGCAAGCGATTGAGTGGATTGTCGAGAAATGAATAAGAAGACTGATCAGTGAATATTGAATTAGAAACATATTGATAGGTTGGCATAAAAGGAAAAAACAATTGTAAAATGAGAACTGCAAAAACAAAACTCTAGATTTGATCTCTATAAACTACCGCTCTAGAATTATAAAACTCATGGGGGTAGTATAGCAATGTTTATCACTATATCAATTCCCTGAATACAATGTGCTCCCTTCACAAATCAATGCAAAAATAAAGAAGCAACGGTACACACTGCCCTGTAGGAAATAGGATGACTAGATGAGCAAGAACACTCATTAAAGCACTTGCATTCCGTATTTTTATGCATCATGATGTAAAATCTAGGCATCCCAAGCAGAAGAATAACGAAAAAACGCATGATTTGTAGCGTCTATGAATGGCTAAATTCAGAAATAATAGAATTTAACACCCAAGTGGAGCAAAGGACCAATGCCCAGAAACGGAAACGCCCAAACCTCTTTCCGAAAAGTATTAATCATCAGTGACCCCATGTCCTCAACCAAAAACAAATTTTACAAACAATAAAAACCCGTTCAGCATACACCTCGTCCCCTTAAGAGAAAAACAGAGAAAGCTCACAAAATTTAGTAAAAGAATGATTTGCATAAGCCATAATTTATTTGTGATACCCGTTTTCTAATTTCAGAGAAAGTAGCTTCTCATATGTAAAATTTGTAAATCTCTAATTTTCATTTTAAAAAAAAATTGACATGCAAATCAATGCAAATATAACAATAACCCATATAAGAAAATTTTCACAAATCCCTTTAAACATGCCCCAATCATTCCATAAGAAAGTCAAGAAACAGATCTTTCACTGCAACATTTGCCAATCTCTATGAGAAAATGCATGCAAATCAGTGCCAACAATCATGCTCACAACTACAATCTTTAAAAATCCCATTAATGTATATGTAACAACTCCAATGAAATATCTGCTTATAAATAAAATGAAAAACAAAAAAAAAATAGAAGAAAGGGCAGGAAGCTCACTTTGGGGAGAGGAAGAAGGGAACGGGCTCCATGGCAAAGGTGGGGTGGGGGATTGCGGGGAGGTTGCAGCTGATGCTAATGTAGACGGGCTTGCTCTCCTTGAGCGCGGTGGAGATGGCCGTGTCAATCAGCTCGTGCGCGTCGTCCAGGTTGGTCACCACAGCCTGGTAGCAGGTCACCGTCTGGAAGCAGCGCAGCTCTTGGCTGAAGTCCGCCAGGCCAATGGTGTGGTGGAGCACCCGGTTGGTCCCGTAGTCGTTGGAGTTGGGTCCTCCGACGATGCAGATGACGGGGAGGTTCTCGCTGTAGGCGCCGGCAATGGCGTTGAGGACGCTGAGGCCCCCGACGGTGAAGGTGACGGCGCAGGCTCCGACGCCGCGGGCGCGGGCATAGCCGTCAGCGGCGTACCCGGCGTTAAGCTCGTTGCAGCAGCCGACGAGCCTGAGGGCGGGCTCGGCGATGAGGTGGTCGAGGAGGGTGAGGTTGAAGTCGCCGGGGACGGCGAAGACGGAGTCGACGCCGATCTGGGCGAGGCGCCGGGCGAGGTGGCGGCCGAGGGTGGCGTCGCAGGGGGAGGAGGCCTGGCAGGGGTGGAGCGCGGTGGCCGAGGCGGCGGGGAGGTGGCCGATGTCGTTGCACGCAGGCTTCGCCACGTCCAGGCTTCCGATTTTCGTGTCCATGTCGTGTCGAATGTTGGTTAAGCAAGCAGCGAGTGAGGGAGAGGGAGTGAAGAACTGGGCTTTGGTGGGTTGGGGAAGAAAGGCGCGCTGCGCGGGGGTTATATAGTGGGCTTTAAGCTGAGCTGGGCCTGGAAACCGGCGGCTGGACCGGGTTTGGTGCGACCGCGGCGGTTAACCGGGATTGCCGTGGCGGTGGAAAGTGGTTTTTCTGGTTTCTGTCTATAAATAAATGTCGGTGCCATGAACGGTGGTCGGACATTCTGGAAATTCAACATTTTGATCACCATTCTCATCAATAAAACTGAAAATGATTTTTTTAAAATTTTAATATGTATTAAAATATTTTTTCCGTCGTACTTTTGGTTTGAATTGTGCTGTGATCATTACAAAAAAAAAAACAAGAATTATACTAAGATTAAAATATTAATAAAAATATCACATATCTTACGTGGAACAGGTTTCTTTTAGTGTGGGTGAACCGAACTAGCGGGTTGCCACGCACAAAGGGCAGATCCACGTTAAAGCTAAAGTAGCTTGTAATATAATAATAATTTTTACCTATGCCCATTGAATGACCTATGCCTAAAATTACTTTAACTCTTATTAATAAGTTGGAGGCTATGTTAGTTATAATCACATATTTTAATTTTTTTAATAATATCTTTATTATAAATTTTATTATATATATATATATATATTTATAAGAGCTCGGGTTCATATTAATTTTTTTTATATATATATTAACTCCCTTTATTAAAATTTTTACGTTAGCCAAAGTCACGCGAATTGGGCCAGGGGAGGGAAGGAGGGATGTGATGTCCCCCGCCAAAGGGAAAACCATGTCCCCTTCCGGCGGGACTTAAGTAGGCTGGTTTGACACTTTGACTCTTTGGTCTTCCCAAGTTTAAAAAACTGAAAAACCCTTTGTGATTTTAAAGTGCGTGTCCCACACGTGAATAATCTGATGGCTTCTATTTTAAAGGTACATATTTTGACACGGTTCATTAATTAATCACACGATTAGGCTATAACTAAATTTGGTTGCCCCATAGTTAATGATGAATTAATCAAGTAATTAAACTATTGGTCTTAATTAAGACAGTCTTGCGGAGGGGGTTTACTTAATTACTAAAATAGGTTTTAATTAAGAATGTTTTGCGGAGAAGGAGACGATATGGGCAAATCTTGCAATTTGGGATGGGTGGTCAGCGCTTACTTTAAATAGTCCTTTTGGGGGATATTCTCTATGATTCGATAATTAGGGTCGATAAATGGTCATTTAGGGGGATATTCTCTATATGATTCGATAATTAGGATCCATGACGCGTACGTTAAGTATATATTAAAGTATGTGTGTTACTTGTATGCGCTGCCGATTTTTATGATAAATGGTCTACTTGGAGGGTATCATAGGATGACCACGAGTTGCACGAGTAGAGCACGACGTTAACCGGCGGCTCAGAACAATAGGCCTCAAGGCGGAATCGTTAGGTGGGACCAATTGAGATGACGACGTTTCCGGCAAAGTGAACATGGGCTTGGTCAGGTCTGGAGTCAGGAAGGCAAGCTATGGTCGCAAACAACAAACTGTTTTTGGTAAACTTAGTAACGACAATGCATGGTTCAACGTGGACCATAACTCGGTTTAGAAAGTATAGGGTGTTTTTATTGTCCGTACGTCAATTTATGTCCACGTCTGTTAGTTTTATTTGGAAAGAACATTTATTTTGTCCGGGCCGGACACACACGTATAAGAATAACAGTATCCGCGAATGTCTGCGTTTATTATTTTTATCTAACATTCTCTAAAATATAATAGTAATTATTATTAACTATTAAAAAAAATATAATTTAATTTTTATATAATATTTTATGACAGTTTTAACATGCTATATAGACACTTAACAACTTAAAAACATGAATATAATACTTATATAGTATTTTAGGATAGTCTTAACATGCTACATAGGTACTAGACAACTTGAAAATATAAATATAGAATTTATATAACATGTTAGGATAATCTTAACATGTTGCATAGGTATTAGATAACTTAAAAATATAAATATAGTACCTAAGTAGCATGTTAAAATCATTTTTATATACTACAAAAATTTTAAAAAATTTAAATTGAAATAAAAATTTAAGTGTTAAAATATTGTTCGTCCGTGTCCGTAGCGGACGGACTTACACAAAATATAATATAGACTAGGGCTGACATAGATAAGAGTTATTTAAATGATGGACAGACATGAACAACCCTATGTCTGTGTCTATTTCCGTCCGTGAACACCTCTATTAGAAACACAAGTGATGAGTCAAACATATGGCCCACAAATCTGATACTCACAATCATAGGAAGGGTTGGTAATGGGGCCGGGCTTGGGCCTACCCAAGCCTGTCCACTTAGAGCCTGAGCCCGTTAAGCCCAATTATTCACAACCCATTTAAAAGTAAACGGTCATGAACCAGTTCCGAGCTCTTAATAGGCTATAACTAACTATATTCAACTTAAAAGGAGTTATTTTTGGCCTTATAAGAAGATGTAACTTAAACATATAGTGAAATTTGATTTTTAGGGTCAAATATTGTAACATCCGGGAATTTTCTAAATTTTTGAAGTTAACTATGGGAAATTAGGGTGTTGGACCCCTTGAGCTCCTTGTTGGAATAACTTATTCAATGTTTGAAATTACTTTCTGAAAACCTATATGGATGGAAAGTAGACAGAAAGACTTTTGAAACACCTCTAAGAACGTGCAAATCAGAGTTCAGATGAGGGAGATATGACCATTCGAAGTTGAATATAGCGCGTAGGGCCCGTTTACCCGAATTGGATACATAAATTGGCCGTTTAAGTCACTTTACGGGCCTAATTATTTTTATGATAGAAATTAATAAAAATAGGCCCAATTAGCCCAACTCTTAATGGGAATAGAAAACTCTAATCTCTATGCCTATAAAAAGGCTAATTAGGACTAATGAAAAAAAAAAGTTTTTGGGGACCGAAGGAGGAAAAGCTGGCGAAAGAGTTTTCCGGCAAGGCTTCAACAGTAGTGGACGACGACAAAACGGCAATTAAGGTAGGATCTTTATTTTAGACTTCAAGTCGAATGTAGTAGTGGTTTATTGATTAAATTCAAATGCAAAGGTGATTTCTACAAGCAATTACTGTTTTGATAGTTTTAATGAACAATACCTTTGTTCGATTGTTTGTAATTTTTAAGAACGGTAATTTCCTGTCTACCGGTCGGTTCTTCCTCAGCGGAGGCCGGCTAGTCACCGGCAGGACTCAGGATAAGGTGGTCGAAATCGCTATCAAACGGTGGGCCAACTAGCCCCTATCCTGCGCCTAACCGAGGCGGCGGCTGTAACGGCCAGCAGTGAATAGTTGACGGAGGAGAAAGGTAGAGCCTTTGGGCATTGGGTGGAAGAGTAGCAGCCACCCACCGCTGGTAGGGCCAGTGCCATTAGAATCATTGCTTGACAACGATTCATCCCAGCCTGGGCCTGCCGCAAGTGGTAAGCCGGCAGTGGGCAGCAGGCGTTGGCCGCGCAAAGAAATCCATGGCAGATCCAGGTGCCGACGGGCGGAAGCACCAGTGCTTGGGCATTCATCTTGGCAACCCCGGCGTGGGCGATTTTGGTGGTGCTGGAAAACTAAACCGGCGCCATCCGCCACCGCCACCCGCAGCCCTATGGGCATCTCCACGAGGAAGACGACCCGCAGCCGGGTTTGCAGGTCTGGCCCGTTTCGGGCTGGAACTATAGACCCGACCCGGGTTTATATAAAAAAATAAATAAACAAAAAGAGAAAAGTATCGAATCGGGTCTGGTTCAGATATCTTCACCTATTGGAAAAAATTATAGAAAATTATTTGTGTATCTAGAGAGGGGTGGGAGTGTTTTGACCAAGTTTCAGATTGAGAAAAAATCCCAAAGACTGCAAAATGACCCTTTTACCGTTATAGTTAAATTACTGTAGGTAAACCACTTACCCGACTTCAGCCTATGAGTTGATATAAAAATTGGTAAAATTCTCAGTGAGAGTTTAATGTGTAACCTAATTATAGTCCAAACCATTTAGTGAGGAAAAATCCCAGTAAGTAGTTGATTGACCCTTTTGCCCTTAGGGTTTATAGTAAACCGTTAGTCAAAACTTAGGTCAGTTCAAGGGGTTCACAACCCTGTCACACGCCAGGAAAATTACACAGAGTCCATGAAGTCAAGTAGCACGCTTGAGTTCAATTTTGGATCCGTCAGATGTCAATAAGGCATTAAACAAAATAACAGAAATACCCTTTGAGTAAACGGCTGACATTCGTGTGAATGGAAGCGTGAGTCAGTTGCAAAGTGGAGCCTTCTGAAAGGTTAATGACTTAAAATAAATAGAAGGGCAGTGAGATGACCAAATGACCCTAGGGAGGGTAGCATACCCTAAGTGGTAGAATTACCCTAATGCCCTTAGGGGGCAGTATGTTCTGTTTCCGTTGAAATGGATAACCTAGCAACCAACCGTTAGGGTGCCTTAGAATGACGTTAAATAGCTTCAAAAGGAAGGGGTGTTTCTAGTAAGAGACACGAAGACTTTGACAGGTCACAGTGTCATGGGAAACAAAGGGAATGACCCTAATTCTCAAGGTTTAAGGCAGTGTATTACACGTGTTTGCAACCGAGTACATCTATCGACTAGAGTGTTATATGTAACTCGTGGGATGCGTTAAAGTTGTTTACACTTTCGGACTTAAACTAGCTGAGCCCTAGCCCTGCAAATGAGTGCAACGGGCCTTCGTTTATTATCTATGTACCTGTGTGATTGCATAGTATATATGTTTTATTCTGATGCTTGCATTTATTATCGATGCACTGATTTACATGAGTAACTTAAGATTAATGAAGTTTAATCAAGAGACATGGGTTCCTATTGGATTAGGGGGAGAACATCTAATCAAAATAATGACTAAAATACCCTCATTAGGGTGGGGACACATTCATGGAGTGAACGGAGCCCTGACATAGAATTTTACCTTGGTTAATGAACCGAGGGTGGTTATGGGATGTTCTCTGAGTCTTAGCTCAATGGATGAGCTATTTATTGGGCCGATTCACAAGGTGAAGAGGACCAAAACGGTTGAGCGGATACTGGACTGGATGAAAATATTCTAGTCTAAGTTTTAGATGTTTGGTGGAGTCAATAGTCATAAAGACTTGAGGCTTCTATGGATACATTAGTAATGTCTTATAAGACATTTTCTCCCTGAGTTGGGATGGTGGAGATTGTAATATGCTTCTTCATCGCCACGACGGTTTGGGTATCAACCAGAGGGTCTTTACCGCGGTCTCCTGCAGGTCTTCTTAGGGCTATTTAGTGTGTACGAAAAGCGGAGTTGTTTGAGCATCATGGAAGGCTTGTATTTCTCGCCAATCTGTGTTGATGAGCACAGTTGGGATCCTCTTCTCCAGATTCGTGGTAGGCAACTAACATCGGGTGATGTTGGCCCGATCCAAAAAATATTAATAAAACTTTTTGTCCTTTGGAAGCTCTTCTCCTGAAGGCGGAGATGTTCCATTGTAGTAGTAGTTGTTGTTGTTTGGTTTGGTTGGTTACAGATTCACCAGGCGAGGACAAGTGAGACCAAGACAGGAGAGCACAAGAAGTTTATGTATTTCTACAACTCCTGTACATAAATGTTTCACTAGCGTGAGAGTCAACTTAGTTGTTTATTTTCATAGGGATGATGGACTTGTACTTAGATGGATGAGCTGTTCTTTATGAATTTTTAGATGTGAATATATGATTTGATATCCGTATTTGTGAACCCCAATTATCATGGCCTGGATACTTAACTGAATGGTTTGTTTTGTATTCAAGAAAGAAAAAAAAATTTCACTACTTACCGTTCATGCTATTTAAAAATGCTTTTAAAAATTCGGGTCATAATAAATATTAGTTAAAAATTACTAATCTATTATTTTTGAGATAAAAGACAAATATAAATTTCTAAACCCCAACATCCGTAAACTAATCAGTCACACAATGTAAGATGACCATTGTCTTTCACTAGACACATTCCATCAAATCTCATCACTCCATTGTAACGTCCCGGATTTTTATTACGATTTTCTGCTATTTTTATCTGATCATTTTCAGCGATATATTGTGATGCTTCGGCGTGTGGCCTCGGTATTCGTAACTGTAGAGCCGGGTCTCGGGTCAGTCGTGGGCCACGGGCCTCGACGCGCGCTTCTAATGTGAAAAATCGTTGAAGAGTGAAAATTGCAGAGGTTAACTGGGAGATAAGAAAAAAGAAAAAAAAGGATCGGGCTCGATCCGGAATCCTCTCGAGAGTGAACAGTGCGCCGCCCACCCCCCTTCCGGCGTCTCTCTCTCCCAGCCGCCGCCGGCCGCCGCCACTGGCTCCGCCTGGCTGTGCGACGGCAGGGGGGCCGCCGTCTTGGCCCCACGGCCGCTCCGCCGTCCACCCTGTCTCGCCCCTGTTCTGCCGGCCGACTCTGCTCTCTCTCTGTTTGTGCTGTTCCGCTGCCGCCACTAGCCGGAAAGGCTTGGCCGGCCGGCTATGGTCCCGCCTTGGGCCGGCGACGACGGGAGGCCACCCCTCCCGGCTCCAGTGGTCCTCTTCCGCCGCCTCGGCCTCCGCTCTGCCTCTCCCCTGTTTTTCCCGTTTCCGCCACAGTTTATCTATTTGGTGCTGTGGCGGCGCCGGCGATGGCCGAGGGGCTCCGTCCCGCCTCCGTCCGGCCAGCCACAGGCCGGCGACAGCAGGGCCGCTGCCCAAGCCAGCCCGTCAGCCCGGCCAGCTTCTTCCTCCTCCCCCGGTTAGCTCCATTTTCTCACTGTGATCCGATTTGAGCCGCCACCGTGGGCCGCCAAGGCCCGACCGGCCGGCCACGGCTCCGCCCTGGGCTGGCGATGGCGGGAGGCCATCCCTCCCGGCCCGGTGGGCCTCCGTTCCGCCGCCCCATCCTCAGATCGACCTCTGCCCTGTTTGCACCGCGCACACTGTTTTGCTCAACAGTAGCAGCCGGTGATGGCCGGCAGTGGCCAGCCGACCACCGTGGGTTCTGCCCCAACCTGGCGACGGCCAGGGACGGCCCCCAACCGGTCAGCTCCACCTCCACCTCCGCCCCTGTGCATTTTTCCTCCGACCAGATGCCTTCACCTTCATTGTTTCGCCGACGTTTGGTTTTGGTGGAACAGAGGCCGGCAGTTGTGAGCCATGGACGATGGATGATGGACCTCCGTCTAGCTCTGCCTCGGCCAAGCGACGGCCAAGCCGCCTCGTCGGCACCACCCTGACCCGATTTGATCCGCCTCGCATCTCCCTTGTTTTTGTCTGTGACAGACTTTGGGGGCTGCGCCGGCGAGAGCCAGCCTTCGGCTCGCCTCTTGCCGACCAGCCTTGGGATGACGACGGTAGGACTGCCCCTTGCTAGGTCTACCGCCCCCACAGCTGCTCCGCCTAGGCTGGTTTCCCCCGGTCGGTCCCTCTTCCCTGTTTTGGTTTGAAGGGAATTGTGGCCGCGCTGGTGGTGAGCTTATGGTCGGCCGGCCTCGGCCTAGCGGCACTGGTGTAGCCACCTCCACCCAGCTCTACCCGGTTACTAGGGCCCTGGCGTCACGGGCCAAAGCTGCCAGTAAACCCCTGTTCATCGTTGTGCCCCTAGGGTTTTCTACCCGTTATGGGCCATCGGGCATCGTTGGATGTCGAACACCCTTGGACCACCTTAGTGTGGCAGGTTTCAGCCTGGGGATGGCTGGCCGCCCTAGTACGGCACCGCCCATCTTCTTTCGGCATGGGCCAGGTTCCCCTCTGCCGATTGTGTCTGACCGCTCTATAGAGTGCCATGTGTTGCCCTTTGACCGTCTTACCCTCGCCGAACGCCGATTGGCCTCTAGTCGGCCTACCTCGACACGACAATGGCAAAGGCCATCTTTGTCGGTCACCACCCTTGGGCATGGCCCTACCGCCCTTATGAGCTTTGGGCCGACACCGTCTAGCCCTCTCTTCCCTCCCTTTGGCTGCGTGTGCAAGTAGCTGCGCGTGCGGGTTAGGGTTTAGGTGCCATTTTGACACCGCCTGACCGTCGGATGGCTCTGCCATCATCTGTATTTGACCATAGGAGTCCACCTCTCCTACGTCCTTCAGTGTCGCCCTCTGCCCTTATGTGGGCCCTTGTGAATGTGAAATCGACGCCGTTGGGTGCTGTCCACGGCCGATTTCGACGTCTTGTGATCGGTTTGGTATTGTTCAACCACCGGTCGAATTTTAGTGAGTACACCCTGCCTTTCGGTCGCACCTGCCACTCGTTGGCACGATCTTTCTCCCGGCCGCCCCTAGTGTGCCGCCGTGGATCACGGATTTTGCCGCGTTGATTTTGACATCCCATTTGGCCGTGTGTAGTTCCAGCGCTTCCTAAACCTCGGGACAACAACTCTCTCAGCTGGGCAATGGTTTTGACCGCCGACTCCGCCACCGATGCTGCCACCGTCGTGTGCTCGCCATAAACGTCATGATTACGAGGTAGGGGAGCTTTGAACTCGTAAATTCATGACAGCATGCTTTGAATGAGTAGCAACATGCTAGGCTTGTATGATTTCACGTTTTGGATATTAAATCATGACATGTATGCATGATGTAAGATAGTGAATTATGCCACTATGAAATACATGTATGTATGTGAGTTGTAAGCATGTTGTATGTGTATGGTGTATGATGTATGCACTAGTGATGGCTAGCGAATATGTTAGTGTGCTATGTATGTGTATGATGGACATGCTAGTGATGGCTAGCGATGTCGAGTAAGTTACGTATGTGGACTGTGTGGGCAGAGGTATGGGCGATGGATTGTAAGATTGGTAAGGGTTTGGTATGAAGTTGGATGTGGATTTGGATGGGTAAGTGCATAACAGAAGGCAGAGAAAGTAAGTTTGAGGAGCGAGGATTTGAGATGGGCCATTTTGGTTTGGAGTATACGTCAGGGGTTCGGTAAGTAAGAAGACTTAGGCTTGGAGCCTTATGAAGGTTTATTAGACAGTAAGAGCGTGCATAATTGTACAAGCATAACATACAAATTATGAAGTGAAAAGTAAGTATAATAAGTGAGGAATTAAGTAAGAGATGATAACGGGGATCTGCTGAGAGAAGCTCAGTTTGACGATGTAAGTAAGATGTCCGACCGTGAGGTGGATGTCCGAGGATGTATGCGTACGTAAGGATTTGTGTACGGTGAGCTATGTTGTGGCTTGGACGGGTAAGTGAAGTCTGTTGCCCCGACGAACTAGGGTTTCGATCGGGCTCAGCTTCAGTTTGATCAGTCGAGGACTGAGAGGTTGTGTGACATAATTGTACCGCATAATATACTTAATTCAAACTTGAATTATGAGAACGTTAATAATAGCATTGTGAGTTTGAGACCTGAGGGTTCGACGGATTAAGTTCCGTGCTTGAGCTAGCCGATGATGAATCGGCTGAGCACTTCTTGTGTCTTGCCATGGTGGTTATCCTGCGGGATTTTTGTCTGTGTGCTATATAGAGCACCGAACGTCTGATGCTCTGTTGAGAGCGATGTATGTTTGATTTGGTCTGTGTGCTGTATAAGCCCAGACGTTTGATGCTCTATTGAGAGCGAAGTATGTTTAATTCGGTTTGTGTGCTGTACAAGCCCAGACGTTTGATGCTCTGTTGAGAGCGTTGTATGTTTCCGCCCAAGAGTGGCACTGTACGTTTCTGCCCAAGTGGCACTGTATATTTTCTGCCCAAGAGTGCCAATGGCACTATAAGACCCCTTATGGTGGGCAATTTTCTGGCACTATAAGACCCATTATGGTGGGCAATTCTATAGCACTATAAGACCCCTTATGTGTGGGCAATTGTATGACCCCTTGTGTGGGTGTATGTTTGAGTGCTCAGGTAAGTAGTATCATGGATCTACTCTTACCTGTTTGATCCAGTGCCCCATGAGCATTGGTGTACCTTACCTTCGGAAAAGTCCATGGCGTCTAGTCACTCCTCGGAGGTTAAGGTGATGCCCAAGTGGCATTCTTTTCCTTTTCGACGTTGGAGCTTATTAGCTGTAATGAGCTTCAGTGGTCGATAGTATGTATACGACTGTATGACTGAGTTTGTGCGTTTCTGAGTAAGCGTATGATGATGAGTATGTGCACGACTGTAAGATTGAGGATGAGTATGATCGTAAGAGTGTAAGTTTGAGCACGACTGTAAGAGTGTGAGTTTGAGCACGACTGTAAGAGTTTGAATATGAGGTCGTACGAGTAAGTGTAAGATTGTACGAGTAAGGTAGTACAAGTACGTGTAAGCTGTATGAGTATGCCTTTGATGGTATGAGTAAGTTGTATGACCCTGAGTAAGGGTGTTTGTGTACGTTTGATACGATGGTGTGTTATGCCTGCTTATATGCTTATGTGCATAATTATGTTATACGTTGTTTGCCTCATGTTGAGTTGCATGTCGCATGTTTTATGAACTTATTGAGTTCACCGTTTAGGATTTCCCCTACTGGGTATTTTCCTACTGAGTATGAAAATACTCACCCTACTTCTTTTAGCCCCGTTGTTGGGGAGGCTTTTGCAGGTTGTGTTGGTGAGCTCCTGGAGTTGGATGCTCGTCTATGCTGTGGATTGTTTCCCCCTCGACTCAAGTATATTTGGTGCCACGATCTGATGTATTTGATGAGAGTTAAGTGTATGTATTCTGGACTTTTAATTTGGATCAGAGTAGACTGTTTATGAGACTTGTACTCGGGGACACCTGGGAGTTATTTGTATTTAAAAATCCATGATCATGGTAATTTAGTCGTACGTGTGTTTTCGAGTAGCGCCTGAGGATATTTGATTTGACGGTACGATGTTTAACCGTATAATGTTTTAAAATTATAAACTGTTTATACAGGTTTTGATTTTGTCATTTTGACTCCGATTTAACGTATATAAAAAAAATTCTATGAGTTTTAAGGAAAAGGGATGAAAAATCTCAGGCGTTACATCCATGCCCCCATTAACAAACACTTTTAGATTAACAACAACCTTGCTGACAAAAAATCATACTTTTACTCCCTCTAGTGATAATTTTTTTTAAGGAGTATTAAAGCTCTGGTGATGTGTTTGTTTTTTTAGGGGTTTGAATCCATGTATTAATCAAAAGGTAGGATACAAAGAGAGAAAGAAACAAAATAGTTTACAAAATTCTTTGCACAATTCCTGTCACTATATAGGGAAAAAAAGAAGAGGAAAGTGGGATTTTGAATCATTAAGTTTTTAGTTCAATTTATAACATTATTAATTTAATCGGTGCCAAGGGTTCCTTTACCAACTCTTTGTTTCATTAGTTTTCATTCGGTACAAATATTTCTTTTTTGAGAGAACAAAAAAGTTGGCATATCAGTGTCGTGGCAGGTTGCCTGTTAAAAGAAAAAGTTGGTTTCTAAATGAAAATCTTGTATTCATTTTCGCTTATATATATACATTGCATTGCTTCATGTATTCTACAATAGTTATGATAGAGGATTTTGATTGGTCTTTGCAATCAATATAGAGGTATGTACCTTTGATTCACATGATACCATTTATGCAGGACCAAGATTAAGCTTACAACAACAATCTATCCCCCATATTTTTTTGGTGGAAGCATGTAAAAATAAAGGTTATATACATAGTGAAGCTATCACCCAGGGGTACAATTGCACAGTTATTGAATTGAAGATAACAAAGTTAATGTGTAATCTTGTGCAGTATAAAATTGGTTGCATTGTTTCGATGACAACAAACTTATTGGAAATGCGGCCTCTCTGGCAGAAAACTCTTTTAGATTAACACAACCTTGCTGGAGTCATTGGTGCAAATCTTCTTCCTTCATACTTAAATGTAACAACATCGTCTTCAATGTAAGTATATCATCCAACTTGTGCAATAAAGACTTTTTCAATGTCAGAAATCTTTGCTGAATCAAACAACTGGGTTCAATCTAGAACGCAAATCCATGCAGAATGATCAACCTGAGTTAGCCCCAGCCACCATATGCAGACTGGACAAGAAAAATAGCTCTATTTGCCATATGTTCTGTGTGGACCACCGTGAGATGCATGCGGAAACAATTGACTCGCTCAATAACAGTTCACTTGTTTTAATAAGTACATCTTTTTTTTTTAAACAGTAATCAGCAGACTTTACCTTGCAGCATGCTCAGGTCTCCTCAGGCTTAAAACAACAAATGAGCAGAGGGATGAAAGTCTTTCCATTTGTGAGAATTCACAATAAGTGAAGAGAGCAGAAGACTTGAGAAAAAAACCATGCTTCCCTCCTTAACGTTAACTTCAACTTGCAAACCTGGGTGACATGTTTTCAAATTTTGGTCAATCAGCTGCTTTACTTTTTTAAAATTAAAGTGCACAACTAGTGAAAGAAAGAACAAGTCAATGAAGAGAAAATATTGCAATTAAAGTAGCAAGAAACAATGTGTCACATATTTACATTACGCATCAAGCTTCCCAGTACCAATACGCTTGAGATCATTTGCTAATATTGTTCCATAAACAAAAGATGTAATAATATATTTGTTTCACCTAACAAGGACTGTAAATATCAAAGAGTAACTTGAAATTTCCTCAATACAACTGTATTAAATGGTTAGAACATTCATCCTCTTGACTTGTCTATAGCTTTTAATGTCCAAGTCCAAACGGAGAAAAACACCAACAACATTTCAGCCCTAGGACATTGAGGGAAATTAATACACATTTCAGCCCCTATTGACTCCCAAACTCTCATCCCCCTTCATTGAGGAAAATTATTTACTATTCCTATAATATCTTCCGGGAGTACATCCCATGTTGATTATTAAGATCAATAATGTATACTCTCTTAGTCCAAAATTAATAGTTCCATTTGGCAAAAAAAATTGTTGATTTAATATTTTATTACTTTTTTAAAAACCCACTTAATTATGAAAAAATACAAGATTTTAAATAATTATTTGGTTTTATCTTTCACCCGTTAAAATTATTTTTAAGAATTATTATCAAAGTACAAAGAAAATATAAAAATATTTAATATTGATAGACTTAGTCGGTCTAGTTGCGTGTGATTACCTTAAAATCGAACCCGACATGAATAGTTATTTGGTTTCAACTTAAAAATCCAAATCTAACCCATGAGGGTTGGGCCAGGTTGGATTTTACCACATACCTTGTCACGCCCTGGCACACGCTACCCCCAAGCCAAATCCGGTCGAAGAAGGAAGCGGTACGCGACATGATGAAGTATAGTTGGATTGCGAAAGACTTAACCCATCCTTGGGTATAAACACAACGGAGTTGCATATATATACTTTATACAAAAGCAAAATGAACAAAGAAAATGACAACTTAATCAATGCATTAGTCCACTCAAACCTACAAACTTAGTCATAAATAAGCTTATACACGACTAAAATAAGTCTAAGCCAACAATGACTAATAACAGTGCGAAGTATAATTTCAACATGATAGAAACAAACTATATGTAAAACCCATCATCTTTATGAATCACCTCTCAATGATCAGCGTCAACCACATGCTCCCACATAAAATCCATCTGAATAACTTGCATGACACTACATGCAACCCCAAAACAAAACATAAACAAAGAGGGGTGAGCCAAAGCTCAACAATAGTTTTACTATGGAAAGGAAATTCATAATGACAACACAAACATAATTAATCATGACATTCATCATATAAGCATTCACCATGCCCAGTCAACATGGAACAATTTCATAAGCCTAAGCCACCCATGCATCATGTCATAATTTATATTCCATAAGCATATACTTATGCCCTTGTATGTCATGCTATATATAACATATCTCATCAACACATGGTCATGCTATTTACACATTATGCTATATATAACATATTTCATTAACTCATAGTCATGCCACCTACATATCATGCTATATAATATATATTTTATTAACCCAAGGCCATGTCACCTGCAAATCATGCTATCTATATCATATTTAATTAATGCATGGTCATACCACCTGCATATCACGCTATAACCTACATTCCATAAGCACATATCATTCCACCTGTGCATCAAGGGTTCAACCATAGCTCATACACATATATACCTCATGTGTAAGCATATGGAACTTATCATCATAATCACATCCTACATGAAACATTTCTCAACATAAACATATCATATATATTCATTTCTTGATAAAATATTCACCCTGCAATTCAAGTGTCTCAAACACACGATCCTGTAAATATATGTAAATCATACCATAATTACATGTGTAAAATAAGCTTCATTCTTCTTACACAACCTGTGTAAATGAGTATTTTCTTTCATACACATTCAATAATCAATGATAAATGTCTCACAATTGAGAAAAATCATCAACCCACTCACTAAGGACAATCCCTTGCGGGGAATGTCCGAATTGCTATAAAAAGGAAAACTAGAGCATTGGGTAGGTTTCCTAATTAGGAAGGTACCCCCTGCTTGCTAAGGACAATCCTTAGAAAGGAAGGTCCAAATTTCACAAAGGAAAACTAGAGCAACCTGCTCGCTAAGGACAAACCTTGCAGGGTGAGTCTGAATTCCACAAAGAAAAACTAGAGCAGTGTGCTTACTAAGGACAAATCTCTTGCGGGGAGAGTCTGAATTCCACAAAGGAAAACTAGAGCACATGGTAAGCCAGTGCACATAGACATACCATCCTAGATTCTCATGGTCTATATAACTCAACAAATAAACTCATATATGCAATTAACCCATCTCAACCCTAGGAGGCACCATGTTCTTGAAGGAACTCAAAATAAAATTAAATCTTTTCAGACCCAAAATTGATTCGATAAACCTTTGAACGATTCAATCCAACATCCAATGTTATCCAATCGATCAATCATGGATAATTATGATTAATCCTTGTTTATAAATCATTTTCATGATGCATGCCAAATGTTACATACATGAACAAATGCTAAACAAGTCCAAGTATAAGTAAACATACTTAAATCAGTCCACATGAGCATGAAACATGATTCATTTGTGTCCAATAACATCATAAACATCTACGCAAGAGTGTACAATAGTGAGAGTATGCAAAACTAAGCTAAGACATGTGGAACATGAACAAATTATAATCAATGTCATTTATGTGTGCATCTATAATTTTATCATAGTCCTACCCTACTGGAATCATATAATAAATGTAGTAAAAATATTGAAATACGTGTTCAAGACAAGTATAATATCATGCTAGACCTAGTCAAGTATAAACATATCTATCCTTAAACTAAAACATGAGAAACATGATTCACCTAAAAGTAATATAACATGTGCAAGCATATATATATATATACATATGTCATCATGGTTAAACCTACTGGAATCATCAAGAAATCATGAAGTAGTTATTAAACATAAATTTAAGACAAGTAGAGTATCATGCTAAAATTAAGCAAATGTAGCCTAAATCATGCATGAGCTAAATAATAAATTCTAAAATGGCCCTCATGCAATCACAACAATATTTATAGGTAATAATTGTAACGCCCGAGATTTTTCACACATTTTCCTTAAAATTCACGGAAATTTTTTTCAATATAACGTCTGTAAATCGGAGGAAAAATGACGAAACCAAAACCTGATAAAACAGTTTATAATTTAAAACATTAAACATCCACATACGGTCAATCATCGTACGGCCAAAACAAATATCCTCAGGCGCTACTCGAAAACAACCGTACGAATAAATTTGCTATGATCATAGACTTTTAAATACAAATCACTCTCCCAGGCATCCCTGAGTACAAGTCCCATAACAGTCCACTGACTGATCCAAATGAAAGTCCAGAATAAACATCTTATGTTCTCATCTCACCCAATACAGGAGATCGTGGCACAAATAAACTCGCAGAGAGTCAAGCAGATACCTGAGTCAACGGGAATCAATCCACCGCTGAAACGAGCGTCCATCACCAGGAGCTCTCCGCACAACCTGCAAAACCTCCCGTACAACGGGGCTAAAAATAGTAGGGTGAGTATTTTCATACTCAGTAGGAAAATACCCAGTAGGGGAAACCCCAAACGGTGAACTCAAAGTTCAAAAATGCATGCATCATGCAACTCAAACATGAAGCAGTCAACATAATATAATCATATCGTGCACATACGCATACGATCATACTAAATGCACTATCGTGCCAAAGACATACCAAATGCACCACCGTGCCAAAATCATATCAAGGCATCATCGTGCCAGAATCATATCAAAGGCACCATCGTGCCAAAATCATACTATCCAAACAACTTACACAAACACCCTTATCCAGGGTCATACAACTTACTCGTACCACCGTACGCATACTCATACAACATACGCATACTTGTACGACCTTACTCGTACAATCGTATGCTCACTCATACAGCTTACACATACATGTACGACCTTACTCGTACAATCAGACTCGTACGACCTTACTCGTACAGTCTGCACAAAATCATACTTATTGTCTTACTCAGAACCATATTTTCACAATCGTACTCATACTCTTACAGTCGTGCTCATACTCATACGCTTACAGTCTTACTCATACTCATACGCTTACAGTCTTACTCATACTCATACACTTACAGTCCTGCTCATACTCATACACTTACAGTCCTGCTCATACACATACAGTCGTACTCACACTCATACAGTCGTACTCACACTCATACAGTCGTACTCATAATCGTACACATATCAACGACCACTGAAGCTCATTACAACTAATAAGCTCCAGCGTCGAAAAGGAAAAGAATGCCACGGGGCAACACCTTAACCTCCGGGGAGTGACTAGACGCCATGGACTTTTCCGAAGGTAAGGCACACCAATGCTCATGGGGCCTTTGGATCAAACAGGTAAGAGTAGATCCATGATACTACTTACCTGAGCGCGCAAACATAAACACCCACACATAAGGGGTCATACAGTTGCCCACCATAATGGGTCTTATAGTGCCATAGAATCGCCCACCATAATGGGTCTTATAGTGCCATAGAATTGCCCACCATAATGGGTCTTATAGTGCCATTGCCACTCTTGGGCAGAAAACATACAGTGCCACTTGGGCAGAAACGTACAGTGCCACTCTTGGGCAGAAACATACTACGCCCTCAACAGAGCATCAAACGTCTGGGCTTACACAGCACACGTACCAAATCAGAAACATACGTCGCTCTCAGCGAGCATCGGACGTACGGGCTTCATACGACACGCGTACAAAGTCAGAAACGTACATCGCTCTCAACAGAGCATCACACGTCTGGGCTTATACAGCACGCAGACCAAATCAAAACGACGTCGCTCTCAGCAGAGCATCAGACGTCCGGTGCTCTACATAGCACACAGACAACATCCCGCAGGATAAACACCATGGCAAGACATGATAAATGCTCGACCAACTCATCAGCGGCCAGCTCAAACACGGAACTTAATCCGTCGAACCCTCAGGTCTCAAACTCACAACGTTATCATTAGCTGTGCTTATAATTCCAGTTTGAATTAAGTATATTATGCGGTACAATTATGCCACACAAACTCACAGTCCTCGACTGATCACACCGAAGCTGAGCCCGATCGAAACCCCAGTTCGTCAAGGCAGCAGACTTCACTTACCCGTCCACCTCGTGGACAAAACTCATCGTACAACAACCCTTACCGTCTTACACTTTGCCATCCATCTTATGGCCAAAACCTCTTACACTGACATCCTCAAATAACGCTCCTCAGAGCCAACCCAGTTGTCGCTCTCTTACTTATATCTCACTTATTATACTTACTTTTCACTTCATAATCTGTACGTTATGCTTGTACAATTATGAACACTCTTACTGTCTGACAAATGCCCAACATACAATCCACCCCAAACTGATCCATTCTAATCCTTGCCCGTCATACTCATATCCTCTGTCATACGCTTACACAACCGCATCCAAATTCAGACAGAGCTTCTGTCACCTCTTACTGTCCATCGCCCATATCTCTGCCCACAAACACATACGCACATCCAAAGCATAGGCAAAAGCCATCATACATACGTATGTCTCACACATACGTACAACATACACATACGGTCATACATACATAACTTACAAACATGCATGCTAGCCATCACTAGCACATGCATACACACGTCAAACGTGCACGCTAGCCATCACTAGCATATGCATACATTCACACATACATCAAACATGCACGCTAGCCATCACTAGCACATGCATACATCAAACGTACACGCTAGTCATCTCTAGCACGTGCACACACATTCTTACATACTTCAAACATGCACGCTAGCCATCACTAGCACATGCATAACCCATACATAGCATACTGACATATTTGCTAGCCATCGCCAGCGCATACATAATCCACATCCATAAAACATGCATACATCTCATGCATATCAATCATACCATACAATCATGCTTACACGCACATCATGCAATCGGATCGTTACTTAACATCCAAGCATGGAATCATACAATCCTAGCATGCTGCTACTCATTCAAAGCATGCTTCATGAATTTATGAGTTCAAAGCTCCCCTACCTCGTAATCATGGCGTTCGATGGCGAGCACACGACGGTGGCGGCGTCGGCGGCGGAGTTGGCGGTCAAACCGTTGCCTGGCTGAGAGAGCTGCTGTCCCGAGGGTTTTAGGAAGCGCCGAAACTATCACGGCCAAACAGAGTGTCAGATATCAATGCGGCAAAACCCGCGATCCACGGCGGCACACTAGGGCGGCCGGGAGAAAAGTCAAGCCAACATAAGTGGCGGTGCGACCAGATGTCAAGGCTGTACACCCTGAAGATCGGCCGGTGGCTTAGATGTGCACAACCGGCCACAAGACGTCGAAATCGGCCGTGGACAGCACCCAACGGCAACGATTTCGGTCAACAAAGGCCCACATACGGGCGGAGAGCGTGGGGCAACGCTCGAGAACAAAGGAGAGGTGGAGGACAGCTCTAGTGGTCAACTCTACTCGGTGGCAAAGCCAACCGATGGTTAGGCGGCACGAATGCGGCGCCTAAACCCAGAAGTACACGCGTGGCCACATGCACACGCGGCCCAAAGGGCGGGGGAGAGGGCTGAAAGGGGGCGACCCAAGGCCCACAAAAGCCAACAGGGCTAAGGCCCTTAGCTGTGGCCAATCAAAGCGGCGACATCGCCGATCGCCACCCACAACCAATACCCATGGTGCGGGCGGCTATGCATCTCGCACGGTATAAGGCCATGACAAGCAGCCCATTCCGGGCGGAGTATATAATCGGGCCAAGTGGGGCTGACCCTCACTGTCGCCGAGCCGGGGCAGAGCCCATAATGGCCAAATAGCATACGGCTCGCCGATGACCACGGCCCAAGACGCACCCAAAGCGTCTAATTGGGCGGAGCATGGCAATAGGGGCGAGGCGGGGTCGGAAACGGCAACCCCCTACCGACACTGGGTCGAGGTAGGCTGGACAGAGTCCATCCGATGGCCGGACGACGACCGGAAACACACTGGCGTCCAAAACATCCCACGGACAGTGAGATGTGAATAGTAACAAAAACCCGACCAAAAGATCGGTAGCTCACCACGGAGCGAAGAAAGCATGGCGGCGGCTCCAGCCAGTGTCTATGGGTTCCTAGCGGCCAACTAAACATAAGTCTAGTTGAGAGCGGCCGCAAACGATGTCAAAATCGTACACCCACAGTGCAAAAACGGGATTGAAGGAGAGAAAAACCCGAAAAAAGGTTCGGTACCTCGTGGAGGAGCGAAGAGGCCGTGGCGGCGGTCATGGCCGGTACCTACGGACTCGTGGCGGTGAGGCAAAGCGGATCCTGACAAGAATCAACGGAATCCGACAATGGAGGAGGGAGAACGGAGCGACCGGATATGCCCTCGGGTTTTCTCTTCTCCTCTCATAACGCCATTTTTTTCTTTTGTAAGTTTCTGGAACGAAACTTACTGAAGATGGCTTTATAAGCCGTGATTTTACTATTTACCTTTTTTATTTTTACATCTATGTCCCCAATGCGCGTTAACTCACTGGTTACGCGCTATAGCTCCAAACTTCGCGCCGTAAGCGCGCAGCGAGGCCCGTGGCCCGCGACTAAGCCCCACACCCGACTCTACGGGTATAAATATGGAAAAAAGACACAAATACCCATACGCTGAAACGTCACATTTTCCTGCCGAAAATGACCAGAAAAATGGCAGAAAAATCCCAGAAAATCGTAGAAAAATCAGGGACCTTACAATAATAACTCATTTTAATAATAAACAATTGGATTTAGGAAAATAGAACAAGAAATGACCAAAATACATGAAAATGGCTAAAATCACCAAGTCTGTCATTTTGCCAATCGAATGCCCTGTTGGGCCGTTCGAATGTCGGACCATTCGATTGGCCAGACAGACCATTCAAATGGTCGGCCATTCGAATGCCCTTATGATCCATTCGAACGCCCTTCACAGTTCACTTTTTGCCTATTTATCAGTTTGTTTTCAACCTTTCGAAATTTAAATCGGAAACATAAAAAATTCAGGATTAATTCTAAAATCACCATAGAACTTCATAATATCAAAATCTAACCATAGAGCATGATGGATTTAATGCTTAATCATAAGAAAATAGCCATAAATAACATGCTTTTTACAAACCACCATTAAAGCACAAAATGAAGTAAGAACCCATATAAACCTACAAACATGCAATCCAATAGATAAAACCACACGAGATGGAATCCCTTTACCTCTATGAAGTCCTTGGATCTACAAAGAAGCTTCAATCCTTAAGAAATCTTACCAAAAAATTAGGGTTTTTGTCAAGACTTAATTAAAATCAAGTAATAAGCTTAAATAAACTTGAAAATAAGTAGATCTATTATTTCCTTTAGTTAAAAATAAAAATCACCCATTTAGGGTCTTAAATTTAAATTAAAAATGAGATTTTTAATGAAAGAATATAAAAATCAATTTGAGGAAAATGAAGATAAGAATAATTAAGAGCAAAATCGAATGATTATGCATGATTAGGGCAGAAAACACACCTTAATTTGGTTTTCCTCCATGGGAAATGGGGCTAGAGCACATCATTCTTCATTGCAAAGCCCTTCCCCAATTGAATAAGTGGCTAGGGTTTTTCCTTAAATAGTAAGTGTTTGGGCTACGTTTATAAGTTGTTGGGTTGTAAAATATGGTAAAAACGCCCTAAGTGACTAATTAGGGTTATTTTGGGGCTAAAACGAATCTAATCATTCCAAAACTCACTTATATAAAATATTTAAAGTTTAGGGGTAATGTAGGTCGCATGCTGTCTAATGTGGATGTGGGGCCCACGGCGGGGTCCACACCTTTAATTTAGGAAAATTATAATAAAATCTATAAAAATTAGATAAATCAAGTTTAAAAATATAACTTGTAAAAATGTAATTAAACCTTGTTAAAACCATAATTATTAACCCTTAAACCCCAAAATCAAGTCAAACCTATAATTTAAGCAAAATCACACAATATCACACAATTAAATAGAAATTAAACTGGTTTAAAGTAGAGATCTTATATACCTGACCCAAGTGGCTTCCCTACTTCTATCAACAATTTCGACAACCAAGACCTAGCATTGTAACTCAGAGCCACATCTTTTTCATAGCATATCATAATCAAACACATAATGATGAAGCACCATCATGTACTCACCCTTGGCGTTGATGTCTCTATTTAAGAATATGTACACTGCAACAAATTTTCAAAACAAAATTCCATTGGTGAATCAACCCAATGCTTCTAGCCCTAGCCTAGCTAGAAGTTTCTTAATTCAAATTGCGCCAAAGCTTCAATCAGAAGTATGATGTCGTATCAACCATAAACAACAAAGGCAGTGCATTATCTGTCTTTAGTATTCCCCACATAGTCTTGACTATGCCTTATGGTAGACAACTCATTAACCTAACATGTGAGTCTCACACCCTTGGCGCCTAGTAGGTTCCTTAACTGTGATATCTATAATTTTATGAGGAATTTCTATGCAATTATTTATGTAATAACCTGGATTTTTTTGCGGTTTCTACTTGTTTTTGTGGAAAAGAAAAATCAAGTTGTTCCTTATAATTAACTTGTATTTTGTTCCGTATATGTACGTGTATGTGGTGTTACGTTTGGAGCTTAAGAGTAAGTGGAGAGGTTTGCGCGTAAATTAAACCTTTGGCATGAAGAGAGGGTTTCGATGCACAAAAAGGGGTTTTGCGCCTAAAATACGCCTTTGTCACATAAGTTGAGGCTTTGGTGCAAAAACAGCGAGCCCGAAGTATTTGCTATCATTTGGGCACAGTAGGGGAGGCGTGTCACGTGCACGGGAGAGGCAACATGTGAAAAAGAAGGCTGATGTGTGATCAATTAAAAACTATATAAATGAATAGTGGAACCCTTCTATTCATTCCAGAAACTCCAGGAAACTCGCTTGTGAAGAAAACCGAAGGCTTTTCCAGACCCTCCATTGCGCCTCCTCCATTGTCGAAATCTACTATTTCTTGCTGGATCTAGCTTCACCCCGCCGCCACGAGTCCAGTGGTACCGACTAGAACTGTCACCGTCTTCTCTTTGCTCCTCCTCGCACTACCGGATTTTGGCCTGTTTTTTACCATTTTGGCCATTTGAAGTGTCGGAGCACCGTTTGGCGACCGTCGTGCATTGTTTTTGGCCGGCCACCACCTCTCCACCCCTCCTCCAGTCAAAGGCTTCCTCCCCATGCCCTCCTTTCTCCTCTCCGGCCATCCCCCATCCATCGGTTCCCATTTTGCACCCAGAAAACCCACTGACCAGGATAGCAAAAAGTGTTGTCCGGCGGTCTTGTGGCCTTGCCAGCAGCAGTGGCTGGCCACCGTCGCCTTATTTACCATCCTCCTCACCTCTCTACCTTAATCCACACCCCTCTAGTTCTTATACGTGGGTTTCAGCCTCCGGAACCATGATTGTTGACCTCTACCCGGGATGGTTTTGGCTTCCTACGATTTGCCACGATGCCCAGTGACCGACAGTGGAGCTAGACACTGCACAGAATTTGGGTTTGCATCTCAGCCCTTTTGGGCACAGTGTTCACCCCCAACTGCCTCTTGTATGTGTCGACGGGAGGCATAGAGATCGACATGCGTTGAATTGGGACCGGACCATTCATCGTGTAAACCCCCAATAAGCCTATGATACTTTCGCACCCAAGGGCAGCTCATTTTATAAAAAAGTGATGCTTGGGTTCACCGAATTTGCCACTAACGCCTCCACAGTTGTACGCCCCGACATCACACGTACACTAGGAAAGAGAGGTAGGGGGCTTTGGACTTGTAATTCTATCGTAGCGTGCTTGGTATGCTAGAATGCATGCTAGGGCCAATTTAATTACATGCTTCATAATGCATAATGCTATGGATATCACATGTAATGGTATGAAATTAGCTTATGCAAATGCTAATTAAATGACATGTTATCGGGTTGACAAATGATGGATTGTATATGTTTGCAGTGTAATTATTTGTATGCTAGTAAGATAATTTATTTGCATGCGTATGCAATGGTTTATGCATATGTTGGATGTGCTATAATTGTAAGTAGTGTTTGGTTAGATGTGTGTGGATTGACATGCAAAATGGTGGATGTTTATATCAATAGCATCGATATGTGTACGCTTGATGGGCTGAAATTAGTTTGGATTGGATCACGCTTTGATGCAATGAGCGGAAAGCTTTAGGGCTCTCGGGGCAAATGAACTTAGTTTTGAGTTTACTGGGAGACTATATGATAGTATGATTTAGTTTCGAGTTCACTGGGAGAGTATATGGTAGTATGATTTCAGAGGAAAATTACACGAGCATAAAGCATTTAATTCAAATTGGAATGTTAAGTAAAACTAAAATGATAACCTTGTGAGTTTGAGACTTTAGTAGTTCGACGGATTAAGTTCTGTGGTTGAGGTAGCCGGTGATCAATTGGCTAAGTATTTCTCATGTCTAGCCATGATGTATTTCCTGTAGGAGTTTGTCTGTGTGCTATATTAAGCCTAGACGTTTGATGCTCTATTGAGAGCACTGTATGATTCTTCCTACGAGTGGCAATGTATGAATTTTGGCCAAGAGTGACACAGACACTATAAGACCCTAAAGTGTGTGCGATTGTATGGCCCTAATGTGTGGGCGTTTATGTTTATGCGCTCAGGTAAGTAGTATCATGTAACTACTCTTACCTATTTGATCTTGTGCCCCATGAGCATAGGTGTGCCTTATCTTCTGAAAAATCCATGGTGTCTAGTACTCTCCGGAGGTTAAGGTGACACCCTAGGGGCATTCCACTCCGTCAATGTTGGAGCTGATTAGCTTGATAATGAGTTCTAGTTGTTGATCAAAAGTGTATGTGTTGAGTAAGACAGTAAGTGTATGGATATACGTAGGATTATGTGATAAGATGGGACGAACATGTGTTCGTGATGTGTATGGTTATGAGCATCATATTTTGAGAGAGTTTGATTGTTCATGTTTTGTTGCTTCATATTATATTGCATGAATGCAACTATGTTTGGACTCACAAGTTCATTGTTTAGAAATCCCCTACTGGGTATTTTCTACTGAGTATGAAAATACTAATTTTCCCTCTACGAATTTCAGATACTCCAGTGACTTTTGCGGGTCCCAGCATGAGAGCTTCGTAGGCGGGACTTAGTTTTTGGAGGAGAGGATAGACCTTCAGACTTTAGGTCAATTTTTGACTATTCAATTTTTTTGGTTTAGTTATGCCATGACTTGATGTAATTTTTTAGTATACATGTATTGGGCGAGTTGGGAGCTTATGCATGTATTATTTTGGACTTGTATATGGACTGTACTCGGCTGTGTTTGGGAGATGTGTATTTAAGCCCATGGCCATGACATTTGTGATTTTACATGTGTTTGTTTGATCTCACGCCCGGGGTGATTAGTCGATGTGTTTTGATGATTTGAAAGAAAATTTCAAGTTGTGTAGTTTTAAATTGATGATGTGAGAAATATAAAATGTTTTCACATGTTTTGATTTTTGTCAATTTTCACAAATTATAGCCGTTATATTACAAAAATTGTGGAAAATGGTTTGAAAAACCTAGGGTGTAACAATTCATAATTTTTCTTATGGTTTGTCTTGGACTGTGCTTGGGAAGGTCTTGTGTCTTTCGAACCAATGAATTTCTTTGGTAAACATAGAATTATTGAGTAAATGAACTCATGAAAGTGGTAAGGATGCTAAGTGTGAAGTTTGTCTAACATTAGTTTAGAATAAAATGTTTTGTTGGTGAGCATTGATGCATCACTGAACCTATTGATGGAATAGTAGTTCACTATTAGTGAAGTTTGATATGTCGGTCAACTCACCGATAGAGTACTAAAGACACTATCGGTAGCCTTCGACATGTCGATGGTCGTGAAATAGTTTCACCGATGGGTTTGAAAATGTACAAAAGAGCGGTTTCAAGTGGGTTTGGAGTCAATTATGCACCAGAATTTGGTTATTCAAGTCCCATATAAATACCTTTGACAAAATGTTACCCTAATCCTACGAATTCTTCGACTTGGGGAGAAAGTGGTGACTATAGGTGTGCCAGATTTCAGTGGAAGGGAAGAAGAACCGAATTTGTGGAGACCTCTTTGTTGTGGAAAGAGGTTGGATTGCTACCTCCTACTGTGATTTAACATCATGTGTAGGCATGATGGTTTGAATTAAAATGTTACGATGATTGAACGTATGAAAGCATGATTTTTAGAATGCTACGTTATGGCGATAACTATGATAATGATCTTTGTGTTTAAATGAGTGTCTTATTCTATAAGATCATGTTATAGTCTTGATTTTGGAATTTTCTTGCAAAATATCATGTTTAGATGAATTAGAAATGATCATGTCAGGCTTTTGTTAATTTTTCTCAACCATTGGCATGTCCATTGACAAGTCGATGACATCATTGATGTCAGGGAGGATATGAAAGTGCTGAGATTGATGAACATCGATACATCGATGTGCCACTAATGGGTCACTGGTGCATTACTTGAGGGACCTTGTTGGTTCGTCTGCCTTCAGCCTCAGGGAGGCTCACAAACAATGGGTCTCTAACCAGCCACCAAGCATCCCATTTCACATAAACGAAAGCTTGGCCATGGCTGCCATTAGCCGGTGAGCCACCCATTGTGAATGAGAGAACAAGTATCCCTCTCATCCGGTTCGTGCATAACGGGTCCTCAAATTTATTTACGATGTAGTTAATAGTAAACTAGGTATTCATGCATTCCAATATCTAAAATAGAAATTATAAACAAGGATCCTACCTCTTTTTGGTGATGTCTTCGTGCACGCTCCTTCCCCTCACCTCCTTCACCTGTGATGTACTTCTTTTCAGTTATTGAAAGCCTCCAAGCCCTCAGCTTTAATGGTTTCCTTTAAAGGTTTGAGAAGGGAGATGGAGGCTAGGGTTAGAAGGAGGGGTTTAAAAAGATAAGGGAGAGAAGAGTCTAGGGTCTATCTTCAGAAAAATTGAGAGTTTGAGAACATAAGTCTTGCGGGTCTTCTTTAGACAAATTTATCTATATTAAAATGAAAGGAGGACGGAGATCTTTGCTATATAAGTCATAAATTATTCTAAATACATTAAATCTTCGGACCCCATTACATAGTAGATAGAAGCCGACACAAAACCTAAGATATGCCAGCTTTTGTACACCATGTTATGATCACAAGGCTCTGGTCATAGAATCCGCTAGGCTAGTCACCTCCAAACAAGAATGGCCACATAGCAGATCCATTTCCACATCTTTCATGTCGTCCGCTCAAAATTGGATGGACTCGTCTCCGCTGTGTTTATTTTGTATTCTAGTTGCGTGCCCAATCTTTGATGATGTGTGTCTTCCTGCCTCTCAAGCAGGAAGCACCAAACACCTCTGTCTTGGAAAAAGAAATGGCTTTGAGAAGCATTGTCCGGGGAAAACTGGGTACGCAGGCTTAAAAAATTGACGCAGTTCTGTACTGCCTCCAGTTTGGAATCTATTCCATCAAATGTGCTAGATCACTAGAGACACTTGTGAAAACAACACCAAAGTCCACTCAGCTTGCGATCTCGTCTGCAACATGACTTGGGATCACGAGTAGGATTTTTTGTGCGATCATACTACCAATAATGCACCCATTTAAAAAGTATCTTTTGTTTTACAAAGGACTAAGTAGTTAGTTATTTATTGTTTAATTATTAAAAAAGTTAGTTTAATCTGATTTTATTTTATGTTAAAAAATAATATTTATACTTTATTTCCTTTACACTATATACCTTACACTACATTTAATTAAATAGGGAAGGTGGGTTTCACCCTCAATTATAAATGGTGTAAGGCATGTGAGTATAAGAAAGAGTAAGTGTAGAAATATCACTATCTTTTTATAATAATCCACATTTTTTGTTATAATAATAAGATATTTGCATTTAAGGCATTAACTCATACTAATCGGTTGACATGACTCCACCTAATGACATACTCCACTTTGATTTTCATAAACAGTTCATGCTTACCTGAGAGGACAACGGGCTACCGCGACAAGATTTTTAGACAGGTTTACCTGCAATGAACCTCATAGTATACTTGGGCATATGGCCATCAAAACCGGTTAGCCTTTGCAGCTGATTTTAATGCAATAGGCTGCTCATTGTATGTTAGCGCATCTAATATCTCCTATAAGGACTACATATACAAACCAGCCATGTAAGTTGTGACTATAATTAAATTCTTTGGCCAAGTGAAAACACACTAAAAATTGGATGAGTTGGCGAAGGATGCACGCTCAACAAAATTACCTTTCTGATTTATTTATTTTCATCTTTAAATGCATATTCCTTTTTGCAACCAGTAATAAGTGGAAAATGATCCCTGCAAGCATCTCATAAAAGCCATTTTGTGGTGGGCTCCATGTCAAGGTCAAGGTGAGGCTACTCACCGCTTAAGTATTGAAAGCCAAGAAGGACGGGGCCCGTAAGTTCAAATGGGCTAAAGTTTATGGGCCCATTATTGGAGCCTCTCTTTCAATCTCAAGTGGCCTGACGTGTAGGGGTGTAAATGGCGTCCGTTTGTCCGGTGTCCGTCCGCGTCCGCATCCGTCCGCACTAAAATGGACAACATTAATTTTTGTCCGTCCTAAATATGGACGGACATGGACAAGGGTTAGCCGTGTCCGCAGCCGTCCGTGTCCGCCAACTATATATTTTATTATTTTTATTTTTATTTTATACTAAATTACTAACCTATGTCACATAGTTAATCTTCACAATAAAATTGTAAAAAATACATATTATACTCTCACATGTCTTTTATAACATCATTATTTATTTATTTTTTAGATTAGACTATTTTACTATTATTATAACTTATTTTTTAATTAATTTTTTACTAACCACCCTTAATTTATGAACAAAAGACTTTCACCTTCATTCCGTCCGTGTCCGTCCGTTTTTGTCCGTGTCCGTCATAGGCAAATACGGACGAACAAGCACTTGGTCCGTATAAAAACAGACGACTGCGGACATGCCTTGTCCGCGTCCACGTCCATCCGTTTACACCCCTACTGACGTGTGTCAAGGCTAACAAAGATGTTACGGGCGCCCACATACATAAATAAATAGACACAGAAAAAGAGGATTTGTTTATGTTTGTCTGCACTGCACTATGCAATATGCATACCCACTCTCCATGTTCGTCATAGTCTGTATTTTATTTTAACCAAAGTGAGTTTGCCATACACACGGGCTGGTAAGGACATATATTAAAAAAATCTAACTCTTAGTGTCTAGTGGCTATGTCCTAACATACTACATAACTAATGAATCTCCAATTTTTTTTTATATTTATTATTATTCATAGAGGTGGCAATGGGCTCTGGGCTTGGTCGAGCTCGTGTGAGCCGGGATGCATGGCCCACGAGCTTGTTGCATTGGGTCGGGGCTATCCAAAAATAAAAATTATCTAAATTTTTTATATTGATATAATATCTTATAAATTTTAAAAAAATTAAATTTTAGAGAGGTAAAAATTACATCATTATAACATAAGTACATCTTAACTAAACTAAGCACTTACCCACCTATCTATCATTTATAATTTAATATTAACATACTTCTACTCTAAGATAAAAAAAAAATATTTAAACTAAGAGAAATTGAACTTCTAACTCTTCTTCTAAACCCACAAGACTGATTGATCAATTCACAAGCGTGTTCGATCAAAAATATTTTGGATCGATCGGCTTGAAAATCGGCCCGCCTTTATTTTTTTGGAATCCACACCCCCAACAGCTCCTTTTGGTGCCATTGGGGCTTCGGGCCGGGCACTCTATGGGCAGCATGGTCTGTGCTGTGACTGGGCCCAGGTGTGAGCAGGCTGGGTTCAAGCCAGTTACCATTGAAAATGGGCGAACACGAATGTTCGCAGACACTATCAACAACCACCTATTATTATTATGACAGACAAAATTGGCTACTACAGTTCGCCACAACATTAAATAATATCCGTCCTATATAAATACAAATGTGCACACGTCCGTGAGCACCCCTAAAGTGACAACGGACCCAACGGAGACATATCCTCTTAAGTGATGCCAAGCCTATTTCTTGCGAAACATATCCTTGTATCGCTTTAGACCACCAATGTATAAACGCTGGTCAAAGTAACCTTCTTATTCGCATGGGAAGAAAGTTAATAGTAAGAATCCATTCTTCACTAAATTCGATCAAGCTGCAATCAAAACTTCTTAGCCAAAAGGCCCAAAACCAAATGCCAACATTTGGTTTATTATAATATAATAGATATACAATGTGAGATCATTAGGTTTTACATAACGTTGTGACACTTCATGCAAAAATTCGAGGTCCTAATAAAGATCCACCCAATAATACAAATCCAAGCTTTTTTTTTGTCAAAAATAGATTTTTATAATCTTGATGGCATTCCCCCTGCCACTATTATAGTCTCTCCTGTGATGTAAGAAGCGTCCTCAGAAGCCAGAAAGGCAACAGCCCCAGCCATGTCAGCTACTGTCCCCAGTCTGTTAAGCAAGGTTTGTTGTTCAAGTTCCTTCCTCTACAAAGCAATCATTTCAAAATTGCAATAAATTAAACAATTTTAGTGAGATTAGTTAAAGCATAGACTTCTAAGGAAAAGCAAAATCGAAAAAAAAGTACCACAGATTCATTTCTTGTTATGAAATCTGCGAAGTGTGTAGGAACGAAACCAGGAGCAACACAATTAACTCGTGTATCTGGTGCCATTTCACTAGCCATGGCCTGGTGAATAACAAAATAGCAGAAGCCGAGTCAAGACTGTAATAAGTAACTCATGGTTTTAAGCAATAAA
Source organism: Saururus chinensis (assembly GCA_035235625.1). Lineage (NCBI taxonomy): Eukaryota > Viridiplantae > Streptophyta > Magnoliopsida > Piperales > Saururaceae > Saururus > Saururus chinensis. The sequence goes on from CP141142.1 coordinate 37,463,972, forward strand.
TTCAATCTTTCCGATACATGAAGTATACTTGTAAGTACATTAGCCAAAGAATGTGCTTTTTGTTTTGACATCATAAGTAGATTAATTTAAAGTATTGCAAAGAGAACATAAAACTAGATAATTCATGTGCTCCCTGTTAATTTGCTAAATAGGAAAGGCAATAAAAGATCCCTACAGTAACATGTAGGATATAAACTCCAACAGAACTATCGCCTAACTTCCTTTTCCAACCAATCCCTAAGATTAAAGTTTGACGAGGAAGAAAAGTATTGTCATCTGCAGCTTTTCTATCTGTGATGAGGATGCTGCATTTACAATTTACACTGAAAATCTGGTATTATTGACCTAAGGATATGAATCCAACGGTTTAAAACTCTCTACCCAATATTCATATAAAAGAGTAAAAGCAGAGCCGAGCCCATCCCCATTGTCCATGAGATAATAGCACTCACAAACATTTTTTAGGGGCCCGATCCAGCCAGTGTTTCATTGGTTGGATCTCTCCCTGTCGAGAGAGAGGTCCCAAGGTTGAATCTCTGTGGCACAGTGTGTGAAGGGAGCATGAGTTCTTACCTATAAATAAAACACATTTTGGGGGCATAAAAGATGACTTATGTATCATACAAGTGGGCACCAAAAACTTGTTCACTAAACAGTTCAAAGAATACTCAAGTCATGACTCACGACCCTCATCCAACAGCAGAAAATGAGTAATCTGGTCATTACACAATGATAACATCAGATGAATTTTGTAGTTTCCACAAGCAACAGAACTTCCTGACTTCATGTGCTATTCTTCTGTGCTTACCACCATTCACTCCATAACAGTGGAATTATCTACTGTAAGACTTCTGGTACCATTAACAATCAATTCGGAGTAGGTAAATAAGACATGCTTGCATACTATTTACATTCAGTCTCAAATGAAGCGTTGCATATAACATGAAACAAATAACAAAATGAACGTGTCTAGATGCACCCCAATAATCCCCTCAGTACCCAGCTTCACTTAAATATTCATCAAGGGGGTGTATGGGGTTATTGGGGTATTGAGGGGATTATTGGGGTGCATATAGACACGTTCTAACCAAATATCTTTTTTAGGATCTAATTATATCCTCAACTGACTGGGACGTAGTTATACACTAATACATTAATGCAGAGAGAACTACCATGGTAAAGTTCCAAAATTACCTTGGTGAGTCCCAAAAGAGCTGTTTTTGTGACCCCATACATTGCCATGGATGCCTTTGGGTGAAAGCCTGCAATGGAAGATATAAAAATAACTGAAGATCCCTTGCGCAGGTGAGGTGCAGCTACCTGTAGGAGAGGAGTTAAGTAGGACATCTTCCACAATATAGCTTTAAAATTTGAAACACAAAGTATGAAGATTTAATTACCTGAAGGAGGAGAACAGAAGTTTTAATATTTATATCCCACATCTTATCGAGGATTGATTCCTTAGTGTTCAAAATGCTATCAACAGATGGATTAGCAGCCGCATTTGACACAACAATATCAATATGCCCATATTTCTACAAAATAGAACCCAAAAAGTGTAATCATCTCATGGAATTGAAATTTAATTAAGAGACACGCGATTTAGAAGACCAATCATATGATTCATACCTTTAAAGAAAAGACTGAGACTGCAAACATTTTGCTTGTTAAGTGAGAGTAAGAATTATAGTAATGAAAAATTGTTCAGGTACTAAAAAAGGGGCTACAAATCTACAATCGAGATAAAAGTTTTCAGGTCGGATGAATGCAAGCACACCTGAACGGTTTTGGCAATGAGGTCCTTCCTCTGATCAGCATTGGAAACATGACAAACGAGGCCCAGAACTTCAATTCCTTGAGCTCTGAGCTTCTCAACCGCCTCATCCACGTTATTCTGTAACAAATCAAACAAAACACAAGCGCCAACCAGATTACAAAGACTTAGAAATCACAAAGAAAATATGGGGCCTTAGATGTACAGATGATCATAAAAAAAACCAATTGCAAGGCGAAGAATAAGAAGAAGAAGAAGAGGACCTGCTTCCGGGAAGAGATGACGACGGAGGCCCCTTCCAAGCCAAGGCGTTGGGCAATGGCAAAACCAATTCCTTGGGTGGATGCCGTCACAATCGCCACTTTTCCTTCGAATCTCTTCTGCTTCGCCATCTGCGCCATCCCTTGTCTCTCCCGTTCTTCGTTTCTCTTGTGATTACCGTCGGCAGGGACGGTGCCGGAGATGCAACGGAAGCAGAACTCGGGAGTCTGACGAACCGCGAAGCGGGGAGACTCTTAAGAGTCAGCCAACAAAACCGAACCGCGGTTGGTTACGATTTGCTGTCCGGTTCGAGTCACTTTGGGTCAATGGGCCAAACGGATTAACCCGGCGGACGTCATAATTTGCACATTACTTTTCTTTTTTTGCTCGGTTCAGTGAAAAAAAAAATGCACATCACTTATCCTGCAGATGCAACCGTCGGATGATTATCCTATGGCTACATATGAGGGGCAGGAACAGGCAAGGGGATTGGGTTGGATTAATTAGTTCATTTAAGAAAACAAATCCAAACTATTTATGGACGGAGGAGATGTGTACATATGTAGGTCATATGCATGAAACATTGCTTAAAATTTCTAAAATTATTGTAATATAAATTTAATATTTTTATTCGAACACTAATTAAAGGTAACCCCCTCCCCGAGTCGCGAAGGATGATGGTGAAAAAATAATAATGATCTCAAAATATTGTATTCGGGAAGAAGAAAGAGAGAAATTATTTTTCTTCACTATTAAGGGTAGAAAAGATAATCTAAAAGGAGGCTTTTTTTTATGTATAGACTTAGTACACTAAGCGGATCTACTAATGAAAATTACTCCCTCTATCAAATCACATGACAAGTAAACGGGTAAATTCAAACTTATCTGCCCCATGAGTTATATAGGCGCGACACTGGCACGTTCTAAGACTCTTCACAAATCAATTCCATGGGGTAGCCCGAGTCAAATTAATCCCTTTCAGCCCGGCCTGCTAAACTGACCCTGTTTTAACTTCTAACCGGCTTATGAAATCTTTGATTCCATATAGAATTCTATTCATACAAGGAAACAGCGGCGTTATCATCCATGCTCAATACGCCAACTTGTGATGCCCACGGATGGATAATTGGGTACGGATATGAAGCTGATGCCATCGATACGAACAAGGGCAGGCCCACCAAGGCCCAAATTTTGTAATTTTAAATTGGGCTATGAGCACGCCATGAACTTACTGCATTCGTTCAGGTAGATGAAGTTGGTCAGATGGGACCTTGCAATAACTATGAGGTTCGGTCTTCAAGGATACAAGTGGGCAGCATCAAATAACTGATTCCTCAACGGCATGTAATCTCATTTTGCTGAAAACAGAAAAGTGGATTGTTCATTACCCAACCATTTTGACCAAACTTCAAGAAGGATCATTAAAAAAAGACGATTTATACGTTATATAATTAGACATGTACGGTATTCACATAACTTAGGATTTTTTTTTGTTGCCCTTTGTTGTACATCTTCTTCCTTTCTTCTACTTTCTCCTTCCTCTCCCATCTTCAGTACCCAAAAGCTGGGTTTTTCTTACCTTTTCCAAATGAGTTTTCATGGGTTTAATGACTTGCTGTCCTTTCTACATTGAGAGGGAGAGATTTATGTCCGTAGAAGTCCTAAATGTACTACTTTTTTCCATTAAAAGCAATAATAAAAGCAAAACTAAGAGAAGGGCTCCTGGGTTGATCTTTGTTAATAGCAAAACTAAAGTCCATTGCCATTAGGACCATATCCTCTCCACCCACCACAAGTTCAAGACTGACGCCAAGCTCTACCGCCTTTGTTGGTGGCACTACTCCCCATTTCCCATGCTTGTCTTCTAGTCCTTCATTTTCCTCTTCCACTTTGCCCTCTTCCTCTTCTGCCCCACCTCGACTCTTTTTTTCTCTTTCGACCTGGCTCGATGCTCCCTCCACACCTCCTCCGCTGCCGCCCCATGGGATGGTCTCACTTAGGAGAGGCAGGTCCTTGCTCAACCACTCCCTCCCGACAAGAAAACCTATTTGTTCTTGTCACAAAAAATATGATAATATTACTAAATCAAGTCAAAATATTACGAAATTGATTCGATAATATTGTTCAATTGATTCTGTAATATTATTGAATCACTTTTGCATTATCTCTTTCTTTTTTCCTAGGTTTGCCTTATAGTCCTTCTTCTGCCTCTCTTTATTTGCCCTCTTCCTCCACCTCATCACCTTCTTCCTCCAACCCGACTTGTTGCTCCCTCCACACCTCCTACATTGTCCCCTCCACACATCCTCTGCAGTCGCGCCCTAGGAAAGTCTCACCTAGGAGAGGCAAGTCCTCCACTCAGCAAGTCCCTTATGACGTGGTAGCCTTTCTATCTTTGTCATTAGAAATATGGTAATCTTATTGAAACAATTCAAAAATATTGTTGAATCAATTAAGTAGTATTGAATAATTACAAAAGTAATTCAACAATATTTTTGAATCATTTCTATAATATTGTTGAATCACTTCTACATTATATAATTCTCTCCACTTCCAAACTTTGCCTTATGATCCTTCCTCTCCCTCCTTGCCCTCTTCTTCTTTCGCTCCACCTCTTCCTCTCCCTTTGACTCTGACCCAACTCGATGCTCCCTTTGCCCGTCCCTTGGGGCGGTCCTGCCTAGGAGATGCAGGTCCGTTGCTCCTTACTAATGTGCTGGCCTCTTCATCCTTGTCATGGTAATATGGTAATATTGTTGAATTGATTCAACAATATTGCTGAATCGCTTCTAGAGTATACACTCCTTCCTGCTTTCCATGCTTGCCTTTTGGTTTCTCATGTCCCTCTTTCTCCTCTTCCTCTTCCACCCCACTTTATCCCCTTTCTCCACCATGACTCAATCAGATGCTCCTTTCGCACCTCCTCCACCACCGCCTTTTGAGCGGCCACGCTTTGTAACGCCCGAGATTTTTCATCCTTTTTTCTTAAAACTCATAGAAATTTTTTTTTTCTTTTATATGATAAATCGGAGTCAAACGATAAAATCAAAACCCGTATAAACAGTTTATAATTTTAAACATGATACGGTTAAACATCGTACCGTCAAATCAAATATCCTCAGGCGCTACTCGAAAACATACGTACGATTAAATCACCATGATCATGGATTTTTAAATACAAATAACTCCCAGGTGTCCCCGAGTACAAGTCCCATAAACAGTCTACTCTGATCCAAATTAAAAGTCCAGAATACATACACTTCAATCTCATCAAATACATTAGGTCGTGACACCAAATATACTTGAGTCGAGGGGGAAACAATCCACCGCAGAGATGAGCATCCAACTCCAGGAGCTCTCCAACACAACCTGCAAAAGCCTCCCGAACAACGGGGCTAAAAGAAGTAGGGTGAGTATTTTCATACTCAGTAGGAAAATACCCAGTAGGGGAAATCCCAAACGGTGAACTCAATAAGTTCATAAAATATGCGTCATGCAACTCAACATGAGGCAAACAACGTATAACATAATTATGCACATAAGCATATAAGCATGCATAACACACCATCATATCAGACGTGCACAAACACCCTTAATCAGGGTCTTACAAACTTACTCGTACAATCAAAGGCATACTCAAACCTTACGCATACTTGTACGACCTTACTCGTACAATCTTACACTTACTCGTACGACCTTATTCGTACGGTCTTACACTTACTGTCGAACTCATATTCAAATACTTACAGTCGTGCTCAAACTCACACTCTTACAGTCGTACTCATCCTCAATCTTACAGTCGTACACATACTCATCATCACACGCTTACTCAGAAACGTACAAACTCAGTCATACAGTCGTATACATACTATCGACCACTGAAGCTCATTACAGCTAATAAGCTCCAATGTCGAAAAGGAAAAGAATGTCACTGGGGCATCACCTTAACCTCCGGGGAGTGACTAGACGCCATGGACTTTTCCGAAGGTAAGGTACACCAATGCTCATGGGGCACTGGATCAAACAGGTAAGAGTAGATCCATGATACTACTTACCTGAGCGCGCAAACATACACCCACACAAGGGGTCATACAATTGCCCACACATAAGGGGTCTTATAGTGCCATAGAATTGCCCACCATAATGGGTCTTATAGTGCCATAGAATTGCCCACCATAATGGGTCTTATAGTGCTAGTGCCACTCTTGGGCAGAAATCTTACAATGCCACTCTTGGGCAGAACGTACAATGCCACTCTTGGGCGGAAATATACAACGCTCTCAACAGAGCATCAAACGTTTGGGCTTGTACAACACACAGACCGAATCAAAAACATACTTCGCTCTCAACAGAGCATCAAATGTCTGGGCTTATACAGCACACAGACCAAATCAAACATACATCGCTCTCAACAGAGCATCAGACGTCCGGTGCTCTATATAGCACTCAGACAAAATCCCGCAGGAAACCACCATGGCAAGACACAAGAAGTGCTCAGCCGATTCATTATCGGCTAGCTCAAACACGGAACTTAATCCGTCGAACCCTCAGGTCTCAAACTCACAACGCTATTATTAACGTTCTCATAATTCAAGTTTGACTTAAGTATATTATGCGGTACAATTATGCCACACAACCTCTCAGTCCTCGACTGATCAAACTGAAGCTGAGCCCGATCCGAACCCTAGTTCGTCGGGGCAACAGACTTCACTTACCCGTCCAAGTCACACATAACTCACCGTACACAAATCCTTATGTACACATACATCCTCTGACATCCATCTTACGATCAGACATCTTACTCACATCGTCAAACTGAGCTCCTCACAGCAGATCCCTGTTATCATCCTCTTACTTAATACCTCACTTATTATTCTTACTTTTCACTTCATAACTTGTACGTTATGCTTGTACCATTATGCACGCTCTTACTGTCTAATAAACCCTCATAAGGCTCCAAGCCTAAGTCTTCTTACTTACCGAACCCCTGACGTACGCTCCAAACCGATCTGACCCATCTCAAATCCTCACTCCTCAAACTTACTTTCTTTGTCTTCCGTCATGCGCTTACACGTCCAAATCCACATCCAACTTCATACCAAACCCTTACCAATCTTACCATCCATCGCCCATACCTCTGCCCACACAGTCCACATACGTAACTTACTCGACATCGCTAGCCATCACTAGCGTGTCCAACACACACATATTTAGCACACTAACATATTCGCTAGCCATCACTAGCGCATACATCATACCCATACACATACAACATGCTTACCATTCACATACATACATACATGTATCTCAATGTGGCATAATTCACTATCTTACATCATGCATACATGTCATGATTTAATATCCAAACCATGGAAGCATACAAGCCTAGCATGCTGCTACTCATTCAAAGCATGTTGTCATGAAATTACGAGTTCAAAGCTCCCCTACCTCGTACTCATGACGTTTGATGGCGAGCATACGACGGTGGTGGCGTCGGTGGCGGAGTCGGCGGTCAACACCATTGCCTAGCTGAGAGAGCTGCTGTCCCGAGGTTTAGGAAGCGCCGGAACTACACACGGCCAAAAGGGGTATCAAAATCAACGCGGCAAAATCCGCGATCCACGGCGGCACACTAGGGGCGGCCGGGAGAAAGATCGTGCCAACGAGTGGCAGGTGCGACCGGAAGGTAGGGTGTACTCACTAAAATTCGACCGGCGGTTGAAAAATACACAACCGGTCACAAGACGTCGAAATCGGCTGTGGACAGCACCCAACGGCGTCGATTTCACGTTTACCAGGGCCCACATAAGGGCGGAGGGCAACACTCAAGGATGGAGGAGACTAATGGAGGACTCCGATGTCAACTCCAGATGATGGCAGAGCCATCTGACAGTCAGGCGGCATCAAAGCGGCACTAATACCCTAACCCGCACGCGCGGCTACTTGCACACGCGGCCAAGGGAAGAGGGGAGGGCTAGACGGTGTCAGCCCAAGACTCGGAAGGGCAGTAGGGCCATGCCCAAGGGCGGTGACCAACAATACGGCCTTTGCCGTTGCCTTGCCGAGGCAGGCCGACTAGAGGCCAATCGGCTTCCGGCGAGGGTAAGACGGTCAAAGGGCAACACGTGGCGCTCTCTATAGAGCGGTCAGACACAATCGGCAGAGGGGAACCTGGCCCATGCCGAAAGAAGAGGGGCGGTGCCGCACTAGGGCGGCCAGCCATCCCCAGGCTGAGACCCGCCACACCAAGGTGGTCCAAGGTGTTCGACATCCAACGATGCTCGATGGCCCATAACGGGTGGAAAACCCTAGGGGCACAACGACGAATAGGGTTTACTGGCAGCTCTGGCCCGTGACGCTAGGGCCCTAGTAACCGGGCAAAGCTGGGTGGAGGCGGCTACACCAGTGCCGCTAGGCCGAGGCTGGCCGACCATAAGCTCACCACCAGCGCGGCCACAATTCCCTTCAAACCAAAACAGGGAAGAGGGACCGACCGGGAGAAACCAGCCCAGGCGGAGCGGCTGTGGGGGCGGTAGACCTGGCTAGGGGCGGTCCTACCGTCATCATCCCAAGGCTGGTCGGCAAGAGGCGAGCCAAAGGCTGGCTCTCGCCGGCACAGCCCCCAAAGTCCGTCACAGACAGAAATAGGGGAGATGCGGGGCAAATCAAATCGGGCCGGGGCGGTGCCAAGGAGGCGGCTTGGCCATCGCTTGGCCGGTGGTCAGCCTTGCAGTCACTGGACCGCGGCTGGCCGGATGGAGGCCGGGCGGAGCTGTCTTCGGCCAAAGGCAGCAACTTCCGGGCTCTGTTCCACCAAAATCAATCACAAGCGAAACAGTGGAGGTGGAGGCATCTGGCCGGAGGAGAAATGCACAGGGGCGGAGGTGGAGGTGGAGCTGACCGGTTGGGGGCCATCCCTGGCCATCGCCAGGCTGGGGCGGAACCCACGGTGGCCGGATGGCCACTGCCGGCCATCACTGGCGGCGACAAGGCCCAGAACAGAGGGGCGTCGTCGGTTCGGTGAAAAACAGGGCAGAAAAGGGGGATGAGGATGGGCGGCGGAACGGAGGCCAAGTGGGGCCGGGATGGATGGCCTCCCGCCGTCGCCGGCCCAGGGCGGAGCTGTGGCCGGCCGGCCGGCCCGTGGCGGCCCACGGCGGCGGCTCAATTCGAATCGCAGTGAGAAAGGGAGAGAGAGCTTACCGGGGGAAAACAAGTGGGGGAACCGGCGGGACTGGCCAGGGCGGCGGCCCTGCCGTCGCCGGCTCGTGGCTGGCCGGATGGAGGCCGGGCGGAGCCCACCGGCCACCGCCGGCACCGTCACAGCACAAACAGAGAGTGAGCAGAGACGGATCGGAAAAACAGGGGATAGGCGGGCGGAGCGGCGGAACGACCGTGGGGCCGGGACGGCGGTTCCCCTGCCGTCGCACGGCCGGGGCGGAGCCAGTGGCGGCGGCTCTTCGGCCTACCGGCGGCCGGCGGCGGCTGGGAGAGAGACGCCGGAGAAGGGGGAAAAAGCACTGTTCCCACATCCAGAACCATCTGGATCGGGCTCGGCCGAGCCCGTTTTCCTCCTCTTTTTTTTTCTTTTTTCTTTTTCCAATCGTATCCCCATCGCGCGTTAACTCATATTTTACGCGTTATAAGTCTAACACTCCCGCCGAAAGTGCGCCCAATATTCGCACCGAAAGTGTACCCAACACTCGCGCTGAAAGTGCGCAACGAGACCCGTGGCCCACGACTAAGCCCTACGGGTAAAAATACAGTAGAAAAACATAGAAATACAAATACGCTGAAACGTCATATTTTCCTGCCGAAAATATCCAGAAAAATAGCAGGAAAATCCCAGAAAATCGTAGAAAAATCAGGGACGTTACACGCTTGGGAGAGGAGGCTCCTCTACTCTGCCACTCCCTCCTAACACGGTGGTCTCTTTGTGTTACGACCCGACTAGAGTCGGTCCCACAAAATCACTAATAGGAAAATTTTCTTTTCTTTGAGCCAGGAATCATCGTCTGAGTGCGAGAGGTACAACGTTTGTCTACACACTATGGAACTTTAAGGCTTCCTCGTACGTAGACTTAGGTTGTAACGAGCACGTACACACAATGAAACTTCATAGTTCATCGCGTGTACAACAAAATAAAATATATTATTATAATGATTTGGATCGGGCCAACGTTGCCTTGCCGTTGGTTGCCTACGTATGTATTGGATATTATCCCAATACGATCGGATCAGAACGTAGTTCTGCCTAATGGCTACTACATACAACAAGCATCACAAAATTATACGTATAAAATACATATCTCCGAATATCTAATCGGAGTATACAAAAAAACTCGTCATATATCGGAGTAAAGTGGAAGTTAATTAACGGAATCGTACGTCTCTCTCTACCACGGAGCGGGATCAAAATCTCGTACACATGTCTCGCTCCATTATTGAATCGAGACTGAGCACATCACCCGGCTCGCTCTTTCACTGAGCCGAGACCGGACACACACATCACGTGTGTCGCTTTACCATAGAGCGAGACAACACACATCATGGCATATAGGCACATAGCATAGTATATAGGTCATAGCATAGCACATATGCCATTCTATAATAAAAACGGGAGATCAGAAAAGCTTACTGCCCTTATGTCTCATATAGTAGCAGTATGCGGAGTTGCTCACATGAGCATCCTCCCTTTTAGATCTGAAGATATTAGACGGAGCTTCCTCTAGCCTCCATACGTCCCTCGTCTTGTACCGAAAGACTACGTATAATTGTTCTCCTTGTCGGAGACTCTTCTCGTTTTCTGTGCCCATGAGCGACGGACAGAACCTCCCCTAGTCTGGATTACTTCTCTTGATGTAGCTTGGCAACTCTGGACAGAATCCCGTCTTGCTTCGGGCCCATTTTTCTTGTTCGTTGCTCGAGGATCACGGGTGGAGCCTCTCCTTGTCTCGGGGCATTTCCTCCTTATACGGTTTCCAAATCAAAGAAAAGACCTCTCCATCACGTAGAACATACTTGATTTAGTCAAGAACGCCTCTTGGACTGACTAAATCGGAGTTGGGATGGCCAGAAACAGAGAAAACAAAGTTTGTCGGTACGGGTAGAACCTTTCTTTGTCTTGGGGCGTTTCCTCTTCATACGATTACCAACTCAAAAAACGGAACCCTCCACCATGCAGAACATACTCGATTTAGTCAAGAACGCCTCTTGGACTGACTAAATCGGAGTTGGGATGGCCAGAAACAGAGAAAACGAAATTCGTCGGTGCATGAAGATAACGGGCAGGACCTCCTCTTGTCTTGGGACGTTTCCTCATCATACGGTCTCCAACTCGAAGAACGGACAGCTCCATTGCATAGAGCATACTCAATTTAGTAGGAAACGGGTCTTGAACGGCCTTAATCGGCCTCAGAACGGTCAGAAACAGAGGAAATAAAAATCTGACTGAAAAACAGGAAGAATGGGGGTTTTATAGACCCCCGGCGCGCCGAAACCGCGGCGGCGCCCGCCGAATTCACGCGTGGGTCGCACCTGCGTGTTATGCAGGCGCGCGTCGCGCCGCGCCGACTCGTGCTGCGGCGCGCGCCGGCTCACCTCATTTTTCTATTTTTCTTTTTTTATTTTTATACTTAAAATTACAAACGCGCGCATCTTTCTACCCCGGAATCGGATTCGCGCGTTCTAGGTACCGTTGGACTCGTATCGTTGAGCCCTTTGATACAAACCCACTTAAAGCAGCAAAACACACTATTTCCAAGTGGGTCCCACCTATATTGCACGTTTCTCAAATATCATAATTTCCGGTCCCGACTTCTGTTTCGCGCGTTTTTCAAATCGTTATGCTCGTTATGCCAAGCTTTACCTGGCTATGAGTATTTCATCTAATGAAAACCTTTAATATTAATTTCAAATTACCAAATTACCCTTAACCCTCCCGGGTTAAGCGTAACCGAAAAACGGGTCGTTACACTTTGTCCTTATCACCTACAATATGGTGATATTGCTGAATCAACTCAATAATATTGTTGAATTGATTCTGCAATCACTTTTGCATTATATATATATATATATATATATATATATATATATATATATATATATATATATATATATATATATATATATATATATATATATATATATATATATATATATATATATATATATATATATATATATATATATATATACGTGAACCAAAGTAGTATCAATAACAATCCACCATGAATATTATAATTTAGGGTTGATTACAGTTCATATCATTAAACAAACACTAGTTTAAAGATGTAGTAATATTTTTGAAGTGATTAAACAATAATGCTGAATCAATTCTACATTCTGTAATATTGCTGAATCAATTTTGCTTTATTGCCTATTCACTTTAGCATTATACATAACATGGAACAAAAGGCAGTGCATCAAAAGCAACATTTACATAATCGATCCATAGTTTTCTCTGCGTCAATAAATATGTTGTATACCAATAAGAATGAATGGTATAAAAACATTATTCTCCAGTAAATCAAAGCAATCATTCTCACAATAAGTTTAATGTTACAATCATGTTCTCTTTATATAAATAAGTATTTATATATTAATAAGTTAAATATCACAATACAACAGTCACTCAAAGGAAAAAAATTAGTCAATACTTGGATAGTCCCTTGGGGGTGCATGAGATTGTTACTGATTCCCTAAATGCTCAACCATCTCTTCTCTAATTTGAATCCTCTACCTTAGTACATATAGACAGATAAGTAAGAAAGGAAAATATGCAACAACATGGGGACATGCTCTATATAGATATATGTATATTGCAAAAATATTTTAGCAATATTGCTCAATCATTTTAGCAATATTGCTAAATCATTTCTACAATATTACAGAACTGTTTATGCAATATGCAATCATAAATGCATTTAACATCAATAATTAATTAGCAATATATTATAATGCATAACATAGCCATATAGTATTGATTTAAATATGAATTCATAACATAACCATATAGTAAGAATGTTGAATATAGTTAAATTCATAACATAGCCATATTTCAAATATAAATCCACAACATGGCATAAAAATGATTACATAAGTGATTAATAACACACATTCATTCTAATATAAAATAATATAAACAACATCCTATAAAAATATTATTGTTAAAACATTTATGCAATATGCAAAAATAATTTTGCTATACCAATTTCAAAAATATTCACCTATGGATTCAACGATTGTTTGTAAGGAAATAAGTTAAAAAAAGAAAAGAAAAGTAGAAACTGCATGATTTGGGAGCCATCTGAATGCAGAGGAGGAGGAGGAGAAGGAGGAGGAGAAGTCGCAGTGGTCGGATAGGTGGGAGACACCACTTGAGGGCTAGAAGATATCATTGGAGGGGTGGGAGATGCTACCTCAAGTGTCGGCATTATGGATCTAAAGGGGAGGGCCGCTAGAGGGATGAGTGTAACGAATTTGAAAGGGAAGGATGTTGGTGATGTGGTGGAGGGATACCGGAGATGAAGGATATGTGGGAGAGGAGGTGGATATGAAGGGGAGGACCACCAGATCTCCTAGATATGAAGGGGATGATGCCGAAGTTGTAGAGGAAAGCCACTAGAGATAAAGAGGAGGGCTACTGGAGATCAAGAAAGAGCAAAGTAATGGGGGGAGGAGTTTTTGTTGATTTATGTCTCATTATTATGAGATGGAATTTTGGTGGCATTGTATAGGAAGGGAAGGGTACTTTGGTCCAAAATTGAAGTAAAAGCAAGTAATATATAATATGCAGAAAAAATACAAGTAATATGAAAATAAGGCATTTATGTCCAGGTAATACGTAAATTACCCACAAATAAATAAAAATAAAGCTTGTAATATTTATAAAATTAAAAATGCTAGAATGCTTGTGGGTAGGGATGCTCACATAATGCTTGCTAGAATGAAGGCATAGAGCCCACACTTCAACATGGTTTTTGCTTATAATGGTGAGCATGTGGCAGTCCTAGGTGGTCATTTATGTAGCACTACTCTTATGGGTGAGGTACGTGAAATATTTTATTCCCATTATGAATTTTTTTACTTTTCAAATATTGGAGTTGGTCAATCTAGCCCTTCGACGTGGTTGGATCTCTCCAAGTAATGGGAGACGTACGGGGGGTTAAATCATATAGGCGCAAAGTGTTTGAGTGCAGGAGTCATACCTATAAAAAAGGATGTTGATAACCCTCCTTCACTTTATGTTCAACAAAACCTTACACCAAGTTTTGATTAGACATGGAGGAGTGGGTCTCACCTGAGAACAATATTTTAAAACCTGACCCGAACATTGACCTAGATTGGTGGTTGGGTCAATTCAACTAGAGGCCCCTAACCCAAATAGCTTAATGAGGCGGCGACTTCCCTAGTTCACCTCTTTCCCTACTTGGGGCCACCCCCTCTCTTCCTCAGTAGCTTGGCCCTGACCCCTCCTCCTCTTCTTCCTTACTCATTCCATTCTTCTCTCCTCTTGGTGCCACCCCCTCTCTTCCCCAGCCCCAAACCCAACCCTAACCCTAACCACTACCATCCCCTCCCTTCCCCTCTTTCTCCTCCCATGGGGGAAACCCCTCTCTTCTTGTAATACCCCTCATTTTCATCATAATTTTTGAAAAATATAACACATATTAAATACAATTTCCAAGGATCGCCGTGTACCAAAAGAGTAATTACACATACTTTGTATTATACAAAGATTTCCAAAATTTGGCATAACATGCCTTTATACATCAGTTAGTACAAAGTTTACAAAAAAGAATACATAAAAAGTACAAAACTGTAATTTTACAAGAAAAGCTCTTCGTCAACTTCTTCGTATTCAAATCACACACCTGCAGAATCTGAGGGTGGGTGAGTAAATTAATACTCAGTAGGTTAGGTTAAGTTCTAAAAATATGCACGTAGAAATATCATGCCATCTTTCTTTTTAAAATTTGAAACATCGATCGTCACAGAATGTCGCGATACCAGACGACTTACACCCGCGCTCATGGGGCAACGGGAGATGGAAGGAAAGGGAACTCCCCATGATATCCCAGTCTTGTGCGCGCCGGAAGCCAAATTTGGCGGTTTCCAGAATAATAACCCTTAGTTTCAAGAAACCAAGGACTATTCAGAGGGTACGATTACCCAAAACTCGGAGAATTTTTTGAAAAGAGGAGAGGCTTTTAAAGACAAAGTTTTCTTTGAGAAATATCTTTAGCAAAGCTTGGTGAGTCAAAATCTCGGCATACGTTTTAGAAATTAAAGCCGTCTCCCTATAACGCGTGCGTAGTATAAGAGAATTCTCTCGTAGAAGATCCTTCCTTTTAGCAGAAAATTTGATAGAATAACGGTCCCAACGCGTAGAGCACCCTCAATTTAGTGGGGTACGGCTTTTGAACGGGCTGAAACGGGTGTAAAATGGTCCAGAAACAGTAAAAGAAGTGAAAGAGAGAGTTTAGAGAAGGGGCACATTTTTTGAGGTCTTAGAGGGGTCACCTTGGGAAAATAACCTTTCCGGTGCGTAGAGCACCATTGATTTAGTAGGAAACGGGTCTTGGATCGCGTAATTCGGGCTTAAAATGGGTTGGGAATGAGGAAAACAGTAAAAGGGGTGAAAATTCGGATGTGGGTGGAAGAACTGGCCGGAATGGCCTATTTATAGAGGCTGAGGGGGAGGTTTCCGGCGGGCGCCACCGTTCCGGCAGCACCACGGCAGAAAATAGCAGCGCGTGACAAACGCGCGTTTGTCACGCGTGCGTCGCACACTGCGCCGCGTCGAGCCGCCGAATCTTTTTTTTTTAATTTCAAAAAATCGTAACTTCCTATCCCGAACTCCGTTTTGCGTGTTCTTGGTACCATTGAGCTCGTATTCACGAGCTCTACAAGACAAGACCAATTATGGACTAGTTTACCCCTACATACGAAGTGGGTCTCACCGGTTTTAGAGCACGTTTCCCGAGGCCGTAACTTTTGTTCCCGGTCTCAAATTTTCGTATTTTTGCTTATCTTAACGAATTATAATTAGACTTAGGAAAATAATAAAATTTATAAAATATCCAAAAAATAGGGTTATTACACTTCCCTGGCAGTCTAACCTTAACCCCAACCCAGCAAGGAGAAGCACAACGGAAGCCTCCATGGGATGGGGCAAGGTTAGGTTTTTAAAACTTGGATTGGCCTAGTCATCCAGGTCACCAGTTTGACTAGCTGGGCTAGAGTGAGTCACTTGGGTCAATTTTGCCCAACAACCTTTTCATGCCCCCAATTTTTTGAAGCACAATATTTTTATTTTATATAAAAATGATGTAGTGGAATAAAATCATAAAGAAGAAAGTTTTTAAAAAATGATTGAGAAATCACGACTTAGGGAAATCTAGGGGTCATGATATAACTCTTTGCACAATCTATTACACTAAGATATCATAATATGTATATCCCTAATTAAGTAAAGCAAATTAAAAAAACATAATATTCATAAGTTGCGCACTTGTTTGTCTTTACATTATTCCAACTACAAGTCAAAATAATTTGGCACACTCATGTGCTTACATTTATTTTTAATTAAGATAAGAGAGAAAACTATGAAGTTAGCTTCTATGCTTCTACCTCCTTCCCTACCCCAAAGTTGCAAAGGTCTTCTATTTACAACACAAAGATATTTAGTATATGAATTTACCCAATGGGATAAAACAATACATATTTATTCAATTATATAAATTAAAACCTCCAATCACATTCACATATGTAATATTATATATATATATATATATATATATATATATATATATATACACACACACACACACACACACACACACACCCCAATCCATCTAACCTTAATGGCTTAAAGCAGCGGCCCCAAGTGGAGAGTAAGAGGGAAGAGGGGAAGAAGCCATGAAAAGTGGAAAAGAGGTGAATAAGGGAACTAGGGAAGTCGTTGTTGCAAGCTTTTTGTGGGGTTTATTTTCTACGTTTTGCCAATATTTGTTGAGGATGGGACCAAGGGAAATAGAAAGAGCACCATGAAAAATAGGGGCCGAAAAATTTAGGCCCATTTGGATGTGTGGGCCCCCTTCTCACACTAATCAATCTCGCCTTCAAATCAATGGTTGATATTACATTTTTTAATTTGTATTCTTGTAGGTCACAAAAAAGGAGGTGAGACTAATTGGGATCTAAATATCTAAGAATTCAAATTAGGATTCTTCCAAAATCGAATCATAGTCTGACAACTCTAATATTCTATGGCAACATAAAGAAGATCTTCATGACACCTCAAAGTGTGTACCACTACACAAAGCAGCTTCAAAATCTTGTTGAAGACTATATCCCATTCCATCCAAGCATGAAGTTAAGGCCTAAAAGGGCTCATAGTCTCAAGTGGTTAAGATTCTCGACATTCCATGATTCAACTCCTTTGTTGCATTGCATCAGTGCATGATTTTTTTAAAGCTATAACCCTTTTGAAACAACTCCTAAGCCTCAAGGAGAGGATGTGCAAACAATAAACTCCCATGCCTTTCAGAAACCCATTATCCTTTTTCATATTATGAATCTCCTCTATGTGGCTAAGAAGATCCGCTTTTAGAGTCCATATTGGCACTATCGTATCATATTCATAAGTGTTATACACAATAGTTTAAAGTCTCTACCCTTTTGGTATACCCAAACCTAGGGTTTACTTACCCCATATTCATACACACATTTTCATCATATGTTTCAATATTTACTTACATTCATTATGCAAGTAAATTATACTAATTTATACCTCATTAGTGGTAGATTCATTGGTAAAAATGTCACTTTGAAAACATAAAGTGTCATTGGTTGTCCCATCAACATGTCAGTGTAAAGGTCGACAACAATTGATACACCCAACAACATGTTAGTCCTTGTCGACAGTAGGAAGGCTCATTCCTAACTTAGGCATCAATGTGATCATCAACATGTTGAAACCTGTTGATCCCCATAATTTAGTACAATAAGTGAAGGGATTGCATGTCTTCTCTAACCATTGACATCACTGTTTTAAAACCCGGCCCGGACCAGCCGGTCCGACTGGGTTCAACCGGACCCGGCTGATAAAAAGGGCCGGTTCACTTGATTTTCCAGGTTAAGTTAACCCGGGCGGGTCAGTACAAACCGTCCTGTTGAACCGCCGACCCGGTCAACCGGGTCGGTCCGACTTAATTTTCTTAGTATGCAAAAACATTTCATTTCAGGCGAGGCTAGGCGAGATTCAAACTCACGCTAGGATACAGCTCACCACAGAGCCTTACCCACTTGACTACAACAATTTTGTTGTACACTTTATCACGTTGGTTTTATATAAACGTTTATTTACTTTAGAATGAAAGAAAAAGGTTGTTCCATGGCGGGATTCGAACCCAGGCCACGTCGGAGAGGATATATCTGTTTTGCCCACTGAGATACCATGATCTTTTGTGATGAAGGTGTACTTAATATTATATTTAATCTAGCATATAAGGAAACTGGGTCAACCTGGGTTGACTTGCAGTTGAACCGAGTCAACCCAGCCCGATGACCAATCCGGGTCGATGACTGGGCTGGGTTTTAAAACACTGCTTTAGAATGAAAGAAAAAGGTTGTTCCACGGCGGGATTCAAACCCAGGTCGCGTCAGAGAGGATATATCCGTTTTTCCCACTGAGATACGATGATCTTTTGTGATAAAGGTGTACTTAATATTATATTTAATCTAGCATATAAGGAAACTGGGTCAACCCAGGTTGACTCACGGTTGAACCGAGTCAACCCGGCCTGGTGACCAATCCGGGTCGATGGCCGGGCCGGGTTTTAAAACACTGATTGACATCCCATTGACATGTTGGTGGTGAAGTCAATGATTTAGCAGAAGATCAAATCAATCTCCACAATGAACTAAAGATTCTCAAAATCGATCAAAGACATGGCAAATCATAATTTAATGTAGAATGAGGCCACTATTAATAAAAAATCTTCAAGAAAACAATTTCACATAAATCTTGAAAGTTTGAAGAATCACTCATAATAAACCTTACAAGGTCAAATTTCATGATATGTAAATATATCTTGTCACTTTAGAAGTATGAGAATGTATTGAGATTGTCCTATCTTACCTCCAAACCAGAGTTTGTTGGAGAATTCTTTCTTCTATTCTCTATGTTTCCTTCTTGTCGGCATGTCGATGTCCTATAGTAGAAAAACTATAACACCCTGGGCCATGATTGGCCCTTAATACTCATCAGCCTAGCCCGACCCAGGGGTACCAGAAAATTTTAAGTCAAAAATTTCTTTTAGGAGCATCTTCTGTGTGCGAGAGTTATAATGTTTCTCTACGCACTATAGATCTTTAGCGCTTTACAACACGTAGACTAACACAAAACTATTATTGATTACTAATCAGATTGGGCTAACATTGCCATAACTTTGGTTACCTACGTACTTATTAGATAACATCTATGATGTTATTTTAATAAGATCGGATCTTAACGTAGTTCTTCCTAACAGCTCATACATTCATCAGGCAACACAAAATCATATATTTTAAAATACTTATAAACTGATAAATCATTCGGAGTAGACAAAATCTAATAAATCATCAGAGTCAAACAAAAATATAATAAATCGTTGGAGTTAGATGGAAGCAAATAAATCATCAGAGTCAGATATCTCTTTATTTCACATAATATAGTAGTGTATATCAAAACAAATCATATCATATCAGAGCAAAGCATATCAAATCAGAGAAAAACATATATCTGAATTAGCATCTTAAGTAAACTAATTAAGAAGCATATGCATTTATTTAAATATAAATTAAATCAGAAAGTCAGACACAATTACTCCCCTAGGGTTTCCAGAAGTAGAGGTGTTTGAAGTTTCTCCTTCCTTCAGTGCATTCTCCGGTGGAGGTTCGGAGACAACGGGCAATGCTTCTTCTTGATTTAGAATATTTATCTCTTTCCCATCCGAAGGCGGTGGATAGAACCTTCCCTTACCTAGGGCATTTCTCTCATTGCACCTGAAGGAGATGAACAAAACCTCCCCTTACTTGGGACATTTCTTTCTCTTTGGGCCCAAAGGCGTCAAAATAGAACCTCCCCTTACCTGAGACGTTTCTTTTTCTTTGATCCCAAAGGCGATAGACAAAACCTCCCCTTACATGGGAACATTTCTTTCTTTGCATGCCTTAGGGCGGCAAATATAACCTCCCCTTCTAGGATGTTTCTATCTCATTGTGCCCTAAGGCGATAGATAGAACCTCCCCTTTTCCTAGGTATTTTTCTCTTTGTGCCTGAAGACTTCGTACAAAACCTCCCCTTACCCAAGGATGTTTCTCTCTTTTTGCGGCCCATCAGTGGAGGACGGTGCCTCCCCTTACTTTGGGCCACTTTTCTAGTTGCGGTTCGACTGTGGAGGATGGACCTCCCCTTACCCCAGGCTGCTTCTCTCTCTTTGGGCCTGGGGGAAACAGATAGAACCTCCTCTTGTCCCGAGCCATTCCCCCTTTAGAGTTGCCAACTAGAGGAATGGACCATTCAATTACGTAGAGGACTCTCGAATTAACTAAGGATGCCTCTTGAACAGGTGAAATCAAACTCAGAATGGCAGAAAAACTCTTTTAAAAAATTGGTTGGCTCCCCCCTATTTATAGGGGAGAACAACGGGCGTCCGAGCATGACAGTTTCCCATGCGCGGCGCGCATGCTATGTCTCACGCCTCGAGGGCTCGATGCAAGGCACGCCACCAGTTATGGGAGGCGGGTCCCATCATACGATAGCAAGGGTATTCTGCACATGACACGCATGGCACGCTCCGACAACGCGACGTGAGCCGTTGCATGATCTGCTTGCATAGCAAATTTATCATTTTTAAAATATTTTATTATTATTTTTATAAATTAATAATCTAAACTTCAAAATGTGATAACTTCCTACCCTGAAATTGGAATTGTGCGTTCTTAGTACTGTTGGACTAGTATCGTTGAGCCCTACAAAACTAAGACCCCACATGGGTAAATTATCTCATATTTTTTAAGTGCGTCCTGCCCATGTCGTACGCTTCCCGAGGTTGTAACTTTTACTCTAACCTCTATTTCACACATTCTTCAATTCGTTATGTTATTTTTTTCGAGCTCTTTACACATACAATAATTTCACTCCTCTAATCACACTAATTCTTATCCAAAAATCACTAATTAATACTAACCCCTCTTGTTAGACAAAATTGGAAAAATGGGTCATTACAAAAACATCTTTCAAACACTTGATAGAAGATTCCTTCCTTTTTCTTGGACTTTCTCGATCATGGAGTATCTATAATTTCGTATTTTTTTTCTTTTTAAGGGTATAACTACCTCTTTAGACTCATAACTATGTAACTAACCAAGTTCTTATCACCGATGCGTCAATGGTATGCCAATGGTTCAAAATTTTAGTAAAGAAAATTCTAGTTGTTACAAACCTGAGCAATTATTGACTAGGACCATTTGAACCCGATTGAAACCGATTTGAAAACATTGTTTGATAATAATGGGATCCACTTTTCACAGTCTAATTAAAACCTGGTGTAAAGTCTAATTAAAACCTAGTGTAAAGTTTTGTTGGACATAAAGGGGAATAAGTAAATTAGCATCCTATAAAAAAATTCTCCTACCAAACTGATCTACCATGTGGCTTGCACAAGTTTTATTAATTTTTGGACACAACACAACACTACATTAGTATATGAAATCATCCACAGTTTGATATGTATAGTATATTAACATGTGTTAAAAATTGAATTGGAACCATGCACTAGCCACGTGGTGAATCAGTTTCATGGGATACCACTTATATTTGAATATTGTTATGGTGAAGTCCAAATGAGGGAAAATTTTATGGTCCTCCCCGAGGATGTCTATCAGGATATCCTACATGAAATGGAGCAGTTTATCATAAAAATGGACAGGGTATGCACTAGTGCATATTAGTGTCAATGATGCACTAAGACACTACACTAATATACGCTAATGTGTGCACTCTCGATCCTTATGATAGAGTTATGCCATCTCAATTGAAAAAACAAATATCTTACCAAGCAGGAAGATACCCTAACGGATACCAGGTAGGAGGACCTAAAATGCTTCCCTGAATGAGAGTATTTTGAAACTTTCACATTTGAATCACCAATTTATAATTGAATGTAGCTCAAATGTATGGATATTTATACAAATTAAGAGGCCCTCTTACCATAGATGCCTGAAAGCGCCCATGTGCAATGAGCCCCCTATTGCAGGTGGGTACGGGGCATTCAAATCCGGATGTACCGAGGGACGCTGGGTGAGAACCAGTTGGATTATGCCCATTACATGTTTGGCCTATTTTGTATCCCTTACTTGAACTTTGGACTTTGCAGTTTATCCTTCTTCGATGATATGTACCACATACGGAAGAAGTAACATGACGACATAGGGAGCTGGGGATTTGAGCCTTGCTGGGAGGAGCAGAACGGTCGCTGACCCAGCCCACGCCAACTAATCAGAAGGTCCATATGCTAGGTTCAATTTCCAAATAGCACTCGCATTGCGGCCATAAACAGCAGAGTAAAACAGCCATGAATCAATACATTTGACAACTCCAAATCATATCAAAGCCATCCGATGAGAGACTGAACACTACCAACTCAGATGCAACCTATCATGATGGACATACATGACGCAAAAACGCATTGATAATACGACATATAGCTCACTTTTGCGGAAGCTGTCAAGTGACTGAACAAAACAAACCAACACTATAGCTCAGTTTCAAGTGATTCTCCAGTGACTAGGCGGCCGTTCTGTTGTAGAAAGGTTGGGAAAGGCGCTTGACATTTAGATATGTGGGCCTTCAGGCGAGGGATGTTAGGGTGTGCACTCCTACACCTGTGGCACCTGAGCTCCATTGACAGCAGGCTCTCGTCGTTCAGCATCGCTTTCCCATGTTTGTCGAGTTTTTCAATAACATCGACAGCATCAAGGAAAAAAGGGGTGTTGAATGAGTTCCAGTGCTTCTTGTTCTTCAGGTGCAGCGAATCGAAATCTTGGCTTATAATATGGAGGTGTAACTGTCGCATAGATGGGACCTAAAAGTGAATGGATGAGATATTTTATGAGTCAAAGCAAAGACAAAATCTAATGAGCTAATAAGACAAACAGAAACAGCAAGAACCATGAGTAAACTACATTGAAATAAATTGTCAACCGCATCACCAGTGGGTTTGACTTAAGCTGATTTATCACCTTGGCATGGAGAAGTGTCATTTAAGAACACAAGTTAGCGCCAGTGTTCAATTAAGAGGCTAGCATTCACTTGACAAATACAATTTCAATATTAATATTTAAGTACTATAATGGTAATATGCATCCTAGTGATTCTACTGAGGCAAGGTACACTTACAGAATGGTATCCAAGGCGGAAAACTAATGAAGGATCATCAGATATTTCCTTTTTGGCCCATTTGCACCCCATGGAATGCATCTCCCTTATTAATGGAAGGTGATCTTTTCTGACATCAGCGATCTGATCTAGACTTTTTACTCTCGCTAAAATGAGAAGATGCTTCTTAGCCTGCACAGGGAAGTGATGTACCTGTCTTTAAGTCTCCAAAAGAGTTGAAACAAGCAAACTACATTTATTAACAAGGTGTTACACCTTGGGGTAGAGATCATTCAGCACAACAAAGTCGTTAGACACCTCAAGAACACCATCTTTCTGACTATCAGGATTCATGGCAATATTGTACAGAGCTTTTGCCCATGATCCAGATTTCTTCTTATTCCCATCAATTTTGGATGCATCAAACTTGGACTCTAGTTTGGCAGTTTCCAATGGAAGTCCCTTGCACTTCTTGCTTCTTTCTGAGTCATATACATCCTCTCGCTTATTCTTTTGTTCTGAGTTCAAGAACTGTACAGTGGGTTTTAGATTAGTGGGATTTCCGTGCGATTCCGAAGATCTCAGATCAACATCTTCCGAAGTCCCTTTCAGTGTTCTTGCTATTGATGCAAATTTATCAAAAAGTGAGGAATAAGCCTGATGAAGAATTTCACAACCTTCAATATAATCGTTTTTCAGGCAGTTTGGCCTCTGCGGGTTCATGTTTGGACCAAGGACATGTATGACATGTGTAACACCTTCTCGTTTGAGCAGAGGAGAAGTTGAAGGAAGAGGTACAGCAACAGCATTGCCAGGGCTAAGTGAACTAGCCCGTTCTTTTGTAGCAGATTCAAGAGCTTCACCAGCAGCATTGAATATAGCAGCATTCACTCCACCACCTCCAGGTTTCAATCGCCTGCAAGGACACAATTTTTACGTCACAGACATCACTTCGGAAGTAGATGCCAAAACGCCAACTTGTCATATGCTTAAATTACAGAAGTTTTACTACGCACCTGGGCATACTTGACTGTGTCAGTCATGGGACTAATCAGCTTTAAATAGTTTTGTTCTTGTAATAATATTCAAACTGAGCATAATTTTACATTCACTCCTTTCATGGTTCACGAAATTAAATATAAAATGTACCAACTACAGTTTTAGAAAATAAGAGCTAGGCTTTTCATGTGAGAGTGAGACAACATACAATAGAAGGCAGGTTGGCACAATTATAGGGATAGACACTGTTTCTCTGTTATGACGCATATGGTACCTCCATTGTAGACCTATGCTGGTCTCTAACATTCTCTTTGTGAAAGAAATCCTAAATCTGAAGTGTTGCATGACTGATTTTTGTACAACTGATTACTTCGTATAACTAAAATGCACCGTTAATCATCACATGTAACTTTCAAGAACACTTTTAGCTTATTGATGCTCAACGGTCCGATGATCTTGAAGGAGACTCTGCTTCCAAGATGGGAACTCTTGGACACTGGTGTGGTGCCGGCCAAAGAGACTCCAATGATCAAGTCAGAAGAGTTACATAAAGAAATGAATATGCTAGAGTTTTTTTTGTGTGCGTACCCTTTCCCTCTTCCTTGCATTTGCATATATACTTGGGTTTTTTATCAGCTACACAACTGCTCCATGATTTGGCATTTCCCACCTCCCTACATTGTAGGAGGTGGTTTTACCTTATAAGAGAAGTGGTCAAAGCTTCACATGGCTTGAACCTAAAAGGGGCTATTATTTTTCCCTTATTAGTTGCCCTGCAAGAACTTTGCCCTCAAGCATAGGACTTTTTGAGCAAAAGACTTGTTCTATTGCATTCACCTTGTTTTTGGACTATTTTTGTGCTAGATCTATCAACCGGCTTTTGATCATCCTTGATTGTTCATCTTGAGTGATTGCTAAGACGACTTTAACTTTACATGTCCATATTTTAACTAATTTGGACAAAACATGGTCACAATGACTTTGGATTTAACTTACATCCTCTAGCAATTTAGATAAGACATGACTAAGATGACTTTAGATTTAATGCCCTTCAGCCAATTTGGATAAGACATGACCTATACACCGCCCTGAAGACCAAGCCAGAGGAACTTTAACCACTTCTCCCATAAAGTAAAACCAATTCTTACAAAGTAGAGGTAGGAAATGCCAAATTGTGGTGGAATAATTGCGTAACTGCTCAAAAATCCTAGTATACATGCAAATGCAAGGTAAAGAAGAAAGGTACACAAGTGGAAAAACCTCTAGCCCATTCATTTCTTACTACAATTCTCTTTTGACTTGATTGTCGAAGTCTCTTTCACATGCACCACACCGACGTCCAAGAGTTCCCTCCTTGGACAGACGTCCAAGAGTTCCCTCCTTGGACAGACGTCCAAGAGTTCCCTCCTTGGACCGATGTCCAAGAGTTTCCTTCTTGGACCAATGCCCAAGAGTTCCCTTCTTGGAAGAAAATTATTCTCAAGATCATTTGACCATTGATCAAATCTCAACTTAAATAGTTTGGATAAATTTATCTTGGCAATGTCTTGTTCAAATTAGCTAAAGGAAAGATAGTAAAATCCAAAGTCGTCCTTACTATGTCTTGTTCAATTAGCTAAAGGAATGACACTAAAATTCAAAGTCGTTGTGCCTATGTTTTGTTCAAATTGGCTAAAGGACACAAAAAAAATTTCAGTCATCCTAAGCCATGTCTTGTTGTCTAAATTGGTTAAAGGAAAGAGACGAAAATTCAAAGTCATTCTGGCTATGCCTTATTCAAATTAATAAAAGGAAGGACAAAAAATTGAACTCTTCTTGCCCATGTCTAGTCCAAATTGACTAAAGGATGATCACCTAAATTCTTGCCATGTCCAGCCCAAATTGGCTTAAGGATGGATGATGTAGATAGATCTCATCAAAAGTTGATTGATTGTGCCTAGTGCAAAAATGGCTTGAAACCAAGGTGAATGGAACATAACAACTCCTATGCCCAAGGGCAAAGGACCTGGAGGATAACTAATGAGGGAAAAAACACCATGTTAGATCCTGGCCTCATCAACTCCCCAGATCAGTCAGTTACAACTACCTCCCACGGTCAAGGAACATGAGCAAAGTGGAGATATGGAGGCAATTAAGTAACTGAAAGATCACCTCTATATGTAAACACAAACACAAGGAAGAGAGGTACGTTCAAAACTCTTCTGTGTCCACTCAATCTACAATTCTTCTTCTCCTTCTAACTTGATTGTCGGAGAGCTTTGGCAGCCACCAAAAAGGTGTCCCAAGGCAGTTTTTCTTGAAGATCATCTGACCGTTGAGCGAATTTCCGCCTCAACAGTTTTATTCTGTATGTGGGAAACAAACTATCTTCCCTTCTCTACTCAGTCGCTGGTGTTGTTCAATTCCAACTGCCAATCTGGGTGTTGCCGACATTCTCTTCTCTAGTCATGGACTCTAAGTACAACAAAAGATACCTTTTTTGTACAAGAGAAAGGGACTGCAGAAAAGCCAAATCCACCCTCCTCTTTTTCTTAGAGACACAAAGTTACATATTTTGTATCTTCGAGAAAAAAAGGAAGGGTTCGGAAGCTGCATAAGCAGAAGGCTAATCTGATTTACATAATAGTATCACACTATGCCGGAAACATAATTTAAGACGTTAATACAAGCATGCTGTTCCAAATGGTAAATCTAGGGACTTCAATTTTCCGTGGCCTTTTTTCTACATTGAAGTTGCTCCTCTATTTGAAAGGGTATATGTTCATGCCATCACAGAAAATGATAGGTCTTTTACAAGAGAGCATTCTTGGTCACTAGACTCCAATTGACTATTATAACTCTAGAGCTTAATCAGGGAAAAGAATTTATGGATTCCACTCCACACTATCGGCTAGTTGGAAAATTAATATACTTGAGTCTTACTCGGATTAATAATTTCTTTAACATGAATATTCAAAGCCTTTGTAAAAGAAGAAAAATATAGCAATTTTTGTTGAAATTTAGCAAGTTCCTCAAATTTTGATTTCCTAAAATATACCAAAATCTAATGTCCTAAGTCTTCAAGTGTCATAGATTTCACAATCAAGTTTTTCTCTTGAAATTAACTTGAGTTTCATGATGTGTGCAATGTTGAAAAAATACATAGACTTATACCATCAAGATGAAGAATATAACAAAATCTTCACCTTTTTTTTCTTGTTGTTTGTGTAGTTAACAATTTCATTTACAGGATCCTTGTGTCAAAGTGTGGACACAGTAATTAGTATGCTTGATATTAAAAAAACCCATTGAAGGTTTGCTATACAAAAACATTCCAATATTGCTGATCTTTCTAGGGCAGAGGACAAGCTGATGTCTAATGGTAGGTAGTATTACACTTGTTTGTCACTCTACTAATGGATCTTGGACGTTTATTGAAGTAGCTTTAATGAAATGGAAGAGTAAGGTGACAAGCACAATGTTATCATTCACTCAAGTGAGGAAGTAAAATATAAGGCTAAGGCAAAAGCTACCTTTGAGGTAATCTAGATTAAAATCTTGCCATCTGAAATTGGATTCCAATTCTTAGGCCCATATTTCTAATATGTGACAATCAAGTTGCTATTCATTTCTATACAAATCCATTTATCTCTTGAAGAAACTACAACATTAAATTGACTCACTTCACTGGGTAGAAGCTGAGGGTTAGAAGAATTTCATAGAGCATTTGAAGTGTCAATCGTACTGCATATCTTCACTAAGCCTATTCTGTGCTATCACAAATTACAAATCACTTTTCCATGAGAGGAAAGAGTATGCACAAGTGTGTAAATATGTGTGTGGAACTTTAAATTAGGAAAACATAGGCATTTTCCACTTTGCAATAGAATTTTGGGCATCACTTAGCACACTAATCAAAGTATCCAAATCCGACCACGCTCACTTTAAATTTACGTATATTAATTTCCCTCCAGTGGCAATGTCTGTAATTTATTGTAGGAAAGATTCAAAATTATTGATTTGGATCTTGCTAAGTAATGCCCAAAAATCAATTGTAACAACAGGTGTGTATTCACATGCAATAAATAATCATTATCTTCCTTTAAGTAGGCCTCTTTATTGAGCTGTTTCCTAGGTCGTAACCTCTGTAATTTGTTTGATAAAAGACTGAAATTTTCTGGCCTTTACACTTGATCCGAGTTTCTTCTTAACATCTCCTCTCTTTCTTAATTCATGAATTTCTTCAACAAAAAAAGATATAGAATTCAGATCAATCAACAGGAACAGAAACATTTACAGGAAAAAACTACCCAGAGCTGCAGCTCTGTCTAGACATCCTCATATTTACAAGGTAAAATTACGACAAAGACTTACCAGTTGGCAGCATTAGCAATCACATTACACCGGAAACCCTTTTCTGTATAGAGCTTAGTGATATCTCCCACGACAGTGAAAAATTTGCTAGTGTCAAGATTTTTCTTTGTAGCTTTACTCCCAACTAAAGACAAAATGTGGGAACTATGAGATAAGTCTACTAAAACAAGTCTGATATCAATAACTTTGTTTAGAAGTTCTTCAACTTTTTCCACAATAATATCAGATGCTTTGTCATGATCAAACTGGAAATCAGAAGTAGAAATTGATGGAAAAGCAAGAGTAGGAACATCATCTGCGGAAAAACCACCACTAGAAGAACCACCCTGACTCCCTTTTTCAGTGATTTTAATAGCAGACCTGTCTACATCCATATCACTAGAAGAAAATCCATTAGTTGAAGAGCCCCCCAGTAACTCCACCATCTTTGTAGGTATATTGTCAGCTTTTTCAGCTTCTACATCACTATTCTTGGGAACTCTCTCTTCAGGAGGCTCTACTTTCTTCAAAAATTTCATTATTCCCAGCTGAACTTTATTATCAGTATTTTTTTGACCAAAACAACCAGAAGGAAGGGTATCTTCTGGGCCAAGTTCGCGGTAAGTATTAACAGCACTTTGAACATCATTCTCATTCTGACAA
Source organism: Saururus chinensis (assembly GCA_035235625.1). Classification (NCBI taxonomy): domain Eukaryota; kingdom Viridiplantae; phylum Streptophyta; class Magnoliopsida; order Piperales; family Saururaceae; genus Saururus; species Saururus chinensis. Next base: position 37,493,428 of record CP141142.1, read on the forward strand.
CATGTGATCCGAGAGAAACCTTCTGTCAACTTAGGTAATTGTTTCTTTTGCAGCATGCGGTTAACAACTGCAGCAGCTCTTCCACCTTGAAGGTTTCCCTCATGGCCAGTTCGTTTTACTGATCGTGAAATGCAAAGTTTTGTGGGAAGATCAAACACCAAGGCATGCACTTCCACATGAGGCCCACCAAGCTTCACAAATTCTGAACGTTGTTCAATATCTAAATTGCATCTATCAACAAAAATACTTTTCCTATCTTTCAGGGCTTCAGTTGCACTCTTCAAGCATTGGGATTTTGTTCCAGCTTTGCCATTGGCTATAGTATCCTGTAAAATTAAGTTGTCTGATTTAAGTTTGGAAACAATGATATTTCACTCAGTATGCTTATACACGTTCCAAAAATGAAGAGGTAGCTAGGGCTCTAAGGAGAGAAGTAAACCTCCCCTTCCCAAGTGACATGTATCACTAAACAGGTCTATATGCCCTGGAAATCCAAGCTTAGAATACCAATATTATTAATGTATTATGTAGCAAACAACACAGAAACTAGTTTTAAATGTACAGAAATAATGGATTTAAACAAAAAGGAAGAACTAGAAAGAGTAGGTTTTGGCACAACAGCAGCAAAGCAGAATTCTCTAAAAACTAATGGCTACGTGTTGCGTACAATAATCCCAAACACTTCTAAATAAAAAAAAGGGTTTTATAAAGCAAAAATGTCATGTGAATTATAGCATAGCCAAAATGTTCTTTCGATTGGATTTTATATCACAATATGGAAGATATGTCTTCGTTGTGTATGATGTGCACCATAATGTTAGATCTTAAATGTGAGAATCTCAGAAAACAAATATCAATACTATAGAGCAGAAACTTATATAAGATCCTTGATACCAAGATCATGATCAGGTGTTTACATTCCTCAGACAACTCAAAGTTATTATTATTTGTTTTAGTAAGATCTTATCCAGGTGTATACATTCTTCAGGCATTTTAAAGCTACCATCATGTGTAAATATTGTCATGTTTCATACTAGCAGGACTTTCATATTCTCATGGAAAATATGAAGCAATGCTCTGGGTTTATCAGCAGTTAGATTCAAAAACTTCCTCCAATGAAGTTTACAGATACTCTTCGCAAAAGTTAATTTAATTGGGTCAGAACTGCAATACTTTGAGCAAATTTACAACAATTGACCACTTTCCCATGTCAGCTCATCATCAATGACATTAGAAGCTTCAGCATCTTACGAACAATTTATTAGATGGAAAAAACAATTCTTTCCACTTCCACACTCAAATTCATCAGAAAAGCAATCAACAGCTCAAATTCCCCTCACCATGCTACGAAAAAAACATGAACAGATTCACATTCCACTCACTCTACCAATAAAAGTTTTACTTACAAACAAAAGCAGACATCTCTAGATAGAGAGCAAGGCGGGAGACGAGGGAGACAGAGAAATGGACCTGGCAGATTCGGACCCAGGACCGACGAGCAGCCGCCATGACGTCGTTGCAGAAGGTGGTCTTGCCACTTCCGGGAGGACCCACTAGAATGAGGACGATGGCCTTCTCCCTCTCTTCTGCAACCAACAGAAACTCACCATTAAAGCACATGTACAAGTGATGAAACGACGACCACCCACCCACCAATGAATGAATTGGAAGTTGTGAAATCGGAGGCTCACCCGACAAAGTTCCCGGCCACTCCGGTGTTCCGGTAGACGGTGACAACATTTTCCGGCTCCTGTCCCGCCCGGGTCGAGGAAGAGACGCTGCTCCCTTGTTTGTGCCCACGTCCAACCGGACGATGGAGGTCGCGACCGAGGGGGTGCTCACGGACAGACACGCACACGGACGACAACCGTAACCTTTTGTCCGTGTTCGCCGCCATCTGTTTACTCCCTCGGTATGGCTTTTTTCCGCTCTAAATTTCGTATAGAATAAAGAAAATTATTTAAATAATAATTAAAAAATTAATTATTTTTAGAAAATATTTTTCAAAGTGATATCGTTTTTGTCACGTAGGCTCCAACCAAGGAGCTAACATATGAGTGATTATTTTTTTTAATTTTTTAAATGATTTTGTCCATTATAAAAAAAAGATGAAATTGATTTTATCATTCTAAATAATGAAATTATCGTCATCTTAATCTACTCCGCTCCAATTCGTGTTGCCTTCTACTCAATCCGCCCCTCCACTTTGCCGTGCCATTTCTTTCTACTACGCTAGATCCGCCCCGCCGCCATGCTTGATCCTGTCCTCCAGTGTCATTTGCCTTTCTAAATCCCATCCTCCATCGTGTTTTAGGTTCGTTTCCTCTAAATTTGTCGGTGTTATTACCCTAATTTCCTCTGAATCGAATAGCCTATATGAGTGCATTTTGGGAGTTTTTTTTGTCTATTTACCTTGTATTCTGTATTTTGTTTAGCTAGCAGAGGTTTATTTATGTTGTTGTGGCCATATTGGGTTTGCTCTGTTCGTTCATTCTCAGACGAAATTTAGTCTCAATGGTCCTTTTCACGCTTCTATTTTTGACTTCTTTTGTAGATACATTTAGGTTAATGTGAATCGATTATTTATCTACTTATGTGGTTTATTTTGATTCAAACTTTTTCTTCTTGCTCTTTTGTTGGTTTGTGTGCTTACCTATTTCCGCTTGATGGTGCTCCACCTGCTCCATTATTGTTTGTTGTAGTACTTTATGCATCTACTGACTGACATTTTTATGGGATTCAATAGCTTATAAGCGGCTACTTGTCTTGTTCTTAATCTTTCAATCTTATGTGGGTCTAATGCTTCATAGTTTTTCTTCTTGATGATAAAATATAGGTGTTCTATAAGCTTAACTATGATTCGTGAGTATTGAATTTCTACTCCACTTTATTTAAAATCAATGCCTAATTTAATAGAGAATATGAGTTATACCTAACAATATGAATTGACTTTGACTGGATTCCCAACACTCTGGTGACTGAGAATTCACTCAGTTAGCTCAAATTTAGTTTTGATATTATATAGAGAGATTGTTAGTAATAGTTTAATATTTTTATTAATAGGGTAGATGTAATATTTGAAAACGTGTATGAGAATATTTGTTGTCTTGTTTGGATAAGAAAAGAAATATGTGAAGAAGTGTATGATTATTACTCATTGATATATGAGGTAATTACTTAATCTAATTTTAGCCTCTTAGTTTTAAGACAATTGTTCATACATAGATGTCTTACTCGTACCATTTTACTTAAACTCTTACGCTTACAGTCTTGCTAAGAACGTACGCTTATAGTCTTATTTAGAAACTTACTCTTATAGTCTTGCTAAAAAACTTACTCTTATAGTCTTACTTGGAAACTTACTCTTCTAGTCTTGCTAAGAAACTTACTCTTACAGTCTTGCTCAAAGTCTTATATTTATAGTCTTGCTCATAATCTTACAAACTTACTTACTCATACACTTGTACACATACTATTGACCATTGAAGCTCATTACAATTAATAAACTTCAGTGCAAAGCTAGAAAGGAATGCCACTAGGCATCAACTTAACTTTTAGGGAGTAACTAGACACCATGGACTTTTTTGAAAGCTAGGCACACTTATGCTCATAGGGCATAGGATCAAATAGGTAAGAGTAAATCTATGATACTACTTACCTCTTCACGCAAAAGCCCACACTCTAGGGGCCATACAATGCCAACTAAGGGTGAAAATCATACAGTGCCACTCTTGGGCCAGAATCTTACAGTGCCACTCTTGGGCAGAATCATACAGTGTCACTCTTGGGCAAAATCATACAGTGCCAACTAAGGGCAGAAACATACAACGCTATCAATAAAACATCAAACATTTAGGTTTAATATAACACTAAGAGAAAATTAAAAACATACATCACTCTAAACAGAGCATCAGACGTGTGGGCTTATATACAATACATATGCAACATCTCGTAGGATAAATTCCATAGTAAGGCATGAGAAATGCTCATTCGACTCATTATTGGCTAGCTTAAATATAGAACTTAATCCGTCGAAGCCCTTTAAGTATCAAACTTACAATACTATCATATTAGTTTTGCTTATAATTCAAGTTTCTATTAAGTAATTTATGTGGGTACAAGTATACCATAAAATTCTTCGTTCTTATAATCTTCCACAGATTAAATACGAAGTGAACCCATTCCAAAACCCTAGTTTGTTAGGGTAGCAAACTTCACTTAAATTGTCCATCTCATAATCTTAACTCACCGTACAATAAATCTTTACATATTCATATAATTTGTGCCATCCACCTTATGGCTAAATCATCTTACTCAAAATCCTCAAACTAAACCCCTCAAATCTCATTCCCATTATGAACCTCTTACTAATACCTTACTCATTATTCTTACCTTTCACTCCTTAATTTGTACATTATGCCTTGTACAATTATGTTGTGCACTCTTACTATCTGACAATCCCTCATAAAGCATCAAACCTTAAGTTCGCTTACTTGCTAAACCCCCAACATATGCTCCAATCCAAACCAATTAACTTCAATCCTCGCTTGTCAAACATACATCATCCGTCTCATTATATGGCTACAAATCCATACTAAACCCTCTATCACCTCTTACCGTCCATTGCCCACCCATCTACCCACTCACATAAACATATCCATCACACATGCATATAGTCATCATATATACGTATGTCCATTACACATATGTATAACATATACATAATTTTATACATAACTTATCCATATACCCGCTAGCCGTCATTAGCATACACATGGTCTACATACACATCAATCATACTTTTAGCTCACATGCATGTCATATGCACGTTCAAACATACCATAATTTATTTTATTTTCCTCTCACATCATGCTATCAGATTATTATTTAGTATCCAAAGCATTGAATCATACAATTCTAGATTGCTGCTAAATATTTAAAGCATGCTATCATGAAATTACGAGTTCAAAGTTTCCTAATAATCCATGAAGTTTGATGGCAAGCACACAACGGTGGTGGCATCAGCAACGGAGTTGGTGGCCAAAAGCATCGCCTAGTTGATAGAGCTATTGTCCCAAGGTTTAGGAAGAGCCCGAAGTAATCTGTAAGATCTCTTATCTTGAACTAGTTTTCTTTCATTAATTTATTTATTATTTAATTACCATTATGTGGTTTAAGCCATTTCTAATCAGTTTGATGATTTTAAAAAATTTAAAGTAGTTACCAAAAGATTTAAACAAAATTATCTTCAAATTTATTATTTTAAAGTAAATTTTAGTCATTTGTAAATTTTTTACTATTTTTTCAAAAATTAGGGTTTAGCGGGACCCCATGTGGACCCCATGACCAAAATTGGGATTTTTAACCCAAAATCTCCCTAACATTAAACTAAGACATTAGAAAATTATTTCAAAATTTTTTATCTTAATTTGGGATTAAATAGCCAAATTACCCATTTTTAGTTATGAATTCTATGTGTACCCCCATATTTGATTAAATTTGATCCCTTCCTTACTATAAAAGGAAAGGGGCAGCCACTTTCTAATTTGGGAAAGGGCTAAGCCTAGGATCAAGAGGCCTAATCCCCCATTTGCCTAAAAAGGAAGGAGATTTGAGGTTTAAATTTCTTAATCTTTTCTTAATTTATTAGGGTTTTTATAAACCTCTTCAAATCTCATCTTTCTCCATAGATTAATTTCATTTTTAAGACATAAAGCCATTGATTTGCATCACTACTTCAAACCCTAGTCTTCCTAATTTCGTTTTTGAGTCCCTAAAGCCCTAGATCTAAGGGTTTTCAAATGATTTTCATGTTCTAAGTTGGATTTAGGTAAGTATTAATGAAAATCATATGTTTGGGTAGGTTTTGGAGGAGATTAAAGAGCTATTCTGACACAAAGAGTGGTGAAAGGTAGTGGGTTCAATCCTCAAGCTTGTTGTGTTTCAAATCTTTGTTTTTGATGTGTTTTCTTGAATGAATTCCATGTTTAATGCTTTAATGGTGGATTAATAAAAACTTAATCTTTTTGTATTAATTTCATAGGGCTTTGATTGAAAATGGGTAGATTTAGCATTCTAGAAGATTTGATTAGATGTTTGAGGCTTTGAATGGAGGCTTTAAGTTCGATTGATGGTGTCTCGGTTTAGTTTTCAAATGGAGAAGACGAACCAGATCTGCCGTTATGGCGATTGATAGCCTTTACAGATCGATCGATAGATTGATCAATCGACAGACGGCATTGCAGGCCAATTTTGAGGCCAGCCGATTGAACGACCTTACAAGCCGATCGATCAACAGTATAGAAGATTTTGATCATTTGATTTCCTTTGTTTATTTTGATATTTCTACTGTCAAATATTATTTTTCATGTTCATATGGGTTGATTTGAGTTATAATAAGCTACTGGAATGATATGCTAGTGATGTTGGAATGTATGAAGATTAATTGGGTATTATGAGAAATTACATGATGTTGGTTAAGCATGTTAGATTTGTTAACTAGAATCCATGATTTGAATGATGATTTTTGATGGTTTTCCACTCATGAATTCTAGTTTGGATCCATGATTAGATGTTGGAAAAAACATGTGTGTAGTGCCTTGTGAGCTACTATCAAAGCATGATCATATACTTAGGAATGTATGTTGTAATTTAAACACACACATGTGGGGGAATTAATTAGGAAATCATGGATGTTTATGACTCGAATATGATGCATGTGGAGACTGACAAGAGCACATTCCATGTGTTAGAATTCACGTAGAGAATGCTCACATATGTATCATGTTGCATGCATCATGAAATGGATTTCATAGATGAGACTTTACCGATGCTTAGCTGTGGTTGATTGATTGAATGCAATTGTGACGCCCTGACCCGGCAACCAACCCGGGCCGGGGGTCCGAAAACGATAAAAACCAAACCCAGAACCAAGAGCGGCACACTCTAAGTGCGAGAGTCTTTTCGTTCCTCTACGCGCTACAGAACTTTAGCGCTCCATTGCGCGTAGGCAAGAACTGGCCTAATTATATAACTAATTCGGACCGGGCCAACGTTGCATTGCTGTTGGTTGCCTACGTACATATCAGATAACATCCACGATGTTACTCCGATACGATCGGATCCAGACGTAGTTCTGCCTATTGGCTACTACATACAACCGGCATACCAAAAACACATATGTATAAAATACGTATCTTCGAATATTTAATCAGAGTTATACAAAAACCCGATAAAACACCGGCAACACACATCTCGCTCTATCATAGAGACGAGCACCACACGACCACCACAACATGCCTCGCTCTATTCCAGAGCGGATACATCACATTCACACGTCTCGCTCCATCAGGCCGAGGAACGAACACACACCACACGTCTCGCTCTCCCGTAGAGCGAGACAACACACATCATGACATAAAAGCACACATCATATCATATAAGCATAACAAACATATGGATCATATCATAACACGTCATAACTAGCACATGTCATTAAATAATTAAAATAGGAGGTAAGAAACTCTTACTCCCCTGATGTCTCACGAGGTAGCGGTATTCGGGCTACTCATTTTTGGGTGTCCTCCCCTTTCGGAGATAGCGGACATAGCCTCCTCTTGCCCCGGTTCGTTCCTCTCTTCTAGGAGCGCCAACTTGAGGGATGGACTATGCCATTGCGTAGATCACCCTCGAATTAGCTAGGAACGCCTCAAGAATGACTCGAATCGGACTTAAAATGAGTGAGAAACGAAGAATAGAAGTTTTTGAACGTAGGAGAGAAATAGGAAAACGTGGGAGAGAATTCTCCTCCTCCTTCTGGATGTCAAGGATGCTATTTATAGAAGAATTGGATAGATGTGAGGCTGACACGTGTCAACCCTATCCGCTTCATCAGCAATCCTATCCACTATCAATCTTATCCGCTTTGTCAGCAATCCTATCCACTATCAATCCTATCCGCTTTGTCAGCAATCCTATCCACTATCAATTCTATCTGCTTTGTCAGCAAGCCTATCCACTATCGATCCTATCCGCTTTGTCAGCAATCCTATCCACTATCAATCCTATCCGCTTTGTCAGCAGTCCTATCCACTATCAATCCTATCCGCTTTGTCAGCAATCCAATCTTATCTGCTTTGTCAGCAAGCCTATCCACTATCAATCCTATCCACTATCAATCCTATCCGCTTTGTCGTCAATCTTATCCACTGCGTCGTCGATCCTATCCATAAAGATATTATTTTATTTAAATAATATTTTAACCTCAAAACGCGATAACTTCCAACCTTGATGTTGGAATCGCACGCTCTTGATACCGATGGACTCGTGTCAACGAGCCCTTCGAAATAAGATGAAAACATGGGTAGGTCATCCCGTACTTTCAAAGTGGGTCCTGCCCATATGACATTTTTTTTCGAGGTCGAAATCGTGCGTTCTTAGTATCGATAGACTCGTATCGACGAGCCCTTCGAAACTAGACCACACATGGGTAAGTTATCTCGCACTTTTTAAAGTGGGTCCCGCTCATGTGGCACGCTTTCCAAGGTTGTAACTTTCGTTCCCGACCTCCGTTTTGTGCGTAATTTGATTCGTTACGCTCATTACTACGAGCTCTACCCGGATACGGGGATTTTACCTAATGAAACCCCCTAACACTAATATCAAATTACCAAATTACCCTTAACCCCCCAGGTTAAGCATAATTGGAAGACGGGTCGTTACAGCAATGATGTGAGATTGCTTGCCAGATTAGTCGATCGTTGGCTTAATTGGAACTTGGCTAGTCCGAAAGGACATGATTTCGATTTGAGTTCCTGTGTGGAATATGGATACTCCCCAGGTTGAGTCGATATGAATTGAGTTGAGATGAATGGGGACAAGTTGTGTACATGTCTTACAGTTGAGACTTCTTGAAATAGTCATGTAGACCCTGAGAATCCAGAGTGGTATGTCTTTGTGCAACAACTACCACGTGTTCTAGGTTTCCTGTGTGGAATTCGGACTCTTCCCACTGCAAAAGATGTTCCAAGGTGAACACACCTGCTCTAGGTTCTCTGTGTGAGATTCGAACAATCCTTGGCCAGGATTGTCCAGGGCAAGCAGAGTTAAGGGCTGACTATCCCGAACACTTTATGTTTCCTGTGTGGGAACCGGACTATGTCCACCCTGTGTGGCTTGATTGTATTCTCTCCATGATGAAGACATTCACCATTTGTTGATGATGCATGTGTATGAGATAATATTATGCCCATGTTACACAGGTTGTTTCAGGATAATTTGAGATTATGTAATACATGTGAATATGATTTACTATACATGATTTAGTATCGTATGATTGAGACTCTTATCATGCCAGGTGAATGATCTATGGATGAATGATATGAATATACATTATATGAGTATGTGTTGTGTACACGTGTTATGCAAGTTGAATGCTATGAAGGAGAATGGCTTGATATGCATGATTGTGACTGTGATGATGTGATAATCACAAGTTATGCAGGATGGATGTTAGGTCATATTATGATCATTTATACCCTGATTTTGAAATATGTGTTATATGCATGCTAGATCTTTGACTTATGGATAAGTAGGGGTTTAGTAAGGGAGATGATCAGAAAAGGGGTGTATCATGTCTTTTATGGATTTAAATTGCTATGTTGTTGAGCCATGATGATTTTCTTATTATAGTTATTGTTTGCAAACCATTACTAAGTTTCATACTCACCCCTCTTTTTGTGATTTGTTTTGGGGCTGCATGGTGCGACGTGCAGACGAGTAAGATTCCCTATATGAGGGACGATAGGGGTTCACGTGAGATTAGCCTTGGTTGCATTCAGATGATATTTTATTTTTTGATTTTTTCGTGGTTGACATTAGAGAACATTATATAGTGAATTTTGTATTACACCTGCGTTTATCTGTTGTTCTTAGACTTGTCTAAACATTTTTGATTTCGAGCCATGTGTAGGCTCTGAAGACTTTTATGTGGGTTGGTGTGAGGATCATGATAACTTTATTATCCTCCTTGTTATCCTTATTTCTTTTACTCAAAGGACATTAAGTGCGCTACTCCATTAGGTGAATCGCGCGTTTGAGGGGCTAAGACTTCTGCAATACGTTAATCTGTCTATTTTTGTTGCCCCGCGTGCTTGACCGGCCCTTGGACCGGGTTTGGCTTGGGTCAGGCGGTGCCGGGGCGTGACATAATCACAACAAGATGGGGTAACCGAAGTCTATGTGGCAAAATTTGTGATCCACGGCAGCACATTAAGGGCAACCGGGAGCAAGGGTCATGCCAAAAGAAATGGAAAGTACAATTGGAAGTCAACGTGTATTAACTAAAGGTTGGTCAACGACTGAGAAGTACTTGACTGGCCTCAAGACATCAAAATTGGTTCTAGAAAACACCCAATGGTGGCGATTTTGAGTCGAAGAAGGCCCACAAATGGGTGGAGGGCGTGGGGTAATGCTCAAGGACAAAGGAGAAGTGGAGGGGGCTCTCATAGTCAAATCCATTCGATAGTGGAGCCATCTGATGGCCAGACAACACAAAACTAGTGCCTAAACCTTGAAATGCACGTGTGGCCACTTGCACACATGGCTAAAGGGGAGGGGAAGAGGGCTAGTCAATGGCAGCCCAAGGCCCATAAGGGGTGGTAGAGCCATGGCCAAAGGTGGTGACCGATAAAGACAACACTTGTCATCGTCGTGCCAAGGTAGGCATACTAGAGGCCAATCGGTGTCTAGTAGTGGTAGGATGGTAAAAGGGCAAAAGCGGTACTGTGTATAGCACGGTCAAACATATAATGGGTAGGGGAGAGCTAAGGTTGGCCAAGGGTCGGTGGAGCTGGAAAGGGACAGCCTTGCCGAGCCAAGGCAATGTCCATGGCAGCCAAAGGGTCAACATTTGACCATTGGTGGCAGTAAGAGACACACCCATAAGTGAGGGGCATCTGGCTCGGATAGAAGGCAGAGGTCTAAGGGAGGGTGGAGGAGAGGAATGGGGCAAAAGGGAGGAACAACGGGTCAGGCTGGGGCAATGTTGGGGAGGCGGCCTAGTTATCACTAGGTCCATGGACGCCGGCCAAAGGCCATTGACCAACATCCACGCCACCTCGTGCAAAGACAGAAAATTGAGAAAGGGGGTATATGGAACATCTAACCCGGAAATGACAAGAGGACCGACGGGGATGGACCGAGGTGTCGACATCGATGCTGGCCGACTAGAGGCTATTTTCACTAGCGCAGCCTCAAAATTTTGCCACAAACGAAAACATGGGAGGGGCAGGACTTGAGTGGAGGAGAGGGCGGCAGAGATGATACCGAGCTGGGTGAATCAGCCATCCGCCATTTCTCGGCCCAAGTGGAGCCAGATGGAGGTCTAGTCAGTCTAGTCCGGCCGGCGACGGCAATCGCGATGCCAAAACAGACAAAACATCCTAGCTAAATGAGGCAGAAATGGAAGGGGAGGGAGCTATGGCAGTGGGACTAGGTTGGGGCTTCTGTACCTACATTGCTAGGCCGACACTTGTCTGCCAAAGACCCGCCTGAAACTGGTGACCAACGGCCAGCCATAGCTCACCCAATGAACAAAGAAGGGGGGGGGGGGGGGGGGATGGAGTGGTTTCTAACGAAGCTGGAACTACTGGGGGGAACTGGCGGGGCTGGCCAGGGGTGGCAGCCCTGTCGCCGTCAGCCCTGGGTTGGCTGGATGGAGGCTAGCCACCATTGGTTACAGTGCTTTCGGGCTCACACAGGGAGAAGGGGGAGAGAGAGTGAGGGAGGGATGGGGGAGGTTTTGGGTGATTCCATAATGGTCTCTCCCATTCATTTTTTTTTATTTTTTTCTTCTCTCTCACTTTCCTTTTCTTCTCATTTCTTCCTTTTTTGCATTGAAAACGTGAGGCCCAATAGCCACGACCAAGCCCTACACCCAACTCTATGAGTAGGAATACTGGGATAAAATATACAAGACTAAATATGCCAAAACATCAAATTTCTCACTGAAAATGAGCAAAAATTAGTAAAAAATTACAAAAAAATCAAAGACATTACATCTAATATTTAGATCTATGATTTTGTGTATGAATTTGTTATTTAAGATGACTATAGTCATGGTGGTAAAAATGGCAATTTAAGATCATGACTTTAGACTTCTATGTATTATATGTATTTTCAACGCATTATAAAATTAAAGTCTTTTGCATGTAGAAGTTTTATTTAAATGTTCTTTCTTAGGGGAATGACTAAAGCTCCAGAACATAAACCTTTATTGTTCTTTTCCAATCATTAACATGTTCAATGATACATCCATGATGGTGTCGATAGTTTGGAGAAGATGAATAGTTACTGAAATTGACACATAGGGGTGCGTTGGTATTATATTAGGTATCAACAATGAGACCATGTATCGTAACCATGTCGGCAATCCTAATGTATCACAGTCTACTCATTGTAGGTAGATTATCGCATGTTGATGTTGTTGTCAATGGCCATTGAAATCGACACCAACAAATTGATGGCCATCGGCATTGACAATGATGCATAGATGGGACAATTGATGAACTTCGGTACATATTTTCAAAGGGAAGTTTTTGTCAATGTTTTTACTAGTAATGTGGTAAGTTTCAATATAATTTATTTGTATAATGAACATAAGTAAATATCAAAACACATGATAGAAAATGTGTGTGAATAAAGGGCCCTTAGGTTTGGGCATACTAAAAGGGTAAAGACCTTAAACCATTGTGTATGACATTTAAGGACATTAGTGCCTAATATTAGTCTGGTATCTAAAAGTGTATCTTTTTAGCCAAGTAGAGAAAATTCATTGTATGAAAAAGATAATGGGTTTCCAGCTCTCTAGGGCTCACGAGTGTCTTATTTGTAGATCCTCTCCCGAAGCTTAGGAGTTAGTTTGAAGAGTTATAACTTAAAAAAAAAAACTAACTTCAATGCAACACAATAAAAGAGTTCTCAATAATTATAAAAAGTCGAGAATCTCAACCATTTGAGTCTCTGAACTTTTGTAGCCCTTAGCTTCATAGTGTGGATAGAGCAGGTTAAAATTTTTAGCAATAATCTAAAATCGTTTCCTAGAGTCGTATATATTTTGAAGAATCATAAAGATATCCTTGATGTTATCATGACTTTAGTGAACCTCTTTACTTTATACAAAAAAGTTTATCTTGAGGCGTAATTATTAGTTTGATTATTGATATAATATTTTGTTGTAGTTCTTGTTTAACCATCCCATTAGCTATATAATATACTCAACATCTTTACGATGAAGATGCTCATTATGAATAAGTTTCTAGGAGGATTCTGTGTGCATGATGAGGACTTTTGATTTACGCCACATAATATGTAAGATTTCCTCTATCTTTATCTTAACATTTAGATTTGTATAGGTATATAGGTATGTGAGTTTCAATTCATTTATGTTGGTGTATATTATGGATTCTAAATATGTATATGAGCATAACATCTTATTTTATGTTATGCTTTGATTATGATTATTTTGTACTCTAATTTAATATTAATATGTTTAAAAAGTAAGTGGCTGGCATACTAATGTATCTGGATGGATGTTTTAGTTAAATGACAATAATATTGTTTCCAGTGTGATATTTTTATTAAAAATAAATTTAAAAATCTCTCTGACACATATAGATACCAAAAATTAAGACATTCTTCCTCTACTAAATTAAAATAAAAACCATAATTCCTTAGACAAAGTAGTAATGCTTTCAAGTTTCAACTATCTTTTATTCTAATTTAGTTTGACAGCATCATAATGGAGCAAAAAACAAAAACATGGTCCATTCCGGTGTTCTCAATTGCTGACAAGTTCCAACGCTTTACCAATTCAATGTGATGTCAGGTTATGCCGTGAGGGTCAATTGACCAGACTACAGAAGCGACACAGCAGCAAGGAATCTCATCGTTATATAAATCAAGGACCGTAAAGGTTAAAAACACAAAAGGCAATCCAAAAAAGTCTCAAGTCTGTAAACCTGCCACCATCTCCTCATTTATTCATCAACCTTCTCTGCATTGTTGACTCTGAGAAATGGATCAGATTCCTGCAAATGAACTCAATATGAAATACAATGGCAAAGCTATCTCTGCCCCCTCTACCGTCCGTGCCACCATCGTCCAGGCCTCCACTGTGTTTTATGACACCCCAGCAACTCTCCGTAATTCCTTCTTATAAGTTTTTTGACTTGTATTTTCTGGTTTTCTTGTTGACTCAGCCAGTTTTCTAATCTTGCTGCTTCTAGCTAGATAATTGCATAAATCATGATCTGGGTTCATGTCTTTAATGGCTAAAATGTCAAAAAAATGCATCTAGCAAGAGGCTTATTTGTTCGTATTAACTATCTTTGGAGCAGGCAAGGCAGAGAAGCTGCTTGCAGAGGCTGCTGCACTTGGGTCCCAGATAGTAGTGTTCCCCGAGGCATTCATTGGTGGGTACCCCCGCGGATCAGTGTATTCTTCAAACAAAAATGGGCCGATCACTAATGGAATAGAAGAATTCTGCAAGTACCGTGCAGCAGCCATTGATGTCCCTGGTGAGAACAATTTTTATATACATGAAGTTCTGCATAAAAAATTTGCTGCAACTGAAGTGGTCTTCTTCCTTTTCCTATGCAGGTCCTGAAGTCGAAAGATTAGCAACACTAGCTGGGAAGTACAAAGTTTTCTTGGTAATGGGAGTGATTGAGAGGGAGGGATACACTCTCTACTGCACTGTTGTTTTCTTCAGCCCTGAGGGTCAGTACCTGGGCAAACACAGGAAATTGATTCCTACTGGGTTGGAACGCTTGGTTTGGGGGTTTGGAGATGGATCCACCACCCCTGTGTTTGACACCCCACTTGGAAAGATTGGTGCTGTTATTTGTTGGGAAAATAAAATGCCTCTTCTCAGAACTGCCATGTATGGAAAAGGTTAAAGAGATCTCCTTATCTTCCTTTTGTTTTTCCACTTAGTCGCAAGGGATTTTATTAAAGAAAATATATAAAATATTATTTTTTTAATTTAATTTCTTTTATACTCATATTTTTTTTATTTCCTATTTGCCCCATGCCACAGACTAATTTCTTTATTTACAACGTGCCCAAGTTCAATATTTTTTGGTGTGCCCTATATTAGAAATTGAGTCTCATTAGTATGTGCCCAACACATGTGTCAGCTTATAACCCAACTTATATTAACTTTTTTCTTAGAAATTTCTATCTATTAAGCCCTTAAAATATAAAAAAAACAAATGTTACCCTTCATTTTAATTAAAAATATAAACTCTTTATCTCTGTCCTATAACTGTAAAAAATTAATTTGTCTTAAAATAGTGTCCCATTTGCTTAGCCCTTAACCACTTTCTCTTATATATCGTACAAGTTTTTAACTATATTTTCCCTAAAATCCCTATATTAGGTTTTTTTCATGTCAATACAAAAATGGTCATTTTGAAATTAATGTCTTGGCTTTTGAGTGATATAAGGGGGCTTAAATATTTGATTTTTTTCAAAATGGGACAGTAATTTCAAATTAGAAGTACAATAAGTTAATCTACAAAATTGCCCTTCAATCTCCTTCATTTCTCCCCGTTCAATCAACTAGCCAACACCACCTATGACTTCAATTGCTGATTTGCTTAGCCTTTTAGATGTCCCCACTTAAAGGGAAGTTTTTTTTAACACTCTACACTCAATATGAGCTCAATGTAAGGAACCAGGTGAACCATCCATACTTTAAATTGACAGTGCACATGCTAGTACATGTTAGCGTCAATAGCACCAACGCTAATGTGCACTAGTATGTGTGCCATTGATCTCATGGATAGATGGTTCATATGTGTTCCTTATGCTGGGCTAATGATGAGTGTGGAGCATTAAAAACTCTTCCCACTTAGAGAGGGTTATGTACGAACAATGCTAGGGCATCTCTACAAAGAGGGAGAAGATGAAAAAATAGAAGAGGTTGTGTTGTTTGCTTCTTATTGCATCTTTAAATTTATGTTTTTATAATTACATTATATAACATAGGCTTGAACATGAAACCCCAATATATAATAATGGTTGAACGAGGAGGATAAAGGAATTAAAAGCTTCAACCATGGTTGTGGTAAAGTTTCCTTTGTAAGACCATGTTCATTGATCCATCTAAGTGCCTTTGGATCTTAAAATTTGGGGGGTTAGCAAAACCTGGTTAAATAGCATGGGTGCTCCCAATAATAAAATATAGAAAGGTTTATTTAAAACTTACCAAAAGAAACTCAGAATTTGGGGGCCCTAAAAAACTTGTTGGGTGTTAAGATAGCTGGACTAAGAATTTAATTTGCATGCAAAAAAAAATCACACATGACTAACCGTTAGTTCTTTGTATAATCATGGATTATTTGTGCAAAAAAATAATAATAATCGTGAGGTATTATTTACCTAATTTTTTTTTTTAAACTACAACAAATCCTCAAAATCACATATAATGGGGAATTTTTCCCCAGTTAAACTCCCACATGACTAAAGTCCTACCAAAGTGAAACTACTGTTTAAGATTTAGCAAACCAGGGTTTCTCAGTCATTTATCAACAACGGATATCAAAATGAGTCCATATTTTTGGAATTTCTTATTGCAGAGAAAAATAGATAAAAATCACATAGCTTCCTTTGTAAGGAATGTGTAATTGGACCATCTCCTTATCTCAGTGTGGCTACTTCACCATAACTTGATATCTATTTGCTTTACCAGGTATTGAAATATATTGTGCTCCCACGGCTGATCCCAGCAAGCTATGGCAGTCAACTATGACCCACATAGCCGCCGAGGGGGGATGCTTTGTTCTTTCAGCAAACCAGTTCTGTCTCAGGAGGGACTTCCCACCGGCGCCGGAGTACTTCTTTGAAAGTGTGGATGATGACTACACGCCTGATTCAGTTGTATGCACAGGAGGCAGTGTGATCATCTCCCCATTAGGAGATGTTTTGGCTGGACCGAATTATGATGGAGAAGGCCTCCTCACTGCTGACCTAGGTAAGTCCCTTTTGTGCTTCATAGCAATGTTAACTCAGAATTTTGTTACTTTGTCACCAAAGTGCACAAAGTTACCACGTTACAAAGTACCAAGGTGCTCACTACTTTTGAAATAGTGCTACATTACAAAGTACTCCCTCCATCCCACTTTAATAGTCCACAATAGAACATCAATATGAACTAATATTAGTTTCATTTGGCTATTAAATTTGGACGGAGGAAGTAACTCTTTTTTGTGGATATCTTTGTAGGCTTATCTTTGAAAAGATATGATTCTTTTATGTGAATCTTTTTCTACCCAAAAGGCAATTGCGTTAGGCTAACTCTCTTATGTATTTTCTTTTACTTCTTCCGTCATAAATTAATAGTTCTATTTGATAAAAAATTATGTTTAGTTCAATTCAAGTGATTGGGTACATAAAAAAGAGTATCATAAGTTTATTTTCCCCTATCTTAGATATAGCCATGTAGGATTCACCTTTTAATAAAAACCACTACTTTTCCAAATGTAACTATAAATGTAAGATGGAGTACAATTTTGTTATTTTTGATATTTTGTTTCAGTGTCTGATAGGCTTCTGTTAAAATTGAACCCTATATGTGCTAAGCTTTCTTTCTTTCCTTTCTTTTTTTGGTATTTAAATGTGTTAAGCTTTCAATTATTTAGCTTTTGATAGCAGCTCAAGGGTACCTAAGTTCTCGAACAGGACAAAGTTATGTGAACAAATGAAAAGGCATAGTCAGAATTCATTTACTATATATTAAACTAAGATATGTATCGGTAGTCACAATTTTGAACTATTATCTATCACTAAGCTGCATGGTCTGTAGGCCTTTAAGGACCTATGCAAAGCGATTTGGTTAAGCAATCACCTAATTACCTTTGACAATAATGGTGCAGATCTGGGAGAGATTGTCAAAGCAAAGTATGCATTTGATGTGGTTGGACACTTTTCAAAACCGGAGGTTTTGCACCTGACTGTGAATGATCGCCCGCTGAAGCCCGTTTCTTACACTTCTGCAGCCGAGAAGGAAGCCTGATTTATCCCCATCACAGCCCCCAAAGGATTGGAAATATAAGAAAGCACATGATTCATCTTGTATTGCAATTGTGCCCATGTACTGGGCCAATGACCCAATTTTTTCCATGATTTTTGTACTTCTTCTCTGTTTTCAGTCAAAATACAATCTAAAATAAGAAAGGCCTTCTCAAAAATTGATCACCCTCTTTGTTCAAGTCATCTTGTTGCATTCCTTAATCGATGACTCCTCTCTCTTGAGTTTGGGATGACCCCTTTATATAATATGGTTATGGAAAATAACATATTGAAATTGCAAGTTTTTCTTAGTCTAATGGTGGACTTCGATAGGTTCTTATGACCGAGCAAGAGACGAGATCTAGTGTTCTTTTCTTACTAGAAATAGAGAACTAACCATTTTGTACGTGGGGTGACCCCTTCTCCTGATTGGTTAAACCCACTCTTTACAAATTTGAGTAATATGGTTGAAATTAAGAAACTCTCAAAACCCTTTGATTAAATGATGTGTTAAGGAAACTTAAATACATTAAATCAGAAAAAGAAGAAGAAGAATTGCCGGCTACAAAACAATCTAATAAGCACAAAGAAAATAAGTCTAGTGAAGAACTCTTTTGTCTTCAACATGATTTGGTGAAAGCTTCTTTGTCTTCAATTTAAAAGGTCTTCAAAATCTTTGTTAACATCTTGATGAATGTTTTGAGGAAGAACAAAGCTTTGAGGGCTTGATGGAGAAAGAGTTTCTTCTTATAGAGAATTTTCTAAGGCTTTTATAGGTGGAAAGTTATAGAATGTGATGAAGACTCCTTAAATTTGGAAGCTAACTCTCCGTAAAATTAATGTGTACTTTAGAAGTTGAGAGGTGGTTAGTACTGAGAGAGTGGTGAAAAGAATAGGTAAGTGATGGTAGTAACATAATTTTAAGTGTAATGAGGTAGTTTTAGGCGTAGTGAAATAGTGCTGGGTGTAGGAGGGTCAATTTTACTAGGTCTCTTCAGCTCCTCTACTTTCTCCTATGTAAGTTTTTATCTGGTTTTTCTTTTCTAATTTATTACTATTTATCTATAGCTCCTGTTCTTTTTGGAGAAGTGGGGGCCTATGAATTTTATTTGTGCTAACTTCTTGTTGAGTCAATGAAGTTTACTTAGGCTCATTTAATTTTAATGTCTAATTTATTGTAGACATAGAGCTTATTTGGGCATTTTTAAAAATCAACTTATGTGAGGATTGAGCCTCATTTGGCCTATCTATTTTTTTCCTAGTGGCTAATTCAATGTAGAGGCCTTCACTTAACCAATTTGATTATTTAGTAATTAATTTTAAATATCGGGTCCATAAGCCTCTATATAGCCTATTGGATTTTTTATGGCTAATTTTAATATGGGGCCCATGAGATTTCCATAGCCAATTTGATTTTGGAAAATACTTTTTCTCACGCTTATTTCTCACGGAGAAACTCATGCATTGCTGATAAAATGGGGCAATGACGTGACTGATAAAATGGACTCGTGAGTTTCTCCGTGAGAATTGCGTCTGCTATATAGCACTGCTCTTTGATTTTTTATGACTAACTTCAGTGTGAGGCCAATAAAGGCTCCACAGCCATCTTGATTTTTTAGTGGTCAATTCAATATAGGGC
This sequence comes from Saururus chinensis, assembly GCA_035235625.1. NCBI lineage: Eukaryota > Viridiplantae > Streptophyta > Magnoliopsida > Piperales > Saururaceae > Saururus > Saururus chinensis. Next base: position 37,513,139 of record CP141142.1, read on the forward strand.
CCTTGAGCATCTACGAAGCTAATTTGATCTTTTTGGTAGCTATATTAATGTGAAGCCCAGGAGCCTCCACATAGCCAATTATATTTTTTACAGCTAATTTTCATGTAGGGTCATGAGCCTCCACAACTAATTTGACTTTTTATGACTAATTTGAATGTAGGCCATTGAGAGTTATTTTGGTTTTTTTAGTAGCTAATTCAATAGGATAGTGATATTCCCGCAACAAAAGCAACCACAAAAACTCACACAAAGAGTTTTGATTAGCCTTCACAAGTGGGCTTCACATTAAATTTACATGGGCTCACTCATATTAACTAATGAAAACTCATGTGTGAATTTTTGTTGTATACTTTTGATGTAAAAATATCATTTTCCAATTCAATATGGGTTGTGCACCTCTATTTTTTTTTTCGTAGTTAATTTTAATGTAGGGACGACACATCTCCACAACCAATATGATTTTTTAACAAATTTCAAGAAATACATCATACCAAATTTTTTTTCAAAAAGGGTAATGAGCACTTTATAGTTTTCATTTCAAGCAGGTACAAATATGAGTCGTGAAAAAACATAAAAGTTTAATATACCCCCTTTTTACCAATATGGAGAGAAGTAAATAAGAAATGATGAAAAAAGTCATCGTATGGACCTGTGTAAACAACAAAATACATCAAAATGCACTGAAATACATCATATTATACACCAAAACACAACTCACTGTACATCAAAATGCATCCTGCTATATACTGAAATACATCTCGTTGTATACGGAAAAGCATCCCGCTGTACACTAAACAACATCTCTGTACAAACACTGAAACAAATTAAAATACACTAAAATATATCCCATTGTACACCGAAATATATCCCATTATATATTAAATTACATATTGTTGTACATTGAACACATCCCGAGGTAAATACATAATGAGATGGGTAAATGGGAGAGGAAAGTGAGGTCTTAGGGATAATTTTAGGATATTTTAAATATTAACCAAACCATTAACGGACCAAAATATATCGAAATATACAATATTTTCTCTCCTACACAAAATAAAAATTCCCCTCCTCTTTATGACTAAAATAAAAATTCCTATTTTTCTAGGGCTAATTTTAGTGTAGGATCACGAATCCTCCACTTAAGCTAATCTTCTTCTCTCTCTCTTTTTATATCAAAAGCTACCCATCTATGTGACGACGGTGAAGATTTGGTTTGAGCTGAACTATTTTGTCCCGAACACCATTTTCTCGTACTTCTTTGAAAATCCTTTTTTTTAAAAGATTTTTTACGTATATGCACTAGACACATGCATATTGGACGCGCAATGTATTGTTTTTACGGGGGCAAATTAAACAACCTGCTCCTAGAGCCACTAGATCATGATCCGGCAACATGTGGGCCCAAGCATTTCTTAACTATTTCTTATGTATGTAACTAACAATATTTATTACCCAAGTCTTATGTCAAACTTCTTTTTCGACAATAAAATGTCCCTTATCTACGACTTGCATACCAAACTTCTTAATATAATTTAGAACCCTTTGTGCTTGTAGTTGTTATTGTCATCAAAAGGTCCAAACTCTTCAGCGCGAGAAATTAAGTTTCACAAGGTCCAAACTCTTCGGTGCCATATACTAAGTTTCATTCTTCTGGTACATTACATTATGGTAATACTTTCACCTCCTGAGCTAATTTTTTTCATAAGCACCTACACGGTTTACTTGTGGAAAGCTGGAGGAAAACAAAAATCAAAAGCTTTGCATAAAGCCTGTAAATACTTCTATTTGCTTCTAGTCAAATATAACAACTGTTTTTTTTCGTAACCGAAATCATACAACAATTCATCCTGGCCTACAGAAAAATCTTACACATACGATGCACATTGACATTCACATTGAATAGCTTCCGTTGAACATCAATTGCAGCATCCAGATAAATTTTTTAGTATTTTCGGAGGATGTAAAGGAACAGTATTACTAATTGCCGAAGTGATGTCAGAAACAGTGAGCAAGAAAAGGAAGCCGCTGTATATCAGTTGCTTTTAACCTAGCCTTGCTTCCCTGCGAAGTACCTGAAATACATAGCGCAGTTGGTCTCCACATTGTATTAAATACCTCCAAATTTCAATGCACCAAATAATACTGCCAGCAGGCAACTTGGACAGGCTATTATTAAAAAAAAAAATTGGACAGGATATATGGGAAGGCCCGTCACAGATCTCACAAATCAGAACCTCAGTAACAGACCAACAAAAGTTGAGCAGAAACATTTTTTATGCAGTACGACTGCAGTTCCAAAACAAGCAGACCCAAATGATTTTATGATTGTTCTGCACTATTTTGATGATTCTTCTCCATGTCATAAGCACAAAGCAATGACCTCCGTAGATGGATAGTATTTTAATTGCAATGATTCCACCAATGTGTAATTAACAATCTCAAGGAATCTCCAAAGAAATTGTACGGAAAAATAACAAACTAAAGGAATCTCTATGTTTCATTATATTGTCAGACAATCCTAAATTAACTTTGGCTTGGCAATACATTATGAAAATTACAAACATGATAAACCCGGTCACAGGAAAATCTTCGGCATCATATTTTTACATGCTTCTGACATCATCAACGCACATTGCTGGACTCAATTCTTTCTGAGTAAGCTTTTGTGGGCATGGTTCTAAATTTTCAGCATACTTAGCTTTCAGTCTCAATATATGGCTCCTGAGGGCAAAAACAAACTTTTGCAGTCAAAGTTATTTGCCCTTCCTTCCATTTTTTTCAAGAACTTTTCTTTTGGATGCATCATTCTGATGATCATAGCACGCACTACACCATCAATCATCTGATACTGGAATTTGATATCGATACTACAAATGATTTTCGTTTCTCTTTTCTATTACGCTATGAAAAGCTTATGTTGTCTTTTTCTTTAGACCTAGACCTTAGATTCACTCCTAAAAAATGCTAATTGTCAGGCCTAGGAATTTGATAAGCCTCCTCAGATATTTTAGAGAAGAAAAAATGATGTCAGCGGACATTTAAGAAAGTAATGAAATATGAGTTAAAAGAGACCAGCAAGTTTAACATTCTAGCAAATAGATAAAAAAACAATAAAGATGTTAAACATATAAAACCAACTAACCTCTTCAGCAAACTTTATCAAAATAGTAGTCCGAGGTCGTTGCTGACCCTCCATTGGCACAAAATGAGCGGTGACTACAGCTGGAAAACCAGCATTACCTAGTACACCCTAAACAAAAAATAAGCGCACATTTTTAAATCTCACAGTTGACAACCAAGTTGAACCAAGGAATAGTCAATTTTAGACTGACCTTCACAATGCCAGCCACAAAAGCTCCACAGTTGAAGGTACCCATGTCTTTTGGTATGGAAATAAATCTTTGGCATAAAACATAAATTAACACGGGTTACATAATGCCCATTATATCAGTAAATCTTAGAGATTAGTTTATGCATGTCGTGTCCATTTATAGTACCAACTGATAAATATGACATATGTAGGCCAAGTCCATAGATAATGCAGCTTAACTATTCAATTTGAGATTATTTCCCAACATAGCTATGGCAATCATCAATTGAAGTGTAGTTTGGCATGACACATCTTATGTCATGATCTTTCGTGATGCACATAACAGATCATTTAGCATTATAACACTTGATTAAAAAAAAAGTAAAGCAGACATTACCTATTTACTAGAAGTTCCTTCTCACTGATCATATATTCATCTTCATGTTCGGTTCCTTTCTCAAGTGAATCAGCAACCTACATATTATAATCAACCAAATGATATTAACTATATTTTTGTTGGAATTAGATTAATGAAGTATGTTAAGAGATTTCCATATGAGTCGGGATGACAACATCTTTTATCTTACCTTTCCAAATAACACTTTCCACACCGTGCTGTGCACAAATGATAAAATTCCCAATAGTCTTGTCTCCCTTCGATTTCCCTGTATCACATGAACAGGACCAACTTAATGACTAGAATCAACTATCTCACATCACTAAAAAACTAGTACTCTTGGAAAGCTGCTCGCACTGAGAGATTTTATTGATCAGCTAGAGTACCGCCATTCATATGACCTGCGTATATCAAATATAGGAAATACAATGAATACTACTTTACCTTGTCCCTGTGACAAAGAAGTTCAAGAACTCTCGCCCCTACAGCATAGCCAGCATCCTCCAGCCTACCGGAGATCCAAAGTTTAGCAAGAGTTAGCTGGGATGTGGAATACATAAATTGAACATCCCACAATAATTTGTTTGGGTCAAAGCATCAATAAGCTATCAAGAAGCTTTTATCTTTGCTCTGAGTGCTAAAAAGAAAATCTTGAAACACAAAAAGCGAGACACACAATATCATAAGCAGGAACATATGGCATGAACCCTCGTGAAACCAGAAATTAAGCGAGAACTAATGTACGCCAAGAACCTCAATTCAATGCGTTGTAGTCAAGCAGTTCATTATCAGATTGTCTTATTACAAGGGAGGCTGAAAACTTCACAGAGAATGCAAGGCCAAGTGCAGGGTAGCTTCTTACAAATTTAGATGGCTGCAATTTAACAATTGTACTCTAACCAAATGCTCCATGCTCATATGCTGAAGCTGATTTTCCAGAGATATGCATAAGAATTGAATGAAAAATATCAGTGTCCTATATGTTGGGTTCCACACTGATGCAGGCTGGGAAACCAGGGCTCTCCATTTATGTGCGACTGGTGAATTCCATCAAACATTTTCGTAGCAGAGGGTTGTGAGTTGGAGGGCAATAAGGGAAAAACATTTCTTTTAAGGGTAGTTGATTTAGTTAGTTCTTAATAATCCTGTTTCGGGTCTAATGATTTGGATTAGCTTAATGCTAGATATTATTTCATATAGAGAACCTAGGGTTCTTGAGGGTAACGCCCTGCAGACCTGATATTCAGGTATATACCTATGGGTGGACACCAATCCCTTTATATATTGCTCTACCAGAAAATAGAAAATCTTTTTAGATTAAGGCTCTTTCTTTGTCTATTGTCCTGTTCTCTGAATCAATTGTATTTGTGGATTTAGAATTATATTGGGCTGCATCACATACACAAGCAGAAGGCGAATTTCAAACAAAATGAAATAAGACTTTCCTATTCAAGCAATAATCTTGAACTTAATTTTGTCAATCCATATTAGTGAATGCAAACTTCAATTCTCAAACTTAAAAGATCAACTCAAGACAGAATTTTAACACTTTCAATCAACAAAAAGCATCCCAGAGACCTTTTATTTGCCTGACATTTCAGTTTTTTTTAGCCTGATGTTTCAGTAGGCTACCAACGGCAAGCATAAATGTAAAAATTCTCACCTGCGTTCCAACTCTGCAATATTGTCAACCTGGGTCTGATTGTATTGGACGAGCTCCGAAAACAAAAATGCAAAAGCGCTCAGACTAACCTGCCATTCCACAAACAATAATAATCCTCCAACATCCCGAAACATAAAGTTCCAAGTGGAAACAAGAAAGCCAGAAATCACCCAAATATGATGAATTCATTAAAGAAAATAGGAGGTACCTCTTGCTTTCCTTTGCTGAGTGGCTTGTCGAGGATGTTGGAATACTGCTTCATCTTCCCTACTCCGATCATCTTCTCTATGCTTCCTAAAGCAACCCAAATCAAAGGAAAATGGAGAACAAATCAGGAAGCCAGAATTTCCCCGGCCAGAAAAGCTAAATCGGACCGACATTAATCATTTCAATCCAATTCACGTGTTATTTTGAATCGGTAAAATGCACTTTTCCTCTTACCAGTCTCCCTTGATCTCGGGGCAAATTGATTGCAGATGGTCCAACAGAGCTGGGAACAACCACTGTTTCCTCAACCGCTAGAAGAACAATTTAGGTCGTTCTACCTTCTGTTCATCCAATCAACCTGAAGAAGCGGAACATGTACACGCCAGATTCAGAAGCAAGTTGCTGATATTTATATCAGGAACTTCAAAATGCAACTTTAAATGTGCAAAGTAGGTCACAGGTTTTGGATCAAGGCCAAAGGAGAATGGTGATGCGAAAAACCAAAACTACACCCCACCCCCCAACCAAATTGCATTTGGGAACATTTGTGGAGTAGATTTGTTTGGTCAATACTCCCTCCGTCTTATACTAATAGCTACATATGGAAAAATAAGCTTATCATACTCTTTTTTAAGTACCCAACCACCTAAATTTAACAAAATGGAGCTATATTAATATGGATCAAACTTTTTTGCTAAATGGAGCTATTAATTTAAGACAGAGGGAGAGGGAGTATCATTTTCCTTTTTGAAATCACTGAATTATATCTCATAATACCGAACAATTAAAGAAGAGAAAAAAAGCCAAACGATGTGTTATTGTCGGGTTAGGTGTTCAAACAATGGGGTGGGAAAATCTATACCTCACTTTTTTTGTTAAACTTTAGGTTTAGGAAAATAATATTAACCCAATGAATCTACCCTACAAATCTTCTGAATTGGGATTTAGTTGTATAGGATATGTACGGCCAAGTGAGCTTTGTGCCAAACCCATATGTTCTATCCAACCAAAACCTAGTTGGGAGGGTTGGTTGTATAGATTCGTTAGGTGTATATCACTATCTTTCAAAAAACGGCATTAAGTCATTTAGGATTTAAACTGCGCATTTGACATTAAAACATTAGTTTGGATTTTGCGCGCACATTTCAAAAAACACTAATAATTAATTAAGTTATGATTTTAAAACCCTAACATCGAAAATGCAAACCCACACAATTTGTACATGGTTCGTGCATTTCTAATTATGCTCGGGTTAGGTGTTCAAACCCAGGCCAGTCCGGCAGGTCAGACCCGGTTTAACTGGACCCGGTGTACAATACGGGCCGGTCCTTCCTACCGGGCCAATTCGGTCCGATTAGCATTGTTTGAGTGAAAAAAAAATGTAAGAGTCGGGATTCGAAGTGGGCAAGACTCAATAACTTACGTAAAGGCATCGACCATCTCTACCACATTGATTTTCTGGTATGTGTTACCAACTAATATATTTAATACAATTTCAATTAAGATTATGACTAAAAATTTTGTGCAAAAGGCAAAATTCGAAACGGAGCTTAGCCTATGACTTATGGATGACACGCTAACCATCTCTACTCACTATTTTTTTGTTACTTTACATTACCAATTACTATTTTTGATATATTTTTCAAGAATAACTGTTGATGTCATTAACCGGGTCAACCCGAGTTAAACAACGCTTGGACTAGATTGACCCGGCCTGGCCACTCATCCGGGTCAAGGGCCGGGCCGGGTTTTAAAACATTGGTTCAAACAATGGGGTGGGAAATTCCATACTCCTCACTTTTTTTGTTAAACTTTAGGTTTAGGAAAATGATATTAACCCAATGAATCTACCCCACAAATCTTCCCAATTGGTTTGGTTGGATAGGATATGTGGGCCCAAGTGAGCTTCTTGTCAAACCCATATGTTCTATCCAACCAAAACTCAGTTGGGAATGCACAACTCATTGAGGGCTATAGGTTGAAGTTGCAAAAGTCGAAGCTTGCAAGAAAGGGCTCTTCTCCTTTCGGCAGTCACCTTCCACCTCCAGCTCCTTCATCTCGGCCGGGTATCTGCCCTCCCCATCTATTCTCTTCTCATTCTCCCTCTCGCCTCTTGTCTCCCCTTCCCCCTTTCATCCCGTAGGCCACCATCAAACAGACACGGCCAGATTTGGCCGTCCCAGCTGTGCCATGTTTGGTCACTGGTGGCTGCAGCCAGCATGATAGCCAAGGCCATCTGCCACCAGCGACAAGACACGGTATAGATTTGTCTATCTGGCCTTCTGTACGCCAGGCTGCACCATGTGCAGTGACCTGTGGCCGCATCCAACACTTTTAGACGCTGCCATGATGGCTGCGGCTTTCTGGTCGCAGCTGGTCATGGCCACCAGCAACCAGACACTCCAAATCTGGCTGTCCGACCTTCACACCACCTGGCTACACCCCATTCGATCGTCGGTGGCCACAGCTAGTGCCCCGGCCATAAGGGGTGCACGAATGCACCCCTTATGGTCACTGGTGGCTGAGGCCAGCACCTTGGCTTGCTGGCCGCCTAGCTGCACCTTGCATGGTTGCCCGTGGCTGCAGCCAGTGCCCCCAGCCATGAACATGAAAGCTGCAACTGCCTAGTTGCGGTACCTCCTTCGTAACTCCACCCCACCGAGCTCCTTTTCCTTTTCCCAGCATGATTCGCCCTGCTGCCTAATCCTTCTACTCCTCATTACCTCCAGAGCTGCCTAGACACCTTCCACCCATCTATCGCCAAACCTCCTATACCCCTCTAATTGTTCATGTCCTTTCTTATAAGTATCAAGAATTTTGATATTCACTGGTTCTAATAAATTTGATCTCTACCTTAATTTGCAAGGTTGCATTATTGGCTTTGACCATCAGGTGAGGTAAAACCTTGTAATGTGGATGCATATATGGGACCCAACTGTTATGGATTAATATATGGGTTTAAGAGATTTGATTTGGGTTTATCATACTTTATGTAGGAGTTTTATTTCAAGTAACAGTTTTATTTAAGGTTTTATTAAATAAGATTTTAGGTATGTTATTTTCCTAAGCTTAACAGGAATCCTGTCAGGGTGCTTAATTTCCAACTAAAAACTTATGTAAAGCCTTATAAAAGGCCTAAAGTATTCAATGAGTAGATAGTCCATGATTTTGAGAAAAAATTCTTCTTGAGTTTTCTGCTGATTGAAAACTTCTCCATTCAGTGTTAATGCTGAACAACCCTTGGTGTTTATGCCATGGTTCTCTGGTGTTGATTGCAGAGAAGTATTCCCACTCGACCCTTTTTTCTCTTCCTTGCTCTGTCCTACATCATCTTGCTTTGTTATGTTCTTGTTTAAGTTGTTTCATTTAATTCATTGAATTACTTCACTGATTGTTAATTATAGTCCTCGTTGTGTCTATTATTGTTGGTATGTAATCTTGTTTCATTCTATGTTTTAGCATGGGTGGCAAGTTACTAGTCTCTATGGGTGGCATGTTACTAGTCTTGAGGGGTGATAAACGTGGGTTAGATCTAATAATTTGAGTTGGTGGTTTTCAATTAGATGTTAAAGTCTTCTTGTGTGATCAATGTGTGGTAATTTTTACTCTTTCTTAGTATAAGTTAGCTTTGGAGAATGTCTCCTTACTAATATTTGGCTGTTATTTTTTAATATGTTTTCAATGTGAGTTTGATCTAACAAATTGAGTTGTTAGTTTTCCATTATATGTTAATTGAGTAGTTGGTTTTCATTATGTCTTTCAAGAATGTCTCCTTATTAAGGACCATAAATTAATAAGGAGACATTCTTGAAAGACATAATGAAAACCAACTACTCAATTAACATGTAATTGAAAACTAACAACTCAATTTGTTAGATCGAACTCACATTGAAAACATATAAAAACATAACAGTCAAATACTAGTAAGGAGGCATTCCCCAAAGCCATAACTTATACTAATAAAGAATAAAAATTACCATACATTGATCACACAAGAAGACTTTAACATCTAATTGAAAACCACCAACTCAAATTATTAGATCTAACCCACATTCATCACCCATCAAGATTAGTAACATGCCACCCATTGAGACTAGCAACTTGCCACCCATGCTAAAACATAGAATGAAACAAGATTACATACCGACATTAATATACACAACGAGGACTATAATTAACAATTAGTGAAGCAATTCAATGAATCAAATGAAACAACTAAAACAATAACATAACAAAGCAAGATGATGTAGAACAGAGCAGGGAAGAGGAAAAAGGGTTGAGTGGGAATACTTCTATGCAATCAACACCAGAGAACCATGGCATGAACACCAAGGGTTGTTCAGCATTAATACTGAATGGAGAAGACTTGCCAACACAATCTGTTGGCCTTGGGTGGTCTGACATACTACAGAGGCTTCCATTAAAATTTTCCACATTCATTCCCTATTTCAAGACAAACACCCAAAAGGGCCTGGATGGCCTCCTCTTCTCTGTAAGTTCAACAAAATGATCTCCTCCTGGTATATCTACGTCATCCATCACAAACATCCCTTGTCTTGATTAATCACCAAAATCAGAGCATTTTCTAGAATCTAACCTTAAAGCGCTTGAAGTAAGACTTTGTTTTTTGCGCCTTAACAATGGTCATGCTTTCTCTCTGTCTGCTACTCTGGTGAGGTTTTTTAGGCAACAACAGAAGAAATTCTTTGCATTAATTCATGGGATCACAAGTCATTTAACATATAAGCGTGAAACTGTTATAAAAAATTCTGAAGTTGATTGTTAGTTACCTTAACTTCATGGGGGTTATGTGCTAGTTTTTACAAGACATGGGAATTATGTACATTTTTTGCTATACTTGCATAGGTGTCATGTGCAATTTAGTAGTGGATCATATCGACTAGTATAATTTTTACAGGCTTCTGTATTAATTTTTTTTGCAAATAATTTCACCAAGATAACCACAACAATGCTAATTATGCAAGATAACAACAAAAATGCCAATCACTTACCCAAGATAACTACAGAAATGCCAATCACTGCTCACGAACAAAAATTACAGGAAATAAATTATGCACGCCAATACAAATTTCAGAAGCAAATTATGCACAAGTAAACTCCAAGCCCTGAATTTAAACCACCAAATCTCATTGGATACAGCAAAAAAATTGTAAATTTAAAAAAAAATGTGTGCTTTCCAACTGACTATGGAAAATGAAGACTACACAGAAAATTACAGATAAAAAACTGACTAGAGAGAGGATTAGCAGGTACACCATCACATCAGAAGGGTTTCAGTGGTCGATTAAGGAGATTGGTTGAGTAGTTGCAGGCCAATGCAACGAGAGAAGCAATGGCAATAATGCCAGAGAGCTGTAGTAGCTCTTGCTAGGAGGGGAAGAAGCTAGGAGAACTGTTGCGGTGGGTAGATTTCAAGCATCTTTGGGCAGGAGTAGAGAACAACATTGCAGAAGGGTTCAGCGGTCGATTTTAAGGGGACTGGCTGAGCAATCTTTCGAAATGGGACCAGGTTTCTGATTCGCACGACAGTGGGAACGGCCGGATCGTTATGGAAAGCGTAGAAAAACAAAGGAAAACTAGAGAGAAGAAAGAGGATCTCAGAAGAGAGGATGGCCAAGGTCGGGTCGGAGCGGGAGGCAGCCATGAGCGGAGCAGACAAGAGGGTATACGGAGGGAAAAAACAAAATACAGAGAGCGGAGTAAAGAGCGGCGGTAAGAGGGTGAGAGAAGAGACGAAGAAGGCGTTACCTGGCTACGATCGTTTCTCCGGCAGGGAAGGCAGCCTCCGCCAAGCTCAGTCTCCGCGAGAATGGCAGCCGCTCCTAAGTTCGCAAATAAGCTAGCCTCGTGTCATTTTACAATATTACCTCGTCGTGAGGTGGTGTTGTAAAATTTTATTTTTATTTTATAAATTATTTGACTATATCTTAAGTAAAAAAAGAGAAAATTATTAAAATAAAAAAAAATAATTACTAAAATATATTATTTTGGAAAATATTTTTTAAAGTAGTGTTCGTTTTTGCCACGCAGGTATCAGTATAGTTTTTTATTTTATTTTTTAAGTTGATTTCGTCGTTTAGAATGACGAAATTGGTTTTAATACAATTTCGTTGTTCTAAACGACGAAACTGTTTATTACGACCCGGTTTCGTCGTTCAGAACAACGAAATCAACTTAAGCTAATTTCGTCGTTCTGAACGATGAGACTGCCATACTTGGCTAATTTCGGCCTCTGTGGCAAAACACTGATTTCGTCGTTCTAAACGACAAAATCAAATTAAATTTTTTTAAAATTACTATTTAAAACTAATTTTATCACATGTCCCTGTTTATTCATTCAAAACACAGATGTATATGTACGACTTTATTCATTCCACCCATCATAAATATCACCATAACAAATCACTATCACGAATATCATCATAACAAATATAAGTAAAGTACATCATATACGAGTAACAAATATAATACATCACAAGTAATATCATAATCTCCTACGTCTTTGTCCTCGTCCTCGACGGTGGTGTACGAGCTCCTCATGATCTACCTCTGGCTGTGGCTCTAGCTCTGACTGGGGCTCGGGCTCCGGCTTCGGCTCTAGCTGCGACTCCATGTCAGGCTCCTGCTCGGGCTCCGGCTCAGCATAAGTAATAGATGCTATAATACGAGCTGGCCGATGTCGTCTATAATATAAAATCGGATCTGGCTGAGTGACATGTGTAGTGTCTGGAAATAATGAACCTGGAGGAGAGCTATATGCTGCTGATGATGATGGAATATCAGGGCATGAAGAGTGCATTGGTTGCATCTGAGCGGCCTCGTCGACAGGATAATCTCGATGAACATTCGTGATCACCGAATGAAGTAGTGGCAAGCTACGAAGGACATCATTAGATGCTCTAATCACCGACTCACATGCTGCTGCTATGTCCTCGTGCGAAGTACAGGTGACAAGTGCATCACTCAAATACAAAAGATGTATTATAAATTTCTTCAATGTAACGTACAAAAGATAAATTTCTTCAATGTAGCATACAAAAGATAAATTTCTTCAATGTAACGTACAAAAGATGTATTACAACGATTAAAAAAGAGGTAAAAAAAAATAGAAGGACACGCACCAGAAAAATGAAACGGGAGTTGGCTCGACGTGGGCAGCGGCGGGCTAGACGTCGACGGCGGTGGACTGACATCGGCGGCGGCGGACTGACGTCGGCGGCGGGAATGGCGGCGTCTGGACATCGGCAGAAGCGGCGGAGCGGACTGGAAGTCGTCGGCAGAGGCGGCGGAGCGAAAAACTGCACTGGAATGCGACTGGAGGCGGAGCGGAGTCGGGGTCGGGGTTAAAACCACAATGATTTCGTCGTTTAGAATGACGAAATCAACTTAAGCTGACTTCGTCGTTCAAAATGACGAAATCAGTGTTGTTCCCCCACCGAAGGCTGAAATTAGCCAAATGTGGTAGTTTCGTCATTCAGAACGACAAAATCAGCTTAAGTTGATTTCGTCGTTCTGAATGACGAAACCGGGTCAAGTAATAAAAGGTTTCGTCGTTTAGAACGACGAAATCGTATTAAAACCAATTTTGTCATTCTAAACGACGAAATCAACTTAAAAAATATAAAAAAAAAAGCCGACGCTAGTACTTGGGCGCTGCGTGGCAAAAACGAACACCACTTTGTGAAATATTTCCCAAAGTGGTATATTTTGGTAATTATTATTTTTTAATTATTATTTTAATAATTTTCCCTTAAAAAAATTATTTTAATTAACTCTATATTTTAAATACATAAATTAATTAATTAATCTACTAATATCATATTTAAAATATTAAATATTAAATCTTGACATACTAATACTTAGATTATAAATATTGTATAGATAAATCCAAAATGACTAATGGGAGATTCTAAAATTTTAATTTTTTTTTAAATTTTAATTAACTAACCCCCATAATTGCTAAACAAATACACTAAAAATCTAACTTTTGAGTAACTTGTCATTAACTTATTCAGTTTATGTATGAATTAGACTAAACAAATGAACCCTAACTTTGAAGGTATATATTATTTTAGGTGAAGAGTTTTTCACCCTCCCTTGTGACCATGGAAGGCCGTATCGGTGGATGATACAACCTTGTATCAACCAATACATATCCGTATCGGTCGAGACCGATATGGGTACGAGGGGTGGTATGCCCTCCACACCAAATATCAATAAGCATCGACTGTATCGGTTGTACTATATCGATGCGGTCAATACATATCAATATCATGTTTAAAAAATAAATTTTTTATTAAAAAAATTATTTTTTTTCTTAAAAATAAAAATACAATCAAAACCTAACTTCTTTGAAAGTTTAAGTTTTTATTGTATTAAAAACAATATTTTTAAAGTTATATGAGATCAATACAGGTAGGTCTATGTAATTTACATAATTATTTTTTTACATATAATGTTCTACAAATATATATTTATTTGAGCATATAACTTAGACTCATATTAAGCATATTATTTATTTTCAAAATAAACTAATTTTAGAGCATTTAATATGAGAAAGAATAAGCAATAATTTATATGGGACGAAGAGCATAATAGTGTATGGTTTTAAATGAACTATTTTTAGAGTACTCGTATCGGTTGATATGGTATTATATGGTCTTATTATGCTCTAAAATAAGTATTATAATAACAAAATATTAGTTGTAATATTTTTTATGTTTATAAAAGGGTTTATGCCCGTTTCGGCGCATACCCATATCTATGATCATCGATACTGTTATCTGTATCGATACTACCTTCCATGCTTGTGACCATAAGACCATCATTAGAAATGCCTAAGGACTATTTACTTTTAAGATTGATAGTACACATTAGTGCATGTTAGTGTCATTGATATCTTAGAAGAGGATGGGAGAGTATAGGGTAAGATGGATGAAAATTCAAGTTTTGTTCATCTACGATCAATCACTCATGAGAGCCCGATATATTAGCCTTCAATGTTTTCAATGAGGCACTCCAATACATAGGTCGATCAATTATCCACTAGAATTGATTGATCGAGAAAAAGTCCAGTATAGTGAATAATCAATCATCCAAAGGAAAAGATCAATTGACAAAACTCTAGTATAGTAAATGAATGATTGATCGATAAATCATATGCATGTCTATTTTTCAAATAGAATAGGGAATAATCGATCGCCTTGTAGAATGATCAATCTATTGGATGCACAATTGCCAAAAATAATCCAATCTATTTGGATTAAATTTTTTTATTAAAAGTCTAATTCCCAAACCGACTTTGAGGGCTATATAAAGAGGCTTTTGGATGTGGAAAAAGAGTAGATAAAACCTATAAATCCTTAAGAGAAATTTGTGAAACTTCTGTATTGTTCTGAGAAGAAAGAGCATCCATGACTATAGGTGTAATGCCCTGGATTCGCAAGCACCTCAAACATAAGGGCAAAATTAGACCTCGGGATCAAAATGCTGTAATAAAATTCTTTTTGATCACTAGGATCCTCATTTACGTGCAAGAGCAACAATGTTCCTCATAAGAATAAAATGATATATATATATAGGACTAACATCACCATGATGTTGGTTGCCTACGTACTCATAGGATAATATTTTCAATGTTATTTTAATAAGATCGGATCTAAACGTAAATCTGCCTAAACACTAAGGCTATTTTATAAAGTATAATATTATACATACAATGCTTAAGTATTTTCAACTAAAGATGCACTTATATGACAAAGTCAACATAGAAAAATAGTTGTCGATAAATTAGATAAATTATTAATTCACATTATCTAATAAATCATTTACATAATTGGATAAATTATTTATTCACATAATGTCACTGATACTAAAACGACATATACCCATGCTTGTGGGGCAACTAGATCAAAATAAAACTAATCTTCCCACTATATCACAATTCATGTGGGTATCTAAGAGTCATAAACTCTTATTGTTCTTAGTTTTTCAACCAAATAAGTACTCTCCAATTTTGAGAGTTCAAATATAGAAAGTTCAAAGACCTATATTAGATAAGAAAACTCATCAAATAATCACAAGCCAATAAAAATTCTTTTTTAAACATGCATTCATACATAATTTTGCAACTATATAAGTCAAAATACTAAAGAAAAATATGTATTTTATACATGCATTCATGTCAATAAGCATTCACCAAAGCCATAAATGCTTACTTCTAATAAATTTTTAATAGCAACGAACAAAATCTCCCTTTTCTCTAGGACAAGTTTTCATAGGCATTGGACAGCTTCTTCTTCCCCAAGTTGTTCCCCTCTCTAGGGCATTTAAGTTTGCAATTTCACTACACATACGAGTTGTTGCTTTGATCAAAATTTGATTTTGATGTGTGCAACATAAAAAGGAGTATGTATATATATATCTAGATGAGATCACAATTACAACTATTCAAGAATTTCCTGCTAATCATGCCAAAATTATAAAACTACTATGAAAAAATAGGTTTTTGTAATTAATTTATAGAAAATAATACATAACTCGAAAATTCATGAAACATTTATAGTAAACTATTGATATGATAAGAGTACTATAAAAATTAAAAAACTGCAAAATGCAGTAAAATGATAGAATTGACCCAAAAGTCAATTTAGTCATTTGACCCACCTAACAAACTCTAAATACGAGGGAAAAATTATAGATAATCACTACGAGAAAATCATGTCATAGTTAAAATTTTGTAATATTTGTCTCATTTAGGATTATTTATAATTTTTATAAGTTCCTGTTTTTACACAAATTAATTATAATTTTATAAATTCATAGGATATTTGATGAAAATAAAATAGTGCTTCACAACAACAAGAAAAACTTAGATAATTCTAACAACCCATAACCTTTAATTATCTAGCATGGATCATCACAAAATTATTTAATCTTAGGCTTATCATATTTAGGATCATTAAAAGACATTGTAGTAAATATAAAAATAAGTATTCCCTTACCTTGAAATTCATGGAAGTTACTTAAACGTCTAAATTACGATGTCCTATAGGAATACACTTAAAATAATTAAATCTAAGCCCTAGCACACAAAATATTTACAAATTGAGGTAGAGAGATAAATTTGAGAGAGAAAGAGTAGGCCGGAAAAAATAGGAGAAAAATAAGAATTTTTTTTTTAAATAGAACTGATAGAACCTAGAAGAATTAATAGAATAATTGATTGGATTTGGTGCAGAGAGAAAAAGAAATGGAGAGAATTATGAGAGAGAGAAAGAGAGAAAAAAGTGTGGCACAAACCTCGAGGTATAGCTGTGATGAGAAGTACCCAATGGAAATAGGATGGACGTAGGCTAGATTATTTATAGAATTTATTTTTTGATTTTTTAGAATATTTGGAGAATTTTCTCTTATATTCAAAATTATATCTCTTTCCTACTTTCAGATATACTAGGTTTTTTTATTAAGATAAAGTTGGTTTAGGATAGGGATTTTGGTGAGATCTTGGTCTAATCGTGTTGGGTGAGGTGAAATGGCTGATGGCGGATGGTGGATGGTTATGGGAATGAATTGATTATGATCTAGAGTGAAAGTAGATAGAGGAGAGAGAAAAGCATTAGGCGCTAATTTTATTGATATATATATAAGGATAAATATTAATAATACCCATTCTAATACTAATAATAAATTTATTCCGCAGGAACAAAAATGAGGGGAAGTGGAGTGGGTTTAGGCCTTGGGCCCACGATGATTTTGAAATAGGTAAGTCCTCCAAAATTTTAAAATTATCAAAAAGGACAATTTGCGTATGCCAAGAATTTCCCAAACAATTCCCTCGGCCCTACTAAAAGCCAACAAAATAAAAAAAAATTAAAATTTTAATTGATATAGGGTTCTAGTACAAGAAAATTAGTGAATATCACAATAAAGCCAATATAGATATGGATGAAGTATGTGCATATGTTAACCCACGCTACATGGTTACATTTCATATTTATGAAACTATAAACAGTTATCATATATTAGTGATGTAAGATACAGTGTCAACAACCACCATTTACCTGTGTTCCTACAGTGCAATATCAAGAGCTGAAAATAACACACAATTAGCCAATATTCATTGTATCCACAATTGCAAATACCGATTGCACAAGGGAGGACAAATCTACACATACATACAACTAAAAGTCTTGCTGAGAAATCATAATTGAAATACAACAAGTGTTAATTTAATTCATGATGCAAAACCCAATTGCATGATAATATTTTTACATCCATACAATTTTAGGTATTTTTAATATTTTTTCCAAATTTCCCTTTTTTTATTTTCTTTTGGATTTTTCATAAGATGGGTTATAAAGAGCAAATTTTCGGTATGCAGAAAGGAATGGGAGCCATACAACCTTTTTGGGAGAGCAAATCCCCTCTCTTCCCCTTCTCCTTCCCCAATTAGAAAACCCTAATCTCTCTAATTAATCCTAACCCCTAATTATTTAATCCTAATAATGTAAAGTAAAATAAAAAGGGGTAAGAGGCTATTCAAGCTGTCAATTCATCCTTTTTGTACGAGATAGTTCAATCATTATTTATGACAAATTGGTGGTGGCCGATCTACCCCATGGGTGTGCCCCATTTGCTCCTTGATTGGATGGGTAAAGGTCGTAGAGTTTTGTAGTTTGCAGTTTTTGCTTTGGTAAGTGTGCTCTTCTACATTTACAATGCCTGTGTTGTTTGCCAGTGTGGCCATTGATTGTTTTCCTCCAAGGGTATTCAAGGATTGAGTACATAATGATGTTTGGTCCTTCCATTAGTGTTTGCTCTTGGTGCCTGGAGCATGGATATCAAATCAATATTTGGTCGATCTTTTGGATTTTGATAGTGAATATAGAGTTTGAGGTCCTTTCCAATAGTCTTAACTACTTGCCATCAATGTGTTTGATCTATCAAATTCTTGCGATGATTATTGTGCTTTTGATGCAAGGTTGTATATATGTTATGTTGTACCAATTGAAGCAAGATTGAGGTCTATATTTTTTTATAGTTAATGGGTTAGTTTTTTAGGCTTTTGCATTAAAAAAAAAGAAGAGACATAAATGAAAAATGTTAGCAAGGGCCTATGATTGACTAGTTTAGTGGGTACATTCTTAATAACTAGCTAAATTTTATAAGACAACAACAAGAATTCAAATATTACTTAGAAGCATATTAATGGCTAGTGAAAAAATAAAATAAGGTAAGTGCTGTAAAAATGAATGGTAAGATGGATGAGCAAGAAGACAAATGGGGATTGTAAAAAAAAATTACAGAGAACATAAAAAGTAATTTGAAAAAATATCAAATAGGAAAAAATATAGACAGTAAAAAAACCCTAACAAGGAAGTATTATTAGGGTCTATTTGAATGCCCTTTTAGAGGGCTAAAAGGCGCATTATCTTATTTGGATGCCCTTTCCAGCAAAAGGGCCCAAGAAATGACATTTTAAGTCAATTGAACTCATTTCTCATGGAACCCTCCTCCTGAGGTAAGTTCCTACAAAAATGTCATTTATAATCACATACTATCTTGCATGTCAATCATTCCTTTCTACATGTTAGTTGTGCATTTGTTATTTTAATATGTTAAAGTATAAGTCATATTATTCCTTAAAACCTATCAAAAAGAGATATACAAGCAAGAGCCCATTTTCATTTAATTAAGGGAAGAAAAATCTATCAAAAGTACTTTCAATTTGCAATCAAAGATAAAAACATGCCCTTAATAGCTTAAGGTGGTTTTTAGAATAACAAGGGCCCAACATGACTTGCAAGAAGCTACTGAAAATGGGCTCTACAATGTATATAGATGTAGAAATGACAAGAGATAAGGCTGAATGGTAGACTATAATATGGGTTGCTGACTCGTGCAAATGCAAATGGGATAATAGTTGATGATGATAATAAATGGACTCGACAAGTTTCTTCATGTAATTTTAACACAATGAAAGGTACCACTATAACTTCAACCAAAAATTATGATATTCTTCTTCGAGAATTTTGCCAAAATAGTCTTATGATACAACATATTACATAAAATGTATTCTATTCTCACTTAATACACAAAATGACCCTATGCACATATAAACTCCATACATGTGGCATAAATTATCTAAAATATCCTCTTTCCCATATTTTTCCTTATAACTTCACCAACTCACTGCTTCTCATTTCCTGTAGCACGACCTTTGACTCAGCCACTAGCTCCACCACCTCCGCCATCAACTGTCGCCTCTGTTGCTAACTTCATCTTCTTTGCCATTGTCTCCACTTCATACAACTTCGTCTCATCTCCTCCTCCACCGTTGCATTTTCCTCCTTGTCTCTTCTGCCACCACCTCCTCCTCTTCCTTTTCTTCCCCCTCCCCCTTCTCCTCGTCCTCCTCTCCCTCTCCCCTCTCCTCCTCTTCCTCCTCATCTCCTTTTCCTCCTTGGTCGCCTCCTCTTCTTCCCTCTTGGAATCTAAGTAGACCAGTCACAAACTAGCTAGAAGATCTATTACGAATTCATTTTTTCTCTACAAGTTCAAATCTTAAAAAATAAACCCATAAATATGTTAAAATACTTAAAACTAAGAGTGAGTTTTATTTTTACTTGAGAGTTTTATCTAACACTAAGCAAAACCTCATACTGACAGTCAATGATAATCAAATTTATTGCAATAAAAGGGATATAAAACAACATTATGAATAGTAATACCTCCCTATGTATTTATAATGAACTATTTTAGCAAACTAAATAGATAAAATAAAAATTAAATTAAATTTTAAGCACGCGATTGTCGACTGTCTCAACTATCGACATCCTCAACTATCGATTATATCAATTGTCAAATGACTTGACTATTGATTTGTCACAACCCAGATTTTTAAAAGCCTTTTTAAATAGCATGAATGGTAAATCATGATAATTTTTTTTTCTTGAATACAAAATAAATCATTCGATTAAATATTGAGGTCATGACAACTGTAGTACACAAATACAAATATCAAATCATATGATATTATTACACGCCTCAAAAATTCAATAAGAATAGCTCATCCATTTAAGTACAAGTTCATTATTCATCTAAAAATAAATAACTAAGTTGGCACTTACACCAAAGCTATACTTACGTACCGGAATTGTAGAAACGAGGAACTTCATCTTGTGCTCATCAATTTTGGTCTTACTTGTTGTCGCCTGGAGAACCTGCAACCAATCAAGCCAAACAACTAAACAACAACAACAGAACCCCTCTGCCCTCAAGAAAAGAGTTTCCAAAAGGACAAAAGGTTTTATTATTATTTTTCGGATAGGGTTAACATCGCCCGATGTTAGTTGTATACGTACTTATCAGACAACATATCCAATGTTTCTAATAAGATCGGATCCATACATAGTTTTGCCTAAAACTACGCTATCCTAAGAAACATAACATCACACATGTCGTGCTTAAATATTTTCAATCAACCTACATTTTAAGTAAGTTCTTTAATCGTTTTACTTTTCTAATTAAACATGTAATATCAAATAATGTTATTAATTATCTCACAACCCTTGTTCAATAATTAATACTATCAAATATGTATTCACTCAAAGATAACTTGACTCTCGAAGTAATCTCTAGATATAGGACTCCAACATTGGAGTAGACTTCTTAATAGCAGTTTGACCCAAATCCTCAAGGCTCTCAATAACCTGCCACGAATCTGGAGAAGAGGATCCCACCTGTACTCATGGACACAGAGTAGCAAGAAACACAAACCTTCCATGATGTTCATACAACTCCACTTTTCATACGCACTATATGGTTCTGTGAAGACCTACAGGAAACCTGTGGTAGAGACCTCTCTAGCCAATACCCAAACCTGCGAGAAATTCGCGATAGAGATCTCTCTGGTCAATACCCAAACCATCATGGCAGTGAAGAAAGCGTATCACACTTTTCACCATCCCAACTCAGGGAGAAAATGTCTTCTAAGACATTACTAATGTATTCATAGAAGCCTCAGGTCTTTATGACCATTGACTCCCCGAAACATTCAAAACTTAAACCCGATTATTTTCATCCAGTCAAGTATTCGCCTAACTATTTGGGTCCTCTTCACCTTGTGAATTGACCCAATAAATAGCTTATCTACTGAGCTATGACTCAAAGAACATCCCATAACCACCTTCAATTCATTAACCAAGGTAAAATTTTATGTCAGGGCCCCGTTCACTCCATGAACAGGTCCCAAACCCTATTGAGGGTATTTTAGTCTTTATCTTGATTAAATGTTCTTCCCCCAATCTAACAGCAACCAATATTTTTTTATTAATCTTCATTAACCTAAAGTTATCATTATAATTAACTGCATCAATAATAAAAACATGCATAAGAATAAACAACATAAATAACATGTAATCACACAAGTTCATTAATAATAATGGAGGCCCATTGCACTCATTTATAGGGCTAGGGCTCAGCAAATTCAAGCCTGAGAGTGTAAATAACTCTAACGCATCACAAAGTTATGTATATAATACCCTAGTGGATTTCTGCCTGTGTTGCAGACACGGGTAATACACTGCCTTAAACCTTGAAAATTAGGGTTCTTCCCCTTGTTTCCCATAACACTGTGACTTGTCAAGGTCTTTATGTCACATATTGGTCACACCCCTTCCTTTTTAAGCCATTTAACGTCATTCTAGGGTACCCTGACGCTTGGTAGCTAGGTTATCCATTTCGGCAAAAATGAAACATACTTCCCTAAGGGCATTAGGGGAATTTTACCACCTGAGGTATGGTCCCCTCCCTTGGGTTATTTTGGTCATCTCACTTCCCATCTATTTATTTTAAGTCATTGCCCTCTCCCAAGGCTGCACTCTCAAATCGACTTGCGCTTTCATTCACATGAATGTGGACGGTCCATTCATAGGGGTGTTTTTTATTATTTTGTTCAAAGCCTAATTGATATCTAATGAGTCCAAAATTGGGCTCAAGGTTACTACTTGACTTCATGAACTCGGTGTAATTTTCCTGGTGTGTGATGGGGTCAGGAACCCCTTGAACTGACCCAGGTTTGCCTAATGGTTTACCCTAAACTTTAGGGACAAAATGGTCAATTATCCACACTCTGGGATTTTTCCTCACTATGTGATTTGGTCTATAATTAGGGTACATATTAAAATCTCACTAAGAATTTTCCCATTTTTTAAGATCACTCATAGGCCATTGATCCGAAGCCCCTAAGTCGGGTAAGTGAATATTATATGATAATTTAACTATAAGGGGTAAAATAGTCATTTTACATACTTTGAGATTTTTCCCCAACCTATAATTTGCTCAGGACACCCATCTCCCTCTCAAGGTCCATTAGTAATTTTGTTAAATTTTTTGAACAAGTATAGCCTCTTGAACTGGACCCAGTTCAATCCCCACTTTTATTTATTTATTTTTTTAACCTGGGTCAGGTCGTCTTCCTAGTGAAGACACCCGCAAGGCTGTGGGTGACAGCTGAATCAAATCCAGACGCCTCCGGCCTGGCCCTCCAGCCACCAGAGGATGAAATCCGTCGGGGGAAACAATTGGATCCGGTCTCTTGGATCCGATGCCATCGACCGGTGGCACACCAGTCTGTTGTACAGAATTCTAGTTCCATTGTATAGAGAACTTGGGCCACCGGTGAGCACACTAGCCGCCACGGCCTGGCACGAGGCTGAGTCTAGTCAGATCGCTGCCAAGCAAAGGATTCGACATACCTAGCCTCGCCTCCTTCCTGTGGCCACCGGTCAATGCCGAGGCCAAAACAGGGGAAAATTCCTCTATGAATCTGAAATTTTGGCCACTATAGTGGCAGACAGCCGCGGCTGGGCAAAAGAACCAAGTTCAATTGGGCAGCCGACATCAAACACTTCTGGGAGCCTCAGCCTTGTTGCCCAATGATGGCTGCAAGGTGTAAATGTCACGCCCCGGCGATGCCCGACCCGAGCCGAACCCGGTCCAGGGGCCGGTCAAGCGCGCGGGGGCGACAAAGTGAAGATTGAGAAACGATTCTAGTGGAAGACTTAACCCTAACCACGGGCGATTAACAGAAATACGGAGTGCGCACAATCCTTTGAGCAAGAGTAAATAAAAGGGAAGGAAAATGTGTTGCTTATCACAAAGTAAACAACAATCTCAAACCCACAAGCTTAGTTAAGTAAAGCCCACACCGGCTCAAAATAAGTCATAAGCATCACAACTGTAAAATATGACATAAATCCAAAACAAGAACCCTACACAAAGGTTCTAACATAAAGCATGAAACAAACGAAAGTAAGTCACACAACGATCTCCATCATCACACCCAAGCTATCTCTGACCTTTCCTCAAAGAGGCAATCCTGTCCATCTACGTGTCGCACCACGCAGCCCCAAATCAAAACACAAAAAGAGGGGTGAGTTTAACAAACTCAGCAATAGTTTTAATATCACTAACAACATTGAAAAATACGATAGCATAGCGATATAATCATTCAAACCAACGAATTACATGGTGCATCATTTTCTGATCACATATACATATCACCTAACACTGCATCATAGTGCATAATCAACCTGCATGGATGTATCTCTAACATACATGTTCCCACATGCATAGTATCAAATCAAACTGCATGGATGTATCTCAAACATACATATTCCCACATGCATTATTTCACAATTCAACCTGCATGGATGTATCTCTAACATACATATTCCACATGCATAATATCAAAATCAACATGCATGGATGTATATCTAAAACATACATATTCCCACATGCATTATTTCACAATTCAACCTGCATGGATGTATCTCTAACATACATATTCCACATGCATAATATCAAAATCAACATGTATGGATGTATCTCTAACATACATATTCCACATGCATTACATCAAATCAACATGCATGGATGTATCTCTAACATACATATTCCCACATGCATAATGTCATCACAATCAACCTCCATCAAGGAGTAATCACACATTAACATCACACAGACGGGAGCATAGACAAGGCCACGAAGGCGTGTCATGGTCCAAAATTCTACACAAGAATTCAAGAAAGATCGGGGTTGTCAATCCCTAATATTGCTCGCCCTGGACGATCCTGGCCAAGGATGTCCCATTCTCACACAGAGAATCTAGAGCAGGGGTGTTCGCCCAGGGACATCTCCTACGGAGGGAAGAGCCAGAGTTCTCACACAGAGAACCCTAGAACACGTGGTAGCGGGGTGCATACGGCATACCACACTGGATTCTCAGGGTCCAGATGACACTCATAATAACATTCTCATATATCCGCAAGACAAGTACACAACTCGTCCCCACATCATTCCATTTAATTAGACTCAACCCGGGGAGTGCACTCGTTCCACACAGGAACTGCAAATCAAAATATGTCCTTTCGGACCAATCAACTTGCGATTAATCCACGATCGATCAATCCGGCACACCATTCCATCACATTGCATCCAATCAGTCAAATTCGATTAATCACGATGAAGCCTCAATTAGAAATCCATTTTCATGATGCGTGCAGCATGGTACATGCGTGGGCAAAGCATACATGAATCCTAATCATGATAAGTGCTCTCACCAGCCCCTAATGCATCATTCATAATCACAATATTAAGCTTCAACATCATCATTTAACCCCACATGTGTGTGTGTGTATCTAGTAGAAGCATTTCACATAATGCATGCCATCATGCTTGAAATTAAACTCACTACCACACTACACATGTGAATTTCCATCTAAACATGAATTCCAGCGGAAATCATAGGAGAAGAATCGTTGAAAACATCTCTAAATTCAAAACTCAACCACAAAGGCTAAACACATATAACATCACTCATTTCATCATTGAGTCATGGCATTCACCAACATCCACACACCACTAACCACCATCTATCATGACAACTCAGTCCAACAATGATTGTAGTCCTACTGAAAATATATGCTTATCCAAAGGGAAACAACCGTTCATAATTTCAAGATAACGATTCCAACATCATGCCACAAAACATAAGTCATCCCACCATCTCTAAGCATATATCTCAACTCTATAAACTCAATAGCATGTATTTCCAGTAGCCTAACATAGTTTAAAACACTCCACATTCATATAAAATTGGCAAGCTAAAGTGGAATCATCAAAATAGACATCATATGCACAACACACAATTTCCTGTGTAGCCGATCGATCGCCCTTCAGGCCGTTCGATCGGTTACATGCAAAAATTTGAAATTTACAGTTCAGCCGATCGATCGCCCTGCAAGGCCGATCGATCGCCAACACGGCAGAACAATCATCTTCTTCCTTTCGCAAAATCAAACCGAAACACCATAGATAACACTTCAAATCCACATTTAACACCCTAATCATCATCAAAAGTCCTCCTTGACTTCCAGAATATTAAACCAAACCATAATAATGCAAAACCCTAAGAAATCAGGATTAAATAATTCCATTTTCTAATCTTACCATTAACACACTAAATCAAGCAAACCATTTCGAAATAAGCCAAAAATGGAGAGTTTTACCATGGACAAACAGAGATTTTGAAGACCCATTACCTCAGCACTTGATTAAGCTCGGATTGAAGAGTCACCCTTCTTGAAATCCTTGAAAACACAATGAGTTTGAATTAAACTCTAATAGAAATCGATTTACCCAAGAAATCCCTAATTAAACCTTAGATCTAGGGCTTGTTGGTAGTAAAAATCGAATTTTGAATGTTAGGGTTTGTAGTAAAACACAAATCAGTAGCTTTTGATGGTCAAAAACGAATTGAATCAAGGGGAAAATGGTAAATTTGGAAGAAATAAAGAGAAAAGCCAAAGATTAGTGCTTAATTAGAGTAAGCTTACCTTAATCGGCTTCTAATTTGGGCCTAAGTGGGGATTAGGCCAGCTCTCCTTCCTTAGCCTATTCCCAAAAATGGAAATGGCTCTGGTTTGCCCTTTTATAGTAAGGGTTGGGGTATGCATAGGTAAGTTTTGGGGTGTAAATATGAAAAGTAGGCTAAAAGTGAGTATTTTGCAAATTTAAGCACAATTTAAGCCTAATAAAATTCTGAAAATTTTTGTGCGACCTTAAGTATATGTCTAGGTTCATTTGACAAAAAAATAAAATTTTTGACGGTGGGGCCCACAGGGGTCCCGCCAAAACCCTAATTTTTGGGAAAATAGTGAAAATTCCGAAAAATCTCAAAAATTCACATTTGGTTTAAAATCACTTAAAACCACTAATGTTGAAGTTAATTTTGGTTAAAACCATTACAAACACTATTTATCTACGAAATCACCGAATAAGATCAAAAAACGCGTAAATCTCACGGTAATCTATAATTAAAGAAAACCAAAACCGGTTTAAAGATAAGGGTCCTTACAGGTCAAGCCTGGCCCATCGGCTGGCCGTCGCGGCTGCTGTCGCGACGCCACTGCCAGAGTTAAAAAAAATTGGGTCGGCCGATTGGCCCACTGTCGGCCACCGGTAGGCCGCGGGCCCCGGCTCAACGGAATCATCGCTTGGCAGCGATCCTGCGGAGCCCAGCCCGCCACCCCGCCGTGGCAGCTAGGGGCGGCGCCGCCAGAGGCAAATATGCCTCTGGCCGGACGCGGGGAAGCGCGGGTCGTCGACCCAAATCGACCCAGTCTAGGTCGGTTTAGAAAAAAAAAAGGAAAAGAAGAAGGGGGATAGAACCGGGTCCGGTTCAGAGGGCTTCAAATGTCAAAAAAATCGTATAAAATTATTATTATACCTGGAGAGGTTTGGGACTATGTTGACCGAGTTTCAGCTAGGGGATAAATCCTAGAGATTGTGAAATGACCTTTTTACCCTTGATAGTTGAATCATCGTGTGAGAACCATTTGCCCGACTTCGGGGCCCTGGTTCAGGGGCCTAGGAGTTTATTAAAAAAATTGGGAAAATTCTTAATGAGATTTTAATAGGTAAAATATTTATAGGCCAAATATCTTGGTGAAGAAAAATACCAATGAGTGGTTAATTGACTATTTTACCCTTGGGGTTTATAGTAAACCATTAAGACAACCTGGGTCGGTTCAAGGAGTTCACGACCCCGTCACATGCCAGGAAAATTACACAAAGTCCATGAAGGCCAGTAGTACCCTTGAGTTTAATTTTGGACCTATTTGATGTCATTAAGGCCTTAAACCAAATGATAGAAATACCCTTATGCAAATCGGCCCGTATTTGCGTGGATGCTATTAACGGGCCAATGTAATACTGAAACATTTTGAGAGGTTAAAGACTTACCCAAGTGCAGAGAGGACTGTATCCAATGTTGGGTAATTACTCTAATGCCCTTAGGTGCATTTCGACTAGTTTAATAAAGATTTATTAAGATAACCCAAGGAGGGTTAGGGCACGAGAGCTCGAATGATTCTTATATCATTAATGAATTCTATTATTGATATTATGATATGCTTAGACCTGTGTAGTTCTTATGGTTTATGTTGTTCTTTGTTTCGATTTATGATATTGATGTTGTGATAGTAATTTATCCCTATATTTAAATTATTGAAAGAATAATTATTTGGGGTTTGATAACTTTGGATTGGGCAAGAACACCTAATCAAGATAAAGACTAAAATACCTTAGAGGGGTCTGAGACTAGTTCATACAGTGAACAAAGCCTTTGACCTGACAATTTGCCTTGGTTGATGAACCGATGACATGTCTCGAGTTGTAAACCTTAGTCTAGAAGGGACTATTATGGTTTGGGATAGTCATTCGGAATCCTGGCTTATAGATGAGCAAGATAGGGTTCAGAATGGTTTCCTAAGTTTTAGCTCTATTGATGAGCTACTGATTTGACCGTGTAGTTGCACCTCCCCATTAGAGGGAGTTCTTTGTGAGCCGGGCTCACCGCAAATCTATTGAGGATCTTTTAGTGTACACGCAATTAGGGTCGCTGACATCCTGCTTGGTTGGCGTCTCTGACCACTTTTGTTCAGGTGCAGTTGTGGGCCA
Source organism: Saururus chinensis (assembly GCA_035235625.1). Classification (NCBI taxonomy): domain Eukaryota; kingdom Viridiplantae; phylum Streptophyta; class Magnoliopsida; order Piperales; family Saururaceae; genus Saururus; species Saururus chinensis. The sequence goes on from CP141142.1 coordinate 37,541,762, forward strand.
TGCCCTTCCACTCCGGTCAGGTTCTTATGGGCTAGGTTGGGAGATGGCACATCCTGGTGGATTCTAGGTTGTTTCTTATCATTTGTCACTTAGGTTGACATCTGATGTGTCTGTCTGTCTTTGGGATTAGACGGGAATATTAATTATCGAACAACGGTTCGAGAAATAATTAATAACATTGATTGATATTGCTTGTTTAATTAGAACAAGTGAAACGATTAAAGGACTTGCATAAAATGTAGGTTGCTTGAAAATACTTAAGCATTGCATGGGTGATGCTATGCTTCTTAGTATAGTGTAGTTTTTAGGCAGAACTACGTCTGGATCCGATCTTGTTGGAAACATTGGAGATGTTGTCTGATGAGTACATAGACAACTAACATCGGGTGATATTGGCCTGATCCGAAAAAAAATACTAATAAAACCTTTTGTCCATTGGAAGCTCTTCTCCTGAAGGTGGAGATGCTCCATTGTGGTTGTAGTTATTATTTGGTTTGCTTTATTGTAGATTCTCCAGGCGATGACAAGTGAGACCAAGGCAGGCGAGCTCAAGAGGTTTCCGTATTTTTGAAACTCCGATACATAAGTGTACCTTAAGCGTGAGAGTCAACTTGTTATTTATTTTTAGACGGGTGACAGACTTGTACTTAGATGGATGAGCTGGTCTTTATGAATTTTCAGACGTTAAATAATATCATGTGATTTGATATTCGTATTTGTGAACCCCAATTATCATGACCTGGATATTTAATTGAAGGGTTTGTTTTGTATTTAAAGAAAAAAAATTTCCCTACCTATCGTTCGTGCTATTTAAAAAGGGTTTTAAAAATCCGAGTCATGACACTTCACTTGTGGTAGCGTTTTTCACACTCATTATTGACAATATGACTAATATAAACCGTGCACGAGAGTTCTTAATATTTAAGATTTATAGCACACATGGTACGAAGTTTGTATATGCACCATCTATCTTATTTATAAATAAAGGGCTCTTATAACACTTCCTTCTCTTATATCACCCCATCGTTAGCCACACAGCCTCAATCAGAAAAACTGGTCAAGCTAAACAATTTCTTTTAGTTCATTCAATCATCAAGCTTGCGTTGCCTGTGAGAAATAGATCAGATGACTGCAACTGAAGCCAAAATGGAACCCAATGGCAAGGCTAACTCTGCCCCCTCCACCGTCCGTGCCACCGTCGTCCAAGCCTCCACTGTGTTTTTTGATACCCCAGCAACTCTCAGTAATTCCTTCTTCTCAGTTTTTTTTCTTGTTTTTTTCAGTTTTTCCTGTTGACTCAGCCTGTTTTCTAATCTTTCTGCTTCTAGTTAGACGATTGCAGGAATCATGATCTGGGTTCATGGCCTAGTGACTAAAAAGTCAAGAAATTAAAATGCATCTAGCAGGAGGTTTTAAGTGTCTGTATTTATTATCTTTGGAGCAGGTAAGGCAGAGAAGCTGCTTGCGGAGGCTGCTGCACTTGGGTCCCAGATAGTAGTGTTCCCTGAGGCATTCATTGGTGGGTATCCCCGCGGCTCAGCTTTTGCTACAACCATAAATCATCCAGTCACTAATGGAATAGAAATTTTCTCCAAGTACCGTGCAGCAGCCATTGATGTCCCTGGTGAGAACCAATTGATCTTCATATACATGAAGTTCTGCATAAAAAAAATTGCTGCAACTTCAATGGTCTCCTTCCTTTTCCTACTATGCAGGTCCTGAAGTCGAAAGATTAGCTACACTGGCTGGGAAGTACAGAGTTTTCTTGGTGATGGGAGTGGTTGAGAGGGAGGGGTACACTCTCTACTGCGCTGTTGTCTTCTTCAGCCCCGAGGGCCAGTACCTGGGCAAACACAGGAAATTCATTCCTACTGGGTTGGAACGCTTGGTGTGGGGATTTGGAGATGGATCCACCACCCCTGTGTTTGACACCCCACTTGGAAAGATCGGTGCTGTTATTTGTTGGGAAAATAAAATGCCTCTTCTCAGAACTGCCATGTATGCAAAAGGTGAAAAAGATTTCCCTATCTTTCTTTACTTTTTCATCTTAATTAGTTGGTTAATTGTAAGGGATATTATTAAATAAAATTATATTTTCTCAGTCTTAAATTAATAACTCTATTTGGTAAAAATATTTGTTCCATATTAATATTAATAGCTCTAATTTGTATCATTTAAGTGGTTGAGTACTTAAAAAAAATATCATATACTTATTCGTCATTCTCTTAGTTCTAGTTTTCACCATTTAATAAAAACAACAATTTTTCAAATAAACTATTAATATAGGACTAAGGGAATATAAAATATTATTTTTTATTTCCAGTATACTAACGGTTTTTTTCTTTCGAGCCTGCCCCCAAATTAGTTTTTTTCTTTTCAATGTGCCTCGTGCTCATATTTTTTTGTGTAGCCTATATTAGAAATTGATTCACGTTAATATGTGCCCAGCACATGTGCAAGCCCAGAAAACTTAAGGGGCATGGAGATTTTAATCCACTGGCTTGCTATACGTGAGAGTGCTTATATTTCGATATACAGCTTGACACATATTAACTTTTTCCTTAGAACTTTGTATCTATTAAACCTTAAGATATAACAAAGTCAAATATTACCCTTTATTTTAGTTAAAATAAAAATACTCTCTATATTCCCTCAGTCCATAAATAAGTGTCTCGTTCAAAAAAATAAATTGTCCTCAAATAAGTATCTCATTTTCTTAACATCAACCACATTTTCTTATCTTACAAATTTCAAGTATATTTTCCTTAAAATACCCTCTATTAGCTTTGAGCCCCATTTATACGAGTTGTTGCATCACATATGATCGGATTTCAATTCGATAGTCCACATAACTTAGGGGTCAGCTTGATTTTTGCCCTTTTACACGGTTAGATCTCAATTCAACCGCTCAATGGTACATGGGCTCACAGAGGCATTCATGAGCTCACACTGGCACTCATGAGCCTGGGCTCACATAAAATTTTCTATTAACTTTTTTTGTGTATCAATATAGAAAAGGCATTGTGAAAACAATGTATTGGCTTTTAAGTGATATAAAGTGGCTTAAATATTTAACTTTTTCAAAATCAAACACTTATTTTAAAATAGGACTACTAGTTAATCTACAAAATTGCCCTTCAATCTCTTTCTTCCCTCTCTAGTCAATCATTTAGCCAACAACACCTATTACTTCAATTGCTGGTATGCACTGTATGCTTGGTCTCTTAGACATTGCCGCTTAGAGAGGGTTATGCGTGAATAATGCTAGGACATTGCCATGGAGAGGGAGAAGATGGAAAAAGCTTTTGGTCATTTTTGTCTTCTTAATAAAATATGAATAAATTTAAGCCACTACAAATTAAGTATATTTATATATAAATTTTCAATACAAGTGTGCATCGAAACGAAATAAATTAACCCAGATATACTAGAAATAAAAGTGAAAAGTGGATTGTTTGGATATTTTCCCTTTTATTTAACACAAGTACACAAAAAGTAAGAAAAAAAAATAAAATATGGTTGTCAATTTAGGGAAATAACCATTAGTTCTCTGTGCAATCATGTGAGATTATTTGTGCAAAAATAAAAATCATGAAGTACTATTTTTGCTTTAAATAATTTTGCTTCCTCTGTAAATGTACATGTAAAGCTCAGTGTGATTGCTTCTTTGACATCTATTTGCTTTGTCAGGTATTGAAATATATTGTGCTCCCACAGCTGATGACACTAAGCTATGGCTCCCAATTGTGACTCACATAGCTAACGAGGGGGGATGCTTTGTTCTCTCGGCAAACCAGTTCTGTCTCAGGAAGGACTTCCCACCTGCGCCAGAGTACTACTTTGGAAGTGTGGATGATGACTACTCGCCTGATACAATTGTATGCACAGGAGGCAGTGTGATCATTTCCCCATTAGGAGATGTTTTAGCCGGACCAAATTTTGACGGAGAAGGCCTCCTCACTGCTGACCTAGGTAATCCTCTTTTCTCCTTCGTGAAGATGTAACTCGTAGGATTTTGTTACTTTGTCACGAAGTGCACAAAGTAACAAGGTGAACACTTCTTTTAACATAGTGCTACATCACAGAGTACTCTCTTTATCCGACTTGAATAGTCCACATTAGAACATAAATATGAAGTAATTTTAGTTGAAAAAGTTTATGAGTATGGGCATCATGTGCGGTCGAGATCTGATGGCACAAGGGGGTAAAAACCAATTTGCCCCTTGTATTATATGTACAATCATATCAAAATCTGATGGCGTACGATACCTAGGCACATAGTCACGCGTGAGCTTGGGTTCATGTAAACATTTTGAATAAAGGAAGTAACAGGGTACTCACTGCTTCTAACATAGCAGAGAGCCTAATTCGTACTTGGCACATGCCTTTGAAAGACATGACTCTTTTTGTGGAGAGTGATCTAACCAAATAGCCTTAAAATAAGCAATAGTACACAAAATGTCACCAGTTTTTGTGTAATACTAGAAATAACTTTGTGCACATGTATACCCCCTATCTAAAGTACCCATCCTCTATGTTTTTTCCTTCTCACTTCACCAACCTACTCCTTTTCTAGCAGGCCACCACTACCATCAGCTTTGCCACCTCTGTCATCGACTGTGCCGCCTCCACACCATTGACTCCACTTTCTTTGCCTTTGCCTCATCTTCCTCTTCCTCCCCTCCTTTGCCACCACCTCTTCCCTCTCTCCTCCTCCTCCTCCTCTTTTCTACTCTATCTCTCTCTCCCTCATCCATTGCCTTCTCTTCCTTCTTCCCAAAATCCAAAATGACATGCCACAAGCTAGGCAAAGGAGTTATTAAATTTTTTTTCCCTCTATAAGCTCTAATCTTAAAAAATGGACTTATAACATGTTAAATTACTCAAAACTAAGAGTGAGTTCTATTTTAACTTGATTTTGAGTTTTTCCAAAGTCAAATAAACCTTGTATGGACAATCGAAACTCTATAGTCGAATGACAGATTTACTATATTGAAAGGGTAGGAAGACATCATTTTGACTAGTAGTATCTCCCTTAATATATGAACTATATCAACAAACCAAATAGATAAACTAAAACAATTAAGTAAAATTTAAACACACTATTAACTCTCACTATTAGTATAAGTTGTCGATGCCAGAGAAGGAGGTCACTAGGGCAGAAAAAGAACAAGGTCTTTGGTGCCAATGGAAGAGGAGGAGGAGGAGATGGTGGAGGATGAGGTGAAGTGAAGGCGAAAGGAGTAGAGCTGGTGGTGGAGGTGGCGGAGCCGATGGTAAAGGTGGCAGAGCCGGAGTCAGAGTTGGAGCTAGAGCTGTTAGCAAAGGGAAATAGGGAATTGATGAAGTTAAAAAGAAGTAAATATGGGAGAGGCACTTTAGACAATTCATGCCACATATGTAGGGGTGTAGACAATTCTTGCATGTGTAGGGGTCCATATGTGCACAAGGTCATTTTTTGAATTACACTAAAATTGGTGACATATTGTATATTAAAGTGCATTCTGGGGCTATTTTAGCAAATGGCTCTTTTGTGGTGTAGGCAAAAGGCCATTGCGTTAGGCCAGCTCTTTTATGAAATTTCTTACAATTTTGTTATTTTTTCTGTGTTAGGCTCCTGTTAAGATTGAACCTGCTTTTAATTGGTTTTTTTAATAGCTCAAGGGTACCTAAGTTCTCAAACAAGACAAAGTTCTGTGATAAAGACAAATGAAAAGGCATAATTAGAACTTATAATCGCAAAGAGTCATTTAGTATACATTAAAGCAAGATATATTTGTAGTCACATTTTTTAAATCTATCACTAAGCTGCCTGGTTTTTAGGAGCAAGTGTTTTTTGCTCTCCACTAACAATTAACCTATGGCATAAGCCACACATAGGACCCTTAATATTTAAGATGGACAGTACATAGCATCAGTAACATTCATGCTAATGTACACTAGGTTCTCATTGATAGCTTATGTTAGGCTCATTGTCCAAGGGTAGTATAAGAAAAGCTTCCCTCTAATATACCCCTTTAAGCATATGTGTGAAGCAATTTGAGCAAGCAATCGCCTAATTACTTTTGACAATAATGGTGCAGATCTTGGAGACATTGCCAAAGCAAAGTATGGGTTTGATGTGGTTGGACACTATTCAAAACCGGAGGTTTTGCATCTGACCGTAAATGACCGTCCACTGAAGCCCGTTTCTTTCACTTCTGCAGCCGAGAAGGAAGCTTGATTTTTCTCCATGACCAAGCTTCTATTGCAATTGTGCTCAATAATTGGACCAGTGACCAATTCTCTTGTCATCATTTTCGTACTTCTTTTCCATTTTCAGACAAAATACAATGTAAAATAAGAAAGGCCTTCACAAAAATTGTTCACTCTCTTTATTTCAATTCATCTTGTTGCATTCCTTAGTCGATTACCACTCTTTCTTTACTTTTCTATGAACTACAGCATTATACATTCCTCTATATATATTAGTATGATTCACGTCAAAAGTCACAACTACGCACGGGAACCTAATTCCTATTCTTTTCTTTTCAACAATATTGTTTGCTAGAAAAGAAAAGGTTAATCTTTGTGAGGCTGACAATGGTCCAAAAGGAAAATATAATGAATCTACCCAATAAACCCTTCTAATTGGGTTCAAGTTTCCCACATGTTCTACTCAACTAAAACCCAATTAAAAGAGTCTATTGGGTAAATTCTTTGGGTTTAAATCACTGTCCATCAAAAAGTGCAAGGTTAATAGGGATAGAAAGAAAATGGGGCATATATGGTTCTAAAAAGAAAATGATATTTATGCACTCATTCTCTCTACACCTTATACCAGCTTTGATTTGATAGGAAAGGTGAAGGTGAGACTCACCTTTTCGTTTCCAATCATAACTGGTGTAAAATATAGGGGTGTAGAAAAAGAGGTGTAGGAATATCGCTATCCTTTTAAAAAGGTGAGATTAATGGGGATAGTAAGAGTTATAATCAAATAAATGGCCCACAAAGTGAATACTTTTTTATTTTATAAATGTACTCAATTACAATTAAAAAGTTTTTCACACAACCCCTAACCACATATAATATTATTTTCTATGACATTTTATAATTGAGTCTTATTTATATACCACAAATAACATTCCTTTTTGTGACATTTTATATTTGAGTCCCATTTATATGAGCTAAGGCCTTAGACGATGAACAAAACTAAGGGGACTGCCCCCTTGCACTGTCGGATTTTGATCCAACAGCTCATGATGCCTACGCTCACGCATGTCTGCTTGAGCCTGATCTTACACAAACTTTTTTCTTCATATTTTTAGAAATGTACTTTTCCAAGGAAGCATTTTTTACTAGGGAAAACTATTTTTATAAAACATTTACCGGACCCTAGATACCAGCATTGAAAATTGCATATTGAAATTACAAATTTTGCTGAGACTTGCAATATTCATAAATCAAATCTTATGTCAAGCTTCTTTTTTGACAATATAGTGTCCCATATCTGGGACTTGTATATCAAGCTTCTTAATATAATTAAGAACCCTCCCTCGAGTATGATAATTCTAGTTCTTACTGCCATCAAAAGGTCCAAACCACATGTTTCGGTGCCAAAAATTAAGGGGTTATTTGTGTGTTAAATTATTTAGAAACATAAGTAGAAATAGAAGCAAATTTTTTAATAATTTACCACCAAATCAGAATTATTATTGGTAACAAAAGTTTTTAGAATAAATTCAAATGTCTTGTCAAACTTATTTTTAAAACTTTAAATTAATATAACTCTCTCCTGGAACTCGGATATACACGTTCTTAGTACTATTGTGCTCATTAATCTAAGCCCTATCAAGCAAGATCTTTAAAACCTATACAACATGCTTCTAGAGGTTCAAATCAATGAGAGGTTACTGTTAAAAAATAACAAAATTTATAAATCTAAAATGGAGGCCAGGAGCCAAAATCAATGGAATCACTTCATGAGGTGATTCAATGATTCTATTCGATTCGAGCTTAAAATGAGTTAAAATCTACTTTTGGGCAAAAAATTTAATTCCGCTAACCTCTTGTACACAAACATAATTCCAATCATTCAGACCAAAATTGAGGCAGAATCGAGGGAAAATTATTTAAATAATATTATAAAAATAATAATTACCAAAATTGTGGAGAGAGGAAAATAATTCTCAAAGTGGTGTCTGTTTTGGCCACGTAGGCACCATCCAAGCACTGCCGCCTGCGTAGTTTTTTTTCCCAGTACTATACCGATTTCACAATAGTAATAATAATGTTAATCTTTAAGCTTAGTAATATCTGATTTTGTTAATAACAAATATTTATTCTTGCATTTTTAGCATATTTAAAAAGGTGTAATGGATAATGAATATTCGTTTAACTGGTCGATTATTAGTGTAAGGAACAATTATGGAAGTACCTATACTTTTTACTTAACAGAATGATCTTGGATAAAGATTTGAAAAATACTTATTGTAATAAAATAGGTATGCAGTAAGTGCATCATTCTATTAGCAGCCTTACTTATGATAGGATAAGGGAAATGTGAATCTTATGTTATCAAGTGGGACCGATCTTCCCCATCCAATCAAAGCCCAAAGGCAGTGTAAGGCCTATGGTGTAAAGAAAAATAAGTGTATAAATATCATTTTCTTTTCTGCAAGCTTCAACCCATTCCATTTGACAAAGCACATATTAATGCACATTAGTAATAATAATATTATGCTAACATGAGATAGAGCTCCCATGCAAAGCTTATGCTCAGCTCATTGTGAAAAGGGAAAAGGAAAATTTCTTTCTTTCTTTAATAAGGGGGTCGTAATTAGAAATGCACAACCAAGAGCAAAATTGTGCATGGTTTGCATTTTAGATGTTTGGGTTTTGAAATCGAAACTTAATTGACTAACGTAGGGAATGTGCACGCAAAATGACTTATGCTGCCATGTAAAATCGGTTTATAAATTTGTTGGATTGTATTTTAGAATAGAAAATGATTAACTACTAAGTGGGGTGAGCTCATGATAAAACAGGTTTAAAAGATAGACCTGTTAGTATGCACCTAGTCATGTGCATTGAACCTACTAAGGCTGCATGATTTTGATTGTGAAACACTTGTTACTATGGGGTAGACCGGTTTGATGAACCTGCCCGCCTATGATCCAACACACACTATCAAATCTCCATTCTACAGTATGTAAGCGCCAATGAATATTTTTTAAAGAGTCCTGTTTATATGAGCCCGAGCTCTATGGGCCGCTGGATTTACATCTAGCGGCCTATAATACTCATGGGTTTAAATGCCCATGAGTATTATGGGTTGTCGGATATAAATCCGACGGCCCATAGAGCCCGGGCTCACATAGGCGTAGATGAGCCAGGGCTCATATAAACTTTTCCTTTTTTAAAAAAAATATGTGCCAATATATATTAACTTTTTCCTTTTAAAAAATATTGACTAATTCAATGGCATGGTGGTGTCTAAAGCATGGCTCTTTTTTTTTTCTTTGAAGCACATACCTTTATATACTAAACAAAGCCAAAATACATGAAGTATTGTACACTTGGAACCAACGGCAATAGGAGATCGATAGAGCTTACACACACCATAGAATAATACACATAAAGACATAACAAATGAACTACCAAGGTACATGGCCATGTTTAGCAACTCCGGGGTGAGAACACGTTTTTTTCAAACACCCCAATCAAACATGCTTCGGATGCACCGCTTGCATGTTGACCCAACGATCATGAGTGGGAGAGTTTTCCTCCTATTCACCTAAAGAATTGTGCCGCCTCTTGCTGCATTAGCTCCCAACCAAAGGCATGATGATTTCTGCCCTCATGTGTCAAACTTTCCCCCTTTTTTTTCAAACATCAGTTACACACATGCATGCCATATGGGTGATAATTCATCTATTTCTTTGTCCAATCTTCGGATGCCTAGTGGCATACCGAATGACTAATGATTCATCTGTTACTTTGTCCAATCTTCGGATACACACTGGCATGCCGAACGGCTCATGCTTCACCCCTCTTCTTTTCCATTTTCATCACTTGGACCGGATAGTATCTACTATGCTCGAGTCCCATAATTCAATGTTCATCAGCCCAGGAAGTTCAATTCCCAGGATCAATGTCTTTCCATGTGCTAATTCGCACCACACTAAGTTTCGCCTGAAACTGCCCACCAATGAGTCTCATACCTCGTTAGCAAGAAGAACCCGATTGGCCTTGGTGATACTCTTTGTCCACAAATGGGCTGCACGTCCATTCACAACACAACCGCCCCACATAGGACTCAATCTCAGCCCATCCTCACCTTGAGGAGTCTCGTATTTCCATAGTATAGATAAATGATTGTATATCTATCAACTTGGTTCAATATGCTCTTCTGCCCACAACATTGTCGAGTAGAGAAGGTTCAAAGATTCACAAGGCTTCCTACCGCTGATATGCTCCATATCGCACCGTTAGCAAGAGCTTGCCACCATTCACACATTTTCGAGTCCCAACACAACTCAGCATAGCTTCGGTAACATTGTCATACCAACGACCAAGGAACAAGAACATTACTGCATGAGATCCTTGTAAACACTGCGCCCTTGAAGCCAAGTACTGCTCACACAATCAAAAACTTAAGAAGGAACCCGATCAGCCATCATCGATACACATCTGTTTCAGCCCACATTTTCATCCGCTTGCATTTCGCATGGTAGTCCATCCGCCCCGACTACTGAGGTTGAAGAACCTTGCATTCTGCTCTTTTCCATCTCCTCGTCCAACGGTCATCTTGGTTGCCCAACAAGATGAAACCTTGACTTTGATACGACTTGTCACGGGGGCGCTTGAGAAACGCCTACCGTGCGGCACTCAGAAGGCCAAATAGCCAAGCAAGTAAGCCAATCTTTGTCAAGGTCATGGCCTCCTGCCATTCGACTAAGCGTCCAGCCCGCGAAGCCAAGCAACGAACCCGTTCCAAGGCAGACGTGCGAACATGTCAGTACAATTCCCATGCGGGCTGGCCGGAGGGGGACACCTCCTTCCGATGCACGAATCCAACTTAGGCAACTCGGACATTCAAACAATCCATCTTAGCCAAGTGCATGCAAGGGTCTTTGTATCCAACACAGCCATAAGGCTGGACGGCCGCCCGATAGGTCGGACAACCCCATCCCCGAGCAGATGGGGCTCCTGACATGATAGCTAGCAAGACAACAAGCCTTTGTTGTCATATGAGACAACTGGTTGTAAGGCTAGGCATCATAGCAACAACTTTGTCATTTCAGCTCACCATGTCCCCCCTATATAGCATAAAAAATTTCCTCCATTCTGCTAGAGTGGCAACCTGATGAGCATGAAATATATATCTATTTTATATGCCTTTTTACCTTATTTGCTAGTATAGATTAGGTTAATTAAGAGTTAGTTATAGTTTATTTAGATTAAGATAGAAATTAGTATTTTAATTTAATTATTTATAATTTTATAGTTATTAGTAGTTTAGATATGTATTTGAATAAAGTTGGGATTTTAATTATATTGTACATGTCTAAAGGATGATATTTTATATTTTGTAGGTAAAGTGCGCTTATCGAGGTACATGGATGATGTTTGAAATAATTAAAAATAGTCTTGACAGGCTTTAAAGTAATTTAGACAACTTTTCGGAGTCATAAATAAGTTGGAAATCAATATGGACATGAAGAAAAGCTTAATGAACAGAATATGGACTGTCCAGATTGTAGAAACACTGTAGCTGTTCGAACGGGGTCACTTACCGTTCGATTGGGATAACGTCATTTTGATGCAAAACTCAGTTGAAGCGTTCAAACGGGCATGTAGGGCATTCGAACGGCATAACGTGCAGTTTCCTAGTTTTAGCCAATTTCCAATCCTTTTCATATTGGACTTCTTCATACGAATCTTATGCCTATAAAAAAACATATTTGGCTTGAAACTAGTGGATTCCAGTAGATTTTCTAAAGAGAAAAAAGAAGAAGAAGATGGAGAAGAAGTCAAAGCTTTCAATAGAGATTAAAGTGCTTTCTTCTACAATAGAAGACTAAACTTTTCTTTTACTTAGGAGTTGATGAAGCTATAGATAAGTTTTAATTTCTTTTCTTTTTAATTTAGATCTCAGTTGTGAATGATGACAATTGTATGATAAAGATTTCTTTTTTAATGGAAGAGCTTTTCATGTTTATTCAAATCTCTGTTGATTTATTGTCTTGTAGATGATAGATTGATATGGTTTTGATATTTTGATCGATTTTAATTTCTGTGATTTAGATGAGATGGTCATACAATAGTTTTAATGTTCAGTTAATTAATGACTTGGATGGGTTATACTAAGATTAGACGGGTCATGCCTATAGCTAGTTTAGTGTAGATGATTCGTGCTATTGTCGAAGATAGTTCATGCCATGGAATTTAATTAATGATTCTTTCTGAAGTAATTCTAGCTTGTAGCTGAGAATACTTGTTCATATTCACACTAGATTTAGATTAAAAGTTAAGGAATTATTATGGTTCTATAGTGGATTCGATTTCCTAAGTAAATTCTATCAAATTAATCTCTTGCTTTTAAACTAGTTGATTCCTTTCTTTACTTAATTAAAGTTTAAGTTTGTTTTAGTTTTTAATCAATAAATTCCTCTTTAGATTTAGTGATAATTTATCCGTCCCTGAGGTTCGACAACCCTTAAATACTTATCCTAGTACAATTACCTTGTACACTTGCAAAGGATTTAATTATAAATGATCACAACCAAAGTGGCTGTACGGGCATGGTTCGTCTAAACTTTGCCAAATGGCCCAAAATCACTCCCAAGGACTCTCTAACACTATATAGGGGAGAGGGGACATCTTAAGAATCCAAATATGTGTTAGTTGGCCATGTGTCCCAACATAGCCAACTATGTGTGTGCATCGTTGTGTGCATTCTACGCAACATTGCACAAACATGCTGTGCAATACTGTGGGCCTTCCCCTCAACACTTGCATACAAGGTGTGCAACACTATGGGCAGTTTTCACAATACATACCCACTTAGTATACAACACTTCCACACGTGTGTATGCCCCAACACATGTTATGGATAGCCCGCTTCGCTACCCTGTGACACTTGGCAGTGAAAGTGGGAGGCCACTAGTGCCACCTTTTGCTCCAAATAAGATAGCGGGCTTGCCCAAGGCACACCGAGGACTTGTACCCAACTCTCATAAAGGACCTCAACTCAGAACTCACATGATGAGAGGCATACCCATGCCACTGCCAAGTAGCAAATACATGATTCTCACTTGCTGGAGTTAACAACAACACATTTACATAGCGGTTGTTGGTGGGTTTCATATAAATCTTAAAGAACATTCCCTCCCAAAAATTGATAACAATTATTTTTTGAATACATGGGATGACCCTCTCTTAATTAACTAAAACCACTCTTTACAAATATTAATAGAGTGGTAGAGATTAACCAATTTTTAATATCAATTGATTTAATGAAAAATGTATGAAATCAAACTTGGAATGTATTTAAAAAAAATGTTAAAAGAAGTGTCGACAAGTTGAAATCAAATAAAAAAGAAAAAAAAGAATACATGAGTAGAAAGTGGAAACTACTTCCAATAGATAAGGGCTCCTTTTGTTTTGAGGGTAATTTCTTCTTCTTTCTTTACTTTGTCTGGCACCTTCGGTTATCTTCAAATTCCTTGATTTTCTTCACACTTTTTAGACTTTGATGAAAGCAAGGATTTTGTAGATTTTGGGGACTTAGGAATGACTTTTGGTGGAAGATGAATTTTCGGAAATTTATGGAGGCTTTTGTGGATTTGGAATCTTGATGAAATTTTTGGATACAAAGGCCTTTTGGATTTTTGGCTGAAATTAACTCGCCCTTAAATTCTCAAAAATTTACAAAATAACTTTTTACCATGTCATTTAACTTAGTCAATTTTCCATGTTAAATATATGTATCTTGCTATAGTAATCAAATACAGAAAAATTCCTTGTTAAGATTGATATATTCTATCTCTAAATCGGAGTTTGCTAAAGAATTCTCCTCCTCACTGTTGGGTGGCAACCGGCAACGGGAGAAGCTTGGTGGTGAGCTCGGCTTGTGGATGTATAAAAAATTCAACCTTTATATCCCTCTTAATCATTTTACATGCATTTACAACAAAATAAGCATATAAGTAACAAATCAAATTCAAATAACTTCAAAATTAACATTAATTAAAGCATGAATTAAAAATTACTGACCTAGGGGTTGAGCCCCAAGGACATAGCCGATCACCCAAAATCAAGTACGACCTATTCTTTATTTTAAGTATAAATAGAGAGAATCAAAATTACCTCTTTCATAAAACTATTCTCTTAATTATAAGAGAAAACCTTTCTTTCCCTTGCCAATTTGCTGAGAAGCTTGAGAGGGCATGAAAGAAGTATAATAGAGAAAAGAGAGAGAATCTTCCTTCGGTGTGCAAAAAACTTGAAGAAGATGTAGCCCTTCCTTGGTTCGTCAAGCACACAAAGAGGAGAAGAGGATTCTGTGTTTTTTCTGCCTTTTCACAAGTCGTATCACACACCTCATTATCCTTCTCACGTAAAGGGTTAGTTTTTATGAGGGTGAGAGTGGGAAAAGGAGAGTGGGAGTCCTTTTCCCACTCTCCTTCTAACTAATTCCGTATTGGGATAGGATTGACCAAGTCCTATCCCATTCCAACTCATCAGTTGGGGCCCACACAAACCACTCTCCCTCACACCTCTTTCTTCACTTTTGGGTTAAAAAACATAGGCACAAACCTACTGACCCAATACTCACCTCTTAGATAACCTTGCATTGGCGTTCAACTATCGAGAATCCTTCTTGAAGCACTTGGGTGTAGTCTTTTACTCATCCTAGGACTCTTTAGATTCTTTTAGATCAAACCAAATATGAGATCATTGCCCTTTTTAAATAGGAATAACCTAAATTGACGATTTTAGCGTAACCAAATGTATCGGTTTCACTGACGCGTAGGTGAGTTGCCAATAATTTTCAAATTTTAAAACTTTTATCAATACAATTTTTGGGTTTTATATATGTGGGTGAATGAAACTTAGCTTCTTATTTATTTATTATTTATTTGAATTTTTTTGTACATTGGCACTAGTCATACTCGAATATCTAACTTTTTCTTATTCACAAAAATTTGTCAAACAACAATGGTTAAATTTCTCAATTTTCTCTTCCTTCTCTACATCTCAAGTTTTCCCTTTCACTCACCTTGTATTTCCCTTGGACATACGACATACCCAAGAGAGATGATTCCCAAAGTCGTGTAAATCCTATTTCTTCACTACATGGGATCAAGCTGCATGCCAAACTTCTTTGCCAAAAGGCCCAACATTTGGGTTATTATAATAGAAAAATAATATAAGGTCGTTAAGTTTTACATATCAAATCAAAATTTAGGTACATACCATTAATTGGAAAGCTCTTTGTAGCAACATGAGCATGGGAGTGCTCAATTCTGATTGTGCCTACTTAAGGCACATTATTGGTATTGGAACTTTTACGATCCCTAGCCATGGCTTGAGGCAAACAAGCTACCATTCCAGAGGTTCCTTCAGAGAAGGAGGTTCCTGATTCCACGTCAGTGGATAGCCTGAAGGCCATTTTGGCGACACTTGACGCCAGGCTGTCAGAAATCATGGTGGCACTATAGACTCTCACTGTGGACATAAGCATGAAGATGCAGCAAGTGGCCCACGCACAACTCCTGGTTGCGCGCGTAGTGCCCATCTTGCATAGGCTACCTGCAGCTACAGCAGAGAAGGGCAGGCCATGGCAGCCTCTTGACACGACCCTCCCCGAACTCCCAGCTCCGGCCGGCCTCGATGCGGGGGTGTTCCCATGCCCCGCGCTCTTTGGCGCCGGCCAGCCAGCGTTGGGAGGGAGATGCCAGGCCTGGGACATGTGAGGCATGCCAGGTGTTTGAGAAAATGCCCCTATGATGCCGCCCCCTCCAAATCAGTTCCAAGACACAGAGGAGGAGTGGGATGAGTATCCTGGGCATCGCAGCAGACAACGCGGGGGGGGGGGGAGGGGAAGTGTTGCTAATGAATATTAACGACGTTTATTTAATATTAATGACTTTATTTAATATTCATTAGCAACATTTGTAAATAAATTTACAAGCTCCAGGGGGACACAAGGAGCAAAATTGCTCCTCGGGTACTAATGATGCAAACCCACGGGGTCTACATAGGAAAAAATAGGGAGAAAGGGAAAGAGATAGAGGAATTAGGGGAGAAAATTAAACAAGCTAATTATGGATTTCTATTCACTGATTTAGAATTAGTTGTGTACTACGATTTATAGAGATCTAAAGTAGCATTCCTAAAGAAATAAGGAAAGAAACAGGAAATACTAATCCTAGTAAATTTGGAAAAGAGGCTACTTTAGGAAAGCTAAAGTCTAGGCTAATTAGGATCATGTAGAATTCATAAACATGTTCAACTAATTAAAAGCACCAATGGTTTTATCTTTACTTAATTATGAGTACATTACTTGTAGCTTGCGATGACACAACAACCGCATTTAGCCTCTCTCGTGGGAGAAATTTTTCAGTGTAAGTCGCACACTGTGTTGGCCATGTATTTCACTATTTACAAAACAACTCATCAGCATTTATAACTGTGTGTTGCCTCATGTTCCACAACTATGCTGATGAGCCATGCGTTAAATGGTGAAATACACGGCTAGCGGGGTGTGCATAATTTATCCTCTAGTGGCTGCAGCTGCCCCAAAGGCATCAACATAAACCTGACCTAAGCATGACTATGAATATGGCACCGAACCAACTTAAGCCTACCATGATTCTAAAAACAATGGAGCATCAAATTCATACAAGTAGAGAGTTTTAGGAATGAATTCCTTCATGCTCGTTATGGCTGGAATAGAAAGAAGACAATCTATGCACAATATACTTTAACCTATAACTACGCCTCAATTAGTATTTAGCAAGGTCAAGAATGCTACTTTTACAATACTTGTAATCTTCAGCTTTGTGCATTAATGAGAATTTTCTTACATACCCAAAAAATGGTTGAGTTATTCTTCGTAGATTATAGAGACAAATAATTGTTAGCGTGGTTTTAAGCGTGTGCTTTTAGTGCATGGCCTTCGATCATGAGAACATGCTCTCCCCTCAATGAAACACTTCTCCTGTACAAACTTCAGAGAAGATATCCAAGTGGTGATTTTTAACTTCACCAATCAAATTACTGTTCAAATCATCATTCCGAATTCATCGAACCACAAGTGGACAAATTGAAATCCACAAAAGAATACATGAACAATGCCTAGCTAGTATTGAAATCCACAAAAGAATACATCCACAAACGAAATCTGAGGACCAAGAAACACATGTCCCAATTTTAATCAATGCTAATGTACGTCATCTCAATAGCCCAACAGCGCAAATGCGAGCACAACAATTCCCAAGGCAAAGTATTGTGGGCTGCCGGCGGCTGCCGCACCGTTAAAGCTGGTGGTTGGCCGGCTGGTGGTGGTTCCGCCGCCAACAATACCGCCACCACGGATGCCCAATTTCTTCATACTGATTCTCAAACCTGTTACCAGAAAATAAGGAATTAATTCAGCGGCCAATTAACTAGTACTGAAAAATAATATATTGATCATGACATCATCATATGAACATGTTTAGCATCAGCATGTTGAGATTGCAATGCATATTGTTCTTATAGAGAAAAGAAGTACCTGAAGCCATGGTGTGAGGTGTTGCAGAGAGCTGCAGGTAGAAGATGAAGAGAAAGAGGAGCAGCAGTACTGTATCAGACCTCATTTTTTTATACACTGCCTTTTGTTTTCCCGTGAACTTGAGAGTGCAGGTGTGCCTGGGAGTCTGGGTGGGAGAGGTTGAGAATCTGGAGATGGAATTGTGGAGATGCGGATGCCCATACTGATTACTCAGTTATATATAAGAGCAACGCCGCCATGGTTGCTGGAAGAGCGTGTTGACCAGCTCGGTATTCTGATATTTGTGTGGTATGTATTGCATAAAGACCATATCTGAAATTTATGTGAGTACTCCTCTAAGGACTTTGACTACTTCTGTGTATTTACCAATTTACCCATGGGGGGAGGGGGGTTAGATCACCCATGTTAGACCCATGGGGGGTTAAATCACCGACCATGTTAGCCATGGGGCATTTACTCTCTAAGTAATGTGGGATATCGGATTAGATCCGGTGGCCCTAAAAGTCTGGGCTCACGTCGTTTTTGTGAACCTAAGCTCTTAAAAAATTTTGATTAATTATTATTCTATTTATAAAAAAAATATAAATTTTAAGGATGATGAGAAGCATCTTAGAGTAAAGAAAGTTGAAATTTTGATTCACTTAAATTCTTATAATTTTAATTATCACTAACTAACTTAAATTACATGCTCCCCTATTATGGTAAGTGTGTCACGGGCGGCGGCTGTACAGCGGAAATGCAACTACCTCTCTGTTTGACTAATTCCTCCACTCAGTCTGCACGTGAGACTTAATACAAGATCCCCATACACAACACCCTACAGCAAAGACTCAATTCATAAAGCAGAAAGCACACACCTTTACACTGTCAACCCAAACCCAGGGAGGTCGCCCATGCAACTCCCCCTTTATACAGAGATTAGAGTGACAAACTATCCCCTTACGCAAGCTGCCAATGGAGTCGAGTCCAGAACCTTTCCCCTTCGCTTGCTGCACGCTTGGCCGGCAGTCGCCTGCCTTGCTTGCTGCTGGATAGTCACACTACGTTTTCCTCCTTGCTGGGACTGCTTCGTTCTAGCAACCAGAGGCTCCTTCCTTGCTTCAGATGGGAGACAGCACGCTGGAGCCTTTCTCCTTCACAGGATTTGGCCGACCCCAGGTCTGATCAGCAACTTGTCTTCTCTCCTTTGCGCCTCGGTACTCCTTCGTTGCCTTCACGCAGTCCTCAGCATGGAGCCCAGCTTCCTGCCTCGCTTCAGCCTTCCGAACCTCAGTGATCATTCAGCAAACCGAAGCCAGCCTTCAGTCTGCCAAGCCAACCAAAGCCAATCGACCAGCAACCTTCAGCCCTGCTGTTCTGTGGGGCTTATATAGAGGAGGGAGGAGCGGTTTGGGGCCTTGGGCAGAGCCCACGCTCCCCCTCTCTTCCCCTTCGTGGTCAGCAGTTGCTGACCACTTAGACACGCCCTTCATGCCCCCTTCACGTCCGCTTGCATCTGCCCCATGTTCCCATGACTGGCCATACGCGAGTCCACCTTGCCTATAACTGCTGTTAAGTACCGCTGCTGGGGGAGAGGCCACGTCCAGAGAACTGCCTCTGCCCATCATTCCACTTCCTAATGTCCCTGTTCTATTTTTGAAAGTGTTAACCGCCCTCCATTTCTGAAAGTGTTAACCGCCCTCCATTTCTGAAAGTGTTAACCGCCCCTGACCTTGCTGGTTGCTGTGGGTCAAGGTGCTTGTCCAGTCCGGTCCATCATTTGCCCTTGGTTCAACCGATATATGAACAACTCCCTAGAAACACTTAGTTATGTCCCTACACACTTAGCAGTCTCACGCATCCATGGAAGGCAGTATCAATACAAATAACAATATCAATAATTATAGATACAGGTATGCACTGATGATATACTTGGTATGTACCAGAACAGTCGTAAACCCTTTTATAGACATCAAAAAATATTATAATTAATAATATATCATTATAATATTTCTTTTAGAATATAATAAGACCGTAGAATGTTGTATCAATCGATACAGGTATTCTAAAATTAGTTCATTTGGAACCATACACTATTTTGTTCTCTGTCCCATATAAATTATTGCTCACTTTCCCATATTAAGTGCCCTAAAATTAGTTTATTTTAAAAATAAATAATATCTTTAATATGAGTCTAAGTTATGTATTTAATAAATGTATATTTATGGAGCATTATATGTAAAAATATAATTATGACCTACCCGTATTCATCTCATATAACTTTAAAAATATTATTTTAATATAACAAAAATATAAACTTTCAAAGAAGTTGGGTTTGAAATGTGTTTTTGTTTTAAAAAAAATTTTAATTTTTTTTTCAATTTTTTTAATTTTAAAATAAAATAATTATTTTTTAATAGTGTATCGGCCGTATTGATATGGTATGGCCGATACGTATCATAGATACATGTGGGGGGCATATCGCCCCCCTAACTATATCGGTCTCGGCCGATACGCACCCGTATAGGCCGATACGGCCTTCCATGGGCGCATCCCATATTACACCTTATGCTAATAGTTGAGACCGTGCATTGGGCACATACCTTGTCAACGTATGCGTCAGCTCTTGAGGTTGCCTCCACACACTCATCATTCCTTTGTGCATCCCTTGTCTGTACTGTTCCACCATGGAACTGTGAACACCGTGCCGCTACACCTCTGTATGTGCTCAAGGCACCCGCAACTCGGCAAAAACTCCGTTGCGCTATCCAGGTACAATAGATGCATGGTGCCATTGTTTGTGCTTCCGAGGAAGCGCTCTCTACACCTCCTTGTGTCGGCCATGTGCCGACACTTACAACGTGCTTGATCGGCCTCCCGGTCTAAAGGTCATAATGTTGTGTGGATGGCCCCGTCCATCGTGCCATTTGGATGGTTGCTCGTCTTAAGCGTGTGAGAGTAAGAAACGTATTAATAGGATGTTTAATGTGGGACACATATTTTTTGAAATGAGACACTTAATATGCATGGGACGGAGGGGCTATAAGGATAACTTTTTGCATACCCCCATATGTAGTAAGGATAACCCTTTATCCTTTCCTTAGAAAAAAATAAACCACCTTTCTTTTTTTATAGTTAACAAACAAAAATAAATAAAAATCTTTTAGTATGCACTTAGTGATTGTTGAAAAACAACTTCGATCACGCATTTGATCATTACCAACTTCTACTTTTACACTTAATCAATTTTATCAGGTATTAATCTTAAATGTGTGATTTGTAGTGACCTTTTTTACCTATATAATCTTGTAATCCACAATCACTTTCTTGAGCTTATGGAGTATTATCTTTAATCTTCAAATAATGGTAGTGCATACTTGAATCAATGACACTAGTAAATTTAAAAACAAACTCGAAATACACATTGTTAAAAGACATTGCTGTATCATAAAATTAGAATACATATATATGTTTAGAGCTTGTAAGTAGCAGTACAATATAGTGCTAAATTTAGGGATGGTCCTTGGCCAAATAGTCGGCAGACAAGGCTTGTCTATGTCTATGTCTATGTCTATGTCTATGTCTATGTCTATGTCTATGTCTATGTCTATGTCTATGTCTATGTCTATGTCTGTTAACAATTTGTCTATCGGCATTTTGTCTACGGATAAAGCTTCTTTTTCAGCGGATACAAATAATGTCCATGAACATAGCCTCTTAAGCAATTGGATGAGGGTTGAAGTTGTTAGAGAGAATGCGAACGGTATTAACGACTTTAACTAAGTAGGGCTGGGGTGAGGATCTCTACATTAAGTAATTTATAATAATTCTTAAACATATATATGTCATTTTCTTTATTTGTAGTATCACTATTAGACAAATTAGTTCATTTTGGAAAGCCAAATAGAGCTATTAATGTGGGATAAAAAAAATATTTAATAATTAGCTTTAAAAAAGAACTAAAATATAACATTAACATGATAGTATTTAAATTGTTAAAGATTTAAGTATAAGAAAATGATGTTTAAGAATAATTAGAGGAGAAATAAAAATTGTCCTTCATATAAGAATGCATTTTGTATTTAAAAGTTAACCGGATATTGAACAAATGGATGGACTAGGTCTTTGTCCATAATAATGTCCAAAAATTAGCAGACAAAAGAATTCGGCTGAACATGGCCACAAACACCTTGGACATGGCCCGGACATCGGACGATGGACGTCCACGACTAGCCCTAGCTAAATATATGAAAATAAATTATTATTTGCACGTCTCATTGAAAATTTACATTCAGATTAACTATGGAGCAAGGGAAGTATTTTTGTCACAACGATATTCTCCATTAAGCATTAAGAGTATAAATGTACTAATGTGCACTGGCGTGTATGCCGTTAATTCATGACAACTCCCAAAAGATCAAAAGCAACTGTGAGGGACCTCATTGAACCCTAGAGGTTAAAGAATGAGTGTTCCCTGTGGATTACAAGGATTGTTTCATTAGTTGGCGGTTAATATGACCCATGAGGCCTTCATCATTAATATTGTACTCCCTTCTTTCTATATTAATAGTTTTAATAAAAAAATATTATTTCTTATTAATTACTCTACTTGGATCAATAAGCCCTTAGGAGAAAGTAGGCCTGATCGTGGACATCCATCGTCCAACGTCCAGGCCGTGTCCAAGATGTTGTGGTCGTGTCCAGTTGAATTCTTTTGTCCGCCAATTTTTGGACATGGCCATGGACAAAAACCTCGTCCGACCGTTTGTTTGAGGTCCGGTTAACTTTTAAATATAATGTGTATTCTCATATAAAAGACAATTTTTATTTCTCCTATAATTATTCTTAAACATCATTTTTTTATACTTAAATATTTAACAATTTAAAAGCAATCATGTTAATGTTATATTTGAGTTCTTCTTTAAAGCTAGTTATTAAATATTTCTTTTGTCCCACATTAAAACTCTATTTGGTTTTTCAAAATGAACTTATTTGTCTAATAGTAATACTACAAATAAAGAAGATGACATATATAAATTTAAAAATTATTATTATATGCTAAATTACTTAATCTAGAGATCCTCACCCTAGTTGCCTTAGTTAAAGTCGTTAATACCGCTCTCATTCTTTCTGACCACTTCAACCTTCATCTAATTGCCTAAGAGGTTATATCCATGGACAATGGTCGTGTCTGCCAAAAAAGAAGTTTTGTCTATGGACAAAATTCCAACAAACAAATTGTTAGCGGATATAGACATGGACAAACCTTGTCCACTGACTATTTGGCCGAGGACCAGCCCTAGGAGAAAGTACGCTCTACCATGTATCCGTACATATGTCTATTCATCTTTAAACATGTAATCCGAAATTTGTGCCTCATCTTACTTGATTTTAAACACGTACAAATTCATCAAACATGTCACTCATTCAAAAGACATATCTACCACGTGTCTCGTACAACAGTTCCATTGGATAATTTTTCCTTAGATAGGTCTATTATGCTTCTTAAAGTATTTAGTTCGCTCAGCCTCTCCCCAGACTATGATACGCTGCTGAAGCTCAAACGGGCCAAGCTAGGTCCTAGTAGCACCGGCCTTAAGGAGTGGCAGCCCACCACCTCCCCTGCCACTTCCCCGGCATCACGTGCTTTGGGGAAGGCCAGGCGGCGTTACTGAAAGTGTCTTTTGTGCCGCTCTTTGGTGGCATCCTGGGGGAGGTGGATCTTTTCGACAGCCTCCTCAACCTCACTCTCTCTTCTTGCAACCTCACCGAGTGCCTTCTAGAAGAGCTGGCCTGCCTGCCTCACCTCCGCCACCTCAACCTTTCCAACAACGTCATCACTTACCATATGTTTAAGAATTCAATCGATTCATGTGCATATCTTTATTGGATGAAATTTTTTTATTCAGACTTCAACTGTATTAGCACAAGGGGACCATGATCATCAAACACATTCTCTTCATTATCAACATCCTCGTCACCTGATGCTGCAACAGTGGCCACAGCAGCAGAGCACGTACTAGACGGAGGAGGACCTGCGAGGAGCTCAAAGTGTGTGCCCGTAGGATGGCCATCAAGGTATTGGAGGGAGTTGAGTCTACGGTCAGCAGAGGCTTGCACGAACCAGACCCTATCTTTAGTGCAGTCCACCTGAGGAGGATGCCACCATCGTCCTCAAAGACGAGAAAGTATTCAGTGAAACCTCTCTACCACATGGCTGTATATACCTCCATTTACATTTAAACACATAAACCAAAATTCCTGCCCCATCTTACTCACTTGTAAACACGTACAATTTGGTTAAAATTGTCATCCATGAAGAAGACATATCTACCACTTGGCCCGTACAACGGTTCCACTAGATAATTTTTCCTCAAAGAGGCAGCCGGCTAGAGGGTAGTAGTGCACAAGCGTCTTACTCAGGCCCAACCTGATCATCTCCATAGTGTTGGCATCGCAGTGCCTAAAGATATGTAGTGTTTGAACTTTGCACCGCAGGGCCAGGAGCCGGTCTATCGTCGACAATGGGAGCCTTTCTGAAGGCGTTGGTTTGCATGGCCTAACCATGGCTCCTTCCGTCTTGATCACCGCAAACTTCATCCTCTTGATCAAGTCTGAACGTGGCACGTACCGAAGGTCCAGTGCTGTGAGTTAACTGAGATGACCCGGATGGACCTGGCGAGCTGCAATCTCTCCAGCCCCATCCCCCCCACTCTGGGCCGACTTGGGCCTCTGGACATTATTCCTTCAAATGAACCATCTGTCCAATCCGATTCCCAGGAAACTCGCCAATCTGAGCAGCTTAAAGTGCTGGAGAAGCGGGAGGAAGTGGAAGCCAAGGGGGCGGAGGTCCCATCATCTTCATGAAAATGATAAAAATTATATATAGCACTAAGGACGAAGGGTGTATGAGTTAATTAAGGGGCTATTTGGGTACTGAATCGTCAAAAGATTCAGTCAATTCAGCCTCAATTCAGTACTAAATTTTTAGAATCTTGTTTATGTGTAGAAGTTGTGCAAAATTAAAAATTTAATATTGAAGTTAGATTTAGGCCTTTTTAAGCAGCCTGAAGAACTGAATCACCTTCAGTCGATTTAGTCTCCTAGTCCCCGTTTTAAAAATTACAGATTCTATTATTTTTTAATGGTTATATTTTATATCGATTTGAGGCTCGAAAAATATGCTATATAGGTAGGGCTCACTTTGAAAGTTCAAAATTACCTAACCTTGTGGGATCTTGTTTGATAGAGCTCGGATTTAGAAGCATAATGCTATGTAGAACGTACATATCCGAGTTCGAGAAAGAGAATTATATTAGTTTAAAATTTTAAAATTGGGTTTGACACGATATCTAAATTTATTCTAACAAATTCTCTTACCAAACGTAATTCACACTTAGTTGTGAATTTTTTGAATTAATTCACTACTAAATTAATTCGCTACTGAATTAATTCAGTACCCAAACAACCCCTAAGCATAATGAAGTGATGTAATACAAATCCAGCTCACTTGGCTACCTTCCATCTCAAAAAAATTTGGCTCCGGGTGGAGATATCTTAGCGCATAATCACACCGGTTGGGGAAACATCTTACCGAAGAAGTACAACAGAGAATATGATTTTGGAATTCTAGACTTCAATCACCGCTACATTTTTCTTTGAGAATTTATAATACGTATAAAGGAAATTACAACATTTTTAAATTTAACTGGGTTGAAAAATACTAATATCCTACCTACTGAATAGTTTTTTATGTTTCATTCTCACAATAAGCTTAGTGTAAAAAATACATAAAAACCTTTAATATTTGAGATCAACGGCGCTAGTACATTAACCACCAAAACGTAAAACTACATAACCAAGCCACAAAGAGACATTGTCTCCCCGACATTAACAGATCCAGTTGCTCCACCTCCATTACCTGCTACCTCTACAATCCTGCCATTTTCATTAAACAGCATCCCTACCACCATGTCATTCCCAGTTGGGCTTTGGAATCTTGTTAGAGGAACAGAAAGCTGCCATACTGTAGCCCTTACATTTGAGATTGAAACCCAGAACTGGTCTCTTGAGTTCCTCTTTATGTTATCTGAGTAGCCCAGAACAGTTGCAAAAATATCATATTTTCCTGCCTGTGAACCTTTTAGCCATAATCTCAAGATTTGGCCATTTGTAGTCTCTGTGACGAGTAGGAACGTGCTGCCTCTGCTCAATGCCACCCCATTTGGATAAATTAGGCCATGGAGTAGGACAGTCACTTTCTTCTTTTAAGGATCATATCTCAGTAGTACTCTTCCAGTTATATCACCTGTCCGGACCAGCTCATCATCATCCCTGCAATAGCAGTTGATCTTTATCATAGGAATTTAAAATATCATGAACAAGATAATTGAAATATCCATGGTGGATGGGAAAGGAAACTGAAATAGTACTTGTCTTAAAACGGGTACTGGAATCGGTGAAGGACCATCCTGTTCTCTTGGTTTATGTCCAAACCGTTGCTGAACATGAAACTTTCTCCTTCTGCCTCATATGCATTTTGAGTTTCTAAGCCACCCTCTTTTCCCACAACCAATAATCCATAAGTTGCATCAGCAATAAGTTGCATCAGCAATATATAGATCACCGGTAAGCCTATTGAACTGCAACCCCAAAGGCCTCCCACATATATCTTCTCTCTCGGGATCATTTGAACCATTGCAGTATGGTGGCCTATCATTGATGCATAAAATTTTTAACTTTTGACTAGCATAACTAGTTGGTGTAAGATAACCAAGTTTCTAGGAAGGAGAAATTTTATTTATATATTTTATATTTTAACACTGTCTTTCACGTAAAAGCACCCATCAAGCGTGTATAACATAATTGGGGTATAAATGTCTCTCCTTTTATATGTAGCAATATCGTTTCACATATGTAGTAATATCGTTCCACATAGGTAGCAATATCGCTCTACTTATGTAGCAATATCGCTCTACATATATAACAATATCGCTCTACATATATAGTAATATCGCTCTACATATGTAGCAATATCGTTCCACATATGTAACAATATTGCTCTACATATATAGCAATATTGCTCTACCTATGTAGCATATCGCTATACATATGTAGCAATATCGTTCCACATATGTAACAATATTGCTCTACATATATAGCAATATTGCTCTACCTATGTAGCATATCGCTTTACATATGTAGCAATATCGCTCTAGATATGTAGTAATATCACGCCATTGTATAACAATATCGCTCCACATATGTAGTAATAACGTTCCACATATGTAGCAATATCGCTCTACATATATGGCAATATCGCTTCACATATGTAGCAATATCGCGCCACATATGTAGCAATATCACTTTACATTTATAGCAATAACGCTCCATATGTGTAATAATAACGCTCCACATATGTATCAATATTGCTCCACATATGTAGCAATAATGCTCCACATATGTAGCAATATCACTCTACATATATAGCAATATCGCTTCACATATGTAACAATATCGCTCTACATATGTAACAATACCGTTCCACATATGTAACAATATCGTTCCACATATGTAAGAATATCGCCCATCAAGCGTATAAAACATAATTGGGTATAAATTAATGCCTCCAACGAGATTTGAACCTAAGACCTCCTATAACCTAAAGCTCCGATATTATGTAAGATAACTAAAAATTTTAATTGCTCGAAAAAAAGAAATCTTATTTATATCTTTTATATTATAACAGTTGGTACACTAGCACATGCAAAATATTGTTGTTGCCAAAAAAAAACAACTTGTAACGAACAAGTTTGTCAATCGAAAAAATGGGGAAAATGATAAACATGAAGAGCATAGCCTATGAACAAAAAATAGGCAGATAATTGGGCACAAATTTTATATAAAAGGGAAAATAATAACGTTACACTCCTTCTCAACAACAAACTCATGCACACCAGAGTTGGGGGATTTTTGTTGGACAACAAAAATGAATTATGTGAGACCCACTTTCATTGTCGGGTGTATGAATTTGTCGTATATATTTAGTGTATAGTTATCAGCTTCCATATACAAGTATCAAATGAGTAAGTGTTAATGAGGCAATCAAAGATCAAGCATCATAGGAGCAAGTGCTAAAGAAGCATTCAAAGATTCCTGCACTGGTACAGGATATTTTTAAGAGATCTGTTTTCCATGTATAGAAAGATGACATCAATTTGGTTGTTGCTATATTTATATTCATAAATTCCACTCTAAAGAAGCTTTATTTCCACTTCTTATACTTTTCTGTGTCATACAAATGCTTTATATTCTAAAATAAGTTTCCGTGATACTAAACTAAATGCATAACAAGAATGACATCAATGTTAAAAAGAGAGAATATGATAAAATATGGATCACAAAATGAATTCTGCTCGTTATTTGATTGTGGCATGAAAATGATATACTACACACGACATCAAATTGAACACTAGCCATCGGTTAAGACATAACAATATTGATTAAAAAACTGAATTATTGCCATTGTAGCCTTCGAAGACTGGTCGCAAGATCAAATCCATTGGCATAAAGAATGTGAGTGTGCGAGTCTTACCAATCAAAGAAAAAATAGATTATTTATTTTGACCCAAATTTGTACTTCCTCTATCATGTATTAATAGCTCTATTTGATTTTTTAAAATGAACTAAAATTAATTCACTTTGAAAAACTAAATAAAATTATTAATTTAAAATAGAGGGAGTATAATTTACAAGAAAATTTTTAATTGAACCTAAACTATATGAAATTTGGAATGCGTAATTTAATTACAATTATTCCCCCTTGATCTCACCTATGCTTGAACATCACATTTCTCACTTTTCATAGTTAATAGCAAAACTCCCATGTAGATCCCATTTGGTTAGGTCGCCATGGATTGGGGAAGACATCATTGGAATTAGGGCTGGGAATCGGGTCGGTGGGGTCAAATCAGGTCGGGTTGGCCTTGACCCTCATTGAAATCAGGTCGGGTTATGACCTGACCCTATTTTTAAATCGGGTCGGAAATCCAAACCCTAACCCTACTTGAGTCGGATCGGGTCGGGTATGCAGGTAACCCTACTTTTTTTCCACAATTTTTTTATTAGACTCGTATCATATACCTTCTCTCTTTGCAAAGGGCAAACACAAATGAAATTATACATTACAACATTAACTTGAAATGTTTAGTTCTTTGGCTAATTTGTGGATACATTTTTTGTAGTAGCCATCAATGAAGACCTTAGAGGTATAATGTTGCATTTCCTCCATTCTAAGAGAATGATAACAAAATAGACCTTCAATGTTTATTTACTCATTATCAGCCTACTTGGCTTTCGATATTCAACATGTCTTAATTTCAAAATTTCAGTAACTACTTCTATATGGTTGCTCATAACCCTACCCTCCTTTGCAATAGGTAACACTTGATTACAATTTTCCTCCTTTGAAAACTATCCCTCATCGAGCTCTATTATCCGCTTATCTGGATACATGTACCTAACTTGCTCCCTATTATAAACGTCAGGCATTCAACAAAGAGCTAAATTTAGTGTGCGATGTGTCCTTTTGAAGGAGAGAGGATGAGTAATGAATATAACAAAATATTACATATTTTTATTCCATTTACCACACCTAAAAGAATAACAGAAAAAAAAATTAAACTATATATAAATTAACCACACTTTGAAGATATCGTCCTCTGTTATCCCAAAATGGATGTCTAGTATAAAACAAAATATATGTGATCACATCTATGCTCCAAACAACTAATTCATGCTCAAATTTATGTTTAAGCACCTCTAGTTCAACATAGTATGCACTAAACAAACACTATAATAATAGTATAAATAAGTCCAATAGACCAACACTATAATAATAAGGTTCTTTATTATTTGTAGTCAGATAAAAGTCGGGTTGTACGAGTCGGGTACGACCCTACCCTAAATTCAAAACGGGTTAAGAGCCTAAACTCTGACCCTGACCCTACCTATAATCGGGTCAGGTCGGGTGCAGGGTTAAGCGGGTCGGGTTGGATTTTCCCAACCCTAATTGGAATCTTCCCAACCCCACTATCTCTCTAGGGTGGTGAACTTTCCCTAAGGGAGTGCCATATTGTAAACCATTATGACTTATAAAAATAGGCACATAACACATATTTATGAAAATTATTAAAGACAAAATCTTACCCTTCTATTTATTTTTTTAGAAAACTCAGTTCAACCTACTCCCCTTTTCTTCCTCTAGCGTGGCAAAGCCCCTCCTACATCACCCTGATCAGCCCATGATCTTCCAGCCACGACATGATCCTCTTAAAGACCATGGTGGCAAGAGCCAAGATGGCTAGATCTGGCCATGACTGTCATGGCCTCTATGGCTAGAGGTCATGGCCGATGTGGGCAGAGATAACATGCCTATAGGGAGGCCGTGGATAGAGAAGGGGGCAAGTCGAAGTAGTAACGGAGGCGGTGGTGGTTGGTGGCTCCAGTGGAGGAGAAAGAAAGTTGTGAGTTAAGTGAGCTAGGGGTAATTGTCTTAAAACTAAATTTTTATAAGTCAAATATGAATTATGTACTAATTTTTATAACTCATAAGGGCCATTTCACTATAATTCATTTGAGTCAAGTACAATTTACTATGAAAACAAAAAAGAAGAAGAAGATACACTCATGTATGTGCTCGCTCTCTGCTCTTTCCAAGAAATAAAACAATCTTATGTGCTCTCTCCTCTCGCTCCAAGAAATAAAACAATCATTACAAAATTACCCATATTTCATTTATGTAAGCAAGTGACAAGTATGATTATGATGCGTGATTGAATTATTATCGTTCAAAAATCTTACAAGAGATTAAGAATTCTCCGTAAGCTTCAAATGGTTACCTTTTCTAGAAGGAATAGAGAAGTCAACCCATCTGTTGATCTTGACAACACGGCCATCTGAGACACCTATGTAAGGAATATTGCCTGTATTATCAAAGACAAACATCTCTGGACCAGTTGTGCCCCTCTAGAAGGACTATTTCACCGTACCTGGCAGAGAAAGAAAGGTGGAAATAATTTAAGGGCAAGGAAAAATATCGTTCTAGTGGAAACTTGGGCAAAACGTATCCTCATTCTTCTTTTTATAAATAAAAAAATAAACATAAAATTAATGATATCAAAATTACTAACTTTTTCTACACAAAATGTTATCTAAAATTTCAGAATATTTATTTGCCTTCCTTTTTTCTAGGGGAGGACGGAATTAATATGAAAATGTTGTCATATATGTGCTTCTACACAGGTTAATACGACCCAACTTGTTTAACTCTATGGTGACAAGATCATTAGACTCAGCCTTTCGACTCAGAGCATCGGCGACAATGTTGTCTTTGCCAGGTTTGTACTCCATAGTAAAGTCGAATTCAACAAGAAAATCCTGCCAACGAGCTTGTTTTGGGGAGAGCTTCTTCTGGGTTTGGAAGTAGCTCACAGCGATATTGTCGATCTTGACAACAAACCGAAAACCCAACAAATAATGTTGCCAAGTGTGAAGACAATACATAATAGCTGTCATCTCTTTCTCTTGTACGGTATACCTTCACTCGGTTTTATTCAGTTTGCGACTCTCAAAAGCTACCGGGTGGCCCTCTTGAGCTAAAACACCTCTGATAGCATAATCAGATACATCCATTTGTATTTCAAAGGGTTGCATGTAATCAGAGAGGCGGAGAACAAGGTCTTCAGTCACAGCCTTCTTCAAGCGAAGGTCATTTTGCATTGCTCAGACCAGCACTAGGGACAGTTCTTTTTCAGTAAGTCAGTCAGAGGGGTGGTTTTTTACGAGTACCCCTGAATGAACCGCCGATATTAATTAGCCAGACAAATGAAAGCTTGTAACTCGCAAATATTAGTCGGGGTTGGCCACTCATCAATTGCATGAACCTTCGATGTATCCATGCTAAATTGTCCACCTCCAATGGTGTGTCCCAAGAATAAAATCTCTTCATTAACAAAAGAACATTTCTCTAACTTGACGTACAACTGATTGTGCCGGAGAACTTCAAATGATCAACATGCTCCTCTAAAGTCTTGTTGTATATGACAATGTCATCTAAGTAAACAACCACAAACTTGTCCAGGAACTCACAGAAAATATTGTTTATCAGAGTACAAAATATAGCAAGGGCATTCGTTAGTCCAAAGGGCATGACTAGGAACTCAAAGGCTCTATAGCGGGTAACGCAAGTAGTCTTCGCCTCATCCCCCTCAGCAATTCTAACTTGATAATACCCCAATCGTAGATCCAACTTTGAGAAGTATCGAGTGTCTCCCAGTTGATCAAATAGGTCCGCAATGAGCCAAAGAGGATATCTGTTCTTCACTGTCAGCTTGTTGAGAGCAAGGTAATCAATACACAAACGCAAGCTTCCATCATATTTTTTTAGAAAAAGATTGGAGAGCCAAAGGGTGCCTTAACGGAGTGGATGAAACCTGCTTCAAGGAGCTCATCAAATTCTCTTTGCAATTTTGCAAGCTCAGGCAGTGCCATTCGATATGGGGTATGACCTGAAGGCTTAGCACCTAGTTCTAATTCAATTTGATGATCAATTGCTCTCCTTGGTGGGAGGTGTTTGGGTAGGGCTTTCGGCATCAGATTCGCATATTTTGAAAACACCACCTTAACTTCTGGGTGAGTAGGTGCATCATCCAGTGATTGATCCTCCATTCGCATGACTAAAATGTAAGTGGACTCACCCTTCCTCAAGCCCTTGTCAAGTTATACGATTAGCAAGTATTCAGTCTTGGGCTTGTCCTTCTAAGTGGCTGGTACCATGCACGAGTTGAATTTGTTGAACAAACATACTAATCCTAGGTGCGGCATTGGCACAACACTTGCACCTTATAGAAAGTCCATCCTAAGGATAACCCAAAAATAATCTAAGTGAATAGCCATAAGATTAATGGTCTCATACCAGCTTCTAATTGTAAAAGGAACATCCTTGGCTAACCCAGTAATAGGGTGAGCTTTGGAGTTCAAGGCCTTCATCCGACTGGAGTCTTTTACCAATTGTAACCCAAGGCGCTTGATCTCATTGTTGGAGATAAATGTGAGTAGCTCGAGTGTCAAATATAGCTCGAGTTGAAACTCAATTTACGTGAATCCAAATATACATCAAACCCTTAGCCTGAGAGGGTTTTGTTACATCTTGTCCCTTGAGTAAATTGAGCAATCGTAATGCCCCCATTTTCGGCTTTGCATCTTCGTCGCTAGATGCCCCTTCATTGGCAACTTCGGAATGTGATAGTCGGGCATATAGAGAATTAAGCTCTTTTTTTATGCAAACAATCTCGAAAATGGTGCTGACCATTACAAAGGAAACAGGTAAACTTGTGAGGTTGAAATATTGTGTTGTTTGTCATTGGTTCCTCACTTTTGTAAAAAAGTTTCCTCTCGCCCATCTTGCCCTTACTTTTATCTTGGCCCCCGGTGAATGACCCTTGGTCTTTCTGACCATATCGGGTATCCCGCTGGCTGGTAGTGTTCTTTTTCGAGCCACCTTCATTAGTATAGTCGATAAGGCGCTCCACTTCTGTAACGGCAATGGTTAAATCTCTTACACCCCGCCTATTTAGTTCAGTCTGAACCCACGACTTAAGTCCTTCAAAAAAGAAAAACAGTTTGTCCTTCTCGGACATGTCACAAATATCCAGCATAAGGGTAAGAAATTACTTAACATATTCCCAAACAATCCCAGTTTGTTGGAGATGTCCAAAGTTTCTTCGAGCAATAAATTCAACATTTTCAGGAAAAAATTGAGTCTTGAGTTGACTCTTCAGCTCCTCCAATGTCTCAAACCAAACCAGGCCTCTCATCATCTAATCATACTTAGTCCTCCACTACAACTTGGCATCGTCGGATAAATACATCGTGGTCATAGCCACTTTTGCCTCTTCAGTCTATGGGTTGACAACCCGAATGTATTGTTCAATATCAAACAAAATTTTTTTGAGTTGCTTAGCATCCCTTACCCCACTGTATAGAGTGGGCTCTGACACTTTAGGTCGTTTTGTCTGCCCATCGCAGCAAGTGGTTCTTGGAGAGCGGCATTGCGCATGAGGAACAACACCTGGGCTACCAAGCTACAAATCTATTCCTATAAGAAAGCCACAGTCACTTGTACATCTTTATGAAGCTCATTGATCATCTCACGATTCCCCGAGCTCAAATCACGATTTCTTTGCTCCCATGTTTATAGGGAGTGAACCCTATCATCTAGCTTATCGAAATTAGTTGCAAGGGATACTAGTTGTTCCTCTATAGCATCCACACGAAACAACATTTTCGACGTCTTTGTCGACATAAGAGTAGGCTCTTCCACCCGGCTTGCCTCAACCACCGACTTCGACATCCCTTTCAAAGTTTGATTGAAATGAAAAGATGAACGCCTAAACCAAATCTCTAATACCAACTGTCACGGTCTTACTTGACAGAAAGGTTACCGTGCGACACTTGCAAGACTTTCCGCCCAACAAGTAAGCCAATCAAATGCGACAAAAGTTCTTCCTTGGCAAGGCACTGCGCGGATCACATGCGAAGAGCCTTACAAAGCAAGAGGTAAGGGGAACGGGAGTGACACATTACAAAGAAACAAATGAACACAAACATAAAGATGTATTGCATTTACTATCAACGCGTTTACAAAGCAATGAGTGACACATGAACCAACCACATAAACACTACCCTCCCCCTATATAGCATAAGGGATTTCGAATATTGTTAAAATAGTAGCCAAAGTGACTTTACGGGTATAGTTATATAAAAGTAAAAAAAAATATTAAAAAATATTAAAAAATATTAAAAAATATTTACAATATATTTACAAATATGTTCGGACCAAGTCTGTGACACTATATACCCACTTTCTAACATTAGCATCCTGGAATATAGAATACTGCTATAGAGAGGGATATCAGTTAACATATAACCCTTAACAAAGGAAATCATCAGCACACAGGCAAGAAATGATGAATAAAGATTGAATCTTTTTCAATATGAATCATGTGAATGTCATTTAAATTTTTTTCATTAATTGACAATCTTATGATTTAAATTTCAGCACAATATAAAATACTAAAAGGAAAACATTAGATCCATATTTGACAAACATAATCTGGAAACAAAATGAATGAGTGAACTCTCAACTTACTTGAGATGTTTATAAAAGACAACCCATTTTAAATAGTCTTGATCATTGCTTTTCATTTTGAAGCAAAATAATATTGAAAATATAACAAAAAGAAAGAAAAAAATATGGGACACTAAATGAAGGAAAACATAACAATGTGGAGAGGGAGCAAGTTTTTTAACTTAGAAATCTAATCCAACCCAACCCTAATGAGTTTGAGTTTCCAAATTCAAGATATCATTTCTAGAATGATATCATGTTCAAGTTTAGTAAAACTCAACCCCAACCTAACCTAGTGGCATCTCTACTTCTGAATGGACTTGTAATAAACACTAGTTAATTAAGGCTTCTCTTTCATACTGTTTCCCAATTAAGGTAAAATTTTATTAATGATGTCTTATTTAAGGTTGAAATTTTTATTCTCTATTATTTTCTTTCTTTAGAATTACTTATTAGTAGATTCCTAATTTAAATTTACTTCCTAGTACAAAAAAGTTAATACTTATAAATTATATACCCTCTACTAAAAAGGGAGATGATTAAGAAATAAACTTTGTTAATTTCTTCTATCTTTCTAGCTCCATCTCTACCTCCCATTTCTCCTATGTACACCCTAATTGTAATAGAGATATAGTACAAGAACACATAGAAGCAATGGCTGCTATCCTTTCCATAGTCAAAATTGTAGTTTTCCCCAAGGAAAGATACCACCTAGTACTACAGCTAGTAGCCGCATAAATTGGTGGCGGGCAAGACCTGTTTGCTACAATGTATGACATTTCCTGTCTGCTAACTTTTTGTCCACATTCATGACCATCAAACAATCACAGACAGACACCACTTTCTGAGTAAAATAGACTTTACCATGTGCATTTTTTTATTTGGAAAATCAACCATGAGAAAAAATTAAGTACGGATAGGGTACCAACGTGGTTGTATCTATCACCAATCAAAAACTCACTTGTTTACACGTTTTTCAGTTACCTCCTTAAAAATAACCTACTTAATAAGAAAAGAAAGATAATGATATCTTAAATCCTGATTGGTGATAGGCATGCCACGTTGGTACCCTATCGATACCTAATATTTTCCCCAACTGCTACATGTATTATAGAGCCACTTGAATAAGGACAAACAAGTAGCAACTAAATTGGTCAAAAGAAACCTAGCAATGTGGCAGTACCAGTCCCAAAACCAAAAACAATGGTCGTCCCACAAGCAGTCGAATCCACATCTTGAGCCTCCAAAGCAACTGGATTTCCATGCATGCGCTATGAAAGTATACAATAAGCACACGACTCACTCATTGGAACATTGATATGTACATATGCACTACTTTCCAAACATGAATTGCCAAGCAACTCATGCGGCAAAAGTCATAAGATCCTTCTACAGATTTTTTATTTATAAACTCAACCTCTACCAAATTAAAGAGAACATCAGGTTGACACAGCCACACAGTTCAAGTGAGTAAATTATAGTCTCTGTTCCTGAAAATCTGGTCAAGGTACTAACCAAACCAAAATTCCAACCTACAAAAAAGATAAAAAAGCTTGAAAACCAAGATTGTGTATATAACTTCACAGTTCACTTCACAACAAAAGCTTCAATCTACCCATTATACCACCATCATCAAATTTAAAATTTGTATTATCCTTTCACAGCAGTAAAATGTTTTGTTATCCCTTCACAGTTACAAATCATTTAACCAGAGCACAAAAGGCTTCAATCTGATACATTTTTGCAATCCCAATTCACTACCATAATTATCTAGTTTTAAATCTGTACTAATCCTTTCACAACAACAAAATATTTTACCACAACATAAAAAAGCTTCAATCTACTCCATTCCTGAAAATTCCAATTCACCACCATCATCTAGTTTATGATCTCTATTAACCTTTCACAGCAACAAAATATTATACTTAAAATAGATTCAATGCACGAATTAATCAACCTTGAGCAGATTTCCAAAAAGTAATATAAAATTCAGTAACTGTATAAAGAGTTCATCAAGAAATTTAAATCTGGGCAAGCAAAGTATTCAAACAGTAGGCTAGAGGAGATTCCACTAGTAACAGAAATTATAGACCGAATGGGTTTCAGCAAGCAGAAAATAATTAGAGTAATAAACTGTTTTCATATTTTAGATTTAAAGAAACTTGACTGATGGGCTTTCATAGATAATGGATTTAATGGTCTAAACCTAACTACAGCGGTGGCCAAGTCAATGGAAACAATGACCACTCACCAAGCACAAAAGAGAGTTGAGCAAACCTCCGAATGGAACAGATGAACTCCACAGAGAATGAAAGAGACAAGAACCAACCTTCCAATGCGCCTCTATAAGCTCACAGTCGTCAAGGAAAAGGTGCTCACCAATGGAGGCATATTTCACAAGATCACAAGAGGCACTGAGATGAGGCCCACAATCGGCAATCAGAAGGTGTGTGTTTGACAAAGCTAGCCACGGCATTAGCCTTTGCCGGTGAAGAAAGAGCCAAGCTCTGAACTCTGGAGAACTTGGAGTAGAGAGACGAGACAGTCAAAGAGGACAGGACAGCCAGGACCAGGATAAGTGGGTCAGGAATGTTGTTTTTTTTCACATACTCGACCTCGGACAGTCAGCTCCCTGAGGGACCCTTGTTGGAAGCCATGCCCGAGTTTTGCTAACAAAAAATTTTGGCTAGAAATGGCCAGACACTTCAGACATGGCCCACACGTTTGACATAGGACGTCCAATGCCAGCCCTACCACCAACGATTTCCCCACCAGACAACAATGGCAGGGCCAAAGTCACAAGGATCTCTTCCTTGAGTTGGGGACATGCCCACGGGCTTCCTTTCTGCTAAAATCACTAATAGATACCATAGCTGTAAACACCACTTTCAACTAGCATCTGTTTAGTCATTACATATTCAGGTGTAAAACCTTCTGCGTTGAAATATATTTTTGTGCACCATTGGAAAATAATTGAACATACTGCAATGTATCCACAACTGGAGTATAAATGTCCGGACAACCTTCTGAAGCTTCCCCAGCCAAACCAAAATAAAAAACTTTGATGTATAGTCATTCTCCAATAAAATGCTACCAGCATTAAAAATCATTGTACCAAACGAAGCTTTGAATCTTCATGAAAACATTCCAATCCTCTAGCAGGGGCAATCTTCATTCGAGCATCTCAATCAAGTGGACCACTTTCTTCGTGAGTATCTGAAAAGTCAAGCAGATATCTAGTTAAAATTGCTTTCATAACCAAAACACATATATTACATTTTATAACCTTTAAAAACAAAAAACAAAAGGTTTTGCATAAATCCAAATCATTACATGCTCAATCAAAGAGAACATAAATAATGGTTTGATAAGGTAATATCATACATAACTTTTTTATTAGGTTTAAAAAACTTCTCACACATAGTATGAAAAGTTTAAAAAAGTTAAGCTCAGATCAACCTAAAAAAAGAGTTTCTATCGTTGATTTTCAAAATATGGTCCTTTACCAATATTTGTTAAGGGTGGGACCAAAGGAAATAGAAAGAACATCACAAAAAATGGGGGGCCCTATATTTTGGGTCATTTGGACGTGGGCCCCCTCCATGGAACTTTAATCTCACCACCAAATCAACGGTTGAGATTATATTTTCTAAATTGGGTCTTTATATGTAGGATAGTAGTGGAACCAATTAGGATTTAAAGATCTTCCTTGAAGATGGGGGGGTTTACCAAAGTTGGGGTCATTCAAATATGAGGGGCCCATCTATTTAACGGCATCAAATTCAAGCCGTTGATTTAGGGATGAAACTTTGACCTGCCTTCATGAGTGAGTCCCACTCATCAAAATGGGCCCAAAATGTACCAATCCCATCTCCCCATGATTTGTCATTCACCCCCCTTGGTCCTATACCCCCATTTGATGGTGCTCCACAAAACCTCTCTCTCTCTCTCTCTCTCTCTCTCTCTCTCTATATATATATATATATATATGAGAGAAAGGGCGTACCGTTAGTATGCGATCTGACGGCTCTCATGTTTCTTCAGAAAAAGAAATCCACCACATGCTGCACCTTGTGCCTCCTACTCTCCTAGCATCCTTCATTGCCAAAAATCCACCCCTTTTGAAGGACAGAAGGAGGTCAAGCCTACTCCTTGCCGCAGGCGAAGAGGAGACAGGTGCACAAACACATTTACACGTATTTAACAATCACAAATTAAATTATCTTACTATAGACAAGCAATAAAAACTGAAAGGAAATTAAAATAACTGATGGTCAAGTCTACCAAAAAACTTTAGGGTCCATCTCTTTACAGCCAACTTCAAGTGATTCAGGTGTCCCTATTTGCTCAGCGCAACAAG
Source organism: Saururus chinensis (assembly GCA_035235625.1). NCBI lineage: Eukaryota > Viridiplantae > Streptophyta > Magnoliopsida > Piperales > Saururaceae > Saururus > Saururus chinensis. Next base: position 37,581,053 of record CP141142.1, read on the forward strand.
AGCCCAATAACCCTAGAGTGGCTTAAAAGTAAGAAAATTAGACTTTAACCAAAAAAGAAGTCACTTAAATTGTTTATTAAACATGGATAACAATAAAAATGATTTAATATTAGACCATTCACCAGAGGCATATTTACATCAATGAAGACTGGTTTTCTTTGCCATTCTTTCCTTGTTCATTGCAAAGTGTTTTTCAGAAGATAATCTCATTCTTCCCTGGAAAAAAGAAAATGTCACACCTTTCTTATCATTATAACCATCACTAACATAAACATACAATTAGAGGAAGCTAGGTTGAAGACAGACCAATTAAGAACCAACATTCAATATTTTTTAAAATGGTTAACCATCATATATTACAAATCTAGCTCTTTTGCTCCAACATGTGCATCTTCAAACATTTCCTAGAGTTTGCATATCTACCCCAAAAGATGACTAATAAATCTATTCTTCTGGCAAAAAAAAACACATAAATAAACTGTTACCTTCATTTCATAGAGAAAAACAACCTCCAACAAATAAAAACCTTGAAAAATAAGACCTTATTTATGTGCTTCGACTTGAAATCCTACCACCACTGCATCTGTTTGTCGATGCAGCTTAACAAGTACATGTGTGAGATGATTCAAAAACTAACTCAGAAGTGATGCATTAATTACCTGACCATCAAACATTTCAAGAAACCAGGACGCAAGTAGAGAGTTTTTGGGTCATAATTGGGATCCCCAGGTTTCTATACAATTAGAGGTAAGAGAACACTATCCACTTATCACCACAAAATTTTGATGTGGAACAAGTTCTACCAGTAATCTCTACATGAACACAATCCATCCTTGAAATGGTGAAACCTGATAGCATCTCTCACCACGATTTCTCTCTCCACAACCTTTGATATAAATTTAATAGCTGAGTGACAGTCATTACAAACTCTAAGATTCTTCATAATCCTCAGAGTTGTACCCTTTGGAGTACTAATCAACCCAAACGCAATAGCAAGTTTCTCGCTGTGCCTACTTAGTGAGAGCTCCTTCATCTCTTCATCAAGATCATGCAATACCGAATCAGTATCAGGAACAAAACCTACTTTCTTAATTTCATGCCATATTTCAGCAGCCTTTTTGTATATTTCATCTTTTTGAGGGTGCAGAGCATCTTCTGCTCCAAAAACATGAACTTTGTTTTTTATGTGGATCCAACTGGAACCTTGGTCCTTCTTTACTCCCTTATCTCGCATTGATTTCCTAATTTTTGCAGCTTCTTCCCATTTTCCACACAATGAATACACATTAGCAAGGGCAGAGTATGCACCACCATGGTCAGGATCAATTGCCAATAACCTCTCAGCCGCAGTCTTGGCCAAATCTACATTTTTATGAACTTTGCAGGCACCAAGAAGAGATCCCCAAGCAATGACATCGGGTTCAATAGGCATATTTTCAATGAAGTCCTGAGCTTCATGAAGTAAACCAGCCCGCCCAAATAGATCAATCATGCACGCGTAATGACTGGGGGTTGGCTGAATGTTATGGAGATTCTGCATCAGTTTGAAGTAATCTTGGCCTTGCTTGACCAATCCAGCATGTGTGCATGCTGAAAGGACTCCTACATAAGTTATATGGTCCGGTTCAACACCAAAGTGCAACATCTGTTCAAATAGGTGGATTGCTTCTTCCCCAAACCCATGTTGAGCTAAGGAAATAATCATGGAGGTCCATGAAACTGTATCTCTGTTGTGACAAATACAATCAAATATCCTCCTAGCTCCGGTTATGCTTCCAGCTTTGGCATACATAAAGATCAATGCATTTTTAACAGAAACTGAAGAGTCCTCTCCAGATCTCAAGGCAACAGCATGAATTTGCTTACCATGATCAAGTGTTGCCAAACTCGAACAAGCACTCAGCATGGCTGCAAAAGTGAAATTGTTTGGCTTAGGCCCTTCATTGACCATGAGATGAAAGAGCTCAATTGCCTCATTATTGAACCCATTCTGTATGTACCCTACAATCATAGCTGTCCATGTAACGACATCCCGATCTTCCATTGTGTTAAATACTTGCCTGGCAGGTTGCAAATCCCCTAGCTTTATGTAGCCCTCCAGTAAAGATGTAAATGAAACCATATTAAGATCTGAAGGTGCAGTGATTCTAACCACTTTTAATGCCGTTAAAACACTACGTGATTTGGCGTACATCGAAATCAATGCATTTTTTACAGGTCCACAGTCTTCCAGTTCGGTTCTCACAAGGTAGGCATGAATTTGTTTGCCGGATTTCAACAATTCAAGATTGGCACAAGCTGATAAAGCACTTACGATTGTGAAACTATCAGGTTTTACTGCAGCTTCTTGTAACATTTGCGAGAACACTGTCAGAGCCTTCAAATCAAAACCACATTGGTTATATCCTGCAATTATAGAATTCCAAGAAATCACATCTCGATCCGTCATCTGCTCAAACTGCCTTTGAGCAAGCTCAAGCTGGCCAGACAGAGCATAGAGAGTGATCATAGAGTTCCAACTTGATATGCTCCTTATTGCCATTCTGTCAAATATAGCCTTTGCTGTACTCAGATCATTTGACTTTCCATACATATTTATGAGTGAATTTGCAACCGAAATATAGCTATTCAATCCTAGCTTAACCACAAAAGAATGAACTTTTTTGCCTACATCTAAAGCTTCCAATGCACTGCAAGCACCAAGAACATTTGTAAACGTAAAATCAGTGGGTGGGAATCCGAATTTAATCATTTCTATAAAAAACTTAACAGCATCTTCAAACTGGCCCAATTGTTTATAACCAGAAATCATCACCGTCCAAGAAACTGAATCCCGTTTCGGCATAAACTTGAATAATTGAAGTGCCATATCAATTCGACCACTTTGAGCATATGCTGACATAATAGTGTTCCATGACAATGTGTTTTTCACAGGCATTTCATCGAACAACTTCTGTGCATCCAAAATTGAATTCGTTTTTGCATAGCAGTTCATCAAAGTATTGGTCAAAAACACCCCCACCATATAAAGCCCTGATTTGAAGACATGAGCATGTACTGATTTGCCAAGTAATGGGTCCTTGTTCTTTAAGCAAGTTTGGAGAAGAGACGCGTAGAAGTCTGAAGAACAAACCAGAGGCCCCTTTACAGACATATTGCAGGACAATTTCTAATGAATGATCCATCAGAGTCTTGTGATTCTCATTCCAATCTGTTTTCTTTTGGACAAACAATGATTCTGATAACAATGAGATAATTTGAGAAGAATTTGAACTACTGAAACAAAGTACCTGTGGCAAAAACAAGTCCATCATAGTCACTTGGATGTTTAAAGCCTCTACCTACGTGGTGTAAGGTTCATTATGATTATAATAATATTTTCCCTCACAAATGGCGCACACCATTATTTAATGATAAGTATCTAATACGAAGCAAAAAACTAATTATCTTGCATCTCACAATTTTTATTTTATAACAAATATAAGTGGAAAGCTATACTTTTTTTTTGGTAAACAAAGGCCATGAACAGGGCAAGCACATTAAGCAAAAGAAAGAAGATACTTTTGCATACCAATTTGATGTATTCTCATACTTAGTAAAGATAGAGTATTGTTCTTTAAGGTTTTCCTGTCTTCTTCACTCCCTCACAACTTCCTACAAAAGAACACAAAGCAAAACATGTGCATCTAGAATAATAAAATAGGTTAAGACTTCATCCAGGAAAACATTGACTGGCTATAAGCTTGAAATAAAAAAAATAGACCATTACAAAGGACATGAATGAATCAATATGTACACTAGAAGAAGATTAACTGATTAATTAATAACTAAATGAAAATGGATGCAGAATGCTTATATACCCCAATCAAAGCCAACCCCATGACAGCATTGTCCTTGTACATGTGTGTTCTATACGCATGTATGGATGAACTATCTATTAGTAAATATCATTTCAAACACTGACAATTACATTGTTGGATTTAGCAATATGCAAATAGCCTTTGCTCTTGGGTCAGATCTCATGTACAGAAAGTTTCACCAATGAAGCTTTTCTCACTCAACTGCAACTTTAAAGTTTTTATATGCTTACATACTCCCCGAGATCTAGAAACAACTATGATTTCGTTCTGTCAAAATTTTACATATATAATTAAGAAGGGTTATCATATTCATCATTTATCTAGCAATGCTGCACTTTAAAGTTACCATGAACACCTGAAGTTTGGCATTTAGTCAAACAAAAGGCACTCTACTACTTGATTAGCACATATAGACATATCACAGAAAAAGAGCTTCAATCATGGGAAAAGCTAGGGTGGGGCAAGCAGAGGCAATTGCCCCACCTAAAATTTGTACACTGCATAGTACTTGTAGGAAACTTGTGCTGAAAATGTTAATATCCATAGGCTTGAAGCTACAATCGGTGGCTTAGATGTGTCAAATCCATTGGTACAAGGGTTTCATATTGACATTGTCCATGCTCAATAGAATTGTCCAGTGGTAATACAGAATTTTTTAAGCCAACCACCATTTATATGAAAATGACACCATAAATTTATTTTACAAAAAATCTTTTCATCATTAAGTGCTCCCTGGAAGCACTCTTTTCTTGTTCTTTTTTTTCTATTAGTCTTTCCTTTTCAGTTGAGAATCCAAAAGTTCTCACTAAGCCTGTACCCTCTACCAGTGGAATTCTTCTTCTATGATCTTCTCATTCTCGTTTCTTTTCTTTCCTTTTCTGATAAATTGTCATCTCATTTTTTAATGTTATGTAGAGTGATAGCCTTTTGTTTGCAAGGATGTTTGCCAGCAATTCATTTCCTCATCTTGTGCATACAAAGCCATCTTATTAGTCATTTCCTTTGTTAAGCTATATAGCCTTTTAAATAGGGGTGGAGGGGGTTGCCCCTTACCTAATTTTATGACGTTCCCTTGTACATGAGTTTATTCTTTGTTGAAGAATAGGCAGCAAGAGACATGCAATATTGGTGTGTCATTTTAACCCCACTCTTTTCTTATAAGAACAATTTAGGATTTTCTTTTCTAAAGCTACACAAGAAAAATTGAAGTTGGTTGCGGCATTCCCCTAAGTACAATACACATGACATTCCTGGTTAAGTAAATAACTTGATCCATCATAAGTTTGTTCAATCTTATATGAGCTAATTAATGTTATCTAATATTATCAGTGCAACAACTTGTTAGTTACAAAAAAAAATATATTAAGCTCCCTAGTCTCTGCTCAATTTATTTATGGATCCTCAAGGTTCATTTGCCATTATATTTTTCTAGAATGTGTTTACAATAATATTAGCTCAGGATATTATATGCTAGAGATGAAGTAGCTCTTTAATTTTAAACTGCTTATATATACGTATGTACTTGCCCCACCTTGCCCAAAATCCTGGCTCTGTCCCTGGCTTCAATCATGCTGGTGCAATAAAAACACAAAGTTGAGCAGTGGATGGTTTGGCCACAGCTATTGCTGACTTTTAATCAGGTGTGAGTTATGGTGATAATATGGGCACCAGAGCACTTGGCCAATGCATGCAAGTTCGGCTGCAGTTATAATTTTGGCCACACCAGAGCAGTTGGCTATTCTACTAACTCAATAATCAAGAGAAGCATTCTATCTTCTTCTTCCAAAAAATAGAAAAAACCTTCAGCAAGATCCAATAAGTCTACCATAAATCTGGTATTACATCATCACCACCTTCTACATTTTATTACATGGATTTTGCTCGTGCAATTTCCTCTACTATCTAGATTAAAATTTTCCTTAAGAAAAAACAGTTTTGAATAGAAGAAGCAATTACATACCGGAAAATTTTCGTCACTCGGTTTTTCAATATATAACACAGAAAATCAAATAAGAGTTATAGTAGTAAGAAAGAAAAAAGGGTGCTTTGGAAAACCCATACCTTCATTTCCAGCCGGACGTTGCTTCTCTTTTGAAGCCTTGGAAGAGTGACGGCAGAGCAATTTCCAGAAGCCCCTGAAAAACCATCTCAAACTGATGATACACGCATTTGTAGAAGACCATCAGCTTCCAAGCTCTCAAGTCTAAAGCTTTCTCCTCCCATGGAAGGAAAGGTAAAAAATACAAACAATTGAAATACCATGAAAGTTGTTAGATTTTTGGGGCCTTGAAGCACTTGGCTATTAAGGTTTAGGGTTTAGAGTTTCATGACCACTGAAGAGGTAATAGCAGCTGCTGCTCCTCTAGTGGAAAGGCTTCAAGAAAAGTCTCCCCACACATTGGAGCTTGACTTACGAGGGTTCAGCTAGACAGAAAAGAAGACCTGCAACTCTAAATTGATAATAACTTACTGGGGAAAATCAACCACTATAACTAATAAGGAGGCGGCTAATTACCAACCCAAAAATCACAGCTTTCAGAGTATCAAAAGTGGGGAAGTGGGAAAATTCTAGAAGTGACCCCTTTCTGCGAGACGACTGAAAATGGAACAGGTGGGTCGTCCGAGAAATTGAGGCTAACCTTTCTGAAAAGAGAAAGAGAGCTTGGGAAGGGAATGCCGAATGCGCAGGCACCAGGTTTGGGGATATTGTCGGGCGTGAGGGGAGATTGTCGACTCCGGTAATGGAGAGCCGATGGGTGCAGGGAGTTTGAAACAGCCGGGAATGGAAGGATACAAGCTAACGGGGTATGAAGGCTGTTTTCGCATGTGAGGGCTGCTCGCTGACGTGTTTAATATTTACTGGCGCTAATGTAAGCTCAAGGACACGGCCACCCTAGCATATTCAAATTATAAAGCGAACAAGGAAAGAAGACATGGTCATCTATGGACATGGACACAAATGAGAAGGTTAATTGTGTCCGTCACCTCAGGATTCTAAAATATTATATTTAAAATATAAGATTTTAAAAAATAATCTAAATTTTTAGATTTGAACTGTCAAAATTTATAATATTTGGATGCTCAAATTTGTATTGCTAGAATCTTGGACTTGAGTTGCTAGATTTCAAAATAATTAACACTTATAAATATTTTATCAATAATTTTTAAATTTGATTAATTTATAATTTAGTAACTTCAAACACTTTATTAACACTTATATTAAATAAAAAAAATTATATTATAAAGATAAAAAATTTAATGAAAAGACTACACACAATGAAGCACAAAGCCCTAAGTACAAAAAATACTATGTATAATTGTAAAGACAAGGAATAAAACATAATTAACCCCCGAATAATTATATGTATGCAATTCAGCACTAACATGATAAAGACCTCTTAATATGAGACTTGCAATATCTATGTGAAACTTTTTTCCTTCTTTGGCTCAGCTAGAAGTGGATCTAGAGACCAGGACAATGCTTCATTGACATCTATAAGAACTTTTTCTATCTCAAGTATTTGGGTCATTGTATGTAGATTTCACATTTAGTAGCCAATTGACACCCTAGAAAATTAAAAGCCCTAATTGTTGGAGATTGATTGCCTTTGTTAAGAGTAAAACTGTATGGCTGATCCAATTAAACTATTGTTGTCCACATAGTAGAAAAAAAATTGGTTGTTTTGTAAACCATTAGATGGAAATTAGAATTTCTTTTGTTATTGGAATGATCTAGAAAAGCCAGTATACCCTGGGATATCCTCCAACTGACAGGTGCTATCATAATAGCTAGGCCAATAATAGTAAAAAAAAATGTTTTGGTCTTTGACACAAAAAAATCAAAAGGCCTTGAAGTTGAACTACTCATTTGAAGATAGGATAAAAAGAATGACAATCCAAGAGAAAGAGAAACCACGAGATTGCTAAAATGCTCTACTGTTTAGTTGTGTCATAGAAAATTATAGAGGAACAATATTTCAAGCCTTTCAAATTTTATATCACTTCACAACACAAGAACTATCTCCAGTTAGCAATTCAAATTACATCGTATTCTTCTTTCAATTGGTGTCTGGTAATCAACTCTGCTCTCCCATCATAATTTAATTTGCCAAACTGCTTTACACAATACAATAAACTTATAAAACTACAGAGAAAGAAGAAAGTAAGTTCATAAACATTCCCATATGTAGATTCCAATTTATCTCCAATAAATATTTTTTTTCTATAAAACAAATGTTGGCTGGCCCAAAAATTCAATAAAAAATCAATTCGTCTATCATCATAGTTGAAGCCAATAACGACTCTAAAAGTCACCACTAACAACATGTCAGTGAGTCAGTCTAGATTTGGAAGATAGAGGTGAATTACATACATATGTTACCATACTCTCTTTAAATCAAACATCTAAAATGCACATTAGAAGTGATGCCCCAATGAAAGGTGATATCTAGAGACCTTCCTCTTTTATCACGCTTAACTGTGAAACATTTTTGGGGCATGTTTCAGTTGATGATCAAAGTACTTATTTGCTTGATGAAAGTACTTAATTATTTTTCCCCGGACACATGGAACAAATCCAAACCAATTTTTGAGTGCAGAAATTAGATTATATGACATATTAAGAAGACATATCAAATTCGTGTTCAAACTTAGTCTTTAAATGGGAGCTTTGATACATTGGCCAAAATGATCATGATGACCAAGGACCATACGATAATTGGGAAGTCAAGAGATACATATTTGCCTGCATCTAAATTCTTGGCATTGCCAATATGCCATAATAATGAGGGTAGGGAATATTAATTAGCAAGGTCTATAAGGTTTTCAATTAGGACTTCGTATATGAAATACCAATAAAATATTTGTCACCTAGATGAGGTAAGTGCAGAATCGTATGAAGAAGGATGGCACAAGAAGTTTAATACTTGTGGACAAGCTAAGTATTTGGGGAGTAGGAGCGATCTCCTAGGTGAACCCAGTGTTCTCGGTGAACCAATCGATGTCACCCTCATTGCCCTAGTAGAAGATTTAGACAACTTGCGAGCTCCTGAGACGAGGGGCAGATCTGTAGCCCCAGAGATGATCTGAGATACGGTAGCAAATATAGTGGCACAAATGGTGTCAATTTGAATAAGTGGTGTTTTTTTTATTTGAACTAGTTGAACCTCTCTTTGAGTTTCTCCATCTCAAGCTCTGGCGTCGGCAATGGTGTCTCGAAGGAAACGTTGGAGGAGATAGAGAGGGCATGGGGGGTGGGACTTGTGCTGGGAATTTGATGGTGTAACCCTGTTGGCAAGAATGGGTAACCCTGATAAGTTTCTTCAAATGGACCAGAGCGACGAGGACACTGGTCACAGAATCGCAGAGATGAATCTTGGCTTGGGCAGAGTCAAGGGATGAGAACACCCAGGGGATATCAGCGTATGACCAACACAATTGAGGTAACAGTGGAGAGAAGATAAGGGACAAAACACCGATTCGATCTACAAAGATGGAGAAAAATAAAAATAAAAAAAGCATAAGAGGGGGGGAAATAGAGAGGGACAGAGAAGAGAGGAGGGAAGAGGGGATACTAGACTCGGACCGGAGGAAGAACCAGGTCGGGTGGGATCAAGGGCTATAGTAGGGTGGTACCCAGTATAGCCTAAAGTTAGAGTAGGAAAGTAAGAACTCTCTGTGTGAAGGAAGGAACAAGGGATGGCGGGGTCAGAGAAAGAAGATAGGAGTGGGGAGGGATAGGAGGCTACCAGTAAGATAAGACGGCGCTGACGAGGATATCGAGCTCACTTCGCTAGAAAAAATCACATCTTTTAATTGCGGGCCTCCGATTGCACCTTTTACTCACCTAAAATTTGCCCCAGGGCTGAAAGCCCGATGAGATTTAAGAAGACCACCTTGGGAGTTAGTGTTGTGAAATACCCAAATCGCGTTGTAGCTCACGTCTCTAGCTCTATATTTTAAGGGGATGTTTGGGTACTGAATCGTGAGAAGATTCAGTCGATTTAGCCTCAATTAACTACTAAATTTTTAGAATCTTATTTGTGTGCAGAAGCTACGCTGAATTAAAAATTTAGTACTGCCGTTTCAAGCTTAAATCAGCCTGAATCACTGAATCACCTCATGAGGTGATTCAGTTGATTTTGTCTCCTGATCACCTTTTTAAAAATTACAAATTCTATATTTTTCAGTGGTTATCATTCATATCGATTTGAGCCTCAAAAAATGTGTCATATAAGTAGGCCTACTTTAAAAATTCAAAATTACCTACCCTTGTGGGATCTTATTTGTTAGAGCTCGAATTTAGAAGCATAATGGTACAAAGAATATGTATATCCGAGTTTGAGAGACAGAATTACATTAGTTTAAAGTTTTAAAATTGGGTTTGACGTGATATCTGAATTTATTCTAACAAATTCTTTTACCAAACGTAATTCACTTTCGGTGGTGAATTTTTTGAATTAATTCGCTACTAATTTAATTCAGTACCCAAACGACCCTTAAATTTAAAATTATGAATTTAAAATTTCTTATAAAAATCTTTATTTACTAATGCCAAATTCTAAATATATCATTAGAAATCCCAATTGACTATCACTGAATTTTATTTTAAAATTCAGAATGACTAACTTACAACTCTATAACTAATAAGAAGGCAGCTAATTACTTACGAGGGTTCAGCTAGACAAAAAAGAAGACCTGCAACTCTAAATTGATAATAATTTACTGGGAAAAATCAACCACTATAACTATAAGAAGGCGGCTAATTACCAACCCAAAAATCACAGCTTTTATAGTATCAAAAGTGGGGAAGTGGGAAAATTTTAGAAGTGACCCCTTTATGTGAGACGACTCGAAATGGAAGAGGTGGGACGTCTGAGAAATTGAGGCTATCCGTTTTGAAGAGAGAAAAAGAGCTTGGGAAGGGAATGCCGAATGTGCATGGAGTTTGAAATAGACGGGAATAAAAGGTTACAGGCCAATGGGTTATGGAGGCTATTTTCGCAAGTGAGGGCTGCTCACTGACGTGTTTAATTTTTACTGGCCGCTAACTTAAGCTCAGGGACACGACCACCCTAGCATATTCAAATTAGTGAAATGCTTCACCCGCTCGCATTTACCCGCTCTTTGGCTTGTTCACGTATAAGACAAAATAACCTGTGCCAGACCAAATCTAATCTCCCTGTAATTTTTAATATTTTAAATATACCCTTAATAAAAGCACTCGCACCCGTTTCTCCATTTTAATTATTCGCTTCAGAAACTGAAACGAACACCACCTACCCCCCATCTCAACGGCATCACGGCCCAAGTTGGGCCGCCCAACTGCAGTTCCCAGACTCCGGCCCCATTTCCGGCTCTTTGCTCCTTGACCGGGCCACGACTTCACTTATCTTGGCCACTAATCTTCCCCAAACGGACCGTGGCCCCACCCAGTCCGGATCAATCCTACCCCTACTTCACCTCGAGCCATGCATTCTTCCCAACCTATAATCTCTCCTCTAGCTCTGGCCGATATGCACAGGGACTGGAGAGGAGGTCAATAGAGGCTGGGATCGTGATCAAGGGGTGTCGGGGCGAAGCACCGGTTGCATTTGGAGGCATGGATGCTGATGATGTAGATTTTGGAACGGAACCTGCATAAAAAGAGAGGGCACTTTCGATGCCCAAGTCAAATGCAGAAAGAATTTTGAAATAAATGAAAAAGTCCCCCATGAAGAGACATACCTTGCTGTTTATATAGGAGCATGTGGTGTAATCTTTCTATTATTTCATGTTGATCTCATACCTTGATTGCAGGAGGTGGTTGTAACACCTATGAATTAGTCAAAGGGTTACCTCGAAATTAGTCAAATCTCCACACATTGAATTTCCACTGGTGGTTGTATATTATCCTCATCAGTTTCCCCCCCTAAGTCCTTTGTCTTTACATATAAGACTTGTTTTGTATTTTCTTTAAGCATTGCTTGATAAGTTTCTTGGCAGAGTTTGTCTCGATCATCCATCCTTTCATTCTTTAAGCCAATTTGAATTAGTTATGACTATGATGACTTTTAACTTAAAATATCCCTCTTTTGACCAATTTAGACTAGACATGGTCAAGATGACTATAAACTTTGAGTGTCATTCTTTTTACCAATTTGGACTAGACATGGTTAGGATGACTTTAGTTTTTAACACCATTCCTTTAGCCAATTTGGACTAGACATGGTCAGGATGACTTTAGTTTTTAATATCCTTCTTTTAACTAATTTTGATTAAACATGGTCAGGATGACTTTAGTTTTTAACGTTATTCCTTTAGCCAATTTGGACTAGACATGGTCAGGATGACTTTAGTTTTTAATATCCTCCCTTTAGCCAATTTGGACAAGACATAGCTAGGACGACTACCTTTGAATATTTTAAAATTTCTAAAATGTAGAAAGAAACATTTCTATTTTATTGCATTGAAAATGATGTTCTTACATCATTGAGATAAAATTTCCTTAGATGCTCTACAGTCCAAGGATGGAGCACTGCTCGTCCTTTAGGATCTTCAAGCCAATATGTCCTAGGTCTATTAATCTTAATTACTTTATAAGGTCCTTCCCAATTAGGACTAAGTTTTCCGGCTTCAACCTCTGGTATATTTTGGAATACCTCCTTTAATACTAGGTCGCCTTCATTAAAGGATCTCCCTTTGACCTCCTTTGACATCCTTTGTTGGTAAGATGACAATCTAACTAGGGCTTGTTCTCTCCTTTCCTCAATGAAATCTAGGTTCTCACGAAGCTGTTGCTCATTATTGTCTGCTTCAAATAATTTTGTGTGAGCTGTGGGCATTCCGATTTCTACAGGGATGACAACTTCCATCCCATAAGCTAAAAATGGAGTCTCTTCAGTTGGGATCCTTTTGGTTGTTCGATATGCCCAAAGTACTCCCAGGAGTTCTTCTACTCATTTTCCTTTAGCCCTCACTAGGCGCTTCTTCAAATTGTCAAGAATAGTTCAGTTTGTCACCTCGGCTTGACCATTTGATTGGGGGTGTCTAGGAAACAAGAAATGTTGCTTGATATTCAAGGCTTTATAGAAATCCCCAAATATTGACCCTTTGAATTGTGATTATGTAACGCCTAAGATTTTTCATACATTTTCCTCAAAATTCACAGAATTTTTTTTTCAATATAACTGCTATAAATAAGGAAAAATGATGAATACGAAACCTGTGAAAACAATTTTATAATTTGAAACATAACACATTAGTTTTTCCCATCTAAATTATTACTCATTCGATCAAGCATCGTATGGCCAAACTAAATATCCATAGGCGCTACTTGAAAACAAACATACGAATAAATTGCTATGATCATAGACTTTAAATACAAATATCTCCCAGGCATCCCTGAGTGCAAGTCCCATAACAGTCCATAGTCTAATCCAAATGAAAGTCCAGAATATATAAATATCTTAATTCTTGTCTCACCTAATACATTGGATCGCGGCATAAAAATACTTGCAGTAAGTCAAGTGTATACCTGAGTCCAAGGGAATCAATCTACCTCGGAAATGAGCATCCATCTCCAGGAGCTCTTTGCACAAACCTACAAAAACCTCCCAAACAACTGGGCTAAAAAATAGGGTAATGAGTATTTTCATACTTAGTAGAAAAATACCCAATATGGGAGTTCTAAATAGTGAACTCAGTAAATCCATACATAGATGCGTTCATACAACTCAAACATGAAGCAAACAAGCATATCACAACATCCTCATACGCATACAATCACGCATATCATCATGCCAACATCATACCATCGAATCAAACTTACAAAATACCCTTATTCAGGGTCTTACAAACTTACTCGTACCATCGTACACTTACTCAAACAACTTACACATACTTGTATGACCTTACTCGTACAATCATATGCTTACTTATATAACTTACACATACTTGTACGACCTTACTCATACAATTATACTCGTACGACCTTACTCGTACAGTCTTACTCAAAATTATACACTTATTGTCTTACTTAGAAATATACTCTTACAATCGTACTTATACTCGTACTCTTACAATTGTGCTCATACTCATACTCTTACAGTCGTGCTCATACACATACTCTTACAGTCGCACTCATATGCATGCTCTTACAGTCATGCTTATACTCATACTCTTACAGTCGTACTCATACGCATACTCTTGCAGTAATGCTCATACTCATAATCATACACATACTATCGACCACTAAAGCTCATTACAACTAATAAGCTCCAGCATCGAAATGGAAAAGAATGTCACTGGGGGCATCACCTTAACCTCTAGGGAGTGACTAGACACCATGGACTTTTCCAAAGGTAAGGCACACCAATGCTCATGGGGCACTGGATCAAACAGGTAAGAGCAGGTCCATGATACTACTTACCTAAGCTCGCAAATATAAATATCCACACATAAGGGGTCCATGATACTACTTACCTAAGCTCGCAAATATAAACATCCACACATAAGGGGCCATACAGTTGCCCACCGACTGTGATATGAATGCATGATCATAAATTGTGTGATTGAGACACTATTATGTAGGTTTTATGATATATGAATACATGATTAAAAAGTGTGTGATTGAGACACTATTATGCAGGTTTATGTGATATGAATGCATGATCAAAAAGTGGTATAACATGTTAGTTTTAGATCTGAATTGCTACATTGCCATGCCGTCGTGTTTTCTGATTATTATAGTCGTATTCAAACCATTACTGAGTTTTTATACTCACCCCACTTTCTTTGTTTTGTTTTGGGGCTGCATGGAGTGACATGCAGTCGGACAGGATCCTCTTTATGAGGAGAGGTCGGGGAGAGCTTGAGAGTAGGAGTGGAAGCCCCTAGACCTTGCATGTTTTCCTGATTATTTTGTTTTGATGTTAGAACCTTTGGAGTGGTTCTTATTTTTCAGACTTGTGATACATTATATCTTTAGTGTTGTTTAAGACATTGTTTTTAGCCGAGTGTGTTGGCTATGAATTATTAGTATGTGAGTTTGAGATTTGTGGTTTAAATTAGAGTTTAAGTAACTCTTTTGGTTCTACCTATTTACTCTTGCTCAAAGTAGTGCGTAACTCCGTTAATTAGATCGCCCATGGTAAGGGCATCAGTCTTTCGCTATTTCTTTAACCATTTTCAATATTGTCGCCCCCGTGCACTGGACCGGGTTCAGCTTGGGTCGGGTAGTGCCGGGGCGTGACAAAGTTTTTGGTATCGAAGCATCTCTTTGTCCAAGAGTAAATAAGGGTTAAAGGGTTCTGAGATGATCAAGGTCTAGACATAACTAGCAATGTGAATTTCGTTAGTTGTTTGTCTTGATTGTTGCTTGCTTGCTTGTTTGTGTGTTTTCTGATTGTTTGGTTTGTGGCTTAGGGTTACTAGGCTGTATAATTAATGTTTGGTTTTTGTGTAGATGGCTGGTTCTAATCATGCAGACGCTAATAACTATCGCGGTGCTAGATACCCGAGGGTGGATGATGTGTTGACTGCCATTGAGGGGTTGACACAGGTGGTCCAGGCTAAGCACACGAGTGGTGGCGGTTCTGAGTCTCTCTCACTCGAGGGATTTAAGAAGCTTAACCCTCCTAGCTTTAAGGGTGGGTTAGGTGCTTCAGAGGCGGATAACTGGAGGCTTCACATGGAGAAGATTTTCAGTTCTTGATATTGCCCTGACGAGGAGAAGACTCGACTTGTAGTCTTCACGTTCGAGGGCGAGGCTCAAAGGTGGTGGTTGTCAATGACAAGTACTTCCCTCTTCATGTCTGAGAGGAGAAGAAGGAGTTTCTCAACCTTTAGCAGGGTTCGATGATGGTCTTAGCTTATGAGACCCGATTTGTGGAGCTTGAGCGCTTTACTCCTCGTTTCTTCAGCAATGAGTATGAACAGGCACGTAAGTTCGAGGATGATCTAAAGCTTTTCATCAAAGGCTGAGTTGTGCCCTTCAGGCACAAGACCCTAGCTAAGGTACTCGAGACGACCGTTGTTGTGGAGCGAGATTCAGACGACTATATGCGGAAGAGAGGGCATCCATAAGGTTTACAACACCTTCTGGAGTTTTCCTGGCGGGGGGGCGGGGGATACCCCCTGCCAGATGAAATAGCATTTCTACGGGGACTGTATGTCACTGTCAAATTATTCATAATAGAACGGTGATCTCTCCCCGCCAGAACCCATCCCAAAGATTTCAACTTTTTCTGGCGATTTATTGGTGGGGGGTACCTGTGACGCCCCGACCCGCCAACCGACCCGGGCTGGGGGTCCCGAAATCGATGAAAACCCAAACCCAGAACCAAGAGCAGCACACTTTGGGTGCAAGAGTCTTCTCGTTCCTCGACGTGCTACAGAACTTTAGCGCTCCGTTGCGCGTAGGCAAGAACTGGCCTAATTATATAACTAATTTGGACCGGGCCAATGTTGCATTGTCGTTGGTTGCCTACGTACATATCGGACAACATCCACGATGTTACTCCA
This sequence comes from Saururus chinensis, assembly GCA_035235625.1. Taxonomy (NCBI): domain Eukaryota; kingdom Viridiplantae; phylum Streptophyta; class Magnoliopsida; order Piperales; family Saururaceae; genus Saururus; species Saururus chinensis. The sequence goes on from CP141142.1 coordinate 37,597,414, forward strand.
ATATGATCGGATCTAGACGTAGTTCTGCCTATTGGCTACTACATACAACCAGCATACCAAAAACACATACATCTAAAATATGTATCTCCGAATATTTAATCGGAGTTATACAAAAGCCCGATAAAACATCGGCAACACACATCTCGCTCTATCATAGAGTCGAGCACCACACGACCACCACAACATTCCTCACTCTATCCTAGAGCAAGACCACACATCACACGTCTCGCTCCATCACTGAGCCGAGACCACACATCACACGTCTCGCTCCATCACTGAGCCGAGACCACACATCACACGTCTCGCTCCATCACTGAGCCGAGACCACATACATCACACGTCTCGCTATATCACTTAGCCGAGACCACACGCATCACACGTCTTGCTCTATCATAGAGTGAGACGGAACACAATCATAGGTCTCGCTCTATCACTGAGCCAAGACCGAACACACACACAACATGTCTCGCTCTAACCCAGAACGAGATGGCACACATCATGGCATATAAGCAAAGCATATCATAAGATAAACACACGCACAACCCGTCTCTCTCTAACCCAGAGGGAGACGGTACACATCATGCATATAAGCATAGCATAACAATATATAAACACAATCATAGGTCTCGCTCTATCACTGAGCCGAGACCGAACACACACACAACTCGTCTCGCTCTAACCCAGAGCGAGACGGCACACATCATGCATATAAGCAACACATATCATAATATAACACACGCACAACCCGTCTCTCTCTAATCCAGAGTGAGACGGCACACACCACAACTAACACATGTCATTCCATAATTAAATAGAAGGTAAGAAACCCTTACTCCCCTGATGTCTCACGAGGTAGCGGTATTCGGGAAGCACGTTTCTGGGCGTCCTCCCCCTCGGATCTGGAGACAGCGGACAGAGCCTCCTCTAGCCCCCGCACGTTCTTCCCCTTCCACCGAAAGACAACCCGACCAATTCTCCCCTTTCCCGGAAACCCCGTTTTCTGCGCCCGTGGGCGGCAGACAGAATCTCCCCTACTCTGGGTGTCCTTCACACGTCGTGGCCCTTCGGTGGGGAACGGAGCCTCCCCTAAGTCGGGCCACTTCTCTCGATCTGGCCCGGTAAAGGAGGATGGAGCCTCCTCTCTCTCCGGGCCATCTCTTTCTCACTCTTAGGGCAGGAGGGCGGCGGACAGAGCCTCCTCTTGCCCCGGGTCGTTCCTCCCTTATAGGAGTGCCAACTCGAGGAATGGACAATGCCATTGCGTAGATCACCCTCGAATTAACTAGGAATGCCTCAAGAATGGAAGAAAATGAACTCCGAACGAGTCCAGAAACTCCTCCAGAAAATAGACGGGATCCGGTATTTATAGAGGAAGAGCCGAGGGCATACGAGACGTCCCCGGGACGCGCGCCTGCGCGGCGCACAACGCGCTGGCTGTGCGCTGTGCTCGCATCCCGTAGACACACCCCGCATCGCGTGGGGCCCGGCTCCGCGCCTCACGGGCCGACGCACAGCTCCCGCGTGTCGCGCGGGAGCCGGCCCGCGACGCAGGCCCTGTCCCGCATCCGCGCGGGACGACGCGCGGGTGACCGCGCATCACGCAGGTTATTGCATGGGCCCGCGGGCCCCCCCGCCACGCGGCGCCGCACCGCGCGTCGGGCAGCGCAGCTGACGCCAGCTATTTTGTCCTTATTTGATTAAAATAATATTTTTCTATATTATTTTAATCCAAAATTATCTAAACTTCAACGCGCGATATCTTCGTACCCCGAAGTTGGAATCGCACGTTCTATGTACCGATGGACTCGTATTGACGAGCCATTCGATACAAGACCACACATGGGTAGGTTATCCCACTCTTTTTGAGTGGGCCCCGCCCATGCGGCATGCTTCTCGAGGCCGTAGCTTTCGCTCCCAACCTCCGTTTCGCGCGTTCTTTGATTCATCATGCTCGTTATTACAAGCTCTACCAGGATACGGGGATTTCACCTAATGAAACCCCCTAACACTAATCTCAAATTACTAAATTACCCTTAACCCACCCGGGTTAAGTGTAACCGGAAAATGGGTCGTTACAGTACCCCCCGTCACATAATGCAAAACAACGCTTTAAAAACTTCATGCACGTTAAAGATCAGTTAACTATGGTGCACTGTGAATCCAAATTCTAATCGTTGAATGCCCAAAAAATCAATAAAGATGACTTGCTAATCATCTAAATGAAGGATTTTTTTGATTTTGATGGGTAGCAGCGATTTCTAAGCGCATGTAGATAGTAATTAGGAGGGATGACCATTACAGGCAGGGAGGAAGATGGGAGAAACGCCTGTAATCGTCATTCTTTTCATGTATAGAGAAGCAATTGGGAGGGACAACCCTTATAGGCAGAGAGAAAGATGGGAGGGACATTACCTTGTAGAACTCCGGCATTGATAACCTTCTAGCCACTGGCGAGAAGTTCATGGACGTCCAACACAGTGAAAGGGATACGAAAGGGTTTTTTCCTTTTCTTTTTTGATTGGGGTGCATCATAAAAATAAGGTGAGGAGTACTAAGGGTCCATTTGTTTTAGCTGAATCTGAAAAGTTATCTTAATTAGCTGAAAAGTTAATTATTTGATTTAGCTGAATCTGAAACTGAATTAGCTAATCTAAAACTGAATCTGGAGCTGAATTAGCTGAATTTAAATCGGAATTGAGGAACATTTATAAATGATCTCTTTTTTTGGTAAACATGTGAAGAACTGTAACTCGCTTCTATTCAGTTTGATTCATGAATATAAACTGTAAGCATTAAAAGCTGGTTAGGATGTTCATAAATGATCAAAAACTGCAACTTGCATTTCCAATTCATAAGTGAGCTTTCATATGGCAGATTTAGTGGCTGTTTTTAAAATGTAATAATGACAATTTTACTAAAGAACAGAAAAAAGAAATCTGTATACCTCGCTGACATTACTAATAGCATAAAGCATGGACCCACCAATCACAAGAAGATCTCCTTTAACAGGGTTGCTCCCACCAGAATGCCAATAACATAATAAAAAACCAGTTTCACAATCAAAGAATTTATTCAAATAATCTTGTAACTACAGGAGCAATCCAGCAAGTGGTGCACGGGTTTGACCTCTCCCTGTTAAACTTGGCCCTGTAGCATCTAGTGTGTGTGTCTGTGTATAGCAGGGTGCATGAGTTGTACCAATCTAAAAAAAAAATTCTCAACAGGGCTTCAATCTCTGTCCTATAGCAATATCACCAATAAAAAATGACTGGGTAATTTTTAAAATTCACCTATGCTTAAAAACAGGACGACTAAGAGAACTTTGATGGAAGTTGGAACAATTTTATCTTCCAGATTTTTGCTACATTCAACAAAAAATGATTGGGTAATTTTCAAAATCCAGTAGCATGACACTTGTTAAGGAAGTGTATTGATAGGCCTTCACAAGTACACATTAAAGATGTGATAATGTTTTATTAAATGTTCTACCCATGTATTAAAGAAATAGACACCATTTCTTTCATTATAGAAAAGTAATCAAAATGAGTGTCTCCCAAGTAAATCATCAGCTTTGGCTAAAATTAGTTACTGACCTAAAAAATTTGCTTCAACATCAACAATAGCAAGCAACAAATAGTAGTACCATCTCATTTAAGACATTGTCCATTTTTGCAAATTACATTTTCTTTATGATGAGGTTAAATAAGTTTACACATCATGTTTAACATTTTCAACTTGTAGAAATCCCACACACTAACTCACAGCCCCTTGTATCTGAATTCTGAGGTTAGTTGGGAAAACACCCACAGAAGACAACTACTATTTAATCAAAACTACATTCCGTTTCAAAATTATCATAAACCCCAGAGCAAAAAGTGATATGTAAGTGAATGAAGTAAAGTCAAGTGTTTTTATAATAAATATTCTCGAGTTGGGAGTTAAACAAGTCAGAAAGCCAACCACTATCTCACAGAAAATTTAAGCAACTACCAAGACTCAAAAGCGGCCTATCAATTACAGAGAAATAAATCATATGATACGGAACAGCAACAGACCTAAAGTGCCTTGTTTCGGTAGATCGCAAAAATACCATAAACAACTGCCAAAAGCACATAATTAGCAACAGACTGTGATGTTGGTGCATCGATCCCTGCCATACGATATGGTATAAAATCGGGCATTAGAGTAAAATTGACAAAATGTACATAGAAAGGTGAAAAGAAAATTTCACTTATTGGTAAAAAGCCATTTTCATTTGTAAAAACTCAATCCAGCAGACCAGACACCTTACGCCAAATAAGGCTCCCATCAACAATCACCCTGTAAACTCAAATGTTCATTGAGGCAGTATAAGATGAAGAAATGCACAACAAAGAAGTCTCCATGACATGAATTAAAAAAGTACATGGAAAAGCCCTGCTTTGTTTTCAGTATCAGATTTCAAACCATGATAATACAAAAAGACGATGCAGACCCTTCATTGATATCAGACGATAAATTAAAATCCATAGCCAGCAGAAGCATGATGGCAATGCAAAGTGCAAACACGACTATTCATGCAACGATCTCTACATAGCAAAAAAGGCTTCACCTTTCCTGGAGAGCGAAGAAGAGGAAAAGCCCGTGGAAGTGATGAGAAGGGACACGAATTGGCCCAACCCAAGAGCAACCAACGTCTTCTTCGTCCAAAACTCTTTAAAGCCCGCCATTTCCAGAGCCCTGTTCCTCCTCCAGTCTCCAGACCAGAACACCTACAGCCTACAGAAATCCTACAGGCCACAGACCGAAAGACCCATTTATAGGTATGGCATTCGAACTGCCTTGCGAATCGTTTATAACGAATTTGCGAGCGAAACAAGTCAGAGTCTCATAGATGACTTAATGTAAAAGCATCACAATTGTTGCACTTGAATTATTGCAAGTGCTGCATGCTGGAACCACAAAACTAATGTTTAATTATCTCATATTCCCAATCAACTAACAACCAAATGAAGACAACAGACTCGTGTAAATATATTTTGTTACTCTATAACAGAAGCAACACCAAAGTTTTAAACAGTTACTGTTCTTTTCAAGCTTCCAACCTCCTATAAGTTTCCACACTTAAGCATACAATCAAGCTTCTAAACCCCTAACTCCAGCAGTACAATGAGCAAATAAGGTATATCACAAGAGAAAAGATGTAAAAACCATAAAGAGATGCTGAGCGAGTTCAACCAAACATACACAAGTTTCCTTCCATAATTATCCAAAAATGTCACCCTAAAAATACTTGGCATTCCGTTGCACTTTTATATCACTAAGGGCTCAACTGCAAAAGCATTACACTGACAAGGCGTTCAAACTAATTTCGGTCATATGGAACATCAAACAATCAGATATCTACCATCCATTATCTTGCTATAAGCCTGAAAGCCATGCTTTATAGCTACTGCAAATAAACTACAGTGAACATGAACACCCCAATAACCATTCGGATCATATTTCTTCTCATTCATTGAGAGGGTGAACAACATCTGAAACATAGAACAGAACAAATTAGCATTAAGCAACTACATTAAGTGCTATAAAAACCATTAAACCCAACCCAAAGAAAAATTTTCCAACATTTTTTGGTAAAAAGAAAAAGAAAATAAAAAAACAGTATAGCTACAATGCCGAACCCAGGATTTCAGAAATCCTCATCGAGCTTAAACACATGGTTACCTCCATCCCCATTCAAACTGGACATGACCGACGCCTTCTGGTACTCGCCCACCCTCTTCTCGAAGAAGTTGGTCTTTCCCTGCAAAGAGATCAGCTCCATCCAATCGAATGGGTTCTGCGCATTGTACAACTTCGCATAACCCAAGGCCCCCAGCAGCCGGTCTGCCACGAACTCAATGTACTGGCTCATCAGTTCCGCGTTCATCCCCACAAGCGCGCAGGGCTGAGCATCGCAGACAAACTCCCTCTCGATGTCCAGTGCGTCAGCGATGATCCCATGCACCTGTTCAGCGCTGAGTTTATGCTTTGGGAGGCTATAGAGTGCAGACCCTCGTCGCGGGAGATAAGCTCATTGGAAAAGGTGAGTCCAGGCATGAGGCCGCGCTTCTTTAGCCAGAAGATGGAGCACAAACTGCCTGAGAAGAAGATGCCGATCAAAATAAAAAAAATGACCTCGTTGCAGAATTCCGCAGCCTCGATTGAGAATCGCCGGAGGACTTAGGTGAGATGAAAACCCGTCAATTCAGAGAGAGTTTCTGAACAAATTCGTTGGAGATAATTTTCAGCTCCCGACGTGAAAACAAAGGAGCATATGTTCTATCGTCTTTGCCTTTTGTTTCTTCACGGGAAATGAAGAACATGTTAGACTTTAATACACGGATTAGGCATACCTGTAGCCATTGTAATTGAGAACCTCTTCAAGTAAGCTTGATCTTCAGCTAATCCGCTTCAGAATAAACTAATCTTCTTCAGAATCACAATAGTATTTCTGGTTTAGAATTTGGCTGAGAGTAATCTCGCTTAAGACACCGAATTAGGATGGCTAATGGTATATTTATAACTAAACCAGGACACCACTGTTAAGAACCCTAGAATCATGACCGTCTATCCATAGGTCATCTAACGGTTCAGATTTGCCACTTAAAACCACAGCTTAATGGGTATTCTGACTCAGGCCCATTACCCAGACAGTTTTATAAAAGCCCAAAACCGTATCAATTGAGACAGTTGGGCCACTGTATGTTTTATAACAAAACGAAGCTCAACATTCTCCCACTTGGCACAACTTCTCAATTGAGCCATAGAAAGAATAAAATCTCCCACTTGGCTCAATTAAACTAAATTTGAGAAAAAAATATTTTAATTAAAAAATAACCAAGTGGCTAATGGGAAACTTTAAAATGACTTTCGTATGCGCATACAATGTTTGAAAAAACAATACCCTTCGAACTGTATGTGGTATCTTTATACTCTTACAAAATGTCATAATCGCATGAATCAAGGCGGTTATTTCCTCAAAGGAAAACATTCCCTTCCATGTATCACAATGCAACTAATTCATTCTGTTTGAGTGTCATATGTGGCAAAAAATATTTATGAGTGAAGGCATGCTCCCACTCATTTTGCAAATACTGTTTCATACTGAAGTGCACTGAAAAATGAGACACAACGAGAAAAGAAACTACAACTGTTATGATAAATGAGTAAAGTCCAGAAGTACATAAGCAAAATCAAATGCACGATGAGCTAATAAGACCCATACGATCCACATGACTCTTAAACAGAGAAGGGGGTAAGCCCTTAGTCATGGGATCAGCAACCATAAGCTCAGTACCTATATGCTCAATAACAATTGCCCCTTTTTTAACACGATCCCGAACAACAAGATACTTGATGTCGATGTGCTTACTTCGACTGCCACTCTTGTTGTTCTTCATGAAAAACATAGCAGCACTATTATCACAGAACATCTTTAACGGCCTAGATATGGAATCCATAATAGTAAGTCCTGTGACAAAGTTCATTAGCCAAGTAGCATGTGACGTGCCCTCATAACAAGCAACAAACTCTGCCTCCATAGTCGACGACGCTGTAAGGGTTTGCTTAATACTTTTCCAAGAGACAGCACCGCTTGCCAAAAGGAAAATATAACCCGATGTCGACTTTTTCGAGTCAACACAACCAGCAAAGTCTACATCTGTGTATCCAACCAGTTCCAAATGATCAAAATGTCTGTATGTAATCATGTAATCCTTCGTTCCTTGCAGATACCTCATAACCTTCTTTGCAGCTCTCCAATGATCCATCTCTAGATTTTTTTGGTATCTACCCAGCATTCCCATAGCAAAAGCAATATCAGGTCTTGTACAGACCTCCAAGTACATCATACTGCCAACTGCCGATGCATAAGGAATGTCCTTCATGCTGTCCAACTCCAAAGAATTCTTTGGACACTGGAACAAGCCAAATTTGTCACCCTTCACAATAGGAGCTGCACTAGGTTAGCAGTTTTCCATGTTAAACCGTTTTAGAACTTTATTGATATAGGCCTGTTGAGACAACCCAAGGATCCTTCTGGATCTATCACGATAGATCTCAATCCCTATGACACAGGATGCCTCTACTAAATCTTTCATGTCAAAATTCTGAGAAAGAAACTGCTTAGTCTTGTGCAACATCCCTAAGTCACTGCTTGCAAGTAGAATGTCATCAACATACAAGACCAGAAACGTGTAGCGACTCCCACTAACCTTAAGGTATATGCATTGATCAACAATGTTCTCCTTAAAACTAAATAAAGTAATAACATCGTTGAACTTCAAATACCACTATCGGGAGGCCTGTTTCAATCCGTATATTGACTTCTTGAGTCTACAAACCAGATGACTTCCTTTATCTGAGGTGAATCCTTTAGGCTGAATTATATACACCTCCTCCTTAAGATCCCCATTCAAGAATGTCGTCTTAACATCCATTTGATGTAACTCCAAGTCAAAATGAGCTACAAGGGCCAAAATAACTCTCAATGAATCCTTCGTGGAAACTGGAGAGAAGGTTTCATTATAGTCAACACCATCTTTCTGAAGAAAACCTTTGGCTACAAGTCGGGCCTTATATCTGCTAATGTTACCAGATGGATCTAATTTAGTCTTTTAGACCCATTTGCAGCCAAGAGTCTTGGCGCCCTGCGGTAACTCTACGAGATCCCAGACTTGATTATCAGCCATATATTTCATTTCATCCTGCATGACATCATACCATTTACTAGAGTTATCTCCAGACATGGCCTGTGAATATGCAATAGGATCTTGAATGAGTCCAACATTCTCGTCAGACTCCTGGAGGTATACAACATAGTTAGAAGGGAGTGCAGATTTCCTTACTCTTGAGGACCTTCAAAGTCCTATGTCAGCAACAGGCATAGGTGCCTGTGCAATATGAACTTCAGCAACTTGTTCCTGAGGGGATGGTAAAGGAAGGAGAGGCTGCTCTGGAATCACCATTGGTGATGCAGCATATGTTCCTCCACCGGATGTGGGTATAACAACTGGAACCCATATTTCCTCAAACACAATGTGTTTGGGGGAAATACTCCCACTGAAGTTGCCTTGCTCAAGAAAATGTGCATTCCGTGCTTCGACTACTGTAGGGGTGTGAGATGGACAATAAAACCTATAACCCTTAGACCTTTCTGCATAGTCAATGAAAAATCCACTGATAGTCTTGGGGTCAAGCTTCTTCTCAAGTGGATTGTACACCCTAACCTCAACTGGACAACCCCAGATGTGTACATGATCTAAACTAGGTTTCCATCCATTCCATAGCTCAAAGGGTGTTTTAGGAACGGCTTTAGATGGAACTCGATTTAAAATATACACGGCTGTCTTTAAGGCTTCACTCCACATATTGAGAGGAAGAGAGGAGTTACTGATCATACTCCTCACCATATCCATCAAAGTGCGGTTCCTCCTTTCAGCAACACCATTTTGTTGTGGTGTGTCTGGTATTGTGTATTGTGCAACAATACCATTTTCCTTTAGGAACTGCGCAAATGGTATAGGTTTTTATCTACTCTCTGTGTACCTGCCATAGTATTCCCCTCCTCTGTCTGATTTAACAATTTTGATACTCAATCAAGATTGTTTCTCTACCTCTGCCTTATAAGTCTTGAAAGCATCAAATGCTTCAGACTTTTCATTTAAGAGATAAAGATACATGTATTGGGTATGATCATATATAAAGGTAATGAAATACCTTTGACCATTCAGACATGGAGTACTAAACAGTCCACAGATATCAGTGTGTATGGTGCCTAATTTCTCATCATGCCTCTTAGCACCCTTAGAAGACTTGTTAGTCTGCTTTCCCTTTATGTAGTCTATACATGTCTCTAGATCAGTAAAATCAAGAGTTTTTAGAACTCCTTCTCTTACTAATCTCTTTAAGCGGTCAATGGAGATATGCCCCAACCACCTGTGCCATAACATAGAGGAGTTCTTTTTAATAACACTTCCTTGTACAGACATCATAGATTGTTCAAAGGAAACATGTAAAGAGAGACAATATAATCCATCAATCAAAGAACTAGAACCAATGGTGACTGAATATTTAATAATCAGAAATGAAGAATTCATAAACTGAAAATTAAAGCCATGAGGTACTAGTCTTGATATAGAAACTAAGTTTTTAGAAAAACTTGGAATATAGAAAGCTCTCTCTAAATCTAAGGTGTATCCTGTATGGAGAACAGGTCTATATGTCCCCACACCTTCAACCTTCGAACACATCTTATTGCCAGAATAGATGTTGTGCTCCCCATCATTTGGTTTCCTTAGATTGAGAAACCCCTGCATGACAGTGAAAACATGGATTGTAGAACCAGAGTCAATCCACCATGTGTTATTATGATAAGAATCAACATAGTTAGATTCATAACACACTAAAGACATGAAATTACCTTCTTTCTTGGCAAGCCACTTCTAATACTTAGGGCAATCTTTCTTCATGTGTCCTTTCTTCTTGCAGAAAAAGCATTTGGTTTCCTTGGTGACACCAGTAGACTTCATTGGTACACCTTTACCAGCTTTTTTCTTTGAAGCACCATGATTACCCTTCTTTTGTCCTTTATGAGAAACTAGATGGGCACTCTCTAGCTTCTCTTGCTTAAGTCTCCCCTCTTCCTGCACACACATACTCAGAAGGTCATTGACTGACCACTGAGTGTTATGTGTGTTATAAGAGATCTTGAATGGCCCATATTGTGCAGGCAGGGAGTTCAGAATAAAGTGGACCAAAAAGGTATCATCAATCTTTATTTTCATGTTATTTAACTGATTAGTAATATCACGCATTTGCATGATATGCTCTCTCACCCCTTTGTCTTAGCCTCATGGATGACAACTTGGACATTCAGGTGCTGGCCAAGGCTTTATCAGAACTCTTGAATTGAGCTTCAATAGCTTTCAAAAGTTCTTGGACTGTAGCGCATTCTGGGATGGATCCCCTAATGCTTTTATTGATGTGAGACCTCATGAGCATCATGCTTAAGCGGTTAGACTGCTCCCACTTTTCAAAAGATGCTACCTCACTAGGCATACTTTTTTCCGTAGGAGTGGTGGGTGCATCCATACGAAACGCCAAGTCCAAGTCCATGCACCCTAACAGTAAAAGAACTTTTTCCTTCCAATCCGTAAAATTATCCCTAGACAATAATAGAAGGTGCTGATTAGGGTCAAAAATAAAAGACATATAAGTTGCAATAAAAGAATAAATACATGCAAACATTAAAGAGAGCAAGAAACAAGAACATAAGTATGAAATAGCCAATGCTAAAATCATATAGTAAAATTGTAAACCTCCCTTTGGGCAAAGGTTGCAATCTGCATCAAATTTACTAAGCTATATAGAAACAAATGTTAATTTTGTCTCATGATAAGGCTAGTGGGTTATACATAAAACATGACAGGAAAATCCCACACCTTTGGGCATAGGGATTCACCAATGTTAAAATGTATAACCCTCTACCCTATCCTAATTATGTAACGCTAACTACCACCTCCCTTTGGGGCCGGATGGCAATCTTTGTCACATAATCAGAATTTGATGATAGCACAATATTTTTGATGTATGTAAATCTATGTACCTCATGGTAACATTCTATATGATTCACACGTTGACAAATAACTTAGGATGCTTTGGCCATTCCTAAATTATCGCAATGGATGTTGGAACTGAATTTGTGCTATTCACCATTTCAAATAACAAACTGAATGCAATTAATTATCAAGCAAGCATAAAAATTTCCATACAAAATTGACAGGGGCATTAATGTCAATTTTGTCATCAGGCTTTTGGGACTCAGCCAGGGGGTCCATCACCACAAATAAAAATATAGCCCAAAGTCCTTAGATAGTCCTTAAAAAAAATGTACAAGTTGGAAGCTATAAGCCCCTGAAATAGAAAGAATATACATTAATACTCCATGACTGCATCCGCCTCCAGACGTGGTCCTTAAATTCTGGTGTTGCTTACAATAAGTATAATGTACACTCTCTCTCTTAAAATTACATAAGTAGTGCACTTAGCAATTTTAAAAATAAAATTGATAAACATACGATTGCAATATAATCCCCTGGCCGGCCCATAACATTAATAAAGCCTCAATTATGATAATTAAAAAACACATCCATAACATACATGCAAGCAATCTGATATAAAAAAAATTTCCACAAAATGAAAGATTTTTTTTTTAAAAAAAAACACCCCGGAATAAACCAAACCGGGTCTGGAGACGCGGTTTGGGCCGGGTCAGCAACTGACCCGCGCCACGGCTGACCCGCGACGCGGGTCAGTGATAACCCGCCAGGCGCGGGTCAGAACAGACCCGTGCCAGTGAGGGTCAACGATGACCCGCAGAAGCGGGTCGAGGCAACCCGCTCCTGCTGGTCGTCTTCAACCTCTCGATAGGTTGAAGGCGAAGAAAAAAGTTTCCACCGCCGTCCAACGAAACCCCACCACCAACCGTCGTAGCCCGCCGGCATGCCTGAAGACCGAAAAAACTTCCGTTCGACGACGATGATGCAAGATCCGGCCAGAAAAAGGAGCGCGGCGGCCTGTACGGTGCAGATTGAAAAAATGCACATTGGAAACAAAATTCCCGGTGACTGTATGCGACTCCCAACGGCTGCTCAGGGGGCCGAAAAAAGTTCCGTCCGACGGCGGAGGTTCTAAATCCGGCCCCTAAGTCATACGCTAACGGCTGGCGGCGACGGATCTAAATCGAGACCGTAAAAAAAATTACCGAAAAAAGTTCTAAACGCAGCAGTGGCGCCGGCCAACGCCCAGACACGGTGAGGAGGCGGCGGTGGCCAGCGCCAGGTAGGATCGGAAGCAGGAGCGATGGCCGGAGACCTACGGCGGCCGGAAATTTTTGTTTTTTATGTCACCACCGGACTGTGCGATAGAAAACGAACAGCCGGCGTAGCGGCGCCGTCGGCCAGAGCCCAGCGCCTGACGGTGGTTCTGGTTGGCGCGTCTGCTCCGGCATGCAGTTCGGTGGCTATCCGGCAGCCGCCGGTGAACAGTGAATAAAAATTGCAACAAAAACGGACAGAAAAATTTTACTACAGTAAACATAAAGTTTAAAAAATTTCTGTCTGGCAACTAAATCATGCAATTTAAAACAAACGAGGCTCCAATACCAATTGTTAAGACTTTAATACAGGGATTAGGCATACCTGTAGCCATTGTAATTGAGAACCTCTTCAAGTAAGCTTGATCTTCAGCTAATCCGCTTTAGAATCAACTAATCTTCTTCAGAATCACAATAGTATTTCTGGTTTAGAATTTGGCTGAGAGTAATCTCGCTTAAGACACCGAATTAGGATGGCTAATGGTGTATTTATAACTAAACCAGGACACCACTATTAAGAACCCTAGAATCATGACCGTCCATCCATAGGTCATCTAACGGTTCAGATTTGCCATTTAAAACCACAGCTTAATGAGTATTCTGACTCAGGCCCATTACCTAGATAGTTTTATAAAAGCCCAAAACAGTGTCAATTGAGACAGTTGGGCCACTGTATGTTTTATAACAAAACGAAGCCCAACAGGACAGACGAAACCTTGCCATGAGGAGTAAATGTTCTGTAGGCTCGAGACGACCATGGAAGAGGGTAGGGAGGCAGGGGATGGAAGAGAGCAGGAAATCCCGATGCGTTTTTAGCGAAATCAGCCGAGTAAATTCGCATTACTGGCTGGATAAAATAAATAACTACGGCTTATTTTTTAATTTAATGAGTTAAAAAATCAGATTAAAACAAACAGCATGAAAAGCCGGCTTTTGGCTGACTTTTAAGTGGCTTAATCAATAAAGACCTAATTAAGGTAAACAAACAGACCCTAAGAATAAAAAAAATACCCACATATTTTTTATTTAAAGGGCCTTAAATAAATTTTAAGGAAAAAATAGTCGCATTTTAAATAAAAAAGTCCCTTCTAAAAAAATGTACCTTGTAATTTATATAAAAGCATGTGGTGTAATTTTTATATTGTTTCGATTTTATACCTTTATTGCACGATTACTTGAAGTAGTTATAACACCTTTAAATTAGTCGAAGGGTTACTTCTGAATTTAAAACTCCACACGTTGAATTTCTAATAATAGTTATATATTATCCTCATTAAATGCTTAAAGGAGTTGGCGAACAACGGCGGTGACAAGAGGCCAGGCCGCTGCCGCCAACGACCCGCTACTCCTCTCGTCATCGTTATTAGCAGCCGCCGCCTACTGTCCCTCTGCTTCTTCCTTATGTTGATGCAGGAGGAGGAAGATCTTGCATTTATTGGAGCTAGGCAGAAGGAAAGATGCAGAGGAGGGGGAGGCATGAGCTGGGTGGAGGCTCCGAGCCGCTGGTTTCTCGACGGGAGAAACTCCTAGCTGTGGTCCACCACCCCATCCATATGCTTTGAGGCCATGGTTTCGGCAGAGGAGTCCGGGAGGCTGTGCAGGAAGAGTCAGCTGGTCCTTTTTTCCAGAAGCCCCCTGGCATGGTAGAGGCAGGGCTTCCGCCCAAAGCCGTGTCATCGTTCTCGACGGCCACACCGGTTTTCCTATGAGTTCTTTCCATCAGGTTCTTCTGCCATCTCCCTAGTATTCATCCAAGAAACAGACAATAAGGCAGAGAACAACCTCTACCCCTTCTTGCACCTCTGTCAGACGGCCACCTCTTTGTCTTTGCCAACACCCAGGGCCATCCTCTTTGCCTACGACCTCAACCGGATAGTCCGTAAGTACCCACCCATCTCCGACGTCAACCCCTGCAACTATCCTAAATCTGGCTCCTCCATCCACCTCCCCCCTACGCCTCGACATTGCCAAACCAAACTCCAATGACCTCAGGGCAGAAGTGGTGGCTTGCGGCGGAGCTCCGCCCTGTTCTTTCCAACGGGCAAGCAAGGGGGGGTTTGTCTCGGCACTCACCACCGTTGGCCGGCTAATGCCTATTGAGTATGGGTCAAAGTGAGATGGAGGAAATGCTGGCTTTTACCCACGAGCGATATATTGATCATCAAAGGCCAATGGGGCTGGGTGAGAGTGAGAGTTGGCCTGCAATCCAGTCTCGACTCCGGTTCTCTACCGCCCTAAGAGGCTTACTGCAGCTAGTCACCGGTTCCTGGTTTTACGTGGGTCTACAGTCTTGCAATGAGTTTGTCCTGGGAAGGGTAAGCTTGGAACAAAACAACTTTTAAACGTGAGAAAATTTAGGGCCGGTGCGTATTTTTGTCTTATGCTAAACCAGTGAGCGGGTAAAAGCAAGCGGGCGTAGCATTTCTCTTCAAATTATAGAGCAACGGAAAGACGATACAGCCATCTATGGACGTGGGCACAGATAAGCAGGATAATTGTGTCGGTCACCTAGGGTGGGGTTTTGTTAAACTTGAATTGGATATTATTTAAGATATAGTAAATTATTAAAGTTGGGTTATATCAAATTTTCTTAAAATATAAAAAAATTTAAAAATATTATTTATAACCTTAATAAAGTCGAGTTGAATTTGATTATTTGAAACCAAACCCAGCCCAAATAGTTATTTAGGTGGAATTTAAAAACCCAAACCTAATTTATTAGAGTTGGGCTAAATTTTACCGTATACCCAACCCGAGAGGAGCATCCCTAATAAACACACTTTGTCCACTTCTATCTGTGTCTGCACAAACACATTGGACATTATATTCGTATGTCATTGTCCAATCCCGACACAGACAAATATGGACATTCAAACCCGCCATTGGACTTTAACTTACATATTTTGATTTCTTTGTAGAATGAGCCAAGTAGCTCATCAACAAACTCACATCTCTACGATAAGATTAGTGAAGTACATTATTTTAAATATCAAATTGCTTCTACAATAAAAGTAAAATTTTCATCAAACTAACCTCTCGAGTGTGTTATTGCTTCTTAACTTATTCTTTCCTTCAATGGCCTACAAACATTTGACTTCAGACCTAAAAATACATCAGTATAGTTACATATTTAAGAATTCAATTCAATAGCCTACAAACATTTGACTTCATACCTAAAAATACATCAATATAGTTACACATTTAAGAATTCAATTGCCAACTAATGTAGCATCCAACCTTGGCTATAATTGTAATGTTTCAATAATTTTATATGTTTTCTATAGTCAATTTCTGACTCACAAATGCATGACATCAAGTCTAGCCAAGTATTAGATCCAAATTTCTAAGTTGAAATTTTAAAGAGTCTTGGATCAAGTCAAGTTGAGTATTTGATGCTTTCATAAGATAAGAATAACACTTGAAGTCTGAATTCATTATTTCAACTCAAAAGTTTCATATCCATGAATTTAAAATCATCTCATACAAAATATTCTAATGTAGAACCATAAATTCATAATGATTTGAGTAGTTCATAATCCCGAAGATCATGTTTTTCTATATTTAAATATCATATAAGGATCAAGATTAGCAATCCGACCTTTTTTATGAGATGGCAATTTTTTCTCACATGTGTTGTTATCTATTCCATACAGAATTTGTTCCCTCCCTTTAGAGTGTTATTGAACTTCTCCTCTTCATCTTGATAAGTGTTTAAAGAAATAGGAGTATAAAGAGTCTAAAATGATATTTATCGAGAAGAAATAAAATTCTACCATATAACAATTGAATTGGGTAGTTTTTTAGCCATCCGAGGAATTGCCATGACATTCGACAACACCATGACATGTCAGTGTTGCATCAATTAACCATAATCCAATTTCAAATAGCCATAACTTCCTCGTTCAAACTCTAGTTTACGTGTTATTTGTGGTGTTTTGAAGATATTTTTGTCTAATTTATAACCTCAAAGTTTTAAACCAAAACTTCATATACAGAAAAGGTTATACTATTAAAAAGTTCTAGGGGTCAAATCGATGTGCATTGATGGGTCACTACATCACCTCTAATTCAACCTTATACTATTATAACTTCTACATCTTAATTCTGATTTGCATGTTCTTGGCGATGTTTTGAAGTTTGTTTTGTCTAATTTATATTTTCAAAGTTTCATACTTAAATTCTAACTACAAAGTAAGTTATTATACTGAGAAGGTCCTAGGGTCGAATTCACTATTTTCTACATAAACTTGGAAAATTTCTTGGTGTTACATCCATCTTAACTTCTTTATCGAAGTTCTAATTTTCACATATTTATGACTTTTTGAAGATTTTTTAATACTAAACTTTTTAAAATAAAGTTTCATATCCAAACTTAGATAATATTATTTAACTGAGAATACCTAAAGTTCAAACTCATTATTTTCTACGCACACAAGTTTAGGAGATTTATAAAATTTTGACTGTTATAGAATAGCCATATACATACTATTTAAGCAACTCATGAAATATAGAGATATAATTATACTAAAAATAACTATATGCCTAGGTGTGCTCCTAAACTCAACATATAATCATAAATATATTATAAAACAACAATGAATATGATTTAAAACGAATTTCTTGGTACTTCTATTTTAATTGCAAAAATATGTGAAAAACATAAAAAGAATACCATAAAAAATATCTTTTTGGTAATTGAATCCTAGAAAGTAGAATAGAGCTAAAAATTCATGAAAATTTAAGAATATCCTATTAACATGATAATATGTCTATGAAAATTATAATGCCCTGAAAATAGTACTCATAAGAGGGGCAAAACTATGAAATTAATCCAAGGATAATTTGGTCATTTGACCAATAGAATTTGAAAATTTATGAAAAAATTATGGAAGATCAAATAATGCGTAATGGTTCACAATTAAAATTTCATTATTATTTGAATACATAAGTAATAATGAATTTCCTAAATTATGCTTAGAATATGATGAGAATTAAATAATTCAAAAAAATCAAGAAAAAAATTCAAAAATTGAAAAATTCATGGAACAAACATACAAATCAAATAATTACGATTTAAAAACTTAATGTTGCTAATGAAAGTTCATATGCTACATGTAATATTAGGTAAGTCCCTTTACATCTGATTGACGAGTTGAAATTGGCGTTCACGTATTTGGCTCCTATGAGCAAAAGAAAACTAAAATAAATACTAGTGGAATACTAAATCAAAATAAGGAATAGGAATATAATGTAAGAATAAAAAATTGAGGAAGAAGGTTGGAAGAGGGATAATCGAAGAGAATGAAAGAGGTCGACAAAAGGAGAAAGCTTTTAGAGAGAGAAAAACTCAAGAAAATGGGAAAATTGAGAGAGGGACAAACCATTATAGTGTGCAATGAGAGAGAGACAAAATTTTGAGGGGGAGGGGAGAGGTCTAGGACAATTTGTAGAATCTTTTAGACAACTAATTTTCACAAAAAACACAAGAGAAAGATAATAGGAGTAAGGAAGACTCCTCACTTTCTTGGATGTTGAATTTAATCCCTAAAACATATGATTCATGAAATGGATATGAGAGCTGATTTTGGCAGACTAAGCTGAGTGTCAAAGGTCAAATATTTATTTTCACATATTCATGTATACGAATCACTTAGTTTTACGTAAGAATAGTTAATTTAAATAATTATGAAAGTTAAAAAGTAAAATTAGGGAAAATGTGAAAAATTATTGTGCATCGATTGATCACTTTAAAATGAAATTGATCCATAGATCGATCGCCCTTGAATTAGACTATATAAAATTTGGCTAAGAGTATATTGATTGATCGCCACAAGTGAGAGATCAATCACTAGAAGAGTTTTACCTTCATTAGCATAGTGACTGATTGATCGTTGTTAGCCCTGATTGATCGTTGTCTATATAACTTACCTAGTTTAAGCATTCCGAGAAAGAATTCATTTCTAATTTAACTCTAGCTCATAAACCTACTTAATGAAATTTATAAGGGCTAAGTAAACATGAAATTTAAGAGAAAAAAACCTAGAATTTGAGAGACAAAAGAGGAGAAATTTTTTTGCTATTGTTTTCCAAAGAGAACATCATTATGCTTCAAAGCTTAGTGTTAATAGTGATTGTTTTAGTGATATACAACTAAAAGAGAGTCTTTCATACACAAAAACCCGAGGAGAGAGACAGCCAAGTTTAATAGGAAATTGAAGACTTAAAGCTAAAGTTATAAACTAGAGGAGTTTGTTTTTAGAGGCTAGAAGAAGACGAATACGAAGACAAAGCAAAAAAGAAAAAAAACTTCAAGATTAGAGGAGAGAAAACTTGAAGGCTAATAACAAAAGAAGCAGAAGATCTAAACAAAGGAGCGGTTTATGTTATATACTTCATAAGAGGTTGGTAGTTTGCTAGTGTCATGTAAAGGCCTTACTTGCTAATGCATTGATTTAGCCTTGTGAGATGTCGTGGTTTTTTACCCTAGTTGGGATTTTTTACATAAATATCATGTGTTTGCTTGTGTGCTTACACAATTTATGGTTTGAATGTTGATTAGTGTAGTCATGCATGTGCTTCATATTTAAGTTTTAGTTATTTTTGCTTTGAAACAAATTCTTATGCATAGATGCTAAAACTCTTAATTTTTTACTTTTCAAAGTCCTAGGCTTAGAAGCAATCTAGTGATCTGCTAGTTTGATTAAACGGATATTAAACTCTTATATATTATATGCATTGACATTGATCCAAGCCCCATAAAATTACATATTTAGGAGTAATGTCTTCCTTGTCAAGGATGCTTTTAATAAAAATTATAGTTCGAACTCGTGAAAGTAGATTATGCTCCTTGTTGTATTGCCAACATTAAAAGCATCACTTTCACAAGGCCAACCCTATAATTTTCATTAAAATCATCATTGATAGGGAAGATGTTATTCCTAAATATGTATGGTTTAACCGGAAGGAAAAGAAGAAACTGTAATGTATGGTGAAGCTTTCAAAGAAGGCATAAGATGCATACTTATGCAGGTAGCATTTGCTTTGAAAAATTAGAGAAATGACTTATATGGAGTAAACTTCCAAGTCTTTACAAATTACTAGTGTTTAAAGTAAAGAGGAAAAGGACAATCAGTTTGATAGTCCAAAACATGAGATGATGCACAAGGACAGTCACACACATGATGAAAAAATCATTTGTAATAATTGCATTTTTTCAAAATTATTTTAAACATTTTTATTTCAAAATTGAGCCCAAAATTTTTTTGCCACAATGTGGGCCCAAACTGTAAGATCCTTAAACTCTAACCGGTTTATTTAATTTTATTTAGTGATTATTGTGTGGTTTAATGTTAACTTTGATCGGTTTTGACCTATTTTTTAAATTTAAAGTGGTTAACAACGGTTTTTAATCAAATTTTCTTCATTTTGATGGTTTTTATGTTAATAAAAATCACTTGAAATTTTCTAATTTTTTTTAAAATTTTGACTATTTTCCCTAAAATTAGGGGGTTGGATCCACATGGGCCCCATGTTTAAAATTGGGATGATAAGTCCTAAATGACACTAAAAATATCTTATGATAGTAATTAAATGTTTCAAAATTTTTAGACATAAATTTGGACTTAAAATAAGTAAGTTTTCTATATTTTAAATTCTATTTATACCCTACCTATTTGTTAGATTTACTTTAAAACCTACTATAAATAGAAAGACACAACCACATTCCCATTTGAGAAGGGCTGGAATTTGGAGGTTAGGAGGCCATAATCCTCATTTTCCAAGAAGGAAAGATGATTAAGGTAAATATTAGCTTAATTTTTTACTAATTTCTTAGGGTTTCTCCTAAACTTTCTAAATCTCTTTTTTTACCAAGGTTTAATCTCGATTTCTACCCATAAAACTACTTATTTTAATATATATTTCAAACCCTTATGAAAGGAATTTCGTTTTTAAACTAAATAAACCCTAGATCTACAAGTTTTCAAGAGATTTAGGTATTTTTAAGTGGATTTATGTAAGTGTTAACAAAACCCTATTGTGGGTAGGATTTAAAGGTGTTTGAGCATAGATTTCAAGTAAAAAAGCTCATTGAAGGTAAGAAATTTCATCCTAAATAGGTATGTGATTTCATATTTGAAATGAGGTGGAGTTTTATGTGGGTTTGCATGAAGTTGGGTTTTAATGGAGGATTTAGTAAAACTTAATCTTTCTTGTGATTTCTTAGTATTTTTAGTTGTAAATGACTATATTTATTGTTTCCTAAGTTTGAATTTCATTATTATGATGTTTGGGAGTGAGGTTTGAAGGTTTATGATGTTTATGTGCATTTTCGGTTTTGGGTTCAAAAGGAAGAAGATGAACCAGAACTTCTATTCTGGCGATCGAACGGCCATGTAGGTCGATCTAACGGCTAAGCATTCGAACTGCCTTGCAGGGCGTTCGAACACCAACAAATCAAATTTGTGAATTTTGTTATTTTGCTGATTTTCGTACTTTTTCTCTTAAGTACTATTTTCTATTACTATGATGAGTAGTTTATGCTAGAATAAGCTACTAAAAGGACATGAATTTGATGTTGGAAGTTATGATGAATGTTTAAGTATTATGTGAATTTCATGTTATTCGGTTAAACATGCTATGATTTCTTATCTTGAATCTATGTTAAATGATTTCTCATATTTTAAGTATGATTCCAGGAATATTATAACATGATAATGGATTTGTATGCCTTCACATATTATGATTAAATTATGGGTGAATGATGGTGCCTTGTCTAACTTTAAGTGTGGTAATGATTATGCTTACATAGGTCTAACATGAGGTTGCACTTGATTCGAATTGTATTTTTTTAATAGTTTTCACTCATGATTTTAGTAAGGAGCTATGATTAAATGTTAAGGAGCATGTGTAGTAAGTTAATGGGTTGTTTATAATGCATGACTATATGCTTAGAATTGAATGTTTCTACCTTGTACACACATGTGGGGGTAACCATGGTAATTATTGATATTTATGACATAATGATGCATGTATGGCTGATGGGAGCATGTTTCATGAATTAGGATTAATGTAGTTATTGCTCACATATGTACCATGTTGTATGAATCATGAGATGGATTTACAAATGAGATTTTATCGAGATTAGCCGTGGTTGATCAATTGGATGCAATTATCTAATATTGCTTGCCAGGTTAATCGATCAGAGGCTTATCAATTCGGTTTTATGTCTGAAAGGATGGGGTTTTATGTCCTTCAAGGACGGGTTTCTTCCCCGGGTTGAGAAGAACGACAATGCTATAAGGAGGATAAAACTATTGAGACCATTTGGACTCAGAGAATCTAGGCTAGTGTAGCCGAGTGCACCAGCTTACTAGAGAGTATTCTTCTCCATTTGGGAATTAACCCAAACTTTGTAATTCCTTCAAACTTTCCAATCGGGGATTATTTGGAGTGAGCAGGGACTATTTAAGCTTCGGCCGATTAAGCAGGGTTGATGCTTTTATCGATATGCATGATGTGATTGTGTGCTAGAGATACTTTTCACGCAGTTTATATGTGATGAATATGCATGACGTGATTGTGTGTTAAAGACACTTCTCATGTAAGTTAGATGTCATAAATATGCATGATGTGATTATGTGTTAGAGATACTTCTCATGCAGGTTAAATGTGATGAATATGCATGATGTGATTGTGTGTTAGAGACACTTTTCATGTAGGTTAAATGTGATAAATATGCATGATGTGATTATGTGTTAGAGATACTTCTCATGCAGATTAATGATTATAGATATGCATGACGTGATTGTGTGTTGGAGACTCGTGCCATGCAGGTTGAATGTTATGAAGGAGAATGAGTATGCATGAATATGTATGGTATGTTTTAGATATTTGCATGCATGGTAATTGCTTATGAGTAAGTATGATTATGGTAAGGAAAGTAATAAAAAATGAGAAAAATGTATGATATATAGACCTGATAGACTATGTTGATGTGTTGTGGTTGTTTTCTGATTTACCGTTTATGTATTTAAAACCTTACTGAGTTTATACTCACCCCACTTTCTTGTGGTTTGTTTTGGGGCTGCATGGTGCAACATGGAGTCGAAGAGGATCCTCTATATGAGGAATGGTTGGGGAGTACTTTGGAGTAGGCGTGGATGCCTCGAGACTCTATCATGTTTTCTGATTTACTCTGCTATGATGTTAGAACATTATGTATGGTTGATTTTGTTTCAGACTCTTGTAACTCTTGTGGTTTTAGACCTATTATGACTTTTTGATTTGAGCCATATTTGTCGGCTCAATATTCTAAGTTGTGGGTTGAGATTGAGAATTGTTTTTGATTTAAAGTCCTTTATATTTTTTTCTTTCTTATTTCTCTTGCATAAAGATTTAAAGGTGAGTAACTTCGTATGTGTAATTTACCTGCTAGAGGGGCAAGTTTTCCGCAACTTATTAATTCGTCGCCCCTGTGTGCTTCAACTGTCCCTTGGACCGGGTTTGGCTCGGGTCGGGCGGATGCTCCAAAAGGGTTCAATAATTACTTTCAATCTTCTCTAGACTTAGGAAAAATGTTTTTCTTTCAAGTTTGATTGTTTTGAAGTGTTCATGTTTAATTTGTTTAGCTAGGGACTCAATTGAACCTTTAGAGACACTAGTTGATGTGCTGGTAGAATTTAAGGTTTCTTACCCTTGTACCTTATAAAGTGTATATCTACTACTACATATAGAATTTTGAATGAAACTTCTTGAATTAGAAACTAACAAGGATCCTCATATTAGACATCAACCCACTGACCACAGAGCCACATGGGGCATGTCCAACATGAAAATAACCAAATTTGAACTCGCCAACTTTAGTCGAAGAACAACAACCCTACCTTTGGCCGATAGAAAACATTCTTTCCCAATTAACAAATGGAGGGCCACAAAGGATCCCTCATGGCAAGCAGAAGGGGAAGTATGGGGAGAGTGAAAAGTGGTAGGCATGTTCATTTGAAACATAAAGTGGTCCAACTGTGTCAATTATAACATGTTTTTGGGCTTTTAAAATTGTTTAGTAGATAGATGATCAGGATTCTAAGGTTCTTAACAATAGTATCTTAGTTTAATTATAAATACACCATTAACTATCATAAACCAATAATTAAGCAAGAATTAATTTCTACCAAACTCAAACCAGAAACTCCATCAGAAGGCTAAACAAAGGATTTGCAAAGAAAAAAGCTTAATTTGTCTCTAATGACTATAGGTAAGCCCCTAATCTCCTATGGTTTATTCTATCAAAAAGCACTTCCATTGCTCAATTAACCAACCTTCTATTTCCCTTTCCCTCAACAAACTTGCACAACTATCCCCCAACAACATACTAAATTGACAACTAATGAAGAAGATCAAGTGTGGGATAACTAGACCCATATCACAAGGGGAACATGAGCCGAGAATGGAGGCATGCCATTTGATCTTCAATTTAAAAACACCTACATTAATATTACACCTTCAACACTTTCCTAAAAGCACTTCACAACAGCTACCACTAGTTACCAAGATCAAGGACCAGTTGGGAGCCCAAGACAAAAATTACTACAACCCAAAAGAACAACCCAACGAGAAGCCACCAAAGAGGAGAAGGGGGAGGGAAGGCCACCCAGCCAGAGACGATCCAAGTGAAGGAGCCAAACACCATCACACCCAATCAGTGTAGAACATAGAAGGGAGGAACAAGCAGAGTTGCAATTGATGAGAAACAAGGTAGTTAACTGGAGGAGGAATCTGGGAAGGCTGAGAAAGCTCGACCATGATCGGTTCTTGATCAACCCATTTAGCCCTCCTCGCACACTCATAGCTCAATGCTGCCAAGGGAAAGAAAAATAAATAGACTTCAACCCCCTCTGGACTCGAACCAAGCAACACCCGTGCTACATGAGAACTAGCCAGATCCGGGGGGGGGGGCGTGGGGGGGGAGGGGGACGCAGGAGAAGAAGATAGGGTGAGGCTTCACACAGGGAAAGAGGAGAGAGGGGAGAGCTTCTCTGTCTAACTCCTCAAAGCACTCAATTACTAGTATAACATTAGGCTTTGAGACCTTGTGCATAAAATGTTGTCAGTATCATGGCTGCCAACGACAATTACGCACATACACATAACTCTTCTTCTGTAGCCATCCTAGGGAAAGCTTCATCTCAATGTGGAAATTTTAAGCATGAAAGAGAATCTAGTATGAGGGGCATGGAAGATAGTTTAAATTGGGAAAATAACTAAAATACCCAACTTTTAGTTTTTATTTTTGTTACTAGTAAAAATGCATGCATATTGTATAATTTAGTTAAAAAACAAAATAAAGTAGAGATAAAATGTGTATCGAATTTGCATGTTACCTGAACAATACATGCTAGCTCCTATGATCATAATGATCATAAACTATGCGCATATATAATTATAAGATCTATACTAACCCAAACACATTTGTAGTAGGCAACTTTAAGTCCAAATCTCATGAACATAATATTATATAATAGGTTAGAGAGGACAATGATGCCAAAAGCTTTGAACATTGAAACATGCTCTTTTTATTCAGGATTAATTTGGCAGGAGGTCTCATTTAATATAGCTCCTCTATAATTTTCTAATGATGTAAAAAATGTACAAATATGAACATGTGTGATAAATACAAGTATAACATTAGGCTTTGAGACCTTGGTGCATTAAATGTTGTCATTATCATGGTTGCCAAAGACAAATACGCACACAACTCTTTCTCTGAAGGAATCCTAGGGAAAGCTTCATCTCAATGTAGTTAAGCATGAAAGCAAATTTAGTATGAGGGGCATAGAAGATAGTTTAAATTGGGAAAATAACTAAAATACCTAACTTTTTACTTTTATTTTTGTTACTAGTAAGAATGCACGCGTTTTTTATAATTTAGTTAAAAAATAAAAATAAATTAGAGATAGAATGTGTATCGAATTTGCATGCTACTTGAACAATACATGCTCTTGTGATCATAATAATCATAAACTACATGCACATATAATTATGAGCACTATATTAACCCAAATTCATTTATAATAGGCAACTCAGAGTCCAAATCTCATAAACTTAATATTAAGTAATAAGTTGGAAAAGACAATGATGCTAAGGACTTTAAACAGTGAAACATGCTCTTTTTATTCATGATCAATTTGGCAGGAGGTCTCATTTAATATTGCTCCTCTGTAATTTTCTAATGAGTAAAAAATGCACAAATATGAACATGTGTGATAAATACAAGTATAACATTAGGCTTTTAGACCTTGGTGCATAAAATGTTGTCATTATCATGGTTGCAAAAGATAATTGCGCACATAACTCTTTCTCGGTATGAATCCTAAGGAAAGCTTCATCTCAATGTAGAAATTTTAAGCATGAAAGCAAATTTAGTATGAGGGGCATGTAAGATAGTTTAAATTGGGAAAATAACTAAAATACCCAACTTTTTATTTTTATTTTTATTTTTGTTACTAGTAAGAATGCACACATATTGTACAATTTAGTTAAACAAATAAAATGTGTATCAAATTTTCATGCTACCTGAACAATACGTGCTCCTCTGATCATAATGATCATAAACTACATACACATAATTTTAAGCACTATACTAGCCTAAATACATTTGTATTAGGCAACTCTAAGTCCAAATCTCATGAACTTAATATTATGTAATAAGTTGGAGAAGACAATGATGCCAAGGACTTTAAACAGTGAAACATGCTCTTTTTATTCATGATCAATTTGGGAGGAGGTCTCATTTAATATAGCCCCTCTATAATTTTCTAATGATGTAAAAAATGCACAAATATGAACATGTGTAATAAAAACAAAAATGTAAAAAATTATTATCGAGAAGCATGTTGGATGGCTGGGACATACAATATTTTAAGAAAACATATTCATGTTAGATCTTGTTTATAAGGATTTTCAAAAACTTTTTAACAGGTTAGAGAATGCATAAAACAGAGTTCAAAGGTGCAAATATAATCTTGTAAAGTTAAAAACAACATAATATAAAAACAAGGGTCTATGTTGTGTAAGTAATAAATATTAGGATGGCATGTGGTAGCCAAGAATTTCATTGAATACTTATCCTACATTGAAGTCTAAGTAAAAGATTTTATCAAAATACACCAAAAATATATACCATGTCACACTTATATCTAGGGGCATATGAGGGCAATATAAAGAATTTGGCAAAAACCATTGTCACCCTTATATCTAATATACTTCTAATTAAAATTTTTATATCTATTATACCCATTGAATTATTAATAACTAATGTTACCCTCTATTCTATGAATATGCACCCACACCCAAGTTATGGGACAGTCCATTGTGTCACACCATGTTATGGGCCCATTGTCTTATGGGTCAATCAGTGTTGCCCCCACTCATTGTCGGTCCATCATTGTGGACCCACGTGGGTTCACCATGTTGCGAGTCTTGTGTGGTATGAGTCAGAGTCCACCATGTTGTAGGTCTACCATTATGAGGGCTCATTTTGTCTACCCAGAATGTTGTGGACCCACCACAGAGGACGATGTCATGCTCTTACCATATTTTATCATGTTGTAGGCTTCAATTATTTCAAGGATATTATTATTTTTACCTAGAAATAAATAGATAAGGTTAGGTTGTAAGAGTTTAATAGGTATAGTAGATAGAAAAAGTTAAAATAGGAATATTTGCGTATAACAAAAATATCTTAGCTATAATATAGTAATAAAAAAATTTAAACTGAATATTCCTTTTTATAGCTCAAAATAAGGAACATGACCCTAAAAAGTTCTTGAATGTTAGAAAGTGATTACCTTAAGTTTTTTTTTATACGTAAGATCCATGCACCTTCACACTCTATATATAAGCCAACGGGATTAGAACATGGGACCTTTTCCACAACCAACCGCGAGATCCAACTAGCCCACCAAATAACTTGACAGGTAATTTCAAATTATATCATTGCCACATTGTAATTTCTAAAGATCAAACCCATAAATATCAGAAGTAAAAAAAAACCAAAAACAAGAAAGAAACGACTTCTGCTCCCCTTGCCAATTAAGCAGAAGGAAATCCTATGCTAGTCATTTGTGACTTATATTTCATACACTCTTAAATGCCCTTCATACTTTTTTATGGAAAAACTTCAAAAAAATGAGTTTACCACCCCTCTTTTAGCTAGCTCACCTCCTTAAGAGAGTTGGTGGATATCCACCGTTTATGCATATCCATTTTAAAATAACAATTTTTTATATAAAATAGCAAGTCTAATTTAAAAGATTAATTATAAAATAGCACTTTTGCTTAAAAAAAATATTAAAGCACTTTGATTCACCTAGCTTTCTTAGTCTTGTCTTCATTAAACAATAGTTTGAAAACATCAATACACCATTAATCCAAGCAGCAACCTCTCCACGTTACCAAACACAAAAATGCAGCAACTTCTCCGATTCAATCATGACAAACTCCGGCCATTTATGGGTAAATGAATGTAGCCAAGAAAGGGCAATTGAAGAGTTGATGTTAGTACACTCATTTGCTCAACTTCACAGCACATTGCACGCATAAAAATCTCGAGACCTAAAACCATGGCAACATCCGGCAATAGTATATTGAAATTGAGTAATAAAGCAGAATATGAAGCTCTTAGCGATGAGTCCAAGATGCTGCTCCCCAACCCCCCCAAGGAAGAAGGCTGGAAAGTCATGCCCATCTGCTGCTACCAAGGCGCTTGGCTGCCAGCCGATGCGTTTTCAGCTTACTTGACCTTCAGAGACCATTTCCAATCTTGGGAAGACGACGTGATCCTTGCCACTGCACCCAAGTCCGGCACCACTTGGCTCAAGGCGTTGGCCTTTGCCGTGGTTCACCGAGCGCGCTTCTCTGATTTCTCCACCCACCCTTTGCTCACTACCAACTCCCATGATCTCGTCAAGACGTTTGAGATTGTTCTCTACGCTGGAGGCCAGATTCCGGATCTTGATGGACTTTCTTCCCCACGCCTCTTTGGTACTCATTTGCCATTCCCATGGCTGCCAAGGACAACTAAGTTTAAAATTGTATTTCTGTGCAGGAATCCTGGGGACAATTTCATATCATTGTGGAAAATGATGAACAAGTTGGCTTCCACGGCTGACAGCGGGATTCAGCTCTCACTAGAAGAAACATTTGAGTTGTTCTGTGATGGTCGCTCTCCATACGGACCATATTGGGAGACTGTGTTAGGATATTGGGAAGCCAGCAAGGAAGAGCCGGAAAGGGTGCTGTTTCTCAAGTACGAGGAATTGAGAGAAGACCCATCTCATCATGTGAAAAGGTTGGCACAGTTCTTGGGTGTCACCTTCACAGAGGAGGAGGAGAGGGAGGGGATGGTGGAGGAGGTGATAAAGCTGTGTAGTTTTGAGGTCTTGAGCAATCTGGAAGCGAACAAAACGGGGAGGTTGCAGAATGGGTTTCCATGTCAATCATTCTTTGGTGGTGGCAGGACTGGGGACTGGAGAACGTATCTTACCCCCCAGATGGTGGAGAGGTTAAATCGCGTTACAAACGAAAAGATGAAAGGTTGCGGGCTGGATTTGACCCTCACTTCGTAACTTTTATAAATCTAAGGCTCCCGCTCTCAGTGTGTTGAAGAAAAAAACATACCCGCCCTTGATGCCAATCTGTTGCGAAATTTCGTTTTGAAATAAATTGTTTGTATGCTTATTTAAAACAAATAATTGTTTGTATGGTGATTCTCCGCTTAATGAGCGATTTATGTTTGTAGAAACTAGAGCTTATTTTAATATATTTTCTCCGTCTTAAATTCATAACTCTATTTATTAAATTTAAGTAGTTAGATACTTGAAAAAAAAAGTATCATAAGGCTAAGGCTGTCTCACTGACCTGAAAGTATCATACCGGCTTGAGAAAGGATAACCCCACTACCAATGCAAGAAGCATCACATTATACCTACAAAATTTGATCAAAATCAGGTAGAGCAAGCATGGGTGCCGAGAGAAGGTGTTGTTTGAGGAGCTGAAAACTGTCGCCAGCTTCCTTGTTCTATTTGAACTTGTCTTTCTTGAGGCATTCAGTTAAGGGAACTCCTATGGTGCTAAAGTGCTTACAAATCGTTGGTAAAAGGTTGAAAGATTGTGGAAACTACGCAGCTCATGGACTAATTGTGGGCCATGCCAATCACAAATAACTTGGATCTTAGTTTCATCTGGACTAATTCTTTTACAGCTAACAACATAACCAAGAACGATTAACTTGTCTGTCATAAAACTGTATTTATTGTAATTAATGTAAAGAGAATGAGAATGCAAGACTTGAAACACTTCACTTAATTGGTAAAGATGCTCGGACTCTCTCTTGCTATAAACTAGTATGTCATCAAAATACACAACAACAAATTTGTTAAGAAATAGCTTCAAGACTTTATTCATGAGACGCATGAAGGTACTTGTGTATTAGATTATCCAAACTACATTACACAACCATTCATAAAGCCCCTCTTTGGAATGTTATTTTCCATTCATCTCCGGATGGATCCAAATTTGGTGGTAACCTCTCTTAAGATCTAGTTTAGATCAAGGGCAGATCCAACTTAAGTTATGATTGTGCCAGGAGGTGTAAAAGTCGTGTCATCATCCTATCTACTCTTTCCTTCCTATAACTTCACGTGTTATAGTGAGTAATGACATGAAGTAGCCTAAAATCCTGTGTCATAGAATGTACAAGTAATGGCACCTCTAGCTTTGGTCATTTTGCCAAACTAAGTAAACTACCAGCCAAATCACTAACAGGTGGAAAGTCATATCCATCAAACTGTGGAAATATCAACTCTCTCCTCTCACAACCAATCATATCAACAATAATGACATGTGTCACTCTCATATGAACTTCTCATGCAACTATCATCCTCCAAACATAATGATGCATACCATTGCCTGACTAACCTAGGGTTTACAATCCAACCTGATGTAGATATAGTGCAAAAGTACTCCATCCAATATGGACAAGCCTCAATCCACCCTATAACTGTCTCTAGAGGCATATGGACTAAACTCCTTCAGTATCTGATTGGTCTCAATTACCTATTATAATCCTAATTTTGGTCACTTTTTTGCAATCTTTTTGCTCTTTTTCAACAGGGAAATTTGACTCTTAGGCGTGCTAATTTTCATATTTAACTTGATATCGTGGATAGGGTGTGGGGCCTAGTTGCAGGCAATAGACCTTGATGTGCCACAAAAACCTTCGACGCGAAAAGAGAAGAAAAACAAAAGGCATTGGTTTGTCAAATGGGGCCTTAATATGTTATATAGGGCTCAAATGCGTGGAAAAATGCTTTATAGAGGAAATGTCGGTTTTTGTTAGTTTGAGGGAACTTGGGTGCATATGATGGCGGTTTTGGCATGAAATTTGGAGGTGTGCGCATAAATAGAGGTTAAATGAAAAAACAAGGAGAAAATCGGAATGTGGCTCTTCATGATTGATTTTGAGGGAACACTCTTCCCCCTCCCTCTCTGGTGTCTCTGCTTCACACCAACCGCCACTCCTCCACTGGAGTTTGTCCCATCCAATGGCCACGACCACTACAGTGCCAAAAAGGGCCGCTACAACGTCTCCTCTTCCCTCCACCTCCACCTCCACATTTTCTTCTTTTCCTTTTGAATGCTCTAGCTGTTAGAGGCTAGTTCTATTGCCACCATTTGTTGTCGTCCCTTGCCAATTTTGTTTTGCCCAACTGTCATGATCATCGTGGCATTGGCCCGAGCTGCTGCTACCTCGCCTCGTCCCCCTTTTTCGTCTGTCATACCCCCCCCCTCTCATTTTTTCGTTTCTTGCCCAAAACTGCTGCCAGAGTGCTTTTGGGACATCACTATGAGCTGTTTCCAGCCGGCCATTGCTTTGTCACCCCACCTATGACCTAGATCTAACTCCCCACAACCTTCTCTCCCCTCTCCAATACCATTTCACCCCTCTCATAGATTTTTCCCATCATAATCGGCTAGGAGAACATGTTTTTGTGCTGTTCGGTGGTCAATCCACCTCGCCAGCAATTGTATCCGACCAGCACCACCCTTTCCCCCCTCTTCCTCATTGCTCATCTTGTACCCATGCCCCTTGGACATTGGACTCCGGAAACCATTGCCGTTACCTTTGTTTGGGGTGGTTTTGGTTCCTGATAATAGGTTGTAAGCTTCATGCAGCTGGGTAGCAAGCCTTAGAATAGTCTCAACCCTTGACCACCTCTCCTCAATTGCCCTTTGGGCCCTTTTCCACCTTGATTGCCCTCGTGCATTTTGTTGGAGGCTTTTTGGTTGTCAGACATCTCTTTAGGACCAGTTGCAACCCATGTAAATCCCCAACAAACTTCTTCCAACATTTGTACCTTGGGCAACACCTTTTCAGCAAAGGTGACACTTTGGTCCACTCAATTCAACGCTGACATCATCACCAAAGTGTGCCCCACCATCAGAGCTTGCTTAGAAAGCTAGGCAGGAGACTTTGAACTCTATAATTGTAATATCCTGAATTTTCTTAAGTTTCAAAAATTAAATGTGAAAATTAGGTTATTTGACTCTTTGTTTTCTTATAATAATAAATCTTTCCTTAGATAGGATTTGTGGTTGAAACTAATGTAACTAGAAAGTAGACAGACAGAGTTTCGAAATACCACTAAGAACGCGCGAATCAGAGTTCGGACGAAGGAGATATGACTTTTCAAACTTGAACATTTTGTATAGGGCCCATTTACCTGATTTAAACATGTATTTGGACTGTTTAAGTTGTTTTATGAACCCAATTAATTAAAGCTCTGAAACAAATGTTTAGAGGCCAAATTAGGTGGCCTAATTAGAGATGATTGACCCAACTTTTAGGGAATACTTATAAAAAGATAATTAGGGCTTATGTCCGGAAAGCTTTTTGGGCAAGAAGAGAGGGGAAAGGAGCCGCCGGAGGAGATAGCAAGCCCGTCCGGCGATGGGGACTAAGAGTTTCTGGCAAGTCTGGCCAACAACATAGGTGGGTGGAGAGGACCATGAAATTCCTACTCTTAGCTGGTGAGTTGTACTATTTTTTTTATTCCCGTATGATATCTTTTACTTCTATCATGAAAGGATTTGTAGCTATGCTGCGCATCATAGTTTTAGATTCGATTTCACTGCTTGTATGCAAATTCGAGAGAGCATCATTAATTTGTTTCTAATTCCTTTTCTACGTTGAGCGTATGTTGACCAGCAAGCTCGGTTGATTGTCCAGTTAGTTTATCTAGGGTGTTACTATGACCAATTTGATTAAATACTAGCTGGTACAAATCATTAGTGAGAATTGTATATCAAATCATCACTTAATCTACCGCTCTAGGTGTAATTTTGATGTGTTGAGTGGCACGTCCCAGGAAACTTTTACAGAGGAGAGGATCTATATTCCTTCTCTAATGTGAGGGGTTCTACTCCAATCAATGGATTTGAATCTTTCTAAATGGTGAAATACTTTGTTTAGAGATTGGTTCCATGTTTCAGGGCCACCAAGGGCTCACTTCACCGTCCCACCTTCTCAGGTTCAGAATAGAGCATTAGTTTTTGTTTTGAACTTTCCGAAGGTTGAAGACGATAGTTGGACCGGGGGATTTAATCCTTGATCTGTTTTTTTTTTAAAATGAAACCTTACTGAACTAGGTCAGGTTCAGTAGGTTGTAGATGTGCAATAAATTTAGAAAAAATTACAAATGATCTTGAGTGTATGCCAAGTATTCTTACAAAGTTTCAGGCTAGGGGAAAATCCCAAAAGCTTTTAAATAACTAATTTACCCTTGTGAGTTAAAGCGTAGAATAATAATTATTGACCATACCTAGGGGCTCCGGTTAAGAGGCCTATGAGTGGATTAAAAAATTGAAACAAATATCACTGAGATTTTAATGTGTATATTAAATTTGGACCAAGCTACAAGCTAGGAAAAAATCCCAGTAAATAGATAATTAACTATTTTACCCCTAGGGTTAAGGTAATATGGTTAATTGAACCGGGGTCGGTTCAAGGGGTTTATGACTCCGTTAAATAGCAAGAAAATCACCTCGGGTTTAAAACGTTAAGGTGTACCCCCTGAGATTAGTTTTGGACCCATCAAGGTTCAGAGAAGCCCTAAAGAAAAAGATAAAAATACCCTATGCAGACCGGCCCGTATTCGTGTGGATGAAATTAACGAGCCAATGTAATACTGAAACCTTTTGAGAGGTTAAAAACTTACTTGAGAGCAGAGAGGACCATATTCAATGTTGGATAATTATTTTAATACCCTTAGGTGCATTATGACTAATTTTTGTAAAGATTGAATAAGTTTACCGAAGGAGGGTTAGGGCACGAGAGCTTGAATAATTATAATATCATTATTGAATTTAGTTATTGATATTATGATTTACTTGGACCTGTGTGGTTCTGATTGTTTATGTTGTTTATTGTTTTGATATTTTGCTATTGATGTTGTGATAGTAACTTATCACTAGCTTAAGATTATTGAAAGATTAATTGATGGGGTGGATAGCCTTGGATTGGGTGAGAACACCTAATCAAGATAAATACTAAAAGACCTCAAGAGGAGTTTGGGACTAGTTTCTAAAGTGAACAAAGTCTTTGACTTGACGATTTGCCTTGGTTGATGAACCAATGACAATTTCAAGTTTTAAACCCTAGTCTAGAAGGGACTAATAGGGTTTGGGATAGTTATTCAAAATCCTAGCTTATTGATGAGTAAGATAGGGTTCAGAATGGTTTCCTGAGTTTGAGCTCTATTAAGGAGTTGTTGATTTGACCGTGTAGTTGCACCTCCCCATTGGAGGGAGCTTTGCGTGAGCCAGGCTCACCACATATCTATTTAGGATATTTTAGTGTATATGCATTTGAATTAGCTGACATCATACTTAATTAGCTTTTCCTGTCACTTCTGTTCAGTTGCAGTTGTGGGTCATGCCCTTCCACTCCAGTCAGGTCCTTCGTGGGCTAGGAGGGGTGATGGTACTTCCTGGTAGATTCTAGGGTATTTCATCATGGATTTACCTTTGAGGGTGGTCTATGGTGAATTTATCATTTGTTACTTAGGTTGACATTTGATGAGTCTGTCTGTCATTAGGATTAGACGGGGATATTAATTATTGAACGATGGTTCGAAAGATAATTAATAATATTGTTTGATATTGCTTGTTTAATTAGAACAAGTAGAATGATTAAAGGACTTGTATAAAATGTAGGTTGCTTTAAAATACTTAAACATTGCATGTGTGATGTTATGCTTCTTAGTATAGTGTAGTTTTACGCAGAACTACATCTGGATCTGATCTTGTTGGAAACATTGGAGATGTTGTTTGATGAGTACGTATGTAACTAACATCGGGTGATGTTGGCCCAATTCGAAAAACATTAAATTTTACTTTTGTTCTTTTAAGACGTTTTTCCAAGGGGAGGAGATGTTCGATTGTTGTTTGGTCTTGTTTGCTTGCAAATTCTTTAGATGAGGATTTTGCGAGATCAGGACATTGGTGGGCATTTGAGGACGACATTGTACTAATGGGATCTAGTTTTTTGCTTCTGCAATTAAGATAATTACTGGCACGAGAGCCAACTTTACTTAGTTATTTATTTTCGGATAGATGACAAACTTGTACTTAGAGGGTTAACCTGCTATTTATCGAATTTTGACATGTGTAATAATATCATATGTTTTGATATTCGCATTTGTGAACCCCAGTTATTACGACTTTGATATTTAATCAGATAATTTATTTTGTGTTTAAGAAAGAACAAAATTTGTTGTCATTTATCGCGTATAATTTAAATTAAAAGGGGTTTTAAAAATTCGGGTAGTGACAATAACTTCGTACTAGTGAGCTTTTATGTAAGAATCATGCTAGGACTAAGGTAAATGAATTTTATTGACACTCAATGATAATGCTATCACATGGAATAACATGTTATGAGGTTGTGGGAATGATAATCGAATTGTGTGTTTAATGATCAGACGATTGGAGGACTATTTGTATGTTATCAGAGATTATTTTTCCGCAAGCTAGTTGAATGAAAGGGCCAAATGCCTATGTTATGAATTATCTGCATGTTATTAAATAGATTGGCCAAATGCCTCTGCAATGAAATTCATGCATGCTTGTTAAATGGAATGTTTATGTAATGGATTATACATATGCTGGTTAGAAGGAGTGTACATATGCTTATTGATAAGTATGAAATATATATCTATTTTATATGCCTTTTTACCTTATTTGCTAGTATAGATTAGGTTAATCAAGAGTTAGTTATGGTTTATTTAGATTAAGATAGTTATTAATATTTTAGTTTAATTATTAATAATTTTGTAGTTATTAGTAGTTTAGATATGTATTTAAATCAAGTTAGAATTTTAGTTATATTCTACATGTCTCTAATATGATATTTTTATATTTTGTAGATAAAGTGCGCTTATCGAGATACTTGGACGATGTTTGGAATAATTCAAAATAGTTTTGACATGCTTTAAAGTAGTTTGGACAACTTTTCGGAGTAATAAACAAGTTAAAAATTAATATGGACATGAAGAAAGAGCTTAATGAACAGAAATTGGACTGTCCAGAAAAACTGTCCAGATTGCAAAAACAGAATAGGTGTTCGAACGGGATAACGCGCAGTTTCCTAGTTTTAGCCAATTTTCAATCCTTTTCATATTAGACTTCTTTCTCTGGCTCTTGTACCTATATAAAGACATATTTGGCTTAAAATTGAAGGATTCCAGTAGATTTTCTAAAGAGAAAAAGGAAGAAGAAGATGGAAGAGAACTTATAGCTTTTAATGAAGATTCAAGTGCTTTCTTCTACAATTGAAGGCTAGACTTTTCTTTTACTTAGGAGTTAATGAAGCTATAGATAAGTTTCAGTTTCTTTTTAATTTAGATCTCAGTTGTGAATGATGACAATTGCATGATAAAGATTTCATTTTTAATGGAATTACTTTTAATGTTTATTCAAATCTAGGTTGATTTATTGTTTTGTAGATGATAGATTGATGTGGTTTTGATATTTACATCAATTCTAATTTCTGTGCTTTAGATGAGATGGTCATACAATAGTTTTAATATTCAGATAATTAATGAATTGAATGAGTTATACTAAAATTAGACGAGTCATGTCTATAGCTAGTTTAGTATAGATGATTCGTGTCATTGTTGAAGATAGTTCATGCTATGAATTTAATTAATGATTCTTTCTGAAGTAATTCTAGCTTGTAGCTAAGAATACTTGTTCATATTCACACTAGATATAGATTAAAAGTTAAGGAATTGTTATAGTTCTATAATGGATTCGATTTCTTAAGTAAATTTCATCAAATTAATCTCTTGCTTTTAAACTAGTTGATTCCTTTCTTTTGTTTAATTTAAGTTTAAGTTATTTTTAGTTTTTAATCAACAAATTCCTCTTTAGATTTAGTAATAATTCATCCGTCTCTGAGGTTCGACAACCCTTAAATACTTATACTAGTACAATTACCTTGTACACTTGCAAAGGGTTTAATTATAAACGATCACTTATACAACAAATACTATTACAACATGGGCCCAAATGCAACAAGAGTTCCTCAAAAAGTACTTCCCCATAGGTAAAACCAACCAAATGAGAAAGACCATAACCACTTTTGCCCAACTTCCCACTGAACAGTTCTATGAGAATTAGGATTGACTTAAGGACCTTCTTAGGAGGTGTCCTCATCATGCTGTCCCTAAGTGGCAATCAGTGCAACGTTTTTATGAGGGTCTTACTAAACAAAACCGTCATCTTGTTG
This sequence comes from Saururus chinensis, assembly GCA_035235625.1. NCBI lineage: Eukaryota > Viridiplantae > Streptophyta > Magnoliopsida > Piperales > Saururaceae > Saururus > Saururus chinensis. The sequence goes on from CP141142.1 coordinate 37,635,159, forward strand.
ATGCAAGTTGTGGAGGTACCTTTTTGTTAAAAAATGAAAATGAGACATGGAAACTTTTTGAGGACTTGAGTGAAAATTCTCTTCAACATGCTACGTTGAATAGAAATGAGAGTGGATTATCTACCTTGAACAATGCCCCCTCTAGGGGTGGCTTATATGAAGTCAAAAACCCATTAGACATAGCCTCCAAAGTTGATACTTTGAGTAGGAAGCTGGACCTTCTTATGACTTCAACCCATCAGCCCACTCCCTTCACTCAAGATACATGCACAATATGCCTTAGCCCAGCCCATACTATCATGGAGTGTCCATCTGCATCTCAATTTCCTGAGCTTGTCCAAAACCATGTGAATGCTACCCAATCCTTCCCTAGGGCTGAGAATAATCCATTTTCAAACACATATAACCCTGGGTGGAGGAATCATCCTAACTTTTCCTAGTGGGCACAAAAACCAAGGGGTTATGGGTAACCAACCCCCTAGGCAACCATTCCAAGTTCCACCAGCCCCTATACACCAACCTCAAATGCAACCCCCATATGTCCAACCTAGTAGGAGTTCTAGTTTTGAAGAGAAGGTCTTAACTGCATTACAAGAGCTACAATCTCAATCCCAACTCCTCCACTCTCACACACAATCTATAGCAAAGTTAGAAGCCCAAATTGGACAACTAGCTAATGCTATCAATAAGAGAGAGATGGGGACGTTGCCAAGTCAACCCCTACCAAACCCTAAAAGTCAATTTCAGGTAGAGGGAGCTTCTCCCTCTAATGAACAAGTTAATTCCATAATGACCCTTAGGAGTGAGAGGATTGTTGACAAGAGTGTTGGGGGGACACCAGTGACAGATGATAGGAGTGAGGAGTTAGATAAGGAAGCCCCTAATGAACCTCAAGTGGTAGTTAGTGCACCACATGAGAAGGAGTTTGTATCTCCTTCCCCTTCCTCAGAGCTACAGTCTAAGACCACTTCCGAGGGATCTTATATCCCTAGAGCACCTTTTCCTCAGTGTCTTGACATGGCCCCACCATTTAGAAAGAGCACGGCTAAGATGGATGATATTCTTGAGACTTTTAAACAAGTCAAAATTAATCTCCCCCTCTTAGAAGCCATTAAGCAAGTCCTTACTTATGTTAAGTTCCTTAAAGACCTATGCACTCAAAAGCGTAAATCCAAGACCCATGTGTCTAAGAAGGTCTTTCTCACCGAGCAAGTTAGCTCTCTTCTGAAGTTTGACACCCCACCTAAGTATAAGGACCCTGGAGCGCCCACTATTTTTTGTGTCATAGGTGATCACTCCATTCATAGAGCCCTCCTTGACCTTGGTGCGAGTGTCAATCTACTCCCTTACTCGGTGTATGAGCAATTAGGGTTAGGAGAATTGCAGCCTACATTAGTTACCTTGCAACTAGCCAACCGTTCTGTGCGTAAGCCTCGAGGAGTCATTGAGGATGTCTTAGTGAAGGTTGACCGGTTCTTTTTCCCTATTGATTTTATTGTTTTAGACATGGAGACTGGTGCCAACTCCACATATTAGATTCCTATCATTCTAGGTCGTCCATTCCTTGTTACAGCTAATGCATGCATAAATTGTAGGACAGGGGTAATGGAGATGACCTTTGGGAACATGAAAGTGCAACTAAATGTTTTTGATGTGTCTAACCATTTACCTGCAACTTCTAATGCTGAATATTTTATGGTAGACAATTTTAGGTTTGATGCTTATGATAGAGGTCCATCTTTTGTAGCATCAGCCCATAATCAAATCATGCCTTCTAATTTTTCTACATCATCTTTTTGGAGACTTAAGGGAAGAGCTAATGCTAATATCTACCAGCCGCCCTGATATATTTGAGAATGTTGCAATGTCTGGCTAAAGACAATAAACTTAGCACTTCTTGGGAGGCAACCTATGTTTTTGATATATTTCTTTTCCTTTTGTTTATTTTCTTTGCTTCATTTAGGCTTTATTTACTTATTTTCTCAGTTTTTTTTTCTTATTATAGTTTTTTTTCTTTTATGGGATATAATACTTTAGGTTTGGGGAAATGCTCATCACTTATATTTATTTCTTTTTTCCAATCCTATGTACTTCACTTTTTAGATTAGTGGAATAGTTATGCTTTCAGGTGATATCTTTCTTTCCCTCTCTTACTTATTCTTGTCATTGTAGTATATATTTTCTTTAACATTGAGGACAATGTTCAATTTAGGTTTGGGGGTGTAGAAAGATATTTTTCTTTATTATTTTTCTTTTAGGATGTTTTAGGGTATTTTTTGTTTTTCTTTTGTTTTCTTTTCTTTTAAGTGATTTTTATCGCTTATTTTCTTTTAAAAGCATATGTCTGTTTTTAAAGAGATCAATTTCATGAAGAAAGTTCAAGTAATTAATTAAGTGATGAAAATGATCAAGTGAGTAATTTCTATTTTATTTTCATTATCTTGGATAATTGTGCTTATATTTTTGAATCACATTTTAAACACTTGAAACTTGTAGGAATATAATTTTATGATTTATTACTTGTAATCTTAGTGGGATATCTTTAACTGAGCATATATCTTTGAAAACTTGGCAATTGAGTAATTCTTAATATTTTATGATAGATCTTTATGCTTAGCTTTTATTTGAAAAAAATGGGATAAGTACGTATAGAAAAAAGAATGAAAAAAAGTTAAAAAAAATAGATTAAATGAAAAAAAATTGATGATGAAAAAAAAAAGAGTTAAGGTTTGTTTCTCTTTTTACTGAGTAACCAGACCTTATGACTAGGCAAGTATAAGGGATCACGTCAAAAGGTGAAAAGTTGAGATAAATTCTTTTATGACTTGCTTAGTTCTGTAGCCTTTATAGTTCGAGTTATTAAGCATGAGGGGTGTTTCAACACCTGGTGCCTTAAGCCAACTGGATTAGGGACACTGGCCTAACACTTGTTACATGGACTATTTAGAAAGCTTAATAGAACTAAGTATTGCACAAGTCATATTTTGAGGTATATTATGCTCTTATTCTCAAAATTTAATTAACATTTGAAGGCTATTACATGAGGGTTTATTATGAGATGATAAGGATGAAAGATTGTCATTATTATATTTTTGAGTTATTGAACTTTAATGAGCTTGGTTAATGGGTCACATAAGATATGCTTGTTAATAAAGAATGAAATTGTATGACTACAAAGTTTATACACTTTATGTTTTTGAAATGTATATATATAGTTGCACGATTATTTCTAAGATGAGGTTATAAAATGGATTATTCCTTACTTGAAAGTGATCAGATCTTAATTGTTTACTTGTTTCAAGTATTTGTGGTTAGTTCTTTTTAAAAATAGTTATGTATTTTTAAGAGAAAATTATTTTTTGAATTTTTGTTTTCTTCTTTGTTTTTTTTTTTTTTAGGTTTCGATGTTTGTGGTTATCATTGCTGCAAACCCTCACGAGACATAACTCGTCCAACTAGGGACACCTAGGGGTTTAAAGGCTTGTTGCATATGCTAAATGCAATCGTGATTCCCTATGAAAGTGGCATTTATTTTTTCTTTTAGATTAGTTATTTTGTTGTTGTTTTACTCGAGCACTAACGAAATATAGGTTTGGGGGTATTTAATAAGTATGAAATATATATCTATTTTGTATGCATTTTTTACCTTATTTGCTAGTATAGATTAGGTTAATTAAGAGTTAGTTATGGTTTATTTAGATTAAGATAGTTATTAATATTTTAGTTTAATTATTAATAATTTTGTGGTTATTAGTAGTTTAGATATGTATTTAAATGAAGTTGGAATTTTAGTTATATTCTACACGTCTAAAATATGATATTTTTATGTTTTATAGATAAAGTGCGCTTATCGAGGTACTTGGATGATGTTTGAAATAATTCAAAATAGTCTTGACATGCTTTAAAGTGGTTTGGATAACTTTTCGGAGTTATAAACAAGTTGAAAATTAATATGGACATGAAGAAAGAGCTTAATGAACAGAAATTAGACTGTCCAGAAAAACTGTCCAGATTGCAAAATTAGTATAGGCGTTCGAACGGGATAACGCGCAGTTTTCTAATTTTAGCCAATTTTCAATCCTTTTCATATTAGACTTCTTTCTCTGGCTCTTATACCTATATAAAGACATATTTGGCTTAAAATTGAAGGATTCCAGTAGATTTTCTGAAGAGAAAAAAGAAGAAGAAGATGGAAGAGAACTTACAGCTTTTAATGAAGATTCAAGTGCTTTCTTCTACAATTGAAGGCTAGACTTTTCTTTTACTTAGGAGTTAATTAAACTATAGATAAGTTTCAGTTTATTTTCTTTTTAATTTAGATCTCAGTTGTGAATAATAACAATTGTATGATAAAGATTTTATTTTTAATGGAATAACTTTTAATGTTTATTCAAATCTAGGTTGATTTATTATTTTGTAGATGATAGATTGATGTGGTTTTGATATTTACATCAATTCTAATTTCTGTGCTTTAGATGAGATGGTCATACAATAGTTTTAATATTCAGATAATTAATGAATTGAATGAGTTATACTAAAATTAGACGAGTCATGTCTATAGCTAGTTTAGTATAGATGATTCGTGTCATTGTTGAAGATAGTTCATGTTATGAATTTAATTAATGATTCTTTCTGAAGTAATTCTAGCTTGTAGCTAAGAATACTTGTTCATATTCACACTAGATATAGATTAAAAGTTAAGGAATTATTATAGTTCTATAATGGATTCGATTTCTTAATTAAATTTCATCAAATTAATATCTTGCTTTTAAACTAGTTGATTCCTTTCTTTTGCTTAATTTAAGTTTAAGTTATTTTTAGTTTTTAATCAACAAATTCCTCTTTAGATTTAGTAATAATTCATCCGTCTCTGAGGTTCGACAACCCTTAAATACTTATACTAGTACAATTACCTTGTACATTTGCAAAAGGTTTAATTATAAACGATCACTTATGCAATAAGTTATGAGTATGCTAGATGTAGGTTTGACACATTGTAAGTTATGTGGGATCTGTTGTGCATGGACTTTAGTATGGGGCTGAGGGTGTTTGCGTATAAGCTATTGGTGGGTGTGTGGGTGACTTTTGGATTGGATTGAATGTTAGGATGACAAGCACAAGACTTTGAGGTTCAGTGAGTATGCAAACTAATGTATGGATGAGAATGAGTTAGTTGTTGGAGCGACAAGCAGAAGACTTCCGAGTTTTGGGAGAAAATAGACTTAGGGCTTGGAGTTTAACGGGAAAAATGTAACATAATAAGATTTCATAGCATAATGTATTAGTTATAAACTTGAACCTATTGGAACCAAAGAAAATAATAATAAGAAAGTGAGACTTTAGTTAGTTCCGCCGGATTAAGTTTTGTGTCATGTTGTCAGCTGATGAGCAATTGGTTGTGCCATTGTGAGACTGTCGTGGCACTTACCCTTTGGGTTGTTATCTTAGTTCTATGTTTAAGCCCAGATGTCTGTTGCTCTCTTAAGAGCACTGTAAGTTTTCTACCCAAGAGGACATCATTAGCTTTTGGCCCAAGAGTGGTGCTGTAAGATGTTTTTTCTTTTAGTGGCACTGTATGGCCCCAGAGAGTGGGCATTTGTGTGTTTAGGTAAGTAGTATCATGATCTACTTTTATCTGTTTGATTTTGTGCCCCATGAGCACATATGTACCTTACCTTCAGAAAAATCCATGACATGCAGATTCCTCCCTAAAGGTTAAGGTGATGCCGTAGTGACATTTATTATTTACAGCACTAGAGTCAATTGGTGCTTTAATTGACTCTAGTTGTCTACTGTAAGTGTAGGTTTGTAAGTGTAAGTCTATAAGTTTAGGATCGTAAGTGTAAGATTGTGAGTATGAAACCTTAGATGTTAGATGGATTAAGTTTCATGTTTGAGCCGGTCGATAAATTGTCGACTGAGCATTTCTAATATCTAGCATTTCTAATATCTAGCCATGATGTTTTGTGGGATGTTGTCTTAGTATTATATTTATGCCCAGATGTTTGATGCTCTATTGAGAGCGTTGTGTGTTTTTGCCTAGAGTTGGCATTGTATGTTTTTTGCCCCAAAGTAGCTATGTATGGTTTTCGCCCTTAGTTGGCACTATATAGCCCCAAAGAGTGAGCATTTGTACACTCAAGTAAATATTATCATAGATATACTCTTACTTGTTTGATCTTATTCCCCATGAGCATAGGTTTGCATTGCCTTTGGAAAAATTCATGACATCTAGTTAATCCCGAGAGGTTAAGGTGATACCTTAATGACATTTATTTCCTTTGATGTTTGAGCTGATTAAATTGTAATAAGCTCTAGTTGTCGATAGTAGGTGTAAGACTTCGAGTAAGAGTACTTTTGTAAGCTTCTAAATAAGAGTAAGTGTCAGACTCTTTGAGCAAGATTGTCTATGTACAAATTTGAGTACGATGGTACAAGTAAAGCAGTAAGTGTACAAGTGTGGGTAAGACTATCTAGTAAGCTAATTTGTATGAGTACATATTTATTGTGAGTCTTTGATTTGTTTATGTTTTCTTGCTTCATGTTGATGTTCTATGAAAGTAGCTATGTTTGAACTTATAGAGTTCACTGACTAGAACACTCCTACTGAGTATGAAAACACTAATTTTCCTTGCCCCATATGTTTTAAAGGCTTTTGCAAGTCCTTGCTCGAGAGGTCCTTAGACGAGACTTGTACTGTTGTTGAAGGACCTATCTTTTTAGACTTTCAATGTACCTTTGACTCAATATGAGTATTTTATAATTTTTTCATGACCTAATGTATTAATTTGATAATTGTTATATTGGGTGAGATAAGAGGTGAAATCTTTATATTTTTTTTCTAGACTTGTATACAAGACTTTACATTCTAGAGAGTTATGGAGTTTGTACTCAGAGACGCTTGGGGTATATTTTCATTTAAGCCCATGACCATAAAATTTAATTTTCATGTTTTGTATTCGATTCACACCTTAGATTGGTTAGTTTGGCCGTATGACAATTTCACAAAGTTTAAGTTGAAAAACTTGTATATAATGATTTATATTTGTGATAAATGTTTTTGCAGGTTTCAAATTTTGTCAATTTTTAACATTTACAGATGTTATATTGATTTAAAATTTCGTGAAATTGTAAGGAAAACATGCGTAAAAATCTAGGGTGTGACACAAACTATCTCACCCAGTGCTGGATGTCCTGAGCTGGACTTGACGATCTTTTGCTTCTTAGCTCTGCTTATCTAGATTAAATGACAATAAAGCAACCTAGAGCTAAACAAAAACTAGGAATAAATAAATAACAATAATAAACATTCTAAAATTTTAAAAACTACTTGAAAATTGCGCCAAAAATTTTAATCTTAAATTTTAAATAAACCCTTAAAAAAATTATGTCAGAATGACTCCAAATTTGAATGCTAGGTAGATCTCAATGAATGTAACGAAGTGTTTTATTGAACTAGCTGTCAATTTTGATAAAAAAAACATCCAATTTTGAAAAATTCCTAATTTTGTGGAAAAACTTGAATCAACCATTGATTTTTTGTGAAAATATCGAGTTTTAACCAAATTTAGATCATCCTATTTCTAACATTCTTATCGGTTCAAATCTCATGAAAGTTCATTGAAAAATAACTAAAAATTAAAATTTAAGTTTTGGAATTCACATTGGCCGAAGTAAAAATCTCATATTTGAGGCCGAAAAATGGTATTTAATCATGCAATAACACCTAAAATCCCCTTTAATCACACCCTTTCTCAATCATAAAGTAAGTAATTTTTATTTTATAATTTTGAAGTTTATGCCAAGTAATTTTAACTTACACTTTAATTTGCCTCCTCTTTCTCCTCTTAATTTGCTAGTTTTTTAAAGAAAATGACAACCCACTACAATGCCTCTTCGTCCTCCCATGCCAACAAAAATGAAATTGAAGCTTCTTCAAAATTCCCAAAGGTGGTATTCCAAATCCATGGATGAAGCCGATTATGAAGGACTTCTACCAATGCCTTCAACAGTTGGAAAATAAAAAAATTAGCAAACTTCTTTAGTATGGAAGCACATGAAAAATTAAGGTGGAGTCCCTTAACCAACCCAAAGTGAAAATCACAAAATCCAAATGTAACTATTGCAAAGCACTCTTAAGCATTAGTGGTGGGACTACAAACCATCTTACCCTACATGTCAAAGCATATTCCACTAAGCATGGCCTAAAGGACCCCAAATAAGCCTACTAAGTACCAAAGGCTCTCCTTCACCTCTCTTAGAACTTTAACTTTTAGCCAAGATTTAAATTGGAGGGAGCTCGCGGGTAAAGTATATATGTCGTGTTCGTCACCCTTCTCTTTTGCTAATGATGTACTTTTTGAGAACGATGTGAAATAAGCCCCCACCTAGCATTAAACAAAATTTTGTGCGCCACTCTAAGAAAGGACATTTTCAAAATCTTCAAGGAGTATAAGGTACAACTTATGAATACTCTACTACTCTGGGTAAGATATCTTTTACTTCCGATATTTGGATTAGTCACCAAGATATAGAATATGCTTGTGTTATAACTCACCTTATAGATGAAGAAATGAAATTAAATGATAGAATAATTCATTTCAACATAATATAATATCCTCATATTGCCTTGATTATTGAAAGATCACAGATTTATATTTGAAATAAATTTTCTATTAAAGATAAATTATGTCTATAACTTTTGTTAATGGTTTTAATAATGTAAAACTTCTAAAATTCCATTGTGATAATATTAATGCAATAGAGTCCCTTACATTTTATATTAGGTGTTCTTATCACATAATTAATTTATTTGTTCAAGATGGACTAAATATAGCTAAACCCCATATTCAATTAATTAAAGGTACTTTGTTACATACTACTTCTTCACCATCTAGAATACTAGAATTTAAAGAATTGTGTGGATTGCATAAAAAATATATAAGAAGTTTTAATTAGATGATTGTCATTGGTAGAATAACACTTATTTAACCTTGAAAACATGTGCGGGATTAGAAGATATGCTAATTTGTTGGGCTAATGAAAAAACATGTACATGATCTTGGACTTAATGATGGTCACACTCAAAATTTTATTTGTTTAATGAATTTTCTATCTATTTTTCATGATACAACCAAAGAATTATATGGAGTTTACTATCCTACTTATTGTGTAATTCTATACACATATATTAAATAACTTGTGTATTTGAAAATTATAGAAGTACGAAATGTTTTGCCTTGTATAGAAGAAATGAAGAAAAATTTAATAAATATTGGTCTTATGTTCCTTTAATTTACTGTTTAGGGGTTGTAATTGATCCAAGGGTTATATTAGAAGGTGATGAATATTAATAGATGGTATATATTTAACCATAAGTATCTATGCTAATAATAATGAATACATGTATAGTGTGGTAGATAGTACTTTACGTATTTTATATAATTTATATGCAATATCATATGGGTCAAGATGAAAAGAACCAACTTCTTCTTCTTCTTCTTCTTCTATACCTTTTGGTTTTAAAAAATCAATGCCTAGATGTTACTTTTAAAAAATAAATAAAAATATACTTTTGATAATAATTAATTAACTATATATTTATAAAATGATTTGGGTTCTTTTACTATTAAGGAAGAAAGTAGAAACTTTAATGTTTAGGTTGGTGGAAGACACATGGAAAGAATAAAGAAGTATTGAATACACGAATTTGACAATGATTTTCATTGCTTGGTCTATTAGGCAGCTGCTTTTGTATTAAATATTTAAGTAAAAAATATAGCAACAATAGGCTTGTTATGTCTACTTTTAGATTCAAGTCAGGTACATCAGGCAATAAATTATTCGGGTCGGGTTATAGGTCATTCGATTTAGGTATGTATGCTATTGGGGTCTAGTTCTGGTTTTTATTCTACCTTAAGAGTCAAGTTTGGTGTTGAATTTTTAACTCGTGAAGGGTTTGGCATAGGATTTGGGTTTTGGTTTTTAAATAGTATCGGAGTTGGGCTTATCAAAACACAACCTGGTAGCATATCTAGGCATGGCCAATGTTGTCGTCAGCACTATTATCTTGTGTTGTTTGCCTTAGTTCCTGATTTACTATCTCCACAATAGCATTAGAATATGCTTTTAGTGTATGAGGCAAGGTGTTGGACGATGGGCGGAGTGAATTAACTCCAAATGCAGTTGAGACATGCACATGCTTGAATGATTGGTTGGATACTGAACAAAGGGCATAAGGTCCCAAGTTAGAAGAGGAAATGAGAGAAGATTTCATAGATATAACAATAAATTATTTCACAATGTAAATTTTGTTTATTTTTTCATTTGAGGTTTTAGATTATGATTGTAAGTGATAGATAGGTGAGTGAATTTTAACTTAGTTGGGTTGTTCTCATTCTATAATGATGCAATTCTATCATCCACTTGTAAAATGCATAAACAAAATAAATTTTTTTCTATTTATTTTAAATTTTTACTATCTTTATTGAGAGATTGGGTTGGCGGCCTAAAATCAGGCCCGGTCTTGGGCTAGGTTCACCCTCTCAAAGTGGGCCATCCCAGCCCATTTCCACCCCTAATTGCAGCTATAATGGTTAGGAAGGAGTTGGTTTGACTTCATAATTTCACCAAGGAGTTGTGCAAGGAGCAGGATGGGAGTCTATTCTATAGTGACAGCTAGAATGCTACACATTTGGTGAAGAATGCAACATTCCATGCTTTGAAGAAACACATTCACATTAAGTAATTGGTGGAGAAGGGCATCATTAAATTTTAGAAAATTTATACAAAGGAGAACATCATAAAGATATTTACTGAGGTTGTACCTGATGAGAAGCTGAGGTTTTGTTCAACCTCAGTGGATCTTCAAGCTTGAGGACTAGTGATAGAAGCAACAATATTTCTATAACAAGACTCGGTTATATTGGTAGAGGAAGTTACATTTTTAAGGTTGTGGAGCACACATGTGTACATATTTCACGGTGGAGATTATCATAACCTACTGTCTCAGCCCACTCCAAAATGCGTCAACGCATTTTGAACTTTGGATTGTTTTTGAGTTCTACTAAGACTCAAAGAAGTGAACTAACTTTACAAGCCATAAAAGTCCAACATTAGGCATAGGTTTGAAAGGAACTTTGTGACAGTATAATTATGTCTTCTGTGAAACTCGGGAGTTTTGGCTTATGTTCAAAAAGCTAAGGTAGGTTGCAGGGAGCGGGAGCTTTGTAAAGGGTAGAAAGAGAGTTTCTTTCTTCTTGAAGGTCTCTCATTGGAGATTTTCAAGAGGCAAGAGAATAGGCTACGGTAACCGGAGTGGATTTGGTATTGTTGCTCGTGGAGGTAGGCATTCCTAAACCACGGGGTAAATTTTGTTATCTCTTCTACATCTATCTTGCTATTACTTTGCGCATGTTGTGTGAATTATTTGTGTTAACGTGGCTTGTGCTAGTAGTTGTGCTCACGCGCTCACACTTGAATAGCCATTAGTTGAAAGATCTAGCTTAGTAAGACCTTGAAAACACCAACGTTCCCTATCCACATCTCTCTCTATTCTTCTTCTCGGGTCATCATTGCCAGTGAAAACTGCCGGTGGACTAGAAACAGGATGATCCACGTTCTGTTTCATTAGAGTCATCCGCAACTTCTTCTAGCTCTTTATGTTCTTTGTCACAACTACATTGTTCTCAAAGAACACAGATGGCCAGATCCAGCTTGAACTGATCCACCGGCATGAGCTTTAGCCACAGCTGGTGCTCAATGGGGAGGCAGTCCCGGCTTGAGTAGGTTTGGGAGCTCATCCGAAATGACCGGCTCCAAACAAGCTTTGTATCTGAGCTGTTCTGCTAGAGGAGAGGGCGGATGGCAATGGAGGTCCCAATGAAAGCAACCTCCTTTAAAATGCCCATCTCCTCCAGTGCCTACCAGCGGGAAGTATTTCGTCCGACCCTGTTTGGGCTCTCCTCCGCCTAGATGTGCTCTGGCCATCCTCCATGCCGCACCACCTAGCCTTCTTCGCCAACTGCCCGCCTTACTCTAGCGGGCACGCTAGCAGCCTCAGCACCGACGTGGACCTCGCTACCGGCTCTCTATCCTCCTCCTCCACAACCCATTTAATTTTCTTCATTTTCGCTCTCTTCTTCTCCTACCTCTTCTTCATTTCTGCATCATCTATTACAAAATAAGATTATAAGTTTCTGTGTTTGCTTATATCTTAAAATAGTTATATAAAATATTACATTCGTTCATCTTTAATTCTGGCTGGGCAATGTGCTATTACCACATTCCTTGTTGGGTTAAGAGTTTGCTCTTTCTAAAGATATCAGGTGAATGATACCGGGAAGGGAGTAGCTGGACTCAATATCTCCTACCTCACGTGAATGATGTTCGGTTTGATTTGTTCAGTTCTGTTTTTTTTGCTGCTGGAATTGATGATTGTGTGGCTTGTGCGAAAGGGATAGTGATATTCATGCAACGAAAACACTCAACAAAAACTCTCACTTGAGTTTTGGTCTCTCACTTGTTCAGTCCAACCAAAACTCTTGCTGGCGGTTTTGTTGTATAAATATCAATTTCCGTGCGAAAGATTACTCTTTTCTTTCTCTGTACGTAGCATGAATTTAACCAAGTAATTTTTAACTTCTTTAATCAGGTTTTTGTTTAGTTGCTCATCTACACTTAATAGAGATCTTTGTCTCAGTTAGCTAGGATTGTTTCTTTCACAATAATATGCAATCCATTTTTCTTTGTTTTCTCTCATGTTTACATTTAATACACTAGAACCCAAAGCTTATATCCTTTCTCATTTTATTATAATAGTTTAATTGTGTTGGTTACGATGAGAAAGGATTTTAAATGCGTTAATTTTATAAGAGAGCCTTGAATCATGTGAAAGGAGTTTCTAATGGCTTAATTTGGATAATTATTTGTAAATGAGAGTTATAGCTGTTCTAAATGAATCAATTTCTTAAGTTTTTCAATGACTTATTGGTTCTTAAAAAGGAAGCATTTTTCATGCTCCCTTGTTCATCATGAGCCAAGCATAAGGAATGTATGTGGAGTGTTCATTTTTTAGATCAACGGCGCACATGCTAACACATGTTAGCGTAAGTATTCCTTATAATGCTAACGTGTGCTAGTGTGTGTTGTTAATCTTGAAAATTGATGTTTCATAGGTGTCCCTTACGCTCGGCTCATTGTTAGAGCGAAATGTAAAAGAACACTTTCCTTAAAAAGAAACAGTTTAAGTGTTTGAGATATATGCAAAGATCTTTGACAGGCTTGAATGTGTCTAGCCTGACCGAGATTCTAGTCATCCTTTTTTATAGCGGAGTCTAGGCTAGATGTGCTCTCAGATAAACAATGTTCGTGCCATGTTAAGTATTATGAATGATAGACTAGGTCATGTCATTAGAATCATGTTGCGAACAATATGCATGATAGGTAAATAAAGATATAATAGACTACAAGTGGGCCATCTAAGATAAGAAAATAAATCTATATTCTAAATAATAGACTAAGAGTAGACCACATGCCAAAATGACAACAATGTAGTATACTCACTTTGTCCGATAATAAGTGTATGAATTAGAATACAAAAGCAAACAATTCAAACACTTATAAAAGGACAATATATTAAGGGGTTGCACTGATACGAATATGAAGAGATACATAATTGTATCTATTATAGTTAATTCAATTAGTAAAAACTAATTAATAATTAAATAATTATAAATAATTTAATATAAAAAAGATGGATTTCATTTTAAGGAACACAAACAATAAATGTAAGGACCCTCATCTCTAAACCGGTTTTGGTTTTTTTTAATTGTCGGTTGTCGTGAGATTTACGCGTTTTTTGATCTATTCGGTGATTGCATGAATAAATAGTGTTTATGATGGTTTTGACCAAAATCAACTTTAAGATTTATGATTTTAAGTGATTTTAAAACAAATGTGAATTTTTGGGATTTATCTAAATTTTTGCTATTTTTTCAAAAATTAGGGTTTTGGCGGGACCCCTGTGGGCCCCACCGACGAAATTTTGATTTTTGTGTCAAATGAACCTAGACATCTACTTAAGGTCATGCAAAAAATTTTAGAATTTTCTTAGGCTTAATTAGCGCTTAAATTTGTATAATACCCACTTTTAGCCTACTTTTCCTATTTACACCCCATAACTTACCCATGCATACCTCAACCCTTACTATATAAGGGAAAACCTGAGCCATTCTTATTTTTGGGAATAGGCTAAGGAGGGAGGTCTAGCCTAATCCCCAATTAGGCCCAGATTAGAAGACGATTAAGGTAAGTCTACTCTAATTAAGCACTAAACCCTAGCTTTCTTCTTAATATCTTCCAAATCTACTATTTTCCCCTTGTTTCAATTCGTTTTTAGACATCAAAAACTACTGATTTGTGTTTTACTACAAACCCTAGCTTTCAAAATTTGATTTTTATGTTTAACAAACCCTAGATCTAAGTTTTAATTAGGGATTTCTTTGGTAAATCGATTTTTAATAGAGTTTAATTCAAACTCAATGTGTTTGTAAGGTTTTTAAGAAGGGTGACCCTCAAAACCGAGCTTAATCAAGTGCTAAGGTAATGGATCTTCGAAACCCCAGTTTATCCATGGTAAAATTCTTGATTTTTGGTTTATTTCGAATTGATTTGGTGTGTTAATGGCATGATTAGAAAATAGAAATATTTAATCCCGATTTCTTAGGGTTTTGTATTATTATGATATGGTTTAACATTATGGAAGTCATGAAGGACTTTTGATGATGATTAGGGTGTTAGATGTGGATTTGAAGTGTTATCAATGGTGTTTCGGTTTGGATTTGCGAAAGGAAGAAGATGACCAGTTCTGCCTTGTTGGCATTCGAACGGCCCTTCTGGGTGTTCGAACGGCAACACTGTCAGATCGACAGATTTTTAGTTCAACCGATCGAATGGCCTGTTGGGCGTTCGAACGGCCAAACTGTGAATTTCAAATTTTCCTATTTAGCCGATCGAACGGCTTGAAGGGCGTTCGAACTGTTATACAGCAGAATTATGTTCTAATGCATGATGTTTATTTCGATGATTCCACTTTAGCTTGCCAATTTCATATGAATGTAGAGTGTTTTAAGCTATGTTATGCTACTGGAAAGGCATGCTATATTGAGGTTATGGAGTTGAGGTATATGCTTAGAAATTTGTGGAATGACTTATGTTTTGTGGCATGATGTTGGAATTGTCATCTTGAAATTATGAATGGTTGATTCCCTATGGTTAAACATATTTTCAGTAGGACTACAACCTATTATTGGACTGATTTGTCATGATAGAATGTAGTTAGTTGATGTGTGGATGTTGGTGAATGTCATAACTCAAGGATGAAATGAATGATCTTATATGTGTTTAGCCTTTGTGGTTGAGTTTTGATTTGAGTTATGATTTCAACGTTTCTTCTCCTATGAGTTCTGCTGGAATTCATGTTTAGATGGTAATTCACATGTGTAGTGTAGTAGTGAGTTTAATTTCAAGCATGTTGACATGCATTGTGTGAAATGCTTCTACTAGTTACACACACATGTGGGGGTTAAATGGTGATGTTGAAGCTTGATATTGTGATTACGAATGATGCATTAGGGGCTGATGAGAGCACTTATCATGGATTAGGATTTATGTATGCTTTGCTCACGTATGTACCATGCTGCATGCATCATGAAAATGAATTTCCAATTGAGGCATCATCGAGGTTAATCGAATTTGACCGATTGGATGCAATGTGGTGAAATTGTGTGCCGGATTGATCGGTCATGGATTAATCGAAAGTTGATTGGTCCGAAAGTACATGTTTTGATTTGAGTTCCTGTGTGGAACGAGTGCACTCCCCGGGTTGAGTCTAATGAAATGGAATTATGTGGGGACGAGTTGTGTACTTGTCTTGCGGATTTGTGAGAATGTTATTATGAGTGTCGTTTGGACCCTGAGAATCCAGTGTGGTATGCCGTGTGCACCCCGCTACCATGTGTTCTAGGGTTCTCTATGTGAGAACTCGAGCTCTTCCCTCTGCAGGAGATGTCCTTGGACGAACACCCCTGCTCTAGATTCTCTGTGTGAGAATGGGACAACCTTGGCCAGGATTGTCCAGGGCGAGCAATCTTTAGGGATTGACAACCCCGATCTTTCTTGAATTCTTGTGTAGAATTTCAGACTATGACAAGCCTTCGTGGCCTTGCCTATGTCCCGTCTGTGTGACACCAAATTTGTGATTACTCCTTGATGGAGGATGTTATGATATGATGCATGATGGAATATGTATGTTAGAGATACATTCATGCAGGTTGATTATGACATGATGCATGATGGAATATGTATGTTAGAGATACATTCATGCAGGTTGATTATGACATGATGCATGATGGAATATGTATGTTAGAGATACATTCATGCAGGTTGATTATGACATGATGCATGATGGAATATGTATGTTAGAGATACATTCATGCAGGTTGATTATGATATGACACATGTGGGAATATGTATGTTAGAGATACATCAATGCAGGTTGATTATGATATGATGCATGATAGAATATGTATGTTAGAGATACATTCATGCAGGGTGTTATGATGAGAATGACAATTATGTGAATTATGCACTATGATGCAGTTTTAGGTGATGTGTATGTGTGATCAGAAAATGATGCACCATGTAAATATTTGATCTGAATGATTTCATTGCTATGCTATCGTATTTTTGATGTTGATAGTGATATTAAAAACCATTGCTGAGTTTGTTAAACTCACCCCTCTTTCTTGTGTTTTGTTTTGGGGCTGCGTGGTGCGACACGCAAACGGACAGGATCTCCTCTTTGAGGAAAGGTCGGAGATGACTTGGATGTGATCATGGAGATCGTTGTATGACTTAATTTCATTTGGTTTTATGCTTTATGTTTAGAACCTTTGTGTAGGGTTCTTTGTTTTGGATTTATGTCACATATTACAGTTATGTTTGCTTAAGACTTATTTTGAGCCAGTGTGGGCTTTAGTTAACTAAGCATGTGGGTTTGAGATTTGTTGTTTACTTTGTGATAAGCAACTCTCTTTCTTTCCTTCTTATTTACTCTTGCTCAAAGGTTTGTGCGCACTCCGTAATTCTATTAATCGCCCGTGGTTAGGGTTAAGTCTTCCGCTAAATCGTTTCTCAATTTCCCTTCGTCGCCCCTGCGCGCTTGACCGGCTCTTGGACCGGGTTCGGCTCTGGTCGGGCATGGCCGGGGCGTGACAACAAACAAACCTGAAAAAAATTATGTCTTTAAAATTTTGAAACCCTTAGTTTTTTGCTTTTGTGGTTCTAGAACTTATAGTTACTTTAATGACAAAAATAATTATCAAAGCCAATGTTTAATATTATCTCTTTAAGATAAATTTTCATCCTCCCCTTGATGCATGGGATCCACAATACATCTGCTTCCAAGGATACAATGATCATGCATACACAGACAATAAAAGAATAAAAAACTTTGTCCATGGTGAATCAAAATAGTATTTTATTGTCTTTGTAGATGCAAACTCTTATGTCGCATAGAAAACTCGTACAAAAAATATGTACAACGTACACAAATAAAATACAAGATAATAGTTAATGATAATATGCAAAAGGGTACGACGATTGTACGCTTAGAAGGGTATAACAATGCTATAGAAAAGACTACACCTATACAAATAACAAAGGATGCATAACTTTACACTATTTCTATTAAGTTAATCAGTAAGAAATTAATTGATAGCAAACAAATTAGCCCTAAAAGGATAGGTTTCATTTTTCAAATAAACACATACAACAAACCCTTGTTTGCTTTTGTGATTTTGGAACTTAGAGTAACTTCCATGATGAAAATGATGATCAAGGCTAATGTATTACATTGTCCTCAAGATAAATTTTTGTCCTCCATTTAGTGTTTGGTATCAACTAGATGTCTACCTCTAAGGATACAATGATCATATACACGAACAATAGAATCACAATATGGGTTAGTTCTTTTCATGTTCTAACTTCTCTTAAAACTAGTCTAGATTGCTTGGCCGTACAACCAGAGTATTGTAGTACAGCCATTAACTGGCATGTGTCCTATTTTTAAATGTGAAATCTCTCTCCCACGTATTCTACAAGCAGTTTTTGAGAGAATTTAGATAGAAGGATGTTGATGGTTGTACGACTAGGCAATCTAGACTCCCTTCAAACCAGTTTATTGTTGGCATCCCTACTCTTTGAATCTTTCTGCCTCTCTCTATCTTTTACTCTCTCTCTCTCTCTACTCATTGGCATCCCTTTGAAAATTTTATATATTTTTTTATGAGGATATTGTCAGTTGAATTTCATACTTATGGAATTTACTGCTCTCCTTGTTCTCCCAGAAAATCCATGGCTTCGGAACACCAAAAAGGCTCTAAATGTTCCCCATGATGATGTTGTCAAGTCAGGGCTCAAGGAGTTCTCATTGATAAAAATATTTAAGAGAAAAGCTCTCAGGGTTTGTCAATCCACCACATTAGATCTTGTGTTTGCTCAGTTCATTCTTGAGTTGCAATTGATATATTGCAACTTTGTAGGTAATTGCTGATCATTTATCATTTGCATCAAGGAAATGTTGAAAAAAATTGACATAGACAATGATGGTGCCATATCCTTTGAAGAACTGAAAGCTGGGCTTCAAAATTGTGGCTCCCACCTTGCTAAGTCCATAGTGTAGAGGCTTGTAGATGTTGTAAGTTATTATGTTCATCATCTATGGGGTTTCAATTTATTTGCTAGGAGTTGTTTCAGAAATTTGTTGGGAAAGGAAAACTTGGAGGGGTGCACCCCAACTAAACTTGGCAATTAAGATGGAATACAAAAATGGTTTATACTTTACAGAGGGTTTATGTACAAGAAAAGCATAAGGTTTAGAAGAATGTGCAAAGTCCATGAGTAAAGAGCACTCATTCTTTGATAAATGTGGATGAAGATGATACAAGAGAAATGAATCATAATTGAATTTATATAGCATATATCTCATGGATACGATGCCCAGAAGTGCTACAATATCTATAATAGAGTATCCAACACCTACAATTCAATTTTTAGTAGCTCTTGTTTTCCTTTCCCCTAAAAATGATTTTTTAGACCAAGACAAGTAGTAGGTACCACGATTAGTAATGTGGCTATTTTGTCTTGAATTTGCAACTCTAGTAAGTGATGGAACTGTTTCTGGCATGGAGCTTAGGAAAAGGAAAACAAAAGGAAATTGTTCATGTAAGCTTAGATTGGTATCCCATGCTTTGCCTTAATGTATACGTTTGTTATTAATGTAAGAATTGCTTAGGTTGATACTCCTTGTCTTCGATATCATCATCTAACAATTGTTATAGGGAGTTTCTACCATAAATAAATATAAAAATTTCAATAAAAGGTAGTGTCAATAAGAGATTAAAATTTTACTATTATATATAATATATTTTATTTCTTAAATTTTCTTATTATTTTTAAATATAATTTATAATAAAAGAGAGAGAGTGAAGAGAGCAAAAGATAGGAGATAGAGAGAGAGAGAAGAGAGGAGGAGGAGGAGGAGTGAGAGAGAAGAGAGAGAAAGAGGGTAGAGAGAGAGGGTGAGGAGAGAGAGAAGAGAGAAAAAGAGGGGAGAGAATAGAGAGAGAGGGTGAGCAAAGAGAGAGGATGAAGAGAGAGAGAAGATAGAGAAAGAGGGGAGAGAGAGAGAAAGGGGAGAGGAAAGAAATTTTTAATTATAATTTAAAAAATATATATATTAGTGACACATAATCGTATACGTCGCTAGTAAACTCATATAGTTATGTGTCGCTACTATAAAGTTTTTAAAAAAAATTAAAAAAAGAGAAAAGGGAGAGAGGAGAGAGAAAAGAGGAGAGAGAGAAGAGAGAGAGAGAGAGAGGAAAGGGTAGAGAGAGGGGGTGAGGAAAGAGAAGAGAGAGAAAGAGGGGAGAGAGGGTGAGGAGAGAGAGGTTAGAGAGAGGATGAGGAGAGAGAGAAAGTGGGGAGAGAGAGTAGAGAGAGAGGGTGAGGAGAGAGTGAGGATGAGGAGAGAAGGAGAAGAAGTGAAAGAGGGTAGAGAGAGGGTGAGGAGAGAGAGAAGAGAGAGAAAGAGGGGAGAGGAAAGAAAATTTTAATTATAAATTATTTTTAAAAAAAATTATAATAAAAAATATATATTAGCAACACATAACCGTATATGTCGCTACTACCTTAGGGTAGTAGTGACGAATAGCCGTATGCATCGCTACTATCCGAGGATGGTAGCGATAGATACCAGTATGAGTTGCTACTACCTTGTGTAGTAGCCACGCATACAGTTATGTGTCGCTATTATAATATTTTTTAAATTAAATAAAAGAGAGAAAAGGGATAGAGAGGAGATAGAAAAGAGGAGAGAGAGAATAGAGAGAGAGGGAGGAGAAGGTAGAGAGAGGGGGTGAGGAGAGAGAGAAGATAGAGAAAGAGGGGAGAGAGGGTGAGGAGAGAGAAAGAGGGTAGAGAGAGAGAGGGTGAGGAGAAAGAGAAGATAGAGAAAGAGGGGAGAGAGGGTAGAGAGAGAGGGTGAGGAGATCTAGAGAGAGGATGAGGAGAGAGAGAGAATATAGAGAAAGAGGGGAGAGAGGGTGAGGACAGAGGGGAGAGGAATGAAAATTTTAATTATAAATTATTTTTAAAAATTTTAAAAATATTTATTAGCGACACTTAACCTTATGCGTTGCTACCACCTAAGGATAGTAGAGATGCATACTACCATGTGTAGTAGCGACATGTATAGTTATGCGTCGCTACTATAATTTTTTTATAAATTTTAAATAAAATAGAGAAAAGGGAGAGAGAGGAGATAGAAATGAGGAGAGAGAGAAGAGAGAGCGAGAGGGTAGAGAGAGAAGGGGTGAGAAGAGAGAGAAAGAGGGGAGATTAAAGAAAATTTTAATTATAAATTATTTTTAAAATTTTTTAAAAATAAAAAAGTGTATATTATCGACGTATAACCATATGCGTCGCTACTGTAAGAGCTCATATCTTGAACCGATTTACATTCAATTTCATTTATTATTTATGGTCATCGTGTGGTTTAAGCCATTTCTGATTAATTTCAAGGATTTGAAAAAAATAAAGGTAGTTTCCAAAGGTTTTAATCAATACTAACTTCACTTTTATGAGTTTTAAGTGAATTTAAGTTAATTGTGAATTTTTGGTATTTTCTCAAAATTTTCAAGAATTAGGGTTTGACGGGACCACGTGAGCCCCACTGTCGAATTTTGGGTTTTTAGTCCAAAACATCCCATACATTTAAACAAGTCATTAGAAAAATTTTCAGAACTTTTCTAGTTTTAATTTGGGTTTAAATAGCTAAATTACCTACTTTTAGTTAAGAATTCTATTTACACCACAAGTTTTACTTAGGTCTAACACATTCTTTCCTATAAAAGGAAATGACTGACTCATTTCCCATTTGGGAAAAAGCTGAGCCAGGGAATCTAGAATATAATCCCCAATTAGGCCTAAAGAGGAAGTGATTAGAAGTAAGATTTTTTAAATTCTTTCTTAAAAATGAGGGTTTTTCATAAACTTCTCCTAATTTCATCTCTCTCTGTTGATTCAATTCGTTTTCATGTCATTAAATCATTTATTTACACCTCTACTTCAAACCCTAGCTTTTAAATTTTTGTTTTTATGTCTCCAAAACTATAGATCTAAGATTTTTCCAATGATTTTCAAGTTCTAAATCGAATTTAGGTGAGTATTAACAAAAATCATATTTTTGGAAGTTTTCGGAGCTGAATAGGAAGCTAATCCGACTCAAAATAAGGTAAAAGGTAATGAGTTTTAATCTTAGCCTTACTATGTTTGTGAATCTCGATTTTTATGTATTTTGCTTAAATGGGTTTCATGTTTAGGGCTTTAATGGTAGATTAATAAAAAGTTAATCTTTTGCCTTGATTTCTTATGGTTTTGATTTGAAATGGGTTGATTTAGCATTCTGGAATGTTTGATTGAATTTTCATGATGTTTGAGGCTTTGCTTGAAGGTTTTAAGTTCTATTAATGGTGTCTCAGTTTGGTTTTCAAAATGAAGAAGACGAACCAGATCTGTCGTTATGGCGATCAATCGCCTTTACAGACAATCGATTGGGCAAACGGAGTTGTAGGCCGATTTTTTAGGCAAGCCAATTGAACGGCCTTGCAGACTGATCGATCGGCTACACAACAGATTTTAGGCATTTTATTTCCTAAGCTTATTTCGATACTTTTACTCTCAATTGTTGTTTCTAGTGTTTATGTGGAGTGTTTTGAGTTAGAATAAGCTATTGGGAAGGTATGCTAATTATGTTGGGGAAATATGGAGCATGTTTAAGTATTACTTGGAAATACATGTTGATGGTTAGGCATGTTAGTAGGATTTTTCTTTAATGTACGGTTGATGATTTTCTTATGTTTAACCATGTTTCCAGTAAGGTTATTGTATGACAATGAACTAATGTATTTCTTATCATATGAACAAATTGTGGGTGAATGGTGATACTATGTTCTAGTTCCATGCGTGGATTAAATATGCTTGTAGGAATTGAGCATTAGACATCACTTGATGGAAATGACGGTTTTAAATGGATTTCCCCATGATTTCAGTTAGTAGTTATGTGTCGATTATATCAAAGCATGTGTGTATTGTTTTGTGAGCTATTGTTAAAACATGATCATGTGCTTAGGAAATGTATGAACACACACACACACATGTGAGGAATCTATTACAAAATCATGGAAGTTTATGACTCGTATATGATCCATGTGGGGACTGATGGGAGCACATTCCATGTGTTGGAATTCACGTAGAGATTTTTCATGTATGTATCATGTTGCATGCATCATGAAGCAGATTTCATGAATGAGATTTTACCGATGTTTAGCCATGGTTGATCAATTTGATGCAATGATGTGAGATTGCTTGCTGGATTAATCGATCGATGGCTTAATAGAAACTTGGTTGGTTCGAAAGGACATAATTTCTATTTGAGTTCTTGTGTGGAACATGGTTACTCCCCCGGGTTAAGTCGATCTGAATTGTTGATGCGGTTGAAATTTATTTATTGAGACAGTCAAATCTACACCCTGAGAATCCAAAGTAGTATGCCTTTATGCACTGGCTACCATGTGTTCTAGTATCCCCATGTGGGATTTAAATTCTCCTACCGCAGAGATGTCTAGGACAAACACATTGCTCTAGGATTCCATAAGGAATTCTGAGGTTTTTGGCCAAGACTATCCAGGGCGAGCAGACCTGCTCTAGGTTTTCGAAAGGAAATCAGACTTCCCTTGTGGAAATCGGACCTCTTGGATATAAATGGATATTTAAGAGGAAGATGAAGGTTGATGGATCAATTGACAAATATAAAGCTAGACTTGTTATCAAAGGATACAAGCAAAAGGAAGGTCAAGATTATTTTGATACATATTCACCAGTCACAAGGATAACATCAATTAGGATGTTAATCGCTATTGCTGCTTTGAATAATATTGAAATACATCAAATGGATGTGAAGACTACATTCTTGAATGGTGACTTGAATGAGGAAATATATATGCAACAACCTGAAGGGTTTGTTGTACAGGGTCAAGAAAACAAAGTGTGCAGATTTGTTAAATCTCTCTATGGGCTTAAACAAGCACCTAAGCAATGATATGAAAAATTTGACAAAATGATGATGTTAAATGGATTCAAAATCAATGAATGTGACAAATGTGTTTATGTCAAAGAAATACCTGATGGCTATGTTATTGCATGTCTATATGTGGATGATATGCTCATTATTGGTCGCAATGATGATATCATTAAAATTGCTAAGAAGATGTTGAATAAACAATTTGACATGAAGGATATGAGTATTGTAGATGTCATACTAGGGATGAAAATCACTAAAACATCTGATGGATATGTATTATCTCAATCTTATTACATTGAGAAAAACATAGAAAAGTTTAATAAGAATAATAATCGTCCAGCGAGAACACCTGTGGATATGACATTGCACTTAAGCAAAAACACGAGTGAGAGTATGTCACAACTTCAATATTCTCAAATTATTGGAAGTTTCAATTATATCATGAATTGTACGAGACCAAATATAACATACTCAGTGAGTAAACTGAGTAGATTTAATAGAAACCTAGGGGCAGA
The DNA here is from genome assembly GCA_035235625.1 of Saururus chinensis. NCBI lineage: Eukaryota > Viridiplantae > Streptophyta > Magnoliopsida > Piperales > Saururaceae > Saururus > Saururus chinensis. Next base: position 37,659,378 of record CP141142.1, read on the forward strand.
CTACTAGAAGGTTGTAGTCAAGGTTCTTAGATATATGAGATATACCTTGAACTATAGGCTGCATTTTACTAGATATCCAGCAGTACTAGAAGGTTGTTGTGATGCAAACTAGATATCTGATACAAATCCAAGTAACCCAAGAACTCCTGAAACTTCCTCAATTATAGGGTTTCCTCTTTTATCCTCCAATGAGGATTTCATATTTGATTTGAAACAAAACTAAAAATAATCCCCAAATAGAAATTAACTAGATATTTTCTTAGATTTGGTGTCAACTTTTCTTCCATTGTGGGCTAGCACATCTCGGTGCAACCTAGTCCAATTAATTAACTAAGCCTATTATTACAGTGACCCAAATCCAAGTCTTTTTCAAAGTAATAGAATAAAATAAATCAAAATAAAAGTTTGGTGTTACATACCCCGCCGTTCGCTAAAATATGTGTTGTTAGATTGAAATACGACGGCGCACAATGTTCTATCATAATCGTAATATTAAAATTATGTATTGTAGCTCATATTAACTATTTGAGCATGTCTAGCCAAAGTTGTAGCTTGAGTGAGACCATGATTTGATAGCCAAAACCATGATCTATTGGCAAGAGAGCTTTAGCTCACTGAAGCCACAACATTGGCTAGTTTTTTCCTAATATTTTTATATTTAAATAACAATTGCTTAAGAGGCTGATGAACAATATCAAATACGACCTTAAAAACTTAGCCTCACCTAACTTTCTAGTCTCTTTTCACTTTTTCGCCTTATTATAATGTATTTGTACAATAGTCTAAACATCATCAATGCACCATTAAACCAAGCAACAACTTTTCTAATTCTATCAAGTTCATCAATTTGTGAATAGCAATTTGGACAAACTCAAGTTCTTTATTGTAAATACCGACTGATCAATCAGTCCTCAAGTTCGATGATCAGTATGTTTTATAATATAAACTCAACAACACATGAAATACATGCAAAATTATATTTTGTCAGAGTTTGGTGGAGGTAGTGACATGGTGGCAACCATAGCCACAAACAACTTACTCTTAGATTTGGCTATTACATGGGCAATGGAAGTGACTTTACGAGGGCCAAATGGTAAGCTTCATAGCAATCAGGGTGGTGGTGGACAACAACAACGTTGTAGATGTACTTGTAGCTACAATGACGTTGGAATGGTGGCCAAAGGTAAAGACAATCGTTGTAGTGAGAGGTTGGTGGAGGTGGAGGTGGCTGTGGTAAGGTGATGGTAGCAGCAACATAAGTGGTAGTAATGGTGCTTGGGGTAAGTGGGGCCAACAGGTGAGGAAGAAGAAAGAGAAGAGAGATAAGACATCATGCTTGTCTTTTTGCATAACTTCATAGGAAAATAATATTCTCACATCAAAAGTATACAATAAAAACTCACATGAATTTTGATTGGTCTAAATAAGTGAGCCCATGCGAACTTAGTGTGGGGCCCACTTGTGAAGGCTAATCAAAACTCTTGTGTGAGTTTTTGTAGGTATTTTTATTGTAGGAATATCACTATCTTGGGGAAATACTACTAAGAGTTTAGTTCTTTAAAGTAATACACGTCGGGGGATGCATTGGGTTAACGAAAATATTTTCCTTACCAACTTTGTGATAAGCCCACATAGGGCTCAACATGGTACATAAGAGAGCTACTACACATAAATAACAAGTCTCCATTTATGTACCATACTTGGATCCCTATGTAGGCTAGTTGGGGGCTCAGGTCACCATGCCCGATCATGCTCAACACATCCTTGGGTTAATAGGTGTCACCACATTGGGAACCAAATCTAACCGGATCCCAGCCCTCCACTTGTCCAATAATCATGGGTTAAATTGTCATGAAAACAATTTTCTCTCTATTAATAGGCCTTGCTTTGGTTCACACCTCATTGCACTCTCTAGAAATCTTTTGAATCCTGCTCGCAGCCATGGCATTGTCGGGCAATAATACGTTGGCTTTGAGGTTCCAGGAAGATTATGAAGCTCTTAGCGCAGAATGCAAAACACTGATCTCCAATGTCCCCAAGGAAGAAGGCTGGAAACTCAGGCCCCTCTACCTCTACCAAGGCATATGGCTGCGTATGAATACCATTGCCGCCTACTTGGCCTTCCGGGACAATTTCCGACCTCGCGACGACGACTTGATCCTCGCCACTGTGCCCAAGTCCGGCACCACTTGGCTCAAGGCTCTGTCCTTTGCTACCCATTTTCCATTCTCGTTTCTACCGGACACCATGAGATGCCGAGTTGTATTACTCTGCAGGAATCCTGGGGACAACTTCATATCACTGTGGAAATTTGTAAACAAGTTGCTTTCCGCGGCCAACAGCGAGGCCCAGCTTTCACTAGAAGAAGCATTTGAGTTGTTCTGCAAGGGGAGAGTTTATTTTGGTTCTTATTGGGATACCGTCTTGGGGTACTGGAAGGCCAGCCAGAAAGAGCCATATAGGTTGTTCCTCAACTACGAAGAATTGAAGGTTGACCCATTACTTCATGTGAAGAGGCTGGCCGAGTTCTTAAGGGTACCCTTCACGGAGGAGGAAGAGAGCGAAGGGGTGGTGGAGAAGGTGATAAAGCTGTGCAGTTTTGAGAACTTGAGCACCCTGGAGGTGAACAAAACAGGAAAGTTACGAAATGGATGTCCAAATGAAGCATTTTTCCGGCGTGGAAAGGTTGGGGACTGGGCAAATTACTTTACTTCGGAGATGGTGGAGAGGATAAATGGCGTCACAAACAAAAAAATGGAAGGCTCTGGCCTGAATTTGACCCTCTCTTTGTCTACTGAAGGGTAAACTGCACTTGCTTTCTCATTGCTCTGCACAAGCTCATTGCTCCTCTTCTACTTCTTATATCCTCCCTTCCTCTTCCTTCCATGGTTTGATAAACCAGCAAATGGTAAAAATACTGAAATAAGATAAACAGTCATATTTGTATAGGGGAGTATTTTAAACCTTAATGGATTTATGTGGGCAAATTGTCAGTGATGCATGGGAAGGTAAATATGATTTGATTGATCTAAATAAATGGCAGAGATTATCGAAATGCTTCACAATGTATGTGCAGTGTTATTGTGCTTCCGAATGTTTTGGCATGTTCTTTGTTTTCCAACAAGGCTGCATCTCCAATAGCGAAGAAAGAGTGACATCTAATTACCATCAATAAACACTTTCACAAACGCCTTATTATATGGGAAGTTTAGCTACCATAAAAATACTACAGGAACATGTCTCAGGAAGTGTGTGGCTTGATGCATGCCCATTGCCCACTACAGAATTTGTTATTGTGGTTCAACAAAGGCAGTAATCCCAGCAGCATATCAATGGTACAAAGTGATAAGTAATTGATTAACTATTCCCTTTTTTTTTAACAAAAAAATTATCCCTAAATGGGATTAACGAATATGAACCCGATAGTCTATATTTATTTAGTTCAACCTGGTCAAAAAATAATATTTCGGCCCATAAGAGAACTGGGCCTGCGCCAAATTCCATTGACCTACAAACTTTCCCAAAGGCCCCATATCACGCGCAAGTATGCAAGACACTTGCGACGTACATGTCAATTTTTTTTTAACAAAAAACAAACTTCCATATGGAATTTAGAAATTATTTTTTAAAATAGTTAATATGAGCCATGGGGCATATTTGAACTATGTGTTATGGCTTATTGCGCATTGCTGGATCCGATGGTTGCCTTTATCTTAGCATACAAGCACTTCTTAAAAACTAGCTTGCCCCTTATTTGTAAGAATGTGTCTATATGCACCCCGAAAAATCCTTCACTACCTTGTATGTGAGGAACTTTTGGGTATTTTCTTGTTTCTCCCGTACCCCCATCTACCCCCATGAAAATTTTCATCTCATTACCCCAATTAAACATAGAACATAAGATTGTCTCTCCTCCCATGCATCTCCTACAGTCACCGGTTTTCTTCCTTGTATTCACGACGGCAATGCTTCTAAGAGTGGTATCTATCCTCTCCTAATCTAATTCCAAAGATGGCATTTTGCAACAAATTTATTGAGGATTTGTTGAAGGAATACAGGACAAACCCAGAAATACCAGTGCTGCTTTGTAGATTTTTCGCCAAGAAAACACTTTGAAGATTTTGATTGCATGCACCTAGAAAAACCCAAAAACCTTTGGAAGTTCTTGTAGGGATTCATTGTATCATTCGTATTCACCCTTTTTCCCTTGTTGTTTGTAGAAAGTTCTTAGCTTTTAATTTATTGAAATGGGTGTGGTCATAACATTATTTGCTCTCTGGTTCTTGAGTTTGGACACATTCTTTATCAAATGTTAATGCTCACAATAATTTTTTATGAGAGATAAGAAGCTTTGGGTAATTTATTTTCTAGAAGTTGAGCTCAGTGTCTTCTTTTGTCCATTTTGTCTTCTATGATGTGTAATCTTAGAAATCTTATTGAGTATCGAGGTCCTTCAATTGTTCATGTAAAATTTTAGCCCAGAAAACATTTGTGGAACAACAATAGACTCTACAGTATCATAAGCATGGTAATTTCTATGGGAGAACTTCTGGAATAGCGTTCATAGTGGGCAACCCTCGACAAAGTATGAAAATCTATACGATGGGCACCTACCATGAGGGAGTAAGGCCTCTACGCATTACATGGAATAACTTCCAGAATGGTGCTCATGGTGGGCACCCCCCGACAACTTATGAAGTTATATACAGGGGTGCCAGCCGCGAGGGAGTAAGGCCTCTATGTAGACTCGGGGAAACTTCTGAAATGGAGCTCACGGCGCACACCCCTCCCCCCCCCAATAACGTATGAAGTTATATATGGGGGGTGCCCACCGTGAGGGAGTAAGACTTCTATGTGAGCCCAGGAAAACTTTTGGAATGGTGCTCATGATGGGCGCCCCCCAACAACCTATGAAGTTATACACGGGGGATGCCCACCGCGAGGAAAGACTCTATGTGAACCACATGGGAGTTTCTAGAATGGCTCTCACGATGAGTGCCCCCTGACAAGATATGAAGTTATATACAAGGGGTGCCCACCACTTGGGAGTAAGGCCTCTACTTGAACCTCGGGAGACTTTCTAGAATGGTGCTCACAGTGAGCATCTCTGATAGTATAAATTTCTATCCGGTGGGCACCCACCACGAGGGAGTAAGATCTCTACAAATTGCACTGGGCAACTTATGGAATGGCTCTCACGGTGGGTGCCCCCCTCCCCCCGATAATGTATGAAGTTATATATGGAGGTACCCACCACGAAGGAATAAGGACTATGTAGTTATAAACATTGAGTAAGCAGGGGGGGTTCGAAAAGTAAAGCTAAAATAAAATTTCTGTTTGGGGTATACTAATTTTATTTTAAAATACAATGGGGTAAAAGAGATACAGGGTACAAAGGAGTTTCCAGGGTGTATATAACCGCATTATATTTGCAGACATTGTTTATCGAAATTGCATAGCCCCAAAGAATCAGCCGATAAATAGATTTTTAAATTAAAAATTTAATAGGTACAATTATCCAATGGTTTCACTTTAGCGACATAAGGAAATGGTGAAGTGCTAAATTGAATTCAGCACCAATCAATATAACTTCTATGCTATGGTTGGCCTAGCATTGCCAATCAGATAGGTCTCTATTCTCATCAGTTTTGATCCCTATTTGGTGAGTGATGTCTATGGTACTTTATAGCAAAAAAAGGATTTCTAATAGGACGGACAACCATCATCTTGTTATACTTATACAACAATTTTTCATTGTTTAGTTTGTAGTGCGATTTTTAAAGATAGCTGGACCTGAATATTCCATGGACAAAACAACATTTTTGAAAACAAAACCTAACTATATTTGTTCTTCAAAAGAATATACACCGTGCTTGATTACCTTTTTCTGCATTCAGTATTATTAAGCATATCTTTGTAGGTAAACTTATTATGCATATCACAATATATACCAAAAAAAGGAATAAAATTATTGTCTTGAATGCCCTTACAATGATAGTTTTGGTATATTTCAAAAAAATGTCGCAATAAATAAATAAATCTCGTGAGGTTTTTCATTGAATCATGGCATCATGCTAAAGTTTTTTTTATCATGTAAAAAGAGGAGTGAGCTCACTTCTATTAAAGAAAGCAGGAAACAAAGTCAAAAGTACAAGTAAGAGAAATTACAAATGTCATCTTTCAACAATAGAAGGAAATTCACGAATAATATTAGAAAGATGATAGAACATAAACATAAGCTCTAACTTGGCTTTCACGCTGCATGTAAAGGGATCTCTCGTGGATAATTTTATTTTTGAAGACACGATTATATCATTCCCTCAATAAGAAGTAAACAATGCAATTCATGAACAATTTCAATAGCAACCCCAAGCTAGGAATGAATCACTAAAAAATGAATATATTCTAAAGAACCACAACAAGAAAAAGGACTATTAGCAATGCTAAAATGCGTCATTAATAGTCATAAAAGTGTCGCCAATGACATTAGTAGCGACGCGTAAAAAGTGTTGCAAAATTCACCGATAATAGTCCCATCGTAATTATTCATTAGCGACACAGTGTCGCTAATAGTACTAATAATAGCAATGCTTTTTTTTCGTCACTAATATTAGTTTTTTTGTGACGCTTGTTACAAAGCATCGCTAATAATAGAGTATTATTAGTGATATTTTTTAAGAGTTGCTAATACGATTACATATTTTGCAAAAAAAGTAAAAAATATTATTTATGATATTTTTTAAATGTCGTTAAAAATTGTTGTTAAAATTTTTTTAGCGACATTTAAAAAAACATGTCACTAATAAAATAAAAATCTTTTTCCATAATTAAGTGCCTCTAATAATATATTATTAGTAGCGCTTTTAAACAAGCATTGCTAGTAATATATTATTAGTGGCGCTATAACAACTATTGCTAATATAGATTTTATAAAAAATTTATTAGCAACGATTTTTTGCGTGCTAAAAAGAAAAAAATTTAAAAATTATTAGCGATACTTTTTAAAGCATAGCTAATGATATTTTTTTAAAAAAAATCCCGCCTCCCATCTTGTCTGCTCCTCCGGTAGTCAGGAGGGTTTATTTAAATTATAACCTTTAGACCCTATCTCTCTATTAGGGCTAGTCAGTTAAATCCCAGTCAAATCTCATCCATCTGCTCATACACTCGTACTAATTAGGTCACAGGGTTAAAGTCACATAGGTAGGTCAACTCACTAACCTAAAATGAACCCTTTGATTAAGTGGTATAATATCACCTTCCCAAACCTTTGGTTAGGATTCTACAGTTTCAATTGGCCAAGTTAACTAGGTTAACTGTGCAACCCATCATTCCCTGAATAAAATAGGAAAGTTTCCGTGTTGTTCCCCTAATGGTTGAGGGGTAAAATCTAAATTGTTGTCGTGATCCGGATTAAGTCAATGGTGAAAATTATACTCCAAAAATTAATCTATCAAAAGAGAATTCATCTAAATTTTTAGGGTGTTACACTAACCATGCTTAATGTTACCTCTCATGGTAACCATAGATGGAGCATGGTGGTGTCAGTCAATACCAAAAAAATTACAAAGGAAGTCTAGTTCATGTAAGGATGAAGAGATTTGGCAAGGTGGGTTTAGGTCGGGCCTACAATCAAAAAACAAGGAAGGAGAAGATAGGGGGAAAAGAAAGATGTGAGAAAAGAAAGACTGCATGCACCAAGTGGTGAAGGTCGGGTCTACTATCATCTTTTGACAATTTTTCATTCAATGCCAGTCTTTGGTTTACAATTTGTCAAATTGAAACAAGTCCTCAACATACTTCTCTTCACATGAAAACATATCACCTTCTTTTTGCTCAAATGGGTTTGAAACATGAAAGAAAGGGGAAGCAGATAAACTGTGAAACTTTTGATTTTCATGAGATATTTTTGCATGTTTTTATTAATCATGAAACTATTATTAGTTTACTTGATGGTCTTGTTTTGAGTTGGTCGACATCACTTTCGATGTGTCGATGTACTCCTTTGATTATGATAGTGCTACTCACTAATGCACCCAAGAAACAAGCAACAAATATAAATTTTAGATAAAATGGTTGGCCTGCCTTTTTGTAGGACTTGGGAGCAAAAATCACATGCAATTCAGTCATTCAGTTGGACCTATTTGGGCCCATTGGGCAATAACGGTCCAAGCTAGGAACGAATCAAGTGCGGGAGGCTTGTTAGCCCCTTAACTAGATGGATGCTGAAAGGGGGCGGCTACCCCCTTACTTGGCAGCAGACAGCCAAGTTTACTAGGCAACGGATAGCCTAGGCAGCCACTTTGGCACCGACAGATGCTGGGACAACGCGGGAGATGTTCTGGACGAGCTACTCGCCTTGCGGAGTAGGCTGAGTATGAGTCCTTACATGGGCAGGACTCTTTCAGCGAAGCTGGGCGCTGCTTGGACTGAGGGGAGGACTTCTAAGGCGAACAGGATTCACCTATGTTGGTTCGCTGCACTCCTAGTTTGAGTAGGAGTCCGGACAGCAGGTTCTTAGGATGAACATGACTCACATAGGCAGGCTGGTCACACTCCTAGGGCGGATGGGAGTCGGAGTGGCTGGTTTCCTTGGATTGACAAACTCTTGGAGGCAGCATGGCGCTGGACTTCTAGCAGAAGATGGACTCTTACAAGTTTCCTAATCTATGCTAGGGGCGGAATGCTTATGGGCTGAGAGTTGGTCAGGGTAAGGACTCTTGTATTGGGTGGGTTTTGTGCTCCTAGTAGCACTAGGACGGCCAGCTTCAGGCTGAGTCTATAAAAAGAGGAGAGCAGGGCAGCCATGGGTGATTGGTGGATGATTTTTCCTGCACAGGTAACCAGGGAGCAAGAAAGGAGAGCTCTCAGCCTGGTGGATCAGCCCTTGCCCTCTCCCTATCTTGTATTTTAGCAGACAGAAATATAGCTTGGGTTGACCCTTGCACCAAGTCGGACTTGTGTTGTTGTTTTGCTTGTGTTTCCCTTGCGCATACGAGTGGGAAGGGAAGAGAGTGGCTACTGGCTGCGCGGCATAGCCAGGCCATCACGTGTGCAAACGCTAGGCAAAGCTTCGTGCTCGTGACAACTTGCATAGTGATGAGGAGGTATACCAAGTGCCTCGCCACAAGTTCGGACAACATGGGTGACTTCTGTCACGAGAGCATCACAGGTTTACATGCCCATGAGACACGATGATATGGAAAATCAGTGTTGGGAGGTCAATTTGAAGATTGACATCCATGAATTCCATGAGGGGATATAACTCAAGGAGTTTCTCAATTGGGTTGCCAATGTAGAAGACATCGTCGATTTCAAAGAGGTTTTGGAGGACAAGGGTGTTCCCTTGGTATGACTTACTTTTGTGACCGAGCAGCAACATGGTGGCTACAAAATCAAATCCACCAGTGCGTGCCAAGGCAAGCTAAGGATCGTTGAATGGGAGAAGTTGAAGAAACACGAGACAAGACTTTCTAACCTACAACTTTACCAAAGTGTTGTATCAAAGATTTCAAGACCTACGGCAAGGGTCAAAGCCAGTGGATAAGTATGCCAAAGAATTCTATCAATTGATACACAAAAATGACTTAGCTGAATCAGAGGAATAACTTGTGTCTCGTTACATTTGAAGTATGCATCAAAATCTAAAGAGACCTTGAATTTGTTTCATACTTTTTCCTTGTTGAAGGTGTACTCTTGGGCTCTTTACTTGGAAAAGAAGCAAGGCCCTATTGGCCACTGCTTTGGGACACCTGGTGGCACTTCTCTAGCCACGTCAGTTGCCACTAATTCTGATAGTGTGCAGCGACTTCAAAGTTGGACCTCAAGGCACTCAAAACACCGCTAAGGCCTCTATAAGTGCTGCCCCAAAGTGCTTCAAATGTAGAGGAATGGATCATAGAGTAGTGGATTGTCCCCATAATAACCGGAATAGTAAAGGATTATTTACTGAATATGATGAGAATGATGAGCTTGATAATGTTGTTTTTTATTACACTAATCCTATATATGAGAAGAACAAAACAAAGAGATAGTGAAAGGTAATAATGGAGAAGCTTTAGTGACACGTTTCCTTTTTTTGTCACTAATTGGGTATTGAGGGTGATCGTTGGTTAAGGAACAACATATTTCACACTACTTGCACAATTTGAAACAAGGTTCATCATCTTGTGGTTGACTCAGGAAGCTATGACAATAATCTATTCAAAAGTTTACATTGAGCACTACACCCCATCCTCATCCATACACACTTTCTTGGCTAAAGAAAAGAAGTGAAGTAGAAGTTTCTAAATGTTGTTTAGTTCATTTCTCTAATGGTTTTATATATAAAGACAAGATGTGGTGTAATTTTGTTGTTATAGATGCTTGCCATTTGTTAATTGGACATCATTGGTAATATGATCAATGTATTATGCATGATGGACGAAAGAATACATATAGGTTTGTTTGGAATAACAAAAAAATTATTCTTATGTCTCATAAGTATGAAGTGGTTAAACCCCAAAATAACAAAGGGGTGACTCTTTTGTCTAGGAGAAGATTTATTAAGGAATTGAAAGAAGTTGATGTTGTATATGCTTTAGTTTTTAAGGAGGATAATAAAGGTGACAATATTCCCAAAGAGGTTAAACCTTTAGTGCATGAGTATAATGATATTTTTCCTATAGACCTACCTAACGGATTGTCATCCCTTAGAAGCATCCTATATCAAATTAACCTTGTGCCTGAATCTACACTACCTAATTGTCCCTATTATAAGATAATTCCCAAGGAGCATGAGGAGCTTTATCAACAAATCCTTATATTGTTGAGCAATGGACATATTAGAGAAAGTTTGAGTTTGTGTGTTATGTAAGCTTTGTTTACCCCAGAGAAAGATGGTAGTTGGAGTATGTGTGTGGATGGTAGAGTCATTAACAAGATTAATGTCCAGTACTACTTTTTTCTACTCCGCCTTAATGATTTACTTGATCAATTGAGTAGTGCTTCTATCTTTATTAAGCTGAATTTGAAAAGTGGTTATCATCAAATTAGACTCAGATTGGGTGGCGAGTGGAAGAAAGCTTTTAAAACAAGGGAAGGGTTATATGAGTTATTGGTTCTGCCTTTTACAATGTCAATTGCACCAAGAATAATCATGTGGGTGATGAACTAAGTTCTTCAACTATTTATTGACATATTTATGGTGGTTTATTTTAATGATATACTTATACATATTTCTGATATTGACTCTCACTTGCAACATCTACAAGATGTTTTAGTTATTCTTCGCATGGATAGACTTTTTGCGGCTATCAAGAAATATTCTTTTACATGGTATTCTATACTCTTCTTTAGGTATGTGGCCTCAAAGGATGGGATAGTTGTGAATAAGAGCAAGGTTGATGTTGTGAAGCAATGGCCAAAACCTACTCATATACGTAAAGTACGAAGTTTCCATAGGTTAGCTTCTTTCTATTTAAGGTTTATTCCTCATTTTAGTACCATTATGGCTCTAATTATTCATTGTACAAAGTTAGGTTCTTTTGTTTGGAATGATGAAGTTGAACGTGTTTTTGTTCTTATTAAAGAAAAACTTATTTTAGCACCCGTGTTAGCCTTACCAAACTTTGTCAAACCTTTTGAGTTACATTGTGATGCTTTAAAGGTTGGTATTGGGGATGTGATAAGTATGAAATATTTATCTATTTTATATGTCTTTTTACCTTATTTGCTAATATAGATTAGGTTAATTAAGAGTTAGTTATAGTTTATTTAGATTAAGATAAAAATTAGAATTTTAGTTTAATTATTAATAATTATGTAGTTATTAGTAGTTTAGACATGTATTTAAATCAAGTTGGAATTTTAGTTACTTTCTACATGTCTAAAGTATGATATTTTATATTTTGTAGGTAAAGTGCGCTTATCGAGGTACTTGGACGATGTTTGGAATAGTTTAAAATAGTCTTGGCATGCTTTAAAGTGATTTAGACAACTTTTCGGAGTTATAAACAAGTTGGAAAATAATATAGACATGAAGAAAAGCTTAATGAACAAAATATGAAATGTCCAGAAAAACTGTCCAGATTGCAAAAACACTGTAGCCGTTCGAACGGGGTCACTTACCGTTCGATAAGGATAACGTGATTTGGAAGCAAAACTCAGTTTAAGCGTTCGAACGGGCATGCAGGGCGTTCGAACGGCATAACATGTAGTTTCCTAGTTTTACCCAATTTCCAATCATTTTCATATTGGACTTCTTCCTACGGATCTTATGCCTATAATAAGACATATTTGGCTTGAAACCAGAGGATTGTAGTAGATTTTATGAAGAGAAAAAGGAAGAAGAAGATGGAAAAGAACTGAAAGCTTTTAATGGAGATTCAAGTGCTTTCTTCTACAATGGAAGGCTAAATTTCTCTTTTACTTAGGAGTTGATGAAGCTATAGATAAGTTTCAGTTTTTTTTCTTTTTAATTTAGATCTCAGTTGTGAATGATGACAATTGTATGATAAGGTTTTCCTTTTTAATGGAAGAGTTTTTAATGTTTATTCAAGTCTATGTTTATTTATTGTCTTGTAGATGATAGATTGATGTGGTTTTGATATTTGCATTAATTCTAATTTCTGTGATTTAGATGAGATGGTCATACAATAGTTTTAATGTTTAGATAATTAATGACTTGGATGAGTTATACTAAGATTAGACGGATCATGCCTATAGCTAGTTTAGTGTAGATGATCCGTGCTATTGTCAAAGATAGTTCATGTCATGAAATTTAATTAATAATTCTTTCTGATGTAATTCTAGCTTGTAGCTGAGAATACTTGTTCATATTCACACTAGATTTAAATTAAAAGTTAAGGAATTGTTATGGTTCTATAGTGGATTCAATTTCCTAAGTAAATTTCATCATATTAATCTCTTATTTTTAAACTAGTTGATTCCTTTCTTTTGCTTAATTTAAGTTTAAGTTCTTTCTACTTTTTATTCAGCAAATTCCGCTTTAGATTTAGTGATAATTCATCCATACCTGAGGTTCAACAACCCTTAAATACTTATCCTAGTACAATTACCTTGTACACTTGCAAAGGGTTTAATTATAAACGATCAAGTTTTTGGCGCCGTTGCCGAGGACGGTGTTGATTTGTTACTAAATTAGTATTAGGATAATTCTAGATACTTTAGTTTCAGTTTACTTTAGTTTTTATGTTAATTCTTAGTTTCTTACTTTCTTTTAATTTGCTCTTGTAGGTGGAGTTGAAGACTGTGCTTTTTGGCTCTTTACACTTGTGGCCACAAGTGGACATTGGCAAGCATAGTGCTTCTCTTCGGTTTGCAAGATCCTTTTCCCTTTTTATTCTTTTTCCTTAGTTAGTTTTTACTTATTCCTCCCCTTTTTACACTTAAAATTGTGTGGTGTGTTTGTGGTGTATGCGTGGTCGTCGCTCCTTACTCCCCCGATTAGTACCATTTGACCCTGAGCCTGAGCGAACATCTATGAGAGCTGAGTTGCCCTCGACCTACATCCCTACACCCCCAAACTCACCCACCAATTCCTCCTCCCACACTACTTCTACCCTCATCATGATTGATCATCAGTTAGTAGATGCACCACTTAACCACTTAAAGCTCGAAGGGAGTATTACACTCCTAATGAGTACACCTCACCTTCATGCATTAGGTTGCCAGCGGTTGCTGCTCAAAATTATGAGATTAAGCCCAATGTTATTCAAATGCTTCCATCCTTTTATGGGCTTAATAATGAAAACCCGTATAGGCACCTAGATGACTTCTTGGAAATATGCACAACTTTTAAGCTCTCAACTTTAACCGATGAAGGTATTAAACTTTGCTTTTTTCCTTTCATATTGAAAGATAAGGCTAAGGAATGACTTCACTCATTAAAGCCAAACATTATCACAACATGGGCCCAAATGCAACAAGAGTTCCTCAAAAAGTACTTCCCCATAGGTAAGACCAACCAAATGAGAAAGGTCATAACCACTTTTGCCCAACTTCCCACTGAACAGTTCCATGAGAGTTGGGATAGACTTAAGGACCTTCTTAGGAGGTGTCCTCATCATGTTGTCCCTAAGTGGCAATTAGTGCAACATTTTTATGAGGGTCTTACTGAACAAAACCGCCATCTTGTTGATGCAAGTTGTGGGGGTACCTTCTTGTTAAAAAATGAAAATGAGGCATGAAAACTTATTGAGGACTTGAGTGAAAATTCTCTTCAACATGCTGCGTTGAATAGAAATGAGAGTGGATTATCTACCTTGAATAATGCCCCCTCTAGGGGTGGCTTGTATGAAGTCAAAAACCCATTAGATCTCTCCTCCAAAGTTGATACTTTGAGTAGGAAGCTAGACCTTCTTATGACTTCAACCCATCAGCCCACTCCCTCTACTCAAGATGCATGCACAATATGCCTTAGCCCAGCTCATACTATCATGGAGTGCCCCTCTACCTCTCAATTTCCTAAACTTGTCTAAGATCATGTGAATGCTACCCAATCCTTCCCTAGGGCTGAGAACAATCCATTTTCAAACACATATAACCCTGGGTGGAGGAATCATCCTAACTTTTCCTGGCGAGCACAAAACCAAGGGGTTATAGGTAACCAACCCCCTAGGCAACCATTCCAAGTCCTACCAGCCTCTATCCACCAACCTCAAGTGCAACCTCCATATGTCCAACCTAGTAGGAGTTCAAGTTTTGAAGAGAAGGTCTTAACTGCATTACAAGAGCTTCAATCTCAATCCCAACTCCTCCACTCTCACACACAATCTATAGCAAAGTTAGAAGCCCAAATTGGACAACTAGCTAATGTTATTAACAAGAGAGAGATGGGGACATTACCAAGTCAACCCCTACCAAACCCTAAACGTCAATTTCATGTAGAGGGAGCTCCTCCCTCTAATGAACAAGTGAATTCCATAATGACCTTGAGGAGTGGGAGGATTGTTGACAAGAGTGTTGAGGGGACACCAGTGACAGATGATAGGAGTGAGGAGTTAGAGAGGGCAGCCCCTAATGAGCCTCAAGTAGAAGTTAGTGCACCACATGAGAAGGAGTTTGTATCTCCTTCCCCTTCCTCAGAGCCACAGTCTAAGGCCACTTCCAAGGGATCTTATATCCCTAGAGCACCTTTTCCTCAGTGTCTTGACATGGCCCCACTATTTAGAAAGAACACAGCTAGGACTGATGAGATTCTTGAGACTTTCAAACAAGTCAAAATTAATCTCCCCCTCTTAGAAGTCATTAAGCAAGTCCCTGCTTATGCTAAGTTCCTCAAAGACCTATGCACTCATAAGCGTAAATCCAATACCCATGTGTCTAAGAAGGTCTTTCTCACCGAGCAAGTAAGCTCTCTATTGAAGTTTGACACCCCACCTAAGTATAAGGACCCTGGAGTACCCACTATTTCTTGTATCATAGGCGATCACTCTATTCATAGAGCCCCCCTTGACCTTGGTGCGAGTGTCAATCTACTCCCTTACTCGGTGTATGAGAAATTAGGGTTAGGTGAATTGCAGCCTACATCAGTTACCTTGCAGCTAGCTGACCGTTCTGTACGTAAACCTCGAGGAGTCATTGAGGATGTCTTAGTGAAGGTTGACCGGTTCTTTTTCCCTGTTGATTTTATTGTCTTAGATATGGAAACCGGTGCCAACCCCACATATCAGATTCCTATCATTCTAGGTCGCCCATTCCTTGCCACAGCTAATGCAAGCATAAATTGTAGGACGGGGGTAATGGAGATGACTTTTGAGAACATGAAAGTGCAACTAAATATTTTTGATGTGTCTAACCATTTGCCTACAACTTCTAATATTGAATGTTTTATGGTAGACAATTTTAGATTTGATGCTTACGATAGAGGTCCATCTTTTGTAGCATTAGCCCATAATCAAGTCATGTCTTCTAATTTTTCTGCATCATCTTTTTGGAGACTTAAGAGAAGAGCCAATGCTAATATCTACCAATTGCCCTGATATATTTGAGCATGTTGGCAATGTCTGGCTGAAGACAATAAACTTAGTGCTTCTTGGGAGGCAACCCATGTTTTTGATATATTTCTTTTCCTTTTGTTTATTTTCTTTGCTTCATTTAGGCTTTATTTACTTATTTTCTCAGTTTTTTTCTCATTATAGTTTTTCTTCTTTTATGGGATATAATACTTTAGGTTTAGGAGAATGCTCATCACTTATATTTATTTTTTTCTCCAATCCTATGTACTTCACTTTCAAATTAGTGGAATAGTTATGCTTTCAGGTGATATCTTTCCCTCTCTTACTTATTCTTGTCATTGTAGTATATATTTTCTTTAACATTGAGGACAATGTTTAGTTTAGGTTTGGGGGTGTAGAAAGATATTTTTATTTTTATTTCTTATTTTTCTTTTAGGATGTTTTAGAGTATTTTTTTATTTTTCTTTTGTTTACTTTTAAGTGGTTTTTATTGTTTATTTTCTTTTAAAAGTATATGTCTGTTTTTAAAGAGATCAATTTCATGAAGAAAGTTCAAGTAATTAATTAAGTGATGAAAATGATCAAGTGAGTAATTTCTATTTTATTTTCTTTATCTTGGCTAATTGTGCTTATATTTTTAAATCACATTTCACACACTTGAAACTTGTAGGAATATAATTTTATGATTGATTACTTGTAATCTTAGTAGGATATCTTTAACTGAGCATATATTTTTGAAAACTTGGCAGTTGAGTAATTTTTAATATTTTATGATAGATCTTTATGCTTAGTTTTTATTTGAAAAAAAATGGGATAAGTGTGTATATAAAAAAAAGAATGAAAAAAAATGATGAAAAAAAAATTGAAAAAAATAGATTGATTGAAAAAAAAATTGATGAAAAAAATATATAAAGGTTTGTTTCTCTTTTTATTGAGTAACCGGACCTTGTGCCTAGGCAAGTATAAGGGATCGCGTCAAAAGGTGAAAAGTTAAGATAAATTCTTTTATGCCTTACTTGGTTTTGTAGCCTTTATAGTTCGAGTTATTAAGCCTGAGGGGTGTTTCAACACCTAGTGCCTTGAGCAAACTGGATTAGGGACACTAGCCTAACACTTGTTACATGGACTATTTAGAAAGTTTAATAGAACTAAGTATTACACAAGTCATATTTTGATATATATTATACTCTTATTCCCTGAATTTAATTAAAATTTGAAGGTTATTAAATGAAGGTTTATTATGAGATGCTAAGGATGAAAGATTGTCATTGTTATATTTTTGAGTTAATCAACTTTAATGAGTTTGGTTAATGGGTCACATAAGATATGCTTGTTAATAAAGAATGAAATTTTATGACTACAAAGTTTTTACACTTTATGTTTTTGAAATGTATATATGTAGTTGCACAATTATTTCTAAGATGGGGTTATAGAATGGATTATTCCTTACCTTAAAGTGATCAGATCTTAATTGTTTACTTGTTTCAAGTATTTGTGGTTGGTTCTTTTTAAAAATAGTTATATGTTTTTAAGAGAAGATTATTTTTCAAATTTTTATTTTCTTGTTTGTTTGTTTTTTTAGGTTTAGATATTTGTGGGTATCATTACTGCAAACCCTCACGAGACACAACTCGTCTAACTAGGGACACCTAGGGGTTTAAAGGCTTGTTGCATACGCTAAATGCAATCGTGATTCCCTACGAAAGTGGCATTTATTTTTTTTTCTAGATTAGTTGTTTTATTTTGTTTTTGTTTTGCTTGAGGACTAGCAAAATATAGGTTTGGGGCTATTTGATAAGTATGAAATATATATCTATTTTATATGTCTTTTTACCTTATTTGCTAGTATAGATTAGGTTAATTAAGAGTTAGTTATAGTTTATTTAGATTAAGATAGAAATTAGAATTTTAGTTTAATTATTATTAATTTTGTAGTTATTAGTAGTTTAGACATGTATTTAAATTAAGTTGGAATTTTAGTTACTTTTTACATGTCTAAAGTATGATATTTTATATTTTGTAGGTAAAGTGCGCTTATCGAGGTACTTGGACGATGTTTGGAATAGTTTAAAATAGTCTTGGCATGCTTTAAAGTGATTTAGACAACTTTTCGGAGTTATAAACAAGTTGGAAAGTAATATAGACATGAAGAAAAGCTTAATGAACAGAATATGAAATGTCCAGAAAAACTGTCCAGATTGCAGAAACACTGTAGCCGTTCGAACGGGGTCACTTACCGTTCGATAAGGATAATGTGATTTGGAAGCAAAACTCAGTTTAAGCGTTCGAATGACATAACGTGTAGTTTCCTAGTTTTACCTAATTTCCAATCATTTTCATATTGGACTTCTTCCTACGGATCTTATGCCTATAAAAAGACATATTTGGCTTGAAACCAGAGGATTATAGTAGATTTTATGAAGAGAAAAAGGAAGAAGAAGATGGAGAAGAACTGAAAGCTTTTAATGGAGATTCAAGTGCTTTCTTCTACAATGGAAGGCTAAATTTCTCTTTTACTTAGGAGTTGATGAAGCTATAGATAAGTTTCAGTTTTTTTTCTTTTTAATTTAGATCTCGGTTGTGAATGATGACAATTGTATGATAAGGTTTTCCTTTTTAATGGAAGAGTTTTTAATGTTTATTCAAGTCTATGTTGATTTATTGTCTTGTAGATGATAGATTGATGTGGTTTTGATATTTGCATTAATTCTAATTTCTGTGATTTAGATGAGATGGTCATACAATAGTTTTAATGTTTAGATAATTAATGACTTGGATGAGTTATACTAAGATTAGATGGGTCATGCCTATAGCTAGTTTAGTGTAGATGATCCGTGCTATTGTCGAAGATAGTTCATGTCATGGAATTTAATTAATGATTCTTTTTGAAGTAATTCTAGCTTGTAACTGAGAATACTTGTTCATATTCACACTAGATTTAGATTAAAAGTTAAGGAATTGTTATAGTTCTATAGTGGATTCAATTTCCTAAGTAAATTTCATCATATTAATCTCTTATTTTTAAACTAGTTGATTCCTTTCTTTTGCTTAATTTAAGTTTAAGTTCTTTTTACTTTTTATTCAACAAATTCCGCTTTAGATTTAGTGATAATTCATCCGTCCCTGAGGTTCGACAACCCTTAAATACTTATCTTAGTACAATTACCTTGTACACTTGCAAAGGGTTTAATTATAAACTATCAGGATGTCCTAAGTCAAGTGGGTTGTCTAATTGCTTATTTAAATAAAAAATTATTAGGAGCACGAGGATGGTATAATACTTATGATGTTGTCTAATCGATTCGTTGTTGGAGGTATTATTTGATTTACGCAGAGTTTATTCTTTATTCTTATTATTTTGCTATAAAGCATATTAATAGCCTGGAGAAATTGTCTGCTAGACATACACAATGTGTATCATATTTGTAGAAATTTACTTTTCTGCACAATCACAAGTATGGAGTTCAAAACAGGGTTGCAGATGTTATGAGTCGTCGAGCATGTTTTACTTACTAGTATGCATACTCATGTGTTAGTATTAAAAGAAAAAAGACTATTAACACTTTTAAGCATCATTAATGACTATTAACAATGCTTAAAAGGCTTCGCTAAATGCATCGCAAAAAGTCTCATCACAAACGCTCATTTTCAATGTAGATGAAATAGCGACAATTTTACTTTTTGTTGCCAATTGGAAATTTTTTGCGATGCTTTTTAAAACACTACTTATAATATATTATTAGTGACGCTTAATAAAATATCGCTAATATAAAAATATTTTACACAAAATAAAAAAATCTTATTAGAGACGCTCTTTTGTGCGTCACTAATAAGAAAAAATAAAATTTTTTATTAGCAATGCTTTTAAAAGCTTTGGTAATAAGAAAAATAATTTAAAAAATTAATAATAACCTTATTAGCGACGCTTTTAAAAGAGTTGCTAATAGAGAAATTATTTTTAAAACAATAACTTCACTTATTAGTGACGCTTTACGCTTTAAAAAGCTTCACTAATAACCTAAAAAATGAAAGAGGGGCGACAGACTCCTTCGATAGCTAGAAGGGAGTGGGGGGGAGTAGGGGAGGGGGAAGGGGGAAGAACAAGGGAGAAGTGGGGGGATGTAGCCGGGGTGAGGAAGAGGGGGTGGAGCCATATCTGGTGCAAATTTCTCCTTCCCAGGCACTAGTGGGGCAGTGGGAGGAGGAAAACATGGGTCAGGGAAGGGGGGCAGCTCCAGAATCTAGTGGCACTTTCTCCGCCCCCAACGCTTGGAAGCAGGGGTGAGCTAGGGGGGGAGGAAGGAGTATGGGTGCCAGCCACAGAGCTAGGAGGAAGGGGAGACAGTGGGCGAAGAGGGGGAGAGGCACCGGTAGTGGAGTCAGATTTGGGGCCCCTCCACCTCCGACAGTGGGGAGGGCAGCAATGGAAATGACGTGAGGGGAGGGGAGCCATGCCGGAGAGAGGCTGAACATAGGTCAAATTGTGGCTGACGACGAGGGCCAGACAGGGGCAGACAACGGGGGCTCAACGAGGGAGGAGGGAACATGAAGGGGGCTGGATAAATAAGCGCATGCGAAATTTTGCCTACACACAGAAATTTTGGCCGTGTGGGCAAAATTTTACCCGCCTGCACAAAATTTTACGTATGAGCGAAATTACGCATGTGGTTTACCATTTGCAACACTTCTGCTCAAGCGTCGCTAATGTAAACTTCATCCACGTGAATTGTGAACAGTTAACATTTGCGATGCTTCTATAGAAGCGATGCAAATAGTACTATATTTGTGATGCTTCTACATACGCGACGCAATAAGTAATCCTATTAGCGACGCATAAGTAGAAGTGTTGTAAATTGTAGCCAATTTGCAACACTTCTGATGAAGCGTCGCTAATAGTACACATTTATTTTTAAAAAACAACTTTCTTTTATTCCTCTCTCTCTCTTCACTCTCTTTCTCTTCTCCCTTTTCTCTCTCTCCCTTCTCTCTCTCTCCCTTCTCTCTCTCCCTTCTCTCTTCCTCTTTTATCTCCTTTCTCTCTCTCACTCACTTTTCTTTCTACCTTCTCCCTCTCTCTAGCTTCTCTCTCATTCTCCTCTTTGTCTTTCTATTCTCTCTCTCTCCTCTCTCTCCCTCCTATCTCTAGCTTCTCTCCCTTCCCTCACTATCTTCTCTCCCTCCCTTCTCTCCTCTCTCTTCCTTCACTCCTCCCTCTCTCTCTCCCTCTCTCCCCCTTTCTTCTCCCTCTTTGCTTCTCTCTCCCTCTCTCCTCTCTCTCTATCCTCTCCTCTCTTCTTTCTCTCTTCTCCTCTCTCCTCTCTTTCTACCCTCTCTTCTCTCCACTCTCTCTCTCTCCTCATCCTCTCTATTTCCACCTCTCTCTCACGCGCGTCAATGTGTACCCCGACTTTTAGGAGAAGAGGTAAGATAATAAAGGAATTTAATTTTAATTATTTATAATTTTTATTATATATTATATTTTTATAAAAATAAAAATAAAATAAAATATATTGTATTAGCGATGCATAGGAATATGTGTCACTAATACCCTAGGTATTTGTGACACATACTTATATGCATCGTAAATACCTAGGGTATTAGTGATACATATTCTTATGCGTCACTAATATATCTTATTTTATTTTACGTTTATTATTTTTAAAATATAATATATAACAAAAAAAATTAAAAATATAAAATTAAATAATATGCACTCTCCCCTCTCCTCCTCCCACTGGAGTTTAGTGACTTTCCCGCTCGCCCTATTTTGGTCATTGTCAAATTTCTTATATTTGCATCTACTCTTTCTCTCTCTATCTCTCTCTCCTCTGTCTCTCTCCTCTCTCTTTCTTGTCTCTCTCTGTCTCTCTCATGTGGGTTAGCATGACGTCACGGAGGCTCCCCGGAAATACCTATCGCGCAGCACTCGCAAGGCCAAATAGCCGAGCAAGTAAGCAATTCTTCGTCAAGGTCATGGCCTCGTGCCATTCGACTAAGCGTCAAACCTGCAAAGCCGAGCAACAAACCCATCTTCAGGGCGGATGTGCGAATGTGGTGGGACATTTCCCAAGCAAGTTGGCTGGAGGGGACACCTCCTTGCGATGCACGGATCCAACTTAGACAACTCGGACATCCGACCATCTAAGCCAAGTGCATGCAGGGGTCTTTGTATCCAACATGGCCATAAGGCTGGACGGCCGCCCGATAGGTCGGAGAGCCCCTCTCCCTACAAACGAGGCTCCTGGCATGATAGCTAGAAATACAACAAGCCTTCATAGCCATCCAATACAACCGGTTGCAAGGTAAGGTATCGTACTAACAACTTTGTCATTTTAACTCACTATGTCCCCCCTATATAGCATAAGAGATTTTTCCTAGTTTGCCAGAGTGGAAGCCAAAGTAGTTGTACAGTCATGGTTTCACCAAAGTTTGCCAAACAGCCCAAAAACGCTCAAAGGGACTCTCCAACACTATTTAGGGGGCAAGGGACATCTTAAGAAATCAAATATGTGCTAGACGACTATGTATTCCAACATAGCTAACTATGTGTGCGCATCGTTGCATGCATTCTGCACAACGTTGCAAGCCTTCCCCGCAACGCCTGTATACATGGTGTGCAACACTATAGGTAATTTTTGCAATGCATACACACCTAGAATATAACACTTCCACATGTGTGTGCACCCCAACACGTTACACGAATAGTCATCTTCGCTACCCCATGACAATGAGCCCTAGCTCTAAGAAAAAGAGGTGAGAGAGTAGGGAAATTTAATTTGAATTTTTTGAGATTTGTTATTACATATAATATTTTTTAAATAATAAAAATAGAATAAAATATATTAATGACTCATATGAATATTCGTCGCTAATATCCTGAGTATGAGTTGCAAATACCTATGATGTTAGTGATGCATATTCATCAGCATCACTAATACCTTCTATGCTATTTTATTTTACTATTTTTAAAATTTAATATATAATAAAAAATCTTTAAAAATTAAATTCTCATGCTCTCTTCCATCTCCTTTCCTGTCAGAGTCCTATGGCTTTCCCGCTTGCCCTATTTTGGTCAGTATCAAATTTCTTATATTCACGTTTACTCTCTCTCTTCATTTATTTCTCAATCCTCTCTCTCTATCTTCTCTCTCCCCTCTTCTCTCTCTCACGAATGTCAGCGTGAGCCTTAGCTCTGAGAAGGAGAGGCGAGAGAGTAGGGCAATTTAATTTCATTTTTTTATTTATTTTTATTATATATTATATTTTAAAAATAAAATAAGAAGTATTAGCGACACATAGTAATATATTTTGCTAATACCCCAGGTATTTAATTTAAGATTTTATATTTTTTATTATATATATTATTTTAATTAAAAATTATGTAGTTTTTACGACGCTTAGACATATGCATCACAAATACTATACTCATGTGTTGTAAATAGCCTATATTTTATTTAATTTATGTTTTATTTTTTAAAATATATAATTTAATATATAAATGCATACGATGTTGTTATGTAAAAAAATAAAATAATTTATATATTTCGGTTATGTGAGTTCTGGCTTTGACAACTATCGCATCGAGATTCGACAGTGCATGAGGGCATGCATCTTGCCTATCTAATATTTAAGTGTGTCATTTAATTTTTAATATAATATTATGTTTTTTAATATGTATTATATTTTTAATATAATAAAAATAAATAAAATAAGTGGTATTAGCGATGCATCAGAATACATGTCACTAATACCCTAGGTATTTGCAGCACATACTTATATGCATTGCAAATACCTAAGGTATTAGTGATACATATTCTTATGCGTAGCTAATATATCTTATTTTATTTTACATTTATTGTCTTTAAAAAATAATATATAATAAAAAATATAAAAATATAAAATTAAATAATATGCTCTCCCCCCTCTCCTCCTCCCACCGGAGTTTAGTGACCTCCCCGCTCGCCCTATTTTGGTCATTGTCAAATTTCTTATATTTGAATCTACTCTTTCTCTCTCTATTTCTCTCTCCTCTGTCGCTCTCCTCTCTCTTTCTTGTCTCTCTCCCTCTCTCTCATGCGGGTTAGTGTGATGTCACGGAGGCTCCCAGGAAACACCTATTGTGCAGCACTCGCAAGGCCAAATAGCCAAGCAAGTAAGCAATTCTTCGTCAAGGTCGTGGCCTCGTGCCATTCGACCAAGTGTCAAGCCTGCGAAGCAGAGCAACGAACCTGTCTTCAGGGTGGACATGTGAATGTACCGGGACATTTTCCAAGCAAGTTGGCTGGAGGGGGACACCTCCTTGTGATGCACAGATCAAACTTAGACAACTCAGACATCTGAACAATCCATCTAAGCTAAGTGCATGCAAGGGTCTTTGTATCCAACACGGTCATAAGGCTGGACGGACACCCGATAGGTCAGAGAGCCCCCTCTCCCAGCGGATGGGGCTCCTGGCATGATAACTAGCAATACAACAAGCCTTCATTGTCATCCAATACAACCGGTTGCAAGGCAAGGTATCGTACTAACAACTTTGTCATTTTAACTCACTATGTCCCCCCTACATAGCATAAGAGATTTTTCCCAGTCTGCCAGAGTGGAAGCCAAAGTAGTTGTACGGTCATGGTTTCTCCAAAGTTTGCCAAACAGCCCGAAAATGCTCCAAGGGACTCTCCAACACTATTTAGGGGGCAAGGAACATCTTAAGATTTCAAATATGTGCTAGACAACTGTATCCCAACATAGCCAACTATGTGTGCGCATCGTTGCATGCCTTCCCCACAATGCCAGCATACATGGTGTGCAACACTATAGGCAATTTTTGCAATGCATACACACCTAGAATATAACACTTCCACACGTGTGTGCACCCCAACACGTTACACGAATAGTCCGCTTCGCTACGCCATGACAGTGCACCCAAGCTCTAAGAAAGAGAGGTGAGAGAGTAGGGAAATTTAATTTGAATTTTTTGAGAATTTTTATTATATATTATATTTTTAAAATAATAAAAATAAAATCAAATATATTAGCAACTCATATGAATATTCGTCGCTAATACCCTAAGTATGTATTGCAAATACCTAGGGTATTAGCAATGCATATTCATCAGCATCACTAATACCTTCTATGCTATTTTATTTTACTATTTTTAAAATTTAATACATAATAAAAAATCTTTAAAAATTAAATTCTCACGCTCTCTCCCATTTCCTTTCCTACCAAAGTCTTGTGGCTTTCCCGCTTGCTCTATTTTGGTCATTATCAAATTTCTTATATTCATGTTTACTCTCTCTTCATTTATTTCTCTCTCCTCTCTCTCTCTATCTTCTCTCTCCCCTCCTCTCTCTCTCACAAATGTCAGCGTGAGCCCCAGCTCTTAGAAGGAGAGCTGAGAGAGTTGGGCAATTTAATTTTACTTTTTAGTTATTTTTAGTATATATTATATTTTAAAAATAAAATAAGAAGTATTAGCGACACTGTAATATATTTTGTTATAACCCTAGGTATTTAATTTAAGTTTTTATATTTTTTATTATATATTTATTTTAATTAAAAATTATGTAGTTTTTACGAAGACATATGCATCACAAATACTATAATCATATGTGTTGTAAATAGCCTATATTTTATTTAATTTATGCTTTATTTTTAAAATATATAATTCAATATATAAATGCATACAATGTTATTATGTAAAAAAATAATAATTTATATATTTTGATTATGTGAGTTCAAGCTTTGAGAACTGTCGCATCAAGATTCGACAGTGCATGAGAGCATGCATCTTGCCTATCTAATTATTTAAGTGTGTCATTTAATTTCTATCATGACATCCCATAGTGTTGGGGTTAGCATTGATGTTCATGAGCCTAGCCCCGCAATACGGGAATGAAAATATTAATTTATATTTTAAAAATAATTATATATTATGTATTTATATATTAAATAATATATTTTAAAATAAAAATATTTTTTAAATAAAATTTAGGTATTTGTGAAGCGTAGGTCTATGCATCCCAAATATCCTAAGGTATTTGTGATGTATAGCCCTATGTGTCGCAAATACCGTATATTTTATTTAATATATATTCTATTTTATATAATAATTTATTTAATATATAAATATATACTATATTATTAGTTCTAAAAATTAAAATAATTTATTTATTCCTAGTTGTATGAGCTTAGGCTTCGAAAACAATGACATCAAGATTAGACTCCGCAAGGGGGTATGCATCCTTCATGTTCAATGAGTTATGTGTATTATCCAATTTCTAACCTAGTCCAGTACATACGAGAATAAAAAAATTAATTTATATTTTTTAATAATTATATTAAATATATATATATATATATATTAAATAATTTATTTTAGAATAAAAAATATATTAAATAAAATTTGGGCATTTGTGACACATAAGCCTATGCATCACAAATACCCTACTGTATTTTAGACACATGGCCCTATGTGTTGCAAATACCCTATATTTTATTTAATATATATTTATATTTTAAAATATATTATTAATATATATACATATTATACTATTACTTAAAAAATAAAATAATTTATTTATTCCTAGTTGTGTGAGCTTGGGCTTTGAGAACTGTTGAATCAAGATTCGACAGCACATTTAGGCATGAATCCTTCATGTTCAATGAGTTATGTGTACCGTCCGATTTTAAACCGATGTCCCACAAAGCTGGGGATGACACTAGCATGCATGAGACTAGTCTTGCACACACAAAAATAAAAATATTAATTTATATTAAATAAAATTTGCGTATTTTTGACACAAAAGAGTATGTGTTATAAATACCCTAGTTTATATGTGACGCATAGAGCTATGCAACTCAAATACCCTATATTTTATTTACTGTATATTTTATTTTTTAAAATATATTAGTTATTATATAAATACACACTATATTATTACTAAAGAACTTAAAATAATTTATTTATTCTTGGTTGTGTGAGCTAGGGCTTTGAGAACTGTTGGATCTAGATTCGACGACACACGGGGGTATACATGCTTTCTATCCAAGGAGTTATGTTCGTTGTCTAATTTCTAATCGATATCCCATGGAGTCGAGGTTGGCACTCACATGCCTGAACCTAGTTCCTCACAAATGTGAATGAAAACATTAATTTACAATTTTAAAATAATTATATATTGTGTCTTTATATATTTAATAATATATTTTGGAACGAAAGCATATATTAAATAAAATTTTGGTATTTGGGACGCATAAAGGGTATGCGTCCCAAATACCCTTAGGGTATTTTGAATGCATAGCCTTATACGTCCCAAATACCCTAAGGTATTGGTGACAGTTTTGTCCAAGCACTGCAAATACGTCTTCTAATTGCAATGCTTAAACATAATTAAGTGTCGTAAATAGTGAAGAAACAAATTTTGGTTCATATTTAAAAAATAATAATAGTATTGAAAATGCTTTTATAAAGGTGTTGCAAATAGTGGTTATATAAATGCATCGCAAATACTATTACCCATTTGTGACATTTAATTATAAGTGATGCAAATAATGAATAATTTTTTTTAAGATAAATAAATATAGTATTTGTGGCACTTTCGTTTAAGCTTTGCAAATAGTGGTACTATTTGCGATGCTTAAACAAAAGTGTAACAAATATGTATACTATTTGCAAATATTAAGCGTCACAAATAGTAGTGTTTTTGCTACGCTTTTTTAAGGGCAGAAAAATGCAATTTTTAGAGATGTTTTTTTGTTGCAATACTTCTAAAGGTTTCGTAAAAAGTTCTTTTTATTTGTAACGAAGAAAAGGGGGAAAGGGCACAATAAGGTAGGGAGGGAGAAGTAACCCATCAACTCCGGAAACTTCCTCAATTATAGGGTTTCCTCTTTTATCCTCCAATTAGGATTTCATATTTGATTTGAAACAAAATTGAAAATAATCCCCAATCAACTTTTCTTCCATTGTGGGCTAGCACATCTCGGTACATCCTAGTCCAATTAATTAACTAAACCTCTAATTACTGTAACCCAAATCCAAGTCTTTCTCAAAGTAATAAAATAAAATAAATCAAATCAAAGGTTTGGTGTTACATACCCCGCCATCCGCTAAAACATGTGTGTTGTTAGATTGAAATACCGCGGCGCACAAT
The DNA here is from genome assembly GCA_035235625.1 of Saururus chinensis. Taxonomy (NCBI): domain Eukaryota; kingdom Viridiplantae; phylum Streptophyta; class Magnoliopsida; order Piperales; family Saururaceae; genus Saururus; species Saururus chinensis. The sequence goes on from CP141142.1 coordinate 37,687,489, forward strand.
GTTCTATCATAATCGTAATATTAAATTATGTATTGCTGCTCATATTAACTATTTGAGCATGTCTAGCCAAAGTTGTAGCTTGAGTGAGACCATGATTCGATAGCCAAAACCATGATCTAATGGCGAGAGAGCTTTAGCTCACTGAAGCCACAACATTGGCTAGTTTTTTCCTAATATTTTCATATTTAAATAACAATTGCTTAAGAGGCTGATGAACAATATCAAATACGACCTTAAAAAACTTAGCTTCACACAACTTTCTAGTCTCTTTTCACCTTGAACACTAGTTTTCTTTTTCGCCTTATTATAATGAATTTGTACGATAGTCTAAACATCATCAATGCACCATTAATCCAAGCAACAACTTTTCTAATTTTATCAAGTTCATCAATTTGTGAATAGCAATTTCGACAAACTCAAGTTCTCAAGTTCTTTATTGTAACTACCGACTGATCGATCAGTCCTCAAGTTTGATGATCAGTATGTTTTATGATATAAACTCAACAACACATGAAATACATGGAAAATTATATTTTGTCAGAGTTTGGTGGAGGTAGTGACATGGTGGCAACCATAGCCACAAAACAACTCACTCCTAGATTTGGCTATTGCGTGGGCAATGGCAGTGACTTTATGCGGGCTAGATGGTAGTGGTTGTGGTGAGGTAGCTGCATAGCAATCAGGGTGGTGGTGGTCGACAACAACGTGGTAGATGTACTTGTAGCTACAATGGTGTTGGAATGATGGCCAAAGGTAAAGACAGTCATCGTAGTGAGAAGTTGGTCGAGGTGGAGGTGGCTGTGGTAAGGTGATGGTACCAGCAACATAAGTGGTAGTCATGGTGATTGGGTCAGTGGGGCCAACAGGTGAGGAGGAAGAAAGAGATGAGAGATAAAACATCATGCTTGTCTTTTTGCAGAATTTTATAGGAAATAGGAAAATGATATTTTCACATCAAAAGTACACAACAAAAATTAACACATGAATTTTGATTGGTCTAGATAAGTGAGCCCACGTGAACTTAGTGTAGGGCCCACTTGTGAAGGCTAATCAAAATTTTTGTGAGTTTTTGTAAGTGTTTTTGTTGCGGGAATATCACTATTCTTAAGAAATACTATGAAGAGTTTAGTTCTTTAAAGTGATATATACACGTCGGGGGATGCATTGGGTTAACGAAAATATTTTCCATACCAACTTATGAGGGCTGATCGGCAAAGGAAATGACGTGAGGGGAGGGGAGCCATGCCGGAGAGAGGCTGAACATAGGCCAAATTGTGGCTGATGACAAGGGCCAGACAGGGGCAGACAACGGGGGCTCAACAAGGGAGGAGGGAACATGAAGGGGGCTAGTTAAATAAGCGCATGTGAAATTTCGCCTACACACGGAAATTTTGGTCATACGGGCAAAATTATGCATGTGGTTTACCATTTACGACACTTATGCTAAAGCATCGCTAATGTAACTTCATCCACGTGCATTGTGAAGGGTTATCATTTGCAACGCTTATGTAGAAGTGATGCAAATAGTACTATATTTGTGATGCTTCTACATACGCGACGCAATAAGTAATCCTATTAGCGACGCATAAGTAGAAGAGTTGTAAATAGTAGCCTATTTGCAACGCTTCTGATGAAGCGTCGCTAATAGTACACATTTATTTTTAAAAAACAACTTTCTTTTATTCCTCTCTCTCTCTTCACTCTCTTTCTCTTCTCCCTTTTCTCTCTCTCCCTTCTCTCTCTCTCCCTTCTCTCTCTCCCTTCTCTCTTCCTCTTTTATCTCCTTTCTCTCTCTCACTCACTTTTCTTTCTACCTTCTCCCTCTCTCTAGTTTCTCTCTCATTATCCTATCTGTCTTTCTATTTTCTCTCTCTCCCTTCTCTCCTCTCTCTTCCTTTACTCCTCACTCCTCCCTCTCTCTCCTCCCACTCTCACTCCTCCCTCTCTCTCACTCTCTCCCCATCTCTTCTCTCTCTCCCCCTCTCCTCTCTCTCTTTGCTTCTCTCTCTCCTCTCTCTCTCTCTATCTTCTCCTCTCTTTGCTTCTCTCTCTCCTCTCTCTCCTCTCTCCTTTCTCTCTTCTCCTCTCTCCTCTCTCTCTCCTCTCTTTCTACCCTCTCTTCTCTCTCTCCTCATCCTCTCTCTTTCCACCTCTCTCTCACACACGTCAGTGTGTACCTTAACTCTGAGGAGAAAAGGTAAAATAGTAGGGGAATTTAATTTTAATTATTTATAATTTTTTATTATGTATTATGTTTTTAATATAATAAAAAAATAAGTGGTATTAGATATGCATAGGAATATGTGTCACTAATACCCTAGGTATTTGCGACACATACTTGTATACATCACAAATACCTAGGGTATTAGTGATACATATTCTTATGTGTCGCTAATATATCTTATTTTATTTTACGTTTATTATTTTTAAAATATAATATATAATAAAAATTTAAAAATTATAAAATTAAATAATATGCTCTCTCCCCTCTCCTCCTCCTCCCGTTGGAGTTTAGTGACCTTCCCGCTTGCCCTATTTTGGTCATTGTCAAATTTCTTATATTTGCATCTACTCTTTCTCTCTCTATCTCTCTCTCCTCTCTCTTCTCGTCTCTCCTCTGTCTCTCTCCTCTCTCTTTCTTGTCTCTCTCACGTGGGTTAGCGTGATGTCATGGAGGCTCCCAGGAAACACCTATTGCACAGCACTCGCAAGGCCAAATAGCCGAACAAGTAAGCAATTCTTCGTCAAGGTCATGGCCTCGTGCCATTCGACAAAGTGTCAAGCCCGCGAAGCCAAGCAACGAACCTGTCTTAAGGGCGGACGTGCAAACGTGGCGGGACATTTCCCAAGCAAGTTGGTTGGAGGGGGACACGTCCTTGCGATGCACTGATCCAACTTAGACAACTAGGACATCCGAACAATCCATCTAAGCCAAGTGTATGCAAGGGTCTTTGTATCCAACACGGCCATAAGGCTGGACGACCGCTAGATAGGTCGAAGAGCCCCCTCTCCCAGCGAATGAGGCTCCTGGCATGATAGCTAGCAATACAATAAGCCTTCATTGTCATCCAATACAACTGGTTGTAAGGCAAGGTATCGTACCAACAACTTTGTCATTTTAACTCACCATGTCCCCCCTATACATCATAAGATATTTTTCCCAGTCTGTTAGAGTGTATGGGTATGGTTTCTTTAAAGTTTGCCAAATGGCCCGAAAATGCTCCAAGGGACTCTCCAACACTATTTAGGGGGCAAGGGACATCTTAAGAATCCAAATATGTGCTAGAAGACTATGTGTCCCAACATAGCCAACTATGTGTGTGCATCATTGCATGCATTCTGCACAACGTTGGAGGCCTTCCCCGCAACGCCTGCATACATGGTATACAATACTATAGGCAATTTTTGCAATGCATACACACCTAGTATATAACACTTTCACCAACACATTACACGAATAGTCTACTTCGCTACCCCATGATAGTGAGCTCTAGCTCTAAGAAAGAGAGGTGAGAGAGTAAGGAAATTTAATTTGAATTTTTTTAGATTTGTTATTATATATTATATTTTTTAAATAATAAAAATAGAATAAAATATATTAATGACTCATATGAATATTCGTTGCTAATATCCTGAGTATGAGTTGCAAATACCTATGATGTTAGTGATGCATATTCATCAGCATCACTAATACCTTCTATGCTATTTTATTTTACTCTTTTTAAAATTTAATATATAATAAAAAATCTTTAAAAATTAAATTCTTATGCTCTCTCCCATCTCCTTTCCTATCAGAGTCCTGTGGCTTTCCCGCTCGCCCTATTTTGGTCATTATCAAATTTCTTATATTCATGTTTACTCTGTTTCTTCATTTATTTCTCTCTCCTCTCTCTCTCTATCTTCTCTCTCCCCTCCTCTCTCTCTCACGAATGTCAGCGTGAGCCCCAGCTCTGAGAAGGAAAGGTGAGAGAGTAGGGTAATTTAATTTTGATTTTTTAGTTATTTTTATTATAAATTATATTTTAAAAATAAAATAAGAAGTATTAGCAACACATAGTAATATATTTTGCTAATACCTTAGGTATTCAATTTAAGTTTTTATATTTTTTATTATATATATTATTTTAATTAAAAATTATGTAGTTTTTACGATGCTTAGACATATGAATCACAAATACTATAGTCATATGTGTTGTAAATAGCCTATATTTTATTTAATTTATATTTTATTTTTTTAAATATATAATTTAATATATAAACGCATACAATGTTATTACGTAAAAATAAAATAAAATAATTTATATATTTTGGTTATGTGAGTTCAGAATTTGAGAACTGTCGCATCAAGATTCGACGGTGCATGAGGGCATGCATCTTGCCTGTCTAATGATTTAAGTATGTCATCTAATTTCTCTCCGACATCCCATAGTGTTGGGGCTAGCATTGATGTTCATGAGCCTATCCCCGCAAGACAGGAATGAAAATATTAATTTATATTTTAAAAATAATTATATATTATGTATTTATATATTAAATAATATATTTTAAAATAAAAATATTTTTTAAATAAAATTTAGCTATTTGTGAAGCATAGGTCTATGCATCCCAAATATCCTAAGGTATTTGTGATGTATAGCCCTATGTGTTGCAAATACCCTATATTTTATTTAATATATATTCTATTTTATAAAATATATTATTTAATATATAAATATGTACTATATTATTAGTTCTAAAAATTGAAATAATTTATTTATTCCTGGTTGTGTGAGCTTAGGCTTCGAAAACAATGACATCAAGATTAGACTCCACATGGGGGTATGCATCCTTCATGTTCAATGAGCTATGTGTATTATCCAATTTCTAACCTAGTCCCATATATACGAGAATAAAAATATTAATTTATATTTTTTAATAATTATATTAAATATATATATATATATATATATTAAATAATTTATTTTAGAATAAAAAATATATTAAATAAAATTTGGGCATTTGTGACACATAAGCCTATACATCACACATACGTACCCTAGTGTATTTTAGGTGCATGGCCCTATGTGCTGCAAATACCCTATATTTTATTTAATATATATTTATATTTTAAAATATATTATTAATATATATATATATAGATATTATACTATTACTTAAAAAAATAAAATAATTTATTTATTCCCGGTTGTGTGAGCTTGGGCTTTGAGAACTGTTGAATCAAGATTCGACAGCACATTTAGGCATGAATCCTTCATGTTCAATGAGTTATGTGCACCGTCCGATTTTAAACCAATGTCCCACAAAGCCAGGGATGACACTAGCATGCATGAGACTAATCCAGCACACACAAAAATAAAAATATTAATTTATATTAAATAAAATTTGGGTATTTTTTATGCAAAAGGGTATGTGTTATAAATACCCTAGTTTATATGTGACACATAGAGCTATGCAACCCAAATACCCTTATTTCATTTACTATATATTTTATTTTTTAAAATATATTAGTTATTATATAAATACATACTATATTATTACTAAAGAACCTAAAATAATTTATTTATTCTTGGTTGTGTGAGCTAGGGCTTTGAGAATTGTTGGATCTAGATTCGACAACACATGCAGGTATACATCCTTTCTATCCAAGGAGTTATGTTCGTTGTCCAATTTCTAACCAACGTCCCATGGAGTCGAGTTTGGCATTGACATGCCTGAACCTAGTCCCTCACAAATGGGAATGAAAACATTAATTTATAAGTTTAAAATAATTATATATTGTGTAATTATATATTAAATAATATATTTTTGAACGAAAGCATATATTAAATATAATTTTGGTATTTGGGACGCATAAAAAGTATGCGTTCGGAATACCCTTAGGGTATTTTGGATGCATAGCCTTATACGTCCCAAATACCCTAAGGTATTGGTGACAGTTTTGTCCAAGCACATCAAATATGTCTCCTAATTGTAATGCTTAAACATAATTAAGTGTCGCAAATAGTAAAAAAATAAATTTTGGTTCATATTTAAAAAAAAAGTATTGGCAATGCTTTTATAAAGGTGTCGCAAATAGTGGTTATATAAACGTGTCACAAATACTATTACCTATTTGTGACGTTTAATTTATAAGTGATGCAAATAGTGAATAATTTTTTTTTAAATAAATAAATATAGTATTTGTGGCACGTTCATTTAAGCTTTGCAAATAGTGGTATTATTTGCGATGCTTAAACAAAAGTGTAACAAATATGTAAACTATTTGCAAATATTAAGCGTCACAAATAGTAGTTTTTTTGCTTTGCTTTTTTAAGCTCGGAAAAATGCAATTTTTAGAGATGTTTTTTATTGCAATACTTCTAAAAGTTTTGTAAAAAGTTCTTTTTTGTTGTAACGAAGAAAAGGGGGAAAGGGCACAATAAGGTAGGGAGGGAGAAGTAACCCAACAACTCCAGAAACTTCCTCAATTATAGGGTTTCCTCTTTTATCCTCCAATTAGGATTTCATATTTGATTTGAAACAAAAATGAAAATAATCCCCAAATAGAAATTAAGTAGATATTTTCTTAGACTTGGTGTCAACTTTTCTTCCATTGTGGGCTAGCACATCGGTGCAACCGAGTCCAATTAATTAACTAAACCTCTTATTACTGTGACCCAAATCCAGGTCATTTTCAAAGTAATAGAATAAAATAAATCAAAATAAAAGTTTGGTGTTACATACCCCGCCGTCCGCTAAAATATGTGTGTTGTTAGATTCAAATACGACGGCGCACAATGTTCTATCATAATCATAATATTAAAATTATGTATTGTGGCTCATATTAACTATTTGAGCATGTCTAGTCAAAGTTGTAGCTTGAGTGAGACCATAATTTGATAACCAAAACCATGATCTAATGGCGAGAGAGCTTTAGCTCAGTGAAGCCACAACATTGGCTAGTTTTTTCCTAATATTTTTATATTTAAATAACAATTGCTTATGAGGCTGATGAACAATATCAAATACGACCTTAAAAAACTTAGCTTCACCCAACTTTCTAGTCTCTTTTCACTTTTTCGCCTTATTATAATGTATTTGTATGATAGTCTAAACATCATCAATGCACCATCAAACCAAGCAACAACTTTTCTAATTCTATCAAGTTCATCAATTTGTGAATAGCAATTTGGTCAAACTCAAATTCTCAAGTTCTTTATTGTAATTACCGACTGATCGATCAGTCCTCAAGTTCGATGATCAGTATGTTTTATGATATAAACTCAACAACACATGAAAAACATGGACAATAATATTTTGTCAGAGTTTGGTGGAGGTAGTGACATGGTGGCAACCATAGCCACAAACAACTCACTCCAAGATTTGGCTATTACGTGGGCAATGGAAGTGACTTTACAAGGGCCAGATGGTAGTGGTTGTGGTGAGCTAGCTTCATAGCGATCAGGGTGGCGGTGGACAACAACAATGTTGTAGATGTAGTTGTAGCTACAATGATGTTGGAATGGTAGCCAAAGGTAAAGACAGTCGTCGTAGTGAGAGGTTAGTGGAGGTGGCTGTGGCAAGGTGATGGTAACAGCAACATAAGTGGTAGTCATGGTGCCTAGGGTCAGTGGGGCCAACAAGTGAGGAAGAAGAAAGAGAAGAGAAATAAGACATCTTACTTGTGTCTTTGCAGAACTTCATAGGAAATAAGAAAAATAATATTTTTACATTAAAAGTATATAATAAAAACTTACACATGAATTTTGATCAGTCTAGATAAGTAAGCCTTGCAAATTTAGTATAGGGCCCACTTGTGAAGGCTAATCAAAACTCTTAGAAATATCACTATTCTTAGAAAATACTACTAAGAGTTTAGTTCCTAACAGTGATACACGTCGTGGGATGCATTGGGTTAACGAAAATATTTTCCTTATCAACTTTGTGATCAGCCTACATAAGGCTCAACATGGTACATAAAAAGGCTGCTACACATAAATAGCAAGTCTCCATTTATGTACTATATTCAGATCCCTATGTAGGCTAGTTGGGGGCTTAGGTCACCATGCCCTATCATGCTGGACACATCCTTGGGTTAATAGGCGTCACCACATAACCGGATCCCAGCCCTCCACTTGTCCAATAGTCATGGGTTAAATTGTCATGAAAACATTTTCCTCTCTATTAATAGTCCTTGCTTTGGTTCACACCTCATTGCACTCTCCAGAAATCTTTTGAATCCTGCTCGCAGCCATGGCATTGTCGGGCAATAATACGTTGGCTTTGAGGTTCCAGGAAGATTATGAAGCTCTTAGCGCAGAATGCAAAACACTGATCTCCAATCTCCCCAAGGAAGAAGGCTGGAAACTCAGGCCCCTCTACCTCTACCAAGGCGCATGGCTGCCCATGAGTATCATTGCGGCCTACTTAGCCTTCCGGGACAATTTCCGACCTCGCGACGACGACTTGATCCTCGCCACTGTGCCCAAGTCCGGCACCACTTGGCTCAAGGCGCTGTCCTTTGCCGTGGTGCACCGGGATCGCTATTCTAATCACTCCAATCACCCTTTGCTCGGTGCCAACTCCCAGGAGCTCGTCAAGTATCTTGAGATGGATCTCTATGATGGAGGCCAAATCCCGAATCTTGACGGTCTTCCCTCACCTCGCCTCTTCGCTACCCATTTTCCATTCTCGTTTCTACAGGAAACCATGAGATGCCGAGTTGTATTTCTCTGCAGGAATCCTGGGGACAACTTCATATCACTGTGGAAATTTATAAACAAGTTGCTTTCCGAGGTCAACAGCGAGGCCCAGCTTTCACTAGAAGAAGCATTTGAGTTGTTCTGCAAGGGGAGAGGTTATTTTGGTTCTTATTGGGATACCGTCTTGGGGTACTGGAAGGCCAGCAAGAAAGAGCCAGATAGGGTGTTGTTCCTCAACTACGAAGAATTGAAGGATGACCCATTACTTCATGTGAAGAGGCTGGCCGAGTTCTTAAGGGTACCCTTCACGGAGGAGGAAGAGAGCGAAGGGGTGGTGGAGAAGGTGATAAAGCTGTGCAGTTTTGAGAGCTTGAGCACCATGGAGGTGAACAAAACAGGGAAGTTACCAAATGGATGTCCGAATGAAGCATTCTTCCGGCTTGGAAAGGTTGGGGACTGGGCAAACTACTTCACTTCGGAGATGGTGGAGAGGATAAATGGCGTCACAAACAAAAAAATGGAAGGCTCTGGCCTGAATTCGACCCTCTCTTTGTCTACTGAAGGGTAAACTGCACTTGCTTTCTCATTGCTCTGCACAAGCTCATTGCTCCTCTTCTACTTCTTATATCCTCCCTTCCTTGGTTTGATAATCTCAACCACCAGAGAATGGTAAAAATACTGAAATAAGATAAACAGTCATACTTGTATAGGGGAGTATTTTAAACCTTAATGGGTTTATGTGGGCAAATTGTCAGTGATGCATGGGAAGGTAAATATGATTTGATTGATCTAAATAAATGGCAGAGATTATCGAAATGCTTCACAATGTATGTGCAGTGTTATTGTGCTTCCGCATGTTTTGACATGTTCTTTGTTTTCCAACAAGGCTGCATCTCCAATAGCGAAGAAAGAGTGACATCTAATTACCATCAATAAACACTTTCACAAACGCCTTATTATATGGAAGTTTAGCTACCATAAAAAATACTACAGGAACGTGTCTCAGGAACTGTGTGGCTTGATGCATGCCCATTGCCCACTACAGAATTTGCTAGCAATTTGGTATTGAATGTGGTTCAACAAAAGCAGTAACGCGAGCAACATATCAATGGTACAAAATGATAGGAAATTGATTAGCTATTCCCCTATTTATTTTTAAAAAAAACGATCCCTAACTGGGATTAACCAATCTGAACCCGTTAGTCTATCTTTTATTTAGTTTAACCTGATCGAACAATTATAATTCGTCCCATAAGAAAACTGGAACTGCACCAAATTCCAGTGGTCTGCAAACTTTCCCAAAGCCCCAATATCATGCGCAAGTATGCAAGGCACTTGCGACCTACCTGTCATTTTAAAAAAAAATCAAACTTCCATATTGAATTTAGAAAGAAAAAAATAGTAAATATGAGTCATGGTGCATATTTGAACTGTATGTTGTGGCTCCGATGGTAGCCTTTATTTCAGCAGACAAGTAGTTATTAAAAACTAGCTTGCCCCCTTATTTACAGACATTGTGTTATCAAAATTGCGTAGCCCCAAAGCATCGGCCGCACACTGCGCATGTTGAGCCCATATAAATTGATTTTTTAATTAGATATTTAATAGGCATTACTATTATCCTATGGTGCCACTTTAGCGACGTAAGGGAAGGGTGAATTGCATAATTGAATTCAACATCAATCAATATAACTTCTATGCTATGGTTGGCCTAGCATTGCCAATAGGATATGTCTCTATTCTCATCAGTTTTGATCCCTATTTGGTGAGTGATGTCTAGATACTTTATAGCAAAAAAAAAGGGATTTCTAATAGGACGGACAGCCATCATCTTGTTACACTTATATAACATTTTTTTATTATTTAGTTTATACAACGATTTTAAAGATAGCTAGACGATGGTTCATGGACAAAACGACTTTTTCTATTCAAATTACTTAAATTTGAAGGCAAAACTTAACTAAATTTGTTCTTCAAAGAATATATATATTGTGCTTGATTACCTTTTTCTTATTAAGCATATCTTTGTTGGTAAGCTTTTTACGCATATCATAGTACCTACCCAAAAAATGGAATTAAATCATTGTCATCAATGCCCTTATAATAATAATTATGGTATATTTCAAGAAAACGTCACAACAAATAAATATATATTGTGAAGGTTTTTCATTGAATCATGGCATCATGCTAAAGTTTTTCTTATTAGGTGAAAAGGGGAGTGAGTTCCCTTCTATTAAAGTAAGAAAGAGACAAAGTCAAAAGTACACTAAACGAAATTATAATATAATATTTCAGCAATAAAAGAAAATTCACGATAATATTAGAAAGATGATAGTTAGTATAGACATAAGTTCTAACTTGACTTTCACACTACATGAAAAGGGATTTCTTGTAGATAATTTCATTTATGAAGATAGGATTATAACTTTTCCGCTGTAAGAAGTAAACAACACAATTCATGAACATCAATAGCAATCCCAAGTTTGCAATAAAATCACTAAAAAAGTGAATATATTCAAAAGAGCCTGATGAGAATGATTGCAAGAGATATCCACTTTGAAAATTTTGAATATAGTACTCAAGATCTATTTAGAACAGCCGCAAGCGAAGAAAATGTGATTGGCCATTTCTAAATCCGTCTTGCAAAGAATACATCTATACATTGATGATTTGAATGCCTTTCGCTTAGAGCTTATCCAATGCAAGAAGACAACTAAGTACGAATGGCAAGGAATATGATATGTAAACCAAATAAGGTTGGTCCATTTATCTGAGGAACATGTTTAGGCAACTTTTGTTGAAAACTTAACTGAGCACTTGGCTTCCATTTGACTACATGAGCATCTTAAGGTAAAAATTCCTTAGGAATGATGAAACCACCTCCCTTAACCCTCTTTTCGACATAAATTGAAGTTTACACAAATTTCGTCAATGGCATCAAATTAACCACAGGAGGAAGGACTAAATCACCTTCTTGTTTAGGCTATATCATATATGAATCTCAATTTGTGATTCACGGGTATTCATACTTTTTAATAAAAATGTTCCCTTTTAATTAATTGGTTAATTTGATGTCATTGTCTAATGTAATCAATGCAGCTCAATGTTATTTGTGTCGAGTTTTTCTTTGTGCCGTAATATAGTTGGCTTCATGCTATTTTTGGGTCTGATAGATGTTCTTTTATAGTTTTTATATCTCCTTAAGGTTTTCGACCTTTGCACTTATGGAAATTGTTGTTCTTTTGCAAAATTTACGATGTTGTGCTAGTTATACGAAAATTTTTTATGAAAGTTGTTAGTTTTGTTTGTCTTATAGTTGTTTTTAGTTTTTTTTTCTCTAGTCGCTAGATGAACAAAGTTCCTATTGTCATGCGCTTAGCTAGCTGAATTTTGCATGTGTGAAAAATAGTTTAAGTAGTGAATAACAGATTACAACATTGTATAGAATAGTTACTATAATGAATGGGAGAAATTAATTTATTATTTGACTACATAATCTAGACATAAGTTCAAGTTTTTAGTGACAATTGGCTCAAACGACACTCACATGAGCTTTTGGGTGTGACTCTTGTATACATTTTTTAGTGTGTTGATAATAGGAAATTTTGGTTGTGATTTTGTATGTATCAATATAAGTAAAGTGGTTATTTTGAATAATTGTTTAATCTACTATTTTTATTATTTATTAGTTATGAATTGATAGAGATAGCGGGAGAAATAGTTAGTTTTATGTTTCACCATAAAGGGGTATAAGAGGGTTATTCATTAAGAAACCTTTTAATTATGATAAACTTGAGATGCAAGTAGCTCATCAAGCACCATGAGGATGTCCTTTGTAGCTTGCCACTACTTCAATCGATTATTACAGATATTTATAGAGATTATCCCAGTGACGTGGCAGCTCCGACACTACCAAGGTATGCACCATTCACGGATATTCCATCTTCATCTACAACTCCTCCTTTATTTTTACGAGTTTCACGTTCATCATCTTCAGTTGCTCTAGATCTAGCCCATCCCTAGCCAATTGATATACCAATTGATCCAATAGTATATACTAGACGATGGGGGGCAACTCATGCGGATCCTATCCCATTATCCTCAAAGGCGTGTTTTGATGAGTCATCTATTACTTATGCGGACTAAGAAGAGCTAGTAAAGCACAGTCGGGGTCTAGATCGCAAGGGTAAGAGAGGTAAAGCTACTTAGAGTTTTTATATATTTGCTTTGTAAACTAAAATATTTTGAGAACATTGCATCTAATTTATACACTTTATAGACTTTCTAATTACTCGATGTGTGAATATTCATGTAATATATATGTTAGTTGTGTGAATATAGTGTTACATATGATGGTTCTACAGGGGCAGGGGTTGGGGTTGCTTTTAGGTTCAATGAATCTTAAAAAAATTTAATTTGACTTCGTCAATTACAAAGACGAAATTAGTGTAAACTCCAATTTCAACTAAAAAGGGGACTAAGAGAGGTAATTTTGTCTTTCCACTTGAGCTAAAAGAATACCGAGTCTTATAAAGGATAAAATTATCTTAAAAATAATTTCATCATTCAAAAAGATAAATTCAACTAAAAAAATAATTTCATCTTTCTCAAAGAAGAAATTTTTAAAAAAATATAGACGCCAATGTTTAGCTAGTGCTTACGTGACCAAAATAAATATTACTTTAATAATTATTTTCTTCTTTTTATTAATTTTATAGTTTATTTTAATATTATTCGTATAATTTTCTCGAACTTTTAACCGGGTTGATACTTCTAAGCCAAAAACTTAAATTAGCTAGCCTAATACTCGCACTCTGGCTCTGGTTCGGCTCCGCGAGTCAACAACCCCACCGAGCCCATAAGCCGCAACTCGGCAGGCTGACACTTGTGCGGCCTATCAAGACTATTATCCCCATCATCCAACGGGTAGCATTGCCTTACGTGTGGTGCCGGATTGCAGAAGGAAATTGGCCTGCAAATATCATCACCATCGACATCCCATATCTCCTGCGGTTCTTCCCGGTAGGCGGTAGCCCAGGGACTCCACCTTCTCTCGGACCAGAAAATCTCCGATACTTCCAGGTCTTCAATGGCTTCCATTACGATCGCTTTCTCCCTCAATCTCCACTCCTCTTCTTCCTTTCCTCGCCTGAGACATCGCCCTCACCTCCGATTTCCGGCCTTGGCCTCCGATTTCTGCTACTCCCTGACCTCGGCCCCCTCCGTCCGCTGCAGGCGGGGGACCCAGAAACTCGCGGCCTTTTGCGCCGCGTCGTCCTCTTCGGGCAAGCTTTCGGAGGCGGAGATGATCGGCGTCCCGGCGGACTCGGAGGGGGTCGCAGGGATGTTCCCGGCGGAGGCGGGCGTGTACGCTGTGTACGACGAGAAGGAGGAGCTGCAATTCGTGGGCATCTCCCGCAGCATCGCCGCCAGCGTCGCCGCCCACCGCAAATCCGTCGCCCCGGAGCTCTGCTCCTCCGTCAAGGTTTGGCTTCTCACACCCTTCTATCGAATTTCAAATCTCTGAATTGCCCTCATGAAAGAAGGGAAATTTCCGTTTTAAGCTATGCGCCTTAGATTTTACCATAATTTCCAACTTGCTCCCTCGTTTTCCAGTATTCACGTATAACTCCCTTAGAGTATGGCCCTATGAATCTATGATCATTTCTCTCTACAAAATTACTATGGCTTACTTTACATGCATATTCTATTGAAACTATTTTTGTTGAGATGACCAAAAGGTTATGGCATCAGATTTGATTTCAAGTCTGAAATATTATGAAAATGAGTGACTGTATCTAATTCTATGTAAATTTTTGCTAACTAGATTTAAACATACTAATCATCTTTGTAAAAGTTTTGACAAGAATGATAATTGGAACATAATCTAAGGTTGTGTAGATGTTGTAAAAGACACAACAAACATTATTCAAAGATACTCGTCAATTTCTTTATTTTTTCAAAGAAGGGTACTGTAGTGTCGTGTGGCTCACTTTTCCGGAGTCGGGATTGGAGATCACCTGCGTGAAACACTTCTCTGTGGAACATCCAAAATAATCACTCTCTTTGACAATGACCTGAGCCTAAGGAATACTTGGAAAACGTCTATTTTTTAGTTTTATAGTACACGCATGTTACCGCTAATATTACTTATATTAACGTGCACTAATACATGTGCCATGGATCTTAAAAATAAATATTTTATATGTATTTCTTACACTGAGTTTATAGTAAGCATAAAATATGAAAAACTCTTCCCTGTAGTAAGGGCGTTCACCGTTACAGCATGTTACCCTCCATTTCATTCCCACTTTTTTCCCTCACCTTTTATCATGCTTCAGTTGTGAATGCCCTTAAAAAGAGAGTTTGATGCTTTGTGCATACCCCCAACTCGTCCCACATAATTCATCACCACTCCAGTATTTGTTTTCGGCGGCAGTAGCAATGCCGCAGACCTCATTTTGATATCATATGTTGATAAACTTGAAACACTGCAGACTTCTCTTGGATGTAATTGACACCTGAAGGATTCAATTTTAATTGTTGCCAACATAAATAAATAAATAAATAATAATAATTTTTCTTGTATACAAAGAGGTGAAAGAAAATAGATTGTATTTTAGGAATTTTTCATAAGATAAGGAGTTATTTGTTATATTCTCTATGTCTTATATTAATAATTATATTTAAAAAATAATAATTTTTATTTAATATAAAATCTATATTTACCTTAAGGAAAAATAAGCTTATGATATATTTTTTTTAAGTACTCAATCATTTAAATTAAGCAAAATAGAACTATTAATATAATATAATTTTTTTTATTAAATAGAGTTATTAATTTAAAATAGAGAGTATATTTTTTCATCATTACTAAGAGGCAGACCGGACCCTATTTTATTTTGCCAGGCCACTGTAGTAACTGACTCGGACCGGGCGGCCCTCACTGGGGCCTGGAAGGCATGGATGGAAGAGCACATTCAAGCAACCGGGAAGGTCCCTCCGGGCAACCAGTCCGGTAACACGACATGGGTCCGGCGACCAGAGCAGCAGAGGAAGAAGAAGCCAGACTTGCGCCTTACACCCGGGCCCCATACGAAGCTTACCATCCCATTGGAGGAGCTGATCGACCGTCTGGTGAAGGAGAATGAGGTGGTGGCCTTCATCAAGGGGTCAAGGAGCTCACCGCTATGCGGGTTTTCGCAGAGGGTGGTGGGCATACTGGAAAGCCAGGGCGTGGATTTTGAGTCTGTGGATGTGCTCGACGAGGAGTACAACAGCGGGCTGAGGGAGACGCTGAAGAGATACAGCAATTGGCCTACCTTCCCGCAGGTATTTGTGAAGGGGGAGTTGGTAGGTGGTTGTGATATCATCACCTCCATGGCTGAGAGTGGGGAACTTGCTAGATTGTTCGGTGAGTAGGGGCTATTTAAATTGATGAATCGCCAGAGTATGTGTTCATTAGAGTGATTTATTGAAATTTTCTCTTTTTCTCGTTATGAAAAATTAGTCTTGTATCATATTTAGATGTTATAATGATCAATTGCTAATGCTGAAATTTTGCTTATGGATGCTTTTGTAGGATGTTCTTTTACCTGTGAATGATGCTAGAGCAATGTTTTGCTTGATAGGTTCGTAAACATCACTTATTAGTGGATGAAGGTAGTGAAATAAAGCTAAGATTAATTGGCAATGAAATTCTAATCAAGGGGAAGATTAATTGGTCACGAGCTTAAGTAAAACTGCAGCATTCCAACAAATTCAAAAAGGAATCACATCTAGTGTTGCCATTTGAGGAGCGACTATATTATAATAGATGGAATAGGCAATTTGAAGGCGTTTACATCTTTTAGTGAGCCATGCTTTGGTAACCAATGAATTTGTCCTTGACACTTCTGACTTTCGACACCGTAGTCCCCTCGAAGATGAGCTGTAAGCGCACGTGGAAGTGGCACCTTGAAGTGGGAAGCTCTTTTTTACGCCTTATAGGCATTAGGAACACTTAGGAGATGTTGATTTTGAAATTGGCAGCACTGTTAGCGTTAGGGTCAATAATGTTAATTTGTACTAACATGTGCGCCATAAATTTTAAATATCAATGACTTATGCGTTCTCTACCTAGGCTCACGATCAGTAAAGAGCGTAAAAAATATTTCCCATGAAGTTATCAAACAAAACAATAGTCCTCTCCAAAATGAGGCCTTCATAGCCTACATCTACCAAGCACAGCATCTTCATGGAATTGTAATGCTTATTCAATAGAAACAAGGACTTCTCCATAAGCCTGAACCCTTTCTATCATCGTGCTGCAATAGGACGTATATAGTTGTAACAGTAGAACCCCGGTGAGCCCACAGAGCGTAGGCTGTTTATACAGAATTCTGTTACCCCACGGCGGGGCCATCGTATGAGCCTACTTGACCATTGAAAATGCATTTGAAGCTAAAGTTTGAACTTTAAAAATGACATTTAGTGCTAGAGATACATCACCCTTGTATTTCAACTTAACTATGTAGTCTTGCTAGCGCCTTTTAAGTTATATTTATGCATGCCTTCATATTTTTTTTCTTCTTAAGTTTGCGAAAATGTTCACCAACCTCATACTTTGTAGGTGTTGAGTAGAACAGTTCAAAGATTTCGGCTGCGGTATCATTATATAAAGCACACACACTTGTGTATAAAAGTCTTATAGTTGGGAAAGATTCCGTAGTACCAAATATGTGAATATGATATTACTTCTGATTGGTGCTTGATCATTATTACTGACCTTTATTATTTTCTTAATTATCTTTTAATTATGGTTATTTAAGGTACTCAAAAGCCTGTGTTAAATATTAAATAGTTTAGTTTGCAGCTGTTATGTGTTTGTTGAGACTTATGAAAATTTATTTAGCGCATGAGCAATCCTGGAAAATGTACTTATGCACGTATTGTACAGCTATCACTGTAACAAAAAGGACTTTTAATGATGCATTTATATGTCACTAATAATTATTAGCAACACATATAAAACATCGCTATAAGCATCACAAAAAGTATTGTCATTATTGCCTATTAGCGATATATAACACAAAACGTTGTTAATAGTGCCTATTAGTAATGTATATTTATGCGTCGCTATTTTTAAACTACATCAATTAGCGACACTTATTTATTAGCATTGCTAATAATTAGCTATTAGCGACATTATTATATACGTCGCTAATAAAAAAATTATTTAAAAATAATTTATTAAAAATATATAACTCCAAGTGATGCTAATAAGTCCTTATAGGCGATGTTTATATATATGTTATTAATAAAATAAATTTTTTTAAAATACTTATTTAATGCACTATTAATAATTTAATATTAATAACAAAGTTTTAACAATACTTTTATATACATCGCTGACAAAAAAAATTAAAAAAAATATCTTATAAAAATTATTTGACATGCTATGGCCAAATCTAGTTAAGCCCGACGTGCAGACCGGTTACGACCGTGATTGCGATGGCAAACAATATTAATTGCAACGGTGTACAAAGGTGGTTGTGATAATTAGTCAGACCGGCCTTCTTGGCTATGTCGTAAAAAGTCCGACTGCGCGAGGCCATGGCAAAAGCTAGTCGGTCCTAGCCAGCAAGGTGGTTGCAACTGTGAACGAGATAGGGTAGATATTAAAGTAACTTTGGCACTCATTGCCTATTTTAAAAATATTTTAGAAACCTCTGCCTATTATGATTCTATTTCTTCTCTCTCATTCTATTATTAAAATTTCACCTTTACATAAACCTATTTTCATAAATTTTACTTTTAGAAAACAAACAAATTATGAACAATGATGTTTAAAGGTATCTAATAATATGGGTCGTCATATGTACCCCAAACCTGAAATGACTAAGTAGCTTGCTATTGGCCCCTTGCCTAAGAATGGAAGCAAGGCAGATTCCTTGTTATCAGGACAATTAGGCTATTACGAAGATGATAATCATTGTGAAAATTTGTCCCCATGCCACCTACCTAAGTGGCCGGGTCCAATTCCAAAAATCCCAA
The DNA here is from genome assembly GCA_035235625.1 of Saururus chinensis. Classification (NCBI taxonomy): domain Eukaryota; kingdom Viridiplantae; phylum Streptophyta; class Magnoliopsida; order Piperales; family Saururaceae; genus Saururus; species Saururus chinensis. The sequence continues at coordinate 37,706,205 of CP141142.1, forward strand.
AACCTAGTCATTCCAAACCCAAAAAGAAGACCAGGCGTGGTTGAAATTCCAACATGCTGATAAATGTAATAAACAAATAGATAACAATAATTAAGTGTTTATAACCCCAATTAGTGAAAAGTCAATGAAACAACCATCCATCCCCCAATCCACTCCTGTCATTCTCGTAGTTAGAAGCTTCCGAGATGAGGAATCTGTGACCCTCTATTTTATCCAGCTCTATATAAGCCTGTTTAAAAATAGGGTGGATATCTACTCAACTCTCTTCACTCATCCAAAAAGTCCCAAAAAAGTAAATGCCTAACCCGGAAAAAGGTGCCGAGGCCTTTTTGCCACCAAGAAATAAGTCGGAAAGCCCTTCAAGATTAGTAGAAATCTCTATGCCGGTCAGTAACCATCGGCGTAGGACCCACGTCGGAAACCCATGGATTGATTTTGCTGACGTTATCGCGGGGAATTCGCAGGCAGATTACGTCATCTCCCGGCGAGAGATACTGAAAATTCCGTTGGCGTTCGCATCCGCTCCGCCCAGGCGGTGGACTGGAGCAGCATCTTCTCGACCTTCCCCGCCACCCGCCGCATGTCCGGCCTCTTGTCGGCCTCGACGTGGACGCACTGGACTGCAATGCGCGTCAATGCCACGGCCACTGGCTCTGGGTAGGAGTCCCGGAGGCGCCGATCCACCCATAGTCTGATCATTCCTTCCTCCGCCCTCTCAGCCGCCTCCCTCGCCATCTCTACCACCGAAACCCTCTCGTACTCCTTCCTCGCCCGGTCGAACCGGTATTTGACAGGCTCCTCGCCGGATATCAGCTCCAGCATCACCACCCCGAGGGCGTAGACGTCTGACGCCTGCGTCGGCACACCGCCCGCGATGATCTCCGGCGCCATGTACCCCCGCGTCCCCTCCACCCTAGTCGACCGCTTCTCCCCAAGCGAGGGGACACTGTCGTTGGGGACATCGCCGGCCAGCTGGGCGGCGCCAAAGAGGCAAATTTTGGCGCGGAGGTCGGGGTCAGAGATGATGACGGAGGAGGAGGCGAGGTGGTTATGGACGAGGCCGGGAAGACCGGAGTAGTGGTGGATGTAGCTGAGGGCGGCGGAGAGGTCGGCGGCGACCTGGATCCGGATTAGCCAGGTCTTGAGCACAGTAAAGCTGGGATTTTGAGGGTTTCGGAGGAGGTCTGCGAGGCTGGAGCCAGGGGCGTACTCGTAAACGAGATAGATGTGGTCGCCTGAGACAGAGGCTCCCAGAAGGGTGGCCACGGAGGAATGGTGGGACTTGGCGAGAAGAGAGAGGCGGAGGCGGAGATCGGACGACGGGAGGGGGCGGCGCAAGCGGCGTTGGACGATGACGGCGTCTTTCTGGCGAACGGGGCAGCGCCAGGAAGCCCCTCCGAGGCGGGGAGCGAGGAAATTGTTGGTGGCGGCGGAGATTTCCGAGAAGGGGTAGATGTGGGCAGGATGCTTTTCAGGCAGGGCATCGCGGAGGCTGGCGAGCGACGAGGCGGAGGAGGAGGAGTTGGCGGTGGTAGAGGAGGAGGGATGGTAGCCGGAGGACGACGCCGTCTGTGCGGAAATCGAAGGGAGGGAGGCGGATGGAGCGGTCGTTGTTGGGCCGCGGCGTTGTACGGATGTAGTGGATGGTGGGGTAGGGCGGCGACGTTGGAAGGAGCTGGGGGCGGCGGCGTCGGTTCTTGTTTTGCTCTTACACATGACCCCGAGGATTTGCCGGGGAATGCGTGCATTAAAATAAGCAAATTGTTTTACCGCCCTTCCATCGTCAGCTCCGTTACCGTCCTACATAAATTGACACTAATCCTTTGCCCACACGGGAGCATCAACATTATCGATAAAGATCAATGCCACGTGGTAAAATAGTTTCGCTTAGTACCTTTAGGGCCGCCAACGATATCTGTTTTACCGTATTAATTTCAATATAATATTAAATAGTATAATTAAACTTAATTAATGTTAAATAAAAAGATAATTTTATCAAATTATCATCTACATTGAAGGTAATAAAAAATATTATTATATACCTATTTATCTGTTACTCATTTGTTATATTTAAAAATTATATATATATTATATATATATATATATATATATATATATATATATATATATATATATATATATATATATTATTCATAAGTCTTAAGTGATTTAATTTTTAAAAAAATTGACTTATGATTTTTTATAATAATTTTTATATCATGATTCACCACAGTGATTTACTCAATGAAAGATATTATTCAAATTTTAAATATTTATTAAATTTATTTAACTATTTACAATCATTCATTATAGTCGTTACAAGCTCTTACTTAGAAGATAATTTGTTATTTCTAACATTTTTTATCTAACTACATTTTTTTATAAAAATAATCCATTTGTAATCTATATTTTATATTTTCTTAAACTCACTTCGCTTCGATGTTTCTCATTTAGTTTTTGTGTCTAATTTTTTTGGTCTCATTAGGTCACAGTTCATCTTTAATCATACATGTAAAATCTTAACTAGTTACATAAACACTTTGTATCAAATATTTTTTCAACTCTCAGGTTAGTTTAGATTATATTTTGATAACTCAAACACATGAGTTTATAATTAAATTTATGAAGCGTTTGTTTGTGCAAGGAAATGATTGGTAGGTTTGGAGTAGGATTATTGAATTAGTTTTATTCTACTCAAAGTTAGACTCAAGTTAGCTCAAACCAAAGCTTCAACTTGGGCTAATAGAACCAAACTCTTGTTTGGCCTATTTCGAACTAGCTTAGTTTAAGTGTTTGCTGGCTTAACTTTGAATGAGTGGTGTGGGTAGTTTATTTTGTGATTTGGTATATGTTGGTTAGAATCATGATTATGTTACAAATCATGCATCATGTTTGTATATGAGATTGCAAAATTTAAAATGATTTAGTTATTGAAATAGGTTGGAATCAAGCAGGTTTAAGTGAAACTTTGAATAGGTTTAAGTGATTTTTTTTCTAAAAAATGGGGGGACTCCTTTAATTTTTTAAGGTGATGATGTCATCATTTAGTCAACTCGGGTTGACTAGCCTGGCCACTAATCTGGTTAGGGTCATGGCTAGGTTTTAAATTATTGCTTCAAAGATACACTAATGGGTGATGTGCATTACTACATGTGGTCTTATTCTTGCCTACAATGCATCTTTTGAAGATAGTTGCCAGCTAGGAGAAGACAATTGTTATTCTTATTACATTTGGGATTCTTCTGAAGTAGGTAGTAGATGGATGCCTTAGAGCTGGACTCATATGATAGGAAATCATTATTATAAAATAAGTAATTTTATTAGGTATATATGCCTAATATATGTATCTATTTATGTTTCATGTTTAATCATTATAATTTATTTGCAATAACTATAAATAACAGTAGTAATGATGTTATTTTTTTACCTCATTAATATTTAATTAAGTGAATAAAAAATACTTGTTTTAGCCTTTTTTAACGCATTTAAAAAAATATAATGGTTATTCGATTAACCGGCCGATTATTAGTAGAAGGAACGATTACAGAAGTACCTATACCGTTTACTTAATAGAACAGTTATGGATGAATATTTGGGAAATGATTATGGTAATGAAATAGGTTATATCATAACCATATCATTCTATTGCTAGGCCTAGGTACTTTCTCATTCATAAAAGGGTATTAAATCACCTATAGCTCTTATGTACCATATTTGAAACCCATATTAATACTATTAACTCTTATGTACTATATTTGAAGCCCCATATAGGGCACCATGTGGACTAGTGTCACGGGCACTAAGCTTTGCCTAGCATTTGCACTCATGATAGCCTAACTACACCGTGCAGTCAGTATCCTATCTCGTCCATTCCCACTCATATGCGTAAGGGAAAACACAAGCAAACAGCAACAAACAAGCCACATGCCGTCTCTGGTGCACGGGCTCCACCTAAGCTATATTTCAGTCCATCGAAAAATAAGGCAGGGAGAGGGCAAGGCTGATCCACCAAGGCCAGAGTTCTCTCTCTCAACACCTTGGTTTACTATACATGAACAAAAACAGTCCTCAATCAGCCATGGCTGCCTTGCTCTCTCCCTTAAATAGACTTAGCCTAAATTGGCCGGTCCTAGTGCTCGTAGAAGTTACATAACCCACCCATACAAGAGTTCTCACCCCGACCAACTCTTAGCCCAATAGCAAACCACCGCAGCCCAAATCAGGAAACCTATGGGAAGTCCGTCTTTAGCTAGGAATCTAGCACCCTGCTGCCTCTAAGATTCTAATCTGTTTAGGGAACTTGCTGCTTCTAGTCCTACTCAAACTAGGAGTGTAGTTATCCTGCATAAGTGAATCATGTCTGCCTTAGGAGTCCCCAAGGTTTTGTGGCACCCAGCTCACCACGAGAATCTTGCCCGTGCTAGAACTCCTCCTTAGCCTTCTCCACAAGGCGAGTAGTCTGTCCGGAACACCTCCAACTCTACTCCAACACCCATCTATACCCAAAGGGTTGCCTAGGTTGTCCGTCGCCTAAGCTAACTTGGTTGTCCGTTGCCAAGTAAGGGGGTAGCCGCCCCTTTTCACCATCCGTCAAGTTAAGGGGCTAACAACTAGTCATAAGGCTTTGTCCTCACTGGGTTTACGTATTAAATATTGGACATATATACATAGTAGAACAGTTCCGCCTCGCGCCTCCGACAAACATCAATGAATGTGGCTACAAACATATTGGTGTGGGCACAAACGTGTGCATGTGGTTGTATTGGCAATCCATGCATAAGGCCCTCACAAGATTTGTTCCGCTACCACCCCTCTAAGAGCCATTTTTCCTTTTGCTTCCTTTGAGCTGCATGATTGTATCCTTAATCTTTAGTCCTAATCATAAAAATATTGATATTTATATTGGGTGGCAGCAGCAGAAGCTTGGTGGTGAGCTCGACATGTGGATGTGCAAAAATTCAACCTTTATGTCTCTCACAAGCAATTCATATACATTCAAAATAAGAACATGCATATAAGCAATAAATTAATTCAACTAACTTAAATATTAATAATAATTAAATCATGAATTAAGAACTACTGACCTTTAGGTGCTAAGTCCCAAGGACATGGCCAATCACCCAAGATCAAGCACAATATTTTCTTTATTTTAATTATATACAAGGGGAATCAAAATTACCTATTTGATGTATCCCTTCTCTTAAGACCAAAAGAAACCATTTATTCCTTAGCCAAATCATTGAATAATTCGGCTTAGATAAGGCTGATCATCACTTATAAAAGAGAATATGAGAGTAACAATTCTCTGGTTCTATCTCTTTCAAATCAGAAACCACAAGTGAGAAGAGATGAGAGAGTTCCTTCGTTCTTTCAACCTTTGCCAAGCACTTGAGAGAAACTCTAGAGAAGTTGTTGATCATGTCCTCAATGTTTTTCTAGTATGAAAAGCGATTCAAAGTTCGTTCTTTGTTTTTCTTATGGGAGATAAAGTAGATGCTAAGGCAAAGAGAGAGTCTGATGTCCTCTCCCTAATTGCCCACACTCATATACTTTTACTGAGGATAAGCATGAGTCATATCCTCACTTGAATTAGAATGTGGGGACCATTTTAAAATTCCCCCCCTTTCATGCCACTCTCTCAAACTTGCTCTCTCTTGGCTCCGGTTTTGTGGGTATGAACCCATTGACCCAACATCCCCCACTTAGGTAAACTGCCCACAGACTAAATAACTTGTGCACCTAGTTCTATCTTTGACCAACCTGTAGGCGAAATGTTAATACTAAACTCAAGAGAAGCTAGCGCTCTAGCCCTATCGAAGTCCTATACTATAAACAAGATGTACAAATTAGTTCGTCATTAAGGCCTTAATTAACAGATTTGCCAACATCTCAGAAGTAGGAAAGTGGTTTACCACCAATTTTCCTTTCTATAGCATGTCAAACACAAAGTAGTAATATACTTCGATGTCTTTACCTTTGGCACTGATTTTTCCATTTTTAAGTGTCAACACGGTTACCAAATTATCACAAAACATTTGGACGGGAGAATTCAGCTTCATTTTGACTAATCTCCTTCCAAAAATTAATAATTAGTCTTGACCCCTCACGTTTAACAAAATTGACAAATAGGGTATGTCTATGAGACATGATTCCTAAGGTCTTAACATTTACTTCTAACATCCGTTTCTCGTGTTCTTTGACTCATTATGCTCGTTTCTTGAAACATTATCCAGATAAAAAGGTTTAACTCTTCTATTTTAACTAATCTCTTTTTAAAAATTAATAATTATTCTTGATCCCTCACTTTAACAAAATCAATAAATGGGGTTTCACAAAAACATCGATAAGGGCATACTCAAACCATCCTTAGACATGATTCACCAAACACTCGAACTCATCTTGTTAGTCCTGGACAGATCCTCGTTATCAAACCTAAGACAACAAACTGTTTAAATTTTGATAGGGAGTTTGACTAAAACGGAGAAGAAGAACATGTTTGAGCTCAAGCCAAGTAGCATCTAGATGTTGAGTAAAGAACTAGTCAATCCAATACATAGCACGATAGAAAGAGGCTAATTTGCACTATTCATAAGTTGGAGTACTATAAAAGTAAAAGAAACATTTCAAGACCCATTCGTCTAAGTTGTTGCTTTTAAAGATTGAAAAAGTGATGCGAAATAGTTGAATAGCATGATTTTGATCTAAAAATGTACCACCATAAGGGTAGTTAATACGGCCACGACCATAATTGTGAGGACAATTTACATACTCATAGCAGTCTGTCTTATAAAAAATCGTTATCATCTTCAATATGGTATTTCAGAGAGGTTCAAATCCAAATATCAAATATATGGAAACCCACATAAAACTCTATTAATATCAAATATAAAATCACATATCTATTTATGACGAAATTTCATAGCTTCAGTGACTTTCTTGATTTAAAATCGATGCTCCAACACTTCCAAATCCTACCCCCAAGAGGGTTTTTATTAATACTTGCATAAATCTAATTAAAAATACTTAAATAAATCCGATTAAAAATACTTAATTCTCTTTAAAATTTATAGATCTAGGGTTTATTAAGTTCAAAAATAAAAATTATTTCATAAGGGTTTGAAATAAAGATTAAAATTAGTAGCTTTATGGGTAAAAATCAAGATTAAACCTTGGCAAAAGAAAAGATTTAGAAAGTTTAGAAGAAACTTTAAGAAATTAGTGAAAGATTAGGCTAATCTTTACCTTAATCGTCTTTCCTTCTTTGGAAATGAGGATTAGGGCTCCTAAGCTTTAAATTCCAGCCCTTCTCAATTGGGAAAGTTGTTGAGCCTTTCTTTTATAGTAGGCTTTGGGGTAAACCTAATAAATATGTAGGGTATAAGTAGAATTTAACACTAAAAATAAAAAGCTTGCTTATTTTAAGTCTAAATTGATGTCTAAAAATTTTGAAACATTTAAATATTGTCCTAAGATGTTGTTAGTGTCATTTGGGATCTATTATCCTAATTTCGCACGTGGGGCCCATGATAGGTCTTGCCCCCTAATTTTTCGAAAAAAATAGTCAAAAATTTTGAAAAAAATTTATTTGATTTATATTAACATAAAAATAATCAAAGTGAAGACAATTTGCTTAAAAACAATTGTTAACTAATCTAAATTTATAAATAAGTTAAAACTTATCAAAGTTAATATTAAATCACATAAGAATTACTAAATTAAATAAAATAAACCCGTTAAATTTAAGGATCTTACAAATTTACACTATTTATAAATTAGAGTACTGTAAAAATAAAAAAAATATTTTACCTGTTAGACCCATTCATCCGCTTTAAAGATCAAAAAGTGATGCGAAATAGTTGAACCTGAATAGCAGGATTTTGATCATCTAAAAATGTACCACATAAGACCACGACCATAATTGTGAGGACTATTTATATACTCATAGTAGTCCGTCTTATAAAAAAAAAGTTATCATCTTTAATATGATCTTTTAAGAGATATGAGAGAGGTTAAATTAGTGGAGTGCCCACACTCTCAGAGCCAATGTATTTTGCATATGGAAAAATGTTTTAGCAACCTTAACTTTCACACGTTGAAAACCCACTTTATCATTTTTAAATTATTGATGAGTGAGACCCACTTTAATAGGCCCTACTTATCAATAGTTTAAAAATAATGTAGTAGGCTTTTGACGTATGAAAATTAACGTCCCATAGTATTACTCTTGCATTGGGCGTAACCATGAGAACAGGAGCCGCTTGCGATAAAAGGGGAATGGGTAATGCGTAACCATGATCTAGCAGCAGATCCGGCATATGGGTAATGGGTTCCCGGGGAAGGAAACCTGGTTCTAATCGGCTCGGTTGAAGAACCGTTAGTCCTCACTCCTCAGCGATAAATCTGGAAGGGGAAAACACGATTGTGAGGGTTGATGCACCAGGAGGGAGATAGGCATGTCCGCCGGAGCGGCGGCCGGGCTTGGCTGAGAGGAGCGCGGACGGCCTGAGGACACCTGCCACTAGAAGGAAGCCATTGCCTTGGCCGACCAGAGCATCCAAAAACTGGGGGATATTGAGAAGCGAAGGCGCAGGCCGCACCAGCTGGGAGGCACCGGTCGGAGGAGGAGTAGCCATGGACTAAGGCAGAGATGGGAGTAGCAGTGGCTGGACATTCCGCTGGTAAAGACGGCGCGGCGGTGGCAAGTGAAGCTGAAATCTGGGGGACGACGACAACGCAATGGACGGAATCCCAGAGATGGCCGGCGGAAGGTACGGAATGGCCGAGGGTCCAGGAACAGAAGCGGCGGCCAGATCCACAGGCTGGATGGAAGAGTTTCTGACAGGGCTGAGCCGGAAACCAATGCGGGGATGACGAACTCAGAATCAACTGAGCGAGGGGCTGGCCAAAGGTTGGCCATTGGTGGATCTCACGAGCGTGGGGAAACGAGGATCTCGGCGACGGCGGTTGGGCTGGAAGAATTACAAGTGCAGGTGAGGACGATCCGCTTCGGATCGGTTGTGCAACACTCCCACCCACCCAATTAAATAACAGCACGTCACCTGGTGGGCGAGGAGACCAAGTTACTCGGTGACCCGGGTGAAGGAGGGTTTCGTGAATGGGCAACCAGGCAAAGATGTTCATCAAAGCCGAGCCGGTGGAGTGATCTTCACGGAACCCACTTTCAGAACTCCTACTCCCACCCACCGACCAGAGAAGAGGCGATCAAAGGAGTGTTGTGCAACTCACCCAGCCCTGAACTCCCATTCCCACCTAGTGACCAAAGAAGAGTTCTCAGGCAGCAACATTCTCATAGGCATCCGGCACATAAGAAACAAAATAGGAGGCGCATTCTATTGGTGCTCGCTCCTGCAAGTCTTTCTGATTCCCATTCGATAGTCGAAAATCCATATCATTGAGGTACAACAAATGAACTTGAGATGCAGATATGCTTATGTATTGTTTATTTTATCTCTATCCGTAATTCTAAGGGGGAAAAAGGTACAACAAATGAACTTGAGATGCAGATATGCTTATGTATTGTTTATTTTGTCTCTATCCGTAATTCTAAGGGGAAAAAAAAACTTTGATTGTTTTTCTATTCCATTTTCTTTCACAAACAATTTCTGGGTTTTGATTGTTCTGCATTGTGTTTATTGTGCGCCAACTTGGAGCAATATTACTGCAAGGTTCGAGCAATATTGCTCTAACCTTGGAGCAATATTGCTCTAACCTTGGAGCAAAATTGCTCCAACCTTAGAGCAATATTGCTCCACGGTTGTAGCAATATTGCTCCAACCTGAAATGTTTGCTGATTTTGATGCATTTAATTTATATATGTCTTAGAGCAATATTGCTCCAAGGTTGGCTACACCGTTGGAGCATTATTGCTCCAACCTGGAATGTTCATTGATTTTGATGCCTTTAATTTATATAAGTCTTAGAGCAATATTGCTCCAACGGTGGAGCAATATAGCTCCAACCTTGGAGTAATATTGCTCCAACGGTGGAGCAATAATGCTCCAATGGTGTAGTAATATTGCTCCAACGGTGGAGCAATATTTCTCTAATGGTGTAGCAGTATTGCTACAACTTTAGAGCAATATTGCTCTAACGGTATAGCAATATTGCTATACTATTGGAGCATTATTGCTCTGACATTGCAGCAATGTTGCCTCAACCTTGGAGCAATGTTGCTCTAACCTTAGAGAAATAACGATATTACTCCAACCTTGGAGAATATTGCTCCAACCTTAGAGCAATAACAATATTGCTACAACCTTGGAGCAATATTGCTATACTGTTGGAGCATTATTGCTCTGACATTACAGCAATATTGCTACAATATTGCCTTATAGTATTTTGTTACACACTAATAAAATATTTTAGTTTCAAAATTTTCATAATATTCCCTTCTTTTCTTCATAATATTTTAATAGACTTGTGTAGGGCAATGGCAAGAGAGGGGTCAAGTGTTCGATGTGATGGGCATAATGAAGGTAATGAACAAAATGACATTGAAATAGGGACCCAAGTAAACCGTGCTTGTTGGAAATTAGATTTTCATGAAGTAGAAGAAAGAGTACCAAATATTGGAATGGAGTTTGCAACAGAGGAGATGACTTACAAATTCTACAATGATTATAGTGCAAGAATTGGATTTAGCATTCGAAGAGGATGGAAATGAAAAAAAGATGGCATAATTAGGATACGAAGATTTTGTTGTTCAAAAGAAGGTAAAAGAGATGAAGATAAAAGAAAAAGAGTGGTGAAGAATCCTTGTCCATAAACAAGAACGGGTTGTTTAGCTCTGATGGTTATCAAGCTTGTGGGTGACATGCATAAAATTGTAGAATTTTAACCAAGTCACAATCACATGGTTGTGATCCCAACAAAGGTTCCATTTTTGAATTCACATAGACGCATGAGTATGTCTCAATCTGTGTTGGTTGATTCAGCGGCAAGTGTAGGCATTCCACCCAAAGATTCTATAGCTTTGCAAGCAAGCCAAGCTGGTGGTCAACAAAATGTAGGGTTTCTTACATTGCATCTGAAAAATTATTTACGTACTAAGCGTCAAAAGGTTATAGAAAAAGGAGAAGCAGCGGCTTTGTTAGAATACTTCAAAAGAAAACAAAAGGATAATCCATCTTTCTGCTACTCAATGTTGTTGGATAAAGATAGTCTAATAACTAATATCTTTTGGACAGATGCGAGGACGATAGTAGACTATGAGAATTTTGGGGATGTGATCAACTTTGATACCACGTATAGAACTAATAACATAAATTGGCCATGTGCATTGTTCACTGGTGTAAATCATCATCAACAAAATACTATGTTTGGGGCTGCCTTGTTATATGATGAGACTGCTGATTCTTTTATTTGGTTACTTGAGACTTTTCTTATGGCAATGTTTGGTAAGAAACCGGTTACTATCATTACAGACCAATGTGCAGCAATGGCTAAAGCTATTCGAATTGTTATGCCGGAAACCCATCATCGCGTATGTATATGGCATATATATCAGAATGCAGCTAAACATCTTAGCCATGTTTTTGAAAATTTTCAGTCATTTGCAAGAGATCTAAAACAATGCATATTTGAGTTTGAATCAGATGAAGAGTTCTTAGAAGGATGGAATAGGATGACTGAAAAATATACAGTTCAAGATCATCCTTGGTTGCTTCAGTTGTTTCGTGAGAAGGAAAAATGGGCTATGGCATATGGTCGACATCATTTTTGTGCGGGAATGAAGTCCACATAGCGCAGTGAATCTATGAACAATATTTTGAGGAGGTATGTAGATTCTAAAATAAATCCCATGGAGTTTCTTCATCATTTTGATAGATTAGTAGATGATTGACGTTTTCAAGAGTTACAAGCTGATTTTAAAATGTTGGATAGAACTCCTAGATTAGTCATGTTCTCTAAAATGTTAGCACAAGCGGCAAAAATTTATACCCCAGCAGCTTTTTGAATATTTTTAATTGAGTATCAAGATCACTTGGATTGTGAAATTCATGAATATACAGAGAAAGGAAAAACAATGGAGTTCAAAGTTGTAGGAAAGCATGGTCAACACAATGTCACATTTGATTTACAAGATCACACGGTTGTTTGCAGTTGTAAGAAGTTTGAATTTGTAGGAATACTATGCAGCCATTCATTGAAATTGTTTGATAATAGATGTGTGAAGATGCTCCCTCCTCAATACATAATCAGACGGTGGTCAAGAGATGCAAAAGTTCAGGTCATAATGAATTCAACTTCAACAACTAGTGACATTGACCCACATAAGGCTATGGGAACACGCTTCATGGAGTTGTCACGTATATTGATTGTCATAGCAACACGGGGTGCTAAATCTGAAGCGGCATTTAAGGCAACAATGATTCAAGCTAAAATTATGTCCCAAGTAATAGATGAGGAATTAAAGCAGACTCATCAAAATGAGCTTGAAGATAGGGCTGCAAATATGCATGAGACCCAAGTAGAAAAGGATATCAATGACCAAAATATTGAGGTAGCTGCATCAGGGATAAAAATACGGGAGAAACGTGCTTGTGGTGGTAAAGCAGTTGCGATGAAGAGGGGTTGCCTTGAGCGACATCACAAGCAAAAAAAATAATCAAGTCCAATCACTCAGCAGTCTCCCGCCTCATGTACTCAATTGCTACAATTGCAGCTTGGACCTCATATCCCAATGTTTCAGCTACCTCAAGTAATTATATTTATTCACTGTGTTATAGATACTATCACATGCCTTTTTGTATTCTATATAATTCTAAATTATTGGCATGTATTATAGGATTCATTTTTTTGTGAAGATAATCCTAAAGGTATCGAAAGTTTTTCCAACTTACTTGAGGTAATTCAATCATTTGCTTTAACTAAAGCATTTTCTTTGATAGTTTTAGCAAAATATGATTTTGTAAATTTATTTACATTGTGCATCAGCAAGTCAGTATGTCTCCATACAATCAAGCCACTTGAAGATTCCTGAACCTCAATTGAGGTTCAACTGAAGGCAATTTAGGTAAAAATAGATATTAATCACTTATTATTAATTGAACATGAAGTTTTATTTAAGTTTTTATAAGTTTTTACTGATTAAAATTTTAAGTGGTTTTTTATGTAGGAGGTTGAAAATATCTTTTGCCATTTTGCTAAGTGATGCTATATGCAATCACAGAATGTTGATAACATTTTGTACCATTTTTTGTTAAGTCATATTATATGTAATCTTGGAAGGTTGAATATAATTTGTACAATTTGGAACATAGATTAGGTAATTTTTCCTGGATGATGCTACTATGTAACAATTTGTATTGAATCTAGTCTAGGTAATTTTTCCTGGATGATGCTACTATGTAACAATTTGTATTGAATCTAGTCTTTGGAATCGAGTTTGTAAAAAAAAGAAAGCCAAGTTATTTCTTAGAGATTCTAAAAAATGGTGATGAATCCAACTTGGATGAGTGTCACACTAATCATATTACGTAGCTCTCCATTTGTCATTTGGTTGTTCTGTCTAAATGCTTTCTATTTCTTGTAGATTGGTGGGCACCATACCAATGAAGATTTGCAATGAGAGGTAAGGAACTCAAGGATGAAGTACAAATTTAAACATGGAAGGATGCTACAATTCGTGAATTGATAGATCTGGTATATTAAATTTTATATTACCCCTCTTGAAGGCTTTTTTAATACATTTTTTCCTGTACGTGAACTGTACATATTTATGAACCTTTTCAGGTCAAAGAGGTTGATCCTCAAGCAAGAAGAAGAGATGTTAAATTGTCGTTTGCTTTTGTATATCCTGATAAGAATGACCGCATTGTGGTCAGACCTGTAAGAACAATGACTGTCAGTAGGGTTGATTGTTCATAATATAGTTCCTATCAATTTTTGGCAATCATAAACCTGATGATGGAACTTTAATTATTGGAATTTTACCATAATATTCTAAGCTTTATAGTTAGACATGCAACTGATTTGGCAATTATGTTACAGGCAGCAATATTGCAATGATGAGCTAGTTTTTTAAACTGTTGCTTACCTGCATATGACAGATAAATAGGTACTTTGAAGGAGTTCTTATTCCATCAGTTGTGCAATATTCTTGAGATTTTTGAAACCTTTTTAGGTGTTTTTGTGTGTTCCACCATTTATGTTTATATTGATATTCACTTGTTGAACTTAGGAACATTGTGATTTGCTCTATGTTTTAGTTAATTTTTTAGTTAGGAACAAGGGTATGTATGTTTTAGTTAAAGTGAAAGTGCTTGGTTTTTTTTTAGTTTTTCGTTGTAGAGATTTAGTTGGGACAGATGATCTAAATATGCTTATTTTAGTATTTTTGCAGATAAACTAAGTATTAAAGCTTCAGAAAAGCAAAGATATGGTTGTGAATATTGTCCCTCCAATTTGTGGTGAGGTGCGTTTCTCGAGTGTTCTTGTCTATTTTTTATGGAGAAGATTCAGAAGACGAGGTAGATTTCTATCTCGCTCATGGTCATCATCCCACATTTTTGCTCCAAGTATTGTGGATTTATCACTTATCTTTCCTATATGTTCCCCCATAGTGGATCAGAGATATTAACATACAAATCAAACTTCCAACCAGCAATATGGATCTACAATAAAATAACTAATCTAAATAGATAGCACATTTTCAATCACTGAATCTACTCCACTGTTGAATAATTGTGTTTTGACTTTAAGGTTTTGTTGTAGATTGAGGCATCTACACAGGAAAATGATAACTTAAATTTGTTCTCAATAGGAAGGAGAAGTTTGATGGGTTTCAATATGAGTTTAGGGGAGGATCGTCCTTTGTTCAGTTATGCGAGTATTCAAGCTGCAACTGAGAATTTCTCTACGACCAACAAGCTTGGAGAGGGTGGATGTGGACATGTTTATATGGTATTTCCCCACTTCATTGTAGGGATTTTAAGAACCATAACTCCACAGAAACATAAGAAAAGAAATTAATTGATCTTTTGAATGGATATGTTATAAAATAGCAATAAGAGCATTAATCATAAGCATCTGGGTATTAAAGGAGCTTAATAGCAATCTTGCAAGGAAAACTGCCAAAGGGTCAAGAAATAGATGTGAAAAGGCTCTCTCAAAGTTCCGGACGAGGATTTGAAGGGTTCAAGAATGAGGTGGAACTAATTGCAAAGCTCTAGCACTGAAACCTTGTAAGGTTTTTGGGATGGTGCATTCACAAAGAAGAAAAATTACTGATCTATGAGTTCATGCCCAACGAAAGTGTAGATAAATTTTTGTTTGGTTCGTTCTTATCTTTGATCATTTTATTACTTGATAGGTTTGTTAGAGGGAATGAATCTGAAGAAAATACTAAAAGAGTAGTGGGAACCTAGTAAGTTTCATATGCATTAATATATTAAGCGTGATCATCAAAGCACTAAAGAACTCTGGTTTTGAAATTTAATTTAAAATTTCCATTTGTAAATTATCACTTGGAAACACTTAATATGAAACAAATTTATAGTGAAGAACATCAATGTTGGACCAATATTGTTCTAAACTTGCCGCAATATCCAATGTTGGAGCAATAGTGCTGCAATGTTTGAGCGATATTGCTCCAACAGTAGCAATGTTGGAGCGATATTTCTCCAATAGTAGCAATCTTGGAGCAATGTTGCTCCAACATTGGAGCGATATTGCTCCAACAGTAGCAATGTTGGAGCAATGTTGCTCCAAAATTGGAGCGATATTGCGGCAATGTTCGAGCAATATTACTCCAACATTGGAGTGATATTGCTCCAACAAATGTGACATGAATCTGACATCTCACGATTCAGCCACCCCAATGAGGGATATTGAATGTGAATAATCTACCTGTTGCATAATGGTGCGTGACATAAGAAATCTGGCTTACCCAATTACCTTCCAACCTTTTTAATGGATAACCGGGGCGCGTCTCTCTATGCAATAGGGGTCGTTATGGGTTCATTGCAAAGTGGCGCATTTCAAAATCTTATCAGCATGAGGGACTAGCTCTAGTTCAATTGAGCGAATCAAAAGATGATCATCCCTCTAGATGGGGCTGAAAGCATTTTTTGTCATACCAATTAGAAGCTATCAATTATTTATGCTAAAGTGCACTAACACATACGCATTGTCGATTTCTTATGATCCACAATTCAAAAGATGATCATCTCTCAATGGAAACATTTGATGGAGATAGGACTTATACTATTACCATAACCATTTTCTAGATTTTTACCCATATAACGGTCCCATTACCGATATGGTATGGGTTATTTTACATCCTTGTCCACCATTTCTTGGTCAGTTTATCAGTTAACCATTACCCAATACCCTTTTATAAGGGTTCATAATTCAACATAATCTCCTATTTT
Source organism: Saururus chinensis (assembly GCA_035235625.1). Lineage (NCBI taxonomy): Eukaryota > Viridiplantae > Streptophyta > Magnoliopsida > Piperales > Saururaceae > Saururus > Saururus chinensis. The sequence continues at coordinate 37,722,599 of CP141142.1, forward strand.
TTAAACACCCCTAAACCTAAAAATCAAACTAGGCAACAAAAAAAGTAAGAGACACTTAGGGTATACCAACGAAAAATGCTAGGCAGAAATAAGGTATGAGATATAGTATATTTACACATGCCACATATGGATAACAGATGATATGGAACAACTTTTTCATAACTATTCTATTTAGAAAAATGTTGTATATTAGTATCATCTTAGTTATTTACCCATCAAATAAATTTGATTGTACTATTTAACTTTTTAAATATACAACTACAGAACAAATACCATCTGCATATCACAGAGCCCACAGATCAGAGCATTTGCCCCTAGTGAAAGCAAGTTGATTGTGTCTTCAATGAGGGCCAATCCAAACCAAGGTCCAGCCATATGCCAGTAAGTTGGTGAGCATGTCCGCTCCAAACAGCCAATCAAAGCATCCCCTACCGTCTCTGGCTACGCAGCTTCCCCTAGAACATTTGACACACTAAGTACTAGTGTGGCTGCACCCAAGGCATCTAATCATGAATCTCCATTGTAGAGACGGAGAGTAAAGCAATAGCAGTATATGACATCCACCAAGTGAACAGCTACGAGTGGTGATGGATTTCCACGGAGCAGCTTGCTAAGGGGGGTTAGTGGAGCTTCAGGGCCTGGTGGCACTTCACTTAATTCTATTTCTGAATCATCATTAAGTGATCTAGTTGGTGTTTCTTGGTCGTTTTAGACTGCTCTGACAAGCTGAGCTCCTTCCCGACTAAGTGAAATTGTCCTTGAAGACAATGTCGTCCACCATGGGGTCCATCGCTTTATCATCTTGCTGAGCTCTCCTATTGTAATTACTCTTTGGAACCTTTTCATTTCCTATGGAGACAGGTCTTCTAATCTGACTTGTTTTCCAAAAAAGAAATCATTGATTTGAGTGATGATAACAAAAAGAAAAATGACGAAGAAGAATGATTGAACATATTATCCTTACCATATTCAAAACATATGAAAGAATTATTGTACAAAATCTAAAGAACTATCAACAAAGAGAAAAAGAGAAATTTTTAGCAGAATGACAAATGGCGCAGATTTTAGAATGAGTTCACCCCTTATAGTATCAACTTATTTACAAAAAAGTTTGTCAATCACAACTCTACGGAAAAATATTTGAAAATTATATACAAGGACGCTAAAATACTCCAGAAATAGCTTTATAAAAGATGCATTGAAAGGATGTGAAATTTATCTACCTCTTACTCTATAAAAATGGTGAAAAAATCAAGATTGATGTAAAAATATAATCAAAGAAAAGAAAAAGATAAAACAAAACCGTCATAGTAAAAGGAACACATGAAAGATTCATTATAAGTCATATAAGTATATTCATCTGTGTGAGAGAGTTTGTGAAACGATAATTACTAATTATACATGTTCCTCAACGAGATAGGACTGCAGCTATATTCACGAAAGTGTGCTGCAGGCACTAGATATTACTGCAATACAAGTTGAAACTCACTAATTGGGCTGTATCCTGTGGGGCTCTCTTAATTCTAATCTCATATAAATGTTCTCCCAAAATTGTAGAAGGCATGGAGCACGAGGTGAGGCATTTCACATTCAAAAAGTTGCGGTATAAGCCTCAAATATCTAGCGGTAACAAGCAAGATATGGAAGCCAAAAGAATAGAAAAGCGATGTCGTTTCTCATTTAAATATTTGGTAAATAAGTTGGTGTTGTAATCAACTTGAGGCACCCCTTATAGTATCAAATTTTGTATATATGAAGTCTTGATTAGGAAAATACTCTTGGTGTAATATGCCTTATATTAGCACCTTTGAAGAGCTGTCATACACAAAGCCTTGAGGTACGCCTCAATGAATTTTTTAGAGGCCATATTATCCCCAAACAAATTGAACAACATATCAGTTTTTTTAGCGGCCTCTGTAAGTCATATATTCCCTCCATCCCATATTAAGTGTCTCATTTGGAAAATGTATGTAAAAAGTGTATATTTTAATGAAGGGGAAAAGCATCTTTGACTAGAAAAAGGCAAAAGTCTAATTAATTCTAATTAACTTAGATTCTTATGCTAAAGAAAAAAGATAATATCCACCTTAAGAAGAGTAAATGCAGCACAAGCTCGCAGGACAGAAGAAGGATTTCGAAGCATGGTGACAAGAAGAGAAAAGAACCCAATCTCAACTCCACTGAATATTTTGTAAAAACAACCCATAAGAAGAGAAAAGACACAAATAATGATGTACGTGCATGTGTACAAGCACACGGTATTCCTCTGTATAAATATGCAACAACACAAATCTTCTATTAAAAGACAATAGATGATGAACTAATAATCACCTGCATCTTAGATGCCCTGCTTATTGTACTCCGTGCTGCTTCTGCTACTTGTGCTAAAGAAGCTAGAACAGAGGATGCAGCAGCGCTTGACAGATCTGAAAATGTTAACACGAATTCTTCAATGTGCTTCACTGCAACTCTTCTTGCATTGTCTAAGTTAACACTCTTCGAGCCTTCGGATAATGGAACTGCCATTGCTACTTCGTCCATTCTGCAAATTATAACCACCAAATATAGAGGACATCACAGAAACGGAGACCACAAACTTTATATAATCTAGAAGAATTCATAATGGACTAATATCTTGGGATGGCCCTTCCATCCCACAAGTGAGAAAACACTAAATCACTATTAACATTCATGTAAAGAACCTTTAGCAGAATTAGCTATCTCCACTTGTTTCATTTGGTTACATTAAAATGCAACTCCCGTAAAAAGATGCTTGCTTTGCTGATAGGACTGCTCTTACAAAACATAAATTTCTGAAGAATAATTGTGCATCTACTTGTCAACTAGCAATTATTATACTGTGCACCCACAAAAAGTTAACACTTCCTAGTTCCTACCACTTGGATCTTGGAATATAAACTTGCCCTTTTTTTGGGGTAGATAACCACAGAAGCTTGCTGGAATGACCTGGCCAAGCTTCAGATGATTGGTCAGAAAAAAACTTAAAACAAAAAATTAAAGCATCGAATTTCCTGCAAAGAAAGTGAAGTAAATTGAGATAATGGCATGCACAGTTAATAAATGTCATCACAAATCTATTTTCCTTATAAAAAGGGTCCCAATTTTGTCACCCATTGAATAAGAAGGGCCCTACAATAATCTTTTTCCTCTAAAGATGATAAATTATGTATTTCCATGTTAATTGCTACAAAATTCAAAATCCAAGCATACAAACTCACCATCACGTATGGAGTCATCACAGAACACTTTGATAAGCATTTTTCGAAAAAAGAAAAGTTTGAGGTAAATGAGCTTGGGCTATTGCAAACTTTCCCCTTTACCCTTGGATTGGTTTGTCGGAACTCTTGCTTGTTCTTCATGTCAACCTTTTGAATAGAAGGCTTGTATTGACCTAAACAAGAAATCTTCTTTAATGATTTAAGTAGCATTTAGTTCAAAAAGGGAAAAATAGATCAAACTATCCAACATTCAATTATATTAACCTGATTTGAATTGCTCCCAGCTGCTCCCAGCTGCGCTTTTTGGACTTCCCAGTGTTACAACAACCAAAATCCTTCTTGTTTTCTGTATATCCCTCTTTTTCCCTCTTGCTTCATAGGCAGACTCCTGATTGTTATTGGTCCTAGAGGTATCCTCTCTCTCACAACCAGTTTTATCAAATATATGGACAGAGAAATGCATGCTGCCATTGTATCTAAAGATAAGAAAATCATGTTCACGAAGGTGGTGGTCCTTCACAAATGCCTTCCAACCAGCTTCAAAATAAGTGTCATTGCAACTCCCCTTACTTACAGTAACCCACCAACGATCTCCAGCAGGACCCTTTAAGATGGCTTTGTTAGATGCTTCCCTTGAGACATGCTTGGCGAAAGCCGGCGGAATCCTCTGCAAATGTCAGGCCATATAAGCACTTAAAGTAAAGAAGCATGAGCTACTTTTATTACAAATACATTTAAATTTCCTAGAATAGGCAGAGAATGTGGGTCTTATATTTGAAGTCATCAAATACAAAAGACTTTCCTAAACTGCTATGAAAACACATAAAGAACCACGGCTACAAGAGCTTAGACAGAAAGAAATACATGTAAATATGTTTACCGCGGACCATTTACGAGTAAAGAATGCTCCGTCGATGATTTGACAGAACATCACTATGCATTCCTCATAAGGCATTGAAATCAACTTCCTCCCAATATCTCAATTCAATGACAACCCCATTGAGCAACATTCCAAATCGTCCTGCATGTAAATACAGAAATATATGTACATGCATTTTCCCAGATCCATTTGCGAGTATAGCCCGTTCTTTTGATGATTTTGACAGAATATCACACGATGCAGTCCTTAAGAAGTATAATGTTTGAACTACTCCCTTCTTATATCAATTCTAAAGAACCCCATTTAGAAAATCAAAGTCCTTCTGACATCAATTCTAATATCAATAGTCCAAACTGTTATTTTCTAAATGCGACGAAAAATAGCCAACCTAAATCCTGAAGTAGAAAACTGTAACACTTGTAGTTGACAGACTTCAATCAAACCAGGCAATACAGAATGAAAATAGAGAAGAAACGAAGCATTCTTTACTCCATAAATCTATGGAAGGATCTCGGTGGAAAGGAGGGGAAAGCTTATGAGACGGTCAGAGAAATCGCCCAGCAAGTGTTAGATTCACCCCTTTCATATATATAGACCTATGGATTTAGGAAACAATTGAATCAGTAATACATACCATTTAAGGTTCTCACAATCACCGTAAAGACTCGTACTCAATCAATAGAGCCTATTAGGATCTTTGTAGTCATTCCGAGTCTTAAACGCTAAGAGATATATTCCTAAAAAAGTTGAAACAAATAAATTTTTTAGTATCCCATTTTGACTGAAGGAATAAAGAAGTAAAACAAAATCTGCAATTGGCCTATATATCTTATCAACCCCATTATACCTGAATAGAATCAACCGGCAAACAAGAACAAATGCAATATATAGTACGCATGAGGAAGAACCTTCAATCAACCCCATTGGATTGGTATGGTCCCTTCTTACTAACGATCTTTCACTGTTTAGCATGAGGTACCTTAAGGTGCTCCTCAAGAAATATTCCAATACTTTCCATCTATCATTCACATATTTGTTGAATTAGTTTCATATCAACTGTTTTCAAAAAAAAGTTTCGCTAAATCATACAATTACTCACCAATTTTCTCACATTAGGCTGTTGTTTCTTATGGTCATACCCAGACATGGAATCAAACCATTTCACTTCAGTCTTGTCAACATATACGACCAACAAGTGAAAATGTGCATTGTCACACATTAGTATAAAGATGTAGTTAGGACATTCTTTTCCCGCTCCAAAACAAGTGGTTGCTAGGTCCTCCATTGTGTCCTCTATCATAACCTTCAATTGCAATTGGCATGGATGTGACTTACTCCATATACTAACTTAATCCAATACATAAATATTAGACTTTGGACCATACCTTGGCAAAATAAAATTGCAACGTAAAGCTCCCAAAGTGGCATTTGGGGAAGACATTTCCAGTAGATCTGGAGGCCCTTTGTTGTAGCATATACATGTAAGCATCTATTACCTACATACATCGAAGCATACACTTAATATAAAATCAGTATTGAATACTTAAGATTTAAATAGATAGAAATTGTATTCTTACATTAGAAGAGATGTACTCCGCCTTCAACATATTCACTAAGTCATTGTCAGCAACACCGACACCTGCCACAGAATGGCTCCTATCTGTAATAAATTTTTTAATAATTTCTTAATCTCAATTACACAAATTGGATAGAGGATTGCATTAGTTAATCTTCAATGGCCGGTGAGGGATGGTAGGGGATGTTTGCTTGGCTGAGGTTTGGGAAGAAACTAAAATGGTTCTGGCCTCCTTGTCCACAGTCATTTCCTTCTTCTCCCTCCTTGTCCTCTTAGTCTCTCGTGTAAAAGGGGTCTCATACTTCTTGCTTTCATATTTTAACCGTAGAGGTCTTTTCGAAGTGAGACCCTCTTTATCTCCCTCCCCCTTTCCCTCCTCGTCATTCGTTCTCTCCTCCCCACCTGGTCCCTCCTCTCTCTTACCCTCCCCTTGCTCCTCTTCCCCCTCTTCCTCTTCTCATACTTCTCCCTCCTCTCCTCCTTCTCCCTCCTCTGCCTCCTCTCCTCCTTCTCCCTCCTTTGCCTCCTCTCTTCCTTCTCCCCCCTCTTCCTCATCTCCTTTCTCTTGCTCCGCCTCTTCCCCTCCCTCCTCCTCACCCTCACATCCATTATCATCATTATTATCTTCATCATCTTCATCAACTGCTTCACCAACTTCCTCCTCGTCCACTACTGCAGGGGAGGTATGCGTCATCTTCTTTGCTGGCCTCTTAACCAAATGATTGGCCATGTTTTTAAATGTCAATTTATTTTTTGAAATGGCGTCCATGACACCATGTAGATGGTCAGCAGGGTAGCCCTCCTCCTCCAATATATACACGGAAGTATGCACAATTCCAAGTGCAGAGGCCATATTATCTAGTGCTGACTTCAGGACCAACTTTCCTCCCCCACTCGCCTTCACCGGCTCCCCAACTTCCATTCGTACCTTCCTTTTTTTCAAAGTCTTTCTTGTCCCTTCAATTAGATATGCCTCATTTGCAGCAGGATCCAACACAGACAGAACTTGTGGTCAATGCACAAATATTTAACATGCAAAGTTCAATAATCTAAAAAGTTGAACAGATTTTAAAAACTCAAACATTTCAATATAAAAATTAGTATCCCAATTTCCTCATGTGGTTTCAAAAATTTAAACATTTTTGCGTCTTTTCCCACTGACCTATGGTGCTTAGCTACTTTTTCCCCCTTTACAAGGCCACAATTTGGCCACTTGGCAAATCAAGGCAACTTTTGTGGCACAGGGGATATGAACATCTTAAAATGCTCGAACACCCAAACCTATAACATATAAAAGATAAAAATTAGTATTTTGTAGCTCCCATATAATCATGTAAATATAATTATGTGCCAAGTATAAAAGACATGTAGAAAAATGCTGCTCCAATCAGTGATCCATGGCCCTCAGACTTGCCTGCCTCCTTTGACATAATCTTCCTATGGAGGCTTGGGGCTGAGACTACTAAAAATTCATAAACAGCCTGAGCCCAGTCATACCGATGGAGGCTGCCCATGTCTTCCACTAGGTCAATTAACGCATTCTTGATCACAGTGTGGGTCTAAGGAAATAGGAGGCATGAGAAAATGTGTGATATGATCACTCTTGCACAATCCTCCACCAATTTAGGGTTAGTTGTGGCAGTTAACACGTCCATAGTCTTCTCAATTTCGAACCTTGTAACCTGCTTCTTCCCGAAATGACGCCTACAAAAAGCACCCCTCTCCTCTTGTTCTTGGCCAAAGACCACCCGATCGCCCCCCATCTCTAGGCCAATTATTATGGCCACATCCTCCATGGTGAAGTTCACTCTGCATCCTTTAAATGTGACCCCAGGTTGGGCCTCAGTCCAATAACCCAAAATGACTTTGAAGAGTAACGCCTGACAAACAATGTTACTGGCATCCAACAATTTAATGAAGGGTGTTTGGCCAACAATTGTCTTCACCTCTGGGAAGGTAGATAGTATGTTGACCGACTTTGCTAGTCCCGAGGGGAAACAAGGGACTTTCAGTGACTCTCGCCTATTTCTTCCTAATCCTCCTACAAGGTCTTAGCCCTTCTTCTTCAATTCAAGAAGTTCTGCATCAATACATATCTAAGTATTAGTAAGAAGGTACATAGACGTATAATAAAAGTGTTGAATATAACCCCGTAAAGAACTTAGCAATATTTAAAATATACATTGGCATCAAATTCAAGTTGGTATGAGTATAGCTAAAATAATGCTACAACATTTTTAGCTAGTGTGCTATAACATTACCAATAATGCAGAAACATTGTAGCAATAATGTTTTTAAAATGTCGCATATAATTCAATTGTTGATCATAGGATTAGCATTTGAAATATTGCTATAAAAAGAGCAATAATCCTAATGCATAAGCAATAATATTAGTACATCAACAACATCCACAAACATTTTAAAATTAGGGATTAAAAAAACCTACTTAATTTATTCGCCATGATAGGTATTCAACAATGGGAAGCCCGACTATAGTGAAGACATTGTTCCTGAAACCTCAAAAAGCACATTGAATCAAGTTATAATGTTGTCAAGAATTATTAGCATTTATAATTTACAATAGGGAATCACAATATTGTAGCAATATTGCTCCAACCTTGCAACAATATTACAGCAATATTGCTGCAAGGTTGGAGCAATATTGTCGCAGGGTTGGAGCAATATTGCTCAAAGACTTATATAAATTAAAGGCATCAAAATCATCGAACATTTCAGGTTGGAGCAATATTGCTCCAAGACATATAAATTAAAGGCATCAAACATTTCAGGTTGAAATGATATTATACAGTAAACATTTAGTTGATACAAAGAGAAGACAAGGGGATGCTCTGAAATGCTTTTATGCATGACAGGTTTCCTGAACATGAGAAATGAAACCATTAGGTGAACACCTCATCACTAGACGGGCAACAAAAATTCCAAAAGGCCTCACTTTGCAGATCTAGGACTTCAACTTCAAAAATAAAAACAAACACAGAGCATGTGCAGTTTCTTCTCTCCGACATATAGAAGCGTGGTAAGCAAAAAGAAAGCCGATCAAAAAAATGCAAACAAATGAAATGCTGGTGGAGATAAATGTGGTAAAAAGCATAAAATCTAGCCATCTATTCTTTAAAGAATCTGGGATGGAGCAGTCACTGAAGCGCGCAGTAACACAATGCAGAACAATCAAAACCCAGAAGTTGTCCGTGAAAGAAAATGGAACAGAAAAACAATCAAAGTTCTTTTTTTTCCCTGGAATTATGGATAGAGACAAAATAAATAATACATAAGCACATCTGCATCTCAAGTTCACTTGTTGTACCTCAACGATATGAATTTCTGACTATCGAACGGGAATCAGAAAGACTTGCAGGAGCGAGCACCAACAGAATGCACCTCCTATTTCGTTTCTTATGTGTCGGATGCCTATGAGAATGTTGCTGCCTGAGAACTCTTCTCTGGTCACTAGGTGGGAGTGGGAGTTCAGGGCTGGGTGAGTTGCACAACACTCCTTCGATCGCCTCTTCTCTGGTCGGTGGGTGGGAGTAGGAGTTCTGAAAGTGGGTTCTGTGAAGAGCACTCCATCAGCCCAGCTCTGATGAACATCTTCGCCTGGTCACCCATTCACGAAACCCTCCACCTGGGTCCCTGAGTAACCCAGTCTCCTCACCCACCAGGTGGCATGTTGTTATTTGATTGAGCACTCCCACCCACCCGGGTGGGAGTGTTGCACAGCCGATCCGAAGCGAGGACGATCCAACCGTGGAGAGGACATGCAAGGAATGCATGACCTCATCATTGTTGTTGTTCGAATGTCGGCGGATTTCATCCTGGGTTCGTCGAAACTACCAGCCGTTTCCACTATGGATGGTGTTAGCCCCTTAATTTGGTAGATGGGAAAATAGGGCAGCTACCCTCTAATTTAGCAATGGGTAGCAAAGCTAACTTGGGCGATGGATAGCCTAGGCAGCCTTTTGGGCATGGACGAATGCTGGAGCAGTGTTGGAGATGATCCGGATAGACTACTCTCCTTGTGGAGCAGGCTAAGAAAGAGTCCCTATGCGGACAAGATTCCCGTGGTGAGCTAGGTGCCACAAACACTTAAGGATGGACTCCTAAGGCGGACATGATTCACTTATGCAGGACAGTTGTACTCCTTGCTTGAGTGGGAGTTGAGCCAGTAAGTTCCCTGGACGGAGCAAACTCTTGATGTAGCATGGCGTTGGACTCCTAGCTAAAGACTAACTTCCTTATGGTTTCTTGATTTGGGCTGGGGCGGACTGCTTGTGAGCTGAGAGTTGGTCAGGGTGAGACTTCTTATATGTGTGGGTTATGTATGTTCTACTAACACTAGGACCGGCCTTTGGGCTGAGTCTATTTAAGGGAGAGAGTAAGGGCGGCCATGGCTGATAAGAGGAATGATAGACATGTTCATGCACAACGAACCAAGGTGCTGAGAGAGAGCTTTCAGCATGGTAGATCAGCCTTGCCCTCTCCCTACCATTGTATTTCGACGAACTAAAGTATAACTTGGGCATAGCCCTTGCACCACAGACGACTTGTTGTTGCTGTTTGTTTGTGTTTCCCTTGTGCATACAGGTGGGAAAGGACGAAAGTAGCTACTGGTTATGCGAAGCAACTAGGCCATCATGTGTGCGAACGCTAGACAAAGCTTCGTACCCATGATAGATGGCAGAAGGGTAATCTTTACTTTGGTGAACTTGAAACAAGGAAAAATATGCCTATTAGGATGTAATATATTACAATGTTTCCTATTAAGTTGGCTATTTTTAAAGAGTTAAACTAAAAAATGTAAACAAGTCATTTTTTAATTGGTGATAGTCATTGCCATGTTGATACCCTATCTGTACCTAATTTTTTCTTTTGAAATGGAGGGCTAGGGGTTGTTTAAGTGTCGGGGTAGACTCTTTTGATGCAACATATTTATGCCGTAAGTAGGGTATGTGGGCAGGCACATGGAGTAAAATTGTTTCTCAGCTATCAATGATGTAGGCCCAGAGTGTCCACATTAAAAAAATTAAGAAAAAAAGGGGAGAGGGGCATTAGGGCAGAAAATTAAAGCAATAAATTAATTCCAAACTTTTATTAATTGATTTAAAATTAGTTATGTACTATGATATAGATATTTAAAGTAAAATTTCTAATGAAATAAGAAAAACAACATAAATCACTAATCCTAATAAAATTAGTAGAAGAGGTTAACCTAGAAAAATTAAATTTTAGGCTAATTAGGATCACATGAATATAATAAAAACAATGACTTGATATTAGAAATTATGTGAATAAAAAACAAACATAGAGTACAACATTAAGACAAGATAAATATGACATTGCTTCGTGAATACTTGTTCACTTACAGGAAGAGACTCGAGCTATTGTTATCTTTGAGAATTGAAAAAAAAGATGATGAAGTAGTGTGGCATGGGATAGGACGAGTTCAATTAAATCTTGTCTTAAAGGTGTTCATGCGTCAAGTAATAGTTATTTTATTTGTGTGGGGCAAGAAAATGAATGAAGTAATAGTTTCCATTTAAATAAATCCTATTTCACACATTAAATTTTAGTAGCCTAAGATAATACATTAGTCAAACCTAGGATTCTAACTAGTTTCAAGAACTTGGTTTAGGTCCAATACATAATAAAAAAATAGTTTATGCCCAAAAGTAACTAAAAAATAACTAAATATATATGCTTAACTTGATCCACTATTAAGGTCCATATGAAGTATGCCAAAAGAAAGGTCCCTAAGTGTCCTTATCAAGACAATTTCGTCCTTATCATCAAAGTTAAAATCAGCACTCAAACTTTGATATAATTTTTAAACTGTCATTCTCATCTACTCCCATTAGAAAAATAATATGATCAAATTGAAAACAAATCAAGTCTAAGTACTACGTAATTTGGTTGCCTAACAATGTATTCAATAATATGATTATGCTTTAGGCTCTCGTTATGTTGCTATTAACTATTAAGTAATGTGTGAAAATGTTACTTTGTATTTTTATATAGTTAACGTATTTAAAAAGTTGTAGCATGGAAAGATGCATTACTATCAATTATACATGATTCACATTTACTTTTACTTTTACAAGACAATATCATAAATTCATCACCATCGACAACATTAACAACATGAGAATTCTTATTGTTATTGTTATTACCTCCATCTCGTGACATATTCTTACAATCACATTGAACATGACATGTTTAGCTACAATTCCAACACTTTTTCCATCATTCTTCCTTCCTTTTGACTTGGAATGACTTGGAACGTCCTCAACAAGACTTTCCCTTTACCTCTCAACTATTTTTGTCCTTTGTGACCTCTAGAATCAAAGATCAAAGCCAACCCAAATGAGGGATTGGCATCTTTACATTGTGTTTTCTCAGCCAATAATAAACCACAAACAACATTCAATTTAAATATACTGGTAGAATGAGAACTATGCACAATGACCTAAAAGGATTCCCAATCAGTGGGAAGAGATGTTAACAAAGCAATCGACTAAATATCCTCATCAAATTTAACTTTAACATCCTCTAATTGATTTAGAAAGTCATAAAAGGAGTTCAAGTGTGTTGAAACATCATCATCATCAGCCATCTTCAAATTGAAGAAGCGAGTTACTAGATGTACCTTGCTTGTCGAAGAGGCGTTCATATACATCAATGCAAGGAGATTGAAACAATCCTTCATGGTCTTTACCTTTGAGATATTTGAAGCAACGAATAAAGAAATAGACAATTGAACCACTCTCAAGGTCTTCCAGTCAAGTAATGCCCAAGTGGTGTCCTCTAAATCCTTTGGTTGTGCGCTAAATATCGAAAGATGAAACTCCTTCTGATAAAGATAATCCTCTATATATAAGAACATATGAGTCATATGATTAGTTTATTGGCAAATTTCTTTGTCAAAATTATGTCATTAAACCATATATATTTGAAAGTCTTAGAATCTTATTTTGAGATTCTTGTAGTTAATTCAGATTTGGACTTGACAGACTTGAAAAATATGAGCAGACATATTCTTGTTGATCAAGGTGAAAGACTGAATAATGCGAAGGTTTTTGAAGCATATCCAAAGTACATTGACTTGCATAAATCCCTTGAAAAAGGTTAAGAAGTGATTAGAGAGGTTTCAGAAGGTTTTTAGATAAAAATGGTAAAATTATAAATTGTTAGGCAAAACGATCGATCGCTTATATAATTATTGAACATAACAATTGATTACTAGAACATAATTTTTGAAGACTTATAAATCGATCAATCGCTCTGATAAATGATCGATCACCTGATGTTACAACCCTATGCAAAATAAAGCAGAGAGTGATCGATCAATCTCTCTTGCAATCGATCGATCGATTGAAGAATCGTGCATATTAAAAATAATGACTGATAAATCGTTATTTCAAAGATCGATCATTTCAAGAACATCTTACTTAATTTAAGACATTCCGATTTCTATTTTATTCGTTATTCAAGTACACGTCTTAAATCAACTTATTAGACTATATAAGAGTTATGAAATCACAAAATTAGTGAGAGAAAAACCTATAGGAGAAAAGAGGGTTTACACCTTTGATAATTATTTTCTTAAGGAGAATTCACTTGATCTTTGTATTTAAGATCTATGGTGAATTGAAAAAAATAATCCACAACTGAAGAAGTTGATACATAGAGTATTCAAAGAAGAGTTGTAGTATGTCTTCAATGGACGATTGAAGATTTTCACAATGTCAAAGTCAAGACAACAATAGAAGATTGTTAAAGACTAGAAATATATAGATACAAAGTAATGAGGAAAAATTTTCAAGTGCTTGGAGAAGACTTAAAGGCCACCACCAATGATCTAAATAAAAGGAGCTTGTGTTATAGTCTAAACAAAGTTAGTAGTTTTCTTGTGTTTATGTAAAATCTATGTTTTAGTACATTGATTTGGTTCCTTTGGAACTGCACTAGTCTCTTTACCTTGAGTTTGGGGTTTTCGACTTAAATTGTTTTGTCTATCTGTGGATTGATTGATGGTTGATTTATTAATAATTCCAGAGTGAGATTGAGTGAACAATTAGGTTTTAATCATTTTTTCTTAATAAAAAATCATGTACAAAGAGGTTAGAACTCTTAATCCTTACTTATTAAAAGCACTAGTTTTTAACAACAATCTAATGATTCATTAGGTCGATTAGACAGATATTAAACTCTCAATTGGTAGTTGAGGCTTAAATTTTTTTAAAAAATTTATTTGCTACTTGATATAACTCGGATTTGTCATAATATTCCTTTAGAACCTTGCTCAAATTTTTATAGTTTAATTACTTGTGCTCAATCTCTTATGCTAGGGTGAGAATTCTGATTTGAGCTCAAGTTTACTTATTAGAAATACTTGATTAAAACATGTTGAGTTGTGTGCCCTAGGTTGGTAGTTGATTCTCTCTAAACTTTCTTGACTTTTGTGCTAAATTTATGGTGCTGTGGTTGATTTTTGTTAATTGAATTCAATGGCTAGTTTGAACAATTCAATGAATGGACATGAGGATTTGAAAAATCCAATGAACAGACCTCCTTTGTTTGATGACCAAAATTTCTTATATTGGAAGAATAAAATGAGAGCTTTTACACAAGTGTTTGATGGGAATACCTGAAAACGGTTGTTAAAGGCTAGAGTCCACCAATGACAAAGATGGAGATAGAAAATCAATTATGAAAGATGAAATTGATTGGGATGAAAATGTGACAAGGCTTGCTAATCAAAACAGTAAAGCTCTGAGTGCTTTATTTAATGCGGTAGAAAAATCACAATACAAATTGGTCTCTAATTGTGTGTGTGCCAAAGTTGTTTGGGAGAAATTGGTAAAACATAATGAAGGAACTAAGGTTGTGAAGGGTTTAGGCTTCAAATATTGACTCTAAAATTTGAAAACATAATAATGAGTGAAGAAAAATAATTTTTAAATATCATACTAAAATTTTAGACATTAACATGTGTGATTAACTAGGAGAGCTTATTCCTAAATACCTTATTGTAAGAAAACTTTTAAGCTCTTTATCCTCAAAATTTAAAATTAAGGTGGCTACTATCAATAAATTAAAGAAAACTGACACCTTAGATATAAAGGACTTGTTGGGAACCTTAGAACTTTTCTAATGTAAGAAGAGCCCTATGACAAAAAAAAAAGATGATAAATAAGTCCAATGGAAAATAAAATGCTCTAAAAGCATCTAGAATAACTTTTAGGAAAAATAAAGCATTAAACACCTTATAATTTCATTTTTTTGCATGTGCTAAAAGGACATGAATTTTCCTATTATATTCGATTTTTTGTATGTGCTAGAGCTAATTATGGCAGGTATTCAAAGAGTCTGAAGACCCAAAATATCAGAATCCAGAATTTCATTCGATGAACAAAATGTCTTTCCAAAATATCATATAATGTCTCATAAAAGGCGTCACTAGGAACCCCCCTAATGACACCACCTTTATAACATAATTTGTGGGCACAACTCCAAAAACATTCAAAGAAAACTAATTAATCGTAGCACTGATTTAGAAATTAAAACAACTAATTCTTCCTTTCTTGGGTATTGGTCATGTCGGGCAGAGCCTCTTCTTATCAAAGGTCGAGACGAGTGGAGCCTCTCCTCACTCTGGGAACTTCCCTTTGAAACTCTGTCTCTTTCCTTCAAAGTTCTATCTCTTCCCCTAAGTTTTTCCCTTCTCTAGGTTGCTTAACTCATAAATTAACCCACTGATTACATAAAACATGCTCTAATTAGCTAGAAACACTTTTTGAACGAATAAAATTAGACTTAAAATGGCTCAAAAACTAAAAAAACAAGGTGGTGATATGAAAATCCAAAAGGATGGGAAAAGGAGTGTATATGTACCACCTCCTCCCCTTTAAATAGGAAGGGCCCACGGCTGTCCGCGATCCGCATGGTACATAGATTAGCTACGTGTTGCAAGTGCCCATTGTCCTACGGGCCCATCGCACTGCCAACTGCTACGTCAACTTTTATTATTATTTTTTAAATTATTTTAAATTCAAATCAAAATACAAAGTTCAAAATGCGATAACTTTCTACCCATATGTGATAACTTCAAAATACACATTCTTGGTACTCTTGGGCTTATATTGATAAGCCCTATAAAACTAGACCCATATAGATAGGTTATCATGTACTTTTTAAGTAGGTCCTACCCATATAGCACATTTCTTGAGGTCATAACTTACTACCCCAATATCATATTCTCATGTTCTTTCTTATTATGCTTGATTCATTAAGCTCTATCCACCTTGGGGAGTTTCACCCCTCCATTCCAACCAATTCCGCTCCAAAAATTCATAATTGTAACTAGCCCATCATGTTAAATATAATAAAAAATGGGGCATTACACTAAAGCCTATTTATTTAAAATAAAATAAAATAAATAAAAAAGCCTGAAGGACCGACCCAGTTATCCTTAGGGTTGGGCCTCGACCGAGGTAATTTTCGGCTTGGGCCTTGACAATAATGGGCGGGCTAGGGCCTAACCCAGCTCTAGCCTAGCCAAGCCTGACCTGCATGCAATCTATCAATGGTGTAGTCAACAATCCCGACACAAGGCTGGACATGTAGATAATGTATCGATTGTGCCAGTGGTGATAATTTTACATATAGGTGATAATTTTAAATATATGGAAATGAAACATAACCCAACCTCATAAGATAATAATGTAACACCAATGATAAGTAAAGATAGTTGAATTCCATTATAAAGAGTGGTAATATTAATAAAGAAACTTCTTCAGTAGGGTTACAGGAGAGGGGTAGACCTAGAGGGTCTTCACGAGTTAGATTGCGAGGTGCATACCAAAAAATTGTAATACATGAAAAGTACTAACGAATAGTTGGTTGCATAAAAGGTGTTGACCGGAAATATTTTTTATGAAAGGTGTCAACTTTGTGGGGTCTACACAAGGAAAAGGGGGAAAGGCTCTACTCAAATTGTGAAAATTAGAAGGTAACTACCTAGAAGTGGTACTCATATGATCTTCAAAGAATCAAAAGGTCATTCAACAAGGTAGCACTTGACCAAGTGCTATTGACCTTCAAAAGGTTATGTGTGCCATCGTGAGGGGGTAAAGGACTTTATGGGGTCTGGCATCTTGGTATTGTTGTCTATGAGCAACATGGTACATGTTTTCCCTTTCCATAAATAGCAGGGGACTGACCACTAGTCTAGTGGGATTGGAATATAACTTCAGAAGGTAGAGTTCAGCTTTGATGCTCCAAAGGGTGGTAGTTGATGATGATGGGAATAAATGTAATTTCTAAAATGAAATCATCTAAAGGAAGTTGCATTGTATATGATTTACCTTGTAAAGCATAAAAAAATAACGATGTGAACCCTTAGCTACAAATAATGTAATACGGATAAGATGGTAATTTTATATGAGAGTAATTCTATATAAGTACAAGTATAATTAATTAACTTTTCCATAAAGCTCTTGTGTTAATTATAGTTTTTTATCCAGCAGGGATACTTTGATATACCCATACATCTTAGTAGTACATGTTTGTCTTGGAGAGGCACTGCATTTCTTGGTGGATGGTGACAACAAGGTACATGATTATTGTTGTTGAACAGTGATGTAGACACGTGTGGTGCCAATTTTATGTATAATATTTGTATATTTTTTATATGGTTTGGCTTGTGAGGTAGACTTTAGCTAGTGAAAAAATATCTTTCGTATAAGTTATGTAGATTTTTTGTTATATGTATATGTGAAAAACAATGTCTCAACCCTTGTAATAGCTTACATATTGCTTTGTTCTATATTTTAAACAAGAAATTTTTTTTGTGCTCTGATAAATTCAAAAACATGAATTTAAAAATTCTAAGTTGTGATAGACATTGCGTAGAGGAGGAGGTGATGATGTGCAGGAGAGGAAGTGATGATGCACAAACGAAGAGGGGGCTATGCATAGAGGAGGAGGAGGAGGAGGCGAAGGTGGAGGCGGAGTGTGGAGGAGAAGGCAACGTGGGGTTGGAGGGGACAACACATAGAGTTAGAGGTGATAGGGCATAACAACCCTGAATTTCCAGTATGTTTTCTAATAAGTTAATTTTGGAGTTGGTAGCATTCTTTTAATTAGTTAAACTTGTTAAATATTTAATCTTCATGGGAGTATGGTAGAGTGCAGAAAAGTGAGTATAACGGCTTTGCAAGCGCTTGATTCAGACACCAGTGCCGAAAGTTACGACCTCAAAAAATGTGCTATATAGGTGGGACACACATTGAAGTGCAGGATAACCTACCCATGTGGGGTCTAGTTTTGTAGGGCTCGTCGATACGAGCCCAACGGTATCAAGAACGCGTGAATCGGAGTCCGGGTGATAAAGATACTCGCATTTAAAGTTTTTATTTTTTTTAAAATAAAAAATATTATAAAAAGAAAGGCTGACGCAAGCTGACACATGCGGCTGGCATCAGCCGCGTCAGCTGGCGCCGCTGTGCGGTGCCGTGTGGACCCGGGCCCTCGGGACCGCTGTCCGTGTCGGCGGGGCCGGGCCTGCGACGATGTGCGTCGTGATCGCCACTGGGCCCGGGCAGCGCAGAAAACGCGCGCACGACGCAAGTCGCGCGCATGTTGCCTCTGCGTGAAATGCACGCAATGTGGCGTGCGTGGGCCCCACTTGCGAGCGCGCTTTTAAATAGTGCATCCGGCTCATTTTTTCTCTGGCTTCTAGTTTTCCACTTCTGAACTCGTTTTCCTCCGTTCTTAACCATTTTAAGTCCGAATCAAGTGATTCAAAAGGCGTTTCCTACTGAATTCAACGTTCTGGACGCTGTGGTGGGGTCGGTTTCTTTATTCGGGGCTTCTACGGTTACAAAATTGTAACCAAGGATTAAGGTAGGGGACTTTAAACTCTAAATGTGTGCTTAGTATAACTTCTTTACGCATGATTTAACATGATTAAGCTTATGTGATTGATTTATGTGAGAAATGTTATCTGATGAACTATTTTAGCATGAATATTGCGATGTTTTGAATGATGTGATGATTAATTCCTAGGCTTAAGAACCTAGAATAATCATAGAGTGATGATGCCCGCCGAGAAAAATAAATCGGCAAGTGGCGCGCACAGGGTAGAGCATCGTGAGAAAGCTCTGTCCCTAAGTGGCCCTCATTTGCCCCATGAGTGCTGAGGGTAGGCCGTAGGGTGTCGCGGCTTGTGGTTTTGTTGTGATTTAGAACCGGTTGTTTTATGCATAATTTATCGTGGTAGAGGTTTCTAAAGAAAATGTGTAGGGTTTTCAAAGGGATTTTTGCTTAACATCTATGTTAGATTTTAATTCAACCTGCTGAGCATTTTAAAATACTCACCCACCCCCAGATTCTGCAAGTAATGCAGCGAGGGCGAAGGTGAAGGAAGTGTAGTGTTCCAAATATTTTATCTGCTATCTGATTTTGAAAAATATGTAATATTTATATGACTGCAGATTAAGGGCACGATATGCCCAAAGACTTGTAAGGCTTGTAAAACTTCAACTCTACAAACCTAAGTCCATGGTTTGTGTGAAATATGTTATTAAGCACATGAATAATATTTTGTTGTGCTATGACTCCGTGATATGCTCATTTTTAATATAAAGCATATCTGACTATGATCTGCATTGACGGCTGTCATGTTTGGACGCACGTGTGTTGGCAGAGCGTGTCGAACATTGTGACGATATATTAATAATAATTATTATAAAAAAAACAGCCGTCACATAGGGGCTAGAGGAGGAGGAAGAGGGAGAAGAAGAAAGACATTGTGGTAAAAGCATCCCCAACTTATTTTTGCTTTTGCACCCTAAAATTACTAAGACTATAGCCTGATTTGGATAACTTATATGTATCAAAGTCCGCCCTATATATCCTTCTAAAACTATATTGTTGAATCAATTGTTGAACGAGACAATTAATTGTTAGCTTCCCATTTGTCAATGATGAGGTTATGATAGCTAGTAGTTGTTGGATTTTAAAAATCCTATTTAATAGCAAAACTATAAATCACAAGGAAATTCTTTTATAAATCTAAAATAAATTATTTGATTGAATATTCATATCATAATAACTGGGGTTCACAAATATGAATAATAAAATATATGATATTATTACATATCTCAAAATCCATAAAATAATAGGATATCCATCTAAGTACATGTAATACCCTACTTTTTCGATTACATATAGCAAAAGGAGTTAGAGGAAATTAATTAAATTCTTGATAAATTATATAAGATTTTAGAGGTTGAAACCTATGTGTATGTGTAGAGCTCAAAGAAACGAGCGTAATGAATTGAAGAACGCACAAATCGAAGGCCAGGAGAGAAAGTTATAACCTTGGAAAGTATGCAAAATAGGCGGGACCCACATAAAAAGGGCATGATATAGTGCTAGTATCAAAGGGCTCATCAATATGAGTCCAACGGTACTGAGAACACGCGAATCCGAGTCCGGGGTAGAAAGTTATGCGCGTTTGAAGATAAATATTAAAAAAAATAAAACGTTGTGCGCAACGATCACACGTGCGGTGTGCGCTGGCCCGCTTGCGTAACACAAGGTCTCCACATGTGTTACATGCGGGTGTGAGCCAAGCCATGTGCGGTTTTGTGGGTGCCGCTGTTTTGGCACGGCTTGGGGTTATATATACCCCATTTCATTCTGTTTTGAAACACGAACTTCATTTTCTCCGTTTTTGAGCGTTCTGAGTTCCATTTAGCCCGTTGAAGAGGTGTTCTTAGTTAAATCGAAAGTGTTCTACGCAATGGAGGGATCCTTTCTTTGAGTTAGAGACCGTACAAGGAGGAAACATCCCGAGACAAGAAGAGACTTTGCACGTCATCCTCGAGCACCAGAAAACATCTTTCTCTTTTTTTGATCATTCAGACTCTGATTTATCCTGTTTAAGAGTTGTTCTTTAGTGAATCAGGTGTGTTCTACGCAATGGAGGGGTTCATTCTTTGAGTTGACAATAGTATGAGGAGAAAATGCCCAAGACTAGGAGAGGCTCTACCCATCGTCCTCGAGCATCAGAGAGAGAAAAAGGAGTGAAGAACAAGAAGGGATTGTGTCCGCAGTTGTCGGGCCACAATGAGAGAAGTGATCTAGAGAAGGGGAGGGTCTGTCCTCCACCGAAGAGCCACCCAGTAAGAAAGGTTTCCCCAAGCTAAGGGTAGGCTCTGTCCATAGTTCACAAACACATAAGGAGAAAAACGTCCCTGAAAAGATGATGTTCTATCTGTCACCTCCAAGCACGGAAAGTAAGGAGCTTCTCTAGGCGAAGGGATGCTACGTCCGCCTATTTCAAAGGAGATTATGCCCGCCATATCTGAACCTGAAAGGAAGACACTCAGAAGAAATGAACAACTCTAATCGCCGCCGCTTCCTGTGTCTCATATAAGTAAGTATTTTTTATCTTCTATTTTAATATAAGTATAAGAATATGTATGTATCTTAAGTAGTTAACTTAGGATGTTAAATGACTTATATGCTTGTGCATCTTAATTAGTGATAATAATATACTAATTAAGATGTATGATTTTCTATGATCTGATGTATTCTGATTTGAATTATGTTGTTATGTTTTATTCGATATGATCTGAAGTATCTTGTTATGCTTTGATCTATTATTTTCTGATATGCTGTGTTTAGATGTGATTAAATGTGACATGTCTTGCTCTGGGATAGAACGAGACATGTGATGTATTCGGTCTCACTCTGGGGTAGAGCAAAATATGTAAATGTGTTATGTTCCGCTCTGTACTAGAGCGAAATGTGTGATTTCATTGATTTATTAACTTCCGCTTAACTCCAATAGGTTATGAGTTTTAGTATAACTCCGATTGAATATCAGTATATATGTGTTTTAACATATATGATTTTGTGATACCCAATGTATGTAATAGACATTAGGCAAAACTACATTCGGATCCGATTGTATTGGAATAATATTGTAAATGTTATCCATTACGTATGTAGGAACCCAATGGCAAAGCAATGTTGGCCCGATCCAAATTTATTATAATTATAAGTTTTATTCTGATTTACATGTGACGAACTTTGAAGCTTTGTTGAGTGTATATGAATGTTACAACTCAAGTCTACCTACGTGGAAGCTTTGAAGCTCCATGCTGTGTAGATAAACGTTGTACCTCTCGCACACACATGATAATTCCTTGTTTAAGGAAGAAAAAATTTTATTAGAAATTTTCTGGACCCCGACTTGGGTCAAGGCATTATAGTACAAGTCTGTCATCAACCTAAATATAAATAACCAAGTTGGCTATCACACCAAAGGTATAATTACTTACTAGAATTGCAAAAATAAGGAACTAAACCCCACGTTCACCACTCTTGGTCTTACTAGTCCTTGCCGGAAGAACCTGCAACTAATTAAGACCAAACAGTAACGGAACAACTCGTCGCTTAGGAGAAGATTTTCCAAAAGAATAAAAAAATTAAGTAATATTGCCAAGATGTTAGTTGCCTATGTACTCATTGGACAACATCTCCAATGTTACTTCCAACAAGATTAATTCTATATGTAGTTTTGCCTATCAACTAACACCATCTCACAAAGCATAACATCATATATGTAATACTTAAACATTTTTAACTTATCTACATTTTATGCAAGTCTTTTTATTGTTCCACTTGTCCTAATTTAATAATCCATATTAAACTTTGTCATTATTTATTTCACAATCCTTTTTCAATAATTAATAACCACATTGACTCCCTTTGGACATACAGACACATCATATGTCAATTAGAGTGACACATAGTACAAACTATCTTTATTATTCTGACCCAACTCTAAGTTTAATAGAACATAACTCAGAAAGAAAGTTAATACACTGCAATCACTATGTATAAACATATGAACATAATATAAATATGTACTAACTTAGAGATGACTCGATTCTCTAAGAAATCTTTGAATACTCATTTCTATTTCTTGAACTAAGATTGTCCTCGCATTAGTTTGACTAAAGTCTCCAGTGCCCTCAAGAGCCCGCCACGAATCTAAAGACATGAACCCCAACGGTGCTTGCGAACATAGATGGTGAGAAACACAAGTCTTCTATTATACTCATGTAACTCCCACTACAAGAAAAAAGACTATGAGTGACGCTTTTAAGAGTCACTAATAGTCATAAAAGCATCACTAATTACTATTAGCGACACTTAAATGCGTCAAAAATAGTACCATCAATACTCTTTATTATTGATGCATATTAAAAAGCATCACTAATAGTACTTCTATTAGCGACCCTTTTTTTGTGTAGCTAATATATTTTTTATGATGATTTATAAAGTGTCACTAATAGTATTTTATTAGTGACACTTATTCACAAATGTCGCTAATAGTAAATTATTAGCGATGTTTTATAAAGCATTGCTAATATTAAAAAGATTGAAAAAAATAAATAAATAAACTTATTATGACTCTTTTAGAAGCATCGCTAATAAGAAATTTTTAATAATAAACCATATTAACGATGCTTTTAAAAGCGTTGCTAATAAGAAGAAAATTTTTAAAAACCCTATTATCAACTCTTTGGAAAGCATCGCTAATAAAAAAAATTAATTTAAAAAAAAAAAAAACAGGGGATCTGGCGCCCCTCCTCCAGTAGGGGAGGGGGGAGTAGGGGAGAGGGAGGAGCCTAGGGAGGGCAAGGGGCTCCAGCCAAAATCGGAGCCCCTCCTCTGCTGGCTAGAGGAGGGGGGAGGAAACAAGGGAGAAGAGAGGGGGTGGCACTAGAAGGGGCAAATAGGGGAGGGGGTGAGGGACAGGGGTGGGAGCATAGCAAGAGGGAGGTAGAGGGGACACAACCAAAAACCAGAGCCAGGGTGGTGGTGAAGGGTGCCAATGGAATCGGGGGAGGGGGAGAAACAATGGAGAGGGGGCAAGACAAGGGAAGCCGGTGGAAGGGTGGGCGGGAGGGGCACCAGAGGCTGGATACGGAACCAGATCCATCGCCGAATTTGGTGCCCCTCCACCTCCGGCGATGGCAGGGGGAGGGGAACAAAAGAAAGGGGGAGGTGAGCAGCGGGGAAGGGGGGAGCTCGAAAGGCAAGAGGGGTCGCACACCGGTAGAGAGCTGACTGGATAGAGGCTCTACCGTTCCCTGCCACCTCTGTGTCTCACCAAGGGGGAAGGGGGGAGCCTTGTTGAAGGGGGGCAAGAATAGGACCGAATAAGGGCACGACAGGAGCTTTTCAATGGTGCCGAAGGGTTCCAAAGGGGAGTCTGGGAGGAAGGAACCGGGAGGGCAGGGGGCTCTTTCAATAAGCACATGTGAAATTCATGTGCGCACAAACTTTTTCATGAGAGTGAATTTTGCTTGCGCACAAATATTTGTGCATGGGCAAAAATTTGGTTTTTTTGCAATGCTTCATCATAAGCATTGCAAAAACATGATTATTTGTGACACTTCTGATAAAGTGTTGCTAACTTGTAAGCACACATCTATTTGTGACACCCATAAAGATGTGTCGCAAATAAGACCTTATTTGTAACACTCTTCAAGATACGAAGCAAATAAGACCCCTATTTGCAACATTCTTGAACATGTGTCATAAATAGGACCACTATTTGCGACGCTCTTCAAGATGCATCACAAATAATATATATTTAGTTTCATTTTTAAATTTCCTCTCTCTCCTCCCCTCTCTCTCTCCTCTCTCTTTTCTTTCTCCTCTCTCTCTCTCTTTTCCTCTCTCTCATCTGTCTCTCTCTCTCTCTATATTCTCTCCTCTCCTCTCTCACTCTCTATGTCCTCTCTCTCCTCTAACTCTCTCTTCTCTCTCCTCTCTCGTCTCTCTTCTATCTCTTCTCTCTCTATCTTCTTTCTCTCCCCCTCTTTCTCTCCCTTCACTCTCCTCTCTCTCTCTTCTATCTCTCCTATATTTCCTCTCTCCTCTCTCTATCTTCTTTCTCTCCCTTCACTCTCTCTATCTTCTTTCTCTCTCCTCTCTCTGTCCTTCTTTCTCTTTCATCTCTCTCTCACCCGTCAACGTGATCCCTGGCTATGAGAAGGAGAGGCGAGAGAGCATAAAAATTAAATTTAATTTTTTTAGGATTTTTTATGATATATTATATTTTAAAAATAAGTAAAATAAAATATATTAGAGACGGATAAGAACATGTGTAGCTAATACATTAGGTATTAGTGACATATATAATTTTATGTCGCTAATACCTAGAGTTTTAGCGATGATTATTCCTATGCGTCACTAATACATAGAGTATTAACGATGTATATATCTATGCGTCATTAATATCTTTTATTTTATTTTTATTATTTTTTAAATATAATACCTTTTAAAAACTTTATATTAGTAAATAGGTATAGTAATTTTGCACTTTTTTGGGTGATTTTTGGAAGTACATGGAAGCAACATTTTAAATTTAAAAGCAATGATGTCAGCCTTTAATGATGGAAAAAATAATTATAGGTAGACCCTATATAAAGTTACATTTGGAAAAGCCACATTGTTCTTGCCATATTGCTCGGTGCATAGTAAATATGGCTTATTTAAAAACTTTAACATTGATTTAAAATATCTTATTTTCTTATAATGGACTTCAATCTTCACATAACCTTGAAGTAATTAACGCCATTTATTTATTTATGACTTATCTTCTCTCAGTGTTAGAAGTCATTATTCAATTATTTTCTTAAGAATATGTATTATGAATTGAAATTCATATAGTTCTCACCATCCTAACTTTTTACAGCTTAACTTAATATTTTTATTTTGATTATTATTTATCTTTAAGCTTAGAGTACAAATATATTGAAAAAGATGTGTTTAGTGAAGTTGACAAAGAAACTATTATACAATGCTTCTAAAACATTAGTGTTTGATAATAGTATATTATTACTTTCTATAATAATATTTTATTTTTATTAGTAAAATTTGAGAGAAAAATTCTTTGCTCACCCTAATAGGGCATTAGTCATTCTGCATTTCATATTACAATTCACCGATTTTCAAATATTTTGTTAGTCGTTCAGAATTTTATACATGAAATTCAAAATGTCACATTAGTGCTTTATGATTTTGCACATGAGTTTTAAAATGTTGTGTTAGTCAATTAAGTTGTGATTTCATAACCCTTACATTTAAAATGCATGATGACAACCAAGTATGTGGTGGGTGCATTTCCAATTACGACTTGTCCCCCTTGGGAATTAAAAATACACGACTTAGAGCATGACTTAGAGCAAGGAGACACACCTTCACTATCTCCTTCCTCCATGCATTTATGTCGACTAGAGCCTACTACTTCAACCTCATACGCGTCTTCTCTTTCCCTCCCATCTTCACCAGATACTTGCCCTCTCTCTCATCTCTTCTCTCCTTCCCTCCAACACAGCCATCTCCTTCCTTCCCTCTGATGATGCAACCGTTTGCTTCCTCCCCTCACGACTTCACGGATGGGCTGGGCACCGAGAGCCTTTGCCAGACATCCCTAGTGGAGATGCAAGCTTGCAACCCTACCCAGTGTCCCTTGTCAACCTGAAGCAGGTGTTGCTATCGATGGCACTTATGAGATTATGTCAATGGCACCAAAGGATGACTCGTTGTGCAAGGACGTGTTGACGGCACCTATGAAATTGTGTCGATGGATCTGGAGGATGACTTGTTGTGGGTAAAGGTGAGGACTTCTCTGGAACGGCACAAGTTCATCATCCCCAAGGGGTTCATTGTTGTGGGCAAGATGAGCTTGAAAGTGGTAAAGGTGCATGATGACAAAAATTGCTTGGACTTCATGCTGGTGGCTTATACTCAGCTAAAGGTCGTGATTCCATTGAAGAAGGTGAATCTAGAGGTGGACATTATGGGCAAGTTTGTGGAGAGACTTCTCACTCCTGGTGGTCCGCTCAGCCATCTCTCCCAATCTAAAATGAAAAAAATGGAATAATTCATATGTGACATGTGAATTAAAAATGGATAAGAGTCTTTTTTTCCCTTTCTTTATTCTCTTTTTTTATTCTATAAATAAATTTTCTATCCTATAGATAGATATCAGTTTTATATACCAATTTTATCAGTAATTATGATTCGAAACAAATATTTTCAATACCAATTGAAAAACAAAAATTTCCAATAGAAAGAAAGAGTACCTCTTTGATTTACTACGAATCGAAAGTAGGCTCTGCCACCCATTTGAGGATGGCACACGGTTGTGATTTGTGAGTTTTCCTTAACCTAGCTCAGCTTTCATGAAGTAAATTGTGATTTTTTCTCTTTGACAATTTTCTCTTTGGCAATGTCTTTTGAGCAATTAACAGTGGGTAATGGCTATGAATGAGAAGTTCATCTTACAATGAATTTATTGAATTTTACATGGTAAGATGGGTATGTATGGCGGATGGGAATTGGTTGTAAGGCTAGAAGTATTATGCCTGCCACCTATTTGAAGAAATAATGGAACTACCAGTAATTGCAGGTGCCTAATGCACTGGTCCTATTTACAACATTATATATGGTCTGAGTTGTGGTGAGCCTGGATTCACAAAAGTTTTTGTTTGACTACCAAACAAGCGTAGAGAAAGATAGTATGATATCAAGGGGATGAAAAAATGGGTGAGCCATTTAGATGATTACCTAATTTAATTTTTTGGATTATGAAAGAAATAAGGAGTGTCATTGATCTTTTTGTTTTCTTGATATCAATGGTAGATTCTGGTGTTCCTGCTTCAATTCCTGATCACTTCATTGATTAGTAGCATATGGTTCAAAGTACAATATCAGTTTTACCATTTAGCATTTTACTTTCTAGATTCCCAAATGCTTTGAAATTTTTACTTCAGTGGTTGAGATAAAGATACCTCATTTATATAAGTATTTTTCCACTAACTTGGTCTTTTTTTACTTTTTAAATTATGTAGTTCTTTGGATAAGATCTTCTTTGGGGATAATAAATATTACATGGTATCAAGGGGCATATAAATGAGTACTATAGATTAAACTTCTATTTTTATTTTCTTATTGTAGACTGGTAACTTATTTTTACTTATATAAATATGATTTGGGGAATACTATTTTATATCTTATGTTTAGAGGAAAGTTGGATTCTCTCGTGTATTCTATTATGCATTCTGAAAATCCGGGATTTTGGTATGTAATTGAGAATCTAAAATGTATGTGAAAATTATGAGGAACATTTTACTAAATGGAAAAGAACCTATTGATCGGGATTAAGCAAGGCAAAAAGCAGATGGATCGATCCCACTATATACATCGTAAGTTGTCTGTGTGTGAACCTCCATAGCCGACATTTTTGTCATGATAAGGTGGTCAACAGGCCAATTACATAAACAATTTCCAACCTACCATATAAAATAGGTTAATTAAAAGAACACTGCGATTGTCCGTCCCCCTTCCAGCCTTCCCCAGTCCTCCCCCTCACAATGTTTCACTGCTTTTTATCTAAAAAAAAATCTCACTCCCCTCATTACTCATTACCCCTGTTGAGTATTTCAAAAATTTGCACACCTATTTCCTTCTTCATTATTCCCTATTAAGCAAATATATCTTAATCTTACTCCTCCTTTCACACTGACTGGTGGAGGCTGCACATGACTGCAGCCAGACCACGGCTAGCGCGGCCACAAGTAACCCCGTCCACCTCTTCCTTTCTTCTCCTTTTTCTCTTCTTCTTCTTCTTGGCAACCGGTGGCAATCTAGGCACCACTAACAACACTGTCATCGATGCTTACTACTAGAACCATAGAAAACAAAGAAAAAAAGAGAAAAAAATACATGGGTAATAGAGAGAGAATTAGCTACGGACATGAGGAAAGAGAGTACTAAAAAAGGCAAAAAAAAGAGAGGCTAAGAAAGTAAGACATTATTGTAGAAATAGCGGCACTCGGCTGCTCTTGTCCTCATATTGGAATGAACACTGCTATTGGTCCAAAATATATTACTTGTCCAAAAAATGAAAATTCTAATACGAGTAATCTTTTAGAGTTCTTACTTAACCCAAGTATCCCCTGCTTACTCTTTGTTACCCCACTCTTCCCTCCCCATGCCGATGCCGACGCCGCCATGGTGCCATCCTCTCCCTCCCCCCAAGTAAGGGCGGCTGGGCGGCAGACAGAGGTGGGCCGAGTGCACGTTGTATCAGAGCGATGGAGTGAGAAACTAATGCGTCTAAACAGCAGCATTGTTGGAATATATTCTCTGTGCAGTCCATGCATGTCAGCCGACATAACTACGCATGGCGACCCACGTTTGGCCACACTTATGACAGAAGTTTTGACCCACAAAATAACGCGCCTAACCACCCACCGTCGGAACAAATTTGGCCAAACTTTTTTCTCTTTTTTTCTGATACATTAAACATCTCATTGAAAAAGAAATTTAAGTGTAATAACCATATACATACTATAAGGTTAGGTTTGACAACTTGTAACACTTGAACCGATACCCAATTACCCATACATTGTAAGATGATAGTACTTGGTCTGCGTGCTATCTTACCTCACTGGTGGAGTCCCCAACGCCCACAGCCTGCTGCAAACAAGGAAAAACGAAGAACATGTATTGCCCTTCCTCAGTTCCGCTTAGATTTTCATTCATTCCTCTCTACGGAACAATATTGGGGTAATTATGGCCGTTCAGGCCACCTCCGCTTCCGCTGCTGCTGCTACTACCAGGCTTGGGATTATGCCCTTGGTTGGCCACCGGGCCGCCGTAGTCGTTTACATCGACCACCAGCAGAGCCCTCCTCCCAGCCCCAACCTCGCTCCCTGTAAAGCAAGAGGCAAAAACAGGATGAAGCTCTAGACATGCAAGAAGTTGGCAATAGAGGTGTAATAACAAGGAGGATAGATGTTGTTTATCTTGCCTGAAATGGAGATCGAGGCACTAGCCAAGGAGATTAGGACCATGACAAGGACAAGAAGACGCAACGCCCAAAATGAGTAGCGCCCATTTGCGTGTCTCATTTCTTTCTTTTCTTCTTCTTTGTGTTCTTCCTCTTCTCTCTCTCAATCTGCTTCTCTTACTCGTCTGATTTTGCTTCTTGGGTAGGTGGATGTGGACACCGGCATTAAGTTTATATGGGTAGGAGTTTTTGTCTTGGGACACTTGGCAAGAGACCATTGGACAGTAGCTTTGACAAGCAAAAACGAACGTGCCTTCTTCGAAGTAGAGAGCTGTGAACGTCCGAGAGCAGATGGTTGTGGCATAGGGTCTGGCTGCCCCACTTGTCATTACGCTCATTTTTACGTGGGCTGTGTTAGCTGCAAGCCAGCAGGATTTGGCCTTATTAAGCAGGCTGTTGTTGTTCGCATCGAGGAGTGGACTCACATGACAGCAAACGAGACGTTGAGTCACGAGATCAATGGGGTTGGGGCTTGAGCTAGCAGCTGGCTGCCTGGCGCTCATGTAAGAAGTGCTTGCAGAGAAGAACTTGCAGATAAGATGCTCTAATTAAGGCCTTCACTTCAAATTTGGTGTTGGTGTGTCATTTTTATAAAAAAAATTGACAATCTAGCAAACGACAGATATGGAAAAGATACTCCATCATAATCTATTTTCAATGGAACTAATAAGAATTCGGGAGGTTCATGGATCCAATAGCAAGAAAAATGGTACAGACCACAGTTAGCCAATATGTTTGCAACGTTGTTTTGTTGGCGGTATATATGAGTAATACGACAATCTTGAAGTTGAGAGATAGCCTACCTAATATTTTGTATGACCCATCTAGCATACTGTTAGACTCATAGCTTTGGAATAGGCTAAGGGGCGGATGAATTTCAGCTTAGTAAGCGGACAGCTAAGGGAAAATTGAGAAATGGCGGCATTGGTGCATTTGTGGGCTCATATAAAAGTCCTAATCGGAGTAGGATTCGAAGGCAGGTTAAGCGCCATCACTTAGGACGGTTCCTATGAAGGTCGGGACTCTCACAGACAACTCCTACTTGGAGTAAGAGAGATGCTGGTTATAGTTGTTGATTCGTTCTCATTTCTAGTGCAACTAGGAGTCGCCTCGGAAGTCTAATGCTAGTAGGAAGATTGGATAAGGAGTTGTGCGCAAGTCAGATTGCTCAGACAGCCGAATCCTAGCGGGATAAAGGCTCTATATAAAAAAAAAATATTGTCAAGACTCTATTGAGACAAGAAGACATGCGAGCAGAGTACTCATAGCTGGAGTAGGAGTCCCGAGGAATACTAAGAGAGACGAGACACTTGAATGAGGGCTCAACTGGACTTCTAGTTGGGTCAAGACTTCTTTGAGACTATTTTGGGCACATGTATGAGCTGATTTCCTATTTGTAATGGGGTAGGGATGTGGGATTCTGATTTTATAACTAAGGTCAAGTTAGTCCTAGTAGTACTAGGTCGAGAAAGGGGGCATCATGATAGGTGGAGGCAATTATTCAAGCATTCAGTATAGTTAGAAATCTACAAGGGGTGCACTAAAAGCTTTAGCCACAGTTATGGATGAATGTTGGGCAGCAAACACTTTGTTGGCGACTTGGAGGAGCTGCTTGGAGTGCATTCAACTAAGGGGTAGACCATACTCAGTAACTCAGCAAGGCTTGAGGCAGATTTCAGCCAAGGGGCGAACTAGTTTGCAAGATAATTGAGACGGTTTTGGGTTTGGGAACAAGGTAGTGGCTTTGTTAGTGTAAATTGTGTGTTAAATGAAAGGTTTTGGAGGCAGTCCTCTTTTTTCCTTATATTTCCCTTCGTTCTGCTTTGTTTTTAGGCATGCATAAACTTAGGTGAAAAGGCGAATAGGTTGTTGGTTGCGCGACATAGCCAGGCCATCACGAGTGTGAGAATGCTAGCACAGCTTCATACCCGTAACACTTACCATGGTCCCTTGTTAGATATAGATTGAATGAGATTAATGATCACCTGAGAATCACCTTGCATAACGAAGTACCATATCTACAAACATATAGCAAGTTAAACTCTATACACACATGCAAGTATATCCGCCATCAATGTAGATTTATAAGGAATTTGGAATGCAAAACTTGCCTTAAAGTTACCAAACGAGTGGGAACACATAAGCTTGTTGACTGTTAATCCGATAGGCACCATCAAAATTAAGTGACATCCACCACTTGGGGGTTGAGTTCCATCGAATTAATGAAACAATCAGATTTACCATCTTTTCCAATACAAAGTTGCTTCACAAAAACTCGAAATCTTGCCA
Organism: Saururus chinensis; assembly: GCA_035235625.1. Taxonomy (NCBI): domain Eukaryota; kingdom Viridiplantae; phylum Streptophyta; class Magnoliopsida; order Piperales; family Saururaceae; genus Saururus; species Saururus chinensis. The sequence continues at coordinate 37,754,551 of CP141142.1, forward strand.
GCTAGTGCTGCTTGGAAGAAGTAATATTTTAATAGATTTTTCTAATTTCTCATGTCCCATATCATCTAAATTAAAATGAGAAACTTATGAACTGCATCCAAAGAAGTGGAAGGATGGATAGACATCAATACTGACCATATTAGAGTCTATAACTAGCTGACTTAGTTCAAACCATATATCTCTTGTCATACGACATTTAAGAAAGAAATGTTCCTTAGTTTCTTCCTACAATCCACACAATGAGCATATATCAGTAGCTTCTAGAAAGAATTTTGATAGCCTATGAAAGGTTGGAAGCCCATAGTGACATGCACGTCAAATAAAATGTCGAACACGATAAGGTGAATAGGCATATTCAATAATACAAGCCAAAATCTGTCCTAAGAATTAGGGGAGTTTGTAATGAGGTGATAAGCAGAGGATACATAACATTTGCTAGACAACACAACCTCCAACAATAAGAATCTATCTCGGCATAGGTGTTGAGAATATTGCAAATAGTTGTAGCAATGACATGATGTCATAATAAATATATAAGATCAATGTTCCATACTCGAGACTCCTTATTTATAAGCATATTCAAAGTAAAATTAGTAGTATCTCTAAGAAATAGTTGTAAAAGGACATTATTTGGAAGCTAATAGTCATTAAACATCCTGACAGATTTTCCATAAGCAACATTACAACCCAAGCATGCTTGAAGATAATGAATCAGCTTAGTTGAGGCTTTTTAGGTGGATGAATCCTGAGGTCTTGCAATACAACCTTCTACAAAATAATTAGGATTGTATTTTGTTTCATCACCATTGTCCATGGGAACACTTTCCCTGACATTAGCTCCCACAACTTTGAGTTGAAGAGCTTACTTAAAAGGTTGGGTTTTCCGGATACCTAGACCTCCACCATGAATCGGCCTGGTAATAGAATCTCGTTTAATAGTATACAGTGAAGAACTTTTAGAGTGATTCCAATAAAAAGATTTCATTCTATGATCAATATCATGAATACTCCCCTGTGGAAGATGAGTTGTAGATATATAATGCAAGGACATGGAAGATAAAAGTAGACTTAATAAGAGAGTCTATCTACTTGGTTGAGCAAGTGTCCTTTTCACCCTTCCAGTTTAGATGAGAAGCTTTCCAAAAGCTCCTTACAATGTACCTTTTTGAGGAGGCCAGGATGCATAGGAACCATTAAATATTTGTTAATACCGAAAGGTCTAGTGATGGAAAATATCCCTCAGTTTGGATCACATAGCACCTATCACACTGGGCTACATTGAAGACTAGAGTGGGATCCATTGATGAGGACTAAGTAAGATACAATAGTGGTACAAAACATAATTTATTGGACTCATCTAGGAAGAAAAGCAAACCTCGTTAGGACTTGTTTAATAAAAGGCTATCTAATTCTATCATAAGCTTTGGCAATATCAAATTTAACTGCAACTAATCAGCCTTCATTTTGTGAGTCGTTTCCACTTTGAGTTTTTAGTATTAAAGAGTTCATTGGCCAAAAGAATATTATAATGGATATAACGACCTTTAATAAAAGCAGATTGGTTCATAGCAATCAATCAATTCATTAACAGTTGCATCCGATTCACAATAATCTTGGAGATGATCTTATATGCAAAGTTGCACAAACTAATAAGTCTGAATTAATGAAGAAGTTTCGGATGATTGCATTTTGGAGTTTAAGACAATATATGTGTTGTTCAATTTTTTGGAAAACATACCATTAAGAAAAAAATTCTTGACATACAAGCATATATTTGTCCAAAGATACCCATTTGAGTATAATAGAAAACCCTCAAAAATCCATCAGGATTTCATGAACTTTTCAAAGTCCCCATCTGCTTGATGGTATACTAAATTTTGTCATCAAAAACTGGCAAAAGAAAAGCCTCATTATCTTCTGAGGTTGAGAATGATCAATAACATATGGTGATTATTGCCCTCTTCATCATTATAAAAAATTTTAAAATAAAAAAATGTGCCTCTCATCTTCTTCTCGTAGTCTGTGAATAGCCGGGATATTGAGGAATATCCAAAAAGGTATTTCGAAAATCGATCTGATTCTATTTATGTTCATTCCGTTTGAAGAAAGGAAGGATCCCAAAAAATCGATCTTTCTTTTAGTTGTTGAATCTCTGTTTGATTGATCAATGTGTGATATTCCGAATTCTCATTCCTAATGGAATCAAAATGATCTCTGGATAGATCAAAAGATCCTTTCAATTGGCTAGAATCCGTTACTTGAATGAAAATAGATCTTGTGGAATCATATTGAAGATTTGATGATACATTGCGTACCTTGCTAAAAAACCAATCCTTGTTTATCAACCATACATTGTCTAACCAAATCCAATTATCTCTTGATACGTTCCTCAAAAAATCCAACTCATGTTGATTCTTTCCCCAACTAACGAAGAGATCTTGGTGGAATTGCCACATATGAAATTGAGCACAATTTTGCAAAGAAATACCCCACTTCTTTCTCAAGAAGAGATGGGAAATATGCTCAATATCATTTGATTGAATAGTTGCCCCAACTCCTTATTGTTTGAAGAACCCCCCCCCCCCACTTCAATTGGTATTTTTTCACGAAAAGCAGACATGATATAACAAATCAAATGTTTCACTAAGATTTCGAATAGCTGTCCCGAATTCAAGTTGATTATGTTTCATTTCTTCCTTAGAGAAAGACGATCAAAGAATTCTCAATCATGGTCCTTGTGGATTGGATCATCCGTATAAGATACAAAAAGAAACTTCATATATTGGATATCTTTCTCTTTGAATGAGATCTCAATTTCATCTATGGTTTCATTAGATATCTTACAACTAGAATCCCTTTTTTTTCCGATTCAGTTCCTCCACCACCAAGAACCCCAGTTAGATTCAGGCATGATACACTTTTTAGTTATTAGAAGAACCCAAGTACTCTCTTTTGAATCTATGAAACAACTCTCAGAAATCTTTTTCCCTTTTGGAAGATACAAAAGTAAAACAATCAACCTATTGATATTGGAAGACCAAAGAGATTCTTCCAATGTATCATTTATGGGTCCAATGGAATTCATAGGTATAGGAAGAATCCCCATCAAATAGAGATTTTTTCTTTCGACCATATTTCAATTGTTAATACAATATATAAGGACTGCTACTACAAGTAGTACTACACCTTTGACTGTGAAATATCGATTGCTTGTTGAACCTTGTGAATCATGTGAAAGTAGGATACTCCAAATTCAGGGGTCAAAGAGTTTCATAAAACGTTCTTGGTGGAAAAAAATGTGAGTGAAAGATCCCACTGAATCGAATTGGGTCCATGAATCTAAGAAATAGTGAGAATTCTTGATCTCTCTCAATTCAAAGATCTAGGATTGGAATTTATGTCCTTTCATTGTTTCCTCCTAAGGATTTTATTTCAATTGGAATTTGGTTATTTACGATGATCCCTGTTAAGCATCCATGGCTGAATAGTTAAAGCGCCCAACTCATAATTGGCAAATTCGTAGGTTCAATTCCTACTGGATGCACGCCAATGGGAACATTCCATAAGTCTATTGGAATTAGCTTTGTATCAATGGAATCTCATCATCCATAAATAACGAATTGGTATGGTATATTCATACCATAACATATGAAGAATAAGAACTAGAATTCTTATCGATATTGGAACTTATAGGGAAGAAAATGGTTTTATGGATGGAATCAAATATGTAGTCTTTATAGAAAAAAGTATTCGGTTATTGGGGAACAATCAATATATTTCTAATGTCGAATCAGGATCAACTAGGATAAAAATAAAACATTGGGTCGAACTCTTCTTTGGTGTCAAGGTAATAGCTATGAAGAGTCATCGACTCCCGGAAAAGGGTAAAAGAATGGGACCTATTATGAGACATACAATGCATTACAAACGTATGATAATTACGCTTCAACCGGGCTATTCTATTCCACCTCTTATAGAGAAAAGAAATTAAATAAAAATACTTAATACCATGGCAATCATTTTATACAAAACTTCTATCCCAAACACATGCAATGGAGCCGTAGACAGACAAGTGAAATCCAATCCACGAAATAACTTGATCTCTGGAGAGCATCGTTGTGGTAAAGGTCGTAATGCAAGAAGAAACATTACCGCATGACATAGAGGGGGAGGTCATAAGCGTCTATACTGTAAAATTGATTTTCGACGGAATGAAAAAGACATATTTGGTAGAATCATAACCATAGAATACAACCCTAATCGAAGTGCATACATTTGTCTCATACACTATGGGGATGGTGAGAAGAGATATATTTTACATCCCAGAGGGGCTATAATTGGGGACCAGGAGTTCCTATATCAATGGGAAATACCCTACCTTTGAGTACGGTTTGAACTATTGATTTACATAATTGGTAGTAACCAATTAGGTTTATGACGAAACCTAGAAATCGATCACTAATCCAATTTGAGTACCTCTATGAGATAGACCTCAACAGAAAATTGAAGAGTAATGGCAGCAAGTGATTGAGTTCAGTAGTTCCTCATAAAAAATTATTGACTCTAGAGATATGGTAATATGGAGAAGACTAAATTGTTTGAAGCACGGACAGAACCGGAAGCACCCCTTATTTCAAAGAGAGGAGGATGAGTAATTCACATTTCATTTGATGGTCAAGGCAAATTGAAAGCTAAGCAGTGGTAATTCTAAAGATCCCCCGGGGGAAAAATAAAGATGTCTCCTACGTTACCCGTAATATGTGTAAGTATCGATGTAATTTCATAGAGTCATTCGATCTGAATGCTATAGGAAGAACATAAGCCAGATGACAGAACGGGGAGACCTAGGATGTATAAGATCATAACATGAGCGATTCGGTAGATTTAAATTCCTATATATCCACTCATGTGGTACTTCATCATACAATTCATATAAGATCCATTTGTCTTGATATCATCATATACATCCGGAAAGTTGTATGCTTTGGAAGAAGCTTGTACGGTTTGGGAATGGGTTTTTATTAATCAGAAAGAAGAATCTACTTCAATCGATATGCCCTTAGGCACGGCCATACATAACATAGAAATCACACTTGGAAAGGGTGGACAATTAGCTAGAGCTGCGGGGGCTCTAGCAAAACTGATTGCAAAAGAGGGTAAATCAACTACATTAAGATTACCATATGGGGAGGTCTGTTTGATATCCAAAAATTGCTCAGCAACAGCCAGACAAGTGGGTATTGTTGGGGTGAACCAGAAAAGTTTGGGTAGAGTCAGATCTAAGTGTTGGCTAGGTAGTTATGAACCCTGTAGACCATCCCCATGGGGGTGGTGAAGGAAGGGCCCCAATTGGTAGAAAAAAACTCACAACCCCTTGGGGTTATCCTGAGCTTGGAAGAAGAAGTAGGAAAAGGAATAAATATAGTGATTCATTTTATTCTTCGTTTTATATCTTCAATGTCTAAATAGAGACTGCCACAACATCTTTGATTTTTGTGAATAAATTTTTTATTTTGCTTAATCATAATTGATTCATGGAAGAACTTAGCATTAAGATCCCCTTCCTGAAGCCGTTTAATGCGAGATTTTTTATCCCAAATACTCTCCCGATAGCTTTGGATAATTTGATTATATACATATTGCACCTGCTTATCAATATTCCCAATATATCTAGAATTCCAAACTTCTAATAGGTACTGTTGGGTCATACCTAATATTTGCATAAGAGGATAAAAAGATGATCCATGAACTGGCTCATGCCACACTTTAGAAACTACAACCTTATGCTCAGACAAGTCCTTCCAAAAAGTCATGTAACGAAATGGACAAGGTCTAAAAGGTTTATGAATATACGAAGAATACAAAATGGCTGCTTGATTAGATGTAATAATAGTAAGATGGGTAAGTAAAATGTTGTTAAATTTTAAATTACTTGCAAGCACACGAATCAAAGTTAGAAAAGCGGCAAAATAAGGTCGATCCTACCGTGACTTAAAGTCGAAAAAGTAAATTTAGTATAACTAAAGTAAACCCTAATCTAATTAACACATATAAAGAGAAACTTAACGAAAGTAACTAACAAAAGTAAATAAGAATTTAAAAAAAATTAAACTATCCAAATCAAAATTATAAAGTTTTAATATAAAATTAAAAAAGTAATACAAAATAACTAAAATATCAAATAAACAAAATAATAGGGCATAAAAATCTACATTCATTAAATTATAGAAACTCATGAATATGATCATTAATTATTTTTTCACATTCATCTCATAAGAATCTAGAAATTAATATTTGTTATTATAAAAAATATCGTCATTAAGTTCTCATCCACAATTAAAAAATACATTGTTCCTTATCACTCTAATGGATTAAAATTAAAATCATAACTAATACCCAATTTTAATATTAAACAAGACAAAAGTAAGTAATAAACTAATAGAAACCAATTTAAATCATGAAATAAACATGATTAAATTCATATCCAAATTAATCTCATCAATTAAAGAGGTAAAAATAATTATCATTAAACTTACTATTATGAAAATTAATTAAATCTCATAATTATAAAGTTCTACAATCTAATGAAACTTTATCTAAGCCCTAACAATAACTTTAGTCAGTCATTAATTTAAGAAATAAAATTTTCATTGAAAGATTTGAATAGAGACTTACAAGAGGTGAAAAAGGGGAGAAATTCAAAATTATTACTGTTGGATATAGTAACTGCGGACTTCAAAAAAAAATTCTTGACGATTCTTCATTAGCTTCTGGACTTCAATTCTTTCCCTCCTTTCTTCTCTGCTCAAATATGAAAGTCTTGTCTCTATTTTTATATTTTTCTAGCTCGAGCTTCTATTCCTTTTTTAAGCTCCAATACCGCCCCAAAGTAGATGCTTTTTGTATATTAATTCATTCCTTTTACTCTTGCTTTCCTTATCTTGTTCTTCTTTCCTTTTCCTATTCTTTGAATTTTGAATCTTGATGCTCTGTTTTATGCTCAAAAACAATTTGCTGCGAACTGGTTATTTATGGACTCTTGCTACAATTTTTTAACTCTACTTATTCTGGACGTGATGCTTCTTTTCTTTCTATTAGCCACTGGTCTTTCTTGGTTATTCTCTACGTGAATCTACTCCAAATCTGTGATTTCATTCTCTGTTGATTCACCTTGCTTTAATAAGCAGCTGGATTTTTCTGTTCACGTGGAGCTTGCTGCATTTTATCTTTTCTCTTTATTTCTTTTTTCCTATTCTCCGGCTTGTGCTTTCATTTCCTTGGATCTGCTGGTCCCTTTATTTCTACTGGATGCTGGTTCGTTTTGGCTTGCAAAGTTCTCTGGTTTGCAATTGAATAGGATGAGCTCCTTCCTTATATAAGCTACTACTGGCCCTTCTCTCCACGCTTGCCTTTACATGTGTTCAAGAGCCTCACACCAAAAATATGTTGCTCCCGAGCTTTCCCATTCTTCGCATATCACTGTTGTCATCACTTAATTTAGCACAGGTACATGTCCTCCATCTCACTAAGACTTTCCATATTGAAGAATCTTAGCATAAATAGAATAAAAATAATATTTATCGTGGGCCCTAATAATTCAACATGCGCAAGCTCTTATGCATGCTCTTAGACAATTTCTACTCTATGTCAATGTCTTATCCGTGTCCAAATATTTTCTAAGCAACATGAACATCAAGAAAACTGTTCACATGATATCCACTTACAAAGCACAATAAGCCATATTTAAGATATGTAAAAATTAAATAAATCCCTAACTTAACTCAAACATGATCTTAATCTACCAATGTCATCCTAATTAATTAATAATTAAATTAAACTACTAATATATATTTTAACATAAATAAACTTTAAATTAGCATAATCCTACACTAACAAATAAAGTAAAAAGGTGTATAAAATATATATAGTCCATGTGTATCATAAAGAATTTGGGTAAAATGTAGCCCATTTCAAGGGCATATAGTCTTTATGCAATCCTTAACAAGATTCAACCATTCCTACTTGTTTGTCCTATATATCGGCCACCTTTATAAGGAATCTCTATAAGTCCAAATACAGCCAAGGAGTTGAGACCAGCAATTTTGTGGCCTTTCTGAGACCAGCAATTTTGTGGCCATTTAAACCTCGACCCCCCATTTTATCTATGGAAGAGCATACAATATTAAAGTCACCACATATTATCTAAGGCGTATCATTAATATATGGAAGCTCTTTCAGAATTGACCATTGTTGCTCTTGCAACGGTGAGATGGTACATGAATAAAAGTCATTAATACTGGATCAGACTCATCCAAACAACTTGAAATGAACTACCCATGGGAGATGCATAATGATATCTAAGATCACTGAGTTGTAACAAAATATAGTCAGTCCTTCCTTGTGATTAACAACAGGCCTTTAAAAAAGGACCAACCAAGTTGGCGACACAGCATTTTACACTTCCCATCTTGGGATAAAGTTTAAGAGAGAGGGACAAAATGTTGCTGGTATTTCTTGATAATTCTGTTTAGGTGATTTCTAGTAGATTTAGATCCTAGCCCATGATAATTCCAAATAAGGAAGTTCATGATTCTCAGCATAAGACTGCAACCACAAGAAAATAAAAAATGTTGATCCAACTAATACAAACCTAGTTCCTTGGAGCACGGACTCAATTCCTTATCACTTCCCTTTTAGAATGTGGAGAACTCTATAATCCTGAGTAGAAGATACAAGCTTTAACCTTTTAGCAGCATCAACGGAGTCGAAAAGTGTCATGCCCCAAAAATTTTAAAAATTTATTTTTTCATAAATCAAACAACATAAATAATTTTATTTTATTTTTTTTGTCAATCATGTGATAAAATTATCTTGGGGGTGATCGATTTGCTTTCGAATATATTAGACAAGGTCAAATTATACTACAAACACATCGGGTCTAGTCCAAGTATATATGTCATAGATCTATAATATATACAACTATAAGTAATTGGTACTCACTTGCTTAGGTTCAAATACAAACCTCACTAAGAGCTTGCTAATAAAGATAAGACCACTATAAAAAAATTATCAATAATGACACAATAATAATGACATCTCAACAAGTCGTCGCTAATATTGATCATTATCTACTACTATAGCCATTGCTGATGAGCCAAAGTTTCTACTTTCCGCTCATTTTCTCCTTTTGTAGTTGAGAAACAACGACGACTAATTGGCATTGTCGCTATTGACTATTTCTCTATGATGTATACATTTGGCCATTGTAAAAAACATGATTTGCGATGGCCATCCCTGATGGTCATCCCTAATAAACTCTTGCATGTCTTAGATGGTCATCGCTATAAGATTATCAGCAACAACCAATTGAGGTCATCACTTATTATCCCACCTTTTCATTGCATGGTCACTCTTCCCAGTTCACCCCCCCCCTCTCTTCCCTGCCCTCACTCCCCCTGTGCCCTCACTCTTTCCCCTCCCCCTCCCCTCCCCCTCCCCTCCCCATCCCCCTCTCACCATGCAATTATGGCCCCTCTTCCGGCCTGCCTAGCGCCTGAAGCCCCTCTCCTGCTCCTCCAATCCCTTGGCCTTCATGCCCTCCGTGTCCTCCCTTTACAATTCTCCTCCCTACGATGGAGGAAGCCATTCCTCCGACTTAGGGGCGGCTCAATACCTTAGGCAACTGCCTATGGCCACACTACAATTAAAGGCTTATTATTTCATTAAAAAAATATTATACACCTATAGGCCCTTCATTTTTCTAATTTTTGTATAGATTTCTTTCCATTAAAGGCCCACCTTGACATTCTTCCTTCAATCTATACCTATAGTTAAATATAAATTAAGAAAAAAAATCATAAAATATCTCTAACCACTATTTTTTAGCTCACTAGCTATTTACATTTACATAGCTTTCTCCAACAAATGGCTCTTTTTTTCATCTTTTTTTTCTTACTAAAGATTGAATACAAAAAAGATTAATAACTCAATTTATACCTCCAATATATAAAAAATACTTAATTTAAGTGTTTTGCCTTAGGCCTCTAATAAGTGGACCCTGCTCTAACAGCACCCGATCATATTCCTGTTCGATCCCCACCTGGGAGCAGAAGCTCTAAGCCGAGATCAACTGCTTCCTCGCTGTTGGGCAAAACCTCCGAATTTACACCGAACGATCTCCCTATTCATTTCTCTTTTCCTTGCTCCTTTCGGAGCCTTATATTTGTAAAAATGACATCTTTTTGACATTATGCAAGAATGAAATTAGTTTATACAAATTTTTACTTGGGCAATGATCGGTCGTTGATTTACGAGTTTTTTTTTCTCTTGTGGGTGTTTGGCTGCTGAAGGGTCGATTTATGTGAAGCTAGAGGAGTTATTGGTGGAGAAGGCTTATGAAGCATGTGAAAAATCTGTGTGGGTTTGTGGGACGAGAGGTGGGAGGCAGTTCACCGAATCTTTTTTTCTATATAGTTTGATGAACTGGGTCGGTGTTGATTTATTCCCTTCATGTATTTAGGTTTACATAGAGGATGAGGGTCCGCATCTTGAGAGCGATGCCGATGAGCAACTTCTGCTCTACATCCCTTTCACCCAAGTTATTAAGCTCCATTCTGTTGTCATCAGAGGCCCTGATGAAGAAGGTATAGATTTTTGCCCCGGGGCTGATACGCTGCGACAAATATTAATTGTGCATATATATATATATATATATATGGAAAAAGTTTATATGAACCCGGGCTCATATAAACCTACGTGAGCCCTGGCTCTATGGGCCATCGGATTTACATCCGGCGGCCTATAATACTCATGAGTTAAACTCATTAGTTAAACCCATGAATATTATGGGCTGCCAGATGTAAATCTGATGGCCCATAGAGCCCGGGCTCACGTAAGTTTATATGAGCCCGGGCTCATATAAACGGGTCTATATGAGCCCGGGCTCATATACGCCTATGTGAGCCCAGGATCTATGGGCCGTTGGATTTATATCTGGCGGCCCATAATATTCATGGATTTAAACCCATGAGTATTACCTATGAATATTATGAGCCACCGGATGTACATCCGACGACCCATAGAGCCCGGGCTCACGTAAACATATATGAGTCCGGGCTTATATAAACGGGACTATATATATGAAATTTCTCATTCTAATAGCAAGAAGCTCAACAGTCTTAAGGAATAGTAAGCAATATACAAAAGATAAGGACCATTTAATTAAATCCCAATTGAGGAAGTAGATTGTAGGGGTGTAAATGGATGGAAACGGATGTGGATAAGGTATGTACGCGGTTGTCCATTTTTTCATGGACCTTGTGTTTATCCATCCGCACATGTTTATGACGGAAATGGACAAAATAAATATGAAATTTTGACATCGATAACTTTGTTCTCAAATTAAGGGTAATTAATAAAAAATAATTAAAAAATAAGTTATAATAAACGCGGACGGCTGCAAGTCCATGTTTGTCTACATTATAGATAGACAAAAAATAATATGAACTATTTTAGTGAGGACAGAAGCTATTTACACCCGAGATTGACCAAAAAGAGAAGCAATAAGTGTTAGTTACATCACATAACTAGGGATGCCAATGGTACCCATTGTACCGTTCTACCGTCTGTACCGTACCGTTAAGAAGTTAAATGGTATGGTTAAATTTATTCGATGGGTAAATAAGAGGATAATTTTATCCAACCGTTATCTTAATAGAAGGTAATGGAAAAAGTTCTTCCATACCCGTTTATCCGTTACCCGTTTGTCATATTTAAAAATTATATATATATATATATATATATATATATATATATATATATATACATACATACGTATATACTCATTAGTCTTAAGTGGTTTAATTTCAAAAGAGATTGACTTATGATCTTTTAAAATAATCTTCATATCATAATTCACCACGGTGATTTACTCAATGAAAGATATCATTCAAATCTAAATATTTATTGTATTTATTTAACTACTTTCAACAATTTACTATAATTGTTACAAGCTACTACTTGGAATATAATTTCCTCTTTCTAGCATTTCATTTCTAACTCTATTTTTTAATAAAAAAATATCCATTTATAATTTATATTCTCTTAAACTAACTTCGCTTTGATGTTTCCCATTTGGTTGATTTGTCTAATTTTATGGTCTCATTAGGTCACAATTTATCTTTAATCATATGTGATAAAATTTTAACTAGCTACATAGACACTTTGTACAAAATATGTTTACAATTCTCAGGTTAATTTAGATTCAATTTTGATAACTCAAACACATGAGTCTTTTTTATGTTTTTAATAATTAAACTTGTGGAATGTTTGTTTGTGTAAGGAAATAATTGGTGGGTTTGGAGTAGGATTGTTAAGTGACCTTTATTTTACTCTAGGTTAGACTCAAGTTAGCTCAAATCAAAGTTTGAACTTGGGCTAATAGAATGAAACTCTTGTTTGGCCCATCTCGATTAGCTTGGTTTGAGTGTTGGTTGGCTTAACTTTGAATGAGTGGTATAAGTGGTTTATTTTGAGATTTGGTATATGGTTGGAATCATGATTATATTACAAATCATGTTTATTTATGTGATTGCAAAATTTGGAATGATTTAGTTATTGAAATAGGTTGGAATCAATAAGTTTTGAATGACCAAATAAGTTTAAGTGAAACTTTATCTACAATATGGGGAACTATTTTAAAATTTATAGGTGATGATGTCATCATCTAATCAACCTGGGTTGTCTTAACCCAGCCCAATGTTTTAAAAACCGGCCCGGCCATTGACTCAGATTCGTCGTCGGGCCGGGTTGATTGGGATCAACCACCAATCAGCCTGGGTTGACCCAATTTTCTCATATATTAGAATAAATAGAAAGTTAGGTACAATATTCACACAAAATCATTGTAACTCAGTTGGTAAGAGTGTAAATGTTATTTTTATCACGACATGGGTTCGAATCCCACCGTGGAGATTTTTTTTTTTAGCAATGTAAAATAGATAAATATTAAATAAAATAAAAATGTGTATAAACAAACTTGTTGCAGCCTGGTGGGTTAGGCTTGCTGATGGGCTCTCACAGAATGTGAGTTGGAAACCTGTCTCCAACATAAATTTTTTTCATGAGAGTATTAAACCGGTCTGGCTCGGGCAGCGGGTCGGTGGTTCAATCGGCCGGGTCGTATTGACCTGGTCGGGTTAACTTAACTAGTTAAAGTAGATGAACCTATCAGATTTATCAACTGGGTCCAATTGAGCCCAGTCGGACTTGCCAGGTCGACTTAGTTTTTAAAACATTGGCCCGACTACTAATCTGGGTCAGGCTCCTTGGTTGGGTTTTAAAACATTGCTTAAAAAAGACACTAATGGATAATGAGCATCACTACATGTGGTCTCATTTTTGCTTTTAATGCACATTTAAATATAGATGGCTGTGAGAAGACAATTATTATTCTCACATTGGGATTCTTCTCAAACAAGCACTAGATGGATGTCTTGAAGCTGGACTCATATAATAGGAAATAATTATTAAAAAATAAGTAGTTTATATATATATAGTCCCATTTATATGAGCTCGGGCTCACACGCTTCGGCATGCTCCCGGGCTCATTCGGCCGTCGGATTTACATCCGACGACGGCCCATCAAACTCACGGGGCATTTAAACCAGTGAGTTTGATGGGCCGTTAGATATAAATCCGATGGCTCAATGAGCCCGGGTGCACGCCAATGCGCGCGAGCCTAGGCTCATATTAACTTTTTCCATATATATATATGCCTAATATATGTATCTATTTATGTTTCATGTTTAATCTTTACAATTTATTTACAATAACTATAAATAAGAGTAGTAATGATGTTAGTTTTTTACCTTAGTAATATTTAATTAAGTGAATAAAAAAAAATTATTTTAGCTTTTTTAGCACATTTTAAAAAATGTAATGGATAATGGTTATCCGATTAACCGGCCATTTATTAGTGGAAGGTACGGTTATGGAAGTACCTATACCGTTTACTTAACGGAACGGTTATGGATAAAGGTTTCTGAAATGGTTATGGTAATGGAATAGGTTATACCGTAACCGTATCGTTCCGTTGGCAGCCCTACACATAACTGGATTCAATATCGCAGGCATGGAAGGCCGTATCGACCGATACGGGGCCGTATCGACCGATACGGGTCCGTATCGGTAGATACGTACCCGTATCGGTCGATACCGATACGGTACGGGGGGCGATACGCCCCCCACATGTTTTGTTGATGCGTATCGGCCGTACCGTATCGATACGGCCGATACGTATCGATATTGTATTTAAAAATTATTTTTTAAATTAAAAAAATCATTTTTTTAATTAAAAAAATTAATTTTTTTTTTGAAAAAAAAATTTTTAAAATTTTTTTTTCTTAAAAATACAAATACAATTCAAACCCTAATTCTTTAAAAGTTTAAGTTTTAATTATATTAAAAATAATATTTTTAAAATTATATGAGATCAATACGGGTAGGTCCATATAATTTACATAATTATTTTTTTTACATATAGTGCTCCACAAATATACATTTATTTAAACATGTAATTTAGACTCATATTAAAGCATATTATTTATTTTTAAAATTAACTAATTTTAAAGTATTTAATACGGGAAAGAATGACCAATATTAATATGGGACGGAGAGCATAATAGTATATGGTTCTAAATGAATTAATTTTAAAATACCCATATCGGTTGATATGGTATTATATGGTTTTATTATGCTTTAAAAGAAGTATTATAATGATATATTATTAGTTATAATATTTTTTTATATTTATAAAAGGGTTTATGCCCGTTTCGGCGCATACCAAGCGTATCATCGGCACGTACCTGTATCCATAATCATCGATACTCTCATGCGTATCGATACTGCCTTCCATGATCGCAGGTACAACCATGCACACTTATGTTTCTGTAAATTATTAACACGAATAAAATCAATATCTTCATCACAATAATCTCAGCCTTCAAAGGGAATGCCAATCTTTTCCTTAATGTCGTTAGACTCGAAATCCATAATGACACTCACCCATTTAATTGCAATGAATGACACGAGTAACACAAAGAAAGCCGAAAATGGTAGTTTAGTGATTAATTTCAGATTAATCAAGTGACTAGTGAATAATAAAACGCACTGCTGTTGATCATACACAAATAATAGAAGTATCGTATGCTCTCATATACACAAAATAAACGGAAAACAACAAGTAACAACAAAAAATTCACGTTCCACACATTGCACAGAATCCGGTCAACAAAATGCCGCAACAACTTCGACTAATTGCAACCAGGCCAGCATGCAAGTCACGTTACTCACCACCATGAACCTGTTTCACATTAATGAATCCAAACGACCGACGGCTTTCGATCTATGCCCCGGTTTGGATCCGCTGTGAGTACTCTCGCAGCCAATCAACTCATCAGCCGCCAGAGATGGCTGTGAAAATGCGTGTTTATTGAGACCCCGTAGTTTTCACAGCCGTCTTGGGGGAGAAGACTGAGAGCAGATCTCACTCACGTTCACACCAACCGAAGTGGAATTAGATCATGTCATTAAAACATGAAGCACGATGGACTACAGAGAATTGTGATCAAATTCTGTTCATGTTATGCATGGCCTGTGTGATGGAGGGTAGGGTTCTCTATGCATCGCCGTTATTTGAATCGGGGCAAGTTCTGCAAGCCCGACAGGGGAGCCGAACCAGTTCTGTTTCTCGTTATTCTCGTTGCAACGTCTTACGTTTCGTAGTATCGTAAGAACATCCTGACACGTCTCGGGATGGTTTAAGACCGGCCCAAAAACAAGACAAACTGAAGATGGTTGTTTTGATCAAGGGTGGGTTCCGGATCATCTTAAGTGCCATACGCTTCACGGACGACGGCTTTACCCTTTTTAAATTTTTAACACCACTCTGTTTCTGCCTTTGCCTCAGTCTACTTCTCCTCCTCTTCTCTATATTCTTTATCTTTTTCTCTATGTTCTTCTTGTTTTTCTTTTTTCCTCTATGTGCTCTTTTTTTTCTTCTTATGCTTGCGTAATTTTTGACAAAAAATTAATTATATACGTGAAAACCATTTCTTGTTAAGTGAAAAGCAAGATAGAGAGTGTGGGGGATGAAAAAAAGGAGGAATAGGAGGGAGGAAGTGAGGTGTTTGATATTTTTTTTTATTCATAAAAATAAAATAAATGAGTTGGAGGCAAAGGAAAGAGTTTTTTTTTTCTATTTTTTCCTGATAATGAGCCCAGTGTAAGTTATACATGAGAACAATTAATATTTAAGATCAATGACTTATATGTTAGCACATGTTACTGTCAATGATATTGACCCTAATATACGCTAGTGTATGCACCATCGATCTCGTAGATATAAAGTTTACATGTGTAACTTACACTAGGCTCATTGTCAAGAGAAAACATAAAAAATCTCTTCTTAAACAAAGGCAATAGAGAAAGAGAATTTATTTTTTAAAATATCAAAAAAATTAAGATAATAGGTTAGAGAAAAAAAAGACTTGGTAAAAGAGTTATTCCTCTTTTGGGTAGAAATTCATCCAAATACTATTAAGAATAACTTTTTATTTTTGTAAAATTTTTAATTTTTTTTTACCACTCATTACAATAACCCATCGCCTCCCTCTTCCTCCATCTCCAACCCCACTTTGTCTTCTTTGTCACCTCCTCCTTTCATTTTTCTTTGTCCTCTTACATTCTCATATATCCTAATAATAAAATTATAACATGTACAACCCAAGTCAATCACTATGACTATGATAGCGCTAAAAGAGTAAAATTGTAATTAAACAAAAAATTCTTCAATATTTTGTGATCTTTATTGGGTTGTAGAAGAATCTTCATTTTCTTATCTTTTTTTGCCCAAATTGAATTCATGACATCTGATCTTTAATCCTCCTTCGAACACATTTTGCAGGCAAATTGATTGGTAGAGCAAAAAAATAAATTTAAAAGAGTTACCCTCATTTATGGGATGTGAAAAGCCATCCATTTTTTTGTCATCTTTTGAGGATGGGTTTCTCGAAATAGTGAAGTGTTAAGCTCTCTCCCACTTTAATAATCTACATTAAAAATCTAAAATAAATTCATTCCCTCCATCTTGAAATAAATGTATTATTTGATAATTTAATTTGTCTTGAAATTAGTGTCCTATCTGTTTAGTTGTTAACTATTTTCTCCTATTTTATTCAGTTTTAATATATAGTTTTCTTAAAATACTCTATTAACTTTTATGTGTTATAAAAAAGGATAATTATAGAAACTTTTAATTGACATAAGGTAACTCAAATATTTAATTTTTTCAAAATAAAATACATGAATTTCTAATATAAAAGGGCTAAGAATTGGGTTAGATTATCATACGACCCTATTTCTTAATTGGGTTGAAATTGCAAACCTTAAACCTATTTTTGTTTGGTTGGGTAGGGTATGCGGGTAACCCTATTTTTTTATTAATTATATTTTTTTAAAATTATTATTTTATACATTATCTTTACATGAGTTAAATATTAAAAAAATTAAAAATTAATATTTATATTCTATTCTTTCTACACCATAAGCCAGACACCACCTTTGATTGGATAAGAAAGATGGGTCCCATCTAGATTCACTTTTACTTATCTAATCATAGGTGGTATAGGCCTATAGGCGTAAAGATATGGGTATAAAAATAGCACTATCCAAAAAATTTAGATACATTGTCATATTATAAATAGATATTAAATATTTTCTATGTTATACGAGAAAATGAGAGTTGGAGAGACAACATTGCAACATTATTAGATACATGTCCAAAATTATCAAAATTCTATAAAAAATTACTAATTAATTATTAAATAAAATTAAAAAATAAATTCTAAGAGAATTTTTTTAAAATCTATCTACCTTAGGTCATGACATCATTTAAAAATAAAATCGAAATATGTATAGTAAATCTCAATCCAACCCTATTTTTAAAATATATAAAATTTTAAAACTCTATCCTTCATGCTATTTTTAATCAAGTTAGGTGTGGGTTAATACGGTTTGAGTATTTGGGTCAGGATAAATTTTATCGGCCCTATGTAAAACTATTGAAGTGGGACATAAGGAGAATATTTAAATTGGGTCCAGTTCTAGAAGCCAACCGGCCTTCCAACTTGACCCAGACCGGTTCCGTTTTCGTCATTGTAGCTGTTCTAGGCTTCTAGCACTGATCCCGCCCGGCTTCTAGTACCGTAAGGCGCAAGTCACATCCGTCAGCCGGGTTCCGGGCACCCGACATTTCGGTCCTCCGATCCCGCTTTCCACTCCAACGACCCGACCAGTCACCCGCTTATTACACCCGCGGACGCCGAAGCTTCTCACCAGCCTCTCAAGCTCCAACTCCGCCATTCCATGTCGGCGGCCGCCGCCCGCCGCACGTGTCCCACCTCCACCCCGCCGGGCCCCACTCCCAAATTCATGGAATCACCCTCCTCGGTCTTCCCTCCCTAGTCCCTCCTCCGTTATATGGCAGCGCCTCTGACTCCGGTCGTCTCCATTCAAATCCGCTGCTGAAGACCCAAAAAAACGCCTGCTGAAAATGATGTGGCTCCGCAGCCTGGCCCGCTCCTCCGCCCTTCCCCGGCCTGGCCCCAGGCCTGTCTACCCCTCCCTCCTCCTCCAGTCCCTGCATTTCTCCTCACCTCCGGTAGCCCAGGCTGCTTCGCCTGCGGCTTCTGAAAATGGTGTGCCAACCGGGCTGGCGCCGACGGGGCCGGGGGAGAAGCCCAGGTTAGTGGTGCTGGGGACCGGGTGGGCTGGGTGCCGGTTCATGAAGGGGGTGGACACGAGCCTGTACGACGTAGTGTGCGTGTCGCCCCGAAACCACATGGTCTTCACCCCGCTGCTGGCCTCCACCTGCGTCGGCACCCTCGAGTTCCGCTCCGTCGCCGAGCCCATCGGCCGGATCCAGCCGGCCATCTCCCGCTCCCCTGGATCCTACTTCTTCCTCGCCAACTGCTCTTCCGTCGACTCTGATAAGCATGTGGTCAGTATCTTGATATTTACTGGCATTTTCATTTTTTGCCATTTTGAGCTTCGACGGTTTCGCAGCATTAAATTCCGATGATATGTATAGTTGGTTCTTTCCTGTCCCATGGATAATTGGATGGGAGACTGGGAGTTGTCTAATCCTGTTATGTGTTTGATTTACCATCGTTGCTGATATTGTTGCTGGCTTTGCCTGAGTATGAGCATTAAATATCGATGTAAAGCTTCAATCTGCGTTTCTCTTGTTCCTTTTTTCAATCCCTTCTTATGATGTTAACTTTAATTAGCTTTCACATTACCATAAAGTTGCGATCTTTTGCCTCTGTTTCAATACTCAAGTCAGCTGATATTGGCTTAAATCTAGGAATTTGATGATGATTAACAGCGTAAACTCTGTTCGTGTTGTTTGATAGTGAGAGCATCGAGCCTAGGCAGAATGATGTGGAGTGATAGTGGAGTCATGTAAATTGTGGGATTTATATATTTCAGTTCCTCTTAAGAGTTTTTTTTTCTTTCTTTTTTTAAATGTAAGTTTCATGTAGCTGATGAAAATTATAGCGTGGGAATCACTTCATCCACTTTTCTGCTGCTGATACTCAAGGTTTTTATTTTTCCATAAAAGTTTTTTGTTAAATGGATTGCATAGATACAAGTTTCACTGTGGTCACCAACATTTTGGTTTTTAGATGTACTCTGCATATTGTTTTGTGACCTTGCTCATTGGTCTAATTGTGAATCTGTGCCAGTTTCTTAAAAAATTAAAGTTTACCTTGTAAGTGGTAATGTTAGTAACACCAAGCCTAAAGATGAGATGTTGCAAATAAATGAATTTAAATTTTTTACAGGCTTTATTTACCACCTCTATTTTGTATTTTACAATCAATATTTTTAACTGCATTTACCACAGCTTGATGCGTCTTGTTTCTGTTTGCTGTCTGATTGACAATCTTCTCTTCACAATTAGGTGCATTGTGAGACAGTTATTAATGGAGATAGCTCACATGCATTGGAGCCATGGAAGTTTGAAGTTTCATATGATAAATTAGTTATTGCATCTGGTGCTGAAGCCTCTACTTTTGGCATCCATGGTGTGAAAGAACATGCAATTTTTCTTCGTGAAGTTAGTCATGCTCAGGAGATCAGAAGGAAGCTACTCTTAAACCTCATGCTTTCTGAAGTTCCTGGTTTGTTACTTCATCAGATTTCTTTCAGGCATTTAATTGCTGTTATACGTTCTCAAAAGCTTTAGCTGAAATTCTTATTTTTCCAGTGGGTGTAGTAAATTCTTTTAAAGTAAAAATATGAAAAGTTAATTTATTTAGAGGATGTCTAGCTAGAGCTGCAGCTCACTACAGCTCTGGCTTCCTGGCCATCAGATCATGGCCAGAGCTAGTTATTTCTATTTATTTATTGGTAAAGCTGTGAAAATGTAAATTCTCACCTTAAGTGAACAAATAGTAATCTTTTTTATGTAATGCAGGCATTTCTGAAGAAGAGAAGAGAAGGCTTCTGCATTGTGTAGTTGTGGGTGGGGGTCCCACAGGAGTTGAGTTCAGTGGCGAACTTAGTGATTTCATCATGAAGGATGTTCAACAGAGATATCTGCATGTTAAAGATTACATCCGTGTGACGCTAATTGAGGTTTCCTATATAGGAAGTTGAATCTGAATTATATGTTATTCACCTTTTCATTCTCCTCCCTACTTATTTGATCATCTTACAAGCAAATATTGAAACTTATTCAAAGTTTGTACATGTGTGCTTAACTTTCTTTAGAAATGTAAAAAGTTTTCCATATCTTGTCATGTCCACTGAACCTTTTCCTGATCATGCCAGGCAAATGAAATTCTGTCATCTTTTGATGTTCGTCTTAGGCAATATGCCACTAACCAGTTGACTAAGGTAAAAGGCATTTACTTTTCTTAATAGCTTAATATGAATTCTTTGTCTATCAAATTGCAATAAGTAATTTCTCAATTTTATTTAGAAGTGCTTATTTTGAAATTAATATAAGCTTGTGGAAACTATCTGTGCTTACTTCAGAGTTCATGTACTTTTGGCATTGTAAATTATGTAATATGCTTTTGACATTGACTTGTGGATTCTTTGTACTTCTTATACTTTAACAGTCAGGAGTCCGCCTTGTTCGTGGAGTAGTAAAGGATGTTGGACCCCAAAAAATAGTCCTTAATGATGGGACAGTGGTCCCATATGGCCTGCTTGTCTGGTCCACTGGAGTTGGTCCCTCGCCTTTCATAAAATCCTTGCAATTCCCAAAGTCTCCAGGGGGAAGGTAAATTCAGTAATTTCGCTATTTTTTTCTTATGTTACTATTTTTCAAAATTTTCTTGGATATTGTGCTTTAAACAAGGCAAAGACCTACAACCAAATCCTCATTTGATGTTCCCATCATGGAAAGGTCACTTTTGAAATATCTTAATGATTTCAGTAGGTTAATATTTCACATTGAAAACAATGTAGGTTAATATTTCCAGTTAAACTGATTTTCCTCGAATCAATGGAAATACATAACTATGTGTGCTAGCATTCATGGCGAAACATGGAACAAAATTATGTCTGCATGCATAATCTGTCTAATTTTGGTTGGGCGTTAAATAATTTTAAACTGTTGACAGGATTGGCATTGATGAATGGTTACGTGTTCCGTCTGTTCAAGATGTGTTCTCCATTGGTGACTGTGGTGGTTTTCTTGAAAATACTGGAAAACCAGTTCTTCCAGCGCTGGCCCAGGTTGACTTCAAGCCATTGTTCAACTCTAGATTACTTCACTGCTACTGGATAGATTGCTATATTCAATTCAGGGGATACACTTGTGTTCTACTTAGACTGGCTTATTGGCTGTTACAAGAAAATATACCTAAGAAATTGAGGTGTTTTTCTTGCTGTTTAGACAAAAAAAATTGGTGTATTATGTTTAACTAATTATTGAAAAAATTTAGAGCAATTAGAAGGTAAAAGTTGAGGTGTGCCTGGGCTCACGCACGGCTGCATGAGGCTGGGCTTTGTGAGCCTTTGAATTTAGATCTGATGGCCCAGGTTACTCCGGGCTAAAATGCTCTGAGTAGATCCGACGGCCCTCTGAGCCTGAGCTCATGCACCTCAACGGCCCTCCAATTAGAATATCAATATTTAATTTAATATAATACAATAACTTATTTAGAACATGTTGTGTTGGGCCTATAGATTGGGGTGGACAGTGAAGCAGTATAACTTAGCCACAATAAATTAGCATTAGTAGGCAGCGTCTCTAGCTGTACTATAACTATTGATGATTTTTATGTAGAGCGCCTTGGCCATTTACTTACTGGATCTTAATTGGAAGCTCATCTCTATTGTATTTCCCGATAAGGATGCTGTTCTTTTAGAAACAGAATAAATATAAATTTATTTGTATATTATCATTTGGAACGTGACTTGGAATGTTGTTAAGAAATTTTAATTTCTTTTTATTAAAACTAGCAGTTCTTATAAGTTTTTCTCCTATGCCTCGTCCTTAAACATGCTTTTGTTGCATAAACTGGTACTGCAATTCTTGTAGCTTGCCCCTCTGCTCTGACAACTTAATTTACTGGGATTGTGAATATAGGTTGCGGAGAGGCAAGGGAAGTATTTGGCTGGTCTATTTAACCAAATAGGTAAAGCTGGGGGAGGACGTGCCAATCGTGCAAGAGACATGGAACTAGGTGACCCGTTTGTTTACAAACACATGGGTAGCATGGCCTCTGTTGGCAGCTACAAAGCTCTGGTGGATCTCCGGCAAAGCAAGGTGATTCTCAAGAGATCATCGTTTCAAATTTCACTAATTTTGGGATGCTTTTTTCTCAGTTGAGTGTTGTTTTTTATGCCTCTATATACTTAGGTTGAGCTTTAATACTTCACAGATTTTGCCTCTAGGAAAAACAAGAAGTAATCCACTTAAAAATTTAACTGTTAATAGATACGCAATGTAGTTATAATGTTCCGCCGTGATTCCAGGATAGCTATTGTGGTTTCTACAGGGAGCTTGTGAACTGTGATTTTCTTTGATTACCATAAGATGCCGCATCATACTTTGACATTCAACCTGTCTGATCCATATCTTTGCTTTTCTAATTTACAGGAAGGCAAAGGACTGTCGCTTGCAGGATTTGTCAGTTGGTTCATCTGGCGCTCAGCATATCTTACCCGTGTTGTGAGCTGGAGAAACAGGTTTTATGTTGCTGTAAATTGGGCCACCACATTTGTTTTTGGTCGCGATATAAGTCGCATTTAGGATGAAGTTAAAACGAACAGATGAAATTCTACGAAGGACCAGCTGTTACATGCCTTCTACCTACCAAGCAGAAATTTACCATTATTGTTTCTTTCTTTTGATCAAATTTTGTCTTGTTTATTTTAAGTTGTGTTGAAATCCGGGAATGATGTTAAGAGTCAGAATCATTGATGATCATAGTCAATATGGTGGACAAATATGTAATTACTTCGAGATCTGTAACTGAATTTTTTCGCAAGAAAAGTTTTAAACTTTTATCCAGCCCAGTCTTCCATTCTTCAGCTGGATAACAATTTCAACGTTTGCTAGTTTGATACCAAATGTGGCATTAAATTGCCTTTTAAGACCAGTACATGATAAAAATTCCAACTAATGATGTAGCACTATTGCGTAGTCGAATATTAGTGAAGCATCTCTTTTTTAGTTCTTTCATTGTTAACTGTTTAGATCAATTGCCTTTAAGATCACACGGTCTGGCATCTTTCTGGTGCAAAAGTTTTATTATAGAATGTCCATCCTTTAAAACCTTGATGACTTTAAGATTATTAAATCACACTCCCTCCATCCCATATTAATTATTCACATTTGAAAGAATGTGATATTTAAGGAAGTCAATTTAATCATATCTCATGGCATAATTTTTTCATATAATTTTAAGTTAATAAATCTTATAAGTAATTCTAACATATTTTTTGTATGAGGTTGGATTTCCTGTTCATTTTAATACAGTAAAAATCACCTATAGGCATATGTGAAAGTGTGCCCCCCTACCATGCTTAGGTGGGGTGGCAAATCAACTATGATAATTCTAGTGTGTGATTCTCAACGTATTCTTAACAGTTGAAATTTCACAAACCTAATTAAATTATAGAACAGAGAGAGTATTAATTATAGAAGTAATTGAATATATTTTGGTCATTAGTTATTGAATTAACTAAGAAATCAGTATGATCAAGATGGGGTTGGCCATTAAAGATTAGAGAGATCAGAATTATTTGGAAGGTAATAGCGAAAATCGTTTCATATGAGGGGGGTTATTTTTGTACTTTAGTCTTATAAAAGAGAATTTACAACCACACCCTTAAACTTTATGCTATTCTTAAATCCTCCTATCTTTTTAATATTTGCAACTAATCCCTGAGATCACGTTGCCTACAAAGCCATGATACCTCTATTTTCTAAAATTCCAAAAGAGCCCTCTATAATTTATTAAACCGCCCTCTTGGTCCTTCTTTGCTGTGGTTGGATCCACTCTTGCTGTCCTGGCTCTGGCTCTTGGTCTACAGTGTTCTTGTCCCTGTTGGAGGGTATTTTAAGAACTTTATCAAATAGCTAAATAGGGTTGTTTAGTGACCTTGATCTCCGGGTTTAATTGTAAAAGTTTTATAAAAAATGGAGTATTTGAAAATAGCTGAAAGCTAAGGGGTATGTCTAAATTTTCCGTCATATAAGTATCACTATTTGAGTAATAATCTATACAAGTATCCTTCCATTCGCTTCCTCTTAAGTTTGCCCTTTATGCTACTTGCTTCCATCATGGACTGAGCATGCTTGGGCGAAAAGGGTTGCCCTTCTTTCTTTTCTTCTCAGACATGATAAACCTCTTCACCCCTCTTATTTGCATATCTGTGAATCTCAGTTGTACCATTTTTTGATTTTTCTGCGTGTCAAAAATTTTTCTATGTTCAAACCATATTAAATGCATTCATAGGTCATATTAGTGGCATTATTAATATAGTGATTGTGTCATTCCTAACATTGTATCATTGCATAAAATTTTGAGTATCTTAATCCTTATTGGTAATTACTATTTCATGGACTTATTCAGGTTATTTGGTATATGACTAGGAAGGATTTTTGAAAATAGTGAGCTCATGCAATTTGTAAATTATGGATTTTTAAATTTTATATTATTTATTTTATTAAACTTTTGTGGGTCTAAGTAGAAGTATATATCCTGACTCCCCACATGTGTGAATAAGTGAGAGAATGTTAAATTATACTAATGGTGATTCCTGTAGAGGTGATTCATATTAAAGGTATTGTTGATGAGGTAAAAGCTAACTATTTTTAGAGACTCAAGTATGATGTAATATATGAATGAAGACTCTTAAGGGAGAAATTTGTCGTAAAAAATACTTGAGAAAATGGGTGTCTAAAGAACTAAAGAAAATTTCAATCTTGAGGAGCTAATGAGGTGGTAGATAATATTCTAATTGTTATATATTAATAGTTTTATTTAAAATAATAATAATATTTATTAAAGAGTGAAACCCACACGTATAAGATAATGGACAATAACCTTCCTAAACTTTCTCATTAAGTAGCTTTCTTTAGATTGAGCCAAATGAAGCTATTAATATGAGATAATTTTTTTAGCCAAATAGGGTCATTAATATAGGATGAAAGGAATGCCGATAAAGATTAGAACGGTCGATCATAAATTGGTGAGTTCTAAGATGAAAAATAGAAAAGAGGTGGAAGATAGGAGGAGAGACCCGACCTTATGGAAGATCTCCAGTAGACAGGAGTATGGGAATTAGTGATTGGGTTTGGGTGGCCTTGTTATGTTGTTGGAGGGTATTTTTGGAATTTTATTAAATAGCTAAACGGGGCTGTTTCGTGACCTTAATTATATTAGGGATTTAGTTGTAAAAATTAGAAAAGAAGAGGATGTCGTTGAGACTTGAGAATAGCTGAAAGTTGAGGGTGTGTATAAAATTTCCATCTCATAAACTAAGTTCATTGAATGACGAAAATGCCCTTTCCTCTGCGTTTCGTGGACAACTAAGACCTTTCGGGGGGCATCAGGTGTCCTCCTTCCCTTCGCTTCCTCTGCACTCTGCCCTTTTGCGCTACTTGCTTGCCTCCGCCATGGACAGAGCTCAGCTTGTGCTGATGGGGCTGCCCCTCTTCCTCTTCTTCTCAGACGTAGTCAACCTCTTCACCCCTCCCCCACCCCCGAAGCATTCCCACCCCCACCACCCGGCCCACCAGCACGTCCCCCGATCTGTTGTCAAGCAGACCGAAGAATTTCCCGTTGAGGTAAATACCGTCCCTCCCGGTTGTTCCATTCTTCGATTTTACTGCTTTATTTTATTGTTTTTGGTAGATCCAATTCATAATTCTTCCCTCCTTTCCAGCATAACCGGCAGAACCTTGTGGGTCTTGGGAATACGGTGACTTTGAGCTTCTGCGCTTCATGTTCTTACAGGTTTTGATTCCTTCTTTCACTTTATGCCATTTTTTCATGCCTTATATATATATATATATATATATATATATATATATATATATATATATATATATATATATATATATATATATATATATATATATATATATATATATATATATATATATATATATATATATATATATATATATATATACTCTTGAAGTTACTTAAATCGGTCTAATTGCTGATGAAATTGGAGACAATTGTAGCTTTTGATGATATATTGATAAATATATGTAATGTTAGTCTTAGGTCAGAATTTGCAATCCCATGCCACCAAATTTATGTAAATTATACTTCCTTCGTCCTAAATTAATAGCTCCATTTGGTTTTTCAAAATGAACTAATTAGTTCATTTTGAAAAACCAAATGGAGCTGTTAATTTGGGACAGAGGGAGTATATATGTAGATCATTATGTACCTAGAGACGGAATACTTCATGTACGGATTATTTTCGGGGTTTATGAGATATATAAGGCAGGGTAAATGTTGCTGTATTTTATGGTTATTGAAATTTGATCTTTTTGAAATATTTGCAAGACCGCCAACAAAAGAATTGCATTTTACAAATCTTGTAAAATATCAAATTATTTCCTTCTTGCACCATCAAATTTCGCTTGGAACATAGATTCAGCTTTGCGTATATGGAGTGTGGAAGTTCAGTTAATTATATTTAATCAAAGACAATTGCATGCAGAATAGAAGTGGTTCTATAAATATTTCAGATTTGAAGTGGGGAAATGACATTCTAATTTACTTCCTTCTCTCCCGTGTCTTTTTGTCTTACCATTTTCTGAACTTTCAATCTGTCTTTCATATGGACAAAGAGTTAGTGGTGCTTCAGCAGATAAAATTAACCTCTGCATAGCGGAAATTCAATAGTAACTTTTACCATGATACATAAAAAAAAAAGAACTTTTATCATGAAGGAATAACTTTGTTCATCTGCTTGGAAAAAAGTTCAAATAATATAACATCTGAGAATGTTTCTTTGATTTGATTTTTAGGGATGTTGAAATGTAAGTATTGAGTTATACATTTATTAGACACTGTCTGCGTTAGTCTCTGGGTTGATCTGTATGGCTTACTGTACGAAAGGAACTGAACCATCTGATGAAAGTTAACCTTATAAATGTAGCATTTGTTGAAATTTTAAAATAGAGCAAGTATCCTATTGGCTCTTTCCTCTTCATTCCGCAAACAACCCATCCTGGATCAAATGATCAAACTATGTAATATAGTTTGTAGTGTTTTAGTAGAGTGGTGATTATGATGATTCTGTTAATGAAGTTCTACATCTGCCATGTTCTTTATCATGAATGAAATTTGTAACTAATTGAAGCAGATGAAGTTGCAAATTGCTTTGCTTAGTTATTTTGTTAGTGTCTCTTTCTGGATGTGCTATTACCGAGGTTAAACATATTAACATTTGGTTTCATTTATACTTATTGGGTTTTTTAGAAATCAAACTGCACGTGTAATATGAATATAGTAATCAAACGGCAACATTTACATGACAATACTTAATAAGTCTTTATATGGATTCAATACACAATATGTTGTCTGAAAAGTCAAGCAGTGTTAAAATTTTTCATTGCTGAACGGATAGCTGCAATAATTCATAGATGATGATGGAGTGTTCTATAAAATAGAATAAAGGAAAGTCCAGTATTTTCGTATTTGAAGAAAATGTTCTCCATCATCTTGCCCTTGCTTAACCTAATGCTCTTGTATTGTCCTTCTTCTTTTACACTGTAAAGTTTTCCCCTTGAACACTTCTGTAAGATATGTTTTTTTATTCTTTAGTTGTTCAATCGTCAATCATATTTACAAATGTCAGTTTCTCTAACACTCAGTTCTTAGTTGGTGTTATTTTTCCTTTCCATTGTTTTTTGTCAGTAGCTCATGTATGCTAGTTTTCTACTCTATGCACCACCGCAGTGTACTTCCCATGTAGGTCATATTAATGTAACTCGTGTTTTTTTATGAACAAGTTAGTAGTTATCAATATTCAATAGGGTATCTATGCATTTTTTGTTATTTGTTGTTAGTGCGTTAATGTTTGATTTTCTTCTATATTTAATACACTACTTTTCAATGTAAACCACCTAAAATTATTATGGATGTTGACCACAGGGGAACTGCAGCAACGATGAAGCAGACGCTAGAATCTTCTTTCCCTGGCATTGAAGTGATTCTTGTGAATCATCCCCCAGCTCTCCCAAAACGTCTCCTTGGAAAAGCGGTTCCCGTTTTTCAAATGGGGGTTATTGCAATTGTAATGGCAGGTGAACAAATCTTTCCAAGGCTGGGATTCGTGGCACCTCCTGCTTGGTACTACTCTCTACGCACAAATAGGTTTGGAACTATTGCAAGCACATGGCTACTAGGCAATGTTGTCCAAAACTTCCTGCAGAGTTCTGGAGCTTTTGAAGTTTACTGGAATGATGAGCTGGTAAGAGATCCTGTAATTTATCTGGATATATGGACTCTTCTTAAAAAAAGTTTGTTTGTCACAGGCAAACTTTTGTAGAGTCAATATTCTCAAATTTGTCATGTCTGGCTGTTGTTTAAAATTACCTTTACCTGTGATTCAGGTTTTTTCTAAGCTGAAGCTACAGCGGTTCCCCAATGAAGTGGAGCTGAAACATATTATAAACAAAAATCTGGGCAATGTAAGGCTTGTGGAAGGTGACCTTGGAGGAGTGTTGTCATAGAGGCCATAAAGAGGGTAAGACAAGTTCTTGGCTTTGTCCGAGTTTATTCTTGTATCACTTGAACATCAAATGGGAATTGGCGTTATAAGCCCCAGTGACGTAGTAGTCTGTTCATGTCTATTAAGAAAGCTATTTTTCCATCATTCAACGAATATTCGCGACCTTAGATAATTGCAGCTAAAGTGACAGGCGGCTAATGGGATTGTTTCTAGCAATGTTTTCCTGGTTTATGATGACTGAGGAAAGTTGGAACAGTTTCCGTATTGTCATGGAATTAAATAGATAGTCTTTATCATTTATCTCTTTTCGAAGTGCCTAAGAGGTGACATCCAGTGTAAGATTCTTACTCTCAAGTGGATTATGTATTGATCATTTTTAGTATTATTGGAACTTGAATAGGTTTTTAGAGCCAGCCCGACCCATAAAAGAGTAGGTAAGGGCTTTAGATTTTTTAGCCTAAAGATGTGTCGGGCCTAAATTTTTTTGGCCCATATAAGAGCTGGGTCAGGGCCGAGGGTAAAAAAGCCCTAGAACTCGGCCGGACTCGAAGGCCCGCAGTCAGTTACACTAACACACAAAATTGGTACTTTTTTTTTATATGACACGTCACACTTATGACTTAAATGCTTAAATATATGTAACTTATCCCTATATTATGGAAACTTACACAACCTCTACGACGTCTCATTCTTAATTGACTATGTTAACCTAACATGTCAAATACCTAATTTGTCCTCTAATTTTTCACACTATTACCCTTTATATATATTTTTCTTTTTTATTTAATAATTGCCCATTTTTTTGCCTTTTACCCTGTCAATGCTTGCACTGGATGTCCTTGCATATAAGGCCATTAATGAGTCAAGTTAGGTCAATGAGCTGAACAAATTTGGTTAAGTTTTGCGTAAATTTAGTTTAGCTCAAAGGGGGTTCAACTCGGGTTTGGTTCAAACACGAAAGTAAGTGAGCTGAGCTCAAATATAGGTTAGGATCGAAGCGACTCAACTCAAAACTTGATTAATTTGATTTGAAGTTTTGCTTGAACTCGGCTTGATTTTTTATATCTTATTTCTTATATATTATACGCATATAACATGAATTTTTTAACTTTCACCTTCCACGTACTTATAATATTATATATTATTTTGTAAATATATATATATATATATATATATATATATATATATATATATATATATATATATATTATAGTACATTAATGCATAGTATATAATATGCTATATAATGCCCATAATATGTTATTGTATTTCAAAAAAATATAAATCCTACTTATAATAAAATTGAGAATGCAAGTACAAATTTTTTTTATTTCGATTCTATCCTTATTCATCTATATAATGTTATTTAATTTTTAAATATTACCTTTAATCATCTTAGTCATCATAATCCTAATGAATATAAATATATAATTCTACTTGCATAATAAATATTCTTAAGTCAAACCAATCATATTAGTTTTTTACTATTAATTTAAAATTTTCACTTTTTTCCTACAATATATCTAGTGAATCATGCCTAGATTGATCTTATTTTAACCTTAGATTTTGAAGTGATGCTTATAACTTTAATAAAGTAGAATCGTAGTTGTTAATCTTTTTATTTTTATAACATTGACGTGATTCTCCAAATTAATATGGTTTTTTAGGATGAAATGTATTTGAGTTGTAAATGGGATTTGAGCCCAATTCAAACGTAGGTTTGAACTCTTATACTATACTTTTGAGCTCAAGTTTAAGTTGAGTTTCGAGTTCCTTAGCCAAACTGAGTCTAAGCCGAGAGTGTAAATATTTGATTGAGCTTGAGTCGAGTTTTTATAAATCGAGCTCGAGTAAAAAAATCCCAAAACTCGGTTCCTTACTCATATGTCTAGTGGCGGTATTTTTCTTCCCTAACCCATCATTGGAGGTATGTTTCTTCCCTAACCTATCATTTTCTCAACCTTTCTGTCACAAAATATTCATGACAACTAATTTGAACTATTTTTCTCATCCACAAAGCTATCCAATTATGTTTGTGGCTGCCAACCATCTGCATTTGTTCATCTCATTCCTTTTGTCCATATCTCTATATGTGATTTTCAAACTATAATTCATGAAATTTGCATATTGTGTAGCTTGTAAATGTGAAACTATTTTTAAAGATCATGGGGGTCATGTCTACTACATCAATTATTTATAAGGGTTACTTTGATTTTTTACAACACAGCATTCCACATCCTTAATTCTCTTATCTTTACTACATGTTTTTTTTTTATAGAATCAAATTGAAATCAATCTCATCACAAACAAACTATCAACACATAATTTTAGGTTGCATAATTTCCATCATACAATACATGTAATACAAGTGGTAAAAAAATAGAAACAAGAAAAGCCTAAAGCCTAGGCTGAGCTCACGTAGGGGCATCATTTTAAAAGCCGCATAGGTTTAGGGTTAGGCCAAGGGTGATAAGTTAGTTTTAGTGATAGGGCTAAGTAGGGGTGTTAACGAGCCGAGCTGAGCCGAGTATTAGGCTATTTCGACTCGAGCTCGAACTGCTGAAGCTCGGCTCGAAGCTTGAATAAACTTGAACCTTTCAGCTCGAGCTCGGCTCGATTTAGAAATCCAAAGCTCGGCTCGAACTCGAGCTCGAACTTGAATAAGTAAACCATAAGCCTTGGCTCGAACTAGGCTCAAACTGGGCTTGAACTAAAAAAATAAAAATAATCTATATATAAATATAAAGTATATGAAGTATCACATATATTAATATACTTTTAGTATTAAATATTAATTAATATACTTCAACAAGTATTACGACTACACTGTGAATATTTGATTATAATCATTATGAAAGAAGAAAACTATGACAAATAAGTTTTAGTTACATATGTTAAAAAAATACAACATTATTATTTTTTTCTCTTTATGTACATATAATCACTAAAAAATATGTAAAAAATAAAAAATTTATTTAGGCAACATTGGCATCTACTTTTTTGTGTTTTCGTTTCTTTACATGCTTATAAATCACTAATAAAAAAGTTATTCTATAATCTTAGTGTGCCTCTAAAAAATTCTGAAGTATATGTAAAAAAATATACATTTTGTAAGATGAGGATGGTCCCAATGTCATGCTTCAACTTTTAAAAGAATATCTAATCATTCTTTTCTAAACTAAGGTTGGTCTACAAATGTTATGCTTCTTTTAGAATTATTTTTGAGTATATTAGTGTGATATCATGTTGACCATATGTTATATACTTATAGCTTCATTTGGTTTTTCAATTGAACTAATTTTAGTTCATCTTCAAGAATCAAATAACCCTATTAATTTGGGACAAAAGGAGTATATTAGTGTTTGCGTCTCCAATATTTTTATTTTTATAAAATATATATCATATATAAAAATTATATATCCTTTATAATTTAACAAGGATTTATATCAAAAAAAATTTTATATGAGTTTAGACTCTCGTATGTCAGTATGAGCAAAGACATCATAGGCCATCATATCGAGATCCAAATGTGCAAGAAGATATAAACTAATCTACCTCCCGAGTTATGTGTGTTCTTATATCGTAATATGATGATGTATGATATCTATACTCACATAGTCATGAGTGAACCTTGACTCATATAAATGGGTCTCATATATCAATACAATACATAGTATTAGTATATAAATATGTGATTATATGTCGTTTTATATATTCCATTCGTCTTAGATTAATAAGTCAATTAAATTTTTCAAAATGAACTAATCAAATATAGCTATTAATCTAAGAATGGAGGGAGTATGTTATAAATATGTATTTAAATTAACAATTATATTTATATAAAATATGTATATATATATATATATATATTATTTATATATAATTTTAAAATTATATTCGAGTTTGAGGTCGAGTCGAGTAGCATCGAGTTCGAGTTTTATTTGAGCCGAACTGAGTCGAGCAAGGGTCGGCTCAAACTCGGCTTGAACTTATTCGAGCTTGAATCGAGTTTGAGTCGAGCCTGATTCGAATCGAGCCTGATTTGAATCAAGTTTAACTCGAGCCGAGCCTAATCGAGTCGAGTTTGCTCACGAGCTAGCTCGACTCATTTATAGCCCTAGGGCTAGGGCTTAACCTTGGCCCTACCAGCTTACAACCCTACTTGAATGACATGTTCACAGCAGGTGCATTATAAAATTTTCACATTGGGCAGAAGCTCCTATTTCACTCTTGCCCACCAAATATCTTGGCAACATTGTGAGGATTGCATCTACACGTTAGCAAATTGTGTATAGTGCATATAGCATTTGAGAAATGTATAAATCCTTTATACCAAATTAATAGTTATATTTAGGTTTTTTATTAAAAAATTAAATATAACTATTAATATGGCGAAGAGAGTATTAATGTTAGGACATGTCCTATCCGTGAATGGCTTGCTGGCATTTGTATATATTATGTAGGAATCTCTAAATGCGGTGTATTTTGATTTACAAATGAATATAGGTGGGCGAATAAAAAAATAATATTTTATAGGATAACTTATTATATTTTTTCTTAGTTAAATGAACTAATTTTAATTTACTCTAAAAAATTAAATAAGACTACTTAAATGGGACAGAGGTTACTGTGTGGGAGAAGGAAGAAGTTTTTGCCACAACGCACACACACACATCAAATGCTTGTTTGTTGTGGTGATTTCCTTCCGCCACTAAAGCCTAACAAAAAGAAACATATGAGTGATTTAGCAAAAACAACCACGACTGATTTAGTAAAAAAATAGAAGGGGAAAAAGAGGAGTGAAACGCACTAAGCGCGATGATTTAAAACTTCTAATCGGTACACAGTAATATTAGAACATGGCTCCCAAAGGTCATTGTTAGGCGGTCCCTTTCCACACCAATGCTACAAAATTGTTGACTAACTCCATTTAGTGGTGGTTAGTCTCAAGGGAAACATAATTAGTGGCCTCCATAAGGGTCAATCAGAGATCCTGGATTAAAGGGTCTCCGTCGCATGTTTATTGGAATCTTTTGCCACTTGATAATGACTGCCCATTGGATAAATTGAACTATTACGTTTCAAAAATTACACTTACACTCTTAGCCTTTTTATCATTTATACTTTTTTTTTTCATCCCTCAGAGCGATGATCCGCCTCACCCTTCTTAGCATTGGCCTTTGTACCGCATCCTCCCTGATGCCTTAATAGAATGCTGAGAGGCCCCATCCTACCCTGTCCTAGTTGATTATGCATTGAAGATCTTTTTAGGAGAAGAGTTTTTTACGTTCCTCATTAACAATGAGCCTAATGTAAGTTACGTATGTGAGTCTTTAATATTTAAGATTGACGCATATGCTAGCTCATATTAACGCTATACTAGTTCATATTAGCGTTAGGCTCATTGTCAGTGCATAGTCAGAAAAACTCCTCTATTTCTAGGACAAGACCTCCCTACTATCCTATGGGGGGAGGTTGGGAGGTT
The DNA here is from genome assembly GCA_035235625.1 of Saururus chinensis. Lineage (NCBI taxonomy): Eukaryota > Viridiplantae > Streptophyta > Magnoliopsida > Piperales > Saururaceae > Saururus > Saururus chinensis. The sequence continues at coordinate 37,789,322 of CP141142.1, forward strand.
CCTAAAAGCCTTGGTTGGAGAAGCTTCTACTTATTTCCCTCTTTTGCTAATTATTTTTTCTCTTTATAAGTATTTTTTATACTTTACTTTGACAATAAGCCTAGTGTAAAAAATATATGTGAGTCATTTATCTATAAGATTGATGACGTATATATTAATATACATTAGTGTCATTAATACTATTGCTAATGTGTATCAGTGTGTATACCCTTATCTGAAATATCAAAAACTTTTATGTATTTCTTATAAGAGCTCTTTGTCAAAGGGAAGTATAAAAAACTATTCCCTTTCTTTCTCTCCCTTAAATGAGGAGGGGCTTAAGCAGGTCCTACTTAGAAGGAGAAGGGGCAAGAAAAGAGTCTAAATAACAAGAATATTTTTGAAACGTGATTGGTCTGTCTAGTATAAAGTATAATTTATTGGCTAAATAAAAACTAAATGGACACACGTTAAACAATTGAAACACGTCATTTGCCACCCCTAGTGAAATGGCAAAAAAGTTAACTTCTAATGGACATGAGGAAATGCCATATTGGGGCAATTATTTTCTTGCATATCTATCTCTTTCCTATGTCCAACATTTTATATTTCTCAAAGATCATGCATCTTTTTACCCTAAATATTCATATCTTCTTTTCTTTTTTTGTAAAAAGTACCGTCCATACCGCATTTGCACAAATGCAATCATCCTTATTACAGTTATAGGCTTATAACTACATCTTTTCTAAAACTATTCTACTATTTTTTATAAAAAAAATAAAAAAACTTAGTCACATTATTATTCACCCTGCACATCATACACCATTAGATCAAGATTCAATAACACATTTATATAATGGGTAAATAATTAGATCAAAACCCCTTTATCTCTTGAGTGTAAAGTATCCAACTTTAGCCTAACACATATAAACGAGACTCTATTTTTTACAAATAATAATATTTTTATTCTATTTTTTTATATACCTAAAGCCTATTTTAACCTTTAATTTAATTAAAAGCAGTGTACATGCAAGGTGACAAGTATCGCTCACCTTCTTTATTAAATTAATAACTAAAGTAATAATAAAAGCGAATTAGAATATCAGCTTCTCTTTTGTATTCCCTAAGCATTCTGGTCACCCAAGTAGTTAAGACAGTGACTCGAAAAAGGAAGTGGGTCCCGCTTGGTGGCCCACGAGCAGCCATTTTTCGTAGATGTGGGTCCCACGTGTGGACAATCGTGTTAGAGCAGCCAAATATGACTGCGAAGAAGCCTTGTTTTTCGGCGAAGGGAAGAACGCGTGACAGAAAAAAATGGAGCCAGAGTTCAGTCCAGCCAAGCCCAGCTTCGGGCCTATCCCGGTCCGCTCCGACGCCGACCGCATGTCTGACGCCCCCAGGCGCGGCTCCGGCGTCGGAGTCGGCGCCGCCGTCCACCGACGCTCTCTCTCCGACACCTCCTTCCGCATCCCCGACGACGACGACATCCTCCTCGAAGACGTAGACTTCTCTGCCGTGGACTTTGGCGCGCTCACCATGTCTGAACCACCCACGGCTGCGTCGGCCGCGGCAGAGGGGCCCAAGGTACTACCCCCAAGGGGAGTCCACCTCAGGAGCTTGTCCGTAGACGCCGCATTCTTCGAGGGGCTGGACTTTCCGGCTCCCGCGCCACCCGCGGGCGGGAAGGAGAAGAGGGCTAGCCACCGGCGCAGCGGCTCGGTGGACGAACTGCTGGAGTCGGAGTTGGCGTCGTTTGATTTCACGAAGAAGGCGATGCCGGCGGATAAGCTGGCGGAGCTGTCACTGATGGACCCCAAAAGAGCTAAAAGGCTCGTCCTTTTACTTCCCACACTGCTCTTCTTTCTCTTTATGCGCTTTTATTGTTTGGTCTGATAAAATTCTTATCATTGTTGGTTTTACCGGGAATTTGGTTGTTGTAAGTCTTGGTTTGTATGGCCTATGAATCAAATGCTTTCTGTCTTTCTTCATGTTTTGGTTGTTCTGAGTGTTTTGGTTGGAACACAAGCTGAAATTTGTATTTTTCTCATCCTTCTGAAATTTCTCTTGTGTGATTTGTCTCAGTTGATATATGAGAGAGAGAGAGAGAGAGAGGTTATTCTGAGTGTTTTGGTTGGAACACAAGCTGAAATTTGTATTTTTCTCATCCTTCTGAAATTTTTCTTGTGTGATTTGTGTCAGTTGATATGAGGGAAGGAGAAAGAGAGAGGGAGAGAGAGAGAGAGAGAGAGAGAGAGAGAGAGAGAGAGAGAGAGAGAGAGAGAGGTGGGGGGTTACGTCTTCTGAGAGAAGACGCTCTTTTGTATTCATTTTTTTTAAAATTTTCTTATTGTGCCGCATGTTACAGAATATTAGCGAATAGGCAGTCGGCGGCTCGATCAAAAGAAAGGAAAATTCGGTACACCAACGAATTGGAGAGGAAGGTTCAGACGCTCCAAACTGAGGCGACTACCCTTTCAACGCAGCTCACACGTCTACAGGTAGAGATTTCGTTTCCTTATATTCTTTGCAATATCTATATGTTCAATTCCATTTTCTGCTTGGTTTAGCACTTGCACCTATAAGCCTGATGTATATTACTTCTTAATGTACTTTTTGGAACCGGAAATGAATGTTCATCTTCATTGAAAGGTCATCTATGTTTGTGTTTCGTCAAGGTAGCAGTATCACAAATATGATGTATGTTGATGATATTTTAATGCTGGGATCAGATTCTTAGTTTATCCAATCGGTTATTAATGACTTGAGTAAAGTCTTTGCTATTAAGGATCTGAGAGCTCCTCTCTATTTCCTGGGAATTGAGGTCCATTCTCCTCTTGATCTTTCCCTCTCTTAGGCCAAATATGCTCAAAACTTTATTCATTGTGCTGGAATACAAGGTTGCAAACCTTGTGTCACACCTATTGCTCCACCCAAAAAGATCCTCGCCTTTGTTTGACCAGCCTACTGTTTGTTGGAAACTTGTTGGGACTTTGCAATGCCATACTATCACTCGCCCTGATCTTAGTTTTTCTGTCTATTTTGCATGTCAGCAAATGCACTGTCCCACAGTCAAGGATTTTGTATCCCTTAAAAGTATTCTCTGCTGTATTCATGGTACACTTTACTTTGATGTACATTTCACTAGAGGTTAGCTATGCCTTCAAGCATATTTTGACACTGATTTGGCAGGAAGTCCATCTTATCATCGCTCTACAACAGGCTTCTTTATTTATTTTTGTGGGTGGGTGGGTGTGGGGGGAGCAACAATCTAATTTCCTGGTCAGCTAAGAAGCAGGAGACAATTGCTCAATTTTCAACAGAAGCTGATGTTGTGCCCTTGCGGCACAACAGCCGGCCGGCAGCGGCAGCTAGAGAAGAGAAGCTTAGGAAGATTGATTCTGATTGCATAACTCTAGCAGAGGCCACTAGGGTCTTAAGTAACTCGGCCATGCAAGGGCAAAACAGGCATTGGCCGATGCAGTGGCTGCCAAGTTCAATCTAGGCCGTTCTCTACAATCTACGACTGTTATTTAACCATACAATCTATGTAGCGCTCATCGCACTTGAAATAGAGGCCCTTGGCTTGGCATTCATCCATTTGGGTATAAGTAAATTGTTGAACAGGTGGTCGGCCAGTAGTGGAGCCACCTGGAGAAGAAGTTGGCTTAGAGATGGGCTGGCTCGTAGGCAACCACGGGGCTAGGGAATGGGAGGAGTGGCATTGGCGGGCGAGCTTCTCCTCCTCAATGCAAGCATGGTGCACCACATCTCGCATGGTGGGGCAGTGGAAGTGACTGATGTCATCAGCTATCTCAGGCTTTAAACCATGCTTGTAAGTACCCACCAAGGCAGCTGAGGATCAATGGGAAGTCGGTTGGTGATGCGCATGAACTCCGTATGGTAGGTGCACAATGTAGTGGTTTTCCATAGAGTAGAGATGAGCTCATTCAAATAAGAAAACTCATTCGGGCCGAATTGCATGCACAGCTCATTGGCAAATGCTACCCATGACGGGTGGGGCTGCTCCTCAAAGTGTTGGAACCACATCAACGCATCCCTGTCTAAGTGGAGGGCCACCATTCATAACCTCTCAATTTCATCATGGATCCCTTGGTATGCAAATAATTTCTCCACCATTTACAACTAATTGTTGGCGTATTGAAGAAATTGGAGGCACGCAAGGCAAGATCAGCGCCAAACACACGGCCTAAGCGAAGAGTGTACCACACAGTTGAGTTTCTGTAGGAGATCATCCTCTTCTTCCAGCCCCTCGAAAACTGGGGGCTTGGCTTGCGTCGTAGGGAACTTTTGTCGAACACTTGTCACTCCTTGTCCCCCGGGCACATGGGAAGGAAACTCCATGAGGGGCGGGTTGAAGCCGAATTGTAGTGAGCCTGTCAGTACTTTAGCAGTGGCTTCCATCTTATGGAAGGGCACTCCATCATCCCATAATCAAGCTTGCCACCCATGGACACTCTTGTCTCAGCCCTAGTAACTGCTGGTGCATGTAATTATGTCATCTTGGAAAGTTGTTGCGCCGTAATGGGGGTTAATTATGCCACAATCTGCTTCACAATTCGACCATCATCACGGCATGTACAGAGGACGAGAGAGGAATGGCACAAGTGGGCAGGGGCGGCTGGCAGGTGGTCCAGGGCATGATCCACTCCAGGTAGATGTCAATTCTTGGCCATTGCTGGAAGCAGTCAGAATTGGTTGGCTTTGATACCAATGTTGTGCTTTGGTAGCACATCGACACAATGGCTAGATGGCAGCAGCAATGAGAGGGGAAAAGAGGGATTAGATAGAAACTTAGGAAGATTAAATCTGATTGCATAACTCAAACAGAGGCCACTGGGGCATTAGGTAACTTGCCCACTCAAGGGAAAAGCAAACATTGGCCCACAGAAGGGCCACCAAGTCCAATCTAGGTTGTTCTGTACAATCTATGGCCAATATTCCTCCATATCAATACCCACGGTAGCTAAGGGTGTAAATGGTGTCTGTTTGTCCGGTGTCCATCCGCACTAAAATGGACACTATTGTTTTTGTCCATCCCTAATTTGGACGACTACAAACAAGGGTTCATAAAAAGATTGTCAAAAATACATGTCATACTCTCACGTGAAGTAGCATTATTATTTATTTATTTACTATCCCACTATTATTATAACTTATTTTTTAATTCTTTTTATTAACCACCCTTAGTTTGAGAACGAAATAGTCTTATGTCAAACTTTCATCTTCATTTTATCTGTGTCCATCATTGACATATGAGATCATTGACATATGAATAGACAAACACATGGTCCGCATAAAAATGGATGGTTGCGGACATGCCTTGTCCACATCAATGTCCATCCGTTTACACCCCTAACGGCAGCATGCAGACAACAGCTGAATATTGATCCTTGTCTCAAACTGCTGCTTAATTGTCATGAATTCTCATGCTTCTTAAATATTTTTAAATTTCTCTTGTATGTCATCAATGGTTGCTGCAAGGAGATATTTGAAAAGCCTTTAGATGGTATTAGTGACTTTTTAATGAAGTCTTAACAATGAATGTTGTATGCAGTTGTAATGAAACCTGATAATGTCTTGTCAATTGCAAGTGTTAAATTTTGCTGCATTTTTATTTATTAACATTGATACCCCTCTTTAGAAGGTTGCATCAGGAAGGGCATCTAGTGTAGAAACTTGCAACTATGTTTCTATACTTGGATTTTGTACCATCATTTTGATTCTGATAAGCATCATATATGGTGTACAATTTATGTCACTGACCCCATATAGACAAGGCGTTTGATGATGATGAACTTTGTTACATTTTTTCTTCTTTTAATTTTCCTATTAGATAGTGCATTGATTCTTCTCCACCCTTCTCTCTCTTTTGTCAAATTTCTTATTTAGCAAATGCTTTTCAAAATTCCTCTCACAAACTTAATGCATGTTCAGCATTTCCCTCTTCCTTTTTGGGATTTTATTTTGTAGAATAGAATATTCATACATTCTAAGCAATAGATTAGGAGGGCAATTTTATAAATGTTACATTTGTTTGGTGGAAATCCAGTTTTGACATCTTCATTGCTGTTTGGGTGTTGGACTTTTTAGAAACGGAAGTGGAATTTTTTGGAATTAATTCCAAAAATTCACCGCCCAATGTGAATTACGGTTTGTAATGAAAATTTTTGAATAAATTTGGATGTCACATCAAACCCAATTTTAAAATTTTGAACTAATATAACTCTCCTGAACTTGGATATGCACGTTTTTCATATGAACTTGGATCTCATGCAGTTCTCAACTTTCTATTGGTTCCCATTATTGTCAAGTTATGGGAATAAAAAAAAGACTCTTAAAACAGGGATTTGTGGAATTATTCTCAAATACGAGCACACCCATCTGAGCACTTAAAGAAGGCTTCACTTAAACTGATGAAAAAAGTGGTAATTTGATCGTCAAGATATTTTAGATTGTTGGGACCTCTATCTGAAGAGCCCTCTTCCAATTTATCTGTGATCCATGACAGCGGAACCCATTAGTCCCCACAGAAAGAGGCTATTCAAGTTAGTAATTTTTTTATGACTAATGGTCTCGCTCAAACTTACACTATAGTGGGAAGTGCAGATTATTTGTAGGCATTTCACCAAAAGCTTGAGCTTAAGAGGTTAGGAGAGGTAACTAATTTTGTTAACCACACTAACAACATGCTGCACTAAGCAATTCCATGTATTGTTTGTAACCTACCCATGCCACATGCACATACACACAGCCACCCACATGCCCGCAGCAAAATGCATAATGCATACACATGTACATATACACAATGCACGCTTGCACGTACATGCCCCCACCCCCCAATCCCCCCACCCCATGTGCACATACACACCACAGACACACACACACCCAGCCACCCACATGCCTGCACCATGCACACACACACAGAGCAATGCTCACACATACAGATGTACCCATGCATGCGTGCACACACATGCACCCTCCTATGTAATTACCCACACGCATGCATGCAACATGCACAACACATGCACGAACACTTGCATCCTCACCCACTCTCATACAGAACACATGCGCATGCACACGCACACGCACACTCACACACACATGTACAATGCCGATGCACAAACACAACACATGGACACATGTGCGTACTGTCATGAAGGTGGCTGTATGTGCGGCACTCGCAAGGCAAGCCAGCCAAGTGATTCAGCCTTATTTATCATGAGCATGGCCTTGTGCATGTGTCATTGCGGGCAGTCCCCCCAACGCATGCATACCAAGTGTGCAACACACCAACACTTGTGTGAACATGTGCTACGAGCACTACGCTTTGCTGCTCCATGTCAGTATGCACACACCTAAACGTGCATGTATACATACACATACTTGCACTCTAGTACCATGCCACTAATCACAACCTAAAAGCTTGAGCTGTTAGGAAAGGAACTAGATATTTTCATGAACCACAGTTACATAGGTAATAGTTATATTTTTGGCACTATTATGTTTTAATTTTTGCTCATATGTATTTTGGTTGTATGTGCTCAAGGTTGAAACCTGTGTTAGTCTTACTGATTACACAATAAAATTTGAATTTTTATGCCTGGTGTCAGCTGTCACTGAGAGCACCCCTTTTTGGGTTCAATTGAGAGTAATATTTTTTTTGAAGCAATTTATAGAATCTAGTATTGAGTTATTTAAAATGGTCTTATAAGTGAGTCATAAGATTACCTACAGCTTGATGGAAAATGCACAGATGTTGTGCTGGCAATCTGTCCAAGAACTAATCCAAGTTGGCTTGTTGAGAATGGGTTTCTGGTATGGGTTTTGATTTAACCTGCCCTACCACACATTTTTTGACCTTAGTACTGGTTCAGCACATATTATAGCCTGAACCGTGGTAGATCCTTTAATGGCAGCAGTCAAAGACCAGGATTATTTGAAAGAATTCTTAATAGCGAAAAATGGAGCTGTTTGAATCAGCCCCAAAATAGATTTAACTGAACTCTGGTGAGCTTTATTGGCTCTCTGCATTCCCCGAAGAAATTAGTATATGGTTTAGAGGAAGTCATTTGTGCTCATGTTGTGGCTGTTGATACCATGCATGGGAGATAACTGTCTGCTCTATTAATATTTCTCCTTTTGTACCTTAATGATTTGTTTTGGCATTGATGTCCTTATATATTACATAAATGCAGAGAGACACCAGCGATTTGACTGCTGAGAACAAGGAGTTAAAGCTCCGGCTACAGGCTATGGAGCAACAAGCACACCTTCGTGATGGTATTGCCTCCTGAAAAGTTTTTTATTTGTCTAGCATTACACAGGAAGTTAATAATTTCTTTAAACGCCTTTCTCAAATATTCTTTGACACTCTCCTGGAGTCTTGCTTGATAAACATTATATATTTTTTTGTGAAGAATTTTTTACAGTTAATCTCAAGGAAAAAAAATAATGTAGTCGCTTTTTTTTTTGCTTTATTTTTTTCTAAAAGATTACAGTAATATGAAGTTTATGTAAGTTATGCACAAGTCAATGGCTTATGTGGTGATGCAATGTGTAATCATCGAAATTCAACTTCCTTAATTGGACAATTGAAACCCAAAAATTGTTTCAATTGAAATTTCCAGTCATTTAATCATTCTTTTCTTGCATGTAATCTAATCTTTCTCAATAAGACAAATCCTTGGTTGGAGCAAACTTCAGACTTAGATATTATACCAAACAAGGGCAACAATTGCAATTCTTCATGTAGGCAAGGGGGAACGAGACATAATTTTTTGGGTTTAATCCTTCTTTTTTTTTCTTATAATTATTATCATTCGTAGTGGACTGAGAACTGCTGCAGCAGTGATAATGTTACACTTATTTAATTGTTTATTCTACAGCTTTAAATGAAACTTTGAGAGACGAAGTTCAAAGGCTAAGGATTGCTACTGGTCAAAATCGACCTGCCAATGACTCCTTCAACAAGGGCCTTTAGGCGTCTGTTTCACCATTTTTTCCCTCCTCACAGCCAGTGCATCAACTAGGTAGCCAGCAGCTCCATAAACCTCCGACATCTCCCAATGGCTAGTCTGTGTCGGGCCAATCTTCGAACTGTTCCATGGACTTCATCAGAGGCGCTAACAATGTTAGCTGATTTTTCTACTTCAGACATAGAATAGGCCGTGCCGAAGAAGTCTTCATTAAACATATAGGAAGTTCCTAGTATAGGAAATGTGTATATATCATGTTCCATGTCTATGCAAGTTCAGAATATATGAGTTAGAAAATGTAATTACTTATTTAACTTTCGTGGTGATGGTTCAATAAACAAAATAGGAAATAATTATGTTCCTGGAATTGTAGTACTTTGTATATATTTTATATAGGAAAAAGTTTATATGAGCCTGGGCTCATATAAAACGGGACTCTTTTATATATGTTTATTAAAAAATTGAGATACTATTTTATACTTTTTTGGTAAAAAGGATATTTATGGTTTTTAAATACCTACCAAATGGATTACTCCTTGTGGCCAATGACTGTAATGAATAAAAAGAGAGTTGAACGTTTCGAATCTAAAAATTTCGTTGAGTTGTCTACATGACACCGGAAGAAATGAACAGAAACAAATTGTGACTTGAACCGTCACTAAATTTTTTCTCTTCTTACCTTTGATTTTTACCTTCTAAAAAATGTAGTGCCTGCTTAATTTACCCCAAGTCGAACATGTTTGATATGCTGGTCTATTTGTTCGCAGGTTCTTCCGATTAGAATTATGGTATTTATGTATTTAGCCGATGCGGCTGGCGTCTTCATTGGTGCGTGCAGTTCTTTTGTTTTCTGAAAATGACCAACAATAGACAGATTTGATATGTTTCCGACAGTGAAAGTGGCATTTAATTTTAGCAGGATTTGTGTCGTGGGCTTGTTGCTCTATTCGTAATTTTAGAACCTATAAGGACAGAAAATTTTAAGGTAGAAAAAGACAAAAGTACGAATATTTTTATAAAAATGACCTTATCCTTATCTTTCTCTTTCTCCCTCTTCTCCAGCTGTTATCACCACTCATTCCCTCTGTGTCGCCACCTCTGCCCCTATTCCTTCTCCTGTGCTCCCTGCCATCTCCTCGGCCTATTGCCAAATCCTCCTTTGCACACCGCATACTCCTCTTTGCAATGGTATCTCCCTTAACCTTGTCTTTCTCCCCCCTTTGCTCCCGTCATCGTCTCTTGCACTGTCACCACCTCCTCTATGCATTATCATCACCTCCTCTATGCATTGTCGCCTCCTCCACATGCCATTGTTGTTACCTACTTTGTTCATTGTTGTCGCCTCCTCCTCTACATGTAGTCACCAACTTATCCTCCATCTTCTCTCTCCTTCTACCTTTGCCTTGTGTTACCTTCTCCTTACCTTTGTTGCTCTTGTGCTCGTTATTGATTCCTTCTTATGAGCTGCCTCCTCCTCATTGTGCTGCTCTCCCCTTTGTACCTCCTCCCCTCTTGTCCCCTTGCATGTCGCTATCTAAATTGCAATGGGTCTGAATTGGGATGGGTAGATAATACAATGGGTAGATTATGATAGTATATGATGCTTAAATTATGATGATAAATAGTGTGTAAATTGCAACAATGTAGATGTCTAAATTGGAATGAGGTCTAAATTAAAATGGTAAATATTGTAATAACATATGATGCCTAAATTACGACAGTATATGACACTTAAATTGCAATGATATAGGATTCTAATATGCAATGGGGTCGAAATTGTAATAGTGTATAATGCCTAAATTGGTATGGTATATGGTGTTCTAAGTTATGAGTATAGGTGTCTAAATTGTGATAGTAGATATTGCAATAGCTTATGGTGTGTAAATTGTGATGCTATTTGGTGTTTAAATAGCAATGATATAGGTCTCTAATAGGTAATGGGTTCTAAATTGCAATGGGAAGTTATTGCGACGGGTAGAAATTGAAAGTATATGGCTTCAAAATTATGACAAGTCTAAATTACGAAGGTAGATACAACAATATGTCTCTAATGTGTGATGAGGTCTAAATTAGGATGGGTAGAAATTGTAATAGTAAATGATGTCCAAATTATAATGGTCCCTGGTGTCAAAATTGTGATGGACTTAAACTTGCTATAAGGTATAAACTGTGATGATCAATTTTGACGATTGGGCAAAAGTATAAGATAAAGGTCCCATGTCACCATTCATTTGATAGGTCTCAATGAGATGAATTCAATACCACCAAGAACATATGAATATGACTTTGGGAGTGCTAGGCCCATAGAAGTTTTGGCAAAGAAAATGACTAAAGGGTACTTTTTGGTTTTCTTAGAATATATAGCACTTGAGGTTCAAAAAAGAGTAAAGGGTTGCTGCCTTAATTGATTTTTTTCAGGGCATAAAGCTCAATGTGAATATTTTCTTCTCTCTCTTCCTACTATGAAATTGTGTGGAAGTTCATTCAATAGAAGCCTTCTTATTAGCGTGCTGCATAATGAGTACATTTTTCTACTTGACATGCTCCATAATGAGTAATACTACATTTCCTTATTCGCGAATGGGTGTTGTGTTCCTCGTTTGGTTGTTTTGTTTGGATTGTATTTTGAAGGCAGAATTGTAGTGATTAATCGCCTTAAGAACAATCTATTGGTAGGCTAATAAATTGAGTCCAGTAATTTGAACGATTAATCGCCCAGTTAAAGCAATTGTTCAATGTCTTAACTATCGAGTCCAGTAAGTTAAATGATCAATTACCTAGTTAAAATGATTGATCGATCCCTTGGCAGTCAATTCTAGTAGGTTGAATGATTAACAATGTTGTTAATATTCGTAATGCCATTCAGCCCTAGTTGGGAGTTAATGAAAGATTTACCTTTTCCTTCTTCCTTGTCTCCTTCTCTTCTTCTCCCACTACGCCAAGTCCGTTGTGCCATTAGGCAAAAGATTGGTATTAAAGACTTGTCTTAGCCATGGCTAATGGCAAGTAGCCTGTGATGGCTGAGGAGAGCCAGACTGAGAGTTCGACAAAAGCCATTGATGGCTGCTCACTAGCAACACGTCAAGTAGATCCGGTAGCCAAGAAGGCATTGTCCAAGGAATTGAGCATCAACATTCAACTACTGACAACGACAGTTGCTCAGTTCTAGCCAACAACACCCATGATACACCTCTTTGGGCAACATACCTATGCTACTGGGGGTAGACAACCCTTGTAGCCCCCTCTAGTCCAAATTCTAGGTGCTCCGACTCCCCCCTTGTCAACTCTTAGACCTTCCCCACACTCCCTTTGCTTTAGTTCCATTGAACAAGCACGAGAGGGAACACATCCACAACATAGGGAATGAGACCTGGGAGATGTTAGAAGAAATGCTGCAATGCTATTAGATTTTAGAAATTTGTCCAGTGAGTTTGGGAATGGATGGGAAGATTTCTCTAGCCATCGGGAAGGTAGAATGGTGGGTGTTGAACCCCATTTAGCCCACCTTCATATCCCACATTACTCCGGTGATGAAGACACGATGAATTGGCTCTACAAAGCTGAGAAAAATTTCTCGTACCAAGACACTACATCAAACATGTTGCTGCATTACCTAGATGGTGACACATTAGTGTGGTTTCAAGGATACAAGTATGGGTGCTAACTAGGGGTGTCAATGAGTAGGGTATGGGTTGGGTAAGGCTTTACCCACATCCACATCCACATCCGCTTCCAAAATTTTTACCCATGCACTACCTATTACCCATTTTTCCATTCATTACCTATACATATATACCCATTGCCCATTGGGTAAATGGGCGGGTAACGGGTAAATGATCAACCAATTAATAAACAAAAACTAATAACAAACAATACAAAACCCAAGAAACGAAATTCCCACTGCTCACTCAACACAAAATCTCCTCACTCATCATCCACTTTCCTATTGTGATTCATCGAGGATAAAACTTATACATACTCCTCAAGATACATACTTCATGCAATAAGCATAACGTGTGAAGACACAGAAGATTGACCACATTCTCTTATGTGTTCTCTATCATAAGTGTATATATATATATATATATATATATATATATATATATATATATATATATATATATATATATATATAAATATATATATATATATATATATATATTTCTTAGAAACATATCCAATGTATCACAATGAAATTACAAAATATTCCATTTGCAAAACATTTTCCTTGGGCAACATATGCAACTGTCTTTATATATGATTCGGGTAACAAGTAAGTGGTTACCCATACCCTACCCGCATATAAATGGGCATATAAAGTTATCCACTTATTTTAGTTATTACCCATTTATCAATTACCTAACCACGAATTTTGGATCGGGAGAGCGGGTGAGGCAGGTAAATGGTTACCTATTGATAACCTTAGTGCTAAAGAGTTGAGCCGAATCGAGCTTTATGCTGATTCGGCTTAACTTTGGAATTTTAACTTTGAGTTTGAGTCGAGTTGATTAGACTTAACTTGTGAGATGGTTTCATTTTGTAATCAGTGCCTACAATATCATTGTATAATACTTTATATCAGTATAAAGATGTAAATATTATGACTCCTAGTAGATCATCCTAGTTTATAACCTCGCTCATATTCAAGGTCTAGATTAAAAAATTAAATAAACTAATTTTAATTGATTTTGTTTTTCTAATCCCACTTTATTAACACGGGTTGAAATGAGTATTATATATATGTTTTAATTAGTTTGAATTTATAAAAGTAAAAAAATCATCCTAATTCTCATGTGATATATTACTTATTTCATACTTGAAAAAAGTGAAAAGTGATACATGTTATTAAAGGAGTTGAAATGTAAAAGATATGAAATCTATATATAAATACCATCAATGCAAGCTTTTCTTGAGCTTCGAGCTGAGCTAAACAAACATAAGTTTGATTGAGCTTGGCTTAATTAATTTCAAATTCGAGCTCGAATGTGAGTCAACCCAAGTCAAACATGAGGTGACTCAAGCTTACGAGTTTGCTTTGGCACCCTTAGTCATTATAGATTAATCATATATCTTGAGGTCATCTAGTTTTGTTAAGTTGTTGCATACTACAATAGTAATATAACTTCTATAACACCTTTGTTTACTATCTGGAATTTACCTATATAAATAATAAACTTTAACATACTGTAATGGCCATTATTACAGAACCATAACATGTTTGGTTTTATACTATCCCATATGAATGATTTCAAATTAATGATTATATAAATATCATGTTTACAAGAGCAAGCCAACAAGGTCGTATAGAAAATTTTAAATAAAGTTGGGTGGGTTTTGGCAGGGAGCATAAGTGGACCAATGATTTTGTTGTTGCTCAAAGAACCATAAGAATTACTACACACTGTGGGATATGATTATTCATACCCTCTTTTTTAAGGAGTTCATGCTACCATCATCAGCCATTGAATCTACAAAAGTATGACTGGGAGATTACATGTTCCAATTGTTTTCTTGATTGTGTTCACATATATCAGTGGGAGGGAGAAGGAAGCATTTTTCATGCTATGCTTCGACAATGAGCCAAGTTTAAGGAATGCACGTGAAGCATTCATTTTCAAGATCGATAGTGCACAACTAGCACACATTTGCATAAATACCACTTACACTAACGTGTGCTAGCTTGTGCGTCGTTGATCTAAAAAATGAAAACTTTATGCGCGTTCCTTATACTCGGCTCACAATGAGTAAGGAACATGAAAAATACTTCCGAAGGAGAGATGGATGGGGAAGAAGGAAAGCATGGTGAAGGTTATTCCTATCTCATACAAATTGCATATGCTCCTAGTATAAATCTTCTATAGCTCCATCTTCGCATTTTGTACTCCATCTTGTTTTTTTAAACCTCAAATGTTTGGGATTAACTTGGATTTTAATGGAGATTCTGCCACTACTACTCGCACTGAAGTTTTCTTATGCTCAAATTGCTTCTCTTTTTCCTCATAAACTTGCATGCAATTATGTAATACAATTCATTTTATGGTATCCTGTGTGGCTCTAGGTGCATACAACTGTCACCATCCCTTACAAATGTACATTATGCCAAGAATGCCACTAGGAAAGTTTTCTGATGCAACCCCTATGCATTGGGATTGGTACTCGGAATAGAAAAGGGATTGTGCAACACTTCACGCTGGAGTGCTAATCAGGTTATGGATATCATCCAAGAAACTCTATATGGTAGACAAGGAAGGGGTCTGAGAAATAGAATGGGCTGCCATAAAAGAAGCGGACCCAGGAAGCCATACGTACCCTCCACTTGTTGCCTCCTAATGAGTGTGCTCTCCTAAGGACCTTCCTAGAAAAGATTGGAGAAGGTGACCCTAGTCATAACCTATGTAAGATTTGTAAATTTTAAATTTTATTTACCTTTATTTTTTTAATGTTTGGGAGTAATTAAGAAATTTTTTAAAATTATTTTTAATTTTTGTGAAGAATTTAGTGGGTCTGACCCATTGGGGCATGCCCAAGGTGATGTGGACTTGGTTGTCCCAACTATAGGCTGGTGTGCCAATGAAGCGCATTAGTGCTTAGCATAAACGACGAGTTTACTACCAAGTTGGTAAATTTTAACAAATTTCCTTGTTTTGAGGTGTGGGCCCCATTATGGGACTCATGACTCTTCTCGTTGTCGTCCGCCAACTCCTTAGTCACCGGCCTTCATTAGCCTGCAAGTGGGCTCAAGGTTAGTTATGTTTATTTCAGCAAAATTCTAGAAAAAAATCCTATTAGCTCATGAAGTAGGCCCATAAAGTCTAATTTACCCAAAATTCCTATAAAGAGCTAGTCGCCCCTTTCTCATAGTTTTGGCCACTAAAATTTTCTACAGAGAGTTTCCTTAGCTTACTTCCACGCAAAGTCCATTGTTTCTTCTTCATAATTCATTGAATTTTTTTATTGATTCAAATGACCTTTCTTTTATATTCTCAAATTCATTACCCTTTTTCATGGAAATTCTAAATTCCTTCCAATTAACTCAAGTTTGTAGGACTCTAAATCATTGTTTTTTATTCTGATTTAATACCATGAGATTGATGTTTTACAAGTCATTGAATACAAGGAATACATGATTGTTTTGTTAAGCATAATTTGAGTCTCAATTGGTAGAAGAGTTATGTTTTATGTTTAGGCTAATTAATCCTAATTTTATAAATGGGGATTCTTCGATTGAAAAGAGGAGTGGAATTATTTCATTACTGCTAAAAGGTAAGGGATTTTTGTTTCTTGAAGATTTATTGAATTGACACTATGATTATGCTTGTTAATCATGTTTTGATGGTTAATGGATGATTAGGTTTGATCCCCCCTTTATGTAAATTTTGATGTTGTTTTGATGAGTTTTTGCATTGGTTTCATAGGGTTATCCATATATAAGAATTTGATGTGTTTATACAAATATTTATGATGTTTTGGTCATTAATCGTAATTGTTTTTGGGTAAAAAGACATACCTTTCAAAACTTTGTTCTTAAGCGATTGATCGCCAGTGTATATCGATCAATCACTAAAGTTAAGCCATTTTTTGTTCGACTGACTAATTGATCGATTAGTAATGTTACTATTGTTTTCCATTCGACTAAGTAATTGATTGCCCAAGAGTGCCGATCAATTAGTAAGGTAATTTGACTAATATATCTTTGCTTAAACTAGATTTTTATGGATTGACATGACATTTGCATTTAGTTAGAAAAAAATTACTATTATTTAGTAGAATTACATATGTGTGTATATTATTCACACATGTTCTTATTTTGCATGCATAATGATTTGGCCTTGTTGGAGGTGTTCTCCTGCCTGGGCAAAGCAGAAAAAAAAGAGAGAAAGTGCCGACAATGCAGTCCACCGGAAAGGGGGCCTTATTAGGTCGTGTCCCTACATCCTCTCCCCTTTCCCATGTTAAGTGACAAAGACCTGCCGGCGGTAGGCCCCGCATCCGCCGTGCAGGCCTTTGTTTAAAAAAACCTCTGGCAAACTGTGTCACCGACAGTGGAGGGCAACAAGCCATCGGATGGCGGTGGGACCAACCCCATTAGAATTGCCACAGCAAGGCAATCCGGGAGGGCTAGTCTCTCGCCCTACCATGTCCTCTAGGGATGGTGCCACCAGAGGCTAGCAAGCCTCTGAACAACTAAAAAAAAGAAAGATGGGTGGCAGCGGGGCAAGGCCCATTGGGATCTCCACCAAGTGGCGATACGATGAGGCCCAGCCCCGCCATAGCAACCGGAGGGGGTGCCACTAGAGGCCAATAGGCTCTGGCCCCCTTTGGCCGATATTGGAGTAGACAACCCATAGTGTGGGTCATCATCAGGCCCTGGACTGGGTCGGGTAGCCCAACCTGATTTGGTATGGTCCAGTTTAAAAAAAAATAAAATTAAACCTCACTAAACCGGGTTTGGTTTAGTAGGTTGTAGATGTGGAAAAAAATTACAAATGACCATGAGAGTATGCCGAGTTCCCTGACCAAGTTTCAGATTGAGGAAAAATCCCTGAGGCCTTGAAATGACTAATTTACCCTTATGAATTGAATCATAGTAATTTTAATGACCCGATTTGGGGGCTCCGGTTCATAGGCTTATAAGCAGGTTTAAAAATTAAGAAAAATTCAGCGATAGGTGTATGTGTACCCTAATTATAAGAGAATGCACAAGCTGGGGAAAATCCCAATAAATAAATATTTGACTATTTTACCCCTAGGGTTAAGGTAAAACTGTTAATTGAATCCAGTTTGGTTTAAGGGGTTTACAACCTTGTTAAACAACAAGAAAATTACCATGGGTATATAACATCAAGGAGTACCCATGAGATTAGTTTTGGACTCATCAAGGTTCATGGAAGCCCTGAACAAAAAGACAGAATTATCCCTATGCGAACTGGCCCGCATTTGTGTGATTGAAATTAACGGGCCAATGTGATACTGAAACCTATAGAGAGGTCACAGACTTACTCGATAATGGAGAGGACTATGTCCAATGTGAGATAATTATTTTAATGCCTTTAGGTGTATTATGACCAGTTTTCTTAAAGATTTGATCAGTTTACCCAAGGAGGGTTATGGCAAGACAACATGAACATTTTTAATATAATTATTGAGTTTGATTCTTGATATTATAATTTGTTTGGACCTGTGTTGGTTTATATTGTTTATGTTGTTCATTGTTCAGATGTTTGCTATTGATTTTGTGATAGTAATTTATCACTAGCTTAAAATTAATGAAAGATTAATCAATGGGGTTAGATAGCTTTGGATTAGGAAATAACACCTAATCAAAATAAAGACTAAAATACCCTCAAAGGGGTCTAGGACTAGTTAATAGAGTGGACAAGGCCTTTGACCTGACGATTTGCCTTGGTTAATGAACTAATGATAATTTTGAGTTTTAACCCTAGTTTGAAAAAAGACTTATAGGGTTTGGGATATTCATTCGGAATCCTTGCTTGTTGATGAACAAGGCAGGGTTTAGAATGGGTTTTTAGAGTTTTAGCTCTATTGAGGAGCTACTGATTTGACCGTGTAGTTGTACCTCTTTGTTGGAGGGAACTCTATGTCAGATGGGCTTACCACTAATCTATTGAGGATCATTTAGAGTACACGCATTTTAATTAGCTTGCATCCTACTCAGTTGGCTTCTCCTGCCACTTCTGTTCAGGTGCAGTTATGAGTCATGCCCTTCTACTCCGGTCAAGTCCTTTATATGCTAGAATGGGTGATGGTACATCTTGGTGGATTCTAGGGTTTCATCATAGATTTACCTTTGAGGGTGGTCTATAGTGAGTGTATCATTTGTCAATTAGATTGACAACTGATGTGTCTGTCTTTGGGATTAGACAGGGATATTAATTTATCAAATAGTGGTTCGAGAGATAATTAATAAGATTGTTTGATATTGCTTGTTTAATTAGAATAAGTGGAACAATTATGAGTTCTTAGTGATGCACCAGCCTCATTTATGGACTTGATGAATTGAGTCTTTCGGCCCTATCTTGATCGGTTTGTGATTATATTTGTGGATGATATTCTGATCTATTCGGCCAATGAGGAAGAGCACGAAGCACATTTGAGGATTATCTTGCGAACTTTACGAGAGCATTAGCTCTTTGCGAAGTTTGACAAGTGTTAATTTTGGCTCAAGAAAGTGCAATTCCTTGGTCATGTGATATCCAGAGACGGTGTGGTGGTTGATCCTTCGAAAGTCGAAGCCATGTTGAGGTGGGAGCAATAGAAGAGTGCATTAGAGATTCGCAATTTCCTAGGACTTGCCGGGTACTACCTCCATTTCATTGAGGGTTTCTCTATCATTGCAAGCCTTATTACCAAGTTGAAAAGGAAGAATGAGAAGTTTGAGTGAAAGTCAGCTTGTGAAGAGAGTTTTCAAGAGTTGAAGAAGAGGTTGACTTCAGCTCCGGTCTTGACTTTGCCTTTCGGTAGTGGTGGATATGTGGTCTATAGTGATGCTTCACTTCACAGCATAGGTTATGTACTCATGTAGCATGGGAGAGTGGTAGCTTATGCATCCCGACAGCTTAGAGTGCATGAGCGGAACTATCCCAATCATGACTTGGAGTTAGCAGCCATGGTTTTTGTATTGAAGATTTGACGACACTATCTCTATGGTGAAAAGTTTGAGGCGTTCATTGATCACAAGAGTTTGAAGTACTTATTCACTCAGAGATATTTAAATATGAGACAAAGGAGGTGGCTAGAATTCTTGAAGGACTATGATTTCACGATATCGTATCATCCCGGTAAAGAGAACGTGGTGGCAGATGCCTTGAGTTGGAAATCAGCCACTATGATTGCTTGCATGCGAGTTCATGAATGGCTCCTCTATGAGGACACCATCGAGCTAAGGCCAGAGTTGACTTTGGAGGACACACGGGGTTGGTTTGCTAATATCTCTATCAGCTTTAGTGTGGTGGATGACGTGGTTGAAGCTCAGAAAAGTGATGAAGAGACTCTAGCTCTTAAGGTCAAGCTAAGGGAGAAGGTAGTGTTGGGTTTCAAGGAAAAGGCTGATGGGAGTTTGGTGTATAAGGGTCGGTGGTGTGTGCCAAATTCCATCTTGTTGAGAGAGCGTATCCTATCGAAAGCACATCATTCTAAGTTCTCTATCCACCCTAGAGGAAAAAAGATGTACCACGACGTGACGAGAACATTTTGGTGGAAAGGGACGAAGAAGGACCTCGCGGTATCTGTCCAAATGCCTTGTGTGCCAGTAAGTCAAGGCAGAGCATCGACATCCAGGTGGTTTACTACAACCACTTCCTATTTCGGAGTGGAAGTAGGAGCACGTCACCATGGATTTCGTTTTCGGATTGCCACGGTTTTCGGGTAGTAATCATGCGGTATGGGTAATTGTCGACCAACTTACGAAGTCCGCTCATTTCCTCGCGATCAGAATGACTACTTTTTTGGATGCCTTGGCTGCTCTATATATGAGGGAAGTTGTGCTGCTACACGGGATTCTTGTATCCATCATCTCCGACCGTGACCCACATTTCACTTCGAGGTTTTGGCATAGCTTTTAGGGTTCTTTGGGCACATCTCTACATCTCAGCTCCGCCTATCACCTTTAGACGAACGGATAGTCCAAAAGGACCATCCAGATGCTTGAGGTGTATCCTCGAGTGGAAAGGAAGTTGGGAGCAACATTTGCCGCTGGTTGAGTTTGCCTACAACAATAGCTACCAAGCGAGCATCAGGATGGCTCCCTTCGAAGCGCGTTACGGGCATCATTGCCGATTACCTCTGTGTTGGAGTGAGGTTGGGGAGCACCTTCTTACTGGCCCAGATCTTATTCAATAGTCAGTGGAGAAGATACACCTCATTTGAGAGAGGTTGTAGACAGCTTAGAGCTGTTAAAAGAGTTACGCCGATGGAAGACGACGGGAGTTGGAGTTTAGCTTTGGCGACCATGTGTTCTTAAGATCTCTCCAACCTGATTGGCCGATATCCATAATGTATTCCACGTCTCACTTCTTCAGAAGTATGAGCCGGATCCTACTCATGTCTTGGATTTTAAGCCATTGGAGCACCAGGAGAATCTTTCCTATAAGGAGGTACCTATCCAGATTCTTTACCGTAAGGAGAAGGTACTTCGGCAAAAGGCATTCCCACTCATGAAGGTGTTGTAGAGGAATCACGGGGTCGAGGGAGCCACGTGGGAAATGGAGGACGAGATCAGAAAGAAGTACCTCATCTGTTCGTCGCTAACCTCTAACAAATATTGGGGGACCAAAATTCCTAAGAGGGGGAGGATGTAAGGACTCTCATCTTAAACTGGTTTATTTTTAATGTTATTTATCGTTTATCGTGTGGTTTAAGCATTTTTTTATTAAATTCAATAGTTTTTGAAAATAAATTGAGTTTCTGAAGGTTTTAATCAAAACTAACTTCACATTTATGAGTTTTAAGTAATTTTGGGACAAATCTGAATTTTTGAGATTTTTTTAATTTTTCACCAATTTTCTAAAAATTAGGGTTTGGCGGGACCCCTTGTGGGCCCCACCGATAAAATTAATTTTTTTGGACCAAAATTCCCCAGACATCAATGGAAGACACTATAAAAATTGTCAGAATTTTTTTGGACCTATTTTTTGGTTAAATTGCCAAATTTCCTAATGTTAGTTAAAAACTCAATTTCTACCCCACATTGCAATTAGGTATAGCACAACCCCTCCTATAAAAGAACATGGATGTGACATTCCCAAATTCGGAATAGGCTTAGCGAGGAGATTGGAGACTCATCCCCAATTAGACTCAAAAGGGAAACAATTAGAGGTGAGTTTAACTTAATCTTTGCTTAATCTTTGGTGTTTTCTTAATATGTTCTTATTCTTGTCTTTCTCCATTATTTCAATCCATTTTGAAAATGTTAAATCACTGTTTTGCTCTTCTTTTCGAAGCCCTAATTTTAAAATTTTCGTTTTTAGGCTTCCAAAGCTCTAGATCTAAGGTTTACTTTTGATTTTTCAAAACTTAATTGAGTTTAGATGTGTGTTAACTTAAAAATCATATTTTTGGAAGGTGTTAGAAGAGATTGAAGGTTTAATCCAAACCAAACCAAGAAGGAAGGTAATGGGTTTTCAAATATCAATTTCATTGTGGTAAAAATTTCAATTTCTATGGCTTTATTTGGAATGGCCTTACTTGATTTGAGCTCTAATGGTGGGTTTATCATATGCTAATCTCTTGCTTCGATTTCTTAGAGTTTTATCTTAGAATGCATTAAATTAGTGTTTTGGAAGGTTTGATGGGATTTTGATGGTGTTTGAGAATATAGATGAAGGTTTTAAGTTGCTTCAATGGAGCATCGGTTTTGAATTTCAAAATAGGGAAGAAGGTCTAAATTTGCCTTGTTGGCGATCGATCGGGCCTTTTGGCCAATTGATCCGGCCGATCGAATGGCCTGCCAGGCTGATCAATTAGCTATACAATAGTTCAACTATTTTGGAGAATTTATGCTTATTTCAATGTTCTTACTCCATTAAATGGTTATAATAATTATGAGAGGTGTGTTATGTTGAAATTAGGCTACTGGAGGTATGAAATTGATGGTGGAGGTTTATGGATTAGGCTTAAGTGTTGTTATGTGGTATTATATTATGTGTTGATAATTGTGCGTGTTGATATTAAATTACCTTGAACCTTTGAATGTTGGAATTCTTGTGATTAGAGTATGTTTCCAGTAGGGATATTATATGAAAAATGATGAGATGTGTTCTCTTATAATGAGAACAGTTTATGGGTAATTGATGTGATCATGTTATGGCTTAATGTGGAGAAATATCATGCTTGTGGGAGTGAGTGTATGATTTCACATGGATGGATTTAAGCTTTATGGTAGATTCTGTTTTGATTTCAGTTAGGAATCATTGTTTTGAATGTGTTTAAGCATGCAGATATTACATTATGAGTTTATGTCAAAGCATTGGTCATGTGCTTAGAATATGCATGAATACACACGTATGAGGAATCTACTATGAAATTGTAGTTAATTATGCTTGATTATGATGCATGAGGGGACTGATTGGGAGCACATTCCATGTGTTGGAACCCACATAGGTCTTGCTCATGGATGTGTCATGATATCATGGATCGGTATTCATGAATAAAGTTTTACCAATGTTTAACCAAAATTCATTGATTGTAAGCAATGATTGATTAGTCACTCAGTGAATTAATCGAAACTTGGTTAGTCCGAAAGGACATATTTTCGATTTAAGTTCCTGTATGGAAAATGTACACTCCCCGGGTTGAGCCTAGTTAAATTGAGTTATGTGGAGACGAGTTGTTTACTTGTCTTGCGGATGAGATTATCATGATTGTCATCTAGACTTTGAAAATCTAGAGTGGTATGCCTCGTGCACCAGCTACCACATGTTCTAGGGTTCCCTGTGTGGGAATTCGGGCTCTCCCCCACCGCAGAAGATGTCCCTAGGCGAACACACCTGCTCTAGGTTTTCTATGTGAGAATTAGACATATTTGGCCAGGATTGTACAGGGTAAGCACCTTTAAGGGCTGATACCCTGACCCTCTTACATTTCCTGTGTGAAAATTCGACCACGTCTCACCTTTGTGGCCTTGACTATGTCCTGCTTTTGTGACAATACTTGTGTTTACTCCTTGATGGAGACATTTACCATTTGTATTGATGCATGTGTATTATGAATGCAATGCATGATTGTATATCATGTGTTTAACACATTTATTGTGTAGGATGGATGAGGATGTGATATGAATGCATAATCAAAAATTGTGTAGTTGAGATACTATTATGCATGTTTATTTGATATGAATGCATAATTAGAAATTGTGTGGTTGAAACACTATTATGCAAGTTTATGTGATATGAATGCATAATCAAAAATTGTGTGGTTGAGACACTATTATGCAGGTTTATGTGATATGAATCTATGATCAGAAAGTGGTATATCATGTAAATTTTTGGATCTGAATTGCTACATTGCCATGTTGTCGTATTTTTTTTATTATTATAGTTATATTCAAACCATTATTGAGTTTTTATACTCACCTCATGTTTTTTGTGTTTTCTGTTTTGGAACTGCATGGCATGACATGCAGTTGGACAAGATCCTCTGTATGAGGAACGAACAGGGAGAGCTTGGGACTAGGCGTGGAGGCATATAGACTTGCATATTTTTCTGATTATTTTGTTATGATGTTAGAATACATTGTCAAGTGATCCTCATTTCAGACTTGTGATATATTATGTTTTAGATTTGTTTGAGACCCTATTTGAGCTAAGTGTGTTAGCTCTAGATTATTCGTATGTGGGTTTAAGACTTGTGGTTTAATTTAGAGTTAAATTCCTCTTTTGTTCTACTTATTTACTCTTGCTCAAAGTAATGCATAACTCCATTAATTAGACTGCCCATAGGTAGGGCACAAGTCTTCCGCTATTTCTTTAACCGTTTTTCAATACCGTCGCCCCCGTGTGCTAGACCGGCCCTTGGACCGGGTTCGACTCGGGTCGAGCAGTGCCAGGGCGTGACATATCATAACCTAGATATTTAATTGGATGATTTGTTTTGTATTTATGAAAGAAAAAAATTATCGTGATTTGTCGTGTGTCCTTTATTTAAAAGGGTTTTAAAAATCCAATTCATGACATATTACAATTGCTTGCCAAGATTAGCCATGGTTTCCAGAGTTTAAACTGAGTTAAATGATATCAGAGTTTGCCTTTACGGGAAGGTTGATTTTTGATGAATCATGTTTTTTGTTTGAATGAATCTGGTTTTGTCTATGAATGGAGGCATAAATTTCTTCCCTGGTGAGCTCTTAAGGGTACTATTGTTGTGATGCCCTTGACCCAAAATTGGCTAGAGGGCACAACAATTCCTAACCAATCGTGGATTAGATCAGAATTGCACAGTTGAGCCATCACTTTACTTAAAAAAAATCTAGAGAATAATTTCAAAAGAAAATTTAACTACTTTTATAATAACTATGATTAAACATCCACCTACTAAAGTTACAGTGCAATGACATAACATATGATTCAAATTAAAGAAAACAAACTACAAACTAGAAATAAAACACTATCAAGCAATATGAAGTTTCATAATGTCTCTTCATTTATATCCTATTAATTATCCCTTAGTAAATTGTAATCCCCCGCTCAATTGCTTCTCAATTATCATTTTGCTCGCAAAACAAGCTGTCTTGAGCACCTGTGTGACACTATCACATAGAGGATCCCAAAAATAAAAAAGGGTGAGTCTAAACTCAATAAGGCTTTCAAAATATTTGCATTTACACTATAACACATGAGTTTATTCAAAGCAAAGTCTTTATAAAAAAACCTGTGCAAATAAATCTCAGTATTTCCATCACAAAAATCTTACACAACAATCCGACGTAAATGAATATCAACAGTCATCACATGATAATAAAATAGTGCAACCAATCAAAATCTATTACCTGTTGCTTGTTGCATGTTACCTATCACATGACATCCTAAATACCGAAAAATACCATAAATCCTTGGTCACGCCAGTGCACAACAACCATGACCAGCCTAGAGCAAACTCCATAAGTCTAAATAAATAAATAGTCTCAATCATCTCAGCTAGAGGGAGGAATAACCCATCCTTTTGAACATAAAACTACGTCCATTAGGCATAAAACCCTGCCATTTCGAATGTAAAATAATTTCAATTAACCTCCGATGCGACTAATCTAACAACCATAGAAACCTTGACTAACCATGATTATTACATAGTTTATAAATCATTTTAATGAAGTAATGAATTATAAACATGACTACATGTGCAACTCTAAGTAATCATATTATCTTATGTAAGACATAATTCAGTAAATAAGATCATATGTACTAAGACATGCATAAAACATGGATTTGCTAAATCAACCTTAGTTATATGCATGCATATCCTTAATAAAGTTAAAAATATTGAAAGTACTAAAGTACCACAATCAATAATACAATCTTTCATTTATTCTCATA
This sequence comes from Saururus chinensis, assembly GCA_035235625.1. NCBI lineage: Eukaryota > Viridiplantae > Streptophyta > Magnoliopsida > Piperales > Saururaceae > Saururus > Saururus chinensis. Next base: position 37,815,342 of record CP141142.1, read on the forward strand.
CTAGCCTAAGTAGATGTTTTAACATAATTAGAACATATAAATTATACATTTTAGGAAAAATAGCAAATAAACTCCAATCATCGTGAAAATTTCCAAAAACCTACTTCATAGTCTTAATTACAACATAAATAAATATAATGTGAAAATAAGTATGAAAATAATTTTTATTAATTAATGAATAAGATTGTGCAGTTCTTCCAGAATTATTAACCTACAAGTTTATGACGATGCCATTGACTTATCATGCTCCAAACGACTTAAAATTTTTATAAGATGCTCATAAAACATATATAAATCCATCATAAAAACAAGAACCCAAAAATCATAATTTTTCATCCCTAAACATGCTTCTAAACGCAAAAATAGAGAACTATTTCATTATATTGCACGTATTTTGAAAAATATAATAAATACATATAATTATAAAAAAATCTAAACAAATTAGAACTACAATGTAGACATGATAATCTACTATAAAAAAATATAAGAGCAAAAATCATAGTAAAACTATCCAAAACATAGTCATGAATCTAAAATAGAGACTAAAAACGTTTTATCTCCTATCTATTATTCAATACCATGATTTCACCCACAAACATAGTATTAATGTAAATAAAACCTCATAAAAAAAACCCCTACCGCTAGGACAGAGAAACTCATCAAATCTTTCTAAATCAAATGATCCCTATTTAACAATAATTTTTTTAATTAGATCTGGGCATGAAACAAGTGAAATTTTGGGGGTTTTGAAAGAAGAATACATGAGAATTATAATTAAGCATGAAGAACCTTTAATACCCATTAAGTATCAAAATATTAAGGAAAGAATAATCAAATTACTCACTTTGAGGGTGGGTAAGGCACCACAAATTTTCAGCCAAATCTAAAAAACTCTAAAACTCTATAATTAAGGCTCTTCTGACCTATTTATATAGGGTGAGGATTAGGGTTCTCCTAATCTTCTTAGCATTTGCGATACTAAATCAACCTTAGGTTACTCAAATTGGCCCTTAAATTACTATTCTCATAACTCACTTTAAATGAACCTAAAAGGCTATATAAAAAGCATAAGTTTAGGTCTAAATAAGATAATATGTAGATTTAATATAACTTTGATTAGTCATATCTCACTCATTCAAACTTTGATTTGGACATTCTTGGTAGCATTTCAAAGTTCTGTTATCTAATTTTTAATCATTCAAGTCTCATACCTAAATTTAGCCTATTCAAATATTTTTATAACTTGTAAAGCTAAAGGGTCAAACTCCTTCAATTTTTACAAATCAACTACAAATAAGACAATTGAAAAACAAGAAGTACTAGATCTCACAATTTGACATTAGGGTTGTGGTATAGGATATTTGGTCATGTCCATGTGCATTGACTTAACAAAGAACTTTTTTGTACTACTGGCTTAGGTATGCCATATAACATGTAACAATATCTTCGGGTACCTATAAAGTTACTATCTTCATATATTTCTTTGATGCATTTATTGAGTATTTATAAGGGCATAGTGGAGGGATTTTCGTGCATCTTGATATTTATTCATGGCTTAATATAGTATTTTGGAAGTTTCATTTGTATATCTTTATGGTGTTAATATAAGTTTTGTTGATATTCAAAACCTTATTGGGTTTTGCCCTATGGAGGGTATTCCTCGTAGTAGAGACTCGTAATAGGCATGCCACCATGAAAGGCTACCCATATCTATTGACTAGTACAAGGGGTGGTACATTACCCCCCTCAATTTTTGATATACACATAATGTATTGGTTGTATCATGTCAATACAACTGATATGTGATAATACATATCGATACATAGTGGTTTCTTTTAAAAAAAATATTTGCTCTTGGAAAGACTCAAACATAACACTTTCTAGTATCTTAAACGTCAACTTTAACGTAATATCTTTCATTTCTTTTTAATTTAACAAATATGATCTCATCCCAACTAAGTGTTTCATTTGGTTTTTTTCAAAATAAACTAATTTTAGTTCATTTACAAAAACCAAATGGGACTTATTTTGGGACAGGGGGAGTACTATATCAAATGCCTTTTTATTAAATAACTAAGAATGATTTTTTAAATATATATATGTGACATACTACTTTTAAATATGAGCCCGTTTATATGACCACAAGCACACACATGCGCCCATGTATGCATATTAGATACTTCTGATCCCATAATTTATGTTAATCATGGGCTAGGTGGGTTTTAATTCGCTTGCCTACCTCATGAGACATGCACACCATCAAATCTCAATCTAACGGCGTGCAACCCAATGTATAATAACCTTTTCTTTAAGTATATTACTTTACTTAGTCACCCAATACATGGCAACTATTTTTGTATAAATTTGTATTACTTAACTAAACAGATTGCTCTATAAAATTATGTTAGAGTGCCAATAAGAGCATAATACAATTTTTTTAAAAGGATAAAAATATTTATTAAAATTTTGAATGTTAAACAAACTTATAATAAATGTAATTCAAATACTCATGTATAGTACTAAAAGCTTATTTTTTGGCATACACTCAATAGCTACGAGGATAACTATTAGAGCAAATGCATCCCTTTTCTAGTTTTGACCTAACAAAATTCTTTTATTATTAAAAATTATTTATAGTATCTATAAAATAATTAATCATCGATTTTTAATTTCACTCTTTGTTCACTAACAACCTTTTCTAATTATACTATATAAGTGTTATAATGATATTAGTACGTTTCATTAAGTTTTAATATATTTTAAAAAATTTATACTCGTTTTGGCATATACCAAACATATAATCAGTGAATACCATAGTCATTTATAGTGTCATCAATACCAATACTCTTTCCATGTATGCCACTAAGCTTATGAAGTCCCTTAGAACATGATTATCCCCTCCCCTTCCCGCATGGCTGACGTGTTCCAGTGCGATACCCATAGCTCACAGGACAACCGAGAAAAGATAAGAAAAGGGTCATAAGTAACCGTTCAAGCCAGGAAAGGGTTGTCCATAGGTATGTAGGGAGGGAGAGAAGGAGAGGAAGGAGAAGAAGCAGAAGGGTAAGTGGGTGGCAGAGACTGCATTAGAGCTGAGGGAGCGGCTGAGCGCTCTTAATTGTATTCTAATCCTCTGAGGTGAGGCTTTTTACGATGGGATCGATGAAAGGAAGAAAATGAATGACAAATAGTCGTTAGTGGAGTAGTGAGATTAGGTTTAGATAATTTTCTCAATCTTTAAGCTAGATTTAAAAAAAAATGATTTCTTCCCCCTTTCACACTATGTCGTGTACAAAAGATAATTTTTTTGTAAACAGAAAAAGGAGATGGATGGAGTCTGGGGCACAAACATTCCATTCCGAGATTTAGGAGGCTTCGACATTGCCTGCATTGGGGCACAACTTCATGAGACAGTAGGTGGAGTGGAACCAAATCTAGGCCGGGGCCTTCGACAACAGATGAGCCCGTTTAGATTCAATGATATTATATCTAAGGAGGCGGAGCACACAAAATTTTTGTAAGCCCAGTGAAAGTCTAAAAACACGGGGGCTGTACCACGTCAAAATTAGAGCAAAATCTGGCGTGATAATATCATTTTTCATTTAAGAAGGGCCTACGCTCAATAAAAAAGGGCGTATTAATATAGATGTACCCATCCATTTCATGTCATGTGTTAATTACACTAGCGTGTTATTTATAAGACGATATAACTAAAATGCTAATATGTTGTTATATTATCAATTCTATGTTAATATAAGTAATCATGTAATCGATAATACAAAATTTACGTGTAGCACTAATGAAGCCCCAATGAGACACTACAACAAAAAAGACTAAAAATGTCGCTAATAATACTCTATGTCAGCAATACCTATTAGTGACACATACAAAACATCACAAAAATCAATCGATAAAACTGTAGTCTTTATTACTCATTAGTGACGCATATCACTAAGCGTCGTTAATAGTCTAACATTAGTGACATTTAGTTTTGTGTCACTAATGATTTTACTTTTACGATGTAGAAAAAATGTCGCTAATAATAAATTATTAGTGATGCATATACATAAGCATCACTAATAATTGCTCATTAACGACGCTTTCTTAAGCGTCGCTAATATATAAAATATTTTAAAAAAATAAAAAATAACTTAATAATGACTCATAATAATAAGCGTTGCTAATAATTCATTATTAGCGGCATTTTTATTTATTAGCGATGCTTCTTATTATGAGTTGCTAATATAAAAAAAATAGCTTATTAGCGACGCATAACATGAACGTCGCTAATAATAGCTTATTAGCGACGATTTATTATACGTTGCTAATATAAAAATTATTTTATAAAAAAATAGAAAATAGCTTATTAGCAACACTTATGAAAAATGCCACTAATAAAAAATATATTTTAAAAAATATTTATGTATTAGCGACGCTTTAGAAAACGTCGCTAATGTGTTAAAAAAATAAAATAAGCTTCAACGACGCTTTGAGAAGTGTCGCTGAAAACATTAATTTTTTTTTTAAAAAAAACCCCACCGGTGGTGTGGCCAGGGGTATGGTGAAGGTGGGGACCGGGAGAAGGAGTTGACTTCTGGTGAGGAGCAAGAATCTGGCATCTCGGTCCCATCTCTCTCCCTGGGTCCCTCACCCCCTCCTCTGTTGGGGGAGGGGGGGGATGTGACTGGGAGAAGGGGAGGGGACTGGATTCCGTCTAGGAGCCGGAATCGGGCATCCCTCTCCCCCCTCCCCTTTGTCTCTCCCTAGGTTCCCCCTCCCCTCTTTTGGCAGTGACCAGGGATAGGGAGATGAATTCTGGTGGGGAGCCGGAATCCCTCCCCCCTCTCTCCCTGGTCCCCCCCTCCTCCGTTTCATAGAGGAGGGGAATTCGGGGGGAAGGGCGGGGGGGTGACCTAGGGAGGGAGGAGGGAGGGCTAGATTCCGGCTCCCCGCTAGCATCCGGCCTCATAAGTGGGAGGGAGGAGAGGAAGGAGTGGACAGGGGACCAGGGAGAGAGGGGGAGCAGTTGCCAGGGGCCTTCTCTCCGTGGGGTGGTTGGCGGGGGTGGTAGGCGGGGCGTGCTCGCCGACAGGCGATTGATGGAGGGTGGTCACTGGCGGTGGTCAAGGGACGAGGAGGGTTGAGGGGATATAAAGGATTTCACGGGTGAAAATCACCCACACGAATGTCAATGCAACGCCTCCAGTGGAAGCATCACAATAAGGGGGAAAGAGAGATAGGGAAAGAGAGGAGAGGGAGGGAGGAGAGAGAGGAGAGGGAAGAGAGAGAAAAGAGAAGAGAGAGGGAGGAGAGAGAAAAGAGAAGAGAGAGAGAGAGGGTGGAGAGAGAAAATAGAAGAGATCTAGAGAGAGAGGAGGAGAGAGAGAGAATGGAAGAGAGAGAAAAGACAAGGTATACACAATAGAGAAAGAGGGGGGAGAGCAAGAGAGGGGAGGGAGGGAGGAGAGAGAGAGAGCAAAGAGGGGAGAGGAGAGAGAGGGAGGAGAGAGAAAAGAGGGAGGAGCGAGAGAAGAGAGAGGGTAGAGAAGGGAAGATATCTACACACTCTCTCTTCTTTCTCTCTCTACCATCTTTCCCCTCTTTCTCTCTCTTCTTTCTTCTCCTTACCCCTCTCTCCTTTTTCTCTCTCTCCCTCCCTTCTCTCTCTCCCTCTCCCTCTACTCTCTCTCTCCTCCTCTATCCTCTCTCCTTTTTCTCTCTTTACATATTTTAAAATTAATATAATAAATTATAAGGTAATAGCGACGCATAGGAATATGTATCGCTAATATCAATATTATTAGCGACGCATATAATGTGTCTCTAATACAAAGGTTATTAGCGATGCATATTCCTATGCATCGCTAGTAACAAGTGTATTAGTGATGTATATTCATATATGTTACTAATTTTTTAATGTATTTATTTATTTTTAAATATAAAATTAAAATTTTCCCTCTCTCTCTACACCCTCTCCTCCTCTCTCTCACCATTCTTTCTACCATCTCTCCTTCTCTCCCTCTCCTCTCTCTCCTCCCTCTCTCTTTCCTCTCCCTCCCTGTCTCTCCCCCTCTATCCTCTCTCTCCCCTTTTTCTCTCTCTATATATTTTAAAATTAATATAATAAATTATAAGATAATAGCGGTGCAAAGGAATATGCGTCGCTAATATCAATGATATTAGAGACTCATATAAATATGTGTCACTAATACAAAGGTTATTAGCGATGCATATTCCTATGTGTCAGTATATTCATATACGTCACTAATATATTTTTTATTTCTTTATTTTTTGATAAATTTTTAAATAAAAAATATAAAAAATTAAAATTTTCCCTCTCTACTCCCTCTCTCTCTCTTCTCTCTCTACACTTTCTCTCTCTCCCTCTATCTCTCCTCTCTCTATCTCCTCTCTCTACACACTATCTCTCCTCTAAATTTTTTATAATTTTTTTTATAAATTTATTTTTAAAATAATAAAATTAAAATAAAATAAATATTATTAGCGACCTAGACTATTAGTGATGCAGTAGTCCTAGGCGTTGGTAATAATATTTATTTTCTTTATTTTCAAAATATAAGAATTTATCAAAAAAATCTTAAAAAAATAAAATTTAGATTAATCACTCTCTCCTCTCTCATAACACTCTCTCTCATCCTATCTCTCTCTTCTCACCCTCTCTCTCCTCTTTCTCTTGCTCTCTCATCCTCTCTCTCTCCTCTCCTTCTCTCTCCTCTCTCTACACATTATCTCTCCTCTAATTTTAATTCTTTATGATTTTTTATTTTTATAAATATATTTTAAAAATAATAAAAATAAAATAAAACAAATATTACTAATGAAGCATAGGAAAATGTGTCGCTATTATACTAAGTATTAGCGACGCATAAGAAATGCATCGTTAGTTGCCTACGTACTCATTAGACAACCTCTCCAATACTTCCAACATGATTGGATCTAGATGCATTTTTGCCTAGAAACTACAGTATCTTAAGAAGCATAGCATCATGCATGTAATTCTTAAGAATTTTTAATCAACCTACATTTTATGCAAGTCCTTTAATTGTTCTACTTGTGCTAATTAACAATCAATAACAATCAATGTAATTAATTATCTCACAACCCTTGTTCAATAATTAATGCTCCTATTCAATCTCTTGGGCAAACAAACACATCATATACTAACTAAAATGACATATGACACTAACCTCCCTTCATGGTTCTGACACAACTCTATGTTTAACATAATATAAATATGTGTTCACTAGGAGATAACTCGACTCTCAAAGAAATCCCCAAATACCCAACTTCAACATTGGAGTAGACTACTTAACAGTAGCTTGAACTAATTCCCCATGGCTCTCAATAGACTACTACAAATTTAAAGAAGTGGATCGCAATTATGCTCATGGACACAAATTGGCGAGAAACATAAGCTTTCCATGATGCTCATGCAACTCCACTTTTCATACACACTATATGGTCCTGTGAAGACCTGTGGGAAATCCACAGTAGAGTCCTCGTTGGCCAATACCCAAACTGTCGCGATAGTGAAGAAAGTGTGCAAGTATCACAATCTCCACCCTCCCAACTTTGAGAGAAGTGCCTTCAAAGATATAAATAATGTAACCCATAGAACCTAAGGTCTTTATGACCACTAACTCTCCCAAACATATGAAACTTAGACTCAATTATTTTTATCTAGTCAAGTATTTGCCCAACCAATTGGGTCCTCTTCACATTGTGAATTAGTCCAATAAATAGCTCATCCAATGAGTTATGCCTAGAGAACATCCCAAACCCTATTAGTCTCTATAAGACTAGGGTAAGCTCTCATAACCACCATCACTTCATTAACCAAGGTAAAATTCTATGTCAGATCCATGTTCACTCTATGAACTAGTCACAAACCCCATTGAGAGTATTTTAGTCGTTATCTTGATTAGGTGTTCTCCCCCCCAATCCAACGCCAACTAATCTATTTTGATTAATCTTCATTAATCTTAGTTTAGCAATACAATGCTAACAAATCAACATCCAAAGTACGTATTAGAGTAAATAAATATAAATAACATGGGCTTGCACAAGTCTTAACAAACAACACCAACATGATTAAGCCCATTAGTCATAAATGGAGGCCCATTGCACTCATTTACATGGCTAGGGCTAGACAAATTTAAGCCTATGAATATAAATAACTCCTATGCATCATGCAAGTCACATATATACTACCCTAGTAGATCGATGCATTGTGTTGCATACACATGTAATATGATGCCTTAAACCATGGGAATGAGGGTTCTTCCCCTTGTATCCCGTGATAGTGTGACCTGTAAAGGTCTTCGTGTCACCTACTGGTCACACCCCTTCCATATAAAAACCTTTATTATTTTAGGGTGCCCCTAACTCTCCTTGGCCTAGAATATCCATTATAGAGAAAACGGGGTAGATTGCCCCTAAGGGCATTAAGGTATATTTATCACCTAGGATATGGTACTTATTAGGTCATTCTAATCATCTCACTACCCTTCCATTGATTTTAAGTCATTAGCCCCCTTCCATTGATGTTAAGTCATTGGCTTCTCCTAAGGCTCCACTCTCAAATTGACTCGTGCTTCCATTCGTACAAATGTGGGCGGTTCACTCAATGGGGTATTTCTGTTATTTTATTCAGGGCTTTTTGGAACTCCAATGGCTTTGTAATTGAGCTCAAGGGTACTCATTGTCATGGACCTGGGGTAATTTTCTTGGCATTTGACGCTTAAATCAACCCTAACTGTTTACCTTAAACCCTAGGAACAAAATAGTCACTAACCCATTAGTGATATTTTCCCTCACTATGTGTTTTAGTCTATATTCAGGGTACACATTAAACTCTCATTAATAATTTTCTTAATTTTTAAGTCCACTCATAGGCCCATGAACTAGATTCCCTAATTTGGGTAAGTGAATATTACGCGATAATTTAACTATAAGGGGTAAAAGGGTAATTTTATAGACTTTAAGATTTTTCCTGAATCTGAAACTTTGTCAAGATACTCAAAAACCTTTAAAGTCTAATGGTGATTTTTCTAATTTTTTGTGGGCCTTTAAAACCTCTTGAACCTGACCCAGTTCATCCCCATCTTCATTTTCTTTTTAAAATAGACTCGGGCCAATTTTGAACAATGTGGTTTGGGTCACTCGACCCGAACCTGTTACTTATGACCCTCAATGTGGGTCGTCTTCCCCGCATCTAGCCAGAGGTGAGGAAGCATATGGCCTCCACTATAGGGCAATGGCCAAGGCTGATCGGATCGCCATCACATGGTGAATTTGATAGCCCTGGCCTAGTTGTCTCCTGGTGGCCGACCGGGGCAACAAAGCCCCTTCTTTTTTTCCGCTCTCTGTTGTCCGTCTTATTGGCATGGTGGCCAGATTCCATGGCCGGGCAAGGCCCTAGGACTTACTGGATTGCTAGGATCTAGTGATTCTAGAGGCCTAGGCTTAGCCACTGGTTGTTCCTCGCCTCTAAAGCCACCGCCCGGATGCAAGCCAACCCGTGTTGCCACCACTGCACTGCCCAGAGCAAAAAAACTCTGGCTTTTCGTCTCCCACAGACTTCATAGCCAAGACCCGTCGGCCCGACCTGTGCAGCCGAGGTCTGCAAGCTAGGCCAGCACGCCCCAGGCCGGCAAAGCCAAACCAGTATGGCCTGAACGTGCACGACCAATGAGTATTCTATTCCCCGCCGGTGCACATCTTCCTCTGGTGAAGCTAATTAACTCTCAAACCAAATAACAAGGCTAAAGTCTAGACATGCTACCTTGTTTAACACGGTCTTCAATCTTGCTCCTCTTCACCAACGTCACGGCAACCTTCGCTAAAAAAACTCCCCGGGCAGCTCCTTCTCCTTCCACCCCTCAGGGCCAAAGCTCCCCCCGCAAAGCCCTAATTACCCCTTTTTACAATAAAACGATTAGGGTTCCTAATCCCCTAAGAGGTTTGGGACAACTAAACCTCTTTTAGGCAACCTAATTGGACCTCTTAAACTAATTTTCATTACTTTAATTAACCGAACCCGTATAGGGACTTAAAGGGTCAATTTGCGCGCCTAATTCGGGTAAACAGGCCTTGCAAATTATGTTGACTTCAAACGGTCATAACCTCTTCATCCAAACTCTAATTTGTACATTTTTGGTGGCATTTCAAAACTCTTTCTGTCTACTTTCTTTTCATATAAATCTTAGACACTAATCCCAAATATTTGAATAAATTATTCTCACAAGAAGTTTAAGGTTCACATACTCTATTTTTCATGAGGTCAACTTCGGGAATTTAGAAAATTCCCAGACATTACACACTTCACGGTCGGAATTAGCTTTAGAGCGAAAAGTTTGGAAATTGCCAATCAGATAGGTCAAAAAATTGGACCTCCTATTGTATTTTTGCTTCTCACTAGTCGGACTTTAGAAATTGCTGGTCGGATGGGTCGCTTCATGATTAGTCGTTTCTAAGTAAATGTGTTAGTTTGCATAGTTTACACGATATAAAACCCTACCCCAGGGATATTTTAGTTCAGTTTACTTTTAATATCATGTAAACCCGGTATGACATTTTTACTTAAAAACCAGAGAATATGAAATATTAGCTTATTCGGCTAAGTAATATGGGAAAATCTCTATTCCAAATGACAAGCTTGTAACTGCTGTTTCACACTCTATGCCAGTCAGAGAAGCAATTAAGTTGGCTGACAATATTCTTCTACAAGGTGTTAGTGGTATCTCAGACATAATCGCAGCATGTATGTGTGCTACTTGGATCGTGTAGAATATCACAAGAGGAAGTGACTTTTGTTTGAAATATACAAATAAATTTGTTCTAAGTTATATGGAGAGACAGATAGTTCTCATATGTGGCCCACGATTAGATCCTTCATGATCAATGTTTTGACTTGTTCTGTCTAGGCATTCGTAAGATAATATCATGTAAAATTGTTTTGTTTGTATGAAAATTCTTTTATGCACTTTAGTTCGAGGCTTGAGCTCAATGCAAAGAATAAATATTTAAAACTTGAGAATACCACATAAAATTGTAATAATAAATACAAAAACAAGAATATGAATCACACAACAAATATCAAGTGATAGTAATAATCATCATATTAATGTTTACATTCTAAATCCTAAAAAAACTATGCAAAAGAAGCCTCACTTCTTCATGCAGATCATAACCTTTAATACAAAGGAAAAATAAAAGATAACAAACATAATCCCAAAGTCAGCATTCTAAACAGCCCAATCGTGCACAAGAGAGATCCCATAGAACACATTGACTATAATAAGAGCTATCAATACCGTGTCTGATTGTTCGAGTGTCTATTTGACCGACTGTGTGGTAAAAACATCAAATCAGAGAGAAATGAAATTTGAGGGAAGACATACCAAGAGGCTGCCAAGGGCAAGTATCAAAACACAAAAGAAAATGTTCCGCCGACTTACTTGGAGTTGGCTCATATCCAACTTTTCCCTTTGGTAGCTTGGTTAAATAAATTTAGGTAATAATTGTTGTTGAAGTTTATGACTTTGGAACCATATTGCTTCTATTTTTTTAAAGAAAAATTTAGGAGGTCAAACAAAGAAATGTCTCATCCCCATGGAATTATTCTACTCATAAATGATATAGACCAACAAGGTTGCATTTGCCATAAACAAGGTAGAAGTAGGGAAAAAAGAATTTAATGACAAACAAACGGATAGACTGTGTTTGTGTCCATTCGGACAATATTTAGGCCCGGTAGAAGGAAGAAAGAATGATTTGGTGTTGGCTGGGTTTGGCCTGCACCATATAATGCACGTCCGGCTGATCTTGTCTTGCTGCTGATTGGACACGGTCATGGACATTACCATACGGTCACAGTCAGTGTTTGACCATAACTGAGACCGAAACCGAATGACCGATTAACACCCCCAACCTGTAGTAAAGTGTATCCGCTTGAGGTATATATAGTATGTAGGGCTTATTGCGGAGGAGATTAGTTTTCTCCAATCTCTCATCGAGTAGTCATGTGATTGGCTGTTGCCTTCAGTTGCGTTCAGTATAAAAGTTTTCTGAAATCCACGAATCTTATGTTGGCTGAGCATTTTTACTGATATGCTTCTTCTAAGTTTCTGGACATTTCACTTTATAAATTCTTTTAAGAACTCAATACTGAACGAAAAGCATCACGATTGATGCCAAATGTTCGAAAGTTATACAACATCCAGCATATATCTAATAAGTAAAACAAAAAATAATCACATGCGATGTGTATGGAATTGTGTTCATGAGCAAAAATGTGCATTAATGGATGCATGAGAGCAACGAAGTCAGTTACAGTACTTCCATTTTAGAGCCTTTTGACTTCTGAGCATAATTTCCACATGATCTCTTACAACTGAAAAAATTATTCACCTGCATAGATTTCAATGAAGCACAAACACTGTGCAAACATTCTCACGTTGTCGTAGTTGGTTGAAACAATAACTCCAAGTCACAATCACTGTACACTTCTTGCATTATCATCAATTTTTTTAAGAAGTGTTCATCTTTCTCAGACAGGCTTAAGAATGACAAATTTGGCGTGTTTCCGAAGGTGAATGTTTTCAATTTAATTCTTCTATTTTGATTCTCAAAGTCGCTCACTTAAAAGAAGCCTTCTTGTGCTTAGCATGCCGCATAATTGTTGATCTCAATTGTTCACAAATTCACACCCCATGGGTTGCACTGTACCCAGGCTCTGCCCAATTCCCTTCCTTTCAAAAAAATAAAAATAAATTATGCTACATTACCATATACGAGCCAAAGCCATTGATTTGTGGGGCCTGTAAATTCAAAATACGGTGATGATGAATTTGAAGGGAAGTTCGTAGGCATTCCCGTATGTAGTATCCTGTACATGTAGCATTTTTCAGAAAAAAAAAAAACTATGTGCATTCGCTGGTGGCTGCATCACACATGCCACATTCGAAGCATATATGGGCATGCAGCCTGGCCGTGGGACCTTGCGGTAAGCATTCTTAGGCACGAGCATACGGAATATTATGTTAAAATTTTTATTACAACAATCAATTGGCTTGAGAGGCAATCGATCGGAACACATAAATTATGTAACAGTCACTTTATCAATCAATTGATCTAAGAAACAATTGATTGATCGATAAATGAGGGGATTAGGATTGATCGCTCTTCATAGCCAACAACCAATTTGACAATTATTTTAAATAATTTTAGTTTTATTTCTAATTTTAAACAAAGAGTTGTGTCTTTTTAAAAGGTAATTCATCCTAAATATTAGATATAGAGTTTTTCACTTCGAAAAAAATAGCTTTTGATTTCTTCTAAAGATTTTTATCAAATTGCCTTGATTTCTCTTTTATGTAGAAGAGAATATAAGGTTTTTCTCATTTGTTCCAAAGGAAATTAGAACTTTGTCTTCAAGAGTGTAAATTACATGCAAAGGAAGAAATTTTCACTGTTATTTGAGAATAGATTTGCAGAATTCCCAATCACACTAAAACCTAAGATTAGTGGGGCAAATACTATTTTTAAAAATAGTAAAAGCACGCCTATAAACAAAGTGTTTTGTAATGTGTTTCCTATAACAAATTCCAAGATTTAAAATCTTTTCTACAATAAATTAATCAAGTACTTCGGTCACCATACAAGTTTCACTAGATTGAAGATTGAAGTATTCCTACCATTAAACAAGTCACAAGGTACAAGAGATATTCTACCAATACATTACTCTTCCAAAAAAATATGTTGAGACTTCTATATATGCCATTTAAACAGCAGTTCCATGGGCAACCATTTGAGTGAACATCGACTTCATTTTCAGCTGTATACACTTAATGGATGCCCCTGGTTTCAGATGTTGACTCCGAAGGCTTAAATCAGCCATCCATATGAGGTGCCATAGATGGGCCCCTGTTAAAGTGGATCTCTTATGTTGTCTAATGGGTAGGCACTTCCATGTGCAAAATGGTATTAGAACTGAACAGTAAGCTGGTGATGCGGTTGGGCACGGCCAAGCCGAATCACGTCCTTCTGCAGGGCAGGGCTGACTTGGTTGATGGGAACAGAAATAGGTTCAAAGCATGATCATCAGGGCTTGCATCGAATCCAAATTCCTCCCACCCCCGTTACAGAGACCAAAGACGGGACTCCTCTCCAGCTAAAGCCGTAGCTCCAGAGCAACAACTCCTGCATGTTGCTGCAGCCTCCACTCTTGATCTGCGATGGCCCTCGCGCCATTATACTCCACAGCCAACACGAGCTCTGCCTTGCCCATACCCACTCTTCTCCCTCTTCTCCTCCAGCAAGAACTCCGCTGAGCCTATTGAATTTCAGGCGTTCAACACCTCCAATGAGGTACTTGCGCATTTTACATAACTCAAAGGCCACCTTAACTTTGTACAATCTTATTTTCAGGCATTGATCTTGGATAAGCGGTCGATCATAGTGACATTAGTTAGTTTTACTTTGTAGGCGTTTCTTACTCTTCTTTATCTTTTAAATTTTAGATACATAAATTACAATCAATAACTATACTGACATGTGAAAAAAAAAGAACATGCTAATGACACCCCCTCAGCCGGACAACAGAGGTTGAGGCTGCTGCTGGGCCGGGTTTCAAGAATTTTTCTGACACAGTTTTAAGACCAATTTTTTATTCATACTCAATTTCACCTCAGCTCTTGGATGGCAAGAATGCAGCCAAAAATACAAAAAATTCTTAGATGGCGAGGATAAAGACAAGGGAACTAAAACAAAGTAAAGAATGGGACTTTCCAATACTGTAGCATTTAAAATAAAGATAAACAAGCGGCTAAAAATGCAGTATGCTTAAACAAATACAGTTGCATAGCTCACAGCAAATACAGTGCCATCTTCCGACAAATACAAGGTTTTGTTTTCTCCCACAGTCATCACTGGGACTCTATATAGTAGAAATTCCCTCAATTCAGTATTTTATTTGGCATATAGGGTTTGCAACCATTACAATCAAGCACAATACACAACAAAAGCCCCGGTATCTCCACTAACACAAGCCACCCACCCCAACAACCCCGAAGCTTGCGCTCCCACATGATGGATACAGGGCTGAGGAAACAAGTCTGACGAACATGCATTGCACATCCTAAAACATATTGCATCATTTTCAAATGTCCTATGTAGCATAGCATATTATGCTGGTAAATTTACATATCTGCTTGCTCACACAAGTCCAGTAACGCCAGGGTCTGGAAAAAAATAGTGTAAATCATTATTGCTGCTAAAACTCAATCACACAGTTAACAAAAAACCAGATTAATGTCCATGCTAAAAGAAAATAGTCAAGAAAGAGATGAGGTGATGATGATGCTAAAAAAATTGCTAATAACGTTTACCTCTGGTACAGAGAGTTCGAGACGGAACTTTGGACCATCATAATGATGCAAGACTGGCCTGAAGGCGTCTTCTTCCAGAGCCTTGCATAATTTCCTCACACGAATTCTCACCTATTGTTTGTGGGCAGGACATGCATCAGGTCATCTCCGACTTATGTTCCAATTACAGTTTTTGCAAACATAACATCAAAATTAATAGTGCTTACCTGAGCAGGAAATCTAGATTCTCCTTTGCACTTTTTATCTTCCCAAGCTGTTGGGTCAATGTTAGATCCCCCAAAACTGGCTGCCTGCATAGATATACCAAAAGCAGCCATAAATTAATTTAGTATATTCAAAAAAAATAGAAACCAAATGGGACAAATAAGGCAACAATTTGAATTCACAAGTAAAAAATCAAAACAGTGCATCAACATTGACAAGCCAAATTTATGATATACAAGGAAACTTCAATGCATATTAATCATTCAGAATCCTAGTCTTGCAAATTTCAATAAAACTCATTTTAATCCGGAAAGCTATCCAAGTATATAATTAAGCCACGCCCATTGACTTTTGAGGAAAATAAGAAGAATAAATATGTACAACTTTAAAATAAATATAAAATTGACACTTTCTACAATTTTTTAAATAATAGGATATAGCCTGCATGACAAAATATTCTTCTGTAAGGTACACTCAATATAAATAAAAAACATGAAATGTAGTATGATGAACGGATGTGTTTGCATGCATGTGCGCAAGAGATAGTACATAGTTTGCTGCGCACCTCAAATATCCCATGAAGCTGGTGAGTAGTGTAATTATAAAGGAACAGAGGCAGCCCAGGTGTTATTGCACGAACTGAATCACGATACCTTGGTGGTAATCCTGTGAACAAAGAGAGGACATAAGTATATCTAAGAAACTTTAAAGAACCATGGAAAGGAAGAAAATGAAAAAGACTACACAAAGAATTTCTAACCAGCATTACAATTTTACAAGATATAAGGTTTGAAGTTAAGGCTCTCTATGTGAAGCATACACTTTAATAAAAATACACTTCAATAAACTCATGCCGGCTATGCAGCCTTTTGTTATCAAGAAATGGAAAATAAAAAAGGAAACTTCATAAGATAGTAAATCAGTGGAGTAAATGGAAGAATCAGTCAAAATAACTAAAACAATACAAACCATATGTAGCTCTCATGATAACTTGCATTTATGACCAAAATGATGTAACAGAACGATTATTCTAGTGTGCTTGCAGGCTTAATAAAAAAATCCACAGCAATTTACTAAAAACGGGTTAAAAAGAGGACCAGGAAGGGTAATTCGCAAGAAACCAGGTGTTATGTTGCAAATTATGTTTTAAAACGATTTTTTTAAATCAAGAGGATATAGATAAACAAGAAATCATATTCAACAACTTTGTATCAGTCATGATAGATAAAAAGGGATATAAGTGTCACCTACCAAATAGCTGTCGCTTCAGATCCTCCTGCATTGTGTCATTGTTACAGACAAATATGTAACCACCCAAAACCTCATTGCGTGGGAGCATCTCTGAAGAGGGCAGTGTCTTAAAGCGCTTGTCAACCGCATTATTGTTATTGTTATTATTTCCAGTGTGGTGGTTGCTTTCTTTATTGGTGGCTGCATTGTTTGCATATTTGGTTGCAACTGCCACATTCATGTTACCAATGTTATTGCTTTTTTGAGACACCACATTCATATTGTAACCCACATTCCGAAAGGAACTCTTGGTTATGGGGTCCGAGATCTTGGAATCCATGCTCAAGAGATTGAAATTAAAACTTTCAAACTTGTTATCTTCCTGATAACCGAACTTCTCCTTTGGCTTCATTTCAAGAGGACTTCTTGAAAGATCAAGGTTATTCATCCGTTCACCCTTAGATCTAGTCTGCTCAGCCAGTTTTGTTGCTGCCATCATCCATTTGTGGTCCTCTGTGACCTTTGACTGCCCTCGCAGTTCATCCCCCAACTGCCAAAATGAGACGTGGCTGTCCATCTTCTGCTCCTTGTCTAACAAAAAGTAAATGTCACAACACAGAAAGAAAAAGGAAAGCCAATATCAAACTAAAATACACACCCGCAACAGAAGTTACACATTTCACGACATTCCATTTTATTTACAAAAATCATCCACCACAGCACTAGCTACATCAAAAACTTAAATTGAACAGGCTAAGGGCCCATTTGGATGCCATTTGAAGGGGAAATGAAAGGACCTTTAAGCCCATTTGGGTTTTATTGAATTAAAAGAAAATGGGCTTATGTTGGGTGCTGCAGATGCCTAAGTGGGAGGAAGGGTGGAGGGAGGTTTAGCTAGGAAGACACTTTCAGCCATCTGCATGTTATAATAAGGCGAAAAAGGCACATTTTTATTTAAATCATTCGCCTTTCTGCCGCAATTTCTGTGTTTTGAGGATTACATTCCCAGCTTTCCAAACCTAATGGCCCTTTCAAACACATTTTAATGTAAATTGGGTTTTCCAGGGTTTAAAAAGCATCCAGCATCCAAAAGACCCCTTAAACCAATACAAAAAGAAGCAACACAAATTTGTGAGTTTAAAAGTACAAATTAATTGTGAACACAATTTTTTATTATAGCAGATTCAACCCGTCATGAATGTCCAAATATGCACTAGGAGAAAAGATAAAAAACGTATAAAAAGCTACATACAAAACCCCCCAAACTCAAAATTTCCCATGTAGGATGCACACTTATAGAAATAGTTCTAACGAGATAACCATTTACCTCATTAGAAGTCAAAATGTTGTACACAATACATTGTGAATCTTCACCACCGAAACTGTCTGGCTATACAGACTGCAAACACGGTGTAACAAACATGATATGAAACACTATTGCAGACAGTCCAATTTTAGCTAAAACCAGGCGTTGGCACTTATGGTGACGTGATAGAAACCGAATAAACATCAAAACATCCATCCACACCTCATGATGCAACCCAAAGCAACCACCCAGGAGCAACCATAAATCTAAGCATTAGATCCCAAAAATCTCCGGCACGTACTCAATCAGGAAAAAAAAATCAGATTCCACATAAAGGAGGCACCTTTGGCTTCACACAGAAAAAGCAACAAAGACCCAGATCATGAAACCACAAAATCTATCAAGATCTGGAGCAAGAAACACAAAAACTGAAAAATGAAAATTAGAAAGAAAATCAAACAATGCCCAGCATAAAGTGAAACAAAAATTCATTTAAAGAAAGTGGAATGGAGTTGACTACTCACCAAGGCCGCGAGGACGGGACTGCTGGTCGACCTCAAAACCGGAAAGTGCCGGCAAATCCACACAACAGATCTGCGGTGAGAGAGAGAGGGAGAGGGAGTGAAACCCTAGATTTGAGGGAAAGACTGAAATAGGAAAAAGGATGGGTCGCTCCCTATTTTTCCTCTCTCTCCCCGCAGCCGGTAAATGCGACACACGAGTAGGAGGCGGAGATTTGCTTTGCTTCATACTTGTGATACCAGTAGACACGTTGACAACTGGCTCCAGAAGGCCTAAAATTACGACTATGCCCTTAAATGGATTACTTTATTGGGAGTACTTTTTAATTTTACTTAATTTTTTTATTTTGAAAAGAATTAATATGCACAACTTACAAAGATTCGATAACATACATGTATCATGGAGTAGCCCGTTGAATCTTAACTCGCCTACCATGTAAATAATACGGGCTACACGTTCAAGATTGTGCAGCCTAGGAATGCAATTGGGTCGGGTTTGGTTCGGGTTTTGTCAAACCTGAACCCGATATGATAAACTTAAATCCGACTTGAATAATTATTCAGGGTTGAATTTAAAAATCAAAACCCGACCCGAATAATTATTCAGGTTTATTTTATAAACCCAAACCCAAGGGTTGAATTTATAAACCCAAACCCGACCCTAATGAATCGGATCAGGTTTTATCAAAATACAAAAAAAAAATAAAAAAATTATATTTATAACTTTATTTGGGTCGGGTTTTGTCAAATTTGAACTCAATACCATTTAAGAAATGGTGAACCCAAATATGACCCAAATAGCTATTTGGGTTGATTTTAAAAACCCAAACCCGACCTATTAAGTCGGGTTGGGTTAGGTTTTACCATATATCTGACCCGAGTGACATCACTAGTGTGGCCTGAAAATGTATGGTGTGTGCACGCGAGTGTGCATAAGTATTGTGTACCAAAAATGGTCTGTCTAAGGGGGGCTTAGGTCATAGGGTTGCTTAGGGTTTATTAATTAATTATTAATTATTAAAAAATTTATTATTATTTATATTAAATAATATTTAATGAGCTTTTAGGCATTTATTAGTAAACCTATTAGTTCATCTATTTAAGTGTAAGGGTTGTGCTTTAATTTAATTATAAAATAAATAATTTATTTCTTAATTCTTTTGTCTTCTCCCCTGCCTCTCCCTCCTTCCTAATGGCTATGTCACTTCCTCTCTCATTTCCTAGCCATCTTGTATCACTCTCTTCTTATTACTGGGTTACTAGGCCATTGTGGACACCGGTCCACAATAATAAGGCACATATAAATAAAACTATTAATTTTTAAAATTAAATAATAGTTAATTATTTTGCTTAGAATAGATATTATGAGATGAAGGGGCCCACCACCATCAATAGAGGTGATTGTGACAAAAAGGGAGGCTGAGCTTATGTGTGTTAAGGGGGTGCAGGTAGGGATAGGCATAAGTACCCCTCCCTTTTTATATCATGTTGGGAAGGGAAGAGCTTTTCATACTTTCTTATGACAATAAGTCAAGAGTAAGTTATGCATAAGAGTCGTTCATCTACGAGATTAATGACACACATAATAGTGCACATTAGCTTCAATATCTTATATATCAACACCTCTTATATGGAGTTTATGTTTGACTCATTGTCAGAAGGGAGCTAAAAAACCTCTTCTCTTGGGAGAGGGGAGACAAATAAAAGAAGAAGGGTGTGAGTCATAGCTTGGATGGGAATTTCCATTTGAGATTGGGTAATTTTCCCATTCTAGAAACGTGTTCTAGGAACCTAATAATACTATTCCCGCTTGCACCCAAAGATGCACATATGATGTTCGAATTAATGGCGTGCACCTATGTGGGCCTAAGCACGGAACCCACATTGGTCATTACTATCAATGTAAACGGCATGCGGGCATCACTGCCTTAACATTTTTACTTCCATGTAACATTGTGGAGTGGTAAGTGTTTTTCATGTTCTCCTTTGACAATAGCCCAACATAAAGAACACATATGAGCCTTTTATATTAGAGATCAACTATACATATGCTAATATATGTTAAAGTTAGTAGGCTCTCATGTATTCTTTACATTGAGGTCATCGTCAAAAGGGAGCATTAAAAACGCATCCTGAAGAGTGCAGTAAAGAAGAAACTAACAAAGCCATGTGAGGAGGGTGTTCCGGTCATTTAAGTTTTAAAATTAGTTAACGTAGCTAAGAATAAAGAGGGAGGAGTATTTAAGTGGTAAATTAGGGGGGATTTGTTTAATTAATTGTCCAATACTTATTAGATAATGTGTGTGGGATTATACATTGTTACATTAAAAAGTAATGGTACCAGAGCATATTATGGCGGTACAAGAGCATATTCTGGCTGAGACTTGAGCATCCAAATGTTTGACAAGTCAAACAAATTATACTGACAGTGCTAGCTCAACCTAGTAAGAATTTTTTATGCTTTCTAGTGAGGAAGAATGTATAAGACCCTTTATCTATGATAACGATAGAACATATACTATCGCATATATCACAGATCTCAAATATTAAGGGCTCACATACATTCTTTATATTGGACTTATTGTAAGTAAGAACATTAAAAATGCTTCCTTCAACCTAAACCCTAAAATTTCTAGATTCATACTCTAATTAAAGGCGACTGAGAAGCAAAACTTTATAAATAGAGTACAATGTGGTTAACGCTGTTGATCAAGTTCTTATGCGGAATTTTGCTGTACTTTGTTCTGGTTATTTCTGACTTTGTCACCGACCTCCATCATGTATCTCATAACATGAGCCCAGGGAGGTTCACAGCCATAAGGTCTCCATGAATGAATAGAGGATGAGGGTACTCCTTTCATAAAGTTTGGACCTACATTTTGAATGCTAGGTATAAATGATCGGAGCCAAGTGCATGAACCACCAAAATTCAAGGGAGGGGTAGAATCCCGGGGCGGTCCCCCATCCTCAATGTTCTCTCCCTTTGGCTATCACAGGCCCTTTAGTAGGCATTGCCTATGTTAAATTTTCTACAAAAACAAGAAGGCATCCTCGTCAATCAACAGAGGGGACAGCCAGGGCCATTTCTCACGAAGGGAAGATCCTGAGTTCTTACCTCCACTATGTTGTGGACATTGTTGTATGTGCCTGAGGGGATTGGCGACAGGACATCATGCTTTAAGAGGCCAATTGCCTTATCCTTTCTAAGTAGTCGGTGCTAGGGACTGGGGTTATAAAAAATAGTATCTTCTTCATTTTTCTATTTTTTACACTAAATTGTGGTAATGGGCCTCTTTCATGTGGGTGAAACACTGAGATGGGACACTCCTTCAATCGAGCGTAGGGAAGCTAATATTCCTACTTTACTTTTCCCTACTAAAATTGGGTCATCATGGAACATGGGGGATGAGGGAGTTAACATCTATGAGTCTAGCCCGTCCCCTAAGATTTTAACATGGTGGGGTTAGGCCTAAAGGCCCAAGATGGGACGCTGCTGTAAAACTCATAGACAACTTCGACTAAAGCCGTTTTCAACAGGACTTGTATTCTGCAGCATCTTGATGACAGGTTTTATTTTACCCGCTAATAGTACAAGAGAGTTTTATGTAAGCCACAAGGGGAATACACCACCTGATGCCCCAGGGAGATGGGGTCAGGGGAGTTGACAAAGGACGACCAAATGCTCCACAGAATTTGGATTTATGATTGTTTCCGGTGAAATTTCAGCCGTTGTATTGAGGCCTAGAACTCATGAGGCTAGAAGTTTCGGACCCACATCAGATGCTGTCCAAAATTTGAGGACGCCCCTCCCTTCTGGAGAACTTGTGCTGGACCAAGTGGCATAAACCCTTTTAAGTTTTAACAGGGTTAACTTCCCCAGTGCAAGCATAGCCAATTAATCAAATGCTGAAAGGATTTCAGGATTTTGGCTCACCAGTAATGAAAATGCTAAGATTATTTGCAGCCCGTAGCGATGCTGGTGGTGGACTCACACAGACAGAGTTCTCAACATAATGTTGATTGCACTTTGCGTCTGTGATGGATTTTCATCTTAAGGACTGCATTGAACATTGCTAACGCTGTTAAACAATAAGGATATCGAATCCGTATTTTGATCAGACTATAATCAACTTGGACTCATTATTTCCTGATGTAACTCATGTTTTGTGCTGTACAATGTACATGCATTAAATTACAATCAATTTTTTGGGCGTGGAACTCAGCCCACATAAAATGTTTGTTGATAACAACTGATATTTTACAATTTCAACATGTAATAGATACAATTCGGAAGTTAGAATGGACATTATATATTTACATTCTCAAATGATCACCAGGGAACCCATCGTAGGCAAATATAATTCCAATGGCGCAGATGAGGATTTCCACCTTCATATTAATGTGCCCAATTGGATAAGTGTACCAAAGAACCTATCCGCTCAGAGTTGTCATATTTGCCACCACTTCCGGCCCTCCATTGTCTTTACAAGCTCATTCGCCATTGATGCAAAGTTCTCTGCTCCACTTTGTAGTTCTGCTGTTCGTCTGCCAATCCTCTGGTAACATTTAAAACAACTTAAAGAAGGCTTTAAGAGAGAAAGAGAGGGTGGGAGGAATGTAGGTAAAGCAGCTGCCTAGCCTTTAGCCATCAAACATTATCTAAATTGAGCCAATATATATTCATAAGCCATTCATTTAAAGAGAATGAAATCAAGTGTCAGCTTTATGTGACCATATATTAGATTTCTGATTGTCTCACTGGGCAAATGATGAGGTAAGCCATACAGGTTCCTTTCAATGTGTCCTCTTCAGCAGATTCGTCATGCATTTGGGAAGGGTGCAATGAGTCAAGGACATCGACATATTTGGATACTTGGTGTTGAGCAGCCTCATTAGGTGAGCTGAATGAAGCTGCCTCAGTTTGGAACCAACAAGCTGCTCCATTTGTCATGAGATTATTTATGATCAAAAGAGAGTTGCTTCAGAGAAGGGATACAACAAAACTTAACCGGCCCCAGATCCATGTGCTCTCCATTTGATTTCTTCTTGGTACAGACTATTAACATTGCACATGGTAAGCCCCAAATTAAATTAAGCTCAAGTGGCACATTTGCCAAGGTAGTTTATCCTAGCTATTCTGACAATCCAATTTGTGGATTTTGCAAAAGCCAACATTTCATGCTGATCATCACAGGATAAAAAAATTTGAACTAGTGATCAGCTTGCGGATCACCTCCCAAGCAGCACATGGCACATAAGAATGAGTATTAAAATTTAAGGTTGACAATTTCGACACACCTTGTTTAGAGGGGGAATTCACAAGTTGAATGATGAATCAGCAGCAAAAATTTTGAGATATTCTAAAGCTACATCCAAGTATATGAGAGAGGTTTCCATGATATTGTATCAAATTTCAGATGAAGAAAAATAAGAAAACCATGACAATTTTTTTTCTCTCACCAAAGAAAATTCCTACCTCAAGTTTTTCCTGCCGTTGTGCAAGTTTATCTCTTGCATCTGCTGCCACCGAAGATATATCCTAGAAATCATTGCACAAGAATAAGCTCAGTTGAATAATGAGGAAGATTAAAATACAGATCAGATAGGAACTCACCCCCGTTTTCCTGTATTGAGCTCTGATTTCTTGGGGAGTTCTTAATCTCGGTTTTACCTCTTTGGTTGCTCCATGAAATAGTTGTTGCCTTTCTGCTTCCTCATCTAAGCAAAAAAGAAAGTATGAGATGAAATTGTTAAAGCTGAAATATACATTTAAAACAGGCATTGTGCTGCACCTCTTTCGTGTTCAAGACTATACGATGAAGTGGATGCCACAGGTGTGTCATCAATATCAATGTCATCTACATCAATATATGCACACGTGAGAGTGATAGAGATGGAATAAGAAAAACATGGAAAGACTGAAAGACAGTAAGTAATAATTGTAACATACCAATGTCTACAACCCCATCGTCACTCTCATTTGCAACTACATGCTCTGAGAGCGGAACACTCGCAAATGTGCTCTCTAGCTGCTGAACTACCACAGATTTACCACGAACATCAACAGAATCAGTGCATTGAACCACATTTCCTCCTTTAAGGCCCTTTATTATACCACCAAGAAACCTGGGGCCAGCATTCTGTAGTAATTATAAACAACTGTTATAACATCGTTTTAATAAATATAAAACAAACTGTTATAACGAAGTTGATAACTTTAGAAGAAATGGTTGACTAACATATTATGTGCATGCACATAATGTTTTGTGGTCTTGCACATCCAGAAAATGTAAGTGTGGTTAATGTAAATACTTAGTCCCTTCCATGGTAGCATGAGCCTTTAGGAGAAGTGGTTACCAAACAAGTTGTAATACAAGTAAAAAAAAATTCCAATACAAGCGGAAAAGGAAAAAAATGTTTAACAGATAGCCTTAATAAGAAAATACACTAACCTGTTTTTTCTTCTGTCCCGACGAGAAACTAATGGCAGCATCAGCAGCTGCAGCAAGGTCTTTATCATAAAGACAGGGTAGCGTCTGTGGAATCCTACAATTAAACAAGTTATTGTCTGGAATTCATGAATCAATTCATAAAGTAATTAAATGTTTCATAGATTCTTCTTTAATATGGCAAAAAGATACACACCCAAAGTCAGTTTCTGTCCCCAAAAGTGAGATGAAAGCTATTTCAGATCCATTTGTCTGTAAAATGGGATGAGAAAATGTGCAAACATATATTATTTAGCCTCAATGTACCAAATGTCAAAGTTAGAATTTTTTACTAGTAAATAAGTAAAATCCAAATGTCAAAGAAAAAATAATACAACTTAGAGTGTGCATGCATAACCTTAAAATAAACCCTCCTATTGAGAGAGAATAATATGAAGTCCTTTGTAAACATTTTATCCAAATGAGGTTTAAATTTCCAATATATTTATTTAGATTTTGTTAGCATATACAATAAAGGAAAACAAGCTTACTAGAGCAATCTGCGCGTTGTCTGTGAAACTCATTTTTTTCTCCATGCTTGCTTTAAAATTCCATCTTAAAATTGACATCAAAGAGCTTGCCCCAACCACTTCCAAATTTGGTAAAGACCTTTTCAAAGACACAGGGACATTGTCTCATCAGAAAAAAGGAACAACACTTAAGCAAAATGATGGTTGTGTTATAATAATACAAGAAATTAGGCCATTGTAGAAGAGATACATGTTAGATAACTCATAAAAAGTCCAATAACAAATGACTATATGGCAAGGTTTGTCCCCAAGGCAGGATATTTACAACAAACTTTTATATATTCAAGAAACTTGCCACAGATTAAAAAAAAATAACTCTAAGAATATGAAAATTACCTCATTTCTATATCTCCTGTCTGATATAGTAAAACTAGCCCACATGTTCGCTCACCTTTAGTCCTGAATGTTGCTGACCAACAACATGGCTTTGCCAGTTTGACTTTATGAGCAGCTTTGTGGTTCCCCTTTTGTCAAAATTAAATGAGCAAAAATTACAAGAGAAAATTATGATGGTCAATAAAACTTAATAGATATAGAAGACCAATGAAGCACACCTCTATGAAAGATTTGAAATAGTACAATCTAATTGCATCCACACAGCAAAGTATTAGAAGAGAATCAGGTAAAATATCAGAAGATGATAGCAGTTCAAGTTCCTGCAATTTGCTTTCCCCGGCATCAGCTGTTTGATATGATCCAGCTTGATTGGCATTCTCCTGGGAAATCACTTGCTGGTTTTTTTCATTCGTCCAACCTGATACTGAAGCACCATTACCTGTACAAACATGACTATCTAGTAAATTAAAGAAATAATATTGGCAACAACAAATTGAGATGTCCAGAATTTATTATAAAAAAAGTATAAAGTATTTTGCAGAACCAAAGAAGGCAAGAACTCCCACCAAGAGGGTACTTCACTTACCTATAACATGCAAGGAAATTGCAGTTGATTCCTTCCTGGGATGTAAAGGTCGAGAGTTGATCATATGACCTCTAGCACCATCAATTAACCCAGCATGTGAATCTTTGGTTAAAATTAAAAAAGTTCCATCCGTGGGGTCTGTCCCACTTTCTTGTAAGTTTACATGATCAAGCCTGTCTCCAATATATATATTTTTGATTGATACAATGGAAATGACTGGTGAATTTGAACCAGAAATGCAGTCCATGTGAGACACAATAGAAAAAGAATCCATATCAACTACAGCTACCTGAAACCAAATAATAGATAATCATATTAATAAATTTAAGCTCAAGAATTTAATCACCAAAAAAAAAAAGTCAAAGAGCACCTGACCACACTCAAATCCCACAGCAAGTTTGGCTCCAGAATTTGAAAACTGAAGAGTTCGGACAGGTGAATTCTGGACACCAAGTACGGATACACAACTCAAACCTCTTTGATGATGCACAGCATGAACTGCAAACAAATATAGCATGAAATAATTAACCACAAACAGAAGAAAAAAGCATATAAACAGGATAAACCAAGAAAGAAAAACGAGGATCTCTGTTCATAAAATTCAATGAAACTGTCATTGCCATGTATACAGTGACCACATCCATAAGTAGGATCCCCTCCATCTATTAACCCAAAAATTCAGCCATATTCTTATAGATAAAGTTCCAGATGACATCAGGGGCCACATACTCCAGATTAAGGCCTAGAAGCACATTCCCCTCTATATATAAACAAGCCAGGTGGGCTCAATCATACTGGCCACATGTAATGATATAAGGTTAACCAATACCTTCATGTTGATTTTCACTGACAAAATGGAAACTTGATTCTCCAGAACTCCCACAGAGTTTATAGATGCGAACCTGACAGAAGAGATTGCAGTACTTTGTTAAGATAAAGAAATCCTAATAAAAAACAACCAGAAAAAACTTTTACTTCTTTCTGTCTTTTGTCCTACCTGACCACATTCATTGCCAACAGCCAAGCTCATTGCAGTGGGGCAAATGTCCAATGCAGATACTGAAGCACTCACGCCAGCAACTTTGACAGCTGATACCTGAATTTTAAAATCTGTTATTGTTAATATAGCCAATTTAATAGGAGAAACTTCGGAGAGAACTTTGTATATCAACATAATTCAAAGTTAGGGCTCTCACCTCCCCTTTTAAAACAAATATAAGTGACAAGACTGGATGACTGGCATCCCATATTCTCACAGAGCCATCCTGATAACCGGCAATATAAAGTTTCTTGATCCCAGCATTCATAGGAGAGGATATTTTACCAGGGACTCCACCAGTCAAAGGCCACTTAGTTCCTCCAAAAAGTGTCAGAGTTGAACTGATTTTAGTAGCATCAGCTATCTGTACATAGAGAAGAAAGCAAATAGTTTAGCAGAACTAGTTTCTACCTTGGATGCTCCTAAAATTACAATTTGTTCTCTCTTTTTTTTCCTCTGCTTTGACTGGTTCTTACCTCTAAAAGAAGCTTGGAGAAATCCCCATCAGGTTCTAATGAACTCAGTTTTGACACAGTCAAGTATGGATCAAGAGTAGGTACAACAACTGGAAACTGCTCTGCAAAAACAGACGACTTTCCTGCCTGCTCATCATTTGGCAGATTGGAAATGCTGGAACCATCATAGGCATGGATTTGTCCAGGACTTGTCAGCACAAAAAGAGCAGCTAAAGAATTTCTTTCTGAGGGTCCTGTATCAGGTATTGATATCATGTCCGCAAATGACCCATTAAGTGCAAGGTCCACACGACTAACACATCTTAGCGTTTCTATACTAGAGGACCATTTGATTGTTAAAACCTGCAGAATTTGAAGGAATAGCAGTATTTAATATTCCAGATAATATCAGTTCCACTTCCAGTACAATCAACTAAAACCAATTATATAATAGAGCTGCAAATTTCTCAACAGAAATAAATGAGTGTTCAATCTCTAAGTAGGAATGGGTAATAACTATAAACACTAAGCAATCCCAATGATACCAAGACATCAAAATATATAAACAAATATACTCAAGAAAAAACATACCGTTATAACTTCTTCTGATCCTACTTCATCACCACCATATATGAAAAGGTGGCCTCCACAATCATTAAAAAATACATTTGTTGACCAATTTAAGACGATAACAGGAAGTCTTCTCTCTCCAGAAGAAAGTTGTAGCTTAACAACCTTGTTAGATGAACCTTCCACATGTGGTGGGCCTTTAGTAGAGGTCACAGACATGCTCCACAGCAATATATCTCCATCTATATACCCCACCACTAAAACAGAACCAGAAGAAGATGCCCAACAAAGAGAACATATTTCCTTCTCTTCCTGTTCATTGGTAGATTTCTCACCGCGAAACTCACTACTAGCTTCACTCATGGCAACACCATCAGTCATCTGAAGACCTGCATAGCCCCTCACGAGAACTGCCCTAGCTTCAGACATGTCCCAGAGGACTATTAGCCCATTCTCATATGCAATGACTACTCTGTCAAATATAATCATTTTTAGTGTCCAACTCAAAAGAAGCTAATTTCAGACTTTACATTCATTTCATTTCAGTGATAAAAATAATGCAGTGTCAAGCAAGCCTATGCAGGTCTACTGCAGGAGGTTTAAAGCCCAAATAGATTTAGGGCTATAAAAGTGATAAATAATTAGTAGCTTTATGAGATAACATATTTTAAGTCATAATTAGGATAGAGTTTGAGATGTAATGTTCTGGTCTGTTTTAGTAAGTACTAATAAGAGCTCTGCTTGGGAAACAAGTTTAAGTATTCCTCCTCAAAGAAAAGTCCATTTTAGTGATGAATTAGAAGCTTAAGGTAAGTTTTAATCTATAAATAGGCGGCTGCACGACATGTTTGTATTTGATCAATACTTTGTCAATAAAAGTTATTCTTCTTCTATTGTTTGGCAGTTAAGTCATGGCCTACTTTGCCACCTTCATCCTACTGTCTCCGCTTCTCATACCCAAGCTCTATCAAGAAGCTGCAAATTTAAGGAAGAAATTAAACAGCCAATAAGAACTGCTTCAAATGGTAATTTTTGTTGTTGAAGTGTTGACCTTATTTGTAGAGGTAGTTTAGTCATATCAGTTTAAGAGTAGTCTTTAAATCACTTCAGCTGGGTTAGTCTTTCATGTACAAATGACTTAGTTGACGCCTATAATGCTCAATAAACCTCTTTGTAGACTTGTGCAACTGTCTTTTTCATACTGCATAGAACATTGCTTTTCTCTCAACCCTAATATCAGAATTTCCAAGACTTAGGCTTTTTATGATTAAGTTAAGAAAGCAGAGAGAGCTGGGGTTTTCTGAAGACTGATCTTTGAAGGCTTTTGTCTTAAAATTTGAACTTTTGGGGGGATAGCAATTCCATGCAGTGAGATTTTACTTCTCCAATATTGGTTTCCTTTCTTCTGATTCTCTCCGTTGGAGTTTGATTTGACTTCTGCTGTTGTGCACTTTTGGTCCTTCATATGATATTTGTGAGATTGCATCCAGGCACCTCCTCCCTTGTCTGATTGTCATTAGTTTGTACTTTTTAATTCCATTAGCTTGTACTTTATAATCCCTTGGTCCTACAGATGATATGATCAATCAGAAGCTATTGGCTTACACGATTGGATGGTGAGAATTATTCTTATTGGAATTAAGCAATGAGGAGCCTTTAAGTTAATAGAAGGTTCAAAAGTATGTTGAACACACAAAAAAAAGGCAATTGATACCAAGGCAGAGAATTACACAAAATGTAAGACTCATTAGTTAGCTAATCATTGCCAAAATTATTACCCAAATAATATCTTTGTTGAACTGTCCATTGGTATGCTGTCCATTAAGTATCCGGGATCATTTAAAAGTTTTGTATGTTCAGTCCAATTTTGCAAAAAGATATCAGCTTGGATTGTATGGTTGCTACTCGTCAAGGTGACAAGGGTATTCAAAAATTTTATTCTCATATCACAGTTATTTGGGATCAGTTGTGACTCATAAAACCCAATGCCCTAGCAATTTGAGGGCTTACACAGCGTAAAGAGAGGAACAACGTTTGGTCCAATTCCTTATGGCTCTCAGAGATGATTTTGAGCAGCTCTGAGGTTCAATTTTGCATTATTCACTGCTTTCAAAGGTGGCCTCAGCTGTTAATAATTTTTGTGGAGACCCATTTGAAGACACCTTCACCTGTTTCTGCTCCTTTAAAAGTGCTTATTGCCTCCTTTAGTTCCCAAGTTCAAATCATAGGCAAGCATAACCTAAGAAGGCTTTAGAAAACTATTGCTGAAGGAGGGCACTAGAAGAGAGACTGTCATTGGTTGCAAGAATCTAAATCAATCTTAGTCATTTTGTGGAGATCGGCCTCAGGGCTCTGACACTTATCTAACCCCTTTGTTCCCTTATCCTGTCAGGATTGCATGGGGCCCATCTTCTTATTGTGCTTCACTAACAGTTGTGCCCTTTCCTGGTAGATCAGGTTTTGTTCATCAATCTATTGTGACAGAGGTCACTCACCTCCTTCATTTCAGTTCATCTTTGGCCAAGTTTGTCTCTAGTGCGCTTTTTTTTTGGCTTAGGCTCCATGGGTATCTTTCCTTCATCTTGGATTTTTTATTCTAGTGCTTTGACATGAGCCCTACTCATTCCTCT
The DNA here is from genome assembly GCA_035235625.1 of Saururus chinensis. Classification (NCBI taxonomy): domain Eukaryota; kingdom Viridiplantae; phylum Streptophyta; class Magnoliopsida; order Piperales; family Saururaceae; genus Saururus; species Saururus chinensis. The sequence continues at coordinate 37,846,647 of CP141142.1, forward strand.
CAGACTAACTGTCAACCCTCTCATACAGCCTACCTATTCTTCTGCCTACACTTGTAATGTCTCTCCCATGCATCTAGACACTTTGGGTGACCTTGTTTGTGTGGTGTAGGATCTGAAGACAGAAGCACAGATTGATAATGGCTATAAAGTGGGTTGTCTATGCTTTGAGGATAAACTTGAAGTTCCTATGGTCGCTGCTCCTTTGTCTTCCCCTCGCATATCCTCATTTCCCCTTAGTTCAGTTTTGTCAGTTTTTTACTTATGTGATTCTTGATTAGATCAACTTTCTTAATGTAGACTTAAGTTTCCAATTTTAATTGGTATTTTAGGTAATAATCCCTTGCATGATTTATCAGATCATGACAGCTGTAAGCTTGCAAAGTAAACTGCTTTCCCACTTCATAGAAGTGTTTCTTTATTTTTAGTGCCATTTAATTTGATTGATTCCAATGTTTGGGGTCCAGCTCCTTTTCACAGTGAAGGGGACTCATAATATTAAATTCTTTTTGTGAAAGACTTTCCATGCTATTGTTGGGTATATCCATGTGTCAGCATAGTGAACTATTTCCAAGGTTTGCAAAGTCATGAGATCTCGGTCTTGATAAAGATACCGAGGCAAGAGATTATGCAACTAGGCTATTTTGCCTTTTTACACATCACAGCAAGATCTCAGTAATTTCTTGCTGATCTTGGTCATTTCTCACCTGGACTTGCCATTTCACCTCAATTTTTCACTTCCAAAAGTGTAAAACAAAAGGCAATGATTCCCAATCAATTATTCCCCTTCAATAATTATGGCCAATTATTACCCTTCAATTATTATATTAAGCACCAAAGTTAGGGCCATTATTTATTGCCCACTCCTCCTCTCACATTGGAGAGGCATTTCAATCCCTTAAAATATTGTGCCACCCAGAATCCTTGTATGGTCACTCATATCATGTTCAAGAAGATAGGGCTGCCCCATGTCACTTTAGCTACTATTGATGTATTTTTTCCACTTCTATGCTTTATATAGGTGTATCTTCTCAAATTTTCTACTTTACGTATGATGTTAGTGTTTTTATATGTAGATATGTAATTACGTTGTCAAAATTATATGTGAAAAATCTTTTTTGAAATGACAAAGATGGCGAGAACATTTTACATGATCTCTCTAAGTTCTCTTCGAGATATCTTCTTTTTGGTCGACCAAGATGAGACCGAGATTCAAGATTCCAATCCTTGACTACTTCACATCCATTAAACTTTTTTGACAATAGTAAAGATACATTTTGGTAAAGCTTTTAATGTGTTACACTCTAAATCTGGTGGAGGGTATTTACCTCATGCTTTCCAAGAACTACTACATTTTGAGGGCACCTTTGTCAACTCTTTTGTCCTCTCTTTTGTCTATTTGAAAATATTTGGAGGATTTAATTTGGAGAATTGGGGTTAGAAGGAGTTGACAGTAGTATATCCAAATCACTTAATTTTGGAATAAAAGAAAGAATATTTTACTGCAATTCACTCACCACAGACTAGCTAATGCATTCAAGCTATTAGATATAGGCCCTTAGCCGCTGAATAGGCAAAGGGGCCGGACACTTCTCGGCCTTGACATGCAGACAGCCAAGGAAAGTATGCTTCGGGGTGAGTATGCGAAGCTTCGGTAGCATTGGAACGTTGGCAGATAGATTTCCTAGTCCTACTAGGAGTGGAACTCAATGGCGGGCTAGGCACCATCAGCATAGGAAGTCCTATGCACGTTGGACTCTTGTGGAAGACTCCTACTTGGAGTAGGAGACATGATGGCCGGTTACTAATTCATTGCCAAAGGTTCCTAGCATGATTAAGAGTGTGTCGGAGGCCTAGCACAAGTGGGAAATGCGAAGACAGAGCTGGATGCAAGCAGGACTACTAAAGAGGACCAAATCCTAGCAAAATAAAGACTCCATGCAAGAGGTGGATGCAGCCAAGACTTTGAGGAGGCAAGAAGCATGTGAGTTGAGGACTTCGTGCTGGAATAGGAGACCCAAAGGTCGCTGGATAAGGTGGGACTCTTGAAGGAGTGCACAACTTGGTTACTAGCTAAGTTGGGACTCCGGAGAGATGGTTTAAGGTAGGACCATGAGCTGATTTGTTTGTTGTAATGAGCTGGGACACTTGCGTTACGAATTTGTATCAAAGGTCGGGCAAGTTCTAGTAATACTAGGCTTCCTGAACCATCCCCTTTATAAAGGGGGCGTGTTGGCTGATGGAGAGGAGAGGAGACCTTCATAAAACTCAGTCTTGGGTGAGCTAAGAGTGGCGAGTTGGGCAAGGCCTAACATAAGAAGGGGGTGATATTGTGCAAGTGCAAGTGAGTTCCTTGGGTTTAGGAGTAAGGTAGAAGGCCTTATTAATTGTAAAACGAAGTAAAGGATTGTTGAAATAAAGGTCTAGGGATGGAGCCTCTTTTTCCTTATCTTTACTTGTGCTTGGCATGCAAAAACTTTGGGTGAAAGCAAGGCATTTGGCTGCTAGTTGCGCTCAGCAATTAGGCCATCACTTGGCAGATTCTTGTATGCTAGTTTGTCCCCGTGACAGTTGGTTCTATAGCTGAAATACCTAAAAGAGTTTGAGGGCTTTTGACAGGCTCGGCGAGAGAAAGCTGAAGGATTTTGTTGCGGTCCCAAACAATTGCTGGGATGCTGAAGGAGGACAGTTTGCTATTCCATGGTAGGCTCAATGTTACTTGTATGTTTGAGCTTGAGGCAAAAGTGGATGCAATGGCTACATCAAATGGAATGTTGGTCCAAACCTCCCCGCACAATATTCAGCAGCGGTTGGCAGCCTTGAACCAGCGTGTAACCATCCTAGAAATCGCTCCCCACCTTGACGAGTCTCAGGAAGGTAGTTTAGCTGAAGGGGTTGCCCAAATCACAACGTTGGCTGTTGATGTAGCTGCGACGACAGACTTCCTCAGGTAGTGGATGCAACAAGATGTAGATGGTGTGGCGGCAAAATTCAAAGAGTTGACGGACAAAGTGTCGATGCTAAAGAGGGCAGTCATCAACACTCCTCCAAGAGATGGAGGCAAGGGCTCATCTCAATAGGCAACAAAAAGGTAAAGGTGCCTGAGTCGCAAGCATACTCGAGGACGCAAGGCGCCAAGGAAATTGACATCTACCTTTGGAAAATTAAAAGCTATTTCAAGTTGATCCATACCCTGGCCAAGGAGAAAATCACTCTGGTAAAGATTAAACTTGAGGGGGATGCAAAGCTTTGGTGGCGAACGTGGCTGGATGACGATGCAGCAACAAGTCAGCTAAGGATTAACACGTGGTACACGTTCAATAAAGTGTTGCAAGTGCAATTCCTTCCCAAAAATGTGGCTCGGATTACTTGCAAGGTGCTGAGAAACCTCAAACACACAGGGATAGTTTGGGGCTTCATGAAGGAGCTTCGATCACTTATGTTGGGGAGTGACGAATATGACAAAGGATGATAAGTTGTTCTACTTCATCTTGGGCTTGCAAACATAAACACAAAACAAGTTGTGAAGAAGGGAAGTGGAGGACCTTCCCGCGGCCATTGCAGAGGCAAACAACTTAGCATACTTCAAACAAAAATCTACTGGGCAAGGGAAGAATGATAAGTCATTCGCCAATGAGGGAAGCAAGTGAGGAAATGGTGGCAAGGATAAGGGCAACGAGCACTCAAGCAAGCCAAACAAAGGTGCTGGCTATTTCATATGCCATGGGTCACACTGTGTGCCTGAAGAAAGAGAAGTTGAATGCACTTGTGGCTGAAGAGGATAAAGCTGAATCTAGTGATGAAGACAGTCCGGTTGGGTCCTTTACATTGGGAACATTGGCGGATATATTTCGTAGTCCTACTAGGAGTGGGACTCAATGGCGGGCGAGGCACCATCAGCATAGGAAGAGTCCTATGCACATTGGACTCATGAGAGAGACTCCTACTTGGAGTAGAAGACGTGATAGCTGGTTGCTATTTGTTGCCAAAGGTTCCTAGGACGACTAGGAGTGTGTCGGAGGCCTAACTCAAGTGGGAAACGCAAAGACAGTTGGATGCAAGCAAGATTGCTTAAGATGACCAATCCTAGCAAAACAAGGACTCGATGCAAGAGGTAGACATAGCCAGGACTTTGCTGAGGCAAGAGGCATACAAATTGAGGACTTTGAGCCGGTGTAGGAGACATGAAGGTCATTAGATGAGGTGGGACTCTCGAAGGATTCCACAACTTGGTTCCTAGCTGGGTTGGGACTCCAAAGACGTGATTTTGGGTAGGACTGTGAGCTGATTTCCTTGTTGTAATGGGTTGGGACACTTGGTTACGAATTTGTATCAAAGGTCGGGCAAGTTTTAGTAGTACTAGGCCTCCTAGACCCTCCACTATAAAAAGGAGGCGTGTTGGCTGATTGAGAGGAGAGGATACCTTCAAAAAACTCAATTTTGGGCGAGCTGAGAGTTGGGGGCCAGTTGGGCAGGGCTTAACATTACAAGGGGGCAATCTTGTGCGAGAGCAAGTGCGTTCTTTAGGTTTTGGAGAATGTAGAAGGCCTTGTTCATTGTAAAACAAAGCATAAGGATTGCATAAATAAAGATTTTGGGGCGGAGCCTCTTTTTCCTTATCTTTACTTGTGCTTGGTGTGCAAAAACTTTGGATGAAAGCAAAACATTTGGCTGCTGGTTGCACTGTGCAATCAAACCATCACGCGGTAGATTTGTGTAAGCTAGTTTGTCCCCGTGATAGATACAAAGATTGTGAATTCGCAAGATTTTGCAAGCCCTACAATAAGTTATTTTCTCCAGCCATGTCATGCCTGTTTGGAGACTTGGGTGGGAAGTAGTTGGCCATGGATTCATGGGGATCATCCAGTTCATTGTATGAGGGTTCGAGAACATGGACAGCTTTGTTTGGATGCTTAGTAAGATGGACTTCTCCTCGGGTCCAATCGTGGGGATCTTCCAAGGGGACAGAGGGGCTAATTTCTCTTTTTAGTACATGGAGAATGTTGCCCATAGAGGAGTTTTGGCTAATTCGGGCCCTGGTAAGGTCAGGGGGAGGTTGGTCATTGGAGCAGCTCAAAACATGTATGGTGGAGGTCAAGAAGGATGTATGATGACCTTAGCTGGTTGGTGCTTATGTACAACGTTGTTAATAAGCTTTGCTTCAACAATCATTCTGTTGAAAAAATTAATTTAAAGTTGGAATGATTTTGGTAAAGGAAGATGACAATGCAGTAAGTTTTATACAGATTGGATGAGTTACATAATTCTTAACAATTTTTTATGCTAACCGGAGTATTGTTATTGTTTTCTGTAAGCTCATCTGTTCATATCTGCCTTTTTAAGATGAAATGAGCAAGTAGGCCGAAGATGTCTGCTTTCCCACTGAGCTACAAAGTATGGTTATTGTTTTCTGTGAGCTCACCTGTTCATATGCGCCATTTTAAGCTGAAATGAGCTAGTAGGCTGAAGATGGTTGTTTTTCCGCTCAGTTCCATTCCTCTGGCTTTTTTAGTCTTGTTAAATTCTATTGAATTGTCATAATATGCTTTGTTTTTGTGAATCGTGACTTGTGAACAATTTTCCAGTGTACAAAATTGATCAGATTATTCATTACTTTGTTCAATACCATGATGTTCTATGTGATTTGACACACTCTCCTGTAATCAAATAAGCAGATACCTAAATGTAGAATGTGGATTATCATATCAGAATGTTTAGACAAAAGTTTAGATGAATGGTTAAATAGCTATGTATGATGAGTAAATTTCACAATCCAGTAGTTCTACAATCCAAGATTTGAACTGCTAAAAAATTTCAAATATGATATTCTTCTTTTAAAAAAAAAAATGATATTCTCAAATCTAACATTTTGGTATATCTTCTCAAATCCTGGATTTTAAATCATCACTTTACAATCCAGAAAGACTTTCCACCTTAGTGATTCTGATATGTGTTGAAAGAACACAAAATAGAATGTTGTTTGGCCATCTTCAGCCAAGGCAATGTATAGGGCTATGGCCACCATTGCAGCTAAAATTGTCGGGCTTTGATGGCATTTTGGTGATCTGTGTATTCCCTTGTCTTACCAAATTCCAATGGTTTTTTATAACAAGCGTGTTATTCAGATTATCCATAATTCCATATTCCATTCGCGGACTAAGCACATAGAAATATGTTATTGTGTTTACCAGTAGTACCAGCTTAGGGTTATGTCCTTGCCTGACATTCAAGTCTTCTTTGCAGGTGGCCACTAAGGGGTTGTTTGTGTACTGAATTTCTATAAGATTTTGTTGAATTTCTGTAAGATTTTGTTGATTCCACTCAAATTCTGGCTCGAATTATCGGAATCATGTTTGTGTAGAAGGTAGGCGGAATTAAAAATTACACCCGGAAGTTGATTCAAGCTGTTTCAAGATGGAATAGACCAAAATCACAAAATCACCTCATGAGGTGATTCTGTCAATTCCGGCTCCTAGCCCCTGTTTTGAAAACTATAGACTGTATTATTTTTCAACGGTTACCTCTCGTATTGATTTGAGTGAGAAATGTACCATTTAGGTGGGGCCCGCTTTACAAGTTCAAAATTACCTACCTTTGTACAATCTTGTTTGATAGAGCTCAAATTTAGGAACGTAATAGTACTAAGAACGTGCATATCCAAGTTCGGGAAAGAGAATTATATTAATTTAAAGTTTTAAAATTGGGTTTGACGCGACATCTAAATCTATTCTAAAAAATTTCATTACCAACCATAATTCACATTCAGCAGTGAATTTTTAGAATTAATTTCAAAAAGTTCCACTTCCATTTCCAAAAGATCCAACACCCAAACAGCCCCTAAATCTCATACTATGACACAATTTTGGTTCTTGTTGAGAAAACTCCCAAAGTCCTGATATTCTCTTCAATCATGAGTTTGAGGGCGGGTGTTAAGTGTGTTAACTATTGTACTTATGGATAGAGAGTAGTTTAGTCAAATCAGTTTAAGAGTATCACTTCACTGAAACCTCTTAGGATTATAAGGGAATTGGGAGAAGGTTATTGAGGAATAGGTAAAGGAAAGAGAGAATTTGAATGAAAGGGGAGTTAATAAGAGAGAAAGGGAACAGTATTAGATGAAGAGAAGGGAAAACTAGAACTGTATTCAATTGATTAAATTTTCATGTATAAGCTCTTGAGGCAGTCAGCCCTTTATATAGTTTTATATTTTCCCTATTACAATCTCTTACTCCTGACCAAACTAGGAAATTAACCTTACCTAAAACTAAGTAACATAAAGTTCTACTTAAAATAGAATTAACTCAAAACAAGTAACGCCTAAAGTTAGAGGATTGCGTAGGGGCTAACGGCAACAGGGTCATAACACACTTTATCTAGAGGTATCTTAAAATTTGATGTATAATGACTTGGTCAACATCTACAAGGCTCGACCAGCCTCTTTCTTTGATTTGTTCAATTGTCTTTTTCTTATTGAATAGAAGTTTGCCTTACTGTAAACCTTAATCTTTGAATTTCACAACTATTTTGCCTTACTGTAAAGTTAACAATATTAATTAGCAAATGCGAACAGCAATCACTTTGATGGATAAAGAGAAAGGAAACCAAAAAATGATCAGCACTTAAAAAGAAAATTAAACAATGAAAAACTTCACTTTACCGATTCCCAGATGTACAGGGCTGCGGAAGAATTCCAACTACAGATAGATAAGTGGGCAATGTTATTTTAGCTGATTCTGCAAAAAGAAAGAGAAAAAGAATAATGATAGAAAGAATAAAAAAGCATGCACTTATCATATTAAAGAATAAAAAGCACAAGGTTAAAGAATAAAAAGCATACATATACCATAAAAATATAAGGGTTGTTTGTGTATGAAATTTATGTAAGATTCCATCGATTTCGCCCCAATTCTGGCTCGAATTACGGAAATCATGTTTGTGTATAAAAGGTGCCTGGAATTAAAAATTCTGCCCGGAAGATAATTCCAAGCCGTTTTGAGCTAGATCGGCCAAAATCACTGAATCACCTCATGAGGTAATTCCGTCAATTCCGGCTCCCATTCCCCATTTCAAAATTACAAATTCTATTATTTTCAACAGTTATCTCTCATATCGATTTGACCCTCAAAAAACGTGTCATATAGGTAGGGCCTTCTTTAAAAGTTCAAAATTAGCAACCCTAGTGGAATCTTGTTTAATAGGGTTCGAATTTAAGATCATAATAGTACCAAGAACGTGCATAACGTGCATATCTGAGTTTGGAAGAGAGAGTTATATTAGTTTAATATTTTAAAATTAGGTTTGACGCGACATCCAAATTTATTCTAAAAAATTTCATTGTCAACCATAATTCACATTCAGCGGTCAATTTGTAAAATTAGTTTAAAGTTTTAAAATTAGGTTTGATGCAACATCCAAATTTATTCTAAAAAATTTCATTGCGAACCGTAATTCACATTCGGCGATGAATTCGTAGAATTAATTCCAAAAAAATCCACTTATGTTTCTAAAATATCCAACACCCTAACAACCCCATAATGATACATATATACAATTAAACCACATGAGGGAAGGCATTTGCATTATATTTTTGTATTAATAGGTTGGTTAGTAGTAGTGGCTTGCACTTGAAGATTTGGAATGACCATTACAGTAAAAAAATACATTGGAAACAAATTTTATTGTCATCAATAGCACAGTCTTGACTGCTCAAAATGCTCAAATTACACTATCCAACAAAATAATCATTAAAATCTCATGGAAAGGCAGCATTCTTGGTTTCAAAGAGTAACTCAAAGAATTGTATTGTTTATTGTAGCCCCATGTCCATCATTGTGGAAAGTGAGGAAGCAAAGATGCCAAAAAAATTTGATGAAGTATATATTAATGAGGAGGCAGTATTTTTGAGTTATTGATTTGTTGAAATTGTTTATCACTAAGATGATTTGATTGTCAAGTTATGATGATCTTTGATGACCATCACATTCCAAGACATTTAATCATACTACTATGAAAAGCAAAAAGAGTGATGATAGATTTTTGCCAAACTTCCTATATCACCCTCACATTTTACTATAATGCCCTTTAATAAAAGTTTGAATTGATGTGTGATATGAGGAAAGTTTAGTAAAATTATTTACTTGGATTCTTTTAGATGGTTGTCACAGGTCAACCTAACATTTGTTGCTGATACAACATGGGATCTACTTCTTATGTTATGTTAATTTTAACTTTGTAAGGTTATATCTTGCACTCCTAAACTTATATTCGTGCATTCTTAATATCATTGGAAAACTCTCGACAAGCTCTATCAAATGAGATCCCACACGAGTATGTTTTTTTGAACTTTTTTTGTAGGTCCCACACATAAAACACACTTCATGATAATAAATTTTTACATTTTTACCTATATTACAAATGTTCTTAGTATCATTGGAAACTTTCAAACGAGCTCTATTAACTGAGAACTGTGGCCAAAATGGTCCTGAATATGATAATGTGCTCCACGATGCAAAGTCTTTCAACACCGTTGTCTTTGCCAACCTATGACCTAATATCATGCTTATAAGATTTGGATTTGCAGTTGCCTACGAGAGTATATATGTGTTAGTATACTGCTTATAATTATATGTATGTTGTAATTTATGATCATTGTGATCCTAAAATCATGTATTATAACTATAGCAAGGGAGACCTTTGTTCTATACATACTTTATTCCCAATTTGTTTTATTTTTTCTTAATCAATTTGTACTTACACGCTAAATGTGCGTGCATTCTTGCTAGTTAAGCAAAAGCAACTAGAAATAGTACAATGCAAAAGCCAACTGCTGGTTTTGTCAAAATAAATATGCCTTCGAGTGGCGGTGGTATCTTATGGGAGGACAAACGAAATTTTTTGTCTGTTTTCTCTGAGTCTTATGGTTCTACAATATTGCAGAGGTAAGACCTGTGGTGGATGGTCTTGACTATTCACTTGCTTTGAGATAATTTAATATTGAGCTTAGTGACTCCCAGTTGGTCATTAACTCAACTCTGGTAATACTTCTTCTAAGAATGCATAGTTGGATCGGGGAATTGAAGACTAAAATGTTATATTGTATTGTGCACGTTTCTAGTGTATACCAAAAAGGAAATATGAAAGTGGATTGCTCAGCTAAGATGGGGTCATGTTTTCTTAAAATATCCTCCTTTAAAATACAAATCATCTTGCCAATATGATGAAGGGTATAATCGTAATGGATAAGGCATGTTTACCTAGTATAAGATTAAAGGCTGTGTATTCTTCTTAAGGATAGATGGATTTGGGATTAATCATGGCTGCACATATAACTGGCTATTTGTATTAGATGGAGGGTTTTAGGACAGCTTAAGGTAGTATCCCTTATCTACTCTTTACTTATTTTTTAAATGAAAGCTAGGCATCTGCCAACCCCCAGTGATTAAGGTGTTTTTTTTTTCCAAAAAAAATCATAAAATTGATCCATGAGACAATTGTACTTATAATGAACGTTGAAGCTTAACCCTTTGCATTTTATTAAGTTTGTGCCAGAACACATCATCATCCTTAGTAAAATTTGTGGCTGTACAAACCCTCATAAAATAAAAAAGAATAACAAAACACACAATACTTTCTAATTTATTCGTGTCCAACATACCTTATTTAATAAAACCAAGAAATGAAAATAAGGATAGGAAGTATGTCAGTGTTACCAGCTACAAGACTTGCAGGAATATGATATGGCAACTTCAAGAGCTTCCTTTCCACATTATCGTATTTCAGAACAGATGTCATCCCATTTTCATCTCCAATATACCTGCATGCAGTGATTAGCAAAGTGATAAAAAAGAATGAACAAAAGCCCTTTCACATCAATCCAGATAATTAAGCAAGAAAAAACTGTCATGGCCAAATAATAGTTACATGAAATGAGTCCCTTGAATTACAGAGAAGGAAGTAATGTTTGACTCCCACTGCATACAACAGATGGAACACCTTAGTTCCAGATCCCAGACCTGAAAACAAAACAATTTGTTCAACAATAAAACCATACCACAGGATGATAAGAAAAAAAGTATCCCATCAATTATGACAGAAAATATCTTGAGAATCATTACGACAAGATCAGAAGCTCGATTTAGGTGTCTAGTCTTACAAAGATCCCGAAACAACAACCTCCAAAAGCTGAGCTTGGATATTGCAATATTTGACTTTTTTAAGATGATTATGTTTAACATTTCATACAAAGTAAATCAGTTTCCGGCATAAAGTAAATCACTTTTAAGATAATTATTATGTTTAACATTTTTACACAATTTAAATTAGTTTCAGGCAGAAACTGAATCGGCTTAGTTGGAAAGCCCTTAAATGAGTCAAAGAGATTGTATGAAACTTCTTACATCTCATAAGATCAATCATAATCTTTCAGAATAGGGTTCAACTTCTCTTGGGTCTCTGGGATCTCCCTCATGAATTTATCTTGAATCGGGATATTGGTGGCTTTGCCGAGTTGCACCCTCTTGGCAAAATTTCATCAATCTTAGCAAGATCTGGGTGAAATTGCTGAGAACCTCCCTACCCCTCCCCCCTTTCCTCATTTTCAGATCTCAAGCACCAACTTCCTTTCACTTCTCCTAGAAGCTGGTGGAACATAGGCCCATCTGGAAGTAGCAACGTTCTGGGAATCCCTCTGACGGTTGACAACAATTTTCCAGCAAGAGAAAAGAACTCTTCTTGTTCTTCCAGATTCGACCAATCGATCCAAAAACAGACTTCTCTTCAGATCCAGCCATCTCTTTTTTTCTTGAACTGATGGAAGCCTTTCTATGGGCAGTTGATCTGAACTGCAAGCAGCTCTTACACTAATTTTTGTTCCATTTTTTTTTCTTCAATGGATGTAGGGCTGCTGACAGTTTAATCACCTTTTTTCTTAATCTTCCAGCAGCACCGCTGCTGGCAGTTGTTTAACTGTTATTTTTTTCCCCCTGAACCACCGGCTGCCATTCTACTGTTGGCAGTTAAATTATTTTTTATATATTTTGATCTGCCGGTAGTTGATATGAACTCCTTTTTCCATATGTAATTATTTTATTCTTAGATGATCAAAATACATGTGAAAAACCCATTCTAAGATCACCTAAACTATTTTACACAATCTCTCTGAGTTCTCGTCTCTTTTGCTGACCAAAACAAGACTGAGACCCGAGAAGTTGAACCTTGCTTGAGAATAGCTAAGACTTGTTACTTGTTTCCATCCCATAGTTTAGACTCGTATGTGAATGTCTCTCCATCTACTGTCAATAATTACATAGTAAGCCATTGTCGTAAATCAATATGGATCATAAAAATTTGCAGTGGTTTAGCACTAAGTTAGGATGCAGTTCTAAACAATCTCTTCTGGAGGAGAACCAAAATGTTTGATAAATTACAAGGCTAGAACATCTAAAATCAGCATTACAAGGCAGTTAGGAGCTGATTGGATCAAGTAGAAAGACCTGGGTAGGTTACAACCCCAAAACTCCAGGATGAGAAAAAAAATCATAAAGTAAAAAGGCAGGAGAAGTGGATTAGAAGGAAGAAAGCAAAAAATTTAATTATTTACCATGCTGAACTACAATGGCAGGCCTATTCTGTATAATAAAGCAAATCCGTCTAAAATCTTTCCTATTTTAACTAAAGGATATTTCTGGTAATCAACATACCCTCCCATCTTAAAACTCACTTGTTCCCAAGTAAGGGATTCTTAGTGATCATTTTAAGCTGTCCTTCTGATAGATAATGTCCTAGAATATAGTCTTACTTTCCAAGAAGCCTTAATAAATATTTTAACAAATTCAGATCCCTTTTAAGTAGTTAATCTAAGTAATTGAAAATACTTTTAGAATATCTAACAACTTCTTATAGTCACAACCAATAGTGAAAGCTGGTTTTGGTCAAAATCTAATATATTTCAGCAACAAAAGGTTTATTCTTGCAAAGGAAGCATAGGATGCACTACATCGCATATCCTCCAAGTAAGAAATTTAAATCCTCCAAATCATCCAACTCCTCCCTTTTCTATTGAAACACCTCACGAGGTATCAAATTGGGAACCCTAGTGATTGGCTTGCATATAAAAAGAAGTAAGCAAGTGACCTAAATTAACCTAATTACCCATTTCTACTGAATAAAACTCTACATAATAGAATGATTCCATTTCCTATTGATGCAACTATTTGGCGCCCCCGGTTTTCCATCTGCCAATTATCCACGGTCTTACATGTTGATTAGCAAATGTATAACCACCCCTAACATTATATGAACAAATGAAGGTTATTTCTCATTGTTCCACCAATTTCCTTCTACATCATTGAACATGATATTCTTTCACTTAATTCAACTTTTCCACATTGCTTGGAAACCAGATTGTATTTGGAAAAAAATAATTTATTATACAAAATGCTCCAAGTGAAATTCTTACAGTTCTCCAAGAATGGAAGGGGAAGACTGACAAGAACATGCTTGAAGACTGGTATCCAGCTAGTTTTCACCCAGAGGCATTTTCAGAATTATATACCTCAAATATTCGGACAGAGGATTTAAGAGGTAGCTTTGACATTTTCAACAAATGGTTATACATTTACAAGAGTTAATTGGCATGCTCGTATTTTTCTTTAGAAACCATATATAGTTAGGAGTTCTGTTAAGAGAGATCAAAGATATAAAAATTTCAATGATAAAAAGATGGCTTTCACATGTATGTATATTAACATCTAGAAACACTAATGCTAATGCAAAAAAATCATCAGATCACGAGAATAAACATATATTAACAAAAATTATGCTAAATGAGACAATTAATTTCACAACATGCCAAGAGAGGATGGTTTTCAAGTTTAATCCATGCAACAAGTGTGTGCATATAAGAGCAACTCATATTTTCAAGTTTAAATATGAGAGTACATGTAAGTGTCTTCTTTTCTCTTTGAAGGTTAAGGAAGAGAGTATGCGCTATTGGGTTCAAGTTTTCTTGAATAAGGCTTAATTTGTTTACATGATCATTCTAACCCCTTCAACATTCCTATTTCTGAAGAGAAATTCAGCAACCAATTTTGAGTTATTAACTGGCTTTATTGAGTGTATTGATAACTTACTGCCTTGGTAGGCTTTTGCTCTTTTGTAGGGTACAATGCTTGTTGAAATGAGCATATAGAACAAAGTACTATCCCCATTGTTTTGGAGATGAACCAGGGTTGTCCATCATCCAATGCACAGCTACTCCTTTTGAGGATGAAACCCTGCATTGCTCCTCAGATCCCAATCAATCTATCTCCTTGATATTAAGGACTATCTCTCTTCTTTGTTGGAAGGAGTACAAAAGATTTTATGTCTCTTGACTTTAATTGTCTGAGCATTCTGTTGGGTTGTGCGGTATGGGAATTAGACATGCAACTTAATCCTAAGGGCAAGAGTACCAATATTGGTCTTCAGGATGGTCATCGAGAGTAGGTAAGAAGCGCTTAAAATCATTGGTTAGAGAAGTCCTGTATTCAAGAAAATTGACAATTTTAATCTATTTCTTTGAGAAGTACTTCAGCAGCTTGACTATAGGGATGAAGGTTGGTTGGCGGGTGAACATAAAAATTATATTATGCACTGCTGCTCCTTGCTGCAGCGGCATGAATGCTGCAGATGCAGCATGCATGCAGCATTTTTCAGAATTACTCAAACATAATCTAAAAGTAATTCTTGACAAGATGGTAAACCAAAACTATTGTCAAGATAAGTAATAACTTGGTGAGAGGTTGCATCCCAATTCTCTTTATACTGACCCATACCAAGATCTTTCTCTTTTTACTGACCCATACCAAGATCTTGAGAGATTCCAGGCTATGGTATTTGGTTATATCCTCTTCTTTTTCCCCCTTTACCTTCCACTCTTCCTTCTGCAATGCTTCCTTCTTCCTTCAGTCAGCAACTCCAGCACCCATCTATTCTCACCTTTCAATCTCTTAATTCTAATCCTAAAATGACACTAACCTATTACCATCAGGACCAAATTACCTTCCATTAACCTTATAGCTAAACTAATGGGTCAGAACTATGTCCGTATTGCAGGCTCTTCCCACTTTAATCGTGGACAAAGGTTGCACAATTAATATTATTTCAACTCTCATTCTCATCACAATAAATTGGACTTTGTAAGTTGCTCATGATCCCAGCTTCCATCCCCACCCTCTATTTTCTTCTTCCTCATTTGCAAGTCCACATGGCACAAGACTAATAAAGATAAGGAAAAATGCTTCAGAATGACAAGAAAATACATATTTAGAAACTTTTGAGGTCTAAAACAACTTTCGTTCATCTTACCAATAGTTATTTGATTGCCACGAGTTATGTCATAGTAGAGAACACCCAAAAAGTAAAAACCTGGGCCATAACCCTGGCACTTGTACACTATCAGGATAACAGAGATTATTACATAAAAACTATAGCAGACACTTAATTTGGATAAGTTAAGTGATAGTAGAGAACACCCGCAAAGTAAAAACCTGGGGCATCGCCCTTGACTTGTACATTAGCACTATCAAGATAACAGAGATGGACTACCTGGATATCATTTTCGTTTGAGACACTCAGAATGTATCCTTGGTTGTGTAGGAACTGTCCAAAAAAATGTATCAAATGTCATCAGAGATATAGATTCTAAGCAGCACAAGCAACATAAGAACAACAACAACGATAGCTATTTCAGCCATAAGTTTTAAACCATATGAAGACCTCTAGACTTTTGAAAGGTAACTGCTTAGTGGATATGAAAAGCACTTCAATATTGTGACCACCAATCACTTTTATTCTCCCATCCCTGCAACATCAAGCAACAAGGTGATATACCCAATAACAAAAGGCAATACAAGAGTAGCCAAATCTGAAAATACAAAAACCACATACTACTATGAAGATGCATATAAATTAAGTGATCTTCACTCTTATGTGGATTTCCAAAAATGAATATGATGGGGAACATAAATAATCATTTGAACTTACAATGTTCCAATGGCTAAGAGGCGCTGGAAAGGATCAAAAGCCAAGACTGATGCAGTTGACGGGATGCCATAATGGAGGGATATGAGTGGATCCAAATCTATTGAGGGCATAGGTCCCTGTTGTACATTATGCTGAATTAAAAAATGTAGATAGTATAATAAAGCACTTAGTGAAAAAAAAGTTAGTGCACGTTAAAAGAAAACAAATATGCAACATTAATAGCAGATAGATCAAGGCAGTTACTATGCTTTTATTTCCATTTTGAACACTGACAAAGAAAAAAAGTAGATGCAATTTTGAATTATCCAGATTCAAAATTACTTGTTTGACAGCTCGAGAATGGCTACTGCTTTTTCCCCGTGGGTAGCAAGAGCATGTTTTCTAGAATTCCTGAAGAGGATGTTTCATTTTCCGTGCTAACATGCTAGCAGATTCTCCAATTTCTAAAATGCAAAACAAAAAAAGTAGAAAATAAATTGTCCGTCATGTAAGTTGATCCTGAGAACAGCGAATCCTGTGGATCATTATGACCAAATACACTACCTTCCTTGATTGTCAACAACTGCATGGTTCATTTGAAGAGGCCCTTACACAACACAATCTATCCAACAACTAACTGGTGTAACTCCTTACAAGAGATTCAGGGTAAGTGAGGGAATTATAGAGTGAAACGGGAGTGAGCTAGACAAAATGAGAGAAGAGAGAGGCTCAAAACTAAGAACTATAACTTTCTTCTACTGTCTGTACAGAATTCACGGGGCCCCTTTATATAGTTTTAGGCTTTCCTTCAGCAAAAAATTCTCAACCTAGGAAACTTATTAGATATAAGCATATATTAAAGCTAGGAAACTTAAGGCTAATAAAACATGCTTAAAATAGGATTGACTGAAGTACTAAAGTCCTCAATTAAATAGAGGTCTCAAGGTCTTAAATTAAGCAGCTGATGTCTGCAAGTCATAACATCCCACCACGCTCCACTTATGCTTTTCCCTCAAGGCAACCAATCTAGAATGATTGCCTCTGCCACACATCATCCTTGTGGTGATCCTCAGTTCTTGGAATGCAACTGTCAATACGCTCAGCATAATAGCGGAAAGAAACACTTGAAATGAGCCATAGCATCGCTTCAACATACTGTAAGTGGGCCTGCTTGAAGGACTTGGAAATGATCTAGCAAGGAAAAAAACTAGGCCCACATAGAATAGGTCTCCACCAACACTAGTGAGATGTTTCAATAAATATCTTTGTAAAGCGTGAAAGAATGGACCTATAGATAGCCAGAAGAAGCAGGAGTCAGCCTAACCAGGGGCAGAGGTCTAAAGGACAGACCGAAATGGACCTAATAAAACTGTAGGGACCCAGGTCAGCCAAAGCACAAGTAGCTCAACACAGTGAGGAAAAGGGACAGAAGCCTGTTTGAAAGCAAGCATATATCTGAAGGGACCCGCCTTAGACCCACAGAAAGAAAGTAGAACTGATCTGAGCATCGGAGGCCTGAAACATTAGCTGGGTCTGGGCATACCCACATTAGTCCAGACAAAAAAGGTCATTTTGGAACTGGTGCAGCTTCTCCATCCTGGCTGTTGCCCTACTAGCTGAGTACACAGTGCCGCCATGAGAAATTCTGGCAAGGGAACAGCCATCGGAAAGTGCTCCTCCCACCAAAAACTACCACTGGGATCGTTTAGAAACGACTCCAATGGAAGGAACTGGCAGCAAGGTCCACAGCGTCTGCTTCTTCACCGCAATGACAGATGAAGCAACAAAAAGCTGTAAGGAACGGAGAAAAGCTGCAGGAGAAAACAAACTCAGTGGTTGACTTTTGCTGGTGAAGAAGCCACAACCACTGTCGGTGACAAAGATGGGCCTGCAGACAAGCTCAGGGCACGGGCCTTCCAACTTGGAACTCCATCAAAAGTCCGTCAGACCTGGGCTGCTGCAAGGCGACACAACTACTTCAATGTCCAACGACTGTGGTGGAAAAGGGGCTGGGGAAGGTGGAAGAACCAGAGGTGGTGGGGATGGAGGCACATGGAGGGTGGCTTGTTCCACGGAAATGCACAGTTGCCAACCGCCAATAAACCTGGAAGGTGAGGACTGGTATGCTGATCGTCTGTGGTCTTATGAGGCAGTGCCAGACTAAATTCTATGACAGGGTTACTGGTTGTGCTCCGCTGATTTTTGCCGACAGTGCTTTATCGTTGGGTTCAATAGCTTTCATAGAAAGAAGGTCAATCTGAGCCATGCAAACTGCATTTCAATTTAGAGAGCTAAGCAGTGAAGGAGTTGTTCCAAACGTGTTGTCCCTGCTACTTGCGTCATCCAGAACTGATTGCGCTTCATCCGAAACTGAGCACTGCTGAAGATGATCCTCCATGGAATTCCTCAAGATTGAGTGGCAGCAAGGGAGGGTGAGAGGGGCACAAGAAATTGAAACCATCTCAGCAACCTAAATCCTTAGGGTTTGTTTGGATTGGGAGAAACAAAGAAAAAGAGAAAGAGAAAATGAATTCAGGTGATAGAAAAACTAGGAGAATTATGGGATTTTTTCACTGTTTGTGCCAACAGTTCTACTATAGAAAATTAAAATTGGAATCCACCATAATCACTGGAACAACATTACCCCTCCTATGCTAGTGTCAATGGCATGGCGGTAGCAGCAGTGGTGACAATAGTGGTGGTGATGGCAGTGGCAACGGTAGAAGTAGTGGTGTGGAGGCCACGATGGTGTCAATGGCAGTAGACACATTGGTGGTGGTAGTGGCAGTGGACTAGTTGTGGTGGCAAGGCATTGGCAGTAATGAAGTGGTAGTGGTGAGAGTAATAGCAATGGTAGTGGCAGCTGGTGGCAGCAGTAGTTGTGGTTGTGGTGGAGGCATCGACAAGGTCAAAAAATCAATGGCAACAAGATTGATGACTACTCGTCAGTTTGCAGAATTTCGGAGAAAATCTGCAGGTTGAGGGGTGGAAATTTTTGGTGCCAAATTTCCATCCCCTTTCTCCTGATTTCCACTCAGAGGATTTTTAAAAGATTCTTTTCCTTTCTTATGCTTTCCACTAAGTCAAATAGACCCTTAGGAAGACACAAGGCAAGTAGGGAATTATAGATTGAATGGGGAAAAATTGATGGAGAAAAGGGAGAGAGCTAGATAAACTGAGAGAAAAGAGAGAGGCTGAGAAGTAAGAACTATAACCTTTCAACTGAAAATCCCGAACACAATTCATGGGGCAGAAGCCCTTTATATAGTTTTAGGCTTTCCTTCTACAAATACTTCTCAAACGAGGAAACTTAATTGAAATAAGCATAGATTAAAGCTAGGGAGACTAATAAAACATGCTTAAAATAGGATTGACTAAAGTAGTAAAGTCCTATATCAAATTGAGGTCTGAAGATCCTAAGTTAAGTAGCTGATGTCTGCAAGTCATAACACCAACCCAAACTGTCTTATCTTTTTGAATAAAAGATGATTTCAGTTGACAAATGCTACATGGGTGTATGCGCTTGATTTATGGAACCAATGCAATCCAAACCCGACAAGCAACCTAACATTAGATGCCTAAAAGTGGAAGAAAAAAAGAAGAAGAAAGGAATCTTGTGCATCATAATGACCAAAAATAGATTAACCTGGTTGACCGTTGAAATCTGCATAATTTTTAGCCACAAATATTTTCATGTTAAAGGGGGAAAACCTAAGCAATGCTATCAAGGTCATATATAATAGGTTCATATCTGGTGCTCCGCCCTTATATACATAATGAACTGGAGACCACTAGCAGATAAAAACAATACCGCAAAGGACTTGAACAGATTCGTGGAGCCAGAAAAAAATCACGCCACACAAGAAGCAACCCAACCTAACGTTTCAGTCATCATATGCATACAAGGAGAGTAACAGCATTAAAAATGATTATCAAAGATAACTTTGCACATACCATCCGATGATCATAAGTCAAGATCATCAATGGCAAGCAATAAACAATACTCTAATTAAAGAGTATTGCTCTCCAAATCAACATTGCACCCAATACTAACAGCTCAATACTGCAATCAACGATAGAATGACACAAAAAAATCACAACCAGAACAAAAAGTTTAAACTTTTTCCCCGTTTCCGTGCACGTCTTAAAACCAATACCAAAAGAAATTTTTCTTGATCCCAATCAAAAAGGTGCCTAATTCATAAACAAATGAAAGGAAGCTCGATTGGCAATGAAATATGAACGAATACGAAAGAAAATTGATGGGCAGTAGAGACCTTGTTGTGGAAGAGGCGCTTGGCGAACATGGCGAACTGGGTCGTCTTCTTCCTCAACCTGCAGACCTCCTCTTCGCCCCCCAATGGCTACCCTCGATTTTCACAAGCTCCCAATCCAGAGTCGTGTGAGACTTGAAGGGTGACGCGCAATGCGGAGCCTACAGACGACGACAGCCTCTTTTGCCGGCCGGTATATCCGGCGGTCCCAATGGAGAGAGAGATAGAGGCAGCTCCAATGGAGAAGAAAGAGAGACGGGATTCGTACTGCGCTTGTTACGTTGAGTGGACCGGGCTTATCGTGGACCGGCTTTCTGCTACTCGAGTTTCTCCGCAATTACTCGATATATCGTAAAATCCGACCGTAATGTGTGGTTTTAAAAGTCAACCTTTTTTGGGTTAAAATTAAATTTATTATTTTTTAAATAATATCTAATTTACATAATTCGACCTGAATAAAGTTATAATTATAAATATATTTTTTATATTTAATAAAATTTAACCTAATTCGACCTTGATCGGTGAGATTTTGGGTTTATAAATATTAAAGTCGTAGTCATATTTACCTTAAAATAATAAAGTTTGACGAAACAAGGTGACATCCCCCGTTCACAATGTGCAAATTTTCCTAGAGGAGGGACATGGACATCAGTTGGCCCAACCCAATTGTGAATAGCCCAATTGAAATGCCATAATGGAGTCAGCTTATTGGGCCCAGTTTGTGTTTCCTGAGCTAGCCTGCTAGAAGTTTGGGCATTTGCTCTTTTGCCATCTGATTGGGAAAAAGAAAGAGAGAGAGAGAGAGAAACATATTTCGGTATGGATTCAGCTTGCTTGTGATTAGCTAAGGTTTCTCTGGAATAACAGTTGAACCTTTCTCTAGTTTTTCCTTGGGCAGAACTTATTTAAGCCCTTGTAGTTTGAGGCTATTTTGGTGTCACTCATGGCAGATTAAATGAGAAGAAATTGAAGACAGAAAATTAGCTCAATGGGGTCTTTTTGAGCTATTTGTTGTATAGGAAATTGTTGGTTTCAAAAGGAAAAAGGAAATCAATTATGAAAGAAGTTGCCCTAGCTTTTTCAGAGCTGGTTTATTCAATTATTAGGCCTCAGAATTCAAGCTGTACAAGCGGCTTGGGCAGCTCAAGTGTTCTAGAAACAGTTTCTCATTGAATTAAGCTAATGAGTGAGAAAAAAGGGAGAAAAGAAATATGAGCTGTTAAGGGAGATAGCTTGATGGAAGTTCTAACGAAAAAACGGAGCAGGCTTAAAGCGGCCCATTATATCAGAATAGATAGAGCTGGCCAGGCTCAAATTGGCTACAGTTTGTGTTGCCTGTGCTAGCAATGAGAGGAAAAGGCTACACCATGAATTCTGATTGCTGGTATCTAGCTTGAGTTCCTCTCCAATAAGAGTTTAATCTTTCTCAAGTTTCCTTTGTGATTGTTTTTTTGTATAGGCTGGAAATTTTAATGACCAGTTTCAAGTCCTTATAATCCATGTAGGTAGCAAATGGAGCGGGGGTTCAACTGGCGTGACTGGGTTTTCCAACGTTTTAGCCTTTCCCTCATTTCATGAATTAGATAAACTAAGCTTCCTACTGTACTCTTTATTAACTCAAGTGATTTTACTTAAAAAAAAAACGAACACTTTGATATAATTTCTCATAAGATAAGGCAAACGAGAAAAAAAGAAGGGAGATAAAATGAGTGAGATGTTAATTAGCGAGGTAGGAGAAGATAATTTAGATAAATACTTGACTTAATCTCATATTATATAATTTATTTATATTTTCTTTCTTTTTTAATAAAAATAGGTGTCACTAATCCCCTCGGATACGTACAAGGTCACCCGTCATACATACCAGGTAAATATGGATACCAAGTAAATCTCCAATGAGGTCTTGTATATAGAATTGCTTTTTTTCTTTTTCTTTGTGGACGTATATATAGCATGCACATGTCTCTACTTTTTTTTTAATTACTTGCATCAAAGGGAGACATTCTTATACTTAACCCTAACAAAAAGTAACGTAATTACCAGTCCGTTTGTTAATATTCCTATTATTAATAATTTTTACTAATATTCCTAATTATTATTAATAAAACTAATTAACCAAGACACCTCTTAGCATTTTTATTTATTTTCCCTCTCAAAGCAAAGCAGTCAAATTTCTTTGGGGGGGACAAGAAAAGCGACAAAGGAGGACATGATAGAGCTAGAAAGAGTGTTTTACTACTTATATCTCCTACATTGATATCATGTTCCTCTTTTAGAGCTCTTTTACAAATATATGAATGGTGTAAATAGCTCTACAAATGCATGAATGGGATGGAATTGGTAAATAGAAAGATTGTACAACATCTACGTTTCTTCACCACTCACAAAAAACTTCAATGAGGACAATCGCTTCTGTTTTTTGTTTTTTTAGCATAGCACGTGCATGTCTGTACTTTTTTCTTGGAATTGCTTAGCTTCTGGGAGGCATCTTCGTACTACTTCCCTAACCGAAAGTTATGTAGTTAAGGCCATTTAATACTTGTACCATTTAGGGGTCGTTTGGGTAGTGAATTAATTCAGTAGCGATTCAATTCAGTAAATTCACCGCTGATTATGAATTACGTTTGGCTATAAAATTTGTTAAAATAAATTCAGATGTCACGTCAAACCCAGTCTTAAAACTTTAAACACCTCTAATTCTCTCTCTCTCAAACTCGGATATGCACGTTTTTGGTACCATTACACTTCTAAATTCAAGCTCTATCAAACAAGATCCCACAAGGGTAGGTAATTTTGAACTTTTAAAGTGGGCCCTACCTATATGACACATTTTTCAAAGCTCAAATCGATATGAACGATAACCATTAAAAAATAATAGAATCTATAATTTTCAAAATGGTGATCAGGAGACTGAATCGACTGAATCACTCAGTGATTCAGGCTTGATTCAGGCTAAAACGGCCTGAATTTAACTACAGTGCTGAATTTTTAATTCAGCGCAGCTTCAGTACACAAACAGGATTCTAATAATTCAGTGTTAAATTGACACTGAATCGGCTGAATTTTCTTACGATTCAGTACCCAAACAGCCCCTTAAGCTCGACATTCACCCACACACAGGTAGGAATAGGGAGAGACCCTTGAATCCGCAAAGGGAATACTCCAATCCACAAGAAAAAAAAGGTTATGGTGCAAAGCCATACTAGAACATCATTTTCATTCATCTAATTTGAATTTACAAATCTTGATATCCAACTTATATAGAGTCATAGACTACACAAGATCCTGAACGAAGTAAACTAGGAATCGTAACATTTATTTGCCAAATTCCTTGAACTTGTCTTGCCTTTTCATACCCTATTCCCCAATATTATTTGATCTGCTCTTTCAGACGTAACACTCTAGCGTTTGTGCCGTTGGCACTGAATTCCTTTGTTTGTGCCTTTGTGGTATAAGAGTGGTGTGGAATACATGTGAGATCTGTGTTGTACATGTCATTTCCATCAAAAGCATGAATTTTGCAAGCGCGGGAGAATGATGGAATTAGAAGAGGGATTTTTTCATTGTGAAAATGTTTTCGATTGCATGACCGGTTTGGAGGACATGTGGAGGGGGTTCGATTCAGTTCCTAAGTTTTTCTCTCACAGTTAAACCAGGTAATGTGGCAGCCTCCCATTGTTGGTCACCTAGCTTTGGTCACGAAAACAGACTTGACAAGTCCTTTCATTATCGCCCTTTATCCGTTCTTTTATTGGGACAAAGCCATGGTGACAATGAAAACAAACATGCGGACAAAGCACCATACGTACATGAAGAAACAAGTGTCTCTCAAATCATTTTGGGTGATTTACACATTATTTGGACTGAAATGGGGTATTTTCTATTCATTTGATTTTTTTCAAAATATTCCATATTGCATGCTTTTACCTTATTTTCAAACAAAACTACCATTCTATTTATTTGTAATGCCACCAAAAGTCCTCCCCTCAACAATAAGGCCCATCCTCCACTCCTGCGTCACATAGATCCACCTCTCCCTCTCCCATTTACGCTGTCAGTGTGTCCCTTTCCGCCTCCTACCACTAGGCCTCACTACCTCACTCACCTCATCCCATATCTGCCCACTCTCATTGTCCCAGATCCTCTCTTCTACCTTCCCAGCACCCACATTGCCCACCTCATCATCAGATGCAGCTTGGCCAAGGCCCCAACTCCTAGATTTGAGCTAGCACCTCCCTTTCCTCCTCTTATTGCCTGATCGCACTACCTCCCTCTCCTTGTCACAGACCTGCCTCCCTCTCCTCATCCTAGATCCTCTCTTCCACCTTCTCAACACCCCCACCGCCTGCCTCACCATCGTCTACCGCTCGGCCAAAGCCCCGACTCCCGGAATTGAGTAGTCGTCCCCAACTAAAATGTCGTCCAACACATCCCTATCTGACCAGCTCAAGCCCCTCTCACTCAGCAATATTGCTAAAATATTTTAGCAACATTGTTGTAACATTTCATAAATATCGCTACACCATTTCAACAATATTGTCGAAGGTTGCCAACAATATTAATCCATGTGAAATTTATTACTCTAGCAAAAGTAATTTAAATTTAGCAATAATTTCAACTTGGATTATTTGAAAAATGATTTAGAATTTTGAATATAGTTGTTGAATCAAACTTTAACAATATTGCTAGAACATTTCAACTTTTGACAACATTGTTGTCACATTTCAACAATGTTGTTAAAGCTTGCCAACAATATTAATCCACATGAATTTTCCTACTCGAGTAGAAGTAATTTAAATTCAACAATAATTTCAACTTAGATTATTTGAAAAGTAAATTAGAATTTTGAATATGGTTGTTGAATCAAACTTCAACAACATTGTTGAAATGTATTAACAATATTGTTGTCATAGTTGAAGCTTGCCATCAATATTAACCCTCGTGAATTCCTTAGTGTGGCAAAAATAATTTAATTTTATAAATTATTTCAACTTTGAATATATGAAAATTGAATATAGTTGTTGAATCAAGTGTCAACAATACTGCCGTTTCAGAAATATTATTCAATCATTTATGTAATATCATTTATAGCAATATTGCTAAAGCTTCCCAAATGA
The DNA here is from genome assembly GCA_035235625.1 of Saururus chinensis. Classification (NCBI taxonomy): domain Eukaryota; kingdom Viridiplantae; phylum Streptophyta; class Magnoliopsida; order Piperales; family Saururaceae; genus Saururus; species Saururus chinensis. The sequence continues at coordinate 37,872,037 of CP141142.1, forward strand.
TTAAGGAATTATTTAAATTTAGAAATAATTTCAAGTTGGAATATTTGATATATGATTCAAAAATATAAATATAGTTATTGAATCAAGCTTCATCAATATTGTTGTAACTTTGTAACAATATTGCTAAAACAATTTAGCAACATTGCATAAAAACTTTACCAATTCTTAAATCTGAAGCATGTCCCTATAACAATTATCATTCATCCTAACTTTATAAATTGATAGATGAGTCATTCATACTTCCACACCAATAATGCATACATAAAAATTAACGGATATGTGTTAATATAGTTACACAGTTTTGTTATGTGCAAAAATACAACTTCAATCACTTCAAGTAAGTGAACACATGCCACCAAAGCTAGGTAAATAAATGAGAATATACTAAGTCAGACTCATAACCACCTCGAGATCCTTGTCATTGGTTAGCTCATATAGTATCAACACATATTCCTCGTTGGGCAATTGGAATTTTACTACAACCTCCACTCCCCTTGCTCATAGCCAAATCTTTTTGGCACTTGGTCCAAAAAAGTTTGACCAATTAATCATCCTATCAACCTTCATTAGTTTCATTTTCCCTCCAATATTCTTTCTTCCGTTGGAGTTGAATACGCCATATCGTAATGTAGACTAATTGACACAATCTCCTTGTCGGTCATTTCTATCAACAAAACAATTCACTTAATACAACAACCAGATTGAATTTATACATCAATATCATTCAAATAATATATATATATATATATATATATATATATATATATATTTATTATTTGAATCAATACAATAATACCATTAAAATACTATAGCAATAAATTAATTACTAAATCAAAATTTTGCAATAATGCCGAAATGTTTTAGCATTATTAAAGTCTGACAATAGTAATCAACTTGGAATTTCTTTATGTTAAAACAATACAATAATATTGTTGAAACAATACCATAATAAATATTGTTGAAACAATACTAAAAACAATACAACAATATTGTTAAATTGTTACAACAATATCATTTACTCCAAAAAAATACGATACCTCTTTCTTCTCCACAACCTAGTAGGTAAAACTAGCCCAAATGTGATTGGATCAAGTTTTGGGCCTTGCTCAAGATTTTTTTGGTTGAATAACACCTTGTGCCTTGTCAAATGTTGGTGCATCACACCTTCCTAGGTTGTGGAGGCTAAAATTTCTCACAGCAGGATAGAAGAGGAGGAAACTCCAAGAAAACTCTTAAATTTTGACTATTTAGTGTTTGCTCTTTGCTCAAGCTTCTTCTAGGTTGGGCCTCAGTCCCATGATGACGTGCCACAAGTTTCTCAGGTTGTGGAGGAGGTAGCACTTCTAAAGAGGTGGGGAGATGGTTGACGAATGAGAGAGCTTAGAGTGCTCAGGTTGGGAGATCCATCCTTTGAGGCATTGGGTGCTCAAGTTGTTGGACGTAGTAGAAGCATGGAAGACCGTATCAACTGATACGAGTGTGTATTGGCCTGTATCATTCAATACATACCCATATCGACTGAGATCAATACGGTATAGGGGTAGTACAACCCCTACAGGAAAAGTCTATATGTATCAGTCGTATCATATCGATATGTTTGATATGTATGAATACTCAATTAATTTATTATTTTAAAAAAATTCTTTTAAAAAAATTAATTTTTTTCTAAAAAGAAAAACATAATTCAAACCCAACCTCTTCGAAAGTTTAAAGATGAAAATGTTTTTGTTAGATTAAAAATAATTTTTTTAATTCATATGAGATCAATATGGCTAGGTCCATATAGTTTACATAATTATTTTTTCTAAATATAGTGCTCTACAATTATGCATTTACTTACACATCTAACTTAGGGGTTTCTCCATAATATTTTTATGACTCATATTAAGTATCTCATTTGGTTCTAAAATGAACTAAGTTTAGAGCACTGAATATGAGATGGTGGGAGTTTCAAAATGAACTAATTTTAGAGCAACCATATCAGTCGATACGGCCTTCTAAGGTTTTATTGTCATGCCCCGACGCCCACCTGACCCGAGCAGAACCCGGTTAGGGGCTGGTTGAGGCACACAGGGGTGATGAAATTGCATTGTGAAAGTCTTAACCCCTTTAGCAGGTGGATAACTAACACGGAGCCACACACCTTTAGTCCTTTGAAGAAGAGAAATAAGGTAAAATAAAAGAGAATAACATCTTTGAAATAAATCATCGCACTTAACCCACATACGTCACACCCTGAGCCAACACGTGGCTCGGAATCAGAAAATCTTAGACAAGTCTAAAAGCATTAGATACACACGAGTCTAAAATATAATCATCTACACAAAGTGTTCTATGATCATAATAACATAAATTAGAAGATAAAATAACATTCGGAAGCATCCATGCCTACTCCCATGCATGTCTTGGTCGTCCCTATAAAGGAAATCTTGATCAACTGCATGTTGTACCATGCAACCCCAAAACAAAACACAGAAAGAGGGGTGAGTAAAACTCAGTAAGGTTTGAAATACAATAACATTAATCAGAAGATAACCATGACACATCAACATGGTAATTCAGATCCAAATTTCACATAATATCACCATTTTTTATTAAATCTCTTACTATGCCCCTATTAATTTATACGTAATCATCCTGCATATCAGTATCTCATACATACTAATCGTGGCATGCATAATCACATTATAGCATAATATCCATCCTGCATACAAGTGATTCTCACACAATCACATCCATAATCATGCATATCAAGTCATTCTCCTTCATAACATTCAACCTACATAACACGTGTATTCAACACGTAATCACATAATGCATATTCATATCAACCATCCATAGATCATTCATCCTGCACGATAAGAGCCTCAATCACACGATATTAAATCATGCATAATAAATCATATTCGCATGTGTCACATAAACTCAATTATCCCTACACAACTTGTGTAACTTGGGCATAATATTATCTCACACACATGCATCATCAATAAATGGTGAATGTCTCTATCATGGAGAAAAATATAATCATGTCATAAAGGCTGGACATAGTCTGATTTCCATGAAGGAAACATAAAGTGTTCGGGGTAGTCAACCCCTAAGTCTACTTGCCCTGGACAATTCTGGCTAAGGATGTCCAAATCTCATACAGAGAACCTAGAGTCGATATATTCACCCTGGACATCTCCTGCAGTGGGAAGAGTCTGAATTCCCACACAGGGGACCTAGAACACGTGGTAGCCGGTGCACAAAGGCATACCACTTTGGATTCTCAGGGCCCAGATGACTATCTCAAGAAATCTCAACCGCAAGACGAGGACACAACACGTCTCCATTCAACTCAACATCAACTCATATTGACTCAACCCAGGGAGTATCCATGTTCCACACAGGAACTCAAATCAAAAGCATTCCTTTCAGACCAACCAATTTCTGATAATCCAATGATCGATTAATCTAACATGCAATCTCACATCATTGCATCCAATCGATCAACCATGGTTAAATCTCGATAAAGTCTCAATCGAAAATCCGTTACATGATGCATGCAATATGGTACATACGTAGGTAAAGCATACATGGAACCTAATTCATGACACATGCTCCCATCAGCCCTTTATGCATCATTTATAATCATAATACTAAGCATCATCATAATCATCCCCCACACACGTGTGTGTACATGATAGAAACATTTAATTCTAAGCATATGGACATGCCTTGTAAATAATTCATCATCATACCACACATGCTCTTTAATATCTAATCATGGTTCCTAACTGAAATTATGAGTGAAAACCATTGGGGTGTAACCTCATGCTAAACCTATGCAATCATATTCACACCACACTTGAATCTAGCCATGACACCATTAATCACCTATAACTTAATTACATTATATGAAGACATACCAATTCATTCTCATGTTATAATCTTGTTGGAATCATGCTTAAAAAATAAAGAATCATTCAATCATAGATTCAAGATAAGTAACCCTAACATGTATAGCCAACAACATGCAATCTCACATAATACTTAAATATTTTTCATAATTTCTAACATTAATAACATACTCTTCCAGTAGCTCATTCTAACTCAAATTACTTAGCATGAACATAAGAAATGATACTTAAGCATAAAAATAGGAAAATGAGCCAAAATACACAAAACAGTTGAATCTACTATGTTGGCATTTGAATGACCTGCAAGGCCGTTCGAACGACTGGCCATTTGATCGGATTGCATGGCCGTTCAATCGCCATAACGGCAGTTCCTGGTTTGTCTTCCCCACTTTGAAATCAAAACCGAAACTTCACATACAAATCTTAAACTACCAAATCACACTCCCAAACATCATAATAATCCAATCCATGCTTAGAGAGCATCAAATCTAGCCATTACTAATAAAAAACCCTAAGAAATCTTATCAAAGATTACTCATTTCTCAAATCACTATTAAAACTCTTAGTCATGGAACCCATTTCAAAACCCTATCAAAACTTAAATCCGAATCACAACAACATTTGAGACCAAAGCACATACCTTCAGCAAGCTTTCTCACTCGAAATGGCTCTTCAAGCACCTTCAAAACCTACCAAAAACATGATTTTTATCAAAACCTACCCAAAACTTGATTTTTATCAACGCCTTCACAAAACCGATTTTAAAACATCTAAATCCTTCAACAACAAGTAGATCTAGGGTTCAAAAGACTTAAAAATGAAGTTTCCATCATTAGGTTTTAAAATAGAAACCCAAATAAGTAATTTTTGAGTAAAAATTGAAATTAATCCAAAGCATAGGAAGATATTTGAAAGATTTAAATAAAACTCTAATAGATTAATGAAACATTAAGCAAATTCATACCTTAATCTTGTTTCTCTTTTAGGAAAATGAGGATTAGGCTCCTAAGCTCCAGGTCTTAGCCTTTTCCCAATGAAAAAGTGTCTAGGTCATTCATTTTATATTAAAAGGTGAGGTAAACCTAATTAATTAGTGAGGTACAAATAATATTTTACACTAAAAATGATAAATCTTGCTTATTTAAACCCAAATTGAAGTCTAAAAATTTTAAAATAATTATTTTATATCTTAAGTTGATGTTATGGCCACTTGGGACTAATAACCCAAATTTCGCATGTGGGGCCGATGGTGGGTCCCGCCCCCTAACTTTTCGGAAAAAAGAGTGAATAAAACCTTTGTTAACCACTTTAATTTCTAAAATAGTCAAAATCGATTAGAATTAACATTAAACCACAAATAAACAATTAAATAACATAAAATAAACCGGTTCAAGTTTAGGGTTCTTACATCTACTATGCTTAAAAAAAATATTATAATGATATATTATTAGTTATAACATTTTTTTATGTGTATCAAAGGGTTCACGCATGTCTTGACGCATACCAAGCATATCATTGGCACGTACCTATATCTATGGTTAACGATACCATCATCCCTATTGATACAACCTTCCATGAGTACAAGGGAAAGAGGAAGAATGAGGCTTTTTACAAAAAGAAGATAAATTACTTAGGAAGGGTCTTTACATAGGTAATGCATAATATTTTGAAAATTTTCAGGTGAGTAGAAGATACCTCATCTCTGTCTAGGTAATGTGTAAATCGCCCAATCATTTTTCATATGGATGTCTTTGCTAGGCTCCATGACTATGCTCATTGGGGTTTGTAATATGGTACATAGATGTCACACCCCAGCGATGCCCGACCTGAGCCACGGGCAATTAACAGAATTACAGAGTACGCACAATCCTTTGAGCAAGAGTAAATAAGAAGGAAAGAAAGAGTGTTGCTTATCACAAAGTAAACAACTAATCTCAAACCCACATGCTTAGTTAACTAAAGCCCACACCGGCTCAAAATAAGTCATAAGCATCACAACTGTAAAATGTAACATAAATCCAAAACAAAGAACCCTACACAAAGGTTCTAAACATAAAGTATAAGCCAAGGAAAATAAGTCACACAAAGATCCCCACGATCACATCCAAGTCATCTCCGACCTTTCCTCAAAGAGGAGATCCTGTCCGTCTGCGTGTCGCACCACGCAGCCCCAAAACAAAACACAAGAAAGAGGGGTGAGTTTAACAAACTCAACAATGGTTTTTAAATATCACTATCAACATCAAAAATACGATAACATAGCAATATAATCATTCAGATCAAAGATTAGCAATGTGCATCATTTTTTGATCATACATACACATAACCTAAAACCTGCATCATAGTGTATAATCCACCTAGTGCCATTAACATCATATCAATCTGCATGGAATGTATTTCTAACATATATATATATATCAATCATGCTTCAACAACCATATCAATCCTACATGAGATGTATCTCTAACATGCATATTCAATCATGCGTCACATCATATCAATCTGCATAAGATGTATCTCTAACATACATATCAGTCATGTTTCAACATCATATAATGCACACCTCCATCAAGGAGTAATCACAAATAGCGTCATGAAGACGAGAACACAGACAAGGCCATGTAGGCGTGTCGTGCAAGGAGTAATCACAAATAGCGTCACAAAGACGGGAACACCGACAAGGCCATGTAGGCATGTCATGATCCAAATTCTACACAAGAATTTAAGAAGATCGGGGTAGTCAATCCCTAATTGCTGCTCACCCTAGACGATCCTAGCCAAGGATGTCACATTCTCACGAAGAGAACCTAGAGCATGTGTGTTCGCCCAGGGACATCTCCTGCGGAGGGGAGAGCCTGAGTTCCCACGTAGGAAACCCGCGAACACATGGTAGCTGGTGCAAAGAGCATACCATACTGGATTCTCAAGGTCCAGGTTCGACTATCTCAATAAATAAATCTCAACCGCATTAACAATTCAGAACAACCAAACTTGACTCGACTCAACCCGGGGAGCGCACATGTTCCACAAAGGAACTCAAATCAAAGCATGTCCTTTCGGACCAATCAAGTTTCGATTAAGCCAAACGACCGATTAAACCAGCACGTAATTTCACCACATTGCATCCAATCGATCAAATTCGATTAATCTCGATAAAACCTCATTCACGAAGTCCAATCCATGATGCATGATGTCATGATGTTAAACCAAACATAACCCATGAATTCCCTTTAACTAAACTCAACCCGACACGGAGTGTGCACGTAAATGTACTTCTATGTCGACTCTAGTCCTCACGTCCCATACCATGAGTATTCATGATGCCATAGAAGCAAATTTAACTAAGCACTAGCGCAACGAACCTTAGAGCTATCCATCAACATAATACGTCCTATACCACAAGTGTCTAATGGTTTTTCCTCAGCTGTTCCACACAACTGGTCAATTGGAAATACATTTTCATGATGCATGCAGCATGGTACATATGTGGGCAAGACATACACGAATCCTAATCTATGATAAGTGCTCTCATCAGCCCCTAATGCATCATCCATAATCATAATATCAAGCTTCTACATCATCATTAAACCCCACATGTGTGTGTGTAACTAGTAGAAGTACTTCACTCAATGCATTCCAACATGCTTGAAATTAAACTCACTACCACACTGCACATGTGAACTTCCATCTAATCATGAATTCCAGTGGAAATAATAGGAGAAGAATAATTGAAAACATAACTCAAATCAAAACTCAACCACAAAGGCTAAACACATATAAGATCATTCATTTCATCCTTGAGTCATGGCATTCATCAACATCCACACATCAACTAACCACATTCTATCATGCCAAGTCAGTCCATTAATGGGTTGTAGTCCTACTGAAAATATGCTTAGCCGTAGAGAATCAACCATTCACAATTTCAAGATGACAATTCCAACATCAAGCCACAAAACATAAGTCATTCCACAAATCTCTAATCATACATCTCAACTTCGTAACCTCAATAGCATACCTTTCCAGTAGCATAATATAGCTTAAAACACTCCACATTCATATGAAATTGACAAGCTAAAGTGGAATCATCAAAATAAACATCATGCATTAGAACACAATTCTGCTGTGTAGCCGTTTGAACGCCCTTCAGGCCGTTCGATCGGCTAAACGGGAAAATTTGAAATTCACAGTTTGGCCGTTCGAACGCCTAGCAGGTCGTTCGATCGGCTGAACTGGAAAACTGCCGATCCAACAGTGTTGCCGTTCGAACGCCAAGAAGGGCCGTTCGAACGCCAATAAGGCAGAACAAACCATCTTCTTCCTTTCACAATTTCAAACCGAGACACCATTGATAACACTTAAAATCTACATCTAACACCCTAATCATCATCAAAAGTCCCTCATGACTTCCAGAATGTTAAACCATATCATAATAATACAAAACCCTAAGAAATAGGGATTAAAGGATTCCATTTTCTAATTATGCCATTAACACACCAAATCAAGCAACTCCATTCGAAATAAGCCAAAAATCAAGAGTTTTACCATGTATAAACTGAATTTTCAAAGGCCCATTACCTTAGCACTTGATTAAGCTCGGATTTGAGGGTCACCCTTCTTGAAAACCTTACAAACACATTGAGTTTGAATTAAACTCCATTAAAAATCGATTTACCAAAGAAATCCTTAATTAAAACTTAGATCTAGGGCTTGTTGAATATAAAAATCGAATTTTGAAAGCTAGGGTTTGTAGTAAAACACAAATCAGTAGTTTTTGATGTCCAAAAACAAATTGAAACAAAGGGGAAATGGTAGATTTAGAAGAGATTAAGAAGAAAGCTAGGGTTTAGTGCTTAATTAGAGTAGGCTTACCTTAAACGCCTTCTAATTCGGGCCTAATTGGGGATTAGGCCTGACCTTTCCTCCTTAGCCTATTCCCAAAAATAGAAATGGCTCAGGTTTGCCCTTTTATAGTAAGGGTTGGGGTATGTATGGGTTAGTTATGTGGTATAAATAGGAAAAGTAGGCTAAAAATGGGTATTTTACAAATTTGAGCACTAATTAAGTCTAGGAAAATTCTAAAATTTTTTGTATAACCTTAGGTAGATGTCTGGGTTCATTTGTCCCAAAAATTGAAAATTTAACGGTGGGGCCCACAGGGGTCTCGCCAAAACCCTAATTTTCGAAAAAATAGTAAAAATTCTGAAAAATCCCAAAAATTCACATTTGTTTTAAAATCACTTAAAATCACTAATCTTAAAGATGATTTTGATTAAAACTATCATAAACACATTTATTTATGAAACCGCCGAATAAATCAGAAAATGCGTTAATCTCACGATAACCGACAATTAAAGAAAACCAAAAACCGTTTTAAGATGAGGGATCTTACATCCTCCCCCCCTTAGGAATTTTGGTCCTCCACAATTCGCTAAAGGTCAACGCAGTTCTTCTTCTGACTCTACGCCGTTTGCAATTCCTCCCACGCTGCATGAGTGCACAACTCAAGCCAAAAATTGAAACATCACTCTAAACCACGTATGTAAGGACCCTCATCTTTAAACCGGTTTTGGTTTTCTTTAATTATTGGTTATCGTGAGATTTACGTGTTTTCTGATCTTATTCGGTGATTTCGTAAAATAAATAGTGTTTGTGATAGTTTTAACCAAAATTAACTTCAATATTAGTGGTTTTAAGTGATTTTAAACCAAATGTGAATTTTTGAGATTTTTCAGAATTTTTACTATTTTCCCAAAAATTAGGGTTTTGGCGGGACCCCTGTGGGCCCCACCGCTGAAAATTTTATTTTTGTGTCAAATGAACCTAGGCATATACTTAAGGTCACACAAAAATTTTCAGAATTTTATTAGGCTTAAATTGTGCTTAAATTTACAAAATACCCACTTTTAGCCTAGTTTTCATATTTACACCCCAAAACTTACCTATGCCTACCCCAACCCTTACTATAAAAGGGCAAACCAGAGCCATTTCCATTTTTGGGAATAGGCTAAGGAAGGAGGGCTGGCCTAATCCCCACTTAGGCCCGAATTAGAAGCCGATTAAGGTAAGTTTGCTCTAATTAAGCACTAATCTATGGCTTTTCTCTTAATTTCTTCCAAATCTACCATTTTTCCCTTCATTCAATTCGTTTTTGACCATCAAAAGCTACTGATTTGTGTTTTACTACAAACCCTAACATTCAAAATTCGATTTTTACTACCAACAAGCCCTAGATCTAAGATTTAATTGGGGATTCCTTGGGTAAATCGATTTCTATTAGAGTTTAATTCAAACTCATTGTGTTTTCAAGGATTTCAAGAAGGGTGACTCTTTAATCCGAGCTTAATCAAGTGCTGAGGTAATGGGTCTTCGAAATCTCTGTTTATCCATGGTAAAACTCTTCATTTTTGGCTTATTTCGAAATGGTTTGCTTGATTTAGTGTGTTAATGGTAAGATTGAAAAATGGAATTATTTAATCCCGATTTCTTAGGGTTTTGCATTATTATGGTTTGGTTTGATATTCTGGAAGTCAAGGAGGACTTTTGATGATGATTAGGGTGTTAGATGTGGATTTGAAGTATTATCTATGATGTTTCGGTTTGATTTTGCGAAAGGAAGAAGATGACTATTCTGCCGTGTTGGCGATCGATCGGCCTTGCAGGGCGATCGATCGGTTGAACTATAAATTTCAAATTTTTGCGTGTAACCGATCGAACGACCTGAAGGGCGATCGATCGGCTACACAGAAAATTGTATGTTGTGTGTATGATGTCTATTTTGATGATTCCACTTTAGCTTGCCAATGTTATATGAATGTGGAGTGTTTTCGGCTATGTTAGGCTACTGGAAATGCATGCTATTGAGTTTATGGAGTTGAGACATATGCTTAGGGATGGTGGAATGACTTATGTTTTGTGGCATGATGTTGGAATCGTTATCTTGAAATTATGAATGGTTGTTTCTCTTTGGTTAAGCATATATTTTCAGTAGGACTACAATCACTGTGTGGACTGATTTGTCATGATAGATTGTGGTTAGTGGTGTGTGAATGTTGGTGAATGTCATGACTCAATGATGAAATGAGTGATGTTATATGTGTTTAGCCTTTGTGGTTGAGTTTTGAATTTAGCTATGATTTCAACGATTCTTCTACTATGATTTACGCTGGAATTCATGTTTAGATAGAAATTCACATGTGTAGTGTGGTAGTGAGTTGATTTTCAAGCATGTTGATATGCATTATGTGAAAGGCTTCTACTAGTTACACACACACACATGTGGGGGGTTAAATGATGATGTTGAAGCTTGACATTGTGAGTAGGAATGATGCATTAGGGGCTGATGAGCGCACTTATCATGGATTAGGATTCATGTATGCTTTGCCCACGCATGTACCATGCTGCACGCATCATGAAAATGGATTTCCAATTGAGGCTTCATCGTGATTAATCGAATTTGACCGATTGGATGCAATGTGATGGAATTGTGTGCCGGATTGATCAGTCGTGGATTAATCGCAAGTTGATTGGTCCGAAAGGACATATTTTGATTTGAAGTTCCTGTGTGGAACGATTTGAAGTTCCTGTGTGGAACGATTTGAAGTTCCTGTGTGGAACGAGTGCACTCCCTTGGTTGAGTCTTGTTTAATGGAATGATGTGGGGACGAGTTGTGTACTTGTCTTGCGGATATGTGAGAATATTATTATGTGTGTCATCTGGACCCTGAGAATCCAGTGTGGTATGCCGTGTGCACCCCGCTACCACGTGTTCTAGGGTTCTCTGTGTGAGAACTCGGGCTCTTCCCTCCGCAGGAGATGTCCCTGGGCGAACACCCCTGCTCTAGATTCTCTGTGTGAGAATGGGACATCCTTGGCCAGGATCGTCCAGGGCGAGCAGTATTAGGGATTGACAACCCCGATCTTTCTCGAATTCTTGTGTAGAAATTTTGGACCATGACACGCCTTCTTGGCCTTGTCTATGCTCCCATCTGTGTGATATTATTGTGTGGTTACTCCTTGATGGAGTTTGATTTGATACTATGCATGTGGAATATGCATGCTAGAGATACATCCATGCATGTTGATTTTGATGTTATGCATGTGGGAATATGTATGTTAGAGATACATCCATGCGGGATTGGTTATGATGTGAATGCATGTGGGAATATGTATGCTAGAGATACATCCATGCATGTTGATTTTGATGTTATGCATGTGGGAATTTGTATGTTAGAGATACATCCATGCGGGATTGGTTATGATGTGAATGCATGTGGGAATATGTATGTTAGAGATACATCCATGCAGATTGAATTATGCATTATGATGCCGTGTTGGGTGATATGAATGTGTGATCAGAAAGTGATGCACTATATAAATCTTTGATCTGAACGATCTCATTTCTAAGCTATCGTATTTTCTACGTTGACAGTGATATTAAAACCATTGCTGAGTGTTAAAACTCACCCCTCTTTTGTGTTTTGATTTGGGGCTGCGTGGTGCGACACGCAGACGGACAGGATTGACTCTTTGAGGAAAGGTCAGAGGTAGCTTGGGTGTGATGATGGAGATCGTTGCGTGACTTACCTGCGTTTGTTTCATGCTTTATGTTCGAACCTTTGTGTAGGGTTCTTGTCTTGGATTCATGTCGTATTTTGCAGTTGTGATGCTTATGACTTATATTGAGCTGGTGTGGGCTTTACTTAACTAAGTTTGTGGGTTTGAGATTGTTGTTTACTTTGTGATAAGTAACACATTTTCTCCCTTTTTATTTACTCTTGCTCAAAGGATTGTGCGCACTCCGTGTTGCTGTTAATCGCCCGTGGTTAGGGTTAAGTCTTCTACTAGATCATTTCTCAATTTTCACTTCGTCGCCCCTGCGCGCTTGACCGGCCCCTGGACCGGGTTCGGCTCGGGTCGGGCATCGCCGGGGCGTGACAACGTAACCACCACTCCCGGCAGGAAAGGTTAAACCGGAGCTGAAGTCAATCTCTTCTTCACCTCTTGTCCGAAATAAAATTGACAAGGCATAGATCTTACAATAGAGGCCAACACAACCTCTAGACACATCCTTTGCCTAGCGACGGATCTACCTTGTGGCTTAGGTGGCCAATTAACCACCCTTGCTCGTTTGGAAAAAAACAAACATATGTTTTGTTTAATTAAAAGTGAATAGAAAATTAATCCGAAGATTGGAAGAAGTAAGTTTCATTTATTACATAATTGAAAAAATGATAGTGGAGTTTTAAACCCAATTGATTCTCACTATAATGCGCAAAAATGCTAAAGCCAAATTGAAAACAAGGCTGCTCTCGTAAATATTCAAAGGAATCAGCTATCTTTATTTGAAACCATGATTGGATATTCTTCTCCTTCATAAAGTTTAGAACTAAGAAAAAAATGAAAGATTATAGGGCACTTTTTATGCATAAGCCTTAAACTTTAGGATTATTCAAAAAATAAATAAAAATACATACTCTTTGTGGTCATAAAAGGTTGGGCTTTTAGGGGCCATAGAAGAGTTATGCTCGGGCAGAGTTTGTGATATTTTCTTTCATATTTTTGGAACATCAAGATTTCATTAGGAGGTTCATCTTTTATTGGTTCTCATATTTAACTTCATCTTTTACAGTGAATAATTCTAGCGTTGAGTTTGGTTTCATTTGTCAAATTTATATCTTTTGAGATATTATTAGGCCATGAATAAAAGAATACAAAGTGATCAACAATTATTAATTTAGACTATGCTTGCTCACTTCAACAAAACTAAAAATGAAGTGAAATTTGTTTGGTTTAAGCCCAAATCATTCTTGGCTGATTTGATCAATTGAAAGAAATTATATTTTTTAAAAAAGGTTGTACTAATTAAAATTAAAATAAAGTTAGTTTTAGGTTTTGTGTTTCTAGAGAGATAGGTTTTGCCTTTGCTCTAGAAAAGCATTTTTATTATTAGTGTTTCTTCTTTAAGGGTGAAATTTTAATGGGTTGGCATAAAAATTTAGGTAAGTGTTTGAAACTTTTAGGCTTGTTATATACAAAGTTGGAGTTTGCCTGGGGGGCCGACAAACCCATTTGGCCCATACCTAAGCATAAAAAAATATTTTTACCTATTTAGATAGTCTCGCATGAGCAGAAGAGAAGGTTGTGTATTTTAAAGAAGTTTTTGAAAATTCCAACCTTACATATCATCACAGCTGGTTATAAAGACAATGATTTTGTACCTTGTGGGGTCAATTGATGTAACCCACCTAAAAGTCATAAATTTTTCTATTAAAGAATTATTTTTATAATATATTTGTTTAAAAGACGAGAAAAACTGAAGCCTCTCTTTTAGGGAAATACTTTTAATGTTCCACTCTAAGAATAAATTAAGTTTAAAAAATACATAACACTAATAATACTAATATTAACATGCTAACGTACATAAATATATTCATCCTCAACCTCAAATATCAAAGATTCTTATACATTCTTTACCCTAACCTTATTGTGAGAGTGGGGTATAAAAACTCTTCCCTCCCTTAGGGTTCAGCTAATTAATGGCCTGAAAATAGACAAACGACAGGCTAGGGCCAAGGCGGAAAGCCCTATTTTCCTACTCCTTCCTCTAAAGGACGGTTGTGCGTTCCGTTGTCATTTTCAAAACATTTATGGTGCACTGTGCAGTGCGCCGTCCGTCGCGTACAACATCAGGACTCCTGCTGCTGCAGCCCATGAGGAAGAGGACGCACCTGGTGGTGCCTATTCACTGCTATTCTCTTCCTCTTTATTTTTGTTGGTAAAAAGGTGTTGTTGGGAGTTGGGACACAAGTCACACAACCACCATTCTCCGGCCAAAGCATGAAGGCATGCATCGGAACTCAGACGACATTCCACATTACTGCCCACCAGACTTTTTCCTTCTAAACGTTGAAGACGCAGTTATGTTGGATACGTAGCATATCCACACGCCTATCGGACACTTCCCCCATATGAGTAATTGACCTAACTTCCCTGGTCCGTTGGACACATTTATATCATGGAGCTGCCCTCACTAAAGGCCACAGTGATTGGTAATTTTCGCATTAGCTTGGCACATAACTTTCAAGTATGGGATGAACTTACGGGCACATGTAGAACCGGTGATATGTGGGACCTACCATTTAAAACAACAGTGGCGATCGTCTTAAAACAATGCGTGTGGGCCATCCTATGAGAATATTTGGATGTCGGCTGATTTAGTGGGTGGATAGGAAGACATGATCAATTTTTTGAGCTAATTATTAAGGAACTAATGTTGGAGATATCTTCTTTACATAGTCATATGAGCTATTATTTTCTTAACAACGACAAGATTCTGATCTTGTAATTTAAATATGTGCATTGAATCGAGGTTGTTGGATCCTTACATTGATAGTCCAACTTTGGAGAATCTGATTGTCGCTATGAATGCAACTTTATTTCGTTGATGTTGGTTGGTGAGGGCTAATGGGCTGGTCCATACTTGCGAGTATACTTGCCAACTAATATGCATGAATCTCTTCAATAAGCAAGTTTTCATAAGTTAGTCATTGTTCTCCACCTGGTAAAAATGTAAAATGATCCACTAGACAGTTATCCTTCAGCGGGATTGGCAGCACTAGTATGTATTAGGACCCATTAACATGAGCCAAGCGATATGCACCCAGCTCGTCACCCACATGTCCTTAACTATTCACTTAGAATTATAGATGGTTAAACTTGTCTCATTTGGGTAATTGGATTGAAGTATGATCAATTTATATGAAGGTTTCTCAAACTAAATCTTTTTTTATTGCCTACCCATTTTTATAATTTATACAGAGTCTCAGTGTGCGTGTGTTAATATTTAGGTATGGATTGAGATCTAAATAATTTTTTAGTATTATTGTGGTTTTAGGCACAAAACCAAATGAGGCAGGGAAAGGGCATAAAGATCTTGCTAATCCTGTAAGCTCGTTAGAGAACCAAATAAGATGCTTCAAGACACAATCCATCAAACTTATCACCAGGGCTGTTAGTAGGTGACAAGTGTAACTGACTAAGAAACTTAGATTCATTCATATTAAAGAGATATTTATGCAACTTAATTCATGAAAGTTTATTATAATTATTTACACACAAGAATACAAATAGCTTGGCCTTCTTATTTCAATATTATATGATTATTAAGGACCATATGAAATAAAATCATATCTTGTCATCCTCTCCACATTAGGCCATAATTGGAAACGTGATAAGTATTTAGGTGGAGTTTCAAGAAGCACGCCAACAATGTGAGAGGATGGAATCAGTGGAACATGGTCAACACCTTTCTGAGTAGGCTTACCTCTTAAGGACAAGAAAACAGTCCAGGTCCATTTCTTCTAAAGGGAAAGCTTTACCTTTGTACGCAAGATTATTTGTAGCTAGATTTTATATATAAATAAATAAATACATTTATATGCACCCCAATGATCTTCTCATTACCCGTTTTACTCATGGGGATTATTGGGGTATATAGAGACACATTTTAAATAAATATATGCAAGTTAAAGGGAAAAAAATTTAGCTCATGTGTATAATTTCCAAGATTAGACGGAAGGCCTATCCTGAGCATAGGAAATTTGCATGTTGCGGGCATTTTACCTTTTTTTGGTTAGTTAAAAAAACATTTTTTTTCTAGGGTCACTCATGAGCTCCAACCATGTTTTGCTCATGACCTTAAGTGTTTTTTGGAATCCCTCTTACAATTGGAAGGGTTTTATATGCTTCATCTTCAATGTGAGCTGAGCGTAATGAATGCCGGAGAAGCGCCGGATTTCAAGATCGACTGTGCGCACATTAGTGCACGTTAATGTAAGTAATATTCGGCTCATTGTCAAAGTTAAGTAGAAAATGCTTCCCTCACAATCAATGACCGAAATGAAAGAAGAATCAAAGGAAAAAGTTTCCCTCTGGTACATTCTTTATTGGGAAACCCTCTCCAAAAGATTATCTTTTTTTTTCTTGTAGAAAAAAAATACTCCCTCCATCCTATGTATTAGTTATATTTTAAAAAATAATAATTTTTATTATACGGTAACCTACTTTTAAGATATGGGAAACTAAGCTTATGATACTCTTTTTTAAGTATTTAATTATTTAAATTGAACAAAATAAAATTATTATATTTTTTTACTAATTAAAACTATTACTTTAGGAAAGAGGAAATAAAAGTTATTGGTTATAAGGGAAGAAGCGTTGCACTTTTAAATAAACAAGAGTAAGTGGAAGGTGTTGGGAGAAAGATCGCCGTTTCCATCTCATAGAAAACTGACATGGCGACCTCAACTTGGCATGTGCTCAGTAACAAATTATACAATCCAAAGTTCAGCTCAAAGCTAGCTTTCCCTAAGCCTCAAGCTTGATTCCAATTTCCCGCCTTTTACAAAGGCTTCAATATGAGATACAAACGACCGTCAGCCTATATCCAAACCCTTGCATTTCCACGTAAGCCTTTGTTGCTACTATTGGAAACGAGGTGGATTATTGTTAGGTGGCCAAGCATTTTTTTTTTTTAAATTAAGGGTCCCTACAATTCCCAAATAAGACAAATAGGCATCATCCCTGCAAATTTTCAATGAGTCAATGGTGTTTTGTGAAAAGATTCAGAAAAAAATAATACTCCCTCTATATATCATGGAAAGATGTCTCGATTGTAAAATTAATCATTTTTGAGGAAGAGTGAGGCCATAACTAAAATATTATAAAAACATATTTCACCTATCCTATATTTATAGCTCTATTTGATTTTTTTAAAATAAATTAATTTTAGTTTCTTATAAAAAATTAAATTGAGCTATTAATATGAGATGGAGGGAGTAAATTTTACTTCCAAAAGCATGCCCATTAAGAATAATTGTAACACCCCAGGCCCTCAGCACCTTAAACTCAAAGGTGAAACCTGATTCGGGGTCAAAATATCGTAATAAATTTTTTCCTCTTACAAGGATTCTCATTTGTTTAAGAGAGTTGTAACAATCCTTCGACACCTCGCTTTAATGTTTCACTGCACACTTTAGAAAGAAACTATAATTTATTATTAATGAGATCAAGCCAACATTATCGTAATGTTGATTGCCTAACTACTTATTTGATAACATATTTAATGTTATTTTAATAAGATCGGATCCAAACATAATTCTACTTAGTGACTAATATAATCAGATAAATAATTTATTTATAGAATCTGATCAATCATTCAGAATTTGACAAATCATTCTTTCATAGTGTCATGATACCTAATGGCTTACTTCTGTGCTCATGAAGCAACGGAAGCTAGAAGGAAATAGATTTTCTCAAGATATCCCAAATATTATACATGCAAAGAGTAAAGTGTGGTAGGTATCCAAAATTATTTTTTAATAATTTATGGTTTGCTAACCAAGGAATGATCCAAAGAGTCCGAAGACATAAAACATCAAAAATTTCATTCAATAAAGATGATTTCTTTTCAAAATAGCAAGTAATATTTCATTATAAGTAGTAAAATACGTCATTAGGACCCCCCTAGTGATATCACTTTTCAAAAGGGAGTTTTGGGCATTACCCCATAAAATCCATTAAAATCTGATTAATATTGATTTTAATTTATAAATTTAGTACTTACCCTTCTCTCTTGGAGTTCTAGTCGTAGCAGGCAGGCCTCTCCTTGTCCCGAGTTGAGGTGAGCGGAGCTTTTCCTCATTTTTAATCGTTTTCTCTAGTTCTTTTCTCTTCAGAGTTCTCTCTTTCTCTTAAGACTTTTCCTTCTCTGGGATGCTCAACTCCTAAAACTATGTATAGAGCATCCTCAAATTAGTTATAAATGTCTTTTGAATGGACCAAATAGGACTTAAAATGACTCCACAGGGGTGAGGGAAAGTTTTACGAGTGTGGAAGTACAAGAGAATGGGTAGGAATGTGGAAAATTGCATGTTTCTTCCCCTCCACACTATTTATAGGCGTGCGAGGCGGTTCCAAGTGCCATGAAGCCTGTGTGCTGTGAGCCCGACTCTAGCGTTAGATTGACACATAAATTTTTGTTTTCTATCTTTCAATTCAAACTATTTTTTAACTTTAAATGTTCATAACTTGCCCTCCCAAACTTGGATTCAAGCGTTCTTTGTACCGTTTGACTCATATTAATGATCCCTATGAAACAAGACCCCACAAGGGTATGTTATCTCATAAATATAAAGTAGGGCCCATTCATACACGGTTCTTGAGGCTATAACCTACGATTCTTACATTTGATATACATGTTATTGGGTTTGTTGTGCTTGCCTTTCTGAACCCTATCAAAGACCTTAAATTCATTCAAATAAATCAAGTTCAAAATAGTTAAAATTTAAGAAAAATAATTACTGGGCCCAAAACTTGCTTATGGGTCTAAAACTTTAATTTTTTACATCATTAGAAAGAAGGGTCAAACAGCTTGAAATCTCCGAGGTCATGGCCTGACATGTTTTCCCTAACTCTCGGTATAAAAATGCAAGAGTAGTACTACCCTATGAATAAGCACCCGCCATGTCGAAGTCTGCAAGGAGGGAGAAATATGTCACGTGTACATGGCTACTTGTGGTATCAACAAATATCGTGGCTCCAATTAAAAATAATAAATAGGCCAATGCATGCTGCTCAATAGTTATCTCCAAAGCATCAGCTGGGAGCTTACGAAACTGGCCTAAGAGCTATCAAAGTCTAACTCGGCTACCAAGCATGGATGTAGTAGGAGGAGCTTTACCAAGGAGTCTGCCTAATAAGTCTAAATGACCTCCTCCTGTCATGCCCGTCACAGGAGGTCCGTCGATGCGAAGTCTTAAGAGAACTACCACATCCATAATTGTAATGGTCATCTCTCCATAGGGCAGGTGAAACGTCTGTGTCTCCCTCCTCCATCTCTCAACGAGAGCTGTCAATAAAGGCCGATTGAGACGGACGTACTGTAGATGAATGAAATGTCTAAATCTTGCCCGCTCGATATATAGTAATATACGCTCATCCACGGGCCATTGGTGGAGATATCTAAAATGTTTAGTGCACTCAAGGCACCCAGGGTCCTATAATAAATTTTAAAATTATAACCCAACGTAATTTATAATTTAAAAAAATAAAATATATTTTAAAAACAATTATCATACCTCTCATCTCCAAATAGAAGCCGACCTATGTGACTCCTGCTATATGAGTACAGTATCATCAATTGGGCTTGGTCCATAAGAAGGCTCTACATCATTAGGAACATATAATCATACCTAAAGTAGAGAATAAATAAAAAGTTGATTATATGTTTACCAATCAACAGGAGGGTTTCTACATGATTTACTATTGTGCCCACTTTGTTTACACCTCCTGCATTTATATCATCTTCTACCATCTCTCTCCATAGTTCTATAGTCCATTGTATTCCTAATGCAAACAGATCGTGGGTGACCGGGTTGCCTTGTTGCTCTCGGAGGGCATAACACAAAAGGTATATCCCTCTCCCAATAATCCCGACCACGAGGAGAATAAAATTCTGCTAAGTATACATTTTTATAAGTGGAAGATGCGTAAAACAATGATGCATGTATCGGCTCCCGCCGCTTTGCTCACATGACAATAAGGTGCGAGCAAGGATAAAAATAAACCTGAGGGATGTTGCATGTACAAGTATGCATCACCGCATTTACCACAACCTTCTGACCATGAATTGACATCACTTCGTACTGACCGCTATTGATCCTATTAACTATGTACTCCCCAATTTTTCTTGTCTGTTCTCTAATTATCGCTTCCACTCTGGGAGTATATGGGGTGGCCATGGCAAATGCGACATAAGATCGTTTAACGAAAAATTTTATGACCCGATAAAAAATAGCTGACACTAAAGCGTGCATGGGTAATCTTTGTGCCCCCTTCAAGACGTTATTTAAACTTTCAGCCATATTTGTAGTCGTCATGTCAAATCTCCTAAAACCATCGTGAGCAAGAGACCACCGTGTAGGATGCAATTCTCCTCCTAAGAGGAGATGTTTTGCCCTAGGACTCTCCTGACCAATCAAGTTCATTTTAGCATCAAACTTTTCTATTGTAAGTGCACAAGCTGCTGCCCCAATCAAGTCCGTCAATGTATCATTTTTAAACTCCTTAAAATTTACTTTTATGTGACGGATGCAATAACGATGGTGGTACATAGCCTTGAGAAGAACCTCAGGCACGACCTTCTGAAGTCCCTTATGTCGATCTGAAATAACAACGATGTTCGTCATGCCCATCAATACATGATCCCTCAGTTCCATTAAGAAATATTTCTAATTGTCTCCATCTTCTTTTCTAGCAAGCCCAAATGCTAGAGGAAATAACCCATTGTTTCCATTTGTAGCCGTTGCAGCCATAAGAGCACCAGGATACCTGCATACAAGTGAATGGCATCAACACCAATCATAGGGATGCAATGTCGAAACCCCGCTATAGACGACCCGAATGCCCAAAAACAACTGCTTAAATCTCCTACACATGCTACCATCTGCATGAGTTTACTTCATCATCCTCTAAGCAGTAGTAAGTGCCAGGATTAGCTTCTTGCACTGCCCTGAGGTATATTGGCAACAATTTATATGATTCCACCCAATCCCTATAAATAGCCTTAATCGCCATATTCCTTACTGGCTATGCTTTCTTATAAGATATGTCAACATGAAACTTCTCCTTCATTCTTTGAATAATATCCCTGGTGTGAGAGTTAATTCGGCTTGGATAGCGGACATTATGACTATCGAAATAAAGGAGGCACTGCACTGCCTATGATTTGTGCTAAGCTGGACATTTTGACATGTGTGGTCACCTCTGTATGTCTTCAATTTAAAGTACCCTCCACCCCTTTTTATTGAGCCGTGAACTCTCCAAGGGCAAGTACTATCAACACACTTCACTGTATACTCTGACAAATTTGTTCGTACAACCTTGTATTTGACATGATTTTGAATGAAAAACTCCTACAACCTTGTATTCTCCACTTGCTTTGCCAATATTATCTTCACCTTCATTAGCCTCATTTCTATCAATGTCTTCATCGTGGACATAAGCGCCCCTACATATGAACATCGCATATATATTAAATTTTATATGCCTAAAAATGCTATATTTATTTATGAATATATATTTCACCTTTGATTAGATGGTCCAACATCGGTATGACCAACACCTGTGTAGGGGTAATGAATGCCCATCGAACTTTGAGTTCTATACCATGCACCGCCTTGAGACATTTGAAAGCTAAATGGCTTGTGTGCATGTGTTGTGTACCTTCTATATTGCACACAAAATTTAAAATTTAGCTTTCTATATTTCATTGATGATTATAATTCAAAAAGGATTTACAACTTAATGAACCTTACCTCCAATTAGGTCCACTTCCTTTGTAAATAGGGGCAAACGACCTATGATGTTCATTTGAAGCTACTGTCATATATAAATTTCTTTCTTCTTCATCGTCCATCGGCATTTGCATATGCCTTTCATTGTTCAAATTTCTTTCAGAGCTCCTGTGTGATCTCTTGTGACAGCTCCTATGTGAGCTCCTATGTGAACTACTTCACCTTTCACTAGGCACTCGGGCATCTTTTAAGTCAAAACAAATTATGTGACGCGAGAGGTCAAACATAAAACTCATTGATGCATCATCATTTATACATATTTGTCTCGAATTCGATCCATATATTGGAATAACACATTTTATAGTGATTTTTCATCTTCTTCGATCCCACACAGCCTTGCTAGTTACTTGCATATTAAATTTATCATATGTAGACGGTTTCTTAATTAATAATCCTTCTGTGCGTCCGTCATAGTTAAGTAAAAATCTAACTATTTCTTCTGCCATCTCTATTCACTTAATTTGTCATCTCTATTCACTTAATTCATAAACAATAGATTAAATTAATATTAGATTAAAGAATTATCTAAAAACTAAGAGGCTAAAATTAGATGAAGCAATTAATATTAGATTAAGCAATTGTCTCAAAACTAAGAGGCTAAATTTAGATTAAGTAATTAATATTAGATTAAGCAATTGCCTCATATATCAACGAGCAATATTCATACAATTCTTCACATATTTCTTCTCTTATCCAAAGAAGACAACAAATATTCTCATACACTTCTTCAAATATTACATCTACCCTATTGATAAAAATATTAAACTATTACCAACATAAGACTAGTTCAATTTCTGTCCAATTTCAATTTCTGTCCAATTTCAATTTCAGTCCAATTTCAAACAAAGACATACGGCTAGATCCCTAAATGCACAAATAATTGGCCAACAGATCTCATCATAGTAAACACACTAAGACAATTCACCAACAGATCTAAATGCACAAATAATTTATTACAAAAGAACAAAAAATCATACCTTTAACATATCTAAAAGCCCAATCAACCAAATCCCTAATCATAGTCTTATAAAACATTAAACTGATTTCATCGTTTAGCATATAAAAATTTTAAGAAAAAACCACACAGGCGCCAGCCAAGCAGCTAGCGCTTGCGTGGCAAAAAGCAACACCACTAATATTTCCCAAAGTGGTCCGAATTGGTAAATATTTTTTTGATTATTATTTAAATAATTTTTCCTTTAATATAAAATAACTACTTTATATACCAAACAATAAAAATCATTGTGAAGTCTTATATTGAATTCTTAAAATTTTGAGGATTGGAAAAACATCCCAACCTGCTATAGTATTATTCTAATATATGAACAATACTCAAATCCAAAACCCAACGTCAAAAGGCCTACCAACTTGCTATAGTATTTTTCTAAGATATGGACAACACCCGCATATGCACTACCACTTAACGATCAACACTTAAATATATAAAATTAAACCATGACCAAGATCTCTATACAAGTTAAACATCTAAAGTCTATTAAATAGTTTTCATCAAATCACATACAAAACACCATAACCATCTCAAGACAAACAAGTTTAAAGCTCCATTACAAAATAGTTTTCATTACACATATCTAAGATTCAAAGTTCTAAGACATATGGCAATCTCATCAAGTTTCTTGTGCTAAATCCCTGCACAAAGAAAAAAATCATTTTACACAAATTAGATATTACAACACATGAGATAATCAATATATGTGCAACATAAATAACTATTATTTACCTCTACTCAGAGTCAACATTGTATGACGTAGATGTTGATGTAATGATGTAGAATGCCCACCTAGTATAAACATAATACAATATGATGAATACAATAAGTTACGAAAGTGATTATGTATATCACACAATCATCTACCTTGTTTCTCAAAAAATATCCAATCTTTTGAACACATTAAAGCTTCTAGTCTCTAGAGCTAATTGACTTCTGTAGTTATTAATCACTCTACCTCTTGTGCTTAAAGTTGATTTAGATGCTACTGTTGATATAGGAATAGCCAAAATATCACGAGCAGCTAATGAAATAGTAGGGTATTTAACTATATTGTTCTTCCACCAACTCAAAATATCAAAATTTGAATATTAAGGATGGTTAGGTTCCTCCAAGTAGTGATCCAACTCAAACTTCAATTGTTGACCACTCATGGAGCTAGTGATAAACATGTCAAAACCAGAAAGTGGGTCCATCTTTGAAAATCTACTTGACATATGTTCAAGTGGAGAAGTGTCAACACTTGTTTATTGATATTCCTTAACAAGCTCATCCACATTTTTGTGAACAATTTCAATTTGTTTATATACTTGAATTTCGTCTTTATAAAGATGGGGACATATATACTCAACAATCCTCATCTTATATCTAGGATCCAAGACAATGGCTATCGACATCACAAGTGAGCATATATCCCAATATTTCTCAAATTTGTCACACATTGACTTTGCCATAAACCACATATCACAATTTAAAAATATTTTCTATTGTGTTAATGTCATCCTCACCTCAACCTTAGGAAAAAATAAATTAGTAGTGTGATACTGTGATCCAAAAAAGATTTTAGTCACACTAGAAAAAAGCTTCAACTTATCGCAAATCTCCCTTGCAAGTATCCATTCATTCTCATTTGGTAATCTCCACCTTTCACATTGCTTAAAATGAGGAAAAACATCTTTATATTCTAAAGTCATTTGAATCAAGAAAAAAAGTTGAATTCCATCAAGTTTTGCAATCCAAACTCAACTTTTTAGTGCTTGGAATTTGTAATTGTTTGGATGCATCCTCAAACTTCTCAACACGTGTTGGTGTTGTCGTCCAAAAGACAACACATTTATGAACTTTTTCTATTCCATCTTTGATTATGTGAAGGCCATCTTGAACAATCAAATTTAATATGTGTTCACAATATCTCATGTGTAAAATCTTCACATCTAATAAAAGTGCATGAGACTCTAATAAACCATCTCTCGAACAATTGATTACACTATCATTCATTGAACAATTATCCACCATAATTGTAAACAACTTACGATCAAGGATCCATCAAAGCCTTGCTCAAAGTTTCCTTACTATGTAGAGAAAGCACATAAATAAACCTATATTATTTACACACTAACATGAGAAATATGAATAATATATAAACAAAAAAATCAAAGAACATGTATAAAAAGTTAAGAAGTTGAGGCAATCAATACAATTTGTAAAAAAAAAATCTTAACTTTGAATAAAATGCCAGAATTATAAGAAAGTAAAGTAAATAAAACAAACAAAGCTAAATACCGTAAGAGTCTCTTGTAAAGAGCCCAGTTGTCATTAATGAAAGGAGCTTTCAATGACATATATCCATTCATTTGATTTAATGTCCACATGTCCGTAGTCACATGTATCCGGCTTTCTATTTTTTTCAATGTCTTGTAAACCTTTGCCTTTAACCAGTTATAGCCCTTTAGGATTTCATTTTTCATTGCCATACGCCCAAATTTTTAAACAATGGTTGAAGACTCATAGTAAATTCTCTAAAGCCATGATGTTCTACCATTAAAATAGGGTACTCAAGTAAAGCAATCATTCAGGCTAATTTCTCTCTAGAAATTTCTTGACTAAAAGTGAAGTTTCCAAACCTCATTGTCCCATCGTCACTAACCTCTTTAGCCGCTATAAGATGTTGGCATATGTCTGTGTTCTTTCTCTTCATACACCTTTTGAGATGTTTTGCCAAGTGCGTAGTCCCATGACCACCAGGTGATACTAGCTCTATAGCACAATGATCACATTCAACAAAATCTTGTCCATTTTTTTTTATCTTTTTGATGTCTTTCCATACTATAGACATAAGCCTACAACATTTTTTTGCTACAGAAGCTATAGGATTGGAAGGTTCACTTACATTTGAAGCAATAGGTTGACTTGAGGCTTCATTTTCACTTGGAGGTGGAGGTGGAGGTGGAGGAGGATTTTCATTTAGAGTTTATCCAAATTAGTGGATTCAACATGTATTGGAGTTTCATTTAAATGTTGATTCTCCATTTCTCAAACCTACAAGAAATAATATTTGTTAATCACTTATCGAAATAATATATACATTTCAAGTTGCACCAAAGCAAATCACTCTTTTGAAATCAAGATTTTTTTTCTTCAATTTGTACAATCTGAACTCCAACAATTTTATTCCACTGGATTCATTAGAACATCAACAACAAAAGGATAGAAAAAAGGAATTAGAAGGGAAACCCAACACATGTTGATCATACACATTAATCTTAAAACATGACCTAGTAGATTCAACGGGAAGGAATTCAAACTCAAAACCCTCAAAAACCAAATTACAATTCTGATGTATTTCCTTACAACATCAAATCATGTCAAATTTATTTATTATTCAATTCATATGTAATTAGAGCACAAAAAAATCCTAAAAACATGCCTAACCCTCCCTAAATTCGCTGAGTGATATGGAAATGTCTAAAACATGTTCTTGGAGGCTCCTAATTGATCGGCTCTTCCATTTCAACAAAGCAAATAATACAAACAAAAAACAAAAAACAAGAAAAGGAAGATGAGGAAGAGGATGATCTATGGGTGACAGGTAACATCCTTATGACGTACAGAAGGAAAGTCTGACTTTCCATTTATGGCTTTAGGTCTTTCCATTGGTACCAATCCCACAAAACAAAATAAAATAGCAGCTAAAAACATAGCCACTAGCAAATATCACCATCGAATAAACCAAAAAAATAGAGAGCTAAACCAATAGCAAACATATAAAAATCTTATTCCATTCCCAATAGGAAAACAAATCAAACATATAAATAGCCATGCCACCAGCAAATATCACCAGCAGAGAAGAATCCTAAAGCAAATCCCTTCCAAAATCTTAGGAAAGAAAAGAAAATTCATGCTTGGATTAGTCACCATATATCATATGAAATATCATCATCAAATCAAACACTATGAAATATTTTACAATTATTCACAGAATATTGTAGATGGTGCCTTTAACATCTAAAGAAGACAATGATCGAGATCCATCATAGCGATGAAGGACGAAAAGTGCCCAAGCAAGAACTTGATAACACACACAAGAGAAAGAAAGATGACATAAACAAAATCTAAAATAAGGATTGAAAAGCAATGAAAAAATTGTATGATCATACCTTTGACATGTAGATCATAGAAGGAGGAGGATTGAGGCAAATTCAGTGGCTTGAGTGGCAAAGTGTGTGGGGATTTTTGCTTCTGCCGCTGACAATGGCTGCCAAGTGCCGGTGAGATGGAGACGATTGGACAAACGTCTCTTTGGATAAAGAGGGGTGGCAACTACTAGCCCGATGGATGGGATGCCTGGTCGCCTAGAGAGTGAAATGGGTTAGAAATTTTAGGGTTTTCAGTTTTTACGTATGTACCAAGTCTGGTAGGGTTAGGCAAAACCTTAATCCGACCCAACCCAAACTATTTGGGTCAAGATCTAAACCAAAATCTGATCCATTTTACCATTTAGCAAACCCGAATCTGACCCATTAGGGTTGGGTTGGGTTGGGTCTGGTTTATCAAAAACCCTGACCCGAGTGACATCCCTATCTAAAGCTAAAAGAATCCCTACCCAACAAATGAAGGGTTTAGTAGCCCTAAGAAAAAATCTAACATTTCCACCAAAAATAGACTCAAAACAACAAATAGATGGTAGATATAAGACCTTCTTCAGTCAAAAACAAAATTCACAAGATTTAGGGTTTCAAGTTAATATAAAAGAATGAGCTTGATAGGAAAGAAACCCATAATTCCAATAGGAGAGGAGAAACATGTAATTTTTAGGGAAAAATTGAAAGAAATAAGAAAATATTAAGGAGATTTACCTTGAGATTAAAATTTCCTCTTTGAGAAGGCTAGAACTCTTCAAGCTTCCCAATATTAGCCCTGTCCAAATGGGGAAGGGGCTTAGGTTGCTATTTATAATTAGATCTATATAGTGGACTAGAAATGAGCCCAATATGGCTTAAGTGAACCCATACATGTGCAATGGACCCCAAAAACGAAATTGACCAAACCCAAGCCCATTTAAAAAGTCAAGAGAGTGTTGGCGGCCCAAGGAGTTGGCACACCGCCCGAGATAGAAGAGTCCTAGGGTGGGGCCCACTTCCTTAATTAAGGAATTAAATGACAAAAATGACACCAATTAGTGCAGCTCTTGATGGATTAAACTAGGCACTAATGTTTCCTACTAAAAATTCAATGCACCTAAGAAATTCATGTCAGTTTAATATCGGTCTAATAACCTAGCAGACCTCTAAATTGCCTCTAGTCCAATTATCAATAAGAAAAAGAGTACGAGTTCTAGTCTCGTTGCATAGAATTTTTATACATAGCAGAATTAAACTAATATTCTCTCAAATCTCACTCATGATATATCAATCATCATCATTTAATCCACACATGAATGTAAGAATTTAATGTGGAAAATCCTAACACAAATAAAGAACCATGACATTTCCAACATAACTAAATCAATGCACTAGAAACTAAAATTTTACATTGACACAAGCAAACTACCAACCTGTTTAGACTCTAACACAAGCTCCTCTTATTTAGATTGTTGTTGTTGTCCTTCAAGTCTTTTCCCTCAAGCACTTGAAACTTTTTCCTCCTTGCCTTGTATATGTCTTCTTTTAAACTTTAATAAGCACCTCTTATTGTATTGACTTATGCCTTGCGGAATCTTTGAACTCCCATTGAAGAAATGCTACAACTCCTTTGAAATCTCTGTGTATAAATCTCCTTTATACACCATGGGTCTTCAACTCAAAGCTTCATGTGAATTCTCCTTTGAAAATTAATATGCAAAGGTATGAAACTCTTTTTCTCTAATCTCCTCTGTGTTTTCCTCTCTCAAATTTTATAATTTCTTAACTCATATATACCTTCTTAAGTCAGTTTATGACTTATACTTGAATAAGGAAAGAAATTGAAATCGGAATGGCTTAATTAGGATAACATGTCCTTAAAGTGATTGATCGTTCAAAATAGCGACCTATCATTCACTGTCTATTTTTTGCAAGATACTTCAAGCGATCAATTGATTCACGAGAGTAGATCGATAACCCTTGACTTCATTTTTCATAGGATTAAATCAAGGGGTGATCTATAGTTTGGTTCCTCTAGTTTTGTAGCAATTAATCATTATGCCTGACAATCTACTATTTTGCGATGTTTACCCTAAAATCTTCTGAAACCTATGAAATCACATATGAAACTTCTCCAAATAATTTTTGTATACAAATGTGATTTGAATAAGCATCAAAATCCTTGAACATACTTCAGTCTTGATAAAAAATAATATATTTGCTCTTATTTTTTAAGTCTATCAATTCCAAATATGACTTAACCTCAATAACCTTAAATCAGATTCTAAGACTCAATACATGCACAAGGTTTCTTAACATAATTTTGACAAAGAAATCAGCCAATAAACTTGACAATCTGACTTATATGTTCTTGCAATCTCTCCATTTGGTTGTTTCTTGTTAAAACACTACTCATTTGAAAATCAAAATAAAATTACAACTCTTCACATAGTGCATTAACTTTTAAATTGTACAAAATAACTTGATGCTATAAAGACTCAACATGAACTCAATTAACTTATTTATTTGGAACTGAGCTTGAAAAGCCTCGAATAACCTTGTACTTATCCTGCATACTTAAAATCAAATTGATGTGCATAGTACTATTTAATCAACGATAAAGATAAGCACTTTGACTTTCATTAATCACGGTTGCCCCATAGACAAAAAATAAAAGTAATAATTAATAAAAATACTCATTAAAGCCAAATCAAGTTATAATCATCAGTTAAAGACATTAAAATAAGATAAACTCATCAAACTATAGCATGTCCATCACATATCCGACAATAAAATCAGTTTCAAGGTACATCTCCTCATCATAATGAAACATAAGCGAATTAAAAAAGTTTTAAACAAATGAATAAATGAAAAGTAATTCAAAGTAAATAAAAAAACATCAATAAGTAATTGCATCATCATCACTCTGCTCCCCCTCACTATTTGCTCGTGGAAGTCAGGATTTGAGCAAGCGATCAAGGTCTGGATAGGGATGCCACTCGGGTCAGGTAAATGGTAAAACCCGACCTGACCCTAATGGGTTAGGTTTGGTTTTTGAAAATTGACCCGAATAGCTATTCGGTCGAGTTCAGGTTTTAGGTGATCCATCCAGACCCGACCCAAATATAATTATAAATATAAAATTTAAATTATATATATTTTATGTATTTTTTAATATTATTTTTTAAAAAAATTGAAAAAATATTTTTATTCTATTTGGGTCAAACAGGTCAGGTCAAGTTCGAGTTACAGTTTTCTTATGTGGTATCGGATTCGGGTTTGGCAAAACCCGACCCGAACTCAACCTGGTGGCATTACTAGGTCTGGAAACCTCTAGAACATAGCATCCTGAAATGATCTGTACTCAGCCATCATCACTAGTCAATCTGGATCATCCACATGTGTTGGTGACTCTCTTGGTGCATCCTTGGCTCATGATCTTTACCCTTATGGTAAGATAACATAAGGTCAATCGGTCTCATCCTAGTTATAATGGGCTATGCTCTAGGTACACTAACATGTACCACAATGAAAATCTAGAACAACATGTAAGGATACGACAACATCTCATGTGTGTGGCCATGCAGAAATGTTATAATCCTCCTAGAAATGATAGAGGGCTGATTCAACTCCAAATGTGTCTATGCCAAAAGGTATAGTAGTTGTGCCATCATTCTATCTATTCTCTCCTTCCTAGCACTCAAAATATCACATTGAGCAATGACATAAATAAGCCTAAAGTATCGTGTCATAGAGTGCGCTAACAAAGATACCTTAAACTTCAGTCCTCTCAGCAAACCAAGTAATGTAGCATTTAGCTTACTGTCTAGTCGGAAATCATATCCAACAAAATGTGGGAATGTGAGCTCTCATCTCTCACAACTAATAACATTAGCAATGATGTCAGGTGTCATTCTCACCTGAACTCCTCCTACAACTCCAACGAGTACACCATCATCCTCCAAATAGAGTGATGCATACCACTGCCAAACTAACCAAGGATATACATGCTGGTCTGATGTAGAATTGGTAGAAAAGTAATCCATCTAGTAAGGTTTAGCCTCAATCCATCTTACAACAGTCTCTAGAAGTATATGTACTAGACCCCTATCACATCTAATCAGTCATACCCTTCCTGACCCACTGCTAGATGATCCTGGTCCCCTAAGCCTAACTCAATTGTCTTTTGCTTATTAGCTCTCCCCATCTAGATTAAAATGACAAGAAAGCAACCTAGGGCTAAGCATAAATTAGGAATAAAGGAATAACAATAATAAACAACCAATAATTTCAAATGAATCGAAATGCGTGCATAAAAAATTCAATTTTGAATTTAAAAGAAACCCTAAAAATTTTTATGTTAGAATCCAATTTTGCTAAGGTAGATCTATACGAGTAGATCAAACTTTTAAACTAGATCAACATCAAATTTAGACTAGAACCCCCTAATATTAGGAAAAAAATAAAAAATCACCATTGATTTTTCATGAAATCTTGAGTTTTAGCGAATCAAAATGTGTGAAAATTTAACCAAAGCTAGATCATTCTATTTCTAATATTCCTACTAGTTCAAATTACATGAAAAAGCATTGAAAATCAACTAAAAATTGAAAATTTGGATTCAAAACTTACCTTGGCTGATGTGAAAATTGAGAAATTTGCATGCAACTTTGATGTTGAAATGAGTAAAAACTCCTTAAATCACCTTCTTCCACACCTTTAAATTCTCTGGAAGAGTTTGGGGTGAAATAAAAATGAAATGATCCACGACCTAATTTAAAATCGAGTTTTGGTGCAAAAAAATCCAATGAGCAATCAATCGCTACGGCCGATCGATCATTCTTGAAATAAATTTGATTTTTGATTTTCTATAAATGATAAAAATTATACTAATTGAAAATTTTGAATAAATCCCTAAAAATATTTCAAGGTATTACCCATCAAAATAATAATTTTCTAACACTCAGAACTCAAATTAAAAATCAAACATTTAAAAAATCAACAAAGTTAATCTCTATTTTAGGATTTTTTAATAAATTCTCTTTTAATATGAGTGCATTCATAAATTATGTTCATTAGTACCTTTCCTTAGATCAATTAACCCCATTGGTAGGTAATTGTCAACTTTATTCTCTTCTTTTTTACACAATAATCCTCTTTTATTAGTTTTGAAGAGAAACCATAAATGTAGTAAACTTTTGTCTCTTTTAATCTTAAATCTTGCAAGATCACTCTTAACCAAATTGAGACAAATTTATTTAGGCCTAAATAAAGGCTAAGTTCACATTTTCAACTCTCTTTAGCTAAAATCTATGTATATGATTTTTCCTAAAAAGATAAAAACTTTCAAAAAGCTCATAATCAACATGCCTATATTTTTTTCTGAGTTATGAAATATTTCTTCTCTTCATTTTTTTAGGACTTGGCTTTTTTGGAATCCTCTCTACTTGCATCATTGATTTTTTTCTTAATTCTTTTTTTTTAATTTCAAGTGGATGGGAGTTTCACATTAGCCTAGGCCGACCTAAGTCGTTAATCCTTCTATATCATTTTTACGAGGACAATTTCATTATCTAAAGAGATATTAAAATATATAAGACTCATAAACATTAAAATACATTACATGAATTTTTTTTTAATTCTAAATAAAAATCTTGCCAAAGATCCTCTAATTTGATCATCTAGAATCCAAATGCCTAAGTCTAACTTATGTTTAAGAATTCTCTCTTGATGTTCATACATAAAAGTGACTTGAGTCTCAACATAATGTGTGCTAGTTTTTTAAAATTAGAGAATTGAAACATCAAGTAAAAGAAAATTAAAATAATCTTTACTCTCCTTGATGTGTTTATCTCTTAGTTAAGGTATGTTTGACCACTAATCATGTTGCTTTTCAACATAAAAAAGTTTAATCTCAATATATCTCAAGAGCTGAACTTTATCAAAAATAAAAATGAAGCCAATTGCAAAACCAAGCAAAAACTACACTAATTTTTGTGTGTGTTTTATCATATTCTATTTTTTTTGTTTTTTCTCAATTCAAAACCTATGAATTAAAGCCATGCAAAAATAGAGTAGAATGCAATAAAACAAAAAAAACATAAATGTCCAAATGATAGAAAGAACTAAACCATAGACACAAATAAAAATATCTTACTTAGTGATGTAAGACTCCTTAGCTTTGCCTAGCCATCTAATCCTAAAGCAACCTAAGGTAAACTTCCTTGCCTTTTCTAATTTATCCTTCAAGGCTTGAAGATCAACTTTCTTCACCCACACTCTTTTCATCTTTTTTTCATACACTTGGTGGGGCAACTTCACCCACACTCTTTTCATCTTCTTTTCATACACTTGGTGGGGCAACTTAGGCTTAGAGGTGGTAATGTGCTTCTTTTCATTCTTCTTTGACCTAAGTTTAAAAAGATAATTCTTAGGACACTCTTTTAGTATGGGTCTCACTATGTCATATATTACATACATCAATAATGCTAGAACATATCCTTCCTCTTTTCACTCTTAACCTAGGTAGGTTGGGCACTATCTTAGGGTCTTTAACACTCTATTTTGCCTTCACAAACATAGTAGGTATTGCTAAGGGGGTAGTTAAATATTTCCTAAAACATAAGCTCATTTTGTTAGTTTGACCAATGCTAAGCGTAATATCTAACTTCTTCTTTCCAATCTTGAAACTATCTAATTTTTCTTTAGAAGGCATCTCTATTGAGAACACTAGACTTCTCTTTCTCACTCTTTAGGTCTTTCTTAAGGTCATTAACTTTTCTTTCAAGTTTGTTATTTAACTTCACTAACCTATTTGCCTCTTGAGAAGACAATACTAATTTATCTTCTTTCTACTTTAACTCTCTCTCAAGGCTTATGGTTTTCTTAGTCAAGAATAAGAGTTGTTGGAAAAATTCCTTAAAGTCATTAAAATCAACCTTAGACTCTTTCTCTTCAAGAGAAATTGATTCATAAGAATCTTCTTCTAAACTATCATCCTTTACACTTGCATAAAAGGCAGTATAATTATACAATTCTTCTTCTTCTTCAGAAAAGCTCTCACTAGAGTAAGTTACTTAAAGCACATTTCTCATTTTCTTATAATCAAGCCCTTTTGACTTCTTGAGCATATTATTAGAAGAATTGTCAGAATTCAAGTTAGGACAATCAGGAGAAAAATAACCTAACTTACTACATTCAAAGCACTTCGAATTCTTCTAATCTTGTTTAGTTTCCTCTCGTCAATCTTCTCTCCTTATTTCTTCCCAGAATTTTATCTCTTATTTTCAAATCTAAAGTTCTGAGTTTTCATGAATTTCTTGACGTTTTTAGCCAATAAAGGCATTAGGTCTTCCTCATTTTCAGATTTTTCAAATTCATCTAAAGTGCTTAACACTTTATTTTTCCTGAAAGTTCTTCTAGATGCTTATAGGGCATTCTATTTTCCCTTGAACTTTTCAATCAACTCCTTTTTGTTCTCATAGGACTTCTTGCATCTCAAAAGTTTTAAGGTTCCCAACTAATTCCTCTATGTTTAAAGTGTCAATTTTCTTAGATTCATTAATGGCAACCACCTTAATCTTAAAATTTGAGGATAATGTCCTTAAAAGCTTTCTCACAATAAGGTATTCAGGTATAGGCTCTCCTAGTTGATAACATGTGTTGATTATGTATGAAATTTTAGCATAATATTAAGAAATTGTCTATTCTTCACTTTTTATAATGCTCATAAACTCTAGAGTCAACATTTGTAGCCTAAACAACTTCACAACCTCAATTCTCTCATTATGTTTTGCCAAATTTTCCCAAGTAACTTTGGTAGACACACAATTAGATATCAATCTATATTGTGATTTTCCTATAGCATTAAATAATGCACTAGTGACTTTACTGTTTTAATTAGCAAGTTTAGTCTTATTCTCAGCCCATTTAGTTTCATCTTTTAGAATTGAGTTTCATTCCTCATCTTTGGTCATTGGAGGACTCCAACATTTAACAACTGTTTTCTAGGTGGTCAAGTGCTTATATAAATGTTCTCATCCTATTTTTCCAATATGAGAAATTATGTCCATTAAACAAAGAAGGTATATTCATTAGATTTTCCAAGTCCTCATATTCATTCATTAAGTTAATCAAACCATCCATTGAAATTGATTAATAAAAAATAACCCAAGCACCACAAATTAAACACTTAAATCAAGGAAAATTATGAGAGGATCAATTAGCAATCTAGGGCATACAAATCAGCAAGTATAATCAAGTATTTCTAAGAGAAAAATAAGTAAACTTAAGCAAAATTCAAAATTCAAACTAGCACAAGAATTCTATTACATGAAATCAAATTACGAAAATTTAAGCAAGGTTATGATGCAATATCATGGCAAATCTGATTGATACCATGTAGTAAAATCAAATTTTCAATAACTAAACCTTAGACATCACTTGTGACCTTAATATCCGTCCAATAACCTAGCAGATCACTAGATTGCCCCTAGTCTGATTATCAACAAGGACAAAGACTACGAGTTCTAGACTCTTTAAGCAAAATTTTTATGCGCAACAAAATTAAACTAATATTCTCTCAAATCTCACTCACGATATATCAATCATCATTAATCAATCACCATCATTTGATCCACACATGAACGCAACAATTTAATGTAGAAATCCCTAACACTCGTAAAAAACCATGATAGTTCCAAAGGGAGCAAATCAATGCACTAGAAACCAAGACTTTACATTGACACAAGTAAACCACTAACTTTGTATAGACTCTAACGCGAACTCCTCTTATTTAGATCGTTATTACTGCCATTCAAGTCTTTTCCTTCAAGCACTTGAAACTTTTTCTTCCTTGCCTTGTCTCTATCTGCTTCTAGTCTTTAACAATCACATCTTATTATATTGACTTGGGCCTTGTGGAATCCTCAAACTCCCATTGAAGCATATATATGCTACAATGCCTTTGAAATCTCTATGTATAAATCTCCTTTACTTATGGATTTTCTTCTTCAATTCATTGTGGATCTTCAACTCAAAGCTTGATGTGAATTCTCCTTTGGAAAACAATAGCAAAGGTATGAACCATTTTCTTTAGTCTCCTCTAGGTTTTCCTCTCTCAAATTTCATGATTTCATAACCCTTATATAGATTATTAAGTTGCTTTAGGACTTCTACTTGAATAAAGAAAGAAATTGAAATTAGAATGACTTAATCAGGGTAACTTGTCTTGGAAGCGATCGATCATTCCAGATAATGATCAATCATTTATTGTTTGTTTTGTGCACGATACTCCAAGCGATTGATCAATTCACAAGAGTGATCAATCAATAATTCTTAGCTTCATTTACACATGGCTGAAAGAAGGTGCGATTGATCATTTTGTTCCTCTTGTTTTGCAGGAATTTGCTTAATAATTTACTATTTTGCCTTTTTTACACTAAAACTTTTAAAATCGCTTTTGAAACTTCTCCAAATAATTTTTACATATAAATGTGATTTGAATAAGCTTGAAAAACCTTCAACATTCTTCAGTCTTCTATTTGGATAAATAAGAACACATATGTTCCTATTTTTCAAGTTTGCTAATTCCAAATCTTAATCAACCAAAACAACTTCAAATCAATTTCTAAGACAATATATACACAATGTTTCTTGACATAATTTTGACAAAGAAATCAGAAAATAAGCTTGACATATAACTCATATGTTCTTACAATTCATGCTTAAACCAACCCATCACGCCAACAAAATTAAAACAAACCAAAAAATTAAAAACATTAACAATAATAAAAAAATTGTACCTTATAGATCTTACATCAATTGTGTCTTGGAGGGCCTTTATGACTCACACTTAGTGAGCAAGACTTATGAGTGTGGTCATGGAATCAAATTATGTAACCTAGTACTCAAACTAGACCCTATTGGTTTGTAATTTGATTTGACCTTGAATATTATAGTACTTTGATTTGAGTATAAGTATATTCGAAAACTAGTAAGTCAAGCCCTAAAATATCTTGTCAAAAATTTGACAGAAGTTTTAAAAAGTTTATTTTTCAATGTGATTTTGAAAAAATAAGTTTAAAAATCTAAGGGTGTGGCAGTGTGATGGGTTCAATTTTGAACAGATAATAACTTTCTCATCTGAACTTTGATTCACACATTCTCTAACACATTGTTCTATTTAACATTGACTATTAAATTGAAAGAAAGTCACTCCCAAAATGTACATGTCCCTCCCATAATATAGCACATGTCCCTTCCAAAATGTACACAATTTGTAGTCTCAAAGAATCATTTTCTAAACATTTAAATATTATGAATATTGCACTTGTTTTGTTTCCTAAGTCAAGTGATTCAACAAATAACATTGCAGACTTTATGCTTCCACTAGAAGTTGTGTAGAAATCATCAACTAGTATCAACCTCAGTGCATTGGTTTCCTTTCAAAAATGTGCTAAAGATTCTCTAAAAGGGGTTTTCTTTGGTTGCTCTATTCTATCTTAATCAATTGATCTTTTGCTATTCTGTTTGATCCTGTATGTTGCTAAAAAGTTCAATTTGTAATATCTTATGCAATCATATAAACAAAATCATACAATAGTTAATGCATTCTAAACAATTTTAACACAAAATAATAAAATTATATGCAAGATTCAAGTCTATTGTGGCACTTCTAAGCAAGAAAGAGTCATGCATCCATAACATGTCACAAAGTTCATGGCCACAAGTACAAATATTTACTAGAAAGGTAAGCACCTAATTCTTAAATAGTTAATTATAAATGATAATCATCCCATTTTTAGAAAACTTTCAACAATAGGTAATGTCATCAATTTAATTCTCATATAGTAAACAATTACAAATACAACAACCATAGGAATACAAATTGTCAAACAAGAAATAGTTTAGTTTTTATGAGCCTGGGCTCATGAGAATTAGCAGAACTCATGTCAATTAGCATGAGCCCGAGCTTCATAGGCCATCAGATTTTGATCTGACAACACACATAACTCAGGGGAAGACTGGTTTGAATCACTATCCACCCCCTCGATCCGACAACTAGAGATGCCCTGGTTCACACTGACAATAAGCTCAAGCTCAAAGTAACTTTTTCCAACAACAAATATATCTTTCAAATGCGTTACACCAAAAGTCAATAATGCAAATACATCTTTAAAATGGTAGCAAGAACTCTCAAACAATAACTTGATTCTTTGGAATGCAATATGAGCTATTTTCTCATATAGTAACACACAATGAAATGGTAAAGTATAAGTAAATGAAATTGGTATTGAAGACAAAAGATATGGAACAAACAATAAAACTTTATATTTTAATCATAAGAGTACAAAATTCTCAATTGAAATCAAGCTCACATATATTCTATATTTTTTCTCCATTTTGAAGTGTTATGATCAAATTGATCAAAAAATTGCTTTAAAACAAGGTAAAAACTTTCTATTTAATAAATAGAGCAATTTTTTATGTTATTGATATAGAACAAACAATAAAAGTTTACAGTTTAATAATTTTATGCTAAAATCAAACCCACACATACTCAAGGCAACGTTTAATGTCAAATAGTAAATGCAATTCTATGAAATGCTAGTTTTAGTCAATTTGTCAGTTTGGGCCTATTTGGGAGGTCATTTAAAAAGGAAAAAAATTTTCCCCATGAGTTCAAAATATCATATCATGTAGAGAATTGGGGAGAATCCCTTTCTACTCTAACCCTCCTCATGAGTTTAAAAGCATTTCATTTCCTTTTCAAATGGCCTCCCAAACAGGCTCTTAGTGAATACACAATAAAATATAAATGCTAGTTCAGTCATTTGTTGTATAATGAAATCACAATAAAAAACTAAATGCTAATTTACATTAAAAATTGTAGTTAGATCACATTGAAAAAAGGGCATACTCTAGTTTTACACATTATAGAACCAATACCAACGTATTAAAAATAAACCTATGTTTACATGAAAAAAAAGACACAAAAGAATCATAGAATAAAAGTTAAAATTTAAATTCAATAAAAGCCTTATGTTTCCATGTAAAAGACATGAGACTAATCATCTATAAGTACCTTGTTCGTATATCACTCAAGGCAAGACATGACCCATTAGCATTGTATAACCATTAGTGACGCACACCTAAAATTTAGTGACATGACATCTCACACAATATCCTGATGGGTTGTTTGGCAAGTGGTCAAATACACTACCAACATAGTGTGTGACACACACCTACAATGTACTCGAGGTTAGTAGTGAGGCTAGGGCAATGATTTGGGGAATTTGGGATTTAATGACAGACCATAGTGTACCAAAGTATAAAAGTTAAAATTTAAATTCAATAGAAGCCTTATGTTTACATGCAAAAGACATGAGATTAATCATCTATAAGTACCTTGTTCATGTATCACTCAAGGCAAGACATGACCTATTAGCATTGTATAACCATTAATGATGCACACCTAAAATTTTGTGAATTGACATCTCTCAAACTATCCTAATGGGTTGCCTAATAAGTGGTCAAATACACCGCCAACATGGTGTGCAACACACACCTACAATGTACTCGAGGTTAGTATTGAGGCTAGGGCAATGATTTGGGGGATTTAGGAAATGACATAAGATGTAGCGTACCAATTCATGGGAAGTCTAGTTTTGCAAAGGCAGAGGGTATATAAGTCTTTCTTCATGTACTGTCCTTGAACAATAAATTTTATTTTTGTCATA
Source organism: Saururus chinensis (assembly GCA_035235625.1). Taxonomy (NCBI): domain Eukaryota; kingdom Viridiplantae; phylum Streptophyta; class Magnoliopsida; order Piperales; family Saururaceae; genus Saururus; species Saururus chinensis. The sequence continues at coordinate 37,912,225 of CP141142.1, forward strand.
GATTACCATAAATTAATCTGGTAAATTGTCCTTAAATTATATTCCCTCCTTAAAAAAGGTAGCTGGAAAACAAACATTGTTGTTTTTATTAAGATACACTATATGGTGTCACTAAAAGTTTGATATAGGACACAAGAATTTAGTAAGTAAAAGAAAATTGTGTTCATACCAATGATAGACACACACAAATCATTTATATTTATGAGCCTACATGGTATTGCATGTGTCCATCACTAATTGGTGATCCGACCTTGCTTTTTACAAAAAAGGTAATGTGAAGTATTTTCTATACTTCTAATGACATTGAACCTACATACTAACACACGTTAGTATGAGGGCTAATGATGCCAGTGCATATACTCCGTGAATTTCAAATATCTAACAACTTTTATATACATAGTAAGAAACATAACATACTCCATTGGACCTTTTTTTCAAACAATGTCCTTTCTGAGTTGCTAACCCTAATCAACTCCTACCACGTGGAAATCATCCCCCTCTAAGAAGCAAAGATTCTACACTTCCGCGCCCATCCACACGACCCATCATCATCAAAATTTTACTTTGTAGTGTTTATGTATTTTTTTTTGTCAGTATTATCGATTGGTACCACTTTAATCATTCTACCCGTGCAAAATCTTGACCATAAACTTAGCAAGAAGAAAGAGAAGTTTTAATATAAATAATATTAACGCTAACGTATACTTACATATGTCTCGTCAATCTAAGGCGAAGAAAGAACAGAAAGCTTTTCCCACGTACAGTAATAAGAAAAACAGAGGAAACTCCTCTGGATTTGGAAATCGAACCCTCCTTGGTTTTTATTTTCTTCCTCATTTGGAAATCCAAGCTTTTGCCAATCAACCCAACTCAGTCACCCGTTTCCAGGGCATTGATGGAGGTCTGGGCTGTCAGAAACAGTCCACAGAGCCAGAGCCCCTCCCCCACGGCTATATAAGACAGAGGAGCACCCTCTCTCCATGCCGACCACCACCCGCCTGCACCTCACATGGCTCCCATTCCGGTCGGTGTCTCCCACGCCGACCCCGTGCAGACGACTCTCTCTGCAAAGAGGAGTCCGCCCCAGAAAGTCTGGGCTCCGTTGAGGGTGGTGGCCGGCGGCTGGGAGAAGGAGCAGGAGTTTGACCCAGCTGCTCCACCTCCATTCAGAATAGGGGAGATCCGGGCTGCCATTCCCGAGCATTGCTGGATCAAGGACCCCTGGAGGTCCCTGAGCTACGTCTTCCGCGACGTCGCCATTGTCGTCGCGCTGGCCGCCGGTGCGGCGTGTTTGGACAGCTGGGTCGTCTGGCCCCTCTACTGGTTCGCCCAGGGGACCATGTTCTGGGCCCTCTTTGTGCTCGGCCATGACTGGTACAGCACTTAAACAGTTCTCTGTTTGTTTAAATGTTACCGTAGAAATTTTTTTTTAATTAATTGCTTAACTAATTAATAGTATGTGAGCATCGCTTGATTTTGTTGGGTTTTCTGTGTGTGCGTGCGCGCAGTGGACATGGGAGCTTCTCCAACAGCCCCATGCTGAATAGCTTTGTGGGCCATTGGTTGCACTCTTCTATACTTGTGCCTTATCATGGCTGGTAATGGTCTTATTTGCTTTTTATCTTTTAGCAACTGTTGTTGCTTTGTTGAAGACCACCAACAACAACTAATGGCGCATGTATGACTTGTTTGATAGAGATAACTAGACAGTAAGACTTTGTTTCTACAGGAGAATCAGTCACAGAACACATCATCAGAACCATGGGCACGTTGAGAATGATGAATCTTGGCATCCTGTTAGTACTTATGCTGCCATATTTCATAAAATAACAACTGTGCTGTTCTTCCTAATTTGGAGTAATGATCCGCTTGCCTTTTCTCTTATTAATTTATAGTTGACAGAGAAGATTTACAAGGAATTGGATCCTGCGACGAAGAAACTGAGGTTCACTGCCCCCTTCCCTATGTTAGCATATCCTATCTATCTGGTTGGTTTGTGGCAAACTTCTTTAAGTAAATCTTAGATTGTAATGCCAAAATGGTGTTTATAACTTCATTTTAAATTTTTTCTGGGTGATAATCGGGCAGTGGTGGAGAAGTCCAGGGAAGAGAGGCTCTCATTTCGACCCAAATTCTGACTTATTCAGCCCCAACGAGAGGACAGAAGTGATGATATCTACCCTGTGCTGGGCAGTGATGGTTGCTATCCTAATCGGGCTGACAGTTGTTATGGGTCCATTACTGATGCTTAAGCTCTATGTGGTGCCATATTGGGTTCGTTGTTATCTCATTAGTTCTTGTCTCTCTTTAGTACTTGAGAAAGTCCTTAAATGGTGGTTGAAGTTCTAATCAATTTATTCCCCAAAATGCAGATTTACGTTATGTGGTTGGATCTTGTGACATATCTCCATCACCATGGCCACGATCAGAAGCTACCATGGTACCGTGGGAAGGTGAGTGGTAAAGAGCTGCAGATTCCTACATAACATATAATAAAATCTGATCAACTGAATAATATGTTTTTTTTATCTGAATGAAGTTAATAATCATCTTATTTTAAGCAAAAAAACAGCAAGACCAATCCCTTGAAGAACATAGTCAGCACTTTTCTTGTGCAATATTGCAGGAGTGGAGTTATCTAAGGGGAGGACTGACTACAGTGGACCGTGACTATGGGTGGATCAACAACATACACCATGACATTGGGACACATGTGATACATCACCTCTTCCCACAAATACCGCACTACCATCTAGTAGAAGCTGTAAGTGGTATCAAAATTATTTTATGCATAGGCATCAACATTAGTTATTGCTGGAACTTACCATTGAATAATCCTTGGTATGAATCTAGACAAAGGCAGCAAAACCTGTGCTTGGGAAATACTACAGAGAGCCCAAGAAGTCAGGCTTCCTTCCAATTCACTTGATCGGAAATCTGATAAGGAGTTTGAGGCAAGACCACTATGTTAGTGATACTGGAGATGTTGTGTACTACCAAACCGATCCGAAGCTATTTGATGTCTCCAAGAACAGATCAGAGTAATACCACAGAACGAGTTTAGCTTAGTGACTTGTTACGAAGCTTACATCAAAATTTTATGAAATAAATATTTGGTTCAAAATTGTATCATTTTACAGGGAGAGTATCCCAATAAAGTGATTGTATCATGTTATTTCAAGTAAGCTGCTTTAATACTGTAAGGAGGCAAGGATGTAATTGTTTGTTAGACTGTAGTCATCTTGGAACATGATCCAGATAAAAATATAATTGTCAGTTACTGATGTTTCTGGCGTTTCTTCTGGTCACGTAGTAATACAGCTAAGTGGCTTAACTCCAAGCTGCTCTTCCTCATGTTTCTTTTAATTTGCACCGTTGTATGTTTAAACAATGGGAAAACAGGCCCATGACCTGGCTCTCTTTCACATAGGTTAAGTTCTTTTAAACCCCAAATTTGTGAACACTCAAAGAGGCATGATGTTAGTATTATGAAGTGGGGTTAATAAAAATATTGGGTGTGAAAATACCCAGCCTTTCACCAATTGCTCAAGGTGTTGTTTCTCCTCTTTCTGTTGAAAGTTTGTTGTTTGGAACTCTGGACATAGCTTCTGTTACTTGTCTTTGTCCAATCTGCTTCAAGAGTGGTTCGAATCAGCCGTAACTTTTTTCTGTTAGTTAAGTTGATCTCCACATCCTTCTCAGTTATGGTAACCATCCGGGTCAGATCGATTTGTACGGAACACAAGCGGAAAAAAGAGATCTCACGTTGAAAACCCCAATATCCAATGGTTCTACAAATGCTAGTTTTACTGCATTTATGGAGGAAACTTGCCTGCAATCCAGAATTCAACTGCCTTCTTGTTAGGTTCATAATACCTGCAGGGAGAAATGAATATCTGAGCAGATACTGAGTTCTACTTCTCTGCTATATATTTATACCACCTTGCTCAGAAGGACAATTGGTCGGCCACCACTGACCTGGTACTGCTAAATATTTATTATACTCTTACTATCTGACCTTTTGGTCTATCCCACTTGTCTAAGATCTTGGGGATAGGGGCTGGGCAGGGAAACCTTTTTAGTGTTCCGCTCGTTCACTTTTAAAATTAACGGTGCACATAGTAGTGCACTTTAGTGCTAGTGGTATTGACTCTAACGTACGCTAACATGTGCAGTGTCAAAATTCAACAGTCTACAAGCAAGCATTCTTTAAACTAGGCTCATGGTGAGGAGGGAGTATGAAAAACTCTTTGCATAGGCTTTCATCCCTAATGTACTCTCCAACATAGCGATGCACATCTTCTATAGGTGACATTGTAACTCTTTGCAGAGGCTTTCATCCCTAATGTCCTCTTCAACATAGCGATGCACATCTTCTATAGGTGACATTGTACTTAGCAAAAAAACAAAACCTTCAACCTGGCTCGTGAAAATTTTATGGTTTAGTTCATTTGCCATCAACTGCTATAAGGGGAGGAATGGGAGGAAATGGATTCGTCAAATCTCAATGCCACGAGATCAGTGCCCAAGGATGATTCTAAGTTGGGAGAAAAGATATTTTGAGATGATAGTGAGAACCTTATCTTTAGTTGCCCACTGTTCCAATAAGGGAAGAACTGACAATTGAGAAAAAGTTTGCTTATCTTTTGAGTAGCACTTATTAATGACGAAATTCAAGCTGTGAGATTTTCTATGGTTTTAGTCTTGTGATTTTTCAAAAAAAAATAAAAATGCCTTTAGGATTCACCCTTTCTTCCCGGTTTGGTTTTAGGGTAAAAAAAACAAAAATTAAGTGGCAATAACCCGCCCAGCCCCCAACCAGAACCACGGCTAAAAGTTTGCAGATGATGCAGCCAGCCCGCCCCGTAGCCAGGTGGAAAAGAGGAGGAGAAGGAAGAAGAGGTTTTCAAAATTACAACGCCTCTCACAGTCTGTGTTATGCTTAATTTGAAGACTTTTAAATATTCCCTCCGTCTGATACTAATAGCTCGCAATTCAATATAAACTACTTTTTTTCCAAATATAGGCAAGGCAGTTTTGAACCGTCTCTGTGTGTCTGGTAGGAAAATGCCCACCTATGGACTCATTTAAAACCTGTGAATACCATTTCCTTTCAAATCCAAGCATGTGTATCACGCTTACCCTCTTCCTCCCTTTAAGCTCATGTCACTCCAACCACTAGTCCCTTTGGCCACATGCACATACAAATATGCACAGATTTCACTGAATACTCCCAGTCTGTGTTATGCTTAATTTGAAGACTTTTGAATACTCCCTCCGTCTGATACTAACAGCTCGCAATTCAATATAAACCACTTTTTTTTCCAGGCAAGGCAGTTTTGAACCGTCTCTGTGTGTCTGGTAGGAAAATACTCGCCTATAGACTCATTTAAAACCTGTGAATACCACTTACTCTCAAATCCAAGCATGTGTATCACGCTCACCCTCTTCCTCCCTTTAAGCTCATGTCACTCCAACCACTAAACCTTTTGGCCACATGCACATACAAATATGCACAGATTTCAATATGCCACCAGGTCACCTATGTAAACTATCAACCCCTTCGGTTACCAGATTTCAATGATCTCTAAAATCTAATGCTCCCTTGTTCCATATTAATAGTTATATTTAAAAAAAATTATAGTTTTTATAAATGGTGAAATTCGTATTTAAGAGAAGGAAGAATAAGCTTATGAAATTCTTTTTTAAGTACCTAACTATTTAAATTGAATAAAGTAGATCTATAAATATGGAACAATTTATTTTGCCAAATGGAGCTGTTAAGAGTTTTTTCTATATTACCTAACTGAATGTACAAATATTTCATATTACCTAGATTTTAACACTTAATCACATATGACCTGGTTTAAGACAAATATACCCTTAGGTTACAAATAAATCCATACCCAAGTTCTTATCTCATTATTGGTGACAAATTACTGATGATGGTACAGATTTGTATGAGCAAAATCAAAACATACAACATACAAAAAATAAAACACCCACTTAAAGATAATCGATAGAAAGTAAAAAATTTATCCTTCTCAATCTTGTGTTCCAGAGAGCGAACCAGAACCGAGTCACCTCCCGGTTTCAATCCAAAAATTGGTTTTTAGTTAAAAAAAAATAAAAAATAGCAGAATTCAAAATGGGGAATCAAAGGAAGTCACTTTAGTGCTTCCTGAATTACAACAAACAGATTGTTCTGACAATCTGAAAAATTGGGTTGCATTTAGAACGGAATAAAGGATTTCGGAGACTTGCCGTAAATGGGGATTAGATGTGGCAAAAAGAAAGGATTTTTGGGAGTACAGCAAATCCGAAGTAAATCGGTTAGATTATAACCACTCTGCATGACTCGCGAGACTTTCGAGAATGCAAACCAGAGGATGGCTTCCACTAAACGGACCAAAGATCTCACTCTCTGCATGGCTCGTGTCCAACACTTAGTCCATATCGCATATACGATAACACGATATATCAATAAAATATATTATTAATAATACGATATATATTCTTTGAGCCAACAACCCATAATATGATATCCTCTATATCGCATATACGATAACGCGATATTTTCCATAGCATATTATCAATAACATGATATTCGTCATAGCATGTTATCGATAACACGATATACCAACAATGTGTGTTATTGATAATACAATATGTTACGATATCCTCTATATCGCATATACGATAATACGATATTTGCCAAAGCGTGTTATCGATAACACAATATTCGCCATAGCGTGTTATAGATAACACAATATGCCAACAATACATGTTATAGATAACACAATATGCCAACAATACGTGTTATAGATAACACAATATGCCAACAATACGTGTTATTGATAATACAATATGCTACAATATCCTCTATATCACATATACGATAATACGATATTTGCCAAAGCGTGTTATCGATAACACGATATTCATTATAGTGTATTATCAATAACACGATATTCACTATAGCATGTTATCAATAACATGATATGCCAACAAGATGTGTTATTTATTTTCCTCTATATCGCATATACTATAACATGATAATCGTCATAGCGTATTATCGATAACATGATATTTGTCATAGTGTATTATCGGTAACACGATATGCCAACAATACATGTTATTGATAATACAATATGCTACGATATCCTCTATATTGCGTATACAATATTTGCCAAAGCGTGTTATCAATAACACGATATTTGCTATAGCGTATTATCAATAACACGATATTTGCACATAATGTGTTATCGATAACACAATATTTGAAATAATATGTTATGAATAACACAATATTTGTCATAGCGTGTTACCGATAACACGATATTCGCCATAGTGTGTTATCAATAACACGATATTTGTCATATCATATTATCAATAACACGATATTTGCCATACCGTGTTATTGATAACATGATATGCCAACAATACTTATTAATGATAATACGATATATCGCTTATACTATAATATGATATTCGTCATAGTGTGTTATCGATAACACGATATTCGCCAATATTTGTTATTGATACAATTGTTCATCAAGTCACAGATGAGAACTTCTAAGATCCTATTATACAGTGTCATTCCTTAACATCTACATTCTTCTCCATTTTAATATAGCATTGTTCTCCCTTAATAGTCCCTCAAGATTCATTTTTTGGAGTTATAGTGTCATCTTGATCTCCTTTGTAGGAGTAAATAGTTTATGTAGTTAGAAATTTTTGGACAAAAATTAGAGAAGAACGACCGCCGATGAAGTGAGGGAATCCGACAATCACCGAATAGAAATTGGAATTTATTGTTGATGAAAACCGCCGGGCAAAAGTCACAAATCGTCGTTGAGCTCCGATCTCCTCTTTGTTTATGCGTCGTCACAACTAGTTTACACGATTTTAAACCTTAACCCTTGTTGTAAGGGTATTTTGGTCCAAAAATTTTTAATATTGTGTAAACCCAGGTTCTATGGAATATTTTTTACAAAACCAGGGAATATGAAATATTTGTATCTTAGGCCAGGTAATATGGAAAAAACTAAGCTATTAATTTAAGATAGAGTGAGTATATAACTAATCAATTAAGATTATTATACAAAGTTTGGCCGAAGTGTGAGCAGTGACACCCACCTTAGCTTTATTAAATTTATGAAATCCAAATTGTTCTATTGGTATGTATATATGGCACCATGAAGGACTTTTTTTTACAGCCATGAAAGACTTGAGAATAGTCTATACACAGCCGTTCAAATTGCAATTAGTCTAGAGAAACACTCTGTGTATTCGTAAGAAATTGCACGTACATAGTGCATATGTACAATTTTACAATAACTACCTGTAAGATTTTTTACAATTTCATCATCTTACCTTTCAATACTTCATAAATTTACACCCACTGACAAAATCATAAAAGATACATGAGGGTATTTTTTAGAGTGCAATTGATATTGTTGAGACTATAAGTTCCCCATCTCACTTTTCATAGTAATATTGATCATGTGTAATGCAGGACAATGGGGTTAAAAATCGATTGAGGAATTACACCAATTTACGAAACAAAAAAACTTTGGCAAAGTTTTCACATAATGCTGATGAGTCCCTACATTTTAGTTTGACAAGCATACCTAAATTCCATGGATTTGATCTACTATCTTTTTAAAATAGTTAGCAATGCCTCATTTAGTAAGAAGCCAGTAGTGGGATGAATAAAGAATAATCCACTTCAACTAGCTAATATTGTTCATATGGACTAAAAATTCTAACAAAGTATTATGGGTGGGCCACCCATTCTTACTAGTTGTGGGGTAGATTTAGAAAAAACTCACTTCCACTAGTTAATCTCGTCCTTGTGGACAAACAAAGTATTATGGACGGGCTACCAATTCTAATTTTGGATTGAAGAGTCCACCAACAATTTTGTCCTTGTTAAGAGGGGAAACCAATACTTCAACAATGATTACAATATTTAGTACTTGTAGAAAGAGTTACTAATAGCCTAAATATGAATTATGATGGACGGCAAAATGGGCAAAGTCCTAATGGTAAAAAGACAGTTGACAAATGAAGTAAATAGATTAATAATTCATTTACTAACAACTTAACCTATTGGGAAATAATGTTTATCTAACAGGCTAACAAAGCTAGAGGGGTCTGACCCCATTTGTGTTTCCCTTAGTTATGTCCACATTAATGGATGCTTGCAGGTGACGAGGAGTATTAAAGTTCAAAATAAATAGCTTGATAATTCATTTCTAAATGAAGGATACTAAAATATGAAATAAATTAATTAAGAATTCATTTCCTAATTACTTAAACAATTGAGAAACAATGGTTTTTTCTTACAAGGCCAACACTTGTCCCACTAGATTGGCAAGGGGAATGGATGGACTAAAGGGCAAGACACAAAAACGAGACCCCACTCTCCTATCATATGGCATCTCATTTTCCATCATATAATTTGAACACATGAGAGTGGTAAAGCATGCGATTAGAAATAACACCACAAAGTATTAATGCTGAATGGTGCACATGAGGTTGTTACAAATTTTCAAATTTTGTTCTCCTTTAAATATTCTCCCAAAGTGTAGCAAATTTTTTTGCAAGAAAAATAAGTTCTTCATCACCCTCTACATCACTCTTAGAGTCATGGACTATTTGTTTGCTAGAACTAGAGCATCTTAGAGTTATGGACTTCTTCTTGTCTGTAAGAAAGTGTAATTAAAAAGTTTGCAAAGAACCAACTAGTTCTTCAACTTTCATTAAGTTAGTATTCTTATATTCTTCAATATATATCACTTTAGCAATAAACCTTTCTGAAAGAGATCTAAGAATTTTACATACCACTTCATACTCAGGTATCTTCTTTCTAAGTCCCCACATGGAGCTTACAATGTCATTGAGTTTTAAATAAAACTTTATAAAGGTCTCATTTTTCTCCATTTTAATATTATCAAATTTTGTTGTAAGGAGTCAAAGCTTGAATTTCTTCACCAAAGAAGTCACTTCATGAGATATTTCTAAAATGTTCCAATCCTCCTTGGTACTCTCACACATACATATGCATTTGTATTCATCAAGAGGGACAACACAAGTAACATAACTAAGGGCCTTATTGTTCCTCATGCTCAACTTCTTATCTATTTCATATCATCTTAAAACATTTAAGGGAACTTCAGTACTAATTTCATCTATCTCAACAGTTTCAGTAGGAGGCGATCAACCATCTTCCACATAGTGCCATGTCAATTTGCCATGAGCCTTAAAAAAGGTTTTCGTTTAATTTTTTAGTAGGCAAAGTTACTCCCATCAAATGGGGGTGACTTGGTGGTGGACGTGCTCTCTAGGTTAGCACTCAAAGAGCCACTAGATCAGCACTCCAGGTGAGTTCACCTTAAACATAGTGTTTGAGCCCTAATACCACTTAAAAGCAAGCTAAGGAGAGCGAGTTCTAGAAGAAGGGGTGAGTAGGGTTGGGCCTTCCAGTCAAAAAATAACATTGATGAAGGCATATATGTACACTATTTTTTGGTGGGGATAACAATTTTCCATGAATTTTCTATCCAAACATGGTAAAAAAAAAAGGGATATCAGAGAAAACTTTGGACCCTCTTTTTGGCTATTAGACACTTTTGGACTACCACCTAAAGTTATTGGAGTTAAAAATCTAGTATAAAACCACATAGATTAATAAAGATGTTCTATATATGTCATGTATTCAATCAACACATCATTATCTTACACATTTAACAAATATGCATATAGAAGTAAATAACACATGGTTGTGAGAGAGATTTTAGCCATGTGGGCTTAAGATTTTTGAATACATGTAATCACACACAAGTTCGGCATGCATGACAAGCACACAAGAATTTATAGTTGTTCACCGCCAAGAAGCATGCTCCGATGGGACATCCACTCTCAAAGAACCTAATCTAAGGCACCTCCAACATCCACTAAGTGTGGGTTTGATCTATATCTCCACCATTAACAAATCTCACTTTTCTTAATTCACCAGTAACTATACATACACTTGAGTAAATTCTCACTCTCAATGGGTTATGAAAAATCTGTCTCTCTCATCTAGTATTTCCACAACATGGTTTACATTACTAATTAGAAATTTAAAGAAAAAGGGTTTGAGAGTTCTTACTCTCATTGTGAAGACCAAATAATCCTACATGCTTGCTTGAATGCATTTTTCATGGGAAAATGAAATTTCTACTCCATTATCTACACCAAAAGCTTACTCTACCTCTAATTGGACTAGAAAAAGTGAATCTCCACGTTGTCAAATGTAACTCATCTACTTCATCCAATGAGAGGTTGGACTAGACTTTTGGTATAGAGAAAGTGGAGTAGGAATATCAACTTCTATTTTCAATTTTTTGACCTTCCCATGTCTGTCCTTGAATTTGATAGATGCTTTGAAGTTGTTGAGGTTTTTTAGACGAGGGATTTGGTTTCATTGAGATATTTCTATAGGTGTAAAGGAAATCATAAACCTATGGGAATGGAAGAAGATCAAACACTCAAAACCTTGTGAAGATTAGCAACTTAAGGACAAGCTCAAGAGGTTTTTATTAGAAGTTTGGGTTTCTAAAGATTTATCTATAAAGGAGTAAGAAATCTAAGCCTTCATGCTAATCTCCAAGGAAATACCATTGATATTGCAATGAATGTTGAAAGGAGATGCATGGTATGAAGCTTAAAGCTTCCCAAACGATGAGTAAGACCCTTTAGGAGAAGAACTAAGATTTTTTGAGAAGGATACTCCACTTAAAGCTCATCCAAGCAAGAGTATTTAGAGAAGGAGGGATGAGACTTAATTCCCCCATGGGTCGGTCACCCATTGGTGGGTGGTCACCCATGTATGGGTGAGTGTTCCTAAGAGGAGGCTTTAAGAGGTTTTGGAAGAATTCTTTTCAATTAAGGTGACCCAAAGAATTTAACTGTTTACCAAGGGGTCTTAGGGGCCAACTAGAGATATACATTAATTGAATTTATACATTTGAAAGCAAAAATGTGTAGCATAGATGTGGATAAACGGAACTTAAGCTTGTTCCTTATGATCTTCACTTCCAATATCCTTAACGCAATACTCTTGTAGGCAGATTGAGCTTGTTGCTTTCCACTTACAATCTTTTGGGATGCCTTCATAACTTTGACATAAAAATTGACAAATACTAGGTAGAAAATAAAACTTTTAAGCATAACCTTAACATTATTGTTGATTTTGTCGTTGAATGCATGCTATTGTCTCTTGAATCTTATAGTGAATTTTAGGTTGTTAATTCTGGTACATCATTCCATGCTAAGGGATGAAAGTTTTTAGGGCCAGTCATCGACCTGACACTACCGGGCCCACAAAAGAGTGGGTAACGGCTTTGAATTTTTTAGCCCGTATGTGGATCGGGCCAAAGAATTTTAGGCAAGTGTAACATTCAACTTCCAAGCCCATCTCCGCTTCAGTTGCCCTGGCCTATATCATTGCTCTAGTCTCTCTGACCTACATCTCTACTCCAGTCACCCTAACCTACATCTCTGCTCTAGACTCCGGCCTTCGACTTTGCTCTAGTAGACCCAACCCCCGTCTCTGCTCCAATCACCCCCAACCTCCATCTCTGCTCTAGTCAACCTAGCCTTTGTCTATGCTCCAGTAGGTCCCAACCTCTATATTTGCTCAAATCTATCACAGAGCAACAAAGTGTAGTGCTCATGACACGTTGGGGTTCACACATGTGTTGTTGTGTTGCACACTTAGTGTGCATGCATTGCAGGGACTGCCCACAACGTTGTGCAACATGTATGAATACATTACAGGGAAAGTCCACAACGTTGCAAACAATCTCAGTAACTCATGCATGTCAAGGTTACAACAAACCAACACATGTGTGCGCCCCAACATGTGTCATGAGCACTATGCTTTGCTGCTATGTGACAAGTCAGCCCCAACCTCCATCTATGCTCCACTAGGCCCCGACCTCCATCTCTACTCAAGTCCCCAACCTTTGTCTCTGCTCTAGTCACCCCAGAGATCACCTCTTTGTGAAGGTTGCGTCTCATCTCATGTCTTCGGTTAATAACCTTCTATTTCTTTTATAAATTTTTTATCTTCTTCGTTGGTATTATATTTATGTGTTATGCTCTTTTCTTATTAATTTTTTATCTTTATGTTTTTTATTATTAACTTTGTTTAGCATACAATATTTGTAATTTATTTTCTATTTAGACTATATAAACTGTTTAGTGTATTTGTTTCTATTATAAAATCTATTTATGTAATTTGTTGTTTGGCACTAATTATTATAGTTGGATGTTCAAGGATGGTAGTAGCTTCTTGGAATAGTATATGAGGAGACACCATAACTAAAACAAAGCAAAATTTTAGAAGTAGAAACTGTGATCTTTTGTCTCAGCCATCATTTAAGAAATTGTTGATTTGTTAATGTGGATCAGGCCAAGAAACCAGACATCCAAACCTCTATACTTGGAAGGTCCATCCATGAAGTAGCACATGCAAAGAAGAAACCTGAATCACCAACATTTATGTTGGAGTATCCATCCTTCACAAAATACATTTTGCCACTTCATTTGTCTAGCAAATCATTGATTATAAGTGAAATCCGTCAAGTTATTTTATTGATATTTGTTGTCTCATGCATTCAGGTTCTCTAGTTCATAATGAAAACAATATAAATATGACTTGGTTTTCATTATTGACAAAACTTTCTTTCTTTGTTTCATTTTCTTTTGCAAATACTACCCTCAAAGTTCTCACAGGAACACTTGCCTAATCATGATACAAACCTAGTTTTACATGACCCAGAGGGATGGGATTGGGATGTAAAGTATGTCTATAGAAATAAGTTCTTTTCTAATATTGGTTGATTCTTATGTGACTTCAATGTGCTCCACAGAAAACATACCATCATCTTTTAAATTGAATAAGTTCTCCTTTATTTCTTTCTTCTTGTTATGAGATAGTGAAGATGTAAATATGTTAATGGAGTTAATGAAGATATTATTCACTCATGGTCATTGAATTTAAATTCATCTTAGTCCTTCAATTTCAACAAAAATATTCCTCTCTAATATGGCTTTTCTAACAAACTAGAATCTTTAAAAACTAAGTAGCACTTGTACAAAAAATCAGAAACAAAAAAAACATAAAAAACTTGAAGCTTGGTCCAAGCCCGCTTATTGCTAGTTAGGGCCGATATTTTACAAGCCTGCCTATGGCCAAGGCTAGGAAATTAATTTTAGGGATATGGTCAGGGCCACACTTTAACCTAACCGTAATTGGCCTACCTATAGCCCTATCCATGGCATGTCTAAAAGTGAGTTATTTGATAATTATGTGAATAAAAAATATGAGAAGTATATTTAGGATATGAAGATGCACGTGACATTGTTGATAAGGGAAATGTGAAAATTGTGTTAGAACAATATTATTATTGAATGAAGTTAGGCATGTGCTTTTCCTAACTAGAAACTTCATTTTTGTTGGTCAAGTACTACCTTTGTCGGTGATACTTGGCAAATGACTAAAGGTGTTATAGTTTTGGCCAAGGGGAAGAAATTGGGAGTATTGTATATGTCTTCAAATAACTACAATTTCATTACTATAACATCTTCTAGAGGTGACTATATCCTATGACAAGCACGTTGGGCACATGAGTAGGACGGATATAAAAATTTTGATGAACAAGGGGAAGTTATAAAGGTTGAATGATATTGACCTTAATTTCTATAAAATTGGGTCTTTGGGAAGCAGAAAAAGGTGTCCTTCACCAAAGTTGTTCAAGCTAGAAAATCATAATGACTAGAGGTGGTACATACTGATGTATGGTGTCTATGTCAAGTATCCTCTCTCTGTTGTGTTGTTTATATTGTTACTTTCATTGATGATGCATTGAATAAATTATGATTTTGTTTTTTAAAGAACAATTCTAACATGTTTGATATCTTTATGAAATAGATAACTCATGTTGAGAATTAAAATGGATTAAAATTGAAATGTTTAAAATCTTATAATGGTGGTGAGATTTGTAGCTGAGAGTTTCAATCCTTTTATCATAAAAATGGGATTACAAGACTCTTGACTACACCGAGAAAGCCCAGCCATAATAGTGTGATAGAACGAATGAACATGACAATTCTAGAGCATGTTAGAAGCATAAGGTTTTATTCAGGTTTGTTAGTACAATTTTGTGCAAATGCAGTTTATATAGCAGTATACTTAATCAATGGATCCACATCTTACTCATTGGATTAACAAAATAAACCATTCGATTAAATATTCAGGTCATGATAACTGGGGTTTATAAATACGAATATCAAATCATATGATATTATTTAATGTCTGAAAATTCATAAAGACCAGCTCATCCATCTAAGTACAAGTCTGTCACCCGTCTGAAAATAAATAACAAGTTGACTCTCACGCTTAAGGTACACATACATACCGGAGTTGCAAAAACACAGAAACCTCTTGTGCTTGCCTACCTTGGTCTCACTTGTCGTCGCCTGGAGAATCTACAACAAAGCAAACCAAACAACAACCACAACCACAATGGAGCATCTCCGCCTTCAGGAGAAGAGCTTCCAAAGGACAAAAGATTTTATTAATATTTTTCGGATCGAGCCAACATCACCTGATATTAGTTGCCTACGTACTCATCAGACAACATCTCCAATGTTTCCAACAAGATCGGATCCAAATGTAGTTTTACGTAATGCTACACTATACTAAGAAGTATATCATCACACATGCAATGCTTAAGTATTTTCAAGCAACCTACATTTTATGCAAGTCTTTTAATCATTCCACTTGTTCTAATTAAACAAGTAATATCAATCAATGTTATTAATTATCTCTTGAACCATTGTTCAATAATTAATATCCCTGTCTAATCCCAATGACAGACAGACTCATCAGATGTCAACCTAAGTGACAAATGACAACGAAACACCCTGGAATCCACCAGGAAGTGTCATCTCCCAACCTAGCCCATAAGGACTTGACCGGAGTGGAAGGACATGGCCCACAACTGCACCTGAACAGAAGTGGTCAGAGACGCCAACCAAGCAGGATGTTAGCGACCCTAAATGCGTGTACACTAAAAGATCCTCAATAGATATGTGGTGAGCCGGGCTACAAGGAACTCCCTCTAATGGGGAGGTGCAACTACACGGTCAAATCAGCGGCTCTTCAATAGAGCTAAAACTCAGGAAACCATTCTAAACCTTAACTTACTCATCTATAAGCCAGGATTCTGAATGACTATCCCAAACTTTATCAGTCTCTTCTAAACTAAGGTTTATAACTCGAGACATGTCATTGGTTCATCAACCAAGGCAAATTGTCAGGTCAAAGGCTTTGTTCACTGTATGAACTAGTCCGAGACCCCGCTAAGGTATTTTAGTCTTTATCTTGATTAGGTGTTCTCGCCCAATCCAAAGCTATCAAACCCCATTAATTAATCTTTCAATAATTTTAAGATAGTGATAAATTACTATCACAACATTAATATCAAAAATCGAAACAAAGAACAACATAAACCATCAGAACTACACAGGTCCAAGCAAATCATAATATCAATAATAAAATTTATTAATGATATAAGAATTATTCAAGCTCTCTGTCCTAACCCTCCTTATGTTATCTTAATAAATCTTTATGAAACTGGTCGTAATGCACCTAAGGGCATTAAAGTAATTATCCAACATTGTATATAGTCCTCTCTGCACTCGGGTAAGTCTTTAACCTCTCCAAAGGTTTCAATATCACATTAGCCTGTTAACAACATTCACGCGAATGCAGGCCTATTTGCATAGGGGTATTTCTATCATTTGGTTTTAAGGTCTTAATGAGATCTGACGGGTCCAAAAGTGAACTCAAACATACTACTTGACTTCATGGACTCTGTGTAATTTTCCTGACATGTGGCAGGGTTGTGAACCCCATGAACCGACCCAGGTTGACTTAACAGTTTACGATTAACCATAGGGGCAAGAAGGTCAATTAGCCACTCACTGGGAATTTTCCTCAGCAAAAGGTTTGGCCTATAATTAATTTACCCATTACACTATCAATGAGAATTTTCCCAATTTTTAGATCCACTCATATGCCCTTGATCTAGACCTCGAACTCGGGTAAGTTAATATTATACGATAATTAACTAATAGGGGTAAAAAGGTCATTTCATAGTCTTTGGGATTTTTCCCTAAGTAGAAACTCAGTCAAAATAATCCCAAACCTCTCCAGGTATATGAGTATTTTTTCTAGAATTTTTTTGACACTTTTAGCCCCATGACCGGACCTAGTTCACTCCATTCTTTTTTTTAAACCGAACCGGTTTGGTTCAGGTCGACGACCCGCAACGCGGGTCGTCTTCCCCGCGTCCAACCAGAGGCGCATTCGCCTTTGGCAGTGCCACCATTTTCTGCCACGGCTGGGCAGCATGCTGGGGTCCACCAGATAGCCGCCAGGCGGCAATTCCAAGGGGCCTGGCCCCCACCGCCGCCCGGTGGCCGGCCGGGACCAAAGTCACCCCTTTTTATCCTTTTTTTTACTGTGCGCAACGGCAAAAGCTGCCGCCGCCACGGCTGGTGCTACCTGAGCCGGAGCCGCCAAGGCTAGTGCGGCCTAGGCTACCACGACCGAGGCCAGCATGGCCATGGCCATGGCCGGCGCACCCAAGGGGGATGCGGCTACCGCTTTCTTTCCTTTTTTTTTTAATGATCAGCAGACTGCGCAGCGGCAATTGAATCTGCTACAGCTAAGGCTGCCGGAGCCAGGGAAATCATAGTCAAAGCTAGGGCCGCCGTGCGGCTCTGTCCGACCACTGTTCCGGCGACCAGAAAATTCAAAATATTGTTTATGTATGTGAACAGTATTTGCAAAACAGAAATTACTATAATTTTCATACAAATCAATTAACAAAATTCATAATAATCACAACCTGAAATCCTACTTCTATGGCTGAGTTGATGTCGATCCACCGCCACCGGAGCCTTACCGGAGTTTCGCCGAAAAATTCCCTCTTTTCCTTCACCATCCACCAACTCCACCCAAAAAGCCGTAATTAATTCTTTTTATAGGCATGAGATTATGGATCCTAATCCCATGAGAAATTAGGCCAAAAAAATAATAATTTTGGAACAGTAAATAATCGGGCCCACAAAACAACTTAAACGGCCCAGTTGTATGTTTAAATCGGGTAAACGGGTCCTATACGATATGTTCATCTTTAAACAGTCGTATCTCCTTCATTCGGACTCCGATTCATGCGTTCTTGGTGGTGTTTAGAAGCTCTTTTCGTCTATTTTCCATCCATATATGATTTAACTACCACTTCTAACTTATGATCAAGTTATTTCCACGAGAAGATCAAGGGGTCCTACACCCTAATTTCCTCGTGTACAACTTCAGAAATTTAGAAAATTCTCAGATGTTACATTGTAGGTTACTATAAGAGGCATGAATAGGGAAGAAAGTCAAATTTGATCATCTATGTGTGCTTGGGTGTGCCACCTATGAGCATGTTGAGACGGAGAACATGAGGAAGCTACATGTCAAGTATTCTAAATAGTATTTCATAGGCTATGGTGGTGATAGATATGGTTATAGAATTTAGGATCCTACATATAGGAAGGTGGTAAGACGCATTGATATAGTATTCAATGAGTCGGATTTGTATAAAGACCAACAAGACCTACAAAAGGGGAATGAAGTTGATAAGAAATTTATAGAACTTGAAGATAGTCAAACTCCTGAAGTTGGAAAAGAAGAAACTCAAGTTTCAAATGAAGATACTCAAAGTTGTCAATGAAGAGAATTAGGCCTCCACCTCTTAGATAGGGCTTCAGACACATCTTGAATGGACATCCACTAGACAACTTAAGAAAAAAAACATTGTGGTCTCCTACTATGAATTATTTATTGTTGATAGATAATGGAGAGCCATAATGCTTTGAAGGGGCATCTCATATAAGAACTAATCTTTAGTAAGAGCATGTCATGGATGACAAGATAGTCACTGAAATCAAATTATACTTGGGAACTAGTTGAGTTGCCCAAATGAAAGAAAAACTTTGCTTAATAAATGAGTCTAAAAAAATGAAGGAAGAAGCATATGAGAGCAAGAAATTCAAGGCAAGGCTTGTTGTGATAGGTTTTGAGTAATGACATAGGAGTGGACTTTGCATAAATATGTCAGAGTTGTCAAATTTGTACCATCAAGGCTGTCTTTAGTTTTGTAGCAATTGAAGACTTGCACTTAGAGCAATTGGATGTAAAAAGTGCATTTATTCATGGAAGATTTAGAGGAAGATATATTTATGCATTAGTCACTAGGTTATGTTGTGCAAAGAGGGGACAATTTGGTATACAAATTGAAAAAGAGCATGTAGAGTTTAAAACATGTTCCAAGAAAATAGTATAAGAAATTTGAATGGTTTATATAGAACATTAGCTTCTATAGGTATCACTTAAATCAATGTTGCTACTATAGGAAACGACCATCTTCTTACCATATATTATTTTTATATGTTGATGACATGCTTATTGTAGGGCCAAACATGAAGGCAATTGTAAATCTCAAGAAGTGCATGTTCAAGGAGTTTGTCATGAAGGATTTGGATGCTGCAAAGCAAGTCCTAAGTGTGTGCATTACTGGGGACAAAATTTTGAGAATATTGTAGTCTTAGGTGGACTATGTTGAGAAGGTTTTACACAAGTACAACATGGATACAACTAAGGTTGTATGTACTCCATTTCCAAGACATTTAAAAATTTTCAAGAATCAGGCTCCATTCACCCGTAAGGAATGAAAGCACATGGTGAGTATGCCTTATGCCTCAATTGTAGGTAGTCTCATGCATGCTACAACATGTACTAGGTCAGACATGGTTTGTACAATGGGAGTAGTTGTTAGATACTTGAATGATCCTAGTAAAGAGCATTAGGAGGCAATAAAATGGATTATGAGGTATCTTAAGGGTATTTATAGGATAGCTTTCTTTAGATAGCAAGAAAAGCACTACTAGATATGTGTTTACATTGCTAGGTGGTGTTGTCATTTTACAATCACAATTGCAGAAGATGGTGACTATCTTCCATAGAGACAGAGTAGGCATGCAAGGTTATGGTATGGTTGTAGGCATTCTTAAAAGAACCCGGCAAAGCACATGGTGAATGTTAAATATATTTGGACAATCAAAATGTCATTTATTTGGCCAAGAATGCAGCATTTCATTCAAGAACAAAGCACATAGATACTAAGTATCACTTCACTTGTTCACTTGTAGAAGAGGGAAACCTTCAATCAGAGAAGATCCACACTAATGAGAACCTAGCAGAGATATGCTGACCAAAGTAGTCATCATGGAGAAGCTAAGAAGTTGCTCTATTTTGATCAATCTTCATTTATTCATTTATAGAAGACTAGTTTTTGCCACACAATTTTGCTTTTTTTGTAGGAAAATAACTTGAAGACTATTGACTTCAAGTAGGAGAATTATTTGGAAACTTTGTGAAGTTGAATTAGTATCCCAAGTGGGATATTGTTGAAGATGGGATACTAATATATACAAACAAACTAGGTGATTGATCACTAGAGGTACTAGAATCGATAGATGAATGAACCAATCAATCATCAGGTATGGGAAATCAATTGTTTGGGGTATTGAAAGTTTGCAATGAGAGCCAAACAACAGGCGATTAACCACAAACACTTGGTGATTGATTGCCAGATGATCCAGTTGGCAATTTCATCTCAGCTTGGGTCTCTTTTTTATTGTTTATTCCCAATTTTTTTCTCCAAATAGACTTGTATTATTTTTACATTCATGAGACTACAAAAGGGTTGTTGAAGAACCCTAGAATAAGAGATGGCATGTATTAGCATGGTGTAAAAGTTTTGTGCTTTGAGATTTGAGAAGATTTTAAAGTTGTAATCTTCTCCATATAATTCTTTCAAAAATAGTGGATTTGTGTGATGGGTGTAGGTAACCACATTGCTAGACCACTTTAAATCTTGTATTTCCTCTTTCCACATATGCTCCACATTCTACAAGCAATCTTGCTCATCAACACCCTCTTGTAAATAGGCACCCAACATTCTCCCAACCAACTCAAAACCATCGACCAATTTCAACAAAAATACTAAACTAAAATTGTCACGCCCCGGCACCACCCGACCCGTCCTGAACCCGGTCCAAGGGCCGGTCAAGCGCGCTGGGGTGATGAAAAATTGAACAATATTAATAGATAGCAAAAGATTTGGCCCCTTATACGGATAGTTTAACTAGCGGAGTTACACACCACATAACCTTTGAGCAAGAGTAATAAGTAGAACAAAAGAGGACTTTAACTCTGAACTAGTCCACAAGTCTTATACCCACATACTTAAAATCTTGAGATAACACAAATGGCTCGAATCAAGGTCTCAAACAGATCTAAAAATATAATATAAACACAAGTCTGAAACAAGAACCACCATGCATGATGTTCTATCATCATAACAGAGTAATTAGAAAAACATAACGATGTCTAAGGGCATCAATGCCTAATCCCATGCTCTCCCCAACCATTCCTCAAATAGAGGGTCTTGCCCAACTCATGTTGCACCATGCAGCCCCAAAACAAAAACACATAAAATAGGGTGAGTAAAACTCAGTAAGGTTTTGAATATAGCAAGAATAATCAAAAAACTATCACGACATGACAATATAGCTATTCAAATTCATAATTGACATGGTATACCCTTTTCTGACCATACCCTTGTTAAACCCCTATTTACCCATAAACATAAAAGCTAGTATGCATATGATACACCTATCAAAGTCAAGGCATAAATGATCAAGTTATAGCCTAGCATCCATCCTGCATAGGTAAAAGTTCACATCTAACCGATTCAAGCATAATATCGCCATAAACTGCATGAGAAGTGTCTATCACACACTTTTTGATCATGTAACCATATCACATAAAGCTGCATGATCATGTCTAAATCACACAATTTAAATCATGCATTCACATCACAATAACCTGCATAATAGAGTCTCAATCACACTATTTAGATCATGCATTAATATCACATAAATGTGCATAATAGTGTCTCAATTACACTATTTAGATCATGCATTTATATCACATAAACCTGTAATAGTGTCTCAATCACACTATTCTAATATGCATATCCACAAACAGAGGACACAAACATACTCCTCTAGGCCGGAGCCATCGAGCAACCCCTTGTCAGATAAACATGCTCTTCGAGGCCACAACCCTCAAGCAACACTTGCCCATTAAGGCTGAAACCCTTGATCAACCCTTGCCCTTCAAGCCTAAACTCCCGGGCAACCCCTGCCTATCAGAGCCAAAGCCCTCAAGTAGCCCTGCTTGTCAAGACCGCAATCCCAAGCAGCACATATGGTAAGCCGGTGTACTCGAACATACCAACTGGATTCTCATGGTCTAGCTAATCTCAATATGTTGGTCTCCTTATAGCATTTCTGCTCATCTCAACCCGGGAGGATCAATGTTCCAATCATGAACTCAAATCGAAATCATGTCCTTTTTGACCAACCAAATTCCGATTAAGCCAATAATCGATTAATTCAACACGCAATCTCACATCATTGCATACAATCGATCAATCATGGCTAAACATCGATAAAGTATCATTCATGAAGTCTGTTCATGATGCGTGCAACATGATGCATACGTGAGCATTCTCTACGTGAATTCTAACACATGGAATGTGCTCTCATTAGTCCCCTCATGCATCATAATCAAATAATAAATTACCATGATTTTATAAAAAATTCCCCACAGGTGTGTGTTCATGCATTTCCTAAGCACATGACCAATGCTTTGATATAAGCTCATAAGGCAATACACACATGCTTAAACATATTCAAATCATGATTTCCAATAGAAATCTAGGGTGAACTCTACCATAAACATAAATCCATTCATGTGAAATCAAATGCTTAACTCCTACAAGCATGATTATTCTACACATGAAGCTATAACATAATAATATCATTCACCCACAATGCATTCTCATTATATGATGATATATCTTATCATTTACCATGTAATATCCTTGCTGGAAACATGCTCCAATCATAAGAATTCCATCATCAATAGATTCAAGATGATTCAATGTTAACATGTATAACTATCAACATATAATTCCACATAACAAGTACTTAAGCATACTTCATAAATCTCCATCACAAATTCTACACCCTTCAAGTAGCTTAATTCCAGTATAAAACACTTCTCATAAACATTGGAAGCATCAATTGGGAGGAAAACACCAAAATAAGCATGGAAATTGAAAAGGGCAAAAATCGTTGTGTGGCCGATCGATCGGCCTGGAAGGCCGTTCGAACGGCCCAATTGATTGCCAACAAGCAATTTGAGGTTTTCTTCTTCCTTTCGAAATTCAAAACCGAAACACTATTAATGGAGTTTAAAATCTTCATTCTAAGCCTCATACACCATCAAAATCAAATTAATCATTCCAGAACATCAAATCTACTCATTTCAAATCAAAATCCTAGGCAATCAAGTCAAAAGATTAACTTTTGCAAATCCACAATTAAAGCCCTAAATATGAAACTCATTCAATCAAAACACATAAAAATCGAGATTTGCATACATATTAAGGCTAAGATGAAAACTCATTACCTCTCCACTTGATTTGAGTCGGATTAATCCTTCAATCACTCTGAAACCTTCCAAAAATATGATTTTAATATTAATACACATCTAAACTCGATTTAATCTTGAAAATCATAAAGAAAACCCTAGATCTAGAGTTTAGGAGACATTAATTTTTGAATGTTAGGGTTTGAAATAGAGAAGTAAAATAGTGAATAAATGGTTTGAAATCGGATTAAATCAATGGAGGAAGATAAATTTAAGAGAAGATTAGGAAAAACCCTAATGATCAAGCATTGATTAAGGAATAACATACCTCTAATCACTTCTTCTTTGGGCCTAATTGGGGATTAGGCTCTAAACACCCTTACACAACCTATTCCCAATTTGGAAATTTCTCAGCCCATTTCCTTTTATAGGAAGGATCAGGGTATATCTAATTAAAACTTGGGGTAAGAATAAAATCTTAAACTAAAAATGGGTATTTGGCCATTTAAACTCTCATTAGGACCAAAAAAATTCTAAAATTTTTTGTAGTGACTTGCTTTGATGTTCAGGACTTTTTGGACCAAAAATCCCAAATTTGACGGTGGGGCCCATCGGGGGTCCTGCCAAACCCTAATTTTCAAGAACTTCGTGAAAATTCCCAAAAAGTTACAATTAACTCAAATTCACTTAAAACCCATATATGTGAAGCTAATTTTAGTTAAAACTTTTGGAAAATACTCAAATTTCAAAAATTGTCTAAAACCGATCAGAATTAACATTAAGCCACAGGAAAGCAATTAAACAAAATGAATTTAAACCGGTTCAAGATTAGGGATCTTACAAAAGTGGGCTCATAAAGTACCTATCTAGCCCATTTCCAAATGTTCTGCTAGTTCTAGTTGTAACATTAGTAGAATAACTATGATATATATGATTCAAAAGAAACAAATTAGAAAAAAAGAAATAATTGAAAATAATGAACAATGATAAAATAAAACCTTACAAGCAAGGATGAAATGGGTGTGTCACAAGAATATATAATTGTTGATTCTATTTTCAAAAGGAACTTCTCATTATCTTCTTATCCTCTCAGTAAATTCCAAATGCTTGTCCATGTTGACCTTCCAAATTTGTTATCTCTTAGTGTAGTCATGTCTATAATCCGAATTATGTAGTTAGGAATTTGAGCATGGCAATAGTACTTGATTTGGAGTTAAAATAGTCAGATGTAAAGATAAGTTTTTTGCATGAAAATTTGAATGAAGATATTTATATGGCTCAACCTGAAGATTTTGTTCAAGGAGATAAGAAGAATCTAGTTTGTAGGGAGACCAAATCATTACATCTGCTCTTATTTTTTAAGTCTTTCAATTTCAAATTTAATCACTAATTTTATCATATCCTAAGACTAAAACATTCATGGTATTTTGATATAATTTTGTTCAACAAAATCAGCTAATTATAATGCATATGTCCGTATGTTTTAATAACCTCTCTTCGGCTATTTCGTGACAAAATACTATTAAGTTAAGAAAATAAAAAAATACAGCTCATGGACACTTTAGGGTATTGACCTCTCTGATTTTGCTTGTTATTTTTTATACATTGATATATGACTCTTTAGATTTTGAACAAACAACGAATTATCTAACAATATATGTCCATAGAAAGTTAATCGATGAAAGAATAAAGGTTTGCATTAAGTATCTGGGTCAAAATGCAAATAATATACTTTAATAGCTCCATTTGGTTTTTTTAAATAGACTAAGATTAGTTTATTTTGAAAAACCAAATGGAACTATTAATGTAGAACATAGGGAATATATAATTAGTCCATCAACCTTGAAATTCTACTTGCTCAGGCCATATTTAAACTTTATGTGTAAGTTGTGTGTTAAGGAAGCTATCTATTAATAGAAAGGGACCACCGATCAGAGTTGTCAACTACTAGCGCCAACTTCTTCGGAACTCTATATGCAACACCTTCTACAAGCACTACAAGAAATTGCAAAAAAGAGTGACGTAAACAAACTATTGGCCATGAGCAATTTGGGAGGTGAAAAGATCTTCTTTAGGAGCTCTTCTGTAGAAGGAGAGGGTGACTTGGGGATGTAGGGGTTTCGATCTGAAAGGCTTTTGGTTGGAAATGCAAAATTTGGAAAACTTCCTCCGCAATCTGCACTGGATTTTCACCATGGGAGAAGCCGTGTAAGAGAACCGAGGCACTACTAGCAGTAAAGGAAAAAGGATGGCAAATCTTGACGCAACCTGGGCCTTACCCTACATGCCCAAAGTGAAAGTGCTACCATGGCCAAAGTAATTAGTGCATCATAGAGTGGGCCGTCTTAGATGTCAATGCAAAAGTGTTGGGCCTAACTTTCCATGACCTGTTAGCTCTATTCAACCGCTCACCTTGTACTGCCGGCACTATAAAACATCTAAATTATGAATGTGGGCCTCTTACAAATAGTCATGTTATTCTAAGTTTTTGTCTACAATAAGTCATGCTTTTAGGACAAAGCAAACCATAAAATAGTTTTCAAAATGTTAGCAAAGATAGACCATACATTCTTGGTTTTTAATGGCAAAAGGAAAATGCGTTCTCCATTTTTTAGCTATCAAAGAGATTTAGTTGGCATGATAAATAATATAAGCATGATGCAGCTAAATATGCTTCCTTGCAACGTCTTTTACTTTATATGAATTCAAGCACTCCAAGGACAAGTTATTATACTCCCTCCGTCCTAAATTAATAGCTCCATTAGGCAAAAAAAATTGTTCTATATTTGTAACGACCCTAATTTTTGGATGTTATTTTATGATTTTAATAATACTTATATTCGAGTTTTTATTAAATTATGTTTAATTAAAAATTTGTACTTGGTGAGATTTATTAATGATGTGTTAGAGAGCTAAAAGGCAAGCATAATGGGCCATGAACAGCTCTAATTGGACACTGGGGCTGAAAGTTACAGCCTCGAGAAACATGCTACATGAGCAGGACCCCCTTAGAAACTATGGGAAACCCCCCTTGTGAGATCTAGATTTGCAAGGCTCTTTGATACGAGCCTAATGGTACCAAGAACGCGTGAATCGGAGTCAGGTAGAGAAAGTTATGCGTGTTAGAATTTTTGAAAAAATAAATAATATATATCTATATATGTCGGACCCTGTGCGACGCAAGAGGGCCCGTGCCACTCGCCGGACGTGCGTGATGCCCATCACACGCGTCGCCCAGCCCCACACAGGCACCAAGTCCCGGGCAGCGCGCACTCAGCACGCGTGTGGGCCCCAAGCGGCGCTCGTGACTATAAATAGTCTTGCGGCCACCTGTTTTTCAGTTTTTCTCTCCCTTACATTCTAAGAACCTCTTTTTCTATATTTTAAGTCGTTTTAAGTCCGATTCAAGTCTTTCAAGAGGTGTTCTTACCTAAACCAAGTGTGTCAGACGCATGGCAGGGATTATTTTCCTGTTCAATACCTCTATAGCCCAGAAATGTGACATTCAAGTTTGGGGTGTTTGGCACATCGTTTTTATTCTTGCACGGAAAGCAAGGTAGGGGGTTTTAAACTCTAAATACATGCTTAAGGTAGTTTTTATGAATGTTTCAGCATGGCTACATTCACGAAGCTTATTTTGGATAAATATATTATGCAGTGAATCAAATTAGTATGTGGTACATAGTGATTTGGTTATGTTTACTTTATTGATTTGATTTTGTACGTGCAAGCCTCTTGGTGCTTTGGTTATGTGCGGTGACATGATTTGATTTTGTAAAAGCCTCTTAGTGCTTGGTTTATGTGCAGTGTTGTGGATTTTATTTCTATGAGCCACTTAGTGTTTTGGTTTCATACAGTGATGTAATTTAATTTCATACGAGCTACTTAGTGTTTTGGTTTCATACAATGACGTTGTCATGCCCTAGCACTCACCCGACCTAAGCCGAACCTGGTCCAAGGGACAGTCGAAGCACATGGGGGAGACAAATTGTTAAACTGCGAAAGACTTGACTCCTCTAGCGGGTAAATCATACATACGGATTTGCGCACCTTTAGATCTTTGTGCAAGAGAAATAAGTAAAAGTATAAAGGACTTTAAATCAAAAATAGTCCTCAAGTCTCAACCCACAACTTAGAATTTTGAGCCGACAAACATGGTTCGAATCATAAAGTCATAAACAAGTATAAAACCACAAGGGTTACAAGAGTCTGAAACAAGATCAACCATATATAATGTTTTAACATCATAGCGAAGTAAATCAAAAAACATAGTAATGTCTCAAGGCATCCATGCCTACTCCAAAGCACTCCCCAACCCTTCCTCATATAGAGGATCCTAATCGACTGCATGTAGCCCCAAAGCAGAAAGAAATAGAAAATAGGGTGAGTACAAACTCAGTAAGGTTTTTGAATACCGAAATGGTAAATTAGAAAATAACCACGACATATCAACATAGTCTATCAAATCTACATGTCATATAATATCACATTTCTGATTACTTTCCTTACCATAACCATACTTGATAATAAGTAATTATCCTACATGCAAATAACTCAAATATACTATTCATATCATGAATAATTGCATTATAACATGAACATTCATCATGCATGAAGGGTGTCTCAAGCATACCATATATATCCATGCATACCCATTCTCCTCCATAACATTCATCCTACATGACATATGTCTCCAACACAATCCTATCATGCATATCTATAACCATAATCCTACATGAAAAGTGTCTCTAACACACAATCACATCATGCATTATCATCACATTTAACCTGCATGAAAAGTGTATCTACCACACAATCATATCATGCATATTTATCACATTTAACCTGTATAATAAATGTATCTACCACACAATCATATCATGCATATTTATTCTTATTCATAAGCATTCACCCTACATGAGGTGTGCCTCTAACGCACTGACCATAATCAACAATGGTGCATGTTTCATAAAATAAAGAGAATAAACCTGCTCCTCAAGGCCAAAGCCCTCGAGTAAACCCTGCCCATCAAGATTAAACTCTCCAGTAGTCCTGCTTGTCAAGACCAAAGTCCCAAGCAACAATATGTGGTAAGCTGGTGCACTCAGACAAACTAACCTGGATTTTCAGAGTCCAGATAATCTCAATAGTTTAGTCTCCTTATTGCATTGTCACTTTTCTCAATATGGGGAGGAAAACATGTCCTCAAGGGATGCAAAATCTCATCCTTTTGGACGTAAAACCGAATCAATAGGCCTCCGATCGATTAACCCGGCAAGCAATATCACACAATTGCATCCAATCAATTAGCATGACTAATTTCAATAAAATCTCATTTGTAAATTCATCTCACGATCCATGCAACATGGTACATACGTAAGCAATGACCACATGAATTCTAATTCATAAAATGTGCTCCCCATCAGCCATACATGTATCATTTCTAGTCATAAGCACCAACAATTACCATAATTACCCCCACGGGTGTGTGTAGATGGTAGAAACATTCAATTCTAAGCATATGGACATGCATTATAAACATCCCATTAACATACTACACACATGCTATTTAACATATAATCATGGCTCCTTACTAAAATCATGAGTAAAAACCATTGAGAAACACAATTCAAATCAAGTACAATCTCATGCTAGACTTAAGTAGACATATTCATTACCACACTTAAAACTAAACATTACACAATCATTCACCCATAATTTAATCATTATGTGTGAAGACATACAAATCCATTCTCATGATATAACCTTACTGGAATCGTACTTAAAATATGATGAATCATTCAACATGGATTCAAGATAAGAAAGAATAACATGCTTAACTGAATAACATGTAATTCACTTTACACTTAAACATACATCATAGCATCCAACCTCAAATTCATGTCCTTCCAGTAGTTTTCCAAAGTATATATTACTCATCATAATCATAAAAAATGGTACTTAAGAGGAAAATATGAAAATTGAGCAAAATAGCCAAAAATCACAGAACTGTCATGTTGGCATTCGAACACCCAATAGGTTGTTTGAACTCCTGGCCGTTCGATCGGCCTGCATGGCCGTTCAATCACCAAAACTAAAGTTCTAGTTCGTCTTCTTCCTTTCAAATTTAAAACTGAAAATACACATATATATCTTAAACCTTCAAATCTCACTCTCAAACTTCATAATCATGAAATCTAAGCTTAGGAAATATTAAATCTAGTCATTTACAACTAAAAATCCCAAGAAATCGCAAGAAAAATTAAGTTTTTCCATGTAAACCCATATAAAACTCCATTACATTTCAAATCTGAAATCACATACCTATATAGGACAAAATCCCTTACCTCCAGTGACTTTCTTCATTTGAAATTGATGCTCCAACTCCTTCAAAATCCTACCCATAATAGGGTTTTGTTAATACTTGTATAAATTTGATTAAAAATGCCTAAATTACTAGAAAATTTATAGATCTAATGCTTAATGGGTTCAAAATCGAAAATCTTTTCATAGGGGTTTGAAATAGAGGTTAAAATCAGTAGATTAAGGGTAGAAATCAAGATTAAGCCTTTGCTAAAGAAAAGATTTAGAAAGTTTAGGAGAAACCCTATGAAATCAGTGAAAGAAAGATTAAACTAATTTTTACCTTAATCATTTTTCCTTCTTTAGAAATTGGGATTAAGGCCTCTTAAGCTCTAGATTTCAGTCGTACCCAGATGGGAAAGTGGCTATGCATTTCTATTTATAGTAGGCTTTGGGGTATACCTAACAAATAGGTGGAGTATAAATAGAATTTAATACAAAAAATAGAAAACTTGCTTATTTTAAGTCCAAATTGATGTCTAAAAATTTTAAAATATTTATTTACTGTCATAAGATGTTTTTAAGGTCATTTGGGACTTATCATCCCAATTTTGAACGTGGGGCCCACGGTGGGTCCCGTCCCCAACTTTTCAGAAAAAATAGTCCAAATTCTAGAAAATTCAAATTGGCTTATCTTAACATAAAAATAATCAAAGTGAAGAGAATTTGATTAAAATTATTGTTAACCACCTTAATTTAAAAAATAAGTCAAAACCGACAAAAATAACATTAAACCATGCAATAACAATTAAATAAGATTAAATAAACCGATTTAGGATTTAGGGATCTTACAAATGTGATTTGATTTTGTACAAGCCACTTAGTGTTTTGGTTTTGTAAAGTGATGTGATTTGAATTGATACTTGTGTGTACCCCTAAGTGTTTGGTTACGTGCATTGATCTGGTGCCTGCCGAGAAAAATAATCAGCAAGTGGCACGTGCATAGGGTGGAGTATTATGAGAAAACTCCTTCCTTAAGTGGCCCTCGTTTGCCCCATGAGCGTCGAGGGTAGGCCATATGGTATCACAGCTTGTGATGTGTTTAGGATTTGAATTTATGAAAATGATTTGATCCTAATTTGAGATTGTGGATGTGTTTTGACTTGGTTTTAAGATCACAGATCCGATTTGATTTGAGATTTGAGCTTGTGGATCTAATGAGAAATTTATCTCGTGGATTTGATATGATTCGGGGATTGGACAAGTGGATTTGATTCAGAAGTGAGCTAATGAATTTGACATGTGTTGGAATTGAGCTTGTGGATTTGGTTTGCTTTTGAACGAAGTGAATTTTGAGTGATTTACCAAGGATAAAAGATTGTGAAAAGAGTATAAAGACTGTGTTTTTGAAGGTTTTAGTACTTAGCATCGTTTTAGATTTTTACACAACCTACTGAGTATAAATATACTTACTCACCCCCAGATCCTGCAGGTGTTTCAGCAAAGACAGAGGTGGAAGCAGAAGGGATTTAAGATTGGTTCTTATTTTATATAATTATTTTTGTGACCAATGTGTAGTGGCATGATGTGCCTAGTGATTTATAAATGTTTGTAAACTATCGGCTCTATACACAGTGGTCCCAGGACATGTGTAATAAATACGTAGTTATGGCTATGCAATAACTCCATTAATTATTTTTATGGTTTATTTGTGATCATTGTGCAACGATGGTCGTCATGCTTGGTCACATGCGCGAAATTCACATGTGTTGGACAAGGAAATTGTGGTTAAATCGATGCAGGAAATGGCGGCCGTCACAATATTAATAGCTTCATTTTGTTAAACTTAAGTAGTTGGGTATTTAAAAAAGAATATCATAAGCTTATTTTTCCTTCTCTTAGATTTGTGTTTCACCTTATGCAATCAACCAATCCTTCAAGTATATACATGCCTCCATTACATCAAGAGTTAGTCAACTTCACACCAACTAATACCCTACATCTTGCACTAAAAGCATATTCTAATGTTACTGTGGACATCGGGGGGTAGTATATTATGAGCTAAGGCAAACAACATAGGATAGTTCTTTCTATGTATTTTTCACCAACTTAAAACATTCAAATTATTACTTTCTTCCTGTGTAAGAAAAGAACATAAGCCAGTTTGTAAATATATAGTTAATTCATTAGTATTAGAAGTTTTTTTGTTTTGTAGTAATATTCAAGTCTTAGTTTTATGTGAAGTAAGAGGCATACTAGAACGAGAAGAAGTTGATTCATTTCGTCTTGATTTGTAGGATAGTTCATATGCATTATGTAAAGATCATAAAATATTTTCTACAGTCTTCTTATACATATTATCATTATTATCAACATAGAGACTCATGTTATCAGGTATACCCACTATTAAAATTATATGTTATCTAATCTAACCCTATGATCCATTACAGCTCCTAAACAATAAACTATAGGTATGGGAGACTAATATTTATTTAATTTATGTCCATTTCTTTTACAAGATGTGCAAATTTTCTATTACTTCTATGGCTTTCAAATGCACAAGTTATTTCATACAAGTGGCTCAAAATTAAACAAGAAGTATTATAGTAAACTCCTGATAATTATTTAGTAGTATTATAAAAAAAATAGATAAAAAATGTATCAAACAAATAGAAATGGTAAAATTACCTTCATTATGTCCATATCATGATCTTAATATATGATCAAATTTTGTAGCCAACATGTGATCAAATTTTTTAAACCTTCATATGACTTTAACATTAAATAAGTGCTATTCAAACTATGACGAACATCTAATTAAAACTTCCTATATTTCTTACCATGTAATCTACACAACTCTTTAAATTCTTCTATTCTAGAAGGGGAAGAAGTGATAAGTAACAAAATATTTTAAGTTAATTAAATGTGAGGTTTAACAATCTTTAGACCATCTTGAACAAATATATTAATTATGTCATAGACATCTAATATGAAAGTAAAGGACTCTAGTGAACCAATGTGATCACAATAATATTGTAAAAGTTTTACAACGGATTAATTATATGAAACATTATCTAAAGTAATAAAAGTAAGTTTATCTTTAATTAATAATTTATAGGGTAATGATAAACCTTGTGCCCTTATAATGTGTGTACAATGCATGCTCAAGGGTGGTAGTCATGAAATTATGCAGGCCTCACAATGATCTGACAGCCCCCACTTATGAGCATTTACTTTAGACTTTTTTCTTGCTCATGAGGTCTCTCATTTTTCATAATCCCTCCATCCCATTTTTAATGCGGATTCTTCTAGTAATAATTAGTGAATGGAGCAAATAGTCTTAATACATAAAGCAAAAAGGTTAATAATTTAGTCTCCATAAATATATATTTTTTAAATATAGACAATTTATAAAGGATAAAGGGAGTATTAATAAAATAGTGCACAAAAGGAGAGTATTAGAGAGTGTACACCCC
This sequence comes from Saururus chinensis, assembly GCA_035235625.1. Lineage (NCBI taxonomy): Eukaryota > Viridiplantae > Streptophyta > Magnoliopsida > Piperales > Saururaceae > Saururus > Saururus chinensis. The sequence goes on from CP141142.1 coordinate 37,945,678, forward strand.
CTTCATTCAAGGCATCGTGCCCAACGAATCCTCACTGCCCTAGCCTACCCTTATAATAGACGTTACCTTCTATTTTTCATATAACAAAGATACAATAGAAAACGCTTAAGCTTAATTATCTTAATTTGCCCGGAGGCTTCCTGCAAATTATTATCGTGTGTTGCCATTGTGGGCTCTGTTGATCCACTCTTGTATGTGGATTTTCCCATGGATGATTTGTACCTCTCATAAATCATGAAGATTATGAAGATTACTAAAAGACTATGGAGTAGTTTTTTTTTGTACATAAATTTAAATTATCAAAATCGAACGTCATCACATCCATCATCATATTTTTCGTATCGAATATTGCCAAAAAAAAATGTCTCATATCAGACATGCATGGACTGGTCCCAACAACAAGAGGTTAGTTTCTTCCGAAGTCTCAACCAATTTGTCCTTCACTTTAAAGTCCGTTCACACTTTCAATCACTGTCGTGGACTTCTTTTCTCTTTTTTTTTTGGCATTTTGGCGAATTTCCTTTTAGGTGGTACTCAAAGTTTCGTGTAGCAAAAAAATACCTAGAAAAAGTTAGCATGGGTGGCCATGAACGCATTACGAGCCACTAAATCGAGATTTGCAATACACAATACTCAAAGAGTTGGGTGGTGATTCAAACCAACCTACCCCCGAGTAACACATGTTATTAGATTGTGATCCGATGGCAAATGACGCGCCTCACACACTCTATGAAATACCTTAAACACATGCTAATCAGCTAATGGGACTCTCATATATTCAAATGTAGAGTTGTTTTGGGGAAGATTATATATAGTCATGCTCATTTTGCACGCCCCTAATACAGGAGCCCACGAGATTTTTATAACCCGTGTAGCCCCTAATGCACTGCAACATATATTCAAAGTATGTAATGTGGCACATATTAATTTTTTCCTCTTGTATACTAAGTATGTAATGTGGCACATATTAGTTTCTTCCTTATGTATGATTGATCTAAAATATTAAATATATTATTTAAATGATATGATATTTTTGTCCACATGCATTAGGACAAAGGATTCTTTTTTTTACACTAAGTTCTTTCTTATATAATATAAATGTGCTGACCTGACTATAATAATTTTGCCGACCATTTAATCTTGTTGATAGTTTTTTATTTTTTTAGAATAAAAGAAAGAAAAAGAAGAACATCAAACAATTATTGGATCATGGGCCACAAAAGCAACAGATAAGAACTTCTCCCGTGTACATGAGAGGATAAGGTCCATGAGTCAGGACTTTCGGTTTCTTCTTGACAAGAATTAATAAAATAATCACTTGATTATCAGGACTGAAACTAGTTTAATTAATAAACAAACAAACATGAAGACTAGGGATTAAGAGAGATGTTAGTCGTTATTAGAACAACAGTCCATTTGATCTTCTCCCGAGCCAACCTCGTCTTCGGATTGGCCATCATCGCTTCCCCCCACTTGGCTGGCTCTGATTGGCTGGCTGGCTGGGCTGGACCTTGTGTCCCTTAGCTGGCCGACCTGGACATTGACACGAGCCGTTCGGTATCCTCTCTTATTCACATCGTGGGGCCCCAGCGGGTCGTGTCCGGCTGTTAAATCACCGGATTGAGCCCGTCAGAAACCCGGTCCGTGCCACGTCAGATGGGAACGGGAGTGGGTCGGTTTCGTTGGACGTCGACATGGTGTACAAGTTTGTTTGGCCGCATGAGTGGCCACTTGTGGGGAGTATTTGATTAGGTTGCGATTTGGTTATGGCAGCTACAATTGTGATTAAGTTGAGGGTTCCATGACCATTAGTGGAGCCTGATCTCTTCATTAATAGAATACTTAAGTAATTGGCAAGAAATTTTGTTGCATTTATACACCGAATGCTTTTTTACCTGTTGAATTATGTTCTTTACAGTTTTGTCAATTGATGAAATTAAAAATTATAGTTATGGGTTTCTAATTGTACATTTGAATGTGCATTACATTACAGTATAATAATTAAAAAGTGTGTTTATAATAAAAAAAAGTTTGTATGAGCTCGGGTGTATGCATGACAGTTAAAAAATCATGAGTCATGGGGTCGGGAAAACATTTTTAAATGTTTAACTCCGATAATAAGCTTAGTGTAAAAAGTACATGAAAACCCTTCATTATGAGATCGCACGTTAATACACATTAATACTAATAACATTAACTATAATATTTACTAATGTATATAATGAACAACTCTTCTCATGATTTATACTTTCCATCAATATTATTATAATAAGATAGATGAGTGCTCATTTTGGCACTTTGTCTCTGATCGTTAATGGTGTCTGAATCTGAATGTTTCAAAGCCGTGGACCCGGGTTCGGCTTGCTGTCACGACATCAACAGCCAATAACCCGTGAGCGCCCGGTGGCCTAGACACGGTATAGAACTGTGCAAAAATTGGGTCTCGTGTAAGGACGCGTTTTCACGCGGTGGCGCACTCGTCTTGACTGATTGGACAATCACAAAAGAGCCGATCCAAACCCCCTTAAGCCCTTAACTACATAGAATTTGATTAAGTAATTTATTAACTAAATACTCTTCTGTCTTATATTAATAATTATATTTAATTTTTAAATTAATTTAATTTTAATTTATTTAAAAAAGTCAAAGAAAATTATTAATTTAAGAGAAAAGAGTATCTCAATGGCGTTTTTATTCGTTACCTGATCAAATTTAAGTGGCAAACATTTAGACACCGATTTTATTTACCGCATGCACTTTTTATGTCAGCCCGTCAAGAATCAACATTTACTAACAAAACCCTAATTACTAATGAGCCTAGAATCAAATGTGTTCAATCAAGGGGGTGAGTAAAAAAATTACAAGGACTTGTATAAATTTGAGCTCGTTTCAATGAGTGGGACCTCCTCATTTTAATTGGTTAAAATTTAAACCCAAAATAATGATTAATATTTATTGACGTTACATAAATAGATCCTACGTATTACAATGACTCAAATAAACCTTTTAATAAAAAAATTAAGTCTTAATTGCTCACAAACCTATCTATCTAATACCTCTAATAGGGGCACAACAAAAACTATATTTTTATTTTATTTTAAGAACATTTATATTAGCAACCGAGCAATGTCTTCCCCCATTACTCACTTTCTCTAACTAAATGTTATAAAATCTCTTATACCTTCCACACTCCTCTCATTACACAAATATATATCGCATATCCACCCCACTCCTCATTTACTCACACTAGTGTTATAATTGGTCTACACCATCCTCTTCCCAATCCTTCCCTCCCCCACTGCCATAACCTCCTATGCCGCTACCTCCTCCTCCTCTTATTCTTCTCTACCACCACCTCCTATGCAAACTATTCATGGTTGCAGCTTTGCCCCTTCCCCTTCTCTTTCTCCACCTTTTGTTTCTTTTCATCCTCCTTCTTGACAGTTGATGGGATGAGGCAACACAAAACCAACTAGGGCAAGCAGGGTTGGGTGGTGGAAGCATAATTGTCTGGTGATGTTGGCACATACACTATCCTTGGAGGTGTGGCTATGGATGCCACTCAGGTCTATTTTTTTTTAGAAATCTGATCATAATGGATCGGGTTCGGTTTACTAAATTGTAATATGAATCGAATTCGGGTTTAGATCTTAACCCAAACAGTTCAAGTCGGATTTGGGTTTTGCTTGACCCGACCTAGTATATTTGTAAAAAATAAAAACCCTACTTTTATTCTCATTTCATGCTCCTCTCCCATATGACTGCAGCTTTTGCCATCCCTTCGACCCTTCTTCATCCCTCCGCCTCAACTCCCCACCTCTCTATCTCACCGATGCCTGGCGACCATTACAAGCGTTGGAGGCTTTGATCCACTCACACTCGAACCTTGTGGCACAGTTCCTTCTCCATCTCTTGAGATATGCTCCACCTTAAGTGTAACGACCCGTTTTCTGGTTATGCTTAACCCGGGGGGTTAAGGGTAATTTAGTAATTTGAGATTAGTGTTAGGGGGTTTCATTAGGTAAAATCCTTGTATCCGGGTAGAGCTCAGAGTAACGAGCGTGATAAATCGAAGAACGCGTAAAACGGAGGTCGGGAGCAAAAGCTACGGCCCCGGGAAGCATGTCATTTGGGCATGACCTACACAAAAGTGTGGGATAACCTACCCATGTGTGGTCTTATTTCGAAGGGCTCGTCAACACGAGTCCATCGGTATCAAGAACGTGCGATTCCAATGTCAAGGTTGGAAGTTATCGCATTTTGAATTCAGGATATTATTTGAATAAAATAATATCTTTCTGGATATGATCGATGACGAAGTGGATAGGATCGACGACCCAGTAGATAAGATTGCTAACGAAGCGGATAGGATTGATGACATAAGCGGATAAGGTTGTTGACGAAGCGGATAAGCTTGACACGTGTCAGCCTCATATCTATCTAATTTTTCTATAAATAGCATCCACGACATCCAAAAAGGGGAAGAGAATTCTCTCCCACGTTTTTCTATTTATCTCCTACGTTCAGAAACTTTTGTTCTTCATTTCTCACTCATTTTAAGTCCAATTCGAGTCGTTCTTGAGGCGTTCCTAGCTAATTTGAGGGTGATCTACGCAATGGCATGATCCATCCCTCAAGTTGGCATCCCTAGATGGAGAAACGGCTTGGGGCAAGAGGGGGCTCTATCTACCACCCTCCTGCCCGAAGAGAGAGAGAGAGAGCGGCCCGGAGAGAAAGGGGGACTCCGTCCTCCATCATGGGCTGCAGCGTGGGTTGTCACCCAAAGTAGGGAAGGATCCATCCTTCACCGAAGGGCCACGCAGTGTGGGGAACGCCCCGGGGAAAAGGGACGTTCTGTCTATCGCTTACGGGCGTAGAAAAGAAAGGGGATAGTTGGTCAATCGTCTTTTGGTGCAAGGCAAGGAACGTGCGGAGGTTAGAGGAGGCTCCATTCGCTATCTCCGGATCTGAAGGGGAGGACGCCTAGAAACAAGTACCCCGAATACTGCTACCTAGTGAGACATTAGGGGAGTAAGTGTTTCTGACCTCTTATTTTAATTATAGAATGCATGTGCTAGATAAGGTATACATTATGCCTTGATATGTTATGATCCTTTATATTATGATATGTTATGATCCTTTACATTATGATATGCTATGCTTATATGTCATGAAGTGTGCCGTCTTGCTCTGGGATAGAGAGAGACGTGTTGTGTGTATGTTTATATTATGATATGCTATGCTTATATGCCATGATGTGTGCCGTCTCGCTCTGGGATAGAGAGAGACGTGTTGTGCGTGTGTTTATATTATGATATGCTATGCTTATATGCCATGATATGTGTCGTCTCGCTCTAGGTTAGAGAGAGACGTGTTGTGTGTATGTTCGGTCTCGGCTCAGTGATAGAGCGAGACCTATGATTGTGTTCCGTCTCACTCTATGATAGAGCAAGACGTGTGATGCGTGCGGTCTCGGGTAAGTGATTTAGCGAGACATGTGGTGTGTGTTCGTTCTCGGCTCAGTGATGGAGCGAGACATGTGAATGTGATGTATCCGCTCTGAAATAGAGTGAGACATGTTATAGTGGTCATGTGGTGCTCGTCTCTATGATAGAGCGAGATGTGTGTTGCCGGTGTTTTATCGGGTTTTTGTATAACTCCGATTAAATATTCAGAGATACGTATTTTATACACATATGTTTTTGGTATGCTGGTTGTATGTAGTAGCCAATAGGCAGAACTACGTCCGGATCCGATTGTATCGGAGTAACATCATAGATGTTATCCGATATGTATGTAGGCAACCAACAGCAAGGCAACATTGGCCCGGTCTAAATTAGTTATATAATTAGGTTTGTTCTTGCCTACGTGCAACGTAGTGCTAAAGTTCCGTAGCACGTAGATGAACGAGAAGACTCTTGCACTTAGGGTGCGCCACTCCCGGTTTTGGGTTAGGTTTTTTCTCATTTTCGAGACCCCCGGCTCGGGTCGGTTTCCGGGTCGGGGCGTCACATTAAGTCACTAAAATCTGCCTCAAGCCATTCCCTTAGTTCAAGCCTTGCAACACAGGCCCTCAATCCTCCCCCTCTTCTACAACACCTATCAAAGGTATCATCGAACATATTTCTCATTCGTTTTAGCTCTTGAGCATCTCTTTCTCCTCCATCTTCATTCTTTTCTATTTTTAATAGGCCTTTCTATACTTAAAAGGTGTAAAATTGTTACCTTTTATACGATTTTCTTTTATTCATTGTGGTTTTGTTTGAAGTGTACCAGTTTGATTATCATACTAGGAAAATACTTTGCTTTGTTAAGCATAAACCCATAAAGTAGATTGACTTAATGCTTTCACGTAATATTTGTCACTTTTAAAAAAAATTGTTATCAAAGTTAAGTTTTTTTACTTCCTCCATCCTAAATTAATAGCATTATTTGGCAAAAAAGTTTGTTCCATATTTATAGCTCTATTTTATTCAATTTAAGTGCTTTAAGTGCTTAAAAAAGAGTATCATAAACTTATTTTCCTATCTCTTAAATGTGGGTTTTACTATTCAATAAAAATTATTATTTTTCACATATAGTTATTAATATAGGGCGGAGAGAATATATTTATACTTTGCTACTTAATGAGATGTTGGAAACGATTAAAATGGTGAAGAGGTGCTCAAATTTGTTTAGTTGTAAATTACCCTCTGAAACTTAGGAATCACGTGATACTCTGATTCCAATTGATATGTCAGTTTTTGAAATATCTGCTCACTTTTTACTGCTTTTAAGGCTAGAGAGTAGTCTCTTTTTTTGGGGCAGATACTAGAGTACTCTAACTATTGGAAGTTTTTTGGTTCCTAAAAAATGGAGGAAGTATTGAATACACGAATTTGACAATGATTTTCATTGCTTGGTCTATTAGGCAGCTGCTTTTGTATTAAATATTTAAGTAAAAAATATAGCAACAATAGGCTTGTTATGTCTACTTTTAGATTCTGGTCGGGTACATCAGGCAATAAATTATTCTGGTTGGGTACATCAGGTAATAAATTATTCTGATCGGGTTATAGGTCATTCGATTTAGTTATGTATGCTATTTGGGTCTAGTTCGGGTTTTTATTCTACCTTAAGAGTCAAGTTTGGTGTTAAATTTTTAACTTGTGAAGGGGTTTGGCATAGGATTTGGGTTTTGGTTTTTAAATAGTATCGGAGTTGGGCTTATCAAAACACAACCTGGTAGCATCTCTAGGCATGGCCAATGTTGTCGTCAGCACTAGAAGAAAGAGAATAAGGAAAATACATATTATAACAAAAAGTGAAAATGGAGTGAGGCACATGGGTAAAAGAGAATAAATTTTTTTTTTTAGGAAAGTGAGGCATCGTTCAGGGATAATAGGAGCATTATTATTTTAAAGGTGAAATTAAACCATAAAAATAATGAGAGTTATCCACCAAATAAGACTTTGGCTAAAAAAATATACTATCTATCTCACATTAATAGATCTATATAATTTTTAAAATAAATTTATTTTATTTTATTTTAAATAATTAAATAGAGCTATAATTTAGGACATAAGGAGTAGACCCAAAAGTATTATATTTATTTATTTATAATCCGCTTTCAATATCTCTTTGCCCTGTTACCCGGCAGTCTTTGTTTACTCATTTTTTTAAGAATTGACCTTATCCCACTTTATAAGAACCCCATTTAAAGAGTTGTCCTTAGCTATTTTAAAATTATGCACTTAGCATCCATTTAACTTCAACGCAAACTACCGGAGAGGTGGAGGTTAGGGCCAGGGCTGGAAAAAGTTGTTATGGCCTCTATATTCAAGCGGACCTAAATTGTTTTAACCTATATTTGACCCCATACGACTACAAATATGATTAGGGTTAGGCAACAAAAGAATTATTTATTTCAAAATAGGGTCTAGGCTATGAAAAGATTGTCTATTTTAAAATAAAGGGATAAGGTATGAAAATTTTACCAATGTAACCCACATAGCTTGACCCCAACCAGTTTCACTAATAAAAAAACTTAAAATATGTCACATTTTTTGACTCCATTGTTTGGCCATTCTATGTTTTCCCATTCATATATTTAGTGTTACCTTTTTAAATAAAGATTCCGCTTGTAGTTCCCCTCCAAAAGTTTTATTCATATGTTTAATGTTATTAAAATTTATAATTTATTTTTTTTATTTTTTTATTTTAGGGGATTACATGGAGATGCTATTAGACTCTCATGGCCCAAGCTGGAAAAGATTTAAACAAAAAGAATTTCTTAGAATTTTACTTGTAATTAGATTTCTACTTTATTTGTTATTGAATTAGTAACTTTTGTAGGATTATCATGGTGTTCGACGTATCACACCCAAATTTAAAAATAAAGATGCATTTTTCTTTCTCTTTTTTGTTTTAAATATGCAGTATATATAGAACATGATGCAACGAATGAAACATGAGAAGTTTATAATAACTAAACCAAAATTTTGAAACCTTTGAGGGGCATGATTAACTATTTTCACAATTTAATGCAATTTGAGAATATAATAATTACATCACTAGATATCTAAATAAGATTAAAAAGAACTACTCGATCACATATTGGGTACTTGTCTTTCAATACACTACTTTGATTAATAAATTAAATAAATGATACACTCATATGCCTATAAAAATTTCCTATAAAAAAATCCATGCAGCAAGAAGTCAACTCTACAACCTTTCATTCCCTTGTTGAAAATGATCTTCACCTGTAACACCTACACTATGAGGATATTGAGTATATATAATCAATAAAATGGCTAAACAAGAACCAATAAAAGTGAAATATTAATCAATGCATAAATAAATTAAGTTAAATCAAATCATTACCTTTAATTCTCCCCATAGTCATAATTATGTTAAATGAACTTCAAAGTTATATTAAATCAACTTCAGACTTATGTTGCCCAACTTCATCTACTCTATGAAGTGAAGGCCCACAGGGTTGTCGAGATTTTCAAGTACCATGATCATCAAAAGCTCTTTTGTTGTGTTGTGTTAGGTCATTCATTTTTGTTATGCTATGACTCATTTGAACCTAACTCCCGGGTCAAGGGAGCAACTCTATAAGTTGAAGTTCTAACTTTTAAAAAGTAAACAACCCTTGAGTCAGCCTTTCATCTTGAGTCTCCTACACATAGCTAGAAAGACTCACTTTTGGAGTCAACCCAATACTAAACTCATATGTCCTTACTTCTCAAATGAAATAGTCAAGGGACATTTATCCATTACAAGGATTGACACATACGGTTTACTTACCCTAATATCACATACTGAATTCTATCATATATTCAAAAATCCATCATGCACAAAAACTATACTATCATTATCTCATAAATATCATATATTATGGTAGAAATCATGTTTGATGAACATAAATATAATATATTATGGTAGAAATCATGTTTGATGAACATGAACTGATGTATGATCCATAGCCCCATTGATGTGTCAGTCAAGGTGTCAATGACTATGAATGTATTGCACCACTGCCTATAGTGGGTGGGTTGTGTAAGCCCTTCTTACTGACATTATCATTTATGTATTGGTGACCCACTACTTTTAAAAATGACTTGGTCACTTACCCAAAAGTGTGACTGGGCTGGGCCAAACCAGTTCAACCAAGGGGTCAGCCCAAATTGACCCCGGTTGGCCCGAGTGTAGTGTGCAGTGTGCAATTGCACAATGATACTGCTGCTTGGCTAATTTTGTTAGAAGTGGGCATTACATTTAATGGGTTAAGCCCATATCATTAAGGTGGGCATGATATTTATGTGGGTCAAGCCTATATTACTTAAGTGAGTCAAACCTATATAGTAGAGAGAGAGCCCAAGCCCACTCTATATTGAATGAGAATAACACATATGAATTGATTGAAGGAGTAAATAGTCCCACATTACCTAGAAGAAGGTGATGTTGTTAGTATATAAGGCACAAGTATGGCCTTTCAAGTTAGGCCCTTGGGCCAACCCACTTTTGTGGGGGAGAGACATGTTGGACCCATGCACCTAGGTGGGCTAACCCACACGCGCACGTGCCGTATAGTCGGCTCGGTTCGATTCACGCTGACGGCCAGGTTGGGTTGGATCAACAAAATAATATTTTTGGGACATTCATTTGGTTTAGTTTTCTATTTATTTGGTTTGGTTTTATATTAACCAAAATGGGTCCGGTTTGTTTTCACCAAAGAATGTGTCCGTTAATGGATGGACGCATCCGTTTGAACGGGAAAGGGCGTCTTCAACGGGATTTCCTATAAAATCATTGAAAATGATTTTTGTACTAATCCAATTTTGGATTTTCCGTCCATTTCCTTTATGTGAGAGCATCTATACTGTGGTTCACTGCATGTACTGTGTTGGAGGTGCTCCTATAGTACGTGGTTGATCGTCTTGTCCTGAGAGGCAGATGCCCAAGAGTCTTAAGCACCATAAAGGAAGGAGAAATTTTATCTTAAGGATAGAGAGACTTGCTTGATTCGATCATAATCATTCCAGTAAGATTTCTCATCACAATATTTTACAAAAGTATGAAAATAACAATCTTAAGACAAAATTCTATGCATATTTCGTATTTTACTCTTATGCATGCATAATATTATATATCCAAATTATGTTACATAGATTTTTAAAAAATTTACTGTTTTCTTAAATTTTTTCAAAATTTTACTATTCCCTACGTAAAATTTTGAAAAATTTCTATATTGTGAGAAAAGTTTTGAGATTTTTCCATTTCGTGCGTCAAATTTTGAACATTTTCCATACTATGTGTAAATTTCTGAATTTTTACTGTTTTGTTCTTAAATTCCTAAATTTTTACTATTATGGCCATAAATTTCTGAAATTTTACTATTCTAGGCATAAATTTATGAATTTTTACTATTCTAGGTGTAAATTTTTGAAAGATTACTATTCTATATGTAAATTTCCAATAAATTACTATTCTGTGTGAAATTTTTTTCAAAAATTTAGTATTCTTTGCAAAATTTTCAAAATATTCATGTTCTGTGCGTAAAATTTGGAAACTTTACTGTTTTAGACGTAAATTTTTCACAATTTACTGTTTATTGTGCAATTTTTTCGAAAAATTTACTGCTTTGCGAAAATTTTGAAATATTACTATTCTGTTCGTAATTTTCAATCAATTACTGTGCTATATGTAATTCTCAAATTCCACTGTGTTATGTAATTTTTGAACTTTACTATGTGTAATTTTTCGAACTTTACAGTAGTATATGTGTAATTTCTTGAAACTCGATTAGGTGTAATTTTATGAAATTTCCTTAGTTATATGTAATTTCTCAAACTTCACTAGGTTTTGTGTAATTTGAAAAAAATTAAAACTTATTTTAACTGAGATTATCTTCTGTTCATTGGAACAAAAATGGCTGCTGAAGGTACCAACTTGACTTCGGTCGTTATTCCCACACCGATGAATGCACCTGTGCAAATTAAAAGGGAAAAACCAAAGAAGTTCAATGGTGTGGATTTCAAAAAATGGCAACAAAAAATGTTGTTTTATCTTACCACACTAAATCTGGTCTGATTCCTTCAAGAGGAAGTACATGTTCTCACTGAGGAGAAACGGAATGACAAAACGGCTGTTGCAGCAGTAGATGCATGGAAACATGTAGATTTCTTATACCGTAATGACATCCTTAAAGGATTGGATAACACGTTATATAACATGTATAGCCTGATGAAAAGTGCTAAGGCACTTTGGGAGTCTTTAGACGAGAAGTACAAGACTAAAGATGCTGGAACGACGAAATTCATGGTTGGCAAATTTCTGAACTTTAAAATGGTGGACTCTAAAACTATGATCAGTCAAGTTCAAAAACTCCAAGTTATCTTGCATGATATTTATGCAGAAGGTATGACTCTAAGTGAGTCCTTCAGGTGGCTACGATAATAGAGAAATTACCACATTCCTTGAAAGACTTTAAGAACTACTTAAAGCATAAGCGTAAAGAGATGAACATGGAAGACTTGATCGTGAGGTTAAGGATTGAAGAGGACAATTATGCTTCTGAAAAGAAAACCGAGGTCATGGCATGGAAGCTAAAGTCAACGTTGTGGAACAAGGGCATAAAAGCAAAAGCTTCAACAACAAGAAGATGAAGCATCCCACTGGATAGTCAAACAATGATTCCAACAAAGCCAAGTTCAAGGGCAAGTGCTATGTGTGTGACAAGGTGGGCCACAAGGCTAATGATTGTCGCAAATGGAAGAAACATGATGATTCCAAAAAGAAGAATGCACAAGCCCACATGACTGAAGTGGAGAATCTCTCCACCAATGTGAATGACATCAACCTTTCCGCTGTGATTTCGGAAGTGAACATGGTCACAAGTGCTAGAGAATGGTGGGTGGACACCGAGGCAACTCGTCATGTGTGCTCAAACAGGACGATATTCTCCACTTATCAACCCGTGGAAAATGGTGAACAACTATTTATGGGCAACTCTTCTACCACAAAGGCTGAAGGACTTGGAAAGGTGGTGCTCAAGATGACTTCAAGGAAGGAACTCACACTTAACATTGTGATACATTTGCCAGAAATTCGAAAGAATTTAGTGTCTAGATCATTGCTGAGCAAGAATGGATTCAAGTTGGTATTTGAGTCAGATAAATTTGTCTTGACCAAGGGTGGGATGTATGTAGGCAAAGGGTACCTTAATGAGGGGCTTTTCAAGCTCAAGGTACTAACTATTGTACCTATTATTGTTATTAAGAATGTGAATACTTCTTCCTCCTATATGATTGAGTCATATGATGTGTGACATGGTAGATTAGGACATATTAATTATGACAATTTGCGAAGATTGATTAATATGGATATCTGCCTAAATTTAATATTGACTATAATCATAAATGCGAAACTTGTGTGGAATCAAAATTAATAAGGAAATCTTTCCAACGTATTAAGAGATGTACTAAACCTCTTGAGTTAATTCACAGCGATATGAATTCATTGTGCTTAATAGAGCAGACGAAGAGGCTGAGTGGCTTCGTAATTTTTTAGAGGATATTCTAATGTGGGGGAAACATGTGTTACCTATTTGCATATACTGTGATAGCCAATCGGCTATAGGAAGGGCACAAAGTAACTTGTATATTGGTAAGTTAAGACATATATGTCGGAGGCACGATACTATAGAACAATTGCTCTTTAGTGAAATAATTTCCATTGAGTATGTTAGATAAAAAAAAAATATTGCAGATCCGCTTACTAAGGGTTTGACCAAAGAACAAGTAAGTAGTTCATCGAGGGGGATAGGATTGAAACCTATACATTAAGAGTCACTATAATGGCAACCCAACCTAGTTGACTAGAGATCCCAAGATTTAGGTTCAAAGGGACAACTGAATTGTGGGGGATTCAAAGGGAATCACTATTGAGATAAAATCTCATCCTCACTCCTATAATGAGATAGTGATGCCTGCAGAGTGAATCATGATAAGCTTTGCTTTTAATTGTTCTCATATCTTGAATTAGTTCGAGTAGGGTATTGTAGGATACTCCTAATGAGAATGACTATATGAGTGTGAAAGGGCTGCTTCTATGAGGATTTTAAGGCTAAATCTTCTAGAGCACTCATGAAAACCAAGTTTATTCAAGGCTGAAATGAACACAATCATGAGAACCAAAGTATGTCTGAGAAGTAATTGTGTGAATTCTATTGTCTTGGTTTACACAAACGGCTGAACAGTTCAATACATCACGTTCACTCATTAGCCAGTAGACCTGATAGTTTTCACAAGGGAAGGTTCAAAGCCAAAAACTACCTTTCCCCCATACATGATCTTTTCAATATTTGCTTTCATGGTTTATTTGCATTGTTTTGCATAGTTATCCAGCCAATTCTCATTTATGTGGGAGATTGTTAGAAGTGGACATTACATTTAATGGGTTAAGACCATATTATTAAGGTGAGCATGGTATTTATGTGGGTCAAGCCCATATTACTTAAGTGGGTCAAGCCCATATGGTAGAGAGAGAGCCCAAGCCCACTTTATATTGAATGAGAATAATACATGTGAATTGGTTGAATGAGTGAATAGTCCCACATCGCCTAGAAGAAGGTGATGGTGTTGGTATATAAGGCACAAGTTTGGCCTTTCAAGTTAGGCCCTTGGGCCAACCCACTTTTGTGAGGGAGAGACATGTTGAACCCATGCACCTAGGTGGGCTAACCCACACGCGCTCCGTCGTCTGGCCGGCTCGATTCGGTTCGCGCAGCTGGCTAGCCGGTTGGGTTGGGTCAACAAGATAATAAATTTGGGACAAATTGATTTAATTTAATTTCTTATTAACCAAAATGGGTCCGGTTTGTTTTCACTAAAGAATGTGTCCATTAATGGATGGACGCATCCGTTTGAACAAGAAAGGGTGTCTTCAACGGGATTTTCTATAAAATCATTTAAAATAATTTTTGCACTAATCCGATTATGGATTTTCCATCCATTTTCTTTCTGTGAGAGCATACATATTGTGGTTCGCTGCATGTATTATGTTAGAGGTGCTCCTACAGTGTGTTGGAGGTGCTCCTACAGTACGTGGTTGATCGTTTTATCTTGGGAGGCAGACGCCCAAGAGTCCTAAGCACCATTAAGGAGGGCAAATTCTGTCTTAAGGATAAAGCGACTTGCTTGATTCGATCATAATCATTTCAGTGAGATTTCTCATCACAATATTTACAAAGGTACGAAAGTAACAAAATTTTCTTCCCAGTGTAAGTAGTGTCGTGATACTTTTCCTTCTCATCAACTACACACTGATAGTTGGTTAATGGTTGGTCAATAAGCTTTTTTATCTTCACAATATATGTCGTAATACACGCTTTCATTCACCTCAACTTTCCCTTCACACTGAAATAAAGGTAGCCACCTTAAAACAAATTTCCAGTGGAATTCGAGAGGCACAAGTTCTTCTTTGTAAGCACATTCGCCTTCTTTTCTCTTGCTCTAAGGGGAGGCTTCACCATCGAGCACAAGTTTCGGCAACTAGAAAAGATTTCGGCTTAGATGGATCACTCATGAGAGAGCAACCTCATCTTTGGGCAATGGTGCTTGCAAGATGCCAGAATAGATTCATGCTAAATTGGATCACTATCTATTTCATGGCGGGGGGCACCCCTCGCCAATTTTTGAAGAACTAGACGGGGTCTAAGACCCCCCCGTAACTTCATGCTAAATTGGGCGAGGGGTACCCCCTGCCAAAACAAAGACAATAACTTCTTAGAGTTAATGTCTATTTCATGGCGGCGGGCACCCCCGCCATTTTTCAAATAACTTGACAGGGCTGAGAACCACCTACCAGTTCATGCTAAATTGGCCACCAACTAGAAGACAATAACTTCTTAGAGTTACTGTCTATTTTTGTGGCTGGGGCACCCCCCACCATTGTTCGAAGAACTTGATGGGGGCCTAGATCAACCTGCCACTTCATGCAAAATTGGGTGGGGGGTACTCCCTGCCAAGTCGAAGACAATAACTTCTTAGAATTACTATTTGTTTCGTGGTGGGGGGCACCCCCCGCCAATTTTTGAATAACTAGACGGGGTCGAAGAACACCCTCCACTTCATGCTAAATTAGACAGGGGGCACCCCCCGCCAAATTGAAGACAATAATTCTAAGATGTTACAGCTTGTAAAATGGCGGGGGCTAGCCCCCGCCACTTCATTTTCTTGCTTTCAAGGCACTATAAACATTCATTTTGTTGCACAAAAATGCAACAACAATGAATAGCCAATGAAGCCCCCTACCGCTCAAAGTACCGCCTACTAAGCCCCCCACCGCTCAAAATTAGAGGGAATACAAACCTAATTCATTACCCAAACCCTAAATCCCTAATACCCTTTCTCCCATTAGGCTGCTATGCGGCGGCAACATTCCCACCCTCCCTTCATCGTTGGCTTGCTGGCCTCCCCCAGTCCCTCGATCACCCCTCCATCCCCCTCGTCTACGGCTTGCCAGCATCCCCCCTTCGTCCTCCTCGTTTGTAGCTTGCCGGCCTCCCCCTTCTTCCTCCACGTCTGTGGCTTGCTAGACTCCCCGTTGCTGGCTAGCCTGCTAGCCTCCCCTTCACCGGCCAACCTCCCCCTTTGACTTTGTGTCATCCCTGTCTAAGGCCTACCCAAAAAAATCCTCTCCGTCCTCACCCCTTCATCCCCCCTCATCAGTTACTTGTCAGCCTCCCCGTCGCCGTCCGACCTCCCCCTTTGTCCTCCCTGTTTACAACCTACCATCCAAATGGACCACACCGCTCTTTCACCTTGATCGGCCAGCCCGAAGTGGACAACCAACCTCTATCTCTGTAGTATGTGGAGGCTGGAGCAGTGGCGGTGTGTATAGTCAAACTTATAAGGTATGCTACAAAGAAGTTTGCTTTTTTAATTTTGTGTTTGATTTTTTTTTTTGGCATTGCAATATCATTTCTTGTGATGATACGATTATAGCACAAGCTACATTTAGGTCCTTGTCTTTATCACAGGGCGGCTTTGACAAATGAAACTGCTATTGCAAAGAATACAAGTTTTGCTTACCTTTTTTTGTTCGGTAATTTCAGCTTAACTTTGATGGACATATCAATTGTTGGATAAGTGATCTTGTTAGAAGTGTAATTGCAAGAATTTTTCGTAATGTTATTTGTGACGATGATGGTGTCTAAATAGTATTTTAGCGGCTCCTTATTACTCCCTCTGTTCCGCCTTAATGGTCTAGATTGCAAACAATTATTTTTTAAGTTTCTTTTCGTTTTACAATCCAAACTATTGAAGTGGGACAGAGGTAGTATTTATTTGAGATACTAATGATTGTTCATACATCTTATCACATGGAGTATCCAGCTCAGCCATTGCATATAGGTGAAGTCATAAATCTTTACTTCACCTGTGACTTGTACTTAGCGGTTGAATTTTGGACGCTTGTATGGAGCTAAATATGGACAAATTGGATGAATTTATTGTATGGAGCTAAATATGGACAAATTGGATGAATTGACGACTAAACTGGATAGATTTATCAATGAAGCCAGGGAAGTTCACAAAATCAGTGTTAAGTTCACGAGCATGAGTGCTAACGAAAGCCCGGTAGGCAAAATCTATAACTTGCAATATCTTACGACTAACTGCATGCACAAAAAAAGGTTCTAATAATACAACATGATTTTAAATGCATACTTTCATTCAACATTCAGCCCGTCATGAATGTTTCATTTATTTAGTTCTTGTAGGAGGATTGTTTTAGAGGTTGAATGTGTTTGGTGGGAGGATTATTTTGGAGGCTTTAAATGTGTTTGGTGGGAGGAATGCTTTGGCTGAATGTGTTTGGGTGGTAGTATTGTATTTGGAGAAGAACTAAATTGTTTTGGGTATGGTTATTTTTTAGTTAATGGCCAAACTATTATAATTGACTTCCGTTTTTTATATTTATTACTGAAGTACTGTTTAATTGGCCATAAACTATTGTTATTGAGTTCTTGTTTGTGGGTTTAGGTATTTAATTGATATCATATTTGAGTGATTATATTTGAAGATGTTGGAGTTTCTTCTTATTTTTGTTATAAGCAAGTGAAATTTTACTATTATAGTGTGAATTTTGGGTATATACAGCTATTTGATTGTTTCATTCTAGGTTTAATATGAGTATATGCAAGCTGTTGGCAAAACTTTGCTATTACAGAGTGAATTTGGTGTATATGTAGCTATTTGATTGTTTTATTCCAAGTTTAATAGTAAGAGTTTGGGTATATGCAGGTTGTATATTGTTTCATTCCATGTCTAATAGTAAGGATTTGAGCATATGTAAGTTAAGTTATTTGATTGTTTCATTCCAGGTTTAGTAGTAAGAGTTTTTTTATATTTAGATGTACAAGTATTTTTGTTTTGATTGAAATTACCAAGAGTTTAATTTATTTTGGGTTTTAATTCAGGTTCTCGGGTGGGGTTCGGGTTTTATCTCAGGTCGGGTAGGGTTTTAGTATTTCGGGTTCCATCTCGGGTAAGGGCGGGTATTGCAATCTCGGGCAGGGTCGGGTACTGCAATGCCCGACCCCACCCTACCCGAGATACAGCCCTAGAAATATGGTTCCAGTGGAGACGAAGAGGGATCAGGTAGAGCCACTGATCAGTGACACTAAGGGAGACCGGAGTTGAAGCTGAAGAACTTATTAACAGGGGTAAAGCCTGAAGGGAGGAAGGGTGGGGTATCCACAGTTATAAAAATAAATTTTAAACACCACCGTTTGGTATATTTTGTAACAATGGGGTTTAAGTGAGCAATTTTACATTTTAAATTTGGGGTGTATAAGTAACAGGGGATACAAGGATCAAACAGGGGTTTAAATAGCAACGTTCTTTCTTTTTATTACCTCGAGTGAATTGATCTGGTCCGAGCTGGCAGCTTACCTGGGTGGGCTACTGCAGCGTGGGTAGGTCTCATGGCCCATGGAAACTGGCCAGCTTGGCCCAACTTCCAAACCAAGTCCGGCCGAACCTAGTCAGACTGGCCCAACCAATCTAATTTTTTTAAAAATGCATTGGTCTCATTGTTGATGCCCAATATAACACCAAAACGATACAACATGTTCATGCCAATACTATTCATCTTCCTCTAACTGCTAATGAAATCAATAATATATTGAAAACCGTGTCAATAATCACAATAAAAAATAAATAGAACCTATACTGGAGCAAGAAACACTTCCATAAAAGAATTATGATTCCCACATCATTGAAACCATAAATCATACATGAAAAACCTTAATTTCAATCATTAATCTTCATGAATCATAAATACCACCTTTACTTTAAGCATGACCCAATTCTAAAAAAATTAACTAGGACATGGAATACAACACGTCACCAAGCATGCAATCAAAATAAGAATATCCATTTAAATAATTATATGGTTACAAGGTCAATAATCCGACCTTCGATCCATCACCTATTCTCCGACAAGAAGTCTCTTGCACTCTAAGCCAAAAGTACTATGCACTTCCTTTGACTCTTTTTTATACTCTAAATCACTCGAAATTGGTGATTATTGCCCTTTATAAATGGTGTGAGATTGAAAAGAAATTATATTATTATTTGCTTTTGTTATGTGATAGTTGGTTTGATTATGAATTTTTTTTTGTCTTGTTTTGAATTTTTTCGGAGAATTAGTTGACCGATTCTATCGGGGGTTACCCGAGGTATGATGAACATGTTCTCCTAGTCGTGAGGTGGAAATATTCATGGAGAACATTAGTGCATGGCATAAACCACCATGTTACCACACTAATTGTTGTAATTTCTATATATTTCTTTGTATTAAGGAAGTGGGCCCCACTATAAGATATGACCATGTTCATCATCACACCAACTTCTTGGGCCGCCGAGCTTCATTTAGAATATTAGATGGGCTTGGGCCTTCTTACATTCATCTTAACCCATTTCCCAAGGTGGGCTTCATTTGTTTATTTGTTGGGCCCATGTAAGCCCACTTACCTATCCACTTATATGAATAGTAAAATTGGCATATTCCTTTATTTGGGGGTGCCTGAAAATTAAGGGTTTATTGTGCTCTACCCTCACTCTAGAAGGGAATGCATATGTTCTAGCTTCATCCAAGGTAAGTCAAGTAAGTTTTCTTTAAGATTTCTTATGTTTTTGCCTTGAATCTCATGTTCTTCATGCTTGCATTTGATTTTATGTCTTCTACTCTTTAAAGTTCTATCTTTTACCTATGTTTTATAACATTGGATCTTTGTTTCTTGTTTCTACTTTTGTGTTTCATGTTTGGGCACATGAAAATGCTTGACTTGTCTTGCTATTAGCGGTTTTGAGTCTCGATTTAATAGAAATATGTAGTTTTTTTTAAGTCTAATGTAACCTAATTTGTTGGTTAGGGATTCTTTAAATTTTGAAAGAGATTGAAGGAACTACCTATTGATTTGAGGTAAATTGTTTTTGTTTGAAAAAGTTATTATTACATTAACACCATGAATTGTGAGTTAAATCATGTTCTTGAGGCATGTTGGTTGTTTGAGCTTAACTTTTCTTGAATATGTGTTTTTATGATGTCTTGACATGACTATGCATGAGTTATGTTGGACTATTACATCTAAAGCCTAAATGATGTTTATTTGAAGTTTTATGAGGTTTTGATAAAAGATCATATGGGTTTTGCCAAAGAAAAATATTATTTTCATGTTTCTTGGCATGACCAAGTGATCCTCCTTGAAGGCCAATCTATTAGTAAAGGAACTATCTTCGGATTTAATGAAGACCGATCGATTGTCCTATTGGGCCAATCAATCAACCAGCCGACCAATTGTTTGGAAGGCCCCATCTATCACTAAAATGATTGCTTGCCACGTCTTAGGGCCCGATCAATCCCCCAAGTGAAATAAAAACTTTTGTGGTTATTTTTAAGGCAAATTGTAATGGTTTTGTTATGTCTCTTACATGTCACTAGTAAAGTATTATCATGCTAAAGTATTAATAATTGCACACATACGACATAATTCATGTATGAACCATGCTTTGTGTCTAGATCACTTATGGATATGACTACTTGTGTTTACATGCACTTATGCTTGCATGTATTTACCATTATTATTCATGTATGACTCATGTCACATGCATCATAAAAATAGTTTGTTAAACTATGTTTAATAGTGATTAGCCATGGTATTTCGTAATTACCGGATTAGTTGTGATAGGAATTTGAATGAATCAATTTTTCATCCGAAAGGGTGGGGTTTTTCTCTCCAAAGGGGCAAAATTTTTTTATACAAAAAGGTCTTGTCGTTCCTCCTTGGGCCGGGAAGAGAAGAATGTTGTCATGAGAATACTAAATAAGACTTCTGTAGTGAGCTCCATGTTGGTTTGTCTGTATACAAGAACTAACAAGGGGCATTTCTGATTTACATGAGTACCAACTGCTTTTGGTATTTTCATCTTAGGAATACTAGACAAGCAAGTATTCAGTATCTTCAGGTATCAAGATTATCGTATTGTTAATTTTGTGGACTACTATTTGCATAAGCTTTGTGTATGAATAATGATGTTTAATTACATAGGTTTTGTGTGTGAATTATGATACTCTATTGAGACATTTGTACATATTTTGTGCATGGATAATGATGCATGATTGAGATATTTGCACATGTCATGTGTAAGAGATTTGATGTGCTTTTGTAATATTAACACAAGTACTGCATAAGGTTTATGTTATGCATCTTGAAATTATGTTTTATGATGTTATTGTGAGCTCTCTGTTTTCAAACCCTTATTGGGCTATGCTCACCCTTTGCCTTATTTTATTTTAGGTATCCCTCTAAGATCCTCTATGTCATTGTGGCATGCAGGTGCTCAGGATGCTTTGTTCTTACGAACACAGTGGAGATTAAGTGGATACAAATAGAGATAGTTCTCCTAGTTTGGGATAACTAGTAGTTGATATATAATGTAACTATGAGATTTGATTATGTTGTAGGAGAGCCTTTCATTTTGATAGCATAGAATTATTTACTGTTTTTTGACGGCTTAAGACTCCCATGTGATTGTGAACCTATATGTGGGCGTAAGAATGCTTAATACTTTCATTTAATTTCCTTTATCCTCCCATAATTGCTTAATACATTCAGGATACTTTATTTTGCAAAGCACGATAGAGATTAAATGGATGCAAAGTGGAGATAATTCTCCTATTTTGAGATAGTTAATAGTTTATATATAATGTAACCACGAGACTTAGATTATATTGAAGGAGAGCCTTTTGTTTTGATACCATGAATTTTTTTTTATTTTTTAAGGCTTGAAACTCCCTTATGATTGTGAACTTATATGTGGGTGTAAGAATGCTTAATACTTTCATTTAATTTTGTTTATCTTCCGGTAATTACTTTTACCCAAAGTGATGGTAATGTACTTCGATGTAGCCCGAGTTTGAGTTAGAACTCATCTCATCATACCCTTGTCATTCCTCCTAATCAAGTTTAGGTTAAAGGGGCACAATAGGGGTGTGACAAAGGATGTAAGCGTCTCTTAGGATCATAATTACACAATTACCTATGTTTGCCATCATAACCACATCTTACGGTTTTAATTATGTGCTCACTGACACTTTGGTGCATGTCAACAATTAAACCTATTTTCCACGACGTGCCTATTGACACATTAGTGGCTTGACAATGAAAAAGAGAAAAAATTTAAATAAAAGTTTTATTTTTCTTGAAAATATACATGTATCACACGATATGTTTCATATAATGTCAATACTCTTCCTCCAACTCTCTTTTTCTAAAATACACAAAAAATAATTGACATCTATTTATAATAGTGTAATCATCTAATTGTTTTATGCTTGACCCTTACAAAGATAAGGTATATAATACTCCCTTAATTCTCATATTAATGACTCTATTTAATTTTTAAAAATAAATTTAAATTAAATTAATTTAAAAATTAAATAGAGCTATTAATTTAAGACTAAATGAGTACTAGACCAAATAAAAGATCAATTGAAGAAAAAAAAGTAAATTTACCCGTATACCCGACCCACATAGATGTATTTAACCTATTTAATAAATAAGGTCGGTTCTTGACGTGACTGAATTAGACCCGACCTACCCTTTTCCCAGCACTAGTAAGGTCTAAGCGGCTAAAGATAAGTGGGCATCGCTGGGTAGGTTATAAACACCCATCTAGAACGTTCATAGATGTCCCACGTCTAAAAGAAAGGGATCTGTTGTGGGATCATCCTGAGGCATGTGTTTTTTTAAAGGTAATTTTCAATAAATACAAAATATTTAAGAAAATAATAAACTTAAATGCCATAGTAGAATTTTCTTTGTAGTAATTTGGTATATTGTAATTATAATGTTGCATAGTATAATTTGGTATAGTGTAAATATAATCTTACATAATAAAATTTTGCTAGGGTTAATGCAAGTCAGCTCCATTTGCTCAAGGTAAATATTGTATTGGGTCATGTATAAAAATAGGAAATGAAATCCACAAGGGAAGTTTCACCAGCAAAAGTCGCTAGGCAAGTTTTATTTATCATCGATCCTAGTAGATTAATGGTACATGCGTTAATGTACATAGTATCAAGCATGCTAACGACTAGTTTGGGCTAACTTGTGTTAGTATATGCACTAGCTATTTTGCTACATTGCGTCAAGAGTGTGGTGAAGAGAGCATTATTCTTTTTAAAGTTTTACTTTGGTGAGAAGTCACCCACCCCTAGTTTTTAGCCAGCCAACCTCTTTTACCATAGTACTATTGTCTTTGTCTGTGGGCTGGCTAAAAAATAAGATGGCAAATTGCTATATATATATATATATATATATATATATATATATATATATATATATATATATATTATAAATGAAAAATTATTTCATAGGAAAAAAAAGAGCTTCGTTAATAGGCACAACACATAAGAATTGCAATCCAACACATATTAATTTTATTTTAAAAAATAATATTAAAAATACTAGTAAGCTCGCAGGCTAAAAAGCAAATGACAATGTTTGCAACGACACATATACACCCAACAATGATACATACCAAACCGCCTCTCACACAGGCCCGCATGTAATCCGCGCGTCGCTACAAGCGTAATACATGCGTTCCATCTGCGAGCGTTCATGGTAGAGTAACGCTCCGCCGCTCTCAGAAATGCACATCACACAAGCCAATGCACAAGGCCCGCGCGTCTCGGCAGGCGTTCAAGTCCGCGAGCAAAATTCCGCTCGCACGATCGCCATCTGGCGAAGCTGTCTCGTACTCTCCACCTTCTCTTCCAGAACGCGGAAAGCGTGACGAAGGAAAGAGAGCCGGGAAGGAAAGCGGAACCTTCCACGGTGACACGGTCAGGACAGCTTTCCTCGCGACCGCCACGTGCCGGTCGAACCGGTCCAGCCGGTTAGATATTATCTTTGCCTCTGAGTGGACCGCGGAATCTTTTCCACTCGCCGCCCCCACTTTCCCCCGAATTTGCATTTCATGATCGACGAATGTTGGGCGCATTTATCGCACATTTGCGCCTTGTTGGAAGCGGGTGATTCGTAAATTGCATCGGAACTCCCTAGATTTGAGCATATTTACACTATCAAGTCTTTTTATTTTGTTAATTGTGTTTATGGGATATAGGATAATGTTACCTTGGGCCCATGATAACGGGGGTTCATGGACTATGATGGAGTCTCCTGCTCTAACCAATTAGAAACGTGTTGTTCTCGCATGAAAGTTGCTCTTTAAATCGGCAATAGAAGCTTAAATAAGCAAGAATAAATCGTGACAATTCTAATTTGTTAGATTTGTATAACATTTTCCTCAAAAAATTTCTCTTAGTTTCATATTTTCATATTAATAGTTTTTTTTAAACTAATTATAAAATTTTCTTAAAACCAGGTAGAGCTATTTATGTTTAGTTAATTTATTTTAAAAATTAAATATAATTATTAATGTGAGATAATAAAAAATACATAATTTATATAGAAAAGTTTAGGTGAATTTAAGGTCATACGTGTAGCATGAGCCCAAGGTCACCCAAACAAACAGCAATCTATATTATTTAAAAAATAAAATAAAATTATACGAACCCGAGCTCACACATATTTAATGAGTTGGGGCAACATAAATAGTAAAATTAAATTATACCATCAAATTAAAATCCAAAAGCCCCAACTCACATAACCTTGCATAAGACTAAACTCATACTAAATACTCAAATAACACACAGTAGCACATATAGTCAAAACGTATCCCATAATCGATTTCGTTTCTTCTGTTTTTTTGTTGATTAGACTTGGTGGCTCCCCACCCCACTTCCTCTATACTAATAAAAGGTTGACGACAGGTTTGTCTTATTTAGCAAACACAAGGGAGCGTTTTGAACTTCCATTTAAAGAAAGGGTGTTTCTCGAACATTATCCAAAATAGGAGGGACTGTGCTGAAAACTTCTCAGTGGAAAGTGGGAAGAAAGAAGCCAACCTTCGTCGCGGCGTGCGCTCCCCACCCTTTTTGACCTGAAACGTAAAAAAATTAAAAAATTGAAAAAGAAAAATCGAGCCTTTCCTCACCGCTTCCCCTCTCGCTTTCTCTCACAGCCTTTTCTCTCCCCCTTCGCCTCGCTTACATATACTGCCCTGCGCACGCCTCATTTCCTCACCTTTCCTCACTCCCTGCACCGGCACCAGCGGCGTAACCGGCGGCGGAAGTCCGAGCAGACCCAGAAAAACTCTCCCTTCTTTCCATAGGTATCGATCACAAGCAACACAAAATCTCTCTTTCTCTCTCGATTTTTTTTTTATAACAAGTTTGCTGCTTTATCTGCAAAAATCGACCTTTGTGCGTTTGTGTGAGATGGGTATTTGCTGATCTGAGAGAATTTCTTATTTTTACACACAAATGTTTTGGCCTTTGATGCTTCTAGAAGCGAAAGGGCGGTGAAAATGATGTTTTTTTTCTTTCAATTGTTTGTGTTTCAAACCGAGGACCAAGTCATGGACAGTAATTCATTTCCTGGATTTTTTACATAATTTTCTTGGTTTCTTTTGTCCACTTGTGTGAGGAATCTGTGGTGATTTGTATATAGGACTGTAGGAGGAAGGCGTAGTGCAGAAGCCGAGGAAGACGAAGTAGAAGCCAGGGGGGTTGGGTTGTGTTGGTATGTGCGGAGGCGCAGATAATACGAAGCGAGTCCCTCCTGGTTTTGCCATGGCCACTGGCGAGCCCGAGAAGCTGATGAACAAGGCATCGTCCCAGCCAAGCTCCGCCCTTTTGGAGTTCGCGGCCGTTGATGACCTGGCTGCCTTCAGGAAGGCTGTGGAGGAAGACGGCCTCAACGCCCACGAGCCTGACCTCTGGTATGGCCGCCTGGTGGGCTCGCGGAAGATGGGCCTCGAGCCCCGAACGCCACTCATGATCGCCGCCCTCTACGGCAGCGTGGAGGTCATGAAGTTCCTCCTGGCCCTGGAGGGCCTGGACCCCAACCGGGCCTCCGGGTCCGACCGCGCCACTGCTCTCCACTGTGCGGCCGCAGGCGGCGCCTGCGGTGCCCGCGAGGTCGTCGGCCTGCTCCTTCATGCCGGCGCCGATCTCAACTGCGTTGATGCAGGAGGCCACCGCCCCGGCGATGTGATCGCGCGCTCTATCGGTGGTGCCGGTAGCGCAAAGGTGAAGTCTTTGGCGGCCATGATCGAGAACGGCGGCGACAATTCAGAAGCAAGTTCGCCGAACTCGCCGGAGAAAAAGGAGTACCCGGTTGATCTCACCTTGCCGGACATCAAGAACGGGATTTACAGCACGGACGAGTTCAGGATGTATACCTTCAAGGTGAAACCCTGCTCGAGGGCATACTCCCATGACTGGACGGAGTGCCCTTTCGTCCACCCTGGCGAGAACGCTCGGCGGAGGGACCCCCGGAAGTACCACTACAGCTGCGTCCCCTGCCCGGAATTCCGAAAGGGGGCCTGCCGGCAGGGGGACGCCTGCGAGTATGCGCACGGGGTGTTTGAGTGTTGGCTCCACCCGGCGCAGTACCGCACCCGCCTCTGCAAGGACGAGACCAACTGCACTCGGAGGGTTTGCTTCTTTGCCCACAAGCCGGAGGAGCTTCGCCCTCTGTACGCATCTACGGGTTCCGCCATGCCCTCACCTCGTTCTCTGGCTGCAGCCACTGGGCTGTCTGCGATGGATATGGCGGCAATTAGCCCTTTGGCTCTGGGTGGTTCGTCGATGCTGATGGTCCCCTCGTCCACCCCGCCTATGTCGCCTTCATCTGGGTCTCCAATGAGCGGTGGGGCAGCCTGGGGGAACCATTCCTTGATCCCGCCGGCTCTGCAGCTACCGGGCAGCCGACTGAAGACTGCACTGAATGCTAGGGATATGGAGTTGGAGATGGATTTGCTTGGATTGGAAGGTATTCATCAGCAGCAGCTGATTGATGAGATTGCCAATCTTTCGTTGCACTCTGGTAGGTCGAATGCGATGGCCACTGCGCTCGCTGCAGCTGCGGGCAATCGCAGTGGGAAGTTCAACCGCATTGGTTCTTCTATTACACCTGCAAATCTGGATGAAATGTTTCAATCTCCAAACATGAGCCACAGTTATGGTGGAAATCTCC
The DNA here is from genome assembly GCA_035235625.1 of Saururus chinensis. Classification (NCBI taxonomy): domain Eukaryota; kingdom Viridiplantae; phylum Streptophyta; class Magnoliopsida; order Piperales; family Saururaceae; genus Saururus; species Saururus chinensis. The sequence continues at coordinate 37,972,841 of CP141142.1, forward strand.
CATCCTCGCCGGTGAGGACCCCGTCTCCCTTTGCTCTGGACCGATCATTGACGGCTGCGGCGGTCATGAATTCAAGGTCTTCTGCATTTGCAAAGCGTAGCCAGAGCTTCATTGATCGGAGTGGGGTGAATCACTACAACAACCTTGCTTCCTCCGGGATTTCCACCTCTCCGGCCACGAATCCAATGCTTTCTGATTGGGGGTCGCCAACTGGTAAATTGGATTGGGGAATCCAAGGGGAGGAGTTGCAGAAGCTGAAGAAGTCTGCATCCTTTGGGATCAGAAACAATACTAACAGTGGAAGCTTTACCGGCACGGAAGTGCCTGATGTCTCGTGGGTGCAGTCCCTCGTCAAGGATGCTCCACCTTCGTCCCAGGGGTGGCACGGCATCGACCAGCTCAACAGCGGCGGAGTTGCGTCGGAGATGCTGGCTCCTTGGGGGGAGCAAATGTACATGGAGCAGGAACAGATGGTGGCTTGAAGGGCCATCATACTCATGGCCGTCGCCCATCCATCTCTAGAATCAACTAACTAGTTCTTTTATTTTTCTTCTCAATTATTTGAATTGTTATTTCATATTTGTTGTAATGAAACTATGAAAGGCAGAGATGAAAGAAAGCAAGTGTATTTGATATGGCAGAGAGGATCCAAATAGATGTATGGGCAAGAATTAAGTGTCCTTGCTCATTCTTGAACTAGATTTGTATGTACTATCTAGTTTCTATAAACAATATATAGCAGCTATTTTCAAGTTCCTGGAGATGACATCTTTGTCTTGCTTGTGGTAGTGGTGTTGTGGAGATTTCAAATGCTGTTTAATTGAAATCTATTTTACTGAGGAAGACTTTTTTATGCTTACTGTGAGCTGGAAGAAATTCATGTGTGTCATTAATCTCATACATAAAAGGTTTTTATGAAAGAGATCAATCTCATACATGAAAGGTTTTTATCAAAGAGTTTCTTGCGTTTCATTAAAAACGCTTCACACTTGAGGTGCCATATACGGATTGTATGAAAATACATCCCTGATCATATCATCATCGGTTATATAAATGTAAGTGGCTGATCAAATCATCATCCAAGACCTCCATGGCCATGGACTTACTTGATTAGAAGATTATTAAACACAAGGTGAAATTTGAGGATCATGGGTGAATGACGTCAATAAGATTGCTTGGAAGGAAAATGTGGAAGCTGAAGGGACATCAGTTGACAATGAATAGTTTCACCATTGTGTCTCTTCACCTTCATAGGAAAGTCTACATCAAACTTTATGAGCTTATCAGAGATGGTCCGGTGGCTTAGTCAAAAGGCAAGAATATCGTCTGCTTCGGCACTAAAGAATTCAAAGATGCACATCAATCTCAGCCCATGTCCGAACGTCACAGGTGCTTGCGAAGACACGGTCAAAAGGAAGTATTTAATTCCCAACCACTTCGTTCCTCCAATGAGGGCATTGGACCAAAGCTGTACTATTCTACCTAATGCACCATGTTCAATAATGTGAAATTATAGAAATCTCAATTGTTTTGTGGCTGAGCTAGCTCTGCCGTAATCTGTATTGACTGACCGGCCTGACCGTTAAAACAATAGATTTGGGCTTCTTCCACCGGAGGCCCACTTTCATTGAAGTGAACAAGTTGTTTCTACGTAATCTAAGGGGAAAATATTTAGGTATAAGTATGGGATATAGATAATAATATTAATAATTATAATATGGGTATGTGCCGATAATATATTTGGTACGTGTTAAAATGGTTTTAAATTCTTTGATATATATAAAAAATATTATAATTAATAATATATTAATATAATACTTTATTTAGAATATAATAAGACTATAAAATATCGTATTAACTAATACGAGTGCTTTAAAATTAGTTTATTTTAGAATTATACACTATTATTTCTTCTTGTTCTCTATAAATTATTATTCCCTTTGCCCCATATTAAATTCTATAAAATTAATTTATTTTGAAACTAAATAAGATATTTAATATGAGTTACATAAATATTATGGAGAAATTTATACATTAGATGTTTAACTAAGTGCATAATTATAGAACACTATATTTAAAAAAATAATTATGTAAATTATATGGACCTACTTGTATTGATCTTATATTTTTTTAAAAAAATATTTTTAATATAATAAGAACATTATCATCTTTAAAATTTGAAGAGGTTGAGTTTAAATAGTATTTTTATTTTTAAGAAAAAAATTAAATTATTTTTTAAAAATAAAAAATAATAAAATATTAGCGCATTGATATGTATCGACTTATTGATATAATACGGCCGCTAAGTATCGAAAAAACTATATGGGGGGCGTATCGCCCCTTGTATCGTACCGATATCAACTGATACGGGTACATATCGGCTGATAAGTCCCTATATCATTTGATATGGCCTTCCATGGGTATGACTTAAAAACCCCTTATAATAGTAGTAGGTGGGTGCATGCAAATCAAAATTGGCTACAACTGGTTACCTTAATAGGCTAACCACCTAAAGCTGGTTTTTATGGCCACGTGTCCACCTCCAATAGGGGGCTCATTTTAAGTGCCCTCTGGGTAGGCCAACTTAGAGTATATGGATTGAGTTCTTAAAAATGTTGAGTTAAAAGTTGTGGCACAATATATGAATAATCTTGAAAAGGAGGAAGTTCTTAGGAAAATGGATAAAGTGGTGACACAATTTATTAATCATCTTCTTATAGTTAAAATTGAAGAGGTGGAAGTTTTCAACTACGTCTCACTTAAATTAGCTGACCAAATGGTATCAATGACATGTTCGCTCCTTTTTGTTGGGTTTTGAGTCTAGCAAGAGTTAAATGAGTTGTTTAGAAGCCAAAACTCATTATGTTGCTCAAATTTAAGTCTGGGAGAAGTATTTAAATCTAACTTTTATATTAGAAATAACTTTTTAGCTAAAAAAAACCTTTCAACAACTTAGAGGGAAACATTTATCTAAGAATCCTTATAAAGGATTTTTCCTTAATCTCATGTAAGAAATAAAGTAAGGCAAGAGAAAGTATATAAGGAAATGTTTGTCCATAGACTTAGTCTTTTAGATAAGAAGATACTCTCCTTAAGTGAAGTGCTAAGTGGGGATGCACCAAAGGTGCATGCGCGTGTGACTTACAAGGGTGGAAACCCAATGGGTGTATAGGATTTACCAATACAAGCTCATGAAAATAGGCCCCAAAATGTACATAGTAAGCAATTCTTGAAATTGAGAGACAATTCCTACCATTTCCCACCATCTTCTTCTTTATGCAAGTATTTATGTAACATAAAATTGTCCAAAACTTTGAGCTCAAGTAGAGGTGGCAATGTGATGGGCTATGTTGGGCTCTATTTTGTGGCCCAAGGCTCGTATATGGCTGGACCCAGACTAAAACAAGCTTGACTCGAGGCCCAACTTGAACTAGCCCCAATGGGCCCAAACAACTCCTTTTGGAGCCATTGGGGGAGGTTCCAATGCCCCAAATGACTCTTTTGAGCCAATAACTAAAATACTTCCTAATAGAGCAATTTTTTGGAAGTTATGGGGGGAATTTTCAACATTTCACAAGAGAATGCTTCCTTATAAGCAGGAGGAAAGGGGGAATGGATTTTTAACTCCTCACTCTCACTCAATTCATATTCTTCAGGAATACTCAAACTCTCTACAAATTCTTTAAGAAGACTCAAGTTTTCAACAAATTCTTTAAGCAATCTTCAAGTTCTTCAAGATCCCTACAAAATTAATTTTTTATGTTCCAATTCTCTACACTGAGGAGAAATCTTCAACTACCTACACAAATTTGAGGTAATTATTTTTTTATAATTTTATTTCATTCTTTATTTTTTTATACTTTCTTTCTAATTTTTGTCATGCCTCGAGACCTTACCCAACCCACTGAGCATGTCAAGTTCAGTCTAATTCCAAAGAATTGGATCAACAAAGCGTACAACAATCAAAATGCTATTGAGAAAAATACTAAAATAATAAATATTATGAGTTCAGCTACCAATACTAAATTAGTTTCATTACGTACTTGAATAAAATTCTAATTTAGCAAGTTCTTATACAAAGAAATAAAACCCTAGATAATATCTTAGTATTCCCAACATGATTCTCATAGTTCACTATGTAGCCATGTTGGCGCCAGCTCCTAAGTCTTCTGAATACACCATCGCCTCTATGTATAAAAATGTGAGGGAGAAAATCCAACAAACAACAATACACAGGGATGAACAAAGCCCAATAAGAAAATTAACCATTGTCGTATACAATTATGAATACTCATGAACACATGGGAATACACATCATTTAACCATACATGATTTAATATCATTCTAAATAATAGTGACCGTCATTAAACCATTCACATCAATTAATCATTTCAATATGATAGAAATCCTAATCATTTCATTAGAACCTATTGTGTCCACTACAAACTCACAACACTTCAGCAAGTCAACTACGAAATCTTAGCAGAGAAACCGCGAGAGGGATTTGGGGTCTTGCACCCCCATCCTTTTGAAAACTTTTAAGGCACTAGAATCCATACATTCATTAATATATTTTGTTCTTCAATCATCAAGTATCTCACACACCATTTTTAATTAAGAAAGAGAGTATGGAGTTATCCATTGTATGAGCTATTACCCGACTTGGTCCATGATCCTGTTAGGTAATTTACATAAGATCCCTTAACTCATCCTAATGATGCATGCACATATGACATGATATAATAGGATACATTATTTTCTAATTCATACCAAAGTAAAACCCAAACATGTAGAACATGCGACATCTATTTAATGCAAGTACAAATATGTTCATGCATACAAACATAATAATTATGGTCCTCCTGCTCTTATATGGACATGAGGGACATCACGTTTATTGATACTAGATTAACCAAAAATACAGATATAAAACGAGAACATTTACTCTATTTCCTCCAATTGTATGGAATTCACATATAATATATATATATATATATATATATATAGCTCTAAGGAATAACTCATAATAAATCACAGAGACTTTGACAATTTCTGAAATTTTTACTGAGAACTAATAAAATAATAATAAGTCTATATAAATTTTGTACCCTGAAAATCATTTGTATGAACAGTAGAAAAATAATATAAGTAACACAGGCAATCTATCTTTTGACCTACCCAAAGGCTTCTGAACATTCCAAAAAAATCACAGAAAATCCATATAATTATTACTACATCATGTTTAAAATTTCATGATTTTAATATAGGTATAGATTGACTTATGGATTTCCCAATACCTAGCCAAGAATATCATGCAAATTAAAAATACATAAAAATAGAAAAAAACTTCCAACTCGTACCAGAAAGCAATTGAACCTTATTATAATAATCATATAATCCCTTTTGATGCTAATGAACACTCATAAAAGTCTAGATTTATCGGTCGGTTCCCTTACCTCCTATTCTCGAATCCTGATTGATCTCCGCGTATTCGGATCCTATGAAAATCTAAGAAACCTTTCTAAGCAATTATTCATAATACTAAAGAATTTAGAACAAGAAAAAAATCTAATATAATGAAGTCTATAAGAGGTATTTGAATAAACATTGATTGAATTGAAAGAAATTGAGAAGAACTTGAAAATAGAGAAGAAAGGAGTGAGAGAAGAGAGAGAGAAAGAAGGGGAGAGAGGGGTGTACCACAAGGTAAAGGGCAGGATGTGTGGGAGGGAAAGAGGGGAGTTTCTTTGCCCCTTTTTAAGGTATTTTTACAAAAAATTTCTTATAACTAAAAGTGGTTAATATGACCAAGTCAAAGAAGTTTTGGTTGGGCAAGCTTAGGGGTTAGTTGTTTAGTCAAAGAGGTTGAGAGACAAGGTCAAAGAATTTCAAAAAACAACAATAATGTGCTACTACTTGTTGACACCAAGAGAGAGAAAATGGGGTGCCAATTTCTGATTGGCAAAGCCATCGGTCCCTCAAAAACTTTTCCAATTCGCTAAAAAGTCCTATTCCAAGAGTTTATACCCGATAGATCGCCCACCTAAAATCTAATTTTAATGAAGATAACAAGATAAAGATAAAAGAATAGCCTCCTAATTAAACTCAAAAGATTTAATCCTCGACTTCTAAGAGAAAAACCGAATTGAACCAAATGAAAAAAATCTAGATCTTACAATTTTTACTTCAACCTTTTTTTTAGATAAATGACTTACAACTCTCATGCTTTCGTCAATGAGTAGGTCTGCTTTGAAACTCTAGAAAGTCAAATACCCGTCAATTGAAGTCAAATTCATCATGACTATGAGTTCAACATTAAAGCCAACGATGAGGCAACACCTATGACACTGGCAACCCATGAGCGATAAGCAAGTGCACCAAAGAAGAACAAAGTTTCTTCTACATAGGAGCACTTGACAAAGCAAGAAGTGCGAGACCCAAAAAATCCTCAGGCTACCATAATGGAAGTAGTATACAAACACTTTAAAACACAACTCGATTGTGGAGGTAGTGAATGTAATGGTCATCTAATTAGGAATGCCGACTGATGCACCCTAAAGCATGAAGTTGGAGATGTGAGGCAAGCACAATTAAGTAGTGTGGCTAGCTCATTGAAGTCTTTGAGTATTTTCATATATAACAAAAATATAAATTTTATTGAGCTAGCAAAATACATTGTATACAACAAACAACCCTTCTCTTTTGCAGAAGATTTAAAGTTTGATAGATATGCAAAGAAAGTCTTGAACACATCCTTCCAAAAGATTTTGCATAATACAACTAAGTCAAACTAGATTAAACTCTTCAACGATTGCAAAGGTAAACTTATCGAAACTTTTTCTACGATTCTAGGTAAAATTTCTCTTACTTCAGATATATGGACTAGTAATTAAATTTTAGGATATATTTGTATTACAACACATTTCATTGATCATAAATGGGTTCAAAATAAAAAAATATTACTTTTAATTTATTAGAACGTCTTCATACAAGAATTGCAATTAATAAGTCTGTACTGACGACTTTACGTGACTATCGTATTAATGATAAAATTATTTCTTTTACCTTAAATAATACTTTAAATAATAGAAGTTGATATCCTACTCCATTTTCTTTACATCAAAGGCTTTATACCACCTTTGATTGGATGGGAAGGTGAGTCACATCTGACATACATAGAGAATCACTTTTTCCTATCTAATAAGAGGTGGTGTTAGGCTTTCGGTGTAAGGAAAGTGGAGTAGGAATATCGTTTTCCTTAGATAGTAGTAGTGTTGTGGACTATCTTAAAACACATTTGCCCCTATATTCAATGTAAAATATTTTCATATAGCTGAAAGGGCGTTGGGTTTGGGAGAAAGGTAGTGTCACACTCCAGCACTGCCTGATCTGAGCTAAACCCGGTCCAGTGCATGGGGCGACAGGTTGAAAACGGTTAAAGAGATAGCGGAAGACTTATGTCCTAACCACGGGTGGTCTAATATTAACGGAGTTTAGCACTACTTTGAGCAAGAGTAAATAAGTAGAACCGAAAGTATTACTTAAACTCTAACCAAAACACAAATCTCAAACCACATACTAACAATCCATAGCCACACACTTGGCTTTACACAACGTCTCAAACAAAACTAAAGACATAATGTATCACAAGTTTGGAAATAAGAACCACACCACAAGGTTTTAACATCAAAACAAAATAAACAAGGGACATGTAAAAACTAGAAGCCTCCACGACTACTCGCAAGCTCTCTCCAACCTTTCCTCATATAGAGGATCCTGCCTGTCTGTGTGTCACGCCATGCAGCCCCAAAGCAAAACAAGAAAATGGGGTGAGTATAAAAACTCAATAATGATTTGAATATAACTATAATAATCAGAAAATACGACGGCATGACAATGAAGCACTTCATATCACATGAACTTGTATTATAGTGTCTCAATCACACCATTTCTGATTATGCATTCATATCACATAAATCTGCATAATAGTGTCTCAATTACACAATTTCTGATCATGCATTCATATTACATAAACCTGCATAATAGTGTCTCAATCACACCATTTCTAATCATGCATTTATATCACATAAACCCGCATAATAGTGTCTCAATCACACCATTTCTGATCATGCATTCATATCACATAAACCTGCATAATAGTGTCTCAATCACACCATTTCTGATCATGCATTCATATTGTATAAACCACATTCACCCTACATGACAAACGTGTCAAACACATGATACACAATCATGCATAGCATTCATAACAAACATGCATCGATATAAATGGTGAATGCCTCAATCAAGGAGTAAACACAAGTATTGCCACACAGGCAGGACATGTTTAAGGCCACAAAGGCGAGACACAGTCAAATTTTCCACACAGGAAATGAAAAAGGGTCGGGGTTGTCAGTCCTTAAAGTTGCTCGCCCTAGACGATCCTGGCCAAGGATGTCCCATTCTCACACAGAGAATCTAGAGCAGAGGTGTTTGCCCAAGGACATCTCATGCAGAGGGGAGAACCCGAATTCCCACATAGAGAACCCTAGAACACGTGATAGCGGGTGCGCATGGCATACCACTCTGAATTCTCAGGGTTCAGATGACACTCATAATAATCTCAAATTCTCAAGACAAGTACATAACTCGTCCCCACATAATTCTATTTCACTACACTCAACTCGGGGAGTATACTCGTTCCACACAGGAACTTAAATTGAAAACATGTCCTCTCGGACCAACCAAGTTTCGATTAATTCATCGAGCGATTAATCCGGCACACAATCTCAACTATTACATACAATCGATTAATTTCAGTTAAACATCGATAAAACTTCGTCCATGAATACCGATCCATGATGCATGGTAACATGATACATCCGTGAGTAAGACCTACGTGGGTTTCAACACATGTAACGTGCTCCCAATTAGTCCCCTCATGCATCATAATCAAGACATAATTAACTACAATTTCATAATAGATTCCCTATATGTGTGTGTATTCATGCATATCTAAACACATGCTCAATGCTTGACATAACTCATAAGATAATTTACACATGCTTGAAGATATTTAAAACAATAATTCCTAACTGAAATCAAAACAAAATCCACCATAAAGCTTAAATCCATCAATGTGAAATCGAACATTCACTCCTACAAACATGATTCTTCCATTCATTAAGCCACAACATGATCACATCCATTACCCATAAACCACCCTCATTATAAGAGAACAAATCTTACATTTTCACATAATATCCTTGCTAAAAACATATTCTAATCATAAGAATTCTAACATTTAAAAGTACAAGGTACTTCAATATCAACATACATAATTATCAACATAATATAATACCACAAGACAATACTTAAACATAATCCATACACTTTCATCATCAATTCTACACCCCCAGTAGTCTAATTTCATCATAATACACTTCCCATAACCATTAGAATCATTAAATTGAGTAAAATATTAAAATGAGCATAAGTTTCAAAAATAGCAAAAACTGTCGTGTAGCTGTTTGGTTGCCCTGCAAGGCCATTCGATCGGCTAAACTGAAAATTTGCTAAAAATATAGTGTTGCTAATTGATCGCCCTAGTGGCCATTTGATCGCCAACAAAGCAATTTTGACCTTCTTTTTCATTTCGAAAATCAAAACTGAAACACCATAAAATCACCTTCAAGTCTTCATTTATGGTACCAAACATTATCAAAAACTCATCAAACCTTCCAGAACACTAATCTAATCCATTCTAAACTAAAACCATAAGAAATCGAAGTGAAAGATTAGAATTTATTAAACCCACCATTAGAGCCTAAATCAAGTAAAACCCACTTCAAATAACATCATAAAAACTGAGATTTTTACTACCGAAAGTTGAGATTGAAGAACCCATTACCTTTTCATGTTGATTTAGGCTAGAATAAACCTTCAATCTTCTCCAACACCTTCTAAAAAGACGATTTTAAGTTAACATTGAACTAATTTTGATTTAGCTTTGAAAAACCAAAAGTAAACATTAGATCTATGGTTTTAGAAGCTTAAAAATGAGATTTTGAAGAGTAAGGCTTGGAGAAGAGAGGTAAATCAGTAGTTTTATATTTTTAAAATGGATTAAAACCATGGTTAAAGTCAAGATTAAGAATGGATTAAGAGAAAACTTAGGGTTTAGGCTTGATTAAAGAATAACATACCTTAATCCCTTTCTAATTCGGGCCTAATTAGGGAATTAGGCCTTAATCGCCCTTTCCCAGCCTATTCCCAAATGGGAAATGGCTAAGCCTTTTCTATTTATATTAGGGCTTGGGGTATACCTAATGAACTAATAGGGTGTATATAGAATTTTTGGCTAAAAATAGGTATTTTGATAATTTAAGCACTAATTAAATCTGAGAAAATTCTAAAATTTTTTGTGTAAGCTTAAGTTGATGTATGGGTCAATTTGGTCTAAAAACCTCAATTTCATCGGTGGGGCCCACAAGGGGTCCCGCCAAACCCTAATTTTTAAAAAATTAATAAAATATTAGAAAATCTCAAAAATTCAGAATTGACTAAAAACTACTTAAAAGTCATAAATGTAGAGTTAGTTTTGCTTAAAACCTTTAGAAATCCCATTTATTTTTGAAAACCACAGAATTTAAATAAAAAACGCTTAAACCACAGGATAACCGATAAATGACGTTAAAATAAACCAGTTCAAAATAAGAGTCCTTACAGGTAGGGCCTTGTTAGTGTAAATTGTTTTACTGAATAAAGGTTTTGGAGGCGATCCTCATTTTCTTTATTTTTTCCATGTGTTTTGCTTTGTTTCGGATGTGCATATAATTGGGTAAAAAGGTGGATAGGCTACTGGTTGCACAGTATAGTCAGACATCACATGTGCGAATGTTGGGCTCAGCTTCGTGCCCTGTGACACTTTCCATAGTGTTTATTCTACAAGATGTTGTCTTTATATTGTATCTAAGCCCAAATGTCTAATGCTCTGTTGAGAGCTATATATGTTTCAATTTTATTTGTGTGTTGTATTAAGCCCAGACACTTGATGTTCTATAGAGAGCGTTGTATATTTCTTCCCTTAGTCGACACTGTATGATTTCGCCCAAGAGTAACACTATAATATTCTGGCCCAAGAGTGGCACTGTGTGGCCCCTAGAGTGTTGGTATTTGTATTTGCGTACTCAGGTAAGTAGTATCATGGAACTGCTCTTACCTGTTTGATCTTATGTCCCATGAGCATAGGTGTGCTTTGCCTTTGGAAAAGTCTATAGTGTCTAGTCACTCATTGGAAGTTAAGATGATGTCGTAATGATATTCCTTTTCATTTTGATGCTGGAGCTTATTAATTGTAATAAGCTTCAGTGGTCGATAGTATGTGTATGATTATATGAGTAAGTTAGTAAGTTTATGAGTAAGTGTAAGATTTTGAGTAAGACTGTAAGCGTATGTTTTTTAGCAAGACTGTAAAATTAAGAATTTGAGTAAGATGGTATGGGTAAGACTGTAAAAATGTTTTGAGTAAGACTGTAAGTGTAAGAGAGGTGAGATGGTATGTGTTTGTGCATGATTGTTATATTATGCGATTATGACGTATTTGTATATTTTTATGCTTCATGTTTGAGTTGTATAAACGCATCTATTTATGGACTCACAGAGTTTATTGTTTAGCACTCCCTTACTAAGTATGAAAATACTCATTTCCCTTTTTTTAGCCTTAATATTTAGGAATCTTTTGCATGTTTGTGATAGAGAGCTCTTGGAGATAGACGCTCGTTTCGGGATCGATTTCTATTGACTTAGGTATACCCTTAACTCACTAAAAATCTTTATTATTTTTGTCACAATCTAATGTATTAGGTAAAATAAAAATTAAGGTATTTATACTTTCCGAACTTGTAATTTGGATTAGACTACAAACTGTTTATGAGACCTGTACTCAGTGATGTCTGGGTGAGATTTGTATTTAAAACCCATGATCATGATAATTTATTACATACGTTTGTTTTCAAGTAAAGCCTGAGAATGTTTAGTTTGGTAGTATGATATTTAATTAAAAAGAAAATTTTTATGAAAAATTAATATGTGATATTTTAAATTAAATTTTTTTTAAAGGTTTTGTATTTTGTCAATTTTTCCAATTTACAACCGTTATATTGCAAAAAAATTTCATAAATTTAAAAAAAAATATGTTAAAAATTCTTTGGTTGTACACTACCATTTCGGAGGCTAGGATTTTCTAGAGGGAAACTAGATGATTGTGTTATATATAGAATATTGTTTAAGTGAAGGGCTGGTGTTGTAGTTAGGGACTATAAATCATATCATATTATACTTATAATATAAATCAAATTGGTGTTTTATAGAACTTTAAAATTGAGACTATTTAACCATTACTTTATAATATTAAACCTTATTTTACCTTTATTTGACCCATCCTAATCACTAAAAGGTCAAAAATATTAGAATCATAATCCTTATTTTTTAGGTTATGTTGATATTAACTCTATAATATTATATATTGCACTCCCGAACTTAGATTCGTGCATTTTTTAACTAACCTATGACATCATATTTAATGTATGAGATTTGGATTCACAATTGCCTACTACAAAAGTGTATATGAGTTAATATAAAGTTGTCTGTATAAATAATGATCATTGTAATCCTAAAAATTTTGTAACTATAACATGCAATGAAGACTTTTATTCAATATACTCCCTCCATCTTTTATATATTAATAACTATATTTGAAAAATAGTAATTTTTATTAAATGGTAAAACCCACATCTAAAAGAAGAAAAAATAAACTTATGATACTCATTTTTAAGTTCTAAAATCACTTAAACTTAATAAAATAGAGCTATTAATATGAAACAAATTTTCTCCCTAAATGGAGCTATTAATTTAGGATGGAGGGAATATATTTTATCTGATCTAATTTGTATTTACATGCATAATATATGTGCATTCTTGCTTTTCTATAATAAAGTAGTTTTGGCATGATTGAGGACTATGACACATGTCTATTAGCATCTAATAGGAAAATGATATTTATACATAAAAAAAATATAATAATAAAAAAAATACAACAAAAACTTACACGTGAGTTTTGATAGAGCAACTACATATGTAAGCTCGGGGGCATCGCATACTATTGGATTTTAACCCAATAAGGCACATAGCTGAGCCCGGACTGATACAAAGAAAATAGTCCTAAGCTATGTGTAAGTTATGGGGGGTTATGGTTTTGAACTAGCTGGATTTGCTTCTGATGAACATTATTGATTGTATGGCGCACTTGTGTGATGAGATGTTCAAAGTTCAAAGTTGAAACAGGTTAGTGAAACTCGGTTTCAGTCATCGTAGCAGAAAGGATATCTTTTCGCTCGTGGTTGTCCTGCATCGTCGTTTACATTGCATACAATCGTCGTGGATTTGCTTCTGATGAACTTGTTGCGCTTGTCATGGGCAAGGCCACACCTTCATCAACGCTACATTTTGCCCTTTATATCTCTCGCTGCGTTAGTAATATGCGTCGGGTACCTACTCTTTTAATATTTTCTTTATTAAAAAAATTTATTTGCGACTCAGTTAAATGTTATACTTGGCCAACGGATGAATACCATATAATTTTTCTTTGTTAGGCTACGTTGTGTGTTTGCATTCATCCCACTAGAAATGGGTGAATAATTTTCTGATATTATATGAAAAATAATATTTTTATTCTATTTTTTTTTTATATATGTGCACTAAAAGCCTACTTCTAATTGAATCAAAATTTTTTATTATATATTTTATTTATATTTATAAATAATAATATAATTTATTTATCCATTTTCTTTGAATAAGCTTGTACGGTTCACACGCATTAGCGTGACCCGGGCATCATCAGCCATGTGATTAAAATCTTAACGGTGGATATTACTTAGGTTATATTGGCTTTCTGTCCCTTCTAAGAGTCTTATTATTTGTTTGGACTAATTCAGACCAAAATTTAAATAAGTTATCAAAATATCACTAAATAACTTTTCAGTGTATTTAAACTCAGATACCGAATCAGTCAATAAATTAGACGTACGTTCAAAAATATCAATCTAACGGTCAGATAATTTCAACCCCCTTACTGCCTCTGAAAGTCTAAAACGCGACCCCTACCTTCGTTTCTCCTCTCCCGATCGCAGCGGCAGCCAGCTTCACTCCTCGTCTGCTTCCCGTCGGCCTCCACTCCACTCCCATGTGCTTTCCCCGAGTCGCATCCTCATGGCCGTCGTCCAGCCGCCTTGACTCCGCTCGTGTATTCTGATTCCGGTACTCTTCTCACCCTGCTCCTCGCTTCGGATTTCAGGACGCGGCCAGTACTCTTCTCACCCTCCTTCTCGCTTCGTCTCTTTTTCCCCTTTCGTTTTTATTTTTTCCACCTTCGGAACCTTCGTCGCGTCCGTTGAAGTGCCCGCCGCCACCGCCGCTTCTTGTCGGTGAGTTTCCGCCAGCTCCTCTGCTTCATGTTGGTGGTTTTGCTTTTTGATGCTTTCTGTTTTATTTTGTCATCAGTTTTTGGAATTTTGATGAGAACCTAGATTGAATAGGTGGGTTTAAATCCGATTTTTGTGGGATCTGATGATGGGATTTTTTGTTGGTTGTAATTAGTTTGATATAATGTGTTTTCCCCCTCTGTTTTTCATGTTCTTTTGATTTTTTTTGCTCATTTGGGAGGGGAAGGGAAGCGATATGGGTTGCTTAATCTGGTTTTAATTTTTTTTATTATGTACAGAAAGGTTCTTTGATATGTTCTCGTATATGGGTTTTCTGTTTTTTTGGATTGCAATTTCTAGCCATCCCCGTTTCACAGGATTTCCATTTGATTGTGAACATTTTCACTCCCCTTCCCATCTGATTGACTTGCTATATCTTGCGTTCCTTTGATTTTGATATGCTTTGATGTTGTTTTAATTCTATTTTTTTCTGTAAATGAGGTGCTTATTTCAATGCCTTCAAATTGGTTGCACCATCTGATTTATTGGGTTTTTTTTGTTTTCTGTTGTTGATCAGCTTTATAGATTTCCATAGAAGCTATATAAGTCTGTCTTCCCCTGGTATTGATTTCATGAAAATTCTTCCCCCTGGTATTAGAAAGTGTTTGATCGGTTCAACACTCACCCTGATATAAAACCTCGTCTAGATTATGGAAAGTCTATGCTTAGAAACTCGTCTTTTCCAATCATGACTGGTTTTGATCAATAAGTCTGTGAATTTTGTTTGTCTAGCCAATAGTCACCTGCAATTTTCACTTGTAGTTTTCCAGTTGTCATGTTTATGTATCTATGAATTTTAATGCCATATAAGTTTTTTGCTTATGATATTTTTTGCATCTAACATGATTCGGTTAGTTAATTTGGAAGATTGACTGGTAATCATCTTTCGGTTAGTTGATTTCTTACTTGGCACATTTCAGCGCTCTCATATGTTCCAGACAATTACAACCCCGTCAGAATCTCTTCTCAGTGAGCTACGGACAGTTGAGGTTTGCTCTCTTTATAATGAAAGCTGCTGGAAGCGGCTGTTAAATTTTGATGCTCCATAATATCTAGTTGTTTTGTTTTCTGATTTGGTGTATTAGTTTATTTCATTAAAATGCTCTGCCACATTATCTACCTTCCAAAACAATTATATTTTTTTTATTTGGAACAATCACTGGAAAACATTCTATACTCACCAGTCCTTGAATTTTCCATCTACAGATCAGTTAGTTGCCTGAACTTTTTCCAAGGACCAAGAGAGGAAGACAAGAAAATCAGACATTTAACACTCTGAGACAAGTGGTGCACACTGTGAACTATCACTCAACTGGACTAATGTTTTGAGCTCCGAGAAAGACAGAGGTGAATTCACTTTTTCCTTGCTGATCTTTTCCTAGTTCTTGTGTCAGTTCAAATAAACAATTTTTATCACTTGAATTCACTTTTTTCCTCACATTTTCTTTCCATGTTTTGCTAATGACCCACATAGTGCAACTTGCCCATTTTGTAGTTATTTTATCTACTGATCAAAGTCTTGTTCAATAGATGTGTCTTCTTGCTGGTGGAGATTGTTTTTTCAGTGGCCAATTATCACTCTTTCCCTGTTTCACTGCTCAGAGTGGATGATCACCATTGTCACTCAACCACATATCCTTTTTTTTCTCCAAACAACCTCTTCAAACTGATAAAGATCGCTTGCACTTTAGTTTTATCTGAGGTCATGAATAATGCTGGATTCATTATCTCCATCCTCATAAGCATATTAAAATGTTCCACTTTTCTATCTGTGGGCTCTTTGCACATATTCTCCCTGATTTTTCACTAGAGTTATTCTTTTTTATTGATCTACTTTATACTTAAACATTTGTTACTTCTGAAATATTATAGATTATTGAGAGGGCTAAGGCAGTTCGTACTATGAAAAGAAATATACTTTCTAAATGCAATCAATTTCCAATGAAATACTGACGTTTTCATTTCAATTAATCTGTAAATTCTTTCCGTATTTTCATGGGATGATATTTCTTTTGAGTGCTTAAGAACAAAGTGCTGCATTTTCATAAATTTCTTGAAGCTTTGCTCCTATATCATAATCTTCCAAAATTAGTCAAATAGATAGCTTTAATGTAGCCTTTGTTGGCACCTTTTTTTTTGCAAAATCACTTAGGAAACTGAAAGATAAACAAGAAAATTATGCAAGTAGAATATCTTGATGAAGATCTTCAAATGATTTGTAGTTATACCTCAAATGGCTTTTTCGGAAGAGGCGTGGAAACCCGGTCAGGATTGGGCCACTTTGGTTCGTACTCACTCTCAGACTCGGATTCTGATTGAAGTCTGAACTGGACTCACACCGTTCATCATCAGAAAAGGGAAAAATCAGAGCATTGTCACAAAATTCAAAATTGGGCTAAATTCGGCAAGGGATCCATTTGATTTGGTTCAGTAAAATTTGGGTAAGTTTGGGAATTGTAAAAATTCGGCATGATAAAACACAATGATAAAAGACATGATATTATATCATAACAATTTCTGCCACACATGGCCTACAAGAAAATTCACAAGAATGCACATAATTAAAGTTAAATTCATAAGAATGAGAACAATTCAAGTTAATTATTGTATAAGCAAATTGCCAAGAATGAGCACAATTAAAGTAAATTATCCCATATACATTTAGTTGATGTCATACAAGTTCAATTTTTAATAAGCTGATTTTTGAATCTCCATAACCTATGCTTGGTCATTTGGAGAAGTTACAAGGATAGACACAAATTCATGTGCAAGCTTTGAGAAGATCAACTTTAAGCTTTCCTTAATTTAGTAGTCAGAATGGAAATAAAAAGAATAATGTTTTCAATAACCAGAAAATTTTCAAGCAATAAGTTTGTGAACTACATCTCCTTCTATCAATCCTGGAACAATTTCATATTGATCTTTGCAGCCCTTATATATATAAGAATATCTTTCACAGTGCAACAAAATTCCAGAACGTGTAACTGTCATTTTAACACTGATGTTCCATCTCTGACAGAAAATGATATTACTAGTAAAAAAGCTGAAAAATCATCAGATGCGCATGCACAGCTACAAACTGAAATGGACTAATACCAACGCATTCCATCTACAATAAGCATACAACAGAGCAGCATACTTGATAAATAACGCTGTTTAAAGTTCAAACCCCAAATTAGATAGCCAAGAATACAAACATGGACAGAAAATACAGAAATTGACTAATCAAACAAAAATAAAACGGTCTACATACATTAGTCGGTCTGCATTTATCCAAATAATTAGTAACATTAAACCTCAACAAACAATAATTCTGTTTTTAATTTAAGTTCAGTTACTGCAGACATGAAAGACTGAAGAGAGCACACACATTTCAACATCCAGAATTTGATATTTGCATGCATAATGGCATGTAGATAAAAGAGATACCTTGGAAGATAAAATTTCACAGCAGCACAGTTACAAAATCTTCTTGCACAAACATCCAATTTCAGGGTGATGATGCACTAGCAGATAGGGAGATAGAGGGGAGAGTGTGGCACCGGCGGCTACATCTGCAGAGATGGAGGTGGAGTGGCGGCTACCCTCGTGCAGAGGCGAGAGCACTACTCGACAGACTGGGTGGACCGTGGAAAGTGGCTGCGGCCGGTGGAGGGGACTCGAGGGAGGAAAGCGAAGGGAATTTTGCGTGCTATCTGAACCGAAAGACCAAATAATTCAAAAACTCGGCGATTTTCCGATTTATACTCAGAGACTTGGGACTTATTTTTGGTTAAAAGACATTCTTATGTTAGATTAAAATAAATAAAAGAAAATTTTTGTATCATGGTCACTATAAGCCGTTGGATTCAAAAATTTTTGTATCATGTTCTAAATCCAACTGCTTATAGTGACCATGATACAAAAATTTTCTTTTATTTATTTTAATCTAACATAAGAATGTCTTTTAACCAAAAATAAGTCCCAAGTCTCTGAGTATAAATCGGAAAATCGCCGAGTTTTTGAATTATTTGGTCTTTCGGTTCCAAAAGCACGCAAAATACCCTTCGCTTTCCTCCCCTGAGTCCCCTCAGCCGGCCGCAGCCACTTTCCACAGACCACCCAGTCTCTGTCGAGTAGTGCTCTTGCCTCTGCACGAGAGTAGCTGCCACTCCACCTCCATCTCTGCAGATGCAACCGCCGGTACCACACTCTCCCATCCATCTCCCTATCTGCTAGTGCATCATCACCCTGAAATTGGATGTTTGTGCAAGAAGATTCTGCAACTGTGCTGCTGTGAAATTTTATCTTCCAAGGTCATCTCTTTTATCTACATGTCATTATGCATGCAAATATCAAATTCTGGATGTTGAAATGTGAGTGCTCTCTTCAGTCTTTCATGTCTGCAGTAACTGAACTTAAATTAAAAACAGAATTATTGTTTGAGGTTTAACATTACTAATTATTTGGATAAATGCAGACTGACTAATGTATGTAGACCGTTTTATTTTTGTTTGATTAGTCAATTTCTGTATTTTCTTGTTTATCTTTCAGTTTCCTACGTGATTTTGCTTCCTTTAATAGTATAATCACAGGAAAAGGAGATCAATGTCTACATGTAGCTCTTGAATGATCGGAAAAGGGATATCAATGTCTACAGGTAGCTCTTGAATGATCGGAAAAGGGATATCAATGTCTACAGGTAGCTCTTGAATGATCGGAAAAGGGATATCAATGTCTACAGGTAGCTCTTGAATGATCGGAAAAGGGATATCAATGTCTACAGGTAGCTCTTGAAATGCTTTGGGCAGTTATCCTACTAGTTATTTGTCGTAAGAATTGACCTAGGTTATTTTCAGATGTCACTACACAAATATTTGTTAAAAATATATTACTAGATGTTGAGAATTGATTACTAAGCTGCATTTTCCCAACTGTAGCAAGTGGTTCAGTTTATTGGGTAGATGACAACATCATCTTAGAATTGCAAGCCTGACATTGGATGATTTTAACATTAGTCTTGGCCATTGGAGAATAATGTAATATGCCCTGAAACTTGAACGAATACTGATTTGTACATTGAGGGAATTGAAAAAAAATTTGTTGCCAAGGTGCTGCTGTCATAATACTGAAATAATTTTTGAATTTTCAGTATAAACACCATTTCCATCTTTAATTTTTTTTAACTACTACTGGCATATTCAGTGACTGAATTGGAACTTGCTTGTCTCAATTGTTGGCATATTAGAAGTATATATATTGTTGCACTTTTTGGCATTTTTCTCTTTTGTTGAATCCCTGGGCATTACTGCAAATATTAGAGCTAATCCTCATAATGTGGGTTTGACATGCATAAGTCCATGGATGACATACTTGGTTTTCCATTAGGAGTACCTGACCTCTGGGCTTGTATTGTGATCTTTTGCCTTCCTATGTCGTTGACTGGATTATATTGGGACTATGAGTATCCCTTGGTTTTTGTTGTGACCTTTAGCCTTCCCAAGTCATTAATTAGATTGTATTGGGCTATGTTGTTCCCTTGGTTTTTTCTAGGATAGTAATTAGCATTTATGTTTCCTCTCCTATAAAACTATGTAATTGGGGGCTAGAATGTCATTCCCTTTCTTACCCTCTCTGACCCTTTCGGTTCACATCATTGGTACTGGAGCAATGATCTTGTGCCGTCATGACAACATCCAAAGCCAAGGTCGACGGCCAGCATGCCACCCCAGTTTACCACCTTCTAACACCGAAGAACATACCTCAATTAGGTCTAAAGAAGGGACAATCCAACACGGCGATGGTGTTGATATTTCTAGCCTCCATGACGAGTTGTGTGTCATCTCTCACACCCACCACGATTGGCTCTTTCATCTCGAGCATAGCTTGGAGGAATCACACTGCGAGGTTGAGGAGACTCACCACGAATAGCAAACCCAACTCGCTGCCCTCATGGAGCAACTCCAACGCTTAACAGCTTCCGCCGCTGTCAGCTCCTCTCCACTTCTCAGTTTTGGGACCCTTTCCTCAAAGAACGTGACTCGCTCCGGCCGCAATGCAATCACAACTCAATCGCCAAGCCACAGATGCAGTGACAGGTGATAGATAGCCGCCGACCTTCACTTGTGTTGTCTCTAGTTTTGCTGACCTGCTGCTTGTTTTGCCGTTGCTAGCTCCTCATGTTGCTATTCCGCTGCCGCTCGCTCCGCATGCCTCTGTTCTGCCGCCGCTCGCTCTGCATGCCGTTGTTCCACCACCACTCACTCTGCATGCCGTTGTTCCACCACCACTTGCTCTGCATGCCACTGCTCCGCCGCTGCTCGCTCTGCATGCCTCTGTTCCGCTGCCTCTTGATGAGTTTTTTGTCTATCGTCCAGTGCCGGAAAGCTCTCGACTTTTGCATACCCCCACTAGACCAGCAACCTATAGTTCCTTTGTGAGCATGGCGCTGTCGCATTCTCCATTACTCTACCGTTCCACCAACCACTGCTTATTGGTCTTCCACTCTCATGCTTCCGTTGGGAAGGGAAGGTGGCCACTCCTGGACCAGGCAGATTATCCATTGACGCTAGACCGGAGAACCCGTAGGATTACTCCATCATAACCACAACCCATGACGGCTGTCTTGGGACGGGTGCTCAGCGTACCTCTTGAGAACCAGCCAGAGTTTTGAGGAAAATTTTATTGATGATACTGATCCGTATATTGCTCAAGGAGTTCCTTTTTGCAGACAAAGGAGCATACCTCGCGATCATAATAGCACCATCCATGAAAAACCAATTCGTGTCTCTTGCCCCATTTTTTAGGGTGATGAGCCTGATGAATGGTTGTCGTGCATTTAATAATTTTTTCGGTTTCATGAGACGCCAATGTACAAACGAGTCGAGGTACCCTCCTTTCATATGGAGGGTCATGCCATGGGCTGGGTCGATCAATATTTGGATCAACATCTTACTCCTTGGGATGACTTTTCCATAGCTCTCCTCCAAAGTTTCGGGCGTGCTCACTATCAGACGTTTGATACTCTTTTGTCTGATGCTTGCCAGCATGGCACCCTTCCGGAGTATGTTGATGAGTCTAAGACCTTGTCATACCGAGTTCATGGGTGGCCCCAACATGTGTTTGCTGCCACATTCATCAAAAGTCTCAAACTTGATTTAAAGGCAGAGATCCAATTCTGTCCTTGCAATACTTTAGAGGATACCATCCGCTTGGTGTTTGTTTGTGATAAACAGTTGACTCAGTAGTGTCGTCCCACTTTTTCGCAGCCAGCTTCCTCCATTGTTCCTCCTTGGTCCTTGCCCTCTTCAGGACCATCCTGTGGGAACCCACCAGTCTCTACTCTTGTGACATTGCTCACCAATGCCCAGATGGCGGAGTGGCACTTAAAGGGGATATGCTATACATGTGATGAAAAGTATGTCTCTGGACACTGCTGCAAAACATTGCATTGTTATATCGTTGATGACTCTTGTGATGAAAAGTATGCCCCAATATAAATGACAATGGACTTTTCTTATGCTGGCAAGAAAGTTTACCTTATTGCACAACCACCTGGACGTTTGTTGGGAGCTGTCTCTACATAGAGTCTATCTCACTACCATTGCCATGGTTATATGGTTCAACAGTGACCCACAATTGATATGATCTCCATGCGGGAGCTTCCTTCTTATTTGAATTCCTTGCTGGTAGACTATGCCATTCTTTTCCAAGAGCCCAGCGGGCTTCCTCCTATCCGTCCCTATGACCACCACATTCCCATTCAGCCAAGAGCTTCTCCTACAAATGTTCGGCCATATAGCTACCCGCACATCCAGAAGACGGAAATTGAGTGCCTCGTGCAAGAGATGCTTCATGTTGGCATCATTCAACTCAGCAGGTCCTATTCTTCCCTTGTTCTCCTGGTTCGTAAGGACGACAGTTGGCAATTCTGCATAGATTACAGGGCCCTCAATCTCATCACATTGAAGGATAAATATCCCATTCCCGTAATTGAGGGGTTATTAGATGAGTTGACAGGAGCCTAGTTTTTCACCAAGCTTGATCTTCGATCTGGTTATCATCATATCCGTATACATCCTTCTAATGTGCCCAAGATGGCCTTCCGGACGCACAATGGCCATTATGAGGTTTTTGTCATGCCATTCAGCTTGACTAATGTTATTGTCACCTTCCAGTGCCTCATGAATGACATTTTTCAGACTTATTTACGGCAATTCGTGGTCATCTTCTATTATAATATTTTGATATATAGCCCTACTTGGGAGGACCATATGGAACATTTGCGGATCATCTTTGATATTCTTCAACAACGTTCTCTTTACTTAAAAAAATCCAAGTGTTCCTTTGGTTGCCACCAAATTGAATATTCGGGCCATATTATCTCTGCAGATGGTGTGGCGATCGATCTAGCTAAAATTGCCGCTATTTGTGATTGGCCTCCTTCCACTCTACGTGGCTTTCTAGGGCCAGGCAAGGTATTACTGGCGATTTATATTTTCTTATGCCCTAACTAATTTATTGAAGAAAGGCATTTTTATTTGGTCCTCTGATGCCCAAGCCTTCGAGGCTCTCAAGACAGCCCTAATTTCTGTACTAGTTCTTGCCTTGCCTGATTTCTCTAAAACTTTTGCCGTGGAAAGCAATGCTTCTAATGTGGGCCTTGGTGTTGTTCTTATGTAGGCAGGCCGACCCATCGCTTTTTACAGCAAAGCATTGCCCGACAGTTCTCGTTATTTGTCCGCTTATGAACAGGAAATGATTGCTATCATCATCCAGGCAGTCAGCAAGTGGCGTCCATATCTTCTAGGATGCCACTTCATCATCTGGACTGACCACCGGCCTCTCAAGTATTTTTTGGACCAGAGGATTACCACCCCTGCAAGCCTGCTTCAACCACTTCCAATTCTTGACCACGTATGGGAAGATATCAGTATGGATTAAGGCCTTGCCCAAGGTTGTGGGAAAATCGGTCATTCTTGTAGTGGTTGATCATCTTTCCAAGTATGCACATTTCTCTGCGCTCTCCCACCACTACACCAAGAGTTGCTGAAATTTTTATTCGCGATGTTGTTCGCTTGCATGGGATGCCCAAGACTACATGTGATTGATCGGGTTTTCACTTCCTCCTTTTGGCAGGACTTATGGTGCATTCTTGGTACCACTTTTTGTATGAGTTCTGCTTACCACCTTATGGTCAAACTGAGGTGGTCAACAGATGTTTGGAGCAATACTTAAGGTGTTTCGCTAGGGACCGATTACAAACTTGGTTGTTCTTCCTTCCATGAGCTTACTCCTATAGCACTGCCTCTCATACGGCTACTAGTTATACTCCATTTCAGATGCTTTACGGTCATCCTCCACCCACTATCCTTCATTATACTCCACTTCCCTCCTCGGTGGATGCAATGGATAACACTTTACATACTCGAGATGAAGTCTTGCGCCAGCTTCACTGTAATTTGATAGCCAGAATCAGATGCGTCAGGTCTATGATTGTTGTCATGTGGATCGGGAATTTGCAGTTGGCAATCTCGTTTATCTATGCCAACCCTATTGGCAGACTTTTGTTCAGCAACCTACTTCTGAGAAACTTGCCCACTGCTTTCATGGCCCCTATCCAATTCTTGCACGTATCGGTAAGGTGGCTTATCGCTTACAACTACCGCTTGCCCAGATTCACCCAGTGTTTCACGTTTCTCATTTCCGGAAATTTGTGGGTGATCCAATGCCTCTTCTGAGACTAGTTATGCCACCCCTACCCCTGCTACCCCTCCTTTGATTCCAGAGGCCATTCTGGAGGAGCACCGCATTCGGCGTAACGGTCATCTCGTTTCTGAGGTTCTGGTTGCATGGCTTCACCATCCTCCTGAAGACGCTACTTGGCTGCCCAGTACCGAATTCAAAGAACATTTCCCTTATTGGTCAACTTGAGGCCAAGCCCAAGCGGAGCGTGGTAGAATATTGTGACCTTTAGCCTTCCCATGTCATTAATTGGATTATATTGGGACTATGGGTGTCCCTTGGTTTTTGTTGTGACCTTTAGCTTTCCCATGTCGTTAATTAGATTGTATTGGGACTATGTTGTGTCCCTTGGTTTTCTCTTCGATAGTAATTAGCATTTATGTTTTCTCTTGGATAGAATGGCAGTGAATTAGAAGTTATTCCCTCCCTAACCCTTTCGGTTCACATCAGCTTGGTACTTCTGGTTAGGTTTTATAATATATGCAGATATGAATTTTATGATTTACCATTTTTATTTTTTTATATTAAATTTTGGAAGCTAAGATTGTAAATACGTAAGAACTTAGGGATAACTCTTGTAGGGAAGAAGCTCAGAGAATGTAGGTTGCGTTGGTATAGGCCTCTATAAAGAAGACCAATGGATGCCCCAATTAAAAGGTTCGAAGGGTTTTCTGTAAATGATGTCAAAGAGGTAGAGGGATGCCTAAGAGAACTTGATGAAATTATTAAGAAAGTATATGATTATACTATTTCTTACGAAAGAGTTGGCACAAAATAGGCTAGAATGGAAGCGTAAGATTTATGTCGCCGACCCCAAATTGTTGCAAAAAGCTGTTACATGATTATGATTAAGATTGTAAGCAAGTTGTTAGTTGCTGACTAATGCTTCCTATATTTCAGACCTTATAGTAAAGCAATTTTAAGGTGAGTTATGAAGGAACCTTATAGATAGAGGTGTTACTTGTATGAACCCAATTTCTCCTTCTGTCTCAGTCTCTCTCTCTCTCTCCCATTCTGGGATGTTTTTGGGATAGTTTCTCAAAAAAATGACGTTGACTAATGACATAGAATATTAGACCAATATGTTGAGCATGCCCCTCAAGTTCTGAAGAATCCAATGAGATATATATTTAAAAAAAGAATTGAGAAAATTGCTTTAGATGCACAAATATGACGAAACCGTTTAAATAGAAGTTCTGCTTGATTGAGCCATTGATGACGTTTCTTAAAAGTTTATGCTTGTGATTAGCTATGATGTTCTATGAACTTGTCAATGATTATGAGTTGGATACTGATGGTTCTTCCATTGTTGTTTCTGCTTATTTCTTCAGTAATGCCATCATGGATTCACATCCAGCCCAGGGTTTTAAATTGTTATGAGAGGCAAAATCCTAGTAATCGAGGAAGGGTGTATTTTTTGCCAAGTCTGAAGGGCACAAAATGTCGTCTGGATAAGAATAGGGTGCACAATAACAATGGAAGAGCTTTTGCTCTTTCTCAGGATTCTGAATTGTCATCTAGTCATGTGGATTTGGTTGCTAATCTCCCTTTGGTCAAAATGTGTGGTATCACATCACCTAGAGATGCAGCATTGGCTGCTGAAGCAGGCGCTAATCTCATTGGGATGATCATGTGGCCCAACTCGAAACGGTCTGTTTCATTAACAGTAGCCAAGGAGATCTCAGAGGTTGCAAGAGAATGTGGAGCAGATCCAGTTGGTGTATTTGTTGACGATGATGTGCAGACTATATTGCGAGCTTCAGAGTTTCTGGATCTGGAATACATGCAGGTAGATACTATGATTTTTGAACAGTTTGTGGCATAATACATGATTATGATAGGTTGAAGCTTTTTCAGCTTCATGGAAATGTATCTCGGGCTGGGTTTCCAATTTTAAGGCAACACGGGCGGATAATTTATGTTCTTCATGCTGACGAAAATGGGGAGCTCCTCAACCAAGTTACTGATGAAGAGAGTTATCTGGCCGATTGGATCTTGGTAGATAGCAAGACTGGAGGCAGGTATTAAATTCAGTAGCCTTTGATCCAATGGCTTTTTTAATGTTTTTATAACTCAATATACACGGTCATGAGAAAAATTAGATGGGTACATTAGTCATGAATTTCAGGCATGATTTGCTAATCTATAGCTCAAGCAAGTTCGCTGAAGCTGTCATGGATTGACTACATGAACAAAACTTTCTATACGTTTGCCAATCATATTATGAACTTTTGAGTACTAAAATTTTGAGCTGTGTGGGTGCTGTGTTTAGCCAACGTTGACGTAGCTTTCATCTTCTAGGCCTTCTTGAACTGCCTGTATCTTGTATAGAAAATTGTTTTAACTAGCTTGATTTGAAAAGTTTTTGGTATAATAGGTGATTCTAGCAGGCGGTTAGTTGTTTAGTATGGATTTTAGAAAGTGCGTTAGTTGTTAGTTTGGGATTCGGAGCGCATATTGTCTATTGCAGCATTAGTGGTTATGGATTTTGTGTGCGCATTTTAGAGGACACCGGTTCTCAATGTGTTGCCAGTTTTAAAATCACTGACTTTAAAATGCAAGCTTACAACTAAAAAACACCCAACCCATGTATTTTCAATTATGACTTCTCCCCCCTCGGGATTGGAAATGCAAAAGATCCTATCTCACTCACCCTCCCACTTCTCATCCCCTTTCCCAGCAGCGTCTTCCTTGGTCGGAGTCCACCGAAGTTCACCCGACTGTCGTTGGACTCCTTCAAAGTCCACCAGATTCCCGTTGGAGTTTGTTGGGCCACTGTCGGAGTCCACTAGGCTGCCACCGGAGTCTATGGGTCCACCATCAAAGTCATCCAAACCGACACTGGAGTTTGCTAAACAGCCTTAGGAGTCTTCTGAATTGCCGTTGGAGTCTGTTGAACCACCATCGGAGTCATCCGGAATGCTCCGGACCACCGCTGGAGTCCATCAGGCCATTGCCCGAGTCCCTTTAGCCTCCTTCCCTCCAACCGTCTACCCCTATCCTCCTTCATACCTCAAAGCCCATGTATGCTGAACTAGTGGTTTGGAAACCAAAGATTGTAGTCAGCATTCTTAAAATCAGGGTTCTCAAATGTCAAATTCTTGTGGGTCTGAAATCGTGATTTTTAAATGCATCGAGAAGGACTAACCCCTCGAAACATATATTGAAAGTTCATAGGAACTGTTGATATTGTTCTTTTTCTCCGTGCTCACTGCAATGTTATTACGGCTGCAGGCATTAACTCTAATTAATATATCTTGTACTCTATTTGCGTGCAGTGGTAAGGGATTCAATTGGGAGAATTTCAAGTTGCCTTCTATTAGAAGCAAATATGGATGGTTGTTAGCAGGAGGGATTGACAGTGAAAACGTCTGTGAAGCCATTTCTACTCTTAGGCCCAATGGAGTCGATGTAAGCAGTGGCATATGTGGTCCTGATGGAATTAAGAAGGACCCATTGAAGATATCTTCTTTTATGACTAAGATTAAATCAGTTCGGTGTGGAATGATGGAAACTTAAAGTTGTATTGGCCAGGTCAAATTATCAATAGGTATCGAATTTGTATCAAAAGGTGCCATCTTGGTTTGCTTGTAAACTGTCTAGTGTATTTATTACTTTTACAAAAGATTCATCCAGAAAAGTTTGAACCGATAAACGGTGGTGTTCTATGTAGCAAATTTGGAATCACTGCTGCACGTTTTTCTATTAAGAACATTTAAGCCTTTCTTGCATGTACGCATAATTCCTTTGAGTCGGCGTGGAAGCCATCAAATTTAAAAAAGAACAGGCGGTTCTAATTTATGTGCATTTAATGTTATACTGTGCAGTATATAGAAAACATCTGGTACATTTGCTTTGGTTCAAGGCTTACAACCAAAAATGAGGTTAAAGCTAAATACTATGAGCAATGGGCCTCGTGAATCTTTTTAGCAACGGGCCTAGATACTCAGCCCATGACAACAATTTCAGATTAGTCAAATGCCATGGGTAGTTCGGAATTCGGAAAAATTGATGCAGCCTTGGAACAAGGATTTCATGAACTTAATACATATTTCATCCATCTATGTCGGGGGTGGCTGAGTGATAGTGACTTTCTTTGGGGCTATTTGGATAGAGAATGGAATGGAATTGGAATCAAATTATGGTGAAATTAATTTCAATGGAATTGGAATTAGGTTTGCAATAGAATTGTTAGTCTATGATGGAATGACGGGTATGTGGTGGCTTCTAAATGCGCTAAAAAAGTCAACAATGACGGTCATCCCGCGGAATCAACATAATGATGATCTCCTCTCAAATTGAGCCTGAAACATCAATTTGGGCAAAGTTTTTCATTCCGTCAAATCTAACCATGGGAACGGAAACACAGATGGAGTCATAGGAATATGCCTCAATTCTCCTTGATTCCGTATCCAAATAACACCTTTATTTCAGTGCAGCTACCCCATTTTGGCGTTTGGCTTCCAACTACCAAAACATGATCAATTTTTTTTTTAACAAAAAATTAACAACTTCAACTTAATTTATTCAATGTGAGAACTGCATTGTGCACTTTTTTTTTCAAGTGCAAACTGCACAATTCATGGTGAGAGGATTTAACACTTTCTAGAAAAAGCAAGAACTAAAGTAGATAGATCGAAAATTTTATTATGTTTAAGAGGAAGCTATTCCCCACTTCCATTTTGCCATTTTTGAGCATCGAATGATCGGTATAAGGCTATGATAATCATTCATTCAAGAAAACCAGGCCGACCAGGACAAGCCGGAGCTAGGTCTTGACCCTAGTATTGTGGTTGGATGATTTGGAATCACATACACGGACGGTCCAGGGAATGATATGGATTTCAAAAGCTGAAGGAGACACACGGACAAAGAGAAAGATAATAACTAAACTATTAACTTACTGGTCTCTGAATAATTTCTCCAGTCCAAAACCAGAAGCCATTATATATATAGGCTTTTGATTTCTTACTTGCATTATGATTCCTAATAAGAATTAATTTTCATTCAATGCAATTCCTAATTAGACTAGGGCTAGTGAAGGCTTATCCCTCTCTTCACTATCGGCTACTGGTCCAACCCAAGAATTTCCCTGGTTTACATTAATGTAGAATAATTATAGTGGGCTATATCTATAGTAGGGTTGGGTCAGCTCTTGCAATACCCATAATTTTAAATATGTTGGGTCAATATAAGACCTGAGATTTATGAACCGATCCAACCCACCTCAAGATTTAGCAATTTGACCTAACCTGAAATAAGACACAACCTACCCAAGGACCTAAGTAGGACTTGAGATTTATCTTGGTTTAGGTTGATTCTCAAACCCCAACAAAACTCAAAATGAAATTCAGCCCAATCTTGGGTCGGATTGAACGGATAAATTTTTAAGTCAAGTCAAATTTTTTTATAGGAAAAATATTGCATAAGGTCTAATTTTCTTATACATAAAATGTTGGGTCAGATTGAGTTATGCCCCCAATTTTAAATAGCAACACTATCTTTTTTGTGAAAAACATGTTGCGGAATAAATAACTTGTGAAAATCATGTTGCAAAATAAATAACATGAAATCAAAAATTTTCAAGTAATTGTGAAGCCATGACTTTATAAAACTTGGGGGACATGAATACAGGTTTGATGAACATATGTCACATGGAAATTAAAGAATCACATGATCCTAGAGTTGGGCTATATACACAGTCACAAACAAATTGACACTCTTATATGACTATATTTATTACGTGTGTTAACGAGTCGATCTGAGCTAAGTATTAAGTTTGTTTGGCTTGAAATCGAATTGTTGAAGCTAAGCTCGAAGCTCGAATAAGCTCAAAATTTTAAGCTCAAATTAAAAATCTAGAGTTTGGCTCGAACTTGAACTGCAATAAGTGAATCATGAGCCTAGGCTTGAATGGGGCTTGAACTAAAAAAAATAAAAATAATATATATATATATATATAGTACATAAAGTATCACCCATACTAATATGCTTTTAGTATTAAATATTAATAAATATACTTCAACAAGTATTACAACTACACCTCAAACATCTAACTATAGTCACTAGGAAATAAGAAAACTATGACAAATAAGTTTTAGTTACAAATGCTCAAAAAACACAGCATTACCATTTTCCTCTCTTTATGTACATATAATCACTAAAAAAGATGGAAAAACTAAAAACTCACTTAGGCAACATTACCATTTCTTTTTCGTATCTTTTTTTCTTTATATAATTATAAATCACTCATAAAAGAACTATTCTTTAGCCTTAGCATTCCTCTAAAAAATTTCTAAGCACATGTAAAAAGAAAAACATTATGTAAGCTAAGGACGGTCCCCGTGTCATGCTTCAACTTTTAAAAGAATATCTAATCATTCTTTTATAAACTAAGGTTGATCCCCTTAATGTCATGCTTCTTTTAGAAAGGTTTTTGGGTATATTAGTGTGATATCACGTTGACCCTCCGTCATATATTAATAGCTCCATTTAGTTTTTCAATTAAACAATTTTAGTTTTTCTTGAAAAACCAAATGAAACTATTAATTTGGGACAAAAGGAGTACATTAGTGGTTGTGTCTCTAATATTTTTATTTTAAAAAAAATATATTATACATAAAAATTATATATCCATTATAATTTAACGAAGATATATATCATGAAAATTTTATATATAAGTTTGGGCTCACGCACATAAGGCATCATGGGTGATCTGATTGAGATCAAAGGGTGTAAGGGGACATAAGCCAATATGCCTCCTGAGTTATGTGTGTTGTTGGATCAAAATTTGAAAGTGAACAATATCAACACTCACACAATCATGAGTGAGCCTTGAATCATATAAATGAGTTTCATAGATCATATATGATACATGGTATTTGTACATATATATGATTATATATCATTTATATACTTCATCCATCCTAGATTAATAAAGCAAGTAGTACCTGAGCTCTCAAGATGGAAAGTCTTATTATGGTTCCAAATGTTCAATTAATGGCATGCAAATGATTGGGCCCCACCTTGATTAGTGCACAAGACAGGTCTAGTGGGAGGCTGCGGAAGGCCAACTCACAATTTTTGCTCTCATCATGATTTGTTTAAGGTATAAGTTACAAATTAAGTAATGTCAAGCATGGAAGAGAGTATATCCCTCCGATCTTAACATATTATTATAATAGGGAAAAAAATATTATTTCTATCTTTAAATTAATAACTCTATTTGATAAAAAAATTTATTTAATATATAAACTTAAAAAAGAATATCATAAACTTATTTTTCTTTTTCTTAGATAGAGATTTCACTATCCAATAATTTTTTTTAAAACGTAGCTATTAATTTAGGAGAGGGAATAGGAGTTCAGTCGCATTGCATGCTTTTGCTTCGAAGGGCAACACTAACCCAAGAAGAGGCATTAGGCAGCAAAAAAGGAAGCCAAAGTTGAAGCAATTAAGGGTACATTACATATGGGTAAGGTGTTCATGGATGTAGTGTTAGCCCCTCAACTCCTTTTATATATATGGGGCCAGGTAATCCTTTAGTCTTAGCGTAGCAAGGCCATCATAGGAAAAAAAACACAGCGAAAATTTTGTCATCGTAACATTGTCAGTGTAAAGGAAAAGTGGATGGGAAGAAGGGGTGCAGGGTTTTAGATCTTCATCTAATGGTGGGCACCCCTTCAAATTATAAACTAATATTCTCTTTATCTTAAATTAATAACTCTATTTAACTTTTTAAATAAATTATTTTTATTTTATTTTAAAAAAATTAAATAGAACTATTAATCTAAAAAAGTGCGTAGTAACTTAGGATTAAGATAGACGATAGACTACATTGCTGGACCCACAGAAGTGAAAGACAAAACTTTGCCCAAGTAACATAAAGGAATGAAGAGAATAACAATGGCTAGATTAATTACTCCAATTAAGTAGACAAGTTCATGATTAAAGCTTATACATTAAGAATTAAAAGATCCTCCCCTTTTTTAGGACCACATTCTCATGGCATTAGTTTTCAAAAATATAAAAAATATTAAAAATTTTGGTTGCCATTATCAGTAATCTTCATCCATTTTTGACTCATGGGTTGGTTAAATAAAGTAATGCCGGGCCCCACGGCTATTTTATCCTCCAAAATGTCTGTAGTCTGTGGGGCCCAGCATTTGATGTGATTTGACCATCTGGATTGCGTAGGCCGGGATCTACGACCGCGCAAGTCGGCTGCCCCGTAAGTCAGGAGCCTCCGGCACGAGCGACCGAGTCCACTTTGCACGTGAGAAGTGCTAATTAAACGGACGGCCCAGATGAATTCATCTGTGGCTCACGAGTGGCATCCTGCCATTGGCGGTCCCGGCCAGACGCGAGGAAGAATGTCCGACTGTACCAAGTGTGCGGTCCACCAGGGTCCACTTTTTTTCCGGCTTATGCCTTCTGGGGTCCACTGGCTGCCGATGGAAGCGGACCCACCGTTTACGGATGGCAAAACGCATGACATATCCAAGTTTGAATGGCCGTCATGTAAGTCTTTCAGCTACACGCGACTCGCCAACTCGTCAAATTAAAAGGTACTTCGACCTTCCTTCGCACTTTGTTATTCACATTAAAAGATTAATATGAATTAATTTTAATATTTAGTCAGCTATTAAAACGGAACAGGGAACAGAGGGAGTGTATGAAAACATGGTTTGTTAAATGGTACATGCCAAATATATATATATATATATATACAATGCCATAGTGTTAGTGTTAAGAATTAATTCAAGTGAGAATAAATTAGTATAAAAAATATAATACACCATTTGCTAGATTAGTTTTTAGGTAAAGGATTAGAAATAGAAGAGGTTATCTCTTGTATTATCATGTATGTGGTTGCTAATTAAGGAATAAGTCTCCAAGGGGTCTCCAAGTGAGAAGGTATCCAATGAAACCTTTCTACCACGTGGTCGTGCATAAGTCTATTCATGTTTTAACACATATACTTAAGTTAAAATTTGAATTTACTCGCATTCAAATATGTAGAAATCATCTAAATATGTCAAATAATGGATGGACATATGTACCTGTGGCTTTTAAAATAGTTTCACTTAATAACTTTTCCTCACAAGCGTATAGGCTACAAGAGCATGAAACATAAAAAATACTTCCCAAAAGGTGAAACTAAATTAAATTTTCAAATCATTGATGCCTATATTTAATACTTAATTTTTAAAAATTAGTGATAAAAAAGAAAAAAAAAACTTAAGTTATAGATATAAGGCTTATATAGTAGAAAATATTTATTGATTGAGCACTATGACCATGGTACATAGGGATCTTAACATAGTACATAGGGCTTACATGGTGCATAACTAGCAATGACCATGCTAGGACAACATTATGTAGCTTTGTACAACGTTATGCTTCAATGTACTATGCAAGGGCCACTTTTACCATGATAATGAACTAGTCATGAGCTATTAGGCTAGACACATTCTTATATGAGTCCCGTTTATATGAGCCCAGGCTCACGCACACCAGCGTGCGCCAGGGCTCATTAGGCCGTCGAATGTAAATTCGACTGCCCATCAAACTCACGGGGCATTTAAACCCGTGAGTTGGATGGGCTGTCAGATGTAAATCCGATGACCCAATGAGCTTGGGCGCACGCCGGCGTACATGAGCCCGGGCTCATATTAACTTTTCACTTCATATATATTGGGTTGGAATGCGGCATCTATTGAACAATAGGCCCACAATTATACTTGTAATATTTTGCTTGTTATAGCGATAAGAGTAACCCTATGTACGTAGGTTTAGCATTTCTCTTTATTTCAATTTATGGGTTTAATTTTTTAGAATTTTGTACTTTTTGAGAGAATGTCTAGGAGGTAAAAAAAGAAAATACAATTAAATTTACGCATCCTAACCCAACTCCCTAACATAATTATATAACAAAAACCTGTCCAATCTACTCTAACAAAATAATTTACTCATTATGTTTATTTCATATATAAGCAAAAAATATATTTATCCTACATATGCTCACAAGCTAATACGCAGTTGCAACAATGTGAGAGCCCATTTGTACACTTGAACGCAAAGCATGTGCATCGTCACTCTGAGTATATAACAAGTGTTCCTCTCTTCGGGAGCACACACTATTTTTTATAATAACAATATACTTATAATATAAAAAAGTAAAATAAAATTCAATGCTCTTTGTCATCTTATTTACTAGCAAACCCTCTTTATAGAGAAAAATATTTTTAATACTCCACTCTTATAATAAGAACGTGTGGGAGCCTTTTATCTATGAAATTGATGGCACATATACTGCACACATTAATACTAATGTGCGCTAACGTGTGCCCATCAAATAACAAAGGTTCACATGTTTTCCCTGTGTTGTAGAGCTCATTATTAGAGTGGAGCATGAAAAATACACATAACAAAATACAAGGTAGGTTGAGTCATGTCTCAAAAGTTGCATTGCTCTCATAAAATTTAATTTTGTGAATCAAATAACACTTATCAGTTTTCACTAACATTCCAAATGTGCAAATTAAAAAAAGGCAAGAGTGATATATGGCCTCCTCATTAAGGGGGGCTTGGCCACCGCCCCACAACGATGACCCCGCTCGAGTAGCGAGAGTGCTACTCGAGAAACCTCAGTGGCCCCCAGCGCAGCGGGCCCCACGGCCACAGTCCTTCCCAGTCCACTACCCGACGAAATATCTTCATTTACAGCCCCGCCGTCCCTCCTTACCTCACAGAAGCCTGCAGCCTCTCCGGCCCAGCTCCCCCTTCCCCATGTAGAAAGGGAAAGCCTTTTCCGGCGGAAAGCGGTGGAAACCAGCGGAAACCATGGGAAACTGCTGCCGCTCCCCGGCTGCCGTGGCCCGCGAGGACGTCAAGTCCCGACCCGCTTCCCACCACCACCACCACCCGGCATCCAACCACCCGGCCCACCACGCGCACCACCTCAACCACCACCTGAAGAAGGGTTTTACGGTGCTCGCGGACCGGCCGTCGGCAGAGAGGATTGAGGACCGGTACATGGTCGACCGGGAGCTGGGGCGGGGCGAGTTTGGGGTCACCTACCTCTGCATGGACCGGCAGTCCCGGGAGCTGCTGGCGTGCAAGTCCATTTCCAAGCGCAAGCTCCGGACGGCCGTCGACGTGGAGGACGTACGCCGGGAGGTGGCCATCATGAACCACCTCCCCAAGGACGCCAGCATCGTCACCCTCCGGGAGGCGGTGGAGGACGAGCAGGCGGTCCACCTCGTCATGGAGCTCTGCGAGGGGGGCGAGCTCTTCGACCGCATCGTCGCCCGCGGCCACTACTCCGAGCGCGCCGCCGCCGCCGTCACCCGCACCATCGTCGAGGTCGTCCAGCTCTGCCACCGCCACGGCGTCATCCACCGGGATCTCAAGCCCGAGAACTTCCTGTTTGCCAACAAGAAGGAGAATTCCCCTCTTAAGGCCATCGATTTCGGCCTCTCCATCTTCTTCAATCCAGGTAAAGTGTTCTCTTTTTCAAAAGGAAGTTAATTTTTTAGTGTTGAATTATGGATTTTTGCTATTCGTTCTAATTCTTTTAGCAATTACAGCTTTTCTACTGAATGGGTTCTGTATGAGGGTGGGAAATGTGGGAGTTACAAGGGGTCTATGGAGTCCTTTTGAGATCTTCGTATGGAGTCGTTTATGTACTGATTTATTAGCCTTTTGGGTCCAGTTCAGTGATTTGGGGAGATAGTTGTTGGTTTCGAGAGCTTTGCAGGCAATGTAGGTTATGGGTTGTTTGGATTGTTTGTGCTGAATTTAGCAGAAATTTTACTGCTTGCTGGGGAAATGTGGGTTGAGGGCGTTCTGGGCTTGGTTTTGGGAAAGCACAAAATGGTTACAGTGTGAGGAGGTAGAGCCTGTATCAGAGAGATGCATACTGGATGAATTACAAATTCTGCTAAATAGTATTTCTGTGTTGGCCTTCATCTGTGTCTATTGATGGAAGTGTTGTTTTATGTTCATGCTTTATGGAAATGCAGGAGAACGGTTTTCTGAAATAGTTGGAAGCCCGTACTACATGGCACCAGAAGTACTCAAGCGGAACTATGGTCCTGAGATAGATATATGGAGCGCAGGAGTAATTCTATATATTTTGTTATGCGGGGTCCCCCCTTTTTGGGCTGGTATATCTTTTAACTTCTAAATCAACGTCAGTTTCTATGCATCTTTACTTCTTAAAATGAAATGGTACTAGGAATTTATTAGGATTTTGTAATGAAAATTAATTTGGAAGTAAATACTTTCCCTCTCTCATAATGTTCCTTGCTGACAAATTTTGTGTGGATTTAATATGCAGAGTCGGAACAAGGGGTTGCACAGGCTATTCTCCGCGGGAACATAGATTTTAAAAGGGATCCGTGGCCAAATATTTCAGAGCACGCAAAAGATCTTGTGAACAAAATGTTGGAACCTGACCCGAAACTTCGATTAACAGCAAAGCAAGTCCTTGGTATGGTGTTTCTGTTTCACATATATCGCAACACTGAGCTCTTGTTAAGCCTATTTGTGATCAATAGTCAATATATATTGCTTCTTAGTCACATTTTGTATAGTAG
Organism: Saururus chinensis; assembly: GCA_035235625.1. NCBI lineage: Eukaryota > Viridiplantae > Streptophyta > Magnoliopsida > Piperales > Saururaceae > Saururus > Saururus chinensis. The sequence goes on from CP141142.1 coordinate 38,009,706, forward strand.
GTGGCCCAAGTACCTATTGGAGATAGATATAGCAACAGCAAAGTAGACCTTTTTGTTTTTTTTACTTGCTTCATGCTGCAAACTTGGTGTCAATATTCTTTCTCCCAGAGATTAGTGTATTTTGGACTTTTAGGTTGGTAACTGAAACTGGTTTTCTGAGACATGAATTGATTCTTACACAGATTTCACACACTTTATAATTTGAGGAAGTTAACAGTTAGTATATTGTTCTGTTTCTTAAATGCCTTGATTCCTTCAGTGGTAACTTTAGTTAAAATATTGACTAAATATCAATTTTGTAACCATTCCATACCATGGCAAGTGATGCATGCACTTGCTTTTGTTGTCTCAATACTTTAAACATTAGGGCAACATAAGTTAGTGAAAAGTTCTAAACTGTTTCGTTTTCACCCATATATTTATGTGTTCTTGTTGATGATCAAATATGTTTTCCGCTCAATTGATAGTTCAAGTGTGTTAGAAGACCTCTTGCAGATTAAGCAATTATAGATTCACTTGTTGTTGGAAGTTCAAAATGGCCTCAAATATTCATGTCTTAGTAAAGGCCGTTACTTTTTATTTTCTCCGCATATTAGTGAGGCTTCAGTATTGTCTTCAGCATGCTTGTGAAGCTAAACTATTGTGATAACCTAAACGATTCAGCCATTTCCTCGTAGGTTTTGGGACTACTTGTAGATTTCATTTTTTGGCAGCTTCCTATCCTTGTGCTTAATTTGTAGATGTTATCGAGTTGTCTTTTACTGAAGGCACTGCAATTGAACCTCCTACTCATTGGCATCCCTTTGAAATTTTTATAATTATTTTTTTCATTTTGAAGATATTGTCAGTTGAACTTCAGACTGATGGAATTTACTGCTCCTTGTTCTTCCAGAACATCCATGGCTTCTGAATGCCAAAAAGGCTCCAAATGTTCCTCTTGGTGATGTTGTCAAGTCAAGGCTCAAGCAGTTCTCATTGATGAATAGATTCAAAAGAAAAGCTCTTAGGGTTTGTCAATCCACCATATTAGATCTTGTGTTTGCTCTGTTCATTCTTGAGTTGCAATTGATATTTCACCGTGGAACTTTGTAGGTGATTGCTGATCATTTATCAGCTGAAGAAGTAGAAGACATCAAAGAAATGTTTAAAAAGATGGACACAGACAATGATGGTGCCATATCCTTTGAAGAACTGAAAGCTGGGCTTCAAAATTGTGGCTCCCACCTTGCTGAGTCTGAAGTGCAGATGCTTGTAGATGCTGTAAGTTATTATGTTCATCCTCTACGGGATTTCAATTTATTTACTAGCAGTTGTTTATGAGACGTTACGAGCTGCATCCACGTAAATGGAAAAAAATCCCTCATGCAGTGATATTTTTAATTGAATAATTTTATTCTCAGTGTCCACCTGTGAGTGAGTCACTGTAGGCCGGACAATTTCTGATTCACAAGTTTTAACCAAATAAGGTGATTCTTGAGCTAAAAGGGGTTGTTAAAAGTGCAAATGAGAACATGGCTCTGCTTCAAATTTAACATATTCTGGATCATGGTTTTCATTTACTTTGTTTTTGGTGGAAATAGAGTTGGGTGACTAGGTAATGCCAATTTTAGTTCTAATTAGCATTTTTGGTAATTTCTAGAGTATTGCAAACCAAGAAGACCTAGTTTTTGAGAATAGAGTAACCTTGTTACTCTATCAGTTTAGCTATTAAGGGATTTATTTCTGAGCGTTTACATAATTCTAATTTTATCTCCAGGGTTTTAGGTTCTAGTGGAAATTCTAGCTTATTGCAGCCCAAGAGGACCTGGTTAGAAAAACTGGAATCTTTTTGCTACATATGGTAAAAGTTTTTTCATATTAGTTTGCTCAGGTGCCATGAGAAAAATGGCAAATTTGCATGTGAATCTGATGTACTGATCACCAAGGTGATGAGGAGCATAGTGTAGTGTTAGGGGAAGTGTTGCCTTAAGTGGCAATATGTATTTTTGCATAATAATGGCATTAAATTGGTGCGGCTGTTGACAAAATTAAAGAGAAGAGTGCTTTATGGCTTGGCTTGTCTTGCCAGCTATCGGCAGGTTTGTCTGAGCAGTTTATAGTTATGTAGGACCATATCCTAGCGGCAGAGGATAATGGATGGGAAGCATAGAAACGGAGGTATAGAGTATTGGATAAATCTCTGGAATCAGCACCAGAGACTGCTGGCATCAACACCAACAATAGTTCAACAGTGGCACTGAACGGGGAACTCTTCAATCAGCAGAAGAATTTGTGAGGAAAATTTCAAATCATAGGCTATCTCTTCCCTCAATGCTCTGTTCTTTTAAATAGGCATACATAAAGTTTTAAATTAGGAAGCTAAAACTTCAGACAAGATTTCATCTAGACTTGGGAAAATAAAATCAAGTCTAAAGTCCTTTATCAAATTAAAACCTCTAATCTTCTTAAATATAGACACCTAAGTAATATAAATCTTTTCTAAATAAAAGTAAATATCCTAATCAAAATCAAAGTCCAAAGTAAGAAAATCAAAATCAAATCATCTAAGCCCCGTATATGCATCTGCATCATATTGTATATGTCTATTTGGAAAAACTTCTATGATAAACTGGATGTAACTTGGGAAACAGGTTTCTGAAATGTGGAATTTGTTCGACGTTTTTGATAAATATTTTGAATAATTTTATACTATTTAAATTTGAATCTATAAGGGCATTTATTTGAAAGAAGACATGTAAATCCCATGAGTATGAATATTATGTATGAAAACATGATTATAATCAAAATTTGACTACAGGCTATCAACAATTACTTTTTAACAGGAATGCAAACAAGCATCTTAATAGTGCTTAGATGCCTTTTAGATAAAGGATAGGGACACAAGTGTTGGATTAACACAAATGGAAACAAGCATTTCAATATCCTACATTTCTTGGATGCTCATTAAATTCTTTCTTGGAAAAGACACAATGCTCATTTGAATCCTTTCTTGAAAGGGGCAAAATGGTCATTAAATCCTTTCTTGAAAGCAGTGCAAGCTTTGGATTAGAAAATGAGAATGAATTGATTACAAGTGTAGATGACTCTTGTAGATGTGGGAAGGACTTGCAATGGTGGTCTTTGTGCCATGTAGTGAATACATACATGCTTTCTTGATGTCTTTAGAGGCATCTATGATATCTTACGAGTTACAACCATTGTAGATAGTTCCACATAAACCATTATTTTTATGGAGCAAAATGTTGGGCACCAAAGAAAAGTTATATAGATAAACTAAATATAGCTGAAATGAGGATATTAAGGTAGATGTGTGGAATAACGAGGAAATATAAGGATTAGAAATGAGTATATACGTGAGAACTTAAGGGGTAGCACCTTTAGGAGAGAAGCTCAGAGAGTGTAGTGTGTTAGTATGGGCATGTACAAAGAAGACCAATGAATACCCTGGTAAGAAGTTTGTAAGAGTTTTATGTAAATGATATTAAAAGAGGGTGAGGGTGAGGGAGTGAGAGGTCTAAGAGAAATAGGTTGGAATTAGTAAGGATATGACTATGCTATGTCTTACAAAAAAGTTAGGCACAAAATAGGTTAGAATGGAGGCGTAAGATCCATGGCATCAACCCCAAATTATTGAGAAAAAGGCACTACGTGATCGTGATTATGAATACATAATTTTTATATACAATTTCTCTTAGGCATTTTACTAATCACTCAATTTAATCCATCATAAATAGCCAATTTGAGCTAGCCCACACATGAGATTGATGAGAGGGTTCCTTCAACCTATAATTGTAATAACCCAATTTGCAAGGTTTGCCATTACAAGTTAGGTGCAAACAGAAATGCAAATTATCTGTCATGAATGCATTGGCATACATGACCCAATGGTAATGCTTACTCTTATTATTTTGTTAGAACTACGAGAATACTAAACAAGAAAAACTTAGTAACATTTTGCGTTTCCAATCCCTGCTCGGCATGCTTTAATGCCTCTCTTTGGAATCATGACTTCTATTTATGAAGTTTTTAGTATTGAAATGTACACTGATGCCTATCAGTTTTCTCTAGTCTTGTGCTATAATGCTTTTCTTAGCATTTGTAGTTTCTCCATGAAACAGTAAGTTGTTGCAATATGGTATGAAAGTTGATAGCATGCATATTAATTGCAAAATTTTCTAATCTTATGCCTACAGTTAATCCAGCCAAGTTGGCATCTAGTTCTCAATCTACAAAATTAGCATTGCCTATGACTATGATAAATTGAGGTGATTGTGTTATTATATATTTTAAGCAGTAATCCAGCAACGGCTCTCATTACAGTTGGAAAATGAGATGCTCTTTTATGACGAAACAAACTTATGAAGTCAGTCTCTCATTCCTAATCTGCATGACAAGGGGCTATAACTGACAAGTGTATTAGACTACTATACTATTTTTAGTTGTTAGTACAAGCTCAGTGTGGACCATGCCCCGTCAAGAAATGAGGAAAATTAATGTGTTGCTGCTTCCCGGGCAGTCAGGTTTTTTATATACATTAGTATTATATAATACCCACTTCAAGTTGCACTGCTCGGAGGAACAAGGAAATAGGAAGCAAGCACTTAGAAAAGCCTATATCTGATATACTCCCTCCGTCTCTCTTTAATAAGTCATGTTAGAAAACCAAATTGAACTAATTTTAGTTCATTTTGGATTTCTAACGAGGACTAGTAAATTGAGAAAGGGTGTATGAATTTTGGCATTTGTTAGCGTTGTTACAGTTGCATCATTTATATGTTGCATGCCTGTTTTAATTTCTTGTTATTCCATGTTAGTCTAACATCTAAAATTTGGGAGGGGCAAGTGATGATTGTTTGGTGTAACTAGAGTTCTTTATGAAAGTCTGTATTACTTTGTTAACACAAACTGAAAGCAAACAGGTAGCTACGGATGCAAAAGGAACCCTGGACTATGGAGAATTTATTGCAGTGTTTCTTCATCTACAAAGAATGGCCCATGATGAACATCTTCGCAAGGCCTTCTCATACTTTGACAAGGATGGTAATGGTTATATTGAGCCAGTGGAACTTAGGGAAGCCTTACTTGAAGATGGTGATGCCAACGGTGTTGACGTGACCAATGACATATTCCAAGAAGTGGACACGGACAAGGTGAGCTGATGTATTGGTCACTTTTAGATAGAATATAGTTAATGGCATAAGTAGTTTCTTAAGCACTTCAAACTAACAATGGTTGCTGTGTCAATATTGTTTCTTAATTTAGGACGGACTAATCAGCTATGAAGAATTTGTGGCGATGATGAAAACTGGAACAGACTGGAGAAAGGCTTCTCGACATTACTCACGGGGGCGGTTTAACAGTCTGAGTATACGATTAATGAAGGATGGGTCCCTTAATTTGGGGAATGAATGATTCCTATATGGAAGATGTGGGTTTTTGTTGTTTTTGTGATCATTTTATGAGGGGCGACTCTTACTTTCTAATTTTTTAGGCAAGGGGAACTCTTTGTTTAGGTGAGGCTCCCCCATCTGATTGGCTTACCAGAGTGGCTTGTAACATGTTGTGAATCTCTTCCACTGTATTTCAGAAATACAATGCCTTGTATGTTTTGCCAGGTTCTAATTTTTTACCCTTGCGATTTTGCTAACGAAAACATGATTGCTTTGTAGTTTGGAAAGTCCTTGGGTGACAGTTTCTAAGTGAAGATAATTCGGCAAAAAATTGAAGATAATAGGAAGCCACAGAAGCATACGTTTTTTAATGTGTGCAGAGAGAAAATGTCAGTTCATCAAATGGACTTCTAAACAATTTTTGAGTTCAAAAAGTTCGTGGGTGCATGGCCGGCCGGCCGCAAGCAGCAGTATAATCTACTGTTTGCTTCATGCAAGGGAAAACACTGGACTTATTTAGTTGAAGACGACCAAACCTCTACCGTTTTCCATGTCTTCACGGTAATAGGAAGTCCTGACGTCAAACTGAGCACCCGTTTGATGAGTCTGAAACAGGCCCAATCTCTTCAAAACGTAGTGCGGTCTGCAGGCGTCTCAAAAGCTGTGTCAAATGATTGAATGTTAGTCTGAATGCGGCCCACCAAGGATGTTCCGAAGCCCATGCCGTATCCGAGGTACTCGGTAAAAAGTTATTGTCTGCCAAAATCTGGACATGGGCATAATAGGGAGCCTCGCCCGAGTTTCTTTGTTTGGTGTTTACATTAATGTGCTCTAGTGTGTCCGTTATCAATTTTAAATATTTAAAGTTTATATATATTTATTATCTTAGGCTTATAGTCATAGTAGAACATAAAAATTCTTCCCATAATATGCATATAATGATTCCATGTATCACATATGTTAGGCTACATTATTTTGATCAAGCAGTGCATATTGCTCACTGGCCAGGTAGGTTGGATCCACCTACCCGCCTTGTGAAAGAGTTATACTATATACCAATTCAAAATCTAATATCGAAATTCATGCGATGATGTGGCAGTAAAGTCTTGTATGTCACATCACTACCTCTTCTGACCCCTACAGAACCAACCTCCCGCCATGGCCATTGCCTTACCTCTCTCCCTTAACATGTACTTGGATTCACACTTAGTTCCCTCATCATGCCTAAATTTGATGATGGTGTCAACTTTTAAAGTACTCCCTCAGACCTATATTAATAGTTATATTTAAAAAAATAATAATTTTTATTGAATAGTAAAGCCCATATCTAAGAGAAAAAAAAAGCTTATTTTACTCTTTTTTAAGTAGTAAAGTAATTGAATTGAACCAAATAGAACTATTAATATAGAATACATTTTTTTTATATTAAATGAAGCCTTTAAATCATAACGGAAGGAGCATGTGTAACCTCCTCCCGAACTAGGACTTCCTTCCCACCTGCCACTGCTAACACCTAATGCAACCCCTTCCCCTACCCCAACCTCACCTTCCCTTCTCGATTCTCCGGCCTCTTACTCAACCCCAAACTTTCTGGTTCGCTTTGTTGTAGTGTTGCTGGCCTCTTAGGCGGCTGGGGTGAGGAACACACCTCTTTCATGTGCTCTAACTTTGTCAACCCCCCCATCCCACCTTCTCCGATGTATCCGACAACACCAGGGAGCTCGAGCTCCTCCAGATCCTCCCTCCTAATGCTAACCCCCACAAAATTTTTTAATATAATTGGGGCCTTAGGCAAAATTTTTAATGTTAGTTTTTAGTATTTATGTAATATTAATTTATTAATTAAATAATTTTTCTAAAATTTCATTCTTCTTACTCTTTGAGTGCCAAATTTATTAATTAAGTTTTGCTAACATATTTTTTAATAGATAAGATTGCTAACCTACTTAATCTTTCTTGTGACATTATCAATTGTAAGTAAGATTTTATTAAACAACTTGCAACAAAAACATTATATTTTATCTAAATCTTTTGAATACACTAGCCATTTTCTATCATATTTTTCTCCATTTGGTAGTTTATGAATGTAACATGTAGTTAAAAAATGCCTAGTCATTATCTTTAAGAAAAATAATATCTTTTTCTCTAATTGGACCTCTTTTTACCAATATTTTTTTAACTTTGTATCGATATTTACCCATTGTCATGGATCATAAATGCTAATAGGAATAAAATGGGATGTTTTATTGAAGTCTTCATCTTGTTTATCTATTTGATTAAGGTTTTCACTTTCTTCTAAATTTTTTTGATTGTCTTCATTAGTAGTAGAACTTGATGGTTTATTATGCTCATTGGTATCACTTTCTTTTGTTAATTCATTATCTTCTTGTTCTTTAAGAATTGGTTTTTCAATTACTAAATCTTCGCTTAAGCTTCATGTTAAATATTGTTTATTACTTGTTACAAATTTATCAAGAGCTCATTTTTTAGATTAAATTAATTTTTTTGCTCTTTTTTTTAGTTTTTCATATCTAGATTTGTATTTTTCACTAGACATTTATTATTATACATTTGCAAACAAAACTAAGGCCTTGAAATATAAAATTAAGATAAAATCATAAGAAAAGAGCAATATAGCTCAAAAAATAATGTAAACTAAAATTTTAAAATTTAAATGTAAAGAAAAGATTGATGAGACCAATAATCTCCAAATTCGAGAGCACAAGAGATGAGAGTATTGTTTTTGTCATTGACAATTGAGAATTAAGATAGATCAAAATGGGTGGGAGGAGTTTGGCTTAGGCATTTATAATATGCACAAAAGAAGTGTAGAGTTATATGGAATAAATGAGAAGGAAAACTATATTTAGTTAGTTTCCTTTGGGCATTGGAAATATTTCAAGGTCATAAAATAAAGTAAGTGACTGTTGGGTATATAGTTGGTTTCTTTTGGGACTTGGGAATGAAATATTTTAAAGTCATAAAATAAAGTAAGGGCTTGTTAGGGGTTATGGAAAAAATAGTCAGAAAACAAGTTTTCCTAGAAAAACACATTGCATACGGTTAGGGGTTATGAAAATGTAAAATATGGAAACTTTGTGTTTTCCGAACCCTGGAAATGAGGGCGGAAAAGTGACATTTATTTCCCGACCCCCCACCATCTGGAAACGAAATTTCCTGACTATCGGGTTCCGCTTCGCCTCTCGTCCTCTTTCGCCTCTCGGTTTCAGCCGCCTTCGGCCCTCAGGGCTCTAGCCTAATCTTCTTCGACTCTAACGTAGGCTAGGAGCTCAGTCCCGGCTCCAGTCGTCTTTGCGCTTCAAGCCCCACCTGCACTTCCACGGGAACGAACCCTTCTCCTCAGCTTTTTGCCCGTTTTCGGCCGTCTTCTCGAGCCGTTCATCAATCTGGCCACTGCCTCAGATGCTTCAAAGGTCTGTTATTGTTTCCTTCCATTCTCATGATTTCAATGGGCTGCCCATTTTTTGTCTTGAAACATGTTGATTCGTAATTTCTTGCCAGTCTCTCCGAAGTTTGAGGTATCTTTTGTAAAAAAACTCCATGTTTTTGTGTTTTCTCTCCACACAGTGGAGATCCAACCTTTGGCTGTTGGGACTGATGACTTACTGATATCTCTAACCCTTGGCGTGCATTTGCATAGAATGGATTACATGATATGTATATGGCATTTTATTAAATTAGTTCAGTCAAGATTTTGTTTCTAAGGACTTAATTTGGTGTTTTTTTGTTCATATGAGCCAAAAGGATTTTACTGACAATTGGGCTTAAATTTTTGCAGAAGCATCTTCATGTATTTCTAAAATTTCAACTGTGTTATTAGAACAATCAATGCAAATGTTGTTTACATCTAATGTTGCAATAATTTTCTGAAGGTAGAATGGGAGCTCGTAATAATATTAAATAGATTCAGATTGTTTGATAGAATACAACTGCCTGTGAAATTATGGAAGTCGTAAGAACCAATGCATTGGGTTCAAATGTTTGTAGTCATTTCAATTTTATTTACAAAAGTTGGTACCGTTGGGATATGAATTCGTCTATGGTAAAAAGTTTATCAAATTGATAGTTGATACCCCAACCAATCCCACACCAACAAATAGTTTAATTTCAATCTCATGCCGGTATTGGTAAAAACTATATAAGGTTGTTTAAAGTTAGTTTATCTTAGCCTCGAAGACAAAGGATTTCTTATCCAGTTGTATCCTCTAATAGTACTTGATACTTGGCGGTGATTAATTCACTAATTGTATTATCTTATTTCTCCTTAAATGCAAGTTGGACTTAAATTTAATTTTTCACATTTAATGGCCATGTTGTGTATCTGCCGCAGATTAAAAACCCAACTCAGTTAGAAGCAGCATTGGCTTTCTTATCCAGTGTTGGATCAGACAATGCTTTCTTATCCAGTGTTGGATCAGAGAAATATCTGCCAAGTGACTTTGAAGAGGCTTGCGGTATAGGTATGCTTTTTCAAGAAAATTTCAGATGCTCATTGTTGTCTGCTACATGTTATGGAAGTAAATAGAATTTTAAGTATTTTTGCTAAAATTGCAACGAGCGAATCTGAACAGGATTCTTTTTAGTGATTCTTCTTTTCGAAGTCTGAACAAGATTCTTTTTCTGGTTTCAATTTAGTTTATGCATTACATAAACATAAGCGGACACACGCGTGTAGGCACACACATAGAGATTAAATATAGTTGTCTGTACATTATGGATATCAACTTTTATCTTTCTGTTTATGTGCATGAATCTGCATTTAGAGGATTTCTTGGAGATATTCGTGGAGAATAAAAATGTAGGTAGACACCTAGAAGCAATTTGTGCACAATTGCCACTAATAACACATGTAGATCTATTTTTTCTATTGCTGCAAAAAATAAATTCGTTTTAGTTCATGCTTTTCATTATCAGTGATGCAGTGCATATTGTAGAACAAGATAAAAAGTTTATTTACAAGATTGAAGGGAGGTGTAGGTGTTTTTGTACCCAGAAAAAAGAGAAAAACAAGATCTTTTTTCTTCAAAGAAAATTGACCCTTTACCTAATTCTCAATTCGTAAGCAGTAATAGCTTACCTTCTCACAACTAACTACGAGCTAGATTGTGTTAAATGCTTATACTGTTGAAGTTGTTCTTTTCATTACTTGTCAAATTATTGGTTTTTATTATTTTTTAATTTTATTTATATTGATATTTAATTTTATTATTACTTAGTTTTTTATGTTGTGATTTATTTTGGTAGAATAAGCAATGGTGAAAAAAAATAGCAATGAGAAATGGACTACTCAGAGGATGAGACAATGCTTGATCTTTTGGAAGAAGCAAAAATTAATAGGCTTAGAGTTGGAAATGTATGGGTATCTACTATGTGGCCCAGTGTTTTACAAAAGTTTATACAGAGGATTGGGGTTGTGAAAACAAAAGATCATGTTATTAATCATTTAAAAACTTGGAAAAAAATTTACAAACATGGGATGAAAATGCTATCAAAGAGTGGAGCTGTGTGGGACTTGACTACCGGGAAAGTTACTCTTGAGGAGTATCAATGGAGTGAACTAATTATGGTAAGCTAGTTTTCTATACAATATTTATATAAATAATTAATCATGGAATTATGCTACTAAGATGATTTTTTATTTGAATGTAGAAAGATGTAGTTTTCCGTAAATATCAAGAGAAAGGATGTCCATTGTTTGGGAAAATTTCTATTGTAATTGGTGATTCTACAACTATTGGGAGCACAACCATTGGATGTAATGGTGATGAAAGTGATCACCATAATAGTATTGGGGATAGGGACTTGGGTGTTTCTGCTTCTGCCCCATTTATGGACACATCATCCTTTCCTAATGATGAGGATGTGCAGGATAATCAGGCTCAATCAACTCGGCGAAGGCGTGGAGAAGGCTCATCCTCACGTAGTCGTAAGAGGAGTAAAGGAGCAATGCAAGAAGATATAGATTTTATAATTGCTGATGCATTGAGAGAGATGACATCTATTATGAAGATGTTTCATGAAAGTGATCCCACACGAGCGGCCATGCGGGCTTTGCATGAGATACCTAATTAATGTGTATTTGAGTTAATATAAATAATTTATTAATTTTATTTTAAAAAATAAAAAATTTATGTCCAAGAGTTTTTTTTGGCAGTAAATTGTGTTTTTTTACGCACTAAAAGGTTACCTCATTTGAAAAAAGTGTAAAAGGACATAAATAAAAAGGTTACCTCATTAAAAAAAATGTGTAAAAAGACATAAATATAATATTCTCTATTAACACAGATTTTTTTATCAAGTAATTTTTGTCAAAATATATATTAAAAATATTTCCTGGAAATTTTTTAAAATAAACCCCTAACCATAGAAATTTCAATTTCTATGACAATTTATTTCCATGGAAATATAATTTTCCTAGGAAGTTGCTTTTCCTGGAATTTTTTTTCCATAACCCCTAACAGGCCCTAAGTGACTATTGGTCCGGTGGTTGAATTTGTGATTTCCCAAAGCCTACTTTAGTCTAGGTTTCATAGGAGTTAGAGAAGCAAGTACATTATTCACATAAAGAAGGTACTATTTCCCATCAATGCTCTAATGCTTTATTAACTAAATATATTTTTATATAATTTAATTTATATACTATATATATAGTAATATATAGGGCCTTAGGCAGCTACATAAGTTGCCTAAGCCTCTAGCTGCCCCTGGGTCTATCAACAGTGAGGTCCATTTGAAACATGCACTTCACCAATGGGCTACTTGGGCTTTTAGCGTCTAGGAAGCCTTTCTTACCAAAATTTGTTTTTGGGCCATAATAATACTACGTGCTTTAGCCATAAAGTGGAGAAGGCTGTTAAAAAAATTACATAGGTAAGATAAGACACAAATTTAAAGGTTTTACCAAACTTCATGTCATTGTGTGAAGAATTTTAAAATTTTTAATTTTTGCCGCAAAAATTACCATTTATCAGATTCACCCTCTTTTGACCTTTTTTCCTTCACCCTAATGTCTCGCTCTACCTCATCTACTAACTCATGACATCTTCTGTACAACTCTCAAGGAACACAATTTTCTCCCTGATTAGCCATCATTAACCAAGCCATCTCTCGCCCTTCTTCTCTATATTCATGGTGTGACTACAACTCCCACCTCCACCTTCTCCATCTGCCATTGCCAGCCCCTTCCTCCTCCATCTGCCACCACCAACCCCTTCCTCCTACCTTCTCCATGTTGCAACCATATCATTTTCATTTTCATCATCTTCTTCATATCTATCTTCAATCCATCACCCATCTTCTCTCTCGACTCTACCTTCTCAAGCCCATTGAAGATGGCTTCCATGGGAAGATATATGAGTGCAAAGGTTTCATTTTTAGTTTTTGGTTTCCCATCTCAACCTATCATTTGTCATCTTCTTTGGATTTACAATTGTATTACTTCTTATAAATGATCTTTATTAAAACATTTCTTACGACTTTGTTTTTGTTAATCCTATTTTCATAACTCTCTTCAAAGTTATTATTTGTTCAAATTTTCTTTGACTCTTTTAGTATTAAAACATGGCGTTACACTTGTTCTGAAATCTTTTTGGCACTTCTTGGCATTATACAAATCATTTTAGTAACAATGTCAATACATTTTTAGACTATTACTAAAAAAAATTAACACATATTTTTTTGCTGCTGATAAGAAAGGGCCGATTACGCTACATTACTATTAGTCCTGACATATGCGATGAAATAATATGAACAATGTGCTCATGTTGAATTTTGGCGCACATGACAAAACATTTTGATACTAGTGTTACAACGTTTAGATATATTTGTCAAATCGTTTTCACATACATTTAAATAGTTTCACATATACTTATAAAATTGTTTTGAGGTATGTGTTGACAGGAGATGAACAATGTGCTTTGGAGGAAATTTGATAGACATGTGAAAAATGTTTTAACATGTGTTAAAATGTTTGGATATATTTGTCAAATCATTTTAATACATATGCCAAAATATTTTAACATATACTTATAGAATTGTATTGATATATATGATAAAGTGATGAACAATGTGCACAATAATTTAGATATATAAATGAAAACATTTTGACATATCTCTGTACATGTTTTAACGTATAATTAAAAAGTACATTATATGATCATCCAACTATTCTATGTTATACACTCATCTAACGATTAAAAAATATGTCATACAATAATCCAATAATTTGAAAATATGTCATACGTCAATCTCCAACCAACAAGAATTATATCAACATTGCACAAATGAACTGTAGTAACATTCCTTGTAACCATAAATTCAATCAATGGACCCTCTCAAGATCTCAACTGCAATTTGTAGTCTTAAATGCTGGGATATGTCCTCTTGGCATAGTTAAAAAAGAGTTTTGTGATAACTACCATTTTTAATAATTGAAAGAATAAATTAGAGCATCTAAAGTATAGTAAAATTTCGCCCATATACCTAATTGGAGTCAACATACAACTAGGAACATATGCATTATATAGTGTGCATGAGAAAAAAATCCACAATTAACTCCATTAAACTAATATGGACTCTTTTGACTGAGGACCCTCAATGATTTAATGCACATAACCCCCACATGGTCCTCAAGTAATATTGCTAGTTAATCTTGTGAGTTTAATATCCGTCTACTCAACTTAGCGGATCACCACATTGCACCTAGTTCTATTATCTAACGAAGATAAAGACTATGAGATATGACATCTTTGCGCAGAATTTTCATATAAAGCGAAAACAAGTAAATCTTCTTTCAAAGAAAACTTACGATGTATTAATCAATCAAACCAAAAACATTCAATCCAAACATGCACACATAATTATTTTAAGGTGGAAAACCCACACTCAGGTAAAAAACCATAGCAGTTCCAAATGAACCAAATTAATGTACTACTAGCAAGCAAGACAATTACATTGACACAAGAAAACTACCAACCTTTATTTTGACTATATTACAAAATTCTTTGTTTAGATATCCACAAATTCTTGTTGTTACTTGCCTTCAAGTCTTCTCCCTCAAGCACTTAAAACTTGTCTTCCTCCTTGCTTTGCCTTTATCTTCTTCTAGCCATAAAAAAACTCCTCTTGTTGAATAGACTTTGGCCTCTTAGAATCTTCAGTTTCCCATTGAAGATTTGCTGCAACTCCTCTTTGAAACTTCTATGTGAAATCTCTTCTTAGTTGTGAAATAACTTAAAAAATTCATCATTGATCTTCATCTCAAGCTTTGTGTGCATTCTTCAAGGAAAACAATATGCAAAGGTAGAAACCCTTCTTCTCAAATTTTCTCTAGGTTTTCTTCTCTTAAATTACTTATTATCCTTTATATAGCTCTCCAAACCGTTTTAGGTCATTGGCTTCAATAAGGAAAAAATTGAATTTAGAATAACTCATTTAGGGCAACTATAATTGGTAGCAATTGATCGTTTTAGGGGGTGACCGATCATTCATTATTTTTTGAACACACGTTACTTTGAGCGATTGATTGATTAATAGAGAGTATAACAATAACTCTTGGCTTTGTTTTACACATGACTAAATCAAGTGTTGATTGATCATTCTTTTTAGCTTTATGTCCAGTGATCAATTGTTCTGATTGTTTAATTGCAATTTTGCCCTTTTTGCCCTAAAACCTCCTCAAACCCTTGAAATCACTTCTAAACTTCTCTACCAGGGGGTTAGTCAATTAGGATTTGAAAATTAAATATTAATATTTTAAAATCTTTGGTTATTCATTGTAAATTGTCCATACCATATTTATAATCCAGTGTTATTATATTAGGATTTTAAATCCAATATTTTAAATATGAAGGTAGTGGTTAAATATTTGATTCGTGTATTTGAAATATAGAGTTAGTAAAAAAAAATTGTGTAACTGGAGTGGGTTTTGTAGGATACTTAACAACGTCCAAGTGATATTTTACACCACCACCTTCGGAGGTGGTATTGTGAAATGACAGAAGGCTTCCATATTAATTAGGGCATCATGAGGAAAACGGAGGCTGATGCTGTCTAGAGGCCATCGTGAATGTTCTCACTGTTCACCGTCTGGGGCCGGCATACGAGCTTGGAACTTGGCGGCGGTTGCTTGGACCGGAGCTTGGCGATTGGATATGGTAGCTGCTTGGACCAGAGCTCGGCGACTGGATCATTATCAAGTATTCTCTTTACCCAGGCGACCAGAGCTCGGTGACTGGATCTCCTCCCACCCTCCATCCGCCGCTCCGTCTTCTCTCTCTCTTTTTGTTTTTTTTCCTCCGCATACACTCTTGCTACTCCACTCATGGCCGCCTCTCGCACTGACACGACCTTGGTTTGGATTTGGGATTTTCTGAGTTTTGACCTAGGTTTGTTTTTAGATTTTTGATCAAGCTTTCAATTTGTAAGGTTTTTTGCTTTCGATCTGTTTTTTTTTGCGCTCTAATTGCTTAAAAGCTTATAGTTTTTTAGCCTTTTGGTAATTCTCAGTTTGGGAATAAAAAATAGTTGGAAATTGCAAGCTTTTAGATCTGATTTTTCCGATTGTTTTCTATCTAATTTTCATACGGTTGCAATTTATACGATTTTGGGTTCAGGATTTGAATGTGTCACCTGCAATACATATGCGGAGGGGGGCTCTTTTTTTGTTTGTCTAGTCTCCAATCTGGGGGTAGCAACTCTAGGGTGCAGAGGCGATGACATGTTTGGACTGCATCATAATCTACATATGTTTGGACTGCAAATTTTGCTTACCTACGCTGATACTCTAATCCATAATCTACATATATTTTACATTTTTCTAAAAATCAGCAACCAAGATATAATAAGTGTAGATTACTCAAGAATTCTAGTTCTGGGATAAGTCATATTACCGATAATGCATAATAATGGTTAAAAATCCAAGGCCCTAAATGGATTCTTTATTTAGTCATATTACATAAAATGCATAATTTTGATGAATGCATTACTGTGTTAATATAGATGTTATTTACTCCGTATATGCATTGTGCACACAACTACTATGATTAACGGTATAATGATATCCAAGTAGCTATGCGCCTGATAGTCAAGAGACACCAAACCAAGTATCATGCTACAAGATATGGAAAGTAGAGAAGCTAACCGTCTTATGAAAGCCATACAAGAAAAAAAAATCACCTGTATGTGGAGAATGGTGTCACGGCTATACATCACATCAAAAGTATTTTTAGGGTACGATTTCCTAGTGCAATCAGCAACTTTGAACTCAACTGAACACTTATGCCCAATGGCACGCTCAAGAGCAAATGAAACCATGTTCACTAATAAATCAATTCCAACCACATGAACATCAAAAGTATCAGCCATGTAAAGTCACCTCCACCAATGCCACATCAAAAGTATCTTGGAGTTTACTTGTGCATAATTTGCTTCTGTAAATTGTATTGGCATGCATGATTTATTTCCTAAAATTTTTGTTCTTCGGCACTAAGTGACATTTATGTGGTTATCTTGTGATTGGAAGTGATTGGCATTTTAGTGGTTATCTTGCGCAATAGCCTCTGAGTTTTTGAGCCCGATAGATTTTATATTTCGAAGTGATAATTAATTGCATAGTGTGATGCTTGTTCGTCCCCAATTTAATAGCCCTTAGTTGTCTTGACCTTCTATTATTTTTTCATTTGCATAGCTTTTGATGGGTGGTTGTTGATGAGTTAATTTTTGATTAACCATAGATATGGCAAGTGATGGAGGTAGAGGGTAAGGTAAAGGGAAAGCTTCTTATGAGCAATGGTCATCTGTGGAGACTAAAGAGCTTATTAAATTGTTGGTGGATGAAGTTAATCATGGAAATAGATTGACTAATGAGACATTTAGAAAGGAGATAATAGTTGAGAATATACTTCTAGAATTGAATGAAAAGTTTAATTCTCATAAGAATGAAATGAACGTCAAAAACAAGTTGAAAGTTTTAAAACAAAAGCTTGCACCCATTGAACAGTTGATGATGTCAAGTTCTGGATTTGGATAAGTGTGGGATGAATATTTTCAAGTAAGTAATATTTAGTTGACTCTCATTCGTAATATGAATAGCATTAGTTTATTTTTAATTTAATAATATGAATATATTACATAATTATGTATTATTTACTTTTAGGCACATCCTAAAGCAATGAACTTCCGAGAAAAAATTGTAGAAGACTATGATGATTCTTGGTAATATGTCTGCGCTTGGAGTTGGGGCAGTCGGTTTATCAACTAAGGCTGCTGACTCTGTGCTTAAACCATCAGCCACCAACTTCAAAGATGATGATACATTGCCTCCCCTTACTAGTGATTCCCTACATGTAGGTGATTCAACCTTTCATGAGCACCCACATTTGGAGACTGAGCCACCTCCAACTCGCAGAAGATTAAATCCAGGGGCTACATCTGAGACAAGAGATGCCATAGTCGCGTTAGCACCTAAGTTTGATCTTCTTGTTAAATCACGTGAAATTACACAAAATTGGTTTAATGCTATAGAAGAGATTCTAAACCTTAGTAAGGATCTAAAGTATTTTGCATATGAGTTTTTGAGCAATGCAACATTGAAGAAGGCATTCGTTAGATTGCCCCACAAGGAACATCGTGAATGGTTGGAGTATAAGTTTGCAAGAAGAGGGGATACTTGAAGGATGACTTGTTGTGGCTAATTTTTTGGGTTCTCAGGTAGATTTTTTTTATGTGCTTATTAGGAATATTAGTTTATAAGAATAGTAGTCACTTAAAAAATGACTTGACCTCACTATTTTATTGGGTTATTGACTAGATTTTTTGGGTTGTGCATATTAGAAATGTTCAATTGACATATATGTAGATGTCTATGCATAGATTGACAAGGAGGAATGCTTTGGCTATTTGAACTACTTATTTTTGGTTTTATGACAATGTTTACCTGTAAACCATAAAACAATGAATGAATCAGGCGTATTTGGAGTTTTGCTTGTTACGGTATTGGTCTACAATTTCTTTTTACTTTTGTAGGATATGATTTTATGTGGTTGATGTCTATGTCAATGGTTTTGTGCGAATGAGATGTGCCCAATTTTGAGATCCATGGAATAAACACTCGTATGGTTAGTCGCCTTAATGCCCCGATGAATGTGTTTTTGTTCTTCAAATGGATTACGTTAACTTTTAATTTTTATTGTTGATATATTACTGCATAATAACAAGTTTGATGAGATCAATATTAAGATAGAGATTTATGTTGACAGAGTATTAGATTTCTTGTTGATTGGTATTGTGAGATCTTCTTTTTCTGACAAGGGCATATAAATGGTCTTCGTTTTCATTTTTTGATGGTGATTTGATGTTGATCATTGCAGCATATCATATGTATTTCTCTTTGCTCTATATGGTAATGGTTTTTTATATTGTTATTGAAATATTTGATATAAGTTAAATAGTTTCATTCTTTATTTTGGATTTGTGTCAATGTGAAACTGTAAAGCATAAAACAGTGAATGAATTGGGCGAAATGTGCAGATTATGGAGTATTTATGTGTGAAAATAGATATATGATGTTTTAAAATTATTTTTATGGGTTTTGGTTTCGTCATTTTCCCCAATTTATAGCCGTTATATTGCAATTTGTTTTTGTGAATTTTAAAAAAAATGTGTGAAATAATCTCAGGCATGACTTAAACAAATATATATCAACTTCATAATACTTGTATTAGCACTTATCTATTTACTATTTGTGAAACTCATTTATCATAATGTGCTAAATATGGTTTTATCTTGTTAGTATAACTCTTATAGATGTTTTTATTATTATTAAGGGTTCATGATTCATTTATGTATTTGTTGGTGTCATGTTAATGTTTGTGAGTTTTTTCTCCAAATAGTTATAATGGCAAATTTATTGAACTCTGAGGTGGTAGAGGCTTGAGACTTTGAAGAAGATGAATGTGTAGTAACCATCTCTATGGAAAATATATTAAATCAAGAAATTATGGAGTCAGATGTATTTCACACACATGAACCCAATCTGAACCCTCGTCGTTTTATTTCAACTGAAGGCTATCGATATTTACAACAAAAACTTGATGGATGTCCCGATGAATTCTATGATATGTATAGGATGTATCCAGATCCCTTTTGCAAATTCTGTCGCATTCTCCACCAAATTTTTTTAATATGTGATATGTGACAGTGGAAGAGATGGTAGCAAATTTTTTACTAGTTGCAGGACATGATCAACATTATTCAATATGCCAAGATCGTTTAAGTCGATCAAAATAGACGATTAGTAAAAGTTTCAATAAGGTCTTGGATGCAATTTAGTTGTTAGCACCTTCGTTAATGGCATATCCTTTTGATAGCACACCACAAGCAATGATGTCAGATCCACATTTTTACCCATATTTCAAGGTTTGAGCTTATATTTTATTTTATTTCTATAGGTGTGCATGCATATAATATTTGAATTTGTTACATAGGATTGTATTGGTGCTATTGATGGAACGCATATAAAGGCAACTGTTTATGGGGCTAGGAAGGCAAGCTATCGTAATAGGCATGGGTGGTTTTCACAAAATGTATTAGCAGCATGCACATTTAATATGCAATTTATATATATTCTTGTTGGATGGGAAGATTTTGAAAATGGGAAGGTCTAATGGTCTTCCATTGCCAGAAAGTATCATTGCAGTTTTTTTTACTTTTTATTTTAATTTTATTAAGTAGGGGCACACTTATATTATTGCAATTTATCATTTGAATAGGGAAGTTTTATTTGGTAGATTGTGGCTATCCAAATAGACATAATTTTTTAGCGCCATATTGTGCAACTCGTTATCATGTCAGCGATTATAGTACACAAGCTAGAAGTCATCCACGGAATGTAAATGAAGGATTTAATCATCGACATGCATCTTTGAGGAATGTTATTGAGATGATTTTTGGGGGCTTAAAATCATGTTTCAAAATTTTTAAAGATCATCCACCTTCATTTCTATATGAAACTCAAATGAAGATGGTTTTTGCTTGTTGTGGATTGCATAATTACCTTCGAAGGGAAAATATTAAAGATGTATTTGATTCTAATCATGAAGAGGAAGAAGCACCACAAAATGTCCCATTAGATCCTAATGTAGATTCAGATGACAATATGACATCTCAAGTGGAACAAAGGGCAGTGGCTAATGCATAGAGAGATGGAATAGCTGCAGAATGATGCAATGTTTATGACTATGGGCTTATAAATTGTGTTTTGGATAATTTAGTTGTCTTGAGCATTATTGTGTGTAACTTTTTTGTTAAAAAAGTTATTTTTATAATATTAATACTTTTAGTTGATATTTTAATGACATGTTTGAAGTTATTTAACTCTAGTAAATTATGTATTAGTCACATTTGAAATATGTAGGTTAATTTTTTTAGGAGTTAATTATTTTGAAATCTAATAATTTAAATTCAGGGATTCTAGCAATACCAGATTTGGACATCCAATTATTTAAGAATTCCAAGAATTTGGCTTATATTATGAAATTTCGTATTCTAAATCCTGAATTTTAAAATCTTGATTGACTAACCCCCTGTAAGTGATTTTGATATGCGAATGTGATCTAAGCTTCAAAAACCGTAATTATTCTTCAGTCTTGAGCCATAAGAACACGTTTGCTCCTATTTATTAAGTGTCAATTCCAAATCTGACTCAACCACAACCACATCTAATCATATTTAAAGATTAAGTACATAATCAAGGTTTTCAACATAATTTTGACAAAGAAATTAGCCAATAAATCTTACATATGACTCATATATTCTTACATATCCATATAGGTTTCACATAAAGATAGACTTAGATTTTTACAATGCCTATAAGAAGATTGTTTATTCAAATGAAACATACAATTCAAATCAATGTAACAAACAAATGCTTACGGATTTTCTAACGACAAGTCACCTCTTCTTGTGTCCATACCCACCTATGGAGTCCAACTATTTGATTTCTCCCTCAAACAAATCAATTACCAAGATGTGGAAGTAGTCGTTATCACACATTGGAACCAAGATATAGTTTGACCACACTTCATCTTCATCTATGCCAAACTAGGTCCTTGCCAAATTGTCCTTCTTCTTACTTGAGTGATTTTTTTGTGTCAATAGTAGAAGCAAGACAATCAAATTCACTTTGTATACATTAGAAACCTATCAATTAGGTAGATATTACATAGAAGCATACTTGACTGTGATAGTATTGCATTATGAAGGTTCCAAAGTGGTATTTTAGAAATGATTTTGTGGATAATTTACTCACCATCTATCTCTTGAAGCATGTACATGTATGTATCAATGACATGATCCAAGAAAGCCTAAAGTTAAATTTTTAAACAATGAGGCTAGTAAAATTTCTTACACTAGACGAGAAATATGCATCTTTAGGCATATCCACCAAATCATTGTCTAATACCATCTCAACAATAGAGTGAGTCTCGTTTGTTATGAATTTTCTAATGGTCCTCTGGTCCCTCTCACTCAAATGATTGAGTGGATTGTATAGCTTGATTTTTAAAGGATGCTCTTGTATGTTAGAGGCCTCAATATTACTCTCTAATTGAGATGCAAATAGGATAGTCACAACCTCCTCCTTCTTAGTTAGGATCTTGTCCTTTGCCACTCTCAAGTGCTTTTTCTTTTATTGCTAAGTGAATGGAGTCCCTTATTTTTTACTCTTTTATTTTCAGGCTCATATGCCTCTTAGTAGGGCCTTCCTTTACCTCCTCCATGTCCTCATCCTCCTCTTTACCATCCTCCTTACCCTCACTTGCCTCCTCATCAGGCCACTGGGGCTCCTCCCTCTCATCTTCCTTGACATGTGTTAGTATTCTTTTCACAGCCTTTGTCTTCATCCGCTTTAGAGATTGGTTGTGCTGAGCTTAAATGCTAGTAACCCTCTTCTTCCTACTGGTTAGTTCCACAATGGTGGTCCCTTTCGGCAAGGGCTCTTACATAGACCGTGACTGATTAGTAGGTTGTAGCTCTTTAGAATGCTCATCAATTGGCTCCTCAATAGGAAGGGCTACTTAGTAGTCTCCTCTACAGGAACGGGCTCCCTAGGATGCGTCTTATTGCTCTTCATGACCTTTGTCTACGGCCTCTTCAAAGCCCTCTTCTTGGGTAGGACCAACCTCTTCCTTGGTATGATTGAGCTCTTCATGGGTGAGATTGCCATCTTCTTGGGTGTGATTGGGACTCTTCTTGGGTAGGACTAGGCTTTTTTAGAGTGGGATGAGGCAACTCTGTACCTCTCTGCCTAGCTAGGGTTGAACTGTTAAAGGGCATAGCCTTTCTCCGTGACCCAACTGCTTAACCCTTTTACTTCAACAACTATGTCCATGAGCCTCAAGGAATTGTTTGCCTATGATGTCCCTACCAATTCTGTACAAGACATCCTTGCCTCAATCAAGGCACCCCAAGCAATGTCCAAGTGGTAAAGAACCATTCAACTTGAACCCATACTTGCTTCCTCCAGTACTTCTACATGATGTTTGGTCCTACTGATCATCCCAACGAAAGCTTCCTCACTCTCAACAGGTGTAAGATCTAAAATAATATGACATATAAGGAATGATAGTGTAAAATTAGTAACCAATATTGCATGTTACATGTGGCTCCCAAACAGTTTGACAACTATGTCAAAATTTCTTTCTTAGTTGTTGCAGGTGGCATTTCGATGATCGCTTTTAGCACTCATTCCTCACTAGCAAGCTCTTGATGATTGATTCAGGGAGGGTAGTGTCAAAACATTTTGACAAAATTCAAATAACAATTTGACAACAGTGTTAAAACATTTTCAAGAGGCAAATTTGAAAAACAAAAACAATATGCAAAGTCATCAAATTATAAACATTATTGTAAAAGTACTATCTCTGATTGCCGTTGGTCACCTCTTCAACCACCATTCCTCTCTCCTCCTCCCCCTTCGTCCACTTAAATAACCTCGACAGTGTTGAGGCGACAACCGGTGTAAAAGCGGTTGTGTGCTTGAACAACCATACCTAGTACAAATCATTTCAAAACAAATGAGTAACTAACAGGAGCACACTTAAAGAGTTGAGATATCAATATTTACATCCAAAACAAAAGAGTAATTACCTAGAGCACAATTGCGGTCAGTGAGTCACAAGATGTTCCTTTTCCATCCATCCTCTTATTGAGGGTGAGATGATAGTCCATGATGGAGTATAGTAGGATTTCATACATGGCTTCTGCCTAGTTGTAATCATTGAAAAATGAAAGGTCATGAGATAGCAACACAAATCACTGTCCACTGCGTTGTTGCACTGGTGAAAGAGTACTATGCAAAATTTGTGGTGGACGGGTAGCCGAACAATGCTGTCTATGAGGGGATACTCGACTTCCCTTCTTAGGTCCTCTAATAAGGCCTCCACCCTCTTCATCTCTAGCTTCTCATTCCTCCTAAAACAATATCTCTCATAGAGTGAACTTTCTTCTCTGTGTTTCCCTTTGGAGATACACACCGGCTTCCCCACCAACCATAGGCCTGTGATGAGGCCAACAACCTTCACTGTAAAGATGCAAGCTTCCCCTTCATCTTAAAAGAACTAGATTCTTGACCCCAGTTCAAGACCAAGTACTATAGCAATTGCCTATAGCACATTAATTCCGATGCTACATAAAATTATTAGAACAACCCAACTTCCATCTTCTTGGTTGTAAGTCTGTTGCTAGTTAATATTGACCTTGTGTTCTCTAGCCAATGTGGCACACTTGGAACCACTATATCATCTTGGTTCTTTTCCTCTCTTGTTTTCTCATGTTTAAACTTTCACAAGATCTATTTAAAAATATTTGAATTTGCACATTTAAAATATGTTAACAATAGTGTTAAAACATTTTTGACAGAGATGTAAAAACATGTTAACAACAATAGTGAAAATGTTTAAACAACTATGTTAAAATGTTTTAACAACCGTGTTAAAACATTTTGACAACCGTGTTAAAACATTTTGACACAATTGTCAAAAGTTTTCACAACTATTTTTAACATGTTTTATCAACTATATCAAAAGATTCTAACACAATTGTTAAAATCATTTTGATACAATTGTAAAAACTACTTATAACTATTGCTAACACATTTCTTGGTGTTGTTTCTTGGGTTGTTTTGACATAAGCATCAAAAGCAAAAAAGTTTAGACAAAGAGGCTCTGTCTCATAGAATTAGATCTTGTGATCAATTTTTTGAATAAAAACCTTTTAGAAGGATTAATAAAATATTTTAACCACATTGTTTAAATGTTGATATCAACATAAAAATCAAACAATTTACATGGTGGGGATATGTCTCAAAAGCTTAACACTTAGAACAATTTTTTTTAAAAAACTTAACTTTGCCCTGATGCCTCAATACTTTAACCCTGATGTTCAAATGATTTGAAAAAAGTTCAAAAATTTATAGCACATTTGTCAAAACTTTTATACACTGAAACCATATAAAATTTTTTGCCCAATACCTACTTGCCCAAGTAGGCATCCACATCATTTCCCAAGCTCACGATGTCCATTCTCCAGGCATTTCATTTGAATTAGAAGAGGTGATGAAGCAAAGGAAGAAAAATGCCAAGGATGAGGTGATGGAGCTAGAGGAAAGGATGCATAATGATTAGTAGATAGGTAGAGGTGATGCTCGATGACGGAGTGCAGGAAGAGGCAATGATGCATATGAGGAAGTGATAGTTTAATATATGTCTAGATGAGGGTATTGGATCATTAGATTTCCCCTAGTTCAATTATCTTACAAAAATAAAGACTACGAGTTCTAGCTTCAATGTGCAAGAAATTTGTTTTAAAGCGGAATAAGCAAATCTAATCATTATGTGTCATTCATGATCAATTTAACAATCTAATTAAGCATGAACACCACATAATCACACAAGGATTTAACATAAAGAGTCTAAACTTGGGCAAAAAACCATGATAGCTTCAACTAAGGCTAAATTAATGCACTGGTAAGATATAAAACTTACAAGACACAAAATAGCAAACCAACCTTTAGAATTAATACAAACTCTTTTGTTCAATCTTCTTTGTTGTTATTTTTTCCTTTAATTCTTCCTCTATGAATACTTGAAGCTTTTTCTCTTCGTGTTTTGTTCTTTATCTTCTTCTTCGAGTAATTCAAGCAAAGACTCCTTTATTTGTTGATTCACCTTTTGAGATTCTTCAACTTCCTTTAAAGAATTCGCTAGCACTCCTATTGTATTCTGTAAGGACTCTCAATTTTGAACTGGTTTATTTTAAGGTTATTTATCGGTTAATGTGTGGTTTACGCATTTTTTGATATAAATTCTATGATTTTCTAAAATAAATGGGATTTCAAAATGTTTTAAGCAAAACTAACTATACAATTATGAGTTTTAAGTAGTTTTTAGTCAATTCTAAATTTTTAGGTTTTTTTTTATTTTTCACTAATTTTCCAAAAAATTAGGGTTTTGCGGGACCCCCCTTGGGCCCCACTGACGAAATTAAGATTTTTAGACCAAAATGCCATAGACATCAACTGAAGCTCATATAAAAAATTTTAAATTTTTTTCAGATTTAATTAGTGCTCAAATTTGTAAAATACTCATTTTTAGCCCAAAATTCTACTCACTCCATTAGTTCATTAAGTGTACCCTAAGCCCTAATTAAGGCTTAGTTCCCCAATTAGGCCCGGATTAAAAGGGATTAAGGTATGTTCTTCCTTAATTAAGCTCAAACCCTATATTTTCTCCTAATTCATTCTTAATCTATCATTTCCCCTTTAATTTGATTCGATTTTTAGCATCAAAGTCACTGATTTACTCCCTTACTTCAAACCCTACTTATCAAAATCCATTTTTTATGCTTAACAACCCTAGATCTAAGATTTCTTCAAAGTTTTCAATGTTAAATCGATTTTTAATGGAGTTTAACTTATACACTATGTTTTTGGAAGGTTTCCAAGAAGAATGAAGGTCAAATCCGAACCTACACAAGTGACAAGGTAATGGGTCTTCAAATCTCAGTTTTGTTATGGTAAAATCTCGATTTTTATGTTTTATTTGGAATGGATTTGTTTGAGTTAGTGCTTTAATGGTGGGATTAGTAAATGTTAATTTCTTGTTCTGATTTCTTAGGGTTTTGCCTTTAGATGGTGTAGATTAACATTTTGGAAGGTTTGGTGAAGTTTTAATGGTGTTTGGGTATATAAATGAAGGTTTTAAGTTGTTTTAATGGAGTCTCGATTTTGAAATTCGAAATGAAGAAGAAGGTCAAAACTGCTGTGTT
This sequence comes from Saururus chinensis, assembly GCA_035235625.1. Lineage (NCBI taxonomy): Eukaryota > Viridiplantae > Streptophyta > Magnoliopsida > Piperales > Saururaceae > Saururus > Saururus chinensis. Next base: position 38,036,438 of record CP141142.1, read on the forward strand.
GGCGATCGAACGGCCTGCCAGGGCGATCGATCGGCAACACTGAATTTTCGACTGATTTCCTATAAAACCAATCGAACGGCCTTGCATGGCGTTCGAACGGCTATACTACAGTTTTGCTATTTTTGGAATTATGCTCATTTCAATATTTTTACTCCATTTAATGTTTCTAATGGTTATGAAAAGTGTATTATGATAAAATTAAGCTATTGGAGGTGTAGAATTGATGATGAAAATTTATAGAATATGATTAAGTGTGGTCATGTGGCATTATATCATGTTGATAATTATGCATGTTAATATTGAAGTACCTTGAGCTATTGAATGTTAGAATTCTTATGAATAGAATACGTTTCTAGCAGGGATATTATGTGAAAAAATGGTGAGATGTGTTCTCTTATAATATGAATGGTTTATGGGAAATTGATGTGATCATGTTGTGACTTATGGCATGGAAAATCATGCTTGTGGGAATGAGCGTTTGATTTTACATTGATGGATTTAAGTTTTATAGTGGATTTTGTTTGGATTTCAGTTAGAATTCATTATTTCAAATGTGTTAAGTATGCATAGGTTGCCTTATGAGTTTATATCAAAACATTGATTGTATGCTTAAGATATGCATGAACACACATGTATGGGGAATCTACTATGACATTTTAGTTCATTATGAGGTAATTATGATGTATGAGGGGACTGATTAGGACCACGTTCCATGTGTTAAAACCCACGTAGATCTTGCTCACGGATGTATCATGATAGTATGCATCATGGATCGGACTTCATGAATGAGGTTTTACCGTTGGTTAACTGGAAGTTAATCGATTGTATGCAATGCTTGAGATTGCGTGCTGGATTAATCGCTCTGTGAATTAATCAAAATTTGGTTGGTCTGAAAGGACATGTTTTTGATTTAAGTTCCTGTGTGGAATGTGTATACTCCCCGGGTTGAGTCTAGAGAAATGGAATTATGTGGGGATGAGTTGTGTACTTGTCTTGCGGATTTGAGATTATTATTATGAGTGTCATTTGGGCCATGAGAATCCAGAGTAGTATGCCGTGTGCACCTGCTACCACTTGTTCTAGGGTTCCATGTGTGGGAATTCGGGCTCTCCCCTCCACAGGAGATGTCCCTGGGCGAACACCCCTGCTCTAGATTCTCTGTGTGAAAATGGGACATCCTTGGCCAGGATCGTCCAGGGCGAGCAGTTTTAGGGATTGACAACCTGGGCTCTTTTTCATTTCCTGTGTGGAAATTTGACCATGTTTTGCCTTCGTGGCCTTGACCGCTTCTTGCCTGTGTGGCAATGCTTGTGTTTACTCCTTGATGGAGGCATTCACCATTTGTATTGATGCATGTTAATGATGAATGTTATACATGATTGCGTATCATGTATTTGACACGTTTGTCATGTAGGGTAAATGAATTTGATGTGATATGGATTCATGATCAAAAATGGTATGATTTAGACACTATTATGCAGGTTTATGTGATATGAATGCATGATCAGAAATGGTGTGATTGAGATAGTATTATGCAGGTTTATGTGATATAAATGCGTGATCAGAAATGGTGTGATTGAGACATTATTATCCAGGTTTATGTAATATGAATGCATGATCAGAAATGGTGTGATTGAGACACTATTATACAGGTCTATGTGATATGAATGCATGATCAGAAATAGTGTGATTGAGACACTGTTATGCAGGTTTATGTGATATGAATGTATGATCAGAAAGTGGTATAACATGTTAAGCTTAGATATGAATTATTTCATTACCATGCCGTCATGTTTTCTTATTAGTATAGTTATATTGAAAACCATTATTGAGTTTTTATACTCGCCCCATTTTCTTGTTTTGTTTTGGGGCTGCGTGGCATGACACGCAGACAGACATATCCTCTATATGAGGAAAGGTCGGAGAGAGCTTGAGAGTAGTCATGGAGGCTCCTAGTTTTTCATGTCTCTTTATTTATCATATTTTGATGTTAGAACCTTGTGGATGATCCTTGTCTTAGATTTGTGTGATACTATGTCTTTAGTTTCTTTCAGACCTTATTTTGGAGCCAAGTGTGTGGCTATGAATTAATAGTATGTGGGTTTGAGATTGCGGTTTAATTCAGAGTTTAATTCTTTTGGTTCTACCTATTTACTCTTGCTCAAAGTAGTGCGTAGACTCCGTAATTTAGATTGCCCATAGTTGGGGCACAAGTCTTTTGCTATTTTCCTCAATCGTTTTCAATCCGTCACCCCCGTGCATTGGTTCGGCCCTTGGACTGGGTTTGGCTCGGGTCGGGCAGTGCCGGGGCATGACACATTTGCTGTGTAAAAATCTCCTTACTTCAATTGTGCATCACCATGAATCATTCATGCATCTAATCATCCTTTCTATAGATTTTCTAGGAAAACAATGAGTAAATGACTCTCCTCTCTTCTCCAATATTTTTAAGATTTTTCTCTCTTTAAATTGATCATACCTTAGCCTTTATATAGGTCTTCAAGTTAGTTTAAGTCATTGACTTTAATTAGGAATGAAAACTCTTTCGGAAGCACTTTTTTAAAAGCAACTAAAACTGTTATTGATCAATTAATCCAAACAACAATTGATTGTTCACTTTTTCCTTAGAGCACGACACTTTAAGTGATTGATCTATCAATACACCAATCAATTGATAAGATCTTGGCTTTATTTAAAAAAAAGAGATGATTCAATAGGCAATTGATCGATTCGCCATGTGTAATGTCAAACGATTGATTGATGATACTATTTAATTACAAATTTACCCTAAATCCGTCTAAAACCTCAAAAATCACTTTTGAAACTTTTCTAAGTGACTTTTGTATGAGAATATGAACTTAATGAACATTTTTCTCATTAACATTCTTTGGTCTTTAGTCTTTATCCAGAAGAACACGCATGCTTATATTTTTCAAGTCTATCAATTCTAAATCTAACTCCACCACAACTAAATCTAATCAAAATTTTAAGACTAATTATATACTTAAATTTTTTGACATAGTTTTGATTAACGAAATTAGTCAATTACATTACATATAACACATAAGTTTTTTCAGGAAGAACTCATGTGGGGTACAATGGGCATGACACAATTATCGCACATCAACTTACCCCTCAAATGTCTATCATGCCTTTTCCACTTTGAAACATTGTGTTAAACAAGAGCTGAGAGGGCTTGAGGGTAAAAATGTAAAAATTTATATACGTAAAATTTTTGACATAGTTTTAATTAACGAAATTAGCCAATTACATTATATATGACACATATTTTTTCAAGAAGAACACTCATGTGGGTACAATGGGCATGACACGATTATCACACGTTAACTTACCCCTCAAACGTCTATCACACCTTTGCCACTTTGAAACATTGCGTTAACAGGAGCTGAGAGGGCTTGAGGGTAAAAATATAAAAATTTATATACGTAAAGTTTTTAACATAGTTTTGATTAATGAAATTAGCTAATTACATTACATATGACACATATATTTTTTCAGGAAGAACACTCATGTGGGGTACAATGGGCATGACTCATTTATTGCACGTTAGCTTACACCTCAAATGTCTATAACGCCTTTTCTACTTTAAATCACTGCGTTAAACAGGAGCTGTGAGGGTAAAAATGTAGGAAAAAGGGTGCAAAGCTGTGAAATGAGAGTTGTAGTATCAAATGCTGAAAAATCGGAATTCCTCACACAATGATAAGAAGTTTGGTAAATCCCTCCAAAAATTCCCACCAATCAGGTCCTTCATCCAAGACCTAAAATGGCAAGGAAAAATGTATACATGGGTCTTTTTCTTAGTCAAGGACTTATCTCATTAAGCAATTGTGATTTCATTGAAGTTGGTAAGAGTTCTATCCATTTCCTTCAATAAAGAAATTCTTGTCTATGAACTAGAGAGGATTTTAAAGGAGAAATTTTTATGTTCTCACAAATATGAGCAGTTGCCTTCTAACAAGCATGGGCTTTGGACAATCACAACGGCATTAGGATATTGTTGATGACTCAATGGTATATTTGTACTAATTGTACATAGGAAGCCAGTTGCATGCAGAATGAGTCATAGACAGATGGCTAGTTAGCTACAACTATAATATGTTACTGGCAGTTTCTCTTGAGTTGTATGAAGTTTCGTATTGCAAATAAGTATATAAGGTTGTAATGAACATTATCAAAAGTTCTTTCCATTTTTCTATCTTAGAGGAGATTGGGTTCCCTTGAAGAATCTGATGGTTTTCCCTTCCTAGCTCAAGCTACAAGCATGCTGCAACATTGAATGTTCATTGCCCAAATAAAAAAACCCCGAATCTTGATTGCCAAGATAGGTTTTCAAGCTAATAGAGCCCAAGGTCGTCAACGAGGACCCGTTGATTGCCCAAATAAAAAAACCCCGAATCTTGATTGCCAAGATAGGTTTTCAAGCTAATACAGCCCAAGGTCGTCAACGAGGACTCAATGATTTGGTGTAGCAAATATAGAAGATTCAATATGTTTACCTGATTGTAATTTTTTTATGAGTTTTGTAATTTTTAACATATAAAGGAATAAGAATAACCTTGAGAATAAAAAATTAGAGGAAGGAGACGAGAGAAAGAAGAGATGAAGGAAGAAGGTGAGAGTATGTGAACATGAGGAAAGAGAGATCAGTCAATTTGGAAGAAGGTGTGAACATGAGGAAAGAGAGATCAGTCAACTACTTGGAAGAAGGTGAGAGGGTGTGAACATGAGGAAAGAGAGATCAGTCAACTTTTTCGTTGATTTTGACATCACACTTTCCATATCTACTAATTAAATATTGTATAGCAAAGCTCACCTCTTAATGGCCAAACGTGATTGAAAATTTCATTATCATGTTGTCATGGATGACATTAGCAAAAAAATAAAAAAGAAGAGTGATGTTCTATCCATATAGAGATAGGCAAAAATGCTATATTATGCTTGCGACTGAATCTAAGTTTCACTGATATGAATCATCAACAATGAACATGATTAATAATCTTATATATTACAATTATCAAAATCATAGTTTCATGAGTGCCTTGAATATTCAGCAATGGTTGCCTCTTCAAGTACGTTGTTTAATTAATCCAGTCAATATATATGATGCTGATTGATGAAGAGAAAATTGAGCTTGAGTTGTGTAGCAAAATTTTCAACCTCTAATATCCCTATGGTAATACTGTTTATTTTGCCATCCATATAAGGAGTCAAAACAAGAGAAGTCATTGAAAGGCGAGTTAATTATTCAGTCTTTTTAAAATTCACTCGGCCACCAACGAATTCACCTGGCCACCAATCCGGATGGCCGGGTCCATATTTTTTGGTTCAATCAGGCATAAATCTAGTTCAACAGGATAAAACATAGGTTTAACGAGGAAATGGACTGGCCTGGAAAGTTAATCAGGTCCAATCGAAGTGGTTTTAAGTTTTTAACTGGCTGTGCAGGGTCGGTTTTTAAAATACGAATTACTCAAGATTAACCTCAATAATGATTCAAAATAATAACATTATTGTGAGAATAAAATAAGGATAGGCAAGATCTAAAGGAGAGAATAGGGGTGGGCAAAGTGCGGGCTGCGGTAGCCGTAGGTCTGCACTAGTGGGCCGGGCACTAGTGGGCCCGCCCCTCCCCACGCCCCCAATGGCGGCTGTTCGAGCTACTGATTCGGGCCATAGACCGTGCCGCTCATGGGGAGGGAGGGCCAGGCAGGCCCGTGAGCCCGGCCACTAAGGGCCACGAGCCAGGCTAGCCTAGCCTATGGCCACCCCTAGGAGAGAATGCAAGAGATGAAGTAAGAAGAACACATTAGTTTTTTTCTTACGACTTTTATTTAAACTTTCACAATTTCAGTGACTTACAACAACCTTGTTTTGCAATAAATTCCTATTAAACATACTGATAATAACTACTTAAAAATGATAATAAAAATGAACTACTAAAATTCAAATCAATTAAGCTAAACTATTCAACATTGTGGTTCCATCAACCTTGCCCCTTTTTAACAATGCATCTTCATTAATTTAAAACCGTAGCAACGTTACTTGATTGAAAATTGCGTTGTTACTAAGACTCGGATGATGTTGTCTTCATGGTTATTTCCATCAATCCATATGGGCGAATACCAGGGGCAGCTGGAGCCTTAGGTTGCTACCTAAGGCCCCCATAGCTTTAATTAAGCAACATGAATACATTAAAAATTTATTTATTTATTTAATAGTAATCCAAAGAGTTTTACTAGGATTATTACCTTTTTAGTGTCATCTTGCATATTAATTCTACTTCATAGACTTCCATTTATAGTTTTTACCAAAAACCCTCAAATCAATCACCAAACAAGAAAAATCACTTACCATGTATTACTTTGTTTTAACATAAAATCATCCATATATACCCAACATCCAATGGACACTTATTAAGCATTATTTTATTTTTTACATTTTATATATCACATGTTTAGCCATAGGCTAAATTAGCTTTTTTTATACTAAACCTTTAAAGAGAGCTCTTCCCATACAACTCTTTCATATTTGTCTCAATTTTCAATATTCAAGACATCACTCTCATCTTTTTCTCCCCAACAACGAGCAATCTAGATTCTTGAGGTTGTTTTTTTTCATGTTCTAAAATTAAATTTATATTCTTTTTTATTTAATATTTAAATTTTATTTTATACTATTCTTATTTCTTGGCCTAGTTTTAATTATGGTGGTCTTTGTATGTTTTTAAATACATTTATAATTTGAAAGCAACTTTTGAAACAAGAAAAAGTTATTGTACCTGGGTAAATCTAGCAACGCATGTGCCTAACCAAGCAAGGCATATAGATAATTTGAATATGTCTTCTCTTTTAGTACCACATATCATTAGATTGATATTTAAAAGCACATTATGCACCGGTGCAAGCCTTGCTAAATGAATTAACGTATTAATAGAGTTAATTCAAATATTATCTCTTGAAAATGATATATTAGCAAAGGGATGTCAGGCCCATGTTGCAGTTGCAAGAGGGTTAGGGTGTTGCGGCCCTAATTATAAACCAATAGCAAGCAGTGCTACTAGTACATGACACAAAACCCCTAACTATAATTTGGTGGCCAAGGGGGCTACTAATATTGTAAGGGACAAGCCCCTAGCCATGTTTTAGCTAAGAGCTATAATGCACTAGCCCAGCTATGGCTGCAGTGTAGGTTAGATATCTCCTATTAGTAAAATTTTAATACAACAACTTAACTAGTAATTTTTAATCTTAAAATGTAAAAAAATAAATTTAAAATAAATTAAATTTATTAATATATTAATATTATATTAAATATAAAAATAATACACTTAAAATCTTGCCTTAGGCCTCCAATTGTCTCAAGTCGGCACCTGGCGAATATACTATATCTACAAGAAAAATTGCCAACAACCATCGTGCTGGTTGATATTTTTCTATCACAATTATCACATATATACATAATTAAAAATCATGTTAACGTTGAATATTCAACAAAGGTTGCATATGCTAGTACATTATTTAACATGTGACCGATAAGGCACAATGCTTAATGTCGTAGTCAGCTTTTCTTATTTTTGATGGTCACTGATGAAGACTTGAATTTCATCCAAGCAAGGATTAAGTTGCTTTAATAAGTGACAGACTTTTCACAAAGTGACAAGATACAATGGGCCAAAAATTAAAGTAATTTTTTATATAAGTTAAATTAAAGTGTAAAATATCACATCATAAATTTTTTTTTTTTTTTTAAATATCCTTCCTCATGATGAGGGCTAGATGTAAAATATTTTAAATATCCATCCTCATGAGGAGAGCAACAGATAAAATATACTGTCTTTCCTTCTATTTTCAAAGTAGTTGCCAAGTAGGCCCACATAAGCACACTAAATATTTTCTTATTTAAGGAGAACTCCTCTAAGTTTCATGTGGGGCTACAATGAAGTGTCACTTGTCAGATTATATAGACCCATATAAATCTTACATTTTTTAATATTAATATTAAATAAATACATTGAAGTGGAATTAAATGACTAAAAGTCATTTTTCTCTCATTAGGGCTGACATAAATAAATTGTATATAATCATGTAAACTTTAAACTAATGAAAATACATGAATTCATGATTAAATTAGCAAAATCCCATAGACATCCTTGCTTTATCAGTCTTAACAGAAAAGACAACTAAATCACAGAACCTGTGGCTGATCGGAGACGGAGCTACATGACGACGATGACGTTGATGCTCGTATTTTTGCTATTTCATTTCCTTTGCAGTACACAATAAGTACACAATATTTAATATCGTCTTAATAGGCACGATTAGGGCTATAAACGAGCTGAGCCAGCTCGTCAAGTAGTGCAGGCTCGGCTCGGTCTGAGCTCGACTCAAAACGAGCTCGGCTTGAACTAGACTCGAGCTCGAATAGGTTCGAGCCGAGTTCGAGCATGCCCATACTTGACTCGGCTTGACTCGAAAAAAACTCGAACTCGAGCTCGATCTCGAACTCAAATAAAAAAATTAAATTATATATAAATAATAAATATATTAAAAATAATACATGTAGATGTGGATGTATAGGGCTTAGGGTTTATATATTTACACATACATGTCACTAGTCCACCACTACCAATATAAATATATAAGAACTGTTTTAAGTTCTAATGTTTAAAATAAAAAATGAGGAGATAACTTAACATCCTAATCCCTAACCCAAAAACAAGATTTATTTTCAACAAACATATTAAGTACTAACGCAAAAATATGTCCCTTACTCCCTCTATATATTATATAGACATAATTATAATTGATCGTTTACCCCCCCCTCTCTCTCTATATATATAGAAAGAGAGAAAGGTGTTTATATGAGTATGGGCATCATGCATATATAGTTAGATTTCAATCTAACGGTGTACATTACTCAGGGGGTGCTGATTGGTTTATGCCCCATTTGTCATCAAATCTCAATCTAATGGCCTATAATACATGGTTCATTTTTTGCTCAACAATTTCATTTTTTTTGCACATCTACAACCCTGACATGTGTTAGCTGATCAAAAGAGGAAGAGTTGCAATTCGATAGGCACATGACGTTCTGCTAGAGTTGGACTTGGCTTACTAGGGTGACCATGGCTAAATGAAGATGTGTTGAAGAAGAAACTGTTAGTCACAAACTAGGAAAAGCTGGAGCTAGGGTCATCTCAGTGCTAGTGACTAGTGAGTTTACTAGAGTTCAAAAAGGAAGAGTTGTGAGTTTAATGGAGTTCGAATGATAGCATAAGAGGAAGAGGCGGGTTCTAGTAGAGCCTGATGTTGTACCAAAAACCAAAAATTGGTCAAGACTACTGGCCAATTAGAAGAAGTCTATTGCAAGATGTATTTTAATTGTGAAACAAGTGGCGAAATGATAAAAGCTTATAAATACCTGTCTCTAACCCTTTAATATTGACTTACTGTACAACAACAAAATTGCTTTTTGCAAGCGACGAGTAGAATTTTGAAGATGTGTAGTGCTGAGTTCAAGTGGCAGATTCAGTGTATTTTTTATTTATTAATCTTATAATTTTTTTATATCTATGACAATTATTTGTAAAGCCCTCTATTTAATATTTATCGGGCTCATGATATGACTCGTGAAAAGTAAAATAAACATTACAAAATTGGCTTAATAAATTATATTTAAATTAAAGTTTTATTTATACACATTTGGCACATGCCCATGCTCATGCACTAAATATAAAATATCACAATCATCAATTGGTTTTACTTACGTGGCTTGCGAGTTTTAATTTGGCCATGTACTTTGTTATCAATGAATGTGGTCATATTTTGATCTAATGATGAGAGATGTACTGGGTGCATGCTGATGCATGTATGACCCGATATGTCTTCACTTCTTCTTTTAAATAGTACATAGTGACAGAATATTTTTTTTTAAATTAATATACTATGCTTATTATTTATATATCAAAATAAAATCTTAAATAATATGTTTTAAGTCCCAAACCATATACTAACCCGAAGCTTAGACCAACCAGTGCCACCCTCAAAGAGTGTGGCTATCTCTCATGCTTGCGAAACAATTTAGCATCTCTCTTGCTTGTAATTATGTAACTAAAACTTATTTGTCATAGTTTTCTTCTTTCATAGTGATTATAATCAAATGTTCAAAGTGTAGTTGTAATACTTGTTAAAGTATATTTAATAATATTTAATACTAAAAGTATATTAGTATATGTGATACTTCATATACTTTATATTTATATATATTATTTTTATTTTTTTAGTTCAAGCCTAGTTTGAGCCAACTCAAACACATGCATCTTTTTTTGTTTTTGATAGTTAAACTTATAGAGTGTTTGTTTGTGGAAGAAAATGATTGGTGGGTTTGGAGTAGGATTATTGAGTCAACTCTATTCTACTCGAGGTTAAACTCTAATTACCTCAAATCAAGGCTTAAACTTGGGCTAATAAAACCAAACTCTTATTTGGCCTATCTCAAATTAGCTTGGTTTGAGTATTGACTAGCTTAACTTTGAATGAGTGGTATTGGTAGTTTGTTTTGAGATATGGTATACGTTGGTTGGAATCATGATTATGTTACAAATCATATTTGTATATGAGATTATAAAATTTGAAATGATTTAGTTATTGAAATAGGTTGGAATCAACAAGTTTTAAATGACTAAATAGGTTTAAGTGAAACTTTGAATAGATTTAAGAGAAATTTTTTCTAAAATATGGAGAGACTCCTTTAATTTTTTTAGGTGATGATGTCATCATTCAGTCAATCTGGGTTGACCTAGCCTAGCAACTAATCTGGGTTAGGGTCTTGCTTAAGTTTTAAATCATTGCTTCAAAGAGACACTAATGGATGATATGCATCACTACATATGGTCTCATTCTTGCCTGCAATACACCTTTGAAGATAAATGATTGTGAGAAGGCGATTGTTATTCTTCTCACATTTGAGATTCTTCTCAAACAGGCAGTCGATGGATGTCTTGGAGCTGGACTCATATAATAGGAAATAATTATAGGAAAATAAGTATTTTTAATATGTATATATGATTAATATATGTATCCATTTACATTTTATGTTTAATCATTATAATTTATTTACAACAACTATAAGTAACAATAGTAATGATGTTGGTTTTTTTACATTAGTAATATCCAATTAAGTGAATAAAAAATATTTATTTTAGCCTTTTTGAACACACTTAAAAAAATATAATAGATAATAGTTATCAGATTAACTGACCGATTATTAGTGGAATAAACGAGTATGAAAATACCGTTTACTTAATGGAATAATTATGGATAATAATTTGGGAAGTGGTTATAGTAATGGAATAGGATATACCATAACTGTATCGTTCCATTGGTAGCCCTAGTCACCAGCTCTATCACAAAGTCAGCCAAGTAATTTGCAATTAATCAGAAAAGTAATTGATCTACGAGTCTGGTGCATAATTTGATGGTTATTGATAAGTCATTCAACGAATTTCCAAAATATCAAAAAAATTGGCAATTTTTTTCCAAATATTTGTTCAATCTTCAATGTCGTAATTGCTAGTGAGATGGGTTGGAAATCGGAACTAAGGCTTCTCATTGATAAATTGCCGGTTTGTAAAGTCGTTTCTGTGTAAATGCGACTGTGTAAGGGGTTTACACGATATAAAACCCTAAACCCTCAATATGGGTATTTATGTCCAAAATTTTTGTTATATTGTGTAAGTTCGAGTTTGTTGGCATCTTTTAGAGAAATCCATAGAATATAGAATATTGTGTTCTTCGTCCAAATAATATGGAAAGAACTCGAAAAAAAACAACTCTAACTAATTTTTTGTTTCCGCCTTTCTCTCCTTTCTATTTTCTCTTCAGATGTCGGTTTTCACACTACCAGCATTGTTCGCCTCCACCAGAAGGTGGAATCTATTGCTAAGGGGGGCAGCTTCTTGAGACATGGCGGCTAGGGTTTTTTAGAGTTCAATCTTCCCGGAGGAAGAAGGTGGAGCTGAAGAGTAGAGGAGGGCCTTGGCTCATTAGTTGGTAAGTTTGCATTCACACTGTAATCGTCAAAATAAGAGATTGGACTTAGCCAAATGATACAATAAAGTTAGTAAGCTTTCCAAATTGAAGCTATGTATTTTCTTTTTCCTTTCCTAAGCCCAAGAAAGGAGCTAGGCTTGGGAAAGATAAGACTCTGGGTATCACATCATACTTTAGTGGTTCTTTCATATTTTAAGATGTGCAGATCACATTTTAACATTAAATCTTAGCTTTGTGTACATCCAATTTTTTTTTCAAGGAACTTCCATATTTTTCTAAGCAAACCGAATTAGGCCTGCGTTGAACAAGTCCGGAACTTCAACTTTGTGATAAAGATTCAGATTAGTTGAGTGTGCATTCTCAACACAATTAGTAAGAGTGCCTAATCTAATAATGTCATTTGGAAAAGTGTGTGAGAATATATGCCAAAGTTCTCCTTAACACATTTTTCCCGCCATGTTTTGATTGAGGAAAAATACTTGAACGACATGAATATTCACAGGTCAAAACTTTATATCATCATTCTCAGTGGGATCACATATGAATAGTGTGAAAATGATGAAGTAAAATTTTGACATGTAAATATTCATGTCCCAATATCATTACTCAAACAAGTGGAAAATTTACCAAGCCTACATGCAACTTCAAATAGTTTTTACCCCACAAAACGTCTTGTCTTCTTCCATCTTACAAACGTCTCGTCTTCTTCCATCTTACAAAGAAGACTTACAGCTCAGCCTTTCGCCATCTTCCAGTCCAGAGCTGTTGCTCACATTGTACACATTTTTCGTATCCTTCAAATTATTGGGCAGAAGTACATAATTCCCATGCACCTAGAGCATCATGTCGACACAATATATCAGGCCATAGTGGACCTAAGTTTCTTCCATTATTCTCGTAAACCTGCATCATGTGTGTGAAATGATTCCAAGTGGACTCCTAGCGATGAGCTGGAAATGCATTTAAGAAAGTGGCCGTGTGTGCGGTGGCGCCATCAAATGAGAAAAGAATCAAATCGAAGGCAAGATGTCCATGGCAAGTTTTTGCACGAGGGATGATCCAACTTGTGATTCTCATTGGTTGCGTGAATGGAACCAAAAGAGGCATAGGGATATCATGCCCCCTTGCAGTTTTTTTTTCTTCTTGTTTTGGTGCAAACACTTGCAGGTTTCTTCTTCATCAAGGGTAACATTTCAAGAAAATTGCTAAGGGATTTCATGATATTCCTTTGCCAATTGTAGTCGACGGTGGAAATGAGTGGCTGGAAAATCCTGGCCTCGTGAACTGAAGTCCACTGAACAACTAAGAGCACCTTTCTTGCGTCCCCGCCAACAGACAAGAAAGTATTATGGGATTTGTGGGGACTCACATTCAGATTCGTGTAATTTAATGATGGTTGGGATCACAGGGATTAGTAGCAAGTCATGTGGGCAATCACAGTGTCCTCCTTTTCCAATCCTTACCCTCTTCCACGACGATCCCTTTTTCCATCCGTTAGACCCAATTTCCCACCTTCTCGCCTTTCTTTTTCGGTAGCTACCTCCATCTCCATCTCTCACCCTTACTCGACTTCCCATCCCACAGTCATCTCTGTCGGAACATCCCACAGTCATTTCTACTGGAGCATCAGAAAGTCATATATTTCCTCTGCCCTTGCACTCACCTGTTGGTGTTTTCACCAATACGCCCAACTCAAACGAGTTGTGAAAGATCTCATAGCTTCCCACATATCTTATGGAAGTGGCACGCATGCTAGCCCTAGGTGAGAAAGCATGTTTATTGGTATATATCTTTATCGCTTCAGCAGTGTTCAAAGCCTTGATAGAGGGCAATGGCCACACAACGGAGGGAAAAGAAGGTGGTTGCTGAAATCCATAATGATGATTTCAAGGTTTAATTCTTAATACTTTTTTACAATATGTAGTGATTTATGGGTGAAAATTTTGGATACACATAGCATCTTAAATGCCAACACATTTATGTTTAATTAGGGTTGCATTTCTGGTCAGAACATGACTCAACCTGAAATAGGAACAGAGTTCCTTGGACTCTGGCCTAATCTCATGTTGGAACCAAGGTACTTCGACCCAACCCAACCTAACCCAAGATAAGAACCAAGTTTAGACGTAACCAAACTCGAGGTAATTTGAGTTGGGCAAGAATTGAATCTGCCTAGTCCAAAAAGTACACCATTTTATATACATAGTCCCCAAAGTCCTCATGTGCATCTACCTCTAATTTATTAACACCTCACTACAACAAAATTGGGTATTAGCGACACTTTTATTAACGACGCAATTAAAAGCACCGCTACTAACTATCATTTGCGACACTTTGTAAAGTGTAAGAAATAAATTATATTTTTAGTGATGCTTTACTAAAACCGTCACTAATAATATACTTCTAGCAACACTTTCTGTAAACCGTCGCTAAAAGGTGATTTATTAGCGACATTGTACTCAAAGCGTCGCTACAAGTACATTAGTAGCGACGCTTTTTGTAAAGCATCGTGACAAGTTGGCTTAGTAGTGATGCTTTACAGAAAGCGTCACTACAAGTTGGCTTAGTAGCGATGCTTTACAGAAAGCGTCGCTACAAGTTGGCTTAGTAGCGATGCTGTATAAAAGCGTCGCTATAAGTTATATTTTAAATTTGTTTAATTTTTTTTTAAAATAACTATTAAGGACAGTTTTATGAAGCGTCGCTATTGAAAATACTTTTAGTGATACTATCAGAAGTGTTGCTATTAATGATACTTATAGTGACTTATTTAAATAGTCTCGCTAATAAGCTAACTTATAGCGACACTTTATAAAACACTAATAGTTACTTTAAAATTAATTTTTTTAAAAAAATAAAAACACAATGTAAACCCAACCTATTCAAAAGTTTAAAGATGTGATAATGTTTTGATATACTAAAAATAATTTGTTAAAAATTTATGATAATTTACATAATAGAATTGAATAATATAAATTATGAAATACATAAATTAATAAAATTCTTAAATAATTATTTATTATATTATATATATATTTTTAAAAAAGATAACTATTTATAGTACTAACCCAGCCTGACATAAGAACCAAAACTAATGATATGCTCGAGTCGGGTTAGGTCGAGTTTTGTAGGACCTTACTTGAGATATGAACCAAGTCTGTTAGACCTAACCCAGCCTGACATAAGAACCAAAACTCATGAACCAACTTGACCTAAAATAAGAAATTTAAAACTTGAAAACTAAAATAAGTATCGACATTCCAATTTAGGTCATTCGGGTAGATTCTTTGGTTTTCACGTGTTAGACCTGAGCCAACTTGACCCACTTGTACCGTATAGGTGTATAGGGCTTTCAACGTAGCCATATACTTGAACATTTAACTTCAACACATACCCATATGATAATCGATATTGTCATTGATATTGATATGGCCTTCTATTGATGATTGTATTTGCCCAAACTCCAGTTATATACAACATTAAATTTTAAATATTTTTCATTAAAGAAATAGGTTAAAATTGGTCATGTTATTATATATATCATGATGAAAGAATTATTTTTTGTAATTATATAATAAAATTATTATTTAATTTAATAATTTATATCTTATAATTAAATAATATAAATTATGAAATAATTAATTTAATATATTATTTAATAAAATTATTAAATAATTATTTATTATGTTATATAATAAATTTATTTAATGTGTGAAAACTAACTATTTACTAGTACTATTAAATTATATCGATATAAATATCATGAAAAACATTACTACTATGGTAACATGAAGGCTTACAACTTATGAATCTATTTACAACCATAGCGTTATTAATTTGTAAAAATAGTGCTATTCCAACTCTTGTCCGTCAACACTCAATGTTAGTGAGAAAATCAAGTTGTCGAGCTCGGGTTGAGTTATCTAAAGCCAAAATATGTTTCTATTTTAGAAATAATAACTTGTCGACCTGATCCAATTCAAATATTTAGAAAAATTAAAAATTAACCTAATTATGAAAATAAATAAAAATAAAATTTTAAATAATTATATATTTATTTTACCTTATATTTAACTTGTTAAATTATTGAGTGCTAGTAATTATCAAATTAAAAAGTAAATTACAAAATTATATATAACTTTATTTGAGTACGGATACAAGTTTACTCAATCACATATAACTACAACAACCACAAATGAGACCCAACGATATCTTTTGATAGGTATTGAGTTAATTTTTGGCAAAATGAATCACTTCCTTGTATGATCAAAATATATTTTCCTTGTATCGTTGAACCTTAGATCAAACGACCCATAAAACATAAATTCATACATGCAATACACTTAATTATGTTGTCAAATTTTGATGTGACAATTTATGATGCATGGGCTTATGTGCGACTATATATGAACTGTATGGATGACAATTGGGTGGATGTATAAAGTATGGCATATACTATTTGGTCAAGATCAAGTTAGATTTTTTAAAATATTTTTAAAAATTAATTGACTAATTACCAAAATAAATATAAATTTATAAAAATTATCTATTAACCTTATAAATTTTATATGATGAAATTTTAAATTAAAAATATAAAATTTTGGTAAAAAAAGTTTAGATGAGTGCCCTAGGCTCTGATAAGTTGTACTCAAGTCTTAATGTAATATGCATCATTGAATCTAAATTTGCTGGGCTACAGAGCTTGGGCTTAAGCAACTGCACGTACACTTAATTATGTTTTTAGATTTTGATGTGACAACTTATGATGCATGGGCCTATGTGCAACTATATATGAATTGTATGGATGACAAGTGGGTGGATATATACATAAAGTATGACACATATGTTTTGGTCAAGATCAAGTTGGATTTTTTTTAAAATATTTTTAAAAATTAATTGACCAATTACCAAAATAAATTCAAATTTATAAAATTTATCTATTACCCATATAAAATTTATAAGATAAAATTTTAAATTAAAAACATAAAATTTTGGAAATAAAAGTTTAGGTTAGTGCATGCCCTAGGCTCTGAATTGTACTACATTTACTCAAGTCTTAAAGTAATATGTATCATTGAATCTAAATTTGTTGGGCTAGCAACTGCGTATGAGCCAGAACTCAGCTAAATATACTTAATTGATTAGTGGCAAGTTGAATCCCTTTAAACAGTGAACTTTGTTAAAATAGTTAATATAGAATATAACAGTATTGTGCTATCTTAGAGCATTAATTTTTCTTGCATGGTTAAATATAAAGACTCATATCACATATGACCCTGGATGACCTAGGTTCATTTATATTACAATCAGCTTAGCATTATAAGTGTTAGATTTTAACTAAAAAGACAAATTTGAATATAATGATGCATGGGCCCACGTAGAATTGCTCCTTCAAAATTTTCTTAATAAAGCCTAAAATAAATTGGCAATCCTTCCCACTAAAAAAACCAACTCCCGCTCCCACTCCCGCGTTTCGTGTCTCACATTTTCATCTACTGAAAATAGATACGCTATATCCTGTAACCAATGATATCCTTAAGAATTGCGTGAAATAAAATTTAACCCTAACTAGACTGGGAATCCCACAACGAAGAGGAGTTGCACGCCGCAAAGGGATTTCTTCATGTCGGCCAGAAAACAGCTCAAGTAGACTGTGTTTTTTATTAAATTTTTTTTTTATTTTTAATTTGATACTTTTTATGAAATTTTGTCTTCAATCTTAGTTTTACAATTAGTAGAATCTAAATCTTCATTCTATATCCTATATTGGCCAGAAAACCAACGAATTCGTATATCCTTTCAGCATCCAAGTTTTCTCATAGCCTAGATTTCTTCAGACTTCATAAATTCTTCAAGGTTAGAAATTTATTCTCAGAGTCGATTTTGGTTTCCAACTACTAAATAATAGTGCTCGTCTCACGGCCTTAAGCTATAGACTCGAATAGGTCTTTGATTCAACAAAGTCGTCTAGAGTGTCTAGCTCGTTTCCTCTTTAGTCGACATTACGAAGGCTCTACTTTACATTGAAGACTAGCAATGCAGGGAACAAAGGTGTGTTCGTTTGCTTAATCGTTGAATTTGAAGTTTTGAATAGATTTAGTTATATACCACCAAACTATCTTACAATCTAAATATGATGGTAGTAAACTCTGAGCACATTAGTTCTTCTGTTTGTAAGTTGTTCTGTGAATTCCCGGAGGATTTTAACTTTGATATTGTTGTAATGTAAGGTGTGACTCTGTTATACACCAAACACTGATTTAAGCATCTTTATGCTGGACTTTTGGCCATTTTTTAGAAAAAGTTCCTTTAATGAGGAATAATTAAGACATAGTATTAATATGCATGTGTTAAATAATTATTTCAACTTGTGCAGTGTTTTAATTGGCAATATAATCAGTTTTATCTTTGAAAATGTTTAATGTGTGTTCTTCTGTTTAATTTTTCCATCCTCTGTAGTTAGCCTAGCTCCGACATGGGCAATCTCCCATCATCGTTGTATATATTTTAAAACAATAAAAGCCACGTATTATGAGTGCAGAAACTAAGTAAAATCTGGAACCATTATGGCCCTATATGGCTTCTAGACTGTCCACTAGAATGCTAAAATTGTAATGCAAGCCTGATTTTAAGACTTAATCTGAAGAAATTAATTGAAAATTTCGGAGTATTTCAAGAACCCCTGGAGTTGAGCTATTGGAATTGAATCATGTTAAGCAGAAAATTATGAGATGTCCCTGCATGTCATAGTTACAATATATGTTTTAAGATTGTAATGATCATAAATTATATAAATATGCTTGTAATGGGCAATTGTAAGACATATCAATTACATGATGTTCAGAAATAGGGTAAAATATCACATAATCACTTTGACAAATTATGAATTCTATGCACTGGATTATGAATATCAAAACATTACTATGATAATCCACTTTTAATAACTGCAGGAGGAAAAGGGACGGCACCTATGCAATTCTTAATCTCCTTCAATGCTCTTTGGTAGTTTCCAGCATTTGGTAATTTACTGGGACCTTCCATTCCTTTAGCTTTGTAAATTTAAAAGGTTAAACAATAAAAAGCTATGGACTAAGAACTTTGAAATTAATGTATCCCAAAAAAGCACCAGATACAACCAGCCAGCCCACATCACCCATTCCCTTCATTTTGATCTCATCTATCTCTTGTTATCAACAGAAAAACAGTCTCTCTCTCTCTCTCTCTCTGCCCACACCAATGTCAATATGCATGAGAATTAATTGGCCTACTGCCTGTTTCGTTGGAACATCCACAGTCTACGCAGACTATTCTACCAATGGATTTTTTTGTTCTACCCTATTTGCAATTTAATTTTTACGTCGGAGATGACTCATTCTGTTGGTGTGCCCTTTTTTCTGTACCTTTTTTATATATGGGTTTAGTAATGGGCGATATTGCCTCTCTTCTCTTGCTTTGGTTTCTTTGAGAATAGTTCAAGACTGTCCAATTGATCCATGCATGATGCAACTTCTGTGTTTTCTCAGAGATGGGTCCCTTCTGGCTTATTCTCAGTTGTTTGGAAAGACTAAAAAGGAGGGGGATGCTCTTGTGCCTTGCAAGTGTCTTCAGTGTGTTTGTACGAATATTTGTTACATGATCACATGCCTAACAGTATTAATCCTTCCAAGAGAACTATTCCCCAATTAAAATTACGTATGACTCTTCTCTTTAGGATTTCTACTAGGGAGAATGAGTTTCCTTTATGAAATGCTCAGTAATATACAAAAATTAGACATTATGCAGAAGATTTTTCACAAAATAATATTTCTGTTGCAACAAATTCAACAATAATATTTTAATTAAGGGAAAATTATTAAAATAATAATAAAAAATATTTATCAAAATATACCACTTTGGGAGTGGTGTTCCTTTTTGCCACGCAGGCACCAGCGTGGCTTTTTTTTTAAGTTGATCTCGTCATTTAGAACGACGAAATTAGTTTGAATACGATTTTGTCATTCTAAACAACGAAACCTTTTATTACTTGACCCAGTTTCGTCATTCTGGACGACGAAACCGTGTCAACAAGTGTGGCAATTTCGTCGTTCAGAACGACGAAATCAACATAAGCTAATTTCATCATTCTAAATGACGAAATCAAATTAATTTTTTTTAAAATTACCATTTAAAACTAATTTTATCACTTGTCCCTATTCATTCATTCAAAACATACACAATACATACACGACTTTATTCATTCCACCCATAATAAATATCACCATAACAAATATCACTATCATGAATATCACCATAACAAATATAAGTAAAGTATATCATAGACGAGTAACAAATATAATACATCATAAGTAATGTCATAATCTCCTACGTCCTCATCCTCGACCTCATCCTCGACGGTGGTGTACGAGCTCCTCATGATCTACCTCTAGCTCTAGCTGTGGCTCTAGCTCCAACTGGGGCTCAGGCTCCGACTGCGACTCCATGTCAGGCTCCTGCTTGGGCTTGGGCTCCGGCTCCGGCTCAGCATAAGTAATAGATGGTACAATACGAGCTGGCCGATGTCGTCTATAATATAAAATCGGATCTGGCTGAGCTACATGTGTAGTGTCTAAAAATGATGAACCTGGAGGAGAGCTATACGCTGCTGATGATGATGGAATATCAGGGCATGAAGAGTGCATCGGCTGCGTCTGAGTGGCCTCGTTGACAGGATAATCTCAATGAACATCCGTGATCACCGAATGAAGTAGTGGTAGGCTACAAAGGACATCATTAGATGCTCTAATCACCGACTCATATGCTGCTGCAAGTCCTCGCGCAAAGTACAGGTGACAAGTGCATCACTCAAATACGCATTAGTATGTCAAATCTGACAAAGCTATAAAAAAATAAATTAAATATTAGATAAATAATTAAAACGAAATAAAAAAATAATATATGCCTTAATTTAAAAAATTGTACTTACTAGAGCTGCCTCATATGCTCCCCTAGGCTGATATGTCATCTCCTCTACATCATCACACGGTAAAATATATTGCCGTGTAATCGGTAAATACCACTGCATATAAGTACTACGAACATCTCGTAATGTCGTAGCCATCTCCCCTCTAATAACAATGGCTCTCCTATCCTCCCATCGAGCAATATACGACACATAATATATAGCCCAGTCAGTAATATGGCGGCCCTGTCGAGTGATGTGATAGACAAACTCGACAATAGAAGGTGGGACCCCTTGCTCCAGGTTAAACTGGAGCATTACACGATCTGGCACATACATCTCTATAATCTCGTAACATATTAGAGGGGTTTGAGAAAGCCACACCTCTCGACCATCCGTGCAGAGTGGAGGTATCACAACCAACAAGTCCTCCAAGTAAGGCTGCCAAATAATCTATACAATATATAAAGATAATTTAGTTTAAATAATGACAATTTTTTTTAAAATTATTACATAAAAAAGTTCAACACGATAATAAAATTACCTAGTATGGCCGCTGGTGGTCTAACTCCCCTCTATACAATCGGAGGACTCCTTGTAGATTTTTGGTTCTCTTCTTCCGAACATTCTACCTTAAGGAGTTAAATTTAAGAAATGAGTTCAGCATATGTACATAAAACGTTGTTTAAAAAGTAATGTGGTAAACATAAATACAACCTACCTCGCCCCTAATGGAGTACCCTTGACCAAGCGACCCATCTCAGCAGTTGGTTGGCCGACGTGTAAGTGCTCCCACAACCATAACTATGTCATAAAATAGTGATAACAAATATTAAAATTAAAAAATTATATGTGACTAAAACACTAAGTAAAGTTACACAATTAATTACCTAAAGAAGGGTCAGACAGCCCGCAATCCCTAAGGTCATGGCCTGGCATGCCTTTCCTAACTCTCGGTATAAGAATGCGAGAGTAGCACTGCCCCATGAATAAGTGCCAGTCATGTCAAAGTCGGCAAGGAGAGAGAGATACAAAACATGCACGTGGCTGCTCGTGGTATTTGCAAATATGGTGGCTCCAAGTAAATGCAATATATAGGCTTGTGCATGCTGCTCGATAACTATCTCTGTAGCATCGGCTGGGAGCTCGCGAAACTCCTGTAAGAGCCATCATAGGCTCACTCGGCTACCACGTATCACTGTAGCAGGAGGAGCTCTACCAAGAAGTCTAACTAATATATCCATATGAGCTTCTCCTGTCATGCCTATCACCGGACGTCCATCAATACGGAGTCCTAATAGAGTTGCCACATCCATGAGTGTGATGGACATCTCTCCATATGACAAATGAAACGTCTGTGTCTCCCTCCTCCATCTCTCAACAAGAGCTATCAATAGAGGACGATCGAGACGGACATACTGTAGATGAATGAAATGGCCGAATCCTGCTCGCTCGATATAACGTAACATACACTCATCTATGGGCCAATGGCGGAGATATTTAAAATATTCGGTGCACTCAAGGCACCCGGGGTCCTATAATAAATTTTAAAATTATAACATATCGTATTATATCAACCAAAAAAATGAAACAAATTTTAAAAAAAGTTATCATACCTCTCCTTTCCAAATAGCAGCAGACCTATGTGACTCCTGCTGTACGAGTAAAGAAGTGTCACTCGGGCCTGGCCTGTAACAAGGCTTTGCATGATCCATATGATCTGTGGAAAATGAAGATCATATCATTAATCGTAAGGAATACATGCGTACGTAACTAAAAACATATAATAAATACAGAGGTTGATTATATGTTTACCAATCAACAGGAGGGTTTCTACATGATTTACTATTATGCCCACTTTGTTTACACCTCCTGCATTTATATCCTCCTCTACCATCTCTTTCGATTGTTCTGCGGTCCATAGTATTCCTATTGTGAACAGACCATGGGCGATCGGGTTGCCTTGTTGCTATCGGTGGGTATAACACAAAAGGTATATCCCTCTCCCAATACTCCCGACCATGAGGAGAATAAAATTCTACGGAGTACACATTTCTATAAGTAGAAGATGTGTAAAACAGTGATGCATGGATTGGCTCCCGCCGCTTTGCCCACACGGCGATAAGGTGCGAGCAAGGATAACCATAAACCTGAGGGATGTTACATGTACAAGTATGCATTGCAGCATTTACCATAACCTTTCGGGCACGAATTGATGTCACTTCGTACTGATTCCTATTGATCCTATTAACTATATACTCCCCAATTTTTCTTGTTTGCTCTCTCAATATGGCTTCCACTCTAGGAGTATATGGGGTGGTCATGGCAGAGGCGGCAGAAGATCGTTTAACAAAAAATTTTATGAGCCGATAAAAGATAGCTGACACTAAAGCCTGCATAGGTAAACCTCATGCCCCCTTTAAGACGCTATTTAAACTTTCAGCCATATTTGTAGTCATCATGCCAGATGTCATAAAACCACCGTGTTCAAGGGACCACTGTGCAGGATGCAATTCTCCTCCTAAGAGGAGATGTTTTGCCCTAGGACTCTCTTGACCAATCAAGTCCATTTTAGCATCAAACTTTTCTACTGTGAGTGCACAAGCTGTTGCCCCAATCAAGTCCGTCAGTGTATCATTTTTGAACTCCTTAAAATTTGCTTTTATATGACGGATGCAATAACGATGGTGGTAATCCGGCTCTGGAAGAACCTTAGGCACTGCCTTCTGAAGCCCCTTATGTCAATATGAAATAATGACGATGTTCGTCATGCTCATTAGTACATGATCCCTCAATTCCATTAGAAACCATTTCTAATTGTCTCCATTTTCCTTCCCGACAAGCCCGAATGCAAGAGGAAGTAACCCATTGTTTCCATCTGTAGCTGTTGCAGCCATAAGAGCACCAGGATATCTGTCATACAAGTGAGTGGCATCAACGCCAATCACAGGGATGCAATGTTGAAACCCCGCTATAGACGGGCCAAATGCCCAAAACAACCATGTAAATCTCCTACAAGTGCCACCATCTGCACAAGGTACTACATCATCCTCTAAGCGGTAGTAGGTGTCAGGATTGGCTTCTTGCACAGCCCTTAGGTACATTGGCAATAATTTATACGATTCTATCCAATCTCCATAAATGGCCTTGATCATCATATTCCTTGCAGCCCATGCTTTCTTATAAGATATGTCAACATGATACTTCTCCTTCATTCTTTGAATAATATCCCCTGGTGTGAGAGTTAAGTCGGCTTAGATAATGGGCATTATGACCTTCGAAATAAAGGAGGCACTGCACTGCCTATGATCTGTGCTAAGCTGGGCACTCCGACATGTGCGGTCATCTTTGTACGTCTTCAATTTAAAGGAGCCACCACCCCTTTTTATTGAGCTATGCACTCTCCAAGGGCAAGTGCTATCAATGCACTTCACTGTATACTCTGACGGATTTGTTCGTACAACCTTGTATTCGACATGATTTTGAATAGAAAACTCCTGCAAGGCTGTAACGAATGCTTCTTTATTCTCAAAGATGTGGCCAACATATAACTCATCTTCATTTTATTGGTCCATAGCCATTGTAGAATTAACTGCTGCACCTATCTCCTCATCTGTGATGTATGCATAAAGTGGCTCCACTTCACAGTATGGCGGCTCTTCAGCATCTACATTCATATCATTCCCAGCAATAGCATTGTCTACCACACCATCCCCCTCACCGTCAACCATCTGTTGAGCGCTTTCTTCACCTCTAACCCCTTCTACATTCATGTCAGAATCTTCTCCACTTCATCAATATTATTTTCACCTTCATTATCCCCATTTTCATCAATATCTTCACCGTAGACATATCCGCCCCTACATATAAACATCGCATATGTATTAAATTTCGTAAGCCTAAAAAAATTGAATTCATTTATGAATATATATTTCACCTATGATTAGATGGTCCAGCATCGGTATGACCAACATATGTGTAGGGGTAATGAAGGCCCATCGAACTTTGAGTTTCACACCAGGCACCGCCTTGAGACATTTGAACGCTAAATGGCTCATGTGCATGTGTCGTGGACCTTCCATATTACACACAAAATCTCAAAATTTAGCTAAACGTATTTTCATTAAAGGATAATAAGATTTAAAACGTATTCACAACTAAATCAACCTTACCTCCAATTAGGTCTACTTCCATCGTAAATAGGGGCAGACAACCTATGACGTTCATTTGAAGCTACTGTCATAGATAAATTTTCTTCTTCATCGTCCACCGGCATTTGCATATGACTTTCATTGATCACATTTCTATCCGAGCTCCTATGTGAGCTTCTGTGAGAGCTCGTACAAGAACTACTTCGCCTTTCACTAGTCACTCGGGCCTCTTTTTCGAGAAATAACTCGAAATAAATTTTGTCACGTGAGTGGTGGAACATAAAAGCCATTGATGAATCATCATTTATGCTCATTAGTATCATTCTCGATCCATAGGACGGAATATTACATTTGATAGTAATTTTCCATCTTCTTCGATCCAACCCAACCTTACTTGCTATATGCATCTCAAATTCATCAAATGTAGACGGTTTCTTCATTAATAATCCTTCTATGCGTCCGTCGTAGTTAATTAAAAAACTAACCATTTCTTCTGTCATTTCTATTCAATTAATTCATAAATAATAAATTAAATTAATATTAGATTAAGCAAACTAATACTAATATCTACCCTAACCAATATATTTTCAAAATATATACGCATAGAAACTAATAGATTTACCAAGTATATAAGCATATCATGAATACTTTATATTAATGAGTAAATTTCCTAATCAATAAAATTACACAATTGATGCAATAACTCATGCAATGTCACAAACCATATAAGCTGTAAAAAAAGCATGTTCAAAAACTCAAATCCTCCTTATTTTCCAAAATTTGTGAGTCTTGTCATTTTAAAAAACAAAAACTCATTAATTAAAAATCCATCTCAATTCAATAATCTTAAACAAAAAAAACACACAAAACGACTGAGAACAATACTTCAAAAACTAGGGCTCAATGATGGGACAATCAAAACTTCAAAAATTTTCAATATAACATATAAAAGATAAATTTCTTCAATGTAACATACAAAACATCCAATGCAACGATTGAGGAAGAGGTAATTAAAAAAAAATGAAGCAAAGGATCCCACTAGAAAAATTGAAGGGGAGCGGGCTGGACGTCGGTGGCGGGCTGGACAGCGGCGACAGCGGGCTGGACGTCGGCGACAAGATTGGCGGCTGGCTGTGTCACGCCCCGGCGATGCCAGACCCGAGCCGAACCCGGTCCAAGGGCCGGTCAAGCTCGCGGGGGCGACGAAGTGAAGATTGAGAAACGATCTAGCGGAAGACTTAACCCTAACCACGGGCGATTAATAGAAACACGGAGTGCGCACAATCCTTTGAGCAAGAGTAAATAAAAAGGGAAGGAAAAGGTGTTGCTTATCACAAAGTAAACAACAATCTCAAACCCACAAGCTTAGTTAAGTAAAGCCCACACCGGCTCAAAATAAGTCATAAGCATCACGACAGTAAAATGTGACATAAAACCAAAACAAGAACCCTACACAAAGGTCCTGAACAACAGCATAACTAAGGAAAATCAACCACACAAAGAACTCCACGATCATATCCAAGCCACCTCCAACCTTTCCTCGAAGAGGCGATCCTGTCCGTCTGCGTGTCGCACCACGCAGCCCTAAATCAAAACACCAAAGAGGGGTGAGTTTAACAAACTCAGCAATGGTTTTAATATCACTAACAACATCGAAAAATACGATAGCATAGCGATATAATCATTCAAATCAACGAATTACATGGTGCATTATTTTCTAATCACACTTTCATATTACCTAACACTGCATCATAATGCATAATTTAACCTGCATGGATGTATCTCTAACATACATATTCCCACATGCATAGTATCAAATCAAATTGCATGGATGTATCTCTAACATACATATTCCACATGTATAACATCAAAATCAACATGTATGGATGTATCTCTAACATACATATTCCACATGCATAACATCAAAATCAACATGCATGGATGTATCTCTAACATACATATTCCCACATACATAAAATCAAAATCCACCTACATGGATGTATCTCTAACATACATATTCCACATGCATTATATCAAATTAATATGCATGGATGTATCTCTAACATACATATTCCACATGCATAACATCAACATCAACCTGTATGGATGTATCTCTAATATACATATTCCACATGCATTACATCAAATCAACCTCCATCAAGGAGTAATCACACATTAATGTCACATAGACGGGAGCATAGACAAGGCCACCAAGGCGTGTCATGGTCTAAAATTCTACACAAGAATTCAAGAAAGATCGGGGTTGTCAATCCCTAATACTGCTCGCCCTGGACGATCCTGGCCAAGGATGTCCCATTCTCACACAGAGAATCTAGAGCAGGGGTGTTCGCCCAGGGACATCTCCTGCGGAGGGAAGAGCCCGAGTTCTCACACAGAGAACCCTAGAACACGTGGTAGCGGGGTGCACACGGCATACCACACTGGATTCTCAGGGTCCAGATGACACACATAATAACATTCTCACAATTCCCAAGACAAGTACACAACTCATCCCCACATCATTCCATTTAATTAGACTCAACCCGGGGAGTGCACTCGTTCCACACAGGAACTTCAAATCAAAATATGTCTTTTCGGACCAATCAACTTGCGATTAATCCACGACCAATAAACCCGGCACACAATTCCATCACATTGCATCTAATCGGTCAAATTCGATTAATCACGATGAAGCCTCAATTGGAAATCCATTTTCATGATACGTGCAGCATGGTACATGAGTGGGCAAAGCATACATGAATCCTAATCATGATAAGTGCTCTCACCAGCCCCTAATGCATCATTCATAATCACGATATTAAGCTTCAACATCATCATTTAACCCCCACATGTGTGTGTGTGTAACTAGTAGAAGCCTTTCACATAATGCATATCAACATGCTTGAAAATCAACTCCCTACCACACTACACATGTGAATTTTTATCTAAACATGAATTCCAGCGGAAATCATAGTAGAAGAATCGTTGAAATCATAGCTAGATTCAAAACTCAACCACAAAGGCTAAATACATATAACATCACTCATTTCATCATTGAGTCATGACATTCACCAACATTCACACACCACTAACCACAATCTATCATGACAAATCAGTCCAACCATGATTGTAGTCCTACTGAAAATATGCCTAACCAAAGGGGAACAACCATTCATAATTTCAAGATAACGATTCCAACATCATGCCACAAAACATAAGTCATTCCACCATCTCTAAGCATATATCTCAACTCCATAAACTCAATAACATGCATTTCCAGTAGCCTAACATAGCTTAAAACACTCCACATTCATATAAAATTGGCAAGCTAAAGTGGAATCATCAAAATAGGCATCATATGCACAACATACAATCTCCTATGTAGCCGATCGATCGCCCTTCAAGCCGTTCGATCGGTTACACGCAAAATTTTGAAATTTACAGTTCAGCCGATCGATCGCCCTGCAGGGCCGATCGATCGCCAACACGGCAGAACAGTCATCTTCTTCCTTTCGCAAATCCAAACCGAAACACCATAGATAACACTTCAAATCCACATCTAACACCCTAATCATCATCAAAAGTCCTCCTTGACTTCCAGAACATCAAACCAAACCATAATAATGTAAAACCCTAAGAAATCGGGATTAAATAATTCTATTTTCTAATCTTACCATTAACACACTAAATCAAGCAAACTCCATTCGAAATAAGCCAAAAATGAAGAGTTCTACCATGGACAACCAGAGATTTTGAAGATCCATTACCTCAGCACTTAATTAAGCTCGGATTGAAGAGTCACCCTTCTTGAAATCCTTGAAAATACAATGAGTTTGAATTAAACTCTAATAGAAATCGATTTACTCAAGAAATCCCTAATTAAATCTTAGATCTTGGGCTTATTGGTAGTAAAAATCAAAATTTGAATGTTAGGGTTTGTAGTAAAACACAAATCAGTAGCTTTTGATAGTCAAAAACGAATTGAATCAAGGGGAAAATGGTAGATTTGGAAGAAATTAAGAAGAAAGTCATGGATTAGTGCTTAATTAGAGCAAGCTTACTTTAATCGGCTTCTAATTCGGGCCTAAGTGGGGATTAGGCCAGCCCTCATTCTTTAGCCTATTCCTAAAAATAGAAATGGCTCAGGTTTGCCCTTTTATAGTAAGGGTTGGGGTATGCATAGGTAAGTTTTGGGGTGTAAATAGGAAAAGTAGGCTAAAAGTGGGTATTTTACAAATTTAAATACTGATTAAGCCTAATAAAATTCTAAAATTTTTTGTATGACCTTAAGTATATGTCTAGGTTCATTTGACCCAAAAATAAAAATTTCGACGGTGGGGCCCACAGGGGTCCCGCCAAAACCCTAATTTTTGGGAAAATAGTGAAAATTCTGAAAAATCCCAAAAATTCACATTTGGTCTAAAATCACTTAAAACCACTAATGTTAAAGTTAATTTTGGTTAAAACCATCACAAACACTATTTATTTTACAAAATCACCGAATAAGATCAGAAAACGCATTAATCTCACGATAACCCATAATTAAAGAAAATGAAAACCCGGTTTAAAGATGAGGGTCCTTACAGGCCGGATGTCGGCAGAGGCTACGGTGGATCGCTCGATGGATTTCTTCGACTGCACTGAGGGTACTGGAGGCGGAGCGGATTGGGAAGTATAAGAACGATGATTTCGTCGTTCTGAACGACGAAATCAACTTAATTTGATTTTGTCATTTAGAACGACGAAATCAGTGTTGTTCCACAACCGAAGGCCGAAATTAGATAAGTGTGGCAGTTTCGTCATTTAGAACGACGAAATCAGCTTAAGTTGATTTTGTCGTTCTGAACGACGAAATTGGGTCAAGTAATAAAATGTTCCGTCATTTAGAACGACGAAATCATATTCAAACCGATTTCGTCGTTCTAAACGACAAAATCAACTTAAAAAATAAAAAAAAAGCCACGCTGGCGCCAGCTGCTTGGCTGGTGCCTGCGTGGCAAAAAGGAACACCACTTTGAGAAATATTTTTTTTATTATTTCAATAATTTTCCCTTTAATTAATATGCTATAAAGAGTCTACATTAGGCGTCTTCCATTCTGATTATTATTTGTGCCAACAACAAACTCCTCCATTTTAGTTAAGAACTATTAAAAGAAATCACAAAAACAAATGTATAAATCATATTTTTGTCAACTAAAAAGATAGCTTTCAACAACCGACTGCTTATAACTTTTTGTCATTGCCTGCTTTTTATATGTATGAAGGTACTTTAGTAGATATAGTGGTGGATAAGGTACATTTGGGTGGTCTAAACGAGGAGGAATGCTTCTTTGATACATTTGCTATACACAAGGCAGAGGACAAACATCCTAGGCAAAAGGATCATAGGCAATTTTTTCCCTCTGTCTATTTCTTGTTTCTGAAACTCCTATGTCATGAAAAATATTTATGATTATCTTTAGTTATGATTTAGTTCGCTAATTGTAGACTACTATGGATAAAAGTTGGATGCTTCTACCAAATAGGTATTCGTTGTCATACATTGAAGGAATTAAAAAGTTTATTGATATGGCAAGCCCACATATAGATAGTGCCAACAGATGCAAGTGTCGATGTAGGAAATGCGTTAATAAATACTATAAACATATCAGTGAGGTTGGAGAACATTTGTTGGTCAATGGAATGGACATCTATTATACTCATTGGGAGCATCATGGAGAACCTATGTCTTCAACGAATGGTGGTTTTAGCAACATTATTAATGATGAACCTGTTGATGGGATGCAATAAATGTTACAAGACATATGGGTCGGAACTAGTGTTGATGTCCATACCTCAAATGTTGCCCAAAGGGAAAATACTAACATAAGTGATTCTAATGACCTTGAAAGTGGTGATTTAGGTGAATTTGGTAGACTATTGAATGATGCAAAGTGTCCACACTTTATCCAGGCTGTGAGAAAATTTCCAAGTTAAATTTTCTTGTTAAGTTGCTTTATATAAAGACAATTAATGGTTGGAGTAACAAATCATTCAATATGAACGTTAAGTTGTTTAAAAATGTAATGCTGGATGGGGAGACTTTGCTGACCTCGTATTATGAAGCAAAGAAGTTAATGCGAGACTTAGGAATGGGATATATCTCAATCCATGCATGCATAAATGATTGTGTACTATTTTGGAAAGAGAATGAAAAAAGATGAGATTATCCCACATGTCACCAACCAAGATATAAAGAAAGGACAGAAAAATGTAAGAAAATTCTGCTTAAGGTACTTAGGTATTTTTCTTTAAAACCTAGGCTGCAAAGACTATTTATGTCAAGAAAGATGGTTGTAGATATGAGATGGCACAAAGATAAGCGAGTTATTGAAAAAGATGTATCTAGGCATCTAGCAAATTCTAAAGCTTGGGAGGAATTTGACAAGGAGCGCGAGTGGTTTGCCCGTGATCCTCACAATGTGAGACTTGGTCTGGCAACAGATGGCTTTAATCCCTTTGGTAATATGACAAATGCATATAGCATGTGGCCTGTAATGCTCATGCCTTATAATTTGCCTCGTTGGAAATACATGAAAGATCCATTCATTTTCATGTCATTGCTTATTCCTGGGCCTAAAGTTCCAGGAAATGACATTGATGTATATTTGCGGCCACTCATAGACGAGTTAAAAGAGTTGTGGGAAACTGGGATTGAGACATTTGATGTGGTGGCAAATAAAAAATTAAAAATGCATGCAGCAGTGATGTAGACATTTGCATTGTAGATATCAATATTTTCAGTTATTGTTATGAGTGCAAAGGCAGATTGTATTACATACAATTATATAAGTTTTTCTTGCATACAATTAGATAAATTTTTGGAAAATTAAATGTTATAATTTATAATAGTAGATCATGTTATAAGTTTTTATAATTCATAGTTTTTTGCACGGTGGAGTTTGTTGTATATTTTCCCAAAAAAGAGCTTTTGCAAATCAAAGGAATCAGTGAAGCGAAGGTCAACAAAATTATTGAAGCAAGTACATCAACTGTCAGCTTCTGCTCTTAGAGTTCATTTCTATTATTTGATATTATATGAACTATTGGTTTGTCCTGAAAATATTAATCTATTGTGTTTGATTTTGCTTTAGGTTAGCTCTAATGATAGTGGATAGCACAACTGCTCGATACAAAACAGACTTCTCTGAGAGGGGGGAATTGAAAACAATGCTTACCATTGCTGCTCACACTTCTGAAAATATAGGATGACCTCTTCTCACTTTAGGTGGAATTGATTTGAATAATTCTAGAAGGTCTGCTCAATACAAAACAGACTTCTCCGAGAGGGGGGAATTGAAAACAATGCATACCAATGCTGCTCACACTTCTGAAAATATAGGATGACCTCTTCACACTTTAGGTGGAATTGATTTGAATAATTCTAGAAGGTAGGTCCTTGAATTAGTTGTTTGTCTCTGTTCAAATAGAATCTCATAATCTTGATAATATATTGACAATTTCGCTTTCATTGTGGTGGTTAGGGAGGATAAAAAAACTGCTGACTGTTTTGTTTCCTGATGGTCGTGATGGGCGAGCATTCACTCCGAAGGTGCTTCATTGACTATCTAGATATCAATCCTCCTTGAAGTGCAGAAAGCAATGTTCTATAGAACTCTTTGTTCTTAATTGTGATATCTTTGTATATTCTTATACCTTTTTTTTTTTAATGTTTTGACTTCGCAGGCAGAGTCCTCAGAAGATATCTATGAGTGGAAAACAGCCCTGGAGCATGCTTTGGCACAGGCGCCTAATGCTGCTCTTGTGGGAAACAATGGAATATTTCGGAATGACACGGCTGATGCTATTGATGGATCTTTTCAATGTTTGTTCTTTCTCTGGTGCTATAATAACACTTGTTGTTAAAGATCATTTTAGATTTTTTTGTGCTACTAAACATGTATTTTAAATATAATTAAGTAGCTTACTCTTCAAAAAGGCTAACTAGCTAACAATATAAGGTATGTTAGTATCCTTTTGGCTTTAACTAGATCGTGGTGGCATAATGGACACTTGTAATGTTTTGTAGGTGTCCTGAGAGCATTAGAGGGATTGAACCCACAGAGGAGAAAGATATTTGATCTTCTATGCAAGTAGTAAGTTAAAGTAGTAATAGGTCACAGTGACCTGATCGAAAATTTTCATCATTTTTTACGTATTGGTTGCATCAGAACCTGGTTTGTAATATGACATGGATAATATTTAAAATCAACCATTTATGCCTTCAAGCTGTTCAAGTGCCGAGACATAATGCCGAATGGACCAAAACGTGATCTCAATTATAATGTTCTCCATTGTTCCTAGTTGAAAGTATTATATATATTTTTAACTTTTTTGCTTTCTTTGTTGTGAATCAACAAACTTTACAGGATGAAATTAGGGTATGGGCACTGAAAAGCATCATCTATGGCGGATTTGTTAGCATTCCGTAAGGTTTATTCTTGCTCTTTATTTAATATCTTCATGGCTAGATACAAATAGTTAGCATAATTTCCAAAAGAGGTTATAATGTTTGCAAAATACACTAAATGGGAGTCATACAGGATTTTTTACCATAA
The DNA here is from genome assembly GCA_035235625.1 of Saururus chinensis. NCBI lineage: Eukaryota > Viridiplantae > Streptophyta > Magnoliopsida > Piperales > Saururaceae > Saururus > Saururus chinensis. The sequence goes on from CP141142.1 coordinate 38,070,199, forward strand.
TGCTCTTCTTACTCTTCAATAGAAATTCATACTTCTTTTCAACAAAAGGAAAAAATGGTAAACCACATTTTTGTTTGCAAACAGGTATTCGGGTCTTAATTTTAGACAAAAATAGTCAGTTTCTGTAAGGGAAAATATCTTTCCATTTATTTATTTGAAAGGGGCATGGGATTCATTGGAAAAAATAGGATAAGGGTTAAGACACAATTGCCCAAGGTTTGTGGTACCTAATATAAAGGATTACTGAATTGACAACCATATTGTCGTAATATGGTATTTGTTGTACCATTTAGTTTGCAAAATTCCTTACTTTTAGGATTTGTTCTGTCCTTAAAAACTTCTTTGATCCATTAATAGGATTTGTTTATACAGGTCAAGACAAGATTAGGAGGGCAGATCCGCCTAATAATTTCTGGAGGTGCTCCTTTAAGCATTGAGATAGAGGAGTTTTTCAGGGTTACGAGCTGCAGTTTTGTTGTTCAAGGCTATGGTTAAGTGGAACAAAATTGCTTGAAGTTTGATAATTGCAATGTTAATGAATATATATAGGAAATCATACTTTTTTTAGTAACCTATTTCATCTGATATTGCTTGAATAAACAGGGTTGACAGAGACTTGTGGATCGGTATCATGTTGTTATCCTGATGACATGGAATTGATTGGAATGATTGGTGCCCCTTTAGTGTTCACTGAGATTCGTCTTGAGGAGGTCCCAGAGCTTGGCTATGATCCACTGGCTATTCCATCTCGTGGTGAGATATGTATCAGGGGGAAAACTATCTTCTGTGGCTACCACAAAAACCCAGAATTGACCAAAGAAAGTGATGAAAGATGGATGGTTTTACACTTGCTATTCCGTCTCATGATGAGATATGTATCACAGTTGCAACACATTGAGGAACGTATTGATGTATACCTGCTTGAGAGGGGAGGCAGTGAAGATTTTGATATTGAGTTAAGATAGTTAATCTTTGAATATGTCATTAACAGGAAAGAACTTAAATTTTATTATAAGAAGAGATTTTAAATTGTAATCGAGATATGATTGTATTGATATAATCAGAAATTATAAATGTAATTTTTATTTCTATTTAGCGCATCATTTTTTTTTTAAAAAAAATCGTTCATTAGCGACGCTCGCAAAAGCGTCCCTAATGGTCTTATTAGCGACACTCTATTAGTGTCACAAATATTTATTTTTACCTTTATTAAACAGCGACACTTTGTAAGCATCTCTAATAATCATATTAGTGATGCTTACCAAACGTCACTAATAGTTGATCTTAAATAGTGATGCTTACAAAGTGTCGCTAATACGATTATTAGCGATGCTCGTGCAAAGCGTCACTAATATATATCTTTAATAAAAAAGTCACTAATACATTTATTATTAGCGATGATAACAAACATCGTCACTAATACTTATCATTTGTGATGGTCGAAAACCGTCACTAATACTATTTTTAGCGACGCAAATAAAACAGTCTCTAATTTTTATTATTAGCGACATAATTAAAACTGTCTCTAATACTTTAAATTATTAGCAACTATTTATTAGTGACAATTATAAACCGTCGCTAAAGGTACTATTAGCGACGCTTTAGTTTTTCTATCACAACTTACTATTAGCGACCCAATTATTTGCAACGCTCAATAAGCGTCGCAAATACCCTTTAGCGACGCTTTTGAGAGTATTAGCGATGTTTACGAGCGTCGCTAATACTCTTATTTATTGTAGTGCCTGGTCCTCAACGGTAAATTCCCTATCGTGGCCTACTTGGATCGAACTACTAGAAATGGGAGATAACAAATAACAATTTACACCTTCCCGATTCAAGACTCTCATACCAATGTCTTTAATTGTTGCATCCTCAGAGACTTCGACTACATTCCTTACACCATCCTTGGGGTCTACAGTTGTGCTCATTACAATCTCTTATGTGTCTTCCAATGTATTCTCTATGTTGTTATCCATGCATTCAAAAGTGTTCATAGGAATGTGCTTGCACCATGAATAGGGGTGCTCGTAGACAAAAATGTACATGGATAGACAGTTGTCTGTGTCCGTCCACCATTTGCATACCCCTTGTTTGCATGCTTCTATGTCCGCCCTTGTCCATATTATGCTTTGTCCAAGTTTATCCATTACAAATACAAATAGACATGAATGGACATGGACAAATACTTTAAAAGCTAATTTTATCTTAATTTAAATTGTCAAGTACCTATGTAACAAGTTAAGTTTATCCTATGTATCCATGTTTTCAAGCTATCCAGTACCTATGTAGTATGTTGGGACTGTCGTATCATACTACACAAATACTTGGTCTATATTTTTTAGCTATCAAGTACATATGTAACACGGTAGAACTGTCCTAACATGATACATAGGGATTCGATTTTATTTTTTTCATAGTAATTAGTAATACACTAATATTTAAGGAAGTGTTGGATAAGGGTGGCAGACAGTGGTCATCCGCATACACTGACAATGGTATGTTTGCGTCTATAACTCCCCATTAAAGTGGACAAAAAACTTGGTTTGCCTTCGTATCCATGTCAAGCCCAAACACAAAAAATTGTCCACTTTATATAAAAATGAACACAGACACAGATGGACATCCGAACTATGGACATCCATGAGCACCCCTAACCCTGAAGTTATGACTCCACTTTGGGTCCCTACAGAATTCATGTAATGGAACCCTACTACCAAATTCATAGTCACTACCGAGTAGGTGGATGACCATGCGTGTCTTATGTTCCTTTGTATGTCTTCCCAACTCCCTGCCTTTTGGCAGAACAAACAAGCATAATGCTTGCAACATGCTATCGCTTTGTGTTTAGGGAAACATGTACTTCCTTGTATCAGCTTTTCCATTAGCTTGATCAATGTCAATTGCCTATTAACCATCATCAACCTTGTCTTCTTGCCCTCATAGTTTTTCCCCTTAATTAGCACTCAATTAACCATCATATCATAATGTAATTGGCACTTTCTTATTCCCTACAACAAAACTATGTTTCGTCAATGTGGAAAAAAAATTAAAATAGTTTAAACTCCATCAAATCAAATTGATACATGTCCAATCGATTAGACATAGGGCTGCAGTAAAAACTAAACTTGACTTGATCCAAATGGAATTGACCCTAGTCGGATCGGGTCCTATCTCGGGTCAAGTCATGTCTAAGAAAAAAAATACCAAAGTAAATCTTGGGTCAAGACATATCAAGCATGTGACAAATTTAAGAACTGACCCGACCCAACCTGAGTTCATAATTAACTTACAAAACTATATTTAAACTGTGTCATATGATTTTTTTTATAATTTTATATAAATTGAACCAATCTGTTGGCTTGGTTTAAATTATTAGAACCGACGCGACTAAAGATAGAACCTCAATTCCTATTGGTTAGGTCCAAAAAATTTGGTTTTAGAGGAAGATTTACAAAGGTACATGTTTGCTACATTTAGGTCTATTTTGACCTTATAGTTAAAATGATTGTGCAATCATGTTTAAATGAATTTTAGGGCTCAGGTTTTAGATTCAATCGTTTGGATAATGTTTCTCTACTTTGGCGTCACACCCCCAATTTTCTAAAACACAATATTTTCATTTTATTAAATGTGCAATAGCATAAAATCATAAAGAAATAAAAGTTTTCAAAAGAGGTCATGAAATCACGACTAAGGAAAATCTTAGGAGCATGAATATCATTTGCACAAACTATTGTAAAGAGATATCATAATAAATATATCCCTAATTATTTAGAGCAAATAACAAAAAATATAGGATCTGAGAGTCGGGCACTTGTATGTCATTACATCAATCTAATAACAATTCAAAACAATTGACATTCTCGCAATTGCTTACATATATAATGCTAATCAAGATAAGAAAGAAAATCATAAAATTAGCTACTACACTTCTACGTCCTTCCCTACCCCCAGGTTGTAAATGTCTTCCACCTACACCACAATAATGCCGAGTATATCAAATATACTCAAGAGGATAGATCAATATATATATATATATATATATATATATATATATATATATATATATATATATATATATATATATATATATATATATATATCTGTGTGTGTGTGGTTATATATCAAAGAGATCCTTTGACTCCTCGAAGTATGTACTACACAAAGCAACTTCATACTCTTGTTGAAGACTATAGTCTGCTCCATTAAATCCGTGATACTAAGGACCTTAAGGGCTCATGGATCCGAGTGGTCGAGATTCTAAGTTTTTCATGATTACAAAGAACTTCTTTGTTGCATTGCATTAGAGTCATGCATTTTTTTTAAACTATAACTCATTTGATCCAATTCTCAAGCCTTGAGAAGAGGATCTAAATAACAAACTCCCAAGCATGAGAGCCAAAAACCTATGATCCTTTTCTATACTATGAATCTCCTCTACGTGGCTAAGAAGACCCACTTTTGGAGACCAAACTGATATTAGGTGCATATGTCCTTAAGTGTTATACACAAATAGTTGAGGTCTCTACCCTTTTTATATGGCCAAACTAGGTTTTTACTTACCCCTTAATCACATACATGTTTCTCTCATGTTTTTCTATATCCACTTATTCAAGTAAATTATACCAAAAGATATCACATGCCATTGACACATATAATGACATGTTGGTCCCAATCGACAGTAGGAAGGCTCATTCTAGCTTTAGTTACTAATGTGATCATTGACACGTCAACCCTCTACCAATGCCTATTGTTTGGTACAACGATGTGCCTACAGCACGTCAATGCAAGGATTGTTTGTCTTCATCAACCATCGACATGTAGGTGGTGGAGTTGTTGGTTTAAGAGAAGATCAAAATCAGTTTCTACAATGGACAAAACATTCCCAAATTGATTGAAAATAGTGTTTAATAGAATGCAGTAGAGTTATATCAGAAAAACCATAAAACTTCATAAATTTAACCTTCATGTAAATAACCAATTTAAATAATCATATTTTCACTCAAGGCATGCTTAACATACTCGAATTCAGTGATATATGCATCTAATTATCATAAGACATAAACATAGGGGTTGAAATTGTTTGATTAAACCTCTAAACTAGGGTTCGCCTATGAATTCCTCTTTGATCTTCCATGCTTTCCCTTCTCTAGCACATTGGTGTCCTATGGTGGCTAATTTCTAATCCCTTGGCTGAAGGCTCTTGACTCATTCTTGGACTCTCTTAATCCCTGTAGTATTCACAACTCCATGATCTCTGACCTTTTATAGGTAACCTCCTCTTTAGACTCATAACCGCATAAGTAACCATGTTCTTATTGCATCCATGAGCTACTAATGAAAATATTTAAAAATTTTGTTTTGAGAAAAATTTCAGGGTGTTACATTGACTCGTTCATTTATAGTTTTAACCGTACTATTAAAATATTTGTTCAATCTTTTTTAAATGATTTTATCAAAGTGCTAAAGCATACATTGTTACATTTAAACATTTGAAAAGTGTTCTATCTAGCTTAAACCATTTGTTTATGATTTTGACATTCTTGTTAAAATGTTTGTGTTGTATTGTCCAAATGATTTGATTGTATGACAATATTGATTGAACAAATTGTTTAAACATGTCCAGAATTGAAGAATGAGAGTTTGAATTTCCTATCATTGACACATATGACAACTTTGATTATTTTATAATCTTACAATGTTCATAGCTAGTAGCAACAATGTGATTAGACTAGGGCTTAGTTCTAAAACATGGTGCTATTGAGAGAAATTTTGACCAGTTGGACCATGATGAGGAACAAGCACATTAAACTTGTAGATGGTGATCAATACATGTACGCCTCCAAATGAGAGGACAAGAACAATGGGTAGAAGATATACTTCTACGTTTAGGAGTCCAGTCACCCTCACTAGACCATGAAATATTCATGAACTCGACCTCATGCATTTTTTAAAGTTATGCTCACCTCATCCACGCCATGAAGCTAAGGCTCGCAATGGCTCATTGACCCAAATAGTTGGGATCTCGATTTTCATGATCATCATAACCTTCTGTATTGCGTTGTGCCAGACCAATCATCTTTTTTTATTCTAGCCTATTCAAACATAACTCTCAGGCTAGGGGAGCGGATCTATATATAACTTCTATTTTCGGAGAGTCGGAAGACCATGATCCTTTTTTATACCATACCCTTCCATCTACGTGGGTAAGACGACTTGATTTTGAAGCCAGCCAAATAATAGGATCATTTGTCCTTGAGTTTCGAAATGCAATGGTGAGAGGTGACTATCAATTACAATGATTTACACATGCATTAGGGCTTAATTACCCTTACCTAATACATGCTTAACACCATCAAATCATGCATCCAAATTCAAGGAAATTCATGCTATTACCATACGTAGAATTAGCATAAACATTGAAATAAATCCTGCTTGAGATCCTCTGCATCGATGTATCATTGATAACGTCACTTTTGTGTCAGTCATGGCATCGATGACCATCAATATCCTATAGATGCATCAAACCTCACCGATGCCACACCAAAACATAAATCTCACTGTCAGTGACCAGTTTAACATCGACAAGGTTGTGTATCAATGCTAGTACTATTATCTTTCTCCTTGCACTGACGTTGTCATCGATGTGTCAATGGTTGTGCCAGTGATTGGGAAGAAAATAGAGAATGTTCTACTTTACCCAAGTCACTCAAAACATACAACATGGTTCAATCCTCACTTCATGCTACCATCCCATCATTAAGAATTACAATTTTACTATCATATAATCATCATGAATTGAAAAAAAAAACATGATCTCACATCATCATGGTATAAATCTCATAAATCAACTACAACATACTTTTATACTCATCACAAAATATACAAAATCTTCAAATAATCTATTTAAAGTCATTAAATGGTAACAAGGTTAATCGTCCGACTTTTCCTTCCACTATAATGCAAGGTCTCCAGAATCCCGCTTTTCCCCCTCTTCCTGCAACTTTCAAGTGCCCTAATCTCTCTTTTTTTATTCAAAGTTAGAAATCCAAAAAGATTTGGGTCAAGGGGAATCAAAGTTATTTATAGGGGAGAAAAAGCAACTGAATTTCGGTACATAAATGTATTTGAAGCTGCAAATAACCGAACCATATGGCAATTTTGCACTCGTTAAAAACTGAACCATTCTCACCGAAGAATTAATGATCTACCAATAGTAGACATTGCACTTTGTTGAAGCAAGAGCCGTTGTGTTGGTGCTTTTTGACAGTAGTCCAAAATTTCACCAATAACATGAGCACTGACACATCAATGCTTACTAAAAGTGACATATTGTTTAAAAAATTCAATACATTCTTAGAAACGAACTTCTCTTTTCGTGGTTTGAACTTATTACTACTGCTACTTTGTTGAGTTTAGTGCTCGGTAGCATTATCTTCATCAATGTGTTCACCAATTTGTTAGAGTCAATGTTGATGGAGTCAAAACAAAATGAGTAAACATGGGAAATTTATGATAATTAAACACACAAAATACTCCATGAAAACCCGGGTGTTACAGTGTCAATCTAGGTTCCAAAAGTGGGTTCTTTTAGCCACATAGAGAAGATTCATGGTATGAAAAGGGTCATTGGGTTCTTACTCTCCAAGGCTTCGGAGTTTATTATTTGTAAATCATCTCCTCGAGGCTTGAGAGTTGGTTCAAATGTGTTATAGTTTTAAAAGAAGCATAACTTTAGTGCAACACAACAAAAGAATTCTCAGTAATCATGGTAAGTCATGGATTTCAACCACACAGGTTCATTAGCCCTTATGGGCCTTAACTTTATGGCATGGAAGGAGCAGACTATAGTCTTCAGCAAAAGTCTAAAGTTGCTTCGTGGTGTGGTATACATTTCGAAGAGTCATGGAGTTCTTGTTGTTGCCTTGGTTTTAGTTACCTCATTATTTATTATAATTGGTATTATTATTAGTATTATTATTGTCCTTGTAGTTATTATTATTATTAAAGGTTGATCTTGAAGTGTAATTATTACTTGGGTTATTTTATATTATTTTATTGTGGGTCATGCTTAGTCATCCTACTAAGTATACTATATATTTAGCATCTTCTTGATGTAGGCACTCAAGATGAGTAAGCTTCTAGGAGGATTTGGTGTGTGTTGCAAGGTTGTCTTATTTAAGCCACATAATATGTAGGATTCCATTTATCTTTATGTGTACACTTAGACTCTTATGGATGATTGTAGACATGTGAGTGCCAAGTTATTTACATTTAAGTGTATGATAATTTCTAAACATGTACACAAGCATGACCTATTTCATTTAATGCTATGGTTTGATGACGATTAATATGTACTCTAAGTATATAATTATATGATCAAAAAGCAAGTGGCTCACACCCTAAGGGATCTTGATGAATGTTTTGGTTAACCAATGATAATATTGCTTCATTGTGCTATGTTTATTAAAAATGAATTTAAAAATCTTGAAGTGTGTCCAAAGTACATTTTAAGACAACAATGTGTTAAAATTGAGTCAAAATAGTCTAAATGATTGAACACAACTAAGTCTATTGTAGCATTTTGACAGAACAAACAATTTAACGGTAAGGTCAATATCATGAACTTTCATGTCAAATTTGTAATGGCCCTGATTTTTTAGCTATATTTGTTTGCTCATTTTTGGCAAGAAAATGTGATGCTTCACCATATTTGGCCTTAGTATTCCTACCCATAGAGTCAAGTGTGATATTTAGTTGTAGGCTGTAGGCCTCAATGTGCACTTTTGGTGTGAAAAAAGAAGAATATGAGAGAAAAGAAAGAAGAGAGAGAGTAAGAGAGAAAATGGGAAGAAAAAAAAGATTAAAACGTTGGGCTTGGGCGATGTCATTCCGGAATCGTTTAGAACCACCCACCATCTCCCTTCCTCTCTCATTCTGTACTCGGAGGCAATGCCACCAGCTGAACTCTGTCTAGTCAGCCAAGAACCAATGACGGCAGGGCCGGGGCCCCTAACAACTTTCGAGTTTCCCCTCCCCCTCCAGCTCCGCCCCCGGTTAGCCCCTCCCCCCTCTCTCTGTGTTGTGATTTTTGCCATCGTCGTAAGCTAGCAAGAGCCATCCGCCCGCCGACAGCTCTGCCTCGGCCTGGAAACTATGGGAGATCGTCCCTCCCATTCCCACTTGGCCTCCCCGCTGCCCCACTCCTCCCCTCCATTTTCCCCTACGCTCCCGTGTTTCCTCCCTTCAGTTGAGTCCACCGGCTGCTGTTGGACGGCCCAATTGGACTTAATCTGGCCCACCATGGCCTGGGGAAGATGAAGGTGGTCTCCATCACAGCCCATTCGGCCACTTCGGCCCTCTTCCTCTGTTTTTCATTTTTGGGTGCCGCCATGGCTGGACAAGGGCTGACCAGAGTTAGCATGGCTCTGCCTTGGACTGCTAATGATGGCAGGGCCACTCTGGCTTAGCCTCACTAGCCCCATCAGCCCCCTCCCCCCCAACCAGCTTGGTCTCCTCCACCCAGAATGGGTTGCTTTCCCCCTACCTGTTTCTCATTGTGTGTAGTGTGAACTGGTCGAAGGAGGACCTTTTTGCTGCGGCTATGAGCTATATTTGGCCGGCCTTGGTGTGGCAATAGCTCCACCAACCATTGGCCAGTCTTAGACCACCCCTATGTTCGTTATGTGGTTGGTCATGCTATATAGAGTGCCACTTTACCCTTTTACTGTCCTACTACCGCTAGAAGCCGATTGGCCTCTACTATGCCTACCTCAGCATGACAACAACAAAGGTGGTCTTTTGTCAGCCACCATCTTTGGTCATAGCTCTACTGCTATAACACCCTGGCCCGAGATCCGACCCAAGCTGAAGGTTTCAGGAACCCAATCTCCAGGTTCCAAAAAACTAAACAAGGAGCAGCGAAGTTTGTGTGCAAGAGTAATAACGTTCCTTTATACACTACGGAGTTGTAGCCCTCCATTGCCCATAGGCCAAAACAAACTTAATTTCATAACTAATTTGGATTTATGGTAATCTCATAAATCATTGGAGTTAAACATAAGCTAACAAATCAGCAGAATCTCACATCTCGCTCTATCACATAGTATAGCAGAACACAACAGAGCAAATTGAATCACATCAGATCATATCAAATTTCATTCGACCATATCAGATCAAATCAGATCGGAGCATATCATATCAAAACAAAGTATTTTAGAGCTTACTAGATTATATTAAATCAAAGCATATCAAAACACATTGGATCAGAGCATAGTAAATATCTTAAGTAGCACATGCATTCATATAATCATATATTGAATCAGAAGATCAAAAATGTTTACTCCCCTATAATTTTGGAAGTAGCGGCATTCGAAGTTGCTCCTTCCTTTAGGGAGCCTCCCCTTCAGATCCAGAGACGGTGGGCAAAGCCTCCTCTAGCTTTGGAACATTTCCCTCATTGCGCCTGAAGGTGACGGTCAAAACCACCTCTTTCTTAGAGACGCATCACTCTTTACACCCTTGAAGGCAGCAGACAAAACCTCCCCTTTATTCGAAGACACTTCACAATTCCCGTGCCCATAGGTGGCGATCACAACCTCCATTTTCCTGAAGACCCTTCACGCTTTCAATGCCCATAGGCGGCGGATAGAACCTCTCCTTACCCAGAGACACTTCACATTTTCTGTGCCCGTAGGCAGAAGACAGAACCTCCCCTTACCTGGAGAAGCTTCACAATTCTCATGCTCGTAGGTGGCCGATAGAACCTCCCCTTACCTGGAGACACTTCCCACTTCCTGTGTCCATAGGTGGCAGACAGAACCTCCCCTTACCCGGAGACACATCTTGTGCCCGTAGGTAGCGGACAAAACCTGCCCTTACCTAGAGACACTTCCCACGCCTGTAGGTAGCAGATAGAAACTTCCCTTACCCGGATTCATTTCTCACTTCCCGCACCCATAGGTGGTAGACCATACCTCCCCTTACTTGGAGGCACTTTTCTCTCCAAGCATCCGAAGGTGACAAACATAACTTCCCCTTAACACGAAAATATTTCTCTCACTCTAAACTGACAAAATTAAATTTAAAATAACTTGAAAATAGGATAAAACCCCCAAACCTTGACTTTCTTCGCATTAGAGCTCTCAAATCACGAACCAGTGTTGCCACGATATTTGGCATGTTCGATTCAGGTAAGAACGCCACTTGAACAACTTGAATCAAACTTAAGATGACCCAAGAACTCTCCAATCAAGAAATCAACCTCACCATGATGTCCAACATTTTTTATTTAGCTAAGAATGCTTCTCGAACGACTCAAATTAGACATAGAACTAGTGAGAAATAAGGAAAAAAGGTTTTTGAACGTATGAGAGTTTGAAGAACAGGAAAGTTGGACACTATTTATAGGGAAAATGGATTGACTTGAGGCTTACATGTGCTAGATAGGACTGACATGCATCAGTCATATCTAACACGTCACCAATTCTATCTGACACATCATCTTTTTATTTTTTTTATTTCTAAACTTCAAAATACAATCTCTCTCTATCCTGAGGTCAGAATCTCGTGTTCTTAGTATCGATGAGCTCTACGAAACTAGAAAACACATAGGTAGGTTATCACTTTTCAAGTAGGTCCTGCCATATGATATGCTTTCCTAGGTTAACTTATTCTCTCAACGTCCATTTCGCATATTCTTCATATCATTATGCTCGTTAATTTGAGCTCTACCCATATACAGAGATTTCATCTCATAAAACCCCCTAAATCCTATCCAAGATTCTATAATTACCCCAAACCTCTTGGGTTAGATGTAATCGAAAAATCGGTTTTTACAACTACCCTTTTGTGGGCCTTTGGTAGTCACCATCCACCCTCTCCCCCCTCCCGTTTGGCAAAGTGTACAAGTGGTCACATGTGCGATTTAGGGTTTAGGCACCACTTTTGTGCCGCCTGACCATCAGATGGCTCCGTCACCGATTGAGTTGACTATCATAGCCTCATCCACCTCTCCTCTGTCCTCGAGCGCATACCATGCCCTTCGCCCTTATGTGGGCCGTAGTTGAAGTGAAATCACTCCATTGGGTGTCATCCACATCTGATTTGGGTGTCTTGCGGCCAGTCGAGTGCCTTTTAGCCGCCTGCCAACATCCATTTAGTCCACCCTTGGCTTCCGGTCACACTTGCCACCCCTTATGGTACAACCATGTTCCCGGCTGCCTTTAGTGCGTCGTCATGGATTACATATTTTGCTGCATAAATGTCTATTACTCCCATCTTGTCGAGATTACTTTTGGTGCTTTCTAAACCTTAGGACAAAAACTCTCTCAACTAGGCAATGTTTTTGGCCGCCAACTCTGTCACTGATGTTGTTACCATCGTGTGCTTGCCATAAAACGTCATAGATTACAAGGTTGGGGATTTTGACCTTGTAATTCCATGGGATAATATAATTTGAATGTGTAGAAGCATGCTAGGAATATATGATTCAATGTTTTGGATGTTTGATGATGATTCAATTGCATGTTGTAAGAAGGAAATTTAATGAAATAAGCTATGTTTAATCATGCACATGATGTGCATGTAAGCCCTGCGTATATGTTATGTATGTGGAATGTGTATGCTAGTGATGGCTAGCGAGTATGTTGGTAAGCTATGTATGGAATTATGAGTATATTATATGTATGTGTGATGAACATATGTATGTATGATGACTATATGCAATGGATATGTGTATGTGAATCGGGCAGATGGATGGGCAATGGACAGTAAGAGGTGACAAAGGGTGTAGTGGGTTTGTAACAATATGACAAATGGTGGGGGATGTAAGTTTGGCAGGTGAGGTTTGGATTGGATTCAGTTAGCGAACTTTGGTTTGGAGCCTTATGGGTGATTATTAGCTAGTAAGAGTGCCAACATAATTATACAAGCACAACGTTCATATTATGAAATGAAAACTAAGAACAATACATAAGGTATTAGTAAGAGGTTAATAACTGGAGTTAGCTTCGAGGGGCTTAGTTTCATGACTTTTGAGTAAGGTGTTTTGGCCAATAGCGAAGTATGTAAGAATATGTAAGAATTTGGTGTATGGTGAGTTATGATTATGAGATAGATGGGTTAAGTGAAGTATATTGCCCTAACGAACTAAGGTCTCGAAATGGGCTAAGCTTTGGACTGTAAGATTGAAAGTTTTGAAGGCATAATTATAACAACATAAATTACTTAATTCAAACTTAAATTATAAGCAAAACTAACATGATATTATTGTGAATTTGAGACTTGAGGGTTTTGACAGATTAAGTTTCATGTTTGAGCTACCCGATAATGAGTCAGCTGAGCATTTCGCATATCTTTTCATGGTTTTTATCCTGTGAGATGTTATCTGTGTACTATATTTAAGCTCAGACATCTGATGTTATGTTGAGAGCAATGTATATTTTTTATTTTGTTTGTGTGCTATATTAACCTAAACATTTGATGCTCTATTGAGAATGTTATATGTTTCTGCCCTTAGTCGGCATTGTATGATTCTGCTCAAGAGTGGCACTGTAAGATTCTGGCCCAAGAGTAGCACTATATAATTCTGCCCTTAGTTAGCACTATATGGCCCCTAAAGTGTAGGAGTTTGGTTTCTCAGATAAGTAGTAACATAGAACTGCTCTTACCTGTTTGAACTTGTGCCCGATGAACATAGATGTGTCTTACCTTTGGAAAAGTTCATGGCATCTAATCACTCCTTGGAGGTTAAGGTGATGCCCCAGTAGCATTCTTTTTCATTTCAACGTTAGAGTTTATTAATTATAATAAGCTTCAATGGTCAATAGTATGTGTACGACTATATGAGAAAATAAGTAAGTTTTTATGTAAATTTGTAATATTATGAGCAAGACTGTAAGTATACAATTCCGAGTAAGACTATAAGAGTAAGTTTCTGAGTAAGAATGTAAGCATATATTTCTGAACAAGAATCTAAGCGTATGTTTCTGAGCAAGACTGTAAGATAATGTTATAAGAAAGACTATAAGTGTAAGTATGGTATGAGTATGGTTGTAAATGTAATAGTATGTGTAAAAATGGTAAGATGGTATATGTTTGTGCATGATTATTATTTTATGCAACTCTGGTTTGTTTTTATATTTTTATGCTTCATGTTTGAGTTGTATAAACTTATCTATGTGTGGACTTTCAAAGTTTACTATTTAGAACTCCCCCAATGAGAGTGAAAATAGTCATTTTTTATATTTTTTATCCCTGATATTTGGGAGGCTTTTGCAAGTTTGTGATGGACAGCTCTTAGATATTGACGCTTGTTTTTGTAGATGAATCGATTTTCATTGGCTCAAGTTTACCCTTAACTAACTATGAGTCTTTATTATTTGTATTACGATATGATATATTGAGTGAGATAAAAATTAATATGATTATACTTTTTGGACTTATAACTTAGATTAAACTATAAAATATTTATGTGACATGTACTTAGGGATGCATAAGAGAGATTTATCTTTAAAGTCTATAATCATAGTAATTTATTTTATGCGTTTATTTTTAAGTAGCACTTGAAAATATTTAATTTGGTTGTATAATATTTAATTAAAAAAAACTTATATAAAAAAAATTAAAAAGCACCATCTGACTTTGCACCACATTTTTCATATACTCTAACGTAAGAGTAGAATAAAAGCTGGAAAGCCGTATTTCGCAATTATTGGTCTTCATATACCAAATTGGGCACAGAATTTAACAAAGACATGACACCACGTTTGGCTGCCAACCCCCATTTAATTTATTCCCATCTCCAGCTCATATCATAGTTCCAAACACTTTAAAACACAGATTCGATGCTTATGTATTTGCATCCAATATCCAAATAAACGCATGGAGGTAATGTCCTCAACAAGGAAATTCAGGGGCCCAGCTTAATAAGGAAGCTGATCAAAGAAATATCCAAACTGGGTTCAGAAAAAGGGTAACATCTACCACTTAAAGGATATCCATTAGGAGTTTTCCACTTAAGAATATCCATTCCTGAAGCTTACAAGACAACCAACAAAATTTTATTAATTGCGTGGATGTCTAGATGAAAGTCTCAGAGCGTGATAGTTATTTCTGAACAAACTAACGTCCAAAAAAATTTCCAAGTCAAGAAAACCATTTCCGTCTACTGTTGAAACTTCTTCTCTCCTATTCTACACGTTCCTTATCCCTAATCCTAGCATCTCATTTCCGAAATAAACCAGCATTTCTTCATTGGGATGTCATAGATTGTTTATGTTGCACTTGAAAGTTATTAAGGAAGCAGAAGTTATCAGTCAGAATCATATTCGTTTTTAATATCATTAGGACATATTGATCACGTTTACCAGTCTCCACTGGGCTTATTTGTTGATGTCGATGCATCTGTCAATATTATCACAACTATCTAGGTATTTTGTGCCTCACAAGTCTTCCCCTTGAGCATCTTTTTCCTTTATGGCAGGAACATTTTTATTGACAAAGATATAGTGCTTAGAGGAAGATTAGAAGCTTCTTACCTTACACATGTTGGAAAGTAAAGGAGCCATAGGGTACACACGTTGGAAAGTGAAGGAGCCATAGGGTTCAGGACATAAAAAATCTTATGGAAGCCAAAATACAAGACAAAAATAAATTTTAAAAATTTAACATCAAGATTTAAATGCTTTAATTATTTGGATAAGTAACCTGAAACTATCTTAAAAAGTGTAACCTTTCTAAAAATAAACTACACCACCTGTACCACATTACATGCCATCACAATACAATTATACATATTTTTTATATTCCTAACTTCATGATTTTATTGTTTATTTGGTAATTATTGGTGTTCTTTCAAGTTTATGATTACTTGGCTACTTAATGATTATATGACTTTGTAGGCTTCCTCATAAAAACTCCCTCTGTCAAATGCATGTCCATTCTCATAATTTTAGTTATTTTGAAATACTAAATAGGACAATCATCTTGGGAAACTTGGCGTATAGAGAAGGAAGCTTAAAAGGTGTGTCTGACTTGACAATAGGGAGAGCTGTTTTTCATAGTCCAATAAAAACTAGAATAGGATTTGGGTGTAAAAAAATGGATAAGAATATCATTTTCCTTTTGAATTTTTTTTTAAAAAAAGCCTTGGGCAACCAGTGAAGTCAATTTTAGTGGCCTGGGAGGGGGACCATGCTACATGCTGAGCCAAACCTAGTCAATTAAATTACGAATGTTCTTAATAGTTACTGCAACAACAAGGGACACCAACCCCACAATTGCTCACAATGTCAAATAATGTTGGCCTTGCAATTTAATATCTAATGTCCCAAAGACTGGACTGAACTCATCAGGTTCCAATATGGATTGAAAAGTTGAGATGAAACCCCATTTGGCCTTCTTTTTTGACAACGACTAATAATATGGCAACATGGTGGTCCCTTCATTAGGAGATGGAATCTTCTGGTGAGCTTTACCAGTGGAGCCGCCGGTGAATTTTCTCACCGGCCATCAATCAACAAAGATCAATGGCCCGCCCGTTAGTGCACAGTCCGTACATCGGTACATGTAGATTGTGTTCTTATGGCAGACATGTGCTAGCAGGTATGTCATCAACGAAGATGATCGACGGCCGGCTCAGGCAACCATAACAAAGAAAAAGTCCTCACCTTACCCCAAAAATGAAATTTATACCTACAGTATGGTGATGAACCTAAAATTTCTCTAATTTCTATGTTTTAGGGCATTAGCCATTTATGTCTTTTTGTCCAACAAATGATTCCTCATTTTTCTTCTCCTTTTTATTTTATTAGTGAAACTTGAACAAGTAATTATACATCTAAAAACAAGAACAAATTTATTTTAAATAAAATTATTAGCTTTATATTAACTAATAATAAATTATATAAGTATTTTTACATAAAAATTTTAAAATACTTTATTTAAACTTTTCACTTTAGGCAATGTCCTACTCATACACATGCACTAACGGTCATACCATTGATCATGGCGATATATCTACGACTAGCTAGTGAAACTAACTTTTCCGCTCATGAAGTATCACTAGCATGTTATATTTCTTTCATTCCTCCTTTATAAATTTTCCTCCCGTGTCCATCCCACTTTTTCATGTGACACATGCCTCCAATCTCTATAGAAAAATATCTTTCAGATTGAATAACAAAAAACATGTGAAGGGGGAATATAGGAACTCTTTTGATCTAGTTTTTCAATTTTTCTCTCACCATATATGGTTGATGTTACCTCTAACTTGTCAGATGGAAAAGGGGGCGGCTACCCCCTTACCTGGCAATGAACAACCAAGTTTGTTTGGATAACAGACAGCCTATGTAGCCCCTTGGGCACAGAAGGATGCTGGAGCAACACGGGAGGTATTTTGGACGAACTACTCGTCTTGCGGAGCAGGCTGAGGAAAAGTCCTTCCGTGAACGGGACTCTAGCAGCGAAGTTGAGTGCTACTTGGATATAGGGACGAACTCTTAAGGCAGACAAGATTCATGTATGCAGGATTACTACACTCCTAGATTGAGTAGGAGTCGAGGTAGTAAGTTCCCAGGACAGATAGGACTCTTGGAGGCAACATGGCGCTAAACTTCTAGCTGAAGACGAACTCCATTGTAAATTTCTTGATTTAGGATAGAGGCGGACTGCTTATTAGGCTGAGAGTTGGTCAGAGTGAGAACTCTTGTATGAGTGGGTTTTGTACTCTTAATAGCATAAGAACGGTCAGTTTCATGCTAAATCTATAAAAAGGGGGAGAGTAGGGCGGCCATGGCTAATAGGAGACCAATTTATTCATGCATAGCAAGCCAGGGAGCTGATAGGGAGCTTTCAACCTAGTGGATCAGCCTTTGCCCTCTCCCTTCTATTATATTTTGACAAACAAAAATATAACTTGGGTAGAGACCCTTTCTCCAATACGGACTTGTGTTATGTTTGTACTATTTGTTTATGTTTCTCTTGTGCATACAAGTGAGAAAGAAAAAGAGTGGCTGCTTATTACATGGTGTAGTCAGGCCATCACGTATATGAACATTAGGTAAAACTTTGCACCCGTGATAGTTGACATAATAACTTCTCATTATTAGTCGCTTAGGTCATCAAGATTGATTAGGGTAAACAGGCCCATCCTTATATAAGGATACAATTCTAGTCCCATCTCATCCATATCATATCTATGTCATCCTTTATTATTTCAAGGGTCCTCCAAACCAATTTTGAATACTCTTAGACTACCTGGGCTAATGTAAGTGTGTGCGCTGTTGATACTTAGGAGAATAACTCCTACATGTAAAGTAAATAATATCTCCCTTTATACGGCCTGGTTTTGAACATGTCTTCTCCCCTATTTCCTTCACATGTCCAAGAATCTAGCATCACATTTGTTTTTACATATGGTCGCTTTTACACTCAATTGTTCCCACTAAGTTTCCCCCACTACATGTCGGCCAAACTACACGGGCATATATGCGTCTCATATATCATATCTGTTGATCTTTGTAACTTCTATGCCGTGGAACACCTTACTACTTAGACACATCTGGAAGGCCTACTTTGTCATTCACACCAACAAATCACCCAAACAGCCTTAGAAAAGAACATATATGCATGCACAACACGTTCTCCTTACGTCCCCTTCACAGCAGTAATGACCAAAGAGAGTAGATGGAATCCAACGCATATCAGGCTCGAATCGTCTTTTGCATGCGTCTTCATTTTCTTCATACCAATCCCTTGTCACACTATATAAGACAATTAAGTTGGAAAGATGGATCATATAGTTGGAAGTGCAACTTAATCGGTTCTGAGGTTTCCCACCTTCCAAGATGCCAACCGCAGTCATTGACAGCCTCAACAACTGGCCGGAGCCGGTCGTCCGGGTTCAGTCATTGGCTGAGAGTGGTGTGAGTTCCATCCCTGAGCAGTACGTCAAGCCTGCATGGGAGAGGCCAAACTTGAACTCATGCAAGGAGATGAAGCATGTCAACATACCGATAATCGACATGGCCGGCCTAGTCGGGCCGGAGAGGGCACAGACAATGCAGCGGATGTCGGACGCCTGCCGTGAGTGGGGCTTCTTCCAGGTGGTGAACCATGGGGTGGCGCCCCAGCTGCTGAGGAAGACGAGGGAGGTGTGGCGCGAGTTCTTCCACCTGCCCCTTGAGCTCAAGCAAGCGTATGCTAACTCTCCGGGGACGTACGAAGGCTACGGCAGCCGCCTCGGCGTCCAGAAGGGCGCCATACTCGACTGGGGTGACTACTTCTTCCTCCACTTGCTGCCAAAATCCGTTAAGGATGTTAACAAGTGGCCAGCCATGCCTCTTTCTTGCAGGTAAAGTAGTCAACCTAAATGAACATCCTTTGTTATGCCAAATGTTATTTCACGCAGTGCATGATAATAATATCAAGAAAAATAATTTTTTTACTACTTACCATAATCAGATTATGGTTTGAAAAATTATCCGGTCAACCGTTCACTGAGTACATCTATTTAATTAATATTTAACATGTTTAACCTGAGAATAATATGGGGTGATGTGACAGCGACTGATTGTTAGTCACCAAGTCTCAAAAATTGGCTAAATTAAATAAATCCTACCTTGAAGGAAAAAGCTTATATTAACCTAGGCCATATATGCCTACATGAGCTCGGGTTTTATAGGCCGTCTAATTTATATCTGGCAGCCCATAATACTTATTAGTATTTAAATTCATGAGTATTATACGCCGCCAAATATAAATCTAACAACCCATAGAGCCCAGGCTCATGTAAACTTAGATTATATTTTATTTTTGAATGATTCAACCCCACCCCCCTCAATAAAAACTCACTACCCCAAAAATTGCTAAATAAATGTTAACTAGAAAGTGAGTAATAGAATGATTTTTTATTTTTATTTTTGTCAATCGAGAGGTGTTCAATAACATATTTGAAGGTACAAGGCAATCGGCTTCCTAGAACATAGTATCCCGCTGCCAATCGTCAATCAAATAAGTTGGGATACAATAACGAAGTGATGGTTTGAAGTCAGATCTACCACATCCCACCAATACAGCAGTTACTGATTGATTCATATGTAAATATATTGGTCTATTTTATTTATTTCTAGGACTAGATTTAAATTTCTTGGTGATTAACCCATATTGTTTTTTTTTAAGACATTTGTTTGCCTATTGTATTTTCTCTATACTCACTTATTAGATCGTTTTTTACTCTCTTATGGTATAGAACATAATTTAATTAGCTACCATTAACTCAAAGAACTAGTGTGGTGGTGCAGGAAGATAGTGGAAGAGTATGGAAAGGAGTCAGTGAAACTGTGTGGAACCATAGTGAAGATGTTGTCAGTGAGTCTAGGGTTGGAGGAGGGGCACTTCGAGGGGGCATTTGGTGGGGAGGAGGTAGGGGCATGCCTGAGGGTCAACTACTACCCGAAGTGTCCACAGCCAGACCTCACATTGGGCATCTCGCCACATTCAGACCCCGGGGGTCTCACCCTCCTGTTGCCGGACGACCAGGTCACCGGCCTCCAAGTACGCCATGGCAACTCCTGGGTCACAGTGCAACCAGCCACTGATTCCTTCATCGTCAACATGGGGGATCAAATTCAGGTATGTACAGTCATGTAACTTTATTCTCTTTTATATATATATATATATATATATATATATATATATATATTGAGTATTATATCAATGAACCAGGTGAACCATACGATTTCCATATGAGGGTAAAAAATATAGCATTAGCGTGTTTAAATCAACCATTAGATGGGATTCGCGAGGCTCACTTAGCTCGTGTATATAATGGCTAATTGTATCGTGTGTGTCCTATGTTGCCTCTTCTTCCACATATTACACAGTTAAAATATAATCCTCATAGGTAACCAACCGTGTTAGAATATAATCCTTATAGGTGACCAACAGAATGGAGGTAATTCTTACTCAAGATATCTACTTCCAACATACTTAAGCATATCCGCTTCTTGGAAGTGTCTCCATATCTTTAATTGGATAAATTCATATTATATATTATTTAAATACACTTAACTCCGTGACTTACAAAAAATGAAAAAAGAGACAGACGGTAAGAGGGATTACTCAATTAGCCACATGCCCAGATTGGCAATAACCAAATTGACAATGAATGGAAAGATGGGATAAGATGAATATTGAAAGGCCAATAGAGCTGCAGGTCAGAGTTAGTTGACAATAATTTATAAGACCTGGAGTTAAGTGACACTTGAAATATGACATCAAGGTTATCATTTGAGGAGCATAAGAATGGGGTTTGCCTATATTTTATTAGTAATAGTCGTTAAATCTAGTTACGTGAAATTCATGGAGGCTATGTGTGATTTACCCTTTTTATTTCTATGATCCTTTAATGAATTCTAATTAATGGCATCCCCTTGGACGATACTAAAATAAAAAATCAGCCAGCATGGAATTAATTAGTGTGTACACTATATATAGACTTATAAAGTCAAGATGTGTGACGGTACGTAGCACTTTCTGCGCTTTGAAGCTTTGTTTCACAAGCACATGTTTCTCGGCTACCTGTTTTTGGAACACTCTGCACGTGTTTGAAAACGACCTATGCTTTACCAAAAAATCATATAAACAAAATGGCTATGTAATGTCTTTTTTCTTTTTCGATGATATTTTATCGGCTCTTTGACCATGTGATTGTGAAACAGGGCCTTTAACATAATATATATAAGGGCTAACATAGACTCTATGTACTATGTTAAATTTAACATATTTAGCATAATACATAGAGACCGTGTTGACCTCTATGAATTATATTAAAAGTATGGAAGGTTGTATCGATATGCATAAGAGTATCGATAATTATAGATATGGGTACGCGTCGATGATATGTTTGGTACGCGCCGAAAATAGTATAAACCCTTTTATAAATATAAAAAAAATTATAACTAATAATATATCATTATAATACTTCTTTTAGAGCATAATAAAATTATATAATGCCGTATCAACCGATACGGGTATTCTAAAATTAGTTTATTCATAACTATATATTATTGTGCTCTCCATCCCATATAAATTATTGGTCATTCTTTTCAATATTAAGTGCTTTAAAATTAATTAATTTTAAAAATAAATAATATACTTAATATGAGTTTAAGTTATATGTTTAAATAAATGTATATTTGTGGAGCACTATATGTAAAACAAAAAATTATGTGAATTGTATAGACCTACCCGTATTGATCTCATATAACTTTAAAAATAAATTTTTTAATATAACTAAAACTTAAATTTTTAAAGAAGTTGGGTTTAAATTGTGTATTTATTTTTAAGAAAAAAATTTGAAAAAATTTTTTTTTTCAAAAAAAATTAATTTTTTTAATTAAAAAATAATTTTTTAAATAAAAAAATATTTTTAAAAATATTGTATCGATATGTATCGGCCGTATCGATATGGTACAACCGATACAACCAATACGTATCGATATTGTTTGTGAAGGGTATATCACCCTCTATACTGTATCAGTATCGACCGATACGAATATGTATCCTTCCATGGTTAGAAGCCCCATGTAACATAGACATAAACTAGCTATGGAGTTCAGTCAGGAGATTTTTTTCTCCCACTTTTCTGTCGAGGAGCTATAACACAAGATCAAGAAAACAATTGCAACAATCTCCAAGTCCTCGACCATTTTTTAAATAAGCTCTTGTAGTCCACCTGTAAAATGGCCTATGTGTCGCCATTAAAGGTGGGTCAGGTGGACGGGTAAATAGGTACTCATTGACAACTCTAAATGTGGTTGGAGAAGCCATTCATCATGTGCTCCAAATGTCTATTTCAAGAAATTGATAGAAAATTCACGGCATGCAGTTGCCTCCTTACATGTGAATACTAGCTTGGAGGGACATTTAATATGTAAATAGAACAGGTTTGATACTCTTTTGTTTATGAGATTATTTCAAGAAGAGTTCCACCAAACGCACCTTTTAGAACAATACAGGTGGGCAGCCTTGTGACCCATAGTGTAATATGGGTACCAGATTCCAGACTGATGATAATGTTTAAACGTGTGGTTTTCTCTCAAGGTGCTGAGCAACGCCAACTACAAGAGTGTGGAGCACAGGGTGGTGGTGAACTCGGAGGCTGATAGGCTCTCCCTGGCCTTGTTCTACAACCCCAAAAGTGACTTGCCGGTGGGGCCGATACCGGAGCTCATCGGCCCCGGCCAGCTGCCGCTGTACCAGCCAATGACCTTCGACCAGTACCGGATTAACATTCGGAAGATTGGCCCATGTGGCAAGTCTCAGGTGGAAGCCCTCAAGGCCAGTAATGGGGCATGAAAAAGCCTGGTTCCAGTTTGTGCCAATCAAATATCTATGTGCATGTAGAAATTGGGTCTGTATTTTAGATCAATAAAACCAACCAAAATCATTTTGTAACTTCTACATTATGTTTGATTATATATGATTGGCATTTGTGATTAGCTCCAATATCTTTAAGTATGACTATGTACTCATTTAATTGGAATTTTCAATTGTCATTCTCTTCTAACATTTCCGATCTTTTTTCTACAATTAGACATGCATATGTAATACTCCCGTCGCCCTACATTAAATGTTATTATTTTTTTAAATAAACTTAAATTAATTTATTTTTAAAACCCACTTAATAATTTATTTTAGAAAAAAATAAAATACTTAACATAGAACAGAGGGAGACATAGAATTATAATACAACAGTAGTCAAATACTATGTTAACATCTTCCTTGCACTGCTTAAACTGTTTTCTAATCTTGCCAAAAGCACACAGGGTGAACACAATACCATTCATTAAATAAAGTAAACAGTTATCTAGAGGAAAAAAAATATCGTCTTCAGCATTAGATTTTTACATTTTTCTCGGAGAACAGATAAGAAATCTCAGTTCCATCTTCAAACCCCCGGCACTGCCGCGCTTACTTGGTTTTGTGGAAAAACACCACCCATGAAGCGTATGCCTTCACCCACACGCAAGTGAAGTTTAAGCCCTGATGCGTACTGTTTATATTTAATATTTTTTTGTATATTTTTTCATCTTGATGCACCCTCTATTACATGGTAATAGTTCTATTTAATTTTTTAAAATAAATTATTAATTTAAGATAAAAGGAGTATTATAATATTTTAGTTACTTTATATTATATTATATTTACTAGATAATCATTATTCGAAAAAGCCCAAGTTATAAAGAAAGGAAGATGATAATACCACACCTGAGATAGTGGGTTTCTATTCGACAATAAAAAAATGAGCTGTGTGAGACACACTTTCACTCTAACAAAAATATGCTACCTCGTGAGTGTATGAACTTGGTGTACAAATTTAGTGCATATTTAAGAGCTTCTATTAAGAAATAAATTATTAATATACTAGTAAGAATGCAAATGCATTTATGCATGTAAATATATTAGATAAATAAAATAAATGATATAAAGTGTATATCAAACAAAGGTCTCTCTTGTAAGCATAGTTACAATAGTTTTTTCCATATGGCCTGGCCAAAGAACTTAATATTCCATATTCTAAATAAAGTCCTTGTCACACCCATCTTTGGCAATATTATTAATCTGGTTACACGCTTACAATTCATATCGTGTTAGTGATAATATGTTAGGAATACATGTCGTGTAATTACATCTACGCTGAAAATCAATATTGGTATACTGCATATGTATGTCGCATCATTACTTATGCGCTAGATTAAAAATCGTATTCTTTCTTCACATGATATGTTTTCAACTTAACACAGTATATTCAATATCGTGTGCTCAAGTATACAATAAAAAAGGATCTTGTGTAATCTAAATATTCATTGTTATTTAACAGTTTCAAAAGTGAACTATGTATCATTGACTCTCGTCTGTAATCCAAAATTAGAGCTAGGTTGAGCCATTATGACCGGTGATTTAGCTCTATTGGATGTCTAGTTCCTTTCTATTGATGGTGATTTGTCACCGTTATTGAACTCTTTCATCTCGGCATACAATAATAATACCTCCTTATTTGTCTTCTTATTAATGGAGAACACTTATTGCAGGTCCTCATCATCTTATAATTCATATATCATGGATGATTGAGAAGATAAAATTAAATAATTCAAAGCCACAATACCATTGACGGAAATTCGTGCTTTGACTTAAAGCAGTAGATTGTCGAACCTTACAAATGGATCAATGTTCATCAATTATGCCTTTCTACCTATATACATGCGATCATTGCCTGCCCCTCTGTTGTTATGTATGTAAATATCACTCTTATCTATAATGGGTGTCAAAAGGTGATCGAATCCGCGAAATAAAGCCTTTGGAGTCCTCAATAGCTTCTGGGGTGTAAAAAAATTATTTTTTAATAAACAACGAATCTCGCTAGTGAGTTATTGTCGGTCACCTCCCGCCAACGACTTTTGTTGACCACCGATGAATCCTAGCACACCGGAACAGTGTCGTACTATTTCGGTGTTTATTTATTATTATATGTTGGGTAATTAGTTTATTTAAATCAATTTCGGTGTTCATTTATTATAATATGTTGGGTAATTAGTTTATTTAAAACCTAAGGGCAATTTCATCTATAAGCAGATAATATGATATTTGTATTTAAAATCCAAATAATATGAAATATTATGTTCTTCGGCCAGGCCATATAGAAAAAACTCTAGTTAACATGAACATATACAATTTATTAAAGTTAAGCTTAATGAGAGAGAGAAAAATTCTTTTAGTCATTAAATTCCACTTCAATGTATTTGTTTAATAGTAATATTAAAATACGTATTTATCAGGGTCAACAATCATATTAATTCTAGAGTGTGACAAGTAACACCGTTACAGCCTCACGTGAAGACGGGGAGGAGTTCCCATTAAAGTAGGAAATATTCGTAGTGTTGATGTGAACTGGCCTATTTGGCCACCACTTTGAATGTGCCTGTTTTTCAAAGTGCTTTTTTATGATGTGATATTTAATTGTAGTTTGATTTCACTTACGAAGAAAGTCACTTAGTGGGTTACGAGGCCTATTGTATTTTGTCACTTAGTGAAAAATCTATCACCTATTAAAGCAACCTAATCAAACGAGTTTTTTTTTCTTTGTTAAAATTCAAGTATTCATCAATGACCATAAATAAAAAAAAATGACTAGGACAGTAAGCATTGTGCCTTATCGATCACATGTTAAACTATGTACTAGGCAACCTTTGTTGAATATTCAATGTTAACAATATTTTTATTATCGTGCTATATACATGAAACCCAAAAGATTAAAAGAAACATACTCATTTTACATCTCATTTGATAAAGATTGTCGAAAGCTTTTCAACTATACCAAAAAGTGTGAATATGAGTTCTAGAGTGCAAGACATCTCCTTGTAAAGCTTTGTACCTTATCAGTCACATGTTAAACTATGTATTTGCATAGGTAACCTTTGTTGAATATTCAATGTTAACAATATTTTTATTATACATGAGACCAAAAAAAATTATAAGAAACACACTCATTTTGCATCTCATTTGATAGAGATTGTCAAAAGCGAGATTGTTATAAGCTTTTCAAGTGTACCCAAAAAGTGCGAATATGAGTTTGGGAGTGCAAGACATCTCCTTGTAAAGCTAAAATCAATATAACACAAAGAATATAAACCATGTTGTGTAGACAATATTAGTTTGACATGTAGAAGTCATCTAAAATAATATGAGGGATTTTACTAAAATAGACTTAACCACATATCAATGTAAACTTATATTAAAAAAATTTGAGTGCATATGCGCTCAATGCCCATGCACTGTTAGATGGCCATTCGACAATATGTGTGTAAGAGCTGTTGTAAGATCAAAATTTGCCATGGTAATGCGTTTGGAGCATGTGCCCCTCTGTGTACCCATTGCATACTAAAGTGACTCTTATAAAAAATATGAGAATAATGTAAAAAAAAAAAGCAAAAATCTTTGAGGCTTTATTTAGTAGTATATGTTTTACTTTATATTCTAATAATATTAATATTTTTACTTATTTTATTTGGCTTATAACCTTAGGATTCACACTGTCTCACTTTTGACCGGTGGAAAGCCCCAAAGCCAGCATTGTGCCTAGGGGTGTTAACGAGCCGAGCTGAGCCTAGTATTAGGCTGTTTCGGCTCGAGCTCGAATTGCTGAAGCTCGGCTCAAAGCTCGAATAAACTCAAACTTTTTAGCTCGAGCTTGGCTCGAATCTAAATTAACTTGAGAGTTGCAAAAATATTTTATACAAAGTGTCTATGCAGCTATTAATATTTTAGCATATATGATTAAAGATGAACTATGACCTAATGAGACTAGAAAAATTAAACAAAGCAACCAAAATAGAAGCATCAAAGTGAAGTGAGTTTAAGAAAATATAAATTGTAAATAGATATTTTTTTATAAAAAACTGTAGTTAGCTAAGAAATTCTATAAAGAGCAAATCATCTTTCAAGTAGTAGCTTGTAACAACTACAATAAATAATTATAAGTAGTTAAATTAATTCAATAAATATTTAGGATTTGAATGATATCTTTCGTTAAGTAGATCACTGTGGTGAATCATGACATGAAAATTATTGTAAAAGATCATAAGCCAATCTCTTTTAAAATTAAACCACTTCAAATTAATTAGTATATATATATATGTATAATTTTTAAATATGATAAATAGGTAACAGATAAACGGGTATGAGATGACTTTTTCATTACCTTTTATTTAGATAACGGTCGGATAAAATTACCCTTTTATTTATCAATTGAATAAATTTAACTATACAATTTAACTTCTTAATGGTATAATACAGACAATAGAATAGTAGAACGTGTATCATTGATAGTCCTACCGGTGACTGATGTAGATTCAATAAAACATCTGAGTGTACAAACTATATGCATTATTAGACTTGATAATGTTAATATTTAAAAGATAGAAAAAGTTAACATGAGTGTTGGCTAATGTACATGAACCTTTGTATTACAAGCCATTGGATCAAGATCCTATAATGTGTATTAATAACAGGGCACTGGCTATGAGTAATGTGCACCATCAAATGCCATTCTAGCTAACAGCTTGTGATGCTGGGCTCATGACTGGTCTCTTAAAATAGTCACAATTCCACTTAAAAAACAAACCTGAAAGAACTAGCTAGGACTTCATGCAATTCAAGTAGGGAATTTAATATGGCCAATTAAATTTAAGATCCAGGACATAACTATTTACTTATACCTTCATATTTGGAATATAAAACATGCTTTGATAGATTTTCATAGCTATAAGTAAAGATGCAAATTACCATGGAAAAAAGTAAGGATGTAAACAAATTGTTGTATGATAGGGGAAAAGTTATTACCATGAGTCTAACAAAAAGACAATATTGCATAACCAAAGTAATGTTAAATTTTTGAACCTTAGTAAGGGGGCATTTGGGAACTGAATTAATTCAGTGCTTAATTAATTCTAAAAATTCACCACCGAATGTGAATTATGTTTGGTAATAGAATTTGTTAGAATAAATTCATATATCATGTCAAACCCAATTTTAAAACTTTAAACTAATATAACTTTCTCTTTTGAACTCGGATATGCATATTTTTGGTACCATTACTATGTTTTGTAGAGTACGACACTACATCATTTACAACATAATAATTATATCATTATATTATTTATAAGTAATATAATAAAAACTAGGCTAGTTAGTAATACAATGATGTAACGTTAGACATTTTGGAAAATTTTAGTGGGTTTGCGTATAGTTTGGTTTGGTAACTAATTCTGCTTGAATTTAAAATTGGAATTTTGCCAAGATTTGAGGATTGGATATATTTTGAATTGGGATTTTTCCAGAATTAAAATCGTAAAAAAATATTTGTTACAGTCTATTTGTCTTAAATTAATAGCTTTATTTGTGAAAAAAAATTGTTCCATATTAATAGCTCCATTTTTTAAAAATTAAGTGGTTGGGTAATTAATAAAAATATCATAATTTTATTTTTTCTTATCTTAAATGTAAATATCATCATTGAATACCCTTTTTTCAAAGATAACTATTAATACAAGACAAAAGGAGTATAAACTTCTAATATCAATTTTTTTTAAAAGTATTATTTTTAAAATCTACATTCTAGGCATCTAGCCCAATGAAATTTTGTATCCATAACAGCCCTATATTTGTGTTCATGATCTAAGACCACCATTCTTTACCACACAAAGCTTAGTGGGTGGCATAGAGAAAACTAAGTGCACTTATAGAAAAGTTGGCAATACCTCACAACAAATTTGAATATCTAGTGAATGTGATATGACCAATAATGAGATCAAAATTTTGACCATTTTATGCCAATGAATGCTCAATTGGACAAGGATATACTCATATGAAAATAAGTCCATGAACAAGAATATGGGGGAACATATGATGTCAATGTGTCGGAAAAATTATGCATGTTCTAACCCCCAAATATTCTTCATACCCATGATTTGAAATGGGAAAACGTTTATATATACCTGGGCTCACACGCAGCATGACTATTCATATCAAACAAAAAATTTGAATGTTGATAATTCAAATCCATCCATTTGATGTAGCTAAAAAATTAATGATTTCTAATTATAACCGAGGCACAAACAATCTAATAGGTCCTCCACCTCATTGTGAGATTTCAAATTCACCTTTTAGATTTCAAATACACAATAATTGCCTATAGTGTTGCCATCCACTCATCTTTCTTTATCCATTGGTCCTCTTTTCAGTGGAGAGTTTGCGAACAAAGAAGGTAGATGCATGCAAAATGTTTTGATTCCATGGGTATATAGCTGGTTTCCCATTGATTCTCAAGAGGTGGAATGCATGTGATCTCATCTTCCCAGTTCACCTCCTGAATGTGGCTCGAAAACATTGGGGTTCTCAAACTTCAGGGAAGATGGTTCAATTGGAAAGCCACTCTATATTGATCAAACAACAAGCAAAGGAAAAGGTTACCATACATGCTCGTCTGCGTAGAAGTTGATTATGAATGCAAACTCGGATGAGATTTTTGTTTGTAGGAGGAATGGCTCTCCAATTTGTAATTGATTCTTCTAAATAAGTGCCCCCTTATGTACCATGTCTGGAGCCCGGGCCAGCTCAAGACAATGCGAGGCCAGAGGTGAAGATTTTGAACAACACTTTTTATAATAATAATAAAATAATATTAATATGGTTAACTACTTAAGATGTAAAATCATTAATCAAATTTTGCTAACAAACTATTTTCAATAAAAGCCTATTTTACATTAGCAACAATTACATGTAGGTGAATAAGATTAGCTTTGTGTAAGAAATTGGTGAACTTTATCTTTTAATAATGAAATAACTAGGGACAATATAAACAAATTATAAAAATTAATACAATATATCCATGTGAGCTTTTTATTTTTAATAAGATAGAAAATTGATAGACTTTTGTGTAGTTGAGAATTGAAGGAGAGTCCCCCACTTAGGTTTGGAGAATTAAATTACAAAAAAAAAAAATATGGTGTGTCAATCATATATTACATGTGGTAAAAAATAGGTTTGCTTATTTGGAGTTAATTAATAATTGCATCAGAGAATTGACTTGTATATGCTTATACAGTATAAAACTAGTTCAAGGCACCTTTCGGATTGGTTTTAGGTGTAAGTAGATTCTCATAATAAAATTGTAACTAACATGGTAAGTAATATTAGTTTATGGTTAGAGAAATGCCCACTTACTGGTTCCTTAAAAAATATTATTTTATTATAATTACTCGTTATGTCTTTTTATTTATAAGAATGATAGAATAAAAAATACAAATTCTAGAGAATAAAGAAGATTGCAATATTTTCTCCTATATGTAGCATTTATATTAGCCTTATTTTTATTTTTTCCTTTGTACATAATATATATATATATATATATATATATATATATATATATATATATATATATATATATATATATATATATATATATATATATATATATATATATATATATATATATATATATATATATATATATATAGGGGACCTTTTTATGTTGGGGCCTTAACAACTATCTAAGTTGCGTAGACTTTGAACTGCCCCTGTCCGGAGCCCCATGTCAGCTGCACACAGAGCTAGTCATGAAAAACAGGTCATCGAAATATTTTTCAGAAGTATATTATAAATGGAAGCCTAATGTATATATGCACTCGTTGTAGCTGTTTTGATTATGCTACGAAACCTGTTCGACTACACAGGTATAAGCAGCTTCTCTTCAAGAGACGCCTCCTACCATTGTTGCATTGCCTCACCCTCAAATGTGGCCTTCCGGTGCAACTATGGCTTCGAATCGCTCTCCACAGTCAAGGCCCCATGCTGGTTCGACCTCTTTTGCAGGTCAGGTTCTTCCCCTTCCCCAACCTTGTGTCACGGCCCTAGCCATCCCAAGGTGCCGTGCGGCACTCGCAAGGCCAAATAGCCGAGCAAGTAAGCCTTTCTTCGTTAAGGTCATGACATAGAGCCATTCGACCAAGTGTCCAACCCGCAAAGCCAAGCAACGAACCCATCCCATAAGCGGATGTGCGGACATGCCGGGACTTGTTCCTAAGTGAGCTGGCCGGAGAGGGACACCTCCTTGCGATGCACGGATCCAACATAAGCAACTCGGTCATCCGAACAATCCGTCTTAGCCATGTGCAAGCAAGGGCCTTTGTTACCAACACAGCCATAAGGCTGGACGGCTGCCCGACGAGTCGGACAGCCCCATCCCACTAGCATATGGGCTCTTGGCACGATAGCTAGCAAGGCAACGAGCCTTTGTTGCCATCCGGATCAGCCTGTTGAAAGGCAAGGCATCATACCAACAGCTTGTCCATTAAGCTCACCATGTCCCTCCCTATATAGCATAAGAGATTTTTGACATTTCTCTAGAGTGGCAGACAAAGTTGTAAGGACCCCCATCTCTAAACCGTTTTTTGGTTTTCTTTAATTATTGGTTATCGTGAGATTAACATGTTTTCTGATTTATTCAGTGATTTTGTGAATAAGTAGTGTTTATGATGGTTTTAACCAAAATCAACTTTAAGATTAGTGATTTTAAAACAAATGTGAATTTTTGGGATTTTTCTGAATTTTTACTATTTTTCTAAAAATTAGGGTTTTGGTGGGACCCCTGTGGGCCCCACCGTCAAAATTTTGATTTTTGGGTCAAATGAATCTACATATATACCTATGGTTATTTAAAAATTTTTAGAATTTCCTTAGACTTAATTAATGCTCAAATTTTCAAAATACCCACTTTTATCCTACTTTTCCTATTTACACCTCATAACTTACCCATATATACCCCAACCCTTTCTATAAAAAGCCAAACCTGAGCCATTTCCAATTTTGGGAATAGGCTAAGGAGGAGAGGTCAGGCCTACTGTAAGGACTCTCATCTTTAAACCGGTTTTGGTTTTCTTTAATTATGGATTATCGTGAGATTTACGCGTTTTCTGATCTTATTCGGTGATTTCGTAGATCAATAGTGTTTGTGATGGTTTTAACCAAAATTAACTTCAACATTAGTGGTTTTAAGTGATTTTAAACCAAATGTGAATTTTTGAGATTTTTTAGAATTTTTACTATTTTCCCAAAAATTAGGGTTTTGGCGGGACCCCTGTGGGCCCCACCGTCGAAAATTTTATTTTCCTGTCAAAATGAATCTAGACATATACTTAAGGTCCCACAAAATTTTTCAGAATTTTATTAGGCTTAAATTGTGCTTAAATTTGTAAAATACCCACTTTTAGCCTACTTTTCATATTTATACCCCAAAACCTACCTATGTCTACCCCAACCCTTACTATAAAAGGGCAAACCAGAGCCATTTCCATTTTTGGGAATAGGCTAAGGAAGGAGGGCTGGCCTAATCCCCACTTAAGCCCGAATTAGAAGCCGATTAAGGTAAGCTTGCTCTAATTAAGCACTAATCCATGGCTTTTCTCTTAATTTCTTCCAAATCTACCATTTTCCCCTTTGATTCAATTCGTTTTTGACCATCAAAAGCTACTGATTTGTGTTTTACTACAAACCCTAACATTCAAAATTCGATTTTTACTACCAACAAGCCCTAGATCTAAGGTTTAATTAGAGATTTCTTGGGTAAATCGATTTCTATTAGAGTTTAATTCAAACTCATTGTGTTTTCAAGGATTTCAAGAAAGGTGACTCTTCAATCCGAGCTTAATCAAGTGCTGAGGTAATGGGTCTTCAAAATCTCTGTTTATCCATGGTAAAACTCTTCATTTTTGGCTTATTTCGAAATGGTTTGCTTGATTTAGTGTGTTAATGGTAAGATTAGAAAATAGAATTATTTAATCCCGATTTCTTAGGGTTTTGTATTATTATGGTTTGGTTTGATATTCTGGAAGTCAAGGAGGACTTTTGATGATGATTAGGGTGTTAGATGTGGATTTGAAGTGTTATCTATGGTGTTTCGATTTGATTTTGCGAAAGGAAGAAGATGACTGTTCTGCCGTGTTGGCGATCGATTGGCCTTGCAGGGCGATCGATCGGCTGAACTGTAAATTTCAAATTTTTACGTGTAACCGATCGAACGGCCTGAAGGGCGATCGATCAGCTACACAGGAAATTGTGTTGTGCATATGATGTCTATTTTGATGATTCCACTTTAGCTTGCCAATTTTATATGAATGTGGAGTATTTTAAGCTATGTTAGGCTACTGGAAATGCATGCTATTGAGTTTATGGAGTTGAGATATATGCTTAGAGATGGTGGAATGATTTATGTTTTGTGGCATGATGTTGGAATCGTTATCTTGAAATTATGAATGGTTGTTTCTCTTTGGTTAAACATATATTTTCAGTAGGACTACAATCATGGTTGGACTGATTTGTCATGATAGATTGTGGTTAGTGGTGTGTGAATGTTGGTGAATGTCATGACTCAATGATGAAATGAGTGATGTTATATGTGTTTAGCCTTTGAGGTTGAGTTTTGAATCTAGCTATGATTTCAACGATTCTTCTACTATGATTTCCGCTGGAATTCATGTTTAGATAGAAATTCACATGTGTAGTGTGGTAGTGAGTTGATTTTCAAGCATGTTGATATGCATTATGTGAAAGGCTTCTACTAGTTACACACACACATGTGGGGGTTAAATGATGATGTTGAAGCTTAATATCGTGATTATGAATGATGCATTAGGGGCTGGTAGAGCACTTATCATGATTAGGATTCATGTATGCTTTGCCCACGCATGTACCATGCTGCACGCATCATAAAAATGGATTTCCAATTGAGGCTTCATCGTGATTAATCGAATTTGACCGATTGGATGCAATGTGATAGAATTGTGTGCCGGGTTTATCGGTCGTGGATTAATCGCAAGTTGATTGGTCCGAAAGGACATATTTTGATTTGAAGTTCCTGTGTGGAACAATTTGAAGTTCCTGTGTGGAACGATTTGAAGTTCCTGTGTGGAACGAGTGCACTCCCCGGGTTGAGTCTTGTTTAATGGAATGATGTGGGGACGAGTTGTGTACTTGTCTTGCGGATATGTGAGAATGTTATTATGTGTGTCATCTGGACCCTGAGAATCCAGTGTGGTATGCCGTGTGCACCCCGCTACCACGTGTTCTAGGGTTCTCTGTGTGAGAACTCGGGCTCTTCCCTCCGCAGAGATGTCCACTGAGCAAACACCCTGCTCTAGATTCTCTGTGTGAGAATGGGACATCCTTGGCCAGGATCGTCCAGGGCGAGCAGTATTAGGGATTGACAACCCCGATCTTTCTTGAATTCTTGTGTAGAATTTTGTACCATGACACGCCTTCATGGCCTTGTCTATGCTCCCGTCTGTGTGACGTTAATGTGTGATTACTCCTTGATGGAGGTTGATTGTGATGACATTATGCATGTGGGAATATGTATGTTAGAGATACATCCATGCATGTTGATTTTGATGTTATGCATGTGGAATATGTATGTTAGAGATACATCCATGCATGTTGACTTTGATGATAAAATGCATGTGGAATATGTCTGTTAGAGATACATCCATGCAGGTTGTGATGCTATTATGCATGTGGGAATATGTATGTTAGAGATACATCCATGCGGGATTGGTTATGATGTGAATGCATGTGGGAATATGTATGCTAGAGATACATCCATGCAGGTTGAATTATGCATTACGATGCAGTGTTAAGTGATATGAATGTGTGATCAGAAAGTAATGCACCATGTAAATCTTTGATCTGAACGATCTCATTTCTAAGCTATCGTATTTTCTATGTTGACAGTGATATTAAAACCATTGCTGAGTGTTATAAGCGATTTTAACTCTGTTTTCCAATATCTACATGAAAAGTTGGGGTCTCCCTATTCTTGCTTCCTATAATGTTTAGGTAAGTAATCAAATTCATGATATTGGCGCCCTTGAATTGAACTCATGCTAATTTCACTTGCAACAACAAAAGTTCGAAGGACAAGGCATTGTAACTAAATTGAATAAAGTCAATATTAGAGGTTGAGCAATCAATCAGTCTCATGAGCCAATATTAGAGGTTCCTGGTTAAGTTTCTAATGAAACATGGTTATGTTCAATTGAAGTGGTTGGGTACTTAAAAAGAGCTACTGATTAAGCTCATTTTCCATTGTCTTAGATGTGAGTTTTATTGTTCAATAAAAACCACTATTTTTTTAAATGTAGTCATTAATATAGGATGGATGGCATACCAGAGAGTTAACAGTCAAAGAAAACTGTTGCACAGAAAGATGATTAATTATGCTTTTGAAGAAGTGTCCATTTTAGCTATTGCTTGTGATAGCATCAGTGAGGTTGGGAGATAAGGAGGGCTTCCAAGGAGAAATGGGAAAGGAATGCATTTCCCTAAAAGTAGGGACTCCAAGTTTGAGTATTAGAACTATATAAGACAAATTTGTAATTAAGATGGTTAATATGGTTTTATAAGATGGTTAAATGAGCATTACTACCCAAACATAAAGTTGGTTTAGAGAAATGCTGGAGAGGGGGGGCTCTCTCCAACATTTCTTTTTGGTTTTTGTTTAATGTGTAGATAAAGGAGTCTCCACTCCAGTACTTGCGTTCATATATGAGTTCAATCCCTCAGCCAAGAATGCCCATTCTCTTGAATATGAAACCCATTGTTTTATTACAGGACTTCAAATAAATCTGCATCACATCATTCAAATCAATAGCTCTAGTTACAATAGGAAGTTTTTATCTAGCTGACAGATGAAGGATTCCCCTTTGGAAGGTAAAGAGGAAAACCCAAACATTGAAAAGAGAAATAGGGCTTGACAATTCCTCACTAGGCTAAGAGTGGGCACATTGCACTTAATCTGCTTCTTACCAAGTCCTCATTAATGGGAACCCATCTTACCTTTTTCATACGTAGGCTTGGACAAAGAAGTCTCCCTTCTCCTTATTAACCCTTTTAGGCTAAGAACATTTTGTAAACATAACTATTATTCCTAAAAGTTTGAGCCCTCGGGGAAGGAAAATCTTATTTATTTATTTATTCTATATTCTAACATTTCCTCTCACCAAGTGCAGCAAAACTTGAACCCAAGAACTCATCTTGGAAGTTTAGATCTTGGAGCTTTAATACAATATTGTAAGATAATCATTGTTCCTAAAAGCTTGAGTGGTTAGGAAAGAAAATTTTTATTTGTTTATTTTAAATTTGAAACACTTTTATTTATTGCTTTTCCTAAACCTGAGGACGCCCTGTTCATTAAAGGCATTTCCTTGTGCCACGGCGCAATACTCTATCTATTACCCCTAAGATGCATGTAGATGATATGCTTCTTTTTGGAAGAGCCAAGAGCCAGGAATGACTGATCTCTGAAAAATCATTAAAAACTATTGTGCTGCTGTTGGCCTTTCAATTAATAATAATAAAACAAAGATTTTCTTGAGTCCAAATGTTTACCTGCTACAAAATTTCGGCTTAAGCACATACTTATGCTCCTAATGCAACTATAACTGACAAGTATCTTGCTGTTCCTATTGTTCAAGGAATCATTAGAAAGGAAGGAGCATTGTTTGGGTCTTCTTGATAAATGGAAAGCCAGTTATTCAGCCAGGTTGGGCATGAAACACTGATAAATTCGTCGCTTGTTTC
Organism: Saururus chinensis; assembly: GCA_035235625.1. Taxonomy (NCBI): domain Eukaryota; kingdom Viridiplantae; phylum Streptophyta; class Magnoliopsida; order Piperales; family Saururaceae; genus Saururus; species Saururus chinensis. The sequence goes on from CP141142.1 coordinate 38,107,393, forward strand.
CATGCCCATGCCCATGCCCATGCCCATTCACATTCTTTCTTCTTTTGAATTACCCCCCATTGAGTTTGTAAGGCCACAAATAAAACGAAAAAGTTTGTAAGGCCGTCGGATCAACATCCAATGGCATGCGATGCCCGGGCTCTCTAGATAAAAAGACTAGAGACTTCTTGTGGTGGGGCAAAGATGAATCATCCTTTCATGCCGTTCCCTGCGAGAATTGGGAAATCTGAACTTTTAAGAGATGTAAATATTTTTAACTTGGCCCTTATTATGAAAAATGCATGGCAAGCACCTGCCAGTCTCTAACTACTTACATAATCCAGTGTTGAATGCCACTCTATCAGATCCAAGCTTCTGCAACTACGGATCTTACAATGAAAAGACTCTTCTACAACTTCTGTTGGAAGTCCATTTTAGCATATTATCCGTGAAGGAAATGCTGCCGCAGATGCTATACTTAATTATGCTTTGGATCATTACTCCTGTTCTTGGATTTTTACATGTATAAGGACGTTATGTGATGTACGACTTTTAGAAAGTTAATTTAAGGCCCTGATAAGAGTATTTTTTGCCAAAAAAAAAGAATGGGCACATTGGAATTGTTTGTTTCATGCATCAAAATTTGTTAAGAGATCATTAGTAGGTCTAATACAACAATAGTTCTATTTAAATGCTCTTCAAGAGAACCTTTCTACACATACGACTAGTAAATCCTCGTTATGGCCCCACACAGATTTCAAGGCACGTTATTAGCTCATTTCATTGTGAAGGCAATTGAAGCAGAAGGTCATTTTCTTCACCTTCAAAGGTGCTGCCAAACACACCCCGTTCAAAACATAGGAAAATCTGAAGATACTAAGACTCTTGAACCTATAGATGATTCACCATCCCCAACAATTGGCCACGGATTCAGACTTTCATGGTTAGCATCTAAAAGTAGTCCTCCTGGAAGTAGAAAAGTGTCCCACATATCTTGTTGGCTATATTCCAAACTATTCAGTGGAACCTCACACCAGACTGTGTCATCAACTCGGAGCCTCTTCAGAGAAGAAATTTCTTGAGAAGAAATTGCATGGGCCATCTCGTTCAACATGACATCACAATTCAATGGTCTCTGAGGTACATTCACCTCCGAATCAGATTCATTGTCTTTCGAGTTAGATTCAGACTCCTCGCAGAGCAAAGGAAGTGATGTAGGAGAAGATAGCTTGTGGGGCTTCTTGCTAGCAGCAAGGTGGTCATGTTCTCCTATGATCTGGGCCAAGTATCTGCTTTGAGCTTCAATTTTCAGCTTCAGGAGACGTTGTACCTGTCAAAGAGAAATAAATTCATAGTCTGTTTCCATGTCACATATGTCTTTTCCCGCATATATAATTGGAGTGCTTTAATGCTTTACAAGTTATTGATGTATGAAGATTAATTACAGGGTACTGATTTGTGGAGTGTTTGCTAGAATTTTTTTTAAAAAAAAACCATTTTCTTGGGGCTAACCTGATTCTGTTCTGGCAGACACTTATGTGCTTCCTCTTGCATTTTCAAGATACTGTTGATTTGAGCGGCACTGCAGAACATCAACAAACAGAATTAAGGGTCCAAATTAAATCCACCAAGAAGAGAAAATAAGTCTAAAGACTCCAGAGTTTTGCTTTCTCTTTATCTTTTTTAGATGTGGAGTCGTTGTCATAAAAGCAGTACTCACGCGGTTACACTGAAATTTGGCAGCAGCTCTGAAATCTTTTGCTTCTCAATCTTTCCTCCTACAGCAGTACAAACACAGATTAAAACGCAGATAATAATCTTTATACAACATTTGTCGGTTTGAATATGGGATTTGGGGCTTACGATCAGAGGATTCTGGAACAAACATGGCATCCCTATATTTCTGAAGATCAAAGAGAAAAGGAATAAAACAAAATTACATGGGAACAAAAGATAATTTGGAGGCAAATAAAACATCATTATAAGAAAAAAATGGAATTGGCAAGGAATATTTATCCACCTGCAAGTGACTTTTAATGTGATATATAGTTAGACCCTGGACACCCATAGTCTTCAAGATGCCTTTAGGAGTTGCTCCTGTCAATTAAGATTGGAAATTAATAGGACTTCTGGAAAATAATAATATGTAAATATTATTTCATAATTCACAATGAAGTTCTTTTCAAAATCATTGAGAATCTTGTTCTAAAACACTACCATCTTTAATCCCAAAAAAAAACTACAATTGCATGCATAACTACACCTCCACTCAAGCTTAAATTGCCCAATTAAAACAATTTTCACAAGGGAAATTCAGTAAATTACTAATCGATTCACTAAAATAATAAGTTCAACTAAGCCAACACCTCCACTCAAGCGTAAATTGCCCAATTAAAACAATTTTCACAAGGGAAATTCAGTAAATTACTAATCGATTCACTAAAATAATAAGTTCAACTAATCCAAAGGAAAGCCGTTGAGAAATCAATGGCTGAATTCTAGTGACTCTTATGTTCAAATTAACCCAGATAACTATAAGAAATTAGCAAAACACTTCATGTATTTTAAAGTGGACGAAGTTCTTTGGAATTCAGAGAAGTAACATACTATCAGAGCTTACTTTCAGCTCCACCGAGCTGTTTCACTGCCTCCTCGAACTGCCGGTGTAAATCAGGAGTCCAGCGTAACCTCTGTCTTGCCGTGCTCTCTGCATGGCTTGGTTGTGTGTCTGTCTCTGAACTTGCCATACTCTTTCTCTGTCTTTAACACTAATGCTGTTCAAAGTACCCAAAAGAAAATCAGAAAAAAAATGGTGAATTCTTCCATATGCCTAAAATTTCAAAAGAATAAGGAGACAAAATATATATTCCTATGATGAAAATTGACTTGAAAGGATATGTAGGCTGTAGCGGTGGAGGGAAGGATTGACGTAACTAAAATTCAATTCGATGCTAAAATTTGTGCTTAATCAATGATGATTAATGTTTGATTGTAGCATGATTTTATTCCTGTGATGCTCTTGAAGCTTCCTGCAAATTATGAAATACTGTGCAAGTGCTGGTCTTAACACTGCTGGATCACTGCAGTTCAGGTATTAAGATCGTGCATTCATACTATTCTGGGGCATGCTTCAAGATTAAGATACCATTTTTTATCATAGAAAAATCACAGTCTAGCTTCCGCTGATACATAGGAAGACACAAGAAATAAGCTGGATTAATACTAGAAGACACGACTGAAGTGAAACAAAATTGAGCTAAATGATACCAATACAAGTACATTCTAATAAAAAAAAGAAGAAAAAAGATATCAGATCATTATAGTGACAAACTAAATGTCTGTTAGACAGGTCTGCACCCAATATGAAAACTACCATTAATCACTGGATCAAAAACATTGTGCAAATAGTTCTTCTACATTTGTTGATCATTTCAAAGGAACAAAGTTGTTTATGAATCCAACTAAAAATCAAACCAGGCTCTTACTTGAGCAGAAAGCAAGCTGGAGGAAACAGGTCTGCACCCAAGCTTGTTCTGCATAGACCCATGAAGTGAAAGACAAGGTAGCAAAGGTATATAAATTAGGATTGACCCACAAGATGTTGCTATAAACAAAGAGACAGATGAAAGATTTTTGGAGTCGATGTTTCCGGAGTTGGGAGAAAGAATTGAAGGTGGTAACTATTGGGAAGGAGAGAAGGAAGGGATGCGAAGAGATGGCTGCAAGTGGAGCTGGCATTGTTTTGGTTGGCATGAAAAGGCCCAGGAAACAACTCAAACTCAGCAAGACTTCAAAGTATCTTCTTTGTTGATGACGAGACAAGGCCATGAGGTTTGTCTGAGGGAAGAAGACGAGAGTTCATTCGAATAAAAACCATTTGAAGTTGCATGTAGGCTTGGTAAACTCTCCTCTCGTTTTGACTCATATATATCGGCTCTTGATGTGCACGTAGGTCAGGCTTGACCCGGATTCCATGATGACCATGACATAGGATCTCTAGCATAGTACATAGAGACACAACATGCTTTTCTGTACTATAGTAGGACTTCTATATACTACGGTCACGAATTTTGGTCTTGGTCACGAAAACATTTTCCTGGATTTTTCTATGTTGATAATGTGATGGGCAGGTCATAGTAGGGTAAGATTTGTTCTCAAACGTCCAAAATAGTTCATGAATTACGACAATAGTTGCTGGCAAATTCATGGTAATTACTCATTAGAGTCTCGGAAAATAATGTCATGAAGCAATTCCAAAACCTTTCAAAAACGTCATTGAAGCTTTTAAATAGTTTTTGCAACTATGTTTTAAAGAGTTTGGAACATGTTGAGCACTTATATAGTATTTCAATATAAAATCCTGTTTAATATTCTTGAAGAGTCCCGTTATCATGAGTCCGTGTGTGAGCCTTGACATCCTCTACCGTCAAATTTTGATTTGACAACGGACATTAATTACTTGAGGGGCAACTAGTTAATCGAGAACCATGGCCAACGATGTCCATGTTCATGTTGACACGCATAAACTAGGCTCGTACTAATTTTTGTCTTCTATATGTTTATTAAAATATTAAGACTCTTTAATTACATGTAGAGAGGGTTAAATGATATTCAAATTTCTATTTATTGTTAATTGGTCCTTAAATGTTTTAAAAATTACAATAATATTATGAGAATTACATTTCATTGCGGATAAATTTAAACATTTTATATAAGTGTGAGGTTCAGATAAATTATAATTCAAAATTGTGACAACCACCGAATTCAAGTGTTGGATTCTTTATATGGTTTTTATACGACATATCAAATTGATAAGAGTCAGATATGACATGGAATCTATATTGCAGACCCTAGATAGCGGGGATAAGGCGTATGATAATGACAATCACAGCCATAGAACATTTTTCACTTTTACTTTTGACAACTATTTGTACTCTTACTCATAATATATTTAAGTTTTACACTATGAGCTCAATGTGTTTTTTACATTAATCTCAATTTGCTTGGAGGTTGAGTTACTCGCCACCCCCTCTTTTAGCTAGCTCACCTCTACTATACAAATGAAAAATATTCACCTTCTTGATATATAAAGGCCATAGATATCTACCAATTGTACGTGTTAAGAGGATGAACTGACAAAAAAAGGGAGTGGTGAACTACTCATTCTTTGTTACCCAGTTCATCTAAATGGAGAGGGGCATATGGGTTTTTAGGTCCCACACACCTCCTTTTGCGCAATTAACCGTTTAATTTCAATGGACAGGCTCACGGGAAACCATGACTTTACTAAAGAAAATTTAGTCCAGACAAACTATGTTTTCCCTTACAGTAGTAGATATAGTAGCCCCAACATGTTTCGAAGAGGGCTAGAGGAAGTACCAACATGCAAAAGATGAACATGTTAGCATTGCACCACACAACTTTGATCATGGGCCTATCAATCTGGCTGAAATGTGCTTTGAACAAAGTCCACTATCTGGCATGTATCCCGAAAAAACAAACAAGCTCTTGAGTATCTTATGCGGAGAGCTGATGGAAATATGGGTTTTAAATTGAAGGTTTTACCATATTTCAGTGCATTGTGTAAAGAATTTTAATTCTTTATCATTTTTTTTGTAAGAATTCTCATTTTTTATTTTTGCGTCTTTTTATGACCTTTCTGTCTTTACCCTCACTCTCCCTACGTTTGATTTCTTATTCTCATGGCATCTTCTATACAACTCCCAAAGAACGCTTCTTTAGAATGTTCTCCCACCTTCTCTACATATAAAGAGATCTCCACCTCTCTAGCAGTGGTGATGGTAGTAGTGCTTCTGCACTCCACCCTCTTCCACCTCCTCTTCTGTGGTCATATTCTTTACATACCTCTCCCCTTCTCTGGCCCCTATTATTCTTTATTACGAAATCTCTCACTCTTCCTCTCCTCGACACTTAGATTCAGCTCCAACACCAATAACTCTATCTTCTTCCACTTCTCTGACTCTAATGATGACGATGGCAAAAAGCCGAGCAAAAAGTCCATCGGCCCATCAAAGCTCCCTCTCACAAACAATCTCTTCAGTAAGAGGCATATCTTATGATGATGATGGGTACTTGGATGTAGCTCAATGTAGGGATGTACACGATAGTGTTTGAGGTGTATGTGAAGGGGGAGAAGGTGGAGGAGGGGAAGGAACTATTGAAGGAAATGAAGGGAAGGGCTTTGGGGAAAAGTTTTGTTTTAGTCTCAATGTATAAAAGTTTTGACATACTTGTTAAAAAATTCAAGTTTTTTTCAAATCATTTGAACAATAGGATTAAAAGTTTTGACACTTGTATCAAAATATTTTAACAACAATGTTAAAAAGTTTTGACAATGGTGTTTAAGGCATATGCAAAGGGGGAGAAGGCGGAGGAGGTGAAACCTAATGCCTACACCTACGTTGTACTAATTGAGGGCCTATCCTAGAATGCGAAATTAGAGGATGCCAAGAAGTATCTTTTGTAGATCATGAGCTTCATGCCCACCACAAAGTTTATACCTTTTTTATTTTGATGTTTTTGTCAAAACTACATAAGAAACAACAAGGCGTTAAGTAGTTTTAACAACTATATCAAAATGTTTTAACAACTATGCTAAAACGTTTTGACAATGGTGTTAAATTATTTTAAGAATAGCATTAAATGTTTTGACAACAATGTTAAACGATTTTTATGATTATGTCAAAGCAACCCAAGAAATAACATGTATTAAATACTTTTAACAATTGCATCAAAATATTTTAATAATAGTGTTAAAATATTTTGATAAAGGTGTTAAATCATTTTAACAACAATGTTAAACATTTTAACACCATTGTTAAAATGATTTAACATTGTCATCAAAACTTTAAAAAAAAAAATTGATCACAAGATTTAATTCTATTACACAAAACCTCTCTATTTAAACTTTTTTATTTTGATGATTTAACATTTTAACAAAGGTATTAAATCGTTTTAACAACAAATGTTTACACTTTAACATTATTATGAAAATATTTTGGTTAATTGGTAAAAATCATTTAATTTTATTTCGATCTTATTCATACTTAAACATGAGAAAACAACAGATGAAAAAACCCAAGATGATAGTAGTGTCATGCATGCTACACAGGCTAGAGAAAAGATGAATGCTAGACCTTTTCTACAAATTTTACACAACATGTTACAAAACACTTGCTAGAGCACTTGGCCTTGAGTTGGTGTTAAGAATCCAATTCTTTTAAGTTGAAGAGCGACTTTTATTTTTTATATGTATCTCAAAGACAATTTTTATAGTTACATAGTTCACCAAGGATTAGCATTACACTTCTATGACAAAGAATAGTGCAATGTACAAATTGTAATGCCCCAAGTCTGCGGGCCCATCAAATACAAGATTGAAACCCGACTCAAGGTACAAAATTACTATCATAAAATTATTTTGGTAGATCACTAAGATCCTCATCTATGTGCAAGAGTTGTAATGATCTTCAGGCAACAATTTTTTAAAAAAATTAAAAGACTAATTATTATAGTTTTTTGGATGAGGCAAACATTGTCATGGTGTTGGTTACCCACGTACTTAATAGGTAACATCTCTAATATTATTCCAATAAGATCATATCTAAACATAGCTCTACCTAAAAACTAAAACCAATTAACAAACATAGCATCATGCATGCAATGTTTAAATATTTTTTTATTAAATATGCTTTCATATGTCAAAGCTAACGTAGAACATAAAGACATCGAATCATCCAAATTATTCTTTGATGAAATCTGACAAATCATTAACAAAATTAGAAAAATCAATCATTCACAAAATCCAACAAATCATTTGTAAACATAATCCTATAAATCATTCAAAAAATCAGATAAATCAATCATTGGTAGAATGTTGTTGACACTAAAGTGACATACACCCATGCTTGTAGGGCAATAGTATTAAAATAAAATTGATCTTCCCAAGATATCTCAATTCATGGGAGCATTATTTGCCTCAATTGGCAAATATTTAGAAGTCATAACTCTAATAGTTTTTGGGTTTTATACCAAATAACAAACCTTCAAATCTAATCATTCAAAACCATTCAAAATATCATTCAAATAATATAACAATATTTTAAAGTTTGTATATAGAAAAGTTGAAGACCCAAATTGATGAAGAACTCATCAAATAATCATAAGTCATTTAACATCTTTTTAAAACTATCATAATGTGAATTCGTGCATAATTTTGAAACCATTTCTCTCTGCCCTGGAACATTTTTCTTTTTGCAGCCCGAAGGTGACAGACAAAACCTTCCCTTACCCTAGGACTTTCCCATCTCTAGAAAGGTTATCTCTCAAAACTAACCCTCTCACGACATAGAGCATCATCAATTTAACTAAGTTCACCTTTTGAATGGCATAAATCGGGTTATAAACAACTCCAAAACGAAGAACATAGGGTAAGAAGTCAAGAAAAAACTCAAAAGAAGGAAGGAAACGGGGTGCCCTAAAGTAGAAAACCCACCTTTGTTTCTAGGGGTGAGGTTGTTGGATGCGCGCCACATGGCATGCCATGTAAGGCCATGCTGCGTGCCAAACATGGCCATGCACACTCTAGGCACAACGCTAGCGTAAATGCCTAGCACACCAATGACGCAAAAAATCTTTTTTTTTTAATGAAACTAATTTTAAAATTTCAAAAGGCCATAACCCTATCCTAAACTCAGACTTACATGTTCTTTACACCATTGAGCTTGTATCGATGATCCCTGCCAAATAAGACACACATGGGTATATTATCTCATAATTTTAAAATGGGGCCTACCCACGACATGCTTCTAGAGGCCATAGCCTAGGATCTTGTGGCCCAATTTAAGTGTTCTTGGCTCGATATGACAATTTCTCAAAGACCTTAAAGTTTTTTCAAATGAATCGAGGTCAAAATGAATCAAATTCAAGAAAAATAGTTATTGGGCTCAAAACTCGCTTATGGGCCCAAAAGTTTACTTTTCAAAATTTTAGAAAATTGTGGCTTGTTACAATCTTCCCACTTGAAATGAATTGCATCCTTGCTATTTGCCCAAAACTAAACTTTAAAAAACTTAATTGAACATTAGAAAAAATACTACTGGGTGACATATCTTAAAATGTGTCTATAATGATGCCTCTAAGTCCACACTAGTACTCACGCCTCATACTATGAATCTTTTGCAATGCCCCAAAAGCAAATTTATGTTGCACCAGAGCCACAAACCTTAAAGCTAACCACTAACACCTTGTGTCCCATACCACAAGTGTTTATTTCTCATTGGCAGTTGCACATATTCATAACATTTTTATCAAAAACCATTTAAATAATATATATCATTTAAATGGTTTTTGATACACCGGGTCATATTTTGCTCTTGTGTTCAAGGGGCCCACGGACTCGGCATGTTAAAAATGGTATCAAAGCGAGTGTGTGTGCACACACACACATATAATATTGAAGATTTGAAATCAAATTTCTATGTAATCTATCATTAAATTGTGCCGAATCGCTACCCTCTTGCAGATAATTCCTTGCTTTGATACCATGTGTAACTCCTCGAGTCTGTTATCCCCTCGAATACAAGAGCAAAAACCAACTCGATGTTCAAAATTACTGTCATAAAATTCTTCTTGTCCATCACTTCTTCATCTGTGTGCAAGAGCTAATGATCCTTTGGCGCCAATTTTTAAAAAAACTTAAAAGATTAATTATTATCATTTTTCAGATTGGGCCAACATTGTCATGGTGTAGTTACCTACATACTCATTGGTTAACATCTCCAATGTTATTCCAATAAGATTGAATTCAAGTGTAGTATTGCCTAAAAACTAAGGCCAATTAATAAGGATAACATCATACATATAATGCTTAAGTATTTTTCATTAAATATGTTTTCATGTGTCAAAGTCAATGTATAAAATAAAAGACCCGATAAATCAGCCAAACCATTCTTTTATAAAATATGATAAATTATTCATCAAATCTGATAAATCAATCATTTGCAGACCATTGTCGATATTGAAGCGACATACACCCGTGCTTGTGGGGGCAACATGATCAAAATGAAATGAACCTTTCTAAGATATCTCAATTTATGGGTGTGCTATATGCCTCAATAGGAAAGTATCTATGAGTGAAAACTTTTGGGCTTTATACCAAATAATTACTCTTCAAATCCGATCATTCAAAACTATTTAAAATATCATTCAAATAATATAATACTATTTAAAAGTCCATATCCAGAAAAGCTGAAAACATAAAATTGATGAAGAACTCATCAAATAATCATAAGTCATTCAACATCACTTTAAAATATTTATAACGTGCATTCGTGTTTAATTTGAAACCATACAAGTCAACTACTTTAGAAAAAATATGCCTTCATTTAAATAAACATTCATCAAAGCTATAAAATCATAAAGCTTACGTCCATGAGATTTTCAAAGGTAGTGGTGGTTGGAGCCTCTCTTTCCTTAAGGGCATTCTTTCTTTTATGGCTCGAAGGTAGCAGATAGATCCTCCCTTTACCCAGGGATATTTCTCTCTTTGCGGCCCAAAGGGGGTGGACAAAAGTTCTCCTTACCGAGGACTTTTTTCTTTGCAGCTTGAAGGTGGCATACATAACCTCCCCTTACCTTAGGACATTTCACTTTTTACGGCCTAAAGGCGGCAGACATAACCTCCTCATACTTTAGGACTTCTCTCTTTGTAGCCCGAAGGCAAGGGAAAAACCTCCCTTTTCCCTAGGACTTTCCCCTCTAGAGAAAGGTTATTTCTCGAAACTGACCTTCTTATGGCGAAGAGTACCCTTAATTTAGCTAAGTTCGGGTTAAAACAATGAACAAAAGGTCAAGAGACAGGGAAAAACTCAGAAGAAGGAAGAAAATGGGGTGCCCTCAGTGGAAAACCCACCCCCTATTTATAGGGGGCGAGGCTGCTAGATACTTTCCACGTGGCTTACATTCGTCGTGTTTGGCGTGCATGACACATCATACCACGCCATGCGTTTTGCTGACACAAAAGCTACTTTGTTTTTCTTTTTGAAAAAAAATTAAACAAAAATAATTTTAAAAAGAGTAGAAAATTTCATAATAAAGAATGTTATCAGCCAAGGAAGGGGCGAGGTCTAGGAGAATATGATCATAAAAAAGGAGGCTGAGGGGGCAGAGTTGGGAAGCACCATTGTCATTGTTGCCGCTAGGAAGGTGAAGGTCACTTCTTCTACAGAGAGGTAGGGAAATAGGCTAAAGAGGTATTCCTTAGGAGCTATATAGAAGACGCCATGAGGGTAAGAAATTAGATGGGAGACATGAGAGTCAAGGAAAAAATGTCAAAAAAGGCACAAAGCTGAAAAATGAGAATTCTTGTAGGAAATACTTAAAAACTAGAATTCTTCAACACAATGACCTGAACTTCAGTAAAATGCTTTTTTAAATTATGTGGTCAAACAAGTTATATGGGCCTTAAAATGGGCAAACCTCTACTCAAGCCCGAATGTGGCCCATGATAACCTTATCTCATGACTAAAAGTCGGATTCCATTTGTTCAATTAAACATGAGCTTTACTAAAACTTGGAAAGTCTATCTAATCCCTAGTCAGCCCATCTAGTTTGTTTTTTTTGCCCAACTTTTTAACCCATATATAAATTGAGGATGTCTAGCTAGCCTTGCAAGTTCAACACGAACTTGCTCCCAAGTCCTCATATCATTCATGATCTGACGGCCCTAGGGCTAGCCAACATTGAAGTTGTAGTGTTGGCTAGATTTCTCTATATGGATAATAGCCTCTATTTCGGCTTTAGGTAGCCCATTTTAAATCAAAAGGCTAGGACAAGTGAGCCAAAAATGTCATGAGCCTTGTTCTCCCCTTACGCATCCACATCGTTCACGATTCTATAGCATAGGGAAGCATGGACACTAGCTTTGCCTATAGATATGTAAGAGTCTAGCATTTAAAAGTTGCCTAAATATTAGACCTGATTATTGTATTTTTATTATATAAAGTAAACTAGGTAACTATATAATTTTTATCTATGGACTATTTTACCCCTATTTTTTACTCTTAATTCATATTTTATCGATATTTAATATCCTCATGTTCTTTAATACAAGTTTCAATTAATATAAGATTTGAGGATATTTTAGTAAAATTACTTACTTAAATTTTTTTAGATATATATCACATGTCAACATAATACTTGGGGATGATGTGATATTGACCTTATTTCCTAGGATATGTTGATTTTAACTTTGTAATATTATATCTTGCAATCCAAAACTTAGATTTGAGTGTTCTTGGTATAGTTAAAAAGATCTTGAGGAGCTCTATTAAATGAGATTTTATTTTACTATGTTTTCTTGAGCTTTTTTGTGGGCCCTACTTATACAACACACTTCTTAATAATAATTTATTTTATTTTTGCCTATATTAAATATGTTTGGATTTATATATTTTTTTAGCCCTTGGAAAACTCTCAAATAGCGCTATTAAATGTGACCTACTACCAAATTGGTCCTAAATATGAATAACATGCTCTAACATAATATTTAGCCTATGAGATTTTGACTCACAATTGTCTACTATGAGTCTATTTGGGGCAATATAGAGTTTGTGTGTATAATTTATAATGATTATGATTAGGAAATCATATATAATGTAATTATAGTGTATGAGGGAGACCTTTGTTTAATACATACTTTATTTTTTAATTTATTTTATTTTATCTTACCTAGATTATATTTATATGCATTATGCATGTGCATTATTACTAGTATATATTTAAAATAATCATACAACTCCATTTTGAAATTCAGACAAATATGAAGCTTACTAGGACTTGATGCAATTCAAATTGGGTCTAATGTGCCCAATTAGATTTTAGATCAGGATAAAACTATTTATTCATGGAAAAAGTTTGTATGAGCCAAGACTCCAATGGCGGAACTAGGGTTAAAAGACTAAGGGGGGCAACTATATATGCAGTTTTTTTAATTGTTGAATCTAAGAAATATTACATTAGGTGTACAAAACAAGTTCTAAATAGTAGTGATGTCATGGCCCCTCATTGTCATAATATAGTTCCATCCCTACTGGGCTCACATACTTAGAGTGGACCCAGGCACCATGGGCAATTGTATCAAGATTCTACAATGCAAGGGGATAAAAACCAATTTGCCCCTTTAAGTTATGTGCTAAATCCTACTATGCATTAATGGGCTCTTTGTTTATAACTTCATGTTTAGAATGTAAAACATGTCTATGATATATTTCTAGCCATGTTTAAAATGGCTAGAAATAACTGGATATACCTCAAGTAGTGAAAAAAGGGAAAACAAAACCACAATGAAATGTAAAATTTATACAATATACCCTGAAATTATGTTACTAAATGACATAAAAGTTACATAATTTATGTTAATGTACACGAGTAAGTGATGTAGAGCATGACACTATATTTTTTATCACGCAATAACTACATTATTAAGTAATACTTCCTCCATCCAATATTAATAATTACACTTAGAAAAATAGTGGTTTTTATTAAATGGTGAAACCCACATCTAAAATAAGGGAAAATATGCTTATGATATTTTTTTTAAAAAAAATTGAACAAAATGGAGCTAGTAATATGGAACAATTTTTTTGGCTAAATGGAGCTATTAATCTGGGATAGAGGGAGTATAATAAAGGCTAAGCTAGATAGTAATGTAGTTACATTTTCGTGGTCATGATCTAACGACCATGATTCTTGACTCTAGAAAGCTTAGTATGTAGTATACAAAAGGTTAAGTGCCCTTGTAGATAATGTTACTAAAATACCTTCATAACACATACCAATTCAAACTTGTATTAAAATACATTATAGAAAAATATAAAGGCGATATAGAAATTTTATCAAAAATCTCTCATCACTCAATTTACTTTGTATAGTAATATGATTGACAATACCTCACAACATATTTGGATATCAAGTAAATATGTATTACCAATAATGAGATCAAAATTTTTATATTTTATGTGGATGAATGCTTATTTGAATAGGTTGTTGGATCTTCACTTGGACACGGTCACATGGCCGATTTTGAACTAAATTACATGAATGATGGCATGGCCAATATGATGGACACTCCAAACTCACACCAAGATACCAATTTTTTTATGACTGCTGAGACACCTGAACCCCACATAATTATTTGTAATTAGAAAAATGTTAAACCCGCAAACATTTATACCCAGGGGATAACCCACAAGATACCGATCAAAGTGATCAGCATGTGAGTAGTGCGTAAATGAATGTAGGGAAAGGTGTGGCATGATTCTTATGACTAGAATCTAGACCCCATTTGGGAGGCACTTTGGGAGGGAAATCGATTTTTCTTCTTGAGTGTAAAATGTCACATCAAGAGGAAAAAATTTGTTTTCCCCTCTAACTCTCACGAGGACTGAGAGTTGGTGGGGAAAACGCTTTCCTCACCTCATATTACCTCCCAAACAGGCCCCTAACTTATCCCAATGATAGAATTTACATGTCTTTATTTTTTAAATTTATTATATATGTATGTCTTAATTTTATGAGCACATGCTAGTTTAAATACTCCTTGTGATTCATATTAATAGTGCCCTCACAGAAACATTTATCCCATATTAATAGTTCCCTTACATGGCATTAGTCGTTATGTATTTTAGATTTGTGCATTTCAAATGTTTGGTTCTAAAATGCAAAATCAAAATCAAAATTTTGCATTTTAGATGCTCAATTTTAGATTGCACAGCAAAATCTAGGTTTTTAAAATGCATGACATAATACACAACAAAATTCGATTTTCATCTAAAGATAAAATATAACATATTAATCCTTTGATTCTTAGTTGGATAAGTAAAAATAATAACAAAAACAATAACACATAGTTAGATAACTAAAAAAAATAACACCAATTCACAAAATATAGTCCAATTACAACATCAAGCTTATACACCACAAATCATCATATGAATCACATCACTCCATATTTGGCCAGTATTTCATTTCACCATAAATTTACAGCCACCCGTTGTTCAACTTGAGTCCCCAAAATATCATCTGGATCAAAAATCTTCTTATGCATTGTCTAGAACATTATGTAGTGCTACCTCTTCTTCATCTTCATTATTGGCCTCAAACACATCTTCTTGATATAGCAGCCTTAGATGATAAAGTGGCCTTCTCAAAGAAAACAAAAACAAACATCTAAAAAGTAAAAACAAAAGAAAACTCAAATTATAAAGCCTACACATACAATTAAATGGATCAAAAGTTATATTTAAAAGGAGAAATGAAGAGACACAAACCTAAGATGGTAGCTCCAATACAGGACATAAGCTATAGTTAAAAGGAGCAACAACTTAAAAAGATGTAAGCTCAAGCTTCATATTCAATCCAAAGGAAAATTGAAATATTGAAGAATTTTTTAGCACTTTAGGAAGTAGTTATTTCCACCCTCATCAATAGAAAGGCAGCTTTCCCCCCTCCCCCACCCCACCCCACCCCCACCAAAAAAAAGGCAGCTAATTATAGAGAGAGCAATCAAGGTAACAAACCAACGACTTACTAAAATAGAACGATTCAACTTTTGCATAGTTTTATCGATCACAATGATCATGCAAAGCGTACACAGTCAATGAATAAAGTTTAAAACAACATATGCATTAAGAAGACCAAAGCTTCAAGCTAATATCATTATATTTGGAAAACAGGGAATGGATTTTGAGATTGGTTCTTCCTATGGAGTAGACAAAAAAATATATTCTAAAAAAATTATTTGGGACAAGTCACTCCACTATGCATTTCTGAGGCATATGGTTCATGCAATTAATAAGGGACACCAAAAAGGGAGTTCTCTAGATGTTGAGGGTTGGACATTAGTCATTGACCCCTTTAAGAAAGAGAATAATGTTGAGGCTGATAAAACTGGGTTAAAAAATCATTATGTCAACTCTAGGAGATTTTATCAAGGATGGGTACAGTTGAGGGGCATGACTGGTATTGGTTGGAACCCGATTGCTCACACATTCATCCTCCCAAATGATGCATGGATCAACTTTTTTAAGGTAAATGATGGTACATTTATTATGAATTCTAAATTATTTAGAAGTTAAAAACATGACAATTATTTATGGTTTGTGGTGTAGAGTAATAAATATTGTCAATGCCTAACGACTTGGGGGTATGAGGAGGAGGTAGAAGCCAAACCTATATACTGTATTTGGAAAGAACCATACCATAGGAAAATATCGGCTTTGTAGTGATTCTGGCAATTTTCCTCCAACAGAAAAGGAAAAGGAAACAGAAAATGAAACGGAAATGGAAACGGATAATACTGATGTGGTATATGAAGGTGGTGTGGACACATTTACACACTTGGATGACATAAAGGAACCTTATTGGGGAAATGGGGTTGAGGAAGGAGAAGACATCAATGCTAATGAGTTTTTTGGAACTACCAGTTAGGTACCATTTACATCAGAACATGCACAGGCTCCTAAGCCAACACAACCTGCAACACAAGGAACAACTGACAATACAAACCAACCATCCCTCCTACCACCAACCAAATAAACAAACGAAAGAGAAAGTCCCCAGGGGATTTTGTAGGAGAGTCCATTGCCAAGGCCATGATAGAGAGAAATAAGATTGCATGTGAGGGTTCCCACTCAGCCAAAGATATGTTTGAAATAGAACAATACAAAAAAGCCATTAATCTATTGAAGACCCTTCATGGATACAATGTCTCTCACCCTATGTATTCTGATGCTCTTTCTTTCTTCTTGGATCCTAGGGTACGACAACTTTGGATGGCATTAGGAGAAGATTTGGAGCTCAGAGATGAGTGGTTGCGTGGCTATTGGAATACTCACAATGGATATTAGATTTATCACAATTGTTTTATTTTATGGATCCTTTAGGAGATTTTAGACCTTATTTAACGTATGTTTGGTGGTATTTATGTAGGACATCTAATAGTATTAATGTTTTAGTAGGTTTGATGGTTATGTGAATTGTTTCATACAATGTAATGAGACTACTTTTAGTAATCTTCAATTGTGTTACTTGTGATGTGTTTGTGATTTTCATATTTATTTGTACTATTTAATATTCTTTGAATTGTGTTGAATATTTGTTTTATTGACTTGTTTGTTTGATAATGATAATATTTGTTATTTACTACTTTAATTTGTACATGCAATGTTATATCTGTAATTTGTATAGTTGACGTTATGCCTTCAATTTGTATAGTTAATGTTATGGGTGGATATTCTTATTCAGGTAATCCATGGCATTTGAATGGGATGAACTAGTATTTGACCCTGAAGAGGATGATGCTATAATGTTTTATCTTCTTGAAGAAGATAAAATTCTCTCTCCACTTCTAGAAAGAAATATTGTACACATGCATAGGGATAGAGGAATGAAAATTGTGAATGACATGTTAACTGGCCTTGATACAATTTGCCATGAGATGTGCCGTATGAATAAGAAGACATTTATAAGGCTATGTTCAGAAATGAGAGGTAAGGGACTTAGAGACACACGACATGTTGTAGTGGAGGAGCACTTGAGCTATTTTCTTGAACTCATTGGACACAAGCAAGGGCAACGTGTAATGGGCCATCATATGTCACACTCACCAGAAACAATAAATAAACACTTTCATAATGTGTTAGATGCTTTATATAGGTGGTTTGTAGATAAGATCAAGCCAATTATGAGTTTGGAACAAACACCATCTTACATTAGGACTAAAAACACATATTATCCTTGGTTTAAAGACTGCATTGTAGCTCTTGATGGTACACATGTTGTTGCTCATGTTTATCTAGAAGAGGAACAAGCTTTTAGGGGTAAAACTAAAAAGGTCACACATAATATATTGGTTATTTGTGATTTTAGCATGTGTTTCACTTTTGCTGCAGTGGGTTGGGAGGGATCGACACACGATTCAAAGGTTTTTTCACATGCTATAAATGAAAAAAAAAAGCAAGAGTTCCCAATGCCTCCTAAAGGTAAATATTATGTGGTTGATGCAAGTTATCCAAATATGTCAGGGATACTAGCTCCTTATAAAAAAAACTAGATACCATGTGCCTAAGTATTGCCAACGTGGACTTAGAGGAAGGATTCAACTTTCTACATTCATCATTGCGTAATATTATAGAGAAGACATTTAGAGTGTGGAAGGAGTGTTGGGTCATTTTGGAAAAATTTCCTAGATATAGTTTTGAAAAGCAATGTCAAATAGTACTAATTTCCATGGCATTACATAATTTCATTAAAGAGTAGCAAGGGTCAGGCAATGACCCAGATCTTGTAGATGCATTATTCAAGCAGTGAGAGAATGATAACTTGGTTCCAAATGTCTAAGTGTAAGATGTTGAACCGCCCATTATTCGTGATGACATTATTATGGGTCATGTTCGTGTTGAAATTTGAGATGTCATTGGAGTGTATTATGCAATTCCTCCTTAATTATTTTTGGAGAAAATAATACTCTTATTATTTTTGTTGAATACATGATTTATTTTAATGAGTAGTTTTATTTTGAGTTAACTTTATTATACATTTATACCCAATGTGTGTTTGATATGCATTTTCGTTTCAAATGGGTATATGTATAATTTATAACTCATGAATCTTATTTCTATATGAGTTTACCAAACATGATACATATACAAATCTCTTATAAATCAGATTTACATAATATGCATTACCAAACATAAAAGCGATTCATCGATGAATTTAACTAATTAGATTAAAGTAAATTAAGATATTGGGGTTTTTAAATCACAATTTTATTGATTAATGCTATATGGTAAAATATGCGAGCAAAATCTTAAATGACGAATGCCCTATTTTAAAATATGTGAGATTAACACTATATTTTGAAATTTGTAAATTTAAAATACATAATAACTAACATCCGAAAAAAATTATTTCATATTAATTAATAGTTCCATTTGGCTAAATTTAACTAATTGGGTACTTATAAAAATATTTCATAAGTTTGTTTTTTTTTTTATTAAATGTAAATTTTACTATTTAATAAAAAATATTATTTTTTAAATATAACTATTAATATGAAATAGAGATAATATATCATTCTAATGATAAAAAAAGAAGTGGTAATAAGGGTGGACCTACATAAATCTCCCCCATTAATTAAGAAGTACTTTTTATATTCCCTACTGAGTTTGACCTTGCATAAGGAAGATATGTGGGCCGTTGGCTTATAAAATCAACTACTTTAGCATAATTGAGCTTAATGCTAATATGCATGCGCTGTTAATTTTTAGAGAGCCAGAAAATGCTTCCCATCACGAATGAATGGATAGGTCTTTTAAAAAAAAATGAGTACAAATGTAATAAAAAATTAATTAGCAGATCAACTCGGCCGAACCAGACCCGGTT
This sequence comes from Saururus chinensis, assembly GCA_035235625.1. NCBI lineage: Eukaryota > Viridiplantae > Streptophyta > Magnoliopsida > Piperales > Saururaceae > Saururus > Saururus chinensis. Next base: position 38,126,836 of record CP141142.1, read on the forward strand.
TGTGTCGGATAACCGAAAGAAAAGAATTTGTACAAAAGAAGAACCATAATTTGGTTGGTTGAGTTGTTTGGGCGAGCTGAGCTTATTAGGGCACTGGCAGTTGGCAGCATGTTGTTTCTTTGCTTTTGTTTCCCTCGCGGAACAATCATCACTCTTTCTGCTCTGCTTTCCTGCAATTCCCAAATGCCATCTCATTCACCTACTACCACCCCCAGATTCTTGCAATGAGACAGATTCAGATACAATTATATATTGGAAACCAGCTAGGGGAGAGGTTGGTTTGAGGATTGGAGGCTGGTTTGTCCCATTCCACAGTGGTAGGAGAGGGAGGGAGGCAGGGAGGGAGGGAGGGAAAGGAAGAGATTGGGAATGGGGGTGGATTACTACAGGACACTGCAGGTGGATCGGAGCGCCAAGGACGATGACCTGAAGAAGGCCTACCGGAAGCTCGCCATGAAGTGGCACCCCGACAAGAATCCCAACAACAAGAAGGATGCCGAGGCTAAATTCAAGCAAATCTCCGAAGCGTACGAGGTACCCAGCTATCCAATTCATCTCCTCTGTCCGGTATTGTGTTCAAAATCCAATCTTTTTACCTTCTTCATTGTTACATGTTGGAGTCTACACCTGCCGTTGTATAGTTATTTGAAGCTTTACTATGTAAACGATGGAGAAAACAAAAAAGCTCCCGTACGCGAGGGTCATTTATCTACTATCGGATATTGTCGTTTACAGCATGCATTGAAGTTTTTGGTTTATAATGTTTGAAACATTAACTTCAATTTTTCATCTGTAAACTTCAGTTTATTTGATGGAATTTTTTAGCTTAACAATGTGAACTTTTTAGATGTGCTATCAATCGTATTTTCAACATGTATTCTTGAGGTAATTGTGATTTCTGGAATTTTAGGTTCTTAGTGATCCGCAGAAGCGTGCAATTTATGATCAATACGGGGAAGAAGGGCTCAAGGGACAGGTCCCCCCGCCTGGGGCTGGCTCTGCCGGTTTCTCTGCCGGCGGCCCTAACATGTTCAAGTTCAACCCAAGGAGCGCTGATGATATCTTCTCAGAGTTCTTTGGTTTTTCAAGTCCATTTGGTGGAATGGGTGACATGGGTGGATCTCGTGGGGGCAGCTCAGCTTTTGCGGCCCGGAGTGTTTTTGGAGAGGACATCTTTGCTTCTTTTGGGGGAGGCAGAGGGGGCGAGGCTTCCACCAATGTGTTGCGCAAGGGACCCCCTATCGAGCGTAACTTGCCATGCAGCTTAGAGGATTTATATAAGGGGACGACCAAAAAGATGAAGATTTCAAGAGATGTTGTGGATTCTAGTGGGTAAGTTTTCTGGTTTTGTTTATAATTGCTGTGCTTTAAGGTGCCATTTCTACATAGGATTGACTTGTGAGAATGCTAGTTTATATTAATTTTGCATTAGCTGAAATCTTGTGCCAAGTTTCAAATCGTCTCATAGTAAAATTAATTAGTACTCCCTCCGTCCCATATTCATAGCTCCATTTTGTTTTTTTCAAATGAACTAGCCATTAATGTGGGACACATTTTGACAAAAAAAATGGAGCTTCTAATGTGGGACGGAGGGGGTACCTTTTTATTTGTAAGGAATGAGGGTATCTAACACAAATTTGTATCAGTTTATTTGAGTAAAGAATTTTCCTCATCCAGGAACTTGCCACCCAGCTTATAATCAATGAGGTAAAAGCAATTTGTTTGCAGTTGATTTAAGCTTAGTAGATGTGGTTTTCGAAGAATTCTGATCTATTTGTCTACAATTTATATGGGGCCAGATAATTTTGACATATTATCTTGGCATTTCAGCCAGCTAGTTGGTGCTTTTAAAATGGCCGGAAATGAACACTTCTTTACTGTTCTTTCTCGTGTTTTGGTGAAATTGTTCCCTGAAAAATGTATTGGGTGAAAAGAGGGCCTTCATCTGTTTACTTTACAATTTAAAGCCGTCATTTTATTGTTTCTTTGGTTCGTCTAGGTTTTCCAGTTTTAAATGCTGTATTTTTAAGTAAAAAATGTAGGATATTTGTTTCTGTTGAGCTAAGGTATTTCAGAACAAGTATCCTAAATTTTTTTTTAAAAAAATCTAAATTATATTCTCCCCTCTCTCTCTCTCCCCTCTTTCTTCTCTCTCTCTCTTACTATAGTTCTGAAATGGTGTCTCAAGTTTGCCATTTTGGACCTGTTAAGATGGTGTTATTTAAAATGATGAGCAAATAGATGGCATTATCTCCTCTTATATGATTTTAAACAGCATTAAACATTACATTTTCTAAATTTGCGAACAAAAAAATTGGTGTAACTGTAAAATCCTTTATGCGTACATATATTTAGGGAAAAATGTTTTTATCCCCGTATAAAAGTGTCAACTTTTTGTCACTTCGGATCATGAACTTGATGTATCCCACTGTGCTTATAAGACTTTGTTAAGTGTAATATAATGAAAAGGATAAAGGCAACATTGAAACAAATGTGAGGGGTTGATTTAGAAATTTAGACGTGAGGGGTTAATTTATAAAGTGTCAGACGTGTAGAAAATCCCTATTGAAACTTTTAAATACATTAGATCTAAATCTACATACGCATGGTTAAATTGGCTCTTATAGTTTGTGTTTATTGGAAATACATGATGACCTTTTATTTACATTTGTAATCATTGTTTTAAAAATGGACCTGGCCACTGACCCTAAATGGTGGCCCGATCAGTCAACTGGGATTTTATAACTAAATGACCAGGTCCGGAAAACCGAACAAGTCCACGCGGAGTGGGTTCAACTGGCCATGCTGGGCCCGGGTTTTAAAATAGTGCTTGTCATGCTTAATGCATGTCAAGATACCTATCAAATTAGTTTAGATGAAGCTATAAAACATTTATAATTGGAATTAAAGAAGTCTAATGAGTGAAGTAGATGAAAACAATTTTAAAGAAGCACATAATGGAATGAAGTCTAATCGAATATGCAATGTTTCATGTTAATTATGAGAAACTAAATGTAGTAGTTTACCAATGTTTTTGACATTGCTGATCTCCAAGCCCAGGTGAAAGAGGGTGCATCAAGTTGACATGCCACTATAAAAACCTTGTCAATCCTTATGAATATTATAGTACATATTCTAGCTAGAGCTAAAGTGTTCCCTGGAAGTGACATGTTGGATCAAAACCCGAGTGCAATGGCAAGTTGGCAAGGGTTGGCTAGGGCATCCCCTGGAAGTGACATGTTGCAACAATGCACATATGCAATGAGAAATGATCAAGTGTTCGTGCATTGAACTAGACAGATGCGAGTAAAGAAGCTAGTCTAGATTCATAAGATTAGATTAGTAAAACAGATGTTAGAGATTTTGAAGAGTAAGGAAATGGAGTTTGTGGAGTGTTATGAACCATTTAGAAAGCCCATTAGGAATAGTTTACTTTATTAATAGTTATGTGATTAGGGAGTTATTTGTAATTTTTATTTAATTAGTTATAATGGGCTTTTAGGCTAGTGTTTAGGCTCGTTTAAGAGTTCTATTTAATATAAGGGCTACGCCCTAATTTCAAGCAGGAATGAAGAATTAGAAAATTTTTAGTTTGATTATCCTTCTTCCCATCATCTGACCTAATCTATTGTCTTAATTCCTTCCCTTTTATCTAAACTCTTATCTCAAACCCTAACTCCTCTTCATCTTGCCTTTGCTATCTTCCCCTCTCAACTCTACAATCTCTTTTAATATTCACCCGTAGATCTACTGATCTACAACATTGGTATCAGAGCCAACATTTTCTCCCTCAAATTACAATTAAAAGTAATTATCTGGAAGATCCTTTCCAACGAATGCAACAAGGATTCGATCGCATTCAGCAGCTCTTACAAGAAGCCATGAAGTTGTGCATTCAGCCCCCCTCCACGAGAACAAAAGGCTGAGCCCCCTCTGACGCTTGAGGATGAAGTAGAGTTCGTGTTTGCTGACGTTGGTGTTGTCATTTCCGGAATTGATGATTTTTCCATGGTGTCCAAAGTTGCCGCCTTTCATGGATTCTACTTCACCAGTGATGTTCAGAGGCCACTCCCTTTATTGCCAACGGCCTATGTCACCACTTTCCTAACTGTCAGAAGCAACAAAGCAGTCTTCCCCACTCGCTATGGCCCTCTCGATGCTCGACCTGTTTGCCAAGGTCATGGCTGCATGATCAGCCTCTTTGCTGCACAACATGCTCCACTGACCTTTATTCTAGACAACCCAGGAGGATGTTTACCGGCAACTATGAAGACATCTCTGACCATATTCTACGGAGGGTGCATCTTTTTCTCACACATTGACATCTGGCCAAAATCTCTTCTTTTCTGGGTCATGCAGCTGTGACAGGAAGCCGAATGAAGGTGGCAGCCATAGGCATGCCAGCCATAAACGAGCAGTTTCATTGCACTTGCAGGCTGGTCTAATTTCATGGCAGCACAGAGAGCAAAAGAGGCTAGGGTTTTTCCTCGGAGGAAGACAACTCCAGCACATTTGATGGCACCAAATCTACTGTCCATAGCAGGTCCTTCCAATCCCAGCCTCAATAATGCAACAACCCTCTAGGTCTTCCAATCCCAGCCTCAATCATGCAACAACCCTCTAGGATTTCTGCATTCAGCTGCGATTTCTCCTAGAATCTCGGCTTCTGCATTCCATTTTTGGATTTTAAAGTATCTCTAGCTGTAATGTCCGAATTATTAATGGAAAGGCAGCCCCTTCTTTGTGCCAAAGTGTCAATTGGCTCATGGCCCATTTTGACATATGCAGAACTCAAAAAAAAAAAAAAGAAAGCTGAAGTTCCTAAGCTGGTCCTATGGAAATTTGAGCTCGTTTGAGTACCGAGTTCTGCCCAGTCTTTTGAAAAGTGACTACACATGCAGCAGAGCAATAGTGGGCCCATATACCACATTATACTACCCAAGAGCCGGTTATCACCTCGAGGACGAGGTGACACGAAAGCGGTGGTGGATTGTTTTGACCCATTTAGAAGGCCTCTTAGGAATAGTTTACTTTATTAATAGTTAATTTAAGTGATTAAGGAGTTATTTGTATGTTATGGATCGTAGGATTGATTTAATTAGTATGCTTTTGAATTAATTAGGATGTCTTTGGGCCATTAGACATAGGTATTATTATGTAATAAGGCCTTAAGTAGTTTAGTTAATAAGGCTCAGGCCCATTAAGGGCAATATTATGTAAGGGTTTCTCCGCCCTAACGGAGTTTAGGCAATTAATCAAATCCTAAGTTCCTGTCCTTCTCCCCTGTCAACCCAAGTTCCCTCCTTTCAATCGCCCTACTGGTTTTCAACAAACCAGTAAGGTTCTTCCCTCTCCTTTCATCCAATTTCATTACCTAAATCCCCTTGTAAATCCTAGGGTTTACATCACTAGTATTAGAGCCGACCTTTCTAACTGTGGGAGGTATCAATGGTCTAAACCAAGAGTATGGCAGCCAAAGACAAGCACAACTAGAGTGGCTCCGACGCTGCTTCTGGTCCTCCGGCGACCAATGGATCTTAGGGCGCCGCCAGCCTATTTCTAACCACTAGCGGAACTTCCAGCGTGCCAGCGGCCCATTTGGCTGTAGAAGTTCTCCTAGCGGCCCTGGTCAACCCCCTGCATCGCACCCAGCGCCCAATGATGCCGCTATGATTCATCTCTTCTCTGAATTGCTACAAGAATTTTGTGCAATGTGAATAGAGCAACAGGTCGCTTTCACTTGTCTGTTAAACAGCCCGGCCGGCATGAACCTTATGGCCGCAGTCACCCAGGAAGACACCAACGCTCGACGCGGACTCCTGCCTCAACCATGACCCCCTATTTCACTTGCGGCCCCTCTTTCTGGTCACTGTGATTGGGCTTTTAGTGCTGGAGTCCAGGGCGATTTCAACCAACGCAGGATGGGCTTTACAGGGCACGATTTTTTGGCATAGCTGTCTGACGCTCCTGCCAAATTGCCGCCTCGCTGTCCTCCAATCGAACCAGCAGCATCAGCCTCAATTTTTGGGCCGCATGAGGATGAAATGGACGACACAAAGCGGAACTACGATGGCCCGCAAGGGGACTGGCACCGCCCTATGCACCCAGCTGAGCTGCGACTTGCCCGATTGCAGTAATTGATATACATAGGCGAGGACAATCCCATTGATTGGGTATATAGATTAGAAATTTTTTTTGCCTGTCAGGGTACTTTTGCCTATTAGGGTACTACTGCAGACCTAGAGAAAATGCGAATTGCAGTGTTTCATCTTGAAGGAGACACCTTGGTGTGGTATTAGTACTTTGAAAGAGAGGTTCCCAATGTGTCATGGCAAAAATTCATTGTAGACTTGTGTGCTCAATTTGGCCCGAATAATTTTGCTAATTTTAATGAACTTCTCTCTAGTCTCTCTCAATCTACCATTGTCAGAGCTTATCAAATCGAGTTTATGCGGGTTGCCACTCGTCTCCCGCATTGAACACAAGAAGCTTTGATTGGCACTTTTAAACGCGGCTGAAGCTAGAAATAGCCAATGAAATTCATCATTTTGAGTGCACGACGCAGGACATCATCCACCATGCCAGAATCCAAGAGGAAAAATTAGCCTGCCAACGACTCTCTCATGCCACGGTTACTGCTCAATAGGGAGGGGGTTCCTCTACTACTTTCCAAGGTTGATCGGCATCCGATACTATTCCAGGCACTGTAGTCCCCTTTCGTCGCCTTTCTCAGGCACAGATGGAGGACAGGCGGTCGAAAGGGTTGTGCTTTAATTGTGATGAACACTTCACACTTGGTCATCGTTGCAAAACTCCCCCCACTGCTTTGATTTTAGAGGAGTCCTTGGGGCATACAGGTGATTGGCCTTCTGTCAATCCTCCCCTCGAGGATCCCGAGGAATTTCCTAAGATATCTCTACATGCTTTTTCTAGGATTTATACTCAAAACTATGCAAGTTTAGGGTTTACTCAAGTGTTAGTAGGTGGGCATATTGATTGATAGTAACAACACGCATAACTTCATTAATGACCGGGTGTTCCAGCGGCTTGGATGTGGTATTTTAGATTCTTCCCCTTTCAATGTCTTAATTGGGGGTGGTAAACACCTCCACAAGGGGGTCTGTCCAGGAGCTGAGTTACAGATCCAAGGACATCACTTTGTTATGGACCTTTATTTCTTGCTAACTAAAGGGGTTGATATCGTATTGGGTGTTCAGTGGCTTTAGAAATTGGGGGATGTCACTTAGAATTTGTCAACTCATTATGGACTTCAACTGCTCCAGTCAGAGAGTCCGTCTTCAGGGCTCTCCCCCTGGCACACTCCACTTTGCGCAAGATGTGGGCTCCTTCCGGTTTGCTCATCAGTGATTTCTCTTATAGCTGATGCACCAAAATGAAGGCTCAATAACTAATTTACCCACTAATTTGTCTGATTTGCTTGCTACTTATTCCTCACTCTTTTAGGAGCCTACTAGACTGCCTCCGATTTGATCTCATGATCATCGTATTTTTATTTTGTCCAGCTCTTCTCCAGCTAATGTTCGCCCCTATAAGTATCCCCACATCTAGAAAAATGAGATTGAAAAACTGGTTTCTAAGATGCTTTACTGGAATCATCTGCCTCGACACTAGTTCCTATTCTTCTCTAGTATGTTGGTCCGCAAGAAGGATGGATCTTGGTGGTTTTGTGTTGATTATAGAGCCCTAAATGCATCTACACTCAAGGACAAATTCCTAATCCCTATTATTGAGGAGTTACTTGATGAGTTGGGGTTTACTCAGTTCTTCTCGAAGCTCGACTTGTGCTCTGGTTACCATCAAATCAGGATGCACCCCGTTGATATTCACAAAACCGCTTTTCGGACACATAATGGCCATTTTGAATTCCTTGTGATGCCATTCGGATTGACGAATGCTCCCACTTTCCATAACTTAATGAACGAGGTATTTCGACCCCATCTTCACCGTTTTGTCCTGGTTTTTTTTTTATGATATCTTGGTTTACAGTCCGACATGGGCGGAGCACTTGGTTCATCTGTACAGTGTTTGATATTTTGGTTTAACATACATTCTTTTTAAAGCTCTCTAAGTGTGTTTTCGGTAGTGTTAAGGTTGAGTATCTCAGGCATATTATCTCAGCTGGTCGTGTTTCGACTGAACTATCTAAGGTAGAGGCTATGCTATCTTGGCCCACACCTTCCTCCCTTAAGTCCTTACAGCGCCTTCCTTAGTCTGACAGGGTATTATTATCGGTTTGTGTCACAGTATAGGTTGATAGCAGCTCCTTCGACCCCTTTGCTTAAAAAGGGGTCCTTCCAGTGATCCCTTGCAGCTGAGGAGGTCTTCGATCTCATGAAATCCGCTATGTCCTCTGCCTCAGTGTTGGCATTATTGGATTTTTCTCAGACTTTTATCATCGAGACAGATGCTTCAGAGACTGGCTTAGGGGTTGTTTTGCTTTAGGCTGGCCGCCCCATTACTTTCTTTAGTAAGGCACTATTGGGACAATCTCTTTCTCTACTTATGAATGCAAGATTCTAGCTATAGTGCATGTTGTGACTAAATGGCGACCTTACTTATTGGGATGACATTTTATTACCCGAACTAATCACCAACCTCTCAAATATTTACTGGAGTAGCAGATTTCTACCCCAGCACAATAGAGATGAATTTCTAAACTACTGGGCTATGATTATGAATTGGTGTATAACCAGAGTTCTGAGAACATGGTAGCCGATGCTCTATCCAAGTTTTATCTATGTTGGGCCCTTCCTTTCCATTCCTACAGGATCTTCAGCAGGCATATTAGAGTGATTCTGAGGCCACTACCTTGTTGGCGCGTCTCAAGGCTGATCCCTTGAGTTCCCCTTTTGTGTTGCAGGGAGACCTTATCTATTTGAAGGGTCGTCTCTGGTTTCCCCCCATCCCTGATTTGCACACTCAGATAATATCTCATTTTCATAACACTACTATGGCGGGACATGAGGGCACTTTTTGCACATATAAACATGTGAGCCAGAGTTTTTTATGGCGTGACATTTGTCGGGATGTTCATGACCATGTGGCTGCTTGCCCCATTTGCCAGAGGGCTAAAGCTTCTACAGCGGCTCCTGCAAGATTGCTTCAGCCCCTCCCTATTCTAGATTGAGTATGGGAGGATGTGTCGATAGACTTTATTGAAGCTTTACCCCGAGTGCAGGGTGTCGTCTCTCTAAATATGCTCATTTTAGCCCCTTGGGACATCCTTTTACCGCGAAGGACGTGGCTGAGATGTATATTCGTGATATTGCTAAGCTTCATGGCATGCCACACACAATTGTGTCTGATAGAGACCGAGTTTTCATCTCCCACTTTTGGCACGAATTTTTTGCTCTGCATGGTACAAAACTCAAAATGAGTTCCGCTTACCATCCTCAGACTGATGGTCAGACAGAGGTTGTGAATCGATGTCTCAAGCAATATTTTCGTGGCTGATAATCCTCGTCATTGGCTTCATTTCTTACCTTGGGCTGAGTACTCTTATAATATTGCTTACCATACAGCGGCTGACACTACCCCATTCCAGATTGTTTACAGGTGTCCCCCCACGGTCCTGGCTTACGTGCCTCATAGAGCAGCTGTGGGCGAGGTGGACCTTATGTTGCAGGATCAGGGTGCCCTATTACGTCAGCTCAAACTGAATTGTCCAAAGCTTAGAACCACATGAAACAGGTATATGATGGGCATCGAACTGATAGGGAATTCTAGGTTGGCGATTTGGTGTTTGTTAGCTTCTCTCCGCATTGGTAGTCTTCACTTTATGCTCCTCCCAGCTCGAAGCTAGCTCACTGTTTCCATGGCCCGTATCCCATTGTCCAACGTATCGGATCAGTTGTCTATCGTCTCTAGCTTTCAGGGGGTTTGTCTGTCCATCTAGTTTTCCATGTTTCTCGCCTACGATGTTTCCTGGGTGATCCATCTCGAGTGGTTTCCAGTCCACCGCTGCTTTTGGCTCCTATATCCCTGCCATTGCGTCTTTCTGCTATCCTTGATACTCGCCGGATTAGGCGGGCTAGCCATTTAATTCTAGAGATATTAGTCGCTTGGCATGGTTGTCCTTTGGAGGATACTTCGTGGATGCCAGAGGTTGATTTCTATGCTCATTTTCCTGATTTTGCGCCTTGAGGCCAAGGTGGTAGCTGAGAGTAGTGAATTGTTATGGATTGGAGGATTGATTTAATTAGTATGCTTTTGAATTAATTAGGATGCCTTTGGGCCATTAGACATAGGTATTATTATGTAATAAGGCCTTAAGTAGTTTAGTTAATAAGGCCCAGGCCCATTAAGGGCAATATTATGTAAGGGTTTCTATGCCCTAATGGAGATTAGGCAATTAATCAAGTTCTAAGTTCCCTTCCTTCTGCTTTGTAGACCCAAGTTCCCTCCTTTCAATTGCCCTATTGGTTTTCAACAAACTAGTAAGGTTTTTCCCTCTCCTTTTATCCAATTTCATTACCTAAAGCCCCTTGTAAACCCTAGGGTTTACATCATTGTAATATCTATTTAATTAGCTTTAATGGGCTTTTAGGCTAGTGTTTAGGTTTGTTTAAGAGTTCTATTTAATGTAAGGACTATGCCCTAATTTCAAGAGCGAATGAATGAATTTGAAATTTTTTAGTTTGATTATCTATCTTCCCATCATATGACCTAATCTATCGTCTTGATTCCTTCTCTTTCATTTAAACTCTTATCTCAAACCCTAATTCCTTCTCTTCATTTAGCCTTTACTATCTTCCCCTCTCAACTCTACAATTTCTTCTAATATTCACCCATATGTCTACCGACCTACAACATGGAGACACTTAGGAATAAAGTCAATATAACTTGCTTCCCAAAGACATTTTATAGCCGACGAGAAAGTTAGGGAGCTAGGAGAGGTTTGTAAACTTTTCTACATGGGGAAGTCACATGGGATTATGGAAATAGGGTAGGTAAAGTTGTAGGCAAGGACTTGTGAGAAAACCTTTTAGGTGTCAAGGTTTAGTGATAGAATTATGATGATAAAACTACTAGTGCCAATGCACTGCAAGTAGTATTAGGAGAGAACCTTAAGAATTCGTTTTCGGAGGTAATAGATCTAGGCTTTGCATGCCTAACTGAGGGGGGATGTGAATATTTGAATGGGCATGTATTACGGCTGCATCTTGGGTCTGTTTAGGTCGGGTTTTGCAAGACATGACCCGACCCGAGATAAGAACCAAGTTCCTTAGACCCAACCTGAGATAGGATCCAGAATTCTTGGACCCCGACTTGACCCGAAATAAGAACTGAAAAACCTGAGAACTGAAATAGGAACCGAGAGTCTACCTTGGGTTAGGTCGGTTCTAATAATTCAAACCAATTTGACATTATATTGAATTGGTTCTATCTATAAAAAAAAATATAAAAATTCATATAACTATGGTTAAATATGATTTTATAAGTTAATTAGGAACTTGGGTCGGTTTGGCTGGTTCTTAGGTTTTCACATGCTAGACCTGTCCTGACCCAAGATTTACCAGGGTACTTTTTTCTTGGACCCGACCCGACTCGAGATAGGATCTGACCCGGGTCAATCTTGGGTCGGTTCCATCCAGATTGGTTTGGGTCCGGGTTTTCAATGTACAACTAACATGTATGGAGGAGTATGGGATATGAGAGGGTACATGGAGAGTAAGGATTTAGGGAGAGCTGGAGAGGATGGGATGGGAGAAACAATCTTTGCATTTTCCATAGTAAATGACCTAAGTATTGTGAATACTTATATTATGAAGGAGGAGCAACTTGTACCCTTTAAAAGTGGACCCAATGGGAGCCAAATAAAACTTTTCTTAGTTTGAAAAGAAGTTAAATCTACTTATGATGGTCATAAAGTTATTCTTAGAGAACCCTTAGCTTAACAACATAGATTAGTTGTTTTAGAGGTCCATATGAAGTATGGAGGAAGTGAGGAAGCTAAGGAGTGACAAAGAACTAGGTGGTGAAATTTGAAAGGTGAAAAACTCAATATATTTCTTGAGAGGTTGAAGGTGGAAGGAAATTGGAGCTTAGATGAGGAACCCATAACGATGTGGCTCAACATGGTCAATTGCAAGAAAAGGCTAATAGAAGTAGTGCTTGGAGAAGTAAGGAGGGGAATGGTTACTAAGAAAGAAATACGATGGAGTGAGGAGGTCCTCAAGGAAAATCAATGTTCCTTCAAGGAATGGTAAGAAAGTAGTAAGAAGAGTAGATACACTAGGTTAGAAAATAGGTTGAAAAAGTAGTTAGTGAGGTTAGGTTTTAAGGCACTTGATGTCTTGTACAGTAGGCTAGGAATGCTATTGTAGGGACTTATATCAAGTTAGGTGCATTAAAAATGAAAATCAAAAGGTACTAATAAAAGATGAGGAAATTAAGGAGAGATGGTGAGGGTATTTGTTTTTGAACAAATATAATGGTGGAGGTTGAGATTTTGGGTATAATCCTAGTAAAGATATAACCTATTTGAGAAGATTTAGTGTAGAGCAAGTTGAAACAGCCCTAAAGAAGATCAGGAAAGGTAAGGCCTTCCGCCCCGAAGACATCACTATTGAAGTGTGGAAGTGTATGTGGTACATTGGCTTATCATGATTGATTAGGTTGTTTAACATTTTATGGAAGTCAAAGGGGATGTCAGAGTAGCAGTAGACAAAGGAATATCCAATTGTACGAACTACAATTGTGCTTGTGAGCCATTCTATGAAGTTTATGGGGGAGAGTAGTAGAAAGACTATTCCATGAAGTAACTAAGGTAATAGAGAATTAATTTAGTTTCATGTTATGGAGGTCAATGACTGAGGCTATCTTTTTGTTATAGCAATTAGTAGAGAAGTATAAGGATAGGTGACAAGACCTCTATATGGCCTTTAAAGAAAACCTATGATAGAACACCTAGAGAGCTTGTTTGTAGTGTACCAAGAAAAAAGGAGTTACAATAGTGCATGGACATGATAAAAGATGTTTATGATGGGTGCTAACTAGCGGAAGAACACCTAGAGAGCTTATTTGTAGTGTCCTAAAAAAACAGGAGTTACCAGAGTGGATAAACGTTATAAAAGATGTTTATGATAGTACTGACCAGCATAAGAACAATGGGAGAAGAAGGCCAATGGGCCTATCCCAATTGGTTAAGTCATGGTGGTTTGGAGAGAATGTGGAGCATTCCGACCCCCCTCAACTGCACTTTCCTCTCTATCTTGGTGATCCTTGTATAAGGCGGTGCCTAAGGTTCTGTGTAGCAAAAGAAAAATAATGGGGAAAAACTAAGGAGTTCCTTTGTCAATATATCAAAAGGCAACATATGGCAGTTATCTTTTTGTGTTGGCAATGGAAGAGCTAACTCCACATAATAAAGATAGGATTTTATGGTGTATGTTTTTTCCAAATGATGTAGTTTTACTTGTCGAGACTAATGTCATGTTAAGTACAAAGCTAGTATATAAAATGTTTGATCTCACAAATGAACTCTTAGTTGTGATAGATGGGCAAGAAGTGTCAAGTGTAAGCAATTCCGTGGTTTAGGCTTTATTAACCACAAGTGGGAGGTATAAATAGTGATGTCGTACATAGGATAAATGTGGGATGAGCATAATGGAGAGCCTCTTCAGGAGTTTTGGGTGATAGGTTCATCCCAAATAAGCTTAAAGGAAAATTTTATAGGACAATGATAAGGCATACAATATTCTATAGAACAGTGTTAAGCTTTAAAGAAAAGACAGATAAATTGAATGTAGCTGAACTAAGAATACTAAGGTGGATGTGTAGGATAATTGGGAGGGACTAGATTAGAAATTGGAGAGAATTTAGGGCTCGCATCTTTAAGGCAGAACCTTAAGGCGAGTAGGTTGTATCGATATATGCTCGTACAAAGAAGACCAATAGATGATGGTGTAAGAAGGCTGGAGGGGATACAAATTGAAAAGGTTAAAAGAGGAAGAAGACTTGAGAGGACACAAATGAAGTTAATAAGATGGGTTTTTCTATGCAACCTTTTACTGAAGAATTGGCTCAAAACCTGTTAGAGTAGAGGTGAAAGAAGCTTCCTGATTATAAAAAGCGATAGTCTACCATTAGAGGAACAAGGGCATCTCTTGTAGATGGTTGTAAGGCTTGAATCTACTAGTTAGATTATGTGGCTTTTGTAACCTTTTTTGGCATCAAATTATAAATGTTTATTTTAATCTGAAATTTGATTGTTGTACACTGTTCAATGGAGTACTCTTTCCAATGTGGATAGAAGTCGGTCTTTCCCGATGGGCAGCAAGTTGTCAAGAAAACACTATAAATTGAACTACTGTCGATATTCTTGGTTTGAACATTCCTGTTTGTGCTAATAAATCAACATCATCTCGCTTTTACCCATCATGTTCTCAGCTAATTTAAATATATTTGACTGTTCATTTATTCCTTGCACATTATAAAGGACATTTCATTTATTTTCATCATGAAAGTTTCAGATTGGACTTCATTTGATGCCTGATTTATGGTTCATTCAGGAAGCCCTCAAGTGTGGAGGAAATTTTGACTATTGAGATCAAGCCAGGGTGGAAGAAGGGAACAAAGATCACTTTTCCAGAGAAGGGAAATGAACAGAGGAATTTGATACCCTCCGACCTGGTCTTCATGATTGATGAAAAGCCACACAGTGTCTTCAAAAGAGATGGAAATGATCTTGTAGCCACTCAAAAGATCTCACTTGTTGAAGCTCTCACCGATTGCACCATGCAGCTGACAACCCTAGATGGTCGTAGCCTGACAATTCCAATCAACAACATCATAAGTCCCAGCTACGAGGAAGTTGTGAAAGGGGAAGGCATGCCAATCCCAAAGGAACCGTCCAAGAAAGGAAATCTGAGAATTAAGTTTAACATAAAATTTCCCAGCAGGTTAACAACAGAGCAGAAGACAACTATCAGGAGGCTGTTAACTTCTTGAATGGTTGGCACTAATAACTTTTCTTAGTAAGGTTTCAAGAATGTTGAGACTTTCTTTTCATTCAATTTGAGCGTTTTTTGCCAAAAAAAAAGAGGTTTATTTCAAAAAATGGCCTTAGAATATTATTTTATGAGGCTTTCATTTTTTTTATTATGATCTCGTATAGTGATCACAAATTAAACAAAAGTATGAAGTTACAATTAACTGGGTCATGGAATTTTTGTTTAGTCTCTGACATTGTAATATACGTTAAGAAGTGTATTCTTTTGAGTTCTTGCATAATTTCTTAACCTTTTTACTCACATTCCCTGCCTTGTAAAATTGTTATTTCTTGTTTCAACATGATTTAAATTTAATGTTTGCCTAAAACTAGATTTTCTTTACCAAGAAAAGGATGTGAAAATAGCATGTTTAAAAAAAGAGTCAAGATTGTTATGCAACAAACAACTAAGCATGTTATATCACAGTAACGAATTCTCATACAAGCTAAAAGATACAGAGTTATTTACAGAATTATAGTGACTTTGTAATTGCACAAAATACTATTTGTAATCTATGTCATGCAAAAGCTAATTTACAAGATAACTAACAGTAACCTACATTTCATTTCAATAAAATTTGGGCAGGAAGG
The DNA here is from genome assembly GCA_035235625.1 of Saururus chinensis. Taxonomy (NCBI): domain Eukaryota; kingdom Viridiplantae; phylum Streptophyta; class Magnoliopsida; order Piperales; family Saururaceae; genus Saururus; species Saururus chinensis. The sequence continues at coordinate 38,142,440 of CP141142.1, forward strand.
TGAATTCCTAGAAATTGCTCTTCCTCAGTGCAACATTTCTCACTAGCAACTAGCTTTAATCTGGGAGCACATACACATCTGCACCTTTCCTGAGCTTTGGCGAAGCTACTTCCTAGAACCTCATCTATCCAGACCTTTACGTTTTCCATGGCATCACACGCCCATACAGCTGCTAGAATCTGTTCCATACATCTAGAATCGATCTCCAAAGATCCTTTGGACCCAAATGACTTTTGAAAGTTGCCCTTGATTATTCTTAGAAGCTTGCTGGCAAGAGCATCAAAATCAAATGGCTCGAAGTCAACTCTTTGATCGATCAAATGAAAGAACTCCTCAAGCCAGGTCTCTGAGTTTTCAATTATATAGTCATTCTCTTTGTCCCCATATTCATTACTAGTAGCCTCCATCCCCACTAATGGAAGATTCAAGTCCAAAGATAAATTTGGTGCCTTCTGTATCTGCTTGAATTCTTCCAATTTTCTTTTGTGGACAGTCACTTGGCCTAAAGGGTTCATAATACCAGTAGATTGATCTTCCGAAACATTCAATGCATTTAAACAATTACTACTATGAAGTTCAGAAGAGCAGCCTACCAAAATTTGTAGCTGTCGCACTTGGGCAGCCAAAACCCTTTCTTCTGTAATATTAAGACAATCTTTATTAGAAGTGATATTTTCTCCCTTCATACCTACTGTAGTCACAAAGATTGTATTGTTAATACCAACCTCTCTGCCATAAGAGTCCCGAAATTTTCCTGTTTTTACAGCCCATGTTAAACAATTCTGGAGCAAAATATCAGCCTTCTCCACATTTTCAAGAAAGACAACTGATTGAGGTTTCTTGCTGATTTCCCCTGCAATATAGTCAATAACAGTCTGACCTCTAAATTTTGGATCACTTAGTTGTTGCCCAGGCTCAAAAATCATATTCAAGCCTGCTCCACAATATTGAGAATTTAGATCCATAGAGATTAACTTACTTCGACTTCCAAATATCACTTCTGCAAGAGCCTCAGCAACTTTTTTCTTCCCAAATTTATCAGGCCCTACAAAGCTCAACCATATATCACCTTTTAGGCTCGTACCAAGGCGCTTCAAATTTCCTGATTTGCAATGAGTTATGGTTTGGCTGATAGCACATATGGCTGCTTGCTGTCTGCCAACTTTTTCACCTAGAGATCTCCATAGAGACTTGAATTCTCCTGGAGCACACCAATTGATTGCATCCATGGAATCCTGTCCTAGTGACTTCGGAGAAGAGAGACCGCTATGCAAACAATAGGCATGCTTCAACACTGAATTTGAGTAAACCTCAAATGATGAGAGTGGAGTGCAATTTTTCACCATATCTTTGCAGCTTCCAGATTCATCTTTCTGTTGTTCTTTCACATGAATGCAATTTGTTCCTAGCATCAAATCTGTAGTGACAGTAGTAGCTGATGATGCAAAATGGTCAGGGACAGTCAAATCTGACAAATTACATGAATAAGACTGTATTTCTTCCTTGAAAATCTCTTCTCCTTCAGTACATGTTTTCTTCACTTTTGGAGATAAATGGTCATTTTGAGATGGAAACATCTTCTGCTGATATGCTGAAATGAAAAATACATTTTCAAGCTCACTTTTGCGCTGATATGAAGCTATAACCTTCTTGACTTGACTATCAACCGTCCTCTCTTCATTTGCAACATGGGAAAAACCAACTATCCCAGGAAGCAATCTGGGTGTGACCATATAAGTATTTGACTCAAGAATATGATTGCTTTGATGATGCAGGCAAATGTCATTCCATTTTTTTTGGAGTTCCATAATCTTAGTGAGCAATAGGCTATTATTGGCCTGCACTGAAGAGATAGGATGCAATTTTTATATAGCTTATATTTTGAATTATGAATCAACATACAATATGCAAAAATTAAAGGAACAAATTGAAGAAATATAAAACTTGACTAAAGCTTAAAAATATGTACACACCTTTGCAGGATCCTGTTCAATAGTCATGCTGGTCACATCAGTTTTTCGAAGCCAGGAAGGTAGGCTAGCTTGCTGCTTTTCTGCACTTGTAAACATGGTCTCTTTCACAAAGGCAGAAACTTCTTGCTCATATTTCTCATCACATAGAGGGCATCTTGTTATAGATGTGCCGCTTAAAGGAAGCTTTAGATCCGATGCCATTGGGAAAAAACCACCAAATGGGACAAATGACTCCATCAAGCTGTAAATATTTCAATAGTAGGGATCGTCAGCTTCACACTAGACGAGGACAATATTTTCTTGTAGAAAAAAGAAAAAAATATATTGTTGAACTTAAAAATTGAGATCATACATACTCTCCTCTTAGTGTTAAATACAAGAAAAATAGTCTAGTCAAGCAACTAAAACATCGATATCATGCACACTCAAAAGCAGTCATACTTCGTAGGGGCATAAACATTTATCCTATTTGCAAGCACATAAATCAGACATATTATCTCCAAAATCATGACCTTAAAACATTGAGAAGCCAAATACAAGTATGAGGTTTAAGCAATACATATGAATGAGATATTCCTCATTGCCAATTGGGATGTCTTTGTTAAATAGTTGTCCACTATCAGTCTTCTCCAAATGTAGTAGCATGTCAAGGTTTCAAACAGGTACGCTTATCTATGAGACAATCCAATAAACATTCAATAGTGTAACCTAATATTCATGCCAAAAACTAATATTTCTGAATATTTGGCTATTATGAGCTGACTGTTGGACCATGGCCACTCTACACTGACAACATTATGGACACCATTAATTATACAAATACTGAGCTTCAGTACTTCAAAATTATAATATAATGCATGATTTTTTTGGGTATAAAGAATATAATACATTATTGCTAATCAACCAATTAAGTTAAATATGATCAAAATCTCATACCCAATTTTCTCAAACTGCACCATGAGTTATCGCATGCAAGATTTTCATTTTCCATCAGACTCATCTATGGCAATGTAATGGAGTATAGATATAACATCATAGTTTACTCTTCCAACATAGTAAAACTGTACTATTACACACCCAACATCATGCCACCTAAGACATTTATTTAAATTTAATTTAATATAACTTCATACTAATCACAGCATGAAAGCTTAAAAATTTTGGTTAATGGAAAACTAAATGGTATACACACTATCACCTGGATGGCCGGGACTGTAATATACCCACCCCATTCCTGACCGAGGTAATGGGAAGAAGTTGGAAGTTCCACTCTTTCTCTACAACCTGATGCTGCCTCAGAAACTTCATGTACACCTCATAGCTGGCAGCCGAACCCAACAGCCATAGCCGGCCGCCGTCTCCCCCCTGGTGGAGCTCCAGCAGCCTCGTCAACTCCCCCACCACGGCCTCTCCCACGTCGCCGTCTGGGAAATCCTGTAAGTCTCCTATGTCCACCACCACGCCGCTCGTCGTGGCTGCCATTTTCGCCAGTTCGTCCAACCTCGGCCGCAGTGACCCCTCCGCCACCTCCCTCTCGACGCCCGCGAACTTCAGCCCCGCGAGCTCCGGGATGAAGTTGGGCCCCTCGACCCACCTCCGGAAATTCGCCACCGCCTCCCGGGCAGCGCCCCCGACGAGAAGGGGGTTCCGCCGCGGTATCCTCGTCAGCACCTCGGCCGTCCGCCGAAGGCTGTCGTCAAAGAGGTCGTCATCGGCGGCAGCGCCGTGGCGGGTCTGCGCGAAGTTGCATAGGAAGAGCGGTGGGAGGCGAGGGCGGGAGAGGCGGTGATGCCCGCCTCCGCTGCCGACAACTGGGCGGAGGATAGCCAGCTTGACGTCGGCGCTGCGGAATCCCGCGTCGGTGAAGACTCGGCTAACCACCGGGTCGTCGAGGATGGAGAGGACCAGCTGACGCAGCTCCACCTTCACAACCGGTGCCGAAGTCGGCGAGTGGTCCTGCTGCAGCTGGTGATGGTGGTAGTGGCCAGGGCTCCGGCGCTGGATGGCCTGGGAGCGCTTGATGGCGGCCATGAGCGAGTTCGACACAGGCGGGGGCGGCTCCTGCTCCGCTGACTGCGAGGGCGAGGAAGGAAGGCGGTCGAGGGAGGCGGCGAGGCAGAGGTCAAGGGCGCGGAGCTGGAGGCGGGGGGAGAAGGCGGAGGAGCGGGCGCGGGCACAGGCGTCGCGGAGAAGTTGTGAGGTGGAGGTTGCGGCGAGGAGGGCGGACACAACGTGGAGGGACGACGTCTGGGTGTGGCCTCGGCGGCGGGCAACGGCCACGGCGTCGTCGAGGGCCCGCGCGGCCTCCGCCGTGAGGCATTGCCGCGCGGCGCTCACCGGCGTCGGCATTTACGTGAAAAAAATAATAATTTTTAATTAATCAGGGGCTCCCCATCTCCCTTCCCGGACTAGGCGGCGAATAAGATAAAAATATTAAGTCCCTCGCTTTGATTATTTATTGAGGGGAAAGGGCCGCCGACGATGGTGACGTGGCTGGTGGGGCCCATGGGACGTGGTGGGCACATATTCTTGTCCTTTTGTTCGGGGCGCACTCGCGCGCGTGGACGCGGGTGGGGCTGAGTTGGAGGGCACACGTGTGGACCCGGTCTGTAAAGAGGAGGATGGAAAGTGGCTCGTGTGGGATCGCGTAAAAGGTCCGCTTTTTTATAGTCTTTATTTTTTTCTTGCCATCCGGCCTAAGGGAGAGGCACGTGTGGGAAAGGGGGAGTTGGGTAAAAGGAGAACCGAAAGCGACCCGCCCCAGAAGTCTACCCGAGCCGGGAGGGGCCGGGTCGGACAGCTGAGCTTGACCCACGCACAGTCTTGTATCTTTAAAAATAAAGTTTAATTTCTTTTCCGGACCAAGTTCTTGACTAGAGATCCATGATCATGTTACATAGGGCTTCAAATATAATAAATATAAATATAATTATACATAAATAACAAGATGTCATTTATGTGCTATGTTAGAAACCCTATATGACATGGTCATGACTCATGAGGGCTCCAATCACAAAACCCGGTCAGACTAGACATATCCAATATTGCAAAAGATACTCCTTTTGGTCCATATTGATCTCATTAGTAAAAATAAATAAATCTACGGAAGCTCAGAAGTATCTTAGACAAAAAGATAAAACTCTATTAACTTAGATTCTTCTAATTCTAACTTAGATTATCATGCTAATATTAGAAAGTTTGTACGTTGTAGGAATATGAGAAATTGAATATTTATTTAATATGGGACATATAATTTCTTAAAATGAGACATTTATTATAGGGCGAATGGAACATTTTCTATAAAAGAGTTTGAAAACCACAACATGGTTAGTGCAAAATAGATAATCAAGTCATTGCCACCATAGAAGTCGCATATCAACAATTAAGCATGCACATAGACCAATGTGTGGCCGGTTAGTTGGGATGGATGTTACTTTTTTATTTTCATTATGAACTTTCGTGATATTTGCGACAATATTTTAGTATGAGATCTAGGTCGAGATAATGAGAAACATTGATCACAATCCAAGATTTCTCATTAAATAAAAATATAACCAACCTTAAATCCACATTACTCTGCCTCGAAACAATATTAACATTTCTTATATATGTCGTATCATGATCTAATGGTCCTCATAAACTTACTTTGATATAAGGAGCATCCAAGACACTAACTTTTTCTTTTTTAGTATCGTCGTGCCGATAAATTTTTTTTTTTTTACAATTTAACCTCTTTCAATATATAGTTTTTTTAACATAACACTTAGAATTTATAATGATGCAATATACTCCTTTGAGCCCATATTGATGTCATTGGTTAAAAAAATTGTAATTTTTATTTAATGTTGATAGCCACATCCAAGGGAATAGATAAACTCTATTGACTTAGATTCTTTTAATTCTAACTTAGATTATTATGCTCATATTAGAAAGTTTCTACGTAGTAGGAATATGAGAAATCAAATATTTATCTAACATGGGACAATATAATTTCTTAAAATGAGACATTTATTATTGGACGAATGGAACATTTTCTTACAAAATACATATGCTCAATTCATAACAATTCCTATGTAATTAGCTAAGATCAAAATCATCACAAACTCTGTTCGACTTTTAGGAGATTAGTGCCGTTGATATTTATAGAGTGACAATACCTTTCTTGATATCTATTTAAATGATAGATAAACCTTATATATATTTATAGCCTCAAATAGGTAGGCAGGGAGAAGATATTTAGATATGCCCACCTGCACTGAATCGAAAATAAGTCCCCCTAATGAAGGTGCGCGCGTGCCAAATTGTCAATGATAATTGACTGCCACTGGTTAACTAAAAAGGCTGATCGGCTACAACCGGTTTTGATGGCCGAGTAAATAAAAATATTTGGTTCGGTTTCCTCATTTGGACCAACAATTCTATTTGATGAACCTGTCCTGGCCCAGCTGGGGATGGCAGAAAATAACAAAAGCAACGAAAGAGATGGGTCGACATATAATTACGCTTTTCCCACTAGCTCGGCGCGCCAGGTCAGCACTGCGTAAAGTAGAGGAAAGCGCAGGTCCCCTCCGCCATGGCCGGCGGGCCCGCGCTTCGCAGTTCTCATCCCACACGCGCGAGTAATCTCTCTCCCATCCCGTCGTGGGGCCCAGACAGCACAAAAAAAGAAAAGCTGAAAAAAGAAAGAAACGGAAAATTTTCATGTTCCCCAGTTGGCGGAGAGGCCCACCAGACCGCAGATGCCGACTCCACTTATCTGGGCCCACTTGGCTCCTGCAGGTCTGACAGGAGTCGCAAATGTCCGCGTCTACAAAAAGACGATGGGCCCCGGCCCAGACTGGGGCAAGCCCAGAAAGCCACCCCGCCACCGCACATATGCCCATCATCTCCCCTGGAAAGAATATCAATACTGATGCCCTATTAGGACCACTCTCTATTGTTCTCAGAAACATACCCCACTGGGGTAATTTTTGCTTATTTCACTCCTTGGGTAAACTGTATATGCGTGGGGCACTCCTGCATTAGGGTTTTGTTTTACTGACAGAATAAAAAAAAAGCTTTTGGGGAGATTCTCCCATCTCTGGCATGGAACAATGGATGAGTGGCCTTACTATTTACAGGTAAAAAAAGGTAGGTTTGTTCTGTCAACTCTTACCCCACTTACTTCCACTTGCCAAAATTGTCTTTTAATTTAATCTTTGGTTATTGTTCTACCTATTTTTTTTACTTTTTCATTAATTAATTCTTACATACCCAAAACTCAAAAGCACCTTTAATGAGAATATACTCTTTAGTGAATTAACATAAGAAGGCATTTGTGCTCCTTCTTCCTTCTAAACAGATTAATTAATCAAGTTCACAACCTGCTTTGTATCACCTAAGTTTTTTTTAGAATTTTTATCTTATAGGATATTCTCTTTGTCCTACATTAATAAGTCTATTTAATTTTTTAAAATAAACTAATAAATTATTAATATAAGACCAAGAGAATATGCCTTAAAGTCATTAACATAATAGGCATGTGAAAAGGCAAAAATAATGGGAGTTTAAATATTATTATTGTATAAGGAAATGTATGAGAGGGGTCGAAATCACAGAGTCCTTTCTTGATGGCGGGGTGGAGCCAGATTGTGTCTTCCTAAGTGAAGGCACACACATACAAATATTTGGGGTCCAATATGTCAATTTTATTTGAAAAACCCTTGTTGCCTTCCAAGAGCCAAAAGTATAATTGTGTGACTTGTCTTTCACACCCACGTGGTTCTTGAAAGCCAGGAAAATGACATGTTGATCACTCATAATAGCAAAAAAATTCAGGGTTTTGATTTTAAAAAACCATTATTTACGTCAGCAAATGGCTCAGCAGCCCATAATTTTATTTTTCGGTAATTTATAACAAATCTAGAGCATGAGTGATATGTATGAGAAAATACTACTTGGGCTGCTATGGCGCTTACAATGATGGTGTAAGCTTTACATAGGCCGAATCCTGCACCATCAATGTAAGAGTTATAAGGTGGCATTGTAGGTTGTTAGCAATTTAGGTAATGTATGTGATGCGGGCTACTTCGCATTGATGTATATAAAGCATTAGGATCATCTAAAGAAAAAAAAAAGAGAATTTCTTTTCTAGCAATTAATCAACATTTATGGGCGATCGATCAACCTCGAAAAGCTATTGATCATGATATAAAAATGTTTAGTGTAAAATGAAACCAAGAGTTGGCAGTTAATCGCCTTATTTCAATAATTGATTTCAGTCTACAATATGGTTTTTAATTTTATTTTGGATTAAAATTTGATTTTAAATTAGTTTATTTTTAATATTTTACTTTCCTAGGAGTCTTTATTTCATATATTTTTTATTATTTAGGGATTTTCTTATTAATTTTCCTTATTTGTGATTGGTTAGTCATAAGGTATTTGAAAATTAGGCTCTTTATTTATAATTATGCTACTATTAGTTATATAAATACTTGTCTCTTCCATGAAGGTATAAGTTCAGCAATTTTTGATATTCTGACGAAGAAGAATAAGATGATATTCATTTCTTCTTTGTTTTTTCTCTATTTTCTATGAATTTACCATTGACATTTGTGAGAGAGGAGGTTTATATGTGCATGTAGCCGGATTCGTTGAATGACATTTATCCCATTAATTCTGCCCTGCATCAGTTGGTGGCCCATGCAGGTCTAACATGTTGCCTTGACGCCGTGGAGGATGTGTTGCAGGAATTGATGAGATCGATAATCATGATAAAGTACCAAGGTAGTAGTGGCAAGTTGAGCAGTTGATGCTTCAGATAGCTTATTTAATGGCCTTTAATGGCCATCTTTACTTGCCAAAACCCCAACTTAGCTCAGCCTAATGACCAAGTTTAAGATGATGAGCTAAAGGTTGATGCCCCCAATGAAAATCCTTTTCCAACCCTACCCTGTGTGGTGATGGAGAGGTAGACCAACTGCTTCGCTTCGAGGCCGATCAACATGGGCGATTCCCACCATGAGCGCCAAGGATATTGGAGACTTATATGCCTCCGAGACAAGATGATATGGCAAATAGGCTCTGGGAGGCCAGTTTGAAGATTGGCATCCCTGAATTTTATGGGGGGATGTAGCCTGAAGAGTTCTTAGATTGGGTTGCTCATATAGAAGACATACTTGACTTCAAAGAGGTTTCGGAAGACAAGCATGTTCCCTTGGTGGCGACTAATTTATGAGATCAAACAACCTCATAGTGGCAACAAATCAAATCTACTTGTGCACGTCAAAGATCGTTGAATAGGTGAGGTTAAAGAAGCATATGAGGCAAAAAAATTTACCCTACAACTTTGCTTGACTGATGTATTAGCAATTACAAGACCTATAACAAGGTTTGAAATCGGTAGATAAGTACACTAAGAAGTTCTACTAATTGCTACACTATGATGAATGGGCTGAATCGGAGGAACAACTTGTGTCTCGTGATACTAGATGTATGCGTCAAAATCTTAAAGAGACCTTAAATTTGTTCCATTTTTTTCTTTATAAGAAACACATTCTAGAGCGCTCTACTTAGAGAAGCAGCAAGGCCCTATTGGGATGACTGGTAGCACTTTTCTAGCCACACAATTGCCACTAATTTCAATAGTCTGTAACCCTCTTTTAAGACTGCACCTCAAATCACTCAAAATACCACCAAAGTCTCTACAAGTACTAGTCCAAAATGTTTTAAATGTGGTAAAATGGGTCATAGAGCGGCAAATTGTCCTTGTAATAACCGGAATGGTAAAGGATTGTTCACTAAATATCATGAGAATGCTGAGTTTGATAATATTTTATTTATCACACTAAACCTATATACGATGATGAACCGAATAAAGAGATAGTACAAGGTGATCTTGGAGAAGTTTTGGTGACATGTCACCTTTTCTTTACCCTTAAGGATATGAAAAACGATCATTGGTTGAGAAGCAACATATTTCTCACTACTTACACTATTAGGGGCAAGGTATGTCATCTTGTGATTGATTTGGGAAGTTGTGATAATAGGTGGCTGAAGAGATGATTCAAAAGCTTTAATTGAGCACTACACCTCATCCTCATCCATACACACTATCTTAACTGAAGAAATGAAGTGAAGTACAAGTCTCTAAATGATATTTAGTTCCTTTCTCTATTAGATCTACATATAAGATATGATGTAATGTTGTTGCTATGAATGTTTGTCACTTGTTACTTGGGCATCTTTGGAAATATGATCAATGTGTGATGCATGATGGTCATAAGAACACATATAGCTTTAGGATAAAGTGATTAAACCCCGAAACAACAAAATGGTAACTCTTTTGTCTAGGAAAAATTTTCTTAAAGAATTGAAATGAGATAATATTGTGTATGTTTTGATTTCCAAAGTGGATAACGAAGGTGAAGATATTCCTGAAGAAGTTAAGCCTTTGGTGGAGGAGTATCATAATGTTTTCAAGAAGTACCTTCCCAAGGGATTGCCGCACCATAGAGACTTCTAACATCAAATTGACCTTGTGCTTGAATCTACACTTTCTAATTGTCCCCATTATAAGATAAATCCAAAAGAGCATAAGGAGCTTTAGTCGACAAGTCCTTGATTTATTGAGCAAATGACATATTAGAGAAAATGAGCCCATATGTTGTGCTAGCTTTGCTTATACCAAATAAGGATGATAATTGGCGTATTTATGTAGATAGTGGTGTAAGATCTCTAAACTCTAATTGGTTTAAATAATTTTATTTAATGATTATTGTGTAGTTTAATGTTAACTTTGATCGGTTTTGACTGATTTTTTTAATTCAAAGTGGTTAACAATGGTTTTTAATCAAATTGTCTTCACTTTGATGGTTTTTATGTTATTATAAGTCAATACAAAAGTTTCTACAATGTTTGGAATTTTAAGTATTTTCTCAAAAAAATAGGGGGCGGGACCCGCAATGGGCCCCATGTGTGAAATTAGGATGATATGTCACAAATAACCCTAACAACATCTTAAGAAAGTAACTAAATATTTCAAAATTTTGGACATCAATTTGGGTTTAAAATAAGCAAATTTTCTATTTTTAGTGTTAAATTCTATTTATACCCTATATATTTATTAGGTTTACCCCAAAGTCTATTATAAATAGAAAGGCACAACTACTTTCCCATTTGGAAAGAGCTAAAATCTAAAGCATAGGAAGCCCTAATCCCCATTTTCAAAGAAGGAAAGATGATTAAAGTAAAAATTAACTTAATCTTTTACTAATTTCTTAGGGTTTCTCCTAAACTTTCTAAATCTCTTCTTTTACCAAGGTTTGATCTCAATTTTTACCCATAAAGCTACTGATTTCAATCTCTATTTCAAATTATTATGAAAGAAATTTCTTTTTTGAACTCAATAAACCCTAAATCTACAAGTTTTTAAGAGATTTAGGTGCTTTTAAGCATATTTATGCAAGTATTAACAAAAACCCTATTGTGGGTAGGATTTGAAGGTGTTGGAGCATCAATTTTAAGTCAATAAGCTCAATGAGGTTTCGTTCTAAATAGGTCTGTGATTTCATAATTGATGTTTGATTGATTTTGATGTGGGTTTCCATAGAGTTGAGCTTTAATGACAGATTTAGAAAAGCTTAATCTTTCTTATGATTTCTTGGTGTTTTTGGTTATAAATGGCTAGATTTATTATTTTCTAAGCATGGATTTCATTATTATGAAGTTTGGGAGTGAGATTTGAAGGTTTAAGATATATGTGTATTTTCAGTTTTGGATTCGAAAAGAAGAAGACAAACTAGAAATTTCAATTCTGGAGATTGAACGGCCAGACATTTGAACAGCCCTACAGGGCATTCGAACGCCAACATATCAGTTTGGCTATTTTGGTTTTTTTGCTCATTTTTATACTTTTACTCTTAAGTAGTATTTTCTATGATTGGGAGAGTAATTTATGGTAAGATGTGTTACTGGAAGGGTATGAATTTGATGTTGGAAGTTATGATGAAAGTTTAAGTGTTTGGATTTTATGTTATTCAGTTAAGCATGTTATAAATTCTTGTCTGGAATCCATGTTAAATGATTCTTCAAATTTTAAGTACGATTCTAGAAAGATTATAACATGAGAATGGAATTATATACCTCACATATCATGATTAAATTATGTGTGACTAATGGTGTCATATCTAGTTTTAAGTATGGTGTGAATATGCTTATCTAAGTTAGCTTGAGGTTGCACTTGATTTAAATTATGTTTTTTGATGGTTTTCACCCATGATTTCAGTAAAAAGCCATAATTGAATGTTAAAGAGTATGTGTGTATGTTGATGATTATTTACAACGCATGTCCATATGCTTCGAATTGATTGTTTCTACCATGTGAACATACATGTAGAGGGATAATTATGGTAATGTTTGATAATTATGGTGTCATATGTATTGCCCACATATGTACCATATTGCATGCATCATGAAATGGATTTACGAATGAGACTTTATCGAGATTAACCGTGGTTGATCGATTGGATGTAATGGTGTGAGATTGTGTGCCAGATTAATCGATTGCTAGCTTATTGAAAATTGATTGGTCCGAAAGAACATGATTTTGATTTAAGTTCCTGATTGGAACATGGATCCTCCCCGGGTTGAGTTAAGTTGAATTGAGATGAGTCAAGTTGACTCAAATTTATTGAGATAGTCATCTAAACCCTGAGAAGCCAGAGTGGTATGCCATCTTGCACCGGCTACCACGTGTTCTAGGTTTCCCCTGTGGAATTCGGATTCTTCCACCACAGAGATGCCCAGAATGAACACACTACTTTAGGTTTCTGTAAAGAATTCAGACGTTCCTAGCTAGGACTGTCCAAAGTGAACAGATTGCTCTAGGTTTCCATAAGGAATTCAGACCTTCCTTTTGGATTGTCTAGAGCGAGCGAAGGGGCTGAATAACCCAAATGCCCTAGGTTTCCATAAGAAATTCAGACTATGTCTAGAGCAGGCAAATGCCCTAGGTTTTTGTAAGGAATTTGGATTGTGTCCAGAGCGGGCAATGCCCTAGATTTCCAATTAGAAAATCGAACTACATCCAGAGTGGGTAATATGATTGTATTTCTCTCCATGATGAAGACATTCATTATTGTTGTTGATGCATGTGTATGAGATAATATTATGCCTAAGTTACACAGGTTGTGTAGGGATAATTGAGATTATGTGATACATGTAAATATGATTTATTATAAATGATTTGGTATAGTGTAATTGAGACACTTGTCGTGCAAGGTGAATGATCTATGGATGAATGAGGATTGAATATGTATGATGTGATTATGTGTTAGATACACACTTATGCAGGATGAATGTATACGATGAGGATAGATCATGAATGAGATGATATTGTGATATACTATGTAGAATTATATGCAGGATGAATGAATGCATTGGAAATGAATTATAAATGAGATGATATTATAATATACTATGTGGAATGATATAGAGGATAAATAAATGCATTGGAAATGAATCATGAATGAGATGATATTATGATATATCATGTGGAATAGTATGTAGGAGATATGTTGATGATATTATGAGTATGTGTGCGATGAGCAGTCATGCATAGGTTATGCACATGTCTCATGATGAATGCATGTGTTTTATGTGATGAATTCTAGGTGAAATATTTGTGATGATTTTCAATTTACTCTCTTAACATATAAACTTACTGAGTTTTACTCACCCCACTTTTTGTGTTTTGTTTTGGGGATGTATGGTGTGAGATGCAGTTAACCAGGATCCTCTGTATGAGGAATGGTCGGGGAGTGCTTAGAAGTAGGCGTGGATGCCTCTGAACTTTGTTGTGTTTTTTAATTTACTCAGTTATGATAATAGAACATCATGTATGGTTGATCTTGTTTCAGACTCGTGTAACTCTTATGATTTTAGTTCTGTTTAAGACTTTTTGATTCGAGTCATGTGTGTCAGCTCAGTATTCTAAGTTGTGGGTTGAGATTGAGGATTGATTTTAGAGTTTAAGTCATCTTTTATTTTACTTATTTCTCTTCCACAAAGTTTTAAAATGTGCAACTCCATATGTGTAAATTACTCGCTAGAGGGGTTAAATCTTCCACAATGTTAAACCAACTTTGTTGCCCCTGTGCACTTCAACCATCCCTTGGACCACGTTCGACTCGCGTCAGGCGGGTGTTGGGGCATGACAAGTAGAGTCAATAAAATTACCGCTAAGTACCATTTTCCTATTTCTGGCCTTGATAATTTACTTGATCAGTTGAGTGGTGCTTCTATCTTTAGCAAGCTTGCTTTGAAGGGTGATTATCATCAAATCAAAATCATATCAAGTGATGAATGGAAGCCAGGTTTTCAAGATAAGAGAAGAGTTATATGAATGGTTGTGTCATGCCCCGGCACCCGCCCAACCTGAACCCGGTCTAAGGGTCGGTCGAAGCACACGAGGGCAACAAGATTGTTAGTTTAACACATTGTGAAAGTCTTAACCCCTCTAGCGGGGGAATAACAAACACGGAGTCGCGCACCTTTAATCCTTTGAGCAAGAGAAATGAGGAAAAATAAAAGAGGATAACATCTCTGAAACAGTTCCTTAGATGTAACCCACACTCTTAAAATCCTGTGCCTAAACACAAGGCTCGAATTAGAAAATCTTAGGCAAGTCTAAAAGTATAAGACATGCACGAGTCTGAAACAAATCATCCACACAAAGTGTTCTATAATCATGATAGCATAAATTAGAAAATAAAATAACATCCTGAGGCATCCACGCCTAATCCCACGCATATCTCGGTCGTCCCTCATACAGGGAATCCTGATTAACTGCATGTCACGTCATGCAGCCCCAAAACAAAACACAGAAAGAGGGGTGAGTAAAACTCAATAAGGTTTGAATTACAGTAACATTAATAAGAAAACAACTACAACACATCAACGTGGTAATTCATATCCACATTTCACCTAATATCTCTATTTTTTATTAATTCCCTTACCATACCCCTATTTATTCATAAGTAATCATCCTGTATACAAGTATCTCATATATACTAATTATGACATAAATAATCACATTATGGTATAACATCCATCTTGCATAATAAGTAATTTCCCACTCAATCACATCATGCATAAACATCATATATAACCTTCATAAGTAGTGTCTCTAACACACATTCCAATCATGCATAATAAACCATTCTCCTTCATAACATTCAACCTGCATAACACGTCTCAAACACGTAATCACATCATGGATATCCAAATCATTCATCCATAGATCATTCACCCTGCACGATAAGTGTCTTAATCACATGATATTAAATCATGCATAATAAATCATATTCATATGTGTCACATAATCTCAATTATCCCTACACAACCTATGTAACTTGTGCATAATATTATCTCATATATATACATCATTAACAAATGATCAATGTCTTTATCATAGAGAAAAATACAATCATATCACCCACTCTGGACAATCCACAAAGAAAAGTATAAATCCCACACAGGGAACCTAGGGTGTTAGTCCATTATGGACATAGTCTGAATTCCACGAAGGAAATCTAGAGTATTTAGGGTAGTCAACCCCTTTGCTCACTCTGGACAATCCACAAAGGGAGGTCCAAATTCCTTATGGAAACTAGAGCAGGTCTGATTGCTCTTGATAATCCTGGCCAGGAACATCTGAATTTCTTACGAAAACTAGAGCAGTGTGTTTGCTCTAGACATCTCTGTGGTAGGAGAGTTTGAATTCCACAAAGGAAACTAAAACACATGGTAGCCGGTGAATAAGGCATATCACTATGGATTCTCAGGGTCTAGGTTTGACTGTCTCAAGAAAATCTCAACCACATGACAAGTACACAGCTCGTCATCATCCCACTCAACTCAACATCAATTCAGATCGACTCAACCCAAAGAGTATCTATGTTCCACACATGAACTCAAATCAAAATCATGTTCTTTCGAACCAACCAATTTTCAATAAGCCAACGATCAATTAATCCAGTATGCAATCTTACATCATTACATCAAATTGATCAACCACGACTAATCTCAATAAAGTTTCATTCAGAAATCCGTTTTATGATGTATGCAACATGGTACATACGTGTGCAAAGCATACACATGCTCTTATCAGCCCCTCATGCATCATTTATAATCAAAATACCAAGCATCATCATAATCATCCCCCACATGTGTGTGTACATGGTTGATACATTTAATTCTATGCATATGAACATGTCTTGTAAATAACTCATCATCATACCACACACATGCACATTAACATCTAATCATGGTTCCTAGTGACATCATGGGTGAAAACCATTGGAAAACACCATTCAAATCAAGTACAACCTCATACTAAACTTATATAAGCATATTCATACCACACTTGAAGCTAGATATGACATCATCATTCACCCATAATTTAATCATGATATGTAAAGACATAATTTCATTCTAATGCTATAAAATTTTCTTGATTCATACTAAAATATAATGAATCACTCAATCATGGATTCAATAAACTAATTTATAACATGCTCGACTGAATAACATAAAATCCTCTTAATAGGTAAGCATTCATCATGGCCTTCAACATCAATTTATACCCTTCCAGTAGCTTATCATAGTATATATTACTCATCAAAGTCATAAGAAATAATACTCAAGAGTAAAACACTAAAATAAGCAAAATATACAAAAGTAGTTGAACAGCAGTGTTGGCATTCAAATGCCCTATAGGGCCGTTCGAACGACTGACTGTTTGATCATCCTCTCTGGCAGTTCGATCGGCTATCAGGCTGTTCGATCGCCATAACGACAATCTCTAGTTCATCTTCCCCACCTCGAAATCAAAATCAAAACTTCACATGCAAATCTTAAACTACCATATCACACTCCCAAACATCATAATAATTCAATCCATTCTTAGAAAACATCAAATCTAGTCATTACTAAACAAAAACCCTAAAAAATCTCATAAAAATTAAATATTTCTCAAATCACCATTAAAGCTCATAACCATGGAACCCACTTCAAACTCTATCAAAACTTAAATATGAAATCACAACAATGTTTATGACCAAAATACTTATCTTCCAATAACTTCTTGACTCAAAAAAGCTCCTTAAACACCTTCAAAACCTACCCAACATATGGTTTTTATTAATACCTTCATAAATCCGATTTAAAACACTTAAATCCTTCAAGAACTAGTAGATTTAGGGTTCAAGCAACTTAAAAACAAAATTCTCATCATTAGGTTTTGAAATAGCATCCCAAATTAGTAGTTTTTGAGTAAAAATCGAGATTAATCTAAAGCAAATGAAGGAATTTAAAATATTTAATGAAAACCCTAAGGGATTAATGAAATATTAAGCAAATACATATCTTTATCTCGTTTCTCTTTTAGAAAAATGGGGATTAGGCTCCTAAGCTCCTAGTCTCAGCTCTTTCCCAATTGAAAAGGTGGGGTAAACCTAATAGGTTTGTGGGGTATAAATAGGGTTTTACACTAAAAGTAGAAAATATTGCTTATTTAAACCCAAATTGAAGTTTAAAAATTTTAAAATAATTATTTTATATCTTAGGTTGATGTTAGGGTCATTTGGGACTAATAACCCCAATTTTACACGTGGGGCCTACGGTGGGTCCCACCCTCTAACTTTTCAGGAAAAATAGTAAAAATTCTGAAAATTCTAGAAAAAGTTCTAAATGACTTAAATTAACTTAAAAACCATATGTGAAGAAAATTTTGGTTAAAACTTTTGTTAACCACTTTAATTTTGAAAATAGTCAAAATCGATCAGAATTAGCATTAAACCATACAATAGCAATTAAATAAAATAAAATAAACCAATTCAAGTTTAGGGATCTTACAGGTTGGTCATGCCTTTTGGGTTGTTTAATGCCCTTAGTACATTTATGAGGGTGATGAATAAGCTCTTTGACTATTTATTGGTAAATTTGCAGTGGTCTATTTTGATTTTCAAATAATCGAAAGGTCAAATGTTGGGTAACTCTTAGATAAGGGTTGTCAACCTTCAAATGGTCATGCACAATAAAGTGAGTCTGGGTTCTCTTAAGGACTTTATGGGGACTAAACATCCCGATATTATTGCCTATGAGTAGTGTATGGCCTTCACCTTCGCAAATGACATAGGCGTAGGCCACCTATTCAAAGGGATTGAGTTTAGCTTCAGGAATGAAGTTTAGTTATTGACTATATGTTCTAAATGATAGAGTTGTTGCTGACGATGAGAATTAATGTGAATGCTAAAATGAAAACATATAAATGGAGTTGCAATATTTACGATTTACATTTAAAGCATAAGAAATCGTGAAAAGAACCTTAAGCCATAATTTTATATGAGAACATATATGTATAATTAATTAACTTTGTCATAATGCACTTGTGTTTAATTATAGTTGTTGATCATGTTGGGTATACTTCAAAATACTTATACATCCTAATGGTGCAAGTTCATCTAAATGTTGCTCTATGCTTTCTTGTAGGTGGTGGCACTGAGCTTGACAATAGCCACGTACAAGATCCCTACTGTTGGGTACTTGTAGACATGTGTGATGTCAATTTTATTTATGATATTTGTTACACTTGTGACACCGATCAGCTTGTGAAGTTAAATTTGGCTTGTGAAATGATATTAATTGTGTAATGTATATATATTATCTGTATGTGTGAAAAACATACAATTGTGGCAGCTTGGGTAGTAGCATAATTGCAGCTCTATTATGGATTTTAATGATATAAAAATATCCATACAAGCTTCCACATTCCAATAAATTCAAAAAGTAAATTTAAAAAAAATCCTGTTACAAAAATAACCCTATAGCCTCGAAAGAAGGTGAACCTACTCAATGGACCGGTCATAGAGCAGAAACAAACATTAAAAAGCCAACCATCTTGTGCATTCAAATCATGTTCTCTGCTTCATTTTTCCATGGAAATCAAACTAAACCCAATTTACCAATTAATTTGAACTAAGTATGATAAATTGTTTGAATTAACTCTCTTATTAGGGATTGGTCTCTATATCAAATAATTCCAAATCAAAATTTAGATCACAATTAACCTCAATTTGCAGCTCGTAAATGACTCAAAGGACTAAACATCAATGACTCATGATGAATTTAATATGCATTAAAATGACATTGTTTTGTCTTAAAATTTACCAATACAAAGATTAAATTAACAATTAGAAGTAAAAAGAAATCCTTGGATCGTGACCGTACGAAGTAAATACGGGCCCATTTAATCAGCAGCCCGAGCACATAGGCTCATTCCACTTACACATTTCCATCGATGGCATTGCTCAATAAGGTTGGAAGCAACCAATAGAATACATGATGTCAGGTAAGCATCTCATTGAATGAGAATTCAGTGGATCAAACAATATGAGTCATATAATTGGAGACAGAAGTGACATTAGTGGCCACCTAATGTACATTAATATTCTCATTTACACTAATATGATGAGTCTTGTAAAATAGGAGCACCTCCCAGAGTGAATAACCTCCGGGAATTCAATTTCTCCCTACTACTCACCATTACATTACCATTCTCTCAAGATCCAACACACATGTTAATCACCAACACTTTCTCCACACGTGTGCTCTATTATGTGTATGAGGTGAATATTCTCCATACTGTGGGTAGGAACCTCTCAAAGATTTTTTTTCTAATTTGGGACCAGACCCAATCTAAAAATGGGCCCCTTGTGAGGTCAGTGATGGGGTAGTGAGATTTTTTCAGCAGAAGATGCTGCACCCCACTGAGGATGGTGATGGAATTATTCACAGACATTCTCCTAATGGGATCTCTCCATTCTTCTTCCCTTTCATCCATTATTCCTTCTCTTCGACATAAAGGGGGAGCATCTCAAGAAGTCCCTCCACTGCTAGAAGTGCTGATGAGATGAGCCCACTAGGAAAAAAATAAGATTCAACAAGAGTGGTGGGTATGAACACATTCAACATCGCACTGAAGATAATACTTGAGGGCCTTTCTCCTTCCCCCCCTTTTGCCCTAAAGCTGTCACATTATTCACTAGATGATTTGAGATTGTGTTCTTCTTTGGCTTTCTCCTTCTAACTTTATCCTTGGATGACTTATGCCCCCACTTAGGGGTCAAATGCATGTCATAAATGTCCTTTTTTCTTCTTTTATGTTTTGCTCTTTAGACTTCTTTTTCTCAAAGAGTAATGTTACGACCGCTTGCGATAATGAACCCTCCACGACAAGCATGCTACGATGCACGGGCCCCATGCACAAACATGCGCCCTATGACTTTATCATGGTATGTGTTTGACGAACGCTCATGGCACAAGCGGTTGTAGCATATTCATTTATAAAAATACAATAGTCAGGTAAAGGAATTATGCTTAACCTATGGTCCTTCTAAGCCGGCACCGGCAGAATTTTGACACATGTCCAAGTGGGAGCAATCATAAAGTATAATGCACAAATGTATCAATCGAGATGATATCCTTTACAAAGAAAAAACACACAAAAGGAAAAAATATCTTGACTGGCCATTTGTTCTAATGGCCCCCTTTATATTTGCAAGCAGATTGCAAAACCTATGGTTTGAAGTTTCCAAAGGATCGATGGTAGTTTCAACACTTTAATAATGGGAAAAGATATTGATTGGCACGGCTAGTCGTCCACTTGTATGGATTTGTGATTTACATAGTGTAATAGAGCCAAGTTGGTGGTTGTTTTCAGTCATATTTTTAGGTTTTCAGCATGTCATGAGCAGTCTCTTGATTAGCACACTCAGTGATCGGCATCCATTTATAGGAGAGTGAGCCTCATGGCAGTGCTTGCAAGTGGTGTTATATGCGAGTTTAGCTAAACAAAAGTGGGAATTATTATTCATAGGCGTGTGGGAACCACATTATTATTTGCAAGGAAGGGGTGAAACGGGAAATTATAACAATAAAGGCTGATATCCCCAAAATTCCCATGTCCAAATGGAGGGGCCCAAATGACCAATGGAGACCAAATTTTGTGGGACCCTTTACCCAGGGAGTGCCATATGAATCATGTGGGTCCCACGTCTACAAGATTTTGTGGAGCCCACAATACAAGAATTGGAATTTCCTTATGCAAGCATTATTAAGAGATCATTGTCCTGTTACTACTCCAAGCTACCAAAATCAAAGAAAATCTTTTTGGGTTTTAGTTTTTTTTATATATTTTAAGGTAAAAACAGAAAGATAACATTTTCTAAAGAAAACTAACAAACTCATATTTTTTTCTATTTTAAAATATTTATATTGAAAGAATTAATGCAATTAAGGACAATATTGTGCATTGTTTAGGAAGGGGTAAAGCCCTATTGGAATTGCCTAGTAGCCGTGCGCTAAAGCAATCCAACGATTTGGACATGGATAATTTCATTAGGTGTCTATGAGTTCTTAAGTCTTTTTTCTAACCCAAACAAAACTTATTTCGGTGGAGACGCTAGTCATCCAATACCTTTGGGAATGGTTGGTCTCACAATGTTAGTAGGTAAGAGCCTTGAATTGTTCGTTCTTCCTCTTGTTCTTTTCTTGATATTCCAAGACCTATTCTTCCAATACCCAATTATTCTTCCAGTGGTATCTCACCATATTTTTGCCAAGGTTAACTAGCTATAATTGCATGAACTGAATTTGATTCGCTAAAATAATGTGTCGTGTGTGCAATTGTGAACCAAAAGTGGGTGGGCGAACCAAGAGTTTTACACTCTTTCTAGTACTACTACTCCCCAGTACATTTGAAAGTACGAGGACCTTTAACAAATTTAGGAACATGAGAATAAGACATTGGCTGAGATTCATCATATATAAACCAAATCTCTTTTGTCTTATTTTGACTTACCAATACTTAAAATTATATCCAAATTTTCTTTTCCTTCAGTGTATACACCATCAATATCTATTTTGTAGCCCACAGTTCTTATTCCAGCTGCCTCAATTTTTATTCTAACACACCATTCTTACTCACAACATCAAGCAATTTCTTTTGAAGATCCTCAATTTGGTAGTCATCCTTATCTCACACCCCAAAGTCTTTTATTTGTTTAATTTTCCAGAAAACCTATATCATGAGGATACTCAACATATGAATATACCCAATGGCCTGGCTAAACAAGAACCATATATAATGACAATATAACAAGATATAAACATCATAAACAAAATTTATGAATATATATAAGCTAACATAAAAAATCATCTAAAAAAAGTAGCAACACTCAAGCGTTCAACCATGCCTCACTAAGATGCACAACACATAAAGTCTCTAAGATTCGGTAGCCACATCTAGGAATTTAGTCACATCTAACTAGAATATGATCCTCTGCACTGCTTAGTTTTGGACTTTTGTTGAAGCTATCGCCTAGCTCCATCAACACTATGAAGTGATGGCCCACAATGACTAATGCACCCAAGTGGTTGAGATTCTCGATTTATATGATATTCATTAAGACCTCCTCTGTAACGCTGCGCTAGATCATTCATCTTTTTATGCTATGATCCATTCAAATATAATTCACATGCCTAGGGAGCTACTTTACAAACAAACTCCTATTTTTGGAGGGTCAAAGACTCATGGTCCTTTTGTATACCATGACCCACCTCTATGTGGTTAAAATAACTCAATTTTGGAGCCAACCATACACTAGGATCTTTTGTCCTTGAGTATAAAATGCATTTGTCAAGGGTTCCTATCATTTACAAGGATTCACACGTGCACAGAGTTTACATATCCCTATATCATATATGTACATATTATCATGTATTCACACAACTATTATACATGAAAACTATGATATAATATATCTCCTAAATAATATATACTATGATGAAAGAATACTTGAAATTCATAAACTGATGGGCAACTTCACTGACATGTTGGTATTATTGATGTTCTCATAGATGCATCGAACCCTTACTGAAAGTGGATAGGCTATGAGAACTCATCTTATTGATACCACTATTGATGTGTCGGTCACACTGCCGACGACCAGAATAACATTGATGCATCAATCACACTATTAATGACCAGGATAACACTGACACGATACAACGTGTTGGTACCGATATTTTTCATCTTCCTCCAACAACCTAAGCCGTCACCAATGTATCGACGATCAAAATGGAAACAAACAGAGACCAAACTATTTATCTAAATATTCCCTTACTAAAAACATGATAAATTCTAGATATAAATTGAGATTTTTATGGTATAGATCAATAAAGGGGCCTTATAATTCACATGCATCAGATTTTGCTCTCTTGAATTCAATTATGTTTTCTCTGTGTGATCAAATTGTTCGGATTGGTTTGTACATTTTCAAATTGAGTTTTAATCTAAAAAATTTCTGGGATTCAATAGACATCTTGAATCTATGTATTTCACATATTTTCCTCAAATATTTCTTACTGAAAAGGTCTTTTTTTCATAGGACTCAACTTCTCTCAATTGACACTATCTCATGTTCTTTGTCATCATTTCAAACCTTTTTCTTCATGTTTTTGATACAGGATAATTACGAGAGTCTTTCTATAAATCTATTTTCATTTCCTATCTTTGGGGAATTTTCCTTAAGTATTGTAAGTCATGATGGCCAGAATTCAAAGTTATGTGATTTTGTATTCAAACGTGTTTTTCAATACCCAATTTGTGTCTTTTTATCCTAATTTTTTTTTGGATTTAGTTTCATGAGTTATTGGTTCACTATAAATATCTTTACTCATTTTGAGTCATTTTTCATTGAGTTATGATCCTTGGATTCTAACTACATAGAAAGTTCTGCACTATTCAATAAGTTCTGTAAATTTAAATTAAATATTTTTTAGTCATCTTGATCTGAAAAATTATTTTTCAGTCTTTAACACTCTCATCTTGCTTCTGTAAAAATTTCATTGTGATATGAGGTCATTAAGTATTTTTGAAAACTTTTTAAAATAAGCCACAATGTGAATTCTTGCTCATGAGATTTTTCAAAGGTCGGGGAATTTGACCTGTACATAGATTTAGCCTTAGTTGAACATTTTTAATTATTTGAATTATTGTTTTTCCTACATGTTTTCCACTGCTCATATGAAAAATGGGTTGGGAATGGATATTTGCATGTTGGGTCAATAAGATAAGAATATGTAAGTTTTCATGTGCGCTAATGTACAACACGCTTTAATTGTATGGAAATAGTCAAGAGCAACTTAGGTGGATTTCGAGGTGTGGTATGTATAGCCTTCAGGGTGCGTACAAGCAATCCAGAATCTGGACACCTTGAAAAAGGTGCACAGAAAAAGTAGAAGATATTAGATAATTTTGTATATCTGGTCATGGTTTGCAATATGCATTTTTTAAAAGGTGGAATGCCTTCAAGTTTCATTATTGTCTATTATTTTTATCATCGTGTATGGTTTTATTCATAAGTACGTGGAGTTTGTATGTAAGAGTAACCTTAATAGTTGTAAGTTCACGAGTAGTTGTCATCTTTTGCATGGATTTCCACTGTGCGTATTAGTATGCATAAATGTTTTGGAGTTTGTAGGTGCTTAGTGTTGAGAACTCCAAATTTCTTAGGGAATAAACACTTGTCACTGAGAGGCAAGGGTAAATGTAATAGAGAAACTTTAAACGTATTTTAGATGATTGTAATAATCTTATTATGATGGAAGACTTTTGCAATAATGTAACCACGCTGTGAAACTACTTTAGTTATTTCTAAAATTGCTACTTTTCTTGGATTGATGTTCCCATGTAGGTCACACATCGCAGGTCGTGATTTTGGTTAGAGGTTTCCTTGTCTCGGTTGTGACAATCTAAGGTTCGTTGTGATAGTCAAAGTGCCATATATTAACGAAGAATCGAGTTTATCATACCATCACCAAACATATTGCATTGAGGTACCATAAAATACTGAGTACTGAGGTGGTTCATAATTACAAAGTAGACATAAAAGAGAATGTTGCAAAGATGTTGACGAGGTCGGTGACCATGGCTTGAGCTTGATTAATTTCACATGTTAAGAATTGCATTACACCTGGATGGAGTTGTAGTTATTCATGTGAAGTTAGTTGCAGTTATAGTTGTAGGTGCATGTGGCTTTCTCAGGTCACACTGCCTTGGATCAGTTTGATTATTTGGGACCCATTTAGTAGGTTGCTCTATGGGGGAGATGTTAGACTATAGTATATGCTCGGGCCTAGTTTAGTCCAACGTATCACAATTTAAGTAGTACGGGTCACAAGGTCCAAGGGTGGTGGGGGCGGTCGCGGCGACTTCAGATATACCTTCATTACACTAATTTAATTGGGACCTGCTAACGTTACATACGTACACTAGGCATTTGACTAAGTTGTGTATTAACACGTTGTGGGTCCCAGACACACGAATTATGTGTCAAGGGTGAGACCTATAGTTAGCAAGGGGTCAAACCTGTCGCGGGCTTGACCATGTGCAGGGGGTCTATGCCTTCGCAGGATCTGAGAAATAGAGCCCACTCCTATTGTGTAAGACTCTCAAGTGAAACCAGAAGAAAATTAGCAATGAAGCCTATTAAGAAATGCCCGCAATAAGACCCAGTGAAATAAGGAAAGGAGGGAGTATATAAAGAGAGAAAGAAATGATGAGTGCCCTAATGCAAGGGCCACCCCACTCCTCCTCTCTCCCAATTCCCCCCCCTGCCCCCCTCTTTGGTGTGCAAGGGGAAACCTTATTGCTGGCTGCCCCTTACTCCCCTTTCCTTGGTCTCTTTGGCGGGCTGAATGAGGGAGAAGACTCTCCTTCTCTGCTGGATCGTGGCGGCTGATTTAAGGGTTGGTTTTTGTGTGATTTTCCTTCATCCAAGCGTGGGTTTGTAAGGGATCTACACATAGGTAATCTTCTTTCTCCATTACTTATTTGATCTTGTGATTGGGCATGCAAGGACTAATTTTGGAGGGCATGCAAGGGCTGGAACGCCCAGGTCAATTGGTATTTGTTCCTCTTTGATTATCCTCTTTGCTTAATTCATGATTCGAATATAATTACTGCTTATTGATAATAGATATATGCATGTGTTTATTGTAGATTAATTAAAGAATTATTTTTTGATTGGTATGACAACCCCCTCCCACTGTGCTTCTGCTGGTCCAACCACTCTACAAGAGAGAGAAAGTTGAAGGTTAATTGGGCTTCCTATGGATAAGCCTTGTAACAAAAATGTGTGAAAAAAACACATGGCCTTTTCCACCTTCAAAGGGATTTTCTCTTCAAATTGAGAGGTTTGTAACCAATATTTTTTTCAATGGAAGGATTCTTTCTACTGGGCATGGACGGAGGCATCGTGTCGAACCACATAAATCTCTTTGTTTCTTATTTTATTTTATTTTTAAATTTTTTATTTTACTTTTTATATTTTTGTTTTAAATTTTATTGTTGCTAAATTTCTACGAGCCCTTCCCAAACTTTAATGCTACTTAGATAGACACACTTAACCATATAGGCCACTCCATATTCCTTCCTGTAACTTCGTGTGGAGCTGAACCACGAAAGTCAGCCATCAGCATTTGTGAGTTGGACCTGCTGCCTTCTTCCTTTGTTCCTTTTTCTTTGGGGAAGGCTCCACCTGCCAATTTTCTTTCTTACATGGGTTTGCTTTGCATCAGTGCCCTTAGTCGAATAAAAGAGAATTATTTGTTGGACTTGTGGTAGGGAGACTTGTAGTTTTTTTGGATCTTAGACATGGCGGATTGCTCAGTTTAAAA
Source organism: Saururus chinensis (assembly GCA_035235625.1). Taxonomy (NCBI): domain Eukaryota; kingdom Viridiplantae; phylum Streptophyta; class Magnoliopsida; order Piperales; family Saururaceae; genus Saururus; species Saururus chinensis. Next base: position 38,169,196 of record CP141142.1, read on the forward strand.
GAGAAAACGAAAATTTTCTGTTATTTGTTATCTTTTTGAATTAAGAGTTTTTTCATATTACCTAGCCAAAGAAGCCAATATTTTATATTCCTTAGTTTTTAAGTAAAAATACCACAAAATTCAGCTTACACGATATTTTAGAAAAATTGGACCGATATACCCCTAGGTTAGTGTTTTACATCACATAAACCGGCAAACCGGCATATTTACCTAGAAATGACCGACCATGAAGCAACCAATCTGACCGGCGATTTTCAAAGTCTAACAAGTGAAAAGTGAAAATGCAATGGGCGGTCCGATTTTCAACCCATCCTACCGGTGATTTCCAAATACCGACCAGTGAGAAGAAAAAACACAGTGAGAGGTCCAATTTCCAATCATCTGATCAGTGATTTTCAAAGTTCCTACCATAAAGCGAGTTTCGTTTTTGAAGTGAGGTTTGGCCCGAGGGTATACACACACGCACTCGGTAAAGAAGTGATTGTTGGCAAAGATCAGTGATCCATCGAAGGGTTGATCTGGTGAGGCTCATTGGCATCAACCAATTGTCGACTTTTGTGGTAATAGCCTATTATTCAAATTCTAGTTTTTTTTGTATGTTCATATACACGATTGTTCATATATTGTGTTATGGAGCACAAAATAGGTAGTACTTGCATACACACACAATACATAGTCGTGTTATCAATAATACGATACAAACAATATCATGTTATCGATAATATGATATCCGATATAAGACATTGAGAATTCATGTTATCGTGTATGGTAGGCATACATATCGTGTTATCAATAACACAATATGTGATATATGACATTGAAAAGTTGTGCTATTGTATATGAGAAGGCATCCTATCATTATAGCAGGCTTGGCCATTGTGCGCATAGGGGCCCTCATATTATTCACATAGAGTAATAGATTTGTCACCCCATCTCTGTGTGACTTCTTCGATGACTTGTCTATTGTGGGGAGGTACAACTGGGCGGAAGCCATTCATATGTTGGGTCGCAGCATTTCCTCAGCCCACTGCAACATCAGGAGTAGAGAAGACGAGTGCTTCACCACATCGGTATTCTCATTGGGGCTTCATTCATGGTACAAGTCCATTTTGTATTATCAATAACACAAATACTTACATTAGCATGGACTTGATAACACGACATTATATTAGCATTTTAGGTATATCATCTTATCAATAACACGCTAGTGTAATTAGCGTGGTTTAGATGACACACTAATTTGATTTCCATGTTATTGATCGCGTGCTAGTTATGTTAGTGTGTTATTGATAAACACAATAAATTATCGTATTGTGCATTTTCAATTACACCATGTGAGTATTTTGTGTAAGCAATGACACTATTAGTTTAATAAACGTGTTATCCATGACACGACATATATGATATAGGATCACTATTAACGAGATTGTTTTGCTAACATAGGTGTGCTTTTTTTACCACACTTCTATATGGCCTCCAGGTTCTCCTCCATGTAGTCCAAGGTGCAAGAGGTGGCTTGGGTTTACCCAATCGTTGACGGGCATGAAGAAGGCTACTAAACTTGACCCGGCAGACGAAAAGTCGAGGAAGAAGTTGTTAGATCATTACAGGATGAGGAAATCGTACAAGGAGATACTCAAGCGGCTGAAGGTAAATTCTGAAGTGGTTTTGCAAATAACTCCAATTGTCGAAGAGGCCCACTTTATCAGGGGCCAATGGCCAGCTCAAAAGGCAAAGAAAATGACCACACATTCTACAATACAAAAGAAAATGGTGCTTGTTCAAGTACATCGTGGCCAGACGTGTGGACAATCTCAATCTACAAAGACATCATTGAGAGCTTTGTCATGACACTAGATGTTATGATTAGGATTATTGACGTTGTTTTAGAGAATGCCTCATTGTACAGAGAGCAAGGTTGGAGCACTAAAAGTGTGCAAATTGTGCTACAGAGAGTTAAAAACGTGCTCGAGGTGGCCACAAGGTTAATCAACAGATGCAGCCTCTACATGAAGAAATATCTCATCTAGAAACCGAGCCTCCACAAGAAGCCCCTTAACTAGAGAAATGTCACGCAACAACCCTTTTGCCAACAACTAAAAGAGAGAAGTCGGTAAGGGTGAAGGCTCGAGCTTGCAAATCGAGTGAAGTTGTTCATCATGCTGCTCATGAAGAACAAAGAAAATATGTTCCTCAATCATGTCACAAGTAGTAGTTTTTAGCAACGCTTTTGTTTGCATCGCTAATAGTACATTTTATTGTAGTGTGATGATTCCATTTTTCGTAAGTATTTTCATCTTATATTCAATTATATGACCTACTTGGAAATGTGTATTATCGATAACATGACATATTTTTATTTTGTATTATATAAAAATAATGAGGTTGTACCGTGTACGTCGTGTCATCGTTAACACACTAGTTTGTATTATCGTCTTATATTCAAAACGACTTCTGAGTAGTCATGTGATCGATAATACAACCTTTTGTATTATCGTGTTAGATTCAAAATGACTTTGGAATCTTCATGTAAATAATTACGGTAAGCTTGTTTTCTATAGAATATTTATGTAAATAATTAGTCATGGAATTATGCTACCAAGACATTAATTTTTTATTTGAACGTAGGAAGATGTGATTTTTCATAAATATCTGTAACGTCCGGGAATTTTCTAAATTTCCAAAGTCGATCACGGGAAATTAGAGTGTTGGACGATCTTCTTGTAGGAATAACTTAATTATCAGTTAGAAGTGGTGGCTGAAGAAATGGAAAATAGACAGAAAGAGCTTCAAAACGCCACCAAGAATGAGCAAATCGGAGTCCGGATGAGGGAGATACAACTATTCAAAGTTGAACATATTGTGTAGGGCCCGTTTACCCAATTTAAACGTGCAACTGGGCCGTTTAAGTCATTTTGTGAGCCCGATTATTTACGGTTCCTAAATTATAAATTAAGGGCCTAATTAGGGGGGAGTTGTGCCCAATTTCTCGTGGGATTAGAACGCTAATATCATGACTTTAAAAAGAGGTAATTAGGGCTTTTTGGAAAGAGGGGGGAGTGAAAGAGGAGCCGCCGATGAAATTTTCCGGCGAGGCTTCAGCAGCGGTGGATCAACAACAACTCGGCCTCAGAGGTAAGATTTTGAGTTGTGATTAGTGAAGAATTTGTTAACTAGTTTAATTAAAATTTATGTGGATCTCTGCAATTACTGTTCACACGTAATATTGTAAACAGTAATTAACTTTCCTTGGCCGAACAAATGACGGAAGTGGGCTGCACTCTGAGGCCGCAGTGGCCTTGGCCGTGGCGGCTTTGGCTCTGGCCGCAGCAACCCTTGCTCCGGCAAGGCCTTGGCAGCAACGGCTTCGGCTGCCGCTGTGCAGCCCGCCGGACCTTTTTTTTTTTAAAAAAAAAAGGATCTTACGGCTCCGGCAGCCACCGGGCAACAGCGGAGCCTGGCCAAACAGGATTGCCGCCTAGAGGCGATCCAGTGAGGCTATCCTCCTACCCCGCCGTGGCCACCAGGGGCGGCAACGCCAGAGGCTAAGTCTGTCACGCCCTGGCACTGCCCGACCTGAGCCGAACCCGGTCTAGGGGCCGGTCAAGCGCATAGGGGTGACAAAGAGAATTGAAAGACGGTTTAGCGGAAGACTTATGCCCTAATCACGGGCGATCTAACAAAATTACGGAGTACACGCACCACTTTGAGCAAGAGTAAATAAGTAGAAATGAAAGAATTACTTTAACTCTAAGATAAACAAAAATCTCAAACCCACGTGTTAAGTTAAACCATAGCCCACTCTAGGCTCCAAAATAGGTCTTAAGCAACACAAATGTATAATGTAGCATAAACCAAAATAAGAACCACACACAAAGGTTATAATCATAAAAGCATAAACAAGGAAACAAATCACATAAGGGGGTCTCCACGATCACTCCCAAGTCGTCTCCGACCTTTCCTCATAGAGGAGATCCTGTCCATCTGCGTGTCATGCCACGCAGCCCCAAAGCAAAAGCACAAGAAAGAGGGGTGAGTTTAACAAACTCAACAATAAATTTTGATATAACTATAATCATTAGAAACACGTCGGCATAGTAATATAACCATTTTCGATCAAAGATTTACAAGATGTATCATTTTCTGATCACACATACGCATCACCTAAAACCTGCATTATAGTGTATAATCCACATGGTGTCATTCACATCACATAAACCTGCATGAGATGTATCTCTAACATACATTTCAGATAATGCATCAACATTATATCAACCTGCATGAGATGTATCTCTAACATACATTTCAGATCATGCATCACATCATATCAACCTGCATTAGATGTATCTCTAACATACATTTCGGACCACGCATCAACATCATATAAAGAATGCCTCCATCAAGGAGTAATCACAATTTAGCGTCACACAGACAGGAACACAGACAAGGCTACAAAGGCGTGTCATGGTCTAAATTCTACATAAGAATATAAGAAGATCGGGGTTGTCAATCCCTAAAGTTGCTCACCCTAAATGATCTTGGCCAAGGATGTCACATTCTCATGAAGAGAATCTAGAGTAGGGGTGTTCGTCTTGGGGCATCTCCTGCGATGGGGAAGAGCCTGAGTTTCCACACAGGAAACCCTAGAACACATGGTAACCGGTGCACAGAGCATACCATACTAGATTCTCAGGGTCCAGAAGACAATCATAATAATCTCAATTCGCAAGACAAGTACACAACTTGTCCCCACATAATTTTCATTTAATTAGACTCAACCCGGGGAGTGCACATGTTCCACGAATGAACTCAAATCAAAACACGTCCTTTCGGACCAATCATGTTTCGATTAAGCCACAACCGATTAATCTGGCACGCAATTTCACCACATTGCATCCAATCGATCAAGTTCAATTAATCTCGATAAAGTCTCAATTGGAAATCCATTTTCATGATGCATGCAACATGGTACATACATGGGCAAGGCGTACATGAATCCTAATTCATGATAAGTGCTCTCGTCAACCCCTCATGGATCATTCATAATCATAATATAAATGCTCATCATCATCGTTAAACCCCACATGTGTGTGTACATAGTAGAAGCACTTCACTCAATGTATACCAACATGCTTGTAATTGACTCACCATTACACTACACATGTGTATTGACATCTAATCATGAATTCAAACGAAAATCATAGGAGAAGAACCTTTAAAATCATAACTCAAATCAAAGCTTAACCACAAGCTAAACATATATAAGATCATTCACTTCATACTTGAGTCAAGACATAACACTAACATTCACACATCAATTAACCACATCCTAACATGACATATCAGTCCATTAATATGTTGTAGCTCTACTGAGAATATACTTAACCATAGAGAATCAACCATTCATAACTTCAAGATGGCAATTCCAACATCATATATCCAACCACAAGTCATTCCACATAACTCTAAATATATACCACAACTTCATAACCTCAATGGTATACCCTTCCAGTAGCATACTATAGCTCAAAACACTCCACATACTTATGGTAAAATACTCATGGACCTGGAGAGGTTTGGGATTATTCTGACCAATTTTCCGCTTGGGGAAAATCCCAGAGACTGTGAAATGACCCTTTTACCCTTTGTAGTAAAATTATTATGTGTAAACCACTTACCCGACTTATGGCCTCCGGTTCAAGGGTCTATGAGTTGATATAAAAATTGGGAAACTTCTCAGTGAGAGTTTAATGGGTAACCTATTTATAGGCCAAACCTTTTGGTGAAGAAAAATCCCAGTGAGTGGGTACTTGACCTTTTTGTCCCTAGGTTTAATCGTAAACCGTCAAGCCAACCTGGGTCATTTCAAGGGGTTCACGACCCCGTCACACTCCAGGAAAATTACACAGAGGCTATGAAGCCTAGTAGTACCCTTAAGTTCAATTTAGGAGTCATTGGATGTCATTAAGGGCTTAAACTAAATGACAAAAATACCCCTTTGAGTGGACCCGCCTACATTCGTGTGAATGGAAGCGCAGGTCAGTTTGAGAGTGGAGTCTCCTGAGAGGATTATAACTTAAAATAAATAAATGGGCAGTGAGATGACCAAATGACCCAAGGGAGGGTGGTGTACCCCAAGTGGTAAAATTACCCTAATTCCCTTAGGGGGCAGTATGTTCTATTTCCGCTAACACGGATAACCTAGCAACCAAGCGTTAGGGTGCCATAGAATGATGTTAAATGGCTTCAAAAGAAAGGGGTGTGACCAGCAAGTGACACGAAGACCTTGATATGTCATAGTGTCATGGGGAAATAAGGGGTAGAACCCTAATCCTCAAAGTTTGGTAGTGTATTACACATATCTACAATCGAGTACATCAATCAACTAGAGTATTAAATACGTAACTCGTGCGATACGTTAGAATTATCTGCATTATCAGGCTTGAATTCGCTAAGCCCTAGCCCTACAAATAAGTGCAACGGGCCTCCGTTTATTATCTATGTACTTGTGTGATTGCATAGTATATATGCTATTTATTCTGATGCTTGCATTTATTATCGATGCATTGATTTATATCAATAACTTAAGGTTAATAAAGACTAATCAAGAGATTTTGGTTGTCGTTGGATTGAGGGGAGAACACCTAATTAAGATAATGACTAAAATACCCTCTTTAGGGTTGGAATCAGTTCATGGAGTGAATGGGGCCCTGACATAGAATTTGACCTTGGTTAATGAATCGAGGGTGGTTATGGGATGTTCTCTGAGTCATAGCTCAGTGGATGAGCTATTTATTGGGTCGATTCACAAGGTGAAAAAGACCCAAATGGTTGAGTGGATACTAGACTAGATGAAAATAATCTAGTCTAAGTTCAGATGTTTGGCAGAGTCAATGGTCATAAAGACTTGAGGCTTCTATGGATAATGCTAGAGATTGCGATATGCTTCTTCATCGCCACGACAGTTTGGGTATTGACCATAAGGTCTTTACCGCGGGTCTCCCGCAGGTCTTCCCAGGACTATTTAGTACGTACAAAAAGCGGAGTTACATAAGCATCATGGAAGACTTATGTTTCTTGTCAATCTGTGTTCATGAGCACAGTTGAGATCCTCTTCTCCAGATTCGTAGCAGGCTATTGAGAGCCCTGAGGATTTGGGTTAAGCTGCTATTAAGCAATTTACTCCAAGGTTGGAGTACTTTGTTTGGGGATTTCTCGAGGGGCGAGTCATTTCTGAGTTACAGATTTGATAGTATTAATTATTGAATAAGAGTTGTGAGATAATTAATAACATTATTGATATTGCTTGTAATTAGACAAGTAGAACAGTTAAAGGACTTACTAAAATGTAGGTTGAAAATATCTAAGCATTGCATGTGTGGTGCTATGCTTTGTAGGATAGAGTAGTTTCTAGGCAGAACTACGTCTGGATCCGATCTTGTTGGAAACATTGGAGATGTTGTCTGATAAGTACGTAGGCAACTAACATCGGGTGATGTTAGCCCGATCCGAAAAATATTAATTAAACCTTTTGTCCTTTGGAAGCTCTTCTGCTGAGGGCAGAGAGGTTCCATTATTGTGTTGTTGTTTGGTTTGGTTGGTTCAAGATTCTCAAGGCGATGACAAGTGAAACCAGGACAGGTGAGCACAAGAAGAAGTTTCTGCGTTTCTGCAATTTCGGTACGTAAGTGTACCTTTAGCATGAGAGTCAACTTGTTATTTATTTTCAGACGGGTGACGGACTTGTACTTAGATGGATGAGTTGTGGTTGAAATTTTGAGACGTGTAAATATCATATGATTTGATATCCTTATTTGTGAACCCCAGTTATCATGACTTGGATATTTAATCGAATGGTTTTTTTTGTATTTAAGAAAGAAAAAGAAAATTTTCTCGCTACTTACCGTTCGTGCTATTGAAAAATACTTGTAAAAATCCGGGTCATGACAATATCAAGAGAGAGGATACCCATTGTTTGGAAAATTTTATATTGTAATTGGTGATTCTACAGTTATTGGGAACACAACCATTGGATGTAATAGTGATGAAAGTGATCACCATAATAGTATTGGGGATATGGACTTGGGTGTTTCTGCTTATGCCCCTTTATGGACACATCATCCTTTCCTAATGATGAGGATGTGCAGGATAATCAGGCTCATTCAACATGGCGAAGTGGAGAAGGCTCATCTTCACGTAGTCACAAGAGGAGTAAATGAGCAATGCAAGAAAACACAGATTTTATGATTGCTAATGCATTGAGGGAGATGACATCTATTGTGAAGATGTTTCATGAAAGTGATCCTACACGAGTGGCCATGTGGGCTTTGCATGAGATAGCTAATATGGATGAGAGAGAGAGAGAGAGAGAGATTTAGGGCATTGGAATGTTTCAAGTCACCTGAAGCAAAGGAAAACTTTATTTTGTTAGATGTGGAAGCGAGAAGGAGGTGGCTTCATTGGTGCTTTGACGGATGCCCATAGTTTGGTCTTTTTTAGGTTGACAAATATTAGTTAGATTAACTTTCTAAGTAGGATGACAATATTTGTTAAAGACTTGTTTAATATTATCATGGTTGAATGTGGTTGTGTGTACTCATTAGTGAACATTTTGGTAATGTGGTTATGTACACTCAATGTTAAATACTTTGTATTAAAAATTTATGTTTATTTGTTTTGGTAATACAACTTTATGGAACCATGTAGTTAATTATGTTATATGTTAATTTATAGAAAGATGGACATACGTGAGTTTGATATGCAAAAAATGTTTCGGTTGGCATTTAGTGTAGCATTGGATGCATTAGGTCATTATTTTTGTCATTTGAGGTTACCTCCTACATAAAGAAATTACATTTTTAGGGAAGGGGGTACATCTTATATAAGAAAGGGCCTTAGTATTTGATGCTAAATTATTTAGGGGTGTATATAGGATGTACCCAACACCGTTTAAGAAGTTGTCACATTTTGAAAGAACAATGACATTTACAAGAGACTAGATACATTACTGTGGAGGAGCAAGTGGCTATAACATTAATAAATTTTGGTCAAGGACAACATTATAATGTGACAAGGGAGCATTTTGCACATTCAGCATAGACAGTGAGTACTCATTTCAACACAGTGTTAAATGCAATTTTAGCACTAAGTAATGATTATGTGAAGGCACCTACCTCTTCTATCTGTCCTAAAATTGGAGATGATGATAGATTATTTCCATACTTTAAAGTAATTATTTTTTTAAAAATAAAATTTTATATAATTTTATAATGTTGATAAGTAGCTTTATATAATTGCGGGATTGTGTTAGTGCATTGGATGGGACACATGTTGTTGCGCATATAATGGGTAAAGATCAAATATAATTTTGGAACATGAAGGGTAAAGTTACACAAAATGTATTGATGACATATAATTTTGATAAGGAGTTTACATATGTCTTAGCTCGTTGGGAGGGTTCTCCAAATGATTCCACTATCTTAAAGACGGCTATTACAACACGTAGTAAAAGTCAAAAATTAAAAGTCCCTCAAAGTAATAAAATTCATAATTGCTTATTTATTTTTTTTGATAGTAATTTATTCTTTCATTATTGTAAAATTATCTTGAATACAGGTAAATATTTGTTAGTGGATGCGGGGTTTGCAAATCTTTCAGGTTTTTTAGCTCTATATCGTAGAACTTGATATCATTTGATTGAGTTTGGCCCAAATCCACCACAAAAATGCTAAAGAACTCTTCAACCTCTTGAGGGCCACTATTGAGCGCATATTTGGAGTATGGAAAAACCATTTTGAAATATTATCGAACAAATGACCTAAATTTTTATATGATACACAAGTTAAAATTGTTGTTACCACAACTATTCTTCATAATTTTATTAGGAAAGAAGATAAAAATGATGAGTGGAGTGATGATGAATTACACGATGAAGAACTTCCACCAAAGGCACCAAATTTAAAAGATTATTGGTCATGGGCAAATGGAATAGTGAGGATGGGTCATTTTCATGATGACCTTGCTACAAATATATAGAATTACAATGATATTTAGGAAGTTATCAAGTGAAAGAATTTTATTTAGAAAAATATAAATTATAGGATATTAAATCCTAAGTTGTTTTGTAGTTGGGAGAGAAAATAGAGTTGAATATTGTTTTTATTTCTTATTTGTTTAATGAGTTTGGTATTCTAGAAGAAATGAAAGAATTACAGGGGCTTGCAGCCATTTGTATTGTTCTTAATTTCTTTATTTTGCATAGAATATTTTATGGATTATTTTTGTATAGAATATTTCATGGAATAGAATCATTGCTAAATGATAATTTTATATAGATGCATGTGCATAATAGTTAATGTGTATTTGAGTTAATGTGATATTTTTCTATTATTTTTATTTGAAAAAAAGTCCTAGATACTTTTTTGGCAGTAAATTGTGCTTAAGATTCTTTTTTCTATTTGTAACCATGCAAGTGATTGACTAAAAGGGTTACCTAACCAAACAAAAAAATGTGTAACGGACATGAGTATGATACTCTTTATTAACATAGGTTTTCTTATCTAGTAATTTTTTTTAAATATACATTGATAAAAAAAATTAGGAATTTTTTAAATAAACCACTAACCATGGAATTATCAATTTCTATGACAATTTATTTGCATGGAAATATAATTTTCTTGGGAAGTTACTTTTCCTGGAAATTTTTTTTTCTCAAAACCCCTAAAAGTCCTTTAGGTATGTCCCGTCTTCCTTTCCTTCGTTCAGATGAGGAGACTAACGGTGAAGGTCAAAGAGTTAGCCAACAAGTCATGGTTTTCTAGATCTCGGCTTTCTTTTATTTGTCTACTACAATAAAAATGCAAAGCCTTTTTTTTGTTTTTCCTCTGGTTCGTTCGGTGACTCGCCAACCTGCTCCTTGTCTTCTCCGATCACCGATCCTCTCTCTCCTCACTCTCTCCATTGCAGCTGAGGCTGACAAGGCCCTCGCCCTTGACCATTGCGATGTCGTTGCCCACATCCTCCGCACCCTCGAGCTCAACCTTCAAGGCCTCCACCCTCCGATCCTAGACGTTGCTCTCTCCCCCTCCGCCAGACCACCTTGTGGAGGAGGCGAGACGTCGCGGTGGACGACCTTGTGGAGGCTGTGAAGCGAAGGTGGAATCGAAGACATTTATGACCTGCCAACTTCTGTCAAACAGGTGCATAGCCGGAATCAGCCAAATCACCTGGCAAGGTGATTCGGCTATTTCAAGCTAGAATCAGCCAACTTCCTCACTGAACTATGATTCTGTCAAAGTTTTACTGAACTTGGACAAAATTGGCATAATCTGACCTAAATTCAGGGCCCAAACAACCCCTAAATGTCAAATCTTAAAATACATCAAGGACATCAGCAAGGTAAGATAAATCAAAACTTGTGTCAGTCAAATATAAAAACATGTGTACTTATTTTACAATGGAGCCAATTAAGATGCTTTTTAGTTTGAATTATTCATATATAGGGCCACTAGTTCAACATTTGTATTATATGTCGGCTGCTGGTTTGTTCTGTTGATCCTCCATTTTGCTAATAATAATGGCTAGACTAGTTTAAAGAATCTCTTAGGTGGGTTGTTTAACAAGTTTATTGTTTCAGTTATGTTATGTCATATGATATGCTTGTGGGATTTAAGTTTGAGCACATAGGCCTATTTAAGGATGGGATGCCTAGCCCTGGGCAAGAGCTGCAGGTATAGTGAGCAGCCCCTGGCCATCAGGTCAGGGCTTGTTGCAATGTAAGCTACAGCTCACTAGCCTGCCTGTAGTTACATTGTAGGCTAGATTCTTCCTTTGAAGGCAGGTGTTAATATATCACATAGGATGTGTATATATGCACCGTGTTAATTCCTATAGTATCCTGTTTATTATTTACTATGTATGACCGTCTTTAAAAATTCTCAATATTACCCAAAATTATTTAATTTTTTTTTCTAATTGCCCCGTATCTTTCCTTCTCCTTTCTTCTACGCCGTCAGTGTTTACGCCCCCTGCCGGCAACAAAAGCCAGCATCAACAGCGGCCGAGACCCTCGAGCCACGACCAAAGTCAGACCAGTTGCGGCCAGCTTCGGCCTGATCAGCCAAACTGCGACTTGGCTAGAACTAGCCTCAGCACTTCAAAACGGCCGCTGCCAACGGGCGCGACCCTTATTTGAGTTTCTTTCTTCTTCGAAACCATGAGTCGTCGGCCACCGCTCGCCCATTCTCTGGTGACAGAGCCTGCAATATGCTCCACACCAGCGCCTCAATCCAGATGGCTGTCTGTAAGTAAAAAAAAATTTGTTTTTTTTAACAACCCAAGGTAAACTATTATACATAAAGGCCCGTACTACATAGGACATGGCTACGAGGTACTCTCCTATTGGGATATCTCCATTCTTCTTCCCTTTCATCCATGATTCCTTCTAATGGTCGTAAATGGGTGGCATCTGAAGATGCCTCTCCACTGCAAAAAGTGCTGATGAGATGGGTAAAAACAGATTTAACACCGTACTGAAGATAATACTTGAGGGCCCTCACATTATTCAGTGGTTGATTTCAGCTTGTGTTCTTCGGCTTTCTCCTTCTAACCTATGAATGACTTATGCCCCTATTTAGGGGTCAAATGCATGTCATAATTTTAATGTCCTTTTTTCAACCTTTTCTCTTAATGCTTCTTTTAATTTCTCAAAGAGCAATGCTACGACTGCACGAGATGGTGAACGCTAACTCCACAGCAAGCATGCACGATCATGACACACAAAGATGAGCCCAATGTCATTATCATGGCATATGTTTGACAAGCATTCTTAGACGCGAGCAATCGCAGCATTATTCATTTCTCAAAAATACTCAACTCATGGGAAAGGAATTATGCTTAGCACCGGCAGTGTTTTGACACATATCCCAAGTGGGAGCAATCATAGAGTTTAATGTATCAATCGAGATGGTATCTTTTACGAAAAAAAAAAAACACAAAACAAAAAAATCTTGACTCTCCATTTGTTTTAGTGGTCCTCTTTCCGTTGGCAATCAGTTCGCAAAACCTATGGTTTGAAGTTTCCATGACGAAAGTAGTTTCAACGCTCAATAACGCGAAAAGACATCAATTGGGGTAGTCTTCCACTTGTATGGCCTTATGATTTTATACTTAGTGCTATAGAGCCAAGTTGATGGTTGTTTGTAGTCATATTTTGAGCATTTCAGTATGTGATCACAGTCCCTTGATGAGTACACTAAGGGCTAATTATGTACTGAATTTTTGTAAGATTCGGTTGATTATACCCTAATTTTAAATTAAATTATTAGAATCATATTTGTGTGTATAAAGTGGGCAGAATTAAAAAATTTGCCTGAAAGTTAATTCTAAGCCATTTCAAGTCAGAATCGGTTGAAATCACTAAATCACCTCATGTGGTCATTTTGTTGATTCCGACTCCCAACCCCTGTTTTGAAAACTATAAATTCCATTATTTTGCAACGATTACCTCTCATATTGAATTGAACCTTAAGAAACATGTCATATAGGTGGGGCCCACTTTAAAAGTTTAAAATTACCTACCCTTGTAGAATCTTGTTTGATAGAGCTCAAATTTAGGAGTGTAATAGTACCAAGAACATGCATATCCAAGTTCGGGAGAATGAGTTATATTAGTTTAAAGTTTTAAAATTAAGTTTGATATAACATCCAAAGTTATTCTAAAAAAATTTATTACCAACTATAATTCCCCTTCAGTGATAAATTTTTAGAATTAATTCTAAAAATTCTACTTACATTTCTAAAAAATCCAAACCCAAATAGCCCCTAAGTGACAACATTCTTTTATGAAAAATAATACTTATATTCCACTTTTTTATATCAAATGCGTTACTTCATTAGATAGAGAAGGTAAGTATAACCTAACAATATAGAGACACTTTTCCCTATCAAAGGGTGCTCTCACTTTATTGACCCTGTAGAGGTTTCTTAGGCGTGTGAGCCATATTATATTTGCAAGGAAGCGGGAAAATGAGAAATTGGACCAATAAAGGTTGAAATTCCAAACAAAAAAGTTTTCTTGACTAACTCCATGACCAAAGCCCCTTAATCATATGTTTAGAGCCCTACGTGGCATGGTTATGGGGCTTTGGTCATAGAACACAGTTAGGCTAGACATGTTCAATTAAGAAAATTCACATGTCGAGTTAGTCGTGTGATCATAACATGACCTTTTGAATTATCGTCTTAGATTCAATACAACTTTTGCAATAGTCGTGTCATTAATAACATGTTTTATTTGACTTTCGTGTGTATACAAATACGACTAGTTACATGCATTTTGTAGAGAAAATGGAACCCAAAGCTGACTCCCAAAAGAAAAATAAGGGTCTCAAGGTTGAACTGACCGTTATCACCAGATTCTTCAAGAAAATTAATGAGGAAGTGGTGCAAGCCTGCGAGGAAGAAGTAGTGCAAGCTTGGGAGGAGGAAGTGGTGCAAGCTCAGGAGGAAGTAGTGTCACCGAAGTGAATAATGTTGAAGATTAAGAAACGAAAAGCTTCTGATGTTGGCCCCATCGCATCCCTACTACCACCCGTACCTAGGAGGACGAGATACACAATGGCTAATCCACCAGTGCAGACAACCAAGGGGTAGATAGACAAGGAGGACACAACAGAGGTGCAGGCATCCAAAGAGGAGCCAGCCAAGGTTGAGGCAGCCAACAAGGTGTCAGGCCTGGTTCGTCCAAAGCCAATTAGTAGCTTCCTGGCCAAGAAGATTGGAAAGCTAACTCAGCTAGCAAGGGAGCACAGGGAGGTGAGGCCAAGGGATGAAGTTTCATTGGTAGTCATCCCTACCCCAGAGGAATTTATTGCAAAGTCTCCTACCCCGACCACTAAGTACTCAAATGCTGCTTCTAGCTCGGCCACTATAATGGATACTTTTGATCTAGTTGATCAAGGACTATTAGAGAGTATCAAAAGCGTGATAGATGTCGAAGAGCATGTTGAGAAGAAGCAAAAAGGAAAAGGAGAAGAAGCACCTTTTCCTCCAACATATTTTCCACATGGAGATCTTACGTGGAGAAGATCAGGAGACAATCAAGGATTTTATGGCCAATCTACTCAAGCAATAGCCTATGGCGACGTTTCTCCATATAGATGATGTATCTCTGCTTCGTCAAGAGTGCATAACAAATGAGATAAGAATTAGTTTATGGTTTTTTTTTGTTGTCAACCCCACGAAAGTTCACATATCATGTTTTGAATAACACAATATGTGAAATCACGCAACGGTCATGACTAGAGTTAGTGTTATTGATAACACAAAATCTACATATGTCGTGGTTTCAATAACACAATAAGTTAAAAAATGATTAGCGTGTACTTATCATATGTGTATCGTGTTTGTATTTGCTTGAAGTATCATATGTTGTGTTATCACTTACACGATGGGTTAGCGTGTTGTGTTTGTATCTATGTTGTGTTATCACTTACATGATGGATTAGCATGTCGTGTTTGTATTTACACGACTTATTGTATGTCATGTTATCATTAACACAGTAATATTTTGTTGATGATATTAGGTCATAGACATCTTTTGCCAGCGACTAGATGGATGAAATATGAGATATCCCGGTGTATATCCGAACTACTTCTTCAGGAAATTTTTCATCCATCACTACTATAACGTAGGGACGTAGCATGACAAGGTAGAGATGCATCCTAAAATCATCAACAACTTGATGAAGTGGCTTAATGTAAGCACCAAGAGTGCTTTCATTGTCGATCTATGTCACTGGCCATTTCCTTCTTCTCATTGACCAATGCATGGAGAAGAGGTTCAAGTTGTATAATCCACTAAAGGATGACCACAATCACCACTTTGTCGAGGTTGACAAGGTTAAACCTTCCTTCTTTAATGTTGTTCATTGTGTCATCATATATAATATGTCTAAAAGTTTCAGCTGCCACATTGAGCTGGTTCTTAGGTAGTTGTCTTTGAATTTGTCCCCAATATTTGTGTCATATGACGAATGCAATATTCATGGTATGTAGAGGGAAAATATTGCTTAACAGCATTTGCCAAGCCTTTTATTCTATCGAAAACAATTGTATCCAACATGGCTGGAGGATAAAAAATAGACAATTTCTAAGCAATTCAAGAAAGTAGCTCCAAGTTTTCTCACACTCATTCTCGACTAGTGCAAATATGACACATAGCATATTATTGTTTTCATCTAGTGTAATTGCTATCAATAGTTGATCGGGATATTTTCCCCTTCAAGAGAGTTGCATCTACGGTTAACAATGGCTTAAGTTTTGTTCTAAAAGCTCTTACAACCGACTTAAACATCCAAAAGACTCTTTTGAAATCGTATCCTTCTATAGGTCTAAGAAAATTACATGATCTAATTGAAACTATTACACTCCCTCTATTAATCCTTTCTATCTGGATTACATATGCAGAAATAATGCAATAGGATTCATTTGGGTCCCCATTGATTAAATCACACAATGCATTACTTGCACGATTGGATTTTAAGTAGTTAACATTAAAAAATATTAAATGATAAGTTAAAAGTTGCGTTCTCGAGAACACAAAAAGATTACTAGCCATGTTTTCATAAAATTGGGCTTTATAATTAGCATGTTCATGTTAACACGATAGGTAAACAAGTTGTGTTTTAAGAAAATGTGACTGTAAAAGCCTCGTGTGGTAGATAACACGTCATATTCAAAAGTTGTGTTTTCATAAACATGACTCTGGAAAATTCACAAGTGTGCTTTACCTACACGCCAACATTTATTCTAGTTCACAGTTATACCCCAGTGCTTCGAAATATATCTTGTTATGCTTTTCGGTGTAATGTTTGTTTAAACTTGAAACAACTCATAACATTTTCTCGCAATCTAAAGATGTGATGCTAAAGGATTGTTAGTTGACTTCCGTTGTGTTCCACACGAATGGTTGGGCACTGACCTTGTCGCAATCTCCTATGTTTGAAGCCCTTATATACCACTTACAAGACTGGTCATAGCATTTTGTGGCATACATATTCTTGTTATCATCCACAACCCGATATATGTAATTCGCCTTTATTGCAAGGTCAATCAAAACCCTCTTGAAATGTACTGGGCTTAAGAAACACCCAATTGGAGTAGATTATAGTGGTCATTTACTTAGAAACTACTAGTCATTACCTCGCCTTCACTAATATTTGATTCCAACAGGTTGAGATCATTGACTGTCTATTGTGGACCGGAAATAATTTGTCTAAAGGGGGTGTAGGCCATAGGGTTCCTTTGGGTTTATTAATTGTTTCTTAATTATTAGGGAGTTTATTGTTATTTTTATTTAATAATATTTAATGGGCTTTTAGGCTTTTGTTAGTAGACCCATTAGGATTATCTATTTAAGTGTAAGGGTTATGCCCTAATGAGATTAGTGAAAGAATTAATCAATTATCTCTCTTGTCTTCTCCTCTTTCCTCTCTACCTCTCCCTCCTTCATGGTTGCCACGCCGCTCCCTCTCCTGTTTCCCGGCCATCTTGTGTCGCTCCCTTCCCCTTTCCCAACTGTTAAGCCGTTGTGGACACCGGTCCACAACATTAGTATCAGAGACCAACGGTCCATGAGTCAATATGCGGAGGTGCTTCAAGTTCCATTAGCATCATACCATCATCCACTAGAAAACCTAGAGGCTAAGTGAGTGCTTTGGCATGTAAAGAAGATGTTTTTCAGTGACTTAAGAAAAATGAAAGTTGGTTTTGAAACCCAAATTTTTAAAAGTTGTGTCTTGGCCACCATGAAAAGAGTAAAACACAAGTAATAATAATACAGTGTATTGCCAGTAATTTGAATAGCTAATATCTGCCTTGCACTTCGTAGTCATGGTGGTGGCCTTCTCCTTGTGAGTAACCATCTGACAACCTCACAACATCGCAATGCTTTCTTCACTCTCAACCATGGAAGGCCATAGCACGGGATACATGTCGGTACGGTACAAGGAGGTGGTACACTACCTGCACAACATATTGATATATTTTCATGGTATTGGCCATATTATATCGATAGGGTAGAAATGTATTGACACACAATTATTTTCTCCTATTTTTATTTTAAAAAAATTCCTAAAAAATTGCTCAGCCGCAATTAAAACCCGACCTCTAGGGAGTTTTAAGGTTGACAATATTTTTATTATATTGCATTTTACATCATTATATTAAAAATAAAAAAATTTAAAACTTTTTGTTCAATTATATGAGATAAAAAGGGTAGTTCCATACAATTTACATAAAAAAATTTCAAAAATAGTGCTCCACGCCTATGGATTTACTTACACATCAAACTTATATACTTTCCAATCTTCTTGGCCAGGAAGCTCATATAAAATATCTTATTTGGTTGCAAAATAAACTAATTTTAAAATATTTAATATGGGACGAAAGGAGTTCAGTTTGTAGGGATAATATTTTCAATACACAATTATGGTGAGTCTAATCCAATACAAGAAAGGTTGGTCGGCATTTGAGTTTATTCATAATAATTACTCTTCTCATCTAAGAATCTTATAAAGGGCTCCTCATCTAACAATCACAATATTACCCCAAATTATTTGAATTTTTTTCCAATTGCCCGGTACTTTTCCTTCTCCTTTCTTCTCCACCGCCAGTATCTACGTCCCCAGCTGGCAACAAAAGCAGTTGCCTGTTTGACAGTATCAGCAGAGGCCAAGACCCCCGAGCCACGGCCAAAGCCAGACCAGTTGAGGCCAGCTTCAGCCTGATTAGCCAGACCGCAACTTGGCTAGATCTGGCCTCAGCCAGTTCAGAATGGTCGTGACCCTTATTTGAGTTTCTTTCTTCTTACAAACCATGAGTCGTCGGCCACCGCTTGCCCATTCTCTGGTCCCAGAGCCGGCAATATGCTCCACACCAGCGCCTCAATCCAGATGGTTGTCTGTAAGTAAATCTTTTTTTTTGTAACAACCCAAGGTTAACTATATATTACCGCCAATGCTATATTAATTACATAAGAGGCCCGTAATACATAGGGCATGGCTGTGGGGTACTCTCCTAATGGGATATGTCCATTCTTCTTCCCTTTCATCCATGATTCCTTCAAGAAGCCTCTCCACTGCAAGAAGTGCTGATGAGATGGGTACGAACAGATTTAACACTCCACTGAAGATAATACTTGAGGCCTTCCCCGACCCCCCGCCCTAAAGTTGTCACATTATTCAGTGGTTGATTTCAGCTTGTGTTCCCTTTCTCCTTCTAACCTATGAATGACTTATGCCCCTATTTAGGGGTCAAATGCATGTCATAATTTTAATGTCCTTTTTTCATCCTTTTCTCTTAATGCTTTCTTTGAATTTCTCAAAGAGCAATGCTACGACAGCTCGAGATGATGAACGCTCCACGGCAAGCATGCCACAATGACACATAAAGATGAGCTGAATGTCATTGTCATGGCATATGTTAGACAAGCATTTTTACAGTCGTAGCATATTCATTTCTCAAAAATACTCAGGACTCGGGAAAGGAATTATGCTTAGCACCGCAGAGTTTTGACATCTATCCCAAGTGGGAGCAATCATAGAGTTTAATGCACATATGTATCAATCGAGATGGTATCCTTTACAAGAAAAAACACACAAAAGAAAAAAGATTTTGACTCTCCATTTATCTTCGGCTTTCTCCTTCTAACCTAGCTATGAATGACATGCCCCTATTTTGGGGTCAAATGCATGTCATATTTTTAATGTCCTTTTTTCAACCTTTTCTCTTAATGCTTCTTTTAATTTCTAAAAGAGCAATGCTACGACTGCTCGAGATGGTGAACGCTAGCTCCACGGCAAGCATGCACGATCATGACACACAAAGATGAGCCGAATATCATCGTCATGACGATCGACAAGCATTCTTAGACGCGAGCAATCGCAGCATTATTCATTTCTCAAAAATATGTACTCAAAAGACTCATGGGAAAGGAATTATCCTTAGCACCAGCAGAGTTTTGACACATATCCCAAGTGGGAGCAATCATAGAGTTTAATGCACATATGTATCAATCAAGATGGTATCTTCTACAAGAAAAAACACACAAAAGAAAAAAGATCTTGACTCTCCATTTGTTTTAATTAGTGGTCCTCTTTACCTTGGCAATCAGTTCGCAAAACCTAAGGCTCGAAGTTTCCATGACGAAAGTAGTTTCAACGCTCTTTAACGCCAAAAGACATCGATTGATAGGGTAGTCTTCCACTTGTATGGCTTTGTGATTTTATATGTAGTGCTATAGAGCCAAGTTGATGGTTGTTTGTAGTCATATTTTGAGCTTTTCAGTACGTAAACAGCAGTCCCTGGATTAGCTCACTAAGTTACAACATTCTTTTATGAAAAATAATATTCATATTTTATTTTTTTATATCAAAAGCGTTATTCTACCTCTGATTAGATAGAGAAGATAAATAACACCTTAGAGATTTACTTTTCTCTATATTTAAGGTGAGATCTCACTTTATTGACCCCCTAGAGGTTTCTTAGGTGTGTGAGCCAAATGAGAAATTGGAACAATAAAGATCGAAATTCCAAATGAAAATATTTTCTTGACTAACTCCGTGACCAAAGCCCCTTAACCATATGTTCAGAGCCTTATGTGCATGGCATGGTTACGGGGCTTTGGTCACGGAACCTAGTTAGGTTCAATTAAGAAAATTCACATATCCAATGGAGAGGGCCCAAATGGCCAATCTCATAGTTACAAGATTTTGTGGAGCCACATTCCAAGAATTGGAATTTGACTGTTTATGCGGGTTCATAAGAGATCATTGTCCTCCTTTCACGACTCCTATACTCCAAGCTACCAAAAGCAAAAAAATCTGTTGGCATTTTTTATTTTTATACTAAAAAATAGTTATATGCATTTGCAAAAATAGTAATATTTATTGAACGGTGAAACCTACATAAGAAAAGGGAAAACAAGCTAATAACACTCTTTTTTAATTGAGTACTCAACCACTTAAATTGAACAAAATTTAGCTATTAATATGAAACAAGCTTTTTTACCAAATAAAACTATTAATTTAAGATAGATAAAATATTTTTTTAAGTTAAAATAGAAAGAGAATATTTTCTAAAGAAAACTACAAATTCAGATTCAATTTTTTTTTAAAATATATTGAAAGAATTAATGGAATGACAAGCAACAATGAGGAGAATTTAGAAAGGAGAAAAGCCCCATTAGAATTGCCTAGTAGCTAGCCGTGCCCTAAGGCAATTTAACGATTTCGACATAAACAATTTCATCAGGTGTCTAAGAGTTTTTAAGTCACCCTTTCTAACTCCAAAAAAAAAAAACGCTGGTCATCCAATAGCTTTGAAAATGGTTGGTCTCACTGTTTTAGTAGGTAAGAACCTTGGATTCTTCCTCTTGTTCTTTTCTTGGTTTTCCAAGACCTATTCTTCCAATCCCCAATTACTCTTCCCGTTGTGTAACTCACATTTTTTTTGCTTAAGGTCAAGTAGCTATTTTTGCATGAACTGAATTTGATTCAGAAAAGGAATATGTGGTGTGTGCTATTGTGAACTAAAAGTGAGTGGGCGAACCTAGAGTTTCACACTATTTCTGCTACTCTCTGGTACGTACATTTGAACTAGAACCTCTAACAAATTTAGGAACTTACGAATCAGACATAGGCTGAGATTCATGATATACCAAACCTCTTTTATCTGCCCTGACTGACCAATACTTAAAATTATATCCAACGTATCTTTTCCTTTGGTGTACATATATAGTCAGTTTTTCCATTGTAGCCATTAGTTCTTGTTCCAGCTCCCTCACTTTTTGTTCTAATTCCACACAATTCTTACTAACAAAATCATGCAATTTCTTTTGAAGATCGTTACTCATGCATTGAAATTCACTCCTCTCAGTTTCAAGGACTTCAAGTTGTTCTTTCACTTTAACTTCTTTCAAAAGTACACTGCTTTCCTCAAGCAACTTCTGTTTTTTCAAGGTAATAGTCTTAAAATTCTTAATCACTTTTTCATGCATATAATAATTAAATTTTACATTCTCATACAAATCACAATCAGAACCACTATCAAAATCAGAAAAAGCATAATCATCAGAATTCACAAACAGCAGGAGACAAACTTTTCCTTAATGCTCACAATCACCACCAGGCCCAACAAGAAAGAACACAAATCCAATGCTACCGAGTTCCTTGATAAAGCCAACTGCATCATAACATTTTTCTGCATCAACTTGTTTTCAACATGGAGGCGAGACATCTTCAATTGAATTATCTTCATTGGCAAGCTGAATTTGAGAGATATAATTAAGCTGCCTTACCAAACCCTTCATTAGGGAAATTACCACTTCTCATAGGGGGCAGCAATCAAAGACTCACCAGCCCACAGAATTCTCCGAGCAAAGCCTGATAAGGTGGTGAATATCTCTTTTGGCCTGCAACCTAGCTACTGGGATATTGTCATTTGGGCAACCAATATAAAGCCACCAATTCTCCGTCTTTCGGACCTGCAATTAGAAAGCATTTTTTGAGTTTGATTGTATAATATGGGATTAAGACACTTATTAACAATCACAGGCATAATGTCTATCCAAGGATAAAGACAATTGGAAGACTTATTTACAAATGTGGAACCTATTTCAGTCAAAAATGATTCTTATTCTTCTTTGAATTTTCATATGGACCAGATAACTATCATAACCAGTTTCGCATCTTGAAAAGATGAAGCATATTTAAAACATAAATAAATCACCTTCATAATAATGATGGGAAGATCTTTTTGATTTCCTTCTTAGGTTGAAATCCATGGAAAAGCATGGCCCATGCCAATAGAATTATCCACTTGTACAAAGCCTGGGAAATTTACGCCGTAACACCTAGTTGTATTGTACCCATCTGCCTGCAAATTATTTAAGCAAGAATAAATATGGAAAATTCTCTAGCCATCAGATCATGACCAGAACTATGAGCTGGTAACTAGGGAACTGTATCTGTAATGAGCTGCATCTCTTGCTAGCTAGACATCTTCATAGAATATGAGTAGTTATTATTATAGAATAATGGCAATGCGAAGCAAATGTACCATAAAGCTAATTATTACTATCCAAGTTGTTATGAGTCGAGCTTTGTTATCACCATAAAATTTAGGGTGCACCTGAAAAAAGGAAATCAGATCCAACTTTGATAGTAACAAATAAGAACTAAAGATGAAATTTCATTATATTTATTTCTTTTCATTTTATAGTATTAGTTTAACCAAATGGGTTGGTGAGTAATTCCACTTGAATCGAAGGGAAGGCATACATATTTTGCGGTAAATAATGCATACCGTCTAACCTGCTTTAGCAAGATTAATAGAAGCACTTGTAGATGAACTTCTTCATCCCAACTCCATAGCACAATCCTCAAAGTGCTGAACTGATTGTTTGAAACTTTTGGGTTCCATAGACTACGATATGTCCTAGTGCCGTACTGTCTCCTTATCTCACTGAAATACATAGCAGCCTGATCAGAAGTAAAGAAATACTATATGATTAGGCATTAATTAGGCCAATGATCGATACAAGAAATTATAATGTAATGTGTTAAAATGTCCACATAGATACACTTCTGATTGCTTATTTTGGGTAGTAATAAAAAACGTCTTACTTTAGTAGGCGCCATTAGACCTACTAGGTCGCTCACAATAGAACTTCTTTTAACAATTTTAATGATCTTATCATGGACTAAGGAAGAAATATCTATAGCAATTGCCACATTATGTTAGTGATATCAGAATCTAGCATTTATATGTAAATATTTAACTTAATAAAGATGATAAAAGATAATGATAGTTTTATACTCCCTCATCCTAATTGCTATATTTTAAAAAATAGTAATTTTTATTAAATAATGAGACTTATGGCTAAGAGAATCAAAAATAAGCTTTTGAGACTCATTTTTAATTACCTAGATACTTAAATTGGAAGGCGCATCGTAGGCGCGACGCGCGGATGCCATGCATCACATAGGACATTACAAATCTGCTATGTGTCCCGCCGCATGTTGCCTGGCAGTCTGCATACGCACTAGCCCCACAGCTCATGTACTGACTGACGCCAGCTAATTTATCTTTTTCCCTTATATCATCTATTTCTTAATAAGTTTAAAGAATGTAGAACTTTATACAATATAGCTGCATAATAAATTTACTTAGTTCTACTAGGATTTGCTTGTTATATATATTTTTAGTAATATATAGAACCCATACAAATAACAAAAATTAGGGTCAATATGTAACTAGGCGTGGCTTCGTCAATTGGTGGTGCAAGAAAGTGGTGGAATCGTCTGGCCAAGATATCATTACTTTTAGTTACAAATATATATATATATATATATATATATATATATATATATATATATATCATTTACTCTCTTTTTTTAGTGCTAACCTATCACCAGTGTTAAGTGGGAACAATAAAGGCTAGAGGCAACAATCAAATTCATAAGAATCAATAATAATTTTGTTATAGGTCTGCTATAATCGTAACCTAAAAAGTTAATAGTGTGAATTAGGTGACCAAACTAGCCGACTGTGTTTGGCGAGGTTGTGGTTGTTGGTGTTAACATATGACTTACCCATTTGACTTGAATAAGCCCATATTTCTCCATTTTTTCGAGTTCTTCTATTTATTTACATGCAATAATACTTTCACATATAAATGAAAATTATATTTATTATTGGTTGGATTTAGCTAGGTTGATAATAGGCACAAATCTTCAATCTTATAATGGTTTCTTTCAATCTTTTTTAGGTTTTTTTTTTGTTCAATTTACCTTCATTGAGAAGTTTATTTATAAATGATTTTTCTTCCTTCATTTTTTTTTTAATTTTTAAAATCTTTCTATATATTTTGACTCGAAATTGTTGCCTTACTGCCAACTAGCAAGTCTGCAGTGCCAATCCAGTGCTTGCTGAAACTTTCTCATCAAATTATATATCTCTTAGCCGTGGAGCTACGAAAAATGTTTGGCATGATAACATCAAAGTCGCTACTGCCCACCTAATTGCATGTACAAACTTAAATTTCCTTCTACCAAAGCATGTCTTTGATATGAACAAAGTTATATTTGGGTTTATATACTTAAACAAACAAGTGTTATGGATGCACCAATTCAATTTGTAACTAAATTTCCGACTAATGACTGATGTTGTCAATTCAGTGAGGGTTGAAACAGAATTTAGAAGGGACTCTCTATTTGGTGTGGTGGTTTAATATTACAATTGTACGGGCAGATTGGTCAGCTAAATGGGGCGATGTACGCATTGAATTAGCAGGTAAACGAGGGTAACCTCCATGTGAACTGACTGAATCATTAGATAGAAAAATTAAATGCCCAGGACATGAGTTATGTTGAGTAATTAAGCAGAACATGATGTTTTTTCAGTACGTTTTACCATATTTGTAGTCTTTGTCGGGCTTCCATTTAGGTCTTGGGACTTGAGAAAGTGTGTTGAGCTTGTAAGTTGCACTTAGATATGATGTTGGCTTGGCGATTGTCATTGCTAACATCCACTGTGAACCTAGCCCGGAAAAAATATAAAACCTTTGAGGTAGCTGAAGATGGTGTCCAAGCACAGCCATTCCTCGCTCTTCGCCATTGCAGCTACCACCCGAAGGAGCTCTTTATTTAAAATTGGTACTAAGTGTTCCGTCACTTAACTCCCATGTCTCTTAAGATGAAGGCATAGTTTAGACTGAAAATACTTGTACATGATATATACCTCATAATAGTGTATGTTAAATTAACTTCATTTTTTTAACTTTGTGAAAGAAAAGGTTTTTGGTGTACTAGAAATCACTTTTTCCATTGTATCTCAATTGTTGTTGTGAAGATTATGATCACATTTTTTTTTCTCTTTTGTCCAATGAGACAATGGTCCTAATGTATAGAAGTTGTACAAGGGTATGGTAGAAGTTGTTGATAACGTATTGTTTTTTGTAATTTTCTATAATATTTCACTAGAATAGTATTGAAGGCTATTGTATGTCCTAGGCCATCATACACAATATTTTTAACATACCAAACTTGCAAATCTTAATTCCAATAATAAAATGATGGTGTGTTTCTTTTCTTAATTAGGTGAAAATGTTGGAAGAAGCGTTTTTCATGTTCCTGTCTGATGATGAGCCCATCGTAAGGCACGCATGATAGCTATTTATATACGAGATCAATAGTACACACGCTAGTACAAGTTAGCATAAATATCACTTATGCTAACGTGTGCTACTATGTGCGTCATCGATCTGAAACATTAACGGCTCCCATGAGTACACATTGGGCTTATTGTCAAAGGGGAGTATGAAAAACTATTCTGTTAACTTGCTATCATTACACACCATGTGAAACTATCTACTATACTTTGCAGAAATAGAATTTAACTCTTCCGTTGAGCCCAAAAGGGTTTTTATTGACTAGATTACTTGATTATATCACCATAACCTTCTCTTTCTAATCATTTTAAAATTTATCCATGTTTTTTTTTCTGTGTAGAGATTTTTGGCTGCATACAGTAGCCTTTCCTTTTGAAAAACCAATAAAAAGATTAAGTTGATGTATCATATGGTGACTATGCTTAAGAATGTTGTTTACCAATATAAATATCTTTTATTGCTCTTAAGACAATAGAACATTTTATAATGGCACCCCAATAAAATTGATTATAGTTGACTCTAAGTAGGATAAATTTGTCAACTTAAAGTAGTTTGTTTGGTATCAATCTCGAATTGAAGTGGCTTTAAGTCACTAAGATGAAACATGCTATATAATTGAATCTGACAAGCATGGGAGTTTAAAATGACCCCAAGCATGGTCCTCCAAGACATGAGGATGACCATGGGATTTCAAAAGCATGGAATTCTCTTTTGAAATACATGGTCTAAGGTGGCACCTCATGTCCTTGGCACTTCGTTTCATTCCAACTTTTATTTATATTAGTGGTACAAGTGTTGAACAAGTATTTAGAAAATGCTATTTTGGAATTACATTGTACATAAACATGTAATATTTTTATCTTGTAAATCATCATGGAAATATTGGTATAGAAATATTCTAAAGTATAAAAATATTATCTTTGTACTTTAGAATATTAAAAATTATGGGAACAAATCATATAAGTGCAATTAATATTCTTACAATTTGATACTTTATTAAAGAGAAAATTACTTAACCCTCATAAATGCAAAACATTAAAATTTAAAAATAAAGTATTATTTTCTACTAACAACCATTAACAATGTAAATTAATAAGAAGTGATTGATAGGCTAGTTTACCCGTTTACAATTCAGTTATTCTTAATCAATTACTGGCTATGCATTCAATAGTCTAGTATTAGAGATGAGGTGCTTGTTATGAATTTATGTTTAGTTTAGATGTTAGCATTTATTTTAATCTATTTACATTTTCTATCTTTTTGTTTCCTACTTCATGTCTCCACCCTCGTTTGTCTAACCCTCATTTCCCTTAATCTTCTCTTCCTCTATTTTATCATCTTTCTTATCCAAACTCCAAATTTCTCTTTCTTTTTTAATTTCACTATAACATCTTTTAGTATATTGTTGGTCCACATCAAGGAGAAAATAGTTTTACTAAAAATAATTAATTAGAAAACTAAAAAAATATAGGTCCTTATATTTTGTATAAACCCACATAATGTACTTCTTCTGTCCTATATTAATAGCTACATTTGGTATTTCGATATTATTCATTTTGAAAAACCAAATGTAGCCATTAATATAGGATGGAGGGAGTATATAGATAATGTATATAGCCAAGGGTTATTCCTACTGGGTGTGTATCTAACATCCCTACACCTGTCGCTCTTCTCGGAAGATATTACTGTAGAGGATTAAGATCATAACTTGCATGCCCCTTGAATTGATACAACTGTGCGATTGAGATCATCTGGTCACATGCTGGATGGGGGCTACAAGGAACTCCTTTTGATAAACCAAAGAATGATTCTATTACAGCCCCCACAAACTCTCACTTCCCCTATTTCCCTGCTCCACTAGCTCTCCCATCTATGCCGCCTACGACTACTCGGATGGTGTGAAGTTGAGGGGTGGCTAGGAGGTGGCAAAGCTTTGTGATCATCCAATGGCTGGCATTTGAAATGTGAGGTGGTGTACAGAAAATGTGAGACCCAAAAATTTTATATTATTATTTGTTTTGTTGTGTTGATGGTTTGGTTTGATTATGATTTTTTGTCTCTTATTTTAAATTTTTTTCGAATAATTAGTAGACCGGTTCTATTGGGGGCTTACCCAAGATGTGAGAGGATCATTCTCCTAATCATAAGGTAGAAATACTCATATAGTACATTAGAGTTTATCATAAACCACAATGTTGTAAGAACAAATGTGGTCATATATATGTATTGTATTGTGTTATTTTGGTGAATAAAACAATATCAAATTGATGTGTAATTTAAGTTATAGGATAAAATGTTTGCTTATCAAGATCACATGGTAAAGATGAATCAGATCAAAAAACTTAGAAGTATTTTCTCAAGTAAAAATACATACACACATCACATCACATGCTTAGGACAAAGGGTTTATTATATTAGAGTGTGAGAGAAAAGAATTAGCGAAAATTAATGAAAAATTACATAAGTATGTAAAGTTTTTATTCAAGATTAATCATGATTAAAAAAGGGATTAATCATGAAGAATTTGAATTTTAGTATTGTAGCACTATTGTAGTAGTACTATAGCAACACTGTAGCATGATTGTAGTAGCAATCAATTAATAAATAATAGCGATCAATCAGTTATTGTAGCAGTTTTCACAAAATTTCACATAACAAAGCCGAGAGTTAGCAATCAATCGGTGAACAATAGTGATTGATCGTTGAAACCTGTAATTTCCCAAAATAGGTCATTCTGAGTTGAATTTTATTCTTATTTGAGGTCTAACACCTAAATCGAAATAGTAAGTGATATAATGAGTGTTTTGGAGTTGGAAAATGAGAGAAGTCATTGTTAGTATAAAGAGAAATTTGTGAGTCTACTCTATTAAGTTTTGAGAGTATAGAGTTTTAAAAGTATTTAGCTTATAATACTTAGACTTGCAGTTGTTAACTATAAGTGTATTTAGGTAAATAAAAAGTGTGTATAATTCATAGTCATTATGATTCAAAAAACGTGCATTACAACTACAACATGGAAGGGAGATCAATTGTTTAATACATATTTCATTTTAAATTTTTTAATTTTATCTTATCTAATTTGTATTTGTATGACATTATGCATGCGCATTACTGTTAATTTTGCTAAAAAGTAAGAACTATGAAGATCAACACAATTACACAAGGTAGTGTTTTGCTGAAAAGTCCAAGAGCAAACAATTCATACGAGAACAGCTATGAGATACTTATAGAGTTGTAGTATAATTACATGTGGCTTTTTCAAACAAGAACTTTATTACAACACTTCTGGAAACTTTTGTGTCACCAAATTGTCTGTTAGCACTTTGCAAGTGGACCCTATACATCAAGGGTTTGAAAATGACGAAGTGGGCTTTTGACGTATATTTTTTCACGCCGTTAAAGCATTTTTCCTTTGCAATAACCAGTTTGGTTTACACTTGAAAACAAATCATATCAACCAATATTGCCATGACATAGAAGATGAAAGAACAAAACATCCCATAATTTATTTTACCCGTTGGAATTTTTATCATATTACTATCCAAAATTTTAATATATAAAAAATAATACTCTCCCATTTTATATTAAGTTTTATTTTTTTTAAATATCCCATATTAATAGCTTCATTTGACTCAATTTAAACAATGAGTACTTAAAGAAAAGCCTCTAATAAGCTATTTTCTATTCGTTTAAATGGGAGTCCCACAATTCAATAAAAATTACTATTTTTTTAAATAAAATTATTAATAAAAATATAAAAAAAAAATTATTATGTAAAAATGATAAATTACAAGACCATGAGCATGATTAGCTACTTTCACTGTTAACAGCTCTTAAAAGCAACAGCAATTGCAGGAAATAGTAAGACACACCGCCTATAGTGGCGTACTGCAATTTTCCATTCCCTTCGACACCACCCGGAAAATCTTTGTCTCCGGCACGGTTGAAGCCTCCGGCCAGCCAGCCCAAGTTGTTGTACCCTCCATCATACAGTCTCTTCACAGCCATCAATGACCTAATAAAAAAAGATGGGGAAAAAATTAATAAAAAATTATATATATATATATATATATATATATATATATATATTTTATTTTTTATTTTTTGAAAGAAACATATTATTTAGAGATTCATTTATTTAAAAGCGCGACTGCGTGAGCCCGCTGTTGGATTTTAATCCAACGGTGAAAATTTTATACGTGCATGGGCTCATAATCACGTTGATGAAATCCAACGGTGAAAATTTTACAGGTGCATGGGCTCATGCTCACGCTGACGTGTATGAGACAGTGCTCATATAAATGTTTTATTATTATTATTATTAATTCCGTTAAAACCGAGAGTAACCTGTTTACAAACTAATCCGGTTCAACAATATATAGTTCCGTTTAGTACAATGTGCCTATTGTGGTATGGTTATCCTTCTAATAATATACTCTTTTCGTCCCAAAATTAAGTGTCCATTTAATTTTTCAATATAAATTTAATTTAATTTTTTAAAAAATTAAATAAACACTTATTTTAAAACAGGGAGAGTATACTACTAAGTACGAATATATGAATACCTTAAGCCTTCCCCACAGGCAACAAGGAGCTTGGCCTCCTCCGGGACTAACCTCCGGACCTCTGCAACAAAATCCGGGTTGATGGTGGTGAACCGCTGGCCTGTCCAGAGGCCGATGTACCCGAAGTGGACCCACTTCTTCAGAAGGGTAATGGGGTCCACGTCGGTGTCCTCTACAAAGAACGGCACGTGCAGGGACCCGGCCACACGTGCCTTGCCCCACTCCCACGCCGGGCGCACGTCCAGTAGGAAGAAGCCTTCGCTACCTACTGCGGAGGCCGCATCCCTGGCCAAGACTGGCCGGACAACTCCCCGCTCCACCAGCTCTCGACCGCCTCCTGCCACTGCCCGGACGGCGAGAGGCCTTGCCTGGGCAGTGGCCCGGAGGTGGCGGAGCTTGGTGAGCTCCCGGTGGGCGGGTCTCGAAGCGAGGAACGTGAGATGGTGGGTAGAAGTGGCCATCTCGGCTTCTCATCCGCACAGCTCTCTCTCGCTCTCTCTCTCTTTTTGCTACGTAATCCAAGAGAGAGTTCGATTTAAGCCCACCCCGGGAGGGGTCCCACGAAAAACTGGGCTTGTTGTGGTGAAGCCCATTGTGGCCCGGCGAAGCCCACACATTTTGCGTTTCCCGCCCAGAGCCACCCTCTCTCCTTCAGAAGAGCATTCGAACGAAGAAGATCTCGTCACCTCCCAAATCGCTCATGGCGACCAGGTTTTTTCCTTTTATACTTCACTACTTTTTTGGCAGTTCCAATTTCTATCTTAGTCGCTCTATCGATTGTGGGTTCTCAGGTGGGTCTGTTTTTTGCCTTTTTCGTTATGTAGATTATGCTGAAATAAGATTTGATTTCACATTTTTATGGATGTTTCTTGAATATTTTTATGGTGTATTTATTCAGATAGAATTATCCTGAAAATTTCAGACTGATTATGCCTTGCATTGGGGTCAAATTATTTTCTCTGACACCACTAATTTATCTGCCAACACTGGATAGTTGTATGATATTGTTGGGTTGCTACTGATTTACTGTGGCCGGAATAAATTGTTTATGCTTTTTATTCACTACTCTTACCCAAATCGATCATGCCCGACAGTTTCTTTTTTTGCAATTTCCATCTTGATTGTTTATGCTTTCATTTGGGTTTCCACATTGGTTTTGCTGTATCGATGGTGGGTTCTCAGGTAGGTCTGTCTAATTTCCCCTCTTTTTAGCCTAGGCCAGAAATATGTCCATCTTCCCCCTCGTAGTCCCGACTCTCTTCAACTCCTTGTT
Source organism: Saururus chinensis (assembly GCA_035235625.1). Taxonomy (NCBI): domain Eukaryota; kingdom Viridiplantae; phylum Streptophyta; class Magnoliopsida; order Piperales; family Saururaceae; genus Saururus; species Saururus chinensis. The sequence goes on from CP141142.1 coordinate 38,201,264, forward strand.
GGTTCAAACCTCTTGAATGCCCCACAGCTTTTCCAGCATTGAAAATTATAAAAAAGACGTTGCCTTTACCACTTTGCTAGCACTCCTTAGTTGTGCTTTTACTTCATTTTGATTGAAGAAAAGGCTTGGGTTTTTTATGTCGGTTATGATGAAATTGAGACTTGATTTTTCACATTTTTAGGGATGTTTGTAGAGTATTTATTGTGTGTGTTATTCACACAGTATTATCCTAAGGATCTGAGATTGATTAAGCCTTGCATTTTGGCCCATATAGCTTCTCCGACATGACTGATTTTGACCTACGGATATTTTTCTGCCAACACAGTATGGCTATATGTTATTGTTGGCTGTTGACATCCAATCTAAAATAACAGGCAGTTAGCATGTTAATGCTATGAAAGTCCTTTCCTGTGTTAGGAATAATTTGTTTCTACTTATTTAATGCATGTGCGAATGCAATAGGGATGACACCAACTAGTCTTTGTGACATTTTGTTTAAAGTATTACTTCATATGGCTTCTTTTTTTTCTCTATAAAACATTATACAACTTTCTTGTGTGCTATGTTTTAGTAACCTTTCTTGTTTGTGCTATGCTACTACTGTGAATTATTCCACAATTTTTTTATTTTTTACCTTCTTTTGTTTGCTTTTATGTTTTCTGGGTAAGAGGGGGAGGGAAGGTGAGGGGAAAGGAGGTGCATTTGCCAAATATATTTATAGACGTAGTAACTTGAATTCTGGCACATATGAGGGATTTGATATCTGTTAGTCATGCAAACAGCATTATCCAGGACTACCTCTACCTATTTATATGCTTCTGTCGTAAGATGTAGGTCAACCTATTGTAAGAATTTGAAGTGCTCTAGTTGGTTACTTCTGGGTGATAACGATTCCTTGCTGAAATGTAGTGGGTGCTGAAACTTTGTGGGATCTATGTAAGAAAATGTTATTCAATATTTCCTTGTCTTGACTTGTGAAATAGCTAGCTTATTCCTGGTGTGTAGGTAAATGAAAGTATTGCTTCCTTTTATTTAATTGTTTCCTTCTGTCCGTAATATTTGCCTCCTCTGCAGGTGGCATGTCATTATAGCAGACAAAATTATTTGTCTTTAGTAAAATAGTGCATCATCTCTATGTGAAGCTCCAAACGTGCTAGATGGAAAACTCTAACTTGAAATTGGTATTCAATGAAGGTCCTTGCAAAGGTAAAGTCTTAGAGTGTCTTGCAGGGGCCACAATCCGAATTGGTCGAGTCATCCGAGGAAATACTTTTACCATTAAGGATCCTGAGATTTCTCAGAAGCACTTACTCATAGAGTTTGATGGCGAAAAATGGAGCATCTCAGACCTAGATTCTTCTAATGGAACTAAAGTGAATGACAATAAAATACAACCATTAGAACCAGTTGGCCTCAATGATGGTGATCTTGTTAAGATTGGTGAAAAAACAACATTCACTGTGCAGATTGAGAAAACTATTGAAGCAAATGTGGGTCGTTCACAGAATCAGCAGCTACATCGAGTATCCACTAGGACTTCTGCTAAAAAGGGCATACTTCCAGTTTCTGACGTTTGTAAGATTCCAGGGAATGGAAATGTTGAGAAAGATGAACAGATAGATGTGGGTGTTGATTTGCCAGAGACGCAACCAGGGAGGAATTTGCCACGCAAAGCTGCTGGCAAAAGAACTTCAACTAAAGAAGCTTTGACTTTGGTTTCTGATATTTGTGAAGATCCTAAAACGTTGCCTAACATTAACAATGAGAGCTTGGATGGAGAGAAGAACGTAGAAGTTAGTTTCTCTGATAAACAAGGACAGCCACAGCGGCCACGTCGAGCTGTAGCTAAAAAAGCTGCGGTAAAGAAGAATCCATCTCTTGCTTCTGAGGCAGATGATGATCCACAATCATTTCGGCATGCGAAAGTTGAGAATGCAGATGAACTGAACGAAACACATATTGGTGTGGCAGAGAATCAACCACGACGTAATCCTTTGCGGCGTGCTGCCACTAAAAGGAGCTCAGCTAAGGACCCTGCTACGGTTTCTGAGTTTCCTGGCAGCTCTAAAACATTGTTTGATATGAAGGTTGACGCTAGAGATGGACTAAATTTTACAGATGTTGGTTTGTCTGAGAGCCAATCTCGGCGAAATCTCCCACCTCGTGCTGCTGCGAAAAGAACTGTGGCTAAGAAGGATCCAGTTCTGGTTTCAGAGGTTCGAGAAGATGCAGATACACTAGCAAATTTATCGAAGGAAATGGATAAACTGAATGACATAAATTCAAGTATTCAGAAAAATGAAAAACGTGTCTCCGTGGTGTCTCAAACTGCAGAAACCACATTCAGCCCAAAAATTGAGAAGGTGAGTGTGCTAAATGCTGTTGTTGCTCCTTTGGTAGACCACTCACAAAGAAATCCACCACAGCGCCCTAGTACGCGGAGTAGAGGAAAAAACAATCCAAGTCCAGTTTCTGAGCTTCCTGGCCTTCCAGATACTTCTAATTTAGGTTTTGGGAGGAGAAAGCAACCTGCAAATAACTGTATTGGGCCTAAAGACAATTTGGCTCCATTAGAAAATATGGAAGATTTGGATGTTAGATATTCTTTTACAACAAATGATACCAGAAGATGCCAAGTAGAGAAGATTTCTAATGATACCAGATGCATGGAAAATGAAAGGCACTTAGATAAAGCTATCAGCAGTTTAAAGGATTTGGAAAAAATTACCCTAGGTGAATGGTTTGACCGAATGGAAAAGCATCTTCCAAAACATATTAATGCTGTTGCTGATGAGGTAATTGCTAAATTGATGCGGAGACAGAAGCAGTTTGAAGAATTTGTTTCAAATGATGATACTTATAAAGTACATAATTAATAGTGTTTTTTAAATAGAAGGGGGCTTGTTGCATTGTGGAAATTTTGACTGAACCACTGGGATTGAAATGTTGCTTTCTGGATCTACTATTGTGTGGAAATTTATACTAGACAAGTATGTAAATCCGAATCTAATGTCTTGTTCATGAATCATGATGGCTGGTTTATGTTGTAATATGTTATTTTGGTTCGAGGCTTGGAAACTTGAAATGTACGTTGGATTAATGATTTTATCAAATGTTGGCATAAACATTGGCATCAGAAGTGGGTTCAGGTATTTTTGCAGTATCAAATGCATTTCTAGCTAATCAAGAATGTTGATTCTTTGCTGCTTTTTTGAGCTCACATTCCCTGCGGCTAAGAATAGAAGATAAGAATAAGAACATGGATAATTAAGTTACCCCCCTTTAATTTGAATTTGTTGCTGCATTCTGTTCACAGAGGATGTAATCCAGACAGCGCATTTTGAAGGATAACGAAAGGAATTAAAAATTCATAATATATGTTGGACATTCAAGTATTAGTTGATGAAATTGATTGCTCTCGGGTTTGGGTAAATCACAAGTGCCTTGTGAAGGTTGAAGAGCCTTTTTGTTACCTGTAGTTCTCCCGAACTTCTGACAATACAGTGACTGAAGATTTTTCCTTTTAATGATAAAAAGCCACATACAGTTAATGACAGATCCAACCAAAGCACCAAAGGTTAGATCAAAGACTACGGTATTAATTTTAATAAGAACCAACATTATCTGGCCAATCTTGTAACTAATTAGGAATATCTTGGCACAAGAAACTTTCCTCTCCAAAATTCAACATTCATTTTGAGTATATCTTGTTGTATTAAAATGGAGCAAAAGCTTGCTCAGTTCTATGGAATTGTATTCAAATGGGTGAAACTGACTCGTTCATTTAGATGAGCATCTTGTTACTGGAGAATAGGGATAGAAAGTAGAACTAGATGGACGTCGGAGAAGAATTTGTAAGCTTCCGTGGCCGACTCTAGTGTGGGCAGATTCTTATTGTTTGCATCTGCGTTCAATTTTAAGCCGGACTGGAACACGCAATTCAGGCGAAGAAGGGAGCTAAGTGCACCATTACACCACTTGATTTGGAGCCAAATATGCTGAAAATCAATATCTTAAGATGAATGGGTCCCATACGTTCAAATGGGACCAATTTTGCGGGGCCCCTTGTCTAAGACCCCCGCTTCAAACCATGTGGGTCCCACTCAAAGAGGGCCTTGGTGGGGCCCACAAGAAAAGAGCTGTACAAGGCAGCCAGTGAGCACGCTAGCAGGGAGATACATTCTCCATCAATCATAGTGGGAAAAAAGCTCTTTTAACATTCTATTACCAAATTAAGGTTTAACATTACAATCTTATCCAAAAAAAAAAAAAGGTTTACCATTACAAAAAGAGGATGATTACAATACAAAAAGAACACAACATCAAAATACAAAAATGAGGAAAGAAGGATATAATATGATGTCAGACCAAAAAAGGTGGCCCTTGACATATATATAAATTGACTAGTTTACACAGTCTATCCACATCTTTTAGGGCTCCTGGCTGTTTACACGGCTGTGGAGCTCTAGCATCTCCTGGTGGTTGGGATCCACGGAAAGAGCCGCCCTGCAGTCCCGGAGAGCCCCAGGAACATCTCCAATGTGTTCATGGAAGGCAGCTCTCAAGTGTAAAAGGTGGAGGTCTGCCTTAAATGCAATTGCCCTTGAAAGCTCTGCTATTGCTTCTTTTTCCTTGTGGCTGTCCATCAGCACTGCCCATACAAATGTGGGAAATAATAATCAATAATATCTCAAGATAATTTTTCTTGTAGACTTGCTGGCTTAATATCTGAAGGTAAATGAGATTATTACGTATGGACAAAATTACTACTGGGCCATGTAAGGGAGAAAACACAGATTGATCTTAAAACAAAATAGAAAAAACAAGAAAAGAGAGATCACAGATTGAGCTATTGTGCATAAAAATGCAGCATTTTTATACTAATATTCTCTCATATATACTTGATCCTAACCCAAGTTGGTCCACTTCCTCTAAATCTACAGAATGAAACCAATAATTATGCTCTACAACCTCCACCATCTTTATTGTTCGTCATGACTATGATACACATGAACAATTGAAATCACAAGGCTTCTGGACGATTCCTATATCAATGATATTCGTACTTCATATCAACAACACCACTATGTTGTAGATTAATTGTATTGATATTCGTACTCCATATCAACAACACCACTATGTTGTAGATTAATTGTCTACAAGGGATTTCCATCATAAGAGAAAGGGGAGAAGAGAGGGATTAAGGCTAAAGAGGCTAAATTAAAATAATTGATCTATTCTTTCATTGATTTTCTAAATAATGAAATGGGGCAACACCCCTACATATTTATGAGCAATGAAGAACTCTAATCCTAATAGAACTTGTAATCATACTAAGCCTCTAACATTAGCCTAAGCCCAATAGGAACAAACTCCTAATTACCCTAAAATAGTATCACTAATAATTTAATCCTTATTATAATAGGCTTTGAAGGCGGGCCCCAACCCTTAGGGCGGGTCATAACACACTATTCACTTATAAAGTGCATACTGTCACTGATACTAAACGAGTTTTTAGAACAATGTCTTTTGAAAAATTTATTCCAATTTATTTTAGTAATTTCTTTTTATATCTCGTCCATTTTATTTTAGAAATTGTTTTCGATATCTATCATTTTTTTATATAAATTGATGTTTCAAGAGTTGTTTAAGATAATAATCTGTCTATAAACTTTTCCACTTCAAAAACCATTTCAAGATTTAAAAGTAGGAAATGGGGAAGAGAACCTGCTGCACGATATCTATAGGGGTAAACTCGAAGTGGATCTAATCGAGTGACCATTTCAAGATCTGCCTTTGTAAGCTCACGGTCACAGTATTCAGACCTCTTCTCGTAAGCTGATGCTTTGGTTTTAGCCTTCTCAATCAATTTTGTCATTTCCTCATATGCAGCATTTCTATCACTTTTAAGGAAATGGACACGGGCAAGGCCCTGGTGTGCCCTTGTATGCCGGATCTTAAGAGCATTGATGTAGCAATCAGCTGCCAAATCTAATTTTCCACAGTCCACATACACACTGCCCAAATTGTTCAAAGCCTGCATAACAAGGGATGAAAGGTTACATTCTATCAAGAGATAAAATTGTCACAACTTGGGCTTTAGCCCTGAAACTAGAGAACTTCATATCAAGGCAGCAGAAAACCTCTATCAGAACTCTAAACAGCACACACTTTGAGAAACTACCACAAAAGCCATCACATTTTTCCAATTAAAAGTGATGGCAGATATGCATATATGTTAAACATGAAGAGTTTTAATTATTCGTAAAAGTTTTTTTTTCTTCATTCAATCATTGAAAAATGCATTCAATTTATCATACCTGAGAAAAACAAGAAATAATTAATTTGATTATTTCGGGTCAGTGATAAGAGCATAACTAAAAAATTGGATGACATAAGTTTCTAAAATCAATCATAAAATTCAATTGTTAAGAAAAAGGTTCTTTCCTCACATACAAGAACTCTTCTCACCACATGATTATGTCATAAATTGTTCACCCTAAGATACAGGCTTAGGGTGTCAAATATTAAAATTCTCTGTGCACAATGTTACTTCCCAATCTCTGCAGTTCAAGTAATAAAAAGGAGATCATATCTTTGCTAACAGCAAGCCATATGGCCAATCTTATCTGCCTAACTCAAGTTTGTTTTCCGCAATTCCATCCTTGAAGAAGCCAAGTGTTTTAAGGTATTCCAGACAATTCGTCTATCTAATGTCAAAAGAAGTTGGTGGACTTGCAGACCTCCTCGAAAGTGTAGCCCTCTGTTCGCCTTGAGCTCTTAGTTTTCGGTTGGCTGACCCTCCATCCACAGCCTCACCCCCACAAACACACACCCATCGCAAATAAATAAATAAATCCTAAGAAGCCTTCTATTTTGCCTACTCTTGGCAAGCATCAGATGGTTCTATTCTTTTTCTGGCCTATATTTTCTCCAGTCATCTAACACAGACAGCGAAGAGTAGAACACATGAATGTATTATTGTTACCCAGACTTCACAATCCAGAGTGTAGATTATGTGCCAACCAAATTTTCAAATATATTCCTTCCGATTCTACATCCTCTTTTTAAGAATGAAATTTCATACACTCCAAAGTAGTTAAAGGTCCATCTTTATTACAGTTATTGATATAAGTTGGCAGAGGATATAATAACAGGAAAATGCGAATATGAATTATTTTTCCTTCTTAAATAGCTACCAATATTTTTCAAGTTCAAATAATACATTTGGTCATCCGAAAATCAGGATCATGCTTCAAGATTCAGGAAGTCAAAAGAACATGTGGCAGACCATTGTCAGGATTTGAAGTGTGTCCACATGTAACTACATAGTTGCAATGGCGTAAAAAAAGGGATACGTGTGCAGTACCTGGCCCTTGCGTAGGTTATCTGAAGAGCATTTCAAGGCTTCTTCAAGAAGTGAGACAACAATTGAGGAACAGGAAGGATCAAGGCTAGAGTCTGCCAAAGCATAGGCTTTCAAAAAGTAAGCCTCGAATGATCTCCGGAGGCTAATTGATTCCTCAGCTTTATGTAGCCCTTCCTCACAATGGCCTGTATCATACAAAATCCAACCCTCATAAACCAGGCGTTCATGCTCACTTTCTGCATGCTGGCGAGCCAACTGTAAACTTCTCATAGCTGCTTCCGGACAATTCAACCTAGTAAAGAAAACGATCAATCTCCTAATTATTAAATAACAAAATAAGAACGGCCACTTTGATATTTTGTCCTTATTAAAAATTGAGAATTCTGAAGAATATTACCTAAGGAGGAGGAGAGACTGTCTAAAGTAAAGCACTCCTTTCTGAGGATCTGATTCCAGCATTTGGTAAATAACAGAGAGAGAACCAATGTCATCCACTGAGGACCACCTATCATAGAGTTGGAGCCAGCAATCAGCTGTGGTCCATACTTCTACATGCTCCCTCACAAGTGTCCGTAGATGAGAAGCTGCCACTCGACCTTCAAACATCCTGTACTCGGGGGCCAAAGTGAGAATTGCTTGAACATCGCATAGCGCTGACTTATAATCCTCAAGAGCTAAGTAGAAACAAAACCTTAACTCCAAGCATTCAAGGGCGAGCTTGAAACCAATAACCCGATTTATTTCTGAAAGAGCAGCTTGTACATCTTGCCTTCTCATCAAAGATGCAGCCCGGCACATGTAGGGGTAATTGAGTGTGGGATCCAGGTCTGTTGCCTTCTCAAGATCTGCCCATTTTTCATCACCATCACAGTAGAGTGACCTCTCTTGATACATCCACCCAAGTGGGTTACAAGATAAGATCAGAGATGTCAACCTTTGGTATGAATGACGCCTGTTACCACCCTTGGAGACATTTACCCTTGACAAACCTGCAATAGAATAAATATGACCCACTGAAACAGCCTCACTAAACATGCGCTCTGCTTCATTATATTCTTTCCGCAGCAGTCTCACACATCCAAGTTGATGAAAGGCAACTTGTTTCTGGCTTTCATTTGTGGCCGACTCCGCCAAGCGCTCCAAGAAACAAGCAGTTATGTCTGACTGCGGATCACTATTCATGGCAACCTCGCTTAAAAGACAGTATAATGAGAACTGGGCATGGCTTGCCATGATGTACCTTTGCTGTTTTGTGGCATTAGCTAAGATCTTAACAACTCGCTCATCATTTAAACTTTCGGGAAGTTCTTGTAAAAACATTTGTAAACACGCGGCAGCAAGTACAGGTGAATTCTCTTCAAGGGCATATTGCATCAGCAGAATCGCATCCTGCCTAGACTCAACCAGACTTGCAAGTTTTCGATCACATGCATCTTTTAGGCCCTCACAGCAAAATTTGTTTGCAAATATCAAGATCTCTAACAAAACATCAGGACTCAAGTCATTCAAACTACCTGTTTCGCTGAATTCCTTAACCTCCCTCATGCCCAAAGGTGATATCCCATTCTCTGACAAATCTATATTTTCTCTAAGAGACTCTGTAAAGCAGCCATAAAGCATGGCATGAAATGGAGGAGATAGGGAAGCAATATTCCGCCTGTTGCATGATAACTTCTCTTCTCCTATCCGGAAAATCACTTTTTTAGACACCTCTGAGTAATTGGAATCATCAGCTCCAATCAACATCTCAGTCAACGGATTCACAGTTGTTGGATTCATTGAAGAGATACAGGCCCCAACATCGAAGGGGCCAAATTCTTGTGTAGATTTCCCACAGGATGCCAGCAAATCAGAAATGAGCTCATCCCCATGCTTTTCATACTTGAGCCATGCCCCAAATACAAGTTTTTCATGTACAGTACTAGATTTGTTGTAAGCAGACCGAAGGCTTCTCCGGAGCAATTTGTGCTCGCCTAGCCCGCGGAAGACCTGATACTGTAGTAAGTAAAGGTCTGATCTTTCATGAGAGGGGCACGACTCGAGTTGCTCGTGGATTTCAGCAAGAATATGTACATAATCAAGTGGCCTAAAGAAGGGAACGATACGAGGCTCTGCCACCTTAATGAAGGATTCTCTACATAAAAAGTTCAAATACTAGTTTCAAAATTCATGCTCAGTGTAAGGAATATTCAACGAATTGAGAGACAGTGAGAGAAACTTAAGCTTACATGGATGAAGTTGAGTGGGAGAAAGACTTGCTGCAGGACTTTCCTCTTTCAACTTGCAGCCAGGATTGGGGATTGACGGCGTGGAGTTGAGTTTCCTTGCAGGACTCGGACACAAACAGATTCCTCATCGGGCACAAAACTTGCAACAAATCCCAGATCTCCACAGTCTCTGTCTTTGATTTTCAAGCACAAAAGCCCCTCCTTTTCCAGCAAATTAAGGTCAACACAAACAAACCTTTTGAACTTATGCTCTGGTAATGGTGGAGCAAGCCCCAAAACATGGAAAAGATGCGAAGGACGAAGGGGAAGAAGAAGAAGAAGACGCAGAAACCAAAGATTCAGTCTTTTTCACAAAAGTTCTAACAATAAACAAAAAGGTAAAACACAGCCAGTATATTGGAGTTTACTTACACAACTCGGGATGTAAAAATGGAAGACGAATGCCTGATCTTAATCGAGTTGACTACAGAAAGAAAATGCTGTTAACAAAAAAGAAAGGGCAAATTTAAGATAATGGGGGAGTGAAACTCAGTAAAAAGGACATGTAAGGGAAGCTTAGCTAAGCTGCAAAAAACCCATTTCCAGTCGGAGTTGAGGACGGACGGAATGAAGAGAAGAAATCCGAAGAAATTATCTGACCCGCCTCGGGCCTCGGCTTCTCTTTTTCGCTTTGAAGCAGAAAAGGAAGCTTTTCTTTACTACAGCGAGGTTAGGAAAGAGAAAGTGGAGCTGTTGCAAGCTAAGTGCCAATGCTTGAACATAAAAAAAGAAGAAATTGTGGAGAACTATTGATACATACAAACTTTATGACCTCTACGATGAGAAACATATCAGATGCTTTTTTAAAAAAAACAAATGATACTTTAATGGCATAAAAGACCAGAATCTAAATGAAGTTCCATTATGTACATAATATCCAATAAGATCTTAATTTACTCTTCAAATTTATTCAATAAATTAATAACGTAGAGGTATTATTTGAACAAGAGAGAGAAACCGATATAGTAGCGTTATGAGACTTTGTTGCTTCTCTTTCTCTCTTTTTTTCCGTTAATTAAGTGTTTCTATTTGTAGTTGGTTATAAGGGTTGCATTTGATCTTAATAAGTTTATTGTTATTTATTTACATAAATTAATATATATATATATATATATATTCCCTCCTACATTGTGTCTGATTTAGTTTTTCAAAATAAAATAAAATTAATTTATTTTAAATAAGTAGATGATAAACTTGGGGGTTACTTGGGTAGAGAGATCTATGACAATAGTTTGTAGATATTTTTTTATACTTATCAAAATCATGTTTGAGTATGCTAAATTAGGAGAAGCATAGTTGTGAAAAATCGTATTTGACATCACAAATTAGAATATTTTTTCCACAAATTTGCCAAAAAAATACCTTAAATTATAAATCCATGTGGGAAAGGTTTTAATCAACTTTCTTGTGAAATGAAAAAGAATTAGATTCATTTAATTTTGGTTTCCAAGGCACAACAAATACAATAACAACCCACTCTCACCTTGCTATGAAACAATTTTTTTTATATTATTTTGTTATATAAATTTGTATCCTAATATCTCCTTAATATGAGACGTAGAAAGTATACAATGGGATTTCTTACATTTTTAAGAGCAAATTTTGGTTCTTAAATAAATTTACATCAAATTAATAAGAATCAATATAATTTTACATACAAGCAATCCCTTATGCACCTTCACCACATGCCATAATATTGCAACCATGGGATCTCTCTTGAGGACAGATCCAACTAACGCAATTAACATTGTTGTTGATCATCCTCTCTAACCTTATTCAAACTCTTTATCAAATGTGGTGGGGCTCCAGGTCAAAAGAGCTAGTGAATACATCTAATAAAAAGGGGGAGGTGAGGTGGGGTAGGGTAGGGTAGGGTAGGGTGGGGTCACGGTAACTTTTTCTTATGGCATCTTCCCCTAAAGACCCGCAACATTATTTTTCTCCAACCACTAATTCTCTTCATTGTAAATGCTTATTAATGCATCATTGGCCATGATAAATAATAAAATTACCAATTATAAGAGGTGGGGTAGCTTTACCTTATGCCAACCTTCCCTAACTAACAACTCTCCACAATTTTATGTCTCCAACCACTAATTTTTTTGGTTGTAAATGCTCATTAATGCATCATGGACCATAATAAATTATAAAATTATCAATTGTAAAAGATGCATAGCCAAAGAGCATGTTACTGAGCTTGTAAACAAATTTATCTTCTCATCTGATTTTTTTAAATTTTGTTAGACACAAAAGAAAAAGGCTCTCACACGCTTCTCAGCTCGAAGCCTCTCAATCTTTACCTACCCGTTCCGGATGAGAGCTGCGGAGGGAGAAGGTGAAAAAACTAGAAGACAGCGCTGATTTTGGCGCTGAGCGAGATTAGTGGGAGAGAATGACTGATTACTGATGCAAGGAGAGAGGTCTTAGTCAGCACGTGCTCATCAAGCCACGTGTGGCCAGTACCAGCCGCAAAGTCCCCTTCAAATGACTATATTACCCCTACTTTTTTACCATATACCGTCTGCATCCCCAAACAACCACTTTGTTGGCCCAACCCGGGAAAACCACGGAATAAAACAAAACAATTTTAGGTCAACTACGTCACCACCTCGTTGGAACAGTTTAACTGCCCTGAGATAATAACTAAATGGGGGAGTGGGTCCGCAAAATCATGGGCCCACTCATCAAAGGTCAAATGCGTCCAAGATTTTATGGACCCCAGGACGTGGACCTTGGAAGCATTTTTTGTATTCTCTATTTACCATGGCCTTAATATTGGCGGCGGCGCGTAATATTGACGGCGTACATATTAGCATACATTAGCGTCCAACAAGCTCTAAACTCATAAAAATTCAAGGCCGTGGTTTAAAAAATTCAGGGCCATCATTTATGTGTCAAGTCATATGTGTGACCAAATGGGTCCTCAAGCTACTTTCTCCATAGGATTGTTGTCTTTATCGAATTATTAGTTTAAAGCAATTTGTTGTGCTTGAAGCACTTTGTTTTCTCTTATTAGGAGAATTCGCCAATGTGTGTACAAATTGTTCGCATTAAATAGTAACATGTTGATATAAATTTAGGAATTTATACTATGTCATCTTTTAGGCAGTGACAAAGATATCCAAACCACAAGACGATCATATTGGTTTTGTGATTTGCCGCTGCGAAGTTTGTTGATTGGCACCTCCTACATTAATGTCATCTTAATCAACTAGCTGCTTTTATGTTTTTTTATTTCCTGGTTTAAGTGTGTGAACAATAGTTATTTTATTTCTACCTAGTTGATGTGTGTAATTAAGGTTGCGAATACAGATGGTCCTTTGTGTGTTTGAACATGTCAAATTGTTTGAGTAGCTTATTTATTCACCAAAAGTTTGGAAATAAACAAAAATATATTCTCCAAATAGTTTGACAATAAATGGGGATGGACAAAACTATGATAAATAAGTTTTAGTTACATATGCTAATAAAATGTAACATTATTATTTTTTTTTATGTATATATAATCACTAAAAAAGATGTAAAAAATAAAAAATTACTCAGCCAACATTGTCATCTATTTCTTTGTGTTTTCTTTTTTTACATGCTTATAAATCACTAATAAAAAAGTTATTCTATAATATTAGTGTGCTTTAAAAAATTCTAAAGTACATGTAAAAATATATACATTTTGTAAGATGAGGACGGTCCCAATGTAATGTTTCAACTTTTAAAAGAATATTTAATCATTCTTTTCTAAACTAAGGTTGGTTCACAAATGTCATACTTCTTTTTGAATTATTTTTAAATATATTAATGTGATATCATGTTGACCATCTGTCATATACTTATAGCTTCATTTGGTTTTTCAATTGAACTAATTTTAGTTCATCTTCAAAAATCAAATAGCCCTATTAATTTGGGACAAAATGAGTATAGTAGTGTTTACGTCTCCAATATTTTTATTTTTATAAAATATATATCATATATAAAAATTATATATCCGTTATAATTTAATAAGGATATATATCATGAAATTTTTTATATGAGTTTAGACTCTCGTACGTCAGCATGAGCAAAGACACCATGAGCCATCAGATCGAGATCCAAATGTGCAAGAAGACAAACTAATCTACCTCCCGAGTTATGTGTGTTCTTAGATCATAATATGATGATGCAAGACATCTATACTTACATAGTCGTGAGTGAACCTTGACTCTTATAAACGGGTCTCATATATCAATACGATACATAGTATTAGTATATAAATATGTGATTATATGTCGTTTTAGATATTCTATTCGTCTTAGATTAATAGCTCAATTAGATTTTTCAAAATGAACTAATCAAATAGAGCTATTAATCTAAGAATAGAGGGAGTATGTTATAAATATATATTTAAATTAATAATTATGTTTATATAAAATATGCATATGTATGCATTATTTATATATAATTTTGAAATTATATTCGAGCTCAAGGTCAAGTCGAGTAGCATCAAGTTCGAGTTTTATTCGAGCCGAGCCGGGTCGAGCAAGGGTCTACTCAAACTCGGCTCAAACTTATTTGAGCTCGAATCGAGTTCGAGTCGAGCCTGATTCGAGTCGAGTTTAATTCGAGCCGAGCCTAGTCTAGCCAAGTTTGCTCGCGAGCCAGCTCGACTCATTTACAGCCCTACCAAGACTGAAGGACGAAATGGGACAAGTGTGGCAGTTTTGTCGTTCAGAACGATGAAATCAGCTTAAGTTGATTTCGTCGTTCAGAACAACGAAACCGGGTCACCTTATAAATGGTTTCGTCATTTAGAATGACAAAATCATCTTCAAACTAATTTCGTCGTTCTAAACGACGAAATCGACTTAAAAATTAAAAAAAAAAAACCACACAGGCGCCAGCTGCTTGGCTGGCGCCTACATGGCAAAAAGGAACGCCACTTTGGGAAATATTTCCCAAAGTGGTTTATTTTGGTAAATATATATTTTAAATTATTATTTATATAATTTTCTTATTTTACATATTAATGATGCAATATAGTAAATTCATAAAGACACAAAATTTTTCAAAAATATTCATAAAATTATGTCTTGGAAATCTTGGGGGTTGCACAACCCACTGAGATATTATAATTTGTATATCCCTAAATAACTAATATAAATAAAAGAAAATACATGATCCATAAGTTAGGCATTTGTTTATCCTTATATCATTCTAACTACAAATCTAAACAAATGTTCACTCTCACATGCTTACATTTATTTTACTAACAAATATAACAAAGAAACTTATAAAAATTAGTTGTTACAATTTTACTTCCTTCACTACCCCAAGGTTGCAAATATCTTCTACTTACACCACGAGGATGCTTAATATATTGAATATACTTAATGCGATAAAACAATATAATTATAATGTTCTATTATTAGAGTAACTCATCACATTCACATCCATAACGTGTATAAATGTATGAAAATATTCCACCAAAACATAATCATAGGTTTAAATAGGCAACTCTAATAAACCATAGCAACATCATGGAGGTCTCCATGACTCTTTGAAATGTGTATCACTCCACAAAGTAACTTTATACATTTGTTAAAGACTACAACCCACTCCATCCATACCATAAAGTTAGGGCCCATAAGGCCTCCTAGACCCAAGTGGTCAAGATTCTCAGCTTTCCATAATTATTGAAAACTCCTTTATTGTATTGCGTTGGAGTCATGCTTCTTTTAAAGTTGTAAATTGTTCAAACTAACTCCCAAGTCTTAGAGAGAGAATCTACAAACAATAAACTCCCAAGCCTTGGAGAATTAAAAACTCATAATCCTTTTTATTTTACCATAGATCTCCTCTACGTGGCTAAAAAGACTTGCTTTTCGAGTTCAGACTGACATTAGACCTTCATGTCCATAAGTGTCATACACAATGGTTTAATGTCTATACCACTCTGATATACCCAAACCTAGGTTTTACTTACCCCTTATTCATACACATCTTTCCATCATGGGTTTTAATATTTAATTACATTTATTATACAAATAAATTATTCCAATATAAAAGCCACTGGTAAAAATTTTACTTCGAAAACATGTACCGAAGTATCAATGATTATCCTATCAACAAGTTGGTGTTGGCATCAATGGTCATTGATACCACCAACAACACCTTGGTCCATGTCAAGAGTGGGAAGGTTCACAAGCCTTAAGCTTTGATGTGATCATCAACATGTCGACCCTTCGTTGGCACCCATTGTTTGGTACAATGGCACGCCTTCAACACATCAATATAGGAAATTGTACGTCATCTCCAACCATCGACGCATAAATAGTGACATCAGTTGTTAAATAGAAGATCAACTCAATCTCCACAATGGCCAATCACTCCCAAAATCAATCAAAACATGGTAATTCTCACTTTGCAATAAAATTAGGTTACAACTATCGAAAAATCTTCATGAAAACCACTTCACACAATTCTCATGAGTTGAAAGAATCACCTTTTCTTCTTGACATGTTTAATATAGGCATTTTCCATGATCTATAAGTCTGTCTTGTTACCAAAAATGTATAAGAATATATTAAGATTGTTCTATCCTACCTCCAAACCTCCAAATCAGAGTTTGTTGCATAGCTCCTTATTCTATTCTCTACTTTTCCCTCTTGTCAGCATCCTACTATGGAATAATAGGTCTCAAGCACTTGACCAAAGGCTTCTTTCTACGCCTTGGACTTTCTCTTGATCCTGAAGTATCCACAACCCCTTAACCTCCTCCTTTTTTAAGGGTTATGGCCACTTCTTTAGTATGATAATTACATAACAAACTACTTTCAAATCATAATAGGCTTTACCGGTTTCGTCGATGTGTCCGTAACCTGCCGACAACATGTTATGCCCCTCACTAATGCACTCGTCAATGTGTCGGTGATCAATTGATGGCATGAAATTTTGAAAAATTTTCTTTTAAAAATTCAGGTTGTTATATGTCATATGTGATTATCCTAATATTATTTTATAAAATTAACATATGTCAAATAATCACTAGTTTTGGCTTGACATGGGTCACACTATTTGTGTTGTATTATTTTCAACTTTAGTGTCATATCTTAAGCTCCCGACCTCATATATCTATAAGCTCTCGATGACTATCAAATGAGACCCTATATAGGTATGTTTTTATAAACCTTTTAGGTAGGTCTTATACAAAAGACAAACTTGCTCATAATTACCCTCAACAACATAAAAGCTCTTACCTTACCTCCTCAATTTTTGTCAATCATATTTAACATATTGACTTTGACACTTTGATGAGAATATTGACATTAATGAGTAGCTAGGATACATAAAATAAATTTGGTAAGAAATAGTTTTTTTATACTAATTAATTTAATTCTTCTTATGAACAATTTAATCCTTATTTGGCTGGTTGTACATATAATGTATACTTGTAGAGTATTTTTTTCTTCTCATGACGCTCCTAGGTAGGAAATACTTATATACTTCCAATAAGAGCGGGAACATGTATGTTGCCAAACTATTCATGAATAGGAACAAGGTGTTATGAATCAACGAGGAAACTTCCATAATTATTAGGAGTCTTTTAAAGCTTTCCTAGTTTAGTTAGGTTTCTTCATATAGTTTATCTCAATTAGAGCTAGTATTCCATTATGATTTTATTTCCTAGTTAGTACTATTCCTAGTTGGAAAAGATTTTGTGCCTTTAAATATCCCCTTTTGTACTATGTAACAATTTAGAGAATTTGAATTAATGAATTAGTCATAGTTCAGAAATTCCCCTCTTCCTAGTTTTTCTCCTCCCTCCCATTTTCCCCCTTCCTACGTGCAACTCACCCCTCATTTCACCCTTGTAACCTATGAGTTACAACATTGGTATCAGAGTGTACTTTTTATGCACCATCACTTCGTCGTTGCCATGACCAAACCACACCAGAAGAAAGCTCCTTCTGGCTCTAAGGCTGAGCCTTTAGAAGTGGTTGTCTCTCAACTTTAGGTAGAGGTGGCAGAACTAACACTGAAAATTGACGCCCACACCTTTGAGTGGAAGCCGGCCACAATGGTTGGGCAGAGTAGATTCAGTGTCTCTTGAACATCCTCGTAGCTGTTGTGCAATCCCAACAAGAGGTTGTTGCTGCCATGAAAGCCCAACAAGACTCTTTGGAGGCCATCTCCAACCGGTGTAACTCACTGTCAACTTTTATACGAGAACTTGTTGCCCTTCCACTCT
This sequence comes from Saururus chinensis, assembly GCA_035235625.1. Lineage (NCBI taxonomy): Eukaryota > Viridiplantae > Streptophyta > Magnoliopsida > Piperales > Saururaceae > Saururus > Saururus chinensis. Next base: position 38,219,121 of record CP141142.1, read on the forward strand.
CCACCTGGCCAGCCACCATGCATTCCCAAGGACATATGGCAGTGCCATTTTCCCCAACATCAAATCAGGGGTTGTTGGCTTTCACCCGACTAGTGCTTCTTTTGCCTCACTAGCCCCTAAATCATGCCCTACAGTGGCAGCCAGCCGTCCACCCTCATCCAGACCATTCGACCCTTCTTTCAGTCGCCTCTGCATGTGACAAAGTTCAGGCTCTGGCAACACTTGATTCCACAATCGGGTAATCACCTCACCAACTCTCAGGCTTCCTTCCCAAATTTTCTGGGTGAGATCGAGACCCTTTCACCTCTCAGATGGCCATTGTCCTACGTTGTCGCCTTGCCAGTCATAGAGAACTTCCTAGAAGATTTAAGGAAAACAGAAGGTGCATATTTTTATTTGCATGGGCCTCACACGAGTCTAAATGGACCCAGCTTCTAGACTGATTTTGTCGCACCCTGGGATTTTTGGAAGCATATAAAATTTTCATTTCATAAAGATATTGGAGTTTACCCGGGCCCGCGACTGGAGCAGCTCGCCTTATGCGATAATATAATAATAATTTTCCCCAGGAACTACGATCCGTGTACAAACACACAAGAGAAAAATAATAAGGAGAGTTCTTATTCGTTTTGGTGCGGTTGAAATATTTGAAATCACATCGATAAAACTTCAGAGTAGGTCCGTCTACCCGCACACTAAGCTTCATCAAGTCCTGCAAAGTCTGGGGGGTGGTGAGTATTTTAAAATACTCAGTAGGGGAGTTTATACGATCATGCATAAATAAACACATGTCAGTTTCACAGCATATATCATATATAATATGTTTCATAAAAACAGGGTGTGCCTCCCACCCAAAACCACCCCTAGAGCTTCTTCCTACGTATCGAAGATGCTACTAGGGTTTGCAAGCTCTCATGGCTCGCTACAAATGTCCCAGACATATATATTAATAGGAATTTGCTGCAGGTACAAAGCAACGACCTCTTCTCCACAGATCAACTCAAAATATTTTGTGCTTGTGGATAGAAGAGCCACCCGTGCTCATGGGGCGTCGGGATCTAGAGAGCAGAAAGTCTTCCCATGATACTCTCTACCCTATTGCGCGTAGCCTTGATAATTGCCCTTCGTTAGGGGCGAATCAGGGGTCTTGCCCTTCGTTAGGGGCTCACCAGGCTAAAATAGGTACCGTGCATCCGATTCCAAACCAAATTAATTGTGTTCTCATCTAGTCAACAGAGCTCTATTGGGGTGCCCAACAATAGCTCCGGGCAACCAAAACACCCTTGAGTCCTAGACTCATAGTCTTGAGTCTCAGACTCAATTGAAATATCTTAGAGTTCCTAGACTCTAAAAAGTTGTTGTTTTCTTTTAAAACATTCTATCCCAATGTTTCTCCTTTTGAAAATCCAAGCTTTGCCTCTATAAGACACGGGAACATCACTATCAACGACTATAAAGGCAAGGTTGGTCGCTCATTCCAATGAGACAGTTACCCCTTTTTTGTCTCACCTTAGTGACTCAATCACCATGCTTATATGTCTTTTCAAAAATAATCTTGAGTATCCTCCTTTCAACAAGGACGAGTTCTCTAAAACCGTCTTTCAAATATATTGTATTCATTCGCAATGAAAACAGTGACGAAGCTAGTTTGTCGCTATCTCACTCGCTCCATCGTGTATAATTTATATCAAAATCCATAGACAAACATTCAATCAAACTATTCTATATGACGCGTCATTATTTTTTATTCTATTTTCATTTTCAAAATTTGAAAATACAATATCTTTTTACCTAGAAGTCGGAATCGCGAGTTCTTAGTACCCATGAACTCGTATTGACGAGCCCTTCGAAACTAGACTATACATGAGTAGGTTATCTCACACTTTTAAAGTGGGTCCCGCCCATGTGGCACATTTCCCAAAGTCGTAACTTTCGTTCCCGACCTCCATTTTGCGTGTTTTTGGGTTCGTTACGCTCGTCTCACCGAGCTCTATCAATCCATATAAAAACTCTTTAAATATCTGCCTCTAAATAATTTAAAACAATTAAAAACTCATAAAATAGTTTTATTAAAGGCAATAAATCATACCGAAAATTCTAGGTCGTTACAGATTTACCTTGGGCAATGGCTTCCAACGTGGTTCAAGGTCTATCTCGCAATTGAACCAGGCTCAGGTTACCACTTCATGGTATTTCTCCCAACATTCTTCATGGCCCACACCCGCATCTATTAGGCATTGGCCCTCTACAAGAGAACTTACATGAGCAATCCCTTGGCTCACTTCCTTGGCCTGGTGCTAGGAATTTAATGATGCTAATAATTATTTGATGCAGTCAGATGATTTTCATGCAACCCCTAACTATGGAATGCCTAATTTCTATCATGGGCATGGTGGTTCCCAACCTGGAGGATGTCCACTGGGATATGATGTTGCCCCTATGACTATGAGGGCATTGTTCAAGCCCGTCCAATTCATATCACTTTCTCTATCTTCAAGGGTAATGAACCAGAGGAATGGGTATCCCATGCCTGGTATTTTTTACTTCCATCAGACTCTGATGCACAAGCGTATTGAACTTGCTTCCTTCCACATGGAAGGTTGTGCATTGCAATGGCTTGAACACTTTCTCTCTCACACTCCACATGCTACATGAGATGACATGGAGCGAGCCCTTATTATCTTTGATTGATTTTATATTTTAAATTAATATATATTTGCATATGCAATACATGTGAATTTTTGCTATAGTAAATTATTTCCCATAGAGTTGATATAAAAAGGGAATTATTGCTATATGGAGTTGCTAAATAATTTTTGCCAAATTATATGAAGTTGCCAAATAATTTGCATATATATGTTTGAAAATAAACAACAATTATTCACCAAATAGTTCGATAATATATTAATTCATCAATTATTCACCAAATAATTCGTCCCTAAGCGGAAAATTGTTCAGCTATTTATCATTCCTTCTTGAACTTGCTAGGCAATTATATGTTGAATTCTCTAATGGTTTGGATAAATTAGTTGTAACGCCCTAGATTTTTCATCACATATTCTTTAAAATTCAAGGAAATTTTTTGCAATATAACAGCAGTAAATCGGGAAAAAATAACGAATACAAAACTATGGAAGCACTTTTATAATTTAAAACATCACATACCAATTTTTCCATATAAATTTTTACCCATTCAAACATCGTTTGGCCAAACCAAACATACTTACATACACATACTTTTATACATAGCTTATCAACATACTCGCTAGCCATCACTAGTACGCACATAATCCACATACATAGAAAATACTCCCTAGCCATCCCTAGCACATATATAATCTACATACATTAGCTTACCAATATACTCGCTAGCTATCATTAGCACATACACAATCTACATATGTAGCTTACCAACTTATTCGCTAGTCATCACTAGCACACACATATTCCACATACATCAACCACACTTAGAGCTCGCATGCATGTCATATGTATTTCAACATACCATATAATCATGATTACATGTACATCATGAAATCATACCGTTATTTAGCATCTAAAGCATTGAATCATACAATCCTATCATGTTGCTACACACTCAAAGTATGTTATAATGAAATTAAGAGTTCAAAGCTCCCCTGCCTCGTAATCCATGGCGTTTGATGAAGAGCACACGACGGTGGTGGCAGCGGAGGAGTTGGTGACCAAAAGCATTGCCAAGTTGAGAGAGCTATTGTCCTGAGGGTTTAGGAAGCACTGAAAGTACTCACGACCAAACTGTAACGCCCGAGATTTTTCATCCCTTTTTCTTAAAACTCATAGAAATTTTTTTATACGATAAATCGGAGTCAAAATGACAAAATCAAAACATGTATAAATAGTTTATAATTTAAAACATCATACAGTTAAACATCGTACCGCCAAATCAAATATCCTCAGGCGCTACTCAAAAACACACGTACGACTAAATTACCATGATCATGGATTTTTAAATATAAATAACTCTCAGGCGTCTCCGAGTACAAGTCCCATAAACAATCTACTATCTGATCCAAATTAAAAGTCTAGAATACATACACTTACATCTCATCTCACCCAATACATCAGATCGTGGCACCAAATATACTTGAGTCGAGGGGAAAACAATCCACCGCAGAGATGAGCATCCAACTCCAGGAGCTCTCCAACACAACCTGCAAAAGCCTCCCGAACAACGGGGCTAAAAGTAGGGTGAGTATTTTTATATTCAGTAGGAAAATACCCAGTAGGGGAAATCCCAAACGGTGAACTCAATAAGTTCATAAATCATGCGTCATGCAACTCAACATGAGGCAAACAACGTATAACATAATTATGCACATAAGCATATAAGCATGCATAACACACCATCATATCAAACTTACACAAACACCCTTAATCAGGGTCTTACAAACTTACTTGTACAATCATATGCTAACTCATACAACTTATACATACTTGTACGACCTTACTCGTATAATCTTACACTTACTCGTACAGTCTTACACTTACTGTCAAACTCATTTTCAAACTCTTACAGTCGTGCTCAAACTCACACTCTTACAGTCGTACTCATCCTCAATCTTACAGTCGTGCATATACTCATCATCATATGCTTACTCACAAATGTACAAACTCAGTCATACAGTCGTATACATACTATCGACCACTGAAGCTCATTACAGCTAATAAGCTCCAGCGTCGAAAAGGAAAAGAATGCCACTAGGGCATCACCTTAACCTCCGGGGAGTGCCTAGACGCCATGGACTTTTCCGAAGGTAAAATACGCCTATGCTCATGGGGCACAGGATCAAACAAGTAAGAGTAGATCCATAATACTACTTACCTGAGCGCGCAAACATACACCCACACAAGGGGTCATACAATTGCCCACACATAAGGGGTCTTATAGTGCCATAGAATTGCCCACCATAATGGGTCTTATAGTGCTAGTGCCACTCTTGGGCAGAAATCTTACAATGCCACTCTTGGGCAGAACATATAGTGCCATCTAAAGGCAAAAACATACAGAACCCACGAGGGGCGAAAACTTACAGTGCTCTCAATAGAGCATCAAACGTTTGGGCTAAATACAGCACACAGACCAAAACAAAGCATACATCGCTCTCAACAGAGCATCAGACGTCCAGTGCTCTATATAGCATACAGACAAAAATCCCGCAGGATAACCACCATGGCAAGACACAAGAAGTGCTCAACCGATTCATTTTCGGCTAGCTCAAACACGGAACTTAATCCGTCGAACCCTCAGGTCTCAAACTCACAACGCTATTATTAGCTTTCTCTTAATTTAAGTTTGAATTAAGTATATTATGCGGTACAATTATGCCAAACAACCTCAGTCCTCAACTGATCAAACTGAAGCTGAGCCCGATCCGAACCCTAGTTCGTCGGGGCAGCAAACTTCACTTACCCGTCCAAGTCACACATAACTCACCGTACACAAATACTTACATACTCATACAGCCTCTGACAACCACCTTATGGTCAAAACATCTTACTCACATCGTCAAACTGAGCTCCTCATAGCAGATCCCCGTTATCATCCTCTTACTTAATTCCTCACTTATTATACTTACTTTTCACTTCATAATTTGTATGTTATGCTTGTACAATTATGCACGCTCTTACTGTCTAATAAACCCTCATAAGGCTCCAAGCCTAAGTCTTCTTACTTACCGAACCCCTAACGTACGCTCCAAACCAATCCACTCCATTCCTCACCTGTCACACTTACGTCTGTTGTCTTCAGTCACACGCTTACACATCCACATACACATACAAATCCTCACCAAACACTTTGCCACCTCTTATCGTCCATCGCCCATACCTCTGCCCTCACACAAAGTCCACGTATGTAACTTACTCGACATCGCTAGCCATCACTAGCATGTCCATCACACACATACGTAGCACGCTAACATATTCGCTAGCCATCGCTAGCGCATACATCATACACATACATAAAACATGCTTACAACTCACATACATACATCCTTGCATCTCAATGTGGCATAATTCACTATCTTACATCATCATACATGTCATGATTTAATATCCAAAATATGGAATCATACAAGCCTAGCATGTTGCTACTCATTCAAAGCATGTTGTCATGAAATTACGAGTTCAAAGCTCCCCTACCTCGTATTCATGACGTTTGATGGCGAGCACACGACGATGGCGGCGTCGGTGGTGGAGTTGGCAGTCAAAACCATTGCCTAGCTGAGAGAGCTGTTGTCCCGAGGTTTTAAGAAGCGCTGGATCTACACACGGCCAAATAGGGTGTCAAAAATCAATGCGGCAAAATCTGCGATCTACGGCGGCACACTAGGGGCGGCCTGGAGAAAGGTCATGCCAACGAGTGGCAGGTGCGACCGAAAGGCAGGGTGTACTCACTAAGATTCGATCGGAGGTTGAACAATACCCAACCGGTCACAAAATGTCGAAATCGGCCGTGGACAGCACCCAACGGCGTCGATTTTGCATTTACAAAGACCCACATAAGGGCGGAGGGTGTGGGGCGACTCTCAAGGATGGAGGAGAGGTGGTGGAGGACTCCAATGTCAACTCTAGATGATGGCAAAGCCATCTAACAGTCGGGCAGCACCAAAGCAGCATCAATACCCTAACCCGCACACGTGGCTACTTGCACACGCAGCCAAAGGGAGGGGAGAGAGGGCTAGACGGTGTCGGCCCAAAACTCAAAAGGGCGGTAGGGCCATGCCCAAGGGTGGTGACCAACAAAGATGGCCTTTGCCATTGCCATGTCGAGGTAGGCCAACTAGAGGCCAATCGGCGTTCGGCGAGGGTAAGACGGTGACTCTCTGAATCGTGCAGTCAAACACAACCGACAAAGGGGAGGCATTGCTCATGTCGAAAAGAGAGGGGCGGTGCTGCACTAGGGCGGCCAGCCATCTCCAGGCTGAGACCCGCCACACTAAAGTGGTCAAAGGGCGTTTGTCATCCAATGACGCCCAATGGCCCAAAACGGGTGGAAAACCCTGGGGCACGAAGGAGTAGGGTTTACTGGCGGCTATGGCTAACTCCATCGTGACCCTAGTGGCCAGGAGGAGCTACCTCCAGCTAGAGGTGACGGCCAAAGTCAACAGCGACATGCCGGATAAATTGCACAGTGAGGAGCAAAGGCTCGGTTTTCTGTGGACGAGCACATCAACCGGCAGGCGACAGATCTCGTTCTAGTAGAACAGAGGGGACGAAGGCTAACCGGGATGGGTGGAAACATCCACCATCGTTTCCAGGCCGGAGAGAGAGACTTGAACAACGGTCTAGTGGGTCAAGTCCGGCGTTCGGTGTCCAGCTGACGATGGAAGCCAGTGAACTCAGACAAACACAGGCAAAATAGGGGAGATGAGGGAGAGGCGGACCGGAATAGTGCTAGGGTCGGTGAACCTGAGATGGGACGACGTCGGGGAGGCGGCCTGGCCGTCACTTGGCCATCATCAGGCCGAGGTCGGCCAGCGGCCTGCCCGTGGCACTCCTCAGGCTCAGCCAAAACGAAGGGGGGCTTTGGGTGGTTCTGGCAAAAATCAGGGCCGGAATGCACCGGTGGAGGAGAGAACGGCGGAGGAGATGGAACCGGGCTAAGTGGGGTGGTCCACCACCTTCGCCGGACTCAGGCAGGGCCGGACGGAGGTTCGGTCGGCCATGGATGGCCGCCGGCGGCCACTGTTTCACCAGAAATAGTGCGTCGACGAAAAATAGGGCAGAAAGGGGATGAGGACGGGGCGATGGAATGGAGGCCCGCCGGGCCGGGAGGGATGGCCTCTCGCCGTCACCGGCCCAGGGCGGAGCCGTGGCCGGCCAGCCGGCCCATGGCGGCGGCAGTGGTACACAACACAGTGAGAGAGGGAGAGAGAGCTTACCTGGGAAAAACAAGTGGGGGAGCCGGTGAGACTGGCCAGGGTGGCGGCCCTGCTGTCGCCGGCCTGAAACTGGCTGGACGGAGGCCTGGCGGAGCCCATTGGCCATCGCCGGAGCCGCCACAACACAAATCAGCGAGAGAGCAGAGAGATCAGCGGAACAGGGGCGAGACGGGGCAGACGGCGAAGCGGCTGTGGGGCTGGGACAAAGGTCCCCCTGCCGTCGCATGGCCAGGGCGAAGCCGATGGCGGCGGCCCTTCGGCCCACCGGTGGCTGCTGAGACAGAGAGAAGCCGGAGAGGGGGGGAGAAACACTATTCCTCCATCCAGAACCATCTGGATCGGGTTCGGCCGAGCCCGAGCCCATTTTCCTCTTCTTTTTTTCTTTTTTTTCCAATCGTATCCCCCTCACGCGTTAACTCACTATTTACGCTTTATAAGTCCAACACTCACGCCGAAAGCACGCAGCGAGGTCCGCGGCCCACGACTAAGCCCTACGGGTAAAAATACAGCAAAAAAATATAGAAATACAAATACGCTAAAATGTCACATTTTTTAGCCGAAAATAACCAGAAAAATAGCAGAAAATTCACAAAAAATCGTAGAAAAATCAAGGACCTTACAAACGGGTTGATATAAATCAGCACGGCAAAATTCGTGATCCACAGTAGTGCACTAAGGGAGGCCAGGAAAAAGGTCATGCCAACAGAAATGACAAGTGCGACCAGAAGTCGAGGTGTACTTACTAAAGATCGGTTGGTAGCAGAGAAGTACTCGACCAACCGCAAGACATTGAAATCGACCATTAACAGTACCCAACGGCAACAATTTTGCGTCAATAAAGGCCCACATAAGGGCGAAGGGCATGGGATGATACTCAAGGACATAGGAGAGGTGGAGGAGGGCTCTGGTGTCAAATCCATCTAATGGAAGAGCCATCTGATGGTCAAGCGGCACAAAAGCGATGCCTAAACCTTGAAACGCACATGTGGCCACATGTACACGCAGCTAAAAATAGCCACTCTAGGGGGAAATGGGTCATACAATGGCAATCCAAGGCCCACAAAAGGGTAACTGAGCTAAGGCTAGGAGGTGGTGGCCGACCGAAACGGCAACGACATCGCCAATTGCCACCCACACCCAAAACCAATGGTGCGGGCAGCTATGCATCTCTCATGGTATAGGGCAAGGCAAGAAGAGGCCCATTTCAGGCGAAGGCGTAATCAAGCCAAGTGAAGCTGGCCCTCGCTGTCACCGAGTCGGTGTAGAGCTCACAATGGCCAAATGTCCCACAGCTCGCCAATGGCAACGACTCGAGATGCATCCAAACCGTCTAACCGGGAGGAAAAATAGAGGAATAGTGAGGCGGAGGTGGAATTGGGCGGTGGAGAGGAGCGGAGGGGGCATAGAAGGTAGATCCGGCCAAACATGGGATGGAGGAGTGGTGGCCAATTGGAAACAGCTGATGGAGGCGACGAAAAGTCATTGCATGGCCAAATTCATTTTGGCATAGTGAGAAAGAAACAAAACCGAGATAAAGTATGGTAGCTCGCAGAGGAGCAAGGAAAGCATGGCGGCATCCCTGGCTGGAGCCTATGGGTTTCTAGCGGCCAAACGAAGATAAGTTTAGTTGAGGGTGGCCACAAACAGTTGCAAAATCGCCCTCCTATGGCCCAAAAACGAATTTAGAAGGTGAAAAAACCAAAGAAAAGACCAGTACCTCATAGAGGAGCAAGGAGGACATGTCAATTATCATAGACGGTACCTATTGACTCATGGCAATAAGGCAAAGTGGATCCCGACAAGAACCAGTGGAATCTGATGATAAAGGAGGGACAACGGAGCGATCGGGAACTCACTCGGGTTTTCTCACATCTTATTGGACTTAAAAAAATTTTTGGAATTCGGTCGTCTGGTTCGAGTTTTATACATCATTTTTTCCTTTTATATCCCTAACACATGTTAACCTCCTGTTTACGTGTTGTACCTCTAAAATTCGCATCGAGAGAGTACAGCGAGGCCCGTGGCTTGCGACTAAGCCCCACACCTGACTCTATGAGTATAATACTGAAGTCAAATACGTAAAGACAAATATGTCGAAGCATCATATTTTCCTTCTAAAAATGACCATAAAATAGTAAAAAATCACAAAAAATCATAGAAAAAACAGGGACATTACATTAGTGGCATGAGAGTGGCCAACTACGTTCACCTTCCAAGACGTTTCTTTTTTGCTAACAATGGCCATGTAGGAGAGATTTTCTATCACACCCCCAACACTAACCTCGGTTTAGGCAACGTGGCAGTTCGGACCGGTGTAACTCGGAGCCAAATAGTACACTTAAAAGCATAACAAAGGCACTTATACACACTATGACAAATATTTAACTAATCTACTTGCCTCTATTTATTCAAAAATAAAAGATGAAATCCAATAACAATAGCCATTCTAGAAATAAATAACATCACTAAACATGATTAACTACCCAACTCTTATGAACATATTTATTTGTACTAAGAGTCTACTATAAACATTCATCATCAATATAGTTCATCAAAAGATCCGCATCTTGCAACATTGCATCATCACCTACGGGATTCCCCTATTGAAAGATTCAACAAAAAATAAAAGGGGTGAGCTAGATAGCTCAGTGGAACAAACAATATCAAAACCATAGGATAGGAATCTCCAAATCTAATATTTTGCATTACACAACAATTATATCATATTCATAAAATAAACATCATATGAGATTATATATAAAACATGCTTCATAAGCCAATATTACACTCCTTACTTCATTTGTTCAACTTTGACATACAAACGTGCTATGCATAATTCACCATCATCATTCAAACAATTTCTACGAATATTCTCTTTAATCTTTGTCATTGGATTTTCTCTTGGCGTAGGACGAGATACCCATAACTTAACATAACCTTGAACATTGAATATAAACAATAAATTATCATATCACATCGTGACAGTCATGCATATTGCACCTTAGGATTAGCTCATAATATAAACATCTATTACATTTTTTAGTATTTTATTTAACAATTAAAATGTTAATGAAGTCTTATTTTGTATTCTCACCCTCGCCTACGAGTGGTATCTCGTGGAGGATCTTGAGCTTTAAGTGTTTCTACGTTGAATTTAAATTATATCCTCACCCTCATCTACAAAGTGGTCTTGGACTCATGCCTCAACCTTCTCCTTGGGTTTCTTGAACGGCTTTAGTTTTCTATGCCCCAAGCGTTTAGTTTCAATCGTCTTGGTTACACATTATAGTTTATCCCATTTTTACACTCTACCTAAGATGCACATATGTAATGCAATTCCCTAGCATGTCATATGCATATCCTTAATGAAGCTAAACATGTTAATAGTACCAAAGTAACACAATCAATAATACAATATCCCATTTATTCCTATATTAGCTTAAATAGATATTTTAGCATAATCATAGCATGTAATTTGTACATTTTAGAAAAAATAGCAAATGGACTCCAATCAATGTGAAAATGTACAAAAACCTAAATCACAGTCTTAAATACAATATAAATAAATATCAAATAAAAATAAGTACAAAATTTAATTTTCATGATTTAATTAATGTGAATATGTACTTTTGTCATAACTATCTACCTTCAAATTTATGACTATCATTGAATTAAGTGCTTAAAACAACTTAAATTTTTTATATCATGTTCATAACACGTATATCATATTATTAAAAAAAGAATGAACAAAAAATCATATGTTTTCATCTACAAACATTCTTCTAAACACGAAAATAGAGAACTATCTTACTCTACAAAATGCATCTAAAAAATATATTAATTACCTAATATTTGGAGAAAATCTAACAAATTAGGAGTATGATCTAGACATTGTAAACTAATTTCATAAAATTTTGAGGGAAAATCAAAGTAAAAGTATCTAAAACGAAGTCATGAATCTAAAACATAGACAATCACAAATTCAAGCAATTCACTAATCATATATTAATCTCTACTCTAAACATGATTAAAAATCAATGATTACAACATGTACAACAATCTGAAATGCAAGATCTTGGTCACCATATCTATGAAAATTGAAGATAAACATCCCTTACCTTGTTGTTCTTGCACAAAACCCACACTTTCCACAAAACAATCACCTAAACAAAATCATGGAAATCCTAACTACTAAGTAACCTACTTAATGACAATTTTATTAAAAAAAATAATAAAGATACTCTATAATTAAGAACTCCGTAACCCAAAGTAGAAAATCCCAATTTGATCTTAGAAGAAAAATGGAGAAAAGAAGATATTTTAGGTATAGGGTCTAACAAAAAATAAGCTTTGATTGAATATATGCAAGGGAAAGGAGAAAGAAAGAAGATTGAGAGATGGAAAGGGCTGGCCTACCTTGAGAGAGATGGGAGGGAGTGGTACACGTCCCAAGGGAGAGGAAGAGTGTGAAATATGCAACCTAATGACAAGAGAGTGGAAAAGAGGGTGGTTCTTGGGTTTTTATAGGGGGAGGCCCTAGGCTTATATGAAACAGGCCATAGGCCCATTTAGTTTCGGCCTATTCAATTTTAATGATATATATATATATATATATATATATATATATATATATATATATATATATATATATATATATATATATATATATATATATATATATATATATATATATATATATATATATATATATATATATATATATATATATTATCATCTAAAAACTGAAAATAACCTATCATCTAAAAAAATACATATCGGCAAGATGAACAATTTTCACAGATGTATCGATGGTTACCAATAGTGAAAATTGCATTTTGCTTACACAAGTGTTGATGCGTTGAAGCCTGCCTATAGTAGGCCCAATTTACATCAGCGTGAGTATTGATGTGTCGATGCTCACCGACAGGGGCCTAAAATTCCATCGGCTAGAGCATCGGCATGTCAATGCATACCGACATACAATTTTTTTTTCAAAACTTCAATATGTTTTTAGAAAATGAACTTCTCACTTAGCAAATAAAAAGAAATAAAATGGGAAAAATTTCTATGGTCTCACATTTTTTATCGTGCTAGTAGGAGAACTAGCACAAGGAAGAGACTTGAGGGAGAGACAATGACAACAAAGGATCTTTCTCGTTCACAAATCTTCGCTATTTGTAGTGATAGGAGACAACTAACAATTACTCTCGCTGTCCTTTATTAGTAGCTCCATTTTGGCAAAAAAAATTGTTCCATATTAATAGTTTCATTATGTTCAATTCAAGTAGTTGGGTACTTAAAAAGAGTATTATAAGCTTATTTCCCCTTCTTTTAGATGTGTGATTCATTAATTAATAAAAAATATTATTTTTCCAAATATAGCTATTGATATTGGACAAAGGAAGTATATTTAAAAAACTAAAGCCCTAACTCTAGCCATGTGTATCCCTGCATGCTTGTTTGTTATCCACTGTTACTGATGAACCTATTGATGACATTCATCTTAAAATCATTAGTAACTTATTTAACAAATTGTCATATAAGGAAGTCCCTTTTATTTTCAAAATCATAGTCTAAGTATTTGGTAAAGTATGAGGTGGACATGAAAATTGTTTTTGATGGAATTCAATGGAGAAGATGAATGTGTTGTGCACCCATACAGTTGTGCCTTTGTGCCCAATGCATCAGGGCTGCACAATTTTAATTATGTGGTGGCAGGCAGGTTTGGATCCGCTCTGCTACTCCGTGATAACTTGGCTACCTTGTGATCCAACATGCAACATTGGATCTCCATCAAGCAACGCACAAATGGCATGCACATATTTTTATGTTGGGCACATATTCTTCTTTCCTTTTTTTCACTTGCAATAACTTATTAATTAGGGAAATGATATGTGCCCGAGAGAATTTTATGAGCTCATGTCTAGGTTGTGTGGACTCTTGGAGTTGTTTGTGCATGAAATGCCTAGCAAGGAACCACTCAATCAATAGCTAGAAGTATCCTCCCAGGCAAGCCTCTTGTACTGCAATAACAAAAGGGCAGGAAAGTGAAGAAGTTCCCCTGGTTGGCTTGCAAATAAGTTGATAGATGTTCGAATATAACTTTACTTAAAGCATTGCTTTCTTAGTTATGAATCTTCAAATATAACTTAGATTCCCTCATTATAGATATTCGTTGAAGTAGGTGTTAGGATGAGGACATAAAGACCTAATTGTATAATTAATGCTTCATGTGAAACGATTAGAAATTAGTTCAATGTAAATCCTTGTCTCTGTTCAGTTTGAAGCAATATCTTGGCTTATCACACACATGGAAGGTTAAGATCAGTGCTTGACATTAATCAAGGTTAATATGTAAATTCAATCTATTTCCTTGCATTTAAGATTTAAAAAAATGTGACTATTAATCGTTGTACAAGAGCTTAATATATGGCAATTTGTGACATTATTTCAATTGTACTATGAAGTTATGAGAGAGCGTGGTTGAAAGGCACTTGCGAAAAGTTACATAAATAACTAAAAACTAGTTTGGTTTCATTCCAGAGAGGTCAACAATTGAGATTATCTTCTTATTATAACAATTTGTTAAAAAGTATACGGATAGATGGAGGTTTTATTGATTTAGAAAAGTTTATGATAGAGTGCCTCAAGAGCTTATTTGAAGTATCATAAAAAAGAAGGGAGTTATAAGAAATTATATCGATATTATTAACAATATATGTAATGGGGTAGTAACCCGTGTATAAATAATTGGGGAGAAACTAAGAAGTTCCTGGTCATAGTAGGTCTACAGCAAGGGTCAGTTTAAGCCCTTATCTTTTCACTCTAGTTATAAATAAACTAATTATACATATACAAGATAGGATACCTTAGTGCCTACTTTTTGTGGATGATGTAATTTTAGTTGACAAGACTATAGCATGGTTAAATGTCAAACTAGAACTATAGAATGAAGCTTTAGAATCAAAAGGTTTTAAAATAAACAAGACTAAAATGGAGTATATAAAAGTTAACTTTAAGGATAATAGAACTATATGTAAAAATTTAATCTACTTAGCTTGGTAAGAAGTGCCAAAATGTGACAAATTCTGACATTTGGACTTCATTATCTACAAAGAAGGAGATATCATTAGTGATGTAATATATTAGATTAATACGGAGTGGGAGGGCAACATCAGGAGTTTTGTGTGATAGGCAAGTCTCAAATTGGCTTACAAGTACGTTTTATATGACAACTATTAGACCTATAAGAATTTATGGAATAAAATATTAAGCACCAAAGAAAAATCATATAACTAAATTGAATGTAACTAAAATGAGGATATTAAGGTAAATATGTAAAATAATTAAAAAATATATAATTAAAAATAAGTATATAAGTGCAAAACTTAAGGGTAACACTTTTAAAGAATCTTAGAAAATATAGATTACATTTATATGAGCATCTTTAAAGAAGACTAATGGATGCCCCGATAAGTAGGTTAAAAAAAAATTATATAAATTATGCAAAAGGAGGAAGAAGGATACCTATAAGAATTTGAATGAAATTAATAAATAAAGATATTACTATATTATGTCTTACAAAAAAAAATTAACACAAAATAGGCTATTGTAAGATTCATGTCACCAACCCTAAATTGTTAGAAAAATATAATACTTAGATTATAATTACTAAAGCTAAGCCAAAAAAAACCCACACACACTATTCCCACGTGGTAATAGAGCAAGAAATGGAAACTCCATCAACAATCACCAAACCAGCCTCTAGACAGTTCATATCATACAAAGATCAAGTAAAGGCTTCTTTCATTCATGAATCACTAGAAAATACACTCGTACAAACATTGTGAACAAGAATACATAATCTTGGAATCTTCATCCGAATCTTTCTACATACATTTACCAGCTCAAGTGAAGCAATTCACTCTAAGAAAGGATTACTTTCCAAGAAAGTTCGGCCAAAATAAGACGGTAATTTACAAGTAGCCACCGATTAGAACAGTGACACTGTCTATTTTGTGGTGGAACAGAAATAACTAAATCAAGTTTTACATGACCTTCTACTGATAAACTTGGCCCATCTACAATCACGAATCTGAATCTGAAATAGGAATTCCTTGACTTTGAAACCATTCAGGCATGTGGAACTTCTCATGAAGTGCAGGTCTTACATCTTTCTCTAAAGATAGATGCTTCAAAAGCGGAAGAAGAACCTCCAAAAGCTGACCAAGAGAAAAAGAAGTAAGACATGGTAATAGAACTACCTATAGCTGTCATATCAATTTTAAAATTTCTTAAACTCTTTTACCTGCTGATCATATGGCTGTCCTGCTGAGAATGGCATGCATGGTATTCCATTTAATGGTTGAAGCAAGAAACTGAATGGATTGTTGTCAACAATGACAGTTCGGCATAGATCCTTTGATAAACAGGAGAGATCTTTCACATGTTCCCGGTATTTACTGTATCACCAAATGACAAATTTTTGTCAAATATATGTTTGCCATCATCATCCTAGTCCCAATTTTTCTTGCGTTCAAAAACCATTTAAATAGCACTCATTCAAATTTCTCATAATAATATGCTTTATCTAATTATTAGTCATATTATTAATTAGCGTATCAAAGAGCCATTGATAATGACCAATGAGAATCTTTTCACTCATGGTCGATTCAGTTGCTGACAAGGCAGACTACAATAGAAAATGGATTGAGCAATGGTCTAGCTTACAGCCTTCCAGGTTGAGTTCTGTTTACAACATTTCTACTTAGTATATGAGTTTTGCAAACTGGCTTCGCTTTCATTTGACAAGATCACCTGCCTATCACATGATATGAGGTATTTAATGCCTAATATTGAAGAAGACAAAAGTCTTTGGATGGACAGGGTCACTAACTTTGCTCACTCTATTGATTCCGATGTATGGATTGAAGTATTTCCATAAAATGCACAATATGATATTACTTGTTTTTCTAGAAGATGATATAGATTATTATTAAGTTCCATCAAACCTTGAAAAACTTGATTTGGATTTGGCTTTGAGCCTCGAGCTAGTATGAGCCATTCAAGTCCAAGCCTAACTGTAAGCTTCACAACACCACCACTAATGATATGAAAGAAAAAAGGCTTTTGTCAAGGAACATTTAAATGGATCTTTGCAATATAAAGGGCAAGCAGAAGTGGATATTTGCAATTATTTAGTTACATATCCATCAGCCTTTCATTCCATATCCAACAAGGATAATAGGATTTGCAACCCTACATCATAGGCAGGCACCATGATTAAGAGAGGTGAGGCAGGCTTAAGAATTAACACACCCATCCAAACTAAAAATGACACTATTATAGTAGCACATAATAAATTTGAGGTAATACCAATAGGAAAACAAAGCATGGTAGCTGTGATCAATTGAATTGATAATGAATTTAAGTGTGTTCTTTTGTGATATAATCGTTTGAATACCATGTTTTATTTCAACAATTGAATTTAAGTTGCTTTGTAGTAATATAATATACTCCCTCCGTCTCACATTAATAGCTCCATTTTGTTTTCAAAATGAATTAATTTTAGTTCAGTTTGAAAAACCAAATGGAGCTATTAATTTGGGACAAAGGGAGTATAAAAAATAGATGGTTTCCATCCACAAGATGTCCCTTAAATCCTAGCCACTCATGCTGCATACAAAGATCTACGAATTTTTCCATTACATGGTTTCAGAAGTATTTGTATACAACTTATCAGAAAATCCATGAAAGCCAAGAATATTACTTAAAATTTCAAATAAGGACGTTTTTTATGCTCCCGTGAGTTCTTGGATTGGTGCATTACACAGAGAATATCAACGATTCCAGATTCCTGAGGTTTATAAAATTGGAGTTTCCCAGGTCTTCTATTTTTCTGCTGAGTATTTTTCCAGTCAAATTTGATCTTTTACTTTGTAAAACTTCTCAAGGTAAAATAGTTACCACAGAATACAGGTGCAGAGTAGCATAACTTTGACCAACCTACTCTCAGAAGAGTAGCAAAATCCATTAAATTAACAAGCGAGCAATTGAAAAAAAAACTTAAAAAACCAAATTATATTTGATCTCTTAATGGAAAAACACTTACGTGCTGGTCGTTGAAGGTCGGTAAAGCCGCAGACTGAATCTTTTTTCAAGGTCTATTTTATCAACAAGTGGACTAGCATAACCTGTTACATAATCCAAATTTAGATTACAGTTTAGCTATAAAAATGCTCAAGCTGTTTAAAAGTACAAACTTATCCTACTAGTACATGATCAAAACAGGATAAAAAAACAAACCGAACCTTCAAGGCCAGCTGTAAAAAGAACAAGCTCTGCAAATTCACTGATCTCTTTCAGGAAATTGTGCAAACCAGGACGCTCAAACACCGTCACATGATTGACCTTTTGTTTTCCTTCAACATCCTTTAATACAATATACAAATTAATATTTTATCACTACAAAATATAAATAAACTAATTATAATTCATAAAGCCGATAGGGAATCTTTGGATTATAAATCAACTAACCTTGTCCCCAGAAATACACTCTAGCTCAAACCAATTTAGTCCTGCTTCTGTAGCTTGAATACGAATTAAAGCAGGCAAGCTTGATGTCTCATATGCACACACAAGAGTCTCATCCAAGTCAAGCACTACCTACATATTTCAGATAATTTCATCATAATTATTATCGTAAAACAATTGCATTATGGATGCAATCAAAACATAAAATTTTACAAAAAATACATCATATAACAATTAGTTAGTACTATCTTTATATCGCAAAACTTTAGCAAAATTATCATCCTGGGGTTTATAGCATAAAGGCATTCGTGCAAAATAGTGAGGGTAAAGAGAATGAAGCAGGCAGTATAACAATATGAATGCAAACGCCTCCTTGTTTTGTTATATGTCAGCGGAATCAATTAAGGGACTCGGATGGAAACTAATGAAACATGTTCAAGCCCACACCAACAGCAAGCAATTGGTGGCAGGGACTCAAACTGGGAAAACAGACGCAAATATCTCATATATTTTCCAATTTGGGAAGGCGCTTGCCAATCACCTCCTCATAAAATTACTCAGGCCAGGTTATCAAACTTATAGGACAAAAATAAAAAATACCGACATTGTGGGTTAAATTTCGTTTATATTCTTTTCTATATATCTCTTATTGATATAAGCTCTGATCTAAAGTCTAGAGAAAAGAGCCTCCAAAATCATTAAATCCCTTGAACTAATAATCATATACCAAGAGACAAACAACAAGGCAGCAGACGAACCAAGCTTAAATGTACTACTGCACATTACAAATTATACAACAAATAAAATCAATTTAGTAATTCTTTCATTCTTGTTAAGCAATGAGTATGGGTATTTTGGCAATGAATTAGGTATGTAGAGTCTATCCACTGGACTGAAGCAAAGATTTCTATATGACTTTCACATAAATAACTTGTTTATTGGATTTAAAAATGCCGTTACAGAACCTCAACAAACCAAAACTAAAACTTCAATTTGCAATGAAGCTAAATCTTTTGCGAATTATTTAGATATTGGATACAGGAAAACTACACATGATTAAGTGAGTTTACAAGTTACATCAACTCTCAATTAAATTAGCTTCACCAAATCCAAATTACCAAGTATTCTCACTTGAATCTCACGTCTTAGTAGTCAGTCTGAATCAATTAGCTACACTTATAGCTAAACAGAATTTTATTCTAAAAAATACACTATCAACAAATAACAAGCATGAGGGACATCTAACGGACTAACAGTTTCAAGTTTGAACAAGCACAAAACTTGAATCAGATCAACTTTCAACAAGAGTTTCAGTTCATAGCTGTTCCAAACTCCAAAGTCAAACAACCAAATCCACTACGGCCTGTAAACGTCACGACCCATGAATCAACTCCATTCAAACCAAAGAAAAGGCAGAAAAAGGAATAGCTTTTACAAAGAAAAACATCGCTTGAGTCCTTGAAATTACTACCGTGAGCTTCCCAATGTCCCCGTCCTCGTCGGCAGAAGAGGGCGCCCTCGGGGCGGCGGTAGATTCCGGGGCGGGCAGATGGACAGGTAGGGGCTTGAAGGAGGCAGGAGAGGAGGAGAGAGAGAGGTGGCGGAGGCCGAGGAAGGAGAGGAAGTGGGCCAGGGAGGCCGGGGTGAACTGGAGCAGAATCTGGAAGAGGAAAGCCAACCAATTGAGCACTGTCCGCCACGCCTGGGTGGTCCTCGGCGCGTACGTCGTCGCCGGACCCGGCGCCGCCGCCAGCTCCGCCATGGTGGGGAGGGGGTTGCCGCGAGTGCACGTTTTGACGTGGCCCAGAACTATAGGAGGCGGTGGGGGATGCCTGATGACGCCTTTTATGCCTACAATTCAACGAAGACGGCGGCATATGACCTTCGGATTCTTTTTTAATTCAAACTAAGCGGTATTTTTATTATAATTACCATATTAAATTACACTTTGATCCTTACAAAAATGCTGAATTTGCAGCTACGGCTGGCATAGTTTGGATATTGCAACTAGGGCCTGTTAGGAGGCCCTTTTAAAAAGAAATTAAAGCGCTTTCCTCTTTTAACCCTCCTCACGAGGAGTACAGTAGAAATAGAATTTTCTCCTAAGTGTTTCTTCTAAGAGAGCTAAAATAAAAAATGATTTTCCTCCTAAGTGTTTCCTTCTTCGTCTAGGGTTATGGAAAGGGATTTTTTTATGATGTGATATTTTATATTTATTAAGAAAATTACTTTTTTATTTTAAATAACCTCACAAACATGCCCCTACATCCTAGTTATAACTTTAAAAATTCCTACTATGGCCAAGGAGCATTAATATTTATTTCTTAATGGTGCAACAATGTAGCCCCGCTATAGTCCATCCCTAGCTTCGTCCCTGGTTTATCCCTATGTAAAAAACTTTAACTTACTAACAAACTCATGTTCTATTGAAATTTCCTTTTATAACTAGGGAAAAGTATACACAAGTGCAATGTCTTTTATTACACATAAAAATTATTTCAGATTTTTCCATATTACCTAATCATAGATGCAAATATTATATATCCCCTAGTTTAATAAAAAAAATTCATAAAATTGGGGTTTACACAAAAATTTAAAAAAATTAAACCAAAATACCCTTGCAACATAGGTTAGGGGATAAAATCATATAAACTCGCCAACAACGGCCCATAAGTAAAGTGGCGATCAAAACTCACTGCCAATTTTCAATTTTTGCCAAGCAATTTCCGTCAATAGTGAATTCCTATCTTTGTCTGGTGATTGCCAGCCTTTGTCACTTTATCAACAAGTGCACGTCTCTGATTTATGTCTAAAAAATTCTAACGACATAAACTATTTATCCCTACATAGGGAAGGATGACGTATGCAACTCAAAAAATAAATTATGGGGGACTAGCTAGGGAGAATATGGCTATATAATAATGAAGAGAGATGTAAATACTAAGGAAATACTTTGTGGAATAGCCATAATGCCCTCTTACCCTACTATGTAAAGAGGGACTCCGGCTCAAGGAACCATATCATGCTATCGTATATGCAATATTGTGAATATCGTGTTATCGTATATGCGCTATGGTATATATCATATTATGAATAACACATTGTTGATATGTTGCGTTATCGTATATGCGATATTGCGAATATTGTGTTATCATATATGCAATATGGTGCATATCATATTATCAATAACACATATTGTTGATATATTGTGTTATCATATATGTGATACAAGTCACATCGTATTATGGGTCGCTAGCTCAAAGAACACATATCATTTTATCGTTTACACCATATGGGGAATATCGTGTTATCGTATATGTATATGGAGCACATCATATTATGGGTCACCGGCTCAATGAACATATATCGTATTATCATTAATACTATATGAAGAATATTGTGTTATCCTATATACGATATGGAGCATATCTATGGTTTGTTGACTCAAAGAACATGTATCATGTTAATGTAAACACAATATGGGGAAAATCGTATTATCGTAAACACGATATGATGAATATCATGTTATCATATATGATATAGAGCATATCATATTATGGGTCGTTAGTTCAAAAAATACATATGGCAAATTTTATATTATCGTATATGCGATATGAAGCATATTTATTATAGGTCATCGGCTCAAAGAACACATATCATGTTACTGTTAACATGATATGATAAATATTGTGTTATCATATATGCGATATAGAGCATATCTATTATGGGTCACTGACTTAAAGAATACATATCGTGTTACCATTAGCACGATATGAAAAATATTGTGTTATCGTATATGCGATATAGAACATATCATATTATGAGTCGCTGACTTAAAAAACACATATTGTGTTATTATTAACACAATATGATGAATATCATGTTATTGTATATGCGATATGACGAATATTATGTTATTGTATATGCTCTATGAAGCATATCATATTATCAATATAATGTATTAATGTTAGCATGTTGTGTTATTATATTGTGATATGAGTCACAACATATTATAGGGGCATTGGTGCAAATAACACATATACATTATCGTTAACATAATATGGCACATATCGTATTATTAATAACACATATTATTAATGTCATGTTATCGTTGATGCAATATGGGCAAACATCATATTCTGAGCCACTTTAACAATTATGCCAAATAATGGGTCTTTGGTGCTAGGGAGATGATAACTTTTTTCAATGACAAAGCTTTCACGAAAGAATAAAAAATGAAAAAATGAGGGGTTTTACAGCCTTCGGAGGCCCATCTGTGATATACTTTCGATGAGCTATTGCGGGTAGCTCACTTGTGACCCCCATTCCCTTCCATTGATCATTAATGAGATAAAAATTTGGGTATAAGTTCATTTATGACCTAAGGGTATTTTTATCCTAAATTGGGTTTGTGAGATTAAGTATTCAAATCCAGAGAATATGAAATATGTATCTTGGGCCATGTAACATGAAAAAATCTCAAATTATTTTAACAAGTAACTTAAAATTACTATAATCCATGTTCCTTGGGTTCTATTTGGTTTCTTGAAGCACAAACAAAATTAAAATTTCTAATTTATAGAGCCCAATCAAATAGAGGAAAATTTTGAGAATAGAAAACATGAGAAAATGGATGGACTTTGGTGAAAAATAAGGCTCTAAATTTTACATTTCAAAGATTGCGGGGGATTATGGGAGAAAAACACCCACTCATCTCCCCTCACCCTATGCCTTATTATAATTTTATAATTATAAAAATAATTAAAAATTAAATTAATAATATTTATAATTAATTATAATTATATACTTCTATGATTAGAAATTATACTCCTTTTTTAGTTTATTTTAAAAAATTAAATGAAACTATTAATATGGAATGAAGGGAATAATATTTATAAAATTATTAATAAAAATTTTATGGTTAATATTTTATAGTTAATAAATTATGCTTACTTATGAAAATATTATAATTATATAACTATAGTATTTTGACTATTTTCTAAAATTTTTTTGGAATGGTAATATTTTACAATTAATTGTAAAAAAAATAATTATAGAAAATATTATATTCAATTAGTACTTTATAATAATATTATTAATTATAAAAATATTTAATATTAATTAAATATGCTTGTTTGTCTTTGAGAAAAAAACAAAAACAAGAGTAGCTACAAACTACATGTATTTGAATAGATCAATCAGCTCATGACTTGATAGATTCACAATAAAAATAAAAAATTTAAATAGTACATATTTTAAGTAGATTCCATTTACATGTTGTCAAAGACTACTACCTTGATACCTCACAAATTTTTATTTTACTTTCCTCATTTGTATTCAGGCATGTTCGCAATAGGTGGCACACATTTATTCCCGTGTTGAACAATTTCAGGGCACGTGATTCGTACGACCATATTACTTTTGGGATAAGTAGGTTTCAATCCACCCCGGCTGCCCCATGATACATATGTGTCATTAGATCTCAATCTTCCCGCACATATATCTACGCATGTGCGACCTAATACATATTTAATTTTTCTATATTTAATAATTTTCTTATTAATTTAATCCAACTTTGTTAAAATTCATGCACATTGTAAAATTCTAGTTTAGAAGTGTCCACTTCAGTCATTTCATATATGTTCACGGTGATTGGGTTCACGAAGAATCAAGAAAGGGGGTGTCTAGCTGCTATTTCTAAAGTCTCAGGGTGCTCACATGTAATTTGCAGCTTTGCACTTGAAAAGTCATTTTACAATAATAAAAAAGCACAAAAGATGAGAGGGACGATGGCAGGAGGAAGGTGTTTGGCGTCCGTTAGCGGAGGGGTCGCTGTTGGAGCGGAAAATGGAAGGGAAAAGGAAATGGAGCAAGGAAAACTGGGGTCCACGGAGGAAAATACTAGGCGAGAAGAACTGGAGAGGGGGAAAAGAAAGGAAAATGACGGAAAGGTAAAAGCGGAGCCCAGCTGGGGGGACTACCTTATCAGAGGCGAACTTCCAGAACCAAGGAACCGCTGTGCCAATCCGAAGACCGCTCGGTGGTCTTTCTCTCTCTTCCATGACTTGACTTCACTTGTCCGGTCTTATAGTTCTTCAACAGTGGTGCCGCGGGAGTACTGAAAAACTTGTGGCCTGCCTATGCCAATAAGTAACTGGATATTGAATAGTCAATGACATGGAATTTTGTTAGTGGAGATAAGCCTGATCTCATATTGCACTAAGGATTCAAAGTTCCAAATGAGAGGCTTGACATTTTTCTAAATTGAAATCAATATTTCATATTTTCAACATTAATTTCACATGGGCCTTTATATGGTCATGCAAAGGAAAGTATGCATACTAAAGAGGCATGGCGTATTGGAAAATGATCATTTAAGTAATCAAAAGTTCACAACAAGCATTCATTTAATAGGAAAGCTGAAGGGACCTAGAAAAGGTTGATGATTTCTTTTATTTATTAATAAAAGTATATATTATAAGTTATTGGTTTCCTTGCTCCTAGTTATATCATGTATACTTTGAATATTTTTCTTTAACAAAAGTAAAACAAATTACATAATGACCTTATATTTTTATACATAAGTAACTTATCACGCGCTATCCCTACAATTAGGAGAGATCCAACCAACACAACTAAGTTAGTACCAACAAATGCAATTAAGGTTGGATGAGCAAACTCATTCTAAGTTTTTCGACAAATGACATGATTTATCTTTCTATATTCAAAATTTATCTTCAAGTACATTAAAAGAAAAAAGAAAATGTGTGCATCTTGTCTCTATCATTCGTATATTCTCCAAAGATTGTACCAAAATAAAATGTGATCCCAAAAACTTTGTAATAGAAGAGGACAATGGATTGAGGGTCACTTCACTTAAAGGGCTTGTGTGGCTGGTTTTGATCCCGTGAATTTGCCAAGTAAAGTTGGCATATTGGGATGTGCAGCAATGCTTGGATTCGGAGTGGCATATGGGATGAAGGGAATGGAAGAAGTGAAGAATCAAAACTTACCCTTTCAAGGTGCTTGGCTGCGGAGGAAATTTAGAAGAAGCCGTGCTAGGACGGATTACCATTTTTTTTAAGCTTAGGTTTCATGTCTATGGTCACCTTCTTTCCAATCAATCAATGTCAAGATTTTATATTCCTTCCACAGCTGGCTGTCTTAAAGGATGGATCCAAATTTATAGTTTACTAATATTTCTTGTCTATGCATGGTTAGATAATGCCAAAGTTAAATAAAGTTTCTTTTTATGACAAAAAAGTTAAAATAAAGTTGCATGCACGAGGAATTCATGGAAGTGATACAAGGATGATGAGCCGTCATCCAGGACTATTCATGAATGCCTGATAAATGGTGCCAAAAGTGGGGCCTTTGGGGGTGGATCCCATGCACTGAGATGGATAGAGAGGCATTCTGATAGGATAGGCTTCCCAATTTACACGTATAAAATTTCAGCCATGGAGATTTGGCTTTCATAAGTTCACTTTCAAAGTTCAGTTGGAAGGATGAAGGGGGATTTGTCTAAATGTGAAGATCATCCTTATCAGATTACTTGTATTTCAGCAAGTCTTGGTCCCAAATGGTGAGAACCACACATATATGTATATGGTTTGAGCAGGGAGTCATGGAGAAGGAAATTTAATCCAATAACGAGAGGTTCCCTCTTACTCAGTTACCTGTTTTTAGTACTCCCTTTGAGCAGATAAGGGTTTTTTTTTTTTGGAACCATTCTTTTATAAATCGGCCTGGCCCAATCTGACCCGATGTGGTTGATTTTTTGGGCCCGGCTCAAATCAAATCCAAAAACTTGGACCTAGTCATCAATAGAATAGGTGATAGGTGAATTTTAAAAACATTGTATAGAATAATAACCATTGCTTTAGAGAAAGATCATTATAAAATTTTTGGGTGTGCGTCACATACCGTGTTGGCCATGTATCCCAACATTAACGGCATGACTTATCAGGCTATCAGCTGAGTGTTTTGATATGTCTCATACACTTCGATGATAGGTCATTTGGAATGGTAAATACACGACCAACATGGTGTGTGATACTTATTGAAAAATTTATCCCAATTATCTCTGCCTCAAAGTCCTCCTTGGCTCATTATGAGTAATTTACTACCTCCTTATCAACCATTGATACAGTCGGTAGATATATACCATCCTTATATATCTAGATATACCATAGATATCGTAAAACACCGTAGATATCGTAAAACGGGGATGACGACTACTCATCCAGTGGGAATATGCATATAGAACATGTTTAGAACACCAGTTGCTTCTAAATTAAAGATGAGGGATTTGCTAGTTTGCTTCCTCAAGATGAGTAACCCATATACATATAGATATTCTTTGATGAAGTGTAATTCAAATGAACTGAAACATTGGGAAGTTTCAGCTCAAGTTTGTCACATCTCTTTATTTCAATAATATTTTCTAGTACGGAGAAGCCTGCGCAAGCCAAATGTTCACACACGATCCGGTGCCGGCGAAAGAAATTTGGCCCATATATTGAAGGGGCCCAAGGTTGTTGGCCCAGCAGTTTGAAGCCCAAAAACACAGCTTTGAATGTAACACCACCTAGACGGGTGTGGTCCGCTTCCTTGCAAAACATATCTAAGTGGTATCGAATGTTCGACTGTGTTGGGAAGGGAAGTATTTTTAATATTTCTCATTAATAATAATGCGCTTAACTTAAAAAAATATTATCTTTTATATTTAAGATTGATGACGCATATTTTTAAACATCGTATGTTCGCGCATAATCACTAAGATAAAAAATATTTTTTTTAATAAATAAAAAAATATAAAAGAGAAAAATCGACAATACCTTTTGGGATAAAAGGGAGAAGGCTTAAAGGAAAAAAGTTGACTTAAGGTTAAAATTAAGTAAATTTTTACCCACAATTGAGGTCAATTAAAAGATTGACCAGTATACAAAACTACACTTGATTTACCATTTGGATAAGATGCCTTTAAAATCAGGATAACTATTACTACCATACAGGTAATAATTGTTCGCATCCGTAGCTTCCCTTGACTGGATCCTGAACATGTGAGGAGAAAAGGGCAATGACCAATACACTAAAAAAAGTGAAAAAGTCAAAAACTTTCACAACTTTTCGTGACCCTGTCACACCATGATAATTTTTAGGTCACGAAAATACTTTCCTTTTTAAATAAGTTTTTTTAATCGTGAAAGTTCCCCGGGACCACGGGATAAAAATGTGGCTCCTTCTTTGTAATTGAGATTATCATAAAAAAGGAAATTGGCCATCCAGTTAAACACTTGGCCAACTATTTGATGCATTGACAGCGGAATGATATTGTTTTTTTAATCTTGTTATCAAGACTAAACATTTTGCTAGAAAAGCTTCGTAGCTTTCATAATGTTTTCCCACTAACTTCCATAATAGTCAAATTTAGAGAAGGCTGAATCAATACATGTAAATTGAGGAGACTGATTCCCATGCCAACTCAAAGAAGTTTCAGCGGTTGCCTTCAGTGACAGTGCATGTACCTAACATATATAAGAACAATTGAAGAAGGAAACATTATCATCTCACTGTGAGAAACACAATCCAAACAATTATGTTGGTCAATAAAGATTCTGCTTCTACAATATTAGCCATGCAAAACACCGTTGACAGGTATAACTGAGCCCTGGACCGTAAGCCATCAATTAGTCTGAAATTTCTACGCTTGTGAAACAGTCGACTGCAAATGGGCCATCGTGTTCAGTATTCATTTGTTGTAGGAACCTCCCCTCGTATGATACTGGAGGCGAAGTGAAGTGCCAAGGCATAGGGGCCATATCGGATGTCGCGAGTATATACTTAGTTGGGGTGTAGGCAGCACAAAAAAAGCCGACCCAACCCAACCTAAATTGGATGGAACCCACCTGAATTTACCTGAGTTGGGTTGACTTTGTCCTATCTCAAGTAGGTAGGGTTAGATAATTCCTATGTCTGATATTAATAGTTATATTTAAAAATATAATAATTTTTATTAAAGAGTGAAGCCTACATCTAAGAGACACGGAAATAAGCTTATAATATTTTTCTGTACATAATTATTTAAATTGAATAAAATAAAGCTCTTAATATGAAATAATTTTTTTACCAAATAGTGCTATTAATGTAGGACAAAAGAAGCATAAGAAAAAAAAAAAAGTAATTCTTAGGTAGGGTTGGGTTTAGCCTCTAAAACACGGTAGCCCCAACCCCATAGTTTAAATATAAAAAGACAGAAACTTTATTTTACATTTTTCCTCCAAAAAAATTTAACCTAAAAATCTAACCTTTTCAATCCAACTAGGTTTTGTCCAGGTTTTACAACTGACCCAACCCAAGATAAGTCTTGAGTTCTATTAAGGGTAGGTGGGGTTCTTAATTATTGGGTCCTAGGGCTGGGAATTGGGTAGGGTCGGGTTGGCTTTGACCCTTACTAAAATTGGGTCGGGTTATGACCTGACCCTGATCTTATTTTTAAATCGGGTCGAAAATCCAAACTTTAACCCTACTTGAATCGGGTTGGGTATGCGGGTAACCCTACTTTTTTTCCTCATTTTTTTTATTAGACTCATATCATAAACCTTCTCTTTGCAAAGGCCAAAACACAATGAAATTAAATAGATTAAAACATTATTTTGTAATATTTGGGTTTTTGGCTAATTTGTGGCGGATACTTTTTTTGTAGTAGTCATCAAAGAATACCTTAGAAGTATAATATTGCATTTCCTCCATTTTAAGAGAATAATAATTAAACATACCTTCAACGTTTGTTTACTCATGATCAACCCATCTGGCTTTCAATAACTCACATACCAATGCAAAATAAATGAAACATTATTTCTTTGATGACAAAAGAGGATCATGCGTTTCATTATGTCTTAATTTCAAAATTCTAGTAACTACTTCTCTATAGCTGCTCAAAACCCTACCATCCTTTACAACCAGTGACACTTGATTATAATTTTCCTCCTCTAAAAATTATCCCTCATCGAGCTTTATTATCGGCCTATATGTTTATATATTCCTAACTTAGCTCCCTATTATAACTGTTTAGCCTTTAATACAGAGCTAAATCTAGTGTGTGATATGACCTTATGAAGGAGAAAGGATGAGCAATGAATATAACAAAATATAAGATATTTTCATTCCATTCACCACACTTAAAAAGAATAATAGAAAAAAATTAAATTATATATGAATTAACCACACTTTAAAGATATTGCCATTTGTTATCCCAAAATGGATGTCTATTACAAAGTAAAGTATATGTGATCACACCTATGCTCAAAACATCTTATTTATGCCCAAATTTATGTTTAAGCACATTTAGTTCAACATATTATGCACTAAACAAATACTATAATAATAGTATAAATAAGTCCAATAGATTAACTCTATAATAATATGGTTCTTTATTATTTATAGTCGGGTAAAAGTCGGGCTAGTCGGGTTGTGTAAACCTGACTCTAAATTCAAAACGGGTCAAGAGCCTAAGTCCTGACCCTACCTGTAATCAAGTTTGGTATAGGGTTAAGTAGGTCGTGTTCAAGTCCGGTAAATGGGTCAGGTTAGATTTTCCTGGCTCTAGTCCTATCTTAGGTAGAGTTTAAGTTTAGGAATTATGTGTATGAACTCAAGTTGGGTTGGATACACTAATATCTGACCCAAGAATCAAGATGCGGCCCTATGGTTGAGCACATATAACATTACTCGTAAATGAAAGTTTTTTGAAATTATAAAACAACAAACAAAAAATGATTAACTCGGAAAAAAAATACTCCATTCATTATTAATAGTTATATTTGAAAAAATATTATTTTTTAATAAATGGTAACCTGGAAAATAAGCTTATGTACCAAACTACTTAAATTGAATAACATAAAACTATTAATATGAGATATATATTTTTATCAAATAAAGTTAATAATATTGGATGGAGGGAATATTACATTAAAATAGTTTCGCATGAATCATGCGGCATGATTAACCCTCGATGATTTTTCACACTATAAGGTAACGCCCGGCTACCTTGTACAATTTTCGCTGTGTTTTAAATGTGTGAAAAAGTTATCCGTGGGATTAATCCTCCCTAGAAGTACAAATTTAATAAAATGCATTATGTAAGTCGGTATTCAATAGTTCAGGCTTGGTTGTTGGATTGTTAAATCTCTTTTTTATCAAATTTTTTTTATGGTATGACTTCCTTATCAAATTAAATTTGATTACAAAACTTATAGTATCTTTTAGATATTAGGAAATGCAAAGTAATGCAGTTCATGATTGTGATAAGTCAGGATTATGAGTTGTCCACCAGCCAGTTTCGGTCCACTGCCGGTGTTCTGCTGTCCTGCTGGCTTAATAAAATAGAACCGGTGGACTCGACCCACAAAACCAACGGTAGTATACGGACATGTTTACACTGAGACGGATAGGTTCACATACTTGCACACACACTTAACTTGGTCATTTCACCAAATTCTTGTTCATGTTTCCCTAAAACAACTTGAATGAGTTTAGTGGCTACTCACCACGAGACTAGTGTGATAGAAAAGCTTTGAGCCTTGTTTACTTGTACACAATAATGAAGAGGAAATGAGGAGCCCAATTATGTGTACATTTGCCAAAATAGGGACTGACCAACTACACTGCCACCCCATGCGGGCCACGACAGTTGATGCTCATCAAAGCAAGCAGCTTAATAAAGATCGCCGGTCGGTGGCGGCAATAACCTCGTATCTCCTTGTGGTAATACAACCTGGTTGTATCCCTTCATCATAATTAGGGTACATGTGCAACATGCACATGATTTTAATACTAACTTCCCATGTGTGGCAACACACCACACATGTAAATGACCACCTATAGTGAATTCAGATTCTTTAATGCAGTGAAAGCACCTCTATCGGTATAGTTCCCCAAACATTTCATTTCTAGTAAGGGTAGAAATCATTGAATTTAAATTCACTGGTGAAGCTTCACCAACGGAGTTACTTGTGAAGTTTTACCCATTGTTGATGGCCTCGAATCAACGGTAGGTAAATTACATGAAAAATAGTAATCTCTATACCTGTTTGAGTTTGGAACTCTTGTCTTCATTTTAGAAAGAAAGGCCACATTTTGAGGGAACAGTTTTTTATATTTCCATCTAACAATGATCTTAGCATAAGTTATATGTAAGGAGCTGTTGATATTTAAAATTGATGGCATATATGCTATTGCTCATTAGTATCAATGATCTCCATCAATCTCATGAATGAATGACTCTTATATATAACTTATGCTAAACTCATTATCGGTGAGGAATATGAAAAACTCTTTCCACATTAAGTAAGAGGGCTGGCCAATCAATATCACCATGAACATAGGTATATACACCTGAAAGGGATAAAACTAGTCCTTAACTTCATGAGGTTTGTACTTGTGTATGAACGCTCTGGAGCCACGAGAAAGGAACTTTCAACTTTCAAAAGTGACAATATCATCATTGTGTTTGGTGGAAGAGACTCAGTCCTGAAAGCATTTTTTTGTGGGGAGAGGTTGCGGCCATGCATCCTTTTCTAGGCTGTTGGGTAGGTTGGGCTTTGACAAGATGGGGCAGCGATTTTATTCAGGATTTAAATTGTCTCTAAGTCAACCTTCACCAGCAATCACCATTCTCAAGCTGATACCTAAAAGCAACCAATTATTCACTCTGTTGCATGGTTCAACTTGGTGAAAAGTAACGTGCTCATCATTTATGAAAGCCACAAAATCATATGTTCTCCACCAACAAATAACATATAGCGCTTCTAATTGCTTCCAATAAGGATGTTTCTGTTGGCATGTTAGATTTTCAGTAGGTAATGCATTTAGTTGTGTGGTATCATCTGTGATTAAGGAATGTTATGTGACTCAGGAATGCAACCAAACAAGAACTCTTCCAAATCAAATGACAGCAAAATTGCAAAATTTCTGATGAACTCCAATCAAGAATTCTTTGTTGGGTCAGTGTCTCACTAAATTCAATGTTGGAAGCTTTACACTCAAATAAACACAAAAGAAGGAGAAGTGTACATGAATCAAGGGAAAAAAAATACAATGTGAAATCAAATTGTAGTTAGTCAGTGAGCTACTGATTGATACCTGATGAGGCCCCAGAAATCACGAATTTTGTGGGAAAAAAATTGAAGCCAACTCAATCCGATGTGAGGGAGATGTTAGCACTAGAGATGCTGCCATGGCTGTCATCACACAATGCAAGTGCATTCTCCAAATTGGCCACAATGTCGCTCATGGTAGGCCTGTCCTTCCCCTCCAATCTCACACAATGCACCGCCGTGTAGGCCACCAGCTCCACCGCCTCCGAGGTGTTCAATGCCGGTAGGCCGACCCTCGGGTCCAGCACCGAGGCCAGCTCCCCCGCTACAATCTTAGGCACCGCGTAGTCCACCACGCTGACCGGCGCCGCCGCGCCATCCTCCTTGAAGATCGCCCGCCGCCCCGTTAACAGTTCCAATAACACCACTCCCAGCCCGTAGACATCACTCTTAGCCGTCAGGTAGTGGAGGCCATAGTATTCCGGGTCCATGTACCCTACCGTCCCCGCCGCCTTCATCGACAGATGCCCGTTCTCCGACTCCGGCCCCATCAACGACAGGCCGAAGTCCGACACCCTTGCAATCCAGTTGGAATCGAGCAGGATATTTGAGGACTTGATGTCTCTGTGAATGATGGGGGGCACTGCGTAGCTGTGCAAGTACTCGATCCCCCTTGAAGCATCCAGAGCAATCTTAATCCTCATCTTCCATGAGTTCAGCACATTAATCTCTCCGTTTCTGCCAGTAATCTCTACGTTCTTGCCATTCTTCTTGCTGTGGAGGTGATCATAGAGAGCCCCATTCTTCATGTACTCGTAAACAAGCAGCCTCTCGTCGTCCTCCACGCAAAATCCGACCAGCCCCAACAGATGTTTGTGGTGGAGCCGAGAGAGAAAGGCCAGTTCTGATTGAAATGCCGACTCCTTCTCTTGGAACTTCTTGGCCTTGGACCCTGTTTCCCCTCGCTTGATCGCCACCTCCCTCCCGTCGGCCAGCTTCCCCCGGTAGACCGTCCCGAAGCTCCCCGCGCCGATCTTGTTATCCGGCGAGAACCCGTCTGTCGCCTCAGCCAACTCGGCCAGCGTGAACTCCTCCGCCCGGTCGGCGTGCTTCGAAGAGGTGCCACTCCGCTGCCGCCGCATCATCGTTAGGGCACGCGAGGTCTGCCGCCTGATCGTGCTCGAGCGCGAGCCGAAGGGTGTTGCTGCCGACGTTGCAGCCAGAGAGCCGACCACAGACGGCGAACTGCCCCCCGGGCCAGCGGTGATGGTGGGCAGGACGGAGTTGTGAATCTTCTTCTGCCGGCAAACGCCCAACCACAGGCAGTAGATGATGCAGCAAATACCCGAGACTGCTCCGACAGACCCAACAATGGAGAAAGCCAATAAGCCCCTGCTCAGCCGACTGCTCGAGCCCTGCGGGGGAGGAGGAAGCGATGGAGGGAGCGCCGGGGGCGGCGGGGGGGCCAAGGACACGGAATCGCAGCGTTGGCAAATCCATTTGGAGCCGGCGCAGAGGCGCTCCGAATTAGGATAGTCCTGGCAGTTGCCGCAAGGGACTTCACCGCAGGGCCCAGGGATAATCGTCGTCGTGGAATTGGCTGGCGCCGGATCGTACGAGTCGCCATCTGCCCCCCAACAGAGTACCGAGAAATTGCGGGTCACCAACCCGCAGGTGACATTAGAACCAGAGACTACGAACTCGAACTTGGTAGTCTCCGCCGGACTGGTCGGCGCCGCGCTTCCCCCACCCCAGCAAATTACCGTCCCGTTTCGGAGAACTGCACAGCTCCGGTTCGCCTCAAGGGCGAGGCTTGTGAACTCGAACGGCTGCGCGGACGGGAAGTTGAGCTGTCCGGAGTCGTTGCTCCCCCGGCACACTAGGAGGCCGGAGACGGTGACTCCGCAAGCGTGTGAGTCGCCTGCTACGATGGTCGACATGGAATAGTTGGCGAAGTCTTGTTGCAACTGGGTTGCCATTGGATTGCGCCCCCAACAGCGTACCCGGCTGGTATTGGACGAAATTCCGCACGAGAACAACCTTCCGCTGGTAATTGACCCGAGCCCAGACGGGCCCGAAGCCCGGAACCTGCCCCGCCAGCACCGTGTGGTGCTGGTGGCGGTCTCTATCGCGCAGACGTGGTCATCCCCGACACTGACATCGGACAGCGCCATCGGGCCGGAGTACACGAGGCGGAAACTATAAGATGAGGCATCCCAGCAGAGGAGGACGGAGCCGCCGCCAGTAGCCGGAGCGAGGCCACAGAGGAAGTCCCTGCCGCCGGAGATGGACGAGAAGGAGATGTTGGGTAAGATAGGGAGGGAGAAGGCCGCGCCACCGCGCCGCAGTAGGCAGAGGATGGACTGGGAGGCCTTGCCGGCGGAAATGCCGCATACCGCCCCGGTGGAGGAGACGATGGCAAGAGTGGAGGCAGAGCCTAGCGCGGTGGCCGGGGACACCACGGCTGAGATTGCGAGGAGAACGGCGAGGGCGGATGCGGTGGCGCCGGCGGTGGCCGGCGGTGGAGTCATTGAACGAGTCTCGCAGGGTCTGGTCGCGGACCAGTCTTCATTAGGGGCTTGACGTTCTCAACAGCACAGAGCAAAGAGCCGAGGCTGAGAAGAGAATAAAACCAGGGTTTTGATATCCACAGAACTGAATACGGACGAGTACAGGTAGATTCCTCATAATTGTTTTCTTCAAGATTTTTTAAATAAAAATAGATGTAGATTTCGACGTTATTACCGGAAAACCACTGGGTATTTCTGTTATTTCAGCTGATTATGGTGTGATTCTCAAATCGGTCGAAGGCCCCAAAGTGGTGTTTTGCGGTGCGGGAGTGGAGATATCATAGGGCGGAGTAATGACGAAATTAACTAGGGATTTGATTAACTAAAATGCGTTTTGTGAGGAGAAAATTCAAATTTAAAAAGCGGAAAAGCGAAGGAAGGGAGGCGGTCAACATGTCAAAGTATTCAAGTCGTCGGGGAGAGGTTGGTCCGGGCCCGTGAGCCGTCATTGTACAAGAAGGACCTTTTTAAGAATGGGATTGGAGCAAGACGCAGGGGAGACGCTAGAGGAACTGTTGGATTGAACTGCAATGGGTGGAAAGGGCTTCTTATATGTGTGCGGAAGAGGATCGGAGAGGGTAAAAAAAAACGGGGGGCGTTTTGTGGTGCTTCTCTTGCCGTGCGGGGACGTGTGCTTTTGAGTCAACACGGCTGGCATTCGCTTTCGGGGACTGGGGACCGGACGCATTTCTTTCTGGAAGGTTTCCGAGTTCCCAACATGGGAATTCTGCGAATATCGTAGTTAGTGCCGTTTCAAGGAAACTTACTAATTAACGTTGGCTCCTTTATAAGAGCTCGCGCGTTCTTTCACGGAGGCACCCGAGAAGCACCCTCTGTCTATTACTTGTAACGCCAAATACACGGGCACTTGAGAAGTGCCGCCTGTCCAATACTCACAAAGCTAAATAGGTATAAGTCTTTTTTGTCAAGATTATAGCCCCGTATCATTGGACTAAATATAAGCCTGCAAAGTTAAGTAATAAACCCATCTTAAGGTAGATGTACGGACGTGTTACAATATTTTCAAAGTGAGCTAACTGAAGAGAGATGTAACTTTATAATGTATATATCTAATTTGTACAACGTAGACATAAGAACATTCTATCTAAGCCATGTGTTTGTAAATGTCTTTTTCTTCAATAAGGTCATAAGGCTAGACGATCGATTTGTGGGACGGAGAGCCTCATCTCCAAGCGAACA
Organism: Saururus chinensis; assembly: GCA_035235625.1. Classification (NCBI taxonomy): domain Eukaryota; kingdom Viridiplantae; phylum Streptophyta; class Magnoliopsida; order Piperales; family Saururaceae; genus Saururus; species Saururus chinensis. The sequence goes on from CP141142.1 coordinate 38,255,448, forward strand.
AGCCTATGACATGAGGACTAGTAACTTAATAAGTTTTTCTTATCATCCAAGAGAGTCGGTTGTAAGGTTAAGCATCATACACATAACTTATATATTTCAGCTCATCAAGTCTTTCCTATACAGTGTAAGATATTTATTGTATTCTATTAAAGTGGTAGACAAAGTGGTTGTACATGTATAGTCCCTCTAAAGTTCATCAAACGGCCCCAAAACACTCTACAAGACTCTCCAATACTATTTAGAGGGGAAGAAGACATCTTAAAAGTCTAAATATGTGCTAACCGACTAAGTATCATAATATAACCAACTATGTGTGTATATCTTTACATTTATTTTTTGTAATATTATGTATATATATTGCACAATATTACAGGCTTTTTCTACAACATTTGCATATGTAGTATACAATATTACAGATTATTTCTGCAACATATATGTACTTAGTATACACGTGTGTACGCCCTATCATGTGTCACGAATAGTAAGCTTTTTTACCGCGTGATAGGTCTCATATGAGCCTAAGATTTTAAGGCCGTTAAATTTATATTCGATGGCCTATGTTAATGAGGAGCATTTACTCCTTTAGTAATGTAGGCTGACCTGATAACCCTAAGAGCTTGGGCTCATGCTCTTAAAAACTTTTACCTTCTTAATTAAGTACTCCTATTATAGCCACACATGAAACTAATCATGTAAAAATGTATAAATATTGCACTTAGGTCAAGTAGAATATCTAGTTACTTTTCTTGCCAAAAAGAATAACAAGTGGAATATCTATTAATTGCCCTCAAAGACATAAATAGATAAAGGATCACCCACTAAATTTTTGATTTTTTTCATGGTATATTATGCTTCATTTGTTACATATTAGTAGTTTTATTTGATTATTCAAAATAAACTAAAATAAAAAACCAAATAAAGCTATTAATGTGGGACATAGAGATTACTAAATAACGCAAATATACCCCTACTCATCAACAATTGAGTGCTTCAATAGTTCTTTCAGTTAATCTATTTAACCAATAGGGGACCAAGCTGAGAAACTAAGTGGCAGGCTCCTCTTAAAAGAGGCAGTGGTAACATGTATTACCTTCTTAGTAGAGGGGGGTGGGACAAGCAAGAGTATCATCTCCCAAATCTTTTGAGATTTGTGTAGACTTATGTGAAACATGAGATAGTAATGGAGACCTAAAGAATGTAAGATATCTGATCTTAAACCGGTTTAAGTTTCACTTTAATTATCAGTTATCGTGAGGTTAACACGTTTTCTGATTTATTCGGGGGTTTCAAAGATAGATTGTGGTTATGATGGGTTTAATCAAAATCAACTTTACGATTAGTGGTTTTAAGTGATTTTGAATCAAATGTGAATTTTTAAAATTTTTCAAAATTTTTACTATTTTTTCAAAAATTAGGGTTTTGGCGGGACCCGTGTGGGCCCCACCGTTGAAATTTTAGTTTTTGTGTCAAATGAACCCAGACATCAACTTAAGCTTATACAAAAAATTTTAGAATTTTCTCAGATTTAATTAGTGCTCAAATTTGTAAAATACCCATTTTTAGCCTAATTTTCTATTCATACCCCACAATTTACCTTTACACAACCCAAACCATACTATAAAAGGGCAAACCTGAGTCATTCCCATTTTGGAAATAGGCTGAGAATGAGAGGTTAGGCCTAATCCCCAATTAGGCCCGGATTAGAATGTGTTTAAGGTAAGTCCATTCTAATTAAGCACCAAATCCTAGCTTTCCTCTTAATCCCTTCTAAATCTACCATTTTCCCTTTGTTTTGATTCATTTTTAAACATCAAAACTACTGATTTGTATCTTTACTTCAAACCCTAGCTCTAAAAATCCAATTTTTATGTTCAGCAAGCCCTAGATCTAAGTTTTTAATTAGGGTTTTCTATGTTAAATCGGTTTTAATTGAGTTTATTTCAAACTCTATGTCTTTGTAAGGTTTTCAAGAAAGGTGACCATTAAATCTAAGCCTAATCAAGGGATAAGGTAATGGACTTTCGTAATTTCAGTCTTCCTATGGTAAAACTCTTGATTTTGTAGTTTATTTTGAATGGTTTTACTTGATTTAAGGCTTTAATGATATAATTAATAAATGATAATCTTTAATCCCGATTTCATAGGGCTTTATCTTATTATGATGTGGATTAACATTCTGGAAGTTATGGTGGACTTTTAATGGCATTTAGGTTGTTAGATGGTGATTTTGAGTTTTATCAATGGAGTTTCGGTTTGAAAATGCGAAAGGAAGAAGAAAGTCGATTCTGCCTTATTGGCGTTCGAACGGCCATGCAGGGCGTTCGAACGGCAACACTGCAGTTTTGACATTTTTCCTGTTTAGCTGATCGAACGGCCACGTAGGGCGTTCAAACGGCTACACTGCAAGATTTGACAATTTTATGTATGTTGCTTATTTCGACATATCTACTTCAAAATATTATTTTTATGTTTATGTGAAGTGTTTTGATCTATAATAAGATACTTGAAGAGCATTCTATTGATGTTAGAAGTTGTGGTATATATATTTAAAGGTATGTGGAATGACTTGTGATTGGATGTATGATGCCGGAATTGCCATCTTGCAGTTATGAATGGTTGATTCTCTATAGTTAGGTATATTTTTAGTAGAGCTACAATATACTAACAGACTGATATGTCATGATATGATGTGGTTAATTGATATGTAAATGTTAGTGAACTTCATGGCTCAAGTATGTGGTTAGCTTGTGGTTAAGTTTTGATTTGAGTTACGATTTTAATGATTGACCTATGATTTTTGCTAAAATTCATGATTAGATGTTAATGCTCATGTGTAGTGTGATTGTGAGTGAATTATAAGCATGTTGATATGCATTGAGTAAAGTGCTTCTACTATGTGCACACATACACACATATGGGGTTTAATGATGATGATGACGATTGCTATTATGATTATGAATGATGCATGAAGGGCTGATGAGAGCACCTATAATGAATTAGATTTCATGAATGTTTTGCCCACTTATGTACCATGTTGCATACATCATGAAAATATATTTCCAATTGAGGTTTTACCGTTGGTTAATTGGAATTGATCGGTTGTGTGGAACAACCGAAGAGAAACTATTAGACACTTGCGGTATGAGACGCATTATGTCGATGGATAGCTCTAAGGTTCGTTGTGCTAGTACTTAGTTAAATTTGTTTCTATGGCATCACGAATACTCATGGTATGAGACATGAGGACTAGAGTCGACATAGAAGTATTTTTACGTGCACACTCCGAGGCGGGTTGAGTCTAGTTAAGTAGATGCAAATGTATTTTTAATTGATGCTTTATCGAGATTAATCGAATTTGATCGATTGGATGCAATGTGGTAAAATTGTGTGCCGATTTAATCAGTCGTGGCTTAATCGAAACTTGATTGGTCTGAAAGGACATGTTTTGATTTGAGTTCCTGTATAGAACGAGTGCACTCCCCGGGTTGAGTCTAGAGAAATGGAATTATGGGGGGACGAGTTGTGTACTTGTTTTGTGGATTTGAGATTATTATAATGAGTGTCATCTGGACCATGAGAATCCAGTGTGGTATGTTGTGTGCTCCCGCTACCACGTATTCTAGGGTTCCCTGTGTGGGAATTCGGGCTCTCCCCTCCGTAGAAGATGTCCCAAAATGAACACCCCTGCTCTAGGTTCTCTTCGTGAGAATATGACATCCTTGGCAAGGATCGTCTGGGGCGAGCAACCTTAGGGATTGACAACCCCAAACTTATTAAATTCTTATGTAGAATTTTGGACCATGGCACCTTCGTGGCCTTGTCTGTGTTCCCGTCTGTGTGACACTAAATTGTGATTATTTTTACATTTCTTGTGTGGAAATTTGACCGTATCTTGCCTTCGTGGCCTTGACCGTGTTCTTAGCTGTGTGGCAATGCTTGTGTTTACTCCTTGATGGAAGCATTTTACCATTCGTATTGATGCATGTCTATTATGAATGCTATGCATGATTGTGTATTGTGTGTTTGACATGTTTATCGTGCAGGGTGAATGAATTTAATATGTATGTTAGAGATACATTTTACGCAGGTTGATATGATGTGATGCATGGTTGGATATGTATGTTAGAGATACATTTCATGCAGGTTGATATGATGTTGAGGCATGATTTGATATGTATGTTAGAGACACATTTCATGCAGGTTGATATGATGTGAATGACACTCTGTAGCTTATACACTATGATGCAGGTTTAGGTGATATGTATCTGTGATTAGAAAATGATACATCTTGTCAATCTTTGATCTAAATGATTATATTGCTATGTTATCGTATTTTCGATTATGACAGTTATATTAAAAACTATTGCTGAGTTTGTTAAACTCACCCTTCTTTCTTGTGTTTTTGCTTTGGGGCTACATGACGCGACATGCAGATGGTCAAGATCCTCTCTACGAGGAAAGATCGGAGACGACTTGGGAGTGATCGTGGAGTCCTCTTATGTGACTTATTTCCTAGTTTATGCTTTATGTTTTGAACCTTTGTGTATGGTTCTTGTTTTGAATTATGCTACTTTATACAGTTGTGTTGCTTAAGACCTGTTTTCGAGCCAGAGTGGGCTATGGTTGACTAAGTATATGGGTTTAAGACTAGTCGTTTATTTTGGAATTAAGCGACTCTCTTTCTTTTCTACTTATTTACTCTTGCTCAAAGGAATGTGTGTACTCCGTAATTCTGTTAGATCGCCCGTATTTAGGGTTAAATCTTCTGCCAAACTGTTTCTCAATTTTCCCTCGTCGCCCCCGCGCATTTGACCGCCGCTGGACCGAGTTCGGCTTGGGTCGGGCAACGCCGGGGCGTGACAATAAGGGACACCAATTATCCGATGAAGATATGATAGTTGGTGCCTCTGGCTATTGGCATCTCTAAAGCACACAACCAGATAGCATAGGGATGGATCCACATTATTGCTTGGGCTTCGAATGACCTCCATAATTTTTACGTTATATTAATGACCCTCCTAGTTCTTGGATTAGTAAGGGAAAAAAGATGGGTTAATTATTTACCTCCATTTCAAAATTAGTGTTGGATTAATTTTACTTTTAGGGTCTATTTGGATGGGTGGAAAATGGGGGAATGAAAAAAAATATTTCAAAAATCTCTTAGTTTTCAGTGTTTGGTGCAACAGGGGAAAAGAAACTAGAGTGAAAATTCGGAAAGAAGTGATGAAAATGAGCCCCATAACTTTCCACCACTCAACCTATAGTTTTTAGAAGAAAATCAGTGTATCAAATATTAATGTCTCGCCACTACTGCCACCGCCATCACCATCATCACCCCTACCACCATTGCTACTATTGTCATCACTACTATTATTGTTGCTGCCCACCACCTCTATCACCACTACCTTATCCACCATTATGACTAACTCCACCACCACTAGCACCATTGGTGGATTTTAATTTTAATTTTCTATAGCATCATTGGGGCAACCACAGTAAATTTCCTTAAGAATCTCCTAATTTTTCTTTCACCCGGATTCACTTTCTCATTCTTTTTCCTTTTCTCCCGGTTTCTACCAATCCAAACAAACTCTAAACCTAATGAATCAACACGTTGGAGAAGCAACTTGAACCACCATTTTGTTTAATTTGTTATTTGGGTTAGCAAGTTTCTAAGAGACTAAACCTTAAAATCAAAATCCAAACTCTTAACTATGATGGATTTAACCCTTGACAATTAGGGGCAAGGGATAAAACTTACCTATTTTATTTGAGAGTGTGAGGCTAAGTAACCAACTCGGCTGAGCAAAATCCTAGTACCCTAACTGACATTTGGGAAAGGATAAAACAACATGTGACTTAACAATAGGGTTTACTTTAGGTTAGCAAAGGGATTCACACACACAACTTAGCCATAGTAACCCAAGTATACGTGTGTACCCACGAGCGGGTGGGACTTACCTAGAATTGTACCCAATAAGCCCTAGCTGAATGACAAGAATATTAGTGGTTAATTGAGAAGAAAAATGATGAAAATAAGCTTTAAAGAGTGGGTATTAGGTTGAACAGTTAAGTAGGTTAATGGGCTTTGGACGGGCAAGGTGTGCACTAAACCAATTGTGGTCTTCCCACTAGCATGGCTTTGGTGCCATAAAATTCAGATTTGGTAGGGTCAAGTTCTGATTAGCTCAAAAGAGAATGAGATCTGAATCAAATTAGGAATCCAACCCATATTGGGAAACTATCCTATATAGGAGACCAACCCTCTCTCTTCCCACATCCACTCTCTCTCCTCTCTCTAGTAGCCCCCTCTCTCTCTCCTCTCCTTTCTTCCTCACTCTCTTGGTTGTTTCATAATTGAATCAACCATTAAAACCCTTAGTTTGAGGTTTTAGAGCGGGTTTATCGAATTGGTGCAAGCATAGGAGTGAGAGGACTTTGTTTACACCTTGGTGGAGGGTTGCTATCATCATGGTAGGGTCTACTTCACTTTTTAACTAGGCTTTGATGCTGTTAGGATTCAAGGTTATTGTGTTTTGCTATAGTTTCATAGTTTGTTAATTGTTTGAAGTAGTAGCATGTCTAGGGTTTTGAATACATGCCAAAAGTTGGATTTTTATATAAGTTTGACGATGATGCATGACTACTTGTGGTTTTTGAAGAATTTATACGATAAAAGTGCTAATTTTATGTCAAGTTCAAGTTGTTGTTGTATGCTATGTCATATGTTAATTCTCTCTATTTGCTTAAATCCAATTTTGAGTTTCTTAGGGTTTTTCATATTCTTGAATTCATTTATGTTTTTTCCCTGAACACTAGAATTTGCTAAGCTAGTTTTTGACTTGCCGGTTGGAAGTTTGCACAGAATTTTCTCTTAGGATTTGTAGATGTTCAAATTGATGTGGTAAAATTTTTAAGGGTTATCTCCAAGTATTTCCTAGTCAAAATTTTTTGTTTTCCCATGACAATATTTCTTCTTATGTCTTGACTTTATTATTATATTACAGGGCTTTATCTTCATGGTTTTGATCCCAGAAAATTACTAGACACTTTTTTCTACATCTAGTGTCACCCTCTAATTTTAGGAACTTTCCAAAATTGATTTGAATTATTAGCGTTTTTGTAAGACGCGTGACTCTAGAATCCTAATTCTATAATCTGGTATTTGCACATGATTATGGTGATCAAATCAAGGTGTTTTGATCCCAAATTTCTTGTGGACTTAGTTCCATATGTCCCTGAATGATTCAAAAACCATGAGCCAATTGGAGTTGGTTTTTGCCGAGTTATGGCTTTGGTCTCCTAACTGCACATGAAATCAAGTATTGTGCAACAATTTTTTAAAATACAAATTTAATATTTTTCATGGTCAAATTGGATCAGTGATTTATTTTTTAACACTAAAATTTTTTAATTGATTCTTGGTCATTGGAAATCTCTAGTTTTTTTCCCCTTAATATCAATATCACCCACATGATGAAAATCAGGGTTTTGCAATATAGTGCATAGTCATGTTATTAACTTGCACAATTATTTTGGTTTTAGCTAATTGTTTTTCAACGTATCATGTACATGTGACATGAGGTGGGAATAAGTTCTTACATGTTGGGGTAATATAATGAAAATTGGTAAAGTTTTCACATGTTTTCATGTATGACTTAGGTATCGAGTATATTCATTGGACAGACAAATAGTATAATATAAATGCTATGTGCGAAAGTGCATGATTAGGGTATTAATTCAAGGGTTAGTATACTTCCTTCCTCATGAATGAATTACATGTGTCGCTTATATGGAAATGGTATATTTTGAAATCGATGCGCAAATGACTACATGCTATGATACCATGTGTTATTGTATGACATATCTACATGTGTGATATTTTACTCAAAATCTATATGAGATAGGTTGGGTATGAGAAGTATCATAACATGTAAACAAAATAATAAGTGGTAATGGAATGGGTTATGGACAACATGATAATTGTAAACAGGATGTGAAGACATCTCAGGGCTTGGATAAGGGAATAACATAGGAATTTGCATGGTGGTTCACCATTGCATCCCATATTTTTACTTGAGCTCAACAGTTTGTTTGGAGACATAGTATGTATAGTCTTCAATGTCAGTGCCAGATGCATACGCATACAAGTGGCCTAGGATCCTAGTTTCTTCAAAGAAAGTGTCTCGGATAACTAGTGAAAAGATTTGATATAGTAAAACTAATGACTATGTGCTCAGCTTTGTTTTTGGGGAGTGTGAATGCTTCTCAGGTTGAACTCATGGAAGTTGGTGATTTATATTCTGAAAGATATAATATGTAGTACTTTTAAGCTCATTGTTATATGAGTTTGATGTTCTTCTAGTCTCATTTTTATATATTTGATGTTCTTGGTATAATTCAACTCATGCATAACATTGCATATCATATTGCATGAACACCTATGTAAGGGAAATAAATAGAATTATGTTATGTATGGCACACCCCCAAATTTTACATGCAAATATTTTTTATTTTTAAAAATAAAACATGATGCAATAGAATAAATATATATGTAATAAAATTTCTAAAACTTGGTTACCCAATCATGACTTGAAAACTCTTGTGGGCATGAGTAAAAGTTTATACAATCCAATGTAATCGAGTTATATAATGATTATATTGCTAATTTAATTAGGTCAAAGTAAAGAAAACATATGATCCTCTAGTTGGGCACTTGTCTATCATTATATCATTCTAATAATACGTTAACACAATTGGCACACTCTCATGCCTATATTTATTCTTTTACCAAAGATAAAAAAAACCCTATGAAGTTATTCCACATAATAAAATGTCCTTCCCTGCCTTGGTTGCAAATACGTTCTACCTACAACATAACACTTTCACTACAAGGATGTTGAGTATATTAAATATACTTAGTGGGATGGCTAAACAAGAACCACAACATTAAAACTAAAGATATAAACAATTCATAATTACATTCCAAAATTAACTCATAAATATAAAACAAAAAGGTTCATTAAGTGTAACATAAAGGAGATCTCCATGACTCTTTGAATTGTATATTACTCTACATAGTAGCTACAGACTCTTACTAAAGACTATGAAGTTAAAGCCTATAAGGAGTCATGAACCCAAATGATTGAGAGAACTGTATATTACTCTACATAGTAGCTACAGACTCTTACTAAAGACTATGAAGTTAAAACCTATAAGGAGTCACGAACCCAAATGATTGAGATTCTTATCATTCTATAATTACTGAGATCTTACATTGCACTAGAGTCATGCATCTTATAATGCTATAACCTATTCTAACAATCTCCTGCACCCCAAGGAGAGAATTTACATACAAAAAGTCTCATGCCAAGGGGAGCCAGAAGCTATAATTCTATTTGTTACTATGAAACTCCTTTTCGTGGCTAAAGAACCTGCTTTTGGAGTATTACCTGATACTAGGCTAACTTGTTATTAAGTTTCATATACAATAGTTTATGGTCTTTTCCTGTTTACAAGTCTCAAACAAAGGGTTTATTTACCCCTCAATGATTTACATATTTCCATCATGTATTTTAATATTTATGTATATTCTTCATGCAAGTAAGTTATATTTGTGTACATCTTATACTTAAGGAAAACATTGGTAAAACTTTTACCTGAAAATCATGAACAAATGTACTATCGATAGGGGTGCTCATTGGATGTCTGATGTTTGTCCATGTTCACGTATGTATTTACACGGGCATAGATCAACTAATTTTGTTTGCCCTAATTGGTGGATACGGACAAAAACAAATACTTGTCTATGTCCCCAAACATCCATGTCCACCTTGATGTGCCCGGTGTAGGCACAATCAATATCAAGGAGATTCACGCAATGAAAGGGGAGAAATAAGGAAGAAATAGGAGAAGTATGAGTAATTTTAATAGCATAACTAAAAACAAGAAGGAGATCGCCCCATATAGGGGACGACTAGTCCTCTAGGGAGTCATGCCTAACCCAAACCAGAACAACTCAGTTCCCTAGGTAGACATGCCAGTTAGTGGTTCAGTTAGCCCGGGCCACTAACTTATTATAATAGTTCCAATGCCAAGAAGTAAAAGAAATAAAGTAGAGTATGGGGAGTCATATGAGAGACTGGTCATTGTGCACAACACACCCCTTTTAATGGAGATAGGAATTCTAGTAAATAAAAAAGAGGGATTAATCCCTATGTACCATGTTAGAACACATAACTGTTGGGCAATTGTAAATAGTAGAAAAGGGAAGGATCTAGTATAAATGTAGCATGTTAGGACTTAGCCTAATATGTTACATAGCTATTGGACACTAGGAGTTGGGGTTTTTAATGTATGTCTTTGTTCACTCTTATTCATGCCAGACGAACTTGGACAAAATATAATATAGACAAGGTAAAAATAGACAGACGTGAGCAAATTGAATGCTTCTAGCAGACGAATATAAACAACACTATCTTTGTGTCTATTCTATCCTTAAACACCCCTAACCATTGGTCAATCTATCGACGCATCTATGTAAGTGTCGAGGGCCATCAATGTATCAATTCCCTGCAACAGTGAGTAGACTAATAAGAGTCCAATTTGTCGACATCATCAACCAGGTCAAACTGGTCTTCTAAAGGGTTTCACTTGAGTTCCAAGGGGCCCAAATGTCCGCAAACAAATTGATGATGTTAGTTTGCATTTATTTAAAATGTTGTAGTTAATGAAGAATCTCTACACTTAAATATAAGAAATCCTTAAATTTATATCGGCCCAAATGTCATTTAGTTAAATCATATATTCCCTCCCTCCCATTTGATATCTTCTTTTGAAAAAATAGTGATTTTTATTAACTAATAGGACCTGCAATTTAAATGGATGTAAATAGCTTCTAAGATCCATTTTCAAGTACCTAACCGCTTAAATTGAGCCAAATGGGGCTTCAAATTGAGCTATTAATACTAGATGAAGGGAATATATACACCTATTTTATGCCTAGCATAGTTACTTTATTTTTGAAGATTTAGAGTATGAATGGATAAACTACTAAATTACCCTCCTACTAGGAATTTCAAAGAAGTGGTAAAAAACCACTAAAATTTTGCAAAAAAATCTAGTTAAGACCTAGAATAATATTTTGTGCTCTACTTAAGGCTTAGGAGTCAACTAATTTAGAAATGACCTCAAGGGCAAAATTGGAACCTTATATGTGACGACTAAGGTCAATCCGGTTGACCGGCTTATAATTGGATTTATATTACAGCACTTCCACCATTCCATTAGTGAAAGCTACGCATATTCAATAATCTTAAGATTGTCATATCCCTCTACTTGATAATTATAGTGTCACAATGTACTCTCTATGTTCGGTAATAAATGTCTGAATTATAAATCCAAAATGAAGTGCAACTAGTTCACTTCAATTTTTTAATCGAGATACTTATTATTGGACAGAACTTAGAGGGATGCTTTAAAAAAAATTGCTCCATTAAACAGGGAATGATATTTAATAAATGCTTATTTAAAAAAAAGTCATTTACAAAATGATTTTTAGAAAAAAAGTTAAATTTTTTTTTAATCGTGTTATTAGAGCCCCATTAATATGACTACAAATATGACTACGTCAATCAGGTTTGAATCACCATCCATATCCCCTCTATTACCTTTGCGCCATAAAATCTTAATCCAAAGGCTTGTGATTCCAAATTCACGTTAACATCTTTCTATTATAAAAATACGCCAACCAACCCCCCCACGTTAAAAAAAATAAAATAAATTAAGCACGCATGAGTTTCTACCGTTGCAGCCATGCAGGCACTCGCCAACATGACCCGACTAGGATCCAACACCCTTCAAATGTGAAGGAAACAGCTGCCATGTTATTTAGTAATTAACACTCAGGTTCTTCCAACAGAAATGTCTAAAATATGAAAATTATTCACTTATTCACATACGTCTTTATAGAAACTTAAATTTGATATCCACTACTATTAGTATCTTTCTTACACGCAAAAACAGAAACAGCAGTTTACAGGCTCCATTACATCATGCACTAAACAGAAACATAGAACAACTGCACCCATGATGCATCAGGATCCAGGAAAAAAAAAACCAACAGAATGCAGCAATCCCATCATTGTAACTCGGTAAACACGTTGTGCCCACTAATAGACAAAACAGAACATTCTCATCAGTTGTAGACCTGTCTACCACTCGTTCCAGCTTTCAATGCAGTTTTGCTATTTTTTATACTTCTGAGCTGTTGGTGTTTGTTATTTCATTTAGAACCATACAAGATCTTTGGTACTTTAATACATAAATCTCAGTTACTGCCATTCCTCATGTCTTTCCTTGGTTTTTCCTTCTGCAAGGCACCAATTGCAATCCACCAGATCGGCTAGACCTTTGACATACCCGCTTCGGCCTCCTACTCACATTTCACAATATTTCAATGGATGAAAAAGGGAGAAAAGAAAAATATCGCAAGTACATGGACAAAATAATCACTCATTTTCTTGAGTTAAAAACGCACAATATGAGGAAACTAACAATCAGAAATAAAGAGAAGAAAGAATCCTCGAAATAACAATTGCAACCCTCATAAATACCCACAAACCTTTTCACAAAGAAGACACATCCACAATAAATAAATCTGATTATAAATTCTCTGGACCCTCTTTACCAGGAAAATCTGAAGCAACAAAAACTCAAACAAAGACGCTTTCTCTTCTTTTGTTTTTCTTCCTTTCTTGATTTCCAAGTTTATTTGATCGCCATGGCTTTGACTACTTGCTGGCTCCATTACTCAGAGTGTGTTCCTCTTGCACATCAAAGTCTTTTAGAGAGCTTACATCCACCTTGGGCGGTCCTGAATGCCGACGAGGCCCTCCAGGTGAAGGTTGGAAGGATAAGCGCTTCTTCACAGACCCCACTGATCCTCGGTCTGGTGTCTCAACCTTGTTACCCAGTGGGCTTGGTAATCTGGATTTTGCCCTGGCAGATTCCGTGGGCACCATATAGCTTGGTACAGAGGGGGAACTTGCAAGGCTCTCATCATCCCTCACTGAGGAACCAGCTATGCTGTGGCGCCTATATTTTTCTGACTGCAAGCTCGCCATGCTCCTCAAATCGTCCTCCACTGGACCCCAATTGCTGTGTGATTGTGGAGTTACTTGTTTGGTCTTCCCAGTTACAGATGGTGAAGCTTTTGATTGTGGAGTGGAAGGAGATTGGCGACTTGGAGGGCGGTTAGGCTTAAGAGCACCAGGCGACAATTTATCATTATTCAGATCTCGGCGAGCAAAAGATTTGGTAACTTCTCCCACTGTGCTTCTAGGTGCACTCTTCACTGACGAGTGTGAATCATTGAAATCTTTCTCTGTTACAGTTCGTGTTTCCCATGGCCTTGCAGCCATCCATCGTTCAAGCCAACTCCAACCCCAATGCGGATTGCTTGGATCAGTGAACATGGGGTGAACAGAGCGATTAGCATTCTTCCATTGTTGCTGAAATCACAATAATGCATTTATTAGCCTTCAAAAAGCCTGATAAATCTACTGGAAATTGAAGAGAAAATGTGGGTACCTGATGAGTGTATGCATATGCAAGAGCTCGCTCTCTCCGAATGGCAGCTTCATGTTTGTGCTGCAGACTTGCTTCAAGTTGCTCCTTAGATTGCGGGCTGTCATCCCAGTCCTCCCCAATCTGACACAAGGGGAAAAAATTCTTCATTAATGTTTTACCAACAAGCGGATCAATATTAATTACTTTTCGTGATGATAAATGAAACAAATATCAAATATTCGATAGAAGAAAATGAGCATCGGTAAATGTGCGTGCTTTGATTATGTCCAGGACAAAGGACGTATTTACTGCAGAATATTTTGTGACAGAAGATAAGAAAAAACACCAAAGAGGATGTCTGCATATGAAGGTAATGGTCGCAGATTTTCTGAAGTGTGAGTGAACCAACAAGTTGCGGTAAGGGCAGAGGATCTAGAGAATACTCCACTAAAAGACATTCTGAACTTAAATAGCTACCAGACCCTTGTCCTTCACTGCAGATAGTACCTTGTCTTTAGTGGAAGTGAGTAATTTTTTCACAGAAGATGTGAGGTTTTAACCATTTTCTTTAAAGCAAAAAACACAAAAAGCATCTGCAACAGCATAACAGACTAAATATTTTTCTGCTTGAATGGTCAGAAAGTTGAATGCAACGAAACAGAATTGACTGAGCTAAACAACGTTCCGCGAAGAATGAATTTAAGAGGTAGCAACTGACATACCGCACATAAACAACCAAAAAATAGCCATTTTATTAGTACAAAACCAAAAGGCATCTTAATAAATCAGGAGAAACCAATATGTACACATGAAATAGAAACAAAAAAATTGCTATGTATTCACATAATTTCTAAGGTGCAATATTTTCATAGTACACAAATTTTGCCTACATTCCAACAAACAAAATGAGAGATAAATCATCATCATAGGGACCAATTTTAACATTGACAACTCATTCAACCTATCCACTCACACACAAAAAAAAACTTATATGTTCAACGGGCTGAACATTAGAACAAAAACCACGATACTTGTATTTTGATCATTACTTTCACACTTCCCATATCTCACAACACAAGCCCTCAGCAAATTAACTGCCACAACAGTTTTAATACATCCTAGATAATGTTTACAGACGTTCAGAATTTTTTCTTTTCGGTATAAGAGCAATAAATTCTTTTTTCCCTTGATAGAAATATAACTGCAGAAAGGGCCATCCCAAAAAATGAAGGGATAGAAAAATTCAAGAGCATAACAAAAACCGCCATCACCAGTGGATCATAAGTCAAACCAGATAAAAATTCAAAAATGTGAAACAATGCAAAACTGGTGGAGAAAAATATACAGAGGCTTTCAAGTTTTCAAGCTCCTTCTCCCGCTTTAGCTGGAGTTGTCTCTGAAGAGCTTGATTCTCCTCAGACATCCTAATCCTCCGTGCACGGATCTGTGACTGTACTCTAGCAAGTGTCTGCATGCAACGCAGCGTGGTTGTTGCTTGGCGCTTGACAGAATTGCCCTGTATCAAAGTTTTCAGCCTAACCAGCCCTCTTAAAGCACGCAGAGCTCTTCTAGCCTGAAATATATGGAGCCCAATTTGGAATTATCACAAATGTTGTTGGGTGAAAAACCACTGATAACAAAACAAGGGGATTACACCAAACCACAAGAACGGTCATCTGCTTCAGAATTGAAAGGACCATACCAGATATCCTCGGAAAGCTGTTTGAATCTTGATTGCCGCCACCTCTTCTTTAGATTTATCAGGGTATCTAGGCACAGCTGTGAGCCGAACAACTTCTGCAGCCGCCTGGGCGGCAGCAACAGCAGCCTCAGCAGCAGCAGCAGTGGCAATGGCCACAGAGTAGGCATGCTTGTTATGTTCATTTTCAGCCTCAGTCAACTTTTCCTCCTCGGCCACAGGGATAGGAGGGGCAGGAGCTGTTTCTATAGAAGAGGAGCTCGGATCCAATCGTTTTGACTTGCCAAACCCCCATTTCTTCTTTGATTTAGAAGCTTTCTAAACAAGCAAAAATAAAAAAAAATCAATCAATCAAAACTTTCAGCTAATAAATTTGCAATGGCATTCAGTACAGATCAGAAAGATAAGAGAGTATAAACCTGGTCCTTTTTCTCTTTAGGCTCGGGGCTGAGTGCCTTTTTTACAGCAACAAACCAATTCGTTTTCTTTCCCATCTCCTTATCATTCCTCAATTAAACATTCACCAACTCATAGATACAGACAACCGCAAGTCAGAATCAGAACCCAACGGTATGAGCTACTCAACACCCAGATTTTCTTCAATACAGATCTAGCAAAAAAACAACATATTAAGACCACCGAGAAAGTGAAGTAACGCATAATCCCTGACTTCATTAAATGAGTTCAACAGATCCAGAAAAAAGGTCCCAAATGCTAATTGAAGCCAAAATCTCTCCTTTTCATCCACGGGTTCAACAGACAATAGCCATTTCAATTTTTAACACAGCAAAAGGAAAAAGAATTATCAAACAGAATAGAAGCATAAACACATTAGCAGATCCGGAAGCAACATTGGCCAAAAAATAGGTAAGGCACTTGAACAATCTCCACAAAATGCACAAAAGCCAACAAACTTTAATGACAGAAATTCCAGAAGCAAAGGATGAAACAGCACCCAGATGTAAACTGGGATAGGGGGGAAAAGAAGAGAAGAAAAGCTGTAAACTTGTCCCACAAAAAACAACCAAACAACTGCAAAAGCTCTCTCTTTTCGACCCAGATCCAAGGAAGGCCAAGACAACATACCAAATGTCGTAATTGCGGGGTGCCCACCAGAAATCATTCGCTGCCCGTCTTCCTCCATGACCCAGAAGAAAGATAAGGACTTGCAGTGTCCAGACTCTTTGCTTTGTTCAAAAGGGAAGAAGGTGTGGAAGAAAGGGATCTTCCATAAGCGCGAGAGAGAGAGAGACAGAGAGACTGAGAGACAGAGACAGAGAGCTGGTTTTTGAGGGAGGGCGGATTGGTAGGAAGAAGGGGGCCTACCCCTGAATGCAGGAAAAAAAAAGTACAGCTTTCAGTCTTTGACAACAAAAATGAGGCTGTCTCCGTTTCTTACTTTTTCCTGGTATTCTGTTCCAGTTGATTAATTAGCAATAACAGACTTCTAAAGCAATTAAAGATTCATTTTTTGGCTGTATTGAAATGTTACTAATTGAGGTTTGCTTGGAAGAAAATATTGCTAATTGTAGCAACAGTTTGATTTGGCCACTTCTTAAGATTCGGAAGGGATTGTGTGTGTAAAATCTTAATGAACACCACTGGTTTTACTCCAGGCGCTCCCATTTTTTATGATTTGATTGCTTCATTTAAAACTAGATTAAGGGAGCAATGAAAAACAAAAGTTAGGTAATACTTTTTGAGTTTGTTGAGGGGGTTAGGTTGCCTCTTGCTCTTTAGGTTTCAATTTATGAGATAAATTTAACTGTTTTCATGTGATCAATTGTAAGGAGGATATATGAAAAAAAGGACCATTGATGGCATTATCAGGGCTCAAGAAGATGCAACCAAGAGTGTGTTTTGGCAAAACGTTATTTGAGTAAAATGCAAGGGATGCAATATTGCACTCTTCAAGTTTGTGGATAAATCAGGAAACATGATTGATCTTGCTGTTTAATTGTAACAAAGTATTTGATGATGATAATCAGGTTCAGCAAATCAACGTTACTAGTAGGAAAATAAGGAAGCAGAGATTGGCTCAACTTGCTGAGGGCACAAATAGGTCTCAAGCTGAAGGGAAGGAACCAACAATGCATACCTTAGACCGGGCAGTCAAACCGGGTCTACCTCAAAAACCGGCTGGGTACATAAGACATACCCGGCCATTTAGGGTTAGGGTTTGAGTTTTAAATTTGAGCTTGAATAATTATTAACTCCAGGCTAGGGTTTTAGGTGACTTGACACGCCCTCACCTGCCCTCACCTGGATAAGGTTATAAACATTAAATTTATTGTATTTTTTCTTTTTATTTTTAATAATAATTCTTAAAATTTTCTTGACAGGTAAGACTAAGAGATATGATCAAATAAGATAATAATTCTTAAAATTTTCTTGACAGGTTCTTACTAAGAGATACGATCCAATAAGTATTGGAAATCTTGTATTTTTTTAATAATTGAGTGGTTTTTTTATTTGTAAAGAAATAATTTATTTTTTTATATATTCTACCTAGGTCAAGTCAAGTTTATTTAAGTTACACAACTTCAAGTTGGTTTGAAGTACCATTTTCTAAATAGTAGTGGGTTCGGGTCTCACCAATATCAGCATGTTAGTGTTCACTCCGCCTCATCTCAAAGATTTGTCACACCTTATGTTTAAATAATCAAGTTGTTAAAGAAGGGAAGCACTACACTTATCCATATTCATCTAAAATAGCAAAATTGTTCCATCCTTGCCCTTGCAATTATTTTCAGTATGAGACATAAAAACAATCATTAACTCAAAGTACGAAGAAAAATAATATTTTTACACCTTATTTCTTTATATTATATGCTTTATATTATTTTTTATTAAATAAAAAAAATAAGTCTTACTTAATAATATGAGAATTATTTTTTCTATTTAATTATAAGTAGTATAAAGTTAATAATATAAAAAAAATCATTATCCAAGTTGAAACCCTGGTGACCAAGACAGAAAGGGGATGAAATCGTTTTTCCTAAGGGTGGCACAAAGGCCCGCTCCCACATTTTGTGCCACCCACCATTTTGGACAGGGACAAGTCACCATCTCGGCCTGAACCGGCTCATTTACGGCCCTATCCAAATGCTGACCATCCATGGACAGGACGAGCTGTCCAGTATACACGTGACCCATTCGCAGTGGCCAATGTAGGCCCAAGATTGGCCAGTTGAGGTGTTAATGAAGAAGGGGATGGAAAACCAGTTTATACAGAGCTGTGTGGGCAGGTGGGTCTTGGTCATCTAAGTTACTAATGACTAGTGTGTGCATTCACGTGACCCTATGTGTCTCACATTACTTGCCGTTGAGGAATAAATAGACTGATTAAATGTGACCATGTGACATAAGTTCTAGTTTCGATGAAGTAAAAAAGTTCTCACCATGGCTGACCCCTACAACTTGCATTTTATTTTTCCTTGTAAGAGTCAACACATTATTGAGCAGTTTGAGGGCATAACAGCTGCTAATGCATTAAAAAAACAAAACAACCACATGGATTTTGGATTGAAGGTAGTGGTTGTCGACAGCTGATATCAGATTAATCAAATGTTTATGCAGATTGGCTGTGCGATTGGTAGTTGCAAAATTAAATTGAGATGACTGTGGTTAGCATGACCTGGTAGTCAAAAGGCTTCTGCTCCTTAGAGGTTTATTGATCTTCATAGAGTAATGTCTTAATCAAAGTTGACAAGTTTTTGCTAGAATGGTCTCAGATCTTGCAATTCAATTAGATAGCCCCCTCAATCACATTACATATCAAATAATTGAGTTGTTGAATATAAGAATTGTCAATCAATTAGTTTTGTTAAATGTTCATTGTTTTTTTTGCTAGGCAAGTAAAGTATTTATTTAGCTTAAAAGAAAGGTACAAAAGATATAGCGGTACAAATAGAGAACCCTCCCCTGATCAATGAGCTGCAACCTATCTGCCTAAGCCAAAAATAGAGATAGATAAAAACCAAAATAAAGATAAATAAAAACCCATAAGCAATAGACTCGAAAAGTAGGGTTTATAAAATTAGAACTAAATTGATCTAAGAAACTACATGGCTTAAAAGTTTATTTCTCTGATGCCCTCGCTTTTATTTCCTTTCTTCAAAGTCTTGTTTGACATTGTTATATTTTAAGAAAAAAAATAGTTGCTTATTCATGTTAATATTGCTAGCCTATTAATGAATAACATAATAATGAACACTTAAATTCATACAAGTAGGTCCGTCCTACCTGTAGGGTTGCCTCCTTATGTAGAGCCCATTGATGAGCTTCTCTCCTCATTTAGTGGCCCATCACTTAACCCATTTTGGGGTTAAGAGCAATAGAGTAAGTGATATGAGCTTTTGGTAATAAGTTAAGTTTTTTTTTAAAGAATGAGGTTTTCTCTAGAGAGCAAAAAAAAGTTGATTTCTTAAAAAAAAGACAGAAAGGAGAAAGTTTTTCAATCTCAAGTTATTTCTTGTGGCATAGATAAGACAAATCAAGGTCTTGGTAATCATTGTCGATTTGTGATTACGAAGCATGACAAATAAACCTATAAGAATAAAGTACTCTTAACTGCTATTTGAGTGGTAAGGTACATCCTCCTCTTCTAAAAATAAAGAAAAGTCAAACTTTAATTTTACTTAAACTAATGCACTATTCCAATGTGTTCTAATGAAAAACAAGCAAATCAATCACCAAGTAAACACACATGACTCTTTTTAAGTGGAAGCCCTCAACGGGAAAAAATTATGGGGCACTCTGTCGAATTTAACTATGCACTATGCAAACTTGATATTATAAATATACTCTTTACAAGACAAACTTTTTTTTTTCATCAATCGGTTGATTCTTCACACCACTCTAACTCGAATCTACCACTCGTTAGTTGTTTACATGTATTTAATTGGTTTTCATACCTCCTTGTACTTTAGAACGATCAAGATCTTCATGTCTTCTCTCCTTGACAAGAATCTTCTTGCACTTGATCTTTTCAGCAATAATCTTCAATAAATACTTTGTCATATAAGTGTTTTTGTGCTCTAATTTTACCACTAATCACTCTTTTGATAATGATAGATAAATCTAATAAGCTAGAAACTAATTTTTCCATAAATCCTTTATCTTGTTCTCTAAGTTTTTCTAAGCCTTCTCTCCTCTATTCTCATGCTCTAAACCCCTTTTATAGTCCCCACATCCAAAAAGGAAGTTTAATCAAATAGGAATAATCTAATTTAGGCAATTGTTGCTTGCATCAATTGATCACTTGCCAATTCTATCCATTCTAGACTCTCAAAACAATCAATCCTTTGGTGAGGCGATCGATCATACTACCACTTGGTTAAAAATATTGAACAAGTATTCAATGACCTATTGATCGATCCAACGAGTGATCGTTCGATTATAATTTCACAGAACTTTGTGTAAAACATTCAAGGCTAATCAATCCTTTGACATGATGATCAATCACTTAATTCAAACAAAATGGTGAAATTTTGTTAAAAAATTCTCTGTCACTCAACTACACTCTCAAATATATTTCTTTTATCTTAAAGTGTGTGAGTGTGATATGTGTGCGTATTTTTACTTGTCGAAACATGGATTTAAGTCTTGTTCAAGCTTCTTCTTCAGCATCTGATTTTGAGTCATAACTTGACTCAAAATTACACATATTTATGACATTATTTTCATCATTGAAATAAGGCGATACATGACATATGACAACATATGTTCTTACAATCATTTCTCATCTCTTCTTTGCTTTTAACCTTCAGTGAGATATCTCCATTATATTCAAATAGGGTATTGATCCTTGAATGTATAATATTTACAAAATAGCTTGTATCCCCATTATTGATAGTAAATTTTTTTTACATAGAACCCGTGGATGTAGTCATTTAGTGAACCATATAAATCTTTTGCCTTCCATATGTTTGATGAATTCCCTCATTGATGTACTTGCTTTGTGGGTGTGTTAATTTATATACCCTATACATGGAAAGTGTAGAGGACATATTAATGAAAACAATGGCAAAACTAGATTTTCTTTAGCTCACACGCTATAATGTGTACAATTCATAATCAAAATCTAAGGATAAACCATTTGATAAATGAATATATATGAGGCAATCCTAATAGTCACATTATATAATATTCAAAAAATTGAATATATATGTGAAAATCTTAAAACATATCTTGAAATTAACTCTAATGCATAGCATGCTAGAGTCATATGTATCTTTAAGTTCAAAAGACAACCAAAGTAAATATTTATTCCATAAGTAAGGATAAAAACCCCTACCTCACTCTTCACGAGAGTTTGAAGGTGATGAATCAAACTCTCCGTACTTGGACATTGATTTTTTGAGCTTTAGAGCTCTCTAACTAGGAAAATAACTCTTTCACAATGTCAAGAATGCTCGATTTAGGTAAGAATACCTCTTGAATGACTCAATTCGGACTTAAAACAATTCAAAAACAAAGAAACTGGGTCCAAGGTTCATTTTGAACCCCTCCCCCTTATATAACCCGTGCACCACTCGCGTCACACCTGTGAATAACGCGTGTGATGCCCTTGCGTCACATGCAGGCTGCGGCGCACATGTCATGCACCTGTAGCACGTGCACAACTATGTTGTGTGCATGGCATTTTTCCCCTTTTATTTAATTTCATTTATATCTTCAAATGTCCATATATTTCTACTCCGGACTAGGATTCATGCGTTTTTGGTACCATTTGAGCTTGCATCGATGAGCCGTACAAAACCAAACACATCAAGGTAAGTTATACCATAAATTTCAAGTGGTCTTGCACATACAAAATGCTTCTCGAGGTCGTAACTTTTGACCCTGATATCTGATTTAAGTGGTTCATGGCTTGTCACAGCCGTATGAAATGTTCTAGATGGGCTCAACCAAGCCCGATCCTTTTGTTTTGGTTTGGTTTTTCTCTTTTTCTCTTCTCTCACATTTTAGTTCTCGCCCGATCTCTATCTTTTTCATATCGAAAATCTATGTGGCATATCGAGGGCCAACGCCAGCAACTATGCCTCCACACGCAACTCTATGGCTACAAATATTGGAATCATAATAAACAAAAATAAATATGATGAAGAATCACATTTTTCTGCCAAAAATGAAAAAAATAGCAAGAAAATCATATAAATCTGTAAAAAAAATCAAGTACGTTACACCTACCGTGACCATGTTTTTTGTCAGGTTGCTTGCCACTACGACTAGGGCTCTGGCTGGCGTTTGGTCATGGCTGGTCCACGGGGCCAGATCTGGCCTATGTGCAACTTGATCCCCCATCCCCTTTGGTAGATGAGGAGGCAACATGGTTGTTCCTCTGAGTCACATGGCATCCATAAGCATGGGGATTAAGGTTCCTAATCCCCCTAAAATTTAGGCCAGTCCACCTCACTTATATACCCTAATTAGGCCACTAAAAATTAATTTTGGAACTCTAATTAACTGGGCCCACAAAATGACTTAAACAAGTCAAATACATGTCTAAATCGGGTAAACGGGCCCCATATGATATGTTCAACTTTGAACAGTCGTACCTCCCTCGTTTGAACTCCGATTTACATGTTCATGGTGCCGTTTCAAAGATATTTCTGTATTCTTTCTAATTACATAGGTTTCAACTACAAATTCTATCTAAGGAGGAAGTTATTCTACTTAGAAGGTCAAAGGATCAAATACCTTATTTTCTACGTATTTAATTTTTGAAACCTAGGAAATTTTGGGATATTACATTCTCCCCTCCTTAAAAGAATTGCATCCTCGCAATTCACCATGGCCAACCCTTGGCAAGCTTAGCCTTTAACTCAAATGTCATTCTACCCTTTCAATCTACATCATATGCAACTTATAATTTAAGTAGCACACAAACTTAATAACCGACAAAATTCAGGTCGTTACACGGCATGGAAGCCAAAGTCAATGTGGTGGAACAAAAGCAAAAAAATAAGAACTTCAACAACAAGAAGAGGAAAAATCTTGGTGGACAGTTAAATAACAACTCCAACAAAGCTAAGTTCAAGGGCAAATTCTATGTATGTGACAAACAAGGTCATAAGGCTAAGGATTTTCGCAAGTGGAAGAAACAAGAGGATTCTAAGAAGAAAAATGCACAAGCCAACATGACTGAAGTGGAGAATCTCTCCAACAATGTGAATGACATCAACGTTTCCTCTGTGATTTCTCAAGTAAACATGGCCACTAATGTAAGAGAATGGTCGGTGGACACCAGGGCCACTCGTCATTTATGCTTAAACAGAAAAATGTTCTCTACTTATCAACCAGTGGAAAATGGTGAACAACTTTTCACGGGCAATTCTTCTACTACCAAGGTTGAAGGTACTGGAAAGTTAGTGCTCAATATGACTTCGGGCAAGGAACTCACTCTCAACAATGTGTTGTATGTGCCATAAATTCAAAAGAATTTAGTGTCTGGATCAATGTTGAGCAAGAATGGGTTCAAATTGGTGTTTGAATCGGATAAGTTTGTATTGACTAAGAGTGGAATGTATGTAAGAGAATGACATCTTAATGAGAGGTTTTTTAAGCTCAATGTACTGACTATTGTACCTGTTGCTAATATTAAGAATCTTAGTACTTCTTCTGATTATATGATTGAGTAATGTGATGTGTGGCATGGTATATTAGGACATGTTAATTATGGCGCTATGTGAAGATTGATTCATATGGAATATCTGCCTAAATTTAACATTGACTCTCATCATAAATGTAAAACTTGTGTGGAATCAAAATAGACAAGGAAATCATTCAAAAGTATCGAGAGATATACTGAACCTCTTGAGTCAATTCACAGTGATGTCTGTGACTTAAAACTTGTTCAAACAAGAGGAGACAAAAAATATTTTATTACATTGATGATTGCACTTGATATTGTTATATGTACTCACTAAGAAGCAAGGATGAGGCAATATACATATTTGTACCATACAAAACAGAGGTTGAGAATCAACTTGGCAAAAAAATAAAAGTTCTACGGAGTAATAGAGGTGGGGAATATGATTTACCTTTTGGTGAATTCTATTTATAACATGGTATTATATACCAAACTACAACACCCTATTTACCTCACCAAAATGGAGTTGCTGAATGGAAAAATAGCACTTTAAAAGAGATAATGAATGTCATATTAATAAGTTCTAGGTTACCCCACATCATGTAGGGGGAAGCTTTGCTTTCAGCAAATTATATTCTTAACAAAATACCTCATAAGAAAATCATGAAGACAGCGTATGAATTATGAAAAAGGTCAAAAAATTTTCTACAAATTCTTAAAAGTGTGGGGGTATTTGGCGAAAGTGGTGGTTCCTAATCCCAAGAGGATTAAAATTGGACCAAAGACCATTGATTGTATATTTATTGGTTATGCAAATAATAATAGTGCATATCACTTTCTTGTTCATGAATCAGATATTTCTGATGTAAATGTCAATACTGTAATTGAATCTAAGAATGCTTTATTTTTTTAATATATTTTTCTGTGAAATTCTACACAAGATGAAAGTTCTCTTAAACAAACTTTTGATGTTACATAGGACAATAATGAAGACCAAGAGGGAAAAGATGATGAACCTAGACGTAGTAAATGTGCTAGAACATCAAAATCCTTTAGTTCATACTTTCTGACTTATTTGTTAGAAAATGAGCCTCAAAGCTTTAAGGAAACCTTATGCTCTTCTGAAGTACAATATTGGAAAGAAGCTGTAAATAATGAAATTGAATTCATTATGCAAAATCATACTTGGGAGTTGGTGGACCTTCCACCACAGAGTAAGAAGATGAAGGTTGATGGATCAATTGAAAAATATAAAGCTAGACTTGTTATCAAATGATACAAGCGAAAGGAAGGTCAAAATTACTTTAATACATATTTATCAGTCACAACGATAACTTCTTTTAGGATGTTAATCACTATTCCTGCTTTGTATAATCTTGAAATACATCAAATAGATGTGAAAATTGCATTCTTGAATAGTGACTTGAATGAGAAAATATATATGTAACAACCTGAAGGCTTTGTTGTATCAAGTCAAGAAAATAAAGTATGTAGATTCAGTTAAATCTCTCTATGAGCTTAAACAAGCACCTAAGTAATGCCATGAAAATTTTGACAAAATGATGATGTCAAATAGATTCAAACTAAATGAATGTGACAAATATGTTTATATCAAAGAAAGACATGATAGCTATGTCATTGTATGCCGATATGTAGATGATATGCTCATTGGTAGTAATGATGATATCATTAAAGCTACTAAGAGGATATTAAACAAACAGTTTGACATGAAAGATATGGGTGTTGCTGATGTTATAATAGAGATAAAAATTACTAGAACATCTAATGGTAATGCATTATCTCAATCTCATTACATTGCAAAAATTCTACAGAAATTCAATAAGAATGATAATCATCCAGTGAGAACATATGTGGATGTGACATTGCACTTAAGCGAAAACACTACTGAGAGTATATCACAACTTTAATATTCCCAAATTATTGGTAGTCCCAATAACATCATGAATTAGTATGAGACCAGACATAGCATACTCAGTAAGTAAAATAAGTAGATATGATAGCAACCCAGGGGTAGACTACTGGAAGGTTGTACTCAGTGTTCTTAGATATCTAAGATATACCTTAAACTATGGACTACATTTGTGACGCCCCGACCTGGGCCGGGGGTCCGGAAATGACAAAAACTAAACCCAAAACCAGGAGTACCGAACTCTGAGTGCGAGAGTCTTCTTGTTCCTCAATGTGCTTCGGAACTTTAGTGCTCCGTTACGCGTAGGCCAGAACAACCCTAATTATATAACTAATTCGGACTAGGCCAACATTGCCTTGCCATTGGTTGCCTACGTACATATCGGATAACGTCCACAATGTTACTCCGATACGATCAGATCCGGACGTAGTTCTGCCTAGTGGCTACTACATACAACTGGCATACCAAAAATATATACGTATAAAATATGTATCTCCGAATATTTAATCGGAGTTATACGAAAACCCGATAAAACACCGACAACACACATCTCGCTCTATCATAGAGACGAGCACCACACAACCACCACAACATGCCTCACTTTATCCCAGAGCAAGACCATCACATTCACATGTCTCGCTCCATCACTAAGCCGAGACCACATGCATCACATGTCTCGCTATATCACTTAGCCGAGACCGCACGCATCACACATCTTGCTCTATCATAGAGTGAGACGGAACACAATCATAGGCCTCGCTCTATCACTGAGCCGAGACCGAACACGCACACAACAGGTCTCTCTCTAACCCAGAGCGAGACGACACACATCATGGCATATAAGCATAGAATATCATAATATAAACACATGCACAACCCATCTCTCTCTAACCCAGAGCGAGACGACACACATCATGGCATATAAGCATAGCATATCATAATATAAACACATGCACAACCCGTCTCTCTCTAACCCAGAGCAAGACGGCACACATCATGGCATATAAGCATAGCATATCATAATATAAACACACGCATAGCCCGTCTCTCTCTAACCCAGAGTAAGACAACACACTTTATGGCATATAAGCACAGCATATCATGGCATAAAAAGCACATGTCGTTCTATAATTAAAATAGGAGGTAAGAAACTCTTACTCCCCTGATGTCTCACGAGGTAGCAGTATTCGGGATGCTCGTTTTTGGGCGTCCTCCCCTTTAGATCCGGAGACAGCGGACAGAGCCTCCTCTAGCCTCCATACGTTCATCGCCTTGCACCGAAAGACGACCCAACCAACTCTCCCCTTTCCCAGAGACTTCTCATTTTCTGCACCCATGGGCGGCGGACAGAACCTCCCCTACTCGGGGTGTTCCTCACACGTCGTGGCCCTTCGGTGGAGAACGAAGCCTCCCCTACTTTGGGCTACTTCTCTTGATTTGGCCCGGTAACGAAGGACGAAGCCTCCTCTCTCACCGGGCCATCTCTCTCTCTCTCTCTCTCTCGGGGCAGGAAGACGGCGGACAGAGCCTCCTCTTGCCCCGGTTCATTCCTCCCTTTTAGGAGCATCAACTCGAGGAATGGACCATGTCATTGCGTAGATCACCCTCGAATTAGCTAGGAACACTTCAAGAACAGAAGAAAACGGACTCCGAACAAGTCTGAAAACTCCTCCGGAAAATGAAACAAAAACGGTATTTATAGGGGGGAAGCCGAGGGCGTACGAAATGCCCCTGGAACTGTGCATGCCATGCGTCGCGCACCTGCACGGCGTGCGACGCGCTGGCTGCGCACATGAAGCGCGCAGCCACGCTGTGCGTTCGCAGGGCGCGGTCGCGCCCCGCGCCGCGTGGGCCCCCCACCATGCGGCTCCGCGCATTGGGCGGCATGGCTGATGCCAGCTATTTTGTCCTTTTTCTGATTAAAATAATATTTTTTCATATTATTTTAATCAAAAAATATCTAAACTTTAACACGCGATATCTTCTTACCCCGAAGTCGAAATCGCGCATTCTTAGTACCGATGGACTCGTGTCAATGAGCCCTTCGAAAAAAGACCACACATGGATAGGTTATCCCACTCTTTTTGAGTGGGCCCCGCTCATGCGGCACACTTCTTGAGGCTGTAGCTTTTGCTCCCGGCCTCTGTTTCGCGTGTTCTTCGATTCGTTACTCTCATTACTCCAAGCTCTACCCATCTACAGGGGTTTCATCCCTTGAAACCCCCGACACTTAATCAAAAATTTACCAAATTACCCTTAACCCACCCGGGTTAAGCGTAACCAGAAAATGGGTCGTTACAACATTATACAAGGTATCTAATAGTACTAGAGGGTTATTGTGATGCAAACTGGATATCTGATACAAAAGATTCAAAATCCACAAGTGGGTATGTATTACTCTTGGAGGTGCAACAATCTTTTAGAAATACTCTAAACAAATGTGCATAGCAAGATCTACAATAGAATCTAAATTTATTCCACTTGATAGAGCAGGGGAAGAGGTTAGAAATACTCTAAACAAATGTGTATAACAAGATCCATAATGAAATCTAAATTTATTCCACTTGATAGAGCAGGGGAAGAGGCTAAGTGGCTTCGTAATTTTTTAGACGATATTCCAATATGGGGAAAACCTGGCCACCTATTTGCATCCATTGTGATAGCCAATCGGCTATAGGAAGGGCACAAAGTAACTTGTATAATGGTAAGTCTCGACATATACGTAGGAGGCATAATACCATAAAATAATTGCTCTATAGTGGAATAATTTTCATTGAGTATGTTAGGTCAAAAGAAAATATTGTGGATCTGCTTACTAAGGGTTTGACCAAAGAATAAGTGAACAGGCATTAAGAGTCACCATAATGGCAACCCAACCTAATTGACTAGAGATCCCAAGATCTAGGTTCAAAGGGACAACTGAACTATGGGGGATTCAAGGGGAATCATTATTGAGATAACATCTTGTCCTCATTCTTATGATGAGATAGTGATGTCTACGTAGTGAATCAGGATAAACTTTGCTTTTAATGGTTCTTATATAATTTGAATTAGTTAAAGTGAGGGTTGACAAGATATTCCTAATAAGAATCACCTATATGAGTGTGAAGGGGTTGTTTCTATAGGAATTTTAAAGCTAAATCTTCTAGAACACTCATGAAAACCAGGTTTGTTTAGGGCTAAAATGAACACAATCATGAGTACCATGTTGTGTCTGAGAAGTGATTGTGTGACGACCCGACCCAAGCCGGGCCCACAAAATCACTAATAGGAAATTTTTTCTTTCATTGAGCTAGGAATCATCGTCTGAGTGCGAGAGGTACAATGTTCGTCTACGCACTATGGAGCTTTAAGGCTTCCTCGTACGTAGACTTAGGTTGTAACGAACACATACACACGACGAAGCTTCATAGTTCGTCGCGTGTAAAACAGAATAAAATATATTATTATAATGATTTGGATTGGGCCAACGTTGCCTTGCCGTTGGTTGCCTACGTACGTATTGGATATTATTCCAATACAATCGAATCCAAATGTAGTTCTGCCTAATGGCTACTACATACAACAAACATCACAAAATCATACGTATAAAATATATATCTCCAAATATTTAATTAGAGCATACAAACACTCATCATATATCGAAGTCAAGCAGAAGTTAATAAATCAACGGAATCGTACATCTCGCTCTACCACAGAGCGGGATCAAAATCTTATACACATATCTAGCTTCATTACTGAATCGAGATTGAGCGCATCACTCGGCTCGCTCTATCACTGAGCTGAGACCGGACACACACATCACGTGTCTCACTCTACCCTAGAGCGAGACAACACACATTATGGCATATAAGTACACATCACAGCATATAAGCACACATCATGACATATAGGCACATAGCATAGTATATAGGCACATAGCATGACATATAGGCACATAGCATAGTATATAGGCACATAGCATAGTATATAGGTACATAGCATAGTATATAGGCACATAGCATGACATATAGGCACATAGCATAGTATATAGGTACATAGCATGGCATATAGGTACATAGCATAGTATATAGGCACATAGCATAGTATATAGGCACATATCATGGCATATAGGCACATAGCATAGTATATAGGCACATAGCATGGCATATAGGCACATAGCATAGTATATAGGCATATAGTATGACATATAGGCACATAGCATAGCACACACGCCGTTCTATAATAAAAACGGGAGATCAGAAAGGCTTACTGCCCTCATGTCTCGTATAGTAGCGGTATACGGAGTTGCTCACACGAGCATCCTCCCCTTCAAATCCGAAGATATTAGACGGAGCTTCCTCTAGCCTCCAAACGTTCCTCGTCTTATACTGAAAGACTATGTATAAATGTTCTCCTTACCGGAGACTCATCTCGTTTTCTGTGCCCGTGAGCGATGGATAGAACCTCCCCTAGTCTGGATTACTTCTCTTGATATAGTTTGGCAACTTCGGACAGAATCCCGTCTTGCTCTGGGCCCATATTTCTTATTCATTGCTCGAGGATGACGGGTGGAGCCTCTCCTTCTCTCAGGGCATTTCCTCCTTATACAGTTGCCAAATCAGAGAACGAACCTCTCTATCGCATAGAACATACTCGATTTAGTCAAGAACGCCTCTTGTACCGACTAAATCGGAGTGGGGATGGCCAGAAACAGAGAAAATAAAGTAGGTCGGTACGGGTAGAACATTTCCTTGTCTTGGGGAGTTTCTTCTTCATACGATTGCCAACTTGAAGAACGGACAGCTCCATTGCGTAGAGCATACTTGATTTAGTAGGAAACAGGTCTTCAACGGCCTTAATCGGCCTCAGAACGGTCAAAAACGGAGGAAAAGAAGTTCTGCTTGAAAAATGAGCTCAAATGGGGTTTATATAAGCCCCAGCGCGCCAAAAACCGCGGCACGCCGCAAATTCAAACCGCGGCGCAGCCAGAAACGGCAGCGCCTGCCGTTTTCCCGCACCGCACGCCCGCGGTGCGTCGCCCGCATGCGCCGCAATCGCGCGTGTCCATCGTGCGCGTCGCCCGCGCGCGCCGCAATCACGCGCGTCGCGCATTACTTTTTATTTTCTTTTTATTTTTTTAGAAGAAAACCTTCAAACGCGCGTAACTTCTTACCCCGGATTCAGATTCGCGCGTTCTTGGTACCGTTGGACTCGTATTGACGAGCCTTTCGATACCAACCCACTTAAAGCAATAAATCATGCTCTTTCTAAGTGGGCCCCACCTATATTGCATGTTTCTCAAATATCGTAACTTTCGGTCCCGACCTCTATTTCGCCCGTTCTTTGATTCATTACACTCGTTTCTTCGAGCTCTACTCAAATATGAAGGTTTAAACTATTAAAAACCTTTAAAATTTATCCCAAAATTATCCAATTAGGCCTAACCCTTCAGGTTAGACGTAATCAAAAAACAAGTCGTTACAGATTGTGCGAATTCTATTGTCTTGGTTTACACAAATGACTGAAAAGTTCAATATATCACATTCACTGATTAGCCAGTAGACCTGATAGTTTTCATAAGGGAAGGTTCAAAACTAAAAGCTACTTTCCCCCCATGCACAAACTTTTTAATATTTGCTCTCACAGTCTATCTGCATTATTTTGCATTCTTATCCAGCCAATTCTCATTCATGTGGGGGGATTATTATAAGTGGGTTATATACATATATAATATGGGTTAAGCCCATATGGGCACTTTGTATTGAATGAGAATCAGATATGTGAATTGGTTGAAGGAATGAGTAGTCCCACATCACCTAGGAAAAGGTGATGGTGTTCTTGTATAAGCCATAAGCTTGGCCTTTCAAGTTAGGCCCTTAGGTCACCCCACTTTTGTGGGGAGTTACATGTTGGACCCACGCACCTAGGTGAGCTAACCCACACACGTGCCGCTGCCATTTGTTCGGCTCGGCTCAATTCGTAGGCGTGGCCGGTTAGGCCGGGTCGGGTCAGGTTGAGTTGGGTCAACGAGATAATTATTTTTGAGACAAATTCATTTGGTTTGGTTTTCTCTTAACCCAAAATATGTTTGGTTTTATTCTCACCAAAATGTGCCTATTAATAGATGGACACATCCGTTTGAATAAGACAAGTTATCTTCTTCAACGGGATTTCTTATAAAATCTTGAAAAATATTTTATGTATTATCCTTTACTGGATTTCCATGTCTATCATTTCTATGAGAGCATTCCATAACGTGGTTCACTGCATGCGTTGTGTGAAGGTGCTTCTACAATGCATGGTTGATTGTCTTATCCTGGGAGGCAGACCCCCCATATCTATCATTTCTATGAGAGCATTCCATAACATGGTTCACTATATGTGTTGTGTGAAGGTGCTTCTACAATGCATGGTTGATTGTCTTATCCTGGGAGGCAAACCCCCAAGTATATCCTAAGTACTAGTGGGAGGACAAATTCTATCTTAAGGACATAGTGTTTTGCTTGATTCAATCATCTTCTTCCAGTAAGATTCTTTCATCACAATACTTGCAAAGTGTTGTGCCTGGTGTGGGCACAAGCGGTACCTCGCACGAATCACGCAAAGAAAAAAGAAGGAAAGAAGAAGAAAGGGAAAAGAACTGAATATTCTATTGCATAAGAGAAATACGCAAGGAGGAAGACAACCCATATAGGGAGTTGTGCCTCTCTCTTTGGGGGTCGCACCAGCTAGTAGGCCCGACTAATCCGCAGGGACACTAGCTGGCCTGTTACAACTTACTAATCATGATATCAAACTAAACCAATTATTACATAAGCAAATAAGAAACTAGATACCTAATGTAAGCAAATAGAAGACTACCGCAGTGGAAAGAGAGCCTGGGTAAATGTGCACAACGCAAAGGTATGAAAATAACATCAGCCTCCTTTGTTGCCAAACCTTGGTCCCAAAAATTAGTGATGCTAGATAAATCCTATTGGATAGATATCTATTTATGTAAAATAGGTCCACTAATTAGTGTGATTAATAAGCCAAAAATTGAACAAAAACAACAGGTGCAAGGAGCTAACGTTTGCTAAAATCTGCCAAGAAGTACGCTATTTAAGTACTTGTACAGAAGGCACTACAAACTTTGGTAATAAGATGACAATGTTCAGAAATTTGATAAGAAGGACTTACAAGTTTTTTTCGCTGTCAGAGCACCAAGGTCATATATGCCACGAAACATATATTCAGAAGCTTTTGGGTACCTATGCCAAAGCTTTTGTGTACCTATACCAAAAGAAATGGCTTTTGTGTGAAGGGAAGTTAGCCAGTTGTTACGTTTGATGCCTAAGAACTGTGATACATATTTTGGACAATCTGCCTTGCCAAGATCAAACAATCAGATAAAACCTACTCCAACACCCGAGGCAGCTCTAAAATGACCCACCCATCCCGCAGGTCTAACTTCAGGGAAGCATTTTTTCTGAGACAGTACACATATTAACATATGTTAATATAACATATATTAGTATGTGCATCATCAATATCTCATAGATGGGGTACACTCAGGCTCATTTTCACAAGGGAGTAGGAAAAATGCTTCCCAAAGGTCACTAATTCATGGATAGTGGATATAATGGCAGATGATATCTGCCTTTGTAGTATATGTCTGCAAATTTCCTGACTACATTTATCTGCTTCGGAGCATTGCCTGGCTTTTACTTGATTGGAATCCTTGTGAAGTTGAAAAATCAATGTTTCAATCAGCCCACGTTTGGTCAACTGATCATGAAGGGGGGACCCACTGCACCTGCCCTGGCATTAACGTACTGGGGACCTTGTATGCAGATGTGTGGCTCTTAATCCGTCACAGCAACAATGATGATTAAGAAAGAGATGTAAGTAACAACAATCAAATATGCAAACGTTTTATATCCAATCCTGTTTAGGGATCTGCTAATGCCAAACAAGTCTTTGTCACACAACAAGGCTCCCCTCATCCAACCTCTCCCATCTTCCAAACAGTCAGTCTCCTTGTAGAAGTTGAGCTTCCTTCTCGCCATTATCGACAAAAACCTAGATCAAGCATCAGTAACATACATATGCTTCTAAACACAAAATTACATACAACACACTAGAGGATCATCTCCGGTCTCCAACTGTTGCACTTGGAGAGGCCTAGCTCTTGAATGTAGTTGCTCTGATCCATTTGGAATACCGGAGATCAATCATCAGATGTAAATCACATACTATTGAAACTGAAGGAGATCCATGATGTGCAAGTACCATACAAATGAAATGAAAAAGAAGACGAACTTTTACTTGAACCAGTATATGATATTACACAGATTTTGTACCTAAATAGGATGCTTGGCAGAATAATCAAGTGACTGCTCACAGCAGCATCAAAATACAAAACATCATATTCCAATGATGAAATACAAGACACTTCAATAGCTAACAATTACAACCCTAAGCTGCCCTTGAACAGAGCCTGGAATACAGCTGAAGATCTTCAGCTACCGCTTCTTTCATCATCACTTCCAACAATCTTATGTCACCCATTTCGAACCCCTGGTTTGTTGAGAAACCCCCTCTGGATCTCCTCCTGAGGGCCTCCCCCAGACGCTCATGATCAGCTATCCTGCAGATCATACAAGAAGAAAAACTACTAAAAATTTAGAGAGAGACAAAGAAAAAAGAATGACACGGTTTCCAATTTTAAAGAAATGGGAAGTACTCCTTTGAGACGTTCAGGCGATGTGTGATCCCACCGGATATAGAGACTGGGAGGCCGTAGCCGGCAGAGAGGGTAAGGATCGCTTGCATTTTGCTGTCCCGGGGCTTGTGAGGCTTGGCTGCAGAATTTGGGGAAGACAGGATGTCCTTGGTGTGAATTTCCTTGTAGAGAAGAAAAACAGTGGGAGCATTAAAGCAGAGGCAGAAGTTGAAGAGAATAAAGTTTGTCACTCAGTCAAAGAGAGGAGAGAGAGAGAAGAAGAACAGTTAAAAAATCAGACAAACAGCAATGTCTAGTAGATTTTTAAGTGAGACCTCCTGCTTGGTCTTTGGGATAGTTATGGCTGCTGGGACCCATGGACATGCTCAGGCATGCTTGAGCAGACGTTGAATCCTATCAGGGACTGAGATAACCCCCCATTCTGCAGTAGCACGCTCTACACGGGTCATAACTGGCAATGCAAGAATAACACAGGCAGATTTTTTGTCGTCTTGGAGGATGTTTGCTTCGTCAACATGAGCCATGGATCATACTGTCGATCAATTCAATGGCGTATGCAATATTGCCTATTAACGCAAGTAATATACTAGCTCACATATGCTAACATGTGCATCCTCCATTCTCCTGATCGACACTTCTATTCGGTAGAATATATCCGGTCAGACACCATGTAAGAGGACCAAAATGTTTACCGATCATGTTAAACATGTGAGTACGTACATGGCAGCAAGTTGCACATGCGAGTGAATACATGGTGCCAAAGTAAGGGCTTCAGCTACTGTGAGGCCCTCCCACCAATAGGATAACACGTGAGGATTGGGTCCGGATTCCTATGTAATTTCCGAGGTGGCGTCAATTATTTGGCCCCTTCCACCACAATTGGTGGGAGGGCCTCGTAGCCGATTTGAAGCCCAGTGCAAGTAGGTAGTAATATGTGGAGTTCTTATCACTTAGAAAATTTTAAGCTCTATTGTCGCAAAGAATATTGTAAATGAAAGGAAAACTATCCGAACAAACTGTCATAATTGGTATTAGGTTTTGGTTGGACAAAATATATGGGCCCAAGTCAGCTTTGCACTAAGCCTACATATTTTAGCCAACCAAAACCCAGCTGGAAGGGTTTATTGATATATTCATTGGGCGTATATTATTATCGTAAAAGATTTAGTAGCTTTGCCTTATAAACTAGCTTTAATAAAATAAATAAATAACAAAATTAACATTATTACTTACAGAAGTTAAGAAAGCAGGGTTATAAATCACAAACCTGAAAAGCTCAATTTCAAAGACATTAAATGCGGAAACTTGTGTTTAGTAAAACACACATTTAATGTGGAAAGACTCATTAGTTGATCAAAAGTCTGAATCAAGTCTAAATGTTATCTTTCATAAATTAATTACAAAGTAGTTGAAGGCAAAATTTACAACAACAATTCATTGATGCTGAAAAACAAATAATGCAAAAACATTAATTTAATTATCCCTTCGTCCTACATTAATAGCTCTGTATAATTTTTTAAAATAAATTAATCTTAATCTATTTTAAAATTTAAATAAAGATATTAAAATAGGACAGAGGAGTATGAAATAAGCTCATAAGTCATAACAAGGCCCATATAATCAAGTCAAGCTTTGATATTTTTTACCCTTTGGGTATGTCTGACTTTGTAAGGGCATGTCTGACTTTGTAAAGATCTGCCGGGTTGGGACATACTCTAAAGGTTGAATCTTCCCCTCTCTAATGTGCTCTACATGTGGTAATCTCCCTTTCATAAGCTATTTCTATGCACTACCATATTATGTAGCACAAAAAAGGGGGAGGGTTTTGGTTAGAAGGTGGGGAACACGCTTTTATCATTTCCATATTATGGTAATCCTACATGTTTATCATTTTCATCACGTAAATCATTATCATTTGCAAATTGAGTTTTTTATATGGAATAAGAATCTTTTTTGGTGGACAACAGTGTTGATTGTATGAAATTTTATTCCCACAATGACGACAATCATAGAGGAAAAATATCATGGGCTAGATGTGTGCACTTTTTTTTGTAAAAAAAAAGAAATCATAAATGAGTCAGGTGCAACTTTTTAGTGCGACAAATTGCTCGTGCATTTGTAATTCAAATTTTCATTGGCCATATAATTTTTGTCTTCGTCAATGTGAATGTGGTAGGATTTTAATAAAATCCTAATTTTTGTAAATTTTAATTTCTTTAAATAAAAAACCAATATGATTGAATTATTTTAGGAAAAAAATATA
This sequence comes from Saururus chinensis, assembly GCA_035235625.1. Classification (NCBI taxonomy): domain Eukaryota; kingdom Viridiplantae; phylum Streptophyta; class Magnoliopsida; order Piperales; family Saururaceae; genus Saururus; species Saururus chinensis. Next base: position 38,292,212 of record CP141142.1, read on the forward strand.
AAACATGTTAAAAAATATTTAATAAAATAACGGAAAGAAAAAAATATTTAGCAAAATGGTGTTCATTTTGGCCACATAGGTGTCAATCAATCGTTGGCACCTACGTGGTTTTTTTAAATTTTTTTATGATTTTGTCATTTACAAAGACGAAATCAGTATTATATTGATTTCACAAGGACAAAATCAATAATAAACTGATTTGTCTTCTCTTCTATCTCCCCTTGTCTCTCTTTTCTTCTCTCTCATGTCTCTTTCTTCACTCACTCTCTTCTCTCTTTGTTCACTCTCTCTCCTCTCTCTCTCTCTTCACTCACTTCTGCTCTCTTTTCCCTCTCTCATCTTTCTCTCTATTCACTCTCTCTCCTCTCTCTTTCGGCTATCTCTCTTCTCTTTCTCTTCTCTCTTTGGTCTCTTCTCAAGGACAAAATTATGAAAGGACGAAATTATGAAAAGGGAGAGAGTGAAGAGAGAGAAAGAGGAGAGAGCGTGTGAAGAGAGAGAGAAATAAGAGAATAGAGGACAAATCAGTTCATTATTAATGTACTGAATGACAAAATCAGTATAATACTAATGTGAAGTATGAAATCATAGAAAATTTTCCAAAAAAAACCATGCAGGCGTTAGTGCTTGACTGACACCTACGTAGCTAAAATGAATACTATTTTAGTAAATATTTTTCTCTCTCCACTATTTTGGTAATTTTTTAACATTATTTATATAATTTTCCCATTATTTTACTACTTTTAGGACTCTATAAGGCTTCTAATGGAAATTAAAATGGAATTTACTTGAAAAAATGGTGAAGCCTAAAACCTTTTTAAACTACTATTCTTTTCTAAATTTTATGTTATAAAAAAGGTTCACGTCAATGCAATACTTTTTCAAGTTCTGACACTTTATCATCACATCAATTCTATGTTAATTTTACCCTAAGATAGTGCCTAACCTACCTAGGTAAAGAGTGAAAGGAGGAAGGATAGGTTCTAGCATTATGGGTGTGTGATATTTGATATAGTGAGACCCATACTAGATGAGTGTAATAAGAATTATCTTTTTAAACTTAGGTCAAAGAAAAATGAAAAGAAACACATTACCACCTCTAAGCCTAAGTTGCCCCACCAAGTGTATTAAAAGAAGATGAAAAGAGTGTGGGTGAAGAAAATTGATCTTCAAGCCTTGAAGGATAAATTAGAAAAGGCAAGGAAGTTTACCTTAGGTTGCCTTAGGATTAGATGGTTAGGCAAAGCTAAGGAGTCTTACATCACTAAGTAAGATATTTTATCTGTGTCCATGGTTTAATTCTTTCTACCATTTGGACATTCATGTTTTTTTGGTTTTATTGCATTCTACTATATTTTAACATGGCTTTAATTCATAGATTTTGAATTGAGAAAAAAAATAGAATATGATAAAAAAAATACACGAAAATTAGTGTAGCTTTTGCTTGGTTTTGCAATTGGCTTCATTTTTCTTTTTGATAAAGTTCAGCTCTTGAGATATATTAAGATTAACTTTCTTTTATGTTGAAAAGCAACATGATTAGTGTTCAAACATACCTTAACTAAGAGATGGACACATCAAGGAAAGTGAAGATCATTTTAATTTTCTTTTACTTGATGTTGCAATTCTCTGATTTTAAAAAACTAGCACACATCATGTTGAGACTTAAGTCACTTTTATATATAAACATTAAGAGAGAATTCTTAAGCATAAGTTAGACTTAGGCATTTGGATTCCAGATAATCAAATTAGAGGATATTTGGCAAGATTTTTATTTAGAATTAAAAGAAAAAAAATTCATGTAATGTACTTCAATGTTTATGAGTCTTATATACTTTAATATCTCTTTAGATAATGGAATTGCCCTTGTAAAAATGATATGGAAGGATTACCTACTTAGGTCGGCCTAGGCTAATGTAAAACTCCCATCCACTTCAAATTAAAAAAAAAAAAAATCAATGATGCAAATAAAGAGGATTTCAAAAAAGCCAAGTCCTAGAAAAATGAAGTGAGGAAAAATATCATAACTCAGAAAAAGACATAAGCATGTTGATAATGAGCTTTTTGAAAGTTTTTATCTTTTTAGGAAAAATCATATACATAGATTTTAGCTAAAGAAAGTTGAAAAATGTGAACTTAGTCTTTACTTGGGCCTGAATAAATTTGTCTCAGTTGCTCTTATTACACTGCATTAGGTTTTGATAATTTATTACTACATCAATTTTACGACATGATATGATGTTAGACCCCAAAAAATTTAAATTTATTTTTCACAAAACATCACAACGAAAAACAACATCAGTGTCACTATATAAAAATATTTGTCAAGATATTTCGGGGTGTGAGCCTCTTGTTTTCAAGCATACTATTACATATTAACCATCATCAAACCATAGCATAAATAAAGCAAGTCTTACTCGAGTACATGTCTAAAAGCCATAATAAATACCAACGTAAATAAATTAGCACTTATATGCCTAAATCACCCATAATAGACCAAATGTCTATGTAAAGATAAAAAAAACCTACATCGCATGCCAAATCCTTTTAGAAGCTTACTCCTCTTGAGTACCTCAACTAAAAGGATATTGAGTATATTGTATACCCAATGAGATGACTAAACAAAAACCACAATAATTTAACAAGGAAATAAACAGTTAATAATCACCTCTCATTTTCAACCTTAAACATAAAGTAAATGTAATACTCAATTTTTTTCTAAATTCCCTATACTTGTCCATGTAGAAATAAGTGAGTTGAACCCTTAGGTATTCTTGGTCTAATAACTTCCTTTATATATGGGGAAACCACCTCACTTAGCCTAGCACTGGCCGATCTCCACTTTTTCCAGCTGGCTAGCTCTGCCCTCCTCCTCTCCTTTGTTTTCGGTGATATGTTCACCATCTCTGGCTGCCTCCATCGGCCAACCGCAGGCCATTCGGTCATTGGGGCCTCGCCCTGGCCCAATGATGGCAGTTTTCTTCCACCCATTTGATCCAATTTGAATGGACGGCAACCCGCGTTTGGAAATGTGAACCACCTTTCCCTCTCATTTTGTCTATTTGAGGTGGCTGCCAGTCAGCATTGGGGCCAGCCTTGTTTCACCTATGGCCTTTTCTCCGCCTTTGCTCAACCCCGAACCTTCCCCCTACCCTTTATCATGTGGCATGCACAACTATCTGCACCAATTGTTATGGTTTTGGGTGGTAATTGGCGATGTTGCTGCTTTAGTCGACCACCACTTCTTTGCCTTATCTCTATCACCCTTGTGGGCCTAGTGCTGCCTCAAAAACCACTGATAGCCCCGTTTCCGCTCTTTTTGCCTTCAATAGCATGTGCATGTGGCCACACATGTATTTTAGGGTTTAGGCGTTGTTTTTGCTCCGCCTAACCATCGGATGGCTCTACCACCGATTCGATTTGACCACAAGAGTCTTCCTCTACCTTACCTGTCACACCCCGGCACTGCCCGGCCCGTGCTGAACCCAGTATAAGGGCCGGTCAAGCACACAGGCGATGGAATTGAAAGCGATTAATGAATAGCAAAGCATGATAACACCATAAATCACATAAGAAGTGTCTTTCGCATACTTTCTAATCATGCAACCATATCACATAAACCTGCATAATAGTGTTTCTTTCACATGATTTCAAATCATGTATTCATATCACATAAACTTACGTAATAGTGTCTTTATTACATAATTTAGAATATGCATTCTTATCACATCCTCATTCACCCTACACGACAAACATGTCAAACACATGATACACAATCATGCATAATAACTCCTAATCACATGTGTCAAATTGTCCCTGCACAATCCGTGCAATCCTGGGCATAACATTCATAATACACATGTATCAACACAAATGGTAAATGCCTATATCAAGGAGTAAATACAAGCATTGCCACATAGGCGGGACACAATCAAGGCCACAAAGGCGAGATGTGGTCTGATTTCCACACAGAAAATATAAGAGGTCAGGGTGGTCAGCCCCTAATTCTGCTCGCCCAGGACAATTAGGGGTGTAAATGGACGGATGCGGACAAGGCATGTATGCAACCATCCATTTTTATGCGGACCATGTGCTTGTCCGTTCGTATTTGTCCATGACAGACATGGGCGAAATGAAGGTGAAAGTTTAATATATACTACTTTGTTCTCAAATTAAGGGTGGTTGGTAAAAAATTATTTAAAAAATAAGTTATAATAATAATAAGATAGTCTAATCTAATAAATAAATAAATAATAATGTTATAGAAGACATGTGAGAGTATAATATGTATTTTCTATAATCTTGTTATGACTATTAACTATTGACATACGTTAGTAATTTAGTATAAAATAATAATAATAATAAAATATATAGTTGGCGGACACAGACGATTGCGGACACAGCCAACCCTTGTCCATGTATGTCCATATTTTGAACAGACAAAAAATAATATTGTTCATTTTAGTGCGGACGGACGCAGATACGGACGGACACCGGAGAAATGGATGTTGTTTACACCCCTAAGGATGAACTTGGCCAAAGATGTCCGATTCTCACACAAGGAAACTAGAGCGGGTGTGTTCGCCCAAGGACATCTCATGCGGTGGGGGAGAACCCGAATTCCCACACAGGGAACCCTAAAACACGTGGTAGTTAATGCATGAAGGTGTACCACTTTGGATTCTCAGGGTTGAGATGACAGTCTCAATAATCTTATCTGCAAGAGAAGTACACAACTTGTCCCCACATTACTCAATTTAACTAGACTCAACCAGGGGAGTATACATATTCCACACAAGAACTAAGATCGAAATCATGTCATTTCGGACCAACTAAGTTTCAATTAAGTCACCGATCAATTAATTCGGCACACAATCTCACATCATTGCATACAATTGATCAATTCCGACTAAACATCGGTAAAATCTCATTCATGAAGTCCATTCCATGATGCATGCTATCATGATACATCCGTGAGCAAGATCTACATGAACTCTAACACATGGAATGTGCTCCCATCAGTCCCCTCATGCATCATAATTGAATCATAATTAACTACAGTTTCATTCAATGAGCCTTACGAAACTAGACCTCAATATAGGATATCCAACTCTTTTTTAGTAGGTCTCGCCCATTTAAGGTACGCTTCCTGAGGTCATAACTTTCACTCTTGACCTCCATTTTTTGCATTCTTCGACTTGTTATGCTCATTTCTTCGAGCTGTATCCACACATGATAATTTCACTCCTATATTTTGACTAATATCCTTCTAAAAATAATTATTATTTTCAATCTCTTATATTTAAAAAAAAAAATAGAAAACGGGGTATCATAGTAAGTGTAAGAGCAAGTGTGAGAGAGGTAGGATAGTATGTGTTTGTGCATAATTGTTATATTATGCAACTCTAATGTGTTTGTATATTTTTATGCTTCATATTTGAGTTGCATGAACACATCTATATATGGACTTACAAAGTTCACTGTTTAGAACTCCCTTACCGAGTATCTTCTATTGAGTAGGAAAATACTCATTTACTAAGATTTTGTGATAATTATGTTATGATATCATGTTTTCCCCATGTTTAATGATAAATTTATAGTAATAATCATCATTCATCATTATGGGAAGGCCATGTGTGGGAAGGATTATGATGTGTCATGATATGGAGTGATTTTGGGAAGTTGGGACAATTTTTATTACTTTTTCCAACCATTGGTGAGTCTACCAACACGTCGGTGCGCTGCGATGTAATGGAGAAGATGATTGTACTTGGCATTGATATGCTTCAACGAGTATGTGTGCTACAGACGGGCCACCAACAGTGAGGTCGATGCATCGATGATGATGGTTGTCTTTGCTATCTCACTATTGGCAAGGGTTCGACGTGTCGATGAGTTACCGATGAGCATCAATGGCAGCCAACACGACAATGAATCTATCAACAGTAAGTTGGTTTTGGGATAAATGTTAATAATGAATGCTATAAGTGCTAGGCTATTATTATGAGATATAATAGCATGGTATTGAATGCATAAAATGCAATTGTATGTGATGTTGTGGTTGAAAATTATTTGGGTATATCTGCCCTTATATGTGTGAACATCCTTTTAATGGATCGCACCCCAAGACTATTAGATAAAGACACTTAAGGACAAGAAGATCCTTGTGTCGGTTTGGCTCCTAAGTGAGTGTTTAGCCACATAAACGGAAAGAGTTTGGTATGAAATAGGACTCAGGTCTTCTAACTCTCTAAGGATGGAAGTTATGTAAAACAACTTCCCTAACCTGTGAGACATGTCTTACTGGACTAGAACATTAAAAGATTACTCATCCTGCGTAATGCAATACATGGAGGTTCCGATGATCGTGGAAGTCGAGATCTCAACCACTTAGGTCCATGAGGCCCTGTGGGCTTTAGCTTCATGACATGGATGAAGTGGGCATGCCTCAAAATACTTGAGGTTTGTGGTGAGTAATTCATGGTCTAGTGAGGCAAGGCTATACTCCTAAACGTGACTACCATGTCATAGAGAACCTGATGATTTACACTTATGGAGCAAGAGACTCCTAAAGTGAAGCCACATTATGATGTTTGAAATATTGAGAAAGTATTTGTGAATGTTATGATTATTCCACTTATCTGTGGTGATGATGATGTTTGATATTGGATATGATAGTATTGTTGTTGTGACGATATAGTGTAATCATGTTCATTGTCATTACATAGTGCTTGTTTAACATCTCACTGGGTATATTTGTATACTTGACATCCGTGTGATGCAGGTTCCTTGCATGGTTAAATCGAAGTGTCATCAGTTGTCCCATCGGCGTATTGGTGTCAGTGTCAATGTCGATGGCCATCAACACCATCATCGATGTATCAATCCACTACTTATAGTGAGTTTGATAAGTATGAAATCTATATCTATTTTATATGCCTTTTTACCTTATTTGCTAGTATAGATTAGGTTAATTTAGAGTTAATTATAGTTTATTTAGATTAAGATAGATATTAGTATTTTAGTTTAATTATTAATGATTTTGTAGTTATTAGTTGTTTAGACATGTATTTAAATCAAGATGGAATTTTAATTACTTTCTACATGTCTAAAGTATGATATTTTATATTTTGTAGGAAAAGTGCGCTTATCGAAGTACTTGGACGATGTTTGAAATGATTAAAAATAGTCTTGACATGCTTTAAAGTGATTTGGACAACTTTTCGGAGTTATAAACAAGTTAGAAATTAATATGGACATGAAGAAAAAACTTAATGAACTAAATATGGACTGTCCAAGAAAACTGTCCAGATTGCAAAAACAGTGTAGCCGTTCGAACGGGCATGCAGGGCGTTCGAACGACATAACGTGCAGTTTCCTAGTTTGACCCAAATTTCAATCCTTTTCATATTGGACTTCTTCCTACGGAACTTATGCCTATAAAAAGACATATTTGGCTTAAAATTGGGGGATTCCAGTAGATTTTAAGAAGAGAAAAAGGAAGAAGAAGATGGAAGAGAACTCAAAGCTTTCAATGGAGATTCAAGTGCTTTCTTCTACAATGGAAGGCTAGACTTTTCTTTTACTTAGGAGTTGATGAAGCTATAGATAAGTTTCAGTTTCTTTTCTTTTTAATTTAGATCTCAGTTGTGAATGATGACAATTGTATGATATGAATTTCCTTTTTAATGGAAGAGCTTTTCATGTTTATTCAAATCTATGTTGATTTATTGTCTTGTAGATGATAGATTGATATGATTTTGATATTTGCATCGATTCTAATTTCTGTGATTTAGATGAGATAATCATATAATAGTTTTAATGTTCAGATAATTAATGACTTAGATGAGTTATACTAAGATTAGTCGGGTCATGCATATAGCTAGTTTAGTGTAAGATGATTCGTGCTATTGTCGAAGATAGTTCATGTCATGGAAGTTAATTAATGATTCTTTTTGAAGTAATTCTAGCTTGTAGCTGAGAATACTTGTTCATATTCACACTAGATTTAGGTTAAAAGTTAAGGAATTGTTATGGTTCTATAGTGGATTCGATTTCCTAAGTAATTTCCATCATATTAATATCTTGTTTTTAAACTAGTTGATTTCTTTCCTTTACTTAATTAAAGTTTAAGTTGTTTTTAGTTTTTAAATCAACAAATTCCTCTTTAGATTTAGTGATAATTCATTCGTCCCTGAGGTTCGACAACCCTTAAATACTTATCCTAGTACAATAACCTTGTACACTTGCAAAGGGTTTAATTATAAACAATCAAGACTAAAAATAGTTAAGTTTACCAATGTCATCACCGAGACAATGGTCTCACTTCTAATGTCTAGTTCAACACCAACACGCCCTATATTTTGGTGTCAGTAATTGTTCATCCTCCCCTAATCGTTGACACCTTCATCAACATGTCAATAAACGCATTGGTGATCATAGTAGAAGAACAAAAGTTTCGTTTTGGTGCTTAAATCATTCCTCGTTGGAAAAATACATGAGCATAACATCTATAAGTAGAAATTTTTAATTTCAACAACATTTGGAACTCATATAATACCTAACAATATAATTCATTGTTCTACCATCAGTAACATAACACCATCCCATATCACATATTTATGCAAGTTCATAGTTCAAACACTAATAGTAACTCACACTTTCAAAAATCTGCATCTTTTTGAGTCTTAAGGAATACAATTGATTTGAGATTAGCAATCCAACCTTTCTCCTATGCAGACTATATTTTGGGTTCTCATAATTCAACCATTTTCTTCCTTGGTCTTTTGTCTTTGACATGCCCTAGGTCCCCCTTATTGACTAGAATGCACTCTTCATAGAAATCTGGGTCTTAGGGCATCAAAGTACATTTAGTTAAGAGAGAATAATTGAATTAGGTATGTAACCATTTATTTTATACGATTTTTATCCTCATTGGCATAATTGTCTCATGTACGAACCCCCTAGGCACCCATTCCAAGTCCCACCAACCCATATCCACCAACCTCAAGTGCAACCTCCGTATGTCCAACCCAATAGGAGTTCAAGTTTTGAAGAAAAGGTCTTGAGTGCCTTGCAAGACCTTCAATCTCAATCCCAACTCCTCCACTCTCACACACAATCTATAGCAAAGTTAGAAGCCCAAATTGGGCAACTAACTAATGTTATTAACAAGAGAGAGATGAGAACATTGCCAAGTCAACGCCTACCAAACCCTAAAGGTCAGTTTCTGGTAGAGGAAGCTTCTCCCTCTAATGAACAAGTTAATTCTATAATGACCCTTAGGAGTGGGAGGATTATTGATAAGAGTGTTGGGGGGACACCAGTGACAGATGATATGAGTGAGGAGTTAGAGAGGGCAGCTCCTAATGAACCTCAAGTAGAAGTTAGTGCACCACATGAGAAGGAGTTTGTATCTCCTTCCCCTTCCTCAGAGCCACAGTCTAATACCACTTCCGATGGATCTTATATCATTAGGGCACCTTTTCCTCAGTGTCTTGACATGGCCCTACCATTTAGAAAGAGCAGAGCTAAGATGGATGATATTCTTGAGACTTTTAAATAAGTCAAAATTAATCTTCCCCTCGTAGATGTCATTAAGCAAGTCCCTACTTATGCTAAGTTCCTCAAAGACCTATGCACTCATAAGCGTAAATCCAAGACCCATGTGTCTAAGAAGGTCTTTCTCATCGAACAAGTTAGCTCTCTTTTGAAGTTTGACACCCCACCTAAGTATAAGGACCCTGGAGTACCCACTATTTCTTGTGTCATAGGTGATCACTCCATCCATAGAGCCCTCCTTGACCTTGGTGCGAGTGTCAATCTACTCCCTTACTCGGTGTATGAGCCACTAGGGTTAGGAGAATTGCAGCCTACATCAATTACCTTGCAACTAGCCGACCATTCTGTGCGTAAGCCTCGAGGAGTCATTGAGGATGTCTTAGTGAAGGTTAACCGGTTCTTTTTCCCTGTTGATTTTATTGTCTTAGATATGGAGATCGGTGCCAACCCCACATATCAGATTCCTATCATTCTAGGTCGTCCTTTTCTTGCCACAGCTAATGCATCCATAAATTGTAGGACGGGGGTAATGGAGATGACTTTTGGGAACATGAAAGTGCAACTAAATGTTTTTGATGTGTCTAACCATTTGCCTGTAACTTCTAATGCTGAATGTTTTATGGTAGACAATTTTAGATTTGATGCTTATGATAGAGGTCCATCTTTTGTAGCATCAGCCTATAATCAAGCCATGCCTTTTAATTTTTCTGCATCATCTTTTTGGAGACTTAAGAGAAAAGCCAATGCTAATATCTACCAGTCGCCCTGATATATTTGAGAATGTTGGCAATGTCTGGCTGAAGACAATAAACTTAGCACTTCATGAAAAAGTATATGTCTGTTCTTTTAGGATATTTTAGAGTATTTTTTTCATTTTTCTTTTGTTTACTTTTAAGTGGGTTTTATCGCTTATTTTCTTTTAAAAGTATATGTCTGTTTTTAAATAGATCAATTTCATGAAAAAGTTCCAGTAATTAATTAAGTGATGAAAATGATTAAGTGAATAATTTCTATTTTATTTTCATTATCTTGGATAATTGCGCTTATATTTGTAAATCACATTTCACACACTTGAAACTTGTAAGAATATAATTTTATGATTTATTACTTGTAATCTTAGTGGGATATCTTTAACTAAGCATATTTTTGAAAACTTGGCAATTGAGTAATTTTTAATGTTTTATGATAGATCTTTTAGTTTAGCTTTTATTTGAAAAAAAATGGGATAAGTATGTATAGAAAAAAAAGAATGAAAAAAAAAGTTGAAAAAAAAAGATTGAATGAAAAAAAATTGATGATGAAAAAAAAAAGTAAAGGTTTGTTTCTCTTTTTACTGAGTAACCGGACCTTGTGCCTAGGCAAGTATAAGGGATCACGTCAAAAGGTGAAAAGTTGAGATAAAATCTTTTATGACTTGCTTGGTTTTGTAGCCTTTATAGTTCGAGTTATTAAGCCTTAGGGGTGTTTCAACACCTAGTGCCTTGAGCCAACTGGATTAGGGACACTGGCCTAATGCTTGTTACATGAACTATTTAGAAAGCTTAATAGAACTAAGTATTACACAAGTCATATTTTGAGGTATATTATACTCTTATTCCCTGAATTTAATTGAAATTTGAAGGCTATTACATGAGGGTTTATTATGAGATGTTAAAGATGAAAGATTGTCATTGTTATATTTTTGAGTTAGTGAACTTTAATGAGCTTGGTTAATGGGTCACATAAGATATGCTTGTTAATAAAGAATGAAATTCTATGACTACACAGTTTCTACACTTTATGTTTTTGAAATGTATATATGTAGTTGCACAATTATTTCTAAGATGGGGTTATAGAATGGATTATTCTTTACTTGAAAATGATCAGATCTTAATTGTTTACTTGTTTCAAGTATTTGTGGTTGGTTCTTTTTTTAAAAATAGTTATGTGTTTTTAAGAGATGATTGTTTTTAGAATTTTTGTTTTCTTATTTGTTTTATTTTTTTAGGTTTTAATGTTTGTGAGTATCATTACTGCAAACCCTCACGAGACACAACTCGTCCAACTAGGGACACCTAGGGGTTTAAAGGCTTATTGCATACGCTAAATGTAATCGTGATTCCCTACGAAAGTGGCATTTATTTATTTTTCTAGATTAGTTATTTTATTTTTGTTTTGCTCGAGGACTAGCAAAATATAGGTTTGGGGGTATTTGATAAGTATGAAATATATATATATTTTATATGCCTTTTTACCTTATTTGCTAGTATAGATTATGTTAATTAAGAGTTAATTATAGTTTATTTAGATTAAGATAGAAATTAGTATTTTAATTTAATTATTAATAATTTTATAGTTATTAGTAGTTTAGATATGTATTTGAACAAAGTTGGGATTTTAATTATATTGTACATATCTAAAATGTAATATTTTTATGTTTTGTAGGTAAAGTGCGCTTATCGAAGTACTCAGACGATGTTTGGAATAATTCAAAATAGTATTGACATGCTTTAAAGTGATTTGGACAACTTTTCAGAGTTATAAACAAGTTGGAAATTAATATGGACATGAAGAAAAGCTTAGTGAACAGAATATGGACTGTTCAGGAAAACTGTCCAGATTGCAGAAACAGTGTAGCTGTTCGAACGGGCATCCAGGGCGTTAGAACGGGATAACGTGATTTTGAAGAAAAACTCAGTATAAGAGTTCGAACGGGCATGCAGGGCGTTCAAACGGCATAACGCGCATTTTCCTTGTTTGACCCAAATTTCAATCCTTTTCATATTGGACTCCTTCCTACGGAACTTATGCCTATAAAAAGACATATTTGGCTTAAAATTGGGGGATTCCAGGAGATTTTATGAAGAGAAAAAGGAAAAGAACTCAAAGCTTTTAATGGAGTTGATGAAGCTATAGATAAGTTTCAGTTTTCTTTTCTTTTTGATTTAGATCTCAGTTGTGAATGATGACAATTATATGATATGAATTTCCTTTTTAATGGAAGAGCTTTTCATGTTTATTCAAGTCTATGTTGATTTATTGTCTTGTAGATGATAGACTGATGTAGTTTTGATATTTTCATCGATTATAATTTCTGTGATTTAGATGAGATGTTCATATAATAGTTTTAATGTTCAGATAATTAATGACTTAGATGAGTTATACTAAGATTAGTCGGGTCATGCATATAGCTAGTTTAGTGTAAGATGATTCGTGCTATTGTCGAAGATAGTTCATGTCATGGAAGTTAATTAATGATTCTTTTTGAAGTAATTCTAGTTTGTAGCTGAGAATACTTGTTCATATTCACACTAGATTTAGGTTAAAAGTTAAGGAATTGTTATGGTTCTATAGTGGATTCGATTTCCTAAGTAATTTCCATCATATTAATCTCTTGTTTTTAAACTAGTTGATTTCTTTCATTTACTTAATTTAAGTTTAAGTTGTTTTCAGTTTTTAATCAACAAATTCCTCCTTATATTTAGTAATAATCTATCCGTCCCTGAGGTTCAACAACCTTTAAATACACATCCTAGTACAATTACCTTGTATACTTGCAAAGGGTTTAATTATAAACGATCAGTTACCCTCCTTGGAGAAAAGTGAAAAACAAAGATGCTTTGCTTCATTTCCAAAGCCATTGCCAAACAACACTCACTGTAGAGTTTTGTTTGGTAAATTCTTGTGTAGGGATATTAGCACCCTATTTTTTGTCCAATCAAAGCCTGGTTGAAAGGTTTTATTGGGCAAATTCATTGAATGATAGTCATAAGTATAAATTATATTATAATAAAAAATAATATTCACCTAACAAAATCCATCAACGGGTTTTTATTGGACATAATATGTGGGGCCTGTTGGTTGGACATAACATGTGAGCTTCACATACTATGTCCAACCAAAACTCCAAGAAAATATTTTATTGGGCAAAATCATTGAGTATATATCTAATCTAGCCCTTTTTTTTAAATAACAATTTCATTAGAGAAGAAGATTACAAATCTATTAGCAAGGGGAGATACAAAAAGTGTGGACAATCATCAACCCAAACATGTTCACCGAAAGAAACACGAGTATGCCTCGCCAAATAGTAAGTAACCTCATTAGCGTCCAAACATACGAAAAAGAGGAAGAGGAAAAATTAGCTAAAGTAGAAGCAACACCCAATATATCAGGCATAGTAGTACCCTCGCGAAAACAAGTCATGACATTCAAGTTATTGCCTAAAAAATAACATAAGAAAGACCTAAAGTTCGAGCAAAATAGATAGCTTTACTAAGTGCCCAAACTTCGGTTTCAAAAGCATCAACAAACCAAAACTCATTAGAACTTAAACAACTTAGCATTGTACCCTAAGCATTACAAATACACACTCCCACACCAGTTCATTGTTGAGAGACGACCAAAGCAGCATCAAAATTAACTTTAAAACAATCAAGAGGTGGAGGAACACATTTACCAGAACCAAGACTGATCAAATGGCTTTCATCTACACCCTGAACAGCATGATAATGATTAAGGCAATCAACAATCCATTGAACTAAAAACTGCAATGACTACTATTGATCATGACCATGAAGAAGAACAAAATACCCCAACAGATGGATAGAACCAAGACAACATCCTCCTCTTGAGAAGAACTAAGTAGATGCTCTATATAATCCATAGGCAACATAAGTGAAGAACCACAAAGATGAGGAAACCAAGTAGCACCATGCCAAATATCTTGAAGTCGTGGACACTCCCATAAAGCATGAGAAGTTGATTTAGGATATTGACCACAACAAAAACAAAAGGGATCAAGAGTCAGACCTCACTTCAAAAGATTAATCTTGGAGGGAAGAATATTTTGACATATTTTCCATGCAAAAAGCTTAATATTAGGAGGTGCATCAATAATCCTATATTCTTCCAAATTGTGTGCATACGAGAGGGAGTGGAACACTCCCCAAATGAACAAGATAATGATTGGTACACAACCAACAAACAAGCATACTTTACCAAAAATTGACTAGAAGAAGTACTTGTCCAATTGAGAACATCAGCAAGAAAATGTGGAGCTAAAGGACTATTGTGAATAGCAACCTTATCTTGCAGATGAAAGACTTGGGCAATCAAAATATAATCCCATCATACATGGTCTTTACCAATAAGCTAAGAAATTGTAGCATTAACACCCAAAATACATCTTGAAGGAACTAGTTTATATGTTGTTTGTGTTGGGAGCATGGAAGGCCGGGTTCGTATCGGTCGATACCGATATGGTACGGGGGGTGATACACCCCCCACACAATTTTGTGATACGTATCAGTCGTACCGTATGATCAATACGTATCAATATTATATTTAAAAAATAATTTTTATATTTAAAAAACAATTTTTTATTAAAAAAAATATTTTTAAAAAAAAATTAACTTTTTTTTCTTAAAAATAAAAACACAATTCAAACCCAACTTCTTTGAAAGTTTAAGTTTTAGTTATATTAAAAATAATATTTTTAAAGTTATATGACATCAATATGAGTGGGTCCATACAATTTAGATAATTATTTTTTTTACATATAGTATTTCACAAATATACATTTATTTAAACATATAACTTAGACTTATATTAAATATATAATTTATTTTTAAAATAAACTAATTTTAAAGCACTTAATATGGGAAATAATGACCAATAATTTATATGGGACGAAGAGTATAATAGTATATTGTTCAGAATGAACTAATTTTAGAATACCCATATCGGTTGATACGGTATTATATAGTCTTATTATGCTCTAAAAGAAGTATTATAATGATATATTATTATTTATAATATTTTTTTATGTTTATAAAAGGGTTTATGCCCGTTTCGGCGTGTACCAAGCGTATCATCGGCATGTACTTGTATCCATGGTCATCGATACTCTCATGTGTATTGATACAACTTTCCATGGTTGGGAGCCATGGATCTCACCAATGTTTAATTGATGCACCATTACCAACAACCCAACAAGTACTAGTGGCAAGAATATGTTGAGCATCAAAAATATTACGCCACACATAGGAAGATTTGTGTTCAACTATTGCCACCAAAAAAGTATGAGAAGCAAAGTATTTAGCCTTGAACACCTTACTAAATAAAGATGTATGATTGGTCAATAACCTCCAATGCTATTTTGCAAGGAGAACAAGATTAAAAGAGGAAAGATCACAAAAATTTAATCCACCTTTCAATTTGGGACCACAAAGTTTCTCCTACTTAAGCCAATTGATCTTTTGTTCTCTTTGCTTAATACCCCACCAAAATTTCCGAATTAGCCGTAAGACCAACGAAAAGTGAAAGGGGGAAGTTAAAACAATTCATAGTATATGAAAGAATAGCTTGTATGATAGCCTTAACAATAATTTCCTGTTCAGCTAGAGATAGGAACTAATTTTTCCGACCATGAAGGCATAGCTAAACTTTCTCACATAGTTTACTAAAAGATTGATAATTATATTTTCCCACCCACATAGGAAGACTGAGATATTTGTCAAGATAATGGACATCTTTAACACCCAAAAACTTGGACATAACTACGCGAACACCAACCTATGTGTTGCAACTAAAATAGATAGATGATTTTGAAAGTTTAATTTTTTGTCTAATTGACCTAGCAAATCACTAGATTGCTCCTAAAATAGTACTTTAACAAGTAAGATTTAAAAATTATAGCCTCTATGCCTTTCTATAGCGAAAACAATGAAAACCTAATGATTATGCGCATTCATGGTTAATCTATCATCAATTAAACCACAAAGCATGCAAGATTGCACAAATTTTTTTTATGTGAAAAACCCTAACTAGGGTAAAATACCACGATAACCTCACAAGGCCAAATCAATGTACTAGTAAGCAAGAATTTACAAGACCCGAGAACAACTAACCAACCTCTTGACTCGACACAAACGAACACTCGTTTCCTTTGTTCAGTCCTCTTTGTTATTGACCTCTAAGTTTCTCCTTCATTCGAATCCTTGAAACTTTCCCTCTTCATGTTCCGCCTTGGTCTTCTTCCATAGACTCAATCAAAGACTCCTTTGATTATTAATCTTCCTTTGAGCTTCTTCAATTACTCCTTAATGAAAAACTTTGCTACAACTCCTCGAGCTCTTATGTGTGTTGTGTTATGAATTTCTCTTCACTTTTGGCTAATTGAATTAATCTTCAAAGCATGTAGCCAAATAAAAAATTTATGCTCTCAAAACCCAATAGAGTAGAATCACCAATCTCTCTCTATGCTAACAATAGTTTCCTTACTTTTTTCCCATGTCCAAAACACCCATTATATAAATAACTAAGTTAGTTTAGGTATTAGACCTTGAATATGAATCAAATTCAACTTGAAATGACCTATTTTAGGAAACTGCAGGCTCTAGCAATCAATCACTACATATAGTAACCGATCAATCGCTACATAGCAATCGATTAATCGATGAACAATAACTTGCTACAGTATCAAAATTCAAACTTTTTCTGATTAATCTCTTTTTAATCCCAATTAATCTCGAATAAAAATTTTACATGTGTAAATTTTCACTCATTTTACACTCATTCTTTTTTCCTACTTTTTAATATAATAAGCACTTTATCCTAAGTGTATAAATGTGATGTGTGTACATATTTTTTGTAAGGTCCCTGATTTTTCTACGATTTTCTGGGATTTTTTTGCTATTTTTTTGGTCATTTTCGGCAGAAAAATATGACGCTTCGGCGTATTCATATTTGTATACATACCTCGTATTTATACCCGTAGAGTTAGGTATACCCGTAGAGTTAGGTGTGGGGCTTAGTCACAGGCTATGGGCCTCGCTGCGCGCTTACAACGCGAATTTGGGAGCTACAACGCATAACTGGGAGGTTAACGTGCATTAGGGACATGGATGTAAAAATTGAAAAGATTATAAATATCAATCCGAAGATCGGATTTTAGTAACATTTCGATGCCCAAAAACTTTTTCACGTCCTCGAGGGCATATCCGGTCGCTCCGTTCTCCCTCCTCCGTCGTCGGATTTTGCCGATTCTTGATGGGATCCTCCTTGCCTCACCGCCACGAGTCTGTAGGTACCGGCTATGAACGCCGCCATGGCCTCTTCGCTCCTCCACGAGGTACCGAACTTTTCTTCGGGTTTTTCTCTCCTTCAATCCCGTTTTTGAACTGTGGGTGTACGATTTTGACGTCGTTTGCGGCCATCCTCAACTAGACTTATGTTTAGTTGGCCGCTAGGAACCCATAGGCGCTGGCTAGAGTCGCCACCATGCATTCTTCGCTCCGTGGTGAGCTACAGGCACTTTGGTTGGGTTTTGTTCTTATTTTCTATCTCACTATCCATGGGATTTTTTTGAGACGCCGGTGTTTCCGGTCGTCGTTTGGCCACCAGTAGAACTCCGTCTAGCCTACC
The DNA here is from genome assembly GCA_035235625.1 of Saururus chinensis. Classification (NCBI taxonomy): domain Eukaryota; kingdom Viridiplantae; phylum Streptophyta; class Magnoliopsida; order Piperales; family Saururaceae; genus Saururus; species Saururus chinensis. The sequence goes on from CP141142.1 coordinate 38,310,179, forward strand.
TCGACCCGGTGTTGGTAGGGGTTTGTCGTTTCCAACCCCGCCTCGCTCCTATTGCCTTGCTCCGCCCGATTAGACGCTTTGGGTGCGTCTCGGGTCGTTGCCATCGGCGAGCCGTGGCCCATTTGGCCATCGTGGGCTCTGCCCCGGCTCGGCGACAGTGAGGGCCAGCCCCGATTGGCCCGATTATACACTCCACCTGGAATGGGCCGCTTGTCATTGCCCTATACCGTGCGAGATGCACAGCCGCCCGCACCATGGGTATTGGTTGTTTGTGGCGATCAGCGATGTCGCCGCTTAGTTTGGCCACAGCTAGGGCCTTAGCCCTGTTGGCTTTTGTGGGCCTTGGTTCGCCTCCTTTCAGCCCTCTCCCCCGCCCCTTTGGGTCGCGTGTGCAAGTAGCCACACGTGTGTTTTTGGGTTTAGGCGCCGCATTCGCGCTGCCTGACCATTGGTTGGCTTTGCCACCGAGTGGAGTTGACACATAGCCCTCCTCCACCTCTCCTCTGTCCTCGAGCGTTGCCCCACGCTCTCCGCCCTTATGTGGGCCTTTGTTGACCGAAATTGTCGCTGTTGGGTATTGTCCACAACCGATTTCAATGTCTTTGTGGCCGGCTGAGCACGTCTTAGCCACCGACCCATCTTCAGTGAGTACACCATCGACTTCTGGTCGCACCGCCACATATGTTGGCATGATATTTCTCCCGGCCGCCTTAGTGTGCCGCCGTGGATCGCGGGTTTTGCCGCATTGACTTCTGACACCCTGTTTGGCCGTGACTAGTTCCGGCGCTTCCTAAAATCCTCGGGACAACAACTCTCTCAGCCAGGCAACGGTTTCGACTGCCGACTCCGCCACCACCTTCATGTGCTCGCCATCGAACATCATGATTACGAGGTAGGGGAGCTTTGAACTTGTAATTTCATGAAGTATGCTTTGAATGAGTAGTAGCATGCTAAGATTGTATGATTCCATGCTTTGGATGTTAAGTAACGATCCCATTGCATGATATGCATGTAAGCATGATTATATGGCATGTTGAAATGTATATGACATGCATGTTGGTTGTAAGTATGTTGGATGTAAGTATGTGTTAGTGACGGCTAGCGTGCACGTTTGAAGTATGTATAAATGCGTATGTATGTGCTAGTGATGGCTAGCGTGTATGTTTGACGTATGTATGCATGTGCTAGTGATGGCTAGCGTACATGTTTGGAGTATGTATGGATTATGCATGTGCTAGTGATGGCTAGCGTGCATGTTTAGAGTATGTATGAATTATGCATGTGCTAGTGATGGCTAGCATGTATGTTTGACGTATGTATGCATGTTCTAGTGATGGCTAGCGTGTATATTTGACGTATGTATAAATGTGTATGTATGCACTAGTGATGACTAGTGAGCATGTTTGTAAGTTGCGTATGTATGACCGTATGTGTATGTTATACGTATGTGTGAGACATACGTATGTATGATGGCTTTTTGCCTATGATATGGATATGTGTAAGTGTATGTGGGCAGAGGTATGGGCGATGGACAATAAGAGGTGACAGAGGTTTGGTCTGGATTTGGATATGGATGTGTAAGCGTATGACGGATGACAGAAGATATGAGTATGGCGGGCAAGGATTAGAATGGATTGGTTTGGGTTGGATTGTATGTTGGGCGATTGTCAGACAGTAAGAGTGTGCATAATTATACAAGCAAAACGTACAGATTATGAAGTGAAAAGTAAGTATAATAAGTGAGATATAAGTAAGAGGGCGACAACTGGGTTGGCTATGAGGAGCTTCATTTGAGGATGTCAGTGTAAGATGATTTGGCTATAAGATGGATGGCGAAGTATGTAAGACTATAAGGGTTTGATGTACGATGAGTTTTGATCATGATGTGGACGGGTTAAGTGAAGTCTGCTGCCCTGACGAACTAGGGTTTCAATCGGGCTCAGCTTCAGTTTGATCAGTCGAGGACTGTGAGTTGTTTGGCATAATTGTATAGCATAATGTACTTAATTCAAACTTGAATTATAAGCACAACTAATGATAGTGTTGTGAGTTTGAGACCTGAGGGTTCGACGGATTAAGTTCCGTGTTTGAGCTAGCCGATAATGAGTCGGCTGAGCATTTCTCATGTCTTGCAATGGTGTTTATCCTGCGGGATGTTGTCTGTGTACTGTATAGAGCACCAGACGTCTGATGCTCTGCTGAGAGCGACGTATATTTCTGATTTGGTCTGCGTGATGTATAAGCCCAGACGTTTGATGCTCTGTTGAGAGCGATGTATGTTTCTGACTTTGTTTGTGTGCTGTATGAAGCCCAGACGTCTGATGCTATGTTGAGAGTGAAGTATGTTTTTGATTCGGTCTATGTGCTGTATAAGCCTAGACGTTTGATGCTCTGTTGAGAGCGTTGTATGTTTCTGCTCAAGAGTGGCACTGTACGTTTCTGCCCAAGTGGCACTGTATGTTTTTTGCCCAAGAGTGGCAATGGCACTATAAGACCCATTATGGTGGGCAATTCTATGGCACTATAAGACCCATTATGGTGGGCAATTCTATGGCACTATAAGACCCATTATGGTGGGCAATTCTCTCACACTATAAGACCCATTATGGTGGGCAATTCTCTGGCACTATAAGACCCATTATGGTGGGCAATTCTCTGGCACTATAAGACCCATTATGGTGGGCGATTCTATGGCACTATAAGACCCATTATGGTGGGCAACTATATGACCCCTTATGTGTGGGTGTTTATGTTTGCGCGCTCATGTAAGTAGTATCATGGATCTACTCTTACCTGTTTGATTCAGTGCCCCATGAGCATTGGTGTGCCTTACCTTCGGAAAAGACCATGGCGTCTAGTCACTCCCCGGAGGTTAAGGTGTTGCCCCAGTGGCATTCTTTTCCATTTTGACGTTGGAGCTTATTAGTTGTAATGAGCTTCAGTGGTCATTGATATGTGTACGATTATGAGTATGAGTACAACTGTATGAGTATGAGCACGACTGTAAGTGTATGAGTATGAGCACGATTGTAAGTGTATGTGTATGAGCAGGACTGTAAGTGTATGAGTATGAGCATGACTGTAAGAGTATGAGCACGATTGTAAGAGTATGTTTTTGAGTAAGACAGTAAGTGTGTTTTTGTGTAAGCTATACGAGTAAGGTCGTATGAGTTTGATTGTATGAGTAAGGTCGTACAAGTATGCGTATGTTGTATGAGTATGCGTACGATGGTACGAGTAAGTTTGTAAGACCCTGGATAAGGGTGTCTGTGTAAGTTTAATTTGATGGTTTGACTTTGGCACGATGGTGCCTTTGGTATGACTTTGGCACGATGGTGCATTTGGTATGTTTGTATGCGTATGAGCATGATATTGATATGCCTATCTGCTTCATGTTTGAGTTGCATGAACGTATGTATTTATGAACTTGTGAGTTCACTGTTTTGGATTCCCCTACTGTGTATTTTCCTACTGAGTATGAAAATACTCATTACCCTACTTTTTAGCCCTGTTGTACGGGAGGTTTTGCAGGTTTGTGCGGAGAGCTCTTGGAGATGGATGCTCATTTCAGCGGTGGTTTGATTCCCATTGACTCAGGTATATGCTTCACTCACTGCGAGTTTATTTGTGCCACGATCCGATGTATTGGGTGAGACGAGATGTTAAGATGTTTATCTTTCTGGACTTTCATTTGGATTAGTCGGTGGACTGTTATGGGACTTGCACTTAGGGATGCCTGGGAGTGATTTGTATTTAAAGTCTATGATCATAACAATTTATTCGTATGTGTGTTTTCGAGTAGTGCCTGATGATATTTGCTTTGGCCGTACAATGTTTGACCGTATGATGAAAATATTTAGATGGAAAATGGATGTTTAGTGTTTAAAATTATAAACTGTTTTATCAGGTTTTGATTTCGTCATTTTTCCTTCGATTTATAGACGTTACATTGCAAAAAATTTTCGTGAATTTTAAGGAAAATGTGTGAAAAATCTCGGACGTTACATTTTTACTTCCAAAAGCACTTCTAAGTCTTCTGATTTGCTTCATCTTCACTATGTGATCTTAAGCAACAAATATTCTATCCTATGACCCAAATTACACATCAATTTGACATTATTTTGTTCACAAAAATAAGTCAATACACTACATATGCCGATATATATATATTCTTATATATTTCCACTTATTAATTGTTTGTCCAAACACGACCTCATAAATATTGAAAATGTGCTAAAGTTGTGAACAATCCGATATGGAAGCAAAATAAAGAGGATGCAATCATAAGCAAAAAATAAATGTGTAACAAGAGGACCATTAGGTAATGCCACCATATGCATAATATCGTAAGAAATTGCTCTAATTCTCAACTATATGAAGAAAAAAATATGAAGATAAATGGTTGCCTTGTCAAATTCCTGGATGAGGGGGAAAAAGATGAGTTGGTTTACCATTAATGAGCACTCCATAGTTCATAGAAGAAACACAATTTATAATTTTCTACACCCAAGCTTCAAAAGCGTCATGGCCTAAAAAATAAGGCCATTTAACATGATCATATGCTTTAGACATATTCACCTTGAGAGCGAGATAAGCTTGCTCTCTAGATAGTGTCTTAACATACTATATGCACGGAAGACCGTATCAGCCGATACGTATTAGTATTAGTCGAGACTAGTATGAGTAGGGGTGATATGCCCCCAACATGAAAATTGATACTTATTGGCCTGTACCATATCGATACGACCGATACATAATGATACTTAAATAATGTATTATTTAAAAAATTTAAAAATTATTTTTTTCCTAAAAACAAAACTCGTTTTAAACCCAACTTCTTCGAAGGTGTAAAGATGACAATGTTTTTTATATTAAAATTAATTTTAAAAATTTTATATAAGATCAATATGGGTAGGTCCATATAATTTACATAATTATTTTTTTAAATACAATGCTCCATAAGTATGTATTTATTTAAACATCTAACTGTGATTCATATTAAGTGTCTTATTTTGTTCCAAAATAAACTAATTTATGAGCACTTAATATGAAAAAGAGGGAGTACTAATTTCTACATGACGGATGGAGTAATAGTGTATAGTTCCAAAATGAACTAATTTGAGAATAGCGGTATCAGCTGAAATAGCCTTATATGATTTTACTATGTTCTAAAAAAAGTAGTATAATGATATATTATTAGTTACAATATTTTTTCATGTGTATTAAATAGTTTATACTTATTTCGGCGCATACTAAACGTATCCTCAATGTGTACTCGTATCTATAATCATCGATACTATTATTTATATTGATACAACATTCTATAATTATATGCATAAGCTCATAAGCACGAAGAATATTATTTATAATTAATCTATATAAAATAAAAGCACATTGCTCATTTGTTATAATATGAGGAAGAATATTTTTCAACCGATTGGCCAAGACTTGTACTCATAGACTTCAATACGAAACAATACAAACCTTTAGTCAGGCCTCCTTAAAGAAAAAATGTGAGAACTTTTATGAGGATAACTTAGATACGAGCTTTACAAGGGCTAAATTTGCTATGTCTCTCATCATTGGCCTAAAAAGCTAGGGCAAAAAATGGGTCCCACTTAAAAGTAGGGCTTAAAAAAGTGGGCCCTACCCATCGGTGTTAAAATGATAGTAAAAAGTTGAAAGTGTACGTCGCTTAAGCATTTTTTTATTTTTTTAAAAATAATCAGTGGACCCCGCGAAGTTGAGGGGGGCCCAAGCCGTCATGTTCAGATGGTCACCCATTCCGCCCCTGTTTCCCCCTTGACAACGCCTGGACTTCTCCGACCTTCCCCAGCAAATTCTCCCGCGAAAATTTCCCTCCAGAAAACAGAAATTTCATGGTGGTCTGTCCGATTCGAGTTGTCCCGTCGATTCCCATTCTGGGTCTTATTTGAAAAGACCAGAACTTGCTCAAAGTTTGGAGCTGTTGCGCCAAGAAACAATGGCGGATGAAGGTTTGGCCGTTAGTAGAAGAGACCCCATCAAGTCTTCAGGCACGTAAAATCCTTGTATTCGTTCTTTTTCTCTTCAGTATTGACGATTACTAGCATCAAACTTTTGTGGGTCGGTTTGGCTAGTGTTCATTATTGGGTCAATTAGGAAATTTGTGTGCTAGATGTAGAGAATATCATGTACACATAGGTACATGTATATAATGTGTATTTTCGATTGGAGAGCTCTCAATTTGGAAAAAGTAAGATTTTGGGTTTTCATTAAATGTACATCACTGGTTTGTGCTTGTAATACAATGCATAGAGGAAATAGAAATCCCATTTGCAACCAATATTGGCATTTATATTGCTGGCGATGGCCTCTTACAGCGTCTTTGGTAGCTGTTTCTTGAACAGTATGCTGCGTTAATTGAGTTACAAGGTTCATTTCCCACAAGCTCAAGCTGTTACGGAAGGGACTAACTGCGGATATCAATAGATAGTGTGAAAAATTATTTATATAATTCTCACTGCTATATCCGATGGTGTGTTGTCCTTTTTTGCAACTGCTGCAAATCTGGGGTCCCGTCCAAAAAGTTTCCTGTCATGACTTATCTCAAAGTTTCATGTCCTTCATTCAAGATCCAATGATATTTGTAAAAAAAAAAGGAATTAATTGCATCAGAATAGGATTGGAAATATGTCTATTGCTGAAATTGTCAGACATATGTAACTGGTCCACTTTTACTTGAACAACATTGATCTGGTGTTTCCATTCTGTTGCCAGCTCCACCTTCCTAGAACTGTGATGTTTAGCGAAATCAAGCAGTTGAAATCTCTTAGAGCGGATGATCTTTTACAGTTTATTTATTGTCCTGTCTTGTTCCCCCTGTAATTCATTATTAGGTATTTACATTGTTTCAGTGGGTAGCATAGCTGCACATAGGAGGAGGCAACATGCAGTAACTGTTGGAAAAGAAAGAAGAGAAGCTTTAATGCGCACAAAACGTTTCTGCAGAGAAGGACTTGGAAATGATGAGATTCTAGTGGACCAAGATATGAATATTGATGAAGAGCAGGCGGCCTTGGATGCTCAGACTTCTAGCACTGTTGAAGATTTGAAATCTGCTATGTTGCTCCAGTAATTTTTTTGTACTTTTTCTTCCTTTGTTCATTTTGATGATTTAAGAAGTATGGCTTGAATTAGATGCACACCAGTAGCCATATATTCTTTGTGTTGCAAAGATTTCTTATCATGCATAGAGATTCTAGTATAAGTTAGGAAAACTTTTTGCAACAAAAATTGGAGGAAATTTAGTTGAATTTCCATGGAAATTTATGCTCATTTGAACCTAAAGAAAGCTAGAATAAATTGGAGATTGTGATCTGGGAAAGAAATGAAATAAGCAAGGTTTCATTGTCGAGTGACAAATGGGAAACTGTTCATGGACGAGAACTAAAATTTGGAATTCGGGGTTAGTGTAGGAACTGATTGCTGTATTCATATTCGTTATGGTACTGGGTTAAGCGGTGATATAAACTAATGCAAGAAATCTTACTTGATGATTGCTAAACCAGCATTATGATTTTATATGCCTTTGGATGAAGATGCTGTTAATCTATGAAGGTGGTCATCTGTTAACTGTATTTTAACTGTCATGCTCTGTATAGGGGAAGGGGTACTATACAGAAGAAAGTTGAGATACTTCGCGAGTTAAGGCGCTTATTGTCGAGATCTGAGATCCCTCCAGTTGAAGCTGCTCTTCAAGCTGGTGCTATTCCTGTTCTTTCGCAGTGTCTTTCATTTGGATCGCCTGATGAACAGGTATTTGGATTCTCTTTACCCATATTTTATTTTTCTCAAGTTAAATCTTGGTTGATTACTAATATTTTACTAAGCTCTGTGAAAAGTAGTGACCTAGACTCAACTGGATGGATATATTGCTAAACCAGAGATTTTGGAAGGAAAGAAAATGTGATGTTCACTGACATTGTTTGCAATGTACACATGGGTAACATCAATTGGAATCTGGCGAATAGTGTAGTATTCATCTGACTTTTTACAAGGTTATGTACAGTCAACAAATGTTTATGTGACAGACCCATGGAAGATTGCAGTGTTCATGGAACTTAGCTTGTTCTTTCATTGTATAAAAGCTATCATCAAAGGAAAATATTCCATTAGCTAAGTAGTGTTTATAAATGGAAATAGGTGGTCAATGAAATATTAGATTTCCAAAAATGGCATTAATCTCAGCTTATACTTAATGAATTATAGTTAGGCAAAAGAAATCTATATCTGATTACTTGCTTTCTGTGGCAGTTGCTTGAGGCAGCCTGGTGTCTTACAAACATAGCTGCTGGAGAACGAGAACAGACTCGAGCTTTATTGCCTGCACTACCTTTGCTTGTTGCTCATTTAGGAGGTTGGTGAAATTTGAATGTTTTTTATATAATGCATACAACTTTACAATTTGTAGAGGCCCTTAAAGAGAGGAAAGGAAGGACAAGGATGTCTTGTAAGGATCTACTTTTAAAAGACTAATACATTATAAAGGACGTTGTGTAAAGACGAAGGGTGTTTTGTATGGAGTATATGAGTTGGATGCAGAAACGGTCTATGGATAAGTTAAACAGTGAAGTAGAACATGTTTCTCTGGCACCAGGTATTCAGGACTACATTATGATGGCAAATACTAAAATGAGGTTTTTGTAGTTATGTTGTTCAATTGACGGATATTATTAACTTATAAAAAGGAAAAGGGGGTGACAGGTGCCTGGGCCTTCAAGGAATTTTGAAAATCCTTACCATGCTCAGTCCCCCTGTATGAATCCAAAACGTGAACAAGGGTGCCTAGACAAAGAAATGTTGATGGAGATACGCCCAAACACCTTTTAACGTTCAATCACATAACTGAAGCTCAATTTTGAAGAAGACATGAGGCGAGCCTTGAAGTGCTTATCTGAAAATGGTGAGGCACAAGCCTCGTATATGAAGGTTGGAGAAATAAAAACTATATAAAAAACATCATGATAAAAGAAACTAATAATTTAATTATATGAGAGATGAAAGGTAAAAAGGGAATAAGATAAAATACTAAATTATAATGAAAAAGTGCCTTACGGCTGAGGTGTTGTTGCCGTGTAGGGGTGTAAACGGCGTCCGTTTGTCCGGTGTCCGTCTGCGTCCGCGTCCGTCCGCACTAAAATGGACAACATTGATTTTTGTCCATCCTAAATACGGACGGACATGGACAAGGGTTAGCCGTGTCCGCAGCTGTCCGTGTCCGCCAACTATATATTTTATTATTTTTATTTTTATTTTATACTAAATTACTAACCTATGTCACATAGTTAATCTTTACAATAAGATTGTAAAAAATACATATTATACTCTCACATGTCTTTTATAACATCATTATTTATTTATTTTTTAGATTAGACTATTTTACTATTATTATAACTTATTTTTTAATTAATTTTTTACTAACCACCCTTAATTTAAGAACAAAAGACTTTCACCTTCATTCCGTCCGTGTCCGTCCGTTTTTGTCCGTGTCCGTCATGGACAAATACGGACGGACAAGCACTTGGTCCGTATAAAAACGGACGGCTGCGGACATGCCTTGTCCGCGTCCGCGTCCGTCCGTTTACACCCCTATTGCCGTGAGAATGACAAGAGCTAGTTTTTTTGAGAGGAAGAGAGGGAAAATTCTCTACTGCTGAATTGATGAAGAAAATTGTTCCTCACTGGTTGAACTGTTCTGTACAATGCTTAGTCATCCGAAACATAAATGACTAATCTACCCTCTATAATGAAATAGACAACACAGACAAAAAATTATGCAGGAGCAAGTACACTCTAATAATTTCAACGTAACCAGTGACACATTTTTGGTGCCCAAGTGGACCAAATTGGGTCATCTGGCTGGGTTGGTTGGATTGATCCATTATGACACTGGCATGATGTCCTTAGTATATTTGACATATCAAAATATATAATACTGATAATACCTATAATATCAAATAGACATGAGAATTATGGGGAAAAGAGGGCAAAGCATTGAAACTAAACTAATCAATATCATTCATAGTAAACTAATAATACATAAATAAAACTATGATTAAAGCCTTCAAATTGAAATTAGTTAAGGTCGAGAGAGAAAAAGACCTTGGCGCAATGGAAACTAAGGGTAAGGACAAAATATGATGTCACCGGTGTGGTAGGCAGTGGAATGACTGGAAAATCAATAAACAAAGGTGTGAGGTATGGTCAGAGTATGATGGCCGGTGGTTGAAATAGGCAGTAATGGGTATGTTTGAAAGAGGTGGAGTTGTGGAAGAAATCTTCATTCAGTACCTTTCTGTTGTATGCTTACATCTTCTTGGTTTTCTATAAAAAGCAAAATGTTGGTCAGCATTTCTTGCTCGCCTCAAGTTCAATATAGAAAGCCTTTTCTCATGGAAAATTTTACTTCTTTCTTATGCAAGAAATCAGAAGAAGCTTTTCTTATTTGTAATGGAGCAAGATAGATGATTGGATACTTGATCTTTGTTTAATTTTTTAATCTATAATTTACAGTTACCTGGGGATTGGATGCATAAGGCTAGCATTTTGGGGAAAAAATTGTCCTCACGGAGAAGTTATCTTCCTTGTAAATTTCCTTGATCATACTAGTCTATGCTCTTTGGACTGTATGTGTGAATAGTGTAGCTAATCATTTTGCTGTCAACAATTTTTCTGAAAAATACTGGGAAAGTTACCTCAGGGAGAAAGAAATTTATTTCTTTTATTCTTAGTGGATTTTTATTTCTCACTAAGTTCTTCCATGAGACTATTTCACTTTTGTTAGCTTATTTGGTAAGAAACATGAAAGCTTCCAATTTCTGATAGACATGCATCGAGATTAAATTCTTCACCTTTTTGCTTCAAATAAATATGGCATTTTGACTTCCAGAGTAGAAAGTCCATATTTGGAGAAATTGGAAAGGTGAAGAATTAGAGACAATTATGTATTAGATGAGAAACAAATAGAAGAAGGAGAAATCATTATTCTGCCTCCATTCCTCAGAACCTGGTACGGTGAGAGGGTAGAAAAGAAGGGGAATTGGGAAGAATGAGACAAGAGGTAAAAGGAAGAAGAGGAGACCTGTTTAGAGGTGGACAACAATGACAAGCAGTGATTAAATGTTGTTGCTGGTGGATGGTGGTCGAAGACAGTGATGGTCATTGGCTGAAGCTGGTTGAATCAAGGGCTGCACTGCTAGAAAGGAGGAGAGGAGACAATGCCACAGAATAAAGAGATAAACAGAGCACAGTGTTTTTTTCAGTGGGAAGCCTTTCTTCATGCTTTTTATAGTGGGGAGAAATAACTGAGCTGTTTTATGGGGGTTTTCCAATGACTTTTACTATTGTAAAATATCTGTGCCAACCCACTCTTATCAGCTATCTCTAACTAGCATAAAAAATCTTTTCTGAGGAGAAAATTTTACGATCTATTCTCAGGATCCCCTACCCCACCCTTATCAGTGATAAAACTGAGATCTCGGTTTTTGTCTTGAATGTGTTTATGTACTTAATCTTACATGTGTTTATTCAGAATATTTGGAGGATTTTTGGCAAGATTGCATTATCCTTCTTCAACTTACTTATCTCATTTCTGAACTATTGCTCAAATACTTTGGCATAGGGATCAGATATCAAATGCAGAAGAGAATTTTTGTGGAAATGCTATTGATATTTAACTGATTCATGATTATTTATAACTTCTTTATTCTATAACAAGTTTAATCAATAGCAAATATGGCAGAGTACCATGCTTCCAGTCAAATTAGATAAGCATATCATATTGGGTTAAGGACTTCTTCTGCATCCTAAGCTTTAGATACTCTCATGTTAATATCCTTTAACCTTTAAACATATTCATTGTGGATATACCTTAGGTCTCAGATTTCCTACTATATTTTCTTATATTCTTCTTTTATGATTTCTAAGTGTGTCCAAAAAATTTAAGAGGTATAAATTATATGAAATGACATCATTAAGAACTTTACTGAGCATTTTTACTATGTGCTTTGTTCAGTAATCCCTAACTTTTTGATACTAATCTTGAAAAATGTTCTGCACTAATATCTTGCAAATAACATGCTAACATGCAGAAAAGAGTTCTATGCCAGTTGCTGAGCAGTGTGCATGGGCTTTGGGAAATGTTGCTGGTGAAGGAGAAGAGCTCAGAAATATTTTATTAGTGCAAGGAGCATTATTACCACTTGCACGCATGGTTTTGTCAAACAAAGTTTCAACAGCAAGAACAGCTGCTTGGGCTTTGTCGAACCTGATAAAGGTTTGAAATCTACTAAGCTAAGCTAATTGATATATTTCCATGTCGACCGAAATACCTGCAAGATAATTATTTTCCTTCGATTGTGGAGCATTCTGATAACTTATTTTTCAAGTTTTAGATATTTTCCTTTGGCGTTTATTTTTATTTCTTTTATTGTTATTAAGTATCGTCTGTTATTTATTTTGGAAAATTTTGAAGTGGAAAATGAAAGGGGGTAACCCAAGAAAGATTTGAATAGGAAAATTCAAAAGATTTAGGAAACACGGTTGAGAAAAATGGTTGAGTAAAAAAGCAAGCAGATTATATGAGTCAAGGGAGATCGTAGGCTGATATGGTGATTACAGAAAAAGGGAAACTTACTTTTGCGTGAAGTTTGCGAAAAATCGATGGAAGTTTGCCTGTATTTACAGTTCTTTTGATTGATGATACTTGCATTAGCAATGTGAATATACCTTTAGTTTTTTACTCTTTTTTTTTGAAGGGCTTTGAGGAAGTGGCTTATAACAGATCCAATCGGTAAACTAGTGGTTGGTTCCACTAACTTCAAATGGTTGAGATAATGATTATAAGTTTTCTCCTGTATATTAAAAGATAGTTTTGGTTAATTTTTAAGATTTTGATTATATAGATTTCTAAATGGTGATATTTCCCTTTGTTGTTGTTATCCTTAATTAGTTTCTTTTATGGCACACTCATCTGTGTTTAGATTGGATTATTGGCACTGCTAAACAATTTTTTGAGCAATGTGTGATTGCAAAACTTGTAAAACATTTTTGCTACTCTACTTCAGGTTATTACTGTCATTGCATTTAGTTGTATAAAAGAGAGAAATTTGGTATCATCTTTACAAGATATATGTCAAGAGTCCCTTGTTTGGTTAAATTGCCAGTTCATTGAAGCCTTTGTTATTTAAGGCCCTTAGTATGAGCTCAGGCTCACACATGTCAGCGTGAGTCCGGGCATAGGGGTGTAAACGGCGTCCGTTTGTCCGGTGTCCGTCTGCGTCCGCGTCCGCGTCCGTCCGCACTAAAATGGACAACATTGATTTTTGTCCGTCCTAAATACGGACGGACATGGACAAGGGTTAGCCGTGTCCGCAGCTGTCCGTGTCCGCCAACTATATATTTTATTATTTTTATTTTTATTTTATACTAAATTACTAACCTATGTCACATAGTTAATCTTTACAATAAGATTGTAAAAAATACATATTATACTCTCACATGTCTTTTATAACATCATTATTTATTTATTTTTTAGATTAGACTATTTTACTATTATTATAACTTATTTTTTAATTAATTTTTTACTAACCACCCTTAATTTAAGAACAAAAGACTTTCACCTTCATTCCGTCCGTGTCCGTCCGTTTTTGTCCGTGTCCGTCATGGACAAATACGGACGGACAAGCACTTGGTCCGTATAAAAACGGACGGCTGCGGACATGCCTTGTCCGCGTCCGCGTCCGTCCGTTTACACCCCTATCCGGGCATCATGGGTGGTTAGATTTTGATCTGACAGCACACATCATCAGGGGGTAGGCTGGTTTGAATCATCTGCATGCCCCCTCTATTGATGCGTGTTGTCGGATCTCAATCCGATTGCTTGTGATGCCACTTTTTCCTTGATATTTTGTGTCCAGAAGGATCATAGATTTACTGGCAAAATCAATGTGCGTGATGGTAAATCTATGGTGAACCTATGTATATTAATTTTTCTTCATTTGAGGGTTGTATGATGAAGGCTCTGGCATAAGACCTTGACACACTGTGCTACATTGGTTCTATATCGCCATTTGAACTGCAGACCAGAATCCATATAGCTGAACCCAACTTAGTTGGAGAAAATGTTGTTTGTATGAAGGCCCTTTTTGATAGATAATCTATTTGTTTCTGAATTGGAACGGTTCTTATGATGTTTTGTAGGGACCTGATCCAAATGCTGCTACAGAACTTGTAAGAATCAAAGGTGTAGTGGATGCAATCCTCAGACATTTAAAAAAAGCGTAAGTGTTAGTGTACTGATATAATCAATGGGTGATGGTTCATGTCATATGCCTGTGTAACTCAGATTTGTGAGCTTATAATTATATGTTTTATGCTTGTGAATTGACTATGAGATATGCCCTTTTTGCAAGAGTGCTTTGGATTGCATTGTGTGTTATAACATGTAGGGTAATTTTGTCAAATATCACGATTAAACATTCTAAGTTTTAACCACTTAGTTAAACATTATTTAAAGGGAAGCATACAAATATATTGCATCAGCATGCTAGTTTTTACAGAAAGATCAATGATTGAAGCTGTATTTTTACTGAATTAATTAAGATTTCCATGAAGGAAATAGAATCTTCAATGGCATTTATGACCTAGAGAAACCTTATGATGGAATTTCTAGAAAGATGATTTTTGCGAATTGGATGATGGTTTTAATGGGATAATTTGAGTTAATGGGATGAGGTTTTATTTTACATATTGGTCCTCTGGGTAATGTGAGCATTATAGTTCAGTAATTTTGCACGTAAGTTTGTTAAGCTTGGGCCAATTCTTGTTTTTTGGTGCGTCAGCCCCTTATGACTTAAGCTGAGAAGCTTTGTGTTTCTCACTAAATTTTTAGAATTGATTGTATACATATAGTTTTCTTGTGACAAATTTTACTTTTCACAATCAGTACAAGATAATCATTTTCTTATCTCTTTGCAAACCCTAGTTCATAATCATTATATTTAGTTTCTCTTTCTTATCTCTTTGCAACCTAGTTCATAATTATTAGATTTAGGTTCTGTTTGGTGTTCTTACTCTGAACGGGTTTAGCCCATGATGATTGCTGAATTAGTCAGGCTTAAAATTTTACCTGACTCATTCAGCACAAATTGCGTTATAATGTTTGACGCAGTCATATATTCGATGTTTTCAGACCCTGTCAAATGGTCTGATTGCATTAGCAAAAGTTGCTTTTCATGTGGCTTTCATCAGTAGGTCATTTCAGATTTAACAAACGCTACCTTAGTTTCTTTTGAGCAACCCAGTTATCTACATGGACATTTTAAAAGTTTGATAGGTTTGTCATGAGCATGATGATAATTTATGGGAAGACAAAGTGGTTATCAATCAGAATATGTTTACATAAGCGTTTGGTGCCAAGTGGAGCTGTTATTTTTTGTTTCAGTCATGGATGCATAATTTGGGTTGGGCCTCTATCTATCAGTGCAATTAATATTGTTTTTCTTTTTCGGGGATGAGCCATTTTTAAAAGGAGTTGTATTCCCAATTGGAATTATGAAGGGAGACTTAACAGAAGTAAGGATGGAATTGTGTATATAATGAACAAGTGACTAAGCTAAGACCAATAGATAATAGTCGCGAATTTTCTATGTAAATAAAATTGTTGATTGATGGCTATGGGGAGATTTATGTGACTGTGATTTATAGAGTTATGGCTGCAGACTTTGAAAGTGGAAGCTGCTTTGCAAGCGATGCTCTTTAATTAAATAGAAGGTGCTTCAGCTCAGTAGCTGGGCATGTTATGGTGTATGGGCAAATTTTGAGCCACCAAGAGCATTTTTATAGAATAAGAATAGCATAATGAGAAGTTGATGTTGATGTCTTGAAAGCCTAGACATGACGGTGATCTGAAAGACTGCTTTAGAGAAATTTTGTGGCCCTGATAGCATGAAAACTAGTGATAGTGCTACTGGCAGGACAGAATATGATGTGGACCAGCTTGCTAAACAGCACTTTTTAAAAGCTGGAGGCATCAAGAAATTCAAACCCAGCCCAAGCCTTCTTTACAGCCTCGTAGATGAAGCCCAAGAATAAAGAAAAGTCCCACGTCCAGCAAGCCCACAATGGGATGGTCCAAGCTAAGAAGCCGTTGAGTCCCTAGCTTCATTAATATGGTCTTGACTCTGCATTAATTTTGATTTCAGAATTTGCACAAGGAGGTTTGTGAGAAGAGGAATCAGGATCACACTTAAGGGAATTGGAATGGCACTGGAATGGGTGTAACAGAAACAGGAGTGACACTATTACAGAAGGAACAGAAATTAAAATACAAAGCATCATTATAATTCTTTTCCATATTTGGTCAAAGGTTATTGATTGCTTATTTATTGTTTTCAATTCTATTTTTTTAACCACTTCTTCGGGAGTTTTAATGCCTATGCATGTTCTTTCTGCTTGTGGGCTGTCTATGTGTATAAAACATGCATTTTAAGATTTTCTAAAGCAGATAGTATACAATTTGATTGTTGGAGTCGGCTTCAGGGATGAGGAGCTGGCCACTGAAGTGGCTTGGGTGGTTGTTTATCTTTCAGCTCTCTCTAATACAGCCACAAGTGTCCTGCTAAAAACTGATATTATTCAACTACTAGTGGAAAGGCTTGCAACATCAGACAGTTTGCAGTTATTGATTCCAGTAAGCCTGTCATCTTGCAGTTTAACCTTTTCCTTTTCTTTTTGACTGTTTCTTTTTTTATATCGAACATGAAAGTAATTTTTAACGTTATAGGTACTCCGAAGTCTGGGTAATTTGATAGCCAGTGACAGCCGTATCACATCGGATGTTCTTATTGTTGGACAAGATGTAACTGGTATGTTTCATTTTCTTTAGATGATACAACAGGCACAGCAACCATATTTTAATAAATATCTTCTAACTTTACAAAGTTCTCCAGAAAAAATTATATTGGCTTTGATAAAATGTTTGAGAAGTGAACATCGGGTCTTAAAAAAGGTGTGTATTCTACCGTCTATAGTATTGAATGTTATATCTAATTTCCTATACTAAACTCTAGATGATGATGTAGGAAGCATCATGGGTTTTATCCAATATAGCAGCTGGTTCTTTGGCCCACAAGCGGTTGATCTATTCCAGTGAGGCTACTCCAGTATTGCTACGGCTCCTTACTACTGCTCCATTTGACATAAAAAAGGAAGTAGCTTATGCCTTGGGGAATCTATGTGTTGCTCCTACTGATGGTCTGGGACAACCTGATTTTATTTTGGAACATTTAGTATCACTTGTTGATAGAGGGTGCCTCCCTGGATATATAAATTTGGTTAGAGCGCCTGATATTGAGGCTGCCAGGCTCGGACTGCAGTTTCTAGAACTGGTAAGTATGTGTCTTGATTTTACATTTTCTACTTGATAAGCTTTAAGTTTTTTCTTATTAAGTCGAACACACCTCTCTTGATATCCTATGTGCTATGTACCCCACCAAATTATGTTTCCTAATTCTTACAATCTGTTGGTGGTAATGTTTTATATTATGTATTAACTGAAGCCAGACTGGACGGGTGTTTCAGTTGGTTTAACTGTAAAATCGATTCTCTACTGTTATAAAAAAATCAGAAATCTGGATTTGCAAAATAATTAGGCAAAACTGATAGGTTCACATTGGAACCAGTCAGTGAAACAGTTTACTTTTAAATTCCATACTTTTCTTTATTTAAAAAGAAAATTATCTAAAAGCATATCTTTAATAATCTAAGAATATGCTTTTAAGTGTATCTTAAACATATCTATATCAGCAAATAATTTATTTTACACTTCTGTTAATGATGTTTGGACTGGATCAGACCAGCAGAACTTGCTGTTCAACCTTGAAATGGAGTTGGGGTCCTTGATTGAGTGCCTGTGTATGTTTTCTAAGCGTCTAACAAAAGTTCGGTTTCCTTAGATTAATGCGTTAAGATGCCTAATTTTACATGTTCAGGTCATGAGAGGACTTCCAAATGGGAAAGGTGCAATGCTGGTGGAGAAAGAAGATGGAATTGATGCCATGGAACGGTTCCAATTCCATGAGAATGAAGATCTCAGAAATATGGCAAATGGTTTGGTAGATAAATACTTTGGTGTGGACTATGTTGTCGATGAGTAGGAAGTGACTCTGGACCTCGCCTCAACCTGACCCTTGATCAACGACATACTTACGTACACTGCTTCCTATCCTGAAAGCTTCCCCATGGGTGCTGCATTTCTGTTTCACCGAATGTATTGTAACATAACATGATAAACAAATGTTGCTTGGAGACAGAAACAAAAGGTTATTGTTACTTGTTTCTATGGTGAGTTAAAACCGCTTCTTATGTGACTCTGTAAAAATGTAGAATTGTGAGAGTTACATATGTTCGTCATCAGCAGAGCTCGAGACGTCATCCTTTTTGTTTAACATGTTCATTTGGGTGGACTCATGTTTTAAATCGATAACTAGCTCAATGATGTATAGCTGTATTTCGTGAGGTAGCATTCAAGCACTTTTGAAGCTTGATAACATCTTATGAAGAGTAATTGTGATTCCTGTATATATTGCATGCCTTAATATAAAGTGAAATCTTTTATACTTAATGTTATACTAGCAAAAATGTATATGTATTATGCGTGTAAATATAAATTAAATAAGATGTAAAATAAATTAGAAATAAAATATCTATTGAATAAAAGTTTTCTTTGAATATTAGCTTTGAGGATCATCATGATTATTAGTTATATATAAGTTCTAGATTAACCTATGAACACTCGTAATAAGGCAATTATAGATTCAAATCTTATAGGTTAAATATTATGTTAGGCAAAGATGATGGTATCAAAGGACTTTTTGTCATGAAGTATGTTATTTATATTTAAAATTAATTGTTTGCATGTTTCATATAATAGAGCTCTTTATTGATTTTTAAATATCATTAAAAATATGCAAATCTAAATGTGTATAAAAATATAAAAAATACTTTTGAGAAGTGTGTTATATAGGTAGGGCATGTAAAAAAAGTTTTAAAAAGTATAATTATATAAGATGTCATTTAATAAAAATTGTCTAAAGTTCTCTAACAATACTTAGGAATGCAAAAATCCTGAGTTGGGAAGTTTTAAATTAACATAACCTTATAAATAGGGCTTTGGATTCAAATATCTTTGACTTTTGGGGATTATGATAAGTAAAATAGGGATTTATTATATAAAACATGAGTCAAATAGTAAAATCTTAAAAATTCTATAATATACCAAATTTGCTTTATAATATAAGTAGATATGAATGGAAGAATGTAGACTATAATATTACATGCAAAACCAACATTGACAACTTACAAAGAGAAAATCGCAAATTCTGTCCGATCTCACAACAAAACTTTCACTCCAGGAAGCAATTACCCAAGCTGCAACCTTGCCAGGAAGCGATACTTATTCAAAAAGCGGCTCATTCTCGTGGTTACAAGTTCAACCAAAATTCCACAACAGCTGCAGCTAGAATTGCTCCCATAGCAGTAACGTCCACAGGTCCTGCTCCAGAGGTATCTGCTGAACCATTATCAGTGCTGGGGCCATCAGCGGCAGCTGAAGTGGATTTTGCCTTCTTCTTAGGCTTAGCTGATGACGGTGCCGGAGCAGGAGCCGGTGGGCCGAATAGGACCCGTGGGAGGAGCACCTTGTTTATTTGATACACGGCAAACTTCCCATCAGAGTAGATTGTGTTAGCCACTGTTGCATCATCCACTCCGGTGGATATGTTGACCTGGTTGTTGCCGGAAGTTGTCACGTTGAGTGGATAATCGCCGCTGTTACTGCTGCCTGCCTGCGTCCGAACGGGGTTGCTGACTGTTTGGAACTGGGACATGGAGATAAAGGAGGGGATAACATGAAACTGAACCAGTGAGACCTTCTGTTGGTCTGTGAGGGAGTTGAGAGTGCCGGGCTTAAGCTCCGAGAAGGCATTGTCGGGCGGGACAAAGAGGGTGAGGCCCTGGTTGGAGTTGTTGAGCTGGTTGTTGATCTGGTCGGTCATCTGAGTAAGTTTCATGAGCCGCATGAAGGTCACGAACTGGCCATTCTTTTCGAGGATCGCGGTGACGTTGGGCGGCCCAGGAGGTGAAGGCGCCAGCGACGACTGTGCGAGGGATGGGGCGGCATGATGGTGGAGTAGGATGAGAAGTGTTAGATAAAAGGTGCACAAGGAGAAGAGAGCCTCCATGGTGGTACTGGAATGCTCTTTCTTTGTTCTTGAGCTGCTGGGGCTCTTGGGCGTGGTTGTGAGGAATGAGAGGAAGAAAGGGGCTTTAATGGAGGAGGGGCAGAAAGGTAGGATGGAGTGATCATGCAGGTGGGGTTGATGGGTGGCCATGGCGCTCTGTTTACGTTTCCTCAGTGAGCTTTGGCTTCATGAGTTGGCAAATGATGAGAATTTTTTTGTGGGTTCTGCCCTTGGTACGTATCTAGCTGTGACTTGCTTTGTAACATGGCATGAGAGCGGGAGGTCTTTAAACCAGAAATTTGTGCATGTAATAGAAACTTTCACATACCATGGCCAAACCTAAATCATGAATCCATACCAAGATCTGTCCAACTGTTTTTTCCCTTTGGTTATGAATTGAATATAAGGTGTTTTATAAGGGATCCTATCGAATTCATCTCCAAGTCTTGGGTATCCATGATTACTGATGAATTAGTATAGACATAGGGGGAAAACCTGAAAATTGATTTGACAAAGAAGGCCAAATGGGGAATGTTCTAAAGTGGCTTTTGAGATAGGACCCGGTGCCAATCAACCAACATCCTTCTGTTCCTATCTTTCTTAAGGGTGGCTACAGATAGTTGGCTTGTTATGGAAGCGAAAGTAATAGAATATCTAACATACCAAAAGAAATTGGTTAATATGATGGCATGATGTGATTGTGGGCTTTCCTATACTTACACATTTTCACATTCATAAACATTGCTTGCGACACCTCTAAGGAAGGATTTTTATTTTTATTATTTTTTGTAATTTCTCATTCTAAGATTGATTGTGTGCCTCAAAAACTTAGAACCGGCGTTTAGCCGGCCAGGTTCACTTTCGCTTGCTTGAACTGCCATACCTAAAACCAGTAGGAACCAAAGAATAATGGGGGTGGATAATTTGAGATATTTTATTTCTAGTTATACTCAGATATTTAACTTTTTAGATTATTAACTTTTCATATTCAGATTCAAATGTATCAAATGGACCTTAAATCTGAGTTTAAAATGGAAATGCATGTTATGGTCAGATTATCAGAGCCCATTCCTGCATTATCATACAACCTGAAAAGCCCGACAAAAGCTGCTTACAACCAAGCTTTCAGATTTAGATCTTATCAGGACTTATCAAATGTGCGAATTTCTTGATGCCCATTATCACATTACAAAGCATTTTATTTTCGTTTTACTTCATTTGTGCCGTAACAAGTACTTAAATCAGAAAATTAAAATAAACTAAAATCAGTTCATTTTCATTTTTTATTCAGACATTTATTATGGGACGGATGGAGTGATAGGTAAGACTCTGCACCCTCATAGTCTATAATGTCTATCATAGGGAAACATTTTTTATACTTTTTATGGACATTGAGCCAACTAAAAGAAATGCATGAGAGCTATTAATTTTTAAAATTAATAGCACACACGCTAGTACATGTTAGCATCATTAGCCCTAACACTAACGTGTACTAGTGTATGCCATTGATTTTGTAGATGGACGGTTCACCTCCATTCTTTACGCTGGGCTCGCTGTCTGTAGGGAGAATAAAAAATAAATCCTACTGGAAAGAGAGATCCAGCAAGCCCACCAAAGGCTGAATCCGCTATCATATTACAAAGTTCATTTCAAACATGGTATTACTACCATTCGATCCATCCTTCCATTAATTGTCCACGGAGAAGAACAAAAAAATCATTTACCCATTGTCCTCATGGAAAAGCAGCAAGTTTCTTCTCAAGCTACTAGTGCGATGCCTTCCCAAAGACTAGGCCTAGAAGCGTTAATTGTCATTGGCCCCACATAATGCATGTTTCATTCCAACCGCACATGGTGATGTTTTATGAATTACAATTTTTTATTATGAAATTTATTGGACAGAAGGAGTGCATGTGAATGCAAGTGTTGCATAGAGCCTTCTCAGGTAGGGAAGCGTGTTTTGTGTTCTACTTTAATAATGAGCTCAATGCAAAGAATGCATAGAAATCCTTTATTTATAAGATCGATCACGCATAACTACTGGTGCTAACATGCACTAACGTATGTATTATTGATCTCAAATATCAAGGGCTCACATATGTTCTTTACATTGAGTTCATTGTCAGAGGGGGCGTATAAAAAACTTTTCCCTCGTATAGAGTATTTTTTCTATTAATTTTAAGAAAAAAATATTTATAAAAATCGACATTTACCACATATTGATGGTTTCATCGACGCACTAGTCCATAATCCATTCCTTGCACTTTGAGCCAGAATGTAAAGGCACAACAAGTTGTGACAAGTCGTGATGCATACGTTAACCCATGTCAATGTCATAAACCCATGTGTTAACATGTGCTAGCGTATGCACCATTGATCTTAATGATTGATGGGCTTATATAAAGTAGGGCTCATGTAAAGTAGATGATATCCTCAAGAATGTAAGAGGACCAAAAATTCTTCAAAATTTCCAATAACATGATCCAGCTAATGGTGTGCTTTATTCAGTGTTGGAAGCATCAGCAAACAATTTACTGACAGGGTAATAGAAGTATATTGTCACTGTAGCAGAATTAAGATGAAGATTGAGCCTAACATTAAGAATACATGGGAGTCTTCCATTAAGAAAATTGATGGCACATATACTAGTGCATATTAACATCACTGACATGGTGCTAACATATGCTAATGTATGTATAGTTTATTTCAAATACCAATGACTTTCATGGATTCCTTAATGTTCAATCTCAATAGAGAACATAGAAATGCTCCAGTAGGCATGATCAATGAAAACAACATTGGAACTCTGTTGAATAAGTCTGATGTAGTGAAAAATTATGTACCAAGGCGCAGGTAAATATGCAGTGAAGCAAGCAATTGCTTAGCAAGGCACCAGGTAAGTGCAATGCCTGAAGTAGGGCTGTATCTCGGTTTGGTTCCTACGGTTCCTGCAGGAACCAAACCAAACCGAATTCAAGAACTAAATCTTAGGAACCGAACCGAACTGATATTTGAAACCGAAATATAAAAACCGAACCAACATAAGAACCGAAATTGAACCGAAACCGAATATTTTAATTAAGTTACTTTAATAAATCAAAATTAGGTAGATATAATATAAAATTACATATTTTATATAAAAAATTAATTTTTTTCTTAAAACTGAACCGAACCAAAATTATTTTAATTAAATTAATTCAATTTTGGTTTGGTTCCAATTTTGGTTTTATTTTTTAAAACCAAATCGAACTAAAATTTATTTAATTTTTTTTATAAGAACCAAACCAAAATAGAATCAGAAACCAAACCAAACTAAACGGCTAAATTTTAGTTCAATTTCACCCAATTCAATGCGGTTCGAATTTTTTGGTGCCAAAGCCTAGATTAACCAATAATAGAAAGCAACAGCTACTACAAATTTTCCATTATCCTCACGCATCCCAAGTTACCGGTCTGCCTTTTGTCTTCACAGGCGTTCTGTCCTAATAAAAAACTAATACAATTAATTATATGAGATGTAACTTAAATGATTAAACTACAAAAAGACAAAGTCCACTTCACAGTTAGTTTGGACAGCAAACACAAAAGCCCAACTGATGATACAGTGTCTCTCCTATCATGGTCTTGATTTACCTAAGATCATGTTATATATTTTTAAGCTAACATGTATTGTGGACAATATGATCATAAAGAACAAACCAAAACTCCAACAAAAGATGAGTTCCTTTGATACAAAAACTTATACTATTTGGTTTTGAATAGAAGATGAGCACATGATGATATGCATTATCCTTTAAACCTTATTATAATGAGTGGTGCCCAGGATTTATTCTATGGCAAATTGGCAATGCAATCAGTGATGTTGGAAACTATTGTTTGGAACATGTGGAATATGATTGGGAGACGCCATGAATGGTGCCCACAGACTTCCATCTCTCCCTGCCCACTGACTAATTTCAATTGCTTTTATTTTAACTTATTGTTGTCTTACACGCTTTATTCGCATATACTAAAAACATTTTACACTAATTTACGCCAACACTTTTGTTGCTACTCTACCATCACCCAACGCCTGTGCCATCTGGGCTCTTCTTGTTCACAGAATTCTGAAACTTTTTTCTTTCCGGGATTGAGATTGCTGCTCCTCCGGCCATGGCAGCTTCTGATGATCACTTCTCTCATAATCTTCTCCTCCAGTCCATGACCAGCCTCTGGTTCCACCAAAACATCCTTATCATACCTGCCAGGGTGACCACTCCAGGACCCACCTCTGAAACTCCGCCGCCCTCCCGACCGCCATCTTCCGCACAAGTCAGCAGACAGGCTTTAGATGAAACAACAACTGCACCATCCTCTGCTCCACCCAAAAAGGTAGCCCTCACGAAATGAAAAACCCAGAGAGATTGTTTTGTTGGATAGACGTATTGTTTGTTAGAAGTATCATTTATCAAATTTTTTATTAATGGTTTGATCATGGTGGTGATGAAGGAAGAGAAGCCCACAGATGCTGCTGGTCAGTTTGTGATAAAGCACGGGCAACTGAGGCTCAAGTCGGCTACCTCAGCGGGCTTGACTCGCTCAAACTCTCTGTCTCCGATCGATAGGGGGAGGCTGAGGCGGCGGGGGAGGGAGAACTGCAGCTGCAAGAGCTTGTCGGAGCTGGAGGACAAGGAGCTGAAGGGGTTCATGGACTTGGGGTTCACCTTCAAGGAGAAGGAGGTGAGCTCCCATGTGATGCAAATCCTGCCGGGGCTGCAGAAGCTCGGGGTGGAGGAGAGGAAGCTAGTCAGCCGGCCTTACTTGTCAGAGGCCTGGCTGATCAGCCGACCGGACTCGCCGCTACTGAACCTGCGGATCCCGCAGGTCTCTGCCTCGTCGATGGACGACATGAAGCGCCACCTCCGGTGCTGGGCCCGGACGGTGGCCGATGAGGTTCAGCAAGAGTCATGATAGGAAGTGAAAGCAGCTTAATCATTATAACTAAGTTTAAAGGGGTTTTAATTGTGTTATTGGTTTATGTACAAACTAATGATGAGATGATCAAGGAAGCAGCGAAGCTGGTTTCTGCGGTATGTTAAGGAGGCGGCAAAGCAGTTCATGGTGTCAGCAGAGGGAGGAGGATGAGGAGAAGAAGAAGAGCTTGGGCGAGAACAGGTGGAAAGGATGACAAAGGAGTTGAATGGGGTTTGTAAAATTTAACTGATTATTATAGGAAAGAACATGATGAGACGATTGTGATAATTCTTGCAAAGAGATATATACAGACAGACTTTTGAGTCAATGAAAGTAGAAAGGAACAAATTATTTTCAACGGAAAATTTCACATACCTGCTAGCAAATTATTTATACATAACTACCTAATGTTATTGTCTTTCCACGTATAGTTTCTATTATAAGGATTTTTAAAATTTTAAATAAAGTCATTCTACATCAGCAATACTAATCATTTCTACTAAATGACAAAATTACCCCTCCCTATGGCTATCATTTTTGACAAACTCACCACATGTTCCTTCACCCACCACCTCTGTTTTGCCCATCACTTTTGGTGCCACCCCTACGTGAGACACTCCAAACTAGGGGCTGTCCACAACTAGCACATGCAATGGATAGGGCATGTCGGGCCTAGCTAAATCACACCGCTGTGGCCAAATTAGATCTAGGCCAATCATAGATGGCAATACCATCACATGGCTTGCTTATTGTGGTTGGCCTAGCCAACCACCGCCCTGCCCAAGCCGTGTCTGAGGCCATGGCCAGTCCAAGCCATCACTAGCCAAGTAGTCAGGTTGTAGCCAACCTTAGTCAGTTCTAGAAACAACACGATAATGTTTCATGAAAACAACATAATTATGTTGTTTATAGGAACTAAAAGGAATAACAAGTTTTGTATGGGCTAATTCTATGACAAATTAAAACACTAGTTATGTGTACTTGGGTGAATCTAGTCTGTAACTTAGAATTTATAGTTAAGTGATCAAGATTAGCAATAAAGTTTGAAATTCAGAGAAATTAAAGTCAAGTCAAGCCCTTGTTACTTAGTGCTTAAAATTATGGGTATATATACTCTTGCATAAATTTATGAGCTTTATTCTAATAAGGTTATCCATGAAGTCATAAAACTCAAAATTCATTCTCAAACCTAAGTTAATTTTCAACATGTTGATTGATAGATCAATCGATTGCCCTTCATCTAAGTAAGTTCCTATAACTCTAGCCTGATCAATCTCTTATTTTTGGAAAAAAAAAAATTTTGTCCAATCGATTGCCTAATCATCATCATTCGAAAATAAATACCTAATTTAGTCTAATTTGATTCCTAATTAGATCTAATTCCTTTTGGAACCTCTTAACACTATATATACATGTGTTCCATGATGACCTAAGACAGAAAAGCCTTTCACATTGCTAGGAAACCTAGTTTCAAGTCTAGAGAGCTTCTACTTTTAATCTTCTCTATGGCAATTTCTTATTAATTCAAGTGAGTTTTTGTGGATTTTCATTGTAATTGATTCATCATTTCTCCTATGAGATCATTCATGAATATTGTTGAGGATTGTTTGTGAGAGAGAGTTTAAACCACCTTAATGGTTGGATCATAGGAGAAGTAATTGGTTCTTTATCCTTAGTGGATATATGGGATGGTCAAGCACTGGTGAATGAGTAGAAGGTGTTGGACACGCCATGGAGATTGGTCTTACATGAAGTTGGAGTCTAGGTCATCAAGTAAAATCATTGGATTGTGATTGTACATGAGAAGGTGATTCTTATACATGATCATTGAAACTTTGTGTTGTACTTAGCCATTTATCTTTTTATGCTATGACCCATTCGAACCTCACCCCTAGGCCAAGGGAGAGGATCTACAAACAGAATTCTCAACTTTTGGGGAGCTAGACACTCATGAGTCTGCCCTCAATCTTAAGTCTCCTACATGTGACTAGAAAGACTTTTTTTTTGAGTCAACCCGACATTAGACCTATATGTAAAGTATCAAATACAATGGTCAAGGGACATCTATCCAATAGAAGGATCAAACATAGGGTTTAATTACCTAATATTGTACATTTAGTACTATCATGTATTTAAATACTCATCAAGAAAGTCAATTATAGAAACCATGCTTGAAAAATTATAAACGGATGCACTGTCAGTAGACCTATCAATGTGTTAGCCGAGGTGTCACTAACCATAGACGTGTCAAACCCCTACAGACATTGAATGGTTTGTGGGAGCATATCTTGTCGACATTATCACCAATGCATCAAACCCATTGTGGATGCCTAGTATAAAACCATTGTGGCACCTTGTCGATGTTTGTATTATTCATCTTCTTCTAACCACCGATGTCATCATTGACATGTTGACAACTACGTCGATGATTGAGATGAAAAACAAATAGAAACCACACTAGAGCACAAAACACTCCCTTATATATAGCATGATTCCCACATCATTTAAATAATAAATCCCACATGAAAAACCATGATCTGATTCATTTAATCTTCATAAATCATAAATACCACCTTGAGTCCAAGTATGACATAATTCTTAGAAGCAACTATGATATGCATCACAACACATCACCAAACATGCAATTAAATTAAGAATATCTATTTAAATCACCATATGATTACAAGGTTAGCAAGCCGACTTTCGATCCCACACTTCTCCTTTGTAGCACGAAGTCTCTTGCACTCCAAGCCAAAAACACTTTGCACTTCCTTGGACTCTTTTTTATGTTCCAAATTGCTCAAATTTTGAGATTCTTGACCCTTATAAAGGGTGTAACCATCTCCCAAAGTCAGAAATGCATAAATACCCACATTTCCCATCACAATTGCTCCTTACGATTTCCCCTATGCATTCACCCACATGTCAGTGCCTAGCCAATAGCTAACCTCATTTTCACCAATGTGCTCACTGTCATGTTAGTGGCCTACCAATGAAAAAAAATTAAAATAAAAGTTATGTTTTTCTTAAAAAAATATGGGGTGTCACAAATACACTTGAAGTGATGTTTAGTGTGCAAGCTTAAACCCTTAGTGTGCAAGCTTAAACCCTTATGGTTTGTTTGGATTGGTAGAAACCGGGAGAAAGGAAGTAAGAAAGAGAATCCCGGTGAAAAAAAACTAGGAGAATCCTAAAAAAATCTCAATGTTTGGTTGCACCAATGGTGCTATAGAAAATTGAAGCTTGTCCATAGTAACCACAAAAGTAACACTATCATATATATTTTTAAAAATAAGACTACCCCTCCTATGTTGCCACCACCACTCCCACCTCTGGACAACTTCCGATGGTGGTGGAGGTAGCGGAAATAGTGGCGCAAAGTTAATGCTGGTGGTGGCATCGGAGGTGGTGGTAGCGGCAGCGGGGGTTACAATAGGTAGTGGCATTGATGACAATGGTAGTGGTGGTAGCGATGACAATAGTGATAGTGGTGGCAACAATAGCGGTGGTGGTGACAATGGCAGTGACGATAGTAGTGATGGCATCAGTAGCGATGGTGGCGGCAAGGTCAACACTACCAATGTTGTAGGCACAAGTCAATGGTATAAAGATATTCTCTCAAAATCCATGGGTTCATGGGTAGAAAGTTTTGGGGCTAAATTTTTAGCCATTTTCTCGAAATTTTACTTTATTTTATTTTACCCTACTGCACCAAATAGTGATAACTAAGAAATTTTTAAAAGACTCATTTTCTTTCCCATACTTTCTTCCAATCTAGACAAGCCCTTAGGAACTGTGTTCTTTTCCTTGAGAAAGACCATATTTGTTGTAACATAGATCACACATGGTAAAGCAGAGCCATGGTTTGGCGATGCAATTGGCAAGATGTGGTACAACTCCTATAAGGTCTAGAAACAAAAGAATATATTATGTTATTTTATCCAAATAACACAATAATGAGGTGTCACTAAAATAGCACAATTGTTTGTGTAAATAATTTTTTATTTTTGGGATGTCGGAGTAACACTCCTGGTGGATGGTGGTGGCATCTCTAGCAGCATAGTTTGAAGGTGGTGGCAACAAATCCCTAGATAGATTTCAAGACTTCTATGTGGGTGCATTTTAGCTTTTGATTAAACATATGTTGCTAATGACTATTTGATAAAAATAAAAAGTATAGTTGTCTAATAAAAAAATTATATATTTGTATATTTACTTGCCACAATTTTCAAAGTAATGGGTATTGTAGCAACTGTGCGCCCTAAAATACGTGTCCAATGCTTAATTTTAGGCAAACTACCATTAAATCCACCCGAAAAAAGCATTGGGTACTCTTTTCAAGGGCAATCGGGATAGAAAGGAGACTTCCATATGGATGGGGGACACCATTTTTTTGTTCATACGAAAACACTCAAGATTACACTTAATTATTGAAGAGTTAGATAAAAAGGATATGTAATCAACTCATGAGGCATCACCAACATAGTCACCAGTGAATTTTCACCTAAAGCCATTGATTAAAAGAGATTGACGATGCACCCACTAGTGCTACGTCGCATGTGTCTTATACAAAATTACAATTTGCGTACATGAACTATGCACTAGCGGGTGCACCATCAATCTCTTTTGATTGGCGGGTGGTAAAACTTCACCAACTAATTACTTGTTAAAAAAAGTACCAATACTAAGAAAATATTTTTCATTAACCTAGGCCCCACCTTTATGGACCCCCCAGGAAGGGGTGCTCACATTTCTAGTTACCCTGTAGTGCTTTTGTAAGGAAAAAAAATTCTCCATTACATGCTTACAACATTCGGGTAAGCAAACTTGGAGAGTATATAGATGGAGTTTTGAATGAAATGTGGCATGAGGTGAAGCCTTTGAGTAAATAAGAGATAATTAATGGAGCATCAATGGGATGGCCCAAGCAAAGGTGTTCAAATCTTTCTCAGAAAAATATACAAGGTGACTCTATGATAGTGATAATCACATCAATTCTCCTAGGACAAAAAGACCATGATGTATTTGGGGTCATATTGAAGAAATTCAAGAACTCATCTGCACCTCTCAGTGCAAACTATTAATTTCTACTGAGAGCAAAATCAAGTTGTAGACAAATTGGCAAAATTTGATCTAGATCATTATTCATGTTACTGGTTCCTCAAGCCGCCACCCTTTCTCCCTTTCTCAAACATGATGTCTCAGGTGCTCATTACTCGTGTTCTTGTAAATCTGTGGGTCTGTGATCTTATTTTGTACTTATCCTCTCTATATAGTCCACTTTCTATCTTTGCCATCAATCAAAATCTGGGAGGTTTTCATTCAAATTGGTTGTTGATGCGTTATAAATATACCCTTGAAAAGTATAAAGAGAGGAGTCTAAAGGAAAGCATGGAAGGCTTCTGGGAGATCTTGTTGACAATGTGGGTTGTGCTTCTAGGAAAGGGAGGAAATTGATTGGATGAGAAAAGATTGTGGGTCTCCTCATCCTAATTAGTAGTTATGCTAAAATAATTTTTTAAATCACAATCTTAAAAATATTGATTCACTTGCAACTGGGAGAGAAGAAGACTGAACTTGGTAAAATTTTTGAAAGAATGTGGTACCTAACACAAATTCAATTTCTAACATGTTGTTTGTATATGCCATTGATATTTTAGTCAAAAGTCTTCTATGTGAGTTATATATGATATTATCACTTACTAAGAAAATTAGTCTTTGAACAAAAATAAAAATAAATTAATCAACTAATTCGTCTAAAAAGAAGCCATGGAGCTTAGGGATGAACTAAACATTTGATAATGGAAAGGAGAGAAAAATAAGAATATTAACGGCTTCCACATGTTATCTCGAGATTGATGGGTCTCATGGACTGGGGACCACCTGATGCAAGCATAAGTACTTAAATAAATGGGGCCCGAAGTTTGAGCTTAACCTAAAGTTTGATGAAAATTCCTCGTTAAATATAAATCAGATTTTTGTATGATCCAAAAGAACTCCACATTCATTGAACGATTATCTCGTTCTACATTAGCTTGAACATGATTCATAAACTTGTTTCCATGTGCAATGTGCATGCAATCTTGCTAGTATTAATAAAAAGGCTAAAATAGATTTGATGTATGACATACCTTTTAATTTTGGACCTATTACCTATAAATCTTTACAGTTATTCCTAAATTACATAAAAGTTTTACATTTATTTTTATATTACCCATAAGCTACAACTGTATGTAAGATTATTCTAAGTTATTTTTATATGATTGCCATGTGTCATACTAGTATTAGTCATTAGCGCAACATGGGTCTCACTATTCATATTGTATTATTTCCAACTTTGTAGGGTCATATATTGAACCACTGACCTCAAGTTTGTGCGTTCTTCATACCTTGGAAAGCTCTCAATGAGCTCTATCAAATGAGACCACATGGGCATGTTTTTTCAAACATTTTGGGTGGGTCCCATATATGGCATGCTTCCCAATGATATTTTTTTTGCATGGTCATGTCTTCAAGTCCTAACCTTCGATTTGTGCATTTTTGTTACTGTTGGAAAACTCTTAATGAGTTCTATCAAATGAGACCCTATTGGGTATGATTTTTCAAACTTTTTAGTAGGACTTGTATTTATAACGCACTCGTCAAAGCTCCAACATTTGTGCATTCTTGAAAGCTCTCAATGAGCTCTATCAAATGAGATGACATGGGTATGTTTTCTCAAAAATTTTAGGTGGGTCCTATGTCTATGACTTGCTTCCCGATGATAATTTTTTTATTTTTCTTATTACCCTTTTTTTAATTTCATTCTTATAATTACCCTCAACAACAAACAAGCTCTTAAAATAAGGGCCTCAATTTTTTGTCAACACTTTGATGAGGATATTAATGTTAAATACTGGATGGACTATATGAAATAAATTTGATAAAAATTAGTTATTTTATATTAATTAATCTCACTTCTTCATATGACAATCTTGTGAAGGAAGACGAAGATAGAGTACAATAAGAGAATTTTTAGTGTATCTTGCCACTACAAGTGCTTTTGTTAAAAAAATTCTACTTCAAACATGATGAGGTATATATCTAGACATTAGAACTTGCAGAGATCCTCTTTGAAGGATTGAACTTGATTAATGGAGGATATAAAGTGGTGTACACTAAATTATTATATTCTCTGAATTATTATATTCTCTATATTTCAAATCTAATAATTTGATCTTTGTTTGGCTGGTTATACATATATTGTATACTTGTAAAAAAATATTCTTAATGATGCTCATAGGCAAGAAATACGTGCATGTTACCAAAAAGGAAAACACATATGCCACCAAGCTCCGCTTGAATAGGAAGAAGGACACACTTCATAATGTGAAGATCCTCAACATTGTTATTCTTTCCAACCTGCAACCTAATATTAAACCTATGAGATTTAGACTCACAATTACTTACTCTAGTATATTTAGGTTGGCATAGTGATTATAATTATATGTGCATCTAATTTATTTCATTATAATCCTACAAGACTGTATTGTAACTTTAGTGTGATAGGGAAACCCCTCTTTGTAATTAATATTTCTCTCTAATTTATTTTATTTTTAATAATATGTATTTACATGCACATTGCACATGCATTCTTGCTAGTAGAAGTTGGGCTTGGGCAAAAGAGACAAAAGAGACAACTAGTGCCAAGCTCTTTAACCACCACATGTTATGAACTAAATCCATGGAGGAAAATGTCCTAGTTCAAGAGGAAACTTTGTCCGCCACTTTTGGTCCGAAAGGAGAATTTGTACTAGTGCAAGGAGAGGCTCCGTACACTGCCTCCAAACTTTGAAGTAGATTTTGTTCCAGCATAAGGGGAGGTTCCGCCCACCACTCAAGTTAAGGTTCCAACTGCTAGTCATTACACCAGCCAAATTTATGAACAAAGGGTAGGTGGTTTCAAACTCTAATTCTATGCTATAACTAGGCATTCTATTTCGTAATTTATTCGTCTCTTAAATAAAATACTATTTCAAAAAAGGATATTATTAAGGGTGAACATGCGCCTCTTAGTAGGATTTCTTTGTGATACATTCTTTAAAATATTATTATTATTTAATGATGTTAGAAATATTTTTTATTAGATTTGAAGGGTTGTTATTTGGTATAAATCCTAAAAGCTATCAAAGTTATGACTCCTAGATACCACCTTTAATGTATATGGCGCGCCAATGAAGTTGGATATTGTGGGAAAATCCTCTTTATTCTGATCCTGTTGCCCCACGAGTATAGGTGCATGTCGCACCGGTATTGGCGATATTCTATGAATAATGATTTATTTGATTTTGAAGTATTTATCGGATTTTACATACAAATAATTTATCTGATTTTATCAAATTTTGTCACTGTTTATCCAATTTTTTGAAATACGTTCAGATTTTGTTTAAGTGATGTTGTTGGAAGTCAACATTCGAAGATTAATTATATAGAATGATATTTTATATGTCTGTTATTACACTTAATGTTATAGCATGTTAGTAAAATTTAATGATACCTACTGAGTATAAATATACTCACACACCCCCAAATGCTGCAGGTATGAGCAGAGAAGTTAACGTTTAATGAAGATGGCCATAAAACAAAGGGTTTACACTTTTGATTTATTTTGTCAAGTTCTATTAATTTTGGAATTCTGTGACTTTGATTTTACTATGGCATAATAAGCCTTATTTTGTAAAGTTTTTGTAATTACTTAAATTAATAAAAAATTACTTTTTTGTACACAGTTGATCTTGGTTCTTTTTATTTACGAATTGACTGCACTTCGACTTCTAAGTTCTTTAAAAAGTCGGGGTGATACAAGCTACCCCACTGAGGGTGGGGCTGGTGTGTCTGGTGGAGCGAGAGCAGGGCTGAACACCCTGCCATGGCCTCTGCCAACTAGGCTTTGGTGGGAGGTGGTGCTGGCAATGGCTATGTGCAATCCAGCGACTCCTGGACTTCCATCCCGAGGTTGTCCCCACGAGGGTAATGACCCTCGCATGTCTAGGCCAAATCCTAGGACTAAAATCTGGCGATTCTAGTGTTGGAGTAGACAAATGGTGGGCATAGAGAAGTTGTGCCTAGATCAGAGTTTGTAGGACTTTGCCTCTGTGCAGGAGTCGCCTCCCGTCTCCGCAACGGAGACAACGACTCGATTGGGAAATGGTCCAGTTCAGTTAAAAAAGAAAGAAGCAACAAAAAAAAGAGGACTGGACTAGGTCTAGTTCAAGAAAATATGGATATTAGAAAATTTCACAAATATTATCATTTGACCTAAATAGGATGAAGAATGTTGTGTCTATTTCAGCCTAGGGAAAAATCTTAGAGGCTATGAAATAACCATTTTACCCTTGTAGTTAAGTTGTGGTTCAATTACTCAACTTTGAGCTCCAGTTCATGGGCCTATATGTGGATTTAAATATTGAGAAAAATTCTAATGATAGGTGTATGTGTATCCTAAATAGACTAGTTCACATGGTGGAAAAAACTCCCAGTAAATAGGTAGTTGACCATTTTACCTCTAGGGTTATGGGTGAACAGTTAAGTGAAACAAGGTTGATTCAAGGGGTTATGACCTCATGAATCACTGGGAAAATTACCACGGGTCCTCAAAATCAAGGGGTACCCTTGTGCCCAATTTTGGATCCGATGGATGTCAAGAAAGCTTTGAACAAAATGATAGAAATGCCCCTATGTGCGGACCAATTGCATTTACATGAATGAAATCACGAACCATTTTGAGAGTGGAACGTAATGAGAGGACAATGACTTGAACTCAATGGAAGAAGAGTAAGATGATTGAATGACCCAAAGGAGCGGATCATACCCCATGTGAAAGAATTACCTCAATCCCCTTAAGGGCAATCTACCTTGTTTTCATTGAAACGGATACCCTAGCCAAAGGTCAGTTAGGGTACCCTATAATAATAATAATAAATAAATAAATATTTTTAAATAGAAGAGGTGTGACTAGTAGGTGACACGAAGACTTTTACAAGTCACTATGCCACGGAAAACAAAGTGAAGAACCCTCATTACCAAGGTTTATGGTATCTTAAGACATATGTATGCAACACATTACATCGAGCCGTTAGGGTAGTACCTACTAACTTGCATGATACATATGAGTTATTTACATTATTAGGCTTGAAATGGCCTAGCGCTAGCCCAACAAATGAGTGCAATGAGCCTCTGTTTATTACTAATGAGATTAAGTCATGTTAATCTTTTATGTTAAGACTTGTGCGAGCCCATATTATTTATGCTTACTTACTGTGATGTTTTTTATGTTGATGTGTTAGTAATTGATTGATAAATTGAGATTAATTTATATTAATCGATAGAGATTGGTTGGCTTATATTGGAAGGAGAACACCTAATCAAGATAAAGACTAAAATACCTTTAATGGGGTTTGGAACTAGTCATAGAGTGAACGGGGCCCTGACATGGAATTTACCTTTATTAATAAACCAAGGGTAATTATGAGAGTTTACCCTAGTCTCATGAAGATTAATAGGGTTTTGGATGATTTCTGAGTCACAACTCATTTGATGAGTAGTTTATTGGGCTGATTAACAGTGCAAAGAGGACCTTATAGTTTGGACAAATACTTGACTAGATAAAATTGATCAAGTCAAAGTTTTGAGTATTGGGGAGTCGATGGTCATATAGACCTTAGGCTTCTATGGGTTGCATTATTGTCATTGAAGGCATTTATCTCAGAGTTGAAGAGAATGGAGATTGTGATACTTGTATATTTTCTTCACAACCACGACAATTTGGGTATTGGCCTAGAAAGGTCTTTACCGTAGGTTTTCCACAAGTCTTCACATGACCATAGTATGCATAAAAAGTAGAGTTGCATGAACATCATGAAAGGCTTATGTTTTTCACAAATTTGTATCCATAAGCACAATTGGGATCCATGTCTCCAGATTTGTAGTAGGCTCATGAGGGCCATAGGGATTTGGGTCAAGTTACTGTTTAAGTAGTCTTACTACAATGTCGGAGTTAGGTATTCAGGGATATTTGCAGAAATTTATCTATATATCGGTTTTAATTATAATTATGTATTGGTCTTTGCTACTGAGATTATAGTGTCTAAAGACCTTTAATGTTGTGAGTCAGGGAGATAATTAATGACATTGATTGATATTGATTGTTAATTGAAACAAGTGAAATAATTAATAAACTTGCATAAAATATAAGTTGGTTAAAAATACTTAAGCATTGCATATATGATATCATGACTTGGTGTTAGTTGCTAGGAAAGACTACGTCTAGATTGATCTTGTTAGAAGTAGCATTAGAGATGTTGTCTGATGAGTACGTAGGCAATTAATATTTGATGATGTTGGCCCAATCCAAAAAATATTAATTAATTTTTTTATTCTTTTAAAAACTCTTCTCCTAAGAGTGAAGAGATTACATTGTTGTTTGGTGGTTTGGATTGGTTAGTTGCAAGTTCTTTAGGCAGGGACTAGTAAGACTAAGATAGACGAGCGTGGGATATGGAATTCTCGTAAGTAATTGTATTTTTGGCATAAAAGTCAACTTGACTATTTACTTTTAAACTGATGATAGATTTGCGCTTATATCAATAATCAATTGTTTATAGATGTTAGAGACGTGTAATAATATCATATGTTTTGATGTTCATATTTATAAACCCCAATTATCACGACATGTATATTTTATTGAATAATTTATTTTATATTAAGAAAAAAAAACTTCCTTGTAACTTATTGTTTATTCCATTTAAAAGGGGTCATCTACCCCTTATATAGAAGGGGAGGGTTTAGAGAAGCTTAATACTACTAGAAATCCATTGTCCCGTTATAAATTTGTGATACAAGTGACCCATCCTAATACAATTAGGAAACATGCACAGAGTCCCACTCAATACATATATTTTGAGTCTCAACCTAACTAGGATTTAGCATGCACCCTACTTCAAAAGTCTTGCCTTCAACCAACAGCCTTTAGGCCTCCTACTTTGATTCAAAGTCCTTAGTTCGCATGCATCTTCCTTCAACAAAGTCCATCATGCATCTACCTCTTGCACATAGTCCTAAGTTCCACTAGGATTTGGTCATCTTAAGGAGTCTACTCGCATACAACTACTTTTACCATGTTTCCCACTTACAGGCCTCTATGCACACTATTAGTTATACTATGACACTTGCAAATGAACCAACAACTAATCAAACCTTCATCGGCATACACTCAAGTCATCTGTCTTGCATAAAGCACACTACCTACACATTTGGTCATGGCTGTCCATGAATCTAACCTTTCATCCGATTCCTACTATAAGTAGGAGTCTTCCAACATATGTCTTGCACGTATAAGACTCCTATGGCACCCAGCTCGTCACTGAGTTTCACTTCGAGTAGGACTTCTGTAAATAAATCCGCCAATGCACAAACGTTGCTAACTCGTACTCTTACCCCAAAATGTACTTATCTTGGCTTTTCATATGCCAAAGTTGAGGAGCTACCCAACCCTTTTACCTATCATGTGGCTAAGGGCTTTACAATAATATCCTATGTGTTCCGGGTATAACGCTCAGAGGATTACATTTTAAAAAGGGTGCCCACTCAAATGGGGCAACTCATTGTAGGCATTTTATGTCTTCTTGTTTTTTTTTTTCACATAAGGGCTCTGCAAGGGGCCATGCCAATTATTCAAGTGTCAAGATAGGCTGGCCGCCTTTTTATAAGGATGCTCGTATTCCTATTCCACTTTTTATATCGCAATACCTTATTCGGCCTTTGATTAGACATAAAAAAAGGGAGCATCCTCAAAACCTTACTCTGGCCTTAGGCTCGAGTAAAATTTCAATATAAAGAAAGTAAAGTAAGGTATATCATTTGTATTTTTAGAATACTAAGAACTCTCTATAATTAGAAACACTAAAATCATTATCATCAAACTCTGTAATGAAGCAAAGAGTTCTCCCAAGAACTCTAAATTGATGTGGTTTGAGGATGAAGAGCAAGCACCATGGATCAGCCATTAGAATGTAGTTCTTGTTGATTAAAGAGGTATCCTGCAATGGCCACTTGCCTGCATCCTTCTAGCTTCTATGGCTCTTCAACTCTTTTCAGTTTTCTCCTCTACATCCAATCACTCAAACCTTCCATGTTCGGCAAATTTCCCCCATGAACATTAGCTGACAGCATTCATCTTTTTTTCAGTGGGACAATTGATCGAACACAATATTCGCATCCCCTGTGCTCAAAAGAATTCATAAAACAGACTCCACATTGCATGATTTTGCTCATTTACAAACAATGCACAACAATAAACTTGCAGAATCCAATATTGGCCTTCAAAGTTCAGACCTTTTTCCGCTATATCCAAAGAGCTGGCAATCTCTCTCCACCTCCTCTGCAACCCCGACCTCGCCCAGCTGTCTCAACCCGCGGCTAAGAGCCCTCCCCAGCCGCTCCTCGCACACCCAACCCCCTCTCTTCATCATCCCCCACAGGCCCACCACTGCCTCCGCCCTCTCCGCTGCGATGGCCGCCCTCACCAGCCGCCCCAGCCCCTTCTCGTCCCCGCCCACCAGCCCCCCCTCCACCACCTCCCCCACCAGCCCGTCCACCTCCTCGCCCATCCCGTCCCGCGCCAGCGCCGACACCACCTCCGCGCAGAGGCCGTAGTCGGTCCGGTACCAGGGCTCGCGCCGGGCTGCGGAGAAGACGTGGAGGGCAAGGCCCGTCCGGCCCTGGCGGAGAAGTTCCCGGAGGGCAGCAAGGAGGTCCGGCTTGAGCAGGCGGGAGAGGGTCCCGGAGAGGACTGGGGCGAGGTTGGAGGGGTCCCGCTGGTGGGCGCGTTTGAGGGTCTGAACGGCCAGGATGGCCTCCGTGCTCAGGACCCGCCCGCGGAGGAGGGGGCCACGGTTGTCCCTTGGCCCGCACGAGATGAATGGCCTGCGGTTGGCCCGGCGAGGGTAGGAGAAGACAGGTGGTGCTACTGCTACTGCTGCTGCAGAGGCAGTGGAAGCCATGGCCGGCTCTCGGGAGGAAGAAGACGAACCAGACCGGATAAATTTGAGACGGGGAGAATGCTAACGAGACTCGCGAGCCACGCTGCTTTCCCATCGCGAGATGGGCCATTGAATGGGCCTTCGTGCCGAGAAAGTATCCTGCAGAACCGCTATACATACCTTCATTCATGTTTAAACACATAAATTAAAATTTATATTTTTATCTTATTTAATTATAAACACGTATAAATTGATTAAATTTGTCACCCATTAAAAAGATATGTCTAGCACTTAGCCTATATAACAGTTCTACTCATACCCTACCTGTACTTAATATTTTTCTATTTATATTTTTATCTAAATACTCATAGAGACATTTTGGTGCATAAGTAGGCT
This sequence comes from Saururus chinensis, assembly GCA_035235625.1. Classification (NCBI taxonomy): domain Eukaryota; kingdom Viridiplantae; phylum Streptophyta; class Magnoliopsida; order Piperales; family Saururaceae; genus Saururus; species Saururus chinensis. Next base: position 38,349,828 of record CP141142.1, read on the forward strand.
TAAGGTGACAGATTGAGGACCATTTTACACTATGCTTAACGTTTCTGAGATCTCATCTCTTTTATTTTTTATTAAGGGAACCAAAATCTGAGACAGGGAACTTTTATTTTGATTGCACAACCAGTGCAACTATAATTTTGCTTTTAAAACTTATAACTAGAAGTGTACGGAGATGCACTTAAGGATTTAGAGACTTATTATACTATTTAAATAGGGCTTCAAGTTTAACAAATTTATCGGTCTAAATAATACTTGAGCGTTTAAAGGAGATTTTAAAACTTCTATTATAAAAATCTTCGTCCCTCTTTTCACTTTCATAATACTCATTTATTATGTAGATTCCCGTCACCTCATTGCTTACGCAATGAGCAAACCATCTTCTAATTTATTAGGCAATAGTTCTAACCCAATTAATTAGGTCATCGTTCTGTCACTTGATTAATTGGCTGATAGGCCTTATTTATCTTGTAAATCATGCCTCAGACCTTCAATACCTAATTTATTATGTGATAACCCTTATGTAAACTAATTAATTAGGCAATTGTTCTATGACTTTAACTAGGTGATAGTCCTACAATCATATTCAAGTAGCACTATTTTTCAGCAACTTGGGCTCTAGAACACGCCTTTATTGTAACATAGTTTATATCAACTCTTTTGTAAGAAATAATATAATTATAATTTTTTTTATTAACTCTATGTAAGTTCTCTTAAGTCTTTCTATTTTGGTAGTATTTACATAAATCCCTTCTAACCTTCTTATTAGGGTATATATTAGTCTTTTTTATATATATTCGTACCAACATAATCTATACTTTCTAAACTTCTCCCCTAAAGGTGCTACTTCTAAGTTGTTTTATGCATACTCATTTTTAATCTTATTCAATTTATTTATAGTTTTTTTTTTGTGCCCATCATTCTACTCTATGAAATATTACCTGCCTAATAATTATTTTATAGAACTTATATTTAAGACTATTTGAGACACACCTATCACACAAAACTCTCAATATTGTCTTCTATTTTACTCACTACTGATTAATTTAATAAACTATATTACTATCGATACCTCCCTCTTTATATATAATAAAACCCAAATATCAAAATTATTCACATCTTAATACTTTTTGTCTATCTATTTCAATAAAAGTTCTATCTATAATTTTATTTTCCTTAAAATTAAAATTTTATTTATTTTTTTTAGTCTTACTTATTTTTTAAAAAAATAATTCTATAACTTCTCTCCATAATTCTAATTTGTCATTTAACCCTACTATAATCTCGTCACCTAAAATTATTTCATTAATATATTTTTTAATTTAATCATCAATAAAAATTAAAGAGTAAAGATATCATGTTTCAAGCGTGGGACAATGGGGACATCTTATCCTTCAACCACTGCACTATGCTACTCTTAGCCCCTCAGCCCAGCTTTGTCCCCGGCTACCATAATAACTTTTTTTAAAAAAATTCATAGGTAAGACTCACGCATCCTAGGCGCATATTCAGAGATCTTTTGATTAGCACAAGGCTGTCGCTACCTTGACATAGAGCACATAATTGCCCAATTAACTTAAATTAGTGTCAAATAAGCATACAAATGTAAGTTACTCCTATTAGACAGAAAAAGGTACCTCTGCCGTAGTAAACTAGGTGAACTGGCTCTTAAATCGAAGAGTCCCTAAAGGATCATACTTGTGATGTTTGACCCTTAAAGCTGCCTTTAAGTCAGGGACCACGAAGACCGGCAGCTCATTATATTACCATGCATTGCTAGCAAAGATGGCATGACACTACCGGAAATATAATTGGTTACGGAACCTCTTATAAACAAGACATTCAAAAAGGACGCTCACCAAAGCGCCTCCCTGAAATCAGCGCCGGTAGTCCTCTGCCTACTTTCCCGACGAGGAAAGCACCCACAAAGTATTCTCTCGATCGAATCTTAGAAGCTGACCAAAAGAACATGGCAACAGAAAAGGAACCATAAAGATCCATCAGGACAACCAAATGTAGTCAAACTTATCTACCTAATCAGTGGGGTCACCATCTCTACTTCTACCTCTTACAACATGACCGAAAAAGTTTAAAATCATTAAACAAGAGAAAACTCATGACAGTCAAAACAGGAGAATCAACTAGAAAGCCTTTTTCTATTTCTTTTATCTTACCCTCGACTCTGCTAATTCACTCATTCTCCTGGTGCAGAAACCCCCTGCTTGAGCCTTTCTTTTTTCATCTTCTTTTTGGATATCGGCTTCTTTTTTCTGGGGGGCAGAGTTTTCTGCGCATACATATAAAGTGCATAGTTTCCAACAAGGAAGATCAGGAGTAGGCCACCAATTACAAGCAGGACAATTAAACCTGGGTTGAATCCCTTCACTTGAACATCAGGTATCACATTGCCCTGTTAAAAGCATATGAAATAACAACATTAACATGGGATGAGAAAAGAGAAATCAAATGTCTAACTCAATTAATGCAAGTTCATTGAATCAACCAGCACATAAAAAATAAGCACACATGAAATACAAGCAACTTTTCCTGCCATGCAGACAATTAGAGTTCTCAATAAATCCATAAGCCACCTGCTATAACTTTGATCAGAGAATGCCCCCTCAACATTCATTTGCTAATTTGAGCACTTCCAAACTGCTAATAGAAGTTAGCAACACAGTTCTATGGGCATAGTGAGGTGCTTGGTTGTTTTACATTCACTGGGAAAATAACAACTGTTCGAAGAATTTTTCATTTAAGAACTAACAATTTGGCAAAACATATTAGGAAGAAAATTAAGGACAAAATTACAACAGTTGGAGTGGAATGGACCATAGCCGTTACCTCAAGACATTCAATAGCTTCAGAAATTTAAATCCTTCTATCCACGATATATTGTAACATTCTATTAAGATCAGTCACCTAGCCTACCATTCCAAATGTTATGAGCCAAAACCTTAGCATGATGCAATATTTAACATAAAAACACGTAACATTAAAGTTATAGCTATTGTGTAGCAATAATCCTTCCTTTCAACCAATTTTCCGCTTTGCAGACAGGTCCTGACAACAAGCTTATCACATTGGCATACAAAATGAAGTACGAGAGTATTTTCACTGGATTTTATCATATCATTTCTCTAAAAGAGCCAGAGCTGCATGAATAAAAGGCATGCGTGCCAAAAACACTTGCAAAAGACAATGCTATATATCCCACGAACTTCTCAGGAATGACTGACAAACCAACCCCCTAGGAAGATTAAATATCACAGTACAAACTATTCATCAACGTGTATTCAATCATTGTCACGATCCCCTTGGCAGAAATATTTAAGATAAAAAACACATAGTCTTCTTCGCCACTCCAATTTTTACTGTTTAAATATGTGAGTATTAACTATAAAGGATATATATTAAAGAATGCGAATAAAAAGAAGATCAAGTATCTAGCACATGCTTGCATGTCAGTAACATCATAGTGGCCCTCTTTCCAAATTTACCAAAGTTAAGAATTATGAACATCACATACACAAATGTGAAGGTATTAAATTAGACAAAAAAGCGCAGCATTAACACATCCATAAAGTTTAGACAAGAAAGAAACATCTGCAATATCATATAGTCCATGCACAACATCGGTGCACTTCAAAATTTGCTAAAAATGACCATCTTTGCTCATTCACCAGTTTGAACGATAATCCTTTTCATTTATATCACATCAGGCCTATCAAGACATCTACTTAAAATGGAGAACATAAATTATTAAGTATCATTCCATAATAATGACAAGTAGAAGCCTTTTGAGAAGAAATTAAGCAAAGGTCCAAGGATATGAGCTATAGTCCGCAAATTCCAAAAAATTATTCAGTCTTTGAGGTAACCCCATATTTCTAGACGAGTGTTAAATATGAATCTTTGAGCTACTAATGGTTGAACTGTCCAAAGAAAAGCTTTTCGTTTAATGTTTTCATTTATTAAGGAATTAATGCTCTTACTGAATACCCACTTTTTATGTATGTGGTATGATGTAGAATCCATTCTCCCAGAAAATAACTTCCACGAAATATAAACCACATCAATTACACCTCAATAACCCATCACAAACAGGAACACCCACCATCACTTTTGAGCTTCTACATCTAAAAAATATTGCGCCTATGGATTTCAGTAACATTACATGGACAATCCAACTGGCCCCAAGAAAATCAACAGATCACACCATTCAAATGATAACAGACCACCAGATCGACGCGCAGGGGAAACAAATAGCACATTGAATCCAGATCAAGCAATACAAGTTGTAAAAAGATAATAACCAAACAAGTCATACAAGACAACAGATCTAAGACTCGCCCCCCATCGTGGTGCTAACTCGATCTCCCCTGTACCCCAATACAAAAAAAAAACCCATATTTGCTTCAACGATCAGAATTTCTGACTGAATGAAACATACCTCGGCATCAGGAAATGGGAATTCCTCCTCCATAGCTGAAATCCCAAAACAGATCACTCAGCGTACCTGCTTCCTCCCCATGCAGATGGCCAACACCCAACAAAACAACAACAAATAACGACCATCAAAATCAACAATTTTTGCATAACCCAGGATCCAAAATTTTTCAAAGAAATCGAAAAAAATACAGAAAAAATAAACGAATCGGAAGAATTTGAAGAACCTTCACCCTCTCGTGCCTCCGACGGTGACAGACGACAGGCGGACAGAGCCGTTTCCCGTTGCAAGCCCAATAGGGATGGACGCTTTATTGCCGCGTGCTTCTGTAACTCGCTACTCACCCACTCGACTCGATGTTTGTTACTCACTATGGAACCCAAAGTGGGCCACCGCTATGTATTTTCTTCATAGTCATTGGGCATTTAAAGTGGGTCCTAGTTAAGGCTGCCACCTAACCCGAGTTTGACGGTGCCGAGTCATGATATCATGAGTCATGATACCATTTATGTTTTTGAGTTTTATGCTAATAATAAAAAAGAACGTAATTATTTAAACCACTAATTTTTTTCTATTGTTTTTATTTATTTTTTATATTATTTATTTTATGTAAATAGGGGTGTTAACGAGTCGAGCTGAGCCGAGTATTAAGCTGCTTCGGCTCGAGCTCGAACTGCTGAAACTCAGCTCGAGCTCAGCTCGAAGCTCGAATAAACTCGAATTTTTCAGCTCAAGCTCATTTAGAAATCCAAAGCTTGGCTCGAGCTCGAGCTCGAGCTCGAACTTGAATAAGTGAATCATAAGCCTTGGCTCGAACTGGGCTTGAACTAAAAGAATAAAAATAATCTATATATAAATATAAAGTATATGAAGTATCACATATACTAATATATTTTTAATATTAAATATTAATTAATATACTTCAACAAGTATTACGACTACACCGTGAATATTTGATTATAGTCACTATGAAAGAAGAAAACTATGACAAATAAGTTTTAGTTACATATGTTAAAAAAATGCAACATTATTATTTTTCTCTCTTTATGTACATATAATCACTAAAAAAGATGTAAAAAATAAAAAATTATTCTGGCAAGATCAAGATCTAAATGCGCAAGAAGACATAAACTAATCTACCTCCCAAGTTATGTGTGTTCTTATATCATAATATGATGATGTATGACATTTATACTCATATAGTCGTTAGTGAGCCTTGACTCATATAAACAGATCTCATATATCAATACTATACATAGTATTAGTATATAAATATGTAATTATATGTCATTGTATATATTCCATTCGTCTTAGATTAATAACTCAATTAAAATTTTCAAAATGAACTAATCAAATAAAGCTATTAATCTAAGAATGGAGGGAGTATGTTATAAATATGTATTTAAATTAACAATTATGTTTATATAAAATATGCATATATATATATACATTATTTATATATAATTTTAAAATTATATTCGAGTTCGAGCTCGAGCTCAAGGTCGAGTTGAGTAGCATCGAGTTCAAGTTTCATTCGAGCCGAGCCGAGCCGAGCCGAGTCGACCAGGGTCGGCTCAAACTCGGCTTGAACTTATTCAACCTCGAATCAAGTTCGAGTCTAGCCTGATTTGAGTCGAGTTTTGTAACGACCCGTTTTTCGATTACGCTTAACCCGGGAGGGTTAAGGGTAATTTGGTAATTTAAGATTAAATATTAAGGGTTTTCATTAGATAAAATACCCGTTACCAGATAGAGCTTGGCATAACGAGCGTAACGATTCGAAGAACGCGCAAAACGGAGGTCGGGACCGAAAATTACGATATTTGAGAAACGTGCTTTATAGGCGGGACCCACTTGGAAATAGTGTGATTTATTACTTTAAGTGGTTGGTATCGAAGGGCTCGTCAATACGAGTCCAACGGTACCAAGAACGCGCGAATCCGAATCCGGGGTAGGGAGATACGCGCGTTTGAAGATTTAATTTAAAAATAAAAAAGAAAAATTAAAATATATGGTGCGCGCGCGACGCATGCACGGCACGCGCGACCGCGGCGCGTGTAAAGCGCGGCCTCGACGCGCGGTCGTCGCACGCGGTACGCGCGCCCGTCGTGCTGCGCGCGGACGCGAAACGGCGGGCGCCGCACGTTTCCGCGGGCGCCGCCGCCCGAAACTGCGGCGCCGCGGTTTCTGGCGGCGCGGCGCCGCGGTTTCGGCGGCTCGGGGGCTATTTATACCCCCATTTTCGCTTCATTCTGGACCAGAACTTCTCTACCCCCGTTTCTGACCGTTCTGAGGCCGATTAAGGCCGTTCAAGACCCGTTTCCTACTAAATCGAGTATGCTCTATGCAATGGAGCTGGCCGTTCTTCGAGTTGGAGACTGTATGATGAAGAAACGTCCCAAGACAAGAGGAGGTCATGTCCGTTATCTTCATGCACCGATGAACTTCATTTTCTCTGTTTCTGGCCATCCCAACTCCGATTTAGTCGGTCCAAGAGGCGTTCTTGACTAAATCGAGTATGTTCTATGTGGTGGAGGGTTCCATTTTCTGAGTTGGCAATCGTATGAAGAGGAAATGCCCCAAGACAAAGAAAGGTTTTACCCGTATCGACAAACTTTGTTTTCTCTGTTTCTAGCCATCCCAACTCCGATTTAGTCAGTCCAAGAGGTGTTCTTGACTAAATCAAGTATGTTCTACGCGATGGAGAGGTCCGTTCTTTGATTCGGCAACCGTATAAGGAGGAAATACCCCGAGACAAGGAGAGGCTCCACCCGTCATCCTCGAGCAACGAACAAGAAATATGGGCCCGGAGCAAGACGGGATTTTGTCCGAAGTTGCCAAGCTACATCAAGAGAAGTAATCTAGACTAGGGGAGGTTCTATCCGTCACTCACGGGCACAGGAAACGAGAAGAGTCTCCGGTAAGGAGAACATTTATATGTAGTCTTTCTGTACAAGACGAGGAACGTATGAAGGCTAGAGGAAGCTCCGTCTAATATCTTCGGATCTGAAGGGAAGGATGCTCGTGTGAGCAACTCCGTATACCTCTACTATACGAGACATAAGGGCAGTAAGCAACTCTGTATCCCGCTACTATACCTATATGCTATATATCTATATGTCATGCTAGGTGCTTATATGCCATGCTATGTGCCTATATACTATGCTATGTGCCTATATACTATGCTATGTGCCTATATGCCATGCTATGTACCTATATACTATGCTATGTGCCTAGATGCCATGATGTATACTTATATGACGTGTGTGGTCTCGCTCTAGGGTAGAGCGAGACGTGTAATTTGTGTTCTTGGTCTCGGCTCAGTGATAGAGCGAGATACGTGTATAAGATTTCGATCCTGCTCTATGGTAGAGCGAGATGTACAATTCCGTTAATTTATTAACTTCCGCTTGACTCCGATATATGATGAGTGTTTGTATACTCCGATTAAATATTCGGAGATATGTATTTTATACGTTTGATTTTGTGATGTTTGTAGTATGTAGTAGCCATTAGGCAGAACTACGTTCGGATCCGATCGTATTGAGATAATATCCAATACGTATATAGGCAACCAACGGCAAGGCAACGTTGGCCCGATCCAAACCATTATAATAATATGTTTTATTTTGTTTTACACGCGACAAACTATGAAGCTTCGTCGTGCGTACAACCTAAGTCTACATACGAGGAAGCCTTAAAGCTCCGTAGTGCGTAGACGAACGTTATACCTCTCGCACTCAGACGATGATTCCTGGCTCAAAGAAAGAGAAAAATTTCCTATTAGTGATTTTTGTGGGCCCGGCTCGGGTCGGTTCGTCACAAGTTTAACTCAAGCCGAGCCTAACTGAGCCGAGTTTGCTCACAAGCTAGCTCGACTCATTTACAACCCTATATGCAAACCTCTATTATTTTCTATCATTACCTCTTATTTTTTCTCACCACCTCATTCTCTAATGTAGATTTAGTAGCTAGTGTCGACACCGTAGGCTTGTCACCGCTAAGGCTATCATACCGCATTTGCATCTAGCCACAGCTAGTGTGCTATTGCAACCCACATGCCCTTACTAGATTTAGCCACGACCAGCAACTGGATCTTATCGTTGCTAGATTTGGCTGCGACCAGCGGCCATATCAGCCTCTTTTGCCTAGTAGCCGGATATGGTTGCTGGCCATATGTCTAGATCTGGCGACTAGATTGGCCAGTTGAATATGGTCACCACGGCCACTAGCCATTGCTGGCTTGTGCACGTTGTTGTGGTTCTATGAGAGGTACCAAAGCTGTTGCCAGAGAAGAAGGGGATGTGGTTCACATATTGGGAGGCGTATGAACAAAAAGGAGAGGGAAATATGGGGAATGAAGTAAAAATAAATAAATAAAATTTTCACTTTAGTTGGGGGACACAGGAAAAAACTGGGGTCTGAGTAGAATTGTTCTAAAAAAACATATAGTAAAAATGCAGGTGTCCAAGTGTCACATAACCTTATTTGATAGTAAAAAAAAATTGTTCAAGAAATAAGATGAGATAGTTAGAAAATTTTTTTTAGAAGAATGTGATGAAAGTTTCATCGAAGCCTTAGTTGGAAACCCATAAAAGGCAATGGTGGAATGTTGGAGTATTCCTATAACCATAGATAAGGGTGATAATCTCAAAGGTGAGTATGATTAAGATGAATCTAAGTAAAAATTGATTAATTATAATAGTAAAGGTTTCAATGCCTTGGTTAATGTTGTAGTGAAATACTAATATAGGCTTGTTTTTAATTATATTTAAGTAAAAGTTACATGGGATCAATCGGTGAAATACAATAAAGGAGCTGGGGTTGTGAATTTTTAGACTTCATATGGTCACACTTGAATTTGAGAACATAATGGTAAGTGAATAAAAAACTATTTCATAATATTATACTAAACTCTCTTATATTGGAATAGTTGAGACCAACTAGGTGAACTAATTGTTAGATCACCTTGTTGTGAGATAGAGATTAAGGTGACTACAGTAAATGAATTAAAGCAAATAGACAAATTAGACATAGAAGAATTTATAGGAAACCTTAAAACTTTTGAATTGCAAGAAGACTCATATAAACAAAAGAGAGAAGTTTTGAGAAGGAAAACAAGTAGTGTAACACCCCATTCCTTGATATCATATACCTTGAGGTTAAATATAATATTTAAATTATGGAGAGAGATTAGTAGGATTGAAATGACGAAACTTTATTATACGGATAGAGCTTGAAGAAATGAAGATAACGAGCTGAAGAATGAGAAAAACGGAGTTCGAGAGTGAAAACTATGACCGCGAGAAATGTGTCAATGCCTTATTTAAAAAGTTCAGGATGACCTACCCATGTGGAGTCTTATTTCTTAGAGCTCGTCAATACAAGCCTAACAATACTAAGAACGTACAAATTAGAGTTTATGAGAGAAAGGTATGGATGTTAAAAATTTAAAAACTAGATTTAAAATAGAAAATATAAAAAATGGAGCTAACATAGTTTATTGATGTCAGTACACCATGCGATTCAACACCACGAGAGGCAATGTATGCACGACATGTGGCTAGTCCTTTATACATCTTTATTTTGGGTTAGAGGCACTGTAATAACCCTCATAGTTTGAAAAATATTAAATTCACAAAAGCATAGAGAAAGATGGATTTAGTTAAGGGTTTTGCATGCTAAATTGAATACATGGTAACTCTTTACATGAATGGATTTATTATGAGCTAAATGAATGGAAATGAAAAATAAAAGGATCAAAGTGTTTAAAGAAGAAAAGAATCACTAGGGAACGATTATGAATACTCTTCACATGCTCCTAGACCAATTGATGGACTTGTCTATCTACAATTAATGCCAACACAACTTGATATGTCGAGCTAGCTCTCTACCAAAATTGAAAGAGAAATCCAAAGAGAAATATAAGTGATAAAGAAAATGAAACTGCTAAGGGGATTCAAGGAGATAAATAATGAAGAAATGAATTAAATAATGAAGGAAGTGGGTTGTTAGACATGGGATTGATAACACCTTTGACCTGCCGAGAGACGTTAGTAGGACATTGGGAGCTTGACATGTCTTTAGACCTGACCCCATTGAAATAATGACATACTAATACGTAATACACTGCTAAGGGAACATGAGCGAATAATCGAGGATGAACTTGTTGAGACCCTAGGTAATTATTAAAGAATGACTAAATGTAACAACCCCATTGTCGTAAAGACTTTTTTATGTAAACAATGATCTCAAATCTAGAAACAATGCTTCCATTTTCTATAATTCCTAAAGAATATATGGTATTAGCTCTCAATGATCTCTATTTATGATGATTAATTTGCTTGAGTTGTAATCAATGGAGATGACTGCAATTCTTGTTAAAAAAATCAAATATGCACATAAGATTTGGGTTAGACCTATATTAATATTGTATAAATATGAACTATTGGCGTACCACTCTAGGGCAGAAGATGATCAAACCCACACGAAGTTTTGCATGCCCTAGTATGGTATTAGAATGAAATGCAGAATAAATTGGAAATTTATGTCTCAACCGATAGGTTTTGTTAACTTTGAATATTTGTCACATGTTTGTCAACTAAAGAAGGCCATTTATGATTTGAAACATGCACCACGTCAATGGTTTGCTAGATTCTCCACTTTTATAGTGGCTCATGATTTTCACACTAGTGTTGCTGATCCTTCTTTGTTTATATCATACTCAGGAGGTGTTACTACTGTCTTAATGATTTCTGTTGATGATATTCTCATTCTTGGTCCACATAGTACCTACATTCAGTCTATTATTACTCAACTGAGCTCTGAGTTTACAATTAAGGATATAGGCCCTCTCAACTACTTTATGGGAATTGAATTTCACAACTCATCTACTGGCCTGCAACTTTTTCCACACAAGTATGCTTATGATTTGCTACAACATTCTAGTATGGCTAATTGCAAGCTCTATGTCACTCTTGTAGTAGCTTCTTCTGAAGATAGTTTATTCAACAATCCTACATTTTATCGTCAGATTATTGGAGCTTTGCAATACTTGACATTTACTCGCCCAGACATTTGTTATGTTGTAAACGCTGCATGTCAGCACATGCATTCTCCAACTAAAGCTCACTTCAGTGCAGTTAATCGCATTCTTCGTTACCTTAAAGACACTCTTCATCTTAGTTTACAATTTGTTTCTAGTCCTCTTCAATTAACAACTTTCTCATACTCTGATTGGGCTGGACATCCACTTGAATGTCGATCTACTACTAGAACTTGTCTCTTTTTTGGATCTAATCTCATCTCTTGATCTACAAAGAAATAAACAACTGTTGCCCGTTCATCAACTGAAGCAGAGTATCGTGCTATCTCTCAAGTTGCTGCTGAGGTTTCCTGGTTGCAAATGCTTTTGACTAATCTACATATTTCTCTTGTCTCTACTCCACACATTCTTTGCGATAATCTTTTAGCTATTTCTCTCTTATAATCCTATTTTTCATTCTTGAACTAAGCATATTGAAGTGAATTATCATTATGTCCGAGAGAAGATTCAAGCTAAAACACTCCTTATTCAACATGTTTCTTCAGTAGATCAAGTTGTTGATCTATTTACTAAACCCCTCTCAGCTTGTCGTCTAAAGTATTTATTGGCCAATTATATGTTTGACCACCATAAACTTGAAGGGAGGGGTGTAAGAATACTTGACCAGTCAAAGCAATGCCATGTCAGCAATAGTGTGTTTTGTTTGTTATTGCCTATTGTGTACAACTATAATAGGTCTTCTGTATTGCTATATAAATAGCAAGCATAGATAGTGTAATCCTCTAAAGCTCAGTTTAGAGCTGAATATATGAGAATTTCTACAAATGCTACACGTGAATATGCTCCTAACTTCATAAAATTAATTGTAATTCACTTCATAACACATAGTTAACATGTCATAACTATAATTCTTATTTCACTATGCTGATAATAAATGTACTCACTCTCACACTTAAAATAATAGGTTGAGCTCCACCCAACTCTAACCAGTTAGACTACCCTAATTATTCAAAATCAAGAGTCCCAACTTAGTCAATGGCAGGCACCAAACCAATCAAGGTAATTGTTGGCCTCTAAGAGACCAAAGTTGGAGATTTCGGGATTACTCCCAAGGGTGGAGCATATCCTATCTAGGTTGAGTAAGGGACTCCAAAGCCTAAATTCAAAGACTTAGAGATTAATCCTGGATAGGATATCACCTGGGAATGAACAATCTAGATGGGCTGTGAGACTCTTTTGATGAGAGTTCAGAGATTTCGTAGACAGTTAAGATGGACTGTGGAACTCTTAAGATAGAGGCTTGGGGAACTTGGCAATTACCCTAGGATAGGGCATACAATGAGAAAATATAGTAAGAATATGTGATGGTGACACTTGCAAGACATTAGCCCAGGTAAGATGGGATAAGTTGCGAACTAAGGAAATGATCTAAGATAGTTGATAAATGAATTAACAAGAAAATATATTCAACCCCAAAATGGTAATCACTAGTGTGATACACGAATGTAATCCTATTGTGTATATGTAAATATATTCAGACATATTAGTAGTGCATGTTTTCAAGCAAAGGAATACTATCTAACAATGGTGGATGTGAGACTTGACAAAGTAGGGCAACTGCAGCATGGAAGGATTTTTTTCTGTGTTGTTTTAGAAAATTTATATTAAGGCACGTGAGATGTCCTTTTGTGTCATACAAAAGTATTTCTGATAATTGTGGAGCTTATACTTAGATGATTCCCAACTAAATTTGTCATATATTTAATCAGTATGAGTATAATGGTTTGCTATGTTGTATGTTGAAAAAAAGATGATTATGGCCCGTGATATATTTTTATAAATGATTTGATAATTTTAAAATGTTGTGCTTCTTCAATTTTTTTGAAAAAATATTTATAAACTTAAAATGTGACACCCACATAGGGCCAAGGCCAAGAAAGGATGTGTCACTCCCGAGGTTTTTCCACACATTTACCTTAAAATTCAAAATGTGTGAAACCAACTTTCTTAAATTAATTCATCATACGACAAAACTAAAATTCTCAGGTGTGATTCGAAATGAAAACATATAAGGAAAACTCACCATGGCCATGGTCTTTAACAATAAATACATCCTACGCCTTTCTAAGTACAAGTTCTTCAACAGTCTGTGTTCTAATTCATATATAGGTACACAAGTCCAAAAAATAATATAGTTTTCTTACCTTAACCAATACATGAGATCATGGCACTAAAATCTACATAGCCTCACTATGATTTTGCTGCACTTCGGGTCGAGAAAGGATAGTCCACTACGGGGAGAAGTCCAGTCCAAAAAGTTATCGATCGACCTGAAAAAGCCTCTAAACGAAGGGACTAAAAAAATAGAATGAGTATTTTCATACTTAGTAGGAAAATACCCAGTAGGGAAAAAATAAATCAATGAACTTTGTAAGTTCATATATAGATGCTTCCATGCAATCACACATGAAGCAAATAAAATAAGAAACATAAATATGGTCACACATATAAATCATCGTACAAGCTGAACTTACACATACTCTGAATCAATCTTATCAGTTTACTCGTAAAAACGTACGCTTACACTTACAACATATACCTACTTGTATGACCTTATTCGTACGAACTTACTTGTACGACCTTACTCGAACAATCTTACTCTTACACATAAACGTACTCTTACATCTTCCTTAGAAGCTTACACTTACCACTTACTGTCTAAATCAAAGTCTCATCAACTTACTCATACTCATAAACTTACTCTTACTGTCTTCCTTAGAAGCTCACACTTACTCTAGATCTTACTCGTATAACTTACTCAGAATCTGAAACATCCAACTTACTCTTACTATCATACGCATAATACTGACAACTGAAGCTCATTATAATTAATAAGCTCCAATGTCAGAAAGGAAGGGAATGCCACTAGGGCGTCACCTTAACCTTTGGGGTGCAACTAGACACTATGAACTTTTCCAAAGGCAAGACACACCTATGCTCATGAGGCATAGGATCAAACAAGTAAGAGCAGATTCATAATACTACTTACTTGAGCGGCAAATGTCCACTCTCTAGGGCCATATAGTGCCAACAAGGGCCATACAGTGCCAACTAAGGGCAGAAAAATAGACGGTGCCACTCTTGGGCAAGAATCTTATAATGCCTCTCTTGGGCAGAATATAGAGTGCCATCTAAAGGTAGAAAACATACAGAGCCCATGAAGGGCAGAAACTTACGGCACTCTCAACAGAGCATCAAATGCCTAGGCTGAAATATAGCACTAAGACCAAATCCTGCAGGATAACACCATGGTTAGACCAGGAAGGATGCTCAGTCGATTACTTATCGACTAACACAAAAATGGAACTTAATCTGTCAAAACCCTCAGTCTCAAACTCTTAATGTTATCAAATTAGGGTTACTTACCATTCAAGTTTATATTGGATAACTTATGCATGTACAATTATGCTCAGAACGACTTCCGTCTTACATTCTTCAGCCAACAAGGCTAGAAATATGCCTGTCCAAAAGTTCCAATCCACAAAGGTAGAATTCTTTACTTAACTCATCCCCCACTCTTACACTTACCATCTTCCAAATCTCAGCATAGCCTTGCTTGTCAAACTTGAATTCCATACTCACACTCTTACCATTAAATACTTACGATCTTTCATCTTACACCATTCGCCTAAAAACCAAATTGTCCTTCTCAAACTCCTCGAGTGATTAGACCTAAGTCCCGTCATCAAACCCTTACTAATTCCTTACACATTATTCTTTCGTTACAACTCATATTATGTACATTGTGCATGTACAATTATGTCATTATCTCTTACTAACTCACAATCCCCCAAGATGTTCTGAACCTTAAGTTTTCTAAATCCTTACATCCCTAAATCGATCTCAATCCAAACCAATCCCGCAATCTAATAAAGTCCAACCTTCACCCGTCTATTTTTCTTCTTTCCTCGCCCGACATATAGTTACAGTTTCCATGTCATGAACTATGAAGTATCCCTTGCCAAACTTACAATCAAACTGTCACGCCCCGGCGTTGCCCGAACTGACCCGAACCCGGTTCAAGGACCGGTCAAGCATGCGGGGGCGATGAGGGGAATTGAGATACGGTTTAGCGGAAGACTTAACCCTAAATACGGGCGACCTAACAGAAATACGGAGTATGCACACCACTTTGAGCAAGAGTAAATAAGTAAAAAAGAAAGAGAGTTGCTTAACTCAAAATAAATGACTAGTATCAAACCCACATGCTTAGTCAACCATAGCCTATTCTCGCTCTAAAATAGGTCTTAAGACAACACAACTGTATAAAGTAACATAAATCCAACAGAGAACCATACACAAATGTTCTAAACATAAAGCATAAACCAAGAAAAATAAGTCACATAAGAGTTTCCACGATCACATCCAAGTCGTCTCCGATCTTTCCTCAAAGAAGAGATCCTGTCCGTCTGCGTGTCGCGCCACGCAGCCCCAAAGCAAAACACAATAAAGAGGGGTGAGTTTAAACAAACTCAGCAATGGTTTTTCTAATATACTATCAGCATTGGCAACATGACAACATAACAATATAATCATTCAAATCAAAGATTGATAAGATGTAATATTTTCTGATCACACATACACATCACTTAAACCTGCTTCATAGTGTAAGATCCACATAGTGCCATTCACATCATATCAACTTGCATGAAATGTATCTCTAACATATATATCAAATCATGCCTCAACATCATATCAACCTACATGAAATGTATCTCTAACATACATATCCAACCATACATCACATCATATCAACTTGCATGAAATGTATATCTAATATACATATCAAATCATGCCTCAACATCATATCAACCTGCATGAAATGTATCTCTAACATACATATCAAGTCATGCATCACATCATATCAACCTCCATCAAGGAGTAATCACAATTTAGTGTTACACAGACGGGAACATAGACAAGGCCACGAAGGCATGTCATGGTCCAAAATTCTACACAAGAATTTAAGAAGTTTGGGGTTGTCAATCCCTAAGGCTGCTCACCCTGGACGATCCTGGCCAAGGATGCCCCATTGTCACACAGATAATCTAGAGCAGGGGTGTTCGCCGAGGGACATCTCCTGTGGAGGGGAGAGCCCGAATTCTCACACAGGGAACCCTAGAACACATGGTAACGGGTGCACACGACATACCACACTAAATTCTCAGGGTCCAGATGACACTCATAATAATAATATCAAATCCGCAAGACAAGTACACAACTCGTCCCCACATAATTCCATTTCTCTAGACTCAACCCGGGGAGTGCACTCATTCCACATAGGAACTCAAATCAAAACATGTCCTTTCGAATCAATCAAGTTTCGATTAAGTCATGACTGATCAATCTGGCATGCAATTTCACCACATTGCATCCAATAGATCAAATTCGATTAACCTTGATAAAGCCTCAATTGAAAATCTATTTTTATGATGCATGCAACATGTACATATGTGGGCAAGGCATACATGAATCCTAATTCATGATAAGTGCTCTCATCAGCCCCTAATGCATCATTCATAATTATAATATCAAGTTTCAACATCATCATTAAACCCCACATGTGTGTGTACCTAGTAGAAGCACTTCACTCAATGCATATCAACATGCTTGAAATTAACCCACTACCACACTACACATGTGAATTAACATCTAATCATGAATTCTAGTGGAAATCATAGGAGAAGAATCATTGAAATCATAACTCAAATCAAAGCTCAACCACAAGCTAAACACATATAAGATCTTTCACTTCATCCTTAAGCCATGAGTTCACTAACATTCACACATCAATTAACCACATCCTAACATGACATATTAGTTCGTTAGTAGGCTGTAGCTCTACTGAAAATATACCTAACCATAGAGAATCAACCATTCATAATTCAAGATGACAATACCAACATCATACCTCCAACTATAAGTCATTCCACATAACTCTAAATATATACCTCAACTTCATAACCTCAATAGTATGCCTTTCCAGGAGCATACTATAGCTCAAAACACTCCATATTCATATGAAATTGGCATATTAAAGTAGAATCACCGAAAGAAACATCATGCACCTAATACAAAAATCTGATGTGTAGCCGTTCAAATGCCCCGAAGGCCGTTCGATTGGCTAAACAAGAAAATTTTGAATTTACAGTATTATCGTTCAAACGCCTAGGAGGGCCATTTGATCGGCTAAACTAGAAATCTGTCGAACTGACAGTGTTGCTGTTCAAACGCATAGGAGGGCCATTCGAATGCAACAAGGCAGAATCGACCTTCTTCTTCATTTTGAATTTTGAAACCAAAACTCCATTGATAAACCTTAAAATCTCCATCTAACAACCTAAATGCCAATAAAATTCCACCATAACTTCTAGAAAGCTAATCTACATCATAACAAGATGAAACCCTATGAAATCAAGATTAAAAATTACTATTTACTAATCATGTCATTAAAGCACTAAATTAAGTAAATCCATTCAAAATAAACCACAAAATCAAGAATTTTACCATAGGAAGACTGAAATTTCGAAAGCCCATTACCTTATCCCTTGATTAGGCTTGAATTTGATGATCACCCTTCTTGAAAACCTTACAAAGACATAGAGTTTGAATTAAACTCCATTAAAACTGATTTAACATAGAAAACCCTAATTAAAAACTTAGATCTAGGGCTTGTTGGACATAAAAATCGGATTTTTAGAGCTAGGGTTTGAAGTAAAGATGCAAATCAGTAGTTTTGATGTTTAAAAATGAATCAAAACAAAAGGGGAAATGGTAGATCTAGAAGGGATTAAGAGAAAAATTAGGATTTGATGCTTAATTAGAAGAGACTTACCTTAAACACTTTCCAATCCGGGCCTAATTGGGGATTAGGCCTAACCTCTCCTTCTCAACCTATTCGTAAAATAGAAATGGCTCAGGTCTTGCCTTTTATAGTAAGTTTTGGGGTGTGTATGGGTAAATTATGGGGTATGAATAGAAAAATAGGCTAAAAATGGGTAATTTAGTTATTTGAGCACTAATAAAACCTGGAAAAATTATGAAAATTTTTATAAGGGCTTGTGTTGATGTTTGGGTTAATTTGACATAAAAAACCTAAATTTCGATGGTGGGGCCCACAGGGGGTCCCGCCAAACCCTAATTTTTAAAAAAAATAGTAAAAATTCAGAAAAATCCCAAAAAGTTACATTTGATTCAAATCACTTAAAAACCACTAATTGTAAAGTTGATTTTGATTAAAACCATCATAAACATCATTTATTTACGAAACCACCGAATTAATAAGAAAATGAGTTAACCATGCAATAACTGATAATTAAAAAGAAACGAAAACCGGTTTAGAAATGAGAGTCCTTACACAAACACTCCCACTTGTGCCCATCGATCACATACTACCAACCCACAACAAAGATCACATGCTCTGGTCACATATATACAATTCATAGGAACTTACTACTTACCCTTAGTCTTCACTAACATATGCACAATTCACATACAAACAACATACTTATATAATCAACATAATCATGCATAACATTAAATTATAAACTCCTAGCATGCTACTACACAATCAAAGCATGCTATAATGAAATTACGAGTTGAAGGTCCCCTACCTCATAATCTATGTGAGTTTGATGGTGAGCAAACACAGTGGCAGTGTCGATAGCGGAATAGGCTGCCAAAAACATCGCACCGAGAGAGTCATTGTTGTCTCGAGGATTTTCAGAGATGTTGGAATTAATCTCAATAAGTTTAGATT
The DNA here is from genome assembly GCA_035235625.1 of Saururus chinensis. NCBI lineage: Eukaryota > Viridiplantae > Streptophyta > Magnoliopsida > Piperales > Saururaceae > Saururus > Saururus chinensis. The sequence continues at coordinate 38,369,139 of CP141142.1, forward strand.
AATTTTACTCAAGGCAAAAGACTAGGCGCATTAGGGCGACCGGACACAAGGTCGTGCCCCTAGGGATGGCAAAAGTGACCACAAAATAGGAGGTGACTAATTGGAGGTCGGTCAATAGTTTAAAACACATGTTAGCCACAATATTAAAGTAGACCGCAGACTACATCCAGCAGTAATGATTCCACATTGTCGAAGGCTTACAACATGGCAAAGGACTTCGTTGCATACTTACGGACATAAGGGAGACAAAGGAGGGCTTTAATAGCCAAATTGCCTAGTGGTGGAATCGTTCACTCGTCATACCCTGCCAAGGCAGTGTCTTTAACATAGACTACACGAGCAACACAAGCGTGAGCGGTAAAAGAGGACCCTAGGGGAGGATAGGCTGTCGTGGTCAAACACGGACGAGGTGAGGTTCGCTAGTGGTGGTTGCCCAAACAAAAGTTGAGAGCACTAAGAGCTGGAGAAAGTGGCCAACAAAGGTGGTGTCATTTCTAAACGCTTACCCACAATCACATCGTCATACGGATGATCATGCATCAATCATGACTTACGGTGGAGGTTATGGGCACAACATTGGTCAAGCCTTTGATGGATAGAGCCTAATAGCTAACAATGTTACTTCCCCTTGGAAGGATATGAATTTGGGGACTCTTTCCTTGCAAATTCTGGGTCGTGCATAACAGGAAGTGGGGGTGTAGAGCTAGAATTGGGCCCAAAGTGCTAGCCCTTGCTATCACTGGGCTGAAGCAGAGCTTGGACATGTGGCCCATGTCCGTGTAATATCGAGCTAGACATGTTGGGTTGGGTTGGAGTGGGGCCCATCAGCAGCAATTAGAGACGTACCCCAAAGTTTAGGGGCGTCTGGAGTGTGCAGAAGACGTGCAGAGGAGGCTGGAAGCGGCGGCCCCTTATCTTTATTGGGTCAAGCTGGCATCACGGCTGTTTGTTGGTCGACACCAGTGGTAGCAAAATTGACTGTAGAAAGAACGAAGTGATTCGATTTAGTTGGGGGCGACGGAGTACCGGGCCAGAGCGGTGGACACACTATCATTGGCCACAAATGGTCGAACAGGGCCGAGGGACAAACCTGGAAGACAATAGCGATTCAATAATGCTGGACCACAACGATTCAAATAGACATCGACACGATGTCATACATTGTTAATCAATGGAGAATGGACGCTACCAGAGAAGAAGAAAAACAAAACCAGAGCCAAGATCTATCCAGAATCTAAAAATGGCAGAAGGAGGGGTGACTGGCCGAGGAAGGCAACAGTTCAGTCCAAGGTGGTGGCCTTGCCCTCACTGGTCCGGGAGAAGGCCAACGACCAAATATTAGCAGCACAATGGTTCGCAATACAACGGAATAGGGAAAAGGGGGTATTTTTATCCTGTTTGAAATTGGGCTGAGGGGGCTAAAAGAGATGGTGGATAGGGCGACAGTTGGGCAGTGGTCTTGCCGTTGCCATGCTGGGGATGGCCAATGGCCAGTCACAGTGGCTGGCCTCCGGTGGCACAATTGGTGACTGCAATCCAAAGAAACAAAACAGAACAACAACAAAAAATGGGCGGCAGAGTGTTACCTCATGGCGGCACAGGAGGGCTGGGAGGCCGGGACGACAATGGCCAATGGTCACATTGGCCGGGGCGGAGCTGTGGTGGCAGATCGGGTAAAAATGGTAGTTCACGAACCGAAATGGGGAGGAAGGAAAAGAGCGTCATCGGGCGGCGGGGAGGCCGAGACGGAGGTGTTCGGAGGTAGTCATGGCCGGGGCGAAGCAGTGGTGGTGAGCTAGCAGCCATGTAGGCGGAGACGACAGCGGATTGGGAGGAAATTTTCAAAAAAATGGGATTACGGCTGGAACGGGAGAGAGGGATAAAGAGGCGGTGGTGGTTGGTGGGGCCAGGCTAGGGAGGCGGCTACGGGGTCACAGGCCAAGGCCCGCTGGGTGAAAGCCGGCGTTGGCACTGTCTCTGGCCAAACAAAGTGAAGGGAGCTCCCCTTCACTGTACACGTGTCATGCCCCGGCGATGCCCGACCCGAGCCGAACCCGGTCCAGGGGCCGGTCAAGCGCGCAGGGGTGACGAAGTGAAAATTGAGAAACAATTCTAGCGGAAGACTTAACCCTAACCACGGGCGATTAACAGCAACACGGAGTGCGCACAATCCTTTGAGCAAGAGTAAATAAAAAGGGAAGGAAAATGTGTTGCTTATCACAAAGTAAACAACAATCTCAAACCCACAAGCTTAGTTAAGTGAAGCCCACACCGGCTCAAAATAAGTCATAAGCATCACAACTGTAAAATATGACATAAATCCAAAACAAGAACCCTATACAAAGGTTCTAACATAAAGCATGAAACAAACGAAAGTAAGTCACACAACGATCTCCATTATCACACCCAAGCTATCTCTGACCTTTCCTCAAAGAGGCAATCCTGTCCGTCTGCGTGTCGTACCACGCAGCCCCAAATCAAAACACAAAAAGAGGGGTGAGTTTAACAAACTCAGCAATGGTTTTAATATCACTAACAGCATCGAAAATACGATAACATGGCGATATAATCCTTCAAATCAATGATGTACAAGGTGTATCATTTTCTGATCACATATTCACATCACTTAAAAACTGCATCATAATGCATAATTCAACCTGCATGGATGTATCTCTAACATACATACTCCCACATGCATAGTATCAAATCAAACTGTATGGATGTATCTCAAACATACATATTCCCACATGCATTATTTCACAATTCAACCTGCATGGATGTATCTTTAACATACATATTCCACATGCATAATATCAAAATCCACCATGCATGGATGTATCTCTAACATACATATTCCACATGCATTATATCAAATCAACCTGCATGGATGTATCTCTAACATACATATTCCACATGCATAATATCAAAATCAACATGCATGGATGTATCTCTAACATACATATTCCCACATGCATTACATCAAAATCAACATGCATGGATGTATCTCTAACATACATGTTCCCACATGCATAATGTCATCACAATCAACCTCCATCAAGGAGTAATCTGTAACGACCCGTTTTCCGGTTACGCTTAACCCGGGTGGGTTAAGGGTAATTTAGTAAAATTAGTGTTAGGGGGTTTCATTAGGTGAAATCCCCGTATCCGGGTAGAGCTCGGAGTAACGAGTGTAATGGATCGAAGAACACACGAAACGGAGGTCGGGAACGAAAGTTATGACCTCGGGAAGTGTGCCACATGGGCGGGGCCTGCTCGAAAAGTGCGGGATAACCTACCCATGTGTGGTCTAGTTTCAAAGGGCTCATCGATACGAGTCTATCGGTACTAAGAACACACGATTCCGACCTCGGAAAAAAATGTCATATGGGCGGGACCCACTTTGAAAGTGCGGGATGACCTACCCATGTTTTGGTCTTATTTCGAAGGGCTCGTTGACACGAGTCCATCAATATCAAGAGTGTGCGATTCCAACGTCAAGGTTGGAAGTTATCGTGTTTTGAGGTTAAGATATTATTTGAATAAAATAATATCTTTCTGGATAAGATCAACGACGCAGTGGATAGGACTGCTGACAAAGTAGATAGGATCGATAGTGGATAGGCTTGCTGACAAAGCAGATAGGATTGATAGAGGATAGGATTGCTGACAAAGCGGATAGGATTGATTGTGGATAGGATTGCTGACAAAGCGGATAGGATTGTTGACAAAGCGGATAGGGTTGACATGTGCCAACCTCACATCTATCCAATTCTTCTATAAATAGCATCCTTGACATCCAGAAAGGAAAGGAAGGAGAATTCTCTCCCACGTTTTCCTATTTCTCTCCCACGTTCAGAAACTTCTATTCTTCGTTTCTCACTCATTTTAAGTCCGATTCGAGTCATTCTTGAGGCGTTCCTAGCTAATTCGAGGGTGATCTACGCAATGGCATAGTCCATCCCTCAAGTTGGCACTCCTAGAAGAGAGGAACGAACCGGGGCAAGAGGAGGCTATGTCCGCTATCTCTGGAAGGGGAGGACGCCCAGAAAGGAGCATCCCGAATACCGCTACCTCGTGAAACATCAGGGGAGTAAGAGTTTCTTACCTTCTATTTAATTATGGAATGACATGTGTTAGTTGTGGTGTGTGCCGTCTCACTCTGGATTAGAGCGAGACGGGTTGTGTGTGTGTTCGTTCTCGGCTCAGTGATGGAGCGAGATGTGTGAATGTGATGTATCCGCTCTGGAATAGAGCGAGGCATGTTGTGGTGGTCGTGTGGTGCTCGTCTCTATGAAAGAGCGAGATGTGTGTTGCCGGTGTTTTATCGGGTTTTTGTATAACTCCGATTAAATATTCGGAGATACGTATTTTATACGTATGTGTTTTTGGTATGCCGGTTGTATGTAGTAGCCAATAGGCAGAACTACGTCCGGATCCGATCGTATCGGAGTAACATCGTGGATGTTATCCGATATGTACGTAGGCAACCAACGGCAATGCAACGTTGGCCCGGTCCGAATTAGTTATATAATTAGGCCAGTTCTTGCCTACGCGCAATAGAGCGCTAAAGTTCTGTAGCGCGTAGAGGAATGAAAAGACTCTCGCACTCAGAGTGTGCTGCTTTTGGTTCTGGGTTTGGTTTTCATTGGTTTTCATCGATTTTGGACCCCCGGCCCGGGTCGGTTTTCGGGTCGGGGCACCACATAATCACACATTAACGTCACATAGACGGGAGCATAGACAAGGCCACGAAGGCGTGTCATGGTCCAAAATTCTACACAATAATTATAGAAAGATCGGGGTTGTCAATCCCTAATGCTGCTTGCCCTAGACGATCCTGGCCAAGGATGTCCCATTCTCACACAGAGAATCTAGAGCAGGGGTGTTCGCCCAGGGACATCTCCTACGGAGGGAAGAGTCCGAGTTCTCACACAGAGAACCCTAGAACACGTGGTAGCGGGGTGCACACGGCATACCACATTGGATTCTCAGGGTCCAGATGACACGCATAATAACATTCTCACAATCCGCAAGACAAGTACACAACTCGTCCCCACATCATTCCATTTAATTAGACTCAACCCGGGGAGTGCACTCGTTCTACACAGGAACTTCAAATCGTTCCACACAGGAACTTCAAATCAAAATATGTCCTTTCGGACCAATCAACTTGCAATTAATCCACGACCGATAAACCCGGCACACAATTCCATCACATTGCATCCAATCGGTCAAATTCGATTAATCACGATGAAGCCTCAATTGGAAATCCATTTTTATGATGCGTGCAGCATGGTACATGCGTGGGCAAAGCAAACATGAATCCTAATCCATGATAAGTGCTCTCACCAGCCCCTAATGCATCATTCATAACCACAATATTAAGCTTCAACATCATCATTTAACCCCACATGTGTGTGTGTATCTAGTAGAAGCATTTCACATAATACATGTCATCATGCTTGAAAATTAAACTCACTACCACACTACACATGTGAATTTCCATCTAAACATGAATTCCAGCGGAAATCATAGGGGAAGAATCGTTGAAATCATAGCTAGATTCAAAACTCAACCACAAAGGCTAAACACATATAACATCACTCATTTCATCATTGAGTGTAACGCCCGAGATTTTTCACACATTTTCCTTAAAATTCACGGAAAATTTTTTCAATATAACGTCTGTAAATCGGAGGAAAAATGACGAAACCAAAACCTGATAAAACAGTTTATAATTTAAAACATCCACATACGGTCAATCATCGTACGGCCAAAGCAAATATCATCAGGCGCTACTCGAAAATACACGTACGAATAAATTTGCTATGATCATAGACTTTTAAATACAAATCACTCTCCCAGGCATCCCTGAGTACAAGTCCCATAACAGTCCACAGACTGATCCAAATGAAAGTCCAGAATAAACATCTTATGTTCTCATCTCACCCAATACAGGAGATCGTGGCACAAATAAACTCGCAGAGAGTCAAGCAGATACCTGAGTCAACGGGAATCAATCCACCGTTGAAACGAGCGTCCATCACCAGGAGCTCTCCGCACAACCTGCAAAACCTCCCGTACAACGGGGCTAAAAAATAGTAGGGTGAGTATTTTCATACTCAGTAGGAAAATACCCAGTAGGGGAAATCCCAAACGGTGAACTCACAAGTTTAGAAAATCATGCGTCATGCAACACAAACATGAAGCAGTCATCATAATAATCATAACATGCCCAAACGCATACGATCATACCAAAGGCACCATCGTGCCACAGACATACCGAAGGCACCATCGTGCCAAAATCATATCAAGGCATCATCGTGCCAGAATCATACCGAAGGCACCATCGTGCCAGAATCATACTATCCAAACAACTTACACAAACACCCTTATCCAGGGTCATACAAATTACTCGTACCACCGTACACATACTCATACAACATACGCATACTTGTACGACCTTACTCGTACAATCATATGCTCACTCATGCAGCTTACCCATACATGTACGACCTTACTCGTACAATCAGACTTGTACGACCTTACTCGTACAGTCTGCACAAAATCATACTTACTGTCTTACTCAGAACCATATTCTCACAATTGTACCCATACTCTTACAGTCGTGCTCATACTCATACGCTTACAGTCTTACTCATACTCATACGCTTACAGTCTTACTCATACTCATACGCTTACAGTCTTACTCATACTCATACGCTTACAGTCTTACTCATACTCATACGCTTACAGTCTTACTCATACTCATACAGTCGTACTCACAATCGTACACATATCAACGACCACTGAAGCTCATTACAACTAATAAGCTCCAGCGTCGAAATGGAAAAGAATGCCACTGGGGCAACACCTTAACCTCCGGGGAGTGACTAGACGCCATGGACTTTTCCGAAGGTAAGGCACACCAATGCTCATGGGGCACTGGATCAAACAGGTAAGAGTAGATCCATGATACTACTTACCTGAGCGCGCAAACATAAACACCCACACATAAGGGGTCATACAGTTGCCCACCATAATGGGTCTTATAGTGCCATAGAATCGCCCACCATAATGGGTCTTATAGTGCTATTGCCACTCTTGGGCAGAAAACATACAGTGCCACTTGGGCAGAAACGTACAGTGCCACTCTTGGGCAGAAACATACTACGCCCTCAACAGAGCATCAAACGTCTGGGCTTACACAGCACACAGACCAAATCAAAACGACGCTCTCAGCAGAGCATCAGACGTCTGGGCTTCATATAGCACGCAGACAAAGTCAGAAACGTACATCGCTCTCAACAGAGCATTAAACGTCTGGGCTTATACAGCACGCAGACCAAATCAGAAACGTCGCTCTCAGCAGAGCATCGTACGTCCGGTGCTCTACATAGCACACAGACAACATCCCGCAGGATAAACACCATGGCAAGACATGATAAATGCTCGGCCAACTCATCAGCGGCCAGCTCAAACACGGAACTTAATCCGTCGAACCCTCAGGTCTCAAACTCACAACGCTATCATTAGCTGTGCTTATAATTCAAGTTTGAATTAAATATATTATGCGGTACAATTATGCCACACAACTCACAGTCCTCGACTGGTCAAACCGAAGCTGAGCCCGATCCGAAACCCAAGTTCGTTAGGGCAGCAGACTTCACTTACCCGTCCACATCATGGACAAAACTCATCGTACAACAAACCCTTACAGTCTTACACTTCGCCATCCATCTTATGGCCAAAACCTCTTACACTGACATCCTCAAATAACGCTCCTCAGAGCCAACCCAGTTGTCGCCCTCTTACTTATATCTCACTTATTATACTTACTTTTCACTTCATAATCTGTACGTTATGCTTGTACAATTATGAACACTCTTACTGTCTGACAAATGCCCAACATACAATCCACCCCAAACTGATCCATTCTAATCCTTGCCCGTCATACTCATATCCTCTGTCATACGCTTACACAACCGCATCCAAATTCAGACAGAGCTTCTGTCACCTCTTACTGTCCATCGCCCATACATCTGCCCACATACTCTTACACACATCCAAAGCATAGGCAAAATGCCATCACACATACGTATGTCCCACACATACGTATAACATACACATACGGCCATACATACATAACATACAAACATGCACTCTAGCCATCACTAGCACATGCATACACACGTCAAACATGCACGCTAGCCATCACTAGCACATGCATACATTCACACATACATCAAACATGCACGCTAGCCATCACTAGCACATGCATACATCAAACGTACACGCTAGTCATCTCTAGCACGTGCACACACACACATTCATACATACTTCAAACATGCACGCTAGCCATCACTAGCACATGCATAACCCATACATAGCATACTGACATATTTGCTAGCCATCGCCAGCGCATACATAATCCACATCCATAAAACATGCATACATCTCATGCATATCAATCATACCATACAATCATGCTTACACGCACCTCATGCAATCGGATCGTTACTTAACATCCAAGCATGGAATCATACAATCCTAGCATGCTGCTACTCATTCAAAGCATGCTTCATGAATTTACGAGTTCAAAACTCCCCTACCTCGTAATCATGACGTTCGATGGCGAGCACACGACGGTGGCAGCGTCGGCGGCGGAGTTGGCGGTCAAACCGTTGCCTAGCTGAGAGAGCTGCTGTCCCGAGGATTTTAGGATGCGCCGGAACTATCACGGCCAAACAGAGTGTCAGAACTCAAAGCGGTAAAACCCGCGATCCACAGCGGCACACCAGGGCGGCCGGGAGAAAAGTCGTGCCAACATAAGTGGCGGTGCGATCAGATGTCAAGGGTGTACACTCTGAAGATCAGCCGGTGGCTAAGACGTGCTCAGCCGGCCACAAAGACGTCGAAATCGGCCGTGGACAGCACCCACGGCAACGATTCCAGTCAACAAAGGCCCACATAAGGGCGGAGAGCGTGGGGCAACGCTCGAGAACCAAAGGAGAGGTGGAGGACGGCTCTAGTGGTCAACTCCACTCGGTGGCAAAGCCAACCGATGGTTAGGCGGCACGAATGCGGCGCCTAAACCCAGAAGTACACGCGTGGCCACATGCACACGCTGCCCAAAGGGCGGGGGAGAGGGCTGAAAAGAGGCAACCCAAGGCCCACAAAATCCAACAGGGCTAAGGCCCTTAGCTGTGGCCAATCAAAGCGGCGACATCGCCGATCGCCACCCACAACCAAAACCCATGGTGCGGCGGCTGTGCATCTCGCTCGGTATAGGGCAAATGACAAGCGGCCCATTCCGAGCGGTAATATAATTAGGCCAAGTGGGGCTGACCCTCACTGTCGCCGAGCCGGGGCAGAGCCCATAATGGCCAAATAGCATACGGCTCGCCGAGGACCACAGCCCAAGACGCACCCAAAGCGTCTAATCGGGCGGAGCAAGGCAATAGGGGCGAGGCGGGGTCGGAAACGGCAACCCCCTACCGACACTGGGTCGAGGTAGGCTGGACGGAGCCCATCCGGTGGCCGGACAACGACCGGAAACACACCGGCGTCCAAAACATCCCACGGACAGTGAGATGCAAATAGTAACAAAAACCCGACCAAAAGATCGGTAGCTCACCACGGAGCGAAAAAAGCATGGCGGCGGCTCCAGCCAGTGTCTATGGGTTCCTAGCGGCCAACTAAACATAAGTCTAGTTGAGAGCGGCCACAAACGATGTCAAAATCGTACACCCACAGTGCAAAAACGGGATTGAAGGAGAGAAAAACCCGAAAAAAGGTTCGGTACCTCGTGGAGGAGCGAAGAGGCCGTGGCGGCGGTCATGGCCGGTACCTACGGACTCGTGGCGGTGAGGCAAAGCGGATCCTGACAAGAATCAACGGAATCCGACGACGGAGGAGGGAGAACGGAGCGACCGGATATGCCCTCGGGTTTTCTCTTCTCCTCTCAGAACGCCATTTTTTTCTTCTGTAAGTTTCTGGAACGAAACTTACTGAAGATGGCTTTATAAGCCGTGATTTTACTATTCACCTTTTTTATTTTTACATCTATGTCCCCAATGTGCGTTAACTCATTGGTTACGTGCTATAGCTCCAAACTTCGCGCCGTAAGCGCGCAGCAAGGCCTGTGGCCCGCGACTAAGCCCCACACCCGACTCTACGGGTATAAATATGGGAAAAAGACACAAATACCCATACGCTGAAATGTCACATTTTCCTGCCGAAAATGACCAGAAAAATGGCAGAAAAATCCCAGAAAATCGTAGAAAAATCAGGGACCTTACATTGAGTCATGGCATTCACCAACATTCACACACCATTAACCACAATCCATCATGACAAATCAGTCCAATAATGATTGTAGTCCTACTGAAAATATGCTTAACCAAAGGGAAACAACCATTCATAATTTCAAGATAACGATTCCAACATCATGCCACAAAACATAAGTCATTCCACCATCTCTAAGCATATATCTCAACTCCATAAACTTAATAGCATGCATTTCCAGTAGCCTAATATAACTTAAAACACTCCACATTCATATAAAATTGGCAAGCTAAAGTGGAATCATCAAAATAGACATCATATGCACAACATGCAATTTTCTGTGTAGCCGATCGATCGCCCTTTAGGCCGTTCGATCGGTTACATGCAAAAATTTGAAATTTATAGTTCAGCCAATCGATCGCCCTGCAAGGCCGATCGATCGCCAACACGGCAGAACAATCATCTTCTTCCTTTCGCAAATCCAAACCGAAACACCATAGATAGCACTTCAAATCCACATCTAACACCCTAATCATCATCAAAAGTCCTCCTTGACTTCCAGAATATCAAACAAAACCATAATAATGCAAAACCCTAAGAAATCGGGATTAAATAATTCCATTTTCTAATCTTACCATTAACACATTAAATCAAGCAAACCATTTCGAAATAAGCCAAAAATGGAGAGTTTTACCATGGATAAACAAAGATTTTGAAGACCCATTACCTCAGCACTTGATTTAGCTCGGATTGAAGAGTCACCCTTCTTGAAATCCTTGAAAACACAATGAGTTTGAATTAAACTCTAATGGAAATCGATTTACTCAAGAAATCCCTAATTAAACCTTAGATCTAGGGCTTGTTGGTAGTAAAAATTGAATTTTGAATGTTAGGGTTTGTAATAAAACACAAATCAGTAGCTTTTGATGGTCAAAAACGAATTGAATCAAGGAGAAAATGGTAGATTTGGAAGAAATAAAGAAAAAAGCCATGGATTAGTGCTTAATTAAAGTAAGATTACCTTAATCGGCTTCTAATTCGGGCCTAAGTGGGGATTAGGCCAGCCCTCCTTCCTTAGCCTATTCCCAAAAATGGAAATGGCTCTGGTTTGCCCTTTTATAGTAAGGGTTGTGGTATGCATAGGTAAGTTTTGGGGTGTAAATATGAAAAGTAGGCTAAAAGTGGTTATTTTACAAATTTAAGCACAAATTAAGCCTAATAAAATTCTGAAAATTTTTGTGTGACCTTAAGTATATGTCTAGGTTCATTTGACACAAAAATAAAATTTTTGATGGTGGGGCCCACAGGGGTCCCGCCAAAACCCTAATTTTTGGGAAAATAGTAAAAATTCTGAAAAATCTAAAAAATTCACATTTGGTTTAAAATCACTTAAAACCACTAATGTTGAAGTTAATTTTGGTTAAAAGCATCACAAACTCTATTTATTTTACGAAATCACTGAATAAGATCAGAAAACACGTAAATCTCACGATAACCAACAATTAAAGAAAACCAAAACCGGTTTAAAGATGAGGGTCCTTACAACATGGGTCGGGCACGCTGAGTCGCGCCTAATCCGATCCTTATTAAATTTTTTTCCATCTCTTCCCTTCTTCTTGTTTTTGTTCTCCAGCGTCCCATCCAATTTTTTGGCCAAAAATTTCTATGATGCGTCGAGGCCCATGACCTATGACTAAACATCACTCCCGACTCTTATGGTCACAAATATTACAAATATAAATACGCCGAAGCATCAAATTTCTTCATCGAAAATATGAGTATAAAACTACATAATGTTGCATAGAATTGCATGAAATTGCCGAAAATATGCAGAAAAAATGCAAAAAAATTATAGAAAAATTAGGGTTGTTACAGGACGGGATATAAATTTTAGGGCTAGCGTATGCCCCAACCCATCCTACTTTCAGCTTTAGTTAAAAGAAATTATAAAGAGTCTAGTTATTATGAGTTTGGGTTCACATGTGTCAATGCGAGCCCGAATATTATCGACCATCAGATTCCAATCCTACATTAAAGGGGCAAACATGTTTGGATATCTGACTGCACCCAAGCTCACGTGCTTCAGCATGAGCTGAGCTCAACTTTTTCCAATTATAAATCTACAACAAAAAGAAGAACATCTTAATGAATACATCCAATAAAACCCTATTATTGGGTTTTAGTTGGACACAACATGTAAGTCTTATATAAAAATCACTTTGATCTGTTTGGATGTGTAACACCCGTCAAACTTACCTTCTCTGTCTTCCGTCATATGCTTACTGTAACGACCCATTTTTCGGTTATACTTAACCTGAGAGGTTAAGGGTAATTTGGTAATTTAAAATAGTGTTAGGGGGTTTCATTAGGTGAAACCCCGTATCCGGGTAGAGCTCAGAGTAATGAGTGTAATGAATCAAAGAACACGCAAAACGGTGGTCAGGAGCGAAAGCTACGACCATGGGAAGCATGCCATATGGGCGGGACCTACATAAAATGTAAGGACCCTCATCTCTAACCGGTTTTTGGTTTCCTTTAATTATTGGTTATCGTGAGATTAATGCGTTTTCTGATTTATTCAGTGATTTCATGAACAAATAGTGTTTATGATGGTTTTAACCAAAATCAACTTTAAGATTAGTGATTTTAAATGATTTTGAATCAAATGTAAATTTTTGGGATTTTTTTGAATTTTTACTATTTTTTCAAAAATTAGGGTTTTGGTGGGACCCCTGTGGGCCCCACCGTCAAAATTTTGGTTTTTGGGTCAAATAAACCCAGATATCTACCTAAGGTTATACAAAAAATTTTAAAAATTTCTTAGACTTAATTAGTGCTCAAATTTATAAAATACCTATTTTTAGCCTACTTTTCCTATTTATACCCTATAACTTACCCATACATACCCCAACCCTTACTATAAAAGGCCAAACCTGAGCCATTTCTATTTTTGGGAATAGGCTAAGGAGGAGAGGTCAGGCCTAATCCCCAATTAGGCCTGGATTAGATGATGTTTAAGGTTTTCAAGAAGGGTGACCCTCAAATCAAAGCTTAATCAAAGGATAAGGTAATGGACTTTCGAAATTTCAGTTTATCCATGGTAAAACTCTTGATTTTTGGCTTCTTTTGAATGGAGTTACTTGATTTGGGTGTGTTAATGGCATGATTAGAAAATGGTAACCTTTAATCTCGATTTCTTAGGGTTTTGCCTTATTATGATATGGTTTAACATTCTGGAAGTTATGAAGGACTTTTGATGATAATTAGGGTGTTGGATGTTGATTTGAAGTGTTATTAATGGTGTTTCAGTTTGAAATTGCGAAAGGAAGAAGATGGTCTGTTCTGCCTTGTTGGCGTTCGAACAACCCTTCTGGGCGTTCGAACGGCAACACTGTCGGATCGAAAGATTTTTAATTCAACCGATCGAACGGCCTAATGGGCGTTCGAATGACAAAACTGTGAATTTGAATTTTTCCCGTTTAGCTGATCAAACGGCCTTCTGGGAGTTCGAACGGCTACACAGCAGAATTTTATGTTGTTCACATGATGTTTATTTCGATGATTCCACTTTAACTTGTCAATCTTATATGAATGTGGAGTGTTTTAAGCTATATTATGCTACTGGAAAGGCATGCTATTGATGTTATGAAGTTGAGATATATGATTAGAGATTTGTAGAATGACTTATGTTTTGTGGCATAATGTTGGAATTATTATCTTGAAATTGTGAATGGTTGATCCCCTTTGGGTAAGCATATTTTTAGTAGGACTACAACCTATTAATGGACTGATTTGTCATGATAGAATGTAGTTAGTTGATGTGTGGATGTTGGTGAATGCCATGACTCAAGGATGAAATGAATGATCTTATATGTGTGTAGCCTTTGTGGTTGAGTTTTGATTTGAATTATGATTTCAACGTTCCTTCTCCTATGATTTCCGCTGGAATTCATGTTTAGATGGAAATTCACATGTGTAGTGTGGTAGTGAGTTAATTTTAAGTATGTTGATATGCATTGAGTGAAGTACTTCTACTAGGTACACACACATGTGGGGGGTTAAATGATGATGTTTGAAGCTTAATATTATGATTATAAATGATGCATTAGGGGCTGATGAGAGCACTTATCATAGATTAGGATTCATGTATGCCTTGCCCACATTGTACCATGCTGCATGCATCATGAAAATGGATTTCCAATTGAGGCTTCATCGAGGTTAATCGAACTTGACCGATTGGATGCAATGTGGTGAAATTGTGTGCCGGATTGATCGGTCGTGGATTAATCGTAAGTTGATTGGTCTGAAAGGACATGTTTTGATTTGTGTTCCTGTGTGGAACGAGTGCACTCCCCGGGTTGAGTCTAGTTAAATGGAGTTAAGTAGGGATGAGTTGTGTACTTGTCTTGCGGATTGAAATTATTTATGATTCGCTGGACCCTGAGAATCTAGCTGGTTTGTCTGAGTGCACCGGCTTGCTAGGTGTTGTTGCTTGGGACTTTAGTCTTGATAAGCAGGGTTGCCCTGGAGTTTAGACTTGATGGGCAGGCATTGCTCGAAGGCGTTGGCCTTGAGGAGCAGGAGTTGCTCGATGGTGTTGGCTTTAAGGAGCAGGAGTTGCTTATAGGCGTTGGCCTTGAGGAGCATGTCTATTTGATAAATGTTTGCTCGAGGGCTCCGGTCTTGAAGAGCAGGCTTATTCTCTATGGGTATGGACTTGCATGTTGGACTAGTGTGCATGTGTGACACTTATACATGCATGATGAATGAGAATGTTGATGCATGATAGAATATGTATGTTAGAGATACATTTATGCAGGTTGTTATGATGTGATGCATGAGGGAATATATATGTTAGAGATATATTCATGCATGTTATTATGATGTGATGCATGAGAGAATATGTATATTAGAGATATATTCATGCAGGTTGTTATGATGTGATGCATGAGGGAATATATATGTTAGAGATACATTCATGCAAGTTGTTATGATGTCATGCATGATGGAATATGTATGATTAGAGATACTTTCATGCAGGTTGTTATGATATGAATGGCATTTTGTGGATCATACATTATGATGCAGTTTTAGGTGATGTGTATGTGTGATCAGAAAATGATGCACCTTGCCAATCTTTGATCTGAATAATTATATTGCTATGCTGTCGTATTTTCAATGTTGATAGTGATATTAAAAACCATTGCTGAGTTTGTTAAACTCACCCCTCTTTCTTGTGTTTTGTTTTGGGGCTGTGTGGTGCGACACGCAGACGGACAGGATCTCCTCTTTGAGGAAAGGTCGGAGATGACTTGGATGTGATCGTGGAGATCGTTGTGTGACTTATTTTCCTTTGGTTTTATGTTTTATGTTTAGAACCTTTGTGTAGGGTTCTTTGTTTTGGATTTATGTCACATTTTACAGTTGTGTTGCTTAAGACTTATTTTGAGCCAGTGTGGGCTTTAGTTAACTAAGCATGTGGGTTTGAGATTAGTTGTTTACTTTGTGATAAATAACTCTCTTTCTTTTCTTCTTATTTACTCTTTCTCAAAGGATTGCGCGTACTCCGTAATTCAGTTAAATCGCCCGTGGTTAGGGTTAAGTCTTCCGCTAAATCATTTCTCAATTTTCCTTCGTTGCCCCCACGCACTTGACATTTCCTTGGACCAGGTTCGGCTCTAGTCGGGCATCGCGGGGGCGTGACAAAGTTTTTGGTATCGGAGCACATCTTTGTCCAAGAGTAAATAGGGTTTGTGTGACAAGTCTTGCTTGCTTGCTTGTTTGTGTGTTTTTTGCTTGTTTGGCTGTGTGCTTTCGGGTTATTAGGCTGTACGATTAATGTCTAGTCATTGTGTAGATGGTTGGTCCTAATCATGCAGGCACTAACCATCGCGGTGCTCATGACCCAAGGGTGGACGATGTGTTGACCGCCATTGAGGGGTTGACACAGGTGTTCCAGGCTAAGCATGCCAGTGGTAGCGGCTCTGAGTCTCTCTCGCTCGAGGGATTCAAGAAGCTTAATCCCCCTAGCTTCAAGGGTGGATTAGATACCTTCGTGGCGGATAATTGGAGGCTTCATATGGAGAAGATTTTTAGCGCTCGACGTTGCTCGGACGAGGAGAAGACTAGACTTGTAGTCTTCATGTTTGAGGGTGAGGCACAGAGGTGGTGGTTGTCGATGGAGCGTCAGAGGTTCCATGGCTGAGCGGACATTCCTTGGGAGGAGTTCTTGTCAGCCTTTAACGACAAGTACTTCCCTCTTCATGTCCGAGAGGAGAAGAAGAAAGAGTTCCTCAGCCTACAGTAGGGTTCTATGACGGTCTTGGCTTATGAGACCCGATTTGTGGAACTTGATCGCTTTGCTCCTCGTTTCTTCAGTGACGAGTATGAGCAGACACGAAAGTTCGAGGATGGTTTGAGGCCCTCCATCAAAGGCCAAGTTGTCCCATTCCGACACAAGACCCTAGCAGAAGTACTCGAGACCGCCATCGTAGTGGAGCGGAACTCGGAGGAGTATATGAGGAAGAAGGAGCAACAGCTCGAGGGGTCGAGACAGGAGGATACCCATGTCCGTTGGAGCCATAAGCGTCAGGGTGATGACCTAGGGAGGAACCACACCCATGATGCACAGCTGGACCACACTAGTCACTGTGCTCACATCACTTGCTATCTATGCGGGAAAAATGGGCATTAGAAAAGGGAGTGTTTCAAGAGGATTCAAGAAGATGCACCGGGGCAGCAGTTCTTTTTACCAAATCATGGCCCAGACAATGACCGTGTAGGCTTTGCTTGTTATTTCTGTGGGCAAAGGGGGCACACCAAGAAACAATGCCCTCAACGAGCTCAGGGTGGTGCAACTAAGCAACAACCGGTTGCACAAAACCAAGGGTCCCATGCTAGAACATTCACCAGGCAGCAGAATGCTAAGGGGAAGAAGCCGGTTGCCGATGGGAGAGTGTATGCTATGTCGGCACATGAGGCGGCTAACTCTTCAAGTGTGGTGGAAGGTATGACCCTCATTGCCTCTCACTATGTTAAGGTGCTACGTGATGCTGATCTCTCTCATTCTTTTATCTCTTCGTGTTTTACTTGTGAGCTTGCTGATGAATGAGTTGCATGTTAATTTGATTTTCTTGTATATGATCGTTTTTGATATGATTTGCGACATGGATGTGATGTTTATAGCATCATGCACATGTGGGTGGTCGAGAGAGAAAGCGGTGTTCACTTTACCCGATGTTGAACCTTTCATCTTCAAGGGTGTTAAGTGCTCTAGTGGAAGCTTTTTGGTGTCTTACACTAAGGCTAGAAGGTGGACTATTAGAGGGTGTGTAGTTTTCTTATAAGCATCTCGGTGACGAGTGTTGAACTACCTCATCTTGAAATCCATTTAATGGTGTTGGAGTTGGGAATGCGTTGACGAACGACTTGTCGGAATTGCATTCCACTAAGGAGATTGTATGCCTTGTCAATTTTATTGCATTCCACTAAGGAGATGAAGAAGAGATTGACTTCAACTCTGATTCTAACCTTTCATGCCGGGAGTGGTAGTTACGTGGTTTACAATGACGTTTCAATTTGTGGCTTGAGTTGTGTACTCATGCAGCGTGGGAGGAATTGCAAACAGCGTAGAGTCGAAAAAAGAATTGCGTTGACCTCTAGTGAATTTTGGGGGACCAAAATTCCTAAGAGGGGGAGGATGTAAGGACCCTCATCTCTAAACCAATTTTTGGTTTCCTTTAATTATTGGTTATCGTGAGATTAACACGTTTTTTGATTTATTCAGTGATTTCATGAATAAATGGTGTTTATGATGGTTTTAACCAAAATTAACTTTAAGATTAGTGATTTTAAATGATTTTGAATCAAATGTGAATTTTTGGGATTTTTCTGAATTTTTACTATTTTTCCAAAAATTAGGGTTTTGGTAGGACCCCTATGGGCCCCACCGTCGAATGAACCCAGATATCTACCTAAGGTCATACAAAACTTTTCAGAATTTTCTTAGACTTAATTAGTGCTCAAATTTGTAAAATACCCATTTTTAGCCTACTTTTCCTATTTACACCCCATAACTTACCCATACATACCCATCAACAAGTTCTAAGTGATAGAGCGAGACATGTGATGCATGTGGTCTCGGCTCAGTGATGGAGTGAGACATGTGAATGCATTGGATTTGCTCTGGGATAAAGTGAGGCATGTTGTGGAGGTCATGTGGTGCTCGTCTCTATGATAGAGCGAGATATGTATTACTGGTGTTTTACGGGTTTTTGTATAACCCCGATTAAATATTCGGGTATACATATGTGTTTTCGTATAGTTTGATGTATGTAGTAGCCAGTAAGTAAAACTATGTATGGATCTGATCATATCAGAGTAACATTGCGGATGTTATCCAATACGTACGTAGGTAACCAATGACAAGGCAACATTGGCTTGATCTGAATTAGTTATATAATTAGGTTTGTTCTAGCTTACGCGTAACAAAGTACTAAAGTTCCGAAGCACGTAGAGGAACAAGAAGACCCTTGCACTCAAAGTTCACTGCTCCCAGTTCTAGGTTTGGTTTTTATCATTTTTGAACCCTCGGCTCGGGTCGGTTTTCGGGTTCGGGCGTTACACTAACACATCCACATATAACTCCATACCAAACCCTATGTCACATTTTACCGTCCATCGCTCATACCTCTGCCTCCCACACACATACACATATCCATTTCTTAGGCATGTAGTCATCATACATACGTATAGCCATTCTATATACGTATAACATACACATACTTCTATACATACCTCACCAACACACTCGCTAGCCATCACTAGTGCACACACAATTCACATACATTAGCTTACCAACATACTCGCTAGCCATCACTAGCACATACATACACATCCATACATATAGCTTACTAACATACTTGCTAGATGTCACTAGCACATACATACACATCCATACATGAAGCTTACCAACATGCACGCTAGCCATCACTAGCATATACATAGTTTACAAATATACACGCTAGCCATCACTAACACATACATACTTCAAACATACTTACAACCCACATGTATGTCATACACATTTCAACATGACATAATTCATCCTCTTACGTCATGCAAACAGATCATAGTTTAACATCCAAAGCATTGCATCATACAATCCTAGCATGCTGTTATACATTCAAAGCATGCTATCATGAAATTACGAGTTCAAAGCTCTCCTACCTTGTAATCCATGACGTTTGATGGCGAGCACACGATGGTGGCAGTGTCGGTGAAGGCCAAAAGTATTGCCAAGATGAGAGAGTTGTTAATCCTGAGGGTTTAGGAAGCGCTGGAAGTACTCACGGCCAAATAGGGTGCACAAATCAATGCGGCAAAATCCGCAATCCACGGTGGTACACTAGGGTAGCCGGGAGAAAGGTTGTGTCAACATAAGTGTTAGGTGTGACTAAAACTTGAGGTGTACACACTGAAGGTAGGCTGACGACTGAAAGTATTCAGCCAGCCGCAAACATCAAAATTGGCTGCGGACAATACCCAACAGAGGCGATTTCGCATCAACAAGGGCCCACATAAGGGCGAAGGGCATGGGGCAATGCTTGAGGATGGAAGAGAGGTGGAGGGCTCTATCTCAACTCCATTCGGTGGCAAAGCTAGCCGATGGTCAGGTGACACAAATGCGATGCCAAAACCCTAAAATGCACACATGGCTACATGCACATGCAGCCCATCGGGGCGGGGGAGAGGGCTGGACAGAGGACACCTAAGGCTTGGAAGGAGCAATAGGGCCATGCCCAAGGGTGGTGACCAACAAAGACGACCTTTGCCATTGTCATGTAGAGGTAGGCTGACTAGAGGCCAATCGGTGTCCGGCGGACGTAGGACGGTAAGATGGCAAACCATGGCGCTCTCTATAGCATGGTCAGACATATAATCAGTAGAGGGGGGGCCTAACTCATGCTGAAAGAAGAGGGGCGGTGCCGCACTAGGGTGGTCAGCCATCTCTAGGTTGAGACCTGCCAAACTAAGGTGGTCCAAAGAGTGTTCGAAGTCCAACGATGCTACAGTGGCCCAAAATGTGCAGAAAACATAAGGGGTCGGGGAACACAAGGAGGAGCAAAGGGTTACCGACACTCTAGCCGGCTCCGTCGTGACTCTATCGGTCGGTTGGAGTTGGGTGAGGGTGAAGGCTCCTGGTGGCGACAACCCTCAGGTGGCCCAACACAGTGAGAAAACACAAATCAAGGGTAGGGGTAGAACCTCAGTAGAGGATATGAGTTTGATGGGCGAAGATTGAAGTGGATTGGTTTGGATCAAAGCGTATGTTGGGGGATTGTTAGACAGTAAGAGTGTGCATAATTATACAAGCATAATGTCCAAATTATAAAGTGAAAAGTAAGCATAATAAGTGAGGTTTTAAGTGAGAGGGTGATAATGGGGATCTATTAGGAGGAGCTCAGTTTGATGACGTCGGTGTAAGATGTTTTAGCCATAAGGTGGTTGGCAAAGATTGTTGAATATGTAAGATTTTGGTGTACGCTGAGTTATGTTGTGAGATGAATAGGTAAAATGAAGTTTGTTACCCTGATAAACTAGGGTTTCAGATCAGGCTCAACTTCAGTTTGATCAGTGGATCACTATATATTTAAGAATCTTTGTGGCATAATTGTATTGTATAACTTAATTCAAACTTGAATTATAAGCAAAGCTAATGATAGCGTTGTGAGTTTGAGACCTGAGGGTTTCGACAAATTAAGTTTTGTATTTGAGCTAGCCGATAATGAGTCAGTTGAGCATTTCTCATGTCTTGCCATAGTGTTTATCCTGTGGTATATTGTCTGTGTGCTATATTGAGCCCCAGATGTCTGAAGCTCTGTTGAGAACGTTGTATGTCTTCATTTTGGTCTGCGTGTTGTATTAAGCCCAAACGTTTGATGCTCTATTGAGAGAGTTGTATGATTCTGCCCAAGAGTGGCACTGTATGATTTATGCCCAAGACTGACATTGGTACTATAAAACTCATAATGGTGGACAATTGTGTGGCACTATAAGACCCATAATGGTGGGCAATTGTTTGACACTATAAGACCCATAATGGTGGGCAATTGTATGACCCCTAAAGTGTGGGCGTTTATGTTTATGTTTACTCGCTCAGGTAAGTAGTATCTTGGACCTGCTCTTACCTGTTTGATCCTGTGCCCCATGAGCATTGGTGTGCCCTGCATTCGAAAAAGTCTATGGTGTTTAGTCACTCTCCGGAGGTTAAGGTAATGCCCCAGTGACATTATTTTCTATTTTGACGCTGAAGCTTATTAGTTGTAAGCTTCAGTGGTCGATAGTATGTGTATGATTATAAGCATAACTGTAGGAGTACGAGTATGAGTATGACTGTAAGAGTATGAATATGAGCATGATTGTAAGAGTATGAGTATGAGCACAATTGTAAGAGTATGAGTATGAGCATGACTGTAAGAGTATGAGTAAGACTATAAAAGTATGATTCTGAGTAAGACTGTAAGTGTATGATTCTGAGCCCGATTGTAAGAGTATAATTCTGTGCAAGACAGCAAGCGTATGTTTATGACTAAGATTGTATGAGTAAGGTTGTACAAAAATGTGTAAGTTGTATGAATAAGCATACGATTGTATGAGTAAGTTTGTAAGACTTTAATTAAGAGTGTTTGTGTAAGATTAGTTTTATGATATCTATTTGGCATAATTGTATTCTTATGTGCATTATTATTATATGCCTGCCTATTCATGTTTGAGTTGCATGAACACATCTATGTATGGACTTACTAAGTTCACTGTGTAGGATTTCGTACTGAGTATGAAAATACTCATAACCCTATTTTTAGCCCCATTGGTCAGGAGGCTTTTGTAGGTTTGTGGTGGAGAGCTCCTGGAGTTGGATGCTTGTTTCCGCCATGGATTGATTGCCTTTGCCTCATGTATATCTTTGACTCATTATTATTTGTGCCACAATTTCTTGTATTGGGTGAGATGAGAATTAAAGTGTTTATACTTTCTGAACTTATGATTTGGATTAGACTGTGGACTATTATCGGACTTGCACTCAGGGATGTTTGGGATAGATTTGTATTTAAAGTCTATAATCACAACAATTTATTCGTACATTTGATTTTGAGTAGCGCCTGAGGATATTTGGTTTGGCCATATGATATTTGATCGAATGATAAGAAATTTATATAGAAAAAATTGATGCGTTATGTTTTAAATTATAAAATTATTTTTACAAGTTTCGTATTCGTCATTTTTTCCAATTTATAGCTGTTATATTACAAAAAAATTTAGTAAATTTTGAGAAAATGTGATGAAAAATTTCGGGCATTATAGGATGCAAAAGGATAATAGCTTAAAGAGCCTTCTCATAAGAAGAAGTGTTAAGTTGGTTAAGTTTTTAGGACTCTTTTAGCTCGATATGTCATTTTATACAATAAAATGACTCAAAATCGTTATACTTTAAAAACAAAAATAATACCTAAACATGCCCTAAAACACATTGAAGAGTTTTAGACCTCAAGGCCACAACTTCAAAGTATTCGGGTCAGCCTTAGACACTTGTTAGTAGGGCTCAGCTGAGGGTTAGGGCAAAATTTTTTTAGGTCGGTCTCACGATCGGGCCTAAAAAATTTAGGCCTACCTTAAACAAGGTCAGACTAGAGCTTGGGGGGCAAAAATCCAATTTGGCCCATCCAACCCTAAGTATTAAAAAGATTATTTAAATTTTTTATAATTTTACATTGGTAAAAAAGAAAGGAGAAAGTGACGATAAAGTATATTTTTTAGAAATTTAAGAGATTCTAAGCTTATGTCAACCATATGATCTTGTATTTGGTTAATTAATAAGATACAACCTCAAATTTATAATTTTTCGTACATTTGATTTTGAGTAGCGCCTAAGGATATTTGGTTTGGCCATATGATATTTGATCGAATGATAAGAAATTTATATAGAAAAAATTGATGCGTTATGTTTTAAATTATAAAATTATTTTTACCGGTTTCGTATTCGTCATTTTTTCCAATTTACAGCTGTTATATTACAAAAAATTTTAGTAAATTTTGAGAAAATGTGATGAAAAATTTCGGGCATTATAGGATGCAAAAGGATAATAGCTTAAAGAGCCTTCTCATAAGAAGAAGTGTTAAGTTGGTTAAGTTTTTAGGACTCTTTTAGCTCGATTTGTCATTTTATACAATAAAATGACTCAAAATCATTATACTTTAAAAACAAAAATAATACCTAAACATGCCCTAAAACACATTGAAGAGTTTTAGACCTCAAGGCCACAACTTCAAAGTATTCGGGTCAGCCTTAGACACTTGTTAGTAGGGCTCAGTTGAGGGTTAGGGCAAAATTTTTTTAGGTCGGTCTTATGATCGGGCCTAAAAAATTTAGGCCTACCTTAAACAAAGTCAGACTAGAGCTTGGGGGGCAAAAATCCAATTTGGCCCATCCAACCCTAAGTATTAAAAAGATTATTTAAATTTTTTATAATTTTACATTGGTAAAAAGAAAGGAGAAAGTGACGATGAAGTATATTTTTTAGAAATTTAAGAGATTCTAAGCTTATGTCAGCCATATGATCTTGTATTTGGTTAATTAATAAGATACAACCTCAAATTTATAATTTTTTTTGTTAAAATTATATTATTTAATAATAAAAATAAAAATAAAAGCCCGGACTTTTTAAGACCCGTATGGGGTTAGGCCGAGCCATGGCCTAGAAAGCCCGGTTCAGCCCTACTCGTCAGGTCCCTTCGGTTGGCCCACGTATTTTGTCCATGAATAAAGCCCAAAGCGGCAAAAATCAGCAAAACTGCCTCACTCACCCTCGCTCTCATCTTCAGAATCCAGTCACTTTGAAGTCTCCTTTTTCCAACAAAAAAATGCCGGATTTGAGTCCCGAGTTGGAGAAGAACCCGGCGGCGGATCGGCTGCCGGAAGTCGGTTCGCTGCCAGACGGCTTCGTGGAGAGCCCGGATTCCGGCAATGCCTACGGGGATTACAAGGAGCTGGACGTTGAGCCTCGGGCCCGGTCGCCGGGGAATTCCGGCGAGGGGGAGATCGGATTGACCCAGATTGCGCAATCGCCTCATGTCGCATTAGGACGGGAGAGGGGGTCTCGAAGCTCGGTAGATGGCGAGTTAGACCGGTCGGGCGAGCCCACTACGGACTCGTCACATGGGGAAGAAGATTGCCGGAAGTCGGATGCTGGTAAAGTTCCGTTTTTTTGTCGATGTATGAAATAAATGACGTAGACGTCTTATACTCATTATTACTATTTGACGATCACTTGAAAAGCGAAATTGGGCAACAGAAACCGTTATTAGAATGCAGTGTTTGTATAGGATACTGATTAAAAAGTAAAGATTCGGTTGTTGTTTTGGATGCTAATTCATGGCGTTAATCAGCTGATGAAGGTTGCCTGGAGATACATTCGACGGATGTGAAGGAAAAAAGTGAGTCAGATAGAAAGGTATTATGATACTACAAAAACTGTTGTTACTTAGCCTTCTTCACAACAAACTGATTTATATATCTTGCTACCGAATCTGTTTAATGTTTTCGCTACCTCCTTTTAATCTCAAACAAGCCCCAAGACATTTTAAATGTAAAATAGAAGTGCATTGCATGTTGTTCTACTTTTGGCAAGTTCTATTACATTTTATATTATTGTTGTGTCCAACAAACTACATGGAGGTTACTCTGTTCAAATACTCAGCTAATAAAACTTGCAGTTCAAATTCATAAAGCCAAGTATAAAGCATCGCTTGGATTAGGTCTAACTGCCTCAAGAACAATGGGATTAATGTTGGTGTTTGTCTTTGATGAACTTTCAGGAGAGCTCGGTAGAAGTAAAATGTAAATCAGCAAAACGAAGTTCAAAGGCGAAAAAGGATTTACTAGATTTAACTTTCAAATATCAGCAAGTTCTAGCTGAAAGAGATGCAGGTAAGCAGTTGAGACTTTGTATAGTCATGAACTTTTGATTTGAAGTTTGAAGAAGAAAGATTAAGTACTCACCTAAATGGAAAATGAAGTGGTAATTGCTATGGATCCTGGGAGACTAATACAAGTGCATGCTTTTTAAATACATGGGTTTTTCACACATTTCCCTCCCTGGAAGATCTACCTGGGGAATATACCAGATGAGATGAAATCCTTGTATATTGCATGTCTTTTGCCTGTCAGTAGGGAATTTGATGCCTCAGACCTGCTTTTATATCAGGTGGTTGGATATGAAGTAGCACTCGCTCAAGATCATTATAGCAACTGGTCTTTAATTGTTAGTCTAATTATCATCTAGCTGTTTTCTGATGATGTGAGTATATAATGTCTGAATATCTACCTCTGGAGAATTATTTTCATGCTAATAATTCTCCAATTTAATTAGTTTTGGTCGGATTTTTTAGGTTGTTAGCCTCTTTTATAAAATTAATTAAAACTTATTCAATTTTAATCAGTGAATACGACAAGCATGTTCCGTTTAATCTCAGAAGAAAATTCAAACTTTATCTTGACTGAATTTATGAGCGTTTCTATATTTATTTGTCATATGACTTACATATTACCAACTTTACTGAGTGGACATTTTAATCCCATGATATAACTGAGAACATCTATATTGAGGAAGCTAATAGATCTTCTTCATTATAAATTTTATGTAGCTATTTCTGTTCGTGAAAAGCTGGAGTCATTATGTAGGGAGCTGCAGCGTCAGAACAAAATGCTTATGGTACATTTTAAAATATGCATAGAGTTGATGATTTCCAGTGATTATCATGGATTGTTTAATTGTTTTCCCCATAATCATATGGGGGTTTTAAATCATCATCATCAATACCTTATCCCTTTAGGGATTTGCTAATTTTTTGCCACCAACTTCTGTACAATACTTATCCTGTTTGTAAATATAAAGAATTGAAGGGGTAAAGCACTTATATGTATCCTATTTGTAAATATAAAGTGTCGAAGGGGTAACTTGTTATATCCTGACATTGTTTCATGCTCTAGGCCTTCAAATTGTTACTAGATTCAAATGTCATTCCCTTCACTTTTCAGAATGCTATAAGGCATTTAAATTTTAGAGAATTATATTTGTTCAAGGGGAATGTGGGCTACTGCTGCAAGAAGCTTGAAGGGAACTGTGTTAATTGATGTTTGGAGTGCTGACTATTTACATTGGCGATTTTGCCACACCAGAATTAGTTAGATTTCTTGCATGAAAAAGAAGATAAATCTTCCAGATTTTATCTTTTCATAGTTATAGTGGGATGTCATAGTGCCGGCTTGTGTCAGACTCACCACTATATGTAACTTTGTAATTTTCGCAAGCATTTTGCTTTTTTAGGTAGCTAAGATGTATCTGCTTCTTTCATGTAGGATCAATGCAAGAGAGTCTCAACAGAGGGGCAAAACTTGCGACTCGAACTATCCACAAAATTCCATGATGCAATCAAGGTCTGTAGAAGTTTTTATATTCCAATATCAGCTGATAAGGTAGAGGCCATGCATTTCTTTTCTAGGCAAACAGTTGTCTTGCTGGCTAGCTTTAAATGACACTTAATTGCTTTTCTGATGAAATTACCAGGAATGACATAAACCCTTGCCCTGTTTTTATGTTAATACTGGAGGATATAAATTACGAAAAATTTGTATGAAACTTTTCCCTTTTTTTCTACTTATGATGAAATTTCAATGAGCTTGCATATAGAGTCTCTTGATTGCTTCAAATACTTTCTAGTTTCTAGTGGAATAATTGAAAGATGAAAGGCACATACAATATGTAATGTCTTTTGTTTGGTTGAGCTTTAATTTGCAAAACACTTGAGATCTTTTTATTCTTTATGTTTCATGTATGATGTTATAGTTTACAATTCATGACCTATTTCACACTGCTTCTTGTGGTTGTAGGATGTAAGCCATAAACTTGAGGGGCAGAAAGATGAGTGTCTCCTTCAACTCAAGGAGAATGAAATGTAGGTCCATGGAAGCTGCCAAGTGTTTCTGTATATTTAGGTCATAATCTAAGTGAAAAGAAGAATAATTATATAGTGGTCGATTTCTATTTCTTTCATTAGGTTATTCATGGATTTATCAGTTGGGTTGATTGACTGAAGTTCTTCATAAAAAAATGAAGTTATCATAATTAACAGACAGCTTTTGCTTTGCAGCTGCAACATCTTTGAGGGTGTTTCTCCATTTCGGATTTTCTATTCCGTACTTCATTTGTGCCTGTTTTCGTTTACAGCATATAGGGCTGCTTTTCATTCTGTTTGGTTGATGTACATACTAATTTTGATTGACTTTTGTCTTTTCAGATTAAGAGACAAACTAAAGCATCTCAGTGATCAGTATGCTGTTGCAGAGCAACAATTCCAACAAAAGGTAGAAGTCTAATGGGTTAATACATGGTCATTGTTTGAATTTATATGTTTTAGGTTTTCTTGGTGATTTCAACAAGGGTTTAAATAAAACTTCCTTTCTTGTCCTAATCCCTTTTTATCATACGAAAACTATAGTTGAAACAGAA
This sequence comes from Saururus chinensis, assembly GCA_035235625.1. NCBI lineage: Eukaryota > Viridiplantae > Streptophyta > Magnoliopsida > Piperales > Saururaceae > Saururus > Saururus chinensis. The sequence continues at coordinate 38,396,993 of CP141142.1, forward strand.
AATGCTGGAACTTCAGCTGGCTGATTTGAAGCTTCAACAACATGAAGAAAAGTCGGCTAAGGATCAAGCTCAATTGAAGTTGTATGCTGAACAGGTATCAGTTTTATTGGAAACTGAGAAGAATCTGCGGCTACAGCTAGCTGCTGATGGGGAGAGGTTTCAACAATTCCAAGTATGCAACTTTTTATGTTCTCTTTTACAAATAGTTCGGTAGGGATTTGGGCAACAATATCTGAGAATTGAAATCATACTCCAAGCAATGATTGGGGAGCAGATAATAATAATTGCAACTATGTTTTGGCAGGATGCATTGGTTAAAAGCAATGAGGTCTTCGAAACATTTAAGCAAGAGATGGAAAAGGTATGCTGGATATTATTGTGATGCATAAAATGAACAATGTTTTTCCATATTCTATATAAAGCTAAATTTTATCATTTTATTTATTTCAAAACTAGATGGCAAAATCAAGGAAGGAGCTGAAGAAGGAAAATGTTTTCTTGAAATGCAAATGTGAGAAGACTGATGTTTCACTCATAGAACTTGTTGAGGAGGTAAGCACTTTTATCTGAATCTGACTACTAATTGCACACCTTTGAAAGTGAATAATATTATCATGCGAGGCCTATCTTGCCTTCTCGTGATCTTACTCTAGGTAGTCTCTAATGCTCAAATTTTGTGTTGGATGAACAGAAATGAAACTAACAATCATAATGAACTAATCAGTTAGCATCTAACATTTGGCTGCTATTCCGTCTGGTTTTTGGTTTGTATCCTTCCCGTTCTTTTTTCGTTTCAATGATTTGATGGTGTTTAATTGTTATCCTGGTGTGAAGCGTGAATACTTGAAGAAACAGCTGGACAAACTGAGGGGTCAGAAGGAAAGGCTTGAATCATTGTGTCGGTCACTGCAAGCAGAAAGAAAGCAGCAGCTTTCTGGGGGTTGTACTACTTGTGATTCCTCTATATGAACCAATTCCTGCTGTGGGAGAAAGAGCCCTTAAAGGCCCAGAGTATTCAGTTCATTGTCGCTGTGAAGTTTTTATTTTCGAGCACTGTCTGACAAGTGATCCGGAAATTAAGGTGGCCCCATCAACTCCGGTGGGGAGAACACTTCTCGAGGTCTTCTCTATATATACCTTCAACTATAATAGTTTGGGCAAATCTTGTATCTTTGGCATGGAAATATGTAGCTAGTGACACAATTTTTGCTATACAAAAGTTGATTTCTAAAAAGGGAGGCAAGGAGAGGGAATGCGATCGTTTTTGCAGATTGGAATGTAAGATAATTTGTACTGGAATACCAGATAATTTGTATCATCATCTTGTTCCAATATTACTGCGTAAATCATATTGCTGAATTTCATCTCAGGAGATGCTACAATGGAGCAGAGTTATAGGAGACAGTATAAACGATGAAGAAGTAAAAAACTCACCAGTTGAGGGTTAAGAATAATGCTTTGGTATTTTGCTGAGGTAGAATCAACTATGGCTGCCGGATAAGAATTATAAGCCTTCAAATTTTTTGTTGGGCGTCCAATAAGTGAAACCATAAAGAGTCCCAGTAAGGCTTCGAAACTTAAAATCATGCTATGTATTGGTATGTCCTTTTCTTCCACTTGCTCTACAGAAATGTGCTACTCCGCCCTTATCTTAAAATCATCCAATGGCCCCTCCTCCCCTCCCCCCTTCCTCTGGACTACAATGCTCCATCTTGCACCAGCCTCTCATGCTTCACCTCGGCCTCTTTTTGGGGTCTGATAGTTCAAAACATGGGGAGATTGGTAGAGTGGTAGCTTATATCCCCCCACTGCCATGGACGGATGGGCACCTCGTTGTTGAGGATGCCTTGCATTGCCAACTAAACTCCCCCTCTGCCTTTGCTGAAAAAGGGGCAGCTTGCTTCCCTCAGAGGTTCCTCTCTCCTATCATGTAAGAAATCTAGGTACTCCCGCATATGCTATATTTTTCATATATGTATAAAAAAATTATAAATTCTATAAAACTTCAAAATAAAAGTTTACGAGCTGAGCTTGAGCTCAAGCCAACATAACTAGCCGAATTTTTAGTCATATAGATATTAAAAAATTTAATTTCTTGCAAGGATATCTAACCAGCGTTGCAGCTTCAGCTCCTTGGCCAGGTTAGGTTTTTCTTTTGCTAATCCCTATTTCACCATACCCCCTAAGAAGATGCAAAGCTTTTCTCATAATAAATTCCTTCAATTTTTTTTCACAACCACGAATCCACCCTAAACTACAAACTAACCAAATCGCAAGAAGTTCAACGGTCGTTCAATTCATGTCAATCGGGCCGGGTCGGGTCGGATCCGTGGGAAAATAACGAAATAAACGACCGGGCCAAATGGTTCACATTCACGCGGTTAAGAAACCCGGGGTGACGTCATACATCCTGACCAATAAATACCTGACCACCAGGCTCCCTCCCCCATAAGTCGCGTCCATGTCGAATCAGGAAGAATCGAGCCCTCTGCTTCCGGCGAACGACGACAAGCCGAAGCCGGCGCCGTTGCCGGTCCAGCCGCCCTTCGGGCTCCCCACCCATCCGCTGCCGGCGTCCGCGGGATGGACGGCGGACGGGTTGCCGCTGGGGCACGGGAGCGTGATCGGCGAGCCGGTGGCCCGCTCCCAGTGGAGCTCCTCCACCGTCGCGTGCCTCGGCCGAAATGACGAGTTCTGCAGCAGCGATCTCGAAGTTTGTATGCTACTCGCCTTTCCTTCATATCTTCCCCCTTTAATCATTTGGTTCATGATGATCGCCCCATTTTCATTTTTTGCGGATTTTTCTGGCGGTTTCTTGGCGGTCTAAGGTTTGATTTTAAGTTGAATGCGATTTTTATGTATGTTCAATATAATGATTTTGATTTTGGCGCATTAGTCGGCTGATCCAGGTAGTTTTTAACAGATCTGGAGGGAGATTGACCTAGAATTACGCAATTTGTTGGCGAGAATTGAAATTCTGAGCCTTTCTGAGTAGAATTTGTTAGTTATGTTATGTTTTATGCTGAATGAGTGCTTCCTGCCGGACTCCTATGAAAATTTTTGGGCTGATTAATTCGAACAGATGATGCAATCGAAATGGAATCTGCATATCTGATCTCAACAGGAGGTGCAATTTGGAGAAAATGTTCCATATCACTGGTTATTGTAAATGCATAAATTCAAGACGCGTTTGTTGGGTTCACCAGTTTGCTATATTAGGATTCATCAGTCATTCTATAACTGTTTGCGAATTTGGGAAGCCCTTCGGATGTTATTGAGCTATGCCTGCTACTGGAAGGGTGTTGTAGAAAGAGAAAGGACTATGCTCTTTTAGCTCTAGTTCACGAGCATAGGCATAGGCATAGGCATAGGCGTAGGCGTAGGCGTAGCCATAGGCGTAGCCGTAGCCGTAGCCAGCAACTGCAAGTCATACAGGAAAATGCCATTAAAACCGCCATGTCGTCTCTCACCGACCTCCAGCAGCTCCACTCTCACAAACTCCAAGAATTCCTACGTCACAGCACCAAGGACAATTACTGGGGGGACCACCTCCATAATGTCAAAACCACCGACGAAGAAATTCGCACATGTCTCACCGCCCTGGAAAAGTTAGCGTGTCGTATACGTAAAGTAAAGTTGTAATAATGGACCCCTGTCCATTCGTATGTTGTAATAATATTTGGTGTGCTGTCTCTTGTTGTTTGTAATAAGTCATAGTGAGTGGTTGTAATAGTAATCAGCTTTATTAAAGCTGATGATGTCTGTCGGGCAACCTGAGCGGTCCAGGCAAAGGTGATGGGGCCCAATGAGCACCCACTTGCCTTCACCCCTCGGCTATAAATGCCATTGCCCTCCGCAATTGCAAGACATTCAGACATCTATCTGAGTCTTACTTTTGCTCTCTCATCCCCTCTCTCAAGTCTTCTGCTTGTAATTCCGATCTTTTGATCATGATAAATAAAGTTTGAAGTTTGTTTTGCTATTCATTCGTCTTAATTTATCATGATCAAAAGATCGGAATTACAAGCGGAAGACTTGAGAGAGGGGATGAGAGAGCAAAAGTAAGACTCAGATAGATGTCTGAATGCCTTGCAATTGCGGAGGGCAATGGCATTTATAGCCGAGGGGTGAAGGCAAGTGGGTGCTCATTGGGCCCCATCACCTTTGCCTGGACCGCTCAGGTTGCCCGACAGACACCATCAGCTTTAATAAAGCTGATTACTATTACAACCACTCACTATGACTTATTACAAACGACAAGAGACAGCACACCAAACATTATTACAACATACGAATGGACAGGGGTCCATTATTACAACTTTACTTTACGTATACGACACGCTAACTTTTCCAGGGCGGTGAGACATGTGCGAATTTCTTCGTCGGTGGTTTTGACATTATGGAGGTGGTCCCCCCAGTAATTGTCCTTGGTGCTGTGACGTAGGAATTCTTGGAGTTTGTGAGAGTGGAGCTGCTGGAGGTCGGTGAGAGACGACATGGCGGTTTTAATGGCATTTTCCTGTATGACTTGCAGTTGCTGGCGGAATTGTTCATCTCTGGCCAGTGAGACGCCTCTTGCAGTGAGTTGGCGTTGTTGATTGCACAAGTCCTGGTATTCAGATGCTGCAGGAGTTTGAGCCATATTGATGGCTGAGGCTGCTGTTGCAGTTCCTGAATGGCTGCGACGAGAGGTTGAAGGTGATGATGTGGCCATTGAGTTGTTGAGATCAATGGATGGATCAGTCTGGATAGTGCATCAGCTAGCTCGTTATCTACTCCTTTTATATGTTCAAAAGTTACCTCGATTCCTGTGCCGGTAATAAAATCGACGAACGATATCCACCGAACACGTGAAGGCTTATTAGTCGCCATTTTAGAATAAAAGGATATAATGGCTTGGCAGTCAGTGCGGATGGTGATAGCCTTTTTGTCAAGATAGAATATCTTAAAGGTGTCGAGGCTGTTCATGACGGCAAAGATTTCTGCGTCAATAGTGGATTTAGGTGGCTTGAATTTGCCGCTAGCATACGCACAGATTTTTTCTTCCTTTTTCGGTGCGTCCTTAGTCAGCTTCCATTTGCATACGCCACCCCATCCATCCATACATCCGTCTGTTTCTAGAAGGACGTGACATTGATTTGGTGGTAGTTCCAGATCTGGAAGTTGCTAGATGAGGTCCTTGATTTGCCGGATCAAGGCCCAATCTTGAGCATTCATTTTTTTTTCACCTGTTGGGCTTATTTTTGAGTATAATGGACCGAGAAGTTGGCCCATTTTTGGAATGTAGGTCCTGGCATAATTCAGCAGTCCAAGCCAAGACCTAAGGCCCCTTATATCCTTCAGGCTCTGGTTAGGAAATTCCACAACTTTCTTGATAATATGTGGCTGAAGTTTTATCTTTTGATGCCCAATAACTGCTCCGAGAAAGCTTATAGTGGCTTGGGCTATTTGCATCTTGGTTGGGCTAAGGACAAGCCCATTTTGTTTGCAGATCTCAAGCATTGTCTTCAGATGCTCCTTATGCTGGGCTGGGCTTTCTGAAAGGACTAAAATGTCATCAATATAAATAGCAATAAATTTTTCAGTACCTTTGAAGCAGAGCCTGTGTGATGGTACCATCACACAGACCTTGTTAACGGCCTGTGTGATGGTATCGGAGCCTGTGCGTTAATAAATTTTTCGTCTTACTTTGTTTTTGATCTACCATCACACAGACCTTGTTAACGGCCTGTGTGATGGTATCAGAGCTAAGCAAAGGAATGGCAGCTTAAACCCATCTTGGTCAAGGTACGAAGGATTGCTGTCCCTGTGTTTGTTATACTGTTTTTGAATATCATCTACTCAGATCTGTGTTCGTTAATGGTTTTTCTGGAAGCGTCACTGTTAGGAATACAGGCTAGTGCAAAAGTCTGAGGGCACTAAAGACCTGCAGGCCAGAGAGAGCCGTCTGGGTTGAACCCCCTTAGTGAGCATTAGATGTATCCTAAAGGTTGTGTGGATTACAGAAAAATTATTAATGTCTCAGAAATGGGAAAATGCTATTCAAGAATGGTATGATAAATCGCATACAGCTAATCTGGAGTATCTTGACCTAGCTTCATCTTCAAAAATTTCCACAACTCAATTGAGTCATAACCTTTCTGTTGTTTATGATAGAGTCTGTCTTTCCAGTCGTGTTCACCTGAAAAACTTCAAAGTTATTCAAGAACAAGTCTTAGCTCTAGAAAATCGCATAAAAACCCTTGAGTCTGGTCTTAAAAATCTCACTTCTTTGTTTACTCAAAACAGGCCGTTAACAAGGTCTGAAGTTTATAGTTTGGTTTCTGAAATCTCTAAGCAGCCTAAAGCAGTTGAGGCACAGACGATCCAGTTAGCAGAAGACCTCTCGGTCAAGTTGGATCGCGTGGAGAAACTCCTCCACAAGGTGGAAAACTGGGCTTCTTCATGAGTGAAAGCTACTTGTTCACACAGGCGTCCTCGACCTACAAACATGCTGTTCAGGCGGTTGAAGATATTGAAGCTCCAGCACTAGGATTCATCAAGCCTAGCCAGTTTTCTGGAGCAACCTCCGGAAACACCGCAATTATCAAGTAGAACAATACCCTCATCCAGCTCTTGGTAAAAGCAACTGAAGGTATTAACACTCTAAGAGAAGAAGTTCAGGTCCTAAAGGCCGAAGTTCGAGGCCTTCAACCTAGTGCTACCTCAAGCACTACTGCAGATTTACCTCAAGATCTGATCTCGAAGCTTGAAAAGCTCAGCGTAGGCCCTGTCGACAAACCGAAAGAGAAGAAAGGGCAGTTTCGGGTTTTCAAAGACCCTTACACCATCCTTGCTGAAGAAAAGGAAAAGATTCGCCACTCACAGAAATGAACAGGTCATCATCCACTACCACTATGGTCCAACCCACTGTTTCGAATAGACAGCCAAGAACCAGTTCTCAGGCACCTCTATTTGAGGACCAAGTCCGTGACTATCGGCGACACCAGAGACGACGCTACACTGCACAACAGGCAGTAAGAAGGATAGGTCGTCAACTCACCAGTGGTTGCTCTTACCAAGACACACTGGAACAGCAAGTTGATCCCCAAGAACAACTTCAGCTCAGTATGAGAGAACGAGCAGCACTCGTTCCAGCCGAAGTTCTTTACAGAAGCCGGCGCGATGATGTTAATCATCAAGTTTATGTGCACAGATCCGAAGAAGCTATCCTATGCACAGACAATCAGGTGGATTGCACCTTTGTCCAGCCAGAAAGCCTCGATGCGCTTCAACGAAGCCATATGCAATTCATCCATATCGGAATTGCTCAGGTTCGACTCCAAATCCTTCACAGACAAGATGAAGGGACTACTGCCTTGGTAGTCTTTCGGGATAACCGTTGGCAAGGCGATCAGGCGATCTTTGCCACGATGGAAGTCGATCTCACACGCGGCAGCCAGTTGATCTATGTCTTCCCAGACACGATGATGACGATCGGAGATTTCTGCCGGAATGTCCAAATCTCCATCCTTACAAGAGGCTATGAGCACTGGCAGAATGGAGAAGCCAATCTCCTAATCACAAGGGGACTAGTCGGAAGATTATCAAATACTCCTAACGTAGGCTTCGCATATCGTGTGGAGCATGTCGTTGACTACCTGACCAGTCATGGAGTCCGAGCTCTTGCTGGCAGAAGCTATGACGCATCAAATTCACAAGGCCACAACTGGGTCATCCGACCACCACAAGTGCGCCCTATTCCTATGATGCCACAGCATGTTGACAGCCGCAATCTACTCGATGGTAGCGTTTCACTACGCTTCACAAATTACACGGCCGCCCCCCAAGCCGCACAGCCAACATATAATTCACTGGACGCTGAAGTCATTCCCAGTGATGAAGATGAAGTCCTCTCAGAAGTTATAGCCGTCTTCTACCAGCACTCTGATGACAACGACGAAGACGAAATATGGGACACCCTTGGCGAACCATCGGGCAGGTTTGATTACTATGTTCGATATCCTGCCCCATCACACAGTTCCATCCCTGCCACTGAAATCATCGCCACCGGTTGGGGTGATGAATTTAATTCTGACGAGGAACAAGAAGCGCTCGCAACCAGTTTCGAGCCCGGTGAAATGGATTACCCCCTATTGCGGGTCCCCTCCTGGACCAATCCATTTGCCCAATCAGAGCCCGATGCGGAACGTGGTGGGACAACTATAGAAGAAATCCAAATCAAAATCGCCGATGATGATGAAGAAATCAGCGATGACAGTGACACCACCCCAGGTGAAGAAATCGCAGCCGCTGGTCTTGATGACTATCCAGCGCTCAAGCAATTGCTAACCGAGCCAATAGACAATCAACACGTCTATTCTGGCCCCATGGTCAACTACAGACCCCCACAAGATGCAACTATGGGTCCCCCAGCATATCCTCCTGCTACAAGTTCTCGGAGCCCCTTTGGCCCCGCCCAAAATGCTGCACCAACCACTGCTCCATCCTTTGAAGGATATCAGCCCCGCCGCCGAGGTTTCAACTCAAACTATGGCAATGAGAATTGGGTCTTTCCCTCTGCTCAACAAGTAAGTGGAGCTATGTTTATTATTCCCAAACAGATCGGCATGTTCCATGATGCTTTCAGCCGATGGGAATCTATCACCAAGAACTTGGTCTCAACCCAAGGTTTCACTGATCCAAGGGACAAGATAGAATGGATGGAGAACCTTCTTGGAGAAGTCGAGAAGCTTACATGGATCCAATGGCGCATGCAATACACTGAAGAATATGAAGCCTTAGTTGGACAAGCTGATGGACGAGAAGGAACACAGAACATACTCTCTCAGATGAGACGAGTATTCACTCTCGAAGATCCAGCATCTGGCTCAACTGCCATGCAAGAAGAAGCTTACAGAGATTTGGAACGCCTCAGCTGTTCCAACGTAAAACACATCATCCAATACCTGAATGATTACTTGAAGTTAGCTGCTAAAACAGGAAGGATGCTTATCAGCCCTGAACTCTCAGAGAAGCTCTGGCTTAAAATGCCACACGATCTCGGTAGCAAGATCAGAATGGCATATGAAGAAAGACATCCAGGAAACATTATCGGCGTTGTCCCGAGAATCGTCTTTGCTTACAAGTACCTTGAAAATGAATGCAAGGACGCAGCTTTCAAGAGATCTCTCAAAGATCTCTCCTTTTGCAAGGAAATGCCAATTCCAGGATATTATGGAAAGCCTGAGAAGAAATATGGCATTCGAAGATCCACAACATACAAAGGCAAACCACATGACTCTCATGCAAGAATCGAGAAGCGCAAGCATCTTATTCGAGATAAGAAGTGTAAGTGCTACTTATGTGGAGAAGGACATTTTGCGAAAGAATGTCCTAGTGAAAGCCGAAAAGTTAAGCGAGTTGCTATGTTCGAGCAACTTGATCTTCCTGACGAATATGACATCGTCTCAGTCGAAGAAGGCGAACAACAGAGTGACGCAATATACAGTCTATCAGAAGGAGAGGATGATCCAGACATACTCAGTCACTCTATACAGGCACTCAGCGTCCATGAACATTTGTATATGTTCAGAGAAATTGACCACTCTTACTGGATCGGTAAGGGAGGAGGCTATCAACCGATGGTTCGAGTCTCAGAAAGACAGTACAACTGCATGCATCAGTGGTCCATCAACGAACCCATCTTGGAGTTTCAGCTCCAGAGCTGTTACTGTTGCAAGAGACCCACCGTGGAAAAGTGCCGCATGCACTGTACAACATGCAAAATTACCACGTGCGGTATGTGCGCACCACATTACTTCAACACAACAGTCCCAGTAAAACCTGCACAGCCTGTTCCTTTCAAAGCAAAAGGCCTACTGGAACAACAACAGGATTACATAGGCTGGTTGAAGTCAGAAAATGAAAGATTACAGAAGGAGCTTGACTATGTCAAAGACGAGCTTCGACAGCTAAAGCTTGAAAGAGAGCTTGAAGCAGAACAGAAACTGCTTGAAGAACAAGACAAACAGAAGGGCAAAGAAAAGGTAAACGAACAAGCTAACGTTTTCTTTGAACAGGAAACCGAGAAGGTCGTTTGCACAGCATCACCTGTTGAGGAAACGAAAAGAAGACCTTCAAGAAATATGCTCTTCAACATAATGGTGGAACTCAGAATTCCAGGAGTCCAGCCTTTCACAGCAAAGGCAATACTAGACACCGGAGCAACCACCTGTTGCATTGACGAAAAGATGGCACCAAAGGACGCCATTGAAGACAACACCTTTGTTGTCACATTCAGCGGAATCAACAGCAACCAGAAGGCCACCAAGAAACTGAAATATGGCCAAATGATCATTGGTGACAATTCTTTCAGAATTCCCTAGACTTATGCATTTCCAATGACTTTGGGAGATAATATTCAGCTAATTCTGGGCTGCAATTTCATCCGCTCAATGCACGGAGGCATTTGTATAGAAGGTAATACAGTTACCTTTTACAAAAATATTACTGCAATAGAGACGAAGCCAGTGGCAACCCTCAGCCGCACCACTGAAGAGGACGAAGAAGATGAGCAGTATAACCTGTACTGCCAACACTTGGAGATTCTTGCGAGCTTCCCAGAAAAAGGAGACCCTTTAGACTCAATCTCCAAAGAAATTCAACCTGTTCTCAAAAGTTTAAGGGAACAAGGATACATAGGAGACAGGCCAATGAAGTTCTGGGCTAAAAACAAAGTGCTATGTCAACTGGACATCAAGAATCCAGACCTTATTATTGATGACAAGCCTTTGAAGCATGTTACCCCAGCCATGGAAGAATCTTTTCGACAGCATGTCAAGGCTCTGCTGGCACTCCAAGTAATCAGGCCAAGTACTAGCAAGCATAGAACAACGGCAATCATCGTCAACTCAGGAACGACGATTGATCCTAAAACTGGTAAAGAAACCCGAGGCAAAGAGCGCATGGTATTCAACTACAAGCGCCTTAATGACAATACTGATAAGGATCAGTACAGCCTTCCAGGCATCAATACTATCATACGGCGAGTTGGCAACAGTCGAATTTTCTCAAAATTTGACCTAAAGAGCGGGTTTCACCAAGTTGCCATGCATCCTGACTCAGTCCCATGGACCGCCTTCTGGGTTCCAGATGGACTGTATGAATGGCTAGTCATGCCATTTGGGCTAAAAAATGCTCCAGCAATATTCCAGCGAAAAATGGATCAGTGCTTCAAAGGTACTGAAAAATTTATTGCTATTTATATTGATGACATTTTAGTCTTTTCAGAAAGCCCAGCCCAGCATAAGGAGCATCTGAAGACAATGCTTGAGATCTGCAAACAAAATGGGCTTGTCCTTAGCCCAACCAAGATGCAAATAGCCCAAGCCACTATAAGCTTTCTCGGAGCAGTTATTGGGCATCAAAAGATAAAACTTCAGCCACATATTATCAAGAAAGTCGTGGAATTTCCTGACCAGAGCCTGAAGGATATAAGGGGCCTTAGGTCTTGGCTTGGACTGCTGAATTATGCCAGGACCTACATTCCAAAAATGGGCCAACTTCTCGGTCCATTATACTCAAAAATAAGCCCAACAGGTGAAAAAAAAATGAATGCTCAAGATTGGGCCTTGATCCGGCAAATCAAGGACCTCATCCAGCAGCTTCCAGATCTGGAACTACCACCAAATCAATGTCACATCCTTCTAGAAACAGACGGATGTATGGATGGATGGGGTGGCGTATGCAAATGGAAGCTGACTAAGGACGCACCGAAAAAGGAAGAAAAAATCTGTGCGTATGCTAGCGGCAAATTCAAGCCACCTAAATCCACTATTGACGCAGAAATCTTTGCCGTCATGAACAGCCTCGACGCCTTTTAAGATATTCTATCTTGACAAGAAGGCTATCACCATCCGCACTGACTGCCAAGCCATTATATCCTTTTATTCTAAAATGGCGACTAATAAGCCTTCACGTGTTCGGTGGATATCGTTTGTCGATTTTATTACCGGCACAGGAATCGAGGTAACTTTTGAACATATAAAAGTAGTAGATAATGAGCTAGCTGATGCACTATCCAGACTGATCCATCCATTGATCTCAACAACTCAATGGCCACATCATCACCTTCAACCTCTCGTCGCAGCCATTCAGGAACTGCAACAGCAGCCTCAGCCATCAATATGGCTCAAACTCCTGCAGCATCTGAATACCAGGACTTGTGCAGTCAACAATGCCAACTCACTGCAAGAGGCATCTCACTGGCCAGAGATGAACAATTCCGCCAGCAACTGCAAGTCATACAGGAAAATGCCATTAAAACCGCCATGTCGTCTCTCACCGACCTCCAGCAGCTCCACTCTCACAAACTCCAAGAATTCCTACGTCACAGCACCAAGGACAATTACTGGGGGGACCACCTCCATAATGTCAAAACCACCGACGAAGAAATTCGCACATGTCTCACCGCCCTGGAAAAGTTAGCGTGTCGTATACGTAAAGTAAAGTTGTAATAATGGACCCCTGTCCATTCGTATGTTGTAATAATGTTTGGTGTGCTGTCTCTTGTCGTTTGTAATAAGTCATAGTGAGTGGTTGTAATAGTAATCAGCTTTATTAAAGCTGATGGTGTCTGTCGGGCAACCTGAGCGGTCCAGGCAAAGGTGATGGGGCCCAATGAGCACCCACTTGCCTTCACCCCTCGGCTATAAATGCCATTGCCCTCCGCAATTGCAAGGCATTCAGACATCTATCTGAGTCTTACTTTTGCTCTCTCATCCCCTCTCTCAAGTCTTCCGCTTGTAATTCCGATCTTTTGATCATGATAAATAAAGTTTGAAGTTTGTTTTGCTATTCTTTCGTCTTACTTTGTTTTTGATCTACCCCCCTCTATGGTATCGGAGCAAAACAAAGTAAGAAAGCCCAGCCTTTTCATCTTACTTTGTTTTTGATCTTACTTTGTTTTTGAGCACCCACTTGCCTTCACCCCTCGGCTATAAATGCCATTGCCCTCCGCAATTGCAAGACATTCAGACATCTATCTGAGTCTTACTTTTGCTCTCTCATCCCCTCTCTCAAGTCTTCCGCTTGTAATTCCGATCTTTTGATCTTTTGATCATGTCGTCTCTCACAGATCTGAGTAGCCGTAGCCGTAGCCACCATCACCATAATCAAGTAGTGCCCTAGTTCATGAGCATGCATTGTATTATTTTGTCCTTTTCCAGGTCCTGAGCTTAATTTTTTTGAATATAACCATAACCATTACCATTAATCATAATCATAGTCATAGTCAAGTAGCGCCCTAGTTCATGAGCATGCATTGTATTATTTTGTCCAATTTTTTAAGTTTTTTTCCAGGTCCTGAGCTTAATTTTTTTGAATATTGCACTCACACATGTTCCTGCTTTTTTTTCATTTGAAAAATAAAATAATTAGTTGAGCAAATTAAATGAAGGCCATGATAAAGTTGTTGTATATAGATATGCATGGAGACTGAATAAGGTATGGGCTCTATTAGTGGTTAGAGACTTGAAGATGCACTTCTTGAGTGGGCAATGGTGATATGTAAGTTAAGGATAGTCTCGGCCCAACAATGTATACCATGTATATCAAGCACAGACTTGCCAAACAGACAGTTGCAGACAAACAGATCAATCAGATTATTCAACAACGTGGAATGGCTGAGTGATAGCTATCTTTCTGATCCGAATAGTTGGGTTTGGGACTTAGATTCATGCTGGTGATAGTATATTGAAATGTCATATTCTCATAGGGATTAAAGCACCTTTTATATTATAGCCCTCATTATTGTTTGTTCCTTAGACTGACTGTCGCTAATATGCTCAGGTCTTATTGGAAGTCTTGCTCCTTGTATGCTGTATGGTAGCAATGTCGAGAGGTTACAATCTGGTCCCGGCAGATTTGCAAACCACTGCCTGCCCTATACTGGTCTTTATCTACTTGGAAATTCTCTTTTTGGTTGGAACTGTCTGTCTCCGTGGTTTTCATATCCTAGCCGCACAGCAATTCGCAGGAAGTTCAATCTTGAGGCAAGCTCTTACTTCACACCTGTTGCAGCTGTGAAATCATTACATATTTTTATGTGACTGATATATTTGTATGGTTTTTGTCACTTAGGCTGTCATTTTATGTGTTCACTTTGTTAATTGTGACTTACAATTTGAGAATTTCTGAATAATGGTGGCTTGCTTACTTAGCTAAGAAGGTGTCTAATAAGTTCTCTGATAAACATTGTTGCGGTTGCGTTTTAAGTGAACAGGTGGAAATTTCTTCCTGTAATAGAGAATTAGACATCTATAATTTACTGGTATAAAAGTCTGATTGGCACATTTAGTGTAACTTACTTTAAGGCATGAAGTAAAGTCTTGGATCTTGGCTGATGATTATAAACTTTAGTAGAAATTCTTAATTTTCTTGATTAAACTTGCTGCTAATGCAGATATTGTGTTTCTGCATACATTTCTGTGTAGCCTAACTTCGTATTCTTTTTGCATACACTATTCTATCAATTTATTCGTTAAATTTTAGTAATGAAAGTAAGATATTGGTGCTTATTACCTTTCTTTTCCCGTTTCTATGAGAAAACAGGGCAGTTGTGAAGCCTTGGCAAGATCATGTGGATGCTGCAGCAGCATGATAGAGGATGATGTGCAGCGTGAACAGTGTGAATCAGCCTGTGACTTTGCCACTCACTTCTTCTGTCACACATGTGCTCTCTGCCAGGAAGCAAGAGAACTTCGCCGTCGCCTGCCTCATCCTGGGTTCAATGGTCGGTCCGTCCTTGTTATGGTCCCACCAGCAGAACAAACTATGGGTCGTGGAGCATAAACTTTTAGCATTAAATGTGTCATTCGACAAACCTACTCAGTTTATGATTACTCCTCAAAGAAAAGATAATATTCTCCTAGCCTGCTTTATTATAAAAATTGAGAACCTTGTTTGTGCACAGTTACGTTGTTCGGTGATTTGTGTAATACGTGTATCTATGTATGATTTGTGATTTCTCCTAGCTTGCTTTATTAAAACATCGGAGAACCTTGTTTGTGCATAGTTATTTTGTTCGATGTATGATTTGTATTTGTGAGTGTGGACTTGGTTTGCGAACATTGACCATCGCTTATATGTGTTGGCAGCTAGAAATATACGGTTTATGCGCTGAAACTTGAATTTGCATCTTAGTTGGGAAGCATCTACATCTGGACTTCACATGCTACACGTCATTCAACCTTAGAACCTCTCCCTGCACTGGAAGAGACCCAACCAGCCCTACTAGGCTGGTTTGGCCAGAGTTTTTCTTTTTCTTTCTGTTTTTATCTTATTAGAATCGGTTTAAAACTAGATTAAAACGAGTGGCTGCAACAAGGGTATTTTTCTGTTAGTTTGCTGAACTCACATCTGTATCTTCCTCGGAAGTAGCTTAGGGTCTTCAACTGAATGTGTCCTCTCAAATGTCGGCATTGTAATTCTCTTCTATATGTATAATAAGATGATGATGTTGACTGGTCATACATAATCTTGGATCAAATCAGCATAATAACTCCTGGTTTGTCTTATGTGACGTAAATTTCATGTACTCAATGAAATAGTCCTGAGGGAAGGGCCCCAATCATGCAAAACAAATACCACAAGAACAATGTCTCTCATCACCATTTCATCAAATGCTTGCCAAGGGAGCATATTTCTGTTTTTGATCCGTAGTTGATCAGATTTGCAGTAGCGTGGCAGCAAAGAAGCACGGATACAATCATACAATAAAGGACATACGTAGGAAAGGTTAATTATAATGAAAAATGTAGGTAGGTAAGGGCATATATAATGAAAAATGTATTAAAAGCTTAATTATAATGAAAAATGTAGGAAAGGTTTTGTTTCCTATTGCTTTATCCCTTTGTACCTTGTCTTGACCTAATATACACTTACAATTAAAATATAAGCCACAAATCTGGACAAACCAGCTAAAGAAAGCCATAGTGGTAGTTTTGCATGAACATAATTTTAGTCCATCTCCTAATGCTAACCACACTTTTTTCTACAGAATAAATCACTGACATAAGGAGAAAAAGTCCAGAAAGAACGGAGAAATCCACCGCATTTCAGCGAACCGATAGGATTTAAAAACTTGATCCTGGAATCTTACATAAGGAGTCAGACAAAGTAGCCTACACCATCCTCAAAGACAGATGCCTTATTACTCTGGACAAAAAATGGAGACAAAGTTAATAAATCTTACAACAAAATTCCAACATGAACCAAGTCAAGCCATTTAAATTGTACTTATAATGAGAATATACTTATATGCCTATTTTACCCTTTGATTAGATGGAGAAGTTGAATCACACTCGTTAGGGGGTTCACTTTTTACTATCCAATCAAAAGTTGGGAGGAGACTTTTGGTGTAGAGAAATGAAGTAGAAATATAATTTTCCGTGTCTCTAAAAAGGGGGTAAAGAACAAATCTCGAGTGTAGAGGCAAAGATATACAAGAACTTATTACCAAATATGATAACGAGGGAGAAGGCTGCCTCGGTACACTACCAAATGAGGATCAACATCAACAACCATGCAAAGATAGATAGTTGAACTCGTACTCCAATCAAGTTAAATATTTCTACATTGGGGGCCAAGAAACCCTTAACCTAATTAAAGCACAATGGCTTCTTTAATATCCACAACAAATAGTAGAACACAGCAATCAAGCACCATTCAGATAGCAAACCCTGCCAGGGATTAGGAAAGTTCCACCATAATCACTTCCTTTGCTGCCTTCTCAGCGCCATATAACCCAACAACTCTTGCACTGTCCATCTCTTTAAAAATTGGATTTATGTGTTAGCATGCATAAATTGATTTCTCTATATGCTATCTACTGTATTATCAAAGTAAATGGTGTACCTGGTTCCATTCCGAATTGACGAATCTTCGTAGGATAGGTTTTTTTCCCTTTGCCCTCTTGTTCTAACAATTTTCACTTGAGATAGATCGGTCACCGTCGTAGTTTTCTACGTTGGGCGGAGAGAGGACCATCTCCTCTATTTTATCTTTATATAACTGCTTCCATCAAGCGGTTGCAACGTTCACATTAAGAGCCAATCATAAACAAGATAGATAAGCTTATTATTCTCTATTAATTATCATGTAGGACCACATATGGGACCAATAAAATTGTTTACATTCTCCCACTTGGTCCGAATGATAATTAATCATGATAGTATAACATGACAACATAAAATGTACACAATTATCTATTCAAATTGGTTATATAATACTATCATTAAACAAATCAATAATATGAGTCATGGCGGTTATATGTATTTAAATAACATGGTCCCATGTACCACAATATTAAAAAATCTACTCAATATAGTATTCAAAAGAAGAAATCATAAGAGTCCACATAATATCTCTACAAATAAAGACTAATCCTGTCACAAATATATATTCGTTCACATTGATGCACATAATAACTAAGACAAGAAAATCAGAAATACTTTATTGATATCAAAATGTAATAGAGCATCATCATTATGAATAAAACATAATCCATCACTTTGATAAATGTTTACAATTATAGATTATTTTCAAGACCCATTTTATTGGCATGTTCAATAAAGAGAGGTAATCCTTTTGTTAATAGATATACAATCATAAGGTTAGTACTAATTTGCTCTATAAACACTTTTTGTTTCTGCACTTCTTTTTTAACAATAAGAAACTTTAATTCCATGTGTTTTGCTCCTTTAGAGTATTTGTCATTTTTTGAGAAGATAACTACTGCAGAGTTATCACAATAAATTTTTAGCAGTCTATGAATTGTGTCAATAATTCCAAGCCTTGAAATAAAATTCTGCAACCATAAAGCATGAAGTGTGGCTTCATAGTATGCCACAAATTTAGCCTCCATAGTGAACGAAGCTACGATAGATTATTTTCTACTTTTCCATGATATGGCCCCTCTAGCAAGCATGAATAAGTAGCCAAATGTGGACTTTCTATTATCAACACATCCAGCAAAATCAAAATATAAGTAGCCAATGACCTCAAGATTTTCAGACGTTCTATATATGAGCATATGATCTTTTGTTCTTTGTAAGTATCTCATGACTTTCTTTGCAGCTTTCCAATGATCAAATCCTTGATCCTTTTGATATCTTCCTAGCATACTAGTGGCATTGTACAGGTTTGTGCATACATTAAAGTTCCAACTGCAGACAAATAAGAAATTCCCTCCATTCTTTTCCTTTCCTATTCATTCTTTGGACATTGCATATGATTTATGTCACGCCCCGGCGATGCCCGACCCGAGCCGAACCCGGTCCAAGGGCCGGTCAAGCGCGCGGGGGCAACGAAGGATAAATTGAGAAATGATCTAGCGGAAGACTTAACCCTAACTACGGGCGATTAACAGAATTACGGAGTACGCACAATCCTTTGAGCAAGAGCAAATAAAGAGGGGAAGAAAAAAGAGTTGCTTAACACAAAATAAACAACTAATCTCAAACCCACATACTTAGTCAAATATAGCCCACAATGGCTCAAAATAAGACTTAAGCAAACATAACTGTAACATGTGACATAAATCCAAAACAAAGAACCCTACATAAAGGTTCTAAACATAAAGCATAAATCAAAGGAACTAAGTCACACAATGATCTCCACGATCACATCCATGTCATCTCCGACCTTTCCTCAAAGAGATCCTGTCTATCTGCATGTCGCACCACGCAACCCCAAATCAAAACACAAGAAAGAGGGGTGAGTTTAACAAACTCAGCAATGGTTTTTAATATCACTATCAACATCGAAAACACGATAGCATAGCAATATAATTATTCAGATCAAAGATTTACAAGGTGCATCATTTTTTGATCACACATACGCATCACCTAAAACTGCATCATAGTGCATAATTCACATAATGTCATTGACATCATAACATCTTGCATGAATGTATCTCTAGCATACATAATCCATCATGCATCATAACATAATCAACTTGCATGAATGTATCTCTAACATACATGTTCCATCATGCATCATATCAAGATCAACATGCATGGATGTATTTCTAACATACATATTCCCACATGCATAACATCAACATCAACCTGCATGGATGTATCTCTAACATACATATTCCACATGCATCATATCATAATCAACCTGCATGAATGTATCTATAACATAC
Organism: Saururus chinensis; assembly: GCA_035235625.1. Lineage (NCBI taxonomy): Eukaryota > Viridiplantae > Streptophyta > Magnoliopsida > Piperales > Saururaceae > Saururus > Saururus chinensis. The sequence continues at coordinate 38,416,182 of CP141142.1, forward strand.
GCATTCCATCATGCATCACGTCATAAATCAACCTCCATCAAGGAGAAATCACACATTGGTGTCACACTGACGGGACATAGACAGGGCCACGAAGGCGTGTCAAGGTCTGAAATTCTACACAAGAATTCAAGAAAGATCGGGGTTGTCAATCCCAAATGCTGCTCGCCCTGGACGATCTTGGCCAAGGATGTCCCATTCTCACACAGAGAATCTAGAGCAGGGGTGTTCGCCTAGGAACATCTCTTGCGGAGGGAAGAGCCTTAGTTCTCACACAGAGAACCCTAGAACACGTGGTAGCAGGGTGCACACGGCATACCACACTGGATTCTCAGGGTCCAGATGACACTCATAATAACATTCTCACAAATCCACAAGACAAGTACACAACTCGTCCCCACATAGTTCCATTTAATTAGACTCAACCCGGGGAGTGTACTCGTCCCACACAGGAACTCAAATCAAAATATGTCCTTTCGGATCAATCAACTTGCGATTAATCTAAGACCGATCAATCCGGCACACAATTTCTTCACATTGCATCCACTCAGTCAAATTTGATTAACCACGATGAAGCCTCAATTGGAAATCCATTTTCATGATGCATGTTGCATGGTACATACGTGGGTAAAACATACATGAATCCTAATTCATGATAAGTGCTCTTACCAGCCCCTAATGCATCATTCATATTCACAATATCAAGCTTCAACATCATCATTTAACCCCCACACGTGTGTGTGTGTGTAACTAGTGGAAGCATTTCACACAATGCATGTTAACATGCTTGAAAATAAACTCACTACCACACTACACATGTGAATTACCATCTAAACATGAATTCCAGCGGAAATCATAAGAGGAAAATCATTGAAATCATAACTCAAATGAAAACTCAACCACAAAGGCTAAACATATATAAGATCATTTATTTCATCCTTGAGTCATGACATTCACCCACATCCACACATCAACTAACCACATTCTATCCTGACAAATCAATTCAATAATAGATTGTAGTTTTACTGAAAATATGCTTAACCATGAGGAATCAACCGTTCACAAATTTCAAGATGATAATTCCAACATCATGCTACAAAACATAAGTCATTCCACAAATCTCTAAGCATATATCTCAACTCCATAACTTCAATAGCATACCTTTTTAGTAGCATAATATAGCTTAAAACACTTCACATCATGTCAAATTAGCAAGCTAAAGTGGAATCATCAAAATAAATATCATGCATTAAAACACCAATCTACTGTGTAGCCGTTCGAACGCCCTTTAGGCCATTTGATCGGTTAAACGCAAAAATTTGAAATTCACAGTTTGGCCGTTCGAACGCCTAGCCGGCCGTTCGATCGGTTGAACTGAAAATCTGTCCTTTCGACAGTGTTGCCGTTCGAACGCCCAGGAGGGCCGTTTGAACGCCAACAAGGCAGAACATGTCATCTTCTTTCTTTCGCAAATCCAAACCAAAACATCATTGATAACACTTCAAATCCACATCTAACACCCTAATCATCATCAAAAGTCCTTCATGACTTCCAGAACATCAAACCATATCATAATAATGCAAAACCCTAAGAAATCAGGATTAAATATCTCTATTTTCTAATCATACCATTAACACTCCAAATCAAGTAATCTCCATTCGAAATAAGCCAAAAATTAAGAATGTTACCATGGATAAACTGAGATTTTGAAGACCCATTACCTTAGCACTTGATTAAGCTCGGTTTTGAGAGTCACCCTTCTTGAAAACCTTAATCTGCTTCTAATCCAGGCCTAAGTGGGGATTAGGCCAAACCTCCTTCCTTAGCCTATTCCCAAAAATGGAAATGGCTCAGGTTTGCCCTTTTATAGTAAGGGTTGGGGTATGCATGGTTAAGTTTTGGGGTGTAAATAGGAAAACTAAGCTAAAAATATGTATTTTACAAATTTAAGCATTATTTAAGCCTAATAAAATTCTAAAAATTTTTGTATGACCTTAAGTAGATGTGTAGGTTCATTTGACCAAAAAATCAAAATTTTGACGGTGGGGCCCACAGGGGTTCCGCAAAAACCGTAATTTTTGAAAAAATAGTAAAAATTTAAAAAAATTCCAAAAAATCACATTTGATTTAAAATCACTTAAAACCACTACTCTTAAAGTTGGTTTTGGTTAAAACCATCTTAAACACTATTTATTCATGAAATCATCGACTAGATCAGAAAAAGCGTAAATCTCACGATAACCAATAATTAAATAAAATCAAAACCAGTTTAGAGATGAGGGTCCTTACAATTTAGTTTATCCCCTTTTTGAATGGGAATTGGACTTGATGTGTACTTATCCATTCCAAATCTTTCTAAAATCTTTGCTATATAGACTTTTTGAGACAAACCCAACAATCCACGTGAACGATCCCGAAATATTTCTATTCTAATAACGTATTTTTCCTCACCCATATCTTTCATTTCAAAATTTTGAGAGAGAAAGTCCTTGGTTTTATACAATAATCCAAGGTCATTGCTTGCAATTAATATATCATCAACATACAAAACAAAAAATATGAACTTACTCCTACTGACCTTTAGATAAATACATCGAAACTATTGTCGGGAAGCTTGCTTAAGTCCATAAATTGATTTATTAAGTTTGTAAGCTAAATGCTCTTTGCCTTCAATGGAGAATCCTTCAGGTTGGTCCATATAGACTTCTTTATCTAAACTTCCATTTAAGAAAGTTGTTTTCACATCCATTTGATGGAGCTCTAAATTATAATGAGCAACCAATGCTAAAATAATTCTGAGTGAGTCCTTTTTGGATACTGGAGAAAAAGTTTATTTATAATCAAAGCCTTCTTTTTGAGTAAATCCTTTAGCCACAAGTCTGACTTTATATCATTTTATATTACCCTTTGAGTCACATTTTGTAAGCTCCCTGATCTTTCTACGATTTTTTGGGATTTTCCTGCTATTTTTCTGGTCATTTTCGGCGGAAAAATGTGATGCTACGGCATATTTGTATTTATGTATTTTCCTCTATATTTATATCGGTAGAGTCGGGTGTGGGGCTTAGTCGCGGGCCGTGGGCCTCGCTGCGCGCTTACGGCACAAATTTTGGAAGTACAATGCGTGAACGATAAGTGAACGCATGTTGGGGATATAGATGTAAAAATTAAAAAGATGAATAGTAAAATGACGGCTTAAAATAGTAAGTTTTTCCAAAAATTGACAGAACCAACATTCAAGAGAGAATTCATGTCCAGAGAGAAAGGAGAGAAACCCGAGCCCATTTTCGGTCACTTCGTTCTCCCTCTTCCGTCGTCTGATTCCTTTGATTCTTGTTAGGATCCGTTTTGCCTCATCACCACGAGTCCGTAGGTACTGGCTATGACCGCCGCCACAGCCTCTTTGCTCGTCCACGAGGTACCGAACCTTTTTTCAGGTTTTTCTCTCCTTCAATCCCGTTTTTGAATTGTGGGTGTACGATTTTGACATTGTTTGCGGCCGCTCTCAACTAGACTTATGTTTAGTTGGCCGCTAGGAACCCATAGGCACTGGCTAGAGCTGACGCCGTTCTTTCTTTGCTTTGCTGTGAGCTACCGATCTTTTGGTTGGGTTTTTGTTACTATTTGCATCTCACTGTCCATGGGATGTTTTGGACGCCAGTGTATTTCTGGTCGTCGTCCGGCCACTGGATGGACTTTGTCCAGCCTACCTTGACCCAATGCCGGTAGGGGGTTGCCGTTTCTGACCCCGCCTTGCCCCTATTGCCTTGCTCCGCCCAATTAGATGCTTTGGGTGCGTCTCGGGTCATTGGCATTGGCGAGCCGTGGGCCATTTGGCCATCGTGGGCTCTGCCCCGGCTCGGTGATAGTGAGGGCCAGCCCCACTTGGCCAATTACACCTCCACTTGGAATGGGCCACTTGCCTTGCCCTATACTGCGCGAGATGCACAGCCGCCCGCACTACGTGTGTTAGCTGTGGGTGGCGATAGGCGATGTCGCCGCTTAGATTGGCCATAGCTAGGGCCTTAGCCCTGTTGGCTTTTGTGGGCCTTGGGTCGCCTCCTTTCAGCCCTCTCCCCCGCCCCTTTGGGCCGCGTGTGCATGTGGCCACATGTGTGCTTCTGGGTTTAGGCGCCGCATTTGTGCCGCCTGACCATCGGTTGGCTTTGCCACCGAATGGAGTCGACACAGAGCCGTCCTTCACCTCTCCTTTGTCCTTGAGTGTTGCCCCATGCTCTCCGCCCTTATGTGGGCCTTTGTTGACGCGAAATCGTCACTATTGGGTGCTGTCCACGGTTGATTTCGACGTCTAGTGGCCAGCTGAGTGCGTCTTAACCACCGGCCGATCTTCAGTGAGTACACCCTCGACTTGGTCGCACCGCCACATATGTTGGCATGATATTTCTCCTGGCCGCCTTAGTGTGCCGCCGTGGATCGTGGATATTGCCGCATTGATTTCTAACACCCTGTTTGGCTGTGACTAGTTCCGGCACTACCTAAAATCCTCGGGACAGCAGCTCTCTCAGCTAGGCAATGATTTTGACTGCCAACTCCGCCACTGACGCCGCCACCGTCGTGTGCTCGCCATCAAACGTCATGATTACGAGGTAGGGGAGCTTTGAACTCGTAATTTCATGATAGCATGCTTTGAATGAGTAGCAACATGCTAGGATTATATGATTCCATGCTTTGGATATTAAGTAACAATCCGGTTGCATGATGTACATATAAGCATGATTATATGGTATGTTGAAATGCATATGACATGCATGTTGGCTATAAGTATGTTGGATGTAAGTATGTGCTAGTGATAACTAGCGTGTTTGTTGGTAAGTTTCGTATGTTGATTAAGTATGTGCTAGTGATGGCTAGCGTGTATGTTAACGTATGTATGCATGTGCTAGTGATGGCTAGTGTGCATGTTTGGAGTATGTATGGATTATGCTTGTGCTAGTGATGGCTAGCGTGCATGTTTGGAGTATGTATGGATTATGCATGTGCTAGTGATGGCTAGTGTGTATGTTTGACATATGTATGCATGTGCTAGTGATGGCTAGCGTGTATGTTTGACGTATGTATAAATGTGTATGTATGCACTAGTGATGGCTAGTGAGCATGTTTGTAAGCTGCGTATGTATGACTGATAAGTATGAAATCTATATCTATTTTATATGCCTTTTTACCTTATTTGCTAGTATAGATTAGGTTAATTTAGAGTTAATTATAGTTTATTTAGATTAAGATAAATATTAGTATTTTAGTTTAATTATTAATAATTTTGTAGTTATTAGTAGTTTAGATGTGTATTTAAACAAAGTTGGAATTTTAATTATATTCTACATGTCTAAAGTATGGTATTTGATGTTTTGTAGGTAAAGTGCGCTTATCGAAGTACTTGGACGATGTTTGAAATAATTAAAAATAGTCTTCACATGCTTTAAAGTGATTTGGACAACTTTTCGGAGTTATAAACAAGTTAGAAATTAATATGGACACGAAGGAAAGCTTAATGAACAGAATATGAACAGTCCGGTAAAATAGAAACACTGTATCCGATCGATCGGGCATGTAGGGCGATCGATCGGGATAACGTGAATTCAGATGAAAATACAGTGTATCCGATCGATCGGTCATGCAGGGCGATCGATCGGAATAACGTGCAGTTTCCTTGTTTGACCCAAATTCCAATCCTTTTCATATTGGACTTCTTCCTACGGAACTTATGCCTATAAAAAGACATATTTGGCTTAAAATTGGGGGATTCCAGTAGATTTTAGGAAGAGAAAAAGGAAGAAGAAGATGGAAGAGAACTCAAAGCTTCTAATGAAGATTCAAGTGCTTTCTTCTACCATGGAAGGCTAGACTTTTCTTTTACTTAGGAGTTGATGAAGCTATAGATAAGTTTCAGTTTCTTTTCTTTTTAATTTAGATCTCAGTTGTGAATGATGACAATTGTATGATATGGATTTCCTTTTTAATGGAAAAACTTTTAATGTTTATTCAAGTCTATATTGATTTATTGTCTTGTAGATGATAGATTGATGTGGTTTTGATATTTTCATCGATTCTAATTTCTGTGATTTAGATGAGATGTTCATACAATAGTTTTAATGTTCAGATAATTAATGACTTGGATGAGTTATACTAAGATTAGACGGGTCATGCCTATAGCTAGTTTAGTGTAGATGATCCGTGCTATTGTCGAAGATAGTTCATGCCATGGAAGTTAATTAATGATTCTTTTTGAAGTAATTCTAGCTTGTAGCTGAGAATACTTGTTCATATTCACACTAGATTTAGATTAAAAGTTAAGGAATTGTTATGGTTCTATAGTGGATTCAATTTCCTAAGTAATTTCCATCATATTAATCTCTTATTTTTAAACTAGTTGATTTATTTCCTTTACCTAATTAAAGTTTAAGTTTGATTTAGTTTTTAATCAGCAAATTTCTCTTTAGATTTAGTAATAATCCATCCGTCCCTGAGGTTCGACAACCCTTAAATACTTATCCTAGTACAATTACCTTGTACACTTGCAAAGGGTTTAATTATAAACGATCAATGACCGTACGTGTATGTTATACGTATGTGTGATAGACATACATATGTATGATGGCTATGTGTCTATGCTATGGATATGTATATGTGGATGTGGGCAGAGGTATGGCTATGGATGGTATGAAGTGACAACGTTTGGTATGGATTGGGTATGGATGTGTAAGCGTATGACGGATGTCAAAGGTTATGGGTATGATGGGTGAGGTTGGTCAGACAGTAAGAGTGTTTATAATTGTACAAGCATAACATACAGATTATGAAGTGAAAAGTAAGCATAATAAGTGAGATATAAGTAAGAGAGCGACAACTGGGTTGGCTCTAAGGAGCTTCATTTGATGATGTGAGTGTAAGATGATTTGGCCATAAGATGGATGGCGAAGTATGTAAGACTGTAAGGGTTTGATGTACGATGAGTTTTGTCCATGATGTGGATGGGTAAGTGAAGTCTGTTGCCTTGATGAACTAGAGTTTCGATCGGGCTCAGCTTCGGTTTGATCAGTCGAGGACTGTGAGTTTGTGTGGCATAATTGTACCGCATAATATACTTAATTCAAACTTGAATTATAAGCACAACTTATGATAGCTTGTGAGTTTGAGACCTGAGGGTTCGACGGATTAAGTTCCGTGTTGAGCTAGCCAATAATGAGTCGGCCGAGCATTTCTCATGTCTTTCCATGGTGTTTATCCCGCGGGATGTTGTCTGTGTGCTGTATAGAACACCAGACTTCTGATGCTCTGCTGAGAGCTACATATGTTTCTAATTTGGTCTGCGTACTGTATAAGCCTAGACGTTTGATGCTCTATTAAGAGCGATGTATGTTTCTGACTTTGTCTGTGTGTTGTATGAAGCCCAAACATCCGATGCTCTGTTGAGAGCGTTGTATGATTCCGCCCAAGAGTGGCACTGTACGTTTCTGCCCAAGAGTGGCACTGGCATTATAAGACCCATTATGGTGGGCAACTGTTTGACCCCTTATGTGTGGGTGTTGATGTTTGCGCGCTCAGGTAAGTAGTATCATGGATATACTCTTACCTATTTGATCTAGTGCCCCATGAGCATTGGTGAGCCTTACCTTCGGAAAAGTCCATGGCGTTTAGTCACTCCCCGGAGGTTAAGGTGTTGCCCCAGTGGTATTCTTTTCCACTTCGACGCTGTAGCTTATTAGTTGTAATAAGCTTCAGTGGTCGTTGATATGTGCACAATTATGAGTACGACGTATGAGTATGAGCACAACTGTAAGAGTATGAGTATGAGCACGACTGTAAGTGTATGTGTATGAGTATGATTGTAAGAGTATGTTTCTGAGTAAGACAGTAAGTGTGATTTTGTGTAAGCTGAACGAGCAAGGTCATATGAGTATGACTGTACGAGTAAGGTCGTACAAGTATGCGTATGTTGTATGAGTATGCGTACGGTGGTACGAGTAAGTTTGTAAGACCCTGGATAAGGGTGTTTGTGTAAGTTTGATTTGATAGTGTGATTTTGGCACGATGGTGCCTTTGGTATGACTTTGGCACGATGGTGCATTTGGTATGTTTGTATGTGTATGAGTGTTTGAGTTGCATGAACGCATGTATTTATGAACTTAGTGAGTTCACTGTGTTGGTTTCCCCTATTGGGTATTTTCCTACTGAGTATGAAAATACTCATCACCCTACTTTTTAGCCCCGTTGTACGAGAAGTTTTGCAGGTTGTGCGGAGAGCTCCTAGAGATGGATGCTCATTTCAGCGGTGAATTAATTCCCGTTGACTCAGGTATATGCTTGACTCATTGCAAGTTTATTTGTGCCACGCTTTGATGTATTGGGTGAGACGAGATTTTAAGATGTTTATTATTCTGGACTTTCATTTGGATTAGTCTGTGGACTGTTATGGGACTTGCACTCAGGGATGCCTGGGAGAGATTTGTATTTAAAGTCTATAATCATAGCAATTTATTCGTACATGTGTTTTTGAGTAGTGCCTGATGATATTTGCTTTGGCCGTACGATGTTTGACCGTATGATGAAAATATTTAGATGGAAAATGGATGTTTAGTGTTTTAAATTATAAACTGTTTTATCAGGTTTTGATTTCATCATTTTTCATCCGATTTACAGATGTTATATTGCAAAAAATTTTCGTAAATTTTAAGGAAAATGTGTGAAAAATCTCGGGTGTTACACATTTAGTCTTAAAGATCCATTTGCAACCCACTTTCTTGTATCTTTTGGGCAATTCAACAAGTTTCTAGACTTTATTTTGAGCCATTGAGTTTAACTCATCATTCATGACTTCAATCCATTTTTTAAAATTAATACTTTCTATGACTTGTGAAAATGAAACTAGATCTTTAGATGTCCCAATATCATAATCAGATTCTTGTAGATAAACCATATAATCATTAGAAATAACTGGTTTTCTTATCCTTTCAGATCTTCTTAAGGCTATTTGTGGTTCATCTACTACTTGCTCATTGGTGACAATCTCATTATGAAGTGTTAGAATATTATTTTGTTGTTCCATTTTATCATGTTGTTCAACTATTGAAGGACCAACAAGTTGTGGTTCATTAGATTGTCATTCTTGATTGATAGGACATACATCAATCATAGGAATAACAATTTGTTTAGAAGTTATGGGTAATGGGACATGCACCCTAACTTCTTTAATTGCCACATTTTGAGTTATAACACTCCTACTGATTTCACCATTTTCCAAGAACCTTGCATTACCAGTTTCAACAATTCTTGTACTATGATTAGGATAGTAAAACCTATACCCTTTGGATTTTTCAGGGTAACCATTAAAGTAACCACTGATTGTCCTTAAATCCAATTTCTTTTTACGTAGATTATAAATTCTCACTTCTGCTGGACAATCCCAAACATGTAGGTGTCTTAAATTGGGTTTCCTTCTAGTCCACAACTCAAAAGGAGTTTTTGGAACTGTCTTACTAGGAACCCTGTTTAACAAATAAACAACAGTCTTTAGTGCATGCATCCACATAGATGAGGTTAAAGTGGAATTACTTATCATACTTCTAACTATATCCATAAGAGTACGATTTTGCCTTTCAGACACACCATTCTGTTGAGGCGTTCCAGGCATAGTGTATTGAGCACATATGCTTTTGCTTTCAAGAAGTTTAGCAAATACACCTGAGTGTTGTCTTGCTTCATCATATCTTCCAAAGTATTCACCACCTTTACCAGACCTTATGTTTTTTACATTTTTGTCTAATTGTCTTTTAACCTCAGTAATGTATACCTCAACGACATTCATTTCTTGAGATTTATTATTTAACAAATAGACATAAACATAACGTAAAAAATTATTTATAAAGGTGATAAAGTACTTTTCTCCACCAAAAGATAGAACATAAAAAATCCCACAAATATCTGTATGGACTATCTCAAGAGGCTCCTTACTCCTTATGGCACCCTTCTTTATGTATTTGGTTTGTTTTTCTTTAATACAATCCACATACAGGCCAAGATCAGTAAAATCAAGATTATGAAAAATCTCATCTTTTACTAATCTTTCTTGAAAAAATGTGTCTCAATCTTCTATGCCACAAGTTTGAGGAATTTTCATCAATAAAGCTATATTTAGCACCAACATAAGTATGCAGGGAAAGCAGTGAAGCAGAAAAATAATCATCAAGATTAAATTTATATTAGCCATCACATAAAATACTAGAACCAACACATGAAGCATTCTTAATTAGGCTAAAACACTTATTCCTAAATTTAAATGTGTATCCATCAACATCAAGTCTCGACAATGAAACTAGATTTCTAAAAACTAAAGGTACATAAAGAGTTTTAAATAAATCTAAGTGATGTCCACTATCTAGGAATAGCCTATAAGTCCCAATGGCTTTAATAGGAACTTTATCCCGATTTCCCATGAACATAAAGTTCTCCTTTATGGTTTGTGGTTCGGGTAGTAAGGATCCCTGCAAAGAGTTGAAAACATGAGTGGTAACTCCTGAATCTACCCACCAAGTATTAGAATGAACTTTAGTAAGGTTAGATTTAAAAACATAAATTGAATCAATACCTTTCTTTTGGAACCATTCTTTTTTTTTCTAGCAATCTTTTTGAAGGTGGCCAAATTTTCTAGAAAAGTAGCACTTCAAGCCCCTTTCCTTTTGGTGATTATTGTCTTTATGGGCAGCATCATTTGTTTTAGGAGCCTTCCCTTTAGGGCTTTTGAATTTCATTTGCTTGCCTTTAGCCTCTTGAGAAACCATGTGGATTGAGTTTTGTTCCAGTACCTTAAGCCTTGACTCCTCTTGCACAAGCATATTGGCTAATTCATTTACATTCTATTTATCTTTCGTGATATTGTAATTAATTTGAAATGACCTATACTGAGGTGGCAAGGAATTTAAAACAAACTGAACAAGAAAGAACTCATCCATTGACATTCCCAACAACTTAAGTTGTGCTGCCAAATTCGTCATCTCTAGAATGTTCTCATGCATGCCACGAGAACCATCATACTTCATCGTGGTCAACTTAGCCATAAGAGTCCCTGCAAGGGACTTATCTATTGACTTAAAATGTTCTTCAACCTTTTTTGAAAAATTCTTTGGCATTATCAGTTGGAGGCAATGTAGTCTTAATGTTATTTGCAATTGTCATTCGCATAAACATAAGACTTAACTTGTTGAACCTTTCCCATGCATTAAATAATGCCTTATCTTCAGTGCTGCTAATTTTAGTAAATGAAATAGGTTTTTCAGTTCTAAGAGCTACATCAAGGTCTAAAACACCAAGGTTGAATTGAACTTGCTCTTTCCTGTCTGAAAAATTAAGGCCATAAAACATAGGAATGGAGGAAGCATGTGAATGCAAAGAAATAGGAATCAATATTGCAATTAAATAATAATGCTCAATACATTAGTGCTATGAATATGACATAATAAAACACATGAAAAATACATACACAATGAACAACATAACTTTGATCTACCTTTGGGAATAATCTAATGTTATGTCATTCAACTATTATGATGTTCCCTATCACCTTAAGAATAATTAGTCAAGTACACACATTAAGTTGGTTCACTACCTTTGGGTTAGTGTTCCACCCTAATGAAGAACATTTTCAAATTATTCATTCACAATTCAATGATTAATAGAAAAATGGTGCACCTTTGGGTCAACCATAATATCTTAGTAATCAAAGAATTAAATTTGCTAAATTATTCTATCACTACCATCAGGGAAATTATGTTAGGATATCATAATACGCTTATTTTCTAATTACATTCCAATTGGGCCAGTTTGGTGACTATCTAATTGTATCTTAACATTAGTAAAGTAAGTCATTAGAATCATTTGCATAACATCATAAGTGAACATTTACATGTGCATAAATAAACATTCAGAACATAAATTCATTTATGATCATTTCCTAATGCAAAGCGGAAGCAAAATAAACAATAATAATAAATAAATCAAACATAGAGAATAACCCCTTTCATTTATTTATTTATTCATATATTTAAACTGGAGTGCATAAAATCATTAATTGCATATAAATGAACCAAAATATGAGCATGTGTATCAAAATTTATAATAATAAATAAATCATGTAAACACATGAACAATTTCATATTATGGTAGTAGCATATAAAGCTCTATAATATATCTGATTACCCACTTCAAAAGCATATAAAGCTATATAACATATCCGGACATTAGCATATTTCATGTCAATTGAATGCAAATGATGGTGGATTTTTATATTTGGCGTTATATGGGTATGTTTAGCCATCACACAGTTTTATATTACCACCTACCCATCAACTCTAGACTAGCTTAAGCATCTCATGTGAGGTCCACAAACAAACAAGCCGAGATCTCACGTGAAGTCCACAAATAGCCGTCTTCTTCGCTGGTTCTAATTACATTACAGAAGCTTCAAATAATGAACTAGTGAACTAGAGAAAGAAAAAAAAAATTGTTTCAGTTCGGGGTCACCGTTCACAGTGAAACTTCGGAAATCATTCTGCCAAATCAACATGAAAAGTGGGTACATTCTTTTTCTATCGATTCAATCACAACATGCTACTTCTATAAATCATCCGAAAATAGCATAAAATTCATATGCTACGAATTACTATTTGCCTTAGCTACCACTGTTTACATTAAGATTTCGAAACTCTAGGCTCAATACCAATTGTTAGCATGTATTTTCGTGAATGAATCAGAGATCATACAAATTAATTTCTCTATCTGCTATCTACTATATTATCAAAGTAAATGGCGTACTTGGTTCCATTCCGAATTGACGAATCTTCGTACGATAGGTTTCTCTCCCTTTGCCCTTTCGTTTTGACGATTTTCACCAATTGTTAGCATGTCTATTATGAATGCTATGCATGATTGTGTATCATGTGTTTGACACATTTGTTGTGTAGGGTGAATGAATTGGATATGATATGAATGCATGATCAGAAATGGTGTGATTGAGACACTATTATGCAGGTTTATGTGATATGAATGCATGATCAGAATTGGTGTGAATGAGACACTATTATGCAGGTTTATGTGATATTAATGCATGATCAGAATTGGTGTGAATGAAACACTATTATGCAGGTTTATGTGATATGAATGCATGATCATGAATGGTGTGATTAAGACACTATTATGCAGGTTTATGTGATATAAATGTAAGATCAAAAAGTGGTATACCATGGTAATCTTAGATTTGATTTGCTTCATTGTCATGCCATTGTGTTTTCTGGTGATTATAGTTATATTCAAAACCATTATTGAGTTTTTATACTCACCTCACTTTCTTGTTTTGTTTTGGGGCTGCATGGCGTGACATGCAGACGGACAAGATCCTCTATATGAGGAAAGGTCGGAGAGAGCTTGGGAGTAGTCGTGGAGGCTCCTAGTTTTGCATGTCTCTTCTTTTATCTTATTTTGATGTTAGAACCTTGTGGATGATCCTTGTCTTAGATTTGTGAGATACTATGTTTTAGTTTCTTTGAGACTTGTTTTGGAGCCAAGTGTGTGGCTATGAATTATTAGTATGTGGGTTTGAGATTATGGTTTAATTTAGAGTTTAACTCTTTTGGTTCTACTTATTTACTCTTGCTCAAAGTTGTGCATAAACTCCGTAAATTAGATTGCCTGTAATTGGGGCACAAATCTTCCACTATTTTTCCTCAATCGTTTTAATCCATCGCCCCCGTGCATTGGTTAGGCCCTTGGACCGGGTTCAGCTCAGGTCGGGCAGTGTTGGGGCATGACAATAGTAGCTACATTTAGGAGTCCTCTCTTACTAAACCATAAATTACTCACAAAATTAACCTCAATTTTTCTAAAGTATGCCTACCCCATCCACATGATAAAGCCGAGGTCCACAAGGACTCTTGGACCTAAGTGGTTGAGATATTGATTACCATGATCATCAAAACCTCATGTATTATGTTGCTCTAAACCAACCGTCTTTTTATGCTTTGATCTATTCAAACCTAACTCCTAGGTCAGGGGAGTGGCTCTACATACAATTCCCACCCATGGGGAGCTGGAAGACCATGATCTTATTTCATGTTATATCCTTTCATCTACGTGGTGGCGGATGCTTTGAGTCAGAAATCAGCCACTACGGTTGCTTGCATGCGAGTTTGTGAGTGGCTCCTTTATGAGGATGCCATCGAGCTAAGGCCAGAGTTGACTTTGGAGGACACACGGAGCTGGTTTGCTAATCTCTCTATTAGCTCTAGTGTGGTGGATGACGTGGTCGAAGCTCAGAAAAGTGATGAAGAGATTCTAGCTCTTAATGCTAAGCTAAGGGAGAAGGCAGTGTTGGGTTTTGAGGAAAGGTCCGATGGAAGTTTGATGTATAAGGGTCATTGGTGTGTGCCGAACACCGTTGAGCTGAGAAAGCGTATCTTATCGGAGGCACACCATTCTAAGTTCTCTATCCATCCTGGAGGAACGAAGATGTACCACGACGTGAAGAGGACATTTTGGTGGAATGGGATGAAGAAGGACATTGCAGTCTACGTGTCCAAATGCCTTGTGTGTCAGCAAGTCAAGGCAGAGCATCAGCATCCAGGCGGTTTACTACAACCACTTCTGATTTCGGAGTGGAAGTGGGAGCACGTCACTATGGATTTTGTTTCTGGACTGCCACGGTCGCCGAGTGGTAATGATGCGGTTTGGGTGATTGTTGATCGACTTATTAAGTCCGCTCATTTCCTCGCGATTAGAATGACTACTCCTTTGGATGTCTTGGCTACTCTATATTTGAGGGAGATCATGCGGTTACACAGGATTCCAGTATCTATCGTCTCCAATCGTGACCCGCGGTTCACTTCGAGGTTTTGGCAGAGCTTTCAGGGTGCTTTGGGCACATCTTTACATCTTAGCTCCGCTTACCATCCTCAGACGGACGGACAGTCCGAAAGGACCATTCAGATGCTTGAGGACATGCTTCGGGCTTGTATCCTTGAGTGGAAAGGAAGCTGGGAGCAACATTTGCCGCTGGTTGAGTTTTCTTATAATAATAGCTACCAAGCGAGCATCCGGATGGCACCTTTCGAGGCACTTTATGGGCGTCCTTGCCGATCACCGTTGTGTTGGAGTGAGGTTGGAGATCACCTTCTCACTGGCCCAAACCTTATCCAGCAGTCAGTGGAGAAGATACGCCTTATCCGGGAGAGGTTGCAGGCAGCTCAGAGCCGTCAGAAGAGTTATGCCGATAGACGACGGCGGGAGTTGGAGTTTGGTGTTGGTGATCATGTTTTCCTTAAGATCTCTCCGACTCGTGGTGTTGTTCAATTTGGACAACGGGGGAAGTTGTCACCTCGTTTTATTGGTCCATTCGAGATCTTGGAGCGGATTGGCGCCACAGCTTATCGGGTTGCACTTCCACCCCGACTGGCCGATATCCGTAATGTTTTCCACGTCTCACTTCTTCGGAAGTATGAGCAAGATCCTACTCATGTCTTGGATTTTGAGCCGTTGGAGCTCCAGGAGAATCTTTCCTATAAGGAGGTACCTATTCAGATTCTTGACCGTAAGGAGAAGGTACTTCGGCAAAAGGCAATCCCACTCGTGAATGTGTTGTGGAGGAATCATGGAGTCGAGGAAGCCACGTGGGAAACGGAGGACGAGATCAGAAAGAAGTATCCTCATCTCTTTGTCGCTGACCTCTAGCGAATTTTGGGGGACCAAAATTCCTAAGAGGGGGAGGATGTAAGGACCCTCATCTTTAAACCGGTTTTGTTTTTCGTTAATTATGGGTTACCGTGAGATTTACGCGTTTTCTGATCTTATTTGGTGATATCGTAGATAAATAGTGTTTGTGATGGTTTTAACCAAAATTAACTTCAACATTAGTGGTTTTAAGTGATTTTAAACCAAATGTGAATTTTTGAGATTTTTCGGAATTTTCACTATTTTCCCAAAAATTAGGGTTTTGGCGGGACCCCTGTGGGCCCCACCGTCGAAAATTTTATTTTTATGTCAAATGAACCTAGACATATACTTAAGGTCCCATAAAAATTTTCAGAATTTTATTAGGCTTAAATTGTGCTTAAATTTGCAAAATACCCACTTTTAGCCTACTTTTCATATTTACACCCCAAAACTTACCTATGCCTACCCCAACCTTTACTATAAAAGGGCAAACCAGAGCCATTTCAATTTTTGGGAATAGGCTAAGAAAGGAGGGCTGGCCTAATCCCCACTTAGGCCCGAATTAGAAGTTGATTAAGGTAAGCTTGCTCTAATTAAGCACTAATCCATGGTTTTTCTCTTAATTTCTTCCAAATCTACCATTTTTCCCTTGATTCAATTCGTTTTTGACCATCAAAAGCTACTGATTTGTGTTTTACTACAAACCCTAACATTCAAAATTCGATTTTTACTACCAACAAGCCCTAGATCTAAGGTTTAATTAGGGATTTCTTGGGTAAATCGATTTCTATTAGAGTTTAATTCAAACTCATTGTGTTTTCAAGGATTTCAAGAAGGGTGACTCTTCAATCCGAGCTTAATCAAGTGCTGAGGTAATGGGTCTTCGAAATCTCTGTTTATCCATGGTAAAAATCTTCATTTTTGGCTTATTTCGAAATGGTTTGCTTGATTTAGTGTGTTAATGGTAAGATTAGAAAATGGAATTATTTAATCCCGATTTCTTAGGGTATTGCATTATTATGGTTTGGTTTGATATTCTGGAAGTCAATGAGGACTTTTGATGATGATTAGGGTGTTAGATGTGGATTTGAAGTGTTATCTATGGTGTTTCGGTTTGATTTTGTGAAAGGAAGAAGATGACTGTTTTGCCGTGTTGGCGATCGATCGGCCTTTTAGGGCGATCGATCGGCTGAACTGAAAATTTCAAATTTTTGCGTGTAACCGATCGAACGGCCTGAAGGGCGATCGATCGGCTACACAGGAAATTGTGTGTTGTGTGTATGATGTCTATTTTGATGATTCCACTTTAGCTTGCCAATTTTATATGAATGTGGAGTGTTTTAAGCTATGTTAGGCTACTGGAAATGCATGTTATTGAGTTTATGGAGTTGAGATATATGCTTAGAGATGGTGGAATGACATGCTTTGTGGCATGATGTTGGAATCGTTATCTTGAAATTATGAATGGTTGTTTCCCTTTGGTTAAGCATATATTTTCAGTAGGACTATAATCATTGTTGGACTAATTTGTCATGATAAATTGTGATTAATGGTGTGTGAATGTTGGTGAATGCCATGACTCAATGATGAAATGAGTGATGTTATAGGTGTTTAGCCTTTGTGGTTGAGTTTTGAATTTAGCTGTGATTTCAACGATTCTTCTACTATGATTTCCGTTGGAATTCATGTTTAGGTAGAAATTCACATGTGTAGTGTGGTAGTGAGTTGATTTTCAAGCATGTTGATATGCATTATGTGAAATGCTTCTACTAGTTACACACACATGTGGGGGTTAAATGATGATGTTGAAGCTTAATATCGTGATTATGAATGATGCATTAGGGGTTGGTGAGAGCACTTATCATGATTAGGATTTATGTATGCTTTGCCCACGCATGTACCATGCTGCACGCATTATGAAAATGGATTTCCAATTGAGGCTTCATCGTGATTAATCGAATTTGACCGATTGGATGTAATGTGATGGAATTGTGTGCCGGGTTTATTGGTCATGGATTAATCGCAAGTTGATTTGTTCGAAAGGACATATTTTGATTTGAAGTTCCTGTGTGGAACGATTTGAAGTTCCTGTGTGGAACGAGTGCACTCCCCGGGTTGAGTCTTGTTTAATGGAATGATGTGGGGACGAGTTGTGTACTTGTCTTGCGGATATGTGAGAATGTTATTATGTGTGTCATCTAGACCCTGAGAATCCAGTGTGGTATGCCGTGTGCACCCCGCTACCACGTGTTCTAGGGTTCTTTGTGTGAGAACTCGGGCTCTTCCCTCCGCAGGAGATGTCCCTGGGCGAACATCCCTGCTCTAGATTCTCTGTGTGAGAATGGGACATCCTTGGCCAGGATCGTCCAGGGCGAGCAGTATTAGGGATTGACAACCCCGATCTTTCTTGAATTCTTGTGTAGAATTTTGGACCATGACACGCCTTCATGGCCTTGTCTATGCTCCCGTCTGTGTGACGTTAATGTGTGATTACTCCTTGATGGAGGTTGATTGTGATGACATTATGCATGTGGGAATATGTATGTTAGAGATACATCCATGCATGTTGATTTTGATGTTATGCATGTGGAATATGTATGTTAGAGATACATCCATGCATGTTGACTTTGATGATAAAATGCATGTAGAAATATGTATGTTAGAGATACATCCATGCAGGTTGTGATGATATTATGCATGTGGAATATGTATGTTAGAGATACATCCATGCAGGTTGTGATGCTATTATGTATGTGGGAATATGTATGTTAGAGATACATCCGTGCAGGTTGTGATGATATTATGCATGTGGGAATATGTATGTTAGAGATACATCCATGCGGGATTGGTATGATGTGAATGCATGTGGGAATATGTATGCTAGAGATACATCCATGCAGGTTGAATTATGCATTATGATGCAGTGTTAGGTGATATGAATGTGTGATCAGAAAGTGATGCACCATGTAAATCTTTGATCTGAACGATCTCATTTCTAAGCTATCGTATTTTCTACGTTGACAGTGATATTAAAACCATTGCTGAGTGTTAAAACTCACCCCTCTTTTGTGTTTTGATTTGGGGCTGCGTGGTGCGACACGCAGACGGACAGGATTGCCTCTTTGAGGAAAGGTCAGAGGTAGCTTGGGTGTGATGATGGAGATCGTTGTGTGACTTACCTGCGTTTGTTTCATGCTTTTTGTTCGAACCTTTGTGTAGGGTTCTTGTTTTGGATTTATGTCATATACTATAGTTGTGATGATTATGACTTATTTTGAGC
Organism: Saururus chinensis; assembly: GCA_035235625.1. Lineage (NCBI taxonomy): Eukaryota > Viridiplantae > Streptophyta > Magnoliopsida > Piperales > Saururaceae > Saururus > Saururus chinensis. The sequence continues at coordinate 38,435,173 of CP141142.1, forward strand.
CGGTGTGGGCTTTACTTAACTAAGTTTGTGGGTTTGAGATTGTTGTTTACTTTGTGATAAGCAACACATTTTTCTTCCCTTTTATTTACTCTTGCTCAAAGGATTGTGCGCACTCCGTGTTGCTGTTAATCGCCCGTGGTTAGGGTTAAGTCTTCCGCTAGATCATTTCTCAATTTTCACTTCGTCGCCCCTGCGCGCTTGACCGGCCCCTGGACCGGGTTCGGCTCGGGTCGGGCATCGCCGGGGCGTGATAGGTACCCTATCTGTACCTAATATTTTCTCATCGAGAATCTAGTCTCTTTTATTTTTTTGGACTTTAACATGCCCAATCATTCCTCTTCGATGCAAAGTTAGTGATTCTAAAAGATTCATGTCATAGTGAGTCAAAGTTTTTTATATGAAAGAGAAAAAAACCGAATTGTGGTACATAAGTGCATCGGGAATCGCACATAATGCCTACACAACAGTTTTACACCTATTGGCAAAAGCGCACCTAAACTCATTGACATGTTGATTGTCTACCGATAATTAATTCAATATTTCTTCAATGCGAGCACCAACAATGTCTAGCCTTATCAACAATGGCTTAAAAAATCACGACGTGAGCATCAAAGTATATACTTGTCGACAAAAACTTTCAACTCCAAAAAAAACATAGAATTTCAATAAACAACTCTTTTCATGTGTTAAATTTATCACCCCTGTTGTTTTCCTTAATTTATTACTCATTAATATAATCTTCATCAATGAGTTTGTTAATTATATAAAAATCTAAATATAAATTCAAAGAATATTCATAATAATTAAATACACAAAGTAGTTTACAAAAAAAATTGTGTGTCACACACTTCCACAAATTTGGACCCATTTATGCAGTTAAATATGCATTAATAAAACCTAAATTATTCAACAAAGAGGTACATATTTAATTATCAATTAGGGTATAACAGTACACTTCATAAACAAGTCAAATCTACACGTAAATACTACTCCAACTATTTAATTTCCCTATTTTCAACTAAAAAATAACTATTTTTAACTTGAAATTAAAAAAAAAAAGAGTGAGATGTGATCAGTTGCCCCCGTCCAGCTCCCGCCCGATCCCTTTCCACAGATCCGCAGGGTCCGGCGGCCTCCGTCTGCCCGGCTCCGATCTGGATCTCGTCAAGATCAACCGCTCAGATCCCGCCACGTCCTCAGTCTTTATTGGGGTCCCACTTCTTCTGGACCCTTCATCTCTCACCCTCTTCGTCTCCTCCTCCTCATCCTCCGTCGCCGATGCCGCCTCCACCGCCGGTTCACCCCAAGAGAACCGGCTGTCAGCGGCCCAGCTCCGCCTGGACTCCGACCTGGAGCGCATCAGCATCAGCGCATTCTTCGGCGGCGTGGGCCTCACCTCTACTTCCTTCCGGTTCCGCCCCTCACCTCCCTTCTCCCCGGCTTCCTCTTCGGCCGTTTCAGGGCCGGCCGCCTGGTTGTCCGCATACTCAGGCACGGGAGCCCGTTTCCTTCGGAATGGTATGAGCAGGCGCAGCCACCCCCGCCATGAGAACGGCTTGCCCCGTGACGCGGGAAAGAGGGCTGCGGCGCGGCGGAGGCAGCGGCAGCGGCAGCGACGGGAGGAAGGGAGACGGTGTGTGGTGCCCTTGGTGACCCGGATTTGTCCGATGCAGGTAACCTTGGGGGAGCCGGGTTCAGGGTTGGTGGATGCGGCCGCGTCGGCGGAGGCCCTGCTGCGGAGGAGCATGGGGCTGGACCGGGCCGAGCGGCGGCTCCGGCTGGCGGCATTGCCGCGGAAGGAGCGGGTGAGCGTGTCGGGCCGGCCCGGGCTGGAGGAGATTGGTCTGGTCAGCGCCGAAGAAGAGAGCTTCATTGGAGAGGGGGTGCGAGCGGTTGAGTGGTGGGTGATGCCTCAGCCCTCACCGACGGGGTTCCGCTGAAAACGTTACTGTACATCTACTTTGTCCCTTTCCTCTCTTCTGTGGTACTGAAGTTGGTTGGAGCTAACTTGTAATTTAAACCCATTCTTCAACATTTTAAAAGTCTTTTCACCCAAAATAAAAGGCCACTCCTTATTTTTGAGAAATTTTTCAGTGTGCGTCACACACTCGTATTGGCTATGTATTTTACCATTTACAAAGCGACTCATTAGCATTTATAATTATTTATTACTCTCATGTCTGATAACTATGCTGATGAGTTATGCATTAAATGGTGAAATACGCGGCCAGCGGGGTGTGCGATGCACACTGAATAATTTCTCCTTATTTTTAACCAGCCAACCCCTTCTAAGAGGGTGGTGGATATCTTTTTTTTTTATAAATAAGGTAAATTTGGCTAAAATATAGGGTGACAAACTATTTATCTAAAATAAAATTTTAAAATATATTTATATGTAGCATACACTAGTATATATGGGCTGCACAATTTTGATCACATGACTTCCAGTAAACGAGTGGGTGAGTTTTTATAACACCCAATTCTTCTAGCTCTAAATTATGTATTTCATTCATCCAATATTAATAGCTATTTTTGAAAATAGTGATTTCTACTAAATAGTAAAATTCACGTCTAAGAGAAAAGGAAATAGGCTCATGATACTATAGGTCTTACGCCACTTTTAATTAGATAAGGAAGGCAGGTTTCACATGATAACATGAGATTCATTTTTTATTATCCAATCATAAGTGGTATAAAGCCTATGATATAGAGAAAGTAAACTATGAATATCAGCTTCATTTTTAAGTATCCAACCACTTAAGTAAAACAAAATGGAGCTACTAATATAGAATAATTTTTTTTGCCAAATAGAACTAATAAGTGGGACACATGGAGTATATTCATATTTAAATCCAACGGTGTGCATTGCATTAGGGCAAATATGTTCACCTAGGGGCAAACCCATGATTTTTGGTGGAGGGGGTTGTAAGACAATGGAGTTAAAAAAAATTTCTATATTAAAATAATTAGGTAAATAATTAAAAGGTATTGAAGTGAAATATACATGAAAACTAAAAAAACTTCAAACAATTATAATAACTACTAAGAAAAAATAAGTGTTTAATATGGCCGAGATGGAGAAGTGCCTTTGTGAACATATGACTAATGTGGAGAGCAAGGCAGACACAAGTCATTAACGCTTTTGCTCACTGGATGGACTTAGCACGGTTGAAGGACGAAGACTAGGAGCAGGCTCAGACACTAGATGGAAAGGAGGATCATCTCTGCAATGTCGATGCTTGGCAAGGAGGGAGAATCATTAGCACTATGCAGTTGAAGGATTGATTCCTGGGGCCAAGAGTAGACCCAAATGCTAGATGGGAGGGAAGTGTCGTTGCAACACTACTGGTTGGCCCAAATGAAAGAGCTTCTCTACTGGTCAGAGGAGGTGTGTTAGTCACACTTCATCGACTATCATTGTTGGTTAATTTGTGCTTCTACTTACTGACTTGACTCGGGGTAATTAAAGGATGAGGGTCGGGAGCAAAGTGAATGCTAGTCGAGAAGGAGGATTGTTTACATTGGTGCAACACCGTTGGCCCATGCCCGTGAGAAAGGATGAAATTGGTCAGGACTCGGAAGGGAAGAGGATTACCTTTGCACCATTGGCTACTCAAGAGGAAAGAGCATCGCCACTAACAGAGGAGGCATGTCAACTACATCGCTGCCATGTGGGACAAGGGAAGAGCTAGGGTTTGATTTGACGTATGGGGAAGAAAGAAACAAACATAGAGTAAAAGATGATCCCAAAGGTGAATAGGCTATTGAAGATGGGTTGGGTAACTTGGATTTGACATCTTGTATTTGGGGTTTTGGTCTCTTGAAAATTAGATAACCCAAGCCAAAAACTAATAATACCACGTAAAATAGGGTCGGTTATGTAACACTCGAGATTTTCAATATATATTTTTTTATTTCAAAGAATTTTTTTTAGAATATAACAGCTATAAATAGAGAAAAATATTAAAATACAAAACCCGTGAACATATTTTATAATTTAAAACATCATACATCAATTTGTCCTATATAATTTTTTTTCTTTTAATCAAATATCGTACAATCAAACCAAACATTCTCATGCGCTACTAAAAAATAAACATATGAAAAAAATTACTATGATTATAGACTTTAAATATAAATCTCTCCCAGACATTCCTAAGTATATGTCCTATAAATAATTTACAGTTTAATCCAAATTACAGGTCCACAAAGTATAAACACATTTATTTTTATCTTACCTAATACATCAAATTGTGGTACAAATAATAATAGACTTGCAATGAGTCAGAGGGTATACAAGAGAAAATAGAAATCGATCCACCATAAAAACAAGCATCTATCTCCAGGAGCTCTTCATTACAAACCTGCAAAAACCTCATAAGCGTCAGGGCTACAAAAATAGGAAAAATGAGTATTTTCATACTTAAGAGAGAAATACTCAGTAAGAGAGTTCTAAATAGTAAACTTTGTAAGTCCAGATGTGTTCATAAAACTCCAATATGAAGCATAAGGCATATAAATACATTAGAATGACATAATATAACAATCATGCACAAACACATACCATCTTACCTCTCTTAAACTTACTCTTACAATTATACTCTACCATCTTACTCAAATTCTTACTCTTATAGTATTAGTCAAAAATATACACTTACAGTTTTGCTCAAAACATACTCTTGCAGTCTTACTTAAAATCTTATACTTACTGTCTTCCTCAAAATCTTACAAACTTACTAAAAAATAAACATACATACTCTTACCGTCATACACATACTATTGACCACTGAAGCTCATTACAATTAATAGGCTCTAGTGTCAAAATGAAAAAGAATGTCACTGGGGCATCATCTTAACCTCTAGAGAGTAACTAGGCGTTATAGACTTTTCCAAAGGCAAAGCATACTTATGCTCATAAGGTACATGTTCAAACAAGTTCCATGATACTACTTACCTGAGGGCACAATTACCTACACTCTAGGGGTCATACAGTGCCAACTAAGGTTGGAATCATACAGTGCCACTCTTAAGCCAGAATCTTACAGTACCACTTTTGGCTAGAATCTTGCAGTGCTGACTAAGGGCAGATACATATAGCGCTCTCAATAGAGCATCAAACGTCTTGGCTTAATATAGCATCAAGGCAAAATTAAAAACATACATCACTCTCAACATAGCATCAGTTGTCTGGGCTTTGATACAATACAGACAATATCCTGTAGGATAAACACCATGAGAAATGTTGAACTCACTCATTATCGGCTAACTTAAATACGAAACTTAATCCGTTGAAACCCTTAAGTCTCAAAACTCATAAGGCTATTACATTAGTTTTGCTTATAATTCAAGTTTGAATTAATTAATTTATACATGCACAATTATGTCATAGAACCTTTCAATCTTACAATCTTCCACTAATCAATCTGAAGTTGAGCCCATTTTGAAACCCTAGTTCATCAAGGCAATAAACTTCACTCAACCTGTCCATCTAATAACCATAATCCACTATATAACAAATCCTTATTTACACATTCTTCATCATCCACCTTATGGCCAAATCATCATACTCAGATGTCATCAAACTAAGCTCATTGGAGCCAACCCCAGTTATGACCCCCTTACTTACCTCACATATTATTCTTATTTTGCATTTCATAATATGTATGTTATACTTATACAATTATGTAACACTCTTACTGTCTGATAATTCCCTATAAGGCTCCAACCCTAAGCCCTCTTACTTACTAAACCCCCAACATACACTCTAATCCAAACCAAACTCATCTGCTTCAATCCTCGCCCGTCAAACATACATCCTCTGTCTTCTATCATACGGTTACAAACTCATAACAAATCAATATCAAACCCTTTGTCATCTCTTACTATCAATCTCCCATACATCTGCCCCACACACATATCCATTGCACAAGCATATAGCTATCATACCTGCGTATGTCTATTTATATATATATATATATATATATATATATATATATATATATATATATATATATATATATATATATAGAAATGATACAGTGAGCCAGTTTATCTTATGAGCCAAGTGAGTCGTTCTAATCTTACACGCTCATCTCGCATCTAACGGCTAAAAATTGGGCGCTACAATGCTCCAATCATGTTCTAACTTACTAAATTTTTTAGAATTCCCGTAATACCCCGTATATAGCTACTCCCAATCTGACGCCCTCACTCTCCTTCCAGAGTTTCTCTCTTCTGGGCAACCAGACCAGCCTCCACGGTCCGCCATTATCGCCCGTCCATGGTCCACCATCATCGCCCCTCCATCTCTTGGTGACCAGCAGTTGCCAGCGCCCCTTCCTCTTCCGCCATCGCATACCATCAAATATTCCCAGACCCACTCCCCTCGTCTCCTCCCCTCTATAATCAAAACGAGCCCAGTTGTTGCTTCTTCTCTCTCCCTTTCTACATTTTTCTCTTTTGCCTTTCTCCAATCGGTTAAGGCTTGATAGTACCTCGGCTTGCACCGGACGGTAAAGGACACGAAGGTGTTGAGAAGGGTGCCGATGGCAAAGCCTCTCCTCCGTCAATTTTTTTTATGAAAATGCAGCAAAATATGTTTTCTTTCCTGGTTTTTCTGTGACAACTTAACGTAGTTTCTTGAATGCCAACAAATGTTTATTCGTATATATTCAATGTTTTTCTAATTAAAATTCATATCTGCTTGATTTTTTTCTGTTTCACTACTTCTAGTGCAGTTTGGGTTTTGTATCCTTATTTCAATTCGGTGAATGGGTCCTCATGTTGGGTATTCTACTCATTAATTGTTTTCTATTATCATTTACTTGCACTTAGGTTGCTGTAACTTTTCTTCCATCAATTAGCCAAGGTAAGTTCAAATATGATATTGAACTTGGGTCTTGATTATGTATGCAGATGCCATTTTTTGTAGTCTAATGCAAAATTCTGTTTTAATTTGATTCATTGATAAGGTAAAACAAATGAATTATCGGAGACATATGTTCCTGTTTATTGATCTGATTGAGGAAACCAATTGCACTGGAATTAGGACATCAATTCTTTTTCTTTTGAGCTGGACCATTTCTTTTGATCTGACTTAGCAGTTCAATTGCCTAAGGTCCTTTTTTTTCAACTTTATTGCCAAAGAGCAAAATTTAACCATTGAGGATTTGTTTAGGATCCCCAACAACATGGTCTGTATGTAAATTCTCTGCTTTGATTTTTGTCTCTGCTCTTCTGTTTTGATTATGGAAAGCTCCTCCTCTCATCCAGAACCAGAGCCACTCACCCTAACCTGCTATCTCCACCTTCTCTCCCACTGTTTCTATAACTTATTTGTTGTGATTCTCTCCCACTCTTTCTATAACCTGCTTAAACATGCATTATAGAATTTTTATAAGTGCTGATTGAAGATTTTATTATAGTTGATATAGGAGCTGAGGATTGTTGCCCAGTGCAATCTGCAGACGGTCATGGCCACTTTCTAAAGTTTGCTGGCCATTAAATTTGAATATTTATTTTCAGCACAGTTTAATAGCTACTTTTGTTGAAAACTTTGCATAGTTTAATTGCTACTTCTGTTTAGGTTCTCATTTACTTAGACAGGATATTTAAAAATTCATGTACTTGTAATTGAGGTCAAAGATATTAAAGTGAGCTATGTTGAAGCCTTTACATTGTGATCCTCATGAACATGTATCTAATTTGGCAGATCTTTAGCTCAACTTGGAAGAGCAATCAAGAAATTGGTCAAACTCTATTCTTGAGAAGATGGTGGTTCAAATCCACCAAGATCCATTATTATTTGAAATGAAATAAATTGTGTCTGCCTTGGAAAGTCAAGGATTAAAACCTAGTAATGTTAAGCTATATTTCAATGTTATATTAGTGATCTTTACCTTAGCTCTTTGTTTTTTGTAACAAATCAATTTCTATTGCCTCTTTGGGGCTTTTTATTTTCTTAGAAAGTCAATGTCTATTATCTTTAGGTGAAGACCCTATAGAACAGAGAAACTAAATCGTCATTCATTTGAGAGGTAAATTGAACTATTAAATATACCAATCTTTTATTGGAAAGTCAAAACATGTTGATTTTTATATGCTGCAGGATCAGTGACTTTAGCTTAGGAGACATGCATAGTCATCTCAAACAAAGTTTCTTAGTTGAATTGAACTTAAACAACTGAACAACTAAATTCAAATTGAAATCAGGCTCTTGGTGGATTTGAACCACCATCTCTTAGGACATATTTCCTGTTCCTAAGTGCTCTAACCAAATTGAGCTAAAGAGCCACAATCATCACAATTTCTAATACATTTAATTTCTAATACATTTAGGAAATGATTAAACTTGGGAATCTTATTTTTTCATTCAAATAAAAGTTTTTGCCTTTATGGTGAAACTAGTTACTTACCAAGAATAACATTTGAATTATTTACTATAAAGTAGACCAACTCTTATATAAATTCAAGTAGGGTTCCTGATTCTTTCATCTTTATTATTCCTAATGAAGGAATTGCAATCGGAATGCAATGAAGGGTATTAATTACACTTGAACCAAACTAACAAATATCAGGCATGATCACCCAAGCACATAAAAATCAACTTTTTAAAACATGCTACATAAGCCATGAAGTCAAGATTAGAGTAGCTATATTTCCTCAAAGTTTGATCCTGATCAGTTGTGAGAATCCTCTTGCACTGATTCCTCTATAGGTCACATATTAACAACACTAGCTTGTAGATAGCCCGGATTGTAAGTAGCCCCACCAACAATTCCCTCCACACTCATCATCCTAAATATAAGTTAAAAAACCCATTTGTAGCGCCTTTCCAGGCCTTCTATTTCTCAATATCACCATGGAAGCTTGAAGCTTGAGAGAAAATAATCAAGCTACGAAAAAAGAAAGAAAAATAATTAGCCAAAAAACAAAATTTGTAGTTCAGCAATCAGACACTACCCTAAGAAGCCTAATCCCAAAATAAAATCACAAGGAAAAGAAGATCTTTAATTGCATTTATTCTAATCAAACGTATTTAAACACTGACAGGGCAATCTAGATAATGTTCTAGAACATCAGTGTATATCAGGGTGATGGTATCGAAGCTCTCAGCCAACGCAAAATATTAATTCTGCTTTCAACTTTATGCAATAAACAAGAAGCCAGAAATCAAGAATATTTGGTAAATAGGGGAAGAACAAGATAATATTCTTATGTGCCGTGTGTAGACGGATTTTAGAGTATATGCAGGATCAGTTCTATCACAAAAGTCAGCCGGATTCTGACAGCTTTAGAGAGCATATTTGTGCCAGATTGATAGCTGTTGGAACTTGACTATGTTCTGGTCTTAGTAGATCATTCTTTGCCTCATTCTACTTTTACAATTTCTAATGGGAATCAGCCTAGCATTGACCCTTGGTTTATTTACATTCTTGTGATAGCTGATACCAAAGTGCTTATAAATAAAGTGGTTTGGTCACGACTACTTAGCATGACTTCTTCTCACTTTCTTCTTTTCTTTTTGTTTTCTTTCTTCCCCTTTCTTCTCTTCAAATCACTTTATAACAAGGTAAAAAAAATAGTCAAATTTGCTTCAAATTCCTAAAAAACTATTTGCTGCTTCATCCTAGATGCTAAATAATACTCCCTCAAGCCACAATAATTTGATAGTTCATCTGATATACCTTTCTCCAAGCCCTTCCTTACCACAGACCACCCAACTGTACGTTCTATCTAACTTTATGTCATCCAACTTGTAAGAAACTTCTGTACTTAAGTTCAATGTTAGCTAAAACAATTTACAAGTGCTTTAAACCTAAAAAAAGTTGACCAGAGAAAAAGCTCAATGGTTTCTTCTTTTATGTAAATTTTGTGACCATACAATGGAATCCATATATAAAAGTTTTAATCACAATAGCCAGTAGATAATCTTCAAAATGAAAAATCAAATCTTCAAAGAAACTATATCACACTGATGAGAGGAGCTTTGCATAATCAGAACAGAAGAACATCGACAAAATTCAAGGCAAAGAAGTTATATATAGACCAGAAACTATGTCTCTGATGGCGAAGGTGGAGTGGGTCTGGGAATATTTGATGGTAGGCATTGGCGGAAGAGGAAGGTGCAATAGCGGCTGCTGGTTACCCAGAAGATGGAGAAGCGAGGCACTGGATGGCGACTGCTGGTTGCTCAGAAGAGGGAGGGGAATTGATGGCTGCTCGTTGCGTAGAAGTGGAGGGGCGATGATAGCGGACCGTGGACGGGCGATGATGGCGGACCGTGGAGGCTAGTGGCTGGTCTGGTCGCCCAGAAGAGTGAAACTCTAGAAGAAGAGGGCGTCGGATTGGGAGTAGCTATGAAAAGTATTACGGGGATTATAAAAATTTTGGTAAGTTAAAACGTGATTGGAGCATTGTAGCGCCAAATTTTTATCCGTTCAATGAGAATGAGTGAGCAAGATTAGAACGGCTTACTTGCTCGTGAGATAACCGGCTCACTATATCATTTATATATATATATATATATATATATATATATATATATATATATATATATATATATATATAACATACACATAATTTCATACATAGCTTACCAACATACTTGCTAGTCATTACTAGCATATACATACATCAAACATACTTATAGCTCATATGCATGTTATGCATTTTTAAACATACTATATAATCATGTTTACATACACATCAGATCAATATTTATCATCTTAGCATTGAATCATACAATCCTAGCATGTTGCTACACATTTAAAACATATTGTCATGAAATTGCGAGATCAAAGCTCCCCTCCTCGTAATCCATGACATGGTGAGCACACTACGGTGGCAGCGTCGATAGTGGAGTTAGCAACCAAAAGTATTGCCTAGTTAAAAGAGTTGTTGTCCCGATGTTCCAGAAATAAGCATGACAAGACTAGTAACATAATATGCGGCAAAATCCGTGATCCACAACGGTGGACTAAGGAATATATTCAATGAGTAACAGGAGAGAGAGGGATTCAAACCCTTGATAGTTCTTTGTTCAATTGCTGGATTAAATCAAACACAAGGAGTCCTTTGTTCGTTGATTCGTGACCTAGCTACAAGGATGGTACCAAGAGAAGAGTCATGATAGCAAGGAGTGGCGGTGAAACCTGCAGTCGAGGGTGAACTAAATAGAAGTCTGCCAACAGCTAAGAGGCACTCAACCAACCAGAAGACACTAAAATCGGCCGTGGACAACACCCAATGGGGGTGATTTCGTGTCAACTATGGCCCACATAAGGGGCGGAGGGAGTGATATGTGCTCGAGGACAAAAGAGAGGTGGAGGAAGCTCTAAGGGTCAAATCCATTCTGTGGCAGAGCTCCAATGGTCAAGCTGCACAAAAATGACACTTATACCCTAAATCACATGTGTGGCCACTTGCACAAGCGAAAAAGAGGGCCACTCGAGGGGAGATGGGTTGGACAGTGGTGGTCCAAAGCCCAAATAGGCAACCAGGAGGTGGTGGTTACTGAAGCAGAGACATCGTCAATCACCACCTACAACCAAAATAATTGGTTAGTGTGGGCAGTTGTGCATCTTGCACGTTAGAGGGCAAAGAGATAGGAGCATGGAAAACTAAGGTCAGCAATGCCATCGTCATAGAATGATGGAGGTAACCCCCACTGTCATTGGGCCAAGGTATACCAAACCGGATATGGTTGATGGACATCCGATAGAAAATGTACACGGGGGTCGACATACGGATGGGGGGAAAAAGGGGTGGAGCAAACCCCTAGCAGTGGGCTTATCATTGACAAGCTGAAGAAGGGCGGAGGGGCCTGAAACGACGGTCCCTTGGCCTCAACGGGCAAGGCTGGAGTCAGCCAAGGACCAAACAATTAAGGTTGGCCATCAGTAGTCGTCGTAGATGCCAAATAGTAAGGGAAAAATAAGAAGACTCAAGCAGAAGAACAGAGAAGCAACGGAGGGTATCGAAGGCCGATCCGGTCCAGGGGAAGCAGCCACCCTTATTGCCAGGCTAGGGTAGAGCCGGACGAAGGTCCGGTCAGCCATGTCTAGCGTCCTATTGGCGGCTATGGTCACAACGCCCAAAAGGGACAGAGACCGAAAATCAGGGGAAGGGACTATGCCGTACTAGGCCACGGCTTGCCCGACAGAGGCCGACCAGATGTTATTGGCCTATGTTATCGCCGATGCCGCCTCATACAAAGAAAAACAAAGTGAGGGGGTACCATCAAGGAGGAGGCAAAATTGAAAAAGGGGTCGTGGGGTGAAATTGGGTTGGGTGGGTTGGCCCATCACTATTATTGGGCCGGGGCAGAGCCGTGGACAGCCAGCTAGCCCTTACCAGCCCATTGTGTGACCACAAATTGCAAAATAGTGAAGGGGAGAGGGCTAACTGGGCAAGTCTGACGGAGGCAAAGTGGCCGTGTTGGCCGGAGCAAAGGCTCCTCTTGTCGTCTCTAGGCCGAGGCAGGCCGGATGGAGTTCAGCCACGCCTTTGGCGGCAGGTGAACTAGACCGAGCGGTCAGCTCTTCTGGATGTTTCTGGATCTAGCTCGGCTGAGCCCAATCCCTTCTATCTTTTTATTTTCATTTTCTTTCTCTTTCTTTTCTTCAATCCTTCTCTTTTTCTTTTCTTCCTTCTTCGCGTTGTAAACCTCTGTAGCATGTTGTGGCCTAATGGCCATGACCAAGCCCCACACACAACTCTTTGGGTAGGAATACCGGGTAAAAATATACGAAAAATATATACACTGAAGTGTCACATTTTCTATAAAAAATGACCAGAAAAATAGCAAAAAAATCATAGAAAAATCAGGTTCATTATAAATCAAGGTTATTTTCTAATGGTACATTGGGAATTTATAAAATGAGGTCAAGTACTCTACAACAAATTGTAGACAAGTTTCTCTACACTCTAGTGTCATGTCAGCACATTTATCGCTGTCAGAAATAAGCATCAAATTGAAGATGAAAATGATTAAATGAGTTAAGGAGCATGCTCAAAACACTAACTCCTCCTTATATTAAAGACATTCATAATTGTAGCATTATAAGAGAAGGAAGAAGGGAGAATAGAGGAATAAATTGTAAAAATAATGAATGCCCTCAATAAAGGGAGAGTGGAGTACTGTATGCCTCCCCCTTTGCCTGTTTCGCCCATGTGATCTCTAATATAGTGTTTGTTTTTAGGATGAGGAGGCTGTGACCCCCTACATTATTCAGCCCACCCCTTAACACAGTCAATAGATATCCACCGTCTATATATATTGGGCCGGTGGATATCTACTAATTAGTGGTAGACTTCTCATCTTTATTTTTTATCACCGGTTTTTACAAAGGTGCCAATATGACACTAAAGTGTAGAAAATGCACCCACAACTAGTTGTAGAGTATCTTTTTCCTTGTAGTTGTAAGATATCTACTTAGGCAAGGACCCCGTTTGGTTTGTATAATATATTTAGATGCCTATTTTGTTATTCTCACTTGATATGCATATGTTAAAAAAATAAGTACCCGAGATAATTTTATCGATGATTTGATAAAAAAATGTGTCTAAATGATTTTCCGTTGTGATGATTTTCTAAAAATAGATTTAAAATTTTTGGGGTGTGGCAGTTTTAGGGGCAGTGGATGAAATGTTTTGAAATTTTGAAATGAGTAGAAGGCTAATTTTGTATAAAGATAATATTATAACCTATGGGTATAAACTAACCATATAGTGCCTCCCCCGCTGAGAATTAATGGAGTCTTATTGGGAAGAGTCCCTATAAAAAAACCGTTAGCAGCTTGGGGCTGGGATCATAAGTTATTCCCTATTGTAACAAATATACAACAGTATCCATTATTTGTGGTGATTATAAAAACCAGTTACCATGTCTCTATAGGTACTGGGGAATATGTTTTTGTTATAGTTGAGACTGGTGCACCCTCACAAACTATATGCCAATTTTCTTCGATCTTAGACCTCTATTGCACAACCGGAAGAGATCTAATAAGCAGCTACGGCTAAATCGGCGAAGAGGCTGATAATTGTAAAGCGGTTTATGTAAAAAGTTTAAATGTTCATCGTGAGAGTCTTAGACGATGCACATTAGTCAATAATCTCAAAACCTTAGCCGTAAATTTCATAAAGTAAAAAAAGTTTTAGGTAGTAGTCATTTGGTTTTTCAAAACCAACTAAAAAACCAAATAAATCTATTAATATAGGACATAAGGAGTAAAATTTTAGGAATAACTAACAACCAAACACCATTGTTTATGATGAGTAATCGTCAATCTGGTGTGAGATTAGGGGGTGATAAATGAGAGCCATGAGATGGCAATCCGACGGTTCTCACTTACTCAACCGGATATAACTAGCATCTGAGTGATGGGTTTTTCAGCAAATTTTTTTAGTGATAGGATGCATTGTATGCAAAATTGGGGGATTGCTTGCATTGTATACATTTTGACAAAAAAGGTTACAAATGTGTTCCATTAATGGCTAAAATTTATGCAGAGAAACAGTTATATACAAGCTGTCATTAATTTCATTCCCAGTTCTAACATTGAATTTATTACTTGATAAGAATCATTGACCCACCTGTCCCGGCAATTCTAGTTAAGCGTAAAAGTTACATAAACACAATACAAACGTCCATTTTCATATGCTAAACAACTTGGTTGTCTGTCACTGTGCAAGCCAGACTCTACATTTCATCAGTCAAGTTGCCCCAAAATAAAAATAAAAAGGACACAAGTCATAGTTTATCCTGGTAATTGTGGTTTTAACTGTGCTGTTAATGCCTCAAACAATTCGTGATGCCCATGTTGCCGCAGGAAAATACTAATGCAGTGGAAGCCGATAAGAAGTCTATTTGAGATTCTTTGTAAGAAGTGGGAGCATGGAACGAATTGGTCATTTGGTCCCCATAGTCACGTTTACAGGGGAAAAACCATCTTACCACCGAGTTTGGACCATCGTCTTGTTGGGTTACCGTATGGGTTCTACTTATATTGACCTATTTAGTGGACAATGATATTACTACAACAAAAAATACCTACAAAAATTTACACAAGAGTTTTAATTAGACTTTATAAATAGGCCCTATATAAAATTCATATACGTTCACTTGTGTAGGCCAATCAAAATTTATATATAAGTTTTTGATATATAATTTTGATAAAAAATATTATTTTTCTTTTGATATACCGGCTTGGGTGAGCTTGTGCACATCTACTGGGTTATAAGATATGTGGGAGTGGACCCACAATCTAATACCCATTGTGTCACACGTAGTTGTGGGCTTGATTCATGTATGGATACACACCTAGTACACATATTTAGGTGTGTATTCATGTATGACACTTTGGTGGGCCCTAATATACATATGACTTTAGTGGGTAGATTGACCTAACTAGGTGTTGACTTCTACATAGAGTATGACTATGAGGGGTGAGCTAGGCCTTTATAGGCCCAAGAGCTTGAGCCCATGCACTTGAATGAGACAGCATGGAAAAGCTCAAGAGTTTATGTGTAAATGGGCTTATGGCCCAAACCCAAATATGATTAAGAGGGGATTAGTATTAATAGGGCAGTATCCTTGATCCCTACTAATACAATTACTAACCATCAGCTACACCCCTCTTGTCCCTCTCTCAGACCCAGCTCTCCCTCTCTATCCTTGTGCTCGTGAGGAAAGGAAGAGGGGTTGCCTCCTTTCCTTCCCGTTAAAGCTGGGAAAGGCTGGCCTGGCCTTATCCTTTCACGTGAGGAAAGGAAGCCCAGTGAAGACTAGCTTGGCCTTTTCCTTTCCTTCTTGTTATGGGATACCCTTACTATATATAAAAACTATGTATAGATACAATCAAAATATTCTTTTCTATTTACTCAACATAGTATCAAAGCTCACCATGAGCTGCTGACCCTTCCCTCCCAAATCCGGCATCCGTCATTGTTCTCCTCCCTTCCCCCAGAATTCCCTTCCAGATAGGGGCGACGCCAGGACTTCGGGTGAAGGGGGCAAGCATAAATAAAAAACACATATAAAATATATAATATACCGTGTAGAGAAGAAAGTTGAAAAAGGGAGGGACAAATTTTTTTTAATGAGGTTATATGCATCCCAACAATCCTCTCGGTACCTCAATAACCCTCTCTCATGCATTTATGAGGGGGAGCGGGGGGGAGGGAGGGGGGTGCCGGTGGCAGTGGTGCCAACGGTGGTGGTGATTATGATAATAATTATGATGGTAATTATGATAATGATTATGATTCGGTGGCAGCGGCATTTATTATGATGATGATTATAATTATAATTATGATTATGATTATTATCCCTCTTCAATTCCCTCCCCCAAGAAACTCCTTCCCGACCAGCTGTTCCCAACATATCCTTTCTCATTGTGAATCATCTTCCTCCCAGCATACCCACCGCCCTCCGCTGCCTTTCTTCTGCCTCTTCCCCATATCTCTCATCCTCCCCCCTCATGGCCTCCATTTTCCCTATTCCTAAACCCATCAAGTTCCTTGTGCACAACCTCTCTCAGCTAGTTCCCATCAAACTCGACACCAGTAACTTCCTCGCCTAGAGGGTGTGCACAACTCCGCTCGGTCCTCGAGGCCTTCCACCTCTCTAACTTCATTGACGATGGCACCCCTTGCCTACCTGATGTCCCCCTCAAGCTCGATGCTCCTTCAAATGCTCAACCCTTGCCAAACAAATGGCGCTCCATCCAAGCTCACCTGGTGATGTGCATCCACGCCACTCTCTCTCTTGCGCTTCTCCCCAACATCCTCAACTTCACCCCATGCAGCCTATGGGAAGCCCTTGAAGCGCGCTTCACCTCCCTCTCCTTCGCCCACATGAAGAACCTAAAGACGCAACTCCAAAGCATCTGCATGGGCTCTGGCACAATGACCGCCTACCTCAAGGCGACTGCCGACCAACTTGCCGTCGTTGCTAACCTGGTCTCCGACTCTGACCTCATTCTTCATACTTCCGCCGGTCTACCACGCCTTCTCTGCCTCCATTCGGTCTTGTACTGGCTCCATCTCCGTCACCAAGCTATGTGTTGGATTTCATTTTAAACTTTTCAAGAAGAGTTCTTGCATACTTCTTTTGACAAATAAACATATTATCACTATTTTGATTAATTTACAACCCTAAAAAGTAATGCAATAATCCTAAATCACTCATTTCATATTTGCTCATCATATCTTTTTTGAATTCTTCAATTATTTTAGTATCACTTCCAGTAAATACTATGTCATCAACATAAAAAGAAATAATATGAATATTAGAATTACCTTGACTCTTCACATATAAAGTTGGCTCAATTTTACTTCTTTCAAATCCTCTTTCTTTGAAATAAGGGGTGCTTATTTTAAGTCATATAAAGTCTTTCTCAACTTGTATACTTTGTCTTCTTTACCTTTCACTACAAAGCCTTGAGGTCGCTCCACATAAACCTCTTCTTCTAAACATTATTTAAGAAAGCTGATTTTACATCAAGTTGGTATAAGGACCAACTTTTTCGTGCCACCAAACTAATGAGAGCTCTAATTGTTTCAAGTCTAGCTACCAGTACATATGTCTCTTGAAATTCAACTTTGGGTTATTGAAAATACCCTTTAGTTACTAATCTTATCTTGTATGTTTGAATTAAACGATTTGGACTGGGTTTTATTTTGTATATCCACTTCACATCAATGACTTCTTTTTCTTTAAGTTTCTCCACCAACTCCCAAGTTCTATTTTTCACTATCACTTGAATTTTCGCTTCCATGGCTTTTACTAATACTTCTTTAATTACTTCTTCAAAGCTCTACGGTTTAACAAGGCAAAAGTTACACCTTGCATACACATCACTAAGTCTTCTCATTTTTCTTAGTGTTAAACTATGAGATGAACTTATAGAAATTGAAGATACTTGAGGATTAGTATTTGGAGAACTTTGTTATAGAGTATCTTGAACATATTCATTTTCTTGATTCCATAATTCTTTATTGATAGAGATAATTTGCTCTTGAATCTTTTTTTTCTAATCCTAAAAAGCCTTCTCATTAAAAGAACATATCCACAAATAATTATTTTATTTCTCTTCAAACTAAAGAGTCTATAATTCTTTGATTTTGAGTTATAACCCACAAAGATGCACTTTTCACTAGCTTTGTCAAGTTTGTGTCTCACATCTCTCACATCTTTTGAGACATGAGCAAAACAAATAGAGTCAAATACTTTTAAGCGATTCACAAAATATTTTCTTCCACTTTAAGCTTCAAATGATATTTTATTTTGCACCGCCTTTGTTGGACATCTATTCATCAAATAGATCACTGTATACATGGATTCTCCCCAAAATAATTTAGGTATTGCTTTCTCATGGAGCATTGGTTTTGCCATGTAATCAATAGTTCTATTTTTTCTTTCCGCCACCACATTTTGTTGAGGAGTATATCCAACACTCAATTGTCTATTCAAACTAATATCATCACAAAATTTATCAAAGTGATAAGAATTGTATTCTCCCTTTCTATCACTTCTTAACACTTTCTTAACACTTTCATGAGACATCTTCTATGCATTTTAACAAACTTTTGAAACTTCTTCAAAACAACAAAGACATCCAATTTTTGTCTCATAAAATAAATCCAAATCATTCTAAAAAAATTATCAATAAAAGTGTTAAAGTACTTGTTAACTCCATTAGTTAGGGTAACCATTGGCCCACACACATCAGTATAAACAAGCTCTAAGGGTGTTTTAGCTCTCCATACTTTTTCTTTTAAAAATAGCTCTCGGTGTTACTTTCCAAGAGCACAACCTTTACATACTTCATTCACTTTTTAAATAGGTGGTAACCTATAAACTATGTTATTTTGTTGTAAATTCTTCAAACTTTCAAAATTCAAGTGCCCAAGCCTTTTATGTCGAAGTCATGATTCATCAACCACATCCATCTTGAAAGTTACATTCTTTGAATATCGAAAAGTGAGTAGAAAATTTCTATTTTTCTCTATCTTGATTTTTGTTACAATTTATCTTATATTACCTTTATCATAAACATTACAATGACTGTCTTCAAAGTAAATAGAATACTCATGTTTAACAAGTTGGCCAACACTTAACAAGTTTTGCTCCAAATCCAAAACTAACAAAACATCTTTAATATATATTTTTTCTCATCTTTGTTTCTATAACAATAGTCTATTTGCCCTTTGCTTGGACCAAGGCATATTTTCTCATCTTCACTTGAGAATTTGAAGAACCATCTATGTCTATAAATATTCTCTTGTCACCGGTCATGATTGTTACACCTACTATCAAGGAACTATATATCATTCTTTTGCATAGATGTCGATTAACAAGCATAAAACATATTCTCATTACCTTCTTACTTTTCAGAGTAATTGGCTCGTTGATTATTTTTTATCTTACATTCTTTTTGAACATGTCTAAATTTCTTATAATTATAACATTAAAGTTTCCCCTTAAACCAATGTTCATCATCAACATGACGACTTCTTTTATAAATTTTATATTTTTTTTAGTAAAATTATTTTTCCTTCTTTCAAAATTATTTTTTCTCTTCCATCTTATATTTTTTCCTTTTCCTCTTCTTGGTCCACTATTTCTAAAAGAGTCACTTTTGTGTTGCATATTACTAAATAGTGTTTATCTTTGATAATTAACCTTGAGCTTCGATAAGAAATCACTCTCAATTGATTTTTTGGAGCGCTTGGCAATTCCAATTAAACGTGAAAGCTGAGAGAAACACAATATAAGGTCTCCATGCCAAACAGCTTGGTCAACACAGGAGACCTCTCATCCTAGGATCTCATGATGCTGAATGTGTAGAAATACCTCATTTGTTCACAAGCGGATGTCTCAGCCTCCTTTCTTTCTCAGCTCATGAGATTTGTATTTTTAAAATTGACCAGCCCTTAACCCGGATTGATAGCTGGGTCCAAGTTTGTCCGGTTTAACAAGGAAAAAACCCCAGTAAATGGCCCAGACCAAAATACCAACCAAACCGGTTTTTAAAACAGTGGGTTTTATAATTGTGAAGTGACATGCTGATAAGTGTCATGCTGATAAGTGTCATGCTGTTGCGGGTTTTTTTATTCTTTGGGTTCAAGTTTTTCCACTTTAGCATTTCCAGTCTCCTTCAAATCAGTACATCTCACATTTTCCTTTTCCTTTTCTTTCAAGTATTAGTTTATTTTTTATTTTTAGCGATATTCATGTACTTGACACACGTAGTTTAAGCACTGTAAAAAACAAAAGGGCATCTTGATTTACAATTTATTCTAAGATTTCGTAAGAAATGTCAGAACATACTTCATGCCGGCTACAGAAGAGTTTTGACGGGCAACATGACCACATCCCTAAGTATTTAACAGTGCTGAAGGTAAATGATACTGTAAAGGTGTCCATATTTAGCAATTTGGCACGAGTTGGAAATGTCCAATTTCTTCCAGAAAAAAACCCATAAACCATACTCGAATGTCTACAAAATAGTGCCTCACAACATCGAAACTGTTGAACAAAACCGGGTAAAATAACTTAACACTTGTGTATATATAGGCAAGTGCAGCTAATGATACTCAAGAGTTGCAAAATTTGAGGAATCAACTATAAATTAAGGAAAACAAAACCACATAAGGTATAAATTCTCTCTAACCTGTACTAGAACTTTGCTGCTTAATGTGTGGATGGCCGCAGGAGTTTCGCTAACAAGAGATTTGCTAATGGTGATTGAGTATTACAGGCTCAGTGGGTCCTCTGCTAAGAATGACCACCCTTCTTCCTTATTGCAAGTTGCTCACAGGCAGCTGCTTTAAATCATGACGGCTCTCACAACCCGGACAATTATGCAAACTCTCGTGGATGTAAATGTCACAGTCCAAGCAGAACTGCTGCCTGCATTTTGGACAAGCAACACGGGGGGCAGAATTGTTTCCTGATTGAAGGCCATAAGTAAGAGGCAGTTAAAGAGATCCGTTTTAACAACAAAAAGATGTGATCTGCAAGTACTAGAAAAGAGAAGGAAATTCACACATAAAAGCTGTCTACATGGCAAGGCAGTCATGATGAATCTGATCCATGCAATATTAAAATATTCTTGCTGCAACAATTATGTGACTCCCTCCATCCCACATTAATAGCTCCATTTGGTTTTTCAAAATGAACTAGGGAGTATTTTGTAATGCATATATCCTTGACAAAAACATCATCTCAGCCATAACTGCCCTTTAACAACATGTGCTCTATCATAACTCAGTAATACCACCTAGAGCATATGATGCGGACATCACAGAAGAATTTCAATGATTTGAATTTTCATTATTTAGGCATCTTACTTTAAACCAAAGTCCTTGAGCCCATAAATCTGCTACTTTGTTACTGCCATCTCTATTTGTCTCTGCTCTAGCCCACTGGAAGTTCTAACTTCGACCCATCCTTTAAACCTACAAGCCAGACAGTACTCAGTTACTTGCATAGATCTTCGACTTACATGTTTTATTTCAATTACTGAATCAACTTGAATTCCAATTGTGAATAGCTTCTGCATGGTGCATGTTGGTCTTATTGCATAATTCTCATTTAAATCAAGGATTGTCCTGCATCATCTTTGCTGGCACATACAGGTAAGGCTAGGCAATGTGCATTGCCAGTAGTCTTTAGTTAGTCTTGCATATTTTAATTTTCAGAAGAAAAAAAAATGCATATTAGTTGCGTTAGTTGTTAAATAGCTTCCAATAGCTAGTCTTATTCTGCCATGCATCCCACCCACCGTATTGAAAAGTGTACAAGCCAGTTTCGTGAAAGCTTGCGAAGACCTCACTTCCAAAGTTGAACATGTAGAACAGGAAAATACTAGAACCAATGCTCGATTAGAATATCTAGAGACCACTGTTCAAAAATTGATCAATAGTCATTTGACTGAGTCCTCCCATGTAGTAAATGTTGGTGGCAACAAGGAGAAAGTGATTCCCAAAATACCAGGCCCCCAGGTTACCACAGCCATGGTTTTGTTCCAGGTCGTACCCCAATTGACACAGGTTTAGGACATTATGTAAGCCTCTCCTAACCAAATGAATATTAGGGAGTCCCATGGCTGGGATGAGAGAGCAGTAATAACTATTAAAGCAAAAACACCTTCCTATAATAATAGCCTTTTAGACCAATGGCATCAACTAAGACAATGCAAGAAATCTGGTACTGAATACATTGCTCCTTTTGAGGAATATAAGATGCAATGTGGAATAGTTGAGGAACAGCAAATGACTTTAAGTAGGTTTCGGAAGGGTCTTAGTGGGTGGGAACTTTTCCTTTGTCAGGAAACCAAGCCTACATCTTCATTAAGGACTACAAGATGACCCCTCAAGCCCAAATTTGTCATGCGTCCTGAAACACAACATTTGGACCCTCCACCTCAGCCCCCCAAAGCCATCTCAACCCCAAGGCCATACCCACCCTTTCGATGCATCTCCTTGACCTCCGATTTCCACACTGCCCAAGCCAAACCCAACTGTTATAATCGATCTCAAAGGCAAAGGAGTGGATAGTGAACTGGTAATCCAGTGCTATAATTGTGATGAGATTGGTCACATAGCTAAAAGGTGTCCTAACAAACCAATTCCCATTGATGAGCAAAAGCCAGACCATGAAAAGGTCGACATGAGTGAAGTGACCTATTAGACTAATATGGATGATATTCACATTTCATATGAAGAATGTGAGAATGGCCCCATTCTAGGTGTCTTACAGTTGCATCTCTTCCTATTGAATCCCGTGAGACACCTAAAGTGCAATTAGTTAAGTCTGAAATTCCTTTTCCCAATTCATACGATGTTCCAGTTCTAAGCCAGCCCACTTATCTGCATTTCATGTTCATTCATTGCATTATAAAATTTGCAAGCAATTTACAGCATGCAATGAACAAAGTAAATTTAAAGCTGATTTAAATAATTGTGATAGAGGTTAATGTAGAGGGTCTGGTTCTTTGTGAAAACCCATCTTCCCTTGACAACACTACATGTTATTTACCTGACCCCACACCACTGTCTCTCCAGCCAGCACAAAAAGAACAGGTTGGTGTAATTTTGAATGGCCAGGTAATTTCCGCAAGGGGTGGAGCTGTCCAGTGGTTCCTTGTTTGATGGAAGGGACTCCCAAGTTATGCCAGCAAGTGGATTTCCAGTGACTAGTAGCATCATATGGATCCAGCTTTGCTAGAGGCCTCCAAAGCTGCCCAAGCTATACTTGATGAGGTCAGGTCTCTCCAACCCAGGGAGAATCATGCGGACATCGTAGAAGAACTTCAATGATTTAAAATTTCTTTATTCAGGCATCTTACTTTATACTAAAGTCCTTGACCCATAAATCTGCGACTTTGTTACTGCCATCTTTATTTGTCTCTGCCCTAGCCCACTGGAAATTCTAACTTCCACCAATCCTTTGAATCTATTTACCAGACAGTACTTAGTTTACTTGCATAGATCTTCAACTAACATATTTTATTTCAATTACTGAATCAGGTCGAATTCTAATTGTGAATAGATTCTGCCTGGTTCTGGTTGGCCTTATTGCATAATTCTCATTTAAATTTAAGTATTGTCCTGCATAAGCGTACACATGAGAAAGTTTTATTTCCAGCAAATTACCGATTCATCTCAAGGAGCCTCTTATAATGTCAATGAAACCTTAACCTTTCCATAGAAGATAGATTATGGAAGTTGCTAATAGCTGTAACTTTTCATTTCCATCCTCCAGCTCAATATCAACAATCTTCCTAATTATGATATGCAAATACAACAGCAATCAAAAACATGATTATTTAGACTTCACAGGGCATCTAAAAACATCATAACCAACACCATATCCCTGATTCTGCTGTCATTGGGCCCTATCATTAACCATTTCCACGTCCAAATCATACATCGCTACCAGTCAGCTCCTTCCATGTCATGTTGAACCCACCTCTTTTTCTTCCATAGGCCTCTACAAGTCAATGATCACATCTCCTTACATGCACCATTTGTAGCATGAATTGAGCATGGACAAAAACCATCTAAATTGGCTTTCTCTTCATAACTAATGGAGGCTACTCCTATCTTCTCCTTAATATAACCATTTTGAAAGCAATCCCTAATTTTCCAACTCATCCATCATAACATTCTTGCCTATGCAACTCTCATCTTATTTATATGGTTTTTGTTTTGTTTCCCAACAATTTGCATCATTCAGCATGGCAGCTCTCATTGTTGTGTCATTGTAATGAATAGAAGGGGGAAAAAGATATAAAGTAATGACTATATTCTACTCCCTTTTGTATAAAGTTGAAAATTTTCACTTAATAAAAGAAGACAGAGATCATCCCCACACTGTTTAGTCTCTCTTCAGTCCTCTCACATAAGATGCTTAATCTGCAATTTTCTCATTTTTTTCTTACTTTCATTAGAAGCCTATGAGGTGTACTTCTCCAAATATATTATAAAAACAAATCAAATTGTAACATACAAGCCCTTCAATATTCAATTAAATGCTTACCACCATCCAGGAAGCTTTGCTGGCAGCCAAAACAAGATTTTGAAGAATTTTGGTGTGAAGTAGTCCTGGGCACCTCTGCAAATGGAGCTATAGGGAATAGATGGTGATAAGATCTTGCTAAATGGGGTGAAGAAACAAGAGTCAGCCCACAAATCCGGCATTCTGTAGGAAGTTCACACACGCGTGCTTTACATCCAGGGCAAGTGTATACTCCACCAACCTTTACTTCCCTGTGGCATGAACAAATTGAGAGAGCACCCTCAGTTTCCCTTTGTGGAAAACCCATCTGAACCAAATTTGCAACTGCGAATTCTGCAATTGCTGGTGGTGGAGGTGCATGCTCAAGTAAAAGCTCCTTAAAGTGAGACTGCCAAAACAGAGGATAAGTTCAAAAAAATGATAAAGCAATTTAAATATCAATTTGGGCAAATCATGGGAGTTCACCACATAATGTGCATCTAGTCATAATTGAGAACACACATCCACCAGTAAAGACTCCATCACAAGTTAACATAAATTATATGTCTCCTCTACTAATGAATCCTATTTCATTTGAATCAACTTTAAAAGCATTCTCATGATACAAACCCAGCAGAATCCAAAAGCCAACGGTTGAAAGTCAATAAATGGGCAATGTCTTCCAAATGGGTGTTCACAGACGACAATGACAGCCTTAGTTTCCAAGATAACGCACTGTTATGCCCAAGTTTAGATTAAGTGCAACCGTAACATTCCATAACAAGAGAGAGCCGCACCTCACCCAATGCCACTGTGTATACGCCCCCAGTCTCCTCACAGATATGTTTGCATATATATATCTCTGCTGACAGACCAATGATGGAACACCTTATTTTGGCCTTTTTACATTTCTGAATGGTCTCCATTATATCACCAGGGTCACATGTACTGAGAGCAGAATACAAGATTAAAACTTCTCGGTGACCATAGGTTGGAATTTGACTCAGATATCCATGAACGAGATCGAGGGCATTTTGCAATGAAGAATCACCTGAACACTCCAGCTTACTAAAAAGAGCTTTTATATGTGA
Source organism: Saururus chinensis (assembly GCA_035235625.1). Classification (NCBI taxonomy): domain Eukaryota; kingdom Viridiplantae; phylum Streptophyta; class Magnoliopsida; order Piperales; family Saururaceae; genus Saururus; species Saururus chinensis. The sequence continues at coordinate 38,460,772 of CP141142.1, forward strand.
ATCGGGACTGCCACCTAGATCTGTTAAGCGGTGAGCTATCCCATCTTTTATTGTTACTAAACCAATATGACTAAGTGGGTTCTGATCAAAGAACTCTCTAATGAAGACCTCTAGATGCTTAGATACTACAACCATTCGACTGGGTCGAAAGTCCGCCTCCCCAGCTGCCTGCATGAGCCATATGTGAGATAATTAAAATTTGACATTATGCTACACAAGCCTAAGGAAAAAAGAAAGACAGTTTGTCACGTTTCTCAAGGAAAAACACCATCCATAAGTTGGGTCTTTCTTATTTTACTGAATACATCTTATTTTTGTTGCAGTAAAAAAATTAATTAGAAAGTTCTAGTCGGAAACTCATACATACAAAATACTTCAGAACAATATGTGATTTTAAAGCTAGTTTAGAACTTTACATTCAATAAGGTGTGGAAATTGATGAACATTAAACTCCCATGATTGTTCTTGGTTCAGTACACAATTAGTTATATGACAGAATTAGAAATATCTTGCAAAAAATGGTGCTTTCTCAAAATGCACACAGAGGTGAAAGACATTGCTTATGATCTAATTCCAATCACCTTTGAATACAGATAAGTTTCTCGAAAGCATTCCACAAGGGATACAAATTAAAGAACTTGCAACGAGAGTAACTTGTCGAGGATCCAAAAAGGAAGACAAGAAGATTAGACAAAATTTGACAGTTCTCCAAAGAGATTTCCAGATGCAACTCGTGATGGTGTGGGAGGATCTAGACCACAGTCATCACATAAGTACATACGGTGTACACTGGTGTCCAAGGTTATGATAATGACCTCTCTAGCTGATTATATAATCTAAAACAAATAAATCAAACACGAACGAACTGCATAAAACTACTGACAGACAATGGCTATGAGATGAATGACAAATTCAACAGGATGCCTAGTAAAGTAACCATACTTGATAATGAAAACATGTGAACGGTCTAAAAATTCATCTCTAGGTTTCTTGGCTAAGTACTTAGTTCCACAATAAGTTCTAATCAGAATATACATAATTTGAGACATGAAAAAATTTTGAACCCGTATTTAGTACTTTACTAGTCCCTCTGCTCCCACATTAAAAGCTACATTTGGTTTTTCAAAATGAACTAAAATTAGTTCTTTTTGAAAAACCAACTGTAGCTATTGACGTGGGACGGAAGGAGTCTAAAGCTTCAGTTCCAGCAGAACATCTCAAAATCAATACCCCCATAAACATTCCTTGTTCACTCTATATTCATGAAGCTAACAAACATATTCTAAGGGAAACCAGTTATCAGTTAATTCAGATTCCGATCAGTGCAATCAGCTACCCACCCTGGAGAGATCGACCACGACGTAGAGGTAACGAATGAGGCCCTTCTGGATCCTCTCCGCAGAGTAGGCCTGGACACGGCGGCGGTACTGGGCGTGGTGGACGCCGGTGGAGTCGAAGGGGCGGAGTAAGCCATCCTCGTCCTCCTCCACATCCTCCCACGACCGCTCCTGCGCGTAGGCCCTATCCCAAGCTTCCCTCCCATTCTCCTCCTCCTCGTCCTCCTCTCCGTCCTCCTCCCCTCTCCGTTTGGCCATCCCCTTTCTCGCAGCCATCTCCTCCGTGCTCCGCCGCCGGAGTTCCAGCCCCTCGCCGCCGCTCATCATGTCGACTTTCTTTCCCGGTTTTGAACTGTAGAGTTCGACTGGATCCTATGGCAATAGGCGCCACTCTACTCCCGCACCGTAATGGTAGGGGTATTTTCGTCTTTTCATTACTCTTTCTATGGGCGGAAAAGTCTTTTTCTTATTTAATTTTTTACTACTTAGTATATTATTCCGGTACAAGAGAAGGACAATCTAGCGAGCTAACAGATATAAGAACATAAAGACTCCCTCGTAATCCTTATGCAATAGAGCTAATAAGAATTCCGGAGGTTTATGGATCCTAAGTAAGGCTATTAACGAACAGAGCCTGCCTAACTCAGCTCGATTTGGCTTGAAATAAGTTTGATTTGAATCAAATTTGGTTTAAATTTAATTCAAGCTTAAATAGGTTTAGGCAAGTATATTAATACTCGACTTGGCTCGGCTCGGCTTAAATAAAATTCAAACTCAACTCTACTTTATTCGAGCTTAAATTTGAATATAATTTTAAAATATATATAAATAATATATATTTATATATTTTATATTAATATATTTATTAATTTAAATATATTAATATGATATACTCCCTCCATCTTAGACTGATAACTTTATTTGATTAGTTCATTTTAAAAAATCAAATGGAGTTATAAATTTAGGATGGAGGGAGTATATGAAAAGGCTTACAAATACATATATGTACTAAAACCATGTACCATATATAATACATGAGACCCGTTTATTAAAGTCATGGCTCACTCATGACTATGTGAGCCTTGACATTGTGCACCCTCAGATTTCATTTTGAATTCAATCTTGATGAGTAGTGCTTAAGATTTGGTACCTCCCTGAGTTGAGAAGAGTGGAATCCTATATATATTATTTGATGAGATATATGAACCCTGAGAATCCAGGTGGTATGTCTTAGTGCACCAGCTTACCGCATATAGTGCTCGGAACCATCACGATGAGCAGTAGTACTCGAGACCGTCTTGATGAGCAGTTGTGCTCAGGATTGTCTTGATGAGCAGTAGTGCTCGGAACTATCCTGATGAGCAGTTGTGCTTGGGGCTTTTGACCCTGATAAGCAGGTTTATTTCTCTCTATTTATGAAACATTCATCATTTGTTGTTGTTGCATGTATATATAATATTATGCTCAATTACATAGTTGTTGTGTAGGGATAAAAGAGCTTATGTTACACATGTGCGTATGGCTTAATTTATATATTGTGTAGGATATGTTTAAGACACTTGAATTACAGGGTGAATGTTTCATTGAGAATAGATATGCAGGATATATTTATGTTGAGAAGTTATTTATGCAGTATGTGATTATGTTTACATATGAGGTGTATGATTGATATAAGTTACGTTAAACTCATGATGAGCAGGAGGCATGAAAAATTTAATAATGAGATAATATAAGTTATAGCATGATGTGCATGTGACTTGAATATGTGATAATGTAATATGTCATATAGCATGATATGCAAGTGATATGAAAATGTGTTCATAAGATATATTAAAGATAGTATGACATACATGTTGCATGAGTAGATACTTATGGATGGTAAATTATGATATGCATGCATAGGTTTATGTAGATATCCCATAATAGATGGGTATGATGGTTGATTAAGTAATGGGTATTAAGTGTTTATGCTTGTGATGTCGTATTGGATTTACTTTCCATATTTAAAAACCCTTGTTGAGCTTGTGGCTCACCCCTCTTTGTTGTGTTATTTTTGTTTTGGGACTGCATGTTGTACTATGCAGGTTATTTAATTAACTTTTTGTGAAGCGTATGGGTGATGATGTTGCTTAGGAGCGGTTACGTAGAGATCTTGAGTTGTATGATTTCTTATATAGCATATTGTATTGAGACTTTTATCTACTTGATTATACTTCACACTTTATTAGTCGATGTCGGCTTAGACTTTTATTAGTCAATGAAAGCTTAGACTCTTATACTTGAGACATATGTGGGATGTTTTAGACTAAGTATGTGGGTTTGTGTGTGGACTAATGTTTACTTTGTAGTCCTTTATTTTTTCATTTCGCTATTGTACAAAGTTGAGGTGCGCAACTCCATAGTAAACTATCTAAGTAGGGATTAAGTCTTCCGCAAACTAACGATACTTTGTCGTGCCGCATGCCATCTTCCCCTTGGACCGATTTTGACTCGGGGTTGACATGTGTCAGGGCATTACAAATTCAGCATGCAAAAGCTCATACTTTATGTCACGATCCGGATTTTTGAAACACATTTTCTTTGAAAGATCATGCAACAATTCACGAGATTTTTTTTAAAATCATATCGAATTAGCCGACTAAATATCCAGTTCATGATCGTTGGGGTTTGTAAATACGGATAACAAATCATATCATAGCATAAGAGTATCCAAAAATCCACAAATAAGTAAACCATCCATCTAAGTGCAACTCTTACATTTGTCTAGAAATAAGGAACTAATCAAAGTTGGCTCTCATGTCATTATTACAACCATTCAAAATATATTAAAATAATAGAACTAAATCCTACTAGAGCTAAGTTATCCTCAATCAAATAGTTCGACCCTGATTCCGCCTCACCAGAAGATCTTGTAAAACCAAGTCGTTGAGTATAGTAATACCCAGTAAGAAAGGTGAATAATATGAATGCAAAATGTTATTACATTTTATGCAAGTTTGTTAGGTTTCCACTTGAACTAATTATCAAAACAATTCTTATTATAATTCCACATCAGTTTCCCCCTCTTAGGACAACTAATTACCCGCCTAACTTCATAGATAGACGGACACATCAGATGTCAACCTAAGTGACAAATGATATACTCACTATAGACCACCCCCCAAGGATAATCTATAATGAAACCCTGGAATCTACCAGGAAGTGTCATCTCCCAACCTAGCCCCTAAGGACCTGAAAGGCATGACCCATAACTGCACCTGAACAGAAGTGCTGAGAGATGCTAACTAAGCAGGATGTCAGTGACTCTGACTACGTGTACACTAAATGATCTTCAATAGATCAATGTGAGCTCAACTCATGCAAAGCTCCCTCTAACAAGGAGGTGCAACTACATGGTTAAATCAAATGGCTCATCAATAGAGTTTAGACTCATAGGTCAACCCCAACCCCATTGGCCTCATTCGGCTAAGTTAAGGCCCTAATCCAAAGCCCTCTACCCTTATCAATTATTCTTTATTAATTTTTATGCATTGATTCATAAGATGCTAATAAAGCCTAATAACTCATAAATAATTCAACCATATTATTATTAGGGTTTAGACTCAAAAATCACTAGGAAACCCAGCTTACACCCTGGGTAGGGCTTGAGCCAAAGAACTATAAAATTACAATTAAATTTTGAAAACAGTCCATATGTACTATACTGCACATATATGTACTATATAGGATATGTTATATTCCATATTACAATTGCATATACCAAACTGGCTCCTCTGCATAGAAGAAGTTTGGTTTAAATTTAATTTAATTTAATTTTACCATGGGCCTGAACTCGGCCCATTGGGCCTAGCCTAGTGGCCCAGTTTCGGGTTGAGTCAAATATTCATGACTTCAGGCCAGGCCGCCCGGCCTGGGGTTGTCTTCAACCTCCCATCCCCCCTTTTTTTTCCAAAACAGTGAGGAAGGGGAAAGGGAACGGCGACACAGCGGCTCAGCGGTGATCTTCGACCGAAGGCAGAATGTTGCTGGAAGACAAGGAGATGCGGCTGATGCGAGCCGTCCATGGCTGACACGACTGAATCCTCCATTTCCTGACAACAGTCGTTTGCAACCAAAAATTTGGAGGCATGGAGCAGCAACACTCACGGCGGCACGAGGCTGACTAGTGGTGGGTCCCGTACCGCCCCCCAATCCCGTTCCACACAGGCCAGAGGAGGCAACGGCAACAAGTTGCCGCCTTTCGGTGGCAGCACTTATTTTCCCCCAAATCCTCCAGCCCTACAATAACTCTACCCACACTGTGAGCTTCCGGTTGTGGTGATGGGTGGCGAGCGGCAGACAAAAGAGAATCGATGCGGCAAGGATCCCATCTTCCCTTCACTGAGCATGGACCACTGTTCGACACCCACTGACTGAAATGGAGCAGAATGACCAGAAAAGCCTCTTTTTTTTTGTGTCTACTATTTCCCTTGCGAATATTGGATACACATACACAGTCGGTCCTTCCGGCAACCGGATGTTCGGTCGGAAGGAATAGCAGACCATCCAGTGAAAAAAGGACCAACCGGTGACAGTCAACCCGCATAAAAAAAACACTGCAGATTCATTATGGGAATAGTGATTTCTGCATTGTTCCACGTAATTACATGAATAGTGATTGCAGAAATCACTATTTATTTTAATTACAAAAATAGTAAAATACATAATTTATTAATAATATACTTTACATTTCAATTATTCAATAAAACATCTACTAATCTCGACTCAAAAACTATGACAGCAAACCTACCTTAATTGTTGGTTTGCTGTTGATCCACAACCGTCGGAGCTCTGCCATCGACCACCTTCTTCATCCCAATGTCCTCTAATTTTTCTAAGGCACAATTAAGGCTAGATTTAGGCTTATAAATAGGGGAACACCCATATATATAGAGAGGAAATTAGGGCTTAATTGGATAATGACTAAACCAAGTAGGATAGGGATTCCTAGGTGGCTTAGACCCTCCTAAATTAAGTAGTTCGTCCACCACTTAATTGGGCCTATAATGGGCCCTGTAGATCTTTCTGCATAGCCAAAAAACTGTTTTGCATACCCTAATTTTTGCAAATCCCTTAAAATATTTGAAAAATTAAGAAAAATCAGGAAAAATTCTTGAAAAAAATACCTAAAATTTCCTAGACATTACACTTTATAAACCTTTGTATAGTCTACCTCCATTTTTTAGAGTAGATATACTTTTTGACTACACAAATATAGAAGGCCACAAGAGTCACTTACCTAAAGTTGGAGGTTATTCTTGACATAGGCCAAACATAAAATTTGGAGGAAAAAGAAGATTTTAACCAATTCACAGTTTACACTTTTTAACTTTGAAAAGAGAACATCACATTTCTTGTTCATAATATTCCAACGAGATCCCTAATACAATCAGTATACAACCAGGAACAGAACAATATACAATATGCAAACAAGTTTTCAATTTTCATAAACTATGCTACAAAACTACAAGTGTTGGGAATTACCTAGAAAATAGAGCACCCATAGGCAACGCATGTCACGACCCGGATTTTTAAAAGCATTTTTTAATAGCACGAATGGTAAGTAACGAAATTTTTTTTTCTTTAAATACAAAACAACCATTCGATTAAATATCCAGGTCATAATAATTGGGGTTCACAAATACGAATATCAAATCATATAATATTATTTAACATATAAAAATTCATAAAGACCAGCTCATCCATCTAAGTACAAGTCTGTCACCCGTCTGAAGATAAATAGCAAGTTGAATTTCACGCTTAAAGTACACTTATGTACCGGAGTTGCAGAAACGCAATAACCTCTTGTGCTCGCCTACCTTGGTCTCACTTGTCATCACCTAGAGAATCTGCAACAAAGCAACCCAAACAACAACCACAATGGAGCATCTTCGCCTACAGGAGAAGAGCTTCCAAAGGACAAAAGGTTTTATTAATATTTTTTAGATCGGGCCAACATCACCAGATGTTAGTTGCCCATGTACTCATCAAACAACATCTCCAATGTTTCCAACAAAATCGGATGCAGACGTAGTTTTGCCTAATACTACACTATACTAAGAAGCATAGCATCACACATGCAATGCTTAAGTATTTTCAAGCAACCTACATTGTATGCAAGTCCTTTAATCGTTCCACTTGTTCTAATTAAATAAGTAATATCAATCAATGTTATTAATTATTTCTCAAACCATTGTTTGATAATTAATATCCCTGTCTAATCCCAATGACTAACAAACTCATCAGATGTCAACCTAACTGACAAATGACAACGAAACACCCTGGAATCCACCAAGCCCCTGGATCCACCAAGAAGTGCCATATCCTAACCTAGCCCATAAGGACCTAACCAGAGTGGAAGGGCATGGCCCACAACTGCACCTGAACAAAGGTGGTCAGAGACGCCAACCAAGCAAGATGTTAGCGACCCTAATTGCATGTACACTAAAAGATCCTCAATAGATCTGTGGTGAGCCCGGCTCACATGGAACTCCCTCCAATGGGGAGGTGCAACTACACGGTCAAATCAGCCGCTCCTCAATAGAGTTAAAACTTAGGAAACCATTTTGAACCCTATCTTGCTCATCTATAAGCCAGGATTCCGAATGACTATCCCAAACCCTATTAGTCCCTTCTAGACTAAGGTTTACAACTTAAGACATGCCATCGGTTCAACAACCAAGGCAAATCATCAGGTCAAAGGCTTTGTTCACTGTATGCACTAGTCCCAAACCCCTTAGAGGTATATTAGTCTTTATCTTGATTAGGTGTTTTCGCCCAATCCAAAGCTATCAAACCCCATTAATTAATCTTTCAATAATCTTAAGCAAATGATAAATTCTTATCACAACAACTAAGACAAAATATCGAAACAAATAACAACATAAACCATCAGAACTACACAGGTCCAAGCAGATCATAATATCAATAATAAAATTCATAATGATATTAAATTGTTCGAGCTCTCGTGCCCTAACCCTCCTTGGGCTATCTTAATAAATCTTTATAAAACTGGTCGTAATGCACCTAAGGGCATTAAAGTAATTATCTAACATTGGATACAGTCCTCTCTACACTCGGGTAAGTCTTTAACCTCTCAAAAGGTTTCAGTATCACATTGGCCCATTAACAACATCCATGCGAATGCGAGCCAGTTTGCATAGGGGTACTTTTGTTATTTGGTTTAAGGCCTTAATAACATCCAACGGGTCCAAAATTGAACTCAAGCTCACTACTTGACTTCATGGACTGTGTAATTTTCCTGGCATGTGACGAGGTCGTGAACCCCTTAAACCGACCCAGGTTGACTTAACGGTTTACTATAAACCCTAAGGCAAAAGGTCAATTACCCACTCACTGGGATTTTTCCTCACTAAGTGGGTTGGCCTATAATTATTTTACACATTAAACTCTCACTGAGAATTTTATCAATTTTTACAACTCATAGGCCCCTAAACCGTAGCCCTAAAGTCAGGTAAGTGGTTTACCCACGATAATTCAACTATAAGGGGTAAAGGGTCATTTTATAGTTCTTGAGATTTTCCCCTAGTCTGAAAATTGGTCATAATACTCACACATCTCTCCAAGTCTGTGAGTATTTTTCTAGAGTTTTTCTGATGCTTTTAGCCCCATGAACCAAACCCGGTTTGATACACCATTTTTTTTATTATTAATTGAAGCGGATTAAATAGCCTAAACCGAACCGGTTCAGTCCAAACATCATCTTCAACCTCCGATCACTTCTAATTCCGCTCAGACCAACAGAAAATAGAGCATTGCATGATTTGTTCACAATGGGTGGCTAATGGTCTACAATGGTGGGTTTGGCCACAATCTCTTTGCAATCACAACAACAACCATTACGTTTATGGAAATAAGGTGCAACACCAATCCTAAAATTCATTCTAACAGTAAATATCAAAGGAAAGCTCATAAGATAACCATGTCATACCTATCATACTAGTTCCACCACAAAACCACGAAACATCCACAAATACACAGTACCTTCATTCAGCCCCCACACTAGAGCATATCTCAATGCCATCAGCCATGCTCCATGATGATGTTGTCCATCAATTTGAGTCGATAGAAACTGCATCCCAACTAAGCATCACGACTCTCATCTCAGTGCTTCCTCAAAAATTGTTGAAGAGCTTGCTAAGGCCTGTCGTTTCAATTATGAACCGTGATATCTCTTTGTAGTAATGGCTGGCATGGCGAATCCCAGTAAAAAACTCGCAAGACAAGCATATGCTTTCCAGGGATTTCCCTTTGTGCGGAGGTGGAGGATGGCTTTAGAAGTTTGATTCCACTTTCTTCATGTGAAATCTCATTAGTGCCTTCTTCTTTCAATTACGAGGACCATTAGCAGCACCTTGTCAAGTCCCATCTGCAAAGCCATCTCAATATACTCCATAGTATATAGACCCTTCTCCAATGCATCTTTTTGCTCTCTTTACGGCAATTTTTGAAGAGTTTTGCTTTTGCTTTCGCGAAAGAGATACTAGCTGAGGCTTAGTCTTAAGCTTTCTTGTGTCGGGGTCTCCGTGAATTACTAGTTGGTGCTCTGCCATATCCTGCCGCTCTACTTCTGAACCACGTTGAACTTCCCCATGGCCGAAACTCCGGCTACCGGACTCCCCCAACCCTAAAAGCTATCTCCCCCAAAAAAGCCCTAATTACCTCTTTTTATAAGCATGGGATTAGGACTCCTAATCCCATGAGAAATTGGGCCCCAAAAACCCAATTTCGGAATAGTAAATAATTGGGCCCACAAAACAACTTAAACGGCCCAGTTACACATTTAAATCGGGTAAACGGGCCCTATACGATATGTTCAACTTTGAATAGTCGTATCTCCCTCATCTGGACTCCGATTCGCATGTTCTTGGCGGCGTTTCGAAGCTCTTTCCATCTATTTTATATCCATATATTATTTAGCTACCACTTCTAACTGATGATTAAGTTATTCCTACGAGAAACTCAAGGGGTCCAACACTTTAATTTCCCGTTGTCAACTTCGGGAATTTAGAAAATTCCCTGACATTACAACACATATACCCTCTTCTCCTCCAAAGAGTTACTATGTGCAGCAAGCTGCAAAAAAACAAATCCCACCATCATTAATGGAAGGTTAAAAAATTTAAAATAAATAAAACTAATTATCAGATATTAGTTTCAATGACAATGTTTACTAAGAACAAAAGAAGAAAAAGTTTGCAACCAAGTTTCCAATTTTTATAAACCATCCAATAAGACTACAAGAGTGTAGGCAGCTACCTATGAAATAGAAGCTGAAAGAAATCTAAATCCCATGGTTATCCATATAAGGTAAAAAAATATTTAAATTTTAGGGGAGTAGACAGTAGAAGCAATCATTAGTTATTGATCATATTTGCATACTAAAAAATGGGTAACACAACAGCAAAGAGGAGTGTTGAAAACAGTCCCATATTGTAGAACTTTTTTTATTTTTGAAGAACATACATATTATGAAACTTACAAATAGTACAATTTTTCAAAATAAAATACAGTCAACCTCACAAACAACATCATAATTAAAAATGTTAACATCCATGGACACTCAAATATCAACACAACTATGAACCAAGATAGAAAAATTAAAGCCCATCCATAGAGGAAATCTTTTATGTCTATTCCGACTCATGTGGGTCTTAGTGAATCTACTAATTTTACAAGTTATGGGTCTTCTATATTAATTCGAAAATATAATAAAAAAGTAAAAAAAAATTGAACAGCCAAGATTGCGTCTCTAATTGTGAGGTCTTCTTTCCACCTCCCATGGCCCAATTTTTTGTGGGACACTTTTGGTAGAGCTTCATATGAATTCACTCCAATCTCTCTTTTTTTTATGCAGAGAAAGGCAAATAGTGAAGCAAAGAAAGATGAGATGGCCAACGAGGGCACCGGAAAGAGCAACCTGTTTCACATTTAAAACACCACAAAGTAAGGCCCGGGGGTTTGCCTCTTTTTCTTTTATGTGTAAATTCCAAGAGGCGGCCTAGAAAATCGAGTGAGTGGGTTCTCTATTTCCCACAAACATGCCCTTTGATCATATATCAATCGTCCCATAAGTTAAGAAATCAAAAACCTACAAAAACAAACACAATTAGCAATCAAACATACATTAATAACACAAAATGAAGCGAATTAAAAATATTAGAAATAACACAAAAACACACAAAGCTTGGCAACAACAAGTCCAACAAAATGGATGGAAGGTTGTATTGATATAAATGATAGTATTGATAACTATGGATACAGGTACATGCCAATGATATGCTTCTTGGTATGCATCGAAACATATGTGAACCCTTTTATACATATGAAAAAATGTTATAACTAATAATATATTATTATAATACTTCTTTTAGAGTATAATAAGACCATGAAAGACTGTATCGGCTGATTCAGGTGTTCTAAAATTAGTTCATTTTGGAACTATACACTATTACTCCCTCCGTCTTATATAAATTATTACTCCCTCTTTCCCATATTAAGTGCTATGAAATTAGTTTATTTTGGAATTAAATAAGATGCTTAATATGAGACAATTAGATGTTTAAGTAAATGCATACTTATGGAGCACTATATTTAGAAAAAATAATGATGTAAATTATATGAACCCACTCGTATTGATCTCATATAAATTTTAAAAACTTATTTTTAATATAATAAAAACATTGTCATATTTAAACCTTTAAAGAAGTAGGGTTTGAAACGTATTTCTTTATTTAGGGAAAGAAAATTTTAAAAAAAATCACATTCTTTAAATAAAATAATAATAAATTAATTAAGTATCGATACATATCGGCCATATGGATATTGTACGACCGATACATATTGATTTTTATGTGGGGGTGTACGGCCCTGTACCCATACCGGTCTCGGCCGATATGACCTTGCATGATAAAAGGTAGATAACTTATAATACGTAAAAGTACAAACATATAAAACACATTTTTCACTGTTTCCAATTCGAAGAAAACACATCTATGTCCAGAATATACAAACTCATAAACCCACCAATTCATATCAAGGTCATTTCAGAAATATAATGCAAAACAAAACCGACCTCACTAAAACCAATTCACTTTTCTTCCAAAAACCAGTGTCTTATTTTTAAGTTCAAAATCTCACATACTTAGCTTCAAATATGAGAAAGAAGGAGAGAGAGAGGGGGGGGGAGGTTACCAAAGAGAGGAGGTCAAGGGTGTAGCACCCCGTGTTCCAATTACGCTTGACCTAAGAGGGTTAGGGGTAATTAAATAATTTTAAATAAATTTTAAAGGGTTTCAAGGGATGAAATTCTTGTATTTAGTTAGAGCTCAAAGTAACGAGTGCAACAAATCAAACAATACGTAAAACGGAGGTCGGGAAAGAAAGTTATAACCTCGAGAAGCATGCCACATGGGCGGAACCCACTTTAAAAGTATGAGATAACCTACCCATGTGGGGTCTAGTTTTGAAAGGCTCATCAATACGAGTCCATCGGTACTAAGAACGTGCAATTCTGACTTCGGGATAAGAAGTTATCACGTTTTAAAGTTGGAATTGTATTTGAATAAAATAATAATAAAATATTCAAGAAATAACAAAATGGATGGCTGGCGTCATTAAGCCGAGTTGAGCCGAGCCGGAGCTGAGCCGAGCCAAGTCAGCTGCGCACTGTGCCAACCAATCGCGGCCGTCTGCGTGATGCAGGGCATGCCATCGGACGACCGAATGTACAACGCGCACAATGCCCTGACGCACGCGTTGTGCATGCATTAGCGGCGCCGACCACTTCTTGCGGTCCAATAAGAATGTGACACATGGCATGCGCAAATGAGCGCATATCTGGCTTCCATCGCACACTCACACCCCATTTTCTTATAAATACTCATTTCTGTTCATTATTCCGGAGGAGTTTTTGGAGTCATTCTGAGTCCATTTTCTTCCGTTCAAAATGCGTTCTTAACTAATTTGAGGGTGTTCTACACAATGGAAGCGTCCATTGCTCGAGTTAGTGACCCTATATGGGGGAAATACCCTGGGGCAAGGAGAGGTTCTGTATGCCGCCTACAGGCGCGGGAAAGGTAAAGTGTCTCCGGGCAAGGGGAGGTTTTGTCTGGGAGGTTTTGTCTGCCACCTATGGGTGCGGGAAGGGTAAAGTGTCTCCGGGAAAGGGGAGGTTTTGTTCTCTGCCTATGGGCGCATGAAGGGTAAAATATCTCCGGACAAGGAGAGGTTCTGTCCACCACCTATGGGTACAAAAAATGAAAAGTGTCTCTTGGGTAATGGGAGGTTCTGTACATCGCCTATGGGCATGTTGTGAGAAAAGTGTTCTGGTAAAGGGGAGGTTCTATTTATAGCCTAAGAGCATGGAAAGAGAAAAGTATTCCGGAGTTAGAGGAGGTTTTGCCCACCATCTTTGGATCTGAAAGGGAGGACGCCATGAGGAAACGAGCAACTCTGGACGTCACCACTTCCAGAACTGTAGGGGAGTACGCTTTTCTAACCTTCTAATTTAATATGATTTATATGAATGTACATCTTAATTAGTAATGTACTAATTAAGATATATAATTTGCTATGATCTGATATATGTTGATATGTTCATATTCAATCTACTTTGATATATTATGTGGTGATCCAAATTACACTAAAATGCTCTATTGTGATCTGATATGCTCCGATCTGATTTGATATGATGAGTATGGTTGGATAAAATTTGATATTATCTGATAGGATATGATATGATCCAACATGCTCTGTTGTGTGTTCTGCTCTACTCTATGATAGATTGGGATGCGTAGTTTTGTGAGTATTTTGTTCATGTATTTCACTAATTTATTGGCTTCCGTTTGACTCCGATGATTTATAAGATTTTTGTCTAATTTTGAATGAATTATTTGGATATAAAGTATACATATTTTATCATATATAATTTTTTGATATCTAATGAATGTATTAGCCGTTAGGCAGAAATATGTTCGGATCCGATCGTATTGAAATAATATCATGGATGATATCCAATACGTACTTAGGCAACCAATGGCAAAGCCCGATCCAAATTAGTTATAAAATTAGGTTTGTTCTGATCTACGCACAATGGAACATTAAAGCTTTGTAGTGTGTGGAAGAACGTTATGACTCTCGCACATAGTGTTTGTAGCTCCTGGTTAGTTGATTTTAATTATTTTTGCTTATTTAATATACTCTAATTTTGTCTTCCGAACTAACCCGCGGTCCAGGTCGGGGTGTTACAAAGGGGCTGATAAGGAGGCAGCAATGGCGAGAGAGGTGGGGACGAGATGCACTAAGACGAGGGACGAGAGGAGTTGGACAGGGGGATGAGAGGAGAGGAACATGGACAATGGCTGGGAAAATGAAGTAGGGCTAGGTTTTTAGAGGCATGTGGCGGATGCAACAAATTTGATTGTTGACCTCATTTTATCAACTTACCTCTTATTTAGGGATTGATTTAGTGGCTGAATTCACTGTAAAACAAATACACTAAAAAACCAACTTTTAAGTGCCTTTTCAATAACTTATTCAGTTCATGTTTGAAGTAGACCAAACAAATGGACCCTATATAACAAAAAAAATTAATGTGTTTTTAGAAACGTGTCCAAATCATGTGCAAGATATCAATTGTCCTTGTGTGGGGCCTATGTGATTGATGGTTTATAGCCCTGCACATGTTCCATGCACGTTGTGTCTTATCTTACACACATCGTTTAACATTGCTCCACTAGCTCATACATAAGGAAAATAATATTTTAACATAAAAAAATCCACATAAAAAATTCACACTTGAGTTTTGATTGGTATAGATAAGTGAGCCCATGTGAATTTTGTGTGGGGTCATTTGTGAAGTCCAATCAAAACTCCTGTGTGAGTGTTTTTATTATGGGAATATCACTATCCCATATATAACTATTGCTCTGCTGGGAGGGGATCAATTTCAATTTTATTGGCTCATACACATTCAAAAAGACGGTTAAATTAAATTTAGACAGCTTGTGGGCTATCCAACATTTAGAATTTTTTGCCATAAATAAAACCTTTCTTTATCTTCTAAACATATTAAAACCGAGTTGGCTCCTAGGCAACCCACCCTCTTAAAAATGCCAAGAAATGAATATTCAATTTTCAAACCAGACAACTCGACAAAAAGTCTTTAGTGCAAAAAAAAAGGCAAAAAATCATAGTGCAAAAATGAGGTACTACTCTTTGCAGTCCTCCCTCCTGTGACCTCCATTTTCCCTTTCTGTTTGTGTACTAGTTCCCCCCTTCCCTTATGTCCCATCTCATGTTAGTCGTCTTCAACTTGTACTCGCTTCATCCTATATTAATAGCTATCTTTAGAAAAGCAATGATTTTTATTGAATGGTAAACTTACATCTAAGAGAAGTAAAAATAAGGTAATGATGCTCTTTTTGAAGTACCCAACTACTTAAATTTAAAAAAATAGAATTATTAATATAGAACATACTTTTTTGCCAAATGACACTACTAATTTAGAAAGGAAGGAGTATTATTCATGACTCCCCTACACTTGTAGTCTCCTATTAGTAGAGAACATGGTACATAAAAGGGAACATGCATAGAAATCAATGCCTTCTTATGTACAATGTTCAAAGTCTCGTGTAAGCTGGGCAGGGGCCCTGGCTGTGGAAACCGGCCGGGCTAGACAATCCCTTTCCATCTTTGTCCATTTTGTATTCTTTGTGTGTAGTTTGTTGCCTGCAACCAATTACGCCAACCCGGTTTGGCTGTCTATATATAGAGAGAAAGAGAGAGAAAGAGGTGATAGTATCAAGTCAACTTGATAAACTCTATCTTAGATTTATTTTTTAGAGCGTCCATATTGGTGGGCCACCATCAAATGGGGGCATAGGACTGAGGGGGATGAGTCGCAAATCATAGGAGAATGAGATTGATATATTTAAGGCTAATTTTGATGAGTGGAACCCACTTTTCATAGCTGGTCAAAGTTTCAATCCTAAATCAACGACTTCAATTTGACACGGTTAAATAGATAAGCCTCAAATATTGGAATGACCCCAAATTGGGTAAACCTCCGTATTCAAAGGAGATATTTAAATTATAATTAATTACACACCTATCTTATAACTCTATGGACCCAAAATTAAAAATGTAATCTTAATTGTTGGTTCAATGATGAGATGAAAGTGTCATGATGAAGGGGGTTCATATTTCTAAATGGACCCAAAATTTATGACCCCTCATTTTTTATAATGTTCTTTCTATTTCTCTTGGTCTTACCTCAACAAATATTGGTGAGTTTTATATTTTAAAAATAAACTTGATATACTCTTTTATAAAGTTAACTTAAATTTAATATATATATATATATAAATATAATGGATTTAATTGGTTTGGTCTTATATGTACTGAACAAAAACTTATTTGGTCATATACAGATAAATGTTGGAAGGGGATCAATCTTGCCTGAATCAACTTGGATACTTAACACACCATGTATGTCCTCATGGGTACATAACTCTCTTCCTTCTTGCCAGCCATTCACCATTCATTTTAGACGGGGTTAAAAACAAAAAACATAAAGGGAATACCAAGGCTACATTCTTGTCCACAACTACATTATTGGACAAGAATGCCAAGGCATGCTGCATGTGAGAAAACTTTCCTTTTATTCCACTTATGCTAGTCACCAGAATTGGTGCTTTGTTGCGTCATGGAGATTGCCACTTCCATACCAAAAGATTCTTTTATTTTCCTCCAACTTGAGGGGCCATGGCCATCCAATGCTTGTAGTGGCTGTATACTTCTAAATGAGATGGATTGGACCTTTTGCTTTACAACATCTTTATTGGCATTAATTAAACCAGAAGGCCACAATCAGACTTTTGTTTGATTGATCTTAGTGATACAACTATACTTAACAGAAATTTGGATGCTGGCTTGGAGCCCCTTATCATCAGATGATGACCAGGGCTATCTAATGGTCATCTCACTAATTAGTGTTGAAGCTACAACACCAGCTAGATCCACATCCTCTTTTTGCTATTGCAGCTAAGATTAAAACTAAGTCACAACAATCCACAATGATCTCCTCAACTTGGAAAATTTTAAGTACTACAATCCTTCTAAACTCAGAAGTAAATCAAATAATGCATACTACAAAGTGTATGGTGGCTGTATGGCATTGTTCAGCTGACACTTTCCAACCATAAAAGGATTGGCCTTGACTTGTGAAATGGCATGACAACCACAGGCTCTAGTCTGTGACCAAGTGTAGCAAAAAACCTTCAAGGATCCAATTGACCAGATATAGAGTTGGCTTTGTAATTGATCTCTCTCTAGGCATGCAAATTATGAAATTGAGTGTGAAAGGTTGAAACTTCAATAGCTTGAAGGGCCCACACATTGGATAGGACAAATTAATTTGGTGAGCGGCACCTTCTCTGTAGTCTTCCCTTCCAATAGTCCCACTTCTCGCATGGGACCTTGTGGGCCGTTATTTAAAGAGGACGAGCGCTCCCTGACTAGGATCCCACTTACCATCTTCTTGCAAGTAAATTAAGTAATATAGTTAAACATGGAATCGCGGGCTATTATATTGAGATTTATGATACATTAATAAAGAGGGTTTAACTTAAATTGTTCTTAAAATCGGATGACTTATGATGTCTGGGTTCACGTACATAAATTCGATAACTTATGATGTCCAAGTTTATGTACAGAAATCCGATATGTTATGCTACCAAACTTACGTAACATAAATATCCCGATGACCTATAACACTCATAGCACAAACAGGGTTCACATTAGCGATGCTCTAGTTATAGGTTTTGGAAAAATTTGAACGAAAATATTTTGGAGATCAACTCCATGACCAGAGCCCCGTGACCATCCCTGCTCACCATCTACGCTGGTCAAGAGGATCCGATCAGGAAGCCTGGACGCGTCTAAATTTGACTAAGGAGCATAGAAATGAACATGTCCCCCGTGTGCTTCATATGATGTGCGGCCCCACTCGCCCCCTTAATGATAGCAGAGCAAAGACGCACATCACGCGCGCATGTTGCGAGCGTGCCTACTCTGCGAGCATAGGTAGAATTCTTCGGGGATCCACTTGCCCGTATTTACGGTCTCAGTATCAACTCGGATCACCGCCGGACCCGGCCGACGAGCCAACCGTAGTCAACCACAAATTCAACGCGGGGCCCGCACGTGCGTCACCGACCCGGACTCCACGAAACAGCATCGCCCAGGCTGGTAAATGGAGGCGAGCCACGCTGCGGCTCGCCGGTCGCCGCTGAGCCCAAAGAAAGGCCCGCGTGTAGCGCTCTTGGCCCAGTAGAAGCTCAGCTCAGGCGGCGCGTCCCACTTGCAGAATCCGCTCCCCGCGTGCGACAAGTCCCGATCCTCGTCCCGCGTCGCGCATGGGCCCGGGCGCCAACGGCGCGAATAAAGCGGATTTAAATAACCAGCACAAGTCCGCCCGTCTCCCACCCCGTCCAGCTGCGTGTGTGAAATATGGGGAGGCAATGGAGAAGTGGTAGGGTTGAAGCGGCTCCCAGCGTATCGGATCAACCGGAGAAGCAGCGGCGCGCGGCGGACAACCCGGAGGAGACGAAAACGACGGCAGAGGATTGTCAAGGCCGGGTCCCTGCCACCGGATTGTCCTCCGCCCCTGAATCTGATTCCGATGTTGATCGAATTCCTTCCTCCCGCACCTTTCTGATCTGGATTCCGCCCCGCCTCCCTTTGTTCTTTCTATCGCGTCCTTGCTTATTTAATCTGGATTTTCTTGGAAATTTTCGACTTTTGAGCTTTTCGGTGGGTGTGAATTCGGTCGCTGGTGCCCGGCTATGGATTCGGTGGCGAGTTCCAAGGTATCTGTTTGATGTCCTTTTTACTCGAGCTGTCTGTATCGGGTTTTACAGTTATGAGGGTTGGCGTTTTACTGATTGTTTCCTGCCTTGCGTGAATTTGGTGCATGCGATTAATTCATGGTTGGAAAATTATGCTAACAGCGGGCTGAAGGTGCTTGCTGCAGCTGTCGGGCTACTTTTGATTGATTAATGCTGGGAAAATGATGTTGGTATGATTTTGGCATGTGGTAATGGATTATGTTAACAGTGCGTTAATAGCATGAATATTTATGTTTTCGCAAACAAGAGTTGGTCGCTTGGTGTCAATCAGGAGGCTATAGACGTGGGTCTTTCGTGTTACAGTCGAGATAAGTTAGACTGATACACATGTAGATGGTATGGAGAGCTAACTACTATTGGTGGCATTGATAATTATAGTTTTTCAACTATATATAACCTGAGTTATTGTTCTTTCGTTTGATTTTCAAACATCTGATGGGTGGAAAATGGAGATAGTGATGGTCTATGAATGGATTTCTAGTATGCTTTTCTGTTGCATATGATTTTTCTAATGTGGAACTCCATGTTTCACCTTGTGCTAGAGAGACATATGAGATTGATTAAACTATATGAACTTCATTAGTAGTATGATGTTCTGTTTTCTCTGCATGCTTGATGTTCGAAGATACTTGTTTATAAACGATTTGCACTTTTTTCTTTGTTTGTTTTGAACTCTACTTGAGACACTTGTGGCTTTATGATTTTGAGGTGTATTTGTGAGACCTTAGGGGTAGCATTTTTAGGGGAGAAGCTAAGGGAATGTAGGTTGTGTTGGTATGGGATGTAAAAAGAAGATTAATGGATGCCCCGATAAGAGGGTTGGAAGGGATTTGTGTAATTGATGCCAAAAGAGGGAGAGGGAGGCCTAAGAGAACTTGGATGAAGTTAATAAGAAAGGATATGACTATGCTATTTTTTATAAAAGAGGTGACACAAAACAGGCTAGAATGGATGCATAAAATCTATGTTGCCGACTATAAATTGCGGGGAGAAGGCGCTACTTGATTATGATTTGCATTTTAAAATTTTTGATGGTATATATGCATGTGAGAGCAATTACATTGCACAAGTTGGTTAAATTAAAAAGAGATAGTAACAAGTTACAATCTTCTTTTTCAGGACAAATTGGCATATTTCCGTATAAAGGAGCTCAAAGATGTTCTTCACAAGTTGGGTCTTGCAAAACAAGGGAAAAAACAGGTCTTTATCATGAAATTTGTGAACAATATTACGTCCTATTATGTGGACTGATTTGGCTGAAACAAAATACTCTTCTTGAGCTAGAATTTGTTTTCCCTTATATTACTTCATATGTGTTGAGGTTGAAAATTTAAGGGTGAGTTATAGAATGTTGATACATTAATACATAAAGAAAACAACACAGCAAATAAAAAATGAACAAGGAGCACCTGTGTATATGAAGCAATGAGTCCATGCTTCTTTGAATCTAATCCTTTTCCATTGGTATCTGAATGGAGAGAAAGTTGTAACCTGAAGGCAAACTAAGCACATTATTGTTCATTTGTAGCTTACGTGCATACTTTCCTTTGTTTGTGGGTATAGTCTGTATCTAGTTCACCTTTAAATCAAGGAGAGTGTTTTCCTATTTTAGTATTTATTGTAAGTCACTCAATTAGTCTATGAAGGTTGTCGAACGTCAGAACAGGGACCTAGAATTATGGTATTAGTCTTCTTTTCTAAACATTTTCATCATTTGGTAGATGCAGGATGGGTTTGTATCGTTGCAACTTGCTTGAGTGCAACTGGGATGTCTATCTAAATGTGAGAAGGAAGCGAATATTGCTTGCGATGTTAGCAGCACTGATGCATGAATATTTTAGAAACCCGAAAGGAAAAAAAAAAGAAAGGACTTACTTTTGTCCAAGCCTCTTGCAACTATATTTATTGTGTTTTAGTGTTGGACTTCTAATTTTTCTTTCTGGTGGTACAGGACTTAGTCGATAGAATCTTGGCTGCAATTTCTGATGATCAAGGTGCGTGTTTACTAAACCATAGGGGAATGGAGATTTGGGTAAAACAATTGTTACTAAATGCAGAGTCTGGTTGGTTTCCATTGTGTATGTTTACTTGTCGTCGTGGGAGGAGATTTGGTTAATCTGGTAAGATGGGGATTTTTTTAAGGCCAGCTATCATGATTGTAGAATGGTTGCATACTTGCATCATGTGGGGAATCTCTTGTTGGATATTGATATGGCATGCTTTAATGTAAAAGCAGACTGTTACCAGCATTCTGTTGAAAGATGATCATAACATTATTTCTCCTGCGGTCATTATCTCATTTGTACTTTCACATTCATTATAACAAGAGATGGCAGTATAGATTCCGTGTTGCCTACTCCAGATTGCTGAGATAAGGTGCAGATGATGTTGATGTCACTATAGATCTGTGAGATTGCTCTTTTATTAGTGCACTGAACACTTGTCAAAATTCAAGCATGTTTTTATTTTTGAAGTTGTAAGAAAAGAAGACAAACCTTTTTCTTTTCTTTTGCTTTTTGAATTTAATTAAAATCATAATTATATCATAAATTGTGAAGCACCTATTCCCAACAATTTGGAATTGGTGACATGGATCTTGAATCTCCATTGTAGCCTGTTATGTGCCATCTTTTTTGAGATAGAATAATCATATCCTTGTCATTTCACTTTGCTAGGCCTTATTGCAATCGTTCTTCATGTACTTATAGAAGAGTACTTCCTAGTTTTAGAAATGCTTTTATGTGATGGCATTCTGTATAAATATTTCAAGATAGGTGTAGAATGAGATATGAATTAAGATGATTAGAGTAAAAGAGCTTGTGGTACTTGCCTTCTCCCTCTTCAGGCTAGTGTCAGTCTTTTTCTTTTTGGTAGAAAAATCTTTGAGATAATGGTTAATGATATTGACTGTGTTTTAGTTTCAAGCCTATTTAATTTGTATATGAAATATCAATGAGTTATATAAATAATTTTTTTTCTAATCACTAGAATGATTTATATGAAGAAATGTCTTAAAAGCCTATGCCATCCTTTACTCTTAGGTTCCAAGGTACATGGTTGGGTGAAGAAAAACTGCATTGGGAAAGAGGAAATTGCTAGAATAATTGATGACACGTACAGGTAATTTTACATGGTCCACATTTTATTTCATGTTCTATTTTGTAATGGATAGTAACCTCTGTATGTCTGTCTGCCAGCAGCTAATAACACATTTGTTGCTCTGACACATTTTTTGCTTTGAGTACTGTGGATTTATTTTTATGGATCTCAATCTTTATCTTATTTAAGTGAATATTGTGTATGGAACATTACTATTTGTTATACCCAATATGGGTTCTATTTTGCTACTAAAATAAACATAAAAATAGAAGATGGAAAAATAAGATGACTATGCTGGTATAATGACGGAAGGCCGTATCAGCCTAAGACCAATACGGGTATGGGGGGTGGTATGCCCCCCACATGAAATGTTGACAGGTATCGTATTAGTACTATATTATTTTAAATTATTTTATTTAAAAAAATTATTGTATTTTTTCTAAAAATAAAAGCACCATTCAAACCCAATGTCTTCGAAGGTTTAAAGCTCACAATGTTTTTGTTATATTAAAAACTATAATCATAATCGAGTAGCATTCTTTCAACAATTTAGAGTCAGCGACATGGATGTTACGCCTTAAGACTTTTTTGTGCTAATTCGTTTGTAAGAGATAACATAGTCATATCCTTGTCAATTCCATTGAAGTTTTTTTAGGCTTCCCTTTCTCTCTTCTGACATTATTTACATAAAATTTTTCTAACATTTTTATCAGGGCATTCATGGGTTTTCTTTGTATATGCTTATATCAACGCAACCTATACTCTTTAAGCTTCTCTCTTAAAGGCATTACTCCTAAGTTCTTACGGATATATTTATTTCAAATATGATATTTATTAGTTATTCCACACATCCACCTTAACATCCTCATTTCAACTATATTTAGTTTATCTATATGACTTTTCTTTAGTGTTCAACATTTTGCTCCATAAAGTATTGCAGACCTAATAGCAATCTTATAAAATTTATCTTTAAGCCTATATGGGACTCGCCTATCACTCAAAATTCCTAACACTGCCCTCCATTTTACCCACCTTGCGTTAATCTCATGTACCAAATCACTAATGATATCTCCCTCTTTTGTAGATAATGGAGCCCCAAATATTGGAATTGCTTACATCTTGACATTTTTTACTCATCTATTTCGACTAAAGTTATACTTATAGTTCTACTATCCTTAAATTTTATATACTCTATTTTTGTCGTGCTTGTTTTAAAACCTTTTGATTCTTAAGCTTCCTTTCATAGTTCTAATTTGACACTTAACCTTGCTATAGTTTCATCAACTAAAACTATATCAGCAAAAAGTAGGCACCAAGGGATCCTATTTTGTATATGTGCAATTAGTTCATCTATAACTAAAACAAAAAGATAAAGGGCTTAAAGTGAACCCTTGATGTAGACTTATTGTGACTAGGAACTCTTTAGTTTTTCCCCCAATTGTTCGTACATTGGTTACTACCCTATTGTATATATCTTCAATATTGTCGATGTAACTTGGTATATCTCCCTTCTTTTTCAAGACATTCCAAATGAGCTTCCGAGACACTCTATCATAAGCTTTTTCCAAATCAATAAAGGTCATATGAAGGTTGTCTCTTATCCTTATACTTCTCAATTAATTGTCATAACAAAATAATAGCTTTGTTTGTTGACTTCTCTGGCATGGAACCAAATTGGTTTTCAGTTACTTATTGTCTTTACACTTCAAAAAATTAAACAAATTACTAAATACCCCCATCCCCCCCTATTTATTTTAATTTTATTTATGCTCTTTCAATGCCCTATTCCCAATCTTCCCCCTCTAGCTTGAGCTCTTCTAAACCCCCCCCCCCCCCGGTTGCTTGTGGCTCTTCTTCCTCAACCATTTCCTTTTCCATGATTTTTTTCCCCCTCCTTGCCTTGATGCTTTTCTGGAAAACTTCTGAATGGTCATTGTCGCAATATGCAGAATTTAATGGGGACTTAAGGCCTCCGTCCAAATTAATTTTATTTGGCGGAGGGTACCACCCACCAAAAAGACCTCCAAAAGTTTTGGGGTGTTGGGGTGGCATGAGTAAAATTATAGGGGGGGTGTGGGGGGTACTGAGTTGTAAAAAAAACATATTATTTTTCTTTGGTGGGGGATCTAAGCATTTTGTAGGGGTGGGGGGGGGGATAGACGCGTTCATTAAATTAACTGGACTATGTTTAATAATTCAAAACTAATGATTGTGGAGTACATGATTTATAGGCTTTGGTCTTATCTAACTAAGAAGCAAATCTAAACTAGGAAAGTAAGAATAATGAGAATCTTACTTTCAATAAGCAATTCTAAACTAGGAAAGTAAACCTAAACTAAGACATCTATATAAAAAAATCTGAATTAAATCTTAATTCTAAATCATAACAATCCACCACTGCTTTTGCTAAGCATTGTCTTCAAGGCTAGGAAGGACCAGGGCGCTCATCAACAACAAGAGGCTGGAGAAGCCAATTATATTTTGGAGGGTGTTGAATGATGTGCAATTTATTTGGCGGTTGGGTGGTAAAGAGGCGTTTAACCCCGTCTGTATGTTTTCAAAGTCACATTCAACCTTTCGTAATGTGCACAACCAATTTATGCCAAGAACAATATCAGCTCCCTTGATAGGTTGGACATAGAAATCGAACATTATAATAAGGCCTTGAGCAAGAAGATATGCCTTACGACAAACCCCAATACTGCAAAGCTTTGCACCATCCCTGACCATAACATCAAAGTTAAAGCAATTGGCTTCGCTAATGAAACTGAGTGCTACCTCCACGTTTTTCCATTTGCTTGTTAATGTGCATAGTATTGGGAACATTACCACCTTCATAAGCATGAAAGGACAAGTATAGGTCCACATCATTCACCAAGGCATCGAGGGTTGGGTCAAACTCAGCCATAGGGTCGGGAGAAGCCACGGGGTCAAGTGTATATTCAACAACATAAACATGAAGAGTCTTAGGGGCAGTTTGGGTACTGAATCGTGAGAAGATTTAGTTGATTCAGCGTTGATTTAGCACTGAATTTTTAGAATTCTGTTTGTGTACAGAAGCTGTAGTGAATTAAAAATTCAGTATTGAAGTTAGATTCAGGTCGTTTCAAGTCTGAATCATTGAATCACCTTATTCAGTCGATTCAGTCTCCTAATCACCGTTTTAAAAATTATAGATTCTATATTTTTCAATGGTTATTGTTCATATCGATTTGAGCCTCGACAAACGTGCCATATAGGTAGAGCCCATTTTAAAAATTCAAAATTACCTGCCTTTGTGGGATCTTGTTTGATAGAGCTTGAATTAAGAAGCGTAATGGTACGAAGAACGTGCTTATCCGAGTTCGAAAGAGAGTTGTATTAGTTTAAGGTTTTAAAATTGGGTTTGACGCGACATCTGAATTTATTCTGACAAATTCTCTTTCCAAACGTAATTTAGTTTCGGCGGTAAATTTTTTGAATTAATTCACTATTGAATTAATTTGCTACTGAATTAATTCAATACCCAAATGACCCCTTACAACCATAGCCAGTGGTATTAATTCAATACCCAAATGACCCCTTACAACCATAGCCAGTGGTATACTTTCATCACAATTATAACATAAGCCCGTGGAGCGGCAAGCCTCCATTTTAGACTGAGATAATTGTTTAAGAGAAATAGGAGTATGCCCCATAGTGTTGATTAGACTGGTAAAACAGAACGGTGGCACCCGTGGAACATGCTACTGATGCTAAAGCTGTTTTTGACATATGCGAGCCACACGGATTGTCTCTGTCAACTTGCAAGTAGGGCCTTAATCCACCCAAAAAAGTACTAATCAAAGCGACTTTTGGCCAAATAGAAACCCTACGGTGGTAGATTGGCAAACATGGGGAGACGATTATAGTCCTCATAATT
Source organism: Saururus chinensis (assembly GCA_035235625.1). Taxonomy (NCBI): domain Eukaryota; kingdom Viridiplantae; phylum Streptophyta; class Magnoliopsida; order Piperales; family Saururaceae; genus Saururus; species Saururus chinensis. The sequence goes on from CP141142.1 coordinate 38,487,078, forward strand.
AGTAGGCCCGAAGCAGACATGGAGGGCTTGCTCTGTCATCTCGCATGACATGCAAAGTGTGAGATAGAAAGTGCTCAAGCCATTGCAACGCACGACCTTCTATGTGAAAAGAAGCAAGATTAATACGCTCATGGTCTGGCGTGCAATGGAAGTGAAAAAATTGTCGGGCGTGATACTCATTTCTCTAGTTCATCACCCTCAAAGATAGGAAAAGTGAGGCAAACCGGACGGGAGTGGACAACGCCTTCATAGTCTCGGGATGTGACATCATAACCCAGTGGACGTCCTCTGGGTCGGGACTGCCATGCCTGCAGCCCGACACAAATGGTACATGTGGGCCCAGGTAGAAGTTGGGCCTACTGTAGTCGAGGGCTGCCTGAAAATTATCTGTCTACGTTAAATAATTATTAGCAACATCAAAGTTCCTAGCACCAGGCTGTGTAAACAAGCCATGGATTTGTTCGTGTAAATACTTGCGCATTTGGCCATTGGGCTGTTGGGTGCGGGCCACGAATAACTTGGGGATAATATCCATGAGACAACCCTGGTGGTAGATTATGTAAGGTATGGGTCTATACTCAAAATGGGATGAGCTGGGTTCACCCAAATTCGATTGTGACTGGCCCATATAACATATTGCATCCCCGTTTTGCCCTATCGTTCCAAATGCATATGCAATGGCCATGGTGGCGGTGGAAGATACCACTGGTGCTCCAGAAACATGAGGGTGCTCTAGAAACTTGACACGCCTAGTTGGAGCAAGGAAAGGTGAATCCGGCAACAGTGGGACTCACCGGAGAGGGGTGCTAACGAGTCGAGCTGAGTCGAGTTTTGGGTTAGCTTGGCTCAAACTCAAAGTTTTAAGTATTGGCTCTAGCTCGGCTCAAACTCAATGGAGCCGCCAATCATTTAGCTCGAGCTCGGCTCAAGAAGAAAATCAGAAACTTAACTTGTGCTCGAGTTTGAATCAGGATACAATGACCACATAACTTGGCTCAAATTTGGCTCGATTGTGACATTGCTAAAAAGAATAATCTCCTTGACCACTTCACTTACAAACACCTTTCGTGTTAAGCATTCCATTAAATAAATATGATTTCATCATTTAAATATATTTTTTATCAAATATAATTTTTTAACTGTCATTAAAGTTGTACGCTTGGCCATGTTATTTTAAATTATATTTGTACTTTTTAATATTAATCATATATTTTAATATATAAAAATGAGTGAAAAAACTTAATTAATATTTCTACCTTAGTATACCAATATATATTAATTATTTCGTAAAAAATAATATTATTAGTCTTAAATAAATAGCTCCATTTGGTTTTTAAAATGAATTTATTTTAATTTATTTTTAAAAACTAAATGGAGCTAAAAATGTAGGACAAATGGAATATTTATAGATACAATATTGTACAAAATTGCCATCATTTACTAAAAGCTCATAAATTTGTAAATAGACAACTAAATTATAAATAATATTATTTACTTATTTATTATCTTTCTTTTCTATTATTTTCATTTGTTATGTTATATTTGTGTTTGTATGTTTAACCATATATGTATCTTTTAGTAGTCTTTTATAAATGTCACTATTATTAGCACATATGTACTCCCTCCATACCATTAAAGAGTTCATATATTTGTATTATATATATTATTTAGTAATTTTATATTAACATGTCATTATTAGCACATATATATTATATACATATGTGGCACCACAACCTCTTCTATATATTTCAACTTTCTTTTGGTTGTATGAAATATATTTAGTATTTGATAACCTAAATTTTTTAAATCTTTGTATTTATTACTTCAAGCCACCAAAAAGAAAAAACTAGTACCTTTGTAGTTAACTACATTTGCATATATGAGATATCATATATGAATGTATATTATTTGTTTTTATTATACATAAATATAAATTTTAAAAATATCTCATATATAATATTTGTATATTATGTCTCTTTAAAATATTTACTTCCAAATAATTTATATAATGTGTAAGGGTGCTAAAGAGCTAGGTCGAGTTGAGTTTTAGTATGTGGGAACATAAAACTGTCTTGTTGCCTTGGACCCATTAAAAATAAATATAAATCACCCTAACTTTATGAAGAAAAAAAAAACTCCTTGATGCAATGCTAAAAAATATTTATAAAATTATTGTAAAATTTGAATTTTTAAGGATTCCAATAGTAGTCTTCGTAGAAAATTTGAAAAGATATGTTATAATTTGTTTGACATGTAAAGATAGTAAATAATATTACCATAACATATTGTCTAATGATTGACATTGTTTGATATGTAGTACAATATATCCCATTTTTTACTTGTATTATATATGTATATACTTTATTAAATCTTATCCTATGATATATCTAAATTTCACTATATATCACATGTGGACATATGTGTATAATGTCTCTTTAAATGTTTACTTCTCAAAATATATATCATGTGTCATATAAGCCAATGCTCAATACATAGGCATTATATATTCATTAATAACATTTGTAATATATATGTATATGAAAAATGTAAATTAGGATTGATAATTGTGGGTGTACATGTATACATAAGTGTTAATATGTATTTATGCATATTATAAAATATATTTACGAATTTCATATGAGTTTGAGTTTTATTTAAGTGGAGTCGAGTCGAGCTAGGGTATGCTCAAACTCATCTAAAAAATATTCGAGTTCGAGCTAAGCGACTTCGAGTTAAGCCCTATTCGAGTCGAGTCGAGGCACCTTTTCTCGATGGGCTGGCTCAGCTCATTAGCACCCCTAGCGGAGAGTACATGACGAGGCGACCTTTGTTGTGTATGGCTGCGGAACATCCCTTGGGTCACCAGAGGCAACAGAGCCAATGGCACATCAGTGGAAGCCATTAGTGGCGACACTGACTAGAAAGTGGCGGTCTTGACGGCTGTGAACGAAGTAGCTGGCCAGAGATGATCGAAGGACCATGGTGGAATCCAACCCAGCTGTAGCAAGCAGAGTGCCGAAACTGCGAAGGGAAGATCCGGCGATGGTGAATTCAACCGCTCCGCTCCATGGAACTAGCCACTTTGAGGTGGCCTGTTGGGGTGGCTCGGGAAGATTCGGCGATGGCAAACGGCCGACTCTAATCTCCGGGCATAACTCAAAAGCCGGTGAGGCTCGGGAAGAAGCGCTAGGCGGAGTTGAAGATGATGACCCTTGATTCAGTGCTGGTGTTGGAGGTCCCCAAGGTGGCAGTTCAGTTGGCGGTGCAGAGGACATATGGTCAGCTAGCTGCTAGACGGAGGTGGTCAGAGAGTTGCGTTGGTGAGTGAGCGCAAGCAAGGAGTCTTGTTGGGCTTTCACGGCCACAACAACCTCATGTTGTGATTGTGCGATGACCGCAAGGGTGTTCGAGAGCTTCTGAAATTGTTCTGCCCAACTATCGGTGTCCGTTTTCTGCACTAGGGCTTGGGCATCCGATTCATATTAGAGCACATCAACATCCATCTAAAGGTGGGCGAGGGCCGCGTCTGATGGCACAGCAGAAGAACCGGAAACCACTTTTTTTTGGCATCCCATAACAGTGTTGATGGCACAGGAAAGATATGCTTTGATACTAATGTTGTAACCCCTAGGGCTACAAGGGTGAAATTAAGGAGAGAATGTATGTGGGAAAGGTGAAATTATTTACTTTCTGTAAGCATTTTTCAACTACTCTCTCCTATAACTGTTAGAATATAAAACTAATATAAAAGATTTTCTCTTCTTAACTGTTCGAGGTTTTGGGAAACTTGGTTTTCTTACATGGTATCAGAGCTCCATGTTACAGGAGGTCTTGGGTTCAAGTCTCGTTGGAGACATTTATGCCTTAATTGTGTTCCACGCTTAATAGATGCTTGCATGTGAGGAGGGGTGTTAGAATATAAAAGAGTTCTTTTTTTTAATAGTTCAAGCTTTTGGGAAACTTGGTTATCTTACAATAACTTCATAGTATGACTCATACGTTTTATACCCCTATAGTTTTTGGAACTTTGGATATTCCCTTTATTTTTCTATGGTGGTATAAAGGTGTTTCTCCTCTACTCCAACATCCTTTTTGAATTTTAAATATTGTTAAATAACTTAGTCAACCAAATTAAGTCAACACCCCCAGGCACTTCCAAAATTCAATAGGAATTCCTTAGGTCCTAGTGTTTTACCTTTTTCTTTATCTTCTTTAAAGCAACTCCTACTTCCTCTATAATAAATTTTCTTAAATAAGTTATATCCTTGATAAGACTAAACTCAATAACAAGACCACTACCATAGTCTTCATTTAAAAGCGGCTAGAAATACCCAGGTTTTGGCACGTGCCGCTTCTGGGGAACACTTTAGCTCTAACTAGAATATGTAATATAAGATCCATAGAGATTGACACGGGTTTTTATGGCCACTGTTAACCTGATGCAACCTTCTCCTTTATTCAGGCTTGGGACTGGCATTGTGAGACACAATGGCAGAGTTTTTGTTATATTAAAAACATATTTTTAAAATTATATGAGATCAATACGGGTGGGTCCATACAATTTAGATAATTCTTTTTTAAAATATAGTATGCCACAATTATGCATTTACTTACACATTTAACTTAGGGGCTTCTCCATAATATTCTTGTAACTCATATTAAGTATCTTATTTAGTTCTGAAATAAACTAATTTTAGAACACTTAATTTAGGACGGAGGGAGTATTAGTATGTCTGGGCACTATGATATATGGATTCTACCTTTTAAGTGTTGTAATATTTGTAGTTGTTGTGTTGACATTATTGTATTTTTAATTGGTAAGACATTGATGATATAATATTCTATCATGTAATTGATAACTATTTGTTAATTACAAATTAATTTCTATTATGCATATTGTGCTTTGAACTTATTTATATTTTTTATGGTGTTATTACTCATTGATCATGTCTTTTTATTTGATTATATCTTGTTGTGTCTTATTATGCTCTAAAAGAAGTATTATAATGATATATTATTAGTTACAAGATTTTTTTGTGCATCGGGTTCGCGCTTGTTTTGGCGTGTACTAAGCATATCATCAGCATGTAGCTATATTCTTGGTCATCTATATTATCATCTGTATTGATACGGCCTACCATGAGTATAACCAATTATTTGCATGCGTTTTTTATAGCTGAAATTATAGATATGCCCGTTGTGGCGTTGCCATTGAATCTTTCCAACCCTTTGCGTTTTTGTAAACCAGCGCAGTCTTCATTTCCATCTCTTTCCTGTAAAGGAAAGTGATTGTATCCTTTTGTTTTTGGACTGAAATGATTTTGCCTTTTGCATCTTTTAGAAAAATGCAATCCCCTGGAGCTACAGATTTGGCATCCAAAGTCCAGAATGGTTCAAATTCTAGCGGTGCAAAGGTCAAAGAGGATGTAGATGAATCTTATCAATCGGATGTGAAGATTCGATGTGTCTGTGGAAATCCATTAATGACAGGGTCAACGATTAAGGTAGCGTGGACATGTTTGTTTAAGATTAGTGTATTTTCATGCACTTATTCTCATCATAAACCCAATGCAAACCGTTTTTGTTGGATATGTTGAATGCAGTGTGAGGATCCACGGTGCAATTATTGGCAACATGTAACTTGTGTTATCATTCCCGAAAAACCTTTGGAAGGTGTTGAACCAGAAATTCCAGTTCAGTTTTACTGTGAAATTTGTCGCGTGAAACGAGCTGACCCGTATGTTCCACATTTTCTCTTTACTGCCAAAAGTTTTAGGCATATAACAATTTGTTTATATATTTGTTATGATAAGAGTTAATATGTCATTTTGAAGAAAATGGAGCGTATGCTCTATTAGTAGATGGGCAAGATTATTATGGCCCTGCACTCTTCTTGAGGAAACTCTCATCTTTATCTTGAGAATGTTCAGTACAAAATATATCCTCTTTTATATTCAATATTGGAAGAAATCGGAGTGACTTTGAAATGGAGAAAAGAACCATTTTGTGAGAGAGTTTATTGAGGACAACTGGAATTAGTATCATCTTCGATAATTTGTTTTGACAATTGGTAATTGATGTAGTTTCTGTATAAATCTCATGTGGTTTCTTGAAGATACATGTATGATAGCTTTATGGATACATTTTTCCTGTTTAGTTGCTAGTGTATGAACTGTGTTATGTTAGTGTGGAAAATAATAAATTCGTCTATTCTTTTTGTTAAGTTTGGTAGCAGTATCAATTTCCGTTTTTTCTTTAATTGGGAGGAACATCATTCTATCATTCAACTCTTGTCTTTGCATGTAATATTCTGGGTATTAGATTTCAATTTTGTGTTTATGACTGCTATTTTTTTTCTTTGCGCAGTTTTTGGGTAACTTTGGAACATCCACTGTATCCTGTGAAGTTGGTCCAATCAAGTCTTACTGAAGGGTAAACATTATGTACTTTTACCATAATTAAGAAATGGTGTTTTTCCTTAATAGTAATTGTGTATGAGCTCAAGTATTTAGTCAATCTACAATTTTTTACTAGATTATAAGAAGTTTTTTTAATAATTTACAAACATATACACATCATATTTTAGTAACTTATTTGTAGTAGAAGGTGTTACTGAACCAGAATTGTTGGGAAAATGATTATTTATTGAAGTAGGTGTTTTCTGTTTTAAGTGAACTAAGAAGAAATGATTCTGGTAGGTGTCTTGAGCTTTACTTTTTTCTCTTGCTGCTTGTGCAAAATAAGTTATTGATGTCTGGACTTATTTGATCGTTATTATTTGCTTATTCTATTATCATACAAATAAGAGAAAGTGTCTATTTTATCAGGTAATTTAGTAAAGGAAGCTTGTTTAAGTATATTTGATTTTCATGTTGCTATTTTGATTGCAATGTACCACTAATTTCATTTTGAGAGAAGTGCTTAGTTTCTTCTTAATGCAATAAACAGCATCTCTTTGTATCAGCAGCAAATGTTATTTTGTATAATATTGATTAAGAACTGGTTTTCCTAGTTGCTTTTTGTTGAAGGTCTGATGTGGGAAAAAAACTTGGACTAGACAATAATTGTTTTTTAACTTAAATATAGGGGGACCCCTGTACAGACTGTGGAAAGAACCTTTACTTTAACCAGAGCGCACAAAGACTTGCTTCAGAAGGAGGAGTATGATATTCAGGTTGGATTACATCATATGTCTAATATTGTATTTAGCGAGAGCACATGGTGGGGTTTCATTCATGAAGCTGTTTTTTGTCAATTGGTCTCCCCTGTTTTGGATATTTTTTTTTGTGTTCACTTCTCTTTTGGAATCAACGGAAATGATTGGTCATAGTATATAATTGATTCACCTTTCTATGTGGCAACTTGGCTCACGTAGTAACTATCTACAACATGATCCCTTGTTAAACTTTTGATATATCTAGAATACTTATTACCAATTATGGGTTTTGCAATTCATAGAATTGCCTTCTATATGAGGGATTTCTCCTTTGAAGTGTGGTGCTCTCCACCTCACTTTCTTGTGGTAGTACAGATTGTTTTACTAAAATTTGGATTGCTTTCGACTTTGGTAATATCTGTTTTTTTTTATGTGTTAGTTCTAAGTTCTAATATTTAGTAATCTGTAACTTCATTAGGTGAGACTGTAAATTTTAACCGCAAGACAAGGGTGGACAAGGATGATTAAATTCTTTTTAACGTGATAATTCTTTTTATTGTGAAAAGTTGGTGTTTGAAGGCCTTTTGAAATTCCATGATGCTTAATCCAGCAGAGGTGTGAATTAAGGGATTTTGGATAAATCATATTTTTTGTCATTTTTATGTCAGATAAGTAAAAAAAATTATGATGATGAATAAAATTAAGGTGCGGTTAGAGAGAATGGATTTACAATTAGTAGAATTGTATTTGCTGAAACTGTGATTATTGTTTTAGAAGAAAATCTTTGTATAAAGAATCGTAATTTGGGAGAATTAACATCTTTGGCACAATCCATTTTAACACGAATCAAAGAATGGACATTCCATGCTGGAGAGTTCAGAATGTTAAAATTTTGAAGCAAACTACTAAATCCATACCAAATAACACTATCTCGTTGACACAAGAATTGACCAGAGCTATTATTCTCCATAAATTACTGGTCGTAAAAGAAATACTGTTCTCTCAAGAAAATGCAGTTCTTATCTAGTACCTACTCTGTAAACAGTTGCCTATACCTTGTGGCACGTCATCATTTTTGGGATCGTCCTGCCTCAAAGTAAATATTTGATTCTAGGGTTCTCACTTTACCAGAGTTAGGTCAAATTTTACTTAGCCTGTGGCTGGCCCATGAGTGCACCTTATGTGTTAGTCCCCAAGGACAGAGTCCTATTTGGGCACCCTATCGTTATGAAGTATGAATCTTATAATACCTTCATGCTGTGAATTTACTATTATAAATAAAATTAAACCCATAAATATGAACAATTTATGAAGCTAAAAATTCCTCAAAGTTGTGATATATCATATCGATTAAGTGCTCTGCGGAACATTTATGGCCTAAGATTTGATGGCAACATCTTCCTTCCCCTTCTTCCCCGCCACTGTGTTGAGATTTTTCCACCCTGTGCAGCATCCGTCCTGCTCCACCCTGCCCTCGGCTGCTGCCAGTTGCATTCCATGGCCTTGAGTTCAGACTACATTTTCTGACATATGATGGGATTATCATTTCAAAACAAAAACTCATAATACAAACATCATCTGTATTAAGAAATTGATATTACATAATTATTAAGCTCAAAAGGGATGGGGTTGGAGTTCAATTGGACTTGGATTGAAGCCCAAGTTTGACCTTTTGAAGCTAAGGGACCTAAATACTCATTCCAAGTTTGAGTAAAAGCCTTGGTCTTGGGCTTCCAGGGCTTTATTTTGAGCGCTATATGAAGTGAATATAAATAAAGCTAACAAGAAATGCTACTGATGGACAAGCTAACAAGATACTTGCTACCCTTGGTAGTTAATAAGACTATTGCTGATTGCAATTGGAACCTTCTTATGAGGTCCTTGTCTGTGATAATGTAGTTTTTTATTGTAACTTGGCAAGTCTTTTACAGGCTTGGTGCATACTGCTCAACGATAAAATTCCTTTTAGGATGCAGTGGCCACAATATGCAGATCTGCAGTTTAATGGTATGACATCTCTCCTGTTCAGGCATATGCGCACCGGTTTCAACAGTAAAACTTTTTGATTTTAGGAAAATGTTTTTGTGACTGGATTGCATGACCAAATCTGTGACCATGGTACATAGGAATTCTAATGTTGTACATAAGGCGAGTGTTGCCTCTATGTACTATGCTAAGAATCTTAAGTACCACGATCACAGATTTTGGTCATGGAATCCTGGCAGGCTAGACACGTCCATTATTATAAGGCTTCCATTTACACTTGTAGGCTCTAGCTTTACATATAAGCTTAGTCTTGTCCACGAAGACTAAAATCATTGGCAATTTCTTGCTGATTTTTTTTAAAGAATACTTAATTGAAATGTTGTATCTGATGCAGGGGTTCCAATCAGAACGACAAATAGACCTGGCTCCCAACTACTTGGAATCAATGGTCGTGATGATGGCCCAAGCGTAAGTTTTCTTTGTTTTTAGGGGTAGTGCTATGATCAGGGGATACAATCAGTTATTTGATATTTTTCATTAATTTTGTCATTCAATATTTGTTTTCTCGTACCTTGTCAATTTATTTTCAAGCAGATCAAATCTTGGATGAGGGAGTCAATCAACAAGATTTCTTTATCTGGATGCGATGCTCGTATTTTTTGTTTGGGTGTCAGAATTGTGAGACGCAGGACAGTTGAGCAGGTACTAGCATTTAAGTTATTGATGTGAAACAAACTAACCACCTGATTTATGTGGGTCGTACATTATGTTATCTAGAGTCATGGTTTACTTGCAATGTTGTTTGGAAGCTGCCACTGAGGTTAGGTTTTTAACTTTGATGTCCAGGTCCTGAGCATGATCCCAAACGAAGGGAGTGGTGAGCGATTTGAAGATGCGCTTGCTCGAGTTTGTCGTTGCCTTGGTGGAGGCAACACTGCTGACAATGCTGACAGTGACAGTGATTTGGAAGTTGTGGCTGACTCAGTTCCTGTTACTTTACGCTGTCCTGTAAGTACTTTTGCTAAGTGCTTAATGAATATGGCTCTGAAACTGTATTATAAAATTTAATTTGTTTTTTTTTGTGTGTTTCTGTTGTAAACAAAGGTGATAAGGTTAACAGAGATCATTTGTAAGTGAAATGATCTGCTAACATTAATACGAGCAAGTAATTGTACTATCTAGACATTTTTTTCGTTTTCAGAATAGTGGGTCTAGAATGAGGATTGCTGGAAGGTTCAAGCCTTGCATTCACATGGGATGTTTTGATCTTGAGACTTTTGTGGAACTTAATCAGCGCTCTAGAAAGGTAAGGTAGTCCTTTTTATCTGATAGTGTACTCCCTCTCCAAATGACAAGTACTCATTTTGTTTTTTCCCACAGTGGCAATGCCCTATTTGCCTCAAGAACTACTCGTTGGAACATATCATTATTGATCCTTATTTTAACCGTATTACCTCAATGGTAATTTTCTACTCTTTCTTCTTTTCCCCCTTCTGTTCTTGGTCCTTCTGGCCTTATATATGTTGGACAATACTTTTTCTTCACTCACTATTGGTCCACAGATGCGGGACTGTGGAGAAGATGTGACTGAGATCGAGGTGAAGCCTGATGGCTCTTGGCGTGCAAAGAATGAAAGTGAATGCAGGGATCTCATGCAGTGGCACAATCCAGATGGTTCACTTTGTCTCTCAGCTGCAAATGTTGAAATGAAAATTAACCAACAACCTATGAAACAAGTTAAACAGGAAGCTGGTTCCGATGGTCACATACCTTTGAAATTAGGGATCAAGAGAAATCGCAATGGAATTTGGGAAGTAAGCAAACCAGAAGATATGCGAACTCTATCTTCTGGTGAGAATTTTGAAAACAATGGTCGGAAAGTGATGCTGGCAAACAGTAGTGCCACAGGGAGCTTCAGAGATGGTGAAGATCCTAGTGTTAATCAAGATGGTGGAGGCCACTTTGATCTGTGTGTTAACAATGGCCATGAGCTTGATTCTGTTTCACTTAATTTTGATGCAGCATATCACTCTGCAAATAAATTGCTTCCTGCTCCATCAGCAGAACCAGATGTCATTGTCCTCAGTGATTCTGAGGAGGATAACATACAATTGATCTCTCCTGAAACTGCCTATGAAACCGGTCATGCTGAGGCTAATGGAATTTCTTTCCCTATTCACCCGCATGGAGCTTCAGATCCATACGCAGATTCAAGCATTGCTGCCAGTGGAAATCCTTGTTTGGGACTGTTTAACAGCAACGCTGATGATTTTGGGATGCCATTGTGGCAGTTGCCACCATGTCCACAGAGCAGTCCTGGTTTTCAGTTTTTTTCTACAGATACAGATGTCCATGACACATTAATGGATGTGCAACATAATTCCAATCAACAAATGAATGATTATGGATTGGTTAATCCAGATTTAGCATCAGCTTCACAAGCTACAGATCCTCAGGCATGTCGCTCTAATAACGACATCATGGTTGATAATCCCTTAGCATTTGGTGGCGATGATCCGTCATTGCAGATATTTCTTCCCAGCCAGCCTGCTGATACAGTGACAGGACCTAATTTGAGAGACCAGACTGATATTTCAAATGCTGGGCGCCCGGAAGACTGGATTTCTCTTAGACTAGGTGGAGGCGATCATGTTGAATGTGCTCCATCAGCAAATGGCCTAAATTTGAGAAACCAGTTCCTATCAAAGGAGGAATGCCCGGATTCATTAGCTGATACTGGACTTACTGGTAGGTACTTTTTAAGAGTATCCATTTTCCAATTGTATACTTTTATTGTATAGGTTTAAATGTTGGCATCCTTTCAGCATTGTTCTTGCATATCCTAGTGTACCAGCCAGGCTCTTTAGACTTTGGCCAATATCATAACTTGCAACCGCCATGTTTTTTTGGTGTTCAGCCTCTTTGCTTCTGAGCATGAATGAAGACAGATCGGACAAATTGGCATCAAATAGGCAAAACTTTGGTGGTCCATTCTCTCATCCTCGACAGCGGCGATCTGTACGGCAGCAACGATTGTACTTGTCCATAGATACAGATTCTGATGAGTAAGCAAATGTCTTTCACGATCTAAGACCCAGTATTTGTCCCAGTATTTGTCCCAGTCTTGCAATGCAGCTTGAAACCAAAGTAGGGCTCATGCCCAAAGTGCTGCTCGTGTGTGAATCTCAACATGCCTTCGTTTGGCAATGAATATGCAACAATGAGCTTAGTAATGTCTGACAGCCCATTATTGACTGCCAGATGAACATTGGCTGTATCAGTGGCTAGCTGATCCTCAAAGGCAGGCTGAAGGCACCAATTTAGCATGTTGGATTGGTTTCTTGCCTCGGCTGGTGGAACAAACATATGATCGTCCTTCAATTGTTTCATATAGGTTCAAGTTTGATTTATAGGCTGAATATTACGCTCCTTTACCTGCAGTAGGGATTGGAGGTGTACAAATGATTAGGATTGAGAGAAAAAATCGTAAAAAAAAGAAATTCTTGGAGAAGGCTGGATGGGTTCCCAGTTCCCACAAAGGGTAAACCTTATCAGCCGTTGGGAAGTCATTGTTTTGTAAAGCATATGCATAATTTTTTGTATTTAGCTTCTTTGAGTGTATCTTTGTACAAGTCCAAGGAACGTCTGATTTTATGATTATCTACTGCTCTTGTTGTGGTCATATCTGAGTTCCTATTTATTTATAGCGTATTTCTTGTTGATGTGAAGGCATGATGTGCGATATCTGACGTTTTTTGCCCTTAATATTGTCGAGGCCTTCGGGCTGGATATGCTGTCATTTGGTTTTGGTAGATGCCGGGAAAGGAGGAGCTTAAATGAGGTAGTAGGGTGGTTGGCAGAGATGATTTTGTCTCTGGTTTTATCCGTGTTTTTCCCAATTTATATCATTTTGTTTCAGGAATCGTCATGGTTGAAGAGAAACTGAAATTTTTGTTGAAGTATAATGGCAAAGTGTCATATCCTTATCTCAATTGTACCTGCTTGAAATTGGACAAATCACTTTTTCTCTACGTGGTTTACAACGTCTTAGATGTCCACTTGATATGTAAGGGGCTGTTTAGGTATATAATTTAGGTAAGATTATATCCATTCTACTCTAATTTGGGTTGGAATTATTAAAATTTTGGGTGCAGCAGGTAAGCGAATTTTACTTTCAAGTTGTTTCTTAGAATATTTTTGCTGGAATCATTGAGTCACTTTGTGAGGTAATTTTATTGATTTTGGTTCGCAGTCGTTTTTAAAATTAATAAATTTATTATTTTAATTATTACTTTAATATTAATATGAGCTTCAAGAAACAGTAACAGAGCCAATGTGGGGCACTTGGGGCAATTGCCTGCCCCACCTCGGTTTTTAAAAGCCTTTTTAATATTATTCTATATGTATCATTGATTGCCACAGGCCACAAGTCACTGATGTTATACTCCAGTACTCCACCGTACGTGATAAACTTTGAATCTGAAGGCACGGAACTTCCCATTAATCCTGAACGCTTAATTATAGCATTCACTATTTTTTTTATTAAAAAAGTGAAATGACAAATGGCATGACGGCAGTGGGACTTCATATTGGGGCAGACTTCCCAATTCCCATTACTCCTTGGACGTCTAATTATAGCTTTCACTATTTTTTTATTAAAAAAGTAAAATGTTACAAGGACAATGGGACTCTTGAACTGTTTGGTTCCTTATTAAAACCCTAAAAAAGTGAAACCCGGGTCATTGGGACTAATATTTGTCAGGCTTAGTCGTCATTAAGAATTTAAGAAAATTATTTAAATAATATTAAAAAAATTATTATTAAAATTATTATTTTGAAAGACGAAATTAGTTTTAATTTGATTTTGTCATTCACAAGGATAAAATACTTGCACTACTATTTTTCAGATAAAGGTTTGGAGATTTAAGTGAATTTTATCCTTGTGAAGGATTTTGTCCTTGCGAAGGACGAAATCAACTTAAGAGCTAATTTCATTAGTAAGAAGGATGAAATCCGTGAGTGATTTATACCCTGAGTTCCTTTCTTAACCGTTTTTGCTCCTCCCATAATTCGGTGCCAACAATTATGTTCGTTGCAATCCGTCATCCAAATCTGTTGTGTAGATCCGTCGTCCACCACCGAATATCACCTAGATTTGCCGTCTGCTGAGATCTGTTTCAATTTCTCCCAAATCCACCTAGATCTACTGTAAATTTGTTGCAATTTGCTAGGTACAAGCTTTTTTCTCTGCATCTTACTACATGTCCCTACGAAATTTCATATACATTTTACTACTTGTCCGATTTTACTACTTGTCCACTACAATTTTTACTGTTTCCCTCTCTTTCATTGGAATGTTCTGTTTCTATATTCTCACAGTTGTTGTGTAAAATGGATATGCTGTTGTTGGTCCAACATTTTGTTCATTAAACTGAGGAAAAAATGTTATATTCATTACTTTGCTGCTTCACTTTCGTCTTGTTGAATCCATCACTTTATTTTGTTTGTTTAAAATATTTTAATTTGTTTCTTAAATGTAAGAGTAGTTGTTGTCATTCTTGAAGTTTTTAATTAATATTCTTTCTATTTTTGCTAGGTGAGATTCATTATATTTTTAAAAAAAATTCACCATGATTCAAATTCGCATATTCCTTCAAGTATTAATTTTACCTTTTTTAAGGGTCTAAAACTTTTAGTTTACTATTACTGACTGGCTGATTTTATTGGTTGTTTTGATTTTGCACTCAAGTCATACATTAACGCTATTAATTTCAGTGTTAAGGTAGTGGAATTGTGGTATGGTGGTTCTATGGAATTGTGCTATGATTTTTGTTATTTCAGTGGAAATACTTAGTTAAGTTTGAATAATATATTAATCTCATATTTTATTAAGTAAAGTAGTTATTTTGAAGTAATTTTTTAATGTATTATTTTTGTCATTTATTGGTTATAAATTAAGTGAATAGAGATGGCAGAAGAAGTGGTTAGTTTTATGTTTCACCATGAAGGGGTAACAAATTGATTATTTATCAAGAAACCATCTACTTATGACGAGTTTGTGATGCAAGTAGCTACCAAAGTTGGGTGAGATCGAAGGAGATAAAAATTATTATAAAATGTAACCTTTCGATATTTTGATCAAGATTAGGACTACTACGTGTAGATGATGAGGTATCATTTAAACAAATATTTCACCATTCATCTCACATTTATATTTGAGCTATTCAGCATTTGAGCTGTCTATACTAGGGGTTCGACATTGCATCCCAGTGATTGGTATCGATGTCACTCACTTGTACAGCAAGTATCCTAGAGCTCTTATGACTGCAACAACTACATAGGGGAACAATGGGCTATTTCCTCTAGCATTTGGGATAGTAGCAAAGGAAGATTATGAAAATTAGAAACGGTTCTTAAGTCAATTGAGGGAGAATGTACTTATTATAGATATGGCAAATGTTACAATCATTTCAGATTGACATAAGGGGCTTCAAAAGGCCGTGCTTGAGATTTTTCCCCCGTCATTTTTCTACTATCGAAATTGCATCTGTCACATAAAAGTAAATTTTAAGAAAAAGTTTAAAAATAATACACTGACGGACTTGATTGGGGTAGTGGCATGTATACTAACAGTAGAACAATTTGATGCTAAAATGGACTTGATTGGTTAGAAAAGTCCCAGGGCTAAACTAATCCTATCAGGAGAAGGATTATACCTTGAACAATGGTCTCTTACTCATGACGGTTTTAGAAGATTTAGCATGATGACTACAAATATGGCAGAAAGTTTAAATAGCGTCTGAAGGGGGCATGAAGATTACCCATGTAGGCCTTAGTATCAGCTATTTTTTTATTAGGTAGTAAAATTCTTTGTAAAATGATCTTACTCTTCGGATGTCGTGGCCACCCTGTATACACCCAAAGTGGAAAGGATAATAAGGGAAAACATAAGTAAAATTGGGGAGTATATAGTTAACATGATCAACCACACCGAGTACAAGTGATGTCCATGCGTGGAAGGAGGTGTGTGGTGAATGCGGTTCATTGAACCTGTACTTCCAATGTTCCTCAAGTCTACCAGTATCCTTGTTCTCATCTTCTTGTTGTGTGGGGAAAGTCGTGGCAGCCTGTATAGGCAGGAGTATGTTATACATTGACCGCTTATGGAAATGTGTACTCCGTACAATTCTACTCTCCTCGTGATCGAGAGTTTGAGAAAGAGATGTGCCTTATGCGTTATTACCTCCAAAAGCAACAAGACAACCTTGTTGCCCACAGTTTATCCTCATTAGGAATACAATGGACCATGTGACTATGGAGAGAGATGGTAGAGCAGGTTATAAGTGTGGGAGGTGCGAACAATCTAGGCATAATAGAAAAAGATGCACTAACCCTCCTATTGATTAGTAAACATATAATTAGACCGTGTGACGTTTTGTTGACTCTATTTTAGATATGACTATATGTACATCAAATTCTTATTTTCTCGTAGATCATATTGTCACGACCCAGATTTTTAAAAGCATTTTTAAATAGCACGAACAGTAAGTAGCGATTTTTTTTTCTTCAAATACAAAACAAACCCTTCGATTAAATATCTAGGTCATGATAACTGGGGTTTACAAATACGAATATCAAATAATATAATATTATTTAACGTCTGAAAAATCATAAAGACCAGCTCATCCATCTAAGTACAAGTTTGTCACCCGTCTAAAAATAAATAACAAGTTGACTCTCACGCTTAAGGTACACTTACGTACCAAAGTTACAAAAGCGCAGAATCTTCTTCTTGTGCTCACCCTTCTTGGTCTCACTTGTCGTCGCCTGAAAAATCTGTAACAAAGCAAATTAACAACAACCACAAGTCCACAACCACAATGGAGCATCTCCGCCTACAGGAGAAGAGCTTCCAAAGGACAAAAGGTTTTATTAATATTATTTGGATCGGGCCAACATCAGCCGATGTTAGTTGCCTACATACTCATTAGACAACATCTCCAATGTTTCTAATAATATCATATCCAGACGTAGTTCTGCCTAATACTATACTATACTAAGAAACATAGCATCACACATGCAATGCTTAAGTATTTTCAAGCAACTTACATTTTACGCAAGTCCTTTAATCGTTCCACTTGTTCTAATTAAACAAGCAATATCAATCAATGTTATTAATTATTTCTCAAACCACTTGTTCGATAATTAATATCCCTGTCTAATCTCAATAACAGACAGACTCATCAGATGTCAACCTAAGTGACAAATGACAACGAACCATCCTGGAATCCACCAGGCCCCTGGAATCCACCAGGAAGTGCCATCTCCCAACCTAGCCCATAAGGACCTAACCGGAGTGGAAGGGCATGACCCACAAATGCACCTGAACAGAAGTAGTCAGAGACGCCAACCAAGCAGGATGTCAGCGACCCTAATTGCGTGTACGTTAAAGATCCTCAATAGATCTGCGGTGAGCCCGGCTCACAAAGAACTCCCTCCAATGGGGAGATGCAACTACACGGTCAAATCAGTGGCTCCTCATTAGAGCTAAAACTCAGGAAACCATTCTGAACCCTATCTTGCTCATCTATAAGTCAGGATTCCGAATGACTATCCCAAACCCTATTAGTCCCTTCTAGACTAAGGTTTACAACTCGAGACATGCCATCGGTTCATCAACCAAGGCAAATCGTCAGGTCAAAGGCTTTGTTCACTGTATGAACTAGTCCTAGACCCCTTTGAGGTATTTTAGTCTTTATCTTTATTAGGTGTTCTCGCCCAATCCAAAGCTATCAAACCCCATTAATTAATCTTTCAATAATCTTAAGATAGTGATAAATTATTATCACAACATCAATATCAAAAATCGAAACAAATAACAACATAAACCATAAGAACTATACAAGTCCAAACAAATCATAATATCAATAATAAAATTCATTAATGATATCAGAATTATTCGAGCTCTCGTGCCCTAACCCTCCTTGGGTTATCTTAATAAATCTTTATGAAACTGGTCGTAATGCACCTAAGGGCATTAGAGTAATTATCCAACATTGGATACAGTCCTCTCTACACTTGGGTAAGTCTTTAACCTCTCAAAAGATTTCAGTATCATATTAGCCCGTTAACAACATCCAAGCGAATGCGGGCAAGTTTGCATAGGGGTATTTTTGTCATTTGGTTTAAGGCCTTAATGACATCCAATGGTTTCAAAATTAAACTCAAAGGGTACTACTTGACTTCATGGACCCTGTGTAATTTTCCTGGCATGTGACGGGGTCATGAACCCCTTGAACCGACCAAGGTTGTCTTAACGGTTTATTATGAATACTAAGGGCAAAAGGTCAATTAACCGCTCACTGGGATTTTTCCTCAATATGAGATTTGGGATATCATTAATTTACTTATTAAAATCTCACTGATAATTTTCTCAATTTTTAAATAAACTCCTAGGCCCCTAAACCAGGGCCCCGAATTCGGCAAATGGTTCTCACATGATGATTTAACTATCAAGGGTAAAAAGGTCATTTTATAATCTCTAGGATTTTTCCCCAATCTGAAACTTGGTCAGAATAGTCCCAAATCTCTCCAGGTCCAATAGTAATTTTATAGGATTTGTCTGACACAATTAGCCCCCTGAACCGGACCCGGTTCACTCTCCCTTCTCCCTTCTTTTTTTTTTAAAAACCGACCCGGACCGGGTCGGTTTGGGTCGACATCCCGCAACGCGGGTCGTCTTCCCCGCATCCGGCCAGAGGCGTTTCAGCCTCTGGCGGCACCGCCGCTCTGCAGTGAGGGCTGGGAGGAATCGGATCGCCGCCTGGTGGCAATTCCGACCAGCCCAGTCCCGCTGTCGTCCGATGTTCGGCTGGCGGCCAAAAAGTTGGGCCCTTTTTTCTTTGTTTTTTTTTTAAAACAGGCAGCGATGCCGCCACGGCTGGAGCCAGTGCGGCCCAGGCCAATGTGTCCAGGGTCGTCGTGGCCTGGGCTGGCACAGCCTCGACCAATGCGGCCAGCGGCAGTGTCTCGCTGTTATTTTTGTTTTTATTACTGTGCGACAGCGGCAGAAGCCGTTGCTAAGTATCCCCGGCCGCCGTGGCCATGGCCAAAACCGGCATGCCATTCCAGCCACAAGCGGTCGGCCGGTGGCCGGCCAGTGACTGGCCGGCAGATGAACAGTAAATAAATAACTATTTAAAAAAAATTGCATGAATAGTAATTACAGATATTACTGTTCATGTCAATTACAAATATGATTTATCTTCTAATTTACAAATCTATGCAAATCTCGACTTGAAATCCAACCTCAATGGCCGAGTTGTCGTCGATCCACCGCCGCAAATGCTTCTCAGGAGTCTCGCCGGAGAATTCCCTCATCTCCTTCACCGTCTTAAAAGCTCCCCAAATCCGACCCAAGATCCCCCCTAAATTGTGCCCTAAGAAGGCCTTTTATAAGCATAGGATTAGGGCTCCTAAGCCCATGAGAAATTATGCATCAAAAACCCAATTTCGGAACAGTAATTGATCGGGTCGGTATAGTGACTTAAATGGACAATTCACACGTTTAATTCAGGTAAATGGGTCCTACACGATATGTTCAACTTCAGACGGTTGTATCTCCCTCATCCGGACTCCGATTCACGCGTTCTTGGTGGCGTTTCGAAGCTCTTTCTATCTACTTTCTAATAGAATTAGTTTCAGAACCAAATTATATCTAAGGAGAAAGTTATTCTAATAAGAATGTCAATAGGTCAAACACCATATTTTCCACGTATTTAAATTTTGAAACTCAGGAAAATTAGGGATATTACATTCTTCCCTCCTTAAAAGAATTGCGTCTTCATAATTCGCCACAACCAACCCTTTTCAAGCTCAGCCTCTAACTCAAAAGCTGTTCTACCCTTTCAAACCACATCAACTGCAACTTATAATTTAAGTAGCACATACTTAAAATCCCACAAAATTGAGGTCGTTATATTCTTCCTCCCTAAAAAGGAATTGCATCCCCGCAATTCTTCAAAGCCAATACTATACAAGTTTGGCTCTGAAGGGCATACCCGCCCCTCTAGGGTTTCACATAATCCCACTCGAGCGTCAGCTTCCGCTGCGCACTCCAGTTAAAAGAATCACCACCAAGTAACATAACTCGGAGTGTGCACGTAAAAATACCTCTATGTCGACTCTAGTCCTCACGTCCCATACCATGAGTATTTGTGACGCCATAGAAGCAAATATAACTAAGCACTAGCGCAACGAACCTTAGAGCTATCCATCGACATAATGCGTCCCATACCGCAAGTGTCTAATGGTTTCTCCTCGACCGTTCCACAACTCTTTTGCCATGAATACGTAGAGGTGCTTCTTACCAAAAACCCATCCACCTCAACTAGATCATAAATTTTTAGACACCTTTAGACTTACAGTTAGATAAATGGCTCCGATACCAATTGTCACGACCCGGATTTTTAAAAGTATTTTTAAATAGCACGAACGGTAAGTAGCGAATTTTTTTCTTTAAATACAAAACAAACCCTTCGATTAAATATACAAGTCATGATAACTGGGGTTCAAAAATACGAATATCAAATAATATGATATTATTTAACGTCTGAAAAATCATAAAGACCAGCTCATCCATCTAAGTACAAGTATGTCACCCGTCTAAAAATAAATAACAAGTTGACTCTCACGCTTAAGGTACACTTACGTACCAAAGTTACAAAAGCGCAGAATCTTCTTCTTGTGCTCACCCTTCTTGGTCTCACTTGTCGTCGCCTAGAAAATCTGCAACAAAGCAAACCAAACAACAACCACAACCACAATGGAGCATCTCCGCCTACAGAAGAAGAGCTTCCAAAGGACAAAAGGTTTTATTAAAATTATTCGGATTGGGCCAACATCACCCGATGTTAGTTGCCTACATACTCATTAGACAACATTTCCAATGTTTCCAACAGGATCGAATCCAGACGTAGTTCTGCCTAATACTACACTATACTAAGAAGCATAACATCACACATGCAATGCTTAGTATTTTCAAGCAACCTACATTTTATGCAAGTCCTTTAATCGTTCCACTTGTTCTAATTAAACAAGTAATATTAATCAATGTTATTAATTATTTCTTGAACCATTGTTCGATATATAATATCCCTATCTAATCCCAATAACAGACAGACTCATCAGATGTCAACCTAAGTGACAAATGACAACGAAACATCCTGGAATCCACCAGGCCCCTGGAATCCACCAGGAGGGAGACACAAACGCTTCACCTACCTTATGGGGAGATGTCCATCACTCTTATGGATGTGGCAGTTCTACTTGAACCCATCTATGGACAGGTAGTGACATGCATGACAGGAGGAGATTTAGATTTATTGATCGGACTCCTTGGCAGAGCACCTCCACCTTCAATGATGAATGGTAGCCGAGTGAGGCTCAAATGGCTAGTAGGTGAGTTTCATGTGCTCCCAGCAGATGTGTAACGACCTGACCCGAGCCGGGCCCACAAAATCACTAATAGGAAATTTTCTTTTTCCTTGAGCCAGGAATCATCGTCTGAGTGCAAGAGGTACAACGTTCGTCTACGCACTACGGAGCTTTAAGGCTTCCTCGTACGTAGACTTAGGTTGTAACGAACATATACACACGACGAAGCTTCATAGTTCGTCGCATGTAAAACAAAATAAAACATATTATTATAATGATTTGGATCGGGCCAACGTTGCCTTGCCGTTGGTTGCCTACGTACATATTAGATATTATTCTAATATGATCGGATCCGAACGTAGTTCTGCCTAATGGCTACTACATACTACAAATATCACAAAATCATACGTATAAAATATATATCTCTGAATATTTAATCGGAGTATACAAACACTCATCACATATCAGAGTCAAGCGGAAGTTAATAAATTAACGGAATCGTACATCTCGCTCTACCACAGAGCGGGATCAAAATCTCATACACATATCTCGCTCTATCACTGAGCCGAGACCGAGAACACAAATTACACGTCTCGCTCTACCCTAGAGCGAGACCACATAAGTCATATAAGTATACATCATGGCATCTAGGCACATAGCATAGTATATAGGCACATAGCATGGCATATAGGCACATAGCATAGTATATAGGCACATAGCATGACATATAGGTACATAGCATAGTATATAGGCACATAGCATGACATATACGCACATAGCATGGCATATAGGCACATAGCATGGCATATAGTATAGTATATAGGCACATAGCATGACATATATAAATCGTAGCATAACACACATCATAACTTAGCACATGCTGTACGGAAGATCAGAAATGCTTACTTCTATCGTAACCCATATAGTATCGGTATCTACGGATAGAACCCTGTCTTACTTCGGGTGTCTTTTTCTTGTTTCGGTGTTTGGGCAGGGCCTTACTTAATCTCGGGGCATTTCCTCCTTATAAGATTGTCAGCTCAGAAAATGGAACCCACCATCGCGTAGAACACCTCTCCTGGTCTTGGGGAGCTTCCTCTTCATACGATTGCCAACTCAAAAAACGGAACCCTCCACCACGTAGAACATACTTGATTTAGTCAAGAACGCCTCTTGGACCGTCTAAATCGGAGTTGGGATGGCCAGAAATAGAGAAAACGAAGTTCATCGGTGCATGAAGATAACAGGCAGGACCTCCTCTTGTCTTGGGATATTTCCTCATCATACGGTCTCCAACTCGAAGAACGGACAGCTCCATTGCGTAGAGCATACTCGATTTAGTAGGAAACGGGTCTTGAACGGCCTTAATTGGCCTCAGAACGGTCAGAAACAAAGGAAATGAAAATCTGACTGAAAAACAGGAAGAATGGGGGTTTTATAGACCCCTGGTGCGCCGAAACCGCGGCGCCGCACCGCCATTTCTGGCGGCGGCGCCCGCCGAATTCGCGCGCGGGTCGCGCCCGCACGTTACGCGGGTCGCGACAGCGCGCGATCCCGCGGTGCCCGCGGTAACGCAGGCGCGCATTGTGCCGCACCGGCTCACACTGTGGTGCGCGCCAGCTCAACTCAATTTTCTATTTTTCTTTTTTATTTTTATATACTTAAAATTACAAACGCACGCATCTTTCTACCCCGGAATCGGATTCGCGCGTTCTAGGTACCGTTGGACTCGTATCTTCGAGCCCTTCGATACAAACCCACTTAAAGCAGCAAAACACACTATTTCCAAGTGGGTCCCACCTATATTACACATTTCTCAAATATCATAATTTCTGGTCCCGACCTCTGTTTCGCGTGTTCTTTGAATCGTTAAGCTCGTTATGCCAAGCTTTACCTAGCTACGAGTATTTCATCTAATAAAAACCCTTAATATTAATCTCAAATTACTAAATTACCCTTAACCCTCCCGGGTTAAGCGTAACCGAAAAACGGGTCGTTACAGATGCCACTGAGATAGTCATCGAGCAGCATGCACGAATATATTTGCTACATTTACTTGAGGATATGATATTTGCATATAACATTAGTAGTCATGTTCATGTTGCATATCTCTCCCTCTTGGCGGATTTCGACATGGTGGGCACTTACATATGGGGTAGTGTCACCCTTGCATTATTATACCGAGAGTTAGGGAAAGCTTCTCAGCTATAACCTCGGGGATTGCAGGTTGTCTGACCCTTCTTCAAGTAAATAAATTTGTTGAAGTTAATATTTTCTACACGTACAATTACTTCATGTTTTTTAATAACATTTATGATATTTTGTGACATAGATATGGTCAGAGAAGCATTTACATGTCGGCCGACCAACTATTGAGATGGGTTACGTAGTCGATGGTGCTCCATTAGGAGCCAAGTAAATATTTTTTTACACGTATTTTTTTAGCGTAGTTTTATGTGGATGTGTTGAATTTATGTTTTAAATTTGACTCCTTAAGGTGGAATATTCTAAGGAGAAAATCCATAAGGAGTCCTTTATTTGTATAGAGGAGAACTAGACCAGCAGTGGATTTATCATGTCTCACATTTAATATAATGAATATAAGCAATGTAAGGTTATAAAAAACTAATTATACTTATAAATTGTGTAGGTCATTTGGTAGCCATACTCGCCTGAGGCATTGGCTGAGTTACCTCCTCTTTGTATAGAGGGAAGATATGTGTGGCTCTCTCGAACACTACTTATCTGTTTTGAGATTGTCGAGTTGCACATGCCTAATCATGTGATGCTCCAATTTAACTTAGAGCAAGAAGTTCCTCCTCATACTGTGGAGTTTGTCCATTAGATCACTTGACAAGGCCGCCATAATACCAACCATGCAACATATATCGCTTGATAGGAGAGTCGCTATTATCCAAGGGGAGATGGTTAAAAGATCGAGAGATGTTCATAGCCCGTATATGCAATGGTATTTACCTATTACGCGCAAATAATTTTACCATGCAATGATGCGGAGGAGATGGCTTATCAGCCTAGGGATGAGTCTGAGGCAACTTTTGTAATTATATCTTAAATAATTATATGATAATATTTTCTTATTTCTCATTTATTATTTATATGACTTTTATTTTAATTTTTTTATAGCTTGGTTTAGTGCGACAGACATATACCCATTTGATTGACGCACTTAAACACCTTTACTTCGAGTGAGGGCTTCATAGCATCATGTCAATCGATAGTCAGGCACCATGAGGATGTCTTTCGTAACTTTACACTACTTCAGTTGGTTATTATAGTCATTCATGGACATTATCCCACCGACAAGGCAGCTCAGATACCGTCGAGTCATGCTCCATTCACGAATATTCTATCTTCATTTGCATCACTTAGCTCTCCTCTACGATCATCATCTCCAGTTGCTCTAGATCTAGTCTATCCTCAGTCAGATCCGATAGTATATCATTGACAACAGCTGGCAGAGCATGCGGATCCTATCCCATTATCTTATGCGGATCCATATGTTACTTATGGTGAGCCATATGTTACTTATGTAGAGCAGGAGGAGCCAGTACAACACCGTTGGGGTCAAGGTTGAGGTCGAGGTCGAGGTCTTAGGGGTAGGAGAGGTAGAGCGACTTAGAGTTATTATATGCTTGCTTTGTAAACCAAACACTTTGAGAACATTATATCTAATTTATATATTACCCATAGACTTTCTAATCACTTGATGTGTTGATATTATTATGATTTATATGCTAGTTGTGTGGATAATAGGGTACATATGTGATGTTATACAGGGGCAGGGGGTTGCTTCTGATTTTAAATAATCTAAAAGAAATTTTAATTTCATTTCATCATTGGCAACGACGAAATTAGTGTGTATGAGTCGAAAACACGAAGTGAGGTGATTGTCTTTTTGAAGGATGAGATATACATAAAAGTAGATTTCAACCTTTACAAGGACGAAATTGGCTTGGACCCAGCTGAGATATACTAAGTCAGGTGATTTTGTCTTTGTGAAGGACGAAATCACAAGGATAAAATCACTCTAAAGAGGATTTCATCCTTTTAAACGATGAAATCAACGTAAAACTGATTTCATTCTTTAGAAGGACAAAATCGAGAAAAAAAACCACACAAGCGCCAACCCTTTAGTCAGCGCCTACGTGGTCAAAATGGACACCACTTTGAAAAATATTTTTCTCTCTCTGCAATTTTGGTAAGTTATCTTCCACCTGTTTATCTATAGTCTATTTTTAAACTCCATTTCTCTCATCATTTGCTTTGCTCTTTATAAATATTATTATTATTTAATTATTTATTTTGAGACTAAGGTATGTTTATAAATATTATTAATAATTGTAGTAATTAAAACTTTTAGCTTTTTGAATTAAATTAATGTGTTCTTATATACTTTTAGTTGCATGCCTATTTGGTTTTTAATATAATTTGTATTTACAATCAAACTTAGGTTTTTCGCACTAGTTCATGTTTAAATTAACTAAAAATTTACTTTTATGTCCAGTGCAAATATATTTTTCATTCAATTTTAAAATATTGATAAATTTTTGAAGAGAAAATCAACAATAGAGTTGCCAAGTCCTTCCCAAACTAATGAAGATTGCAATATTATAGAAACGTCTAAAAAAACTCAGAGAAATTAATTTGGATGACCCTCCTTTTCATCCTGAACTACAAATCAAAATTTTAGATTATCATCCAAATGATCGGGATCAAATTGATAGAGCATATTTACAAAAGGTACCTTGTCAGCCTCACCATCATAATTTTCCACAAAAAAACCTTGGTGGTGTAAATAGGAGATTTAATCCAGATTGGTTTGATGAGTTTTGACATGGTTGGAATATAATATAGTAAAAGATGCAGTTTTTTGCTTACCTTTGTAAGATCCCTTATATTAAACCGGTTTTTGTTTTCTTTTAATTATCAGTTATCATGAGGTTAACGCATTTTCTGATTTATTCGGTGGTTTCATAAATAAATGATGTTTATGATAATTTTAATCAAAATCAACATTAAGATTAGTGGTTTTAAGTGATTTTGAATCAAATGTGAATTTTTGGGATTTTTTAAATTTTTTACTATTTTTCTAAAAATTAGGGTTTTGGCGGGACCCCGTGGGCCCCACTGTTGAAATTTTATTTTTTTTATGTCAAACGGACCCAGACATCTACTTAAGCTCATACAAAAAATTTTAGAATTTTTGTAGACTTAATTAGTGCTCAAATTTGTAAAATACTCATTTTTAGCCTACTTTCCTATTTACACCTCATAACTTACCCATACATACCCCAACCCTTACTATAAAAGGCCAAACCTGAGTCATTTCCATTTTTGGAAATAGGCTGAAGAGGAGAGGTCAGGGCTAATCCCCAATTAGGCCCGAATTAGAAGGTATTTAAGGTAAGCCTACTCTGATTAAGCACTAAACTATGACTTTCTTCTTAATCTCTTCTAAATCTATCATTTCCCCTTTGTTTCAATTCATTTTTGGACATCAAAAACTACTGATTTGTATTTTACTACAAACCCTAGCTTTCAAAATCAGATTTTTTTGTTCAACAAGCCCTAGATCTAAGTTTTAATTAGGGATTTCTTTGGTAAATCAATTTTTAATGGAGTTTAATTCAAACTCTATGCTTTTGTAAGGTTTTCTAGAAGGGTGACCCTCAAATCTGAGTCTAATCAACGGATAAGGTAATGGACTTTCGAAATCTCAGTTTATCCATGGTAAAACTCTTGATTTTGTGGCTTATTTTGAATGGAGTTACTTGATTTGGTGTGTTAATGACATAATTAGAAAATGGTAATCTTTAATCCCGATTTTATAGGGTTTTGCCTTATTATGATATGGTTTAACATTTTGGAAGTCATGAAGGACTTTTGATGGTATTTAGGGTGTTAGATATTGATTTGAAGTGTTATCAATGATGTTTCGGTTTAAAATTACGAAAGGAAGAAGATAGTCAGTTCTGCCTTGTTGGCGTTCGAACGGCCTCATGGGCGTTCGAATGGCAACACTGTCTGATCGACAGATTTTCAATTCAACCGATCGAACGGCCTGCTGGGCTTTCGAACGGCCAAACTGTGAATTTGAATTTTTCCCGTTTATCCGATCGAACGGCCAACAGGGCGTTCGAACGGCTACATTGTAGAAATTGTCAATTTTATGTATGTTGCTTATTTTGACATATCTACTCCAAAATATCATTTTTATGTTTATGTAGAGTATTTTGAGCTATAGTAAGCTACTGGAAGGGTATACCATTAATGTTTTAAAGTTGTGTATATATATTTAGAGTTATGTGGAATGACTTGTGGTTGGATATATGATGTTGGAATTGCTATCTTGAAGTTATGAGTGGTTGATTCTCTATGGTCAAGTATATTTTCAGTAGAGTTACAATATACTAATGGACTGATATGTCATGACAAGATGTGGTTAATTGATATGTGATGTTTGTGAATGTCATGGCTCAAGGATGAAGTGAATGATCTTATATGTGGTTAGCTTGTGGTTAAGCTTTGCTTTGAGTTATGATTTCAATGATTCTTCTCCTATGATTTCCGCTGGAATTCATGATTAGATGTTAATGCTCATGTGTAGTGTGATGGTGAATGAATTACAAGCATGTTGATATGCATTGAGTGAAGTGCTTCTACTATGTGCACACACACATGTAGGGTTTAATGATGATGATGAAGTTTGCTATTATAATTATGAATGATGCATGAAGGGCTGATGAGAGCACTTATAATGAATTAGAATTCATGTATACTTTGCCCACGTATGTACCATGTTGCATGCATCATGAAAATATATTTTTAATTGAGGTTTTACCGTTGGTTAATCGGAATTGATCGGTTGTGTAGAACAGCCAAGGAAAAACCATTAGACACTTGTGGTATGGGACACATTATGTCGATGGATAGCTCTAAGGTTCGTTGCGCTAGTGCTTAGTTAAATTTGCTTCTATGGCATCACGAATACTCATGGTATGGGACGTGAGGACTAGAGTCGACATAGAAGTACTTTTACGTGCACACTCCGAGGCTTTATCGAGATTAATCGAATTTGATCGATTGGATGCAATGTGGTGAAATTGCGTGCCGGATTAATCGATCGTTGGCTTAATTGAAACTTGATTGGTCTGAAAGGACATGTTTTGATTTGAGTTCCTTTGTGGACCATGTCCACTCCCCGGGTTGAAGTTTAGTTGTTCTGAATTGTTAATGCGGTTGAGATTTATTTATTGAGACAGTCGAACCTGGACCCTGAGAATCCAATATGGTATGCTCTGTACACTAGCTACCATGTGTTCGTGGGTTTTCTACGTGGGAATTCGGGCTCTCCCCACCGTAGGAGATGTCCCTAGGCGAACACCCCTGCTCTAGATTCTTTGTGTGAGAATGGGACGTCCTTGGTCAGGATCGTCCAGGGCAAGCAGCTTTAGGGATTGACAACCCCGATCTTTCTTGAATCCTTGTGTAGAATTTTAGACCATGACACACCTTCGTGGCCTTGTCTATGTTCCCGTCTGTGTGACACTAAATTGTGATTACTCCTTGATGGAGGTTGTTATGATATGATGCATGATGGAATATGTATGTTAGAGATACATTCATGTAGGTTGTTATGATATGATGCATGATGGAATATGTATGTTAGAGATACATTCATACAGGTTGTTATGATGTGATGCATGATGGAATATGTATGTTAGAGATACAATCATGCAGGTTATTATGATATGATGCATGATGGAATATGTATGCTAGAAATACATTCATGCAGGTGGTGATGATGTGAATGATGCTATGTGGATCATGCACTATGATACAGGTTTAGGTGATGTGTATGTGTGATCAGAAAATGATGCACATTGCCAATCCTTGATCTGAATAATTATATTGCTATGCTGTCATATTTTTGATGTTGATAGTGATATTAAAAATCATTGCTAAGTTTGTTAAACTCACCCCTCTTTCTTGTGTTTTGCTTTGGGGCTGCGTGGTGCGACACGCAGACGAACAGAATCTCCTCTTTGAGGAAAGGTCGGAGATGACTTGGATGTGATCGTGGAGATCGTTGTGTGACTTATTTTCCTTTGGTTTTTATGTCTTATGTTTAGAACCTTTGTGTAAGGCTCTTTATTATTTTGGATCTATGTCACATTTTATAGTTGTGATGCTTAAAACTTATTTTGAGCCAGTGTGGGCCATAGTTAACTAAGCATGTGGGTTTGAGTTTAGTTATTTACTTTGTGATAAGAAACTCTCTTTCTGTTCTTCTTATTTACTCTTGCTCAAAGGAATGTGCGTACTACGTAATTCTGTTAGATCGCCCGTATTTAGGGTTAAGTCTTCCTCTAAATCGTTTCTCAATCTTCCCTTCGTCGCCCCCGTGCACTTGACTGGCCCCTAGACCGGGTTCGGCTCGGGTCGGGCATCGTCGAGGCATGACAACCTTGCTATCTTTTCAAAAAGGACAATAGTAAGAAAGCAACTAGAGATTCATTAACAGTAAATGGATATTCAAATTGGAACAGGAAAGACATTTTATACACATGTTGGTCGTCCATCATAATAGTGAACATAGTCAAGCATGGAAGAAGTGTGAAGATATGTTAAATAAAAAGCAACACATTCAGACATTCATTGTGAGGCAAACAAAACATTAAACAAGTGAATATCGTGTTAGGTTGACTACAACTATTGATTGTATTCGATTTCTCCTTCGACAAGGTTTGGCTTTTCGTGGTCATAATGGATCAAAAAATTCAAACAACCATAGAATTTTTCTTAAACTTTTTAAGTTTCTTGTTAATCATAATGACGATATAAAGAACAATGTGATGCTGAATGCCTCACATAGTGATAAATTGACTTCTTTATATATTCAAAAAGATGTTGTGAGAGTTGTTGCCATTGAAACTACTAATATTATCATCTAGGATCTTGGAGATGCTTTATTTTCAATTTTAATAGATGAGTCTCATGATATATCAATTAAGGACAAATGGTTGTTGCAATACGTTATGTAAATAAGTGTAGAAGTGTTATTGAGCATTTTTAGGCATTGTTCATGTTCCAAAAACTTTTGCAATATCCCTAAAAGCAACAATTAAAGCACTTTTTTCTAAACATGGATTGAGTATTGCAAGATTATGTGGCCAAGGTTATGACGGGGCTTGTAATATGCATGGTGAGTTTAATAGCCTCGAAACATTGATTATTAAGGATAATGAGTTTGCATTCTATATCCATTATTTTTCTCAACTTCAACTAGCATTAGTTGTGGTGGCAAAAAATCACATTCAAATTGCTTTACTTTTCAACATTGTGAATTATGTGATGAATGTTGTTAGAGTCTCATGTAAGCATGGTGACGCTTTTTAGAAAAAAAATATCTAGGAAAATTGATGAAGCATTACGGTGAAATTTTAAGTGGAAATGGTTTGAACTAGGAGACCTCTCTCAAGTGACCTCGTGATACACGTTGGAGCTCACATTATGGCACACTGGTGAGTTTGATATTAATGTTATCTTCTATTATTGATGTGTTTGAGATTATAGTAGAGGATGGTTCAAACCCATATCGAAGGGCTGATGCTAGTATGTTATTGGATAAATTATAATATTTTGAGTTTGCATTTAGGGATAACACATGAGTTGTCTCAAGCTCTACAGAGAAAAAGTAAGATATTGTGAATGCAATGAACCTCATCAATATATCTAAATAAAGACTCTAGAGAATGAGAGATGATGGGTGGAACTCTATGTTAGAAGAAGTTTTTTTCATTTTGTGGCAAATATAATATTGCCATTCAAGATATAGATGACGGATATAAAGCTCAAGGGTGATGCACTGAAATAATGTTTAATAAAATATTTTCAAATTTTTATTTGCAATCCTATTTTGTGTTAATTCATTGCTGATTTGGGCTATTTATGTTTTGAATAAGTTAGTTGGACCTTAATTGAGTTTACATGTCTAAACAGGCTTCAATAGGATCGAACTGGAATATGAAGTGAAGCCCAACTACCCAAAGCTATTTAAAAGTCAAGAATGGGCTCCTAATGGTCTAAACATGCATGGAATGGTCGAACACAACTTTGTGGACCCATTTGATTTGAGATTTGTATGAATGGAACTAAATTATGAAAGAAGTTGATTCGGACAGATTGACACAGATTTAGTATTTTAATCATATCTTTTTATGTATAATTCGGATTGATACGATTCTGGTGGCAATAGAAAGAAGACTTCCGTGGCGACAAGTGTTATTTCAGGAAGAAATTCCAAATTCCGAAGATATAGGGGTCGAATCAGGCAATCAATCAGGATGAAATCTGAAGATATGATTTGATTTTACCCTTTGAAGCAACCTTTTCTTTTTCTATAAATAGAGGGGTGGACGTGATAGATGGGGCATTCTCTCCTCTTTGGAGCTCTCTTCTCCTATTTTCTTCTTTCATTTTGTAATTTTATTTTTAGTTTTATTGTAATGGCTTTCTAAGCTCTCAAGCTAAGGCTAGAGGTGATTTGTAACAATCTAATGGAGTTCAATTCATGTTTCATCAATGGTTTCAAGTAAGTATTGTTGATTTGAAGTGATGTTTATTTAATATTGTTCTTCTTCTTGTTTCTTTGTGATTTGGATACATACGATGCTTGAAGGCTATCCTTCTTGATCTTTTGTGATTTGAATACATAGAAAACTTGAAGAGACAATTATTTTTATCCTTCATCTATCCAAAGTATTTTCTATCTTTAGTTTTAATTTTAATGTTCATATCTTCCGGTTAGATAAAATCTTCATTAAATTCTAACTGAGATAACATGATACATGAAGAACATCATTAGATGTTACAATGATCTTTAATGCCTTAGTGTTTTCTTATCTTGATTTCTTAACGTGTTATTCCCTCAATACTCTTCTACTCTTTCTTTCTTAATTTTTCTTCCTCTATTTCTTCGTAACTATTTTCTTTGTTGCACAAGGCTTTCCCTGTGGATCGACCTTGTCTACTACAATTGACAAGTAAAATAAATCTGAATTTGACTTCTTCATAGTCTTGTTTCAGACGTAACGACAAAGGGTGATCAAGAAAAAAAGTTATAGAATCACAATTGACCATCACTATCATGATGAGTTATTCTATATGGTCGTATATATGAAACTTCAAGAGTTGGATAATCGGTTTAGATAGACTAACATTAAATTACTTCTTTGTGTAGCTTGCCTAAATCCAATTGATTCATTTGCTGCATTCAATAAAGTAAAGGTTCTCTGCCTTACAAAATTTTATAGTGCTGAATTTTCACCAATATTGTCAAAGGTTTTGGACAATCAACTTAAAACTTATATTATGGATATGCGTACTGACATCAAATTTTCAAAAGTGAAAGGACTAGGGGGTCTTGCAAAAAAAATGGATGAGACAAAAAAGATCTTTTATATCCACTATTTTATTTGCTTATGACATTGGCATTAATCCTACCTATTGCAACAGCGATTGTTGAAAGAGTACTTTCGGCTATGAAGATAGTAAAGAATCGATTGCGTAGTCGAATGAGAGATGAATGGATGAATAATTGCTTAATCACATATTGAAAAAAAATTATTTGATAATATTGGCAATGAAGCTATTGTTCAACACTTCCAAAATATGGGTACTCGTCGTGGGCAATTGTAAAAGATTATTAGTTATAATACTTATTTTTATATTTTGTGTCCACAAAATTTTAGAATAAAATATTTTGCCCCACTTGAGGAAAAATCTTGGCTCTGCCCTTGGAGAAGCATGTTATATAAGTAAGACACACTTTAAAAGTTCAAAATTAATTACCCATGTGAGATCTATTTAGAAGGTTCATCAATACGAGCGCAACAGTTTCAAGAACGTACATATCTGAGTTTAAGAAAAAGAGTTATATTAATTTAAAATTTAAGAAATAGGTTTGAATTTATTCTGAAAATTTTTATTACTAATATTAATTTCCATTCGACGGTGAATATATGAAATTAATTTTAAAGATTTTACTTCCGCTTCTAAAAAAATTTATACCCAAATAGCCCCTAAATATTTTCTCTCAAAACAAGAAGATTGGCCATTTAGACCATGTACATCTTATTAATAAAGAAGGAAAGTAATTTTTATCCAACAAAGAAGAAAACTAATTTAAGATTAATAATTTGGGCCCCAATTTGTTTTTTCCCAGGAAGTTTTGAACCTCTCCAATGTCCCTCGCCACCAAAAAGAGTTCTATTGCTGAAGGCTTTCCTCGGGTCTCAGTAACAAAGAGCCGTTTCCGACGCCCTCTCCCTGCCAGCAAATACTGTTGCTTCTCCGCCCCTGGCTGCCTCCTCGTTGCCTTCCCCCTCTTCGTCAAATACCCACCCTTGTCTGACCTGCCTGCATCTCATACAACATTATGTTTTCCACCTCACATCGTCCGCAAGCCTTCCTCTCTTGCCAGACACAGGCAAATCCAACATGTTAAATTCTCTGACCAACCAAAATTCACCATAAAAACTTCATCTTTATCATCCCATCTCCACTGCTACACAAATGCAATCCTGATATTTTGCACCTCCTCGCCCTCATCTTCATTTGGTAAATCCATGGTTCCCCCAGGCTCTCTTTCATTCAATATTGCCATACATATGGTCTCCGCCCCGGCCTTGGGAAGACACCAACTTTCTTTTCGCCTTGTTTGTTCTGCTAGAAGGCCTCCGCCAGTGGCCTACACTAGCTCCTCCTTCCTAGTCTCCGCCATCGACAGTGACCGAGTGCTCATGAGCTCTAGCCCCACCCCCATCACTCTCTCCATTCCCGTTTCTCTCTGTCCATCTTCACCGTCACCATTGACGTACTCATCCAATTTGGGAAAGATTTGAGAGTACCTTTTGCCATAGAAAAAATGCCCACTTCTATGGCTTGGCCCCTTTTCTGCAGGCTCTTTTCCCTTCTCAAAAGTACTATATCCTGTCGTTAAAATAATCAACTAATATGATCTATCTTTACATCAAAACAGCATATTTACATTACAAAACAACAAGTTTCTTCACAAATATCATGGTCTGCTGAGGTCTACAGAGTGTCCCAAACAGCCTTCTCAGGAATCGAAAAAATGACAACAAAAAAGAGTTTCGGACTAAAAAAAATGTCATTTCGACAGATTTAAGACCGCAAGTGTACTGCTATCAAGCCGACCAAAAAAACTCTTCGTACTATAGCAGCAGCACTTTGCTTCTATTTATAGACAAAAAGAAATGCCAAAATTTTTATCCAGAATTCTCAAGCCTCTTTTGCGCTAGCTGGTCTCCATCGACATTTTCAGTCTTCACCATGGCTTTCTTTGCTAGCTCATATCCAGCAAAATTCATGGCACCCAAAGGTGCAATCCAGAAGAACCTGGGGACTGCCCCTTTGAAGAGACCTAGTGGACCTTCCTGACGGAGAATTGAGAATGCCACCATCGACATTGAAACTGGCAATCCCTGAGGCGCAGTCATCATTCTGGTTTTCATTACATCGAAGGGAGTTGTTACCACAGCTGCAAGACCACCAGATAGGGCTCCAACCACTATTGTCTCCCAGGGTTCCAGATCCCGATTCAACAGCCGCTGAGCAGCCTAGATAGGAAAAAACACATGGATATGAAGTCAAGCCACTAAGTTCTGCTCATCCATAAAATATGTCCGGCTAATGGCAATTTGAGAGAGAAATTCGGTAAGAAATCTTATAAATAAATATGATTCAGCACATCCTACCTCTTATGGATCTACCATTGAAATTTCTTGTAAGTATAAACTTATTCAAATCTGACTAAAGCTTCAACTCTAATCATATAACCGATCACTTACATACCTTTTTGGACTCCGCATATAAGCCCATGCCAGCAACATAGAACGGAACCTCACGGCAAAGTGTTGCACCCGTGCCACGAAAAAACCCTTTAAAACCATCTTGACGGAGGGTACCAACAATTGCCTCGCCCACATTGTCAAAGATACCAGCCTGCAGCCGTTGCTTCAATACTTCACATGGAATACGAACAGCTGTTCCTAGAACAGTGCTGCAGAAAGAAGCCAGAGACTGGACCTGCAAATAATAACAGCTCACGTAATTATTCAACCTTTTCAACTCCATGCGCAAGACCTTTGCAGTAATAAAGATTACAGGGTATTTTCATACTGAAATTTCAAGGGGGCAAAACCTACAAAAGAGCTGCATGTCTAAACCAAGATGAGTACCGAGTTAACCTTCTGACAAATCTGGATAAATCAAATGATTATCCTGAGGTATCATCATTAAGAAAGGTCACTCGTCCACATCCACATAAACTGGTGTTTTAGTGGCCCACCAATGTAAAAAACTCTTCACACACAGCCTATCTTTAAAATCCACTGAATTTAACACCCACAATTCAACTATTCTTTCCCTTTCAAACAAAATTAATTTGCCATGATTGAAGTTCCAAAGCTGGGGGTCTCTTGAAAATTAACAGAGGAGAGCCTAGTCAAATATTGGGTTTTAGGCCATATGCAGGTTTGTATATATACTTCATCCCATACAACCCGTTCCCCATGAGGACCATCCACTCTAAGAAGATGGTTTAAATATTACCAACCCATCCGCTTCTCATAGCCACCAACTAGACCACATCGGTGAAAGACAGTAGACTTAAAATGCATACAGAAATGTCAACAGATTAATAGTACTTAACACTCGTTAATAGGATAAAATTTGTACACTTCGTAGCTGTAAAGCCCAATCAACAGAAAATATAATAAACCATTACCTGAAATTCTGGAAGTGTTGGGGCTACATTTATTAACACAAGTTTGCTAGCTTCAAATATCCCAGTTCGCAATCCATGGCTATTCATAAAAACATCAAAATGATTAACAAGATATAATTAGTAAACTTCGTAAACATAAAGTTCAAAACTAACCTTGAAAATTGTCCAAGAATTGCTGGAATAGAGCCCCTATACAATCCTTGAAGCCCAATCTGGGGAAGTTTGGACACAACTTCTGGAAATGAAAGTGTTGATGCTTGTACACGAGTCTGATCAAGCACAGAAAGCCCCATTTAAGAAATTCTCAGGGGGGTTGCATGCAATGCTTAAGTTTAACAGGTACAACAAACACTTCACACATGAAGAGCATTTCTGCATAGCTTTACATTGTCTATAAAGTTCACTTTTTCTAAGCTAAATTGATATATAAGTCTACAAGTACAGTGAGCCTGTGTTATAACCCGATATGGAGACCCATGACTCCCCTCCCTTGGCTCCTCTTTTTGGGCTAGCGGTGTCACATTACTTATCTTTTGATTATTACTTGATCAGATGGACAATCTAGATTGGTTGTTAGCTCATTAGTTATTTGCTATATTAGTTGTTTAGATGGATGGTTAGGATTATGGGCCCAGTTGATGGTCAACTTATATGTAGGGCAAAAGCCGCTCTTTGGTAGAGAGAAACAATATTTTGATTACCAAATCAACTTCATCTTCTTCCTCCCTCTCCCTCTCCCTCTCGATCTCGCCCTTTGCTGCCTCGTCTCATTTCCAAAACTTCTCCCATTTTCCTTCCCAATTTTCTTCCTTAATTCTTCCCTTTCAACTAATTTCCACCTTAATCTCCATGGCACCAGAGACGAGATAACTACCTGAGAAACAGTTGGAACAGGCAAATAGCGCTGCCTATGTGACCAGTTTGCTAAAGGCAATCATACAGGTAAGGACAAGAATGATGAGGGTTCAGTGCGTCAGCAAGCAGCATTTGACGAGTTGACTCGGCAACAAGATCAGTAGGAGGAAGTTCAGGGCTAGCATATAGAAATTTTGGCTGCTAGGGTGAAGATATTGGAGTTTCAATAGTCTGCATTGGGGCCACCAGCGCCAATTACAGGGCCGCAGGATGGTACAGAGAATGTGATCAGTACACCTACGGTCCCAGACCCTCCAAGGGCCTTCTTCCCATTCTCTCTGCAGTGGAAGAGGTAAAGCCCCCTCCAAGAACCTCGCTTGGCAAGAAATCTTCTCTCCAGAGACTGTTTACTCTGATTATGGGCACCTTGAGGGTGGTTTCTATGAGGCTGGTGTAATAGACCCCAGATGGACCGAATTGGTGTGCCCCCTACTGCTCGGCAACCTACTTTCAAAGACAAGGGGAGGCAGCACACCACCTGCTCGAAATTATGGCCACAAAGACTTTGGTTCAGCAATCAGGCAATGCAAAGATAGCAATGACTTCCATGTTTAAGTACCCTATCATTGAGCGCATCAGTATATTGTTAAACAGCCAGCAGGCTGCAGCTACAGCCCGAGTCCCAAACTGATCAGGTCTTCCACATTTCTCAACTTCAAAACTATGTAGGTGATCTGACAACAGTTCTCCCAGCACCTCCACCTCCTTTGAAGCATGACCAGCCACATTTGGTTTTCAAGGCCATACTTCAGCAGAGCCAGTGCAGCACAACATGCATATTATGACTGAGTTTTTAGTCTCTTAATTCCACCAATCTCCTAAGGATGCTTCCGGATGGTGGGCGACGATCTTGTGGTGAAGTTTTTATACTAGACGCCTTGAGGGCAAGACATGAGCAGACCGTTATGGGTTATGACCCGACCCGATATGGAGGTTCATGGCCAGTAATAAGGGGGCAAAATTTTGTTGCCCCCACACACGAAGGAAAAAAATGCCTCCCAGGAATCATCAACGGGTGATTGTGATGGATAAAGATTCACGTAATTTTAGGCGAGGGCTAATATGCAGTGAGGCTTTGCAGGCCCTGGTAAAGTGTTGTTCTGTTATTCATGCTGCCCCCACAAGAATTCTATTACATAAATTTGTTCTGACCCTGAATCTGATTTTGTTGCTCATCATATTGTATCAAATTGGTCTGCTCTTTCTTTTCCTCATCTGTTTCCACTATCGCAACAACAAGATCTACCCAAGGCAAGATCCTCTCACCTTTCTCTCGACTCCATACACTTGCCTCTTCCCTAACCCCCACCACCAACAACAAATCACCAAAACTAAAAGGAACAAGGTAGGTATTTGCTTCTTAATCAGGTCAAATTCTTCTTCCTTTTAAAAAGGGTTCATACTTCATACTGAACCTTCATTGACTCTTCAATCTTCATGTCGTTCTCTTCAGAATGGCAGGATGCTCTTCCTGCTTCTGTGTCTCCAACTCTCCATTAGCTCTCTGGACAGCAAACCTCAGCTAGGGCATGTTCAGCTCCTCCTCTCCATTCTTACGTTTCCATTCACATTGCAAAAATCTCCCCCAGCTGCAATATTTGAGCTCTTGGAATAAATGTCAAACATCTTTTTTTGATGGTTTTCATTGTTTTCTGTATCTGAATTATGTTTTACAATATTCTTCAATTCATCTATTCTTCTGGTGGTAGAATTGAATTCCTGTCTTGATGCTTATATTTACCTGATTCTACAATTTGGGCTGAGATTAAGCTAGAGCATGCTAGAGTTCATCTATTCTTCTGGTGGTAGAATTGAATTCCTGTCTTGATGCTTATATTTACCTGATTCTACAATTTGGGCTGAGATTAAGCTAGGGCATGCTAGGGTTATCTCGACTGGTTGATACCTTAATTGATCCAATTATAATCATAATCAAGTAGCGTCTTTTAACAACAATTTGGGGTCGGCGGCATGGATCTTACGCCTCCATTTTAGCCTATTATGTGTCAAACTCTTTTGTAAGAGATAGCATAGTCATATCCTTCTTTATTAATTCTATCCAAGTTCTCTTAAGCCTCCCACTCCCTCTTTTGATATCATTTACGTAAAACCTTTCCAGCCTTCATAGGCATAATTTACTCAAAAGGCCAATCTCATTGGCTTAAACAACATAACCAAACTTTCTATTTTACAATTGTGAAGCATTATTATTATAATGTTTAATTTTGATAGTTTAGTTTCAATACATTTTAGGACAAAATTTTTGTCCCCTTAGGCAAAAATCCTGATTCTGACGCTGCCCTCCTTTGGGCTAGCTGTAGTCCATTTTTGGCTTAGTCATCTTTTGATTATGACCTGATTAGACAGACGGCCTAGATTGATAATATTAAAGATAGCTATAATAGTTGATTAAATGGCTGGTCAGGATTAAATTTTCATAATGAGTTGTGCAAACCATGACGGCCAAATAATAGGTAGGGCAGGAGCCCCTCTTTCCTAATGAGAGTAAAGGTTAATTGATTGCCTAATCAACTTCATCTCTCTCCCTCTCATACATTGTCCCTTGCTACCTCTTCTCAAATCCCTAACTTCGTCAATTTCCCTTGCCAATTCGTTACCCAATTCTCCCTCCCCCCAATCCCCCATCCCCCACCATGAGAATACCACTCCATGGTGGGCCCATAAATGTGGACCTCCAAAAATGAAGGAGGCCAATGTAACTGAATGGATGATTAATTCATGGGCCCTCATACAAAAGATCCCTATTCATCCTCCTGATGCAACATGACTCCAACCTTTTTATATGTTTCTAAATAGCAAATAACTTTTTGCAAGAAACTCCAAACAAGCATGGAAAATACATGTATTGTTTAGCCATAGATTGATCATATACACAAGCAAAAGGATAAACAAAGCCATTGAACTTTATATTGAAATTTTATTTCAGAGAAAATCATTGACCAAATTCACCAAAAAAGACTAAGAAAAGCATATGCATGATTTAGTAAAGATGCACCCAAAAAACAGACAAAACTTTAATCGGGTTTTACCATCAAGCAGAAGACAAGAATATCAAATAAAAATAA
Source organism: Saururus chinensis (assembly GCA_035235625.1). NCBI lineage: Eukaryota > Viridiplantae > Streptophyta > Magnoliopsida > Piperales > Saururaceae > Saururus > Saururus chinensis. The sequence continues at coordinate 38,527,489 of CP141142.1, forward strand.
ACTAGGAACCATTGACTTATATAAAGACTGTTTGGAATATAAACCATGCAAAAAAGCAGAATGTTGATAGATATCACAAAATAAGCTCTATCATAAATCTACTAAGCTACATTGATAAATTATTCAAAAATTCAAGCAGGATAACAGCATATAACTACTGATGTTTAGAAATTAATCTGATCCGTAACAGAGATATAAAAGCATTACCTTCATTGTATCAACAGGATGCAATAGGGAAGTGGAAAGAGCACATGCAAGGCCTCCTGCCAAAGCAGATTTCAGAACATTTTCAGCTGGTATTTCAACAGGTGGAGCCACAGCCACAACGGTAGCAGCTTCAAACCATATATTTCTGTACGAAAGAAAGAATAAAAATGAAAACATGTGCACTAAATAAAACTGGCAATAGAATGGGTTGTCATCATAAATATCATGCTGCTGTCTTCAATAGTTATACCACTGACCCATACATTTGGGTAAACGCATAGGACGACTCGAGGAGCAAAAGTAGCATTTGTCTAAAAGTTAATCACGAGTGGTATGATCAGGTGTGAAATCAGAAGCCACAAACAGGCAATTTTTAGAAACCAGAACATACCCTTAACTAGAAAATTCTGTGCATACTGTTTAAGTGAATATTGATAAAAATCCACCACTTACCGTGGATCATCTGCAAGGCGTTCAGTAGGAAGCAGAAGCATAAAATTTCGGAAATGACTATAAGAAATGGAACCTTCTGCATCCGCATTTAGACACCGCATCATTGCAATGGCATTATCTTCATTGGCAGGAAGGCTGGCATTTTTAAGAGATGTCAAAATTTGACTCTTTTGTAGAGTCCCGGACTTGCTCAAACATAAAGTGGTATAGGCTCGAAGAATTGTGGGTTCCCTCTGTTCCATCAGAGTCAGAAACTGTTTCCACCCAACTGATTTGGAGAAGATATGGCTTCTGGTACGGCGAAGAAAATTCCGGGCATATCTCCGTGGCAATCTACGCTTTGTCATTGCAACTTCCAAATCATCAAGTGTTACCAAGCCATCGCCATCTCTATCCAGTTCCTCAAAGAAGCGCCTTCCTGTAATTAAATAAATGTGGTTATATATAGTCAAATTGACAAATCTAAGTGAACAAATTATGAAAAGGAGGAGAATTTTTTATCTCTGCATCCACAAGTAACATGAACAAAAGGAAACCTTCTAGAAAAGAAAATAAAAAGCTAATATCATAATCATAATCAAGTAGCGCCTTTTTCCCAACAAAAGATGTGCAAAAGAATAGAAAACAAAATAATCAAATTTTAGCCCATTGAACTAATATTTTTTATGGCACCTATGAATTAATTGGCTAGATATATTTCTTCAGTAAGCTTTAATTTACATAACATAAAAAGGCCAGCCTTATATATACATATCCAATGTCTAAGATTTGACAATAGTGCAACACAAGCCCAAATAACAAGCTCATTGATTTCGTATGCAATTATTAGTCACAATTGCGTTAGTGATCCCAACAATTTGGAAATCCGCAAATTGCTCAGAATTTAAAAAAAAAATCATCTTTCAAATTACTTATTATTGTAGACAAAATTATAACAAAATAATAAGAAATAAACAAATAACTATAGCTTACTAGCCCGCATTTAAAAAAATTAAAATTAATGCAAGGTAAGGAGATGCTCATGTTTGGTTGAGCAAAATCACATAGAAAATTCCTACTTCATTCAGCATAATTAACGAGAAAGTTAATTATGACTTACTACCAATCCAAAAGAACCATCATTTGGTATATTAACGGCCTTCTCTATGATCACATTATCTAAAAACCCAAGGACCACTTATAACCAACGCAACACAGAAGACTCCACCTTTATTCAGTTATAAATGGTTTACTCTATTAAAATGAGAAGCCATATTTCTGCCTATAGCAAAATCAGTTTACAGGAACCACTTAATTTCTAAAAAGTTGAGCCACCATTACTATACAAACTACAGACATTCATATTTTTACCAATTTTTTACTATAAGATCAACTACAACATGATTCTCTAATCCTACCAAAAGGTAGCAAGCATATCAAATATCATAGTTATGAGAAAAACAAAATTTATCTGTAACTAAGGGTTACACACCTTCAGTCTCCGTGTATCGAAAGAAATCTTGAACAGAGAAGAGCTTTTTCTTATCAGGGTACTCTTTTGAAGAAGACCTGCCTAACTGAGGTACAAGCTCAATCAACTCCGACAACGAAACAGTTGTCAAAGTCGACTTCAATCGCTCAACGTTTGACAATGGTATGTTCAATAATCCAGTTGCAAGCTTCTGAGTGTAATTCGAGCCACTATTAGTATCAGGCTCCTCCCTCATCTCAGATGGACCACTACGGTTCTCATCCTCCTCCTTCTCAGGAGTAGCCATTCCCACCATGCTTGATGGAACACCTCCCACCCTTGCAAACTTCAAATTCGTCAAGAATCCGTCCACGTCGGCTTTTCGACCATTCAAGAATCCCGAAATCACCCCAAAGTGATCAAACTGAGGAGGTTGTGAAGGCAATTTGGGTTCATTCTGATCTAACTTTGGAACATGTTGATCCAGCTTGGGAATGTTATGCAAAATATGATCGAAGACGAAGGTAAGGAACACCTCCACTGGCAAAAATTCCTCCTTACAATGATTTTTCTCGGAAGATTCCGTCTTTCTATCTGACAGCGGCGGAAACAAATCAGAGCTCCGCCGAATCTGTTCTACACATTGCTTCTGGAAGCGCTTCTTGACGGATTTAATCTGGCTAGGAATCGCCTGAACAAACCCATTAACCAGCAACGACCAGGTCATCGCGAACTGCAAGCAGTTCGAACACGAAGTATCCTCTCGGACCCCCGGCCCATTTCTTCCCCACTCCTCCGCCGCAGCCGCAGCCGACCCCTTTTTATGGAAAATAGCCCCCCAGAAACCCTTCGGAGGAGCCTTAACCGCCGACGAGTTCGAGGAAAAGCTCCGCTGATCGGTAGCAGCTACAACAACGGCCAACTCCCGGCAAGATGTCTTCTTTCCCGGGAAAGGGCCGCCGCGCTGCTTCAACAAGCCCGCATCCCGCTGGAAGCGACTGCTGCCGGGGGGCCAGCAGAGCTCGAGCTCCTGGGCGGCGCGGCGGATGCTGCACTCCACGGAGCGGAGGGCCGACTGGAACGACTCTACGGGGTCATGGCCGGACACCATTCCTAGGAACCAAAATCCCCCAGGAAAAAAAAATCAAAAAATCAGAACAAAGATCCCAAGCACAAGCCCAACCATCAGAAATTCCCCGGCCAGATCCAACAGGGCCACACACAGCAGTTCAAATCCAGTAAAGTCCGTGATCGGAATCCGATGCCGACGGCCGGACGCGGTGAGCGGGCGATGGCGGAAGCCGGAAATGCAACGGAAGAAGAAGAAGAGTGGACGTGGGAGGGGTGGAGAATAAATATGAATAAAAAGGGGTGGGAAATGGTAATTTTTGGGGTCAGAAAAAGGGAGATTAAAATAATTTTTGTGGAAAAATAAATAATAATATTTTAATGGGGGACTGGATAATGGCGGGGATGACGTAAGGGTCGAGCTGGCGGGAGAGGATAGAGTTGCGGGATTTAAGCTGAATGCGGTCAGCCAAAATGTGGGGGATAAGGAAGTCGGACCGGCCAGTCCCCGGTTCTGATTAATTATTCTAACCGGACCGGATCAAATGTATGAGATAGCATGGATGATTAGGGGTTTGGATTTCCTATTAATGCACTCATGCTAACATGTTAGGAAAATGCTCTTCAAATGTTATTTTGTAATTTTTTTTTTTATAACTGAGGGTTGTATGAGTCTTTAGGAAGGGGTAGGGTGGATGACAGAACTTTTAGAGTATCTTATTGCTACGTATAAGGCTCACCCATCATACATACCGAGTAAATTATGATATAATTTTACTTTGGCTAATGGAGTGAGGGTTCGAACTCAAAGCTTCCGCTTATTTTTGTAATTGTGGTCATCTCACCAACACCTTGTAAACTTATTTATATTATTATTAAAGGCAAAAAAGGGGCGGAGATTTTTAGTTAATATTCATATTTTAGTGACAAACCGTTCTAAATTACCCTTAACTATAATTAGTTAAAATTTCTATTCTAATGACTGCCAGCTTATTCTAGTGTATTTGTTTATTGCGAGATTAGAGTTTACGTTCTAGACTAAGAAACATGATTTATATAAATCTAGGATAAGAATAAATACGGAACACAAGGTGCCATCATAAATTTTATTTCAGGCAAGAATCTGAGAATGAACACTGAAATCAGGGTAGTTTGTGATTCTTTATACACAAATTCTTGCAAAATTGAGGTGATTGACCTGGTTGTTCTAATTTGGCATTCTTCTTCCCAGTAAGATTGTCATTCTTATTAAAATGTCCCAAAATTCAAGTAACTTTCTATTCTTTAGTTTTAACTCTTCATATGCTATCCATTGTATGTGCCTTGCTTATATGGGTATTTAAGTAAGAAAGTAGGACCCTTAAAAGCCATTGTTACGCATTAACTCATCTTCTATTAAAGAAGTTGTTTGCCAAAAATATGTTTTTTGAAAAAAGCCCAACAAAAGAGAGAAATATGAGGATATGATATGGGAGAAGATCCATGTTGAGAGATTTATATAGAATAAAGTCTGTCAAGGAACTGTGAGATAGTGACATTTGAATGGGTTGACCCATAAATTAGACTCTTTGAGGAAGCAACAATGAATAACAACCCCGTAATGTAGATGCTACTATATAAATAATGATTGATCAACAATCTTTTCATAAATAATGGTGAGGTTCTCGCAAAATAAATTTAAGTTGGTTTAATGTTCAATCACTCACTATGTTACTAATTCCCATGCCATCCTCATAGGACTCCAAGGAAAATTTTCCATTTTGACCAAGTCCATTATTAACACCCAAATTCAATGCAAATCCAATTTGAACTCCCCACCATGTCTAAGAAGTAACTTGTCATACAAAGCGGCTAATGTGATACATTAATTTCCTTAATGTATAGACATATCTAAATGATCTACCACTTATTCATATGATCTCCATAGAGTCATGTTTATGTTTTTATTTTTATTTTTTTGGCTTTGTGTTTAGCATGTGCACTTCAATTAGTTAACATTAAATATGATTACTATATTATTATCTTTTTAATTATAAGGAAAAAATTAGCAAGAACCGTAGGAGTTGGAAATTCAACCTGGTCCAAACTCAACCCGCTTAACATGTACCCGACTTGACTCAATTAAAAAAGGGTCAGGGTTAGGGTTTTAAAATTTTACTCATTTTAAGAATAGGGTCAGGTTGGGATTTACCTGCATAACCTGTATAACCCAACTTTGACTATACTATTTAACAATGTCATGAACTAAAGTAGAGAAATTAGAAAGAAATTCTCTTAAATTCTATTTCCTCTTATATTTTTATTTTATTTAATAGTTAATTAATAATTTTTTGTGGGATATTTATAGTTTTGGATGTGTATTTAATAATATTGTAATGATCTCTCTTTAACTCTCACTTTCTCAAATAACATAGAAAATATTTGACATTTATTTATAATATTGCAGTGTATCTAAATTGTTTGTATTTAGCCCATGTAAAAATAACAAGTAAAATATTAGGTTAAAAAAAATTAACAAAAAAAATAGAGTTACTATCATACCCGACCCGATACAACCAAAATAAAGTTAGGTGGTTAGGTTTTTCATCCCAATTAATAAATATAGCCGAGTCAAACCTGATTTAAGTGCTGGTTAAGACCGACTTACCCAATCCAACCTGATTTCTAGCCCTATCTAACTAGACATCTTCTAATTATAATTTGGTATAATTTTATTTATTGATCATCACTTCTAAGTGGCTCTTTGAGAAGCAAAAGTTGAGATGTTATCCGATACACTTTCCATTTAAATAGCTTGTGCTTTCATGCTTTAAGTACTGGATAAATGAGTCAGTTCTCATTTTAAAGATTGGTTGTAAGGTTTTTCTATTGAGATAAATAAAATAGATAAGGACAAGCCACATTAGTCAATTAGAAATAGCTCCAAATAATTTTTTCTAGTTAATTAAGGAATAATTAATTCAATCTAACCAAAAACCACCCCTATCACCCTATTCTTATAACTAATTTTCAAGATGAAGGCAACTCCTGCCTAGCCCAACATGGATTGGTCGTTGGCTGGCGATATGGCCAAGGACCGGAAAGGGAAGAAGTGATGAGGCACATAAAGGGGAAGAATGCAAACATAATGATAGTGACGGCGTAGCCGGGGAAGTGAAAGGGAGGAAGAAGGACAACGAGAAAAAAGGGAAGATGGTTTTGACATGAAGAAAAATAGTGATATTTTTTGATATACTAGTTATCTTTTTTGAAAGGTTCTCAAAATTACAAATTTTAAGTGATAAGTGCAAATTGGAACAGGGTTTTGGCAATTCAAGGCTGGTTTCATTTGAGCCTTGTTTCTGCTTGATGGGCGAAAGAAGACGTGTAGAGCAGCAGAGTCACATTTCTTGTAACCCATGACTACTTGAGTGTAATTTTAGGGAAACTATTTTGGGGTCATTATGATTGGATTCAAAACGAACCATTTGAATCCTAGCAGATAAACTTCATGGATTTTGCTACGGGCAAAATTTATGGCTGGCGAGTGAGTTATTTTCCTTGTGTTGGTGCATGTATTGCACAGTTTATGGTAAAGTGTGTGCTGTGAATATTTGGCTTCTTGCAACCTGTTTTTGTAGCAACCTTAAATTCCTAAATTGTATGGCTTTGATTTTAATGGAAAAGTTCCCTTTAAAAGAAACACCATTTGGGTGGACAGGATTGTACCATCAAAGTGGTGTTTTTTTTATCTTGATACAAATAAAAGAGGTCCCTGAATTTGATTGTGAGGTCTACAGTTTGACAATGGGATCTTGAGATAGGAACGGTTTGTCATTATTGGGCTCCATCGCCTTCTTCTGTATAATAAAGCCACAGGTCATGCATTAAATTATATTTATCAAAATAAAATTTAGAGAAAAGTTTTTTTTGTCAAAACAAAATCTATTTTCGATTCAAGTTGTAACATTTTCAAGATTTTGTAAAGAGCCTTGTTTAGATGGACCTCGGCTCACCTGGGCAGTCACATACTATCAGATTTTGATCTGACGATACACATAATATAAAATGTAGAGTGTATTCTACCCCTTTGCATCGTTGGATCTCAATTTGATGACTCATAATATATAGGCTCATGCTAATATGTGTGAACTTGGGTTCATATAAACTTTTTTCTTATAAATATATAAATTACAAAAAAAAATTGATACATTTTTACTAAAGAAAAAGTTAGTATGAACAAGTGAGCTCGGGCATCTTGAGCCATAAAAACGAGGCGGTGATTCAAACATGTTTATTCCTTAAGTATGTGTGTCATCAAATCAAAATTTGATGGTCCAAAAGGTTTGGGTTTACACTTACATGCATGTGCTCAGGCTTATACAAACCAGGTTCATTTACTAAATATGCTCAACCCAATTTATACATGTAGTTGTCTCAATTATAAAGATTTTTGACATGTTAATTAGATCATCTAAAGCTATCATAGAAGATTCAATGAGAATACAATGCAAATACAAACATTAGCATGCAAATCAAATTTCCCAGTGGTATATTAAATACTCCCTCCATCCTAAATTAATAGCTCTATTTGGCAAAACCATAAGAAGGAACCTAATTTAGTAGGATAATTTATCTAACAAATTGGTTTACTTAATTACACTTCTAAATTCCACAACTTAGACCATTACAAGATAACCGGTTCTCTCCTTTTTTTAAGCCAAATTGGTTAAAGGAACCCAAATCCAACCGCCACTCTAGTTTCCTTTTCCTCCTTGTTAAAAGAGGAAAGGATGAGGAGGAGAGGAGAGAGGGAAAGAGAAGAGGAGGGAGGGAGGAAGATGAGGAGAAGGATGAGGTGGAGGAGAGGAGGGAAAGGGAGAGGAGAGGAGGAGGAGGAGGAGGAGAAGAGAAGGAAAGGAAGAAGAGGAGGTGGCAGAAGAGGTTACAAAGAGAAAGTAATGGTGGCGGAGAAAGAGAAGACGAAATAGGGTGAAACAAAGGCTCTAGTGAAGATGAAATTGGTGATAGAGGCGGTTTAACAAGTAGGGATGCCACTTGGGTTGGGTATATAGTAAAACCTGACCTAACCCTAATGGGTTATGTTTAGTTTTTAAAATTTAACCCGAATAGTTATTTGGGTCGGGTTTGAGTTTTAGGTGATCCAACCTGACCCAAATAAAATTATAAATATAAATTTTAATTTTTTAAATATATATTAACAATAATTTAAAAATAAATAAATTTTAAATGGGTTAGGTTCATTTTAGTTGGATCGGGTTTGAGTTACAGTATTTTTAAATAGCATTGGGTTTGAGTTTGGCCAAATATAACCTGATGGCATCCTTAGTAACGATAGCAGAGGCGGTAGAGTTGATGACAAAGGTGGTGGAGCAGAAGCTAGAAGTAATAAAAATAAAAATTTTAGACTTAATAAAGTTAATATATATATATATATATATATATATATATATATGATAATTTATATTATATGTAGAGGTTTACATGTGCATAAAACTATTTTATATATTATTTTAAAAGTTAAAAGATATTTTAATTAAACTCCTTTACACCGTAAAACAGCTAAAGAAAAAAACCACACACTAGAAAGGAACTAAAAAACCCCTACTCCAAAACTGAACCCAACAAAGCTTAACATGACCATTTCATGCTCAACAATCCTAATTTCCAGACCCGGCCATGGCCGTAGAGAGATGGAGGTGGAAACACCTTTTGTTATGTTTTTTTAAAGAGCAAGCCGGCAAACAGTTGGACAAATAGGTGATTTACCGATTATTCGGAGTTCACCGAATCAGCCGTTTACTTAGCCGATTGTTCTCTTAGGTCCTATATTTATTGCCGATTTTGCCTAATAATTGACTATTATGTGGCTTTGTCTACGGCACGCTGTTAGAATTTTTTCTGACATTTTAAGAATTTTTATTTTAAGAATTTTTTTGCTAGAATTTCGTAACATTACAAGATGTTAGAAATTTGATGTGTACTCAGTAGATAAAAAACATGCAATGACTAATTACGAGGTAGTCTCTTTCATATGAAAGAAAGAAAGAATAAGTCTGTGCCAGTTTGATATGTGAGGGCCCCTAATGTTGTTGACCAGAGAGGTGGCTTTTCTCTTTTGGGCACATTATTTTAATGTATGGAAAAGTAAATAACGAATAAGGGTCCACTAATTCTTGTCTGCTTATCAATAGTTAGAGACACGCTGTTGATTGAATACGAAGTCGAGGAAAGAAATTAAAGGATTTGTCAAAGCAATACTTATTCCCCGAAGCAACCTCAAAATTTTGCAGCATTTTCAAAACCAAGAACAATGAATTCGACAAAGTTCAAAGTCTTGGTGGTGATGCGTACAAAGTTCAATTATTGAATGATAATGCTTTTTATTTATTGTTAACAAGAGTTCAGTTAGCATGGGAGGATTGTGCAAGCCGAACACATATTTTTTAAACATGAACTTGTTGTGTATTAACGTTTTCTAGTAATAAACTTTTTTCTCAAGATAGATTATTTTGAATGAATATAAAATGAAGTATGAAGTCATCTTTTTAAGTTATACCGTATTTGGTAATTTGTTTAAAGTTCGTTTGGTCGAATTTCATAGGGTGCGTTTTAAGTGTCTATCCTGACAATGTCGCTTAATCAAAATAATGCTTGTTAGGCACGCATTTCTTCAAAGTACATCTTAAGATAAGTACTGTAATTCTTGAAATCTTAGGCAAGCACTCCCCACTTGAAAATGCATGCCAATGAGCATTCCCAACTGCAATTTAATCTTGTTTACTATCTCCACAAACAGAGATGAGAGCTCAGTTTGTAAAGCACACGTACACACACGAGTTTCGACCCTAAAAAGAGGCCGATTTTGAATAATCTCTATATTATAGAAGTTACATGGCCGAAAATCAAGAACTTGCTGTTGAGCATGTCGTTTTATGAGGTTTGTTTCTCTATGTGCAGCAACTATGTATAACAAAATATCTCATTTATCTTCTCCAGTTTTCATATATTCATGTTTCCTAGATTTTCCGTATATGGTTTGCTAATGATCCATCTATCTTATACAGGCACTGCAAAAGACAGCCCATGCAACGTGAGGAGCATGCAATCCTGCGTCCCTTTTGCTAAGGTTGGTGTATAAGAGGCATGAGATTTAGGTTGGGAAAAGCTAACATGAGCTCGGCAACCATGTCAGACGTATTAAGAGACGGGGTGGGTGGGTAAGTCAAACCCAATGTACATTGTAAGAGAGAAATCCAATTAAGGATGATGCGTAATACCTCAACTCACGTGGTCATAACTCATAATTAAGCATGGACTCATGTAAACGGACTCATAATTGAACATAGATTCGTATAAAAGGGACTCAATTAGGTTTAGTCCTTCAACTTCTTAGAAAGGAGGCCTATTTCTCACGTTTGCTTTTGGCCTAATCCAGCAACTTCGGTGGAGTGTCTTATTATCTCATGGTCTAAAATAGGCAATACTTTTGGCCAGATATTGTACATTTAGTTCCACTTGATAATTTCTCAGCATTTAATTAGGGGATCCCTTTTTTTCTTTATTTTGGGGGGCTGGCAACTTCTCGCCTCCTCGGTGGTCACGACATCACCACATAGTAATGCTGCCAAAATGGTGGCTTGCCGAATTCAGATGCATGATATGGATGGATCTTTTAGAGAAGTTGCTTCATATTTTATATATAAAGAAATTCATGGTCCCTATTTTTTATGGCCACCTGACACAAGGCATTTGTAAGGGTTCCCATTTTCTCACGTGCCGATTTTGCAGGTGTATGAGATACTAAATGAAGCAAATGTGTCTCTGTTTCTGGGTGTGTGCAAAAATCCTCTTCATAGGCAATGGCTACAACCGTTATTAGAAGATAATTTTAAACACTTCCCAGTCTTCACTACCGATCTACTTCATGACGTTTCCTTTGAATGCAAAAATACTCAAAACGTGTTTATGGCTATCGATATTTCCGTCTCCATGTATAATTCATAGGTGTAACTGTGAGAAACCTTTGGCAACTTCCCTTGCTATCATTGACTTACAACATGATTAGCTTATGGCTTTGATGCAATAATGACGCCCACAATATAATAAGTTGTTATGCTAAGCAAGTTCACACATGCTGAATAAATTATGTACAAGTCATGTGATTAGGACGATACAACCAACCCATGGATATATTTAATCAACCAACAACTTGTTTGAAGGGTGTCTAACCCTAGAAAAGGACCTTGTACATTTTTAAAAAAAAGCACATGAAAAAAAGAATCGAATCAGCAGTCCCACCCACCGCTAGCCAGGTCATAAAAGTACAGAAAATAACACCCTTTAGATATCTATCTTCCTCAGAATATTGCTCACAATGATCATTGATGAATTATAGAGATGTTGTATTTACATAATTCTATGCTAACAACTTGTTGCTCGGAGTAAAAGAACAAAAACAAAAGTTATCAATAATTCACAATTTGCTCACCACGTGTTAGTATCATATCTTCCAAACCATCTTCAGCCTGTGGTAATTGATCCTCCATAGTAAAATTCACAGGACCCTGAGGAGTTCCAAAAAGAGTCGAAAAAATTTGTCTATGGCATTCATCACAGAAGAAGAAATACGAAAAGTGTCCCTCGCCAGGGAGCCGATGCACTGTGGCTCCTGGTACAACCCGACGCACAAAGTCAATCATTGGTAGTGGGACTACTCGGTCATCTGTCCCCTGCTCAGAATTGAATTAATTTTTTTGTTAATTATGCCACAAGAAGTAGAAACGGACAAAACCACAGTTGCAAAGCATGAAAATATAACAATAATGGACCTAGACATCCACAAGAAATGCCAGTTCCACATGTCAAGAACAGATTTGGGACATCACAGAACAGCTAGATAGACTGTCTGCTTTCATACACAGATTTCAGCAGACGTGCACCAGCCCTGTCCAAACTTTCAAAACCAGGACCAGATGAATCTCTAGTGGCTTAACCTCCACCAGAGAGACAGCTCAGAACTCAAAGAATTGTGGTCCAACAATTTTGTAAAAAAAGGAATGCTCAAGTCTTTTCAAACCGGAAGCTCAGACTACTGCAACATGTATTACAAATCTAATTAAACCTAAATGCACCCTTCACTGTGCCCTCCCACATAAAGTAAACCCTAGTCCATGTAAATTAGAAAGGACACTACGACAATATAAAATAAGCATATCCAGAGAGCCACAAACAGACCTGCCATATATGTATAGGCCCAAGAAAACCTGCCAGCTCCACTTCAGCTGGGCTATACATGGACTTCAACCAAGTTAATAATCCTTTTCCTTGCCGCTTCTTCTGCACTTGGAGGTCAGCTAGGCTGAAACCCCAGTTTGAAACCTGTAACACGGCTTCTTCCACAAATGGTTTGGAATTCCCCTGCCTAATTGATTCCTCAACGTCCTTCTCCCAAAATACAGCAAAATCTGGCTCTTCCATCAAAGCTCGATCCTGAATTATACACATTTAGCACTAATTTAATGTAGATACTGGAATATTTTTTCAGACTAATTGTTATTTATAAAAAGCATTCTGTGAGCGTTGCTGGCTTTGCAGTGGAATGAAGGAATGAATTCATGAGAGATCTCTAGAAAACTGTAACATAGCTGTCTAGATAATAGCGAGATATTGTCAACATCATTTCTCCACCAACAGCAAAGAAAAAAGTGTACCATAGGCACAAGCAAAGAATCATAAACACACCTTCTTCCCAAGTGACAATGATAACCATAGATCAGGTTGACCATGTTTTCCAGAAAGAAAAGTCCGATGATAGAAGTATGGAAGAAAAGATGGAAATCTCCGGGCCAAAAAGTACATGAACTTCCTTCTTGAGGTCCATTTCTCCCAGGTCCTGTATCTCTCTTCCTTTATCATTCTTGGTTCATATGGATTACACAGAGGAGCAAACAATGCAGCACCTGAAGTTTGAAATAAACATGTTAGAAACAAAGCATTTTTTATTTCGTAAACTCTTATCACTACATATAAAGAATTTGTTAGGAAATATAATGTTCCCTCATGACCACTAAACCTTCATAGAATTCCTAACAATCATCAAAAATAAAAAACAGGCCTTTACCAGGAATGTTCTTATTCTCATAATTCTGCAAATGTATAAGTGAAGAGAAATTTCGCTTTGTACAATGGATATTTCAATCAGCAAAAAAAAAACAGTGATCAAGAATAAATAACAACAGCCACATTGCAAAATTAAAATGAAAAAAATGAATCTGTGGAAATGCCAATCCATGGATGTGCTTTAAAATATTGCACCAAAAGAAGTTTCAATGAAGGTGACATATGAAATCCTACAAGCAGAATGTCACGAAATGGAAATATAAAGAATAAAAAAGATAAGCATGGATACATGACTTATCAGTTGCAAACAAACTGTTCTTACAAACAATAGTAGTAATGTCAATACCCAATTATACTCATTTCATGCTCTTCACAAAATATGAAGCCATTAAATCAAGAAACACAAAATTTGGACATATTTTCTTGTCAGCTACTGAAAGAAAAGGCAAGAGTAAGAACATTATCATTAAAATTTCAGGAAATAATTAAACAAATTTCAAACCATCTATCTTCATAGAAATCTAAAACAAGAAAAAGGACCTGTTTCTGAAGGAACATTAAGTTCTAATAGCCTCCAATAGTATTAAAAAAAGTCAAAAAATGAGAAGTTCAATACCCGCAAGCCTGTCGGGAATGTATCTGACTGCAGCCCATGCATACATGCCTCCACCCGAGTACCCCACTACCCAAAACTTGTCCTTGACACCCAGTGCATCTGCTAGATGCAACATATCCATTGCTGCTGAGTTAAGGTTTCTTTGTGGATGAGGATCACTCTCGCCAAAACCAGGAAGATCATATGTCACCAAGCGAACACCAAACTCTTCCAATAGTGGCAATTTAATGCCAGGTATACCTACCAGGGAAAAGAAACAAAATAATTAAAAAGTTGTATTTATATAAATTGCCAGAATGGGTCAGGTGAGGCCTCAATAAAAGTATTTCAAACAACGAGCTCCAAAAATCATCTCTTAGCACATAGCATTTTACCTGCAAACCGGGATGAAAGGAAATTATGAGAGGAAATGAGAGTGAATCTAGCATTGTCCGCTAGAACACCCTGATCTTGATATGCAATGTATCTTCCATCTGGAAGTTGAACACGGGTGGCACTTGGGGGACGTATGTGCACCTTCTTGGGCTGTGGAACTGGATTTTGACGTTCAGTAGTTACATTTAACACTGCATTTCATCATCCAAATTTTATTTTTTGGAAAAAAAAAATCTAAAATTACAATAAGCTTGCCCTACAATAATGATAGGAGAACTCCACAAGGGCTATCTTGTTACATATTTAATTATTATCACTGATTCTGTAAAGAAAACAGCCAGGAAGATGAATGAAAGCATTATGCAAATATGTACTTCATGTAAGAAACTATATTTGTGGATGATCAAGATATTGCTCCTTGTAGGCCCAAACTTCTGGGCTTTCTGCATTCAAGTTTCGAATTTACTTACTTTAAATCAATTTTTATATCTCTCTCCATTATTTTGACTTGGTATAACACCAGGTGAGCGTGTGATGCCCAGATTTAACTTGTAGCAACTCCAGCTCAACTTGGACACACAATTCGAGTTATATGAGTCTATAAGCAATTTCACCTGTGCTCATGTTTGACTAGCTTTCAACAGAGAAAAGCTAAGCTTGTCTCAGGATTCATTTGTTAAGAGGCAGGTAAAGACACAGACATTCATTACAATCCACACACACACACAGTTAAAACTTATAGACAGGCTGATCTCAAGCAAAACATGCTCAAACTAAGACAAACTATCTGAACTTATTGAAAACCCCTTAACCTAAAACTGTCTCATAAACAATATAAATGCCTTGACAAAATTTAAATGTTTGCATGAGCACCCTATGCTGCCGATGTGTGTAGCATGAGCATTTCAACTATCTAATAATATTGCAT
Source organism: Saururus chinensis (assembly GCA_035235625.1). Taxonomy (NCBI): domain Eukaryota; kingdom Viridiplantae; phylum Streptophyta; class Magnoliopsida; order Piperales; family Saururaceae; genus Saururus; species Saururus chinensis. The sequence goes on from CP141142.1 coordinate 38,542,708, forward strand.
GGTTGCAAAATTTAATTAATAATAAAACTACAAATAATACACTAGACATAATATACGAGTGCCATTTGGACGCAAATAACATTAAAAAAAAAAACCTTCCAAAAACTACATTGAAATTTTTACAGAACAGAAACAAAAGTGTCCAGAATATGATACATATTAATAATCTTTTCTGTGAATCCCAAATCCTGAAAGCCAAATTGCCCACGAACGGTTTCACTCGTAGAATAAATGAAACCCACCAGTCCCTGGCATTACTACTTACTATAATTGGCAGACATGGACTGGACTGATAACAAAGGCATGCCACACTATAACGAAACACATCTAAATCTAAATCTAAATACAGAACAAACAAATTGGTTGATTGAAATGCTAGTACCACATCACCTGGGAAAAAACTGGAGCAGGCTGGGAACGAACCAGTTACCAGCCAGGCTCATCACCCCCACGGCCTTATCCATGAAAACATTTGATTTCTATAAGGATAAAATAATCAACTAAAAAGAAATTTGGAAAAGCCGAAATTGCTGGACACACAGAAACTGATCACAGAGGCAAAAATGGGTGATCAATCTTCATTACCAGAGAACGCCAACAAGAAGACGAAGATGACGACCGGCCAAGCGTGCACGGGGTCCTTATCCTCCGGCAGATACTCGTTCAGAAACCTCAGCCGGCCCGACACCGCCGCCCACGGCCCCGCCAGCTTCTTCACCACCAGGGAGTCCTCCGTCACCAGACTCTGCCGCACTATATCCCTGCACCCTCTCCCAAGCTCCGCCACCAGCTCCACCGACGCCGCCAGGAACCCCTTCACCTGATCCTTCCAACTCTCCTCCACCCCCCGCCCCCCGCCCTCAAACCCCTCCCCAACCACCACCGCCGCCACGCTCTCCGCCTCGCCGACTCCGTCATCGCCGACGTACCGGACGCCTGTGTCGCCGACGAGGCTGCTGAGGTCCTCCTTCCACGATCCGGCGCTGTCGAAGTTCGACATTCCCGATCGGTGCCCGGCGCCTCAACCGGGATCTGTTCGCGGAAATGGCGACGGGAGGTTTTTCAACAGAGCAAGGGAGCGTTTGGGAATTTCGGAAAAGAGAGGGATTGAATCGCCATTAAAGGAACTTTTTCAGAGGAGTGAGGGGGGAGGAGGCGGAGAACCAGTTAGTGGCGGCGGTGGGGTGGTGAGGACTGAGACGGTGGAGATGGACGGCTACGATTGGCCCACAGGGGTAACCGCCCTCGCAGTACGAGTAACTGCCGAGTATCGTTTGTTGGAGGGAGGGTAACCGGTGATAGCCGGTTTTTGGGGTGGGGTGTTGGGGCGAGTGCGCCGTCTTGATTACGTCGTCGGAGGCGAAGAATGTCTGACTGAGGAGTGAGGGGGTGGGAGTACTTGGTACTGCGGACTACACCTATAGGGAGTCCCCCACTTCTCACTGGCTTGTGATGGCCAGCATAAAGAACGCTGGGGAACGGTTTATTTACCAGATCGATGATGATATGTTCGTGCATATTAGTATGAATATTTATTTTAGTGCGCGTAAGTACTTAAATATTATTAATTTTTAAATATTTTTTATAAAAAAATATTCACGGGCATTTAAGCGAAAATTAAAAAAATATTTTCTCTAATCAAAACTTAAAGTTTATTATTTAATAATATATATTACTTAGAGGGTTAGACAAATTTGAATAACTTTATGTTTTTCTATTAGATTGCACTGTTAGATCTAGATACAAGGGCTCGTGATACTTAGGTTGTGTGAACTTTTTTCGGTTAGACACATCACTTTTTTTGTGATTATTTTACATAGTTTATTTGAACATTGGGGTGTAAAAAATAATTTAAATTTTGAATTTCACATTTAGTCAATGTGTAATATATAACTGTAATTTTATGTTACTAATTATGTGATGCCCTCCCTCTTATTTTAAATAATACTTATTCTACATTAATTGTCTAGTTCTGCTGCCAATTAGAAAACTTAAAGTATGCTCCCTCCTAGAGTAGGAGGAGTGTGCGATGCTAAATATGAGAAATTTTTGTTTTTTTTGTGTTTTGAAAAAATGTTAAGTTAATTAAAATTTATTTTTTTGTAACCTAGGTTCTTCTCACGTTCCATAAAATTATACTTTTAAAATATGCCAAATTATTAAAAAGGGATATAAGGAATATTATAATTATTTTGATTAGCATCATTATTAATAGTATTAAAATGAGACCATACAAAGGAGAGGGCTGCAATTGGCTGGTGCCATGAGGGATACGCTTAAATGGAGAAAATGTTTAGAATTCCCTCCATCTTATATTAGTTGTATGGATTTGAAAAAAAAAATTGTTTCAAACTCCCTCCATCATAAATTAATAGCTTAGTTTCGCAAAAAAGTTTACTCCATATTAATAGCTTCATTTTGTTAAATTTAAATAGTTGGGTACTTAAAAAAAGTATCATAAGCTTATTTTTCTTTCTTCTCTTATACGTGAGTTTTACTATTAAATAAAAACTATTATTTCTTTAAATAAAACTATTAATATAAGATAGAGGGAGTATTAAATATCTTGTTTAATGTTATCCTTCTCATGCCAAGTAATTGGTGGTGTACAAAGCTTAATAAATTTCCTTCCTTAGATATCTATTGTAACACCCTGACCTGAGCCTAGGTTTGAATTAATTTTTTTTTCTTAAACAAAGAAACATCATTTGTGTGCAAGAGGTGTAATGTTCATCTACGCATTACGGAGCTTCAAAGCTTCGTCGTGCGTAGGCCAAAATAAAACATATATTTATAATTAATTTGGATCAGGCCAACGTTGCTTTATTATTAGTTGCCTACATACATATTGGGTAACATCTACGAAGTTATTCCAATACGATTGGATCTTAATATAGTTCTACCTAATAACTATTACATACATCAGACATCACAAAATCATATATGTTAATATATATATATATATATATATATATATATATATATATATATATATATATATATATATATATATATATATATATATATATATATATCCTTATATTCAAGTACATCATTCAGAGTTAGATGTAAATCTCATAAATATCAGTAAGATGAAAATCTCATAAATCATCAGAGTTAGACAGAAATCTCATAAATCATTGAAGTTAAACGGAAGCTAACAAATGAATGAAATTACACATCTCACTTTATCACATAGCATAGCAGAATGCAATAGAGCGGATTGGATTATATCAAATCACATCTAACCATATAAGATCATATTGGAGTATATCATATCATAACAGAGTATATCAGAACTTATCATATTATATCATATCAAAGCATATTAAGACACCTCAGATCATATCAAATCGAAATAGAGCATAACAAAGCAATTCGAATCATAACATATCAGAATACATCATATCATAATAAATTATATATTTTAATTAGTATATTAATATCACTAATTAAGATGTGCATACATATAAGTCATTTAACATCCTAAGTTAACTACTTAGGATGCCTACGTATTCTTATACATATATTAAAACAAAAGGTCAAAATTGATTACTCCTTTGAAATACTAGAAGTGGCTGCGTTCTGAGCTATTCATTTGGCTGCGTTTGGAGCTGTTCATTTCTTTAGAGCGTCCTCCTTTTAGACCCAACATGGCGGGTAGAATCTCCTCTAGCTCTGGAACATCTTTCTCACTGCATCCGAAGGTGGTAGAAAAAATCTCTCTTTGACCTGAGACACTTTACACTTCCCATGGCCATAATTGGCAAACAAAAACTCCCCTTAACTTAGGGACGCTTCTCACTTTCCGCATCCATAGGCGACGAATAGAACATCCCCTCACCCGGAGACCCTTCTCATTTTCCGTGCCCGGAGGCAATGGACAAAACACCCCCTTACCTAGAGATGTTGTTTTTTTTTGCACTTATAAGCTACGAACAGAACCACCCCTTAATATGGGGATGTTTCTCACATTGTGTGGCCCTTCGGTAGAGAATAGAGTCTCCCCACTTTGGGTCATTTCTCTCATTGTGTTCCGACAATGGAGGACATAACCTCCTCTTGCTCTAGGTCACTTCTTTTTCTTTGGTGCTCGAGGGCAATGGGTAGAGCCTCTTCTTACCTTGGGATAATTTTCCTTTATACAGTCATCAAATCAAATAATGGATCCCTCCATTGCGTAGAGCATGCTCGATTTAGTTAAGAATGATTTTTGAATGGGCTAAATCAGACTCATAATGACTAAAGAAAATGAAGTTTCGGATTGAAAAGGACCCAGAATGGCTTTTATTTCCCTCAGCTATGCCGAAACAATGGCGTCGCCCACCAAAATGGCACATAGGGCTACCCTGCAACATGCGGCTGCGCGACCGCATTGCACACACAAGGTTTTTTTATATATAATTATCTTCAAACGCACGTATCTTTCTACAACATACTTGGATTTGTACGTTTTTAGTACCGTTGGGCTAGTATCGACGAGCCATTCGATAAGAGACTACCTAAAGTAGTTTTTCCTACTCTTTTTAAAGTGGGTTCTACGTATAAGACACGCTTCCCGATGTCATAACTTTTGCTCTCGATCTCTATTTTGCATATTTTTCGATTTGCTACGCTTGTTACTTTGAGCTCTACCCATATACAAAGATTTCATCTTCTAAAACCCTCTTAAAAATTATCTAAAAATTATATAATTACCTTTAACCCCTTGGGTTAGATGTAATTGAAAAATGGGGTATTGCATCCATATTTTCAATTTTAGATAAATATGGGACAAAATGAGTATTATACTTTATACACACAATTTGTCTATTATATTAAAGCTAATGTAATCATTAGTGTCTAACAAATATTTTATATATTTAAAGGTAATCTAATTGTTATGGTGCATAAAAAATTATATAATTATTAGTATTATTATCATATAATTATTGCTACTTTCCTATTGAGATACAACCATAGGCTTCCCTCATGAAGAAGCCCCATAAGTTATTAAAACCAAGTTACCAGAACAATAAAACAAAAAAAATAGAACCCAGCCATGGTCCGGCCCAAAGGGAAGACCCGGCTAGTTGAGGGACGGTGGGTCCGGGCCGTACCGGGGGTGGTTTACGAATTACGGAGATTCGCGAAGCTTCTTTCCTCATCCCCTCTCCGCTACCTTTATCGAGGATGGCGCCAATCTACTTCCCCCAACTAACGGTTTCCTCTGGGATTCTTCCCTGGCCCGCGCGCTCCACGCCACTACTTCGGTGATCCGTGGTCCTTCCGCAGTCCCCTCAGGCCTCAGCCGCCCACTCATCCCGCCCCGTGCGGACCCCACGTGGTAAACCTGCAAAGCGTGCAGGTAGCACGTGTGCCTCACCCTCCGTCATCAATTATGTACTACCATGTTCTGTGGGTAGCCTGTTCATTAATCTATTGAAAAATGTCACGCGTGACAACTTTTTGTTGCTACGATTTGTTTTCACTTGCCGTGAGATGGGGCCCACTCAATGGGGCGGACCACAGTGGCAAAATGGGAATTTCCCATGGGGAAGAGGGGGGTGTAGGGAGTATCCTACCAGCCAATCTTTTGGGTAGATAGAGCAGGTGGATAACTACCTAATCCAATTCTTTTTATCTCATATTGCCTTTGATTATCTGATGTCTCATGACCTGTAAGGCTTATCACCATTGCATCTTTGCACTCCCTCATTTAAATTTCAGCTTAATATTAAACTTTGGTTGGTGGAAGAATAAATGTTGGATAAAGTCCTCAACTACTTTGGGAGTATGGTAGGTAGTTTTATTTTTTATATGAATTATTGATGTTTATGATTTGACGGTGTATATGTTAGCACATATATTAGCAGTAAGTGAAACTTAATTTCATTAGTGAAGCTTCGCCAGTGACACTCCTAGCTAATAAGTTGTACCTGCCATTGTTGGCGCTACAACAAATTCATTAGTAAGGTAGGTAATAGATGTATAATTTTTATGTACTGATGTATATCACATATGATATATGTTTTAAAAAGTAAAAATTTTGAAGATACTAATATATACACTACACAAGTGATGTGAACTGAAATATATTATAAAAATATAACTAAATAATATATATATATATATATATATATATATATATATATATATATATATATATATATATATATATATATATATATATATATATATCAATATATTTAATATAGTAATTTAAACGTGATATCACACTATGATACCCAAGAGCTCTTTGGAAGTTTGAAACAAAAATTAAGGAAATGACCTACAAGATTTATAAAAAAAAAACACATTTGGCTACATAATCACTACCCTATTTCATTTTCAATTTATATAGTATTATCCATAGAACATATTTAATTATTTAGAATTAGAAGTGAAGAAATCTCTTCGTTGACGGTGGCATTAGAAAATTGAAGTACAACAAACTTACTAATGCTTCCTATGTAGGTTAAAACCTTAGCAACTAAGGAGTGAGAATCCGAACTAATGACACAAACAAAACAAAAGTGACCCCTAGTGACAAGAGTATTAGAAAAGCCCCTATTTGTACTTGTGTTCTGGCAGCCCAAAAGCATGTTATGCTGAGTGCACAAGGATCTCAGGTGCACCAGGCACATATTACCCTTTTATATTTCTCATATAATTTGAAATAAAGTTATATAAAAAATTTAAACTACATCAATACAATCATGACAAATATATGTAAATAATAGAAATCTAATGAGAGAAATTAGGTAAGGAGATGACATAATTGATTTAATCAATTTCTTTTATATATAATTAGTCTCATTTATATGCACTCAACGTGTGCCCATACTCATGTGCCAAATGCAAAATTACACAACCAGCAATACTCACGGGATGTGTGTGTTTTGATCTACTTGCCTACCTCATCATCCATGTGCACTATAATGTCTTGATCTAATGGCACACTACTCCGGGTGCTTGCTGATGTGTGCGCAACCCGACATATCTTAATCTTTTCTTTTAAATTACAAACATGCATGGGCATGATATTTTTTTAAAAAATAGGACCATAAATACTTCTTTTATGTGGGTTTTGTTTTTTTATATCTTTTTGAGTGATTTATATGCATGTAAAAAAATGAAGATGTGATAAAGTAGATGATAATGCTGCTTATGTGGAGTTTTTATTTTCTACATCTTTTTGAGTGACTATGTGCATGTAAAATAAGAAAGATGATAATGTTGCATTTTTGGAGTATGCATAAGTAAAACTCATTTGTTATAGTTTTATTCTTTCCTATTGACTATAGTTAGTTGTTCAAAGTACAATCGTAATGCTTATTAAAGTATATTTATTACTATTTCACTGAAAGAGTGAGTGAATGAATCTTACTATATGAGATACTTCATACACTTTAGTGTTAGATATATTTCACGTATTTCAGTTTGAGCTTGTGACAAGCTTTAGATTCTAGTTCAAGCTGACCTTGAGCTGGAAGATTTGAGCTTGTTTGAGCTTCAAGTCAAGCTCAAGCCAAGCTTGAATAGTTCGAGTTTAAGTCAAGCAAGCCATTAGCCCAATACTCTACACAACTCGGCTCAGCTTAGCTTGTTAACGCCCCTACTTCAAGGTCCTATAAAGACTCATTTCTTTTTTTAGTTGTAGGTTCAAATTCACTTGTCCAGTTTGGGTATGATATTATATAATGTGCACCAAAGATGCAATCAAACCAATCACAATGATGATGTAATGAAACAAGAGCAAACTAATGCATTAGGGTATTCAATCCACACAAAGTATTTCATAGGCAAATTCCAAATAATGCAATCACAGTTTCAAACCAAATAAAATTAAATGCAATCAAGTAAAACTAAGGACAAACAATTAACTGGTATAAGCAAAAACAAAAATTTAATGTGGTTCGCCAATCACCTACCTCTACCAGCAGCAAGAAATTATATTTAACTATTCAAGAGCAAGTACGAGAATAGATTACAAGTAACTCCTCATTAAGTAAAGGTCTCAAAATCAAGTACTCTCCAAACATATACAAAATGTTACAAAAAGAACAAAAAAACCTTTTTTTATAGGCATTACAGGTCCCAGCGTGTTCCTATATGACAAGAGTGCCAACTAGGAAAGATCTTACAAAAAACACATCATATTCAGAAAAAAATGAGGCCACCGTACAATCATAGTGTAATATCCCTAATTTTCCCGAGTTTTAAAATTTAAATACGTGGAAATTATGGTGTTTGACCTATTGACATTCTTATTAGAATAACTTTCTCCTTAGATAGAATTTGGGGCTGAACTAATTCTATTGGAAAGTAGATGGAAAGAGCTTCGAAACGCCACCAAAAACGCGCGAATCGGAGTCCGGATGAGGGAGAAACGACCGTCTGAAGTTGAACATATCGTGCAGGACCCGTTTACCCGAATTGAACACGCGAACTGTCAGTTTAAGTTGCGATGTGGGCCCGATCAATTACTATTCCGAAATTGGGTTTTTGAGGCCTAATTTCTCATGGGATTGGGAGCCCTAATCCTATGCCTATAAAAAGAATTAATTAGGGCTAATAGAGGGGAGTTTTTTGGGGGTCTTTGGTTCGATTTGGAGAGCTTTTGGGGGGACGGTGAAGGAGATGAGGGAATTCTCCGGCGAAACTCCGGCAAAGCGTTTGCAGCAGTGGATCGACGACAACTCGGCTATTGAGGTTGGATTTCGAGTCGAGATTTGCATAGATTTGTAAATTAGAAGATAAATCATATTCGTAATTGACATGAACAGTAATATCTGCAATTACTGTTCATACAAATTTTTTTATAATTATTTATTTACTGTTTATCTGCCGGCCAGTCGCCGGCTGGCCACCGGCCGACCGCTGGCGGCTGGACCCATGGCTGAAACGGAGTGCCGGTGCTGGCCTTTGCCGCGGCGGCCGGGGATGTTTGGCGGCGGCTTCTGCCGCTGCCGCACAGAAAAAAAAAACAGAGAGATTGTCGGTGCTGGCCGAGGCCGTGCCGCCCGTGCCCGCGCCGGCCCAGGCCACGACGGCCCCGGACGCACCGACCTGGGCCGCGCTGGCTCCGGCCGCAGCGGCATCGCCGCCAGTTAAAAAAAAAAGACGAAAAAGGGGCCAGCTTTTTGGCCGCCGGCCGGACACCAGACGGCAGCGGGACCGACCCTGTCGGTTCCGCCGTGCTCCGGCGTTCCGGGGCCTGTGTGCTGCCCAGCCCTCCACCGCGGAGGTGGCGGCGCCGCCAAAGGCCGAAACGCCTCTGGCCGGACGCGGGGAAGACGACCCGCGTGGCGGGTCGTCGACCCAAACCGACCCGGTCCGGGTCGGGTTTTTTTTTTAAAAAAAAAAGGAAAAGAAGAGAGAAGAGAGTGAACCAGGTCCGGTTCAAGGGGCTAAAATTGTCAAATAAATTCTATAAAAATAGTCATGTATCTGGAGAGGTTTGGGATTATTTTGACCGAGTTTCAGCTTGGGTAAAAATCCCAGAGATGGTAAAATGACCTTTTTACCCCTGGTAGTTAAGTTATCGTGTGAAAATCACTTACCTGATCTAGAGGCTCCGGTTCAAAGGCCTATGAGTTGATCTAAAAAGTATAAAAATTCTCAGTGATAGTTTAATATGTAAACTAATTATAGGCTAAACCACTTATTGAGGAAAAATCCCAGTGAGTGGATAATTGACCCTTTTGTCCTTAGGGTTTATAGTAAACCATTAAGCAAACCTGGGTCGGTTCAAGGGGTTCATGACCCCGTTACACGCCAAGAAAATTACACAGAGTCCATGAAGGCCAGTAGTACCCTTGAGTTGAATTTTAGACCCATTGGATATCATTAAGACCTTAAACCAAATGACAGAACTACCCCTATGCAAACTGGCCCGTATTCGCATGGATGCTATTAACAGGCCAATGTGATACTGAAACCTTTTGAGAGGTTAAAGACTTACCTGAGTGCAGAGAAGACTGTATCTAATGTTGGATAATTACTCTAATGCCCTTAGGTGCATTTCGACCAGTTTAATAAAGATTTATTAAGATAACCCAAGGAGGGTTAGGGCATGAGTGCTCGAATAATTCTTATATCATTAATAAATTTTATTATTGATATTATGATATGCTTAGACCTGTGTAGTTCTTATGGTTTATGTTGTTCTTTGTTTCGATTTTTGATATTGATGTTGTGATAGTAATTTATCACTAGTTGAAAATAATTGAAAGAATAATTATTTGGGGTTTGATAGCTTTGGATTGGGCAAGAACACCTAATCAAGATAAAGACTAAAATACCTCAGAGGGGTCTGGGACTAGTTCATACAGTGAACAAAGCCTTTGACCTGGCGATTTGCCTTGGTTGATGAACCGATGGCATGTCTCGAGTTGTAAACCTTAGTCTAGAAGGGACTAATAGGGTTTGGGATAGTCATTCTGAATCCTGGCTTATAGATGAGCAAGATAGGGTTCAGAATGGTTTCCTGAGTTTTAGCTCTATTGAGGAGCCGCTGATTTGACCGTGAAGTTGCACCTCCCCATTGGAGGGAGTTCTTTGTGAGCCGGGCTCACCGCAGATCTATTGAGGATCTTTTAGTGTACGCGCAATTAGGGTCGCTGACATCCTGCTTGGTTGGCGTCTCTGACCACTTCTGTTCAGGTGCAGTTGTGGGCCATGCCCTTCCACTCCGGTCAGGTCCTTATGGGCTAGGTTGGGAGATGGTACTTCCTGGTGGATTCCAGGGGCCTGGTGGATTCCAGGGTGTTTCTTATCATTTGTCACTTAGGTTGACATCTGATGTGTCTGTCTGTCTTTGGGATTAGACGGGAATATTAATTATCGAACAATGGTTCGAGAAATAATTAATAACATTGATTGATATTGCTTATTTAATTAGAACAAGTGGAATGATTAAAGGACTTGCATAAAGTGTAGGTTGCTTGAAAATACTTAAGCATTGCATGGGTGATGCTATGCTTCTTAGTATAGTGTAGTTTTTAGGCAGAACTACGTCTGGATCCGATCTTGTTGGAAACATTGGAGATGTTGTCTGATGAGTACGTAGGCAACTAACATCGGGTGATGTTGGCCCGATCCGAAAAATATTAACAAAACCTTTTGTCCTTTGGAAGCTCTTCTCTTGAAAGTGGAGAGATTCCATTGTTGTTGTTGTGGTTGTTTTGTTTGCTTTGTTGCAGATTCTCTAAGCGCGATAAGTCAGACCAAGGCAGGCAAGCTCAAGAGGTTTCCGCATTTTTGAAACTTCGATATGTAAGTGTACCTTAAGCGTGAGAGTCAACTTGTTATTTATTTTCAGACGGGTGACAGACTTGTACTTAGATGGATGAGCTGGTCTTTATGAATTTTCAGATGTTAAATAATATCATATGATTTGATATTCGTATTTATGAACCCCAGTTATCATGACCTGGATATTTAATCAAAAGGTTTGTTTTGTATTTAAAGAAAAAAAAATTTTACCTACCGTTCGAGCTTTTTAAAAATGCTTTTAAAAATCCGGGTCGTGACACATAGGGCAATTGAACATGACAAACAGTCACAATCTTGAACACGCGATTAATGAATTACCGTTTACCTAAAAGGAAAAAGTAGTTAACAGAATACAATATATGTTTGCCAAAACACTATGTACTATATATTCTATGCATATTGTTATATATGGTTACAAAAAAATGATTTCCATAATCATTAAATATTAACCATTTGCCAAAACTCCAAATACCATTGTTGGTGGTTTTCTAGTTCCTTACCCACAAGTCAAGAGAAATGACCGAATAATCCTTCCTTACAAGTTACAAGGGATAGAGAAGAACTTTTTTTGTGTGAGACAACCTTCTCTTAATTAATCACGACTACTCTTTATAATTTTAAGTAAATAGAAAAATAAAGAAGATAACTTAGAATTTATTAAAATAAAAAAAAAATAATTGTTAAGAGAAGTGGCTACAACTTTCAAGAAAAAAAAAGAAAAGAATAGAAACTCATTCTGAAAGATGAGAGCTCCCTTGTAGACTCGTTCTTCCTTCATGTGATGCAACACTTATGTTTGTTTTCTAATTCTTCGAACTTCTTCAACTTTTAAACTTAGAATAAAGGTTAAGCCCTTTGAAATTTCTAGATGTCTTTTGGTAGGTGATAAGCTTCAAAATTTCTTTTTGAATGTTTCTTAAACTTGAAGGCTAAAAGCCCCTCCATATGAAAATGATAAGATATTTATAACATTGAGGTTGTATGGTTAAGTAAAGTAGTAGGTGGTGAATTGGCAAGGTAGTTTATGGGAAGTGGAGAGTGAGTTAGTGAGACAATTGGTGAGAGTCAAATTAATAGGGAGTGAGTTAATGAGAAGAAGGGGGGGGATATGGTGAAAGTAGTAGGAGAAGTCCCGGCATTATACATTTGACTTAGTCTTCTCTCACTCCATCACTTTCTTTATGCATTCATTTTTTTCATTTCATTCATTTTTTTATTTTATCATTTTTATTATCATTTCATTCGTCTCTTTTTTTTGTTTAGAGTAGAGAATCACGAGCCTTGAGGTTTTGACTTAGTCTTCTCACTCTCTAAATTCTTTGAATTTTTTTTTTTTTTGTATTTTAACCATTTTAGTCTTTTATGGCTGAGCACTTTATAAAAACAAAACATAACGTGGGGCTACGAGTCTCACCTAGCCTTTTACTAATTTTGATTTGATGACTATTTCAATGTGAGACCAATAAGTCTCACTTAGCCATTTATTAATATTAGTTTTATGACTAGTTTGATGTGAGACTCATGGGTCTCACATAGCCTTTTGTAATTTTGATTTTGTTGATTTAGTAATCATTTTGATGTGGCTATGTGAGGCTTACGAAGCCTTACTTAAGCCAATTTAACTTTTGTAACTAACTTTAAGTGTAGGGGGGCCTCATGAGGTGCTCACCTAATTAATTTTTTTAATTATTTTTTCATTAGAAGACAACATATTCCTATGTGTGTGAGATTAGATTTAGCTTCTTCTTTTTCTCTTCTTTGTACTTGTCCACTTTTAAGACTTTGTCAATTTTAAAAATTTGGTCCCCTTCAAAGCTCGTCAAGCTCCAAAATCTTGGCCTTTGAATTTTGACTTTTTTCTTATAAATTTTTTTGTCAGCAATCATATATTCTGTAGTATGTTATAATTCCCTAACATGTGTAAGATAACCAAACTTCCCAAAAGCTTGAGTCATTTTGAAGGAGAAATCTTATTTATTTCTTTTATATTCTAATACCCCCCTCACGTGCAAGCATCCATCAAGCATGACACATGAAACACAATTAGGTTATAAATGCCTCCAACAAGACTTAAACCTAAGACCTTGAACTCTAATACCATGTAAGATAACAAGTTTGCCAAAAGCTCAAGCCGTTAGGGAGGGGAAATTTTGTTTATTTCTTTTATATTGTAACACCCCCTCCCTCTTATGTGCAAACATCCATCAAGTGCAGTACGTGGAAGACAATTGGGGTATAAATGCCTCCAATGAAACTCGAGTTGTTATAAAAGGGAAATCTTATTTATTTCTTTTATATTCTAATAAAATGAACATATAAGGAAATGAACTCTAACCCTCACTTGGTTAGTTGAAACGATTATAAAATAGATATGGAATAAACTATTCTACTCCCTCTATCCCAAATTAATAGTTTTATTTAGTTTTTCAAAATAAACTAATTAGTTCATTTTAAAAGACTAAATGGATCTATTAACTCAGGACAGAGGGAGTATTTGTTAACTGAACAATTATAGATAAAAATATAAAAAAAGTTATAATTATGGAAGAAGTATTTATCTAAGTCATAATTTTTCCATTGGCCCTAGATGATCAAGGATTTGTGTGACATGTGAATTCCTCCAAAATAGAAGAAATCATGAATTTGGATGTGAACGGAGAACAAATGGACAGGATCAAGCAAGAGCATATAGAACATAAGTCGTTAGTGTAGAGTCCGATAAGTAGGGATGCCACTCGGTCGGGTTTTGCCAAACTCGAACCTGATACCATTTATGAAATGGTGGACCCAAATCAGACTTGAATAGCTATTTAGGTTGAATTTAGAAACCCAAACCTGACCCATTAGGGTCGGGTTGGGTTTTATCAAAGTACAAAAAAAATATATAAAATTTATGTTTCTAACCTTATTCAAGTCGGGTTTCGCCAAACTCAAACCCAATACCATTTAAGAAATGGTAAACTCAAATTCAACCTAAATAGCTATTCGGGTTGAATTCGAAAACCCAAACCCAACCCATTAAGATCGGGTCAAGTTGAGTTTTACCATATGCCCGACCCAAGTTACATCCCTACTGATAAGGAAGAAGATACGGAAAAAGTTTTCTATACACCAAACATTGTTTTTAACAAACTTTCAATAGCAAGCACTCTTGAAAAGCAAACCTCTAATATCTCAAGCGGTAAATGTTCAAAGGTAACAAAAATTGTAGAAGATTTTACAAAGCAAAATTTATTACATTTTGGATCAGAAATTGTAACAACTTCAAGATAGGAAACAAAGAGTAGTCGATGGCAACAACATATGAGAAAGCAATCAGTTCTTTAAACAGATGGAAACAAAACTGAGAATTTCCAAGAACGAAGTCTAAAGAAAAGTGAAAAAAAATGCACACGATCTAATACAAAAGAAATGAGTTTCAGCAAGTTTCCATGTATGCTCTTGAAAACAGAACTATTAGCACACATGTGATCCTCACAACAGAAGGAAAACCATTTTATTGCCTCAATGATGAGATCTTTTACAATAGCCCCAACCGGCCTCAAAATGAAGAAACTGCTATCCAATTTGTCATTATTAAAAGGTACTAATGAACCCCTCATTTCTAGTAAATCTTGAGCCATTTATTATATGAATCCTCTGGCTCACGGGTGACAAAAAGATGAGCTGATCAAGATTTAGGCACATCTAACACAGCATTGTCATTACAAATTCTCACAAGGGAATAAACTCGAAGTAGTTGATGACTTTGGTTGGTTATCAAGTCTTCTTTAGTTAATAATGTTTGTTTTTTCTTCATAAGTAATTCATTTTGAAAAACAAAATAGGATGCTTAATATGAGGCAAAAGGAATAATATTATACATTAAAATATTTTGCATTAGACTACATTGAGGATAAGGACATCAACTATTATATCTTGGATTCTTTTAGGTTTCAAAAATTAAATACATAGAAAATAGTATTTTGACCCCCTTTGATTCTCAGTTAAATAAATTCTTAAATAGATAGAATTTACAACTGAGGCCAATATGGTAAGAAAGTAGGTAAAAAAATCTTTGAAACACCACAAAGAATGTGTAAATCAGAGTTCGGATGAGGGAGTTATGACTGTTCGAAATTAAACATATCGTACAAGGCCCGTTTAGCCAATTTAGACGTATTTTTGAGCCGTTCAAGTCATTTTGCGAGCCCGGTTAATTATACTAACTGAAATTAATAAAAAAATGTGAGCAAATAGCCTAATTGGCTAAACTTCTAAAAAGATTAGGGTTCCTAATCCCCATGTTTATAAAAATACTACCTAAGGCTTATTTTAGAGGAGCTTTTAGCCTTTAAGAGAAAGATGGAGCCGTCGAAGGCGGAGTTTTCCGGCAATTAGGGAAGAGCATGCTTGAAGACCAATGTTCCACAAAGTAGGGCACACATTATTTTAAATTTTATAATTTGGATGAGATTGAATAATTAAATTAAAAAGATTATATTTACCTTAATATTGCCAGGTTGAGAGCGGACTGGCTAGTCGTGTGTTGGCCATGACCGTAATGACCATCTACATTGGTTGGTGGTGTTGGAAGCAGCGCACCGGTTGGAGGCCAGCGACGCGTTGGCTGGTGGTACTGGCAAGAGGTGCAAGCCTGCATCACTAGCCCTTGACTCACTAGTGAGAGCCGCCCAGGATCATGCAGTGCAAGATCCAGCTACCAATTGGGGGTGCAGTCTGGTTGGCTCCGGCCAGAAGAAGGGGAGGTGGATCTGCCGCTTTCTCCCATCCTCTGCTCTCTCTAGTCACAAAAAAAAAAACTTGGACATGCCTTTCGGCCACCGGCGGAAGCCACAATCAATCACCGTGGGCGTCAGGGCAAGGTCAATCGGATTCGCCCCATGCCGGGGATCCAATCCGATCCAACCCACCTCCCCATCGGTGGCAACTAACAGTGCATCACCACGCCAGAGGCCAGCACCTGCTTTCCAAAAGGGATGAAGATGACACCTCTCTTTTGGCTTGGACCCGGCCAGCTTGAGCCTGGCCCGGGTCCGGTCTAGTTAAAACAAAAGAGGTATCTGAACTGGGTCCAGTTCGGAGACATCTACGTTTTGAAAAAAAATGTAAAAATTACCATTAAACCCAAAATGTTTTCATGAGTCTCATGTCATGTTTTAGGTCATGAAAAATACCAATATTTGTAAAATAATTATTTTACCCTTGTAGCAGAGCCACGATTCACTTACGTAGTTTAGGGGCTCTGGTTTAGGGGCTTATTGTCACATAGGTGCCTAGGAAATGCCTACTGTGCGGCACTCACAAGGCCAAAATGCCAAGCAAGTAAGTCTTTCTTGTCAAGGTCATGGCCTCGTGTCATTTGACCAAGCATCTAGCCCGCAAAGCCAAGCAACGAACCTGTCCCAAGGCGGATGTGCAAACATACCGGGACATTTCCCAAGCGAACTAGCCATAAGGGGACACCTCCTTGCGATACATGGATCCAACTTAAGCAACTCAGACATCCAAACATTCCATCTCAGCCAAGTGCATGCAAGGGTTTCTGTTTTCAACACGGCCATAAAGCTGAACGGCCGCCCCGTAGGTTAGAGAGCCCCCATCTCCCAGCGGATGGGGACCATAGCATGATAGCTAGTAACACAAGAAGCCTTCGTTGTCATCCGAGACAGCCGGTTGCAAGGCTAGGCATCAATACCAACAGCTTATTATTTCAGCTCACCATGTCCCCCTATATGGCATAAGAGATTTTCTCCATTCTTATGGAGTGGCAGCCAAAGTTGTTGTACGGGCATGGTTTCTCCGAAGTTTGTCAAATGGCATGAAAATACTCAAACTGACTATCCAACACTATTTAGGGGGGAGGGGACATCTTAAGACTTCAAAGATGTGCTAGCCAACTATGTGTTCCAACATGGCTAACTATGTGTGTGCATCATCGTGTGCATTCTACGCAATATTGCGCACACATGTTGTGCAACGTTGCAGGCCTTCCTTGCAATGCCTGCATGCATGGTGTGTACCACTATAGACAGTTCCTGCAATGCATATACACCTAGTATATAGCACTTCCACACATGTATAGGTGCATGTGTACCTAATTATATACCACTACACAAGTTGGGGGAAAAACCCAAAAAATAGATAAGTGATTATTTTACCCCTAAGGTAAGATTATTAATTAAACCAGGGTCGATTTAAGGGGTTTACGACCTGTTAAATGATAGGAAAATTACTTTGGGTCTATAACGTCAAGAAGTACCCCAGAGATTAATTTTGGACTCATTAGATTCAAGGAAGCCCTAAACAAAATGACAAAAATACCCCTATGAGTGGACTGACCCATGTTTGCGTGAATGAAATTAACGAGCTAATGTGATACTAAAACCTCTTGAGAGGTTAAAGACTTGCCCAAAACAGAGAGGACCATGTCCAATGTGGGATAATTACCTTAATGCCCTTAAGTGCATGATGACCCGTTTTCATAAAAGTTTAATCAGCTATAAGGTACCCTGTATTTCGATTACACTTAACCTAAAGAGGGTTAAGGGTAATTATATAATTTTAGTTAAATTTTAAAATATTTTAAGAGATGAAATTCTCCTATTTAGTTAAAGCTCAAAGTAACGAGCGCAACAAATCAATGAACATGCAAAACAGAGATCGGGAACGAAAGTTACAACCTCAAGAAGCGTGCCACATGGGCGAGACCCACTTTAAAAGTACGAAATAACCTACCCATGTGGGGTCTAATTTTGAAGGGCTCATTAATACGAGTCCATTAGTACCAAGATCGTGCAATTCCGACTTCGGGATTAAAAGTTATCGCGTTTTGAAGTTGGAATTGTATTTAAATAAAATAATAATAAAATATTTAGGAAAAAATAGAATAGCTGATGTCATCAAGCTGAGCCAGCCACACGCAGGGCCAACCAATCACAGCCATCCACACGACGCGGGGCTGCACGATCGGAAGGCCGAATGCGCGACGCGCACGGGACATGCGCATCGCACGACAAACACGCAGCGTTTCTGCTCATGCTGCGTGCAGCATCCTGATGTGCGCATCTACAGCGCGACCATGTTGTGTGGCCCAATAGAATTCTAACACATGGCAAGCGTATAAGTGCACATTTCCACTTTTTCTTCTATGTGTACCCCTCAAGCAAAATGGTCTCACTGAGAGGAAACATAGGAAAATGATTGAAACAACCATTTGTTTGTTTGTTTTCCACTTTTTCCATGCCTCATACTTATTAGGTAGATGTTGTTTCTACTGTTGTTTTTCTTATAAATCGAATGTCTGCCTCAATTTTGAAAAATCAGAATTCTTTGACCTGCTTTG
Organism: Saururus chinensis; assembly: GCA_035235625.1. Taxonomy (NCBI): domain Eukaryota; kingdom Viridiplantae; phylum Streptophyta; class Magnoliopsida; order Piperales; family Saururaceae; genus Saururus; species Saururus chinensis. The sequence continues at coordinate 38,561,312 of CP141142.1, forward strand.
TCATCAACTACCTGATTGCCATATCAATAAGATTTTTGGTTGTTCTTGTTTTCCATGCTTCGTCCATATTCTTCTCATAAACTAGAACATCGTGTTTTTCTTATGTTAGAGTCCCTTTATGAAAGTTTACCACTATCAAGACCTTCGAAGTATTTTTTTTAGTCTAGACATGTTTTTTATGAGCACTTTTCCTTTTGCCTCTATTGCTATCACTATTTCTATTTCACCACATTACTCTACTTTTTTTTTGTTTTCCACCCAATATTTGCCCTCTTCAATTTCTTCTCCAACCAGTCCTTCAGCTACTATTTCTCCTTCTACTGTTCCTGCTAACTCTTCTTCCTCACCTACTGTTTCTACTATTCCGCTTTCTATCCCTTCTTCTCCTATTTTACTTCCTATTCTGTTTATCTCATGCAAACTTGCAGTATGTCTGGCATTTCTAAACCCTCCAAAGCATTTTTGCCTTACTTCCACCCTAACTCTAAATGATTAACCAACTTGTTTTTCAAAAGCAATTCAATTTTTCCAGTGGAGAATAGCCGAAGAATTTCAAGCCTTGTTATTGCAAGGTACATGGCAGCTTGTTCATTCACAAACATGGGTTTCATATTACTTATATCTTGATTTATGTGGATGACATATAGTGAAAGGTTCTAATTCTTCATTCATTGAGCATTTTATGAATGATATGGCCCACACATTTGTTGTTAAACATCTTGGACATTTGCATTATTTCTTAGATATTGATGTCATGCACAACAATTTTGGAATGTTTCTCTCCCAACAAAAATTTGCCAATGATACTCTCCAATTAGACTTCATGCAAAATTGTTCTTCTTGTGCTTCATATTTCATTCCAAGCAAAAGCTACCTCTTCTTAGGGATAGGCCTTTCTCTGATTCCAGAGTATACAGGAGGCTAGGAGCATTGGTAGAAGTCTTAAATATCTCACTATTACACGTCATGACTTGTCTTGTCAAACGCATTTTACTATATGTGAAAGAGACTCTTTTTTATGGTATTCAGTTGTCTCCTACTTCTACTAATCTTGTTTTATTTTCTTATGTTGATTGGGCAGGAGATATTAATGATCATCACTCTATCAATTGCTATTGTGTGTATACGGGGACGAATCCAATTATTTGGAGTGCTAAGAAGCAGGAAACTGTTGCAAAGTCTTCTACTGAAGTTGAGTATTCTTCTCTTTCACACACAACTGCTGAGCTAATTTTGTTAAAATCTCTATTCAAGGATTTATCTCTTCCAATACTCTCTTCTCTTCATGTGATTCATTGTAATAACATGTTAGCTATTAGTCTTTCATCCAATCTAGCGTATCATGCAAGAGCAAAACATACGGAGATTTATTATCATTTTATAGAGAGAGAGTTTTGTCCAAAGATATTGTTGTTCAACATGTATCTTCCAAAGATTAAACCGCTGATATTTTTACAAAGCCTCTTCCAACTGCTCGTTTTCATTTTCTTAGAGACAAGCTTCAAGTTGTATTCTCCCCTCAGCTTGTGGGGGAGTGTTTAGTGTAATGGCATTCCTATAATTTTTTATTTTTGTGAGGGTTTTATTTACTCTCAAGTTACCCTAGCTTGTTCTATATAAACGTTGTATCTCTTCATTCCATATTAATGAGAACCGTTTTATCTCTTTCTTCACACACCAATGGCGGACTATGAGGGCAAGAAAGCCAATTGTTGCATCAGAAGTCATACTCGTGTGAAAGTACATGGGACCAAGCCTTTCACCAGCAGTGACAACTGACAAATCAGGAGTTGGGTTTGGGAATGACACATGATAACCTATAGAACATGTACAAGAAGAAGAAAGGAGGGAAGGGAAAGACTGAAAGAAGACAAGCACGACCGACAAGAATGGAAGGTTAAGTAGCAAGGAAGGGGGAGACTGACATAGGACCAGAACTTGGGAGAAAATGAGAGGAGGAGGCTTCGGGTTGGTGCAACCCAGCTTCAGCCAACCAGGCCTCCAAATGGCCGCTCGTAGTCGCTTTTGCAAAGGTCACCCACAGTTGACTCAGGGCACTCTACAAGGGGTCTAGAGACTTCTACTGCTTTTGTAGCTACATGGTGTCACAAATAAAGATGTCAATAACTGCAAACATTATCTACTTGGCTTGTACCACTTATTCATCGACAATTCCCCACCCTCCTTCGATAGATCCATCTGCCACTCCTCTTTGTTCTTCTCCCTCTTCATCTTTGTCACTCAAAACTTGCCCAATGCAGCCTCTATCTCCGTCTTCTACTAAAGAGCCAAAGTGGCCTCAATATTCGTCTTCAATGAAGGAAAGTCACATCAGTTGGTGCCTTGTAGATAAAATTATTTGCACAAGAAAATTAATAGAGAAGGGAAAAGAGAAATAGGGAGATGCATAAATTAACTTAACTATAGTTGGAATTAACTTTTTTGGATGGCTATCTTATGGGAATTACAAAATTTATAGAGAAGATAAAAGTTCAAACTAATCCTAATTGATTAAGAGAACACACATTGCTCCAAAATGGCATAAGGTATTGGGTGGGACAGATCCGGTTGTATTAGTGGTGGAATAGACAGTGGAAGAGAGAAAAGATTACACACAATTACACAAACTTTCAAAAACGAGAAATATAAAACACAAGGTAGATTTGAGCATGGGGAGGTAACTGGAGGCAATAGACCATATAGGACATGAACCATGGAAGTATTGAGCAAATTTCTCATTGGCCGGTTTATACACTGAAGTCTTACAATATGGTTAGTGGTAGAGGTGGCAATGGGTCAGGTTGGGCCGGCCCAACCCACTATGCACGAGTTGGGTTTAAGCACATATGCGACCCGGGTTGTGTTTTACAACCCAAGGCCCACAAGAGGTCCAACCCAAAGCATGCCCCAACAGCTCCTTTAGGAGTTGTTGCGGACAGCTCCAACACCCTCAATGGCTATGTAACTGCTCTTTTGAGCTAAATTATTTAAGTACCCACCAATAGGGTTTTTTTTTAGTTATGAGGGGTATTTTTGATATTTTATAGGAAAATACTCTTTTATAAGTAGGAGTGAAGGGGAGGGGATTTTTCATTCCTCACTTTCACTCAATCTCTATAATTTTTCATGTTCTATCCTTAGATAATTAGTTTATTTATTCTTATTTTTTAGTTAAACAAATTGTCTTGAAACGTGGGATTGAAGCAGGAGTAATCATTGTTGGCACAAAGAGAAATAAATATCAATCCAAAGAAGCAAAGCATATCTAGTCAAAGCAATTTATATCAAGAAGTAAATTGCTTTGAATTTATATGGGATTAACTTCTCAACTTTGGGGTTATTTGGGTGTGAAATTTTTTAGTTACAGAAGTAGAATTTGTTGCAATTAATTACATTAATTTACTGCCAAATGAGAATTAAAGTTGGTAATAGAATTTTTTATAATAAATTTGGATGTTTGAATTAACATAACTCTCTATCGCACAAACCCAGATATGCACGTTCTTGGTATTGTTACGCTTGTATTGATGAGCCCTGTCTAACAAGATCTCACGCGGGTATGTAATTTTGAACTTTTAAAGTGAGCTTTACATATATGGCACATTTTTTAAGACTCAAATTGATATGAAAAGTGGGGCCTACCTATAAGGCTGGGAGCTAGAATTAATGAAATCACCTCATGAGGTTATTTTGTAATTCCGACCAATTCCAACTGGAAATAGCCCTAAATAACCTTTGTGGTAGAACACCCAACCATGATTCTATTAATTCCTACCATAATTGGGGCAAATCGATGGAATCTTACCTGGATTCCACACCCAAACAGCCCTTTGACAATCATATTTTGCTTCTTTAGTTTGACAATCATTTGCCTTTGTGCCAACAATGATTACTCCTACATCAATCATTTGTTTACGTATTTTACATTTTCCATTAAAAGGAGACATGTAGCAGAACCTAAACCTGCATCACATTCTAACAATATTTGTTTAACTAGAAAAGGAATAAAAAAATTACTTATTTTTAATTAGAACATGAAATAAAGTTAACTGGTGCTTGCCACCTTAGCACATAACTTTTTTTATATTTAAAAATTATTTTTAAAATTTTTGACTGGGTCTTGGCCCGATCCAGCACAGCAGACCCACGCTACTTTTTGAACATATGAGCCTGCCGAGCCCATCTGTATCACAGACCCTAATCTTGCCAAGCACAGCCCAAGCCCAACGGGCTTGCCACCTCTAGTTAACAGTGTAGATAAACAAGATCACTAACCTCAAACTCTCGATCTTTGCATCGATCATAGACTTTCCGCATTCGCAAAACCTACTCACAAATCTAGAAAGTAGAATCAACCTCACCAAGAAAAGAGTGAAGTGGCACATAATAGACCATTATAGGAGGAAGATGGCCATAAACTAGCTAAAAGGGAGTTTTAACCCACAATAGTATACAAAGCAATGTTGTAAGACCACTTTGCCTACAGAAGAAAGGATAATAACCAAGTCCGTAGTCGATGACCCAAAACACACCATAAATATTGCTTAACCCAACAATTGACTATTTCGAATTGCCTATCAGTTTGCTGTGATAAGTTGAACTCATCCAGAATGAATTGCCTTGTAAGTAAAAATAATTATACTAAAATGCGAATACGAACACCTTATCACGATCATAAACAATAGACTTAGGCAGCCCATGGAGACGGGCAATATCATGCTTAAAAACCGCAACAACACTATTTGTAACATAGGGATGAAAAAAATAGAAGAATAGGCATACTTGGATAGCCCATAAGCACAACTAATTTGCCCTGGACCTTGGACAATTTATGAAATTCATATTGAATCCTCCCAAATCCTCTTAAGAATAGGTAATTGTTGTAGAAGTCTAGAAGAGGTAGTAAAATCAATATTAGCTTGTTGGCAAATGGCATTGACACAAATTGTTTGAACGCATGTTTAAGGCCACACTAGGCAACACTTTGAAATATGCATTTATAGGTACAAAAGACTCTTTATGTAGTTGATGTGCAACGATAAAGATGGAAGATATCCGGTCACAACTTCTCAGAATTGAAAACCCAAAGGCGGTTATGTCATAGCGACAAACCATCTTGCAAAACAAAAGCAAGTGAAGAAAGATTTACCTATAATCAGGCAACAATATCACAAGTATCCAAGTAAGCTAAAGGCACTAGAGAAGAGAGAGGGGGGGGGGGGGTGGTGGGGGGGGGGCAACAACTAAGAGGAGACGACATGAAGTGATTTTTACACCATCGACTAAGAGAATTCGGTCTCCATCGACGGTGGGTTGGGTGGAAGACAAGATACCAATGACGACAACGGTCTACCATGGCATAGAATGATCTACAACAATTGTTCAAAGCAACAATCGAGCTACTGCTACAAGGAATCTGACTTCTAATTGAGGTCCACCAAGGAGTGCTTCACAACAATAAGTTCCTGACTTGTTTCTTCCATTCCTGTCTCCAACAAAAAAAAATCAAAGATGAGCACAACATGAAGCACCTATGTGTCTCACAACCTTGAAGGAAGACTTAGGCAATAGATAGAGGTTTTTTGTTGTATTCCGATGATGTTTCTCATTTGTTAAGCTTTATTTTTTTTCAAAATTTGTAGCAATCAAATCAATCAATAAGCTAGTTAGTATATTCCAATAACTTGAAGGATCGATCGCCTAGTTAAAACAATCAATCGATCCCTTAGTCGTCGAGTCCAATAGGTAGAATGATAGATCATCATGTTCGAGCAATCAATCACCACGTTAATATTTGTAAGACTGTCCAGCCATAATCGAGAAGTTAATAAAAAATTTGATCTTTCCTTCTCCCTTCATCTTCTACATTGCCTTTTTTTTCCCTAACCCGCTATCGCTATCCCCCACTAGGCAATGGCCTGATTCTCTCCCCTTCATTCATCCTATTCCACCCCCTCTCTTCTCCTTCCCCACATCCCCTCTTCCCTTACCCTACTTCTCCTTCCCCACATCCCCTCTTCCCTTACCCTACTTCATCCTTCCTATCCTAAGGGGTTCTAACACTTTTCTGGCACGGCCTTACCATAGTGGCAACAGGGATGGTGGGAGGGCATAAGGAGGAAGAGAATCCTCCACTTGACAAAACTCTCTACACAAGAAAATTATTAGAAATAAAAAGAGAAAAAGGAAGGTGCAAAAATTGACGTAACTAGTGCTGGAATTAACTTTTATGAATGGCTATCTTCCTGTCTTCCGGATTACGAAATTTATATATAGGGAAGATCAATTAAGCTAATTGTAAAAAAAATAATATTTCTACTTCATTTTATCTCCACTAAAAGTTTACCATATTTTTTATTAAATTAAAAAAAGTAAATATATACTTCTTTCATCCTATATTAATAGTAAAAATAATATTTCATATTAATTGCTCCTACAGATACATCTATGATGCTTCTCACGTAAAAACCTAATCACAGCTTTTTCTTTAGCGTCAAAAATATTCCTCTAGATCCTAATCTTCTTCTTCCTGGCTCCACTGTACAACTACTCCAACGAGCAGGAAAGCTTGTTCTCCACAGGGGGTGTCTCCCTGCGTCGCCATTTCGGTGCATGGCCCACCAACCAATCCTAGCCCCAGTTCCCGGGAAACAGGCAGCTTAACACTACCCTTGTGCACCTCAATGCCTTGTTCCCAGCTTGTACAGGCCACTGATCCGTTTGCAACTCATCCAACAACTACCATGAACATAACAGAAAAAACATTAGTCGCAAAAAACACATGCAAGAATTAATAGCTTTCTCATTTTTAAGTAGTAATTCAATTTCGAAAAGGAGAACTGAAAATTTTGACGGAGGCAGGAGTTGGAGTTTACCCAGCTTTACCACAATATCACAAAGGGAATTGAGCATGTACTCGCACCTAGAACCTGGCAACAAAAATTGATTCACAGCCGAAACCCCTGCGGCTCCGCCGGGCATCGCCAATGACCCTCCACCTCCAACTGATCCAAAATATGCTCTTTCCTTGACTCTTTTGTGCCGCGGAAGACAGACGTTGGCAGATCAGAGAAGCTCAGCTCGTGGATGTGGACCTGCGCCTCGTAAGACACTAATCCGACCAGCGCATTTTTCGGAAGCAGGCCCAGTGCCGACTTGATGTAGCCCAGCTCCTCCTTGATCAGGCAGGTGTCAAGCACGAAAAAAACAAAAACACCGCGAGCAGCGGCGAGTGGGCCACGCCGGCGAGGTGGGGACAGGAGGAGTACTCGATCGTCGTATACTGGGGGGCAAGGGCGGACTCAGGATTTCAGGTGAAGGGGGTCACGAGATAACGATGTCTTAATTTTTTTTTTTAAATATTAGTTTAATAAAATTAATAATTAAAGTATATTTAAGTAAAATATAAATTAGAAAGGGGGTCAGCATAAGTAAGATAATAAATATCAACCCAATTTATATATAAATTAAAAAAAAAGTCTTTAAAAATATAAAAAGTCAAGGGGTCATTTGACCCCCTACCCTATAATGTAGCTCCGCCCCTGACTGGGGGTAGAGCTCAGCTGGGATGTTCAAAGAAAACAAAAAAGAACAAGGAGGAAGAGGAAGGTGACTGGAGTGTTTTACTGTTACTATACTAGGCAAAAACGGATGTGATTACTATCTTAATAAAAATGACAAAAATTAGCACTTATGTTATTAATATAAGATGGAGGGAGTATGTTGTAAGGTATGACTTTAAAGTGGAGTAAGAATATTAACTTCCCCTAATTGAATAGGATTATTAACTTCTAATCAAACTAGGAATTCTAATAGGTCCAAGTACATAACACCTTCCTCTTCACTAAAATTATGCCGAAGACAATGATAGAAGATACCAACCACAATTGATAACGCCAAGTGCCTCCAACATTGAAAAAATTACCACTACTTACTTGAGTGTAATTAGTAGAAAGTGCAAGCCTGAATTATGCAAAGTTGCTTTCTCTGCCTAGTAAGTAGTTTTTAACAAAACAAACTCTGGCAAAATTCACCTAGCTTCCTTTTCGTTTTATTTCTTCAAAGTATACAAAAGCTTTGTGTTTTATAACATTTACAGAAGATGTAGCCACCTAGCATTTATGGAGAATTGTTAGCCGAGACCATAACAAGTCAAGTTGTCTCATCAAGATATCAAATATTGCGTAGTGGGCTATTATTAACGCTGAACCTAGCTGAATCTGAAAGTCGCTCATGGTTACACAATTACAGATAAGAATTTCTGAATGGGTAAATTTGAAACTGACCCATTCCACTACTTTTGACCTGAGATTCAGATTAAGCTAAGTTCACCGTTTGTCAAACAGAATCATTTTCACATTTAATAAGCATGAAGCTAGGAAGCACAGATACGAATATGGTGATACAGAAACAAGGATATAATAATTTTTAACAAACTAGGATATGATACCGGAAGGATATGGCCATTAAAATCTTATTATTATTATTATTATTATTATTATATTTAAGTATATTTAAGTTAATTCTCGTATTAAAATTTTAATAGTAATGAAAAATATAATTATATGTCTAAAATGCTATTATAAATGCCACATTATTGTAAAAAAAGGTTATTCCGCAAAGAGTAATATATTGCTTCAAAATATTTAGATCTTTTGGGCAAAAGACTTACTTTTAAGTTACCTTACCAAAGGATTTGATGAAGTAATTAATAGTGGATATATGATATAAAAGGTAAGGACAAGTAGGCAGCCATATCTAACACGGATATGAGTACGATACATATCCAACACAGATACGGCACCTATTTTAAAGTATCCATGCTTCCTAGGCATGAAGCTGTACTCCCTTGTGATACAAATCCCCTCCCTCATAAGCGACAATCCAAAACAATATGACTCCATCCGCCATTGCACGTCTCAAATAACAAGAGTTAGGATCACAAAACACAGACTCTAGAAGCGCAGCAGAGAAAGAAATTTGCACCTTGTGACTTGTCTTCCAATCAAAAAGTGCAGCAGCCTGTCAAAGCAAACTTCAAAGAGTTATGCTAACTGCACCCACGAATGCAAGCATCACGCTCGCCAATATGTGCAGGCCCCATGCCCATCAAACCCACGCCTTCATCACGGCGTATGTGAGGAGAACATCCCCTAGCTGTGGGCGTATTTAGCCTTTACAAAATTTCAAATAATGCAGGCCTATGCAGAGGAGTAGGCTGGACTGGCAACTGCTTCAACTCTGTTGTAATTCCTGAGAACGTGGTCCCTTCACTATATTTCCTAATTAGCTAACATTGAACGTGGAGGGGGAAGCCTAGGAACCTGTTGGATCCGGCTCCCAATTTTCTGTCGCCCCTTTATTGGTGATGTGGCAGCGTCCTATTGTTTATAACCAAGCATTGGTCATAAAAACTAAGTCATGGCTAAATACGTCCAAAACCTTATTGAGCCTCCCACCATGTCCATATGGTCAGTAAGTCGGTAGGAACTCCCACCCTGTTATGTTCTGCGTATAGCTGTGTCCTATAGCTAGTTAGACCGTTATAATAATTGTAAACGTAGGTAGTTATGTTAATATACACATTGTTTTATTTTTATCAGTCATTAGTTAGTTTTAGTCTATATAATTAGTTAATTTTCTTTATGTAGCCTAATAAGCTTAGGTTAGCCTTAAATAGGATGATGAATATATGTAATTAGAAATTAAGTAACGATTAACCTAATTTTCCTCCAACCTCCTCTCATCTCAACTCCTCTTCCCTGAACTCGTTCTTTCCTTCACAGCAAGATCGCACTTGCACTCCTCAAGTGCGACTCTTCACCTCATTCCCACTCACTCTCAGTTTCTTCCTCAATACTCAAATCCCTATTTTCTCTTAATTTATCTCAATACATAACAACTTGGTATCAGGGCTAGGTTTCCTAGGCTGTTCGATTTGCAACATGGTAGCTGGAAAGGTTTACGAATGCCGGACACAGCCCGCAACCTTGGAGGACGCATCGCCGGAAGAAGCAGAGGCATAACCTGGGCAGTGGCTGGGAACCCTTGCTTACCGCCCTCACCGCCATCCAATCTCAAGCAGCGGACGCTCAAAGGGCATTTCTACAAGAGCTTCGGTCGGACTAAAGGTCAGTGACGGAACGCCAACAGGCTACACTGGAGCAACTTAGAAAAGACCAAGTCGCTTGCTTGGTGGCCTTCATGACGACCCAAAATTCTAGCCCGACACTAGCCGCCCCTACTCAGGCCCCCCATCTCCATGGAAAGGGTCTTCTTCAGCAGCCCTCTCCTCCCATCTTTCACCCTAGGCCGGACCACGCAATCCACTATGTGCCCCTCGCGTCCATTACCAGTGAAGGACGCGCTGTCCAATTCACTGCCGCCGGACCAAGTCGGCCCCCATACAATCTAGCAAGCGTACCTGAGCAACCCCCTCTTTCTCACTGGCATGGCAACGAGGTGTATTCTGATGAAGCAATGGAAGTAGGACGGTATGGACTGGCCCCTAAGGCAAGCACCGTATGCCTAAATTTTTTGAAGTACTCCGAGGAGGATAACCCAGCAGAGTGGGTCTCACTTTACATTATCAGGGGACATGCCCTGATCGACAGGTTCTCCTGGCCTCCTTCCATCTGAAAGGGGACGCCCTAGTATGGTTGCAACAGCTCGAACAACAAGATGGGGCAATCACCTGGGAGTATTTAGTAGCTAAATTATGTGTGTGTTTTGGTCCAAATGAGTATGAAGATTTTGATTCCCGCCTGCACAGTCTTCGCCAAACCTCTTCCATCCGGACCTATCAGACAAACTTTGCACGGCTCGCCACGAGGGTCAAATGGACCTCGTCAGCTCTCCTCTCTAAGTTTGTAAGTGGGTTGCAAGAAGATATCCAAGCGGAAATTCAACAGTTCGAGCCGGCCAACCTCCGACAAGCTATTCGCCTAGCCCGCATTCAAGAGGAGCGACTCCAACACCTGTGCAGGGGCAACCGGTCCTTGCCAGGAGGCCGACCAACTCCAGCTCTTCCCACACCAGCCTTGGGCCCAGTCCGCTGCCTTACACCGACATAGATGGAAGACCGTCGCTGTCACAGCCCAGGTTTTTCAAACCATTTTCCAGTAAATTTCATGAAAAATTTTTGCAATATAACGGCTGTATTTTGTAAAAATTGACGAAAATCGAAACCTGTGAAAACATTTTATATTTCTCACATCATCAATTTAAAATCACACAACCTTAAACTTTCTTTTAAATCATCAAAACATACCGACTAAACACCCGGGTGTGAGATCAAACAAACACACATAAAAACACGAGTGCCATGGCCATGGGCTTAAATACACATCTCCCAGGCATAGCCGAGTACAAGTCCGATAACAGTCCCAATATAAACAGTCCATATACAAGTCCAAAATAATACATGCATAAGCTCTCAACTCGCCCAATACATGTATACTCAAAATTTGCATCAGATCGTGGCATAACTAAACAAAAGAAACTGAACAGTCAAAAATCGACCTGAAGTCCGCAAGTCTGTCCTCTCCTCCAAAACTAAGTCCCGCCTACGAAGCTCTCGTGCTGGGACCCAGGTCACTGGAGGATCTGAAATTCAGTAGAGGGAAAGTGAGTATTTTCATACTCAGTAGAAAATACCCAGTAGGGGATTTCTAACAATGAACTTGTAAGCCTAAACGTAGTTGCCTTCATGAAGCATAACATGAAGCAACAAAACATGGCAATCAAAGTCTCTCAAAATATGATGCTCACAACCACACACATATCACGAACTCATGTTCGTTCCATCTTTCCACACAATCCTACGCATATACCTACACTTATTGTCTTACTTAACTCTTACACTTACAGTCCTGATCTTACAGTCATACTCAACACATACACTTACGATCGACACCTAGAGCTCATTATCAAACTAATAAGCTCCAACGTCGATGGAAAGGAATGCCACTGGGGCGTCACCTTAACCTCCGGAGAGTACTAGACGCCATGGACTTTTCCGAAGGTAAGGTACACCTATGCTCATGGGGCACAGGATCAAACAGGTAAGAGTAGTTCCATGATACTACTTACCTGAGCGCGCAAACATAAACGGCCACACATTAGGGTCATACAATTGCCCATACTTTACGGTCTTATAGTGCCAATGCCACTCTTAGGCAGAATTCATACAGTGCCACTCTAGGGCAGAATCATACGGTGCTCTCAATAGAGCATCAACCGTCTGGGCTTAATTACAAAGACACGTACCAACTCCCGCAGGATACACACCATGGCTAGACAGAGAAATGCTTAGCCGATTAATCACCGGCTAGCTCAACCATGGAACTTAATCCGTCAAACTACTAAAGTCTCAAACTCATAAGGTTAACATTTTAGTTTTTACTTAACATTCCAGTTTGAATTAAATACGTTACGCTCGAGTAATTTTCCTCCGAAATCATACTATCATAAAGTCTCTCGATGAACTCAAAACTACGTCTGTTTTCCCCGAGAACCCTGAAGCTTTCCGCTCATGGCATCAAAGCCTGATCCAATCCAAACTAATCTCAGCCCATCAAGCGTATACATATCGATACCATCGATATAAACATTCATCATTCCGTATGTATTTGTCCATCCACACACATCTAACCAAACCCTACTTACGATTACAGCACATCCATTATATGCATAAACCATTGCATACGTGTGCAGATAAATTATCCTACTAGCATGCAAATAATTACCCCGTAAACCTATACATCCATCATTTGTCAAGCCAATAACATGTCATTTAATTAGCATTAGCATAAGCTAATATCACACCATTACACGCGATATCCATAGCATTACGCGTTATGAAGCATGTAATTAAATTGGCCCTAGCATGCATTCTAACATACTAAGCACGCTACGATAGAATTACAAATTCAAAGCCCCTACCTCGCTTTCCGGGCGTACGGTGTTGTCGGGCGCACAACTGTAGCGGCGTCAGTGGCAACTTCGGCGAACCCAAGCGTCGCTTTCTATAAAACGAGCTGCCCCTGGGTGCGAAAGTGCCGCAAGCTTGCCGGGGTTTACACGATGAACTGGTCCGGTCCCGATTCAACACCCGTCGATCTCCGTGCCTCCCGTTGACATGTACAAGAGGTGGTCGGGGGTGGACACTGCGCCCAAAAGGGCTGATATGCAAATCCAAATTTTGTGTGGTGTCTAGCTCCACCGTCAATCACCGGGCGTCGTGGCGAATCGCTGGAAGCCCAAATCGTACCGGGTAGAGGTCGACAATCGTGGTTCCGGAGGCCAAAACCCACATACAAGGGCTGGAGGGGCGTGATCTAAGGTAGAGAGGTGAGGAGGAGGAGAAACAAGGCGAGGGTGGCCAGCCACGGCCGCCGGCAAGGCCACACGACTGCTGGACAGCAAGGTTCTTGCTTCCCGGTGTGAGCTTTTGGGTGAAAAACAGGGGACGGTGGATGGGAGGAAGGTCGGAGAGGAGAAAGAAGGGCGTGGGGAGGAAGCCTCTGACCGGAGGAGGGGTGGAGAGGTGGTGGCCGGCCAGAAACGGCGCACGACGGTCACCAAACGAAGCCCCGACGCTCCAACGGCCAAAAGAGTGAAAACCGAGCCAAAATCCGGTAGCGCGAGGAGGAGCAAGGAGGTGACGGCGGAAGCTCTAGTCGGTACCACCGGACTCGTGGCGGCCGGGTGAAGCGAGATCCAGCAAGAAACAGCGGATTCCGACCAAGGAGGAGGCGCGACGGAGGGTCCGGAAAAGCCCTCGTTTTTTCTTCCCGGACTGAAAATCTTACTGGAGTTCTGGAATGAATAGTGGTCGTGGCTGGAAAGCCACGATCCACTATTCCTTTATAAGGTTTTAATTTAATCCATATAAGCTTTTCAATATTTTTCACAACAGCCTCCCTGTTTTACACGTTGCCGCTCCCGTACACGTGCCACGCCGCCTCTAACGCGCCCAAAAGCTAATACACCTCGGGCCCACCCTTTTCACACCGAAGCTTCCCTTCGCACGGCGAAGCTTTATTTTATGCACCAAAGCCTCGACTTACGTGCCAAAACGTATTTTAGGTGCAAAACCCCTTTTTGCGCGTCAAAACCTTCTCTTCACGCCAAAGGTTTAATTTACACGCAAACCTCTCCACTTACTCAAGCTCCAAACGTAACACATGTACACATACATATACGGAACAAATGCAAATTAAATATAAGGGGCAACTTGATTTATTTTCCACAAAACAAGTAGAAACCGCGGAAAAAAAATCGGGTCATTACATTCTTCCCCACTTAGGGAATTTCGTCCCCGAAATTGTTCCGTTAAAAACACCGTACAACTTACATAGCAAACAACTCAGGGTATTTCTTTCTCATATCCGCCTCGGCTTCCCATGTCGCCTCCTCAAAAGTATGGTATTGCCATAAGACCTTCACTAAAGGAATGGTCTTTGTCCTCAAGACCTGTTCTTTTCTCGTCGTAATCCGACTCGGACGCTCCTCAAAAGTCATGTCAGGACGAAGCTCCATAGGAGTATAGTCAAGTACATGGGAGGGGTCGGGCACATACTTCCGGAGCATCGATACATGGAAGACTTCGTGAACTCCAGCGAGCTGAGGTGGCAGGGCAACTCTGTAAGCCACTGGTCCAATCCGTTCCAGGATCTCGAAAGGACCCACATAACGAGGACTCAATTTTCCTCTAACCCCAAACCGCATAGTTCCCTTTGCGGGGGAGACACGCAAAAATACATGGTCGCCAACCTCAAACTCAAGGTCTTTCCGCCTCCGATCGGCATAGCTTTTCTGACGGCTTTGTGCGGTCTGTAGTCTTTGCCTGGCTAACTTCACTTTGTCTGCACACTGCTGGATTAACTCAGACTTGAGTAACTTTCGTTCTCCTACATCATCCCAACACGTCGGTGACCGACATGGTCTTCCATACAATGCTTCATATGGTGCCATTTCAATGCTAGAGTGATAGCTGTTATTGTATGCAAACTCAATGAGAGGCAAATGCCGATCCCAAGAACTCTTCCAATCCAAGGCACAAGCTCGCAACATATCCTCTAGTGTCTGAATGGTCCTTTCTGACTGACCATCGGTCTGAGGGTGAAAAGCAGTGCTAAACTTTAAGGTTGTACCTAAAGCTTCTTGCAACCCATGCCAAAAATGAGAAGTGAACCGGCTGTCTCTATCAGACACAATGGAAATGGGTACACCATGTAATGTCACGATCTCATCCACATAAAGTTGCGCCAATTCATTAGGCGGGTGTTCTCTTCGAAGAGGCAGGAAATGAGCAGACTTCGTCAACCGGTCCACGATCACCCAAATCGCCTCGTGCCCCTTCTGAGTGCGAGGTAAACCCACAACAAAATCCATCGTGATGTGCTCCCACTTCCACTCTGGGATCTCCAATGGTTGTAGGGGTCCTGACGGTCTTTGATGCTCTACTTTGACACGCTGGCATGTCAAGCATCTAGAAACACACTCCCCAATGTCTTTCTTCATGCCGTTCCACCAAAACCCACGACGCAAATCTCGGTACATCTTCGTTCCGCCAGGATGGATTGTGTACTGAGAGTGATGGGCTTCCTGCAACAACTCTTGTCGTAACTCCGGCATGGATGGAACTACTAATCTGTGCTGGAATCTAATTCCATCATCAACCCCTTTGGTAAAACCCGGTCTACCCACTAATGTTTGTGTCTCCGAATCCTCAAGTTGTGCCCGAATCACTTTATCTACAATAGCCGATCGAATCTTGAGGTTAGCCACAAAACTCTGCCTATGACTTGCATGGAACTCAGGTCTACAATCTACAATCTCCTCCAACAGTCTCCACTCTCGCACCCTCATGTGTGCGAACAAACCCTCAGATTTTCTGCTCAATGCATCAGCAACCACATTTGCCTTTCCTGGGTGGTATAAAATAGAGAAATCATAATCTTTTAGATACTCCAACCACCTCCTCTGACGCATATTCAAATCTTTTTGTGAGAAAATATACTTCAAGCTTTTATGATCCGTATAAACTTCAAATGTCTCACCATATAGATAATGGCGCCAAATCTTTAGAGCGAAGACAACTGCTGCCAATTCTAAGTCATGGGTCGGGTAATTAACTTCATGGGGTTTAAGTTGCCTCGAAGCATAGGCAATCACCTTCCCATGTTGCATCAAGACACAACCCAGTCCTCTTCCAGAGGCATCACTATAAAGAACAAACCCTCCGCTCCCTGACGGTAATGCAAGAACTGGAGCAGTAGTCAACCTCCTCTTCAGATCCAAAAAGCTTTTCTCACATGCCTCATCCCAAACAAATTTGACCTCCTTTCTTGTCAACCGGGTCATCGGAAGGGCAATGGAAGAAAACCCTTCGATAAACCTCCGGTAATATCCCGCCAAACCTAGGAAACTCCGTACCTCTGTCACAGTCTTAGGTGGCTCCCACCGTATCACTGCTTCAACTTTAGCTGGATCAACAGACACCCCTTCACCTGAGATCACATGCCCCAAAAATTGCACTGAATCCAGCCAAAATTCACATTTACTAAATTTAGCATATAGCTGGTGAGACCTCAAAGTCTCCAGAACTAACCGGAGATGCTCTCCGTGTGCTGCGGGATCAGGGGAATAAACCAAAATGTCATCAACAAATACTATGACAAACCTATCCAAAAATTCCCTAAATACCCGATTCATCATATCCATAAAGGCAGCAGGGGCATTAGTGAGCCCGAACGGCATCACTAGGAACTCGTAGTGGCCATACCGAGTTCGAAAAGCCGTCTTAGAGATATCCTCATCTCGAATCCGAAGCTGATGGTACCCTGATCTCAGGTCAATCCTTGAGAAAATCTTAGCTGATTGCAGCTGATCGAAAAGATCATCAATCCTAAGCAAGGGATACTTATTCTTAACAGTGACCTGGTTCAACATACGATAATCGATGCATAAACGCAGGGACCCATCTTTCTTCTTTACAAATAGAACTGGAGCGCCCCAAGGTGAAATGCTCGGTCTAATGAATCCTTTTTCTAGGAGTTCCATTAGCTGCTCTTTAAGTTCCTTCAATTCTGTCGGGGCCATCCTGTATGGCGCCTTAGAGATAGGGCGAGTGTCAGCCACAAGCTCAATGACAAACTCCACTTCTCTCACTGGTGGTAACCCAGGCAGATCGTCAGGAAACACATCAGAAAAATCCCTAACAACGTCCAATTGCTCTATCGTGGACCCCACTAACTGCTTCTCCAACACACATGCCAAGTAGGCTCTGCAACCTTTGGCTATGTACCTTTTTGCCTTAATAGCTGACATAACACAAGAAGCTGATCTATCCCGAATACCCTGGAATACCACCCTTGGCCCTTTAGGGCACTCAAAGATCACCCGCTTCTTGTGACAATCCACAATTGCTCGCCGAGTGCCTAACCAATCCATACCCAGAATCACATCAAAATCAAACAGGTCTAAAACAACCAAATCCGCACTCCACTCACAGTTCTCTAGTCGAACTAGCACCCTTTCAACAAATTCATGGGTGATAACCATGTCCCCAATAGGAGTCAAAGTAGCTAACTCATAAGCCATATTATGCGCCGATAAAGGTAAACTACTCATGAAGGTGCGTGACACAAAAGAGTGTGTAGATCCAGGGTCAATCAAAACTTTTGCAAAACAATCAGAGATAAGCATAGTACCCTCAATGACGGCGCTGGCTGCTCTAGCCTCGTCTGCAGTGATGGCAAAAACCCGTCCTTGAACTCTAGGCCTCTGCTCGGGAGGTGCTGGTTGCTCTAGCTTTGGCTGCTTTCTCTTACAGTCCCTGGCATAATGCCCCATCTCACCACAGGAGTAACACCGATTCTCCATCTTGTAGCAGGGCCTACCGGGGTGGCGCCCACCACAAGAGGAGCAAGGGTCATCGGTGTCCCTCCGAGGCTGAGGGGGTCGTCTCTGCAACTGCTGTTGCTGACGTGGTACCTGCCCCTGGCGGTTCTGACCCTGACGCTGCGGAAATGGCTGAACTGGCTGCCTAGGGCCCTGAACCTGCCGCTGAGACTGTAACTGCTGCTGAGGCTGTCTTCCCTGCTTGCCCATAAAGGTGCTGATCTCACCATACCTCCTCTTGCGGTCCTCCCGTCGAGAACCACTAGCCTGCCCCTGCCTCTCCTGTCTCTCAGACTGGCCTCTCTGATAATCTCGCTCAGCAATAGAGGCAAGCTCCACAGCCCTCACCAAGGTAGTAGGCTCGTGAAGGACTACCTTAGCTCGAACTGCACCGTGTAGGCCATCCACAAACTTGGAGGCCCGAGACTCCTCTGTAAGACCACTACCATCCACAAACCTCTGCAGATTAGCAAAGCGAGTCTCATACTCCAATACAGTCATGCTCCCCTGCTTGAGACTGAGGAACTCTAGCTCCTTCTGACGACGAAGGTATCGCGGAAAATACTTTTCATAAAATACCATCACAAACTTATCCCACACCATAGGCTGTCCTACTGGGAAAAGATTACGCTTGACAGACTTCCACCAATATCGGGCATCATCTGTCAAAGAGTAAGTGGCCATCACCACCCTTCGCTCATCGGCGATCTGCATGACCTCAAATAACTGCTCCATATCCTCCACCCACTCACTGGCGACCTCTGGCTCTCCTTTGCCATCAAAAGTACGTGCCAGTCTCTTGAACCTCTCTGCTAGGGATGTCCCTCTGCCTGAATCTGCCTCATCTGATCTCGTCTGAGAAATATGATATCCCTGAGCCTGCAGATACTGGTTCAAGCCCTGGAACATCGTACCCATAAACTCAGCAGTATGATCCAAAGGAGGTATAGGCCCTGATATCTCCCGACCTGCAGAAGAGCCGGGCTGCGAGTCAACAGCCTTGGGAGAATCTCTATGCGGTGCTGCAGTGGCACCTGCACCACTCGGAGAGGCCGAGCCCCTAGAAGTATTCTCCTCAGGCATCTGTTCAGAACAAAAGAACTTACTTCACAAACTCTAACTAACCCATACAAAACATAATACCTAGACTGAACTTACTCCTACATGCCACGATTTTGGACTTGCGACTGTTATGGACTTGTAGTCAGAAAGCCTAGGCTCCGATACCAACTGTCACAGCCCAGGTTTTTCAAACCATTTTCCAGTAAATTTCATGAAAAATTTTTGCAATATAACGGCTGTATTTTGTGAAAATTGACGAAAATCGAAACCTGTGAAAACATTTTATATTTCTCACATCATCAATTTAAAATCACACAACCTTAAACTTTCTTTTAAATCATCAAAACATACTGACTAAACACCCGGGTGTGAGATCAAACAAACACACATAAAAACACGAGTGCCATGGCCATGGGCTTAAATACACATCTCCCAGGCATAGCCGAGTACAAGTCCGATAACAGTCCCAATATAAACAGTCCATATACAAGTCCAAAATAATACATGCATAAGCTCTCAACTCGCCCAATACATGTATACTCAAAATTTGCATCAGATCGTGGCATAACTAAACAAAAGAAACTGAACAGTCAAAAATCGACCTGAAGTCCGCAAGTCTGTCCTCTCCTCCAAAACTAAGTCCCGCCTACGAAGCTCTCGTGCTGGGACCCGCAGAAGTCACTGGAGGATCTGAAATTCAGTAGAGGGAAAGTGAGTATTTTCATACTCAGTAGAAAATACCCAGTAGGGGATTTCTAACAATGAACTTGTAAGCCTAAACGTAGTTGCCTTCATGAAGCATAACATGAAGCAACAAAACATGGCAATCAAAGTCTCTCAAAATATGATGCTCACAACCACACACATATCACGAACTCATGTTCGTTCCATCTTTCCACACAATCCTACGCATATACCTACACTTACTGTCTTACTTAACTCTTACACTTACAAATTCCTGATCTTACAGTCATACTCAACACATACACTTACGATCGACACCTAGAGCTCATTATCAAACTAATAAGCTCCAACGTCGATGGAAAGGAATGCCACTGGGGCGTCACCTTAACCTCCGGAGAGTACTAGACGCCATGGACTTTTCCGAAGGTAAGGTACACCTATGCTCATGGGGCACAGGATCAAACAGGTAAGAGTAGTTCCATGATACTACTTACCTGAGCGCGCAAACATAAACGGCCACACATTAGGGTCATACAATTGCCCATACTTTACGGTCTTATAGTGCCAATGCCACTCTTAGGCAGAATTCATACAGTGCCACTCTAGGGCAGAATCATACGGTGCTCTCAATAGAGCATCAACCGTCCGGGGCTTAATTACAAAGACACAGACCAACTCCCGCAGGATACACACCATGGCTAGACAGGAGAAATGCTTAGCCGATTAATCACCGGCTAGCTCAACCATGGAACTTAATCCGTCAAACTACTAAAGTCTCAAACTCATAAGGTTAACATTTTAGTTTTTACTTAACATTCCAGTTTGAATTAAATACGTTACGCTCGAGTAATTTTCCTCCGAAATCATACTATCATAAAGTCTCTCGATGAACTCAAAACTACGTCTGTTTTCCCCGAGAACCCTGAAGCTTTCCGCTCATGGCATCAAAGCCTGATCCAATCCAAACTAATCTCAGCCCATCAAGCGTATACATATCGATACCATCGATATAAACATTCATCATTCCGTATGTATTTGTCCATCCACACACATCTAACCAAACCCTACTTACGATTACAGCACATCCATTATATGCATAAACCATTGCATACGTGTGCAGATAAATTATCCTACTAGCATGCAAATAATTACCCCGTAAACCTATACATCCATCATTTGTCAAGCCAATAACATGTCATTTAATTAGCATTAGCATAAGCTAATATCACACCATTACACGCGATATCCATAGCATTACGCGTTATGAAGCATGTAATTAAATTGGCCCTAGCATGCATTCTAACATACTAAGCACGCTACGATAGAATTACAAATTCAAAGCCCCTACCTCGCTTTCCGGGCGTACGGTGTTGTCGGGCGCACAACTGTAGCGGCGTCAGTGGCAACTTCGGCGAACCCAAGCGTCGCTTTCTATAAAACGAGCTGCCCCTGGGTGCGAAAGTGCCGCAAGCTTGCCGGGGTTTACACGATGAACTGGTCCGGTCCCGATTCAACACCCGTCGATCTCCGTGCCTCCCGTTGACATGTACAAGAGGTGGTCGGGGTGGACACTGCGCCCAAAAGGGCTGATATGCAAATCCAAATTTTGTGTGGTGTCTAGCTCCACCGTCAATCACCGGGCGTCGTGGCGAATCGCTGGAAGCCCAAATCGTACCGGGTAGAGGTCGACAATCGTGGTTCCGGAGGCCAAAACCCACATACAAGGGCTGGAGGGGCGTGATCTAAGGTAGAGAGGTGAGGAGGAGGAGAAACAAGGCGAGGGTGGCCAGCCACGGCCGCCGGCAAGGCCACACGACTGCTGGACAGCAAGGTTCTTGCTTCCCGGTGTGAGCTTTTGGGTGAAAAACAGGGGACGGTGGATGGGAGGAAGGTCGGAGAGGAGAAAGAAGGGCGTGGGGAGGAAGCCTCTGACCGGAGGAGGGGTGGAGAGGTGGTGGCCGGCCAGAAACGGCGCACGACGGTCACCAAACGAAGCCCCGACGCTCCAACGGCCAAAAGAGTGAAAACCGAGCCAAAATCCGGTAGCGCGAGGAGGAGCAAGGAGGTGACGGCGGAAGCTCTAGTCGGTACCACCGGACTCGTGGCGGCCGGGTGAAGCGAGATCCAGCAAGAAACAGCGGATTCCGACCAAGGAGGAGGCGCGACGGAGGGTCCGGAAAAGCCCTCGTTTTTTCTTCCCGGACTGAAAATCTTACTGGAGTTCTGGAATGAATAGTGGTCGTGGCTGGAAAGCCACGATCCACTATTCCTTTATAAGGTTTTAATTTAATCCATATAAGCTTTTCAATATTTTTCACAACAGCCTCCCTGTTTTACACGTTGCCGCTCCCGTACACGTGCCACGCCGCCTCTAACGCGCCCAAAAGCTAATACACCTCGGGCCCACCCTTTTCACACCGAAGCTTCCCTTCGCACGGCGAAGCTTTATTTTATGCACCAAAGCCTCGACTTACGTGCCAAAACGTATTTTAGGTGCAAAACCCCTTTTTGCGCGTCAAAACCTTCTCTTCACGCCAAAGGTTTAATTTACACGCAAACCTCTCCACTTACTCAAGCTCCAAACGTAACACATGTACACATACATATACGGAACAAATGCAAATTAAATATAAGGGGCAACTTGATTTATTTTCCACAAAACAAGTAGAAACCGCGGAAAAAAAATCGGGTCATTACATTCTTCCCCACTTAGGGAATTTCGTCCCCGAAATTGTTCCGTTAAAAACACCGTACAACTTACATAGCAAACAACTCAGGGTATTTCTTTCTCATATCCGCCTCGGCTTCCCATGTCGCCTCCTCAAAAGTATGGTATTGCCATAAGACCTTCACTAAAGGAATGGTCTTTGTCCTCAAGACCTGTTCTTTTCTGTCCAGAATCCGACTCGGACGCTCCTCAAAAGTCATGTCAGGACGAAGCTCCATAGGAGTATAGTCAAGTACATGGGAGGGGTCGGGCACATACTTCCGGAGCATCGATACATGGAAGACTTCGTGAACTCCAGCGAGCTGAGGTGGCAGGGCAACTCTGTAAGCCACTGGTCCAATCCGTTCCAGGATCTCGAAAGGACCCACATAACGAGGACTCAATTTTCCTCTAACCCCAAACCGCATAGTTCCCTTTGCGGGGGAGACACGCAAAAATACATGGTCGCCAACCTCAAACTCAAGGTCTTTCCGCCTCCGATCGGCATAGCTTTTCTGACGGCTTTGTGCGGTCTGTAGTCTTTGCCTGGCTAACTTCACTTTGTCTGCACACTGCTGGATTAACTCAGACTTGAGTAACTTTCGTTCTCCTACATCATCCCAACACGTCGGTGACCGACATGGTCTTCCATACAATGCTTCATATGGTGCCATTTCAATGCTAGAGTGATAGCTGTTATTGTATGCAAACTCAATGAGAGGCAAATGCCGATCCCAAGAACTCTTCCAATCCAAGGCACAAGCTCGCAACATATCCTCTAGTGTCTGAATGGTCCTTTCTGACTGACCATCGGTCTGAGGGTGAAAAGCAGTGCTAAACTTTAAGGTTGTACCTAAAGCTTCTTGCAACCCATGCCAAAAATGAGAAGTGAACCGGCTGTCTCTATCAGACACAATGGAAATGGGTACACCATGTAATGTCACGATCTCATCCACATAAAGTTGCGCCAATTCATTAGGCGGGTGTTCTCTTCGAAGAGGCAGGAAATGAGCAGACTTCGTCAACCGGTCCACGATCACCCAAATCGCCTCGTGCCCCTTCTGAGTGCGAGGTAAACCCACAACAAAATCCATCGTGATGTGCTCCCACTTCCACTGGGATCTCCAATGGTTGTAGGGGTCCTGACGGTCTTTGATGCTCTACTTTGACACGCTGGCATGTCAAGCATCTAGAAACACACTCCCCAATGTCTTTCTTCATGCCGTTCCACCAAAACCCACGACGCAAATCTCGGTACATCTTCGTTCCGCCAGGATGGATTGTGTACTGAGAGTGATGGGCTTCCTGCAACAACTCTTGTCGTAACTCCGGCATGGATGGAACTACTAATCTGTGCTGGAATCTAATTCCATCATCAACCCCTTTGGTAAAACCCGGTCTACCCACTAATGTTTGTGTCTCCGAATCCTCAAGTTGTGCCCGAATCACTTTATCTACAATAGCCGATCGAATCTTGAGGTTAGCCACAAAACTCTGCCTATGACTTGCATGGAACTCAGGTCTACAATCTACAATCTCCTCCAACAGTCTCCACTCTCGCACCCTCATGTGTGCGAACAAACCCTCAGATTTTCTGCTCAATGCATCAGCAACCACATTTGCCTTTCCTGGGTGGTATAAAATAGAGAAATCATAATCTTTTAGATACTCCAACCACCTCCTCTGACGCATATTCAAATCTTTTTGTGAGAAAATATACTTCAAGCTTTTATGATCCGTATAAACTTCAAATGTCTCACCATATAGATAATGGCGCCAAATCTTTAGAGCGAAGACAACTGCTGCCAATTCTAAGTCATGGGTCGGGTAATTAACTTCATGGGGTTTAAGTTGCCTCGAAGCATAGGCAATCACCTTCCCATGTTGCATCAAGACACAACCCAGTCCTCTTCCAGAGGCATCACTATAAAGAACAAACCCTCCGCTCCCTGACGGTAATGCAAGAACTGGAGCAGTAGTCAACCTCCTCTTCAGATCCAAAAAGCTTTTCTCACATGCCTCATCCCAAACAAATTTGACCTCCTTTCTTGTCAACCGGGTCATCGGAAGGGCAATGGAAGAAAACCCTTCGATAAACCTCCGGTAATATCCCGCCAAACCTAGGAAACTCCGTACCTCTGTCACAGTCTTAGGTGGCTCCCACCGTATCACTGCTTCAACTTTAGCTGGATCAACAGACACCCCTTCACCTGAGATCACATGCCCCAAAAATTGCACTGAATCCAGCCAAAATTCACATTTACTAAATTTAGCATATAGCTGGTGAGACCTCAAAGTCTCCAGAACTAACCGGAGATGCTCTCCGTGTGCTGCGGGATCAGGGGAATAAACCAAAATGTCATCAACAAATACTATGACAAACCTATCCAAAAATTCCCTAAATACCCGATTCATCATATCCATAAAGGCAGCAGGGGCATTAGTGAGCCCGAACGGCATCACTAGGAACTCGTAGTGGCCATACCGAGTTCGAAAAGCCGTCTTAGAGATATCCTCATCTCGAATCCGAAGCTGATGGTACCCTGATCTCAGGTCAATCCTTGAGAAAATCTTAGCTGATTGCAGCTGATCGAAAAGATCATCAATCCTAAGCAAGGGATACTTATTCTTAACAGTGACCTGGTTCAACATACGATAATCGATGCATAAACGCAGGGACCCATCTTTCTTCTTTACAAATAGAACTGGAGCGCCCCAAGGTGAAATGCTCGGTCTAATGAATCCTTTTTCTAGGAGTTCCATTAGCTGCTCTTTAAGTTCCTTCAATTCTGTCGGGGCCATCCTGTATGGCGCCTTAGAGATAGGGCGAGTGTCAGCCACAAGCTCAATGACAAACTCCACTTCTCTCACTGGTGGTAACCCAGGCAGATCGTCAGGAAACACATCAGAAAAATCCCTAACAACGTCCAATTGCTCTATCGTGGACCCCACTAACTGCTTCTCCAACACACATGCCAAGTAGGCTCTGCAACCTTTGGCTATGTACCTTTTTGCCTTAATAGCTGACATAACACAAGAAGCTGATCTATCCCGAATACCCTGGAATACCACCCTTGGCCCTTTAGGGCACTCAAAGATCACCCGCTTCTTGTGACAATCCACAATTGCTCGCTGAGCAGCTAACCAATCCATACCCAGAATCACATCAAAATCAAACAGGTCTAAAACAACCAAATCCGCACTCCACTCACAGTTCTCTAGTCGAACTAGCACCCTTTCAACAAATTCATGGGTGATAACCATGTCCCCAATAGGAGTCAAAGTAGCTAACTCATAAGCCATATTATGCGCCGATAAAGGTAAACTACTCATGAAGGTGCGTGACACAAAAGAGTGTGTAGATCCAGGGTCAATCAAAACTTTTGCAAAACAATCAGAGATAAGCATAGTACCCTCAATGACGGCGCTGGCTGCTCTAGCCTCGTCTGCAGTGATGGCAAAAACCCGTCCTTGAACTCTAGGCCTCTGCTCGGGAGGTGCTGGTTGCTCTAGCTTTGGCTGCTTTCTCTTACAGTCCCTGGCATAATGCCCCATCTCACCACAGGAGTAACACCGATTCTCCATCTTGTAGCAGGGCCTACCGGGGTGGCGCCCACCACAAGAGGAGCAAGGGTCATCGGTGTCCCTCCGAGGCTGAGGGGGTCGTCTCTGCAACTGCTGTTGCTGACGTGGTACCTGCCCCTGGCGGTTCTGACCCTGACGCTGCGGAAATGGCTGAACTGGCTGCCTAGGGCCCCGAACACGCGCTGAGACTGTAACTGCTGCTGAGGCTGTCTTCCCTGCTTGCCCATAAAGGTGCTGATCTCACCATACCTCCTCTTGCGGTCCTCCCGTCGAGAACCACTAGCCTGCCCCTGCCTCTCCTGTCTCTCAGACTGGCCTCTCTGATAATCTCGCTCAGCAATAGAGGCAAGCTCCACAGCCCTCACCAAGGTAGTAGGCTCGTGAAGGACTACCTTAGCTCGAACTGCACCGTGTAGGCCATCCACAAACTTGGAGGCCCGAGACTCCTCTGTAAGACCACTACCATCCACAAACCTCTGCAGATTAGCAAAGCGAGTCTCATACTCCAATACAGTCATGCTCCCCTGCTTGAGACTGAGGAACTCTAGCTCCTTCTGACGACGAAGGTATCGCGGAAAATACTTTTCATAAAATACCATCACAAACTTATCCCACACCATAGGCTGTCCTACTGGGAAAAGATTACGCTTGACAGACTTCCACCAATATCGGGCATCATCTGTCAAAGAGTAAGTGGCCATCACCACCCTTCGCTCATCGGCGATCTGCATGACCTCAAATAACTGCTCCATATCCTCCACCCACTCACTGGCGACCTCTGGCTCTCCTTTGCCATCAAAAGTACGTGCCAGTCTCTTGAACCTCTCTGCTAGGGATGTCCCTCTGCCTGAATCTACCTCATTTGATCTTGTCTGAGAAATATGATATCCCTGAGCCTGCAGATACTAGTTCAAGCCCTGGAAAATCGTACCCATAAACTCAGCAGTATGATCCAAAGGGGGTATAGGCCCGGATATCTCCCAACCTGTAGAAGAGTCGGGCTGCGAGTCAACGGCCTTGGGAGAATCTCTATGCGGTGCTGCAGTGGCACCTGCACCACTCGGAGAGGCCGAGCCCCTAGAAGTATTCTCCTCAGGCATCTGTTCAGAACAAAAGAACTTACTTCACAAACTCTAACTAACCCATACAAAACATAATACATAGTCTGAACTTACTCCTACATGCCACGATTTTGAACTTGCGACTGTTATGGACTTGTAGTCAGAAAGCCTAGGCTCCGGTACCAATCGTCACAGCCCAGGTTTTTCAAACCATTTTCCAGTAAATTTCATGAAAAATTTTTGCAATATAACGGCTGTATTTTGTGAAAATTGACGAAAATCGAAACCTGTGAAAACATTTTATATTTCTCACATCATCAATTTAAAATCACACAACCTTAAACTTTCTTTTAAATCATCAAAACATACCGACTAAACACCCGGGTGTGAGATCAAACAAACACACATAAAAACACGAGTGCCATGGCCATGGGCTTAAATACACATCTCCCAGGCATAGCCGAGTACAAGTCCGATAACAAATTCCCAATATAAACAGTCCATATACAAGTCCAAAATAATACATGCATAAGCTCTCAACTCGCCCAATACATGTATACTCAAAATTTGCATCAGATCGTGGCATAACTAAACAAAAGAAACTGAACAGTCAAAAATCGACCTGAAGTCCGCAAGTCTGTCCTCTCCTCCAAAACTAAGTCCCGCCTACGAAGCTCTCGTGCTGGGACCCGCAGAAGTCACTGGAGGATCTGAAATTCAGTAGAGGGAAAGTGAGTATTTTCATACTCAGTAGAAAATACCCAGTAGGGGATTTCTAACAATGAACTTGTAAGCCTAAACGTAGTTGCCTTCATGAAGCATAACATGAAGCAACAAAACATGGCAATCAAAGTCTCTCAAAATATGATGCTCACAACCACACACATATCACGAACTCATGTTCGTTCCATCTTTCCACACAATCCTACGCATATACCTACACTTATTGTCTTACTTAACTCTTACACTTACAGTCCTGATCTTACAGTCATACTCAACACATACACTTACGATCGACACCTAGAGCTCATTATCAAACTAATAAGCTCCAACGTCGATGGAAAGGAATGCCACTGGGGCGTCACCTTAACCTCCGGAGAGTACTAGACGCCATGGACTTTTCCGAAGGTAAGGTACACCTATGCTCATGGGGCACATGATCAAACAGGTAAGAGTAGTTCCATGATACTACTTACCTGAGCGCGCAAACATAAACGGCCACACATTAGGGTCATACAATTGCCCATACTTTACGGTCTTATAGTGCCAATGCCACTCTTAGGCAGAATTCATACAGTGCCACTCTAGGGCAGAATCATACGGTGCTCTCAATAGAGCATCAACCGTCTGGGCTTAATTACGACACAGACCAACTCCCGCAGGATACACACCATGGCTAGACAGAGAAATGCTTAGCCGATTAATCACCGGCTAGCTCAACCATGGAACTTAATCCGTCAAACTACTAAAGTCTCAAACTCATAAGGTTAACATTTTAGTTTTTACTTAACATTCCAGTTTGAATTAAATACGTTACGCTCGAGTAATTTTCCTCCGAAATCATACTATCATAAAGTCTCTCGATGAACTCAAAACTACGTCTGTTTTCCCCGAGAACCCCGAAGCTTTCCGCTCATGGCATCAAAGCCTGATCCAATCCAAACTAATCTCAGCCCATCAAGCGTATACATATCGATACCATCGATATAAACATTCATCATTCCGTATGTATTTGTCCATCCACACACATCTAACCAAACCCTACTTACGATTACAGCACATCCATTATATGCATAAACCATTGCATACGTGTGCGTATAAATTATCCTACTAGCATGCAAATAATTACCCCGTAAACCTATACATCCATCATTTGTCAAGCCAATAACATGTCATTTAATTAGCATTAGCATAAGCTAATATCACACCATTACACGCGATATCCATAGCATTACGCGTTATGAAGCATGTAATTAAATTGGCCCTAGCATGCATTCTAACATACTAAGCACGCTACGATAGAATTACAAATTCAAAGCCCCCTACCTCGCTTTCCGGGCGTACGGTGTTGTCGGGGCGCACAACCGTAGCGGCGTCGGTGGCAATCTTCGGCGAACCCAAGCGTCGCTTTCTATAAAATGAGCTGCCCCCGGGTGCGAAAGTGCCGCAAGCATGCCGGGGTTTACACGATGAACAGGACCGGTCCCGATTCAACACCCGTCGATCTCCGTGCCTGCCGTTGAGATGTACAAGAGGTGGTCGGGGTGGACACCGCGCCCAAAAGGGCTGATATGCAAATCCAAATTTTGTGTGGTGTCTAGCTCCACCGTCAATCACCGGGCGTCGTGGCGAATCGCTGGAAGCCCAAATCGTACCGGGTAGAGGTCGACAATCGTGGTTCCGGAGGCCAAAACCCACATACAAGGGCTGGAGGGGCGTGATCTAAGGTAGAGAGGTGAGGAGGAGGAGAAACAAGGCGAGGGTGGCCAGCCACGGCCGCCGGCAAGGCCACACGACTGCTGGACAGCAAGGTTCTTGCTTCCCGGTGTGAGCTTTTGGGTGAAAAACAGGGGACGGTGGATGGGAGGAAGGTCGGAGAGGAGAAAGAAGGGCGTGGGGAGGAAGCCTCTGACCGGAGGAGGGGTGGAGAGGTGGTGGCCGGCCAGAAACGGCGCACGACGGTCACCAAACGAAGCCCCGACGCTCCAACGGCCAAAAGAGTGAAAACCGAGCCAAAATCCGGTAGCGCGAGGAGGAGCAAGGAGGTGACGGCGGAAGCTCTAGTCGGTACCACCGGACTCGTGGCGGCCGGGTGAAGCGAGATCCAGCAAGAAACAGCGGATTCCGACCAAGGAGGAGGCGCGACGGAGGGTCCGAAAAAGCCCTCGTTTTTTCTTCCCGGACTGAAAATCTTACTGGAGTTCTGGAATGAATAGTGGTCGTGGCTGGAAAGCCACGATCCACTATTCCTTTATAAGGTTT
This sequence comes from Saururus chinensis, assembly GCA_035235625.1. Classification (NCBI taxonomy): domain Eukaryota; kingdom Viridiplantae; phylum Streptophyta; class Magnoliopsida; order Piperales; family Saururaceae; genus Saururus; species Saururus chinensis. The sequence continues at coordinate 38,591,300 of CP141142.1, forward strand.
TAATTTAATCCATATAAGCTTTTCAATATTTTTCACAACAGCCTCCCTGTTTTACACGTTGCCGCTCCCGTACACGTGCCACGCCGCCTCTAACGCGCCCAAAAGCTAATACACCTCGGGCCCACCCTTTTCACACTGAAGCTTCCCTTCGCACGGCGAAGCTTTATTTTATGCACCAAAGCCTCGACTTACGTGCCAAAACGTATTTTAGGTGCAAAACCCCTTTTTGCGCGTCAAAACCTTCTCTTCACGCCAAAGGTTTAATTTACACGCAAACCTCTCCACTTACTCAAGCTCCAAACGTAACACATGTACACATACATATACGAAACAAATGCAAATTAAATATAAGGGGCAACTTGATTTATTTTCCACAAAACAAGTAGAAACCGCGGAAAAAAAACCGGGTCATTACAGTCGCTCATGTGGCCTCTACTTCAACTGCGATGTAACAGTTTGTTCTGGGTCATAAATGCAAGCGTCCAAGCTCTGTTTTAATAATAGAAGAAGGGTTGGATACAGGTGATAGTTCAGTGACCGATGAGCCAGAGGGGGTACCAGAGATCTCGATGTATGCCTTTGATGGGTCTTATAAGCCTCGCACATTTCAAGTAGAATGAGCTATAAAATAGCATGTCATCTTCATTCTCATTGACAATAGCAGTACTCATAATTTTATTAATGACAGGGTGGTTCGTAGGTTGGGATGCACCATTTAACCATCTACTTCCTTCGATGTGCTCATTGGTGATGGGAGATATCTACGGAGTAGCGGGGTATGCCTTCCACTCCTTTAATAATTTTAGGATATTTATTTCATGTAGACCTATTTTTGTTTCCTACCAAGGGAGCGGATATTGTGTTAGGATTTCAGTGGATACCTTCGACCCATTACATGGGATTTTAAACTGCTACATATGGATTTTTTTTATGGCGGTGCACAAATTTAGCTATGTGGGCAGCAATCATGTACTCTTCACTCAATACAGGCCATAAACTCCCTTTTTAAATTTGCAGCCAAGGGTATTTTGTTACAGTTGTACACGAACCCGTCTCCTGACCACGTGTGTATTTCGGAAGATTTGGGATCCTTACTGGCCGAGTATGAAAAGATTTTTCAAGCACCAACAGCTTTAGCTCCTGCTCGACAGCATGATCACCAAATTCATATTCAGCCAGGTTTGTCTACCCGCTAATGTTCGTCCTTACAAATACCCTTAGGTGCATAAGGATGAAATTGAGAGGTTGGTACAGGAAATGCTCACATCTGGACTCATTCGACCTAGCACCAGCCAGTACTCGTCTCCAGTACTTCTTGTTCGTAAGAAAAAATGGTCCATGGCACTTTTGTGTTGATTATCATGCTCTGAATGCTATTATTATTAAGGATAAATATCCAATTCCTGTGATTTTAGAGCTACTAGATGAGTTGTCCGGGGTGACTATCTTCACTAAGTTGGATCTGTGTTCAGGGAACCACCAGATTCGGATGCACCCACCCGACATCCATAAGACAACTTTCAGGACCCATGACGACCATTATGAATTTATAGTCATGCCCTTTGGTTTGTCAAATGCCCCTTCTACTTTTCAAAGTCTAATGAATGATATTTTTTAGCCTTTTCTGCAATGATTTGTATTGGTATTTTTTGATAATATCCTGATTTATAGTCGTTCATGGTCGAAGCATCTGCAACATATCCGTGTAGTCTTCTCAAAACTACTTAGTCAGGGTCTGTACCTAAAAAAATCAAAGTGTGCTTTTGAGTTACCACAAGTTGACTATCTGGGTCATGTTATCTCAGCTTCAGGGTTATCTACAGATCAAGTGGCCAACTCCTTCTAATATTCGGACACTTCGGAGATTTCAGGGCCTGACAGGATATTATAGACGTTTTATTCAGGGATATGGTAAACTGGCTGCCCCACTAACTGCCCTTCTCAAGAAGAGGACCTTTCATTGGATTCAGACGTGCAAGCTTCTTTTGATGCTCTGAAACTTGCCATGTCATCTCCACTTGTGCTCGCTCTTCTGGATTTCTCCCAGCTATTTGTCATTGACAATGATGCCTCCTCACAGGGATTGGGGGCGGTGCTTATGCAGAGCAGCCAATCCATTGCTTACTTTTCTAATAAAATCTCCGGACGTACTGCACAGTTATCCACTTATGAGTTAGAAATGTTGGTCATTGTCCATGCAGTCACAAAGTGGCGACCGTATATCTTGGGGTGAAAATTCCTAATGCAAACATATCACCACAGTTTACGTTACTTTTCGGATTAGAGGGTGGCCACTCCTCAGCAACCATGGGTTTCTAAACTCCTAGGATATGATTATGACCTGAATTATAGAAAATGAAGTGACAACCAAGCAACTGATGCATTATCTCGCCAATCAAAGAATACTTGCCCATCTGCACTCTCCATGCCGACTTTCCCATTTATGGCTGATTTGCTTCTAGCTTATCATTAGGACACGGAGGCAGCTTCACTCATTGCTAGGTTGTGTACTAATCCATTATGTTCACCGCCTTTTGTTCTACATGGTGATTTACTTCTTTGGCGAGACCACTTATGGATTCTTGCAATTCCTCAGCTACAGCAACAATTTCTCCATTATTTTCACTCATCACCTATTGCTGGATTTTGTCACTTCTTTGGCGAGGGACAGTTTAAAACCTATAAGCGTGTGTCTCAAAGTTGTTATTGGAAGGGCCTCAAGAAAGTTGTTCATGATTTTGTCACCTCTTGTGATGTATATCAGAGAGCTAAAACCCTCACTTCCTTCCTCGCAGGGTTGCTCTTCCAGAGCGCATTTAGGAAGACATATTTATAGACTTCATTGAGGGTTTGCCCTTAGTTCAAGGCAAAAGTGTCATTTTTGTAGTCATCGATTGCTTATCTAAATATGCACACTTTTTACCCTTGAGACATCCCTACACTGCTGGCCACGTGGCAAAGGTTTTTGTCAGAACATTGCTCGGCTTCATGGCATGCCACATTCGATTATATTTGACCGTGACCCCATGTTTTTGTCCAGATTCTGGAGCAACTTCTTTGAGCTGTAAGGCACTGCCTTGAAGATGAGCATAGCTTACCACCCTTAGACAGATGGTCAGACGGAGGTACTTAACCGCTGCCTTAAGCAGTATTTGCGTTATTTTGCAAGAGAACAACCACGCAGGTGGCTCTCCCTTCTTCCTTGGGCAGAGTGGTCCTACAATGCAGCTTATCACACATCCTTTGGGGTCTCAGCCCGTTCATTCAGTCACCATAAGCTACTGCCCCATTTTTATGGCCCGTACTTGATTATAGACAAGGTGGGCAAAGTGGCTTATAAGCTCCAGTTGCCTCCTACTGCACGCATTCACCTTGTATTCCATGTCTCCCACCTTCGTTGGTTCATGGGAGATCCCGCTGCCATCATACCCATTCTACCACCACCTGCTCCACCTTCAGCTATTATACCGACTTTGACGCCTGCTTTTATTCATGCCACTCGAAAGATTCGTCATCAGGATCATCTCATCACTGAGGTCTTTGTTACATAGAAGGATCAGCCTATAGAGGATGTCACTTGGCTGCAAGAAGATGACTTTCTCAATATAATTTCTAATTGGTCGCCTTGAGGACAAGTAATCTTTCATAAGTGGAGGGATGTTATGTTCTGCGTATAGTTGTGTATTCTACGTAGGCTAGTTAGACAATTATAATAATTGTGCACATAAGTAGTTATGTTAACATGCACATTGCTTTGTTTTAATCAATCATTAATTAATTTTAGTCTACGTAATTAATTAGTTTTCTTTATATAGCCTTATAGGCTTAAGTTAGCCTTAGATAAGAGGATGAATTGATGTAATAAAAAATTAAATAATGATTAACCTAATTTTCCTCCAACCTCCTATCATCTCGACTCCTCTTCTTCCGTGAACTCATTCTCTCCTTCACAGCAAGATCGCACTTGCACTCCGTAAGTGCAACTCCTCATCTTTCCCCCTCACTCTCAGTTTCTTCCTCAATGCTCAAATCCCTATTCTCTCTCAATTTATCTCAGAACATAACACACCGCCAGCCAAATTCAGAATGGTTGAAATCTCCTAGAACCCAATTAATCTTGTCCGGCTAATCATTCCGACAAATAAAAATTCAGCATCAGGTACTACAGGCAAATACAGACTTCAACATGCCAACCAACAGTGGTGCAAAAAAGAAATGTAGTACAACAGCTGGAACCAATCACAAGCTGCCAAAACTAAAAGATACAAATAGAATGGAAAAACATATATGAACTCCTAAAATTATAACGTTGAAATGAAATCCAAAAATAATAAAAGAATAACTTTCCAACCACGCTCCCTCATTCTTTTTAGGCCTCTTCCCAGCCCTATTTTTTCATTTTAACTCTCCCCAGTTACTGAAATCTAAATATATATACAACCAAATAAATTAGACAAGATGCAGACATTGCCACCAAAGATTATATTCTACTTGAAACCTAATCAATATATAAGGAAAAAATAAAAGAAAATCATTTTGGCCCATACACACAATGTTGCCCCCCATTCTGCATTGACCACTTCCCCTCTCAGTATTGGTCTTCAACCCTGTCCCTCATCACCGTTTGACAAGTGACAACCACTAAGGCTTTCTAGTTTAAACTAACAGAAGCCCTACAAGCAAATTACACAGGAAACTAACATTACAAACCTGTCAATAGCAAAATAAAAACAATGCAAAAAAGCAGACGCATAATAAGCTGTGAAGCAGTAAGAATAAATAGATAAAAAATTGACATACCAACCGCCTGTTGTTCCTTCCATCTTTCTCCACCTCTGCCCTCACATTTACTTTGATTGCAACTTTCCTAGTTATTCAAAAGCTACAGAACCATCCATACAATTGTAAAATCCAGGTCATAACAGTTTTTATATTTTAAATAATATCTCTTAAATATATGGATAGAAAACTAGAAATGAGAGATAAACTACCACCAAGGGGGACGCGGAAAACTTAAACAATTCAATGTTTTATCTTCAGTTATGTACATAAAATGATACATCAACAATACAAAAAGTAATAGCAGCAAAGGCTAATTTGAAGTATTTGAATCAAAAGGGATAAAAGCCATCCCAAGGATTTTCATTTCCATTTTGAAGTTACACAAAGACTATTATACAAAGTGAGCAGAATCATAAAAAGATTAAAAAAGGATACATAACATTATCTATCCTGACATATATAGTCGGACTACCTTCCTACATCTCCTCCCCTCCATGAATCATCCTCCCTAACTACGCCACTGGAAGCAGCACCAAATAGCTTCTCATTGGCAGCTGCTGCAGCTGCATAATGCATCTTTATTGCCGCAACAGGATCCGAAACTCCATTACATCCTCCCCCAACTAACATCCCTCCACTCACAACATTCATCCCAACCACCCCCTGTTGATACCCCAATGACCCTGCTGTTGCATCGTACCCATTCCGTTGCTTTTGCAATTCAGACAACATTCTTTCTTGCAGCTTCATATCTACCATTGAGAATGATTTGACACTTGTCCGCTCATAACTACTTCTGTACAGATTGTATGCGTCAAGGACACTGCCATTGCTACTGGACAATATTTCCCTCGTCACAGGATATACTCTTCTTACTTGATGATAATCAGTAACTGCTCCTGGATACTTAGTAGCCAAGATAGCCGAATCTGGCAGCGATGGGAGGCCAGTCTGTATTCGAGTACCATCCCAATAACCATAACTTGTCATTGGAAATTCTTCAACAGCCTCTGAAACTCTGCTTGTTTCAGGCTTATTAGATTTTGCAGATGTTCCATCCATTTTTCCCTCAGATGCAAACATCAGTGATGCAGACTGATTCAAATCCTGAGCTGGAGATGAAGCATTATCATTGCTTGTTTCTAAAGGTTTCTGTTGACTAAGTATCTGACCAAACAATTTCACATCACCGGTTTTGCATGTTTGCTCTTCAGCCTTGTCTACAGTTGTCGAAAAGGATCTGAGCGGATCATCCAATTCTTTGGTATTTGGCATTAATGAGAACCCCGATGTAGGTGAATCCTGAAGATGGTGTTTTAGACCATTGCAAGTTTCTTGGCATAAGTTCGATTGGGATGTAACACCGGGCTGAACATTCAAGTCTGACTTGGGAAAGTTTTGGAGCACAAAATGCGAACCCCCCACATTCACCTCATTCATCTCTTTCCTATTTAATAATTGTAAAGGATAATCACTGAGCATCTGACTTTGCCCATCCACCCGATTTAAGGAGTGTTCATCAACTAAATAATCTTGTGAAATATCTGGTTGGAAAGGTCCCTGCACTGACTTCGTCTCTGATTGCTCAGAACAGTTTTCTTTCACCTGCCATGATCTGACCTGAGGCTTCTTGGAAGAGGACTGCTTTTCCACTGCTGCCTCCTGATGCTGGCTGGGAACAGGAAAAGTAAAACATGACTGGTCACTTCCTTTAACCTCGTGAGAAAGATGAGAGTCTTCCACATTTGAATCTCTCACAGTGGTGCAGGAGCCAGAGTTGCAAGTATTTTCATCACCCGCATTGTCATCCTTCCTGACACTGGGCACAAGGTATATATGGGAGTTCGATTCAGCATTGGGAGAGAAAAGCTCCTGGTCAAGTTCAGGATTCTGGTCGAGCTGCCCTTCATTTTTCTTGTCTACTTGAGCATAGCTATCACAAATATAGCCAGTATCACTTGCTGCTGCTCCTGTGGCCTTCAAGGGATCTGCAGCAATCTCAGATTGGTCTTCTTCTCCTTTTAATAATTTGCTCTCACCCTTTGAATCAAAATTCAATTTAATTCCAACATTGTCAACATCTTCCAGGTTTGATCCACCTGCCTCATCTTTCTGACTGTCTCTGTCCAATTCAGTCTGAAGGAGAACTGCCTTATCATGTCCATAACCTTTGCTGGTTCTATCAGGCAATTCAACCTCCATCTTTGAACAGGACTGTGTGCTGCAAATTGCAGAACCCATCTCTACTACACAAGCATCTTCATCACTATCACACCTCCCCCCATTAGCATCACTTGTGGGTGTTTCTTCAAGCCCTGATCGGATCACATCAAGTCCAAGACATTTACGAGCCTTACTAAAGAAGATTTTGCACTGATCCTTTGACCTTGTTCCCACAGACCTTGATATGCTCACAAAATCCTTGCCATAGGTTCTCAATGCCATAATAAAAGTAGATTTTTCCTCATCCGTCCAATCCACTGAATCCAGTTCCTCTGAGCTATCGTCAGAGCATGTATCTTCATCAACATTATGTGAAATTACAGGAGCAAAAAGTCGTCCAGTTTTTAAGCGGAGAATCTTTTTGCTCTGTAAACCTTCCCCAGGCTCAACTGAAGTAGTAATACAAGAGCTCATGGCTTCAGAAAATAAACCACCACAAATACCAGCCAGAACATCAGCAGCCACAGCTTCACTGTCAGTCCCCCGTGCATCAGCATCTGCACCACTACTTGTCTTCTCTAAATAAGCCCCATTTAAGTCATAATAGTTCCTCCCTCCAGACAAAGGTTTCCTGGAACACATTGTAACTACTGAGACAGCTCCCAGTACATCATGTGGAACAGCATTTTCCCCCCGATTCCACTTCTTTTCAGAGGTTACTAAATATGTATTGGCAGGGAGACACTTTCCTTGTTTACGAAGCTCCAATCGTTTCTTTATTTTCTCAAAACTATCTGATTTGTGGTTCTTGTAATAAAACTCAATACAATCTGCTGTTGCTTTGTGACTAAGAAAAGAAGCAATCTTAGCAAAGTCTTTACCAAAAGTTGCTAACATCTCCATGAAAACTTCCTTCTCTTCTGCGGTCCATGGGTTTATTAGTGCTCTTTCTTTCTCAACAGCTACCGGGTCTGCAACCAGTCCATTACCAGTAACAAACCTTGAGCGTATCCTCTCTCTATCATCCAAAATAAAAGCAGGCATTTTCAAATTGTCTCTGTGAACCTTTATCTGGGAGTCTGATAGGAGTTTTCCAGTGAACTCTACAATCTCCGCCTTTGGGGCAAGGGTAGAACGATTAACTGATACAAAGAAATTGAGCCCAATAAGTAACTGAAAAGGTTAAGATACAGTAAACTCTTTAAAATACGTTTCACCACTATGCATTCAAATCCCAGCATCAAACATAATTGAATTAGCTTAAAGCAGTAAAAGATTCAGAAAATTGGAAATGAGATGTTAAAACAAACAAAGCACTATGCCTTGTAGGCCCTAAAAGATATTTGTCAGCAACAACAGCATTGGTGCTCCCCTACTCTTCAAAAGAGATCTTGAATTAAATCAAGATAAGAGCATGGTTTGCAATATTTTTTTATCAGAGATATATCAGACGATAGGATATAACACAGATATATCTTAGATATTAAAAAAAATTATCGGTGACGTAAATATGATGTTTTTATAAGCATTTTGTTAATTTGAGCATGTATTAACATCTAAAAGCCCTAATACTAATCTCTAACAATCTTAACACCATGTGAATACACTTATGCTAACATAATAAATTATGCTTATCAAGCAGAAAATATATTCAATAATAATAGAGAACCACAAGTTTGAAGATAATGTCAATGATTAAGTGGATAGCACAATGATGTACAACTAAATAAAACTTAGAACTCATACTAGAATATACAGCAACAATAGCTGGAGTGGTGTCGAGGTTGGAAAGCTACTTGACCACTAGAAGAGCATATAGGGAATTCAAGTGGTAAAATAGTGCTCCCACGTCATTGTCATCTGCTCGGTACTAAAATACTCAGTCACATACCTCTCATACTCACGCCTAGGGCTGGTCCTCGGCCAAATAGTCGGCAAGGCTTCTCCATGTCTATGTCCGTTAATAATTTGTCCGTCAGCATTTTGTCCATGGACAAAGCTTTTTTTTCGGCGGACACGGCCATTGTCCATGGACATAGTCTTTTACGCAATTGGATGAGAGTTAAAGTGGTTGGAGAGAACGAGAGTGGTGTTAACGACTTTAACTAAGTAGGGTAGCTAGGGACTAGGGTGAGGATATCTAGATTAAGTAATTTATCATATAATAATAATTTTTAAACTTATATATGTCATCTTCTTTATTTGTAGTATTACTATTAGACAAATTAATTCATTTTAAAAAGCCAAATAAAGCTATTAATGTGAGACAAAAGAAATATTTAATAATTAGCTTTAAAGAAAAACTCAAATATAACATTAACATGATTGTATTTTAATTGTTAAAAATTTAAGGATAAAAAAATAATGTTTAAGAATAATTAGAGGAGAAATTAAAATTGTCCATCGTATAAGAATGCACAATGTATTTAAAAGTTAACCGGACCTCGGACAAACGGCCGGACAAGGTCTTTGTCTATGGCCATGTCCAAAAATTGGCGGACAAAAGAATTCGGCCGGACACGGCCACGGACACCTCGGACACGGCCCAGACATCGGACGATGGACGTCCATGACCAGCCCTACTCACGCCTAGGAAGTAGGAAGATGCAAGAAATGAACTGGTTTTAGCCTGCCAGCAGAGTGAAAAATGGAGGGATGAAGGGACTGGGGCCAGGGAGTCACAGGTGGCAAAAGTGTCATGAATGAAGTCTGGAAGGGATCCAAGATTTCGGGAATATCCATGACATTTGCCAATATCTCATATATAAGATATGTTTTTTTCCAATATCTTGTATCTATGAAGTGACATATACCAATATATCTCAGATATAGATGAGATATCACGAACCATGGATAAGAGTCAATCTAATACCTCTAACCTATCACTCCAGCTTCATATGAACTAGGTCAACCCCAAACCCATCCATTCACCCTTAATAAACACAAAATAGTATAGGAAGAAATTATTTCCACTATTCTATATAACCACATAGAAACCTGAATATGTGTTCTAACTTGGTTCTGTCTGCAAATGGTTTAAAACACAATAAATATTAAGATCCACAATCATATTGATGGGCATGACGTGGGCATACATGATCCCACTATCTTATAATAGCAATCAACACATCCAATGATGGAGCCACCAATAAGTGGATAAATACTACAACTATCATATGTTGAGCTTCCATCAAAAGCTAGTGCGCAGAGGGACTATTAAAGAAAAATGAGCCTTAAATAACAAGCTTCGTATCTGTAAAGTTCTAGGTAAAGCATAAACAGACTATTCTAGCCACCAGCACAAGAAACAGGCACAAAAAAATACAAGATCCCAGAGAAAGCAAATATGAATATGTATTTACTTCAAATAATATTTACATTACTTTTATATAATCCAATAACAAATTTCTAGTAACACATATTCAAGAGAAACACATACCAGGAGATGTAAGCCGAGACCGGGTAAGGGACCTCTGTTTCTGATTTGCACTTTGTGCAGACCGATAATTTAAATCGCACCGTTTCTGTGATTTTGGCCTACATTTTCTCAAAGCAAGCAAGCGCATATCCTCCTTCCATAAATGATGAAATGCTCTAAACTTAAGACAAAGAAGCCTCTCCTTAATTATCTGACAAGATTTTTGTACGGCAAGCTTTTCCTTCACAAGATTTTCATTTTGTGTATGTGTAAGCCTGCGTGCTTCCCAAACATCAATTTGGGGTAATGAAGATGGAATAACTCTATCAAACACCTCCATCGATTTTTTAGCATGCTCTTTATTGGAAATAAAGATTTCTGCTGCAAAGATACCGGAATCAGCTACATTGCAGAAGTTCAATGCAGACAAATCACTGGGACTATTGCTGCCTTCATCCATACACATTCTGGTGGTGACTGGAGTTTTATCTGCAACAAACTCTGCAGACTGCCCATGCTGGCACAATTCTAAAGAAGACACTCCGGTATCCATTAGCAGCTGTTTATCAGACGAATATGTGCTGGCAACTGTGCTACCTTCATTGATCTCTCTAACTGTCGTTGAAACATCTGCAACATCCTTCCCTGAAATTATAGCAGAATCTAGTTGCTGATTACAAGGTTTTACGATTTGGGTAGAGTCTACTGCAATAAAAGAAGCAGAAGCTGCTTCTCTTTTGGACTCCAAATTCTTAAGCTCATTTTCAAACGAATCAATTTCTCCCTCAGTTTTCTCTAGGGCTTTCAGAATCTTATTCTTTGCATGCAACAGTTTACTAAGAGATCTCCCAAAATTAGAATCCCCACAATTTGCATCATCAGCTTGTAATAAGTCAACAAGAAGGGAGCTTATGCTATTTAGTGGATCAAGTTCTAAATGTTCTAGAACAGAGTAGTCTTCAGCACAGCTCAAAAGCACATTTCCCGGACTATAGTGGGCATCAGTATCACTATTTGACACCTTATTACAAGATTTGTCCTCAAAACCTGTTGCAATAAGTCAGTAATCAGATCTGTCAATTTTTGTTCGAAATTTGTAATGAAATGTTATAAAAATCTAAAATGATTCATTAGGCATTCAGAGCACAACAAACCAAGGCTGAACTCCCCAAAAATATTCCGTGCAGGTTGTTAAGGAAGTTTTAAATAAACTAGTAACATGCGTATCACATCACACGAGATATAACACAAAAGTAGTAAGTTCATAACCTGTTGCACGGGAAAACAAAAACAAAAGGACAGCCACAAAAAAGCATTTGATGCTAGTCACTCATATATGCCCACCAACTAAAAAAGGTTGGCAAGCAATTTAAGGGCATGTTGACAACCAGTTCTTGAAATGATCCACCAAGATGTTGCAACTATTTAATTTGTGAATGCAAGGGTATCTACTTCATCCTATACAGAAAGTGCAACTTAAAAGTTAGGACTCTGATGGTCTACACTCTTAGAAATAGAATTTTCTACCCATGTAAGATTATACCAACGGCTGCACAGTTTTTTATTCTTATATTAACACCCAAGTAAAAGAACCATCGCATCCGTGAACCTCTAAGTTGCCTTTCTACAAGTACAGGTACTTGTACGAAGATAAGACAGACAAAATATTGTCATACAATCCAGCCAGTACTGAATGTTGTACTTAATTCCTAAACCAAATAGCGCACAGTATTTTAAGCAAAAAAAGTCGTGAGATTTCTCTAAGACTCTAAAAAATTCCATATTTACTAATAACAAAAGTGCATTCGGTAATTTTCAAAATACAAAACCGATTAAACAAGTAATTGCCACATGTATCTTTTTATAAATCACGTAACAGACGGCAATACACACAGCATTGAGCACATTAGAGGTGGCAACACACATAACAGGGTCCTGTCCATATCGTAGAGCACCAGCACATATCATCCTCTTTTAGAGATCATAACAGAAGCTTAGATCTTCATATAAGAAGTGGAGAAAACAGACCTGAGGATGAACTGCAGGCTACAGAAGAGGGAGTGGTGGGAGAAGTGCACTCCAGTAGGCCGGTTAATTGAGGACTTTTATCGGAGACACTGGGAGTGTTCTGAACTGCTTTCGACTCCTTACCACAGGCATTATGATCAGGACTTTCAACCTTCTTTTTCTCATACTTTGCCAGCCCTTCCCCCCACCCCAGCCTCTGCTTCTTGCGGGAGCATGTCTCATCAGACTGCACCACTCTATTCGGAGTCCCTGTTGCAGGCTCGCCCCCCGAAGTCGACCTCGCTGGGGTAGTTTTCCCCGGTGGTACCTCGAGCTTTGATTCGTCAGAGAGACTGACGCTTCCTGACCCGCGCGACGACAAACTACCAGAGCGGGACCATTTCAAAGGCTTCCATGCAATTGAACCCAGTGAATGCTCCTTATCTCCAACTCGACCGCCTGCCGGGAACCCATCGTTCCCATTTGACATCTTATCAGGCTGACCGCTCGACTGGAACCCATCGTTTCCATTTGGCATCTTATCGGACTGATCTTTCAAGTGCGGCCGTTCCCAGACTGGGGTGTTTTTGACATCGGATTGAGGCAGATCAGATGACGGCTGGTAAGGGGTCATCACCGCATGGCGATCTTCGTCTACAGGCCTCTGTGTCCGCCCGTCGACCTGCAGCTGCGGTAAACTCAATTCCCATGGTTGCTGATGATAGTGGTGCGGGTAATGGTGGTTGTTCTGATAATGGTGGCTCTTCCATTCCTTTGTCCCACCGCTGTTAAAAGAGCCTTTATTCTCTCTATTGTATCCGCTCCGACTATACCGAGAAAGCGACGGCCGATAGCTCTCATCGTCAACGACCGCCCGATTGCCCGATCGAGCCCAAGCGTACCCTCCGCCGCTGCCTGATTCCTCCGGGAAGAGATGGTAGTTTCCCTGCCTAGCAGGACCTTCAGCAAAAAATATTTAAGAAAACAAACAAGAAAAAAAAATCACAAACAAGAAGCCGGCCAAAAAGAAAACCTAAAAAGTCTTCACAAATCAACAAAAGACGCAATCTTTCTAGGGTTCAATTTTCGAACCCTCAATCTCCAAGATCTGCCAAAGAGAAAACATAGAACCAAAAAAACTCACCAGGAGGGCGGCGGGGATCGAAGTCACGGGCGGGGCCGTGGTACCCTGAGTCGCGCCACCGGGCGGGCGGTGGCCCTAGAGCGTCCGGCGGCGGCGGACGGTCGTGGCGCTTGTCCTTGAAGCGGTCCCAGGGCGGCAGCGGTTCTGGCGGCATGAACAACACCCGGTTCCACCCAATCGCATCGGCGGTCGCCACCTACAAAAAAACAGCGAAGGCCTCTCCCCCCTCTCGTCTTCCTTCCTGCGCAAACGTAAACCCTAATTTCCCCCTCCTCTCCCTTCCCCCCTCAAAGCGCCGCGGTCGATTCCGCCCCCCCGGCGAAAGACGCAACGACAACGGTCCAGGCTCCACACGTTCGCCTCGGACCGTCGACGAATCCACCGGGCGTGGCGCCGGAGCGGCGAGGCTCGTAAACGGACGGCGAGAAGCCGGCGGCGAAGAATGCGGTGATCGGAGATTCCCCCGCTCTGCTTCCTTCTGGCGCTTGTTTTTTTGTGAAAGGCGGAAAAACACGAAACGATGATAAGAGACATGCCCGAAAACCAGAGGGGGCCGGATCTCAAGGCGACATTAACTGGAATTCAACCCCCATCTCGCGTCCGCCCTTTTTAAATAACAAAAAACTGGAATATTTATTGGTAAATTTGCGTTAGCGACCCCCGAGGTATGGTTTATTTTACATATAGCCCTGAAGGTTTAAAAAATAGTAGTTACAGCATCGTGAGAGTGAAAATAACAAGTTTACCCTCGTTTGATGGGAGTGCTTGTCCAAGTCCAACTAAAGAATGTCTATGATTGAATTGGGAATTAAAGGCTGTCAAAGGGTTGGCCTATTAATAAAAGTTTACATATATGCACTTAAAGGGATTCAGGTAAGACCTGACCCTATTAATGAAATGGGTTAGACATGCAAGTTCTAATCCTATTTGTATCATATTAGGTTATGCGATTAATAAAAGATTATTTCAATTTTTCTCATCACTTTATACTGTTCACATTTTTAACAAATATTAAGCATATTTTATATATATATATATATATATTATATATAAAGTTTATATGAGCTCGGGCTCATATATAAACAGGATTCTATATGTATATGTACACACATAAAATTAATTTTATCCTCTTTGTTTAGAATAATTATTTTAAAAAAAATAAATAGGCATTTTAAGTATCAATGGGCATTAAATTTGGAAATATAGCATTGTTAAGTTGAAGACCAATCAACTAAAAATAGAATAAAAGGGTTATGTGGGTTTATATGAATAATTATCCAATCTGACTCTTTTATTAATAAAGACTATTTGCTAGATTGGCACCTTAACACTTATATTAGTAAGATTGAGTCAAGTACTATGAGTTAGGTGAGTCAAGAATACATGCTAAATCAAATTTTAACAGCCTTAAAATTGCCTCAAAGTTCACCCAAAATTGGAATAGAGGGAATTTTTTAGAACATTTTTAATTAACATTAGGTGTAACTTGTACCTTGAGTATTTATGTAAGTCCTTCCAAATTCTAGAACATGATTTTTTTTACAAAACATAGAATATAAATTAAAATGCTTCAATTAGCAATCTAATATGTTTTATATAATTGACGCCTATGGGATGAAATGCATCTCATTATTTTAACTTTACCAATTACGTCATCATAATAATTTCATTGACATATGTTAAAATAACCTACCTGCTTTGCCAAAATCATAGCACTGATAATTTTGTAATTGAGATCAGGTATTTTAAAAAGAAAATAATATTTACACTACAAAAATTCTCACATGAGTTCTAGTTGGATTTAATAAGTGGGCCGAAGTAAACTTTGTGTGAGGTCTACTTGTTAAGTCCAACAAAAACTCATGTCGGAGTTTTTGTTGTGCTAATATGACTATCATTTTAAACACTGAAGCACTCAATTGGTCAAATTGGGTATTATTAAACTAAGTGAATTTTTTTGCTTAATTTTTGCTCGTTCAAGTCAAACTAATTAACCCGGGCAATCAACCCAGAATAAAAACATAAGAAATATTTTTTATGTTTCTCATTGATAATGAATGAATGTAGTGTAAGTCGTTTATTCTTGAAATTAATGATACATATATTAGCACACATTAGCCATGTGTGCTAGTGTGTATGTTATTAATCTTAAATATTAAAATTTTTTATTTATAATTTACTCTAAGTTTATTATCAATCAAAATTATAAAAATAAAAATATAACCTAACTATTAAAACTTTGTTGTGATTAAGTAATATAAAAATATTAATCATGTTAAAGAGAAGATGAATGAACCAACCTGTCTTCCAATAAAAGTAGTTCTATTACCAAAAGGCCTTCTTAATTCTAAGCCCCGCTTGCACTCAACTGGGCCCTTTGTTCAATTGCCGATGTTGACACCTCTATCATTCCACAAGCCCGAGTGCCCCTGTTTTGGACTCATCTCAAACAACACAAGGGACGAATTTGTCATTTCAGTCATAAGATATCTCACACTTCTTCTCATGAAGGACGTGGATGTAATTTTAGAAACAACAAGGTGTAAAACAAAACCAAAATTCCTAACAAGGGGCATAAGCACAATTTACCCGAAAAACTTTATTATGCCCGGGCTGCCTCCTCTTTCGCTGTCCTCTCTTGCTTCTCCAACCACGGTCCCCGATGACCTCACTTTACCAAACTATCCCTCGCTCCACCACATAATCACGAAAATACCCCTCCTTTTTCAGTTTTCCGCCACTTTCCCTCCGCTTTGCCCGCTTCCCGGTTGGTTGTCAAACTTCACCGGCTAAGGCTTTTCACATTTGCAGGAGCGGGAGCCGCTGAGCAAGCCCGGTGCCGGTCACCGGTCACTACCTGCCTTCTCGCCAATCGCCAGAGATGCGAAGGCGGCCGCACAGCTTTAGGATCTGAGGCAGCGGTAGATGACAGAAAAAAACGCCCCCCGCCTCTCTTTCTTCTCTAATTTTCCGGTGGGCCCCGCGCTGCCGTGGAGCAATTATTTCTGACTTCTGGCTTCTTTCGGATGGGCCGCGCCAGGCCCGCACGTTGACGCCTCTCCTTGTACTTTGCTGACGGTCAAACTGGGCCGCTTTTTTATTGGCCCCTTGTTAACGGCCCATGGGCCCACAGTATTTAGTTTTTTTATGTTATTATGTGCCTGATTAGGGTTAGGGTTTACTGATGGTTTTGGTTTCAGTGGAGTGCGAATATTAGTGTCTACTAAATTAAAAACTGTAAAGAGGAGGAGGACCCACATAAGAAAATGACGGGTGGAGGGTGTGGCTGTAAATCTGCTTTTCTACCAAGGGTATTTTTGGAATTCAAAGCGATTCCTTGCTTCTCGTCCCCCGAGCGAGTAACAGGGGCATTTCAGAATTTAAACAGAAAATATGGGGGCATTTTCGGAAGGATGGAGCAGAGTCAAATGAGGAGGAGGAGGAGGAGAGGAACGAACAAGGGATAAGGGACACGTCAGACATTGACAGGCACGTGACCAAACGTCATCCATATGGCACGAGATTTTTAAAACGTACAAATCTAGGGCTGACGTGGCAAACTGGTGTTCAGAGGTAACAGACTTATCTCAGGGTGGGGCGGCGGGAATCCATAAACGGAGCGCTTATGCCCAATTACGTAAACGGAGCAAACAATGCTCATGCCTGTTGCAATTTCGCACAGCAAACCCCATTGTATATAGAGATGCATGAAGTGGTTTATGCGAGGTGAAAGTTAGTGAAGTTAGGTATACTTGTTGGGAAAAATTGATGTGATATGTTTTTTTTGTGTTAGCATAAGCCACACGTTAATTATTGGAAATTGCATTAAATAATTTAAACCATAGAGATCATGGGGCCCTGGCATGGTCAAGGCAAATCTAGTACCATATGAATGATAAGCCAAATAGGAGCTTGTTTCATAAATTGAAAAGGCGTTGAATGTTTGGTGCAATTACATATGTTAACTATTTTATTTTCGGTGTCTTTTCGACCCTTTGTCTACTTCATAGCGAGATTTTATAAACAAAACCCTAGTTAAGCTAGGAGAGAGTTGTTGTTAGACCCTCCTATCCTTGATAAGCATAGAGGTTAGATAACCTTAGAGCTTTGGCGAGCGGATAACCAAGGCAAGTATATTCAGATACGTGTTGGCAATGTTGGTGCATTGGGACTATATGTGAATCTTTAAATAAGATCAATTAGTTCATTCATTAAACTGCCTGATTTATGGCTTTTTTCATATAAGAATGTGAAGCTAAGGCTATGTGAAATCTTTGATATAGACATGGTAAAGCAGCATTTATTTTTCATTCTTTTTTATACAAAGTTGTCTAAAATTTGAGGTTAGGAGCATTAAATGGTTTGTTGGGCTTAGGTCAGTTAACTATTAAATATGGGCGTTTTAGACGTTAACTACAAAATTTTTGTTGATTTGTCATTCACTCTATGTTTGTATTCAAACAAAAATGCCCTCATTCACCCTCTTCATTCTCAAGATCAATCCTAAAATAGAATGTTTTCTAGCCTCGACCGCTCCACCTAGTGGCAGACCTCCCACACCACTGTTCACTTCTATGCCTCCCACCGGGCCATCACCTTGTAGCACACCTTTCTCTTCTTCTCCAGCCCATATATTTATGTATGCAAGTCCTCTTTCTTCTAGCTCAGTAAGCACACTTGCTAGTTGTCCCTCATCTTCACCACACATCTCGCTAGCTCTGTCGCCCTCCGCTGCATCAACGCTACCTCCTTGGCCGCCTCTGCCCGCAACCCCAATCACGTGTTCTCCGTCAGCAACACGAACCACCCTGACTCCAACACCTCCAATAAGTTCTGCTATAGCAACTGTGCAGATGAAGAAAACAATAAATATTTATTTACTTTGTTATCTACAAATAGAGTAAATTTACTCTCTTTGCTATATATAAAGAGAGTAAATATTTACTATCTTTATTAGGATATCTTAGTGGTGCTCATGGTGGAGACCGGAGCAGTCTCAATGCTCGTTGAGGATGTGGGAGAGGAAAGAGTCAAAGCAGCGGTGGAGGCGCTTCATCTTTCTAGTGACGCCCTGGAGGTCGAGCCAGTCGAGGGCCGGGATGAAACATCCATGTTGAAGACATTGACCAGGAAGAGAAGTTGACATCGTAAGTCTTAAAGAAGAGGGAGATGATATGTAGGGCTGCCAACGGAATGATATGGTTACAGTATAACCTATTCTATTACCATAACTATTTTCCAAATCCATAACTGTTCCATTAAGTAAACGGTATAAGTATTTCTATAACCGTTCCTTCCACTAATAATCAGTCAGTTAATCGGATAACCATTATCCACTACATTTTTAAAAATGTGATAAAAAAGGCTAAATAAATATTTTTTATTCACTTAATTAGATATTACGAAAGTAAAAAACTAACATCATTACTACTGTTATTTATAGTTGTTGCAAATAAATTGTAAATATTAAACATGAAACATAAATGGATACATATATTAAACATATAAATATATATATATATATATATATATATAATAAACTACTTATTTTATGATAATTATTTCATATTATATGAGTCCAGCTTGAAGATATCCATTTACTGCCTGTTTGAAAATAATCCCAATGTGAGAATAATAATTGTCTTCTCACAGCCAGTTATATTTAAAGGTGTATTAAAGGCAAGAATAAGACCATATGTAGTGATGCACATTATCCATTAGTATCTTTTTGAAGCAATGTTTTAAAACTCAGCCAGGACCTTGACCTAGATTAGTAGCCAAACCAATGTTTTAAAAATCGGTCTGGCCGGTTGGACCGAGCTCAATCAAACCCAGTTGATAAATCAGGCTGGTTCATCTAAATTGACAGGTTAAGTTAACCCGACAAGGTCAACACAACCTGACCAGTTGAACCGCCAACCCATTGCTAGGGTCAGACTGGTTTAATACTCTCATGAAAAAAATTTATGTTGGAGACGGGTTTTGAACTCACATTCTATGAGAGCCCGTCAGCAAGCCTAACCCACTCGACTGCAACAACTTTGTTTATACATATTTTTATTTTATTTAATATATATTTACTTTGCATTGCACAAAAATTTGTCTCCATGGCAGGATTCGAACCTAAGTCGTGATAAAAATAGCATTTACGCTGTACCGACCGAGCTACAATGATTTTGAGTGAATATTGCACCTAATTTTCTATTTAATCTAATATATGGGAAAATCGGGTTAACCCAGGTTGAGCTGGACCCAATTAACCTGGCCCGACGACTAATCTGGGTCAATGGCTGAGCCAGTTTTTAAAACATTGGGCTAGGCTAAGTCAACACGGGTTGACCGGATGATGACATCATCACCTAAAAATTTTAAAATAGTTCCCCATATTTTAGATAAAGTTTCACTTAAACTTGTTTGGTCATTCAAACTTATTGATTCCAACCTATTTCAATAACTAAATCATTCTAAATTTTGCAATCTCATATATAAACATGATTTGTAACAAAATCATGATTCCAACCAACATAAACTAAATCTCAAAATAAACCACTTATACAACTCAATCAAGGTTAAGCCAACCAATACTAAATCCAAGCTATTCGAGATGGGTCAAACAAGAGTTTGGTTCTATTAGCCCAAGTTTAAGCTTTGATTTGAGCTAACTTAAGTCTAGCCTCGAGTATAATAGAGCTTACTTCAATCCTACTCTAAACCCACCAATTTTTTCCTTACACAAACAAACATTCCACAAGTTTAATTATCAAAAACAAAAAAAAGACTCATCTATTTGAGTTATCAAAATGGAATCTAAATTAACTTGAGAATTGCAAAAAATATTTTGTTCAAAGTGTCTATGTAGTTAGTTAATATTTTATCATGTATGATTAAAGGTGAATTGTGACCTAATGAGACCATAAAAATGAGATAAAGCAACCAAATGGGAAACATCAAAGCAAAGTGAGTTTAAGATAATATAAAATATAAATTACAAATAGATATTTTTTTATTAAAAAAATACAATTAGATATGAAATGCTAAAAATAGCAAATTATCTTCAAAGTAGTAGGTTGTAACAACTATAATAAATGGTTGTAAGTAGTTAAATAAATTCAATGAATATTTGTATTTGAATGATATCTTTCATTGAGTAAATTACTTTGGTGAATTATGACATGAAGATTATTGTAAAAGATCATAAGCCAATCTATTTTGAAATTATACCACTTAATTCTAATGAGTGTATGTATATATATATATATATATATATATATATATATATATATATATATATATATATATATATATATATATATATATATATATATATATATATATATATATATATATAACAAATGGGTAACGGATAAATGGGTACGAAAGAACTTTTTTCATTACCTTATATTAAGATAACGATTGGATAAAATTATCCATTGAATAAATTTAACCATACCATTTAACTTCTTAACGGTATGGTACAAATGGTAGAATGGTAAAACGGGTACCGTTGGCAACCCTAATGGTGTGGGAGGAAGCAACAACCATGACGGGGACAAAGCCGAGGTGGAGGCTGAGAAGCGGGCCATAGGTGTGGGTGAGGACAACTAGGTTTTGGTGGGGGCGGAGCCAAGGTGGGAGAGGTTGGGTTGGAGATGAGCCAAGGTTTAGATCCCGATGAGAGGTTGGGCCGGTGGCGGTTGAGGAGGTGGGCCCCAAGGATGAGGAGGAGGTAGCTGAGGATAACAACAAAGAGGGGGGAGAAGAGGAGATCCATGCTAAAAAGAAGGCAAGGATAAAAAAAAGAGATTAAGGATCTGGATGAAGGTGGAAGGAAGGAGAAATGTGAAGAAGGTGGAAGCAGGGTAGTTTTATCTAAAAATTAAAATCGCATGACCTTTAATTTGATTTCAGAGGCTTTTTAGACCTGACGTTTGATAAAGCCTACTTGTGAGATCATACGCCAGTTTTATCTTAAATAAGTGCATGGCGAATAATAATAACGGGGTTTGTCTACAAAGATTACTTGTTTGACTTGAAAGGAAACAACAATCTCCAAGCTAAGAAGTTGCTAGCCTTCACTAAGAAATTTGTTTGCACCTTGGATTATCTTGCACCATGATTTTCCCCTCGAGTGCCCTAAAGACAGACTTTGAATTATGTGTCAGTTTAATTATCATATTCGCTATATATGAGACTTTATTGTGCAATACATAAAAGTAAATGAGTTGGTAGTTAAATTTAAAGAAGGGTACTCAAATTTTCTGGTGAAGCTTCACTGGCCATTGATAATCTAAAATCGATGGTGCACACGATAACACACAAAGACCGTAAAAAATCAAAATCCAAGTGAAGATCTTGTATGCTACCGTGTGTGCGGGTTTAAATTTTGAGTGATCAAAGACCGCAAATCTTCACTCATGACTCCCCTGGTGTTTAGTAAAACTTTGTGTGAGTATGATATATTTGTTAATTTGTCCCTTTTTACTTTATTTTTCAGTCTCAATTATGAGTTAATATAATTTAGATGGTTAAAATTTTAAATTAATAATAATGTGATAGACTTGTATGAATTTCTAGTTGAAAATGACTAACTTTTATATTTTTATTTCATATTGTAGGACCTTCTCGGGCAATTGATAAGCTATGTGAATTTCATAAGATAATAACATTTTGGATAGATCAACGTAGTTACTTGATTGATTGACTTGTGAAAAATGATTCAATAGTAACATTTGCGATCGATAGGCCTAATGGAGCGATCAATTGGGTATCACGGAGAGGTCCAATTTCTACACAATTTGTTTCATTTTCAGAGCAAAATTTGCCAACCAAGTAGGAGGCATATAGAAATACAATTTTATCATGATTTTGGAGGATCTATGCCTAGTTTCTGAAGGCATTAAGTGAAGAAGGAGAAGCTCTCCAAGCTGAGTTTTAAAGTGGCAAATTCTATTATATTTCTTATTTAATTTATTGTATATCTTGTAAGTCTATTTATATATTAATAGGGATTATATTTTTAATGTTAATTAGTGACTTAGTTTTCATCACTAAGGTTAGGATGAATCTCTTATTAATTTTGTAGAGATTTCTAATATATTTGATTTATATAATTTTCCAATGGGTTTAAATGCTAATTGTTTTCATCCCAACATGATCAATGAAATTAATTTGGATATGAGTCATGCTCTTCTAATGATTTGAAGTATTTTTAATCAATTAAGTATTTTACATTATTAAAATTAGGTGTGAGTTGTGATTTATTCATATGGATAAACTTATAAGTTAATTTTATTCCCTTGAAGTAAGGAAAAACGTAACTTTAGTATTTTGTTAAAACTTTAAAAAATATATATTTTTTATAAATAGAATTAAATTCGAGTTTTTTGTGAGTATATTTTAGAAATAAATTAATCATAGATATGATTTTTTACAAGTTAATAAGAGAGGATTCTAAAACCTTAGTAAATTCTCATTTAATACTTTCAGCATTTTTAATTAATTTCTTAGTTTAATTAAATTTTATCCTTTATCGTTTACTTAAAATTTTCTTCCTTTGGTGATTTAGTTAATTTTGGCAATTTAAATTTCTTTTTGCTTATTGTTGATTTTATTTCCTTTTAGTTAAATTAGTTATTCATTTTATATTTGTTAACTAGGGTAGGGTTAACCTAAGTTAGATTGAATTTAGTTTTATGAAAAATCAAGTATGTGTGAGATTGACACTCGATTTAGCTGTCTGTCTACAATAAATTTGTGCATTTGTGAGTAATATTTAAAATTTGACGACACTTCACTGGTAGATTTGAGTTTGAAAAATGTGGGTTGAGTTGGGCATCTCATTGAGTTGAAATAAACAATAAAAATATTGAAAAGAGTATGGAAATCGCCTTATATTCTAAACTAAGAAAAAGAAGATGCCCTACTTCTCACAAATGAAAGTTTAGATTCCAAAAATGACACGAGGCCATTTTACCTCATGGGATGCATTGGATCCCTAATTCCCGCACCATCTTATATTTGGTCAGCCCACCCCAAAATGTTTTGCATCATCCAAGTTAAACATCCTAATTCTCTGTGCTAGCCTTCCTTAACACATCGAGCAATTGCTATATGTGCACTCCACCAACAGGAATAGGGTACATACACCCGCGGAGCTTGTAAATCCATATTGTTTGCATCTTCAACATCTAATATGTTATTCATGATGGCACAAGGTAGAAAAAATTGGGCACTAAAAGAAAAGGTTGAGCTTCGGAATTTTTAGGTGAAGTGCTTCAAAATAAGTGGAATTAATTGTTGTGGCGATAGAACATAGTAATCCACCATACATAGAGAAAGATATAAATATTATTTTTTGTTATGAAAGATCTAATATTAAAACTGAGGTTGGAGTACTAGAAGAGGGCTACCAAATGAAAATCTATAATTTGTCTTTATCTCATAAAGGGGTGGCATTTTATGGGATGTCCATGGAGCTTTGCAACTTACCATTGGAAATGATGTTGGATAGTTCAATACTTCCTCTTATATTAATTGTCTGAATTAGAAAACCGTTTATATGGGATGAAGTGATCGAGTATGCAATATTGTTTTATTCTATAGTCTTAGTTAGACTTGGGTTGTGTTAGTTTAATTTGGATTGTATTCTAGTTCATATGAGGATTAGTTAAATCTTGTTTAGCATGTAGGTTCATATTTTGTTCTAGATTTTATCTTATAGGAACACGTACATTAGATTTGAATGTCTTAAATTTTTCATAGAAATGGGAAAATATTTATTTTTCCAATGCTTTATCTTTCACATTCCTTTGCATCAAATGAGATAGATGGTATAGAATTGTCACGACCCGGATTTTTCAAAGCATTTTTAAATAGCACGAACGGTAGGTAAATTTTTTTTTCTTTAAATACAAAACAAATCCTTCGATTAAATATCCAGGTCATGATAACTGGGGTTCACAAATACGAATATCAAATCATATGATATTATTTAACATCTGAAAATTCATAAAGACCAGCTCATCCATCTAAGTACAAGTCTGTCACCCGTCTGAAAATAAATAACAAGTTGACTCTCACGTTTAAGGTACACTTACGTATCGAAGTTTCAAAGATGCGGAAACCTCTTGAGCTTGCCTGCCTTGGTCTGACTTGTCGTCGCTTGGAGAATCTGCAACATAGCAAACAAAACAACCACAACCACAATGGAGCATCTCCGCCTTCAGGAGAAGAGCTTCCAATAGACAAAAGGTTTTATTAGTATTTTTCGGATCGGGCCAACATCACCCGATGTTAGTTGCCTACGTACTCATTAGACAACATCTCCAATGTTTCCAACAAGATCGGATCCAGACGTAGTTCTGCCTAAAAACTATACTATACTAAGAAGCATAACATCACCCATGCAATGCTTAAGTATTTTCAAGCAACCTACATTTTATGCAAGTCCTTTAATCGTTCCACTTGTTCTAATTAAACAAGCAATATCAATCAATATTATTAATTATTTCTCGAACCATTGTTCGATAATTAATATTCTCGTCTAATCCCAAAGACAGACAGACACATCAGATGTCAACCTAAGTGACAAATGATAAGAAACACCCTGGAATCCACCAGGCCCCTGGAATCCACCAGGAAGTGCCATCTCCCAACCTAGCCCATAAGGACCTGACCGGAGTGGAAGGGCATGGCCCACAACTGCACTTGAACAGAAGTGGTCAGAGACGCCAACCAAGCAGGATGTCAGCGACCCTAATTGCGTGTACACTAAAAGATCCTCAATAGATCTGCGGTGAGCCCGGCTCACAAATAACTCCCTCCAATGGGGAGGTGTAACTTCACGGTCAAATCAGCGGCTCCTCAATAGAGCTAGAACTCAGGAAAGCATTCTGAACCCTATCTTGCTCATCTATAAGCCAGGATTCCGAATGACTATCCCAAACCCTATTAGTCCCTTCTAGACTAAGGTTTACAACTCAAAACATGCCATCGGTTCATCAACTAAGGCAAATCGCCAGGTCAAAGTCTTTGTTCACTGTATGAACTAGTCCCAGACCCCTCTAAGGTATTTTAGTCTTTATCTTGATTAGGTGTTCTTACCCAATCCAAAGCTATCAAACCCCAAATAATTATTCTTTCAATAATTTTCAACTAGTGATAAATTACTATCACAACATCAATATCAAAAATCGAAACAAAGAACAACATAAACAATCAGAACTACACATGTCCAAGCATATCATAATATCAATAATAGAATTCATTAATGATATAAGAATCATTCGAGCTCTCGTGCCCTAACCCTCCTTGGGTTATCTTAATAAATCTTTATTAAATTGGTCGAAATGCGCCTAAGGGCATTAGAATAATTATCCAACATTGGATACAGTCCTCTCTGCACTCGGGTATGTCTTTAACCTCTCAAAATGTTTCAGTATTACATTGGCCTGTTAATAGCATCCATGCGAATACGGGCCAGTTTGCATAGGGGTAGTTCTGTCATTTGGTTTAAGGCCTTAATGATATCCAATGGGTCTAAAATTCAACTCAAGGGTACTACTGGCCTTCATGGACTCTGTGTAATTTTCTTGATATGTAACGGGGTCATGAACCCCTTGAACCGACCCAGGTTTGCTTAATGGTTTACTATAAACCCTAAGGACAAAAGGGTCAATTATTCACTCACTGGGATTTTTTCTCAATAAGTGGTTTAGCCCATAATTAGTTTACATATTAAACTATCACTGAGAATTTTTCTACTTTTTAGATCAACTCATAGGCCTTTGAACCGGAGCCTCTAAAACAGGTAAGTGATTTCACACGATAACTTAACTACCAGGGGTAAAAAGGTCATTTCACAATCTCTGGAATTTTTCCCCAAACTGAAACTTGGTCAGAATAATCCCAAACCTCTCCAGATATATGAATATTTTTATATAATTTATTTGACACTTTTAGCCCCTTGAACCGGACCCGGTTCGCTCCCTTCTCTCTTCTTTTCTTTTTTTTTTAAAAAAACTCGACCCGGACCGGGTCGGTTTGGGTCGACGACCCGCAGCGCGGGTCGTCTTCCCCGCGTCCGGCCAGAGGCGTTTCGGCCTCTGGCGGCGCCGCCACCCCCGCAACGGAGGTTTGGGCGGCACACAGACCCCGGATCGCCGGAGCACGGCGGAACCGACAAGATCGGTCCCGCTGCCGTCCGGTGTCCGGCCGACGGCCAAAAAGCTAGCCCCTTTTTCGTCTCTTTTTTTTTTTAAACTGGCGGCGATGCCGCCGCGGCCAGAGCCAGCGCGGCCGAGGCCGGTGCGTCCGGGGCCGGCACGGCCGGGACCGGTGCGGCCACGGCTGGCACGGCCTCGGCCAGTGCGGCCAGCGGCAGCGTCTCGCTGTCTGTTTTTCTTTTTTTTTTTCTCGCGCGACGACCAAACGGCTTGCGGCGGTAGTGAACAAGGCCGCCGGAGTCGGGGCTTCCGTGGCCAGAGCCACAGTCGCCACGGCGAGGGCCAGCGGCCCCCTTTCTAGGATGATTCCGGCCATTGAAAATACTGTTCACTAATCACGTGAACAGTTTTTGCCGAAATTTGCAGAAATTACTTTAACTTTTATTAAAATTAATTAACGACGTCTTTGTCCATCTCAATTCGAAATCTTACCTTTAAGGTTGAGTTGTTGTCGATCCACTACCGCCAACGCCTCATCGGAGTTTCGCCGGAAAATTTGCTTTCCTTCACTGGCCAAAAAGCTCCCCCAATCGGGCAAAAAGACCCCTATAAAAGCCCTTATTAATTCTATTTATAGGCATGGGATTAGGAGCCCTAATCCCAAGAGAAATTGAGTCCCAAAAACCCAATTTCGGAATGCTAAATAATCGGGCCCTCAAAACGACTTAAACGGCCCAGTTGCACGTTTAATTCGGGTAAACGGGCCCTGCACGATATATTCAACTTCAGACGGTCGTTTCTCCCTCATCCGGACTCCAATTCGCGCGTTCTTGGTGGCATTTCGAAGCTCTTTCCGTCTACTTTCCAATAGAATTAGTTTCAGCCCCAAATTATATCTAGGGAGAAAGTTATTCTAATAAGAATGTCAATAGGTCAAACACCATAATTTCCACGTATTTAAATTTTGAAACCCGGGAAAATTAGGGATATTACAAGAACAATATTATCAGGTTAAGAGAGAAATGAAGAAACTACACACTCTCACATAGATTAACATTGCTTGCAACGATCATCATTAATTGCAATAGTTTCATTAGTCCTTTTTTTTGCATTGATTGTCACGAAGCAAAATTTCTCTCCCTCTTCTTCCACATCTATATTCTTGTTCAACTAAAGCCCACAAATTTTACATCTTTAGTGAGTATCTATTTTCTATTATATTTAAAATAATTGACTAATGGGCTCTAATATGAAAAGAGCCCACCTTCGCTAGAAAGTTGTCTTTAGATCCAATGCAGGGCATAACAATGCCTTGGATCCTGGCAGACATCTTCCAAGCGGACAAAAACTCTTCTTTGTGGTGGGGTGTGACTTTGTAGGAGAGAAATAAATTAAACATTAAGTTCTATGTTAATAGTTTTATTTAATTTTTCAAAATAGTTCCTTTAGTATGAGTATGAGTTTGGTTTTAAGCACGTTAGTTGAGCCAGGGCATTGTCGGGCATCATCGACCGCTAGATTTCAAAATAGTTCCTTTAGTATGAGTATGAGTATGAAGTATAAATGTTGGCTGGCAGTAGCGAAACCTCAGGGTGCGCTTTTAGCGTGAAGGTGCTAAAATTACAATTTTAAATCCCTCACAAGCAATTCATATGTAATCCACAATATATATATAAGTAATAAATTAATTTAAAATTAATAATAATTAATTACTAATTACAGTAAGAATTAAGATCTATTGACTTTTAGGGGTTGAGCCCTAAGGATGTGGCTAATTACCCACAAGAAAAGCACAACCTTTTATATAAATTTATTTATAATTAAGGGGGATCAAAGTTACCTCTTTGATGATTGTATGAACAAGATCATCGCTCAACCTATTGCATAGAGATGGATAATGATGCTAACAAGTCGAATCAGCTTGTCGAGCTGAACAGGCTCAACTCGGTTTGACTCAAATTTGGCTTGGTTTGAAGGGAGCTCGACTCGAGCTCGGTTCGAACTCAAAAGCAAATGAGCCGATCTTAAACAGGGGTTAATTTGAATTGACTCGACACCTGATCGGTTTGACTCAAAATTGACTCAAAGCTCGGCTCGAACTTAACTCGATTTGTCATATATCACTTCTTTCATATTATACACATTATATAAATTTCTTAAATTTCATCTTTCGTGTACCCATAATATTTTATATTATTTTATAATATATATATATATATTATACATGAATACATGGTATATAATATACTATATAATATGGTATATAATACCCATATTATGTTATTATATTTCAAATAAATATAAATCCTACTACTAATAAAATTGAGAATGTATGTATAATAAATTATTTTATTCATATTCTACTCTGATTCATCTATATAATATTATTTAATTTTTAAATACTACCTTTAATCATTCTAATCCTAACAAATATAAATATATAATTCTGCTTACATAATAAATATTTTTAATTCAACCAATCATATTGGTTTAGATTTAGAGATCTAGTGAACTATATCTAAATTTTGCCAACAAATATATCCAGTGAACCAAGTCTATATTTTACTATAAAGTTTTAATTATATAAAAAAAATTTAGAGGCAATCCACACACCATGAAATATGTAACTGAAGTCCATATAGTTCTCTCATCATCAACTCTTTTGTAGTTACTAAAGTAATTAGATATGAAATTTATGAATAAGAGTTGTCATGACTTTGGTGTCTAGTTCAATTTTTTGTGGCTTATTATATAAAAAAATTTATATAAATAATATTAAAAAATAACTATCAAAATAACATAGAGAAAAAAATATTTACTAATATAGTGTTTTTTTTGCTATGTAGGCGTCGACTAGGATAGGATCTGACACTTGCGTGGTTTTTTTAATTTTTTTTCATAATTTCATCATTTAGAAGGACAAAATGAGTATGCTTAAATCAATACAATATACTTACTTTATCCTTCGAAAGGACGAAATCAATAATGAGCTAATTTTGTCTCTCTTCTCTCTCTCCCCTCTCTATCTCTTATCTCTCTATTCACTCTCTCTCCTCTCTCTCTTCTCTCTTTTGGTTATCTCTATTCTCTCTCTCTCCTCTTTCTTTCTATTCTCTTCTAAAGGACAAAATCATGAAAAATTTAAAAAACATATGATTTCGTCATTCATAAATACATTATATTTTATTTAAAATTTAATATTTTAATATATAATATATGAGTAAGAAAAAAATTAAATTAAAATTTTCTACTTTCTCTCCACTTATGAGAGTTAGGGCTTACGTCACGCACATGAGAGAGAGATAGGGAGAGAGAATGAGAAAAAAAAGATGAGAAAGAGAAGACAGAGAAAGAGGAGAGAGAAAAAGAGAGATAGCCAAAAAAAAGAGGAGAGAGTGAATGGAGAGTGTGTGAAGAGAGAGATAGAGGATAGAGAGAAATGAAGGAGAGAGAAGGGAGAGAAGAAGATAGATAGCCGAAAGAGAGGAGAGAAGAAGAGAGATAGCCAAAAGGGAGGAGAGGGAGAGTGAATAGAGAGAGAAGAAAGAGAGCGAATAGAGAGAGATGAGTAAGAGTGAATAGAGAGAGAAGAGTGCGAGTGAATAAAGAGAGAGGAGAGAGAGAGAAGGGAGGACAAAATTATTTCATCATTGATTTCGTCCTTCCAAATAAATTGCATTGATTTTATTATTTGAAAGGATTAAATTAGTATATTATATTATTTTTATCTTTTAGAAGAATAAAATTATAATTTTTTTTAAAAGACACGTAGGTGCCAACACCTAGCTAGCACCTGTTTGGTGAAAAAGAAAACCATATTGGTAAATATTTTTTTCTCTCTATTATTTTAGTAATTATTTTTTTAATATTTTTTATATAATTATATCTATTATATGAGATATTTGAATAACATTAGTTAAATTTTTGGTGACTAATGAAAATTTTTTGTATGATAATTTATTGACTTATTTTAATCATAAAATTTGAAGTAATATTTACAACTTTAATAGAATAGAATTGTATTTGTTATAATATTTTTATTTTTGTAATGTTTATATGATTCTATAAATTAATATGATTTTTTTATAGAGAAAAATAGTTTGGGTTGTAAATGAGATTTGAGCTCAATTCGAACATAGGTTCAAACTGGTATAGTATATTTTTGAGCTTGAGCTGAAGTTAAGTTTCGAGTTTTTTGGCCCACCAAACCTAGGTGACACATGTACGAGGTCGTAGGTCTACCCCCACACATACTTACACCCTTAACTGATTCACCCTAACTAGTCACATGATCAATATAGGCCGAGCCTATATAACTTAGTCCAACAATGAATAAATACAACTAAAATGATGGCAAATGTAAGTTTCAATTTTGCCAACAATGATATTGTTCAAGCTAAAATTTCTTCTCCAACCACAAATGTAATTTTCCAGATCAAGTAACTTTCGGAGATGCATTTCTCGAGCCTTCTTCCACATAAACTTGGCAGTCATTTAGCAATACTCGTACCACTTAGCTTCACACCAACCATTATGATAGAAATTCCTTTTTGGGTCTATATGACATGTGTTACAATGCATTCTATTTGAATCAACCTCTCCATTCAAGTAGAGGAATTGTTTGGACGCCTTTAATCTGACCTGGCTTCACGACCAGAGCCCCGTAACCAACCCACGTAGGGTTCTAAACATGGTAGCTGCCCTCTTGTGTACCATGTTCACCCCATGTTAGCTAGTCGCAGAGGTGGTCTAGAAAGCATAACTACGTTGAGCGCTTCATTCATGGCAATAGAAATCAACAAGTTCAATCTGTGCTTAACTATTCACTCCTAAATAATAATTTTCCCTGTTCACTAATAAGAACTTCTCAGCTGAACCTTCTCAGCTCATGTACTCATAAATCTTCCAAATAAATTGCGGAAGAAAGTATTTACTTTTATAGGACTACTCCCTTCGCCCTAAATTAATATCTCTATCTAATTTTTTAAAATAAATTAATTTTTTAATTAATTTTAAAAAATTAAATAAAACTATTAATATAAGACAGAGAATATATTACAGTATATATATTGACATATAGAAGACATCTCAATGAATAATATGTTGCAAGAAGAATAATTTTTCTTATAGGTCTATGCTACATTGTGTTACAACTTACAAAATTCTCTCTATATAAATATTCCATTCATCTTTTCACAAATGAGAAAGTTCTATCATCCATGTCAATTTCAAGTTGAGCAGGTGAACTCTGCACAGTTGGTGGTGGAGCAACCACTTCTATTTCTCTCTCTGATTCAGCCGTTCCCTCTTGCCAGTGGCGACGAGGAAACGGCAACTCCTCCGTGGGGTGGACAGGCGATGGTGAGCCCTCGATGTCCCACTGCTCGTTGTCAGAGTGGTAGAATGGGGAAGAAGTGTGGGAGCTGTCTACCTCACTCCGGTGGTTGTAGCGGTGGAGGAGATGGACCGGCGAAAGGCTGCCAAGAGTGGAAGTTGCAGGCCTGCTGGGCGATGATGGTGTGACTGTTCCAGACCGCTTATTTTCCTTGACATGCTTCCGAGCTGTGTTGTGCCATTTTCTCAAAGCAGCGGCCACTTTCTCATCAAAGACGGCGGACCTCATGTTGGAGCCCATCTGATGAAGATAGAAAATAGTTAATATGGGCTTAAATTAACTTGGTTAGGATTAGAAATTCTTGGTTTGAGTTAATTAGTTACCTGTGTAACCAAAGCATAGAGAGGAAGGGTGACATAGCTGCATAAGAATTGAATGAGGATCCTGTAACCAAACGAACATTGAAAGACAGTAAATTAGTGATAACAAGATATGAATTTGTGTAGGTGAGAATGATAACTTTTGTTTCTTAAGTTGATAATTAGACCTACCCCATGGAGATTCTTATGATGATGTCCTCTAGTTTCTCATGGAAGCAAGAGCGTAGCCCAAATTCGTACTGTCAACATGGAAAAGAAAAATAGTGTTGGAAACACAATACCAAACATGAGATGGAGAGAGAGAGAGAGTGTTCATTTCTTAATTAATGTCTTACCCAAGCCCAAATGAAGAAAGCCAGCTGAAAGGCATTCTACAAAAATGAGAAAAAAAATTGATTAATAAATGGAAAATATTTATACGAGCTCCGAGATTGGGTATCCTGAGTCATCATATCAAGATCCAATCCCTGGGTAACGTGTGTCGTCGGATTGTGCGTGATGCCGCAAACATGAGCTTGGGCTCACACTAATTCTTGATAATTTCTTATAATTATGAATGCAAAATGGATATTAAAAAAATTGACTAGTATTATTTTCGGTATCATAGAAAATAGAACTCACTTAAAGATAGTGTGCAGTACCTGGAAGAGAACAAAGTGGATTAGGAACAAAATTAAACGCGGGCGATTGAACCAGAACAGATTGTCAGTTGGTTGAACAACAGGCACGCCCTTAATAACGTCCCCCTGCTCTTGGATCTTCAAGCCCATCTTTGTTATGATTACTTGAAGCTTGGTTCCCACCAATAGAATGATCTGCAAGTAATTTATCATTAGTACCAGTAATGTACTACTCCAACAACACTTGAGAATTGTAAACAAGATTGGAGTGATATTTTTACTTACTATCAAAGGGATGAAAGGCAGCCATAGATAGGAATACCAGCCTTTTGATAAAAACAAAATTGAAACAAAATAAATGGTTATGTAACCTCAAAGTATAAAAAACAATGCCTTGATTAACCTATCAAATACAATTAACAGTTTTGCTAATCATCATTAGTATCTCACCATCGGTGTTGAACAATAGGAAGATGACGGCAAATAACCACATAATCGGACTGCAAAGACAGCCAAATGATTGTAAGATAAATATTCTAGTGAACATTATGCTTTATCAATCCTTAATTAGACAATTTGGCTCATCATTGAAAAACATAATCCGGTTTGATTGGTGCTTTCTTTTCTAAATCTAATATGAGAAGCTAGTGTCATACATTTTAAGGGTTCTAACATTGATCGCAATTTACCATCTAAAATAATAATTAGTTACTAATCTTCTGACCTGATGCCAACGACAACTTTGAAATCTTCCTCAAGGGATCTTTTTATGTACTTCTGAAAGTCAAATTTTGTTGCGCTTTGAGGGGCCAAATGAGCCTGTTATCCATCACAATTAGATTGTAATAATTGTTCAAATTAAATGAATGAATAATTCATTGTTGATCCAGTATAATTAGTTTTACCAGTATAAATCCATGTCGAAGAGTCAGATAATCAACTTTTGGAACAGACCGAACGAATTGCCTGAAGAAGCAGACCTGTTGATTGTGATCAAATAAACAACCATTAGTACTTATATCAAGTAGTTGATAAAATCTCTCTCTTTCTCTCTCACACACACACACAATCATATCTACAAAATATTTATTTCCTATCAAAAGTACCTATAAATATGAATTTCATTGACTAAAGATTGGACATCAATGAGGGATTGCATAAATTAAATAGTCAAAGCTCATCTAAACATCATTTAAATGAGAAATGCTAATCTTATTTTGCCAACATAACTTAAACATTCAGGCGGAACCATTGATTTGTAGGGCCCACATCTTGAAAACACCAATGTCGCCCGATTTTTATGCATTAACTTTGTAGTCTATATCAGAGTTTGAGCTATACTTAAGCTACATGTCAAAATTCTTTTGTAAGTTACATTTGCAAACATAAAAGTTTGGTGGTTCAAATGATTTTTTTCGTTTTCTCGGCACAGTGGTCCTAATCAAATTGCTAACCTGAGATGGACATCAAAATTAAGAAAGTGGACTTTGGAGACAAACAATTAAGAGGCCGATATAGAAGAGAATGGGACTTAGCCAAAAATGTCACAATTCTACTTTAATTTACAGGGAAAATTACACTTATACCCTGAAATTGCAAGGAATATGCACATAACATAAAACATGCATAAATCCTTTGAATTATGGCTAAACCTGCTTATAAACCCCTGATCTAATTTCTTCTAACAAAAAATGACGATGCCGTAAAGTTTAACACTTTTTTAGACAATTCTACGCTTATATGCCGAATTCACATTTTCGCTGAAGTGGAGGTGGAGGTGAGGGAGCGGAGCTAGGAGGAGATGGCAGATGGGTGTGTTGGGCTGAGGAACTCATGAAGTCAGCTGAACCTCAGAAAAAACAGTCATAATGACATTGAATTGCAGTCACTCGTTGCATTAACCAAGTTGGAACCCAAAAGATGGACGATTCATATCTCTTAATTAATACTAATCCAATTATTATGGTGAGAGTTCAGAGTAGGTTTACAGCATAAGTGAAGAACCTAGTTGGTACTTACAATCCATATGAGAACTGGCGACCTGCTCCAGAAATTTAAATGCCGGCGGCCAAAGGAGGTCTCCCTGGCAAATCTAAACCTCTCTGGATCTGAAAAAAAATTGACAAGAAGTCAGCTAGCCATTCTTAGTTGATTATAGTTCAATTAGCTAGCTAGCTCCTAACATAATTCACATGAAAAGATCCGTAACTACCGTTATGGTATTGGTATTCCGCAGTCCTTGTCTCCTTTTCCCATGACTTCCAACTTCTCATCTTCAAAGACAAACGAGTTAAAGATTAAATGAAGAGCTTGCTAGAATTGGTTTTGCAGAAACTCTCAAGTAATAATGGTATAGATAATACAAGTATTGGGTAGCTATTACCTTAGCTCGGCCTAGAGCCATTGTGATGATGCAGTAAAGGACGTGAAACACAGCCAACACAAAGATGAAAATATGAAGCTGGTGAATTCCATAATAGGAGACGAGAGGAACTTTCCCCTGACCAACGAGAAAAGGCAAATAAGATGAGATTATCATTATAATGTGTCCTACTTAGCTGTAGGTGTAATTTTTCCTTTCAAGCCACTTTGTAAGATTTATGCGACACACTGATGTGCTGAGGGAGTGGAGGACTTGTAACACATAAAAAGCAATGCAGAATGAAAGGCTTGTATTGCCTAGCTTGCCTGTTTTTCACATTTATCTGTTTCCCCACCGGCCAACACTCGTCTGCTACTCCACAGAAGCTTCCGGCCAGTCTTTTCGGTCTCTTCTTCCTTGTCACATGGGTGCCAAGTACTTCCCACACTCTTGGATATGCAGATGTCTGATATGGTTCCTTGCCCAACAGTTAGAAGCAAGGATAGGAAGCCCAACAACATAAGCTCTGCGAAGTGTATACAATAAGAGTTTAAAAATATTATTGATCAAGCTAACGAATGCCACCCATGAAGCAACAGTTCGAAGTATCGAGCAACATTTGATAGTGTGCTCACCTGATTTAATCTTTTCCAGGGATTCATATAGTGCTCGCTTGTGCTTGTTCTTCAACCACTGCGTTATTTGAAAGGTTTAAGTATCAAGTTGAGGTCTGTTTCTAATTGAACTACTAACAACTTATTTTTTTGTAACAGAAAAGAATCTACCTGTCCTATCAAATGGATGATTTGTTCAATGAAAATAGAAATCACGATGAGCACAAAACAGACAACTGCAACAGCCCATGTGGGAGTTTCCGTTAAGGAACGACCTCCACCTCCTGCCATCCCTCTCTGAAGTCCCGGGCGTCAGAAAGTGAGTAACAGAAGCAGTTCGTCAAGGGGGGAGAGAGAGAGAGAGAGAGTTGTGAGCACTTCAAAAGATGGGTAGAAGGAGTTATATATGTTTTGAACATTGAATGGATCAGAGAGGATGATTGAGCTAAGAGTCTACACGACTACAGGGAAGAGATAAACAATGGACATGAAACGGGAGGACTCTGAGAGTCTTTGACTTGGCTGGATAAAAGGAAATAGTTGACCAGAAACTATACATCAGTAGTCGTGATCAACCAATAATCTATCTGAACAACCATAAAACAATTAACAGAATTTGTTATTTTATTTATTTTATATATATATATATATATATATATATATATATATATATATATATATATATATATATATATATATATATATATATATATATTATATATATATTAATATATATATATATAGTACAGCCCATAGTAATAATGATATAAAATTGGGGCTAATAATGATAGTTGAGTTTATTGTATTACAATAAAAAGTATTTTCCCGACCCCCACCGGCCCCCACAGTGACCACTATGCATAAATGTATGACATGTACAGACATGTCCGAGGGGGAACTTGAGTTTTGTTTGGTCTGGTTTTAAAATTTTCTCTCGTAATTCTATGTTTTGATATGGTGACCTCTCATTATTGGACACAGCCTTGGTAATAAAATTGGTTGGGCTAGACAAATCTTATTAGAATAATGGTGACTCATCATTTCCTTCGGAAAACAAAGGGTTTACCCAAAAACCTAAAAATAAAGTTGGCAAGTTAAAAATCGAGTATAATTGTATTCCACCTCCAAACACCCTAACACAAAAAAAAAGGTACAAAAGTAATTTTTATTCCACTTTAAAATTTCAAATATATGTTATTTTTTACCCTACCTTCTTTTTTTAATCCTTGGCTTGCTTGGCAGTAGCGGTGCCAGCAGGGCTAGCCCTATCCTGACATGGCTACGGTTGACACAAAAAAGGACACAAATAACTGTTATAGGACGTTAAATTTCAAATACTTGTTATCCCCACCCCACCCTTTTTCTACTCCTTAGCCAGCTTAGCAGCAACGATGGCCATAAGGACCTAGTCGCGACCAATTTTTCGTAAAAATAAAAGACTTAAAACTAAAACTATGGGTAAACTTGCCATTTTTTAAAGTTAAAGACAAATTCATAAACAAGTGAGATATTTAAGAAGGCTGACATTTAGGGAAAGTATTTTTTGGTTTATTCACTATTTTGTTGTTCTTTGGAAATGAGTAAACATAGGAAAATGAGTTTAATGGATATATTCTTCTTAAGAAAATAGTCATAGAAAGTTTTAAATTAAACATATAATAATGGTTAACATCAAATGAAGAAATAACAAGAGATCAATTCTTCTAAAAATAATTTAGCTGCACAAAATTTTGTACTCTGTGCGATGACATTTTCTTCTTGTACATGTTTTGCATTAATCAGATTGGCTTCAAAGGAGTGCACGTCTTTAGAACCTATCCTTGTTCGTAGGTTGTGATGGGCCCCACTGTGGAGGTGATGTAAAGACTTTTCTGATTGAAGCCATAATAGTCCAAATCCTTGGGTGCATCTTCTTCTACGCGGTTTGCCCGTGGGCCACGCCTCTCTCCTACCTTAATAGTTTTTGGTTTATTTTTAAAAAATTAAATAAAGCTATTAGTATAGAACTGAGGGAATATAACCAATTTCCACCAACATTAATTTTGGGATGAAGGTCAGAGCAGAGTGGTGATCATTGATGCACGGCAGGCTGAACATTTTTGTTCCACACAATTTGTTTTGTCATTCTCTTATGAAGCACCGACATCCAAACCATATGACCAAATGCATTAAGCTATGTAACAACTACTTAAGCTTAAGGTTTTATTTGATAAGAAAAACATATGCTCCAAGTCCATTACTTCAAGCTAACTAAAAGGATGAGTACTTTTATGTCATGATAAAAACTCAAAATTCTATTATGTATTCTTAAAATTAATCTCAAGCAGAAGTCTAATATAAATTCAAAATTATTATTTTAAAATGCAGCAATATAAAATACATAACAGTATCTTGATAGCTTGATATTAGATAAAAAGAATAAACAACCAATGGAAGCAGATGATACGTTTGAGTCTCTTAAAAGTTAAAACTCGACAGTCTTTGGGCATGGGGTTATCAAAAATTGCCCTTTGACGCTACAGAGTCTCAGTTTGCTCCAAGTCTGTGTTTGGCCGCAATCGGTCTACGGTTTTGTCATGTAGTTTGATGATTTGCAGGTTTGAAAAGAAGAGGCCAGTGGCCAAGACTAAGAGACCGTGTTTCCCAGATCTTTGGGTGCATGTGGACCACGACTACGTTAGGCATTTTCCGCCAATCATCTTACACCCACGTTAATTAATTTTGGGATATGAATCTAGGGCTTTCTTTACCAACCTTCTTAATCTAATGGCCTGTATCTTTAAAGAAAAATAATATTTATATTTCATTTTTTCTACACTATGGGGTTTAGGTAAAAAGCAAGTGAAGTAAGAATATTGACTTCCATTTTTAAAAGAAGTTGATGTTTACTTTAACTAAAAGCCTATTCTAACCTTTCATTAGATAGAAAGATTCACTTTTTAAAGTTTAATCATAACCTGAATAAGGTTTTTTTATAGTAAAAGTAGAATAAGAATATCATTTTTCATTTTT
The DNA here is from genome assembly GCA_035235625.1 of Saururus chinensis. Lineage (NCBI taxonomy): Eukaryota > Viridiplantae > Streptophyta > Magnoliopsida > Piperales > Saururaceae > Saururus > Saururus chinensis. The sequence continues at coordinate 38,630,300 of CP141142.1, forward strand.
TCTTTCACAGCATGATTGTGATGCGTTGATGCACAAGATGTCATTTCCTTGTTCTTGCCTTTTCATGGCATAAGTTACTATTGATTGGGCATTTACAAAAGTGCACTCACAGTTGATCTAAACCCGGTTCAAATTAATGACCTAGTCGACTCGAATGGAACCGGGTTGATCCAGTCAGCTTTGGCCGGTTGAACCAGCGGAGTTGCCACAATCCAAACCCTAACCAAATGCTTTGTATGACGACAGTGATGCAGGACCATATTTCTTGTATTCGCTGAATAAAACCACTTACAACTTGGAAGACTTTTGACATTGGGTTACCAAAAATTGCCTCTCAGTATGGTCAGATTTTGAACTATGTCTCCAACATGTGATAGCTGAAAGATTTTCTCAGTTTGATGACTTAGGAGGCAGAGGACGAGGGAACATATGGAAGGGTACTGTGTGAACACAATTTCTGTGGCACAGCCGAACAGATTCACACCGTTTTGATTCCGCTGTCTCATCTGACTTGTAAACGCCCAATGTTTACGCCCAAATTATATTCCTTACTATAAATGTTTCTTATTTTTTCTCAAACATCAACCTTGAATATATATACTTATATTTTCTTTGAGATACCTTGAATATACGTATTTCAATTATGTCATTAAAATGATTTTTGGACGGTAAGGTTGCATTGATCAATATGTACTTGTATTAATCAATGTAATTAGGATCGATAAGATATGGGATATGGATTGAAACTATAACATTTTATTGTCATTTAAAATTTTATATTTGTACAAATTATTATATTACTTACCGTTTCATCAATTTAATAATTTTTTCAATTTTACCTCATATTCCGATGTTGTATTTGTCGTATCTTAGTTTATCTTTTTATTTGTTAAAAATCAGAACTATCATAAAATTTTATCATCTTCACCAAGTCTAAATAAAATCATGAATAATTCCAAGTTTTAGTCATCTTCATTAATTTTAGATGACAATCAATAATTATAAGTCTGTCTCAATGTCTACATACCCACATAGCATTAGGCATAAATAGAAATCAAAACATTATGTTCTGACATGACCTTCCTTGGCAGCCCATACTGTTGTTAACAGGATAAACCTCTTCAGATGACGTCTAAAGAGCAACAGCAATAGCAGATCTTAATAATTTTCATCATGCTTTATAGGAGATGAACCTAGTTTTCAACTCCTATTAACCTTGTTTCCAAATAATTATAACCTGCCAAATCATTTGATGTCCAAATGTTTATATGACACAGTTGCACCATTGACTAGCAAAAGAATCTTAACATCATGGAAGGTGACTTTTAGCTCAAGCTGGACGTTATGTAACCGATTAACAGTTAAAAGAAGGTTTAATTATATGAACAAAGACTTTGTTTTGATCAGACAGTATATAGAAACAATGTCTGATAAATTTTAGGTCAGGCCGCCTCCCTTTGTCCTATATAAATATAGCTCTATTTATTTTTTTAAAATAAATTTAAATTAATTTATTTTTAAAAAATAAACAGAGCTATTAACGTGGGACAAATAAAGTATTAAATAATAGTAATCAATCAATCTCAATCTAGATGGTAGTGTAGAATTATCCATTTCATTTTGATTATAGTTTATTTGCATCAATTATCATATTCCTAAAGTAAAAGCGGGAAGTCACTGAGTCTGGTCCACCATGCTTCTTATGACGACCATATAGGGTACGCACGACTGGTTCCATGACCAAGTCGTTGACCATGGTACAAAAGGTCTAGTATGGTACATGGAGATTTAATATAGTACATAACTATTATAATGTCTCATAATTTTTATATTTTGAAATTCGGGCATTTGGGCTCATTAACGGGTTTTAAGGCCCATTAACGATTTTTCTTAAAATTTGATTGTCTTGAACTTGATTTGTTTAGAGAAGCCTTAAGATATTTAATAAGGCTTGGCGAGATGAACGTTTCGAGCCTAAGATCGTGTTAAACGGATTTCGGGTTAATAGGCTATGGCATTAGGAAGTGTGTCATAGGCGGGACCCACCTTAAGTTTGTGAGAAAATAGGCCCTTGTGTAGTCTTGTTTTGAAGGGCTTATTGATACGAGTCCAACGGCACCAAAAACGCGTAATTCTAAAGTTCGGGGTAGGGAATTACGCCTGTTTAAAGATTTAATTTTCGTTTTAGTTTTTTTTTTTAAAAAAGACGCTGGCATCAGCTGGAGCTAAGGCCCAGCGGCAGGTAGGTCTGCCGCTTTGCTGCACAATCAGACCTGCTATGGCAGGTCTAGCCTGCAGCAGCAAGGCAGGCTAGCTTGAGCGGCTGGCCTAGTTAGCCAGCAAGCTAGCCCGGCAGGTGGATTTTTTTGTCCCCCGTTGGATGTGCACCACGTTCAACGGGTGATTTTATCTATTTAAAGGGGAGGGGTGGGTGAAGTGCAACACGCACCACCTCTTCTTTCGCTCCTTCCCTTTTGCGTAAACGAGTGTTTGTAAGCTTAAACATGTGTTTCTTCATCATTTCTTATCCGTTTTTACCTGTTTAAAAACCAAACTTACCTAATTCGAGGGTGCCCGACGTAGTGAGAGGGTCCATTTTTCGAGCTAACCCTTCTAAAAGGTATAAACAACCCGAGGCAAGAAGAGGCCATGTCCACCTCACCTAAGCCAAACGAGGAGACTGTCCCAACGCTAGGGGAGGTTCTGCCCGCTTCACCTGAGCCAGACGAGGAGACTGTCCTAGTGCTGGGGGAGGTTCTGTCCACCTCACCCGAACCAGACGAGGAAGCTATCTCTGCCCAGGAGGGGGATGGTGGTTTTCCTTCCTCCCAGGCATAAGCAAAATGCAAAAAGACCACAAGGATGGGGGGGAGTGGTGGTTTTCCTACGGCTCAGGCAAAAGCAAAATGCGGATTGCAGATTGCACTTTGCATTCTTCTTTAACCTATATATATATATATATATATATATATATATATATATATATATATATATATATATATATATATATATATATATATATATAGCAATTCCCTCTTCACACACCATAACTCCAAATCACACGTGCATCCTCCCTCCATCGTGCAAGAGCCCCCACAAGCACACTGAAGTCCTCACCTCACCCTGAAACTACCTTTTTCACTTGTAGGGATGCCATCGGGTCTGGTTTGGTTTAAATTTTGCCAAGCCCAAACTTGATATCATTTAAGAAATTGAAAACCCGAATTCGACCCAAACCCAAACCCAACCCAAATAGCTATTCGGGTTGAATTTGGAAACCCAAACCTGACCCATTAGGGTTGGGTCGAGTTTTAATAAACTACAAAGAAAAATATAAAAAATTTATATTTATAATCTTATTTGGGTCAGGTTTTGTCAAACACAAGCCCAATATCATTTAAAAAATAGTAAACCCAAATTCGACCCGAATAGCTATTCGAGTTGAATTCGAAAACCTAAACTTGACCCATTAGGGTCGGGTTTTACCATATACCCGACCCGAGTGGCACCCTTATTCACTCAAGAGCCCTCCCAAAAGTGTCGAAGCATAAAAATAGATGCCAAAACTTAAATTATGCATTCAACCCTAAAAAACACTCAAAATCCTTTCACTTATGGACAAGGCTTAGCATGACACCAAGCACACAATTATTATGGAAAAATTATGATTAAGACTGACAAAATAATCAATTCCCAAAAAATGTGTATGAGGAACCACAAAAAAATTTAGGTTATTACAGATCATGACATTATTAAATAATAAGGTATGTGGATAAATCTCAACCTAACCTTATTTTTAAAATTGGTAAAATTTTAAAATTTATACATTATTTGTAAGTGAGTCAGGTGGAGATTAGTCAAGTCAGGTTCGGGTTGGGATGAATTTTCCTAACCCTACTAAAAATTCATGAATCCAAATTTAAGAATGTAAAATATAATCTTATAAAAATTAAATTATATTATATTAGTTATCATAATTAGGTTGATATGTGACAATCATCTAAAAGAATAGCATATTTTGCCTCAACAAAATACACCAGCTCGTTAGGACGCTATTCCCTCAAACGTTTCTCATTTTTTCATGCATGATCACATATTTTGTTAAGTTAAAGCTCAAAGTGCCTCTCGTTTTGAGAAAGTTCCATAGCCAACCCACCAATAGCATGCAAATCTGCATTTGATAAATCTACCTCTTAGATTTTAAGAATACAAACTAAAATATTGTATTTCTAACAGCAGGAAATTGCCTCAAGCCTTTCCGATCTTATGACGTCTCCAATTGAAGATGCTATTGCTTTTTTCTCTTTTTCTAAAAATCAAAACACCCTACCCACACCCCTTCCTGCATGGTAGCAACAACTATTTGGATATTATAGTTGAAGTTTACAAGTCTTTATTTTGCCACATAGGCAAATGGAGATGTCATATATGCTCTTAGAGGGAAGGAGGCTCAAGGGACTCCAGCGGAAGCCCGAAGGTAGCTCAATGGACTCCATACGCAATTCGAGGGACACCCGTATTGAGCAGACTTCAACTACTACCCAACGGACGTCAGTTGTCGTTCGTGTGGTCTGGTGAACTCCAAACACAGCTCGACAGACTCCAGTGGCAGACCAATAGAGACTTTTGTAGATCTAATGGTTTCCGATAGCTACCCAACAGTCTTTTGTTGTAGACCAATAGACGCCAACAATGACCAAAGGTATCTGGCAATGGTCCAACACACTTCATGGCGTTTTGGCAGAAAAATAAGAGGATGGCAAGAGAATAGGTTGTAAGAGGAAAGAGGAGGAGACAAGAGGTGGGTGAATCAGTTGAGAGGAGCGTGCATATTTTCAATTATGAAGGGTGGAGGTCGTAATTGGAAATGTATGAGTTGAACATTTTTTAGTTGTAAGTTTGCATTTAGACATTGGAGGTTTTAAATCGTTGACATTACCTTGCGTACCCTTACATGCGTGCATAAAATCCATAACAACTAATGCTGCAATACAAAATACATGCTCCAAATCTCCAACGACTTACACTGCTTTTTGAAATCCATAGATTGTATTTCAAAATCCCAAGCAACTAATTCCTTAGTAGAGTTAAAATGTAAAATAAATGTAACAATATTACTATATAAAGTAATTTGAGTCACCATTAAATGGTCGAATTCTACCTACAACCCATAGTTTTTATCTATAATCCCTATTTTAACCATGCTTTATATTTTTCTCTTTAAATATAATTTTGAATCAGTATATTATTTAAGAATATTTTAATAAAATCATTTACTTAGATTCTTTTGGATGAATGCAACATGCCAACATGGTACAACATACTAATACTACAGGGGCCTTTTACAATACGTTAATTTAAACTTTTTAAGGTTATATTTGTCATGTCAAAACTTGGATTCACTTGTTTTTTATAATATTGTAAAGTTTTTGACAAGTTTTATTAAATGAGATCCTTTCAAACTTTTTTGTAGGCCTTACACATATAATACTTATCAATAATAATTTTTTATTTATATTACACATGTACCGCTCACGCCTTTTCTACGTTATTAGAAAATTCCTAACGAGCACTATCAAATGAGATCCGCCACCAAACTAGTCATTAAGATTAACAACACACTCTATAATATAAAGGCCTTCAACACTATTTTCTTTACTAGCCTATGATAAGATATTCATTCTATGAGATTTGGATTGCAATTATCTAATATGAACATATTTGAGTTAATATAGAGTTTATAAATATGTCTATGAAAAATAGATTACTTTACGTGGAGTTTATTAAGAGACTAAGAGATAAAAGAAGAAAAGAATTTATATGATAGAATCCTATCAATTAAGGACTTATATGTAAAATTACCTCATGACCTAGTATTTTGCCCATGAAATTGAACTTGGAATTACCTACTTCAAGTTTATTTGGATTCATATAGTACAAAAATCTGACATTATTCTTGCTCTTTTATATAATAGTATAATTTATTTTAGCTTTTAAAACTAAAGTGTATTTACGAGTGCACTGCGTGCACATTCTGATTAGTAATAATAAAGAGGACACACGACCGGCCATAGCTAAGTACAATCAAACCAAGCGCGAGACATTTTGAAATCTTATCCCAGGGTGAAGCTGCGCATAAAAAAGGGCTGGCCCGTAAAAAATCCGGTTCCTTCGGCTTGAAAATTTAATTTGGACAAAGCACAATTGATGTGTATGTTCGCAGATTCAAGAAGACCCTTTCTAGAGATTTCATGCCTATTACTACAAAAGCATGGCAAGTATTCGAAAGATTATTTGCGATGGCAAAGAAATTAGAGGATATGATAGTACTTAATTAGAGTACATGTAGCTGTCATTTCGAAATTATAAGAAAAGAAGGGCTCGTCAAAGCAACTACGTTCGGAAAGTAACACCGTAATATATCGGATACACACGTTCTTTCAGCCTGGACTCGATACCACAGATTCAATTATAAAAGAAGTCTTTGAATTCAATGCGAACTCAAACAGACGTATTCCTTCATTTAATGGATGACTATAAGAGTAAGGTTCAATATCCAATAATAGAAATTATCACCAAAATAATTGAAACATACTCCCTCATATTAATGGATCCAGGTTTTCAAAATGATGTAAAATTCATTTTGAATCCAAATAGAGCTATTAATGTGAGAGGGAGGGAGCTTGTGGAAAGAGCTTCCAAAAAATCTTTTGATTAGACATACATAAATACATATTAATGGGGGAGCAAAAGAAATCTAGAAATGGGAAATATTTAACATAAAACTAAGGACATGAAATTTTCAACAATTTCAACTTTCTCAACATGAGGAATGCAAAACATGCAGAAGTATAACATTAGCAAGTGTGGCAGAGTGCAAGTAAACGGCTTCCCCTGTCACACACATGTAAGCTCCGACTAACAACTAGCACAATTTATGAAAAAGAATATCCTAAAACCATCCCAAATAGAAACCACAAAGAATACAACAACCAACCGTTTCAAGCATCTTAGCCATAGATAGTTGAAAAATGTCACGCCAGGACTCAAGCCCTGAACAATTTGTGACGGCTGAGGGAGTGAAATGTTGTAAATCACTAGGAGAATGGCATACGCCTCACCATGCTTGTTCCTCTCATACACCAAATAAGGGCAGGATAAAAGCCAAAGTAATAAGAACAATGGTAGAAAGACAACATAATATAGGCTTAGCCCTCTTGGTATCCCCGAGAACTTGGTTTTTGGTGGAATGTTTGTGTCTAGGCTCAAAGGACAAGGCTGAACATAGGGGTGTTAACAAGCTGAGCCTACTCATTGAGCACGTCAAGGTCGGCTCGAATTGAGCTCGACTCAAACTCGACTCAAGATTGAATAGGCTCAAATCAAGTTCGAGCATACCCCTACTTGGCTCGATTCGAATAAAACTCAAACTCGACTCAAGCTTGGCCTCAAACTTGAACTCGAACATGATTTTCAAATTGTATATAAATAATGTATATATAAAATAAATAATACATATACATATATACATATATAAATAATATAATATATGTATATATCTTCATTAAATTGTAATGAATATATAATTTTTACTATGATATATGTTTATTAAAAGTATAAATTTTGGAGATACAAACACTAATATACTCCCTTTGTCTAGCTCCATTGGGTTTTTCAAAATGAGCTACTTTCTTTTAGTTCATTTAAAAAACCAAATGGAGCTACTAATATTGGACATAGGGGGTACATACATACATATCCTATATATGTGATGTATTTTAAAATTTATATATATCATAAAAATATAATTAAATAAAATATATAAACATATCTTGATTACGATTATGATTATGATATAAATATATTAATTTCACTTACACTATTTATATTAATTTCACTTACACTACGATACCCAATAACCCTTCTAACAAAAACTAAAGATTGAGGAGATAACATCATAAATCATAAGTCTAAACCTAAAAACGAGATTTATAAAAAAGGACACAATGGGCTATACAATCACTATAACACAATTGGCTGCTCATCGACTCTTGGCTTTATTCAGGAACATCCATACTAAAGAAGTTATCATTATATTTATTATACCTACCTTAGTTCATTGTTTCTCTATGCACATGTACTTTGAAATTTTTTGGAAGCATACCAAGTAAGGGAGCTAACGAGCAAGCTTTAGGCTAATTTGGCTTGAGTTTGAAATGTTAACTTCGAGTTCGAGTCGATTTGCTTTAACTTGCGAGTTGGTTTGGTTTTGTAATCAAGGTATATAATATCATTATATTAGTAGAGAGAGGTAAATATTATGACTCATAACACATCAACACATGGATTAAAACATCAAATGAACTAATTTTAGTTGATTTTGATTTTCTAATCCTAAACTATTAGCATGGGATGGAAGGAGACTATTAGCATGGGATGGAAGGAGTATTATATATATGTTTTAATTAGTTTGAATTTACAACAGAAGTCAAAAAAATGGTCCTAATTCTCTGGTGATATATATTTCATACAAGAAAAAAGAATATATATATATATATATATATATATATATATATATATATATATATTATAATTGCAAGCTTTTCTCAAGCTTTGAGCTGAGCCAAACAAACATAGGCATGATTGAGTTTGACTTAACAATTTTTTAGTTCAAGCTTGGACACAAGCCGAGCCGAGTTGATGAGCTTGCTTTAGAACCCTTATTACCAAGGGTATTTAATGGGATTTTTGTTTTTTTTACATTTTTGTGATATATACATATGTAAAGTGAGGAAAATTGTAATGCTACCTTTTCAGAGTATATGTAACTAAAACTTATATGTTATACCTCCTTTCTTCTCAACTAGTGACTATACTCAGCTATTCAAGATGCAATACTAATACTTGTTGAAGGATATTTCTATTTTTTAATACTAAAAATATCTTATCATGTGGGGTATTTTATATACTTTAGATATAGATATTTTTACTTTCTTTTGGGTTGAGCCCAGGTCAAGCATAGGCTCGCGATTCACATATTGAAGTTTGAGTTTGAGTTCGAGCTCGAGCCAAGCTTCAAATTTTCAGTTCAAGCATTTGAACTAAAACTTTCAAGCTTCAAGCTGAGCTCAAGCCTAGTGAGCCCAATACTCAGCTCGTAAACACCCCTAGTTGAATGCTCTCATTGATGGTATTCTAAAATTCCTTCTTAACATTCAAAATAGACAAATTCCCCAATTTGAAACACACTTGAAACAATGAGACATTTAATAGTATTTAGACTAATACTCTCATTTAATGGAGAAACAGTATAAGCCCAAATCTAAATTAATGCAAGCCCCTTCCATAATTACACAAAATAAGTTCAACAAAAAAAACCCAACTTTCAAGAAATTTGAACTTTGAAGAAGTTATAAGTAATAAATGCTTTCTTCCAGATTCTAACTCGTCTATTTAATTTGTACTATTAAAGGCATAGCAGAACAGAAAAGCAAATTTAAGAAGCACTAAGTCATGAATCAGTAAACAACGACACTGAAGTACTTAACAAGGGCTAATGTGTATCAGTCACACATCTGAAATTGCCACAAGTTTACTCCAAGTTTAAGCAATCATCAAACGAGTCTTTAAGTGCATCCCATGCATTACTCAATAGTAAGAGTACTTTCCTTTTCTCCAATTTAGAAGATAAGTTAGACCAAGGCAACGATCAAATAGGAAAGGACAATCGCAAGAATTGCGAATAAAAACACAGTTAAGACTTACGACTAAATCAGATTGAACAAAATCAGCACGAACATCAGTAGCTTTGAGGAGCTCATCTTCCCGAACAAATAGACTATAGGGTAAATCGCCAATAAATGAGAGATTGAACAATGGGGCTTTTCTTAAAGAGAAGCTGAAAGATGAAACAACTATAGAAAGAAAATCGGTACAGTAAATTCGCCATTTTCCAATCACATAAAACATACGCATCATTACGCTCCATCAATGCAAATTCCCCAATCAATGTACGGACAAATTTGCACCATATATAAACAACATGCAATATACTGACCTTATTACCGAAGGTTCAACCAATCACGCTTGAATGAAACGAATTCCACAAACACATATAGAAACGACCATTTATCCAAAATTTCCAATTAGAAACGACTGATCCAAACAGAGTTACATTTAACAACTATGATTTTTCCCAGCGCGAAAATTTCCATGTAAGAAAGAAAATTGATAAGCTAAACTAATTCGTGCTACGAGGAATTAAACCCAAAACCAAGGCCATCACCAATCAGATCTTGATCGATCGAGGTACAAGAACAAACAGATCCCGCCTATGATCAATCCAAATCTACACACTGCAAAAAGAAACCCTAGGATCAGGGGAATCCGGACCGGGAGATGGATCAGGAGGACCCACCGGTCCGGTAGCGGTAGAGCTTACCGAAGACGTGGAGAGCGGTGACGAAGCCGATGAAGCAGAGGCTCATCACCAGCACAACGGTGGGGGAGATCTTCAGCCCGGGCGCGTCGTCGGTGTAGAAACGCAGCACGTTCGATCCGCCGCCCCCGAAGCTGGCTCCAGCGGATCCTCCTCCGCCTCCCCCTCCGGCGACCCTGCGCCGGCGCATCCCTGCAGCTGCCGCGGGGGTGCCGCGGGCGGCGGCGAGGCCGACGGAGTTGGGGCGGGAATTGGTGGAGGAGGAGGCCTGAGACTGGGACGTGCCCCTCGCCATCGCCGGTAATCGCAGTCTAAGATTTCTGAGGAAAATGGAGAAGGCGAACAATAACCGGTGGGACGACTTCTTCCTCCTCTTTTTGTTACGGCTTATTAATGAGGCCGGGTATTCGGTATCTGCATGTACGAGGAGATGGCCTTATCGTGAGAGGCATAGTCGGGCCGTTGGATCACTCCGGGGCTGGCCTATGGTGGGGAGGCCCATTACTAAGAGAAGCACTTTGTGTAAGGAAAGCAAAGGAGTGATTAGGAAGTATTTTTTATGCTCTATTTTGTTAATTAATTAAGCTTAAAAAATATATAAGAAGTGTTTATTTTTAAAATTGATGGCGCACACGCTATCATATATTAGCATAAGTGATATGTATGCTAATGTGTGTTAGTATGTGTCTCACTTATCTAGAAAATAGACATTTTTCATGTATTTCTTGCTCAGCTCATACCGGGTAAGGAACATAAAAAATACTTCTCAAAAATCACTAGCACGTGTATTAGTGTACTTAAATGTCATTATTACTTATGTTAATATATATATAGGTAAAATTAGCCTAAGGATGCCCGCAAGTTATTTTTTTGCAGGTAAGTTACTTTCTATCCATCTGATGATAGATCTGACATATGTCTTTTCTAAAACCCCTAACCCCCAGACATGAGGATCGAAAACAATCACAATTTTGAGTTCTCTAGAAAAGAATTAAGGGTTTGTTTAGATTGGTATAAAAAAGGAGAAAAGGAAAGAGAAAGTGAAAGTGAATCCAGGTAAAAGAGAAACTAAAAGATTCTTAAATATTTTATACTATTTAATTATATAAATAATATTAAAGAAAATTAATAGTGATAGTAGTGGTAGCGGTGGTGATAGTAGTGGTTGTGGTTGTAGCGGTGACGATGGTAATGGTTGTGGTGGTAATAGTTGTAGTGGTCATGGCGGCAGCGGTGGCAACGGCTGTGGTAATGACATTAGTGGTGGTGGTGGTAGTAGTAGTAGTAGCAGCGACGGGCAGTGGTGGTGGCGGGGGCGGCTTCAATGGTGGTGGCAATAATGATGGTAGTGGCGGTGGCAGTGATAATGGTAGTGGTGGTGACAACAATAGTAGTAGTAGTTGTGGCAGAGATGGTGGTGACGGTGACATTGGTAGTAGTGGTGGCGATAACGGCGGCGATGACAATGATGGTGATGGTAGTAATAGTGTTTAGTACAATAATATTTTCCAAAAATCCGTAGGTTGATGGGTAAAAAAATTTTAGGTCAAATCTTTATTTTTTATTTTTTTATATTTTACTCTAATTTCTTTTTTTCCATTGCATCAAATAGTAAAAACTAAAAAATTTTAAGAAGATTCATTTCCAATCTCTCACTTTTTACTAATCTAAATAAACCCTTACGGTGGTGTAAAACCATCTTCTCAAGCTCACTCCATCAAGCTAGAGATGTAGATTGCACATAAAAAAAGAAGAAAAGTTTGAGACATTTATAGATATGGAGGCGAAAAGTTTATAGCATCCAAATCTGAAGGCAATTATAAAGATCGTTGTGGGTGAGCTTTTGATGGCTTCATAGTTGGGGAGTTTTCAAAAGTTGGCTTTGGTGTTAATGGCGACCAAGTAAGGAGAAAATCATTTATTTATTTTTTTACAAGGGGGAGATTATTCGAATCATAGAAGCTACCAGCCTACCACCCTGACAAGATGCGGAGTGTTTTCTAGTTCTCTGCCCCACGGGATCTCAACTAGCCAGCGGTAAACCACAAACCCGTGTTGAAAGACTGATCCACGTAATTTGGCGCCGCAAACCAGATGCCAAAAATGGAATCGCTTGTGGCTGTGACGCATTTAATTTTGTCTCGGGGAGAGTAGAAAGCGGACACTAATATCCGTCTCGTGTGTTAATGTGATGGGCTTCAATACGTAGAACTCATCACTTTAATACCTGAATTGGTTTGTTCCCTTCTTCAACACGCGAAGACCTGCCTTTTATTACTCAATTTTGATCACTTTGGCATTTAGCAGAGAACTGTGACTTCTGTTAACACCAAATTTATTACAAACGAAGTGCTATATTTTTCGTTGGACAATAAAAATAAAATCATATAGTGAAGACCTGCTTCTTCACTACATGATTCAGAAGGAAACTCCACAACATATGGCAGGTGAGCTGATGGAGTATTTATCTGTTGTTGGATCCATTTTAAAGTTGCCTCCACAACTGCTTGGCCTGACAGTACTTGCATGAGGAAATTCCATAGGGGATCTTGTGGCTATTGTTGTTGTTGCAAAAGCAGGACAACCAACAATGGCATTGGCAGGGTGTTTTGAAGGACCTATATATGTTTAACATGCTTGTTGGGTTCTGTACAACTCTAGTGATGCAGATAGTTAAATGTCTTTCCTAAAGCCTATGTGCTCCGCTTCAACATGGGCATTGTGGTGGCGTTTGTATTTTTGTTGATGAATTTGATGGGATCATTGTTTGTGGTGACTTGGTTGGGCTTTAGGATGCCAAAATTTTGGGCTTTTGCCTGGTTGGATAGTATATGACTCTTGTTTAATAAGTTCTATGATGGGCCCTTTGTTTAGTTGTGTTTAAGATGCAAAGCTTTTGAAGAGTTTAAGCCACATTTAAATGTCATAGTAATAGGTTATCATGTTAAATGCCATTGAAGATGAAACATTGCCTTGATTATTAAGTAACTAGGCTCAAGCAAAAGAGAGCTTCATGTTTGAAGATCATCATTATCATTGTCATCAAAGCGTCATTATCACTATCACCATTTAAATTTACCGAGTTTAGGACTAAGAGTGTGGTTCTTATTTTGCCAATTATAGTTTTTTTAATATATTTTTTATTATTATCTTAAGAAATTTATTAGAAGAATGAAGCTTTAAAATTAAAATTATATTTAAATTCAACTAATTCAAATTCAGCTAATTAAACTAATTCAGATTCAGCTAATTCAGCTTTGGATTTTGATTTAGATTTAACTAATTTAGTTTCAAATTTAGCTAAATCAGATAATCAATTTTTTAGTTAATTAAGTTAACTTTTTAGATTAAGATTCACTTGAAACAAACAGCCCTTAGGGCAACATAAATATTCATTTTTTTTATATCTAATCAAATTTTGAACTAGGCTTTTGGTATAAAAGAAATAGACTTGGAATATAATTTTCTATAAAAGTAGGTCTCACGTATGTATAAGTTTATTGTACATATTCGATTAATATTATTTTCCTTTAGTAACTTATGTGGGTTGAATTTCATATTTTTATAAACACAAACATGCATTATACTTTCTCTTTTTCGTATAGATAGTTTCATTTGAATAAATAGCAACATGCAGGTTGAATTTCACATTTTTGTAAACATGAATATGCATTATAATTCCATATTAATAGTTTCATTTGAATAAAGAGTGACTTATGTGGGTTGGATTTCACATTTTTGTAATCCCTCTGTTTCATATCAATAGTTTCCTTCGAATAAATAGTGATTTTTCCTAAATGATGGGACATACAACTAAGAGAATGGAAAATAGACTCACGAAACACTTTTGTATGTACTGAACACTTAAATTAACTCAAATGGAGTTATCTGAGACAAATATTTTTTTTAAATAGAGCTATTAATATAAAATATATAAAAAATAAAAAATAAAAATAAAATTACTTTAAAAAAAGGTATTAATAAATAAAATAACTGGTTGATCACCTTTTTTTTTTTTTTTCCAACAAGGTTGATCGCCTTGTTGAAGGCTCTCTGAATATTAGGGTTTTAATGAAATATGTTCTTCAAAAATTAAATTTGAAATCCCAGTTTAATGACTTGAAAGCAAATAACTTAAATCCCAAGCCGTAATCAAAAGAAATGATTTTGATTTAAAACATAAATTCTTGCACGTTGAAATACTTTGAAAAAAAGGAAAATCTCGGTAACATAGTTTACAATAATAACAAATATTCAAAGAACTAAATTACCTAGCAAAAAAAAAATCCTAAGAACTAAATTACTTTACCAATCATCCTAGTAGACTTTTAGGAAGTTTTAAGAGGGCCTTCTTGGAATCAAATATATTTTAAATATGTGACTATTAATTCTTAACTATCATTCACATAATTAAATAAGAAACAAAATATACACCAGTGATTCAATAGACTTAAAACAGTGTAAGCATCACCGTTCCTCGTCAACATACGGCTCGTTCTTCGTAATCCCGCGTTTGCCGACATACTAACTCCAACGTTAGAACAAGACGGTGGGGTCCGAGCCGACCTAGCATAGCACATATGTCTCACATGTTTCACACACACGGAAAAGCGGAAAAGCCAGGAAGTCAGATTGAGAGATGAAGTAATCAAGATGACATACCATCCTTCTGTAGTATTCCTTCAAGGCAAGGCAATGCAATGCATTGACCAATTGGAGACACTTCTCATCCTGCCTTTAGCCATAGACATCTAGGCTAAAGTTGATGAAATTTATTCAAGTAGGTCTGACTTTGCAGTTGCTTTATGCACTTGACATTCCTCAATTCTGCACATCATTACTATTGCCATAGATTTCTTCTTTTTTCATCTAATTTTCCACAATTCTACACCATTATTTTTGTTCGAAACTCTACACATCATTACTGTCGACACGGTTGTATATAAAGTTAAGACAAAAAGTCTCTCATGCATCAAGAAAAAAAAAACACAAGGACAGGAAGTCTACATGCGTCGATAAAAAAACCAAGGACCCAACATCAACTTGGATAAAAACTAGAGCTCTATTAACTATTTTTTTCTAAAAATGAGGGGGCTTTACAATTGAAGGGCCAATTTAATGAAATTATCAGGTTAATGTAAATTTTATTATATAATGATAATGTGACCAAAATAATCTTTCTTCACAAAATTTAACTTTCTCAAACTAAACAAAAACAAACCACTATTGTCATTGGCTATGGCCGGTGGTCACTGAAGCACCACCAATGATCAACAGTAAAAAGGATTCTCCTAGTACCGGTGAAGTGTCACTACCCTCTCCATTCTAGAACCCAACTTTTCATCATAATTTCATTGGTGGAGCATTGTTGAACTCTGTCATAAAGGTATTGGGCATTGTTGAAGCATCACTAGAGCTCCACCTATGTTGCTATCAAAGTTGGGAAAGAAGTTAGTGGAAATAGTTTATAATTGCAACATTGCAAAATGCTAAAAGTTTACTCTTTTTTAAATAGTGAAATTTTAATGTTTAGAATAAACACAAAAAATTAGCTTGCAGATATACCAAAACTGAAAAGAAGAGCAGTGTTTGGAGAAAATGGGAAGAAAGAGCTAGCATGGTAGCTAAAGAAGTGGCAGGAGGAGTTTCCTCTTAAGCCCTAAGAACATATTTTCATGTTTATTAAGAAAATTAAAAAATTACTCTTTTGTATAAAACAATAAACTTGCGGGCAGTGGCAGACATGGCCATGATCGGGTAGAGCTCTAGTAGCATCAAACATCAGAGTTCCTGCAACAAGGCATTGCAGTTATGGCAAGAACCTGCCACTGCGAGGTCACAACTTAGCCAACCATGGCCATGATCAGATATGGGCAGGTTGCAACATGGACAACTATTTCACTAAGCTGGATAGGCAGAAGGGGTGGACTGTAACACCCAGAAATTTTCTAAATTCCCTATACTTGGCCACATGGATATAAGTAAGTTTGACTCCAAGGTCTTCTTAGTATAAAAACTTTCTTTTTACATTGAGTAGGGATATGAAACTTTATTATTAACTAACATGTCGATGAGTCTACCGATAGCTAGTTAGTTTCGGGTAAATTTTAGCAATGAATGTTATATGTGTTAGGCTAATTATAAGATATAATAACATAATATTGAATGTATGAAATGCAATTATATATAATGTTGCTCTTGATGATGTTTGGGTATATGTGGTCTCATATATGTGAAAATTCTTGTAATGAAGTGTACTCAAATACTATTGAATAAGGCACTTAAGGATGAAGGATCCTTGTGTCGATATGGCTCTTCAAAGGAGTCTTTAGCCACATAAACAGAAATAGTTTGGTACGAAAAAAGACTAAGGTCTTATGACTTTCTGAATATGAGAGTTATGTAGAACTACTTGCCTAGCCTGACATATGTGTTCGAATGGACTAGAGTATTAAAAAATGACTGGTTCCACGAAGTGTATACAAGAGGTTTCGATGATTATAGAAGTTAAAATCTTAAACTTATGTTCATTAGCCCCTGTAGGCCTTCGCTTTATAGCATGGATGAAGCGAGCATGCCTCAGAAAAACTGAGGTCCAATTATAACTAGTTCATGACTAGTGAGGGGTGGTTGTAGTCCTAGACATAGCTACTGTGTCATGGAAAACCTTTATAGTTTACATTTATGGAGCAAGAGACTCCTAAGTGAAGTCACATTATTGATTTGAATTTATGTAAAAGTATTAGTGAATGTTATGCTTATTTTACTTATGATTGATTGGTGTTGTTTGCTATTGAATAACCATTTGACTTACACTTATTAAGAAAAAAGCTCCTAAGTGGGGTCATGTTAGGATGTTGAAATCATGAGAAAATATTTGTAAATGTTATGCTTATTCTACTTATGTGTGATGATGATCATGCTTGCTATTGATATAATAGTTGTTAATTTTGTGATAATGCATTGCAATCGTGTGTATTTTTATTGCATAGTACTTATTTAGTCATCTCAATGGGTTGTATATTTAGCATCCGTGTGATGAAGGTTCTTTACAGGGTTAAAGTTACGACTTTGGATGTGGGCAACGACGATGTTGCTAGGCCACTTGTCATATATAATATTTTCTTAGTTAAAGGTAGATAACTTTAAGCACGTGAGTGCCAATCTATTTATATTTATGCATACTAATAGATTCAAATATGTATGTATGATTTAAGATATTATATGACTTAGATTATTATTTTACTCTAATCTAAAATTTGTATGTTTGAAAAACAAGTTAAATGTGCCTTGAAATATCTTGTCGGAGATTTGACAAAAAACATGGGTTTAAAAAACTCGGGGTGCGACATGGACAACTCCTCAACCTTGGTGTGTGGACAACCAAGGCATCTACACTTCGAGGCGAGTTCAACATTAGAGCATTGGTGGACAGATTCAAAAGCCCTACTTGGAGTAGAATTCAATGGCGTGATGGATGTCATTAACATAGAGGACTCCTATGCTATTGAATTAATGTAAGAAGACTCCTTGGAGTAGAATTCAGACACGTGACCAAATTCGTGGGCATGTCCAAAGTGATAGTGACGACTAAAAGTAATGGGTGAGTGGAAGAATATAATAATGATTAGGGGCTAAGGAGAGGGAAAGGGTAGTTATGGAATTTAAAACTTTGGGGAAAATTTTGTAAAAATATAGCCTTTTCTAAAACAATTAAGAAGGATAGAAGGGCCCATCAATAATGAAAATGTTCACGTGACTTTAAGGGCCCGTTTGGAAGGCGGTTTTCACCCTTAGAAAGTGATTTGTTGAGAGCTGAAATCACTTTCCTGAATAAAAACCATATGGAAGGGCGATTTCAAGAGAAAATTAAAAAAGTCATTTCTGACCCGAGAAAAGTTATTTTTCCTTTCTATTAGAACTCTCCTGGGGAGGAGAGTCCCGTAGAAATCGCTTTCTACGGGAGGCAAAAATTATGTTGGTCACACTTGTGACCAAACTGCCCTCGACTCTCCTCTTTCCCCCGTCTCTCACCCCACCCCCATCTCATTGCCTAATCCCCCGGCCCTCCCTCCCTCCATCCCTTCGACCTCCCTCCCATCGTCATCCCTCCCTCCGACTACAACCAAACTGGACCTCCATCCCTTTATTTCAGCCATAGAGAAAGCTTCCATAGCACAAAAAAAACCACCACTCACTCAATAATGGCCGCCCCCACCCCTGCACCGGACCTCCCTATCTCAGAAGGCCCATCATATGTCCGGATCCATCTCGCTGACCGCTGTGACGTGTCGCACATCCATCAGATGATCCACCAAATGGCCGTCTTTGAGTGCCTCACCCACCTCTTTTCCTCCACCCAGGACTCCCTCTCTGCCATCCTCTTCCCCACTGCCTGCCGCCTCCTCCCTTCTACTCCTTCACCGTCCTCCTCCTCAAGTTCTCCCTGTAAGGACCCTCATCTTTAAACCGATTTTGGTTTTCTTTAATTATGGGTTATCGTGAGATTAACGTATTTTTTGATCTTATTCGATGATTTCATGAATAAATAGTATTTGTGATGGTTTTAACCAAAAATTAACTTCAATATTAGTGGTTTTAAGTGATTTTAAACCAAATGTGAATTTTTGGGATTTTTTGGAATTTTTACTATTTTCCCAAAAATTAGGGTTTTGGCGGGACCCCTGTGGGCCCCACCGTCGAAAATTTTATTTTTAGGTCAAATGAACCTAGACATATACTTAAGGTCATACAAAAATTTTCAGAATTTTATTAGGCTTAATCAGTGTTTAAATTTGTAAAATACCCACTTTTAGCCTATTTTTCCTATTTACACCCCAAAACTTACCTATGCATACCCCAACCCTTACTATAAAAGGGCAGACCTGAGCCATTTCCATTTTTCGGAATAGGCTAAGGAAGGAGGGCTGGCCTAATCCCCACTTAGGCCCGAATTAGAAGCCAATTAAAGTAAGCTTACTCTAATTAAGCACTAATCCATGACTTTCTTCTTAATTTCTTCCAAATCTACCATTTTTTCCTTGATTTAATTCATTTTTGGGCATCAAAAATTACTGATTTGTGTTTTACAACAAACCCTAACGTTCAAAATTTGATTTTTACTACCAACAAGCCCTAGATCTAAGGTTTAATTAGGGATTTCTTGAGTAAATCAATTTCTATTAGAGTTTAATTCAAACTCATTGTGTTTTCAAGGATTTCAAGAAGGGTGACTCTTCAATCCGAGCTTAATCAAGTGCTGAGGTAATGGGTCTTCGAAATCTCTGTTTATCCATGGTAAAATACTTCATTTTTTTGGCTTATTTCAAAATGGAGTTGCTTCATTTGGTGTGTTAATGGTAAGATTAGAAAATGGAATTATTTAATCCCGATTTCTTAGGGTTTTGCATTATTATGGTATGGTTTGATGTTCTGGAAGTCAAGAAGGACTTTTGATGATGATTAGGGTGTTAGATGTGGATTTGAAGTGTTATCAATGGTGTTTCGATTTGAATTTGCGAAAGGAAGAAGATGGACTGTTCTGCTTTGTTGGCGATCGAACGGCCCTTGTGGGCGATCGATCGGCAACACTGCCGAAATGTCGGTTTTTCAGTTCAGCCGATCGAACGGCCTGCTAGGCGTTCGAACGGCCAAACTGTAAATTTCAAAATTTTGCGTGTAACCGATCGATCTGCCTGAAGGGCGTTCGATCGGCTACACAGTAAATTGTATGTTGTGCATATGATGTCTATTTTGATGATTCCACTTTAGCTTGCCAATTTTATATGAATGTGGAGTGTTTTGAGCCATATTATGCTACTGGAAATGCATGCTATTGAGATTATGGAATTGAGATATATCCTTAGAAATTTGTGAAATGACTGATGTTTTGTGGTATGATGTTGGAATCGTTATCTTGAAATTATGAATGGTTGTTTCCCTTTGGTTAAACATATTTTTCAGTAGGACTACAACCTATTGTTGGACTGATTTGTCATGATAGATTGTGGTTAGTGGTATGTGGATGTTGGTGAATGCTATGACTCAATGATAAAATGGGTGATTTTATATGTGTTTAGCCTTTGTGGTTGAGATTTGAATTGGGATACGATTTCAACAATTATTTTCTATGATTTCCGCTGGAATTCATGTTTAGATGAAAATTCACATGTGTAGTGTGGTAGTGAGTTTAATTTCAAGCATGTTGATATGCATTATATGAAATGCTTCTACTAGTTACACACACACATGTAGGGGTTAAATGATGATGTTGAAGCTTGATATGGTGATTATGAATGATACATTAGGGGCTGGTGAGAGCACTTATCATGGATTAAGATTCATGTATGCTTTGCCCATGTATGTACCATGCTGCATGCATCATGAAAATGGATTTCCAATTGAGGCTTCATAGTGATTAATCAAATTTGACCGATTGGATGCAATGTGATGAAATTGTGTGCCAGGTTGATCGGTCGTGGATTAATCGCAAGTTGATTGGTCCGAAGGACATATTTTGATTTGAGTTCCTGTGTGGAACGAGTGCACTCCCCGGGTTGAGTCTAATTAAATGGAATGATGTGGGGACGAGTTGTGTACTTGTCTTGCGGATTGTAAGAATATTATTATGAGTGTCATCTAGACCCTGAGAATCCAGTGTGATATGCCGTGTGCACCCCGCTACCACGTGTTCTAGGGTTCTCTGTGTGAGAACTCGGGCTCTTCCCTCCGCAGGAGATGTCCCTGGGCGAACACCCCTGCTCTAGATTCTCTGTGTGAGAATGGGACATCCTTGGCCAGGATCGTCCAGGGCGAGCAGCATTAGGGATTGACAACCCCGATCTTTCTTTAATTCTTGTGTAGAATTTTAGACCATGACACGCCTTCGTGGCCTTGTCTATGCTCCCATCTGTGTGACATTAATGTGTGATTACTCCTTGATGGAGGTTGTGATGATATAATGCATGTGAGAATATGTATGTTAGAGATACATCCATGCAGGTTGACGTTGATGTTATACATGTGGGAATATGTATGTTAGAGGTACATCCATGCAGGTTGATGTTGATGTTATGCATGTGGAATATGTATGTTAGAGATACATCCATGCAGGTTGATGTTGATGTTATGCATGTGGGAATATGTATGTTAGAGGTACATCCATGCAGGTTGATGTTGATGTTATGCATGTGGGAATTTGTATGTTAGAGATACATCCATGTAGGTTGATGTTGATGTTATGCATGTGGAAATATGTATGTTAGGGATATATCCATGCAGGTTGATTATGCACCATGATGCAGTGTTAGGTGATATGTATGTGTGATCAGAAAGTGATGCATCATGTAAATCTTATATCTGAATGATCTCATTACTATACTATCGTATTTTCGACATTGTCAGTGATACTAAAACCATTGCTGAGTTTGTTAAACTCACTCCTCTTTTTGTGTTTTGATTTGGGGCTGCGTGGTGCGACACGCAGACGGACAGGATCTCCTCTTTGAGGAAAGGTCGTAGGAGATGGCTTGGATGTGATCTTGGAGATCATTGTGTGACTTACCTTCTTTTGTTTCATGCTTATGTTTAGAACCTTTGTGTAGGGTTCTTGTTTTGGATTTATGTCACATTTTACCGTTGTGATGCTTATGACTCATTTTGAGCCGGTGTGGGCTTTATTTAACTAAGCTTGTGGATTTGAGGATTGTTGTTTACTTTGTGATAAGCAATAACTCTTCCTCAAAGGATTGTGCGCACTCCGTATTTCTGTTAATTGCCCGTGGTTAGGGTTAAGTCTTCCGTTAGATCGTTTCTCAATTTTCACTTCGTCGCCCCCGCGCGCTTGACCGGCCCCTGGACCGGGTTCGGCTCGGGTCGGGCATCGCCGGGGTGTGACACTCCCCCTCTCCCTTCCCGGCTTCCTTGTGAGACACATCTCTCCATTTCTCCAATATCCTCCGTGTCGTTGACTTTCCAACGCCCGACAACCCAGAGGTTGAGATATTTTGATTGTCCCGCGGCAACGACATCATTGTCGTGGGGTTCGAGTTATTTTCCCCAACTACTCGATGTTTCTGGTGAAGTCGGGGTTCTATATAGAGGACATTTTTGTGAGGGAGGAGTACAGGAGGAAGGGGCTGGGGAGGATGTTGCTGTCAGCAGTGGCAGAGCAAGCAGTGAAGATGGGGTTCGGGAGGGTGGAGTGGGTTGTGCTGGACGGGAACATGAATGCCATCAAGTTCTATGAGGAAATGGGTGTGGAGGCCTTGCTAGAGTGGAGGGTTTGGAGGTTGAGCGGCGGGGCGCTTGAGGCTTATGGCAACGCCGTACGCAAAAATGGCTACAACCACTTTTTTCACGGTATTTTAGGGCCTGTAATGATGGAAATTTTGAGATTTTTCGTTTTTGATCTTGGAATGGTGTGGGCTTTGTGAGAGAGAAACGGTGGGAGTGGCCTGGAGTGATTTTCCTCTTGTTTTGATTTGTTCCAAGTATCTATGTTTGCGGTCTTTTTAAAAATGGTAAGCCTGATGATTCGATCATCAAAAGAAACATTGTTTTATTTGTATAAGTCTCAAAAGCTGATATTATTATGAACTTCACATTATGAATGAATGGCTGTGATCGATTTAGAATGAATGGTTGTGATAATTTTACTAGGGTTACAAAGGTTATTTCATATTAGAGAAATTATTTTTCCACTAGCTCATCTAAATGACCAAACGGTACAAAAAAAGCATTTTTTACTAGGGTATCTAAACATTAGTGGCTTTTAATTTTCTTTCCCAAAAGGCATTTAAAGAAATATTTATTTTCTTTTTATACAAAAGTAATTGTCAAACAGGCCCTAAATTATATAGGTCAAAAGCCCTACTTCATTATTTAAATTTTATTAATAATAAATTTAAATAATAAAATAGGCTTTTGACCTATGAACCTAAGCCTAACGTTAACTTCACGTTAGCATTACTCATCAATAAAACCTAAGTCGGCTGTCGGCGGGAATTTTTCCCACTTTTAGTGTAGTTAAAAAGAAAACGACTATTTTTCCCTTGTGAAAAAATTAAAGAGTCCCGTTAATATCGTGCTATAATTGTTTATCACACCGACCATAGAGTAATATGATGTGAGCTGTCTATCACAATTCCTTTGATTTGATTCGGGCTATCAAATCATGCTCGGACACGAGCCATTAAATCGTAATCAAGGGCTTACATCACAGTGGGCTTACGGTCCGGTGCATATGAACTTTGTACAACATTTAGTCTATATCTATGTATATACATGAAATCTTCTCACTGCCAAAAATAAAAAAATCTACTTCCCAGGCCATAAAGAAAAACTCTTGCCAGTGAGAATGTTCTAAGTTCTCATTATGATGAGCCATTATTACAAGCTTCGAATACAAAAGACAAGAAAATTAATTTAAAATGTAGTAGCTTGGCTGCTACTGAGGAGCTAGCGTTCAACAGGAACTCTGTAGTCATCAGTTTTGCTCCGTCACTGATCTGAAGCAAACTCAAGATCATATAAGCACATCCAGAAGCAACTTAGTTGTTTTGATGCCGTTGATCCGATTTCATTCGATTGCGCCATTAAAAAGCTCTGGTTGAAGCTGAATCCCACCTCGCCATATATAGCCAACAGTAAGCTCACTAATTGGATTGAGCAACTTCCTTGGCTTGATGGAGCTTATCATTCAATCCACCAGGTTGATCTTGCAAGACAAGTTGGATTAATGTAGATCCTTATGTTAAAGAGATGATCTTCATTGTCATCAAGCAACCGAACAAAGCTTAAGCTCACCTTGAGCTGGCTTCAATGGCTGACATGGAAGGGACCCACATCCATGCCGGAGCCAACAGAGCTGAATCCGGCCATGTCCGGCCTAAGGAAAGACCTGACACTATTGCCGCCGGCTGGGCCGACCCCAAGGAAGTCCCTTGTCATGAAGGCTTCATTGACACCCACCATGGCGGAATGCATGAGTGGATTCAAGCCATCTGCGGAGCTGCCATGTCTGGGCTGCGAGGAGGAGGAAGGAGCCGGGCCCGCCCGAAACCCAGCGAAGATCGACGGCGCCGTGGCGGATGTGGCGCCCATCTGGGCAGCCTTCTGCAGCAAGGCGGTGGCCGAGAGGTGGGCCTGCTGCTGCTGGCCTTGCTTATCATTGTAGAGAGAAGCAAAGTTCTCCACCATGTGGCCTCTAGCATTCCCTCCCTCTTCTGCCCTCCCGACCGGCGGCCACCCTCCGTACTCCGGCAACGCCATGGACCTGAACAGATTATCTGATCCGATCTGGGACCCTCCCATGGAGGCACGGTCCAGCATGAGGGAGAAACCGGTCTTGCCCGGATCCCAATCATGATGGTTCAGTCCGGCTGGCTGCGGTGGCTGTAGAAGCTCCGAAGCGCCACTACTGCTGGCTGCAACCGTGGAGGACAGCCTGGCGCTCTCTTCAGTGAGAGCATCACAGAATGCTCTGTGGGTGATGAAGCTATCCTTCCTACATTCCCACACCACCAAAAACCCAACATATCAGTCCTCAGAATCATCACCATCTGCACCTCATCCTAATTATTGAAGCTTAATTGTGCACCAAATCTGCTTAACCAAAAATTAGCACCTAAAGCATTTCATCTGCTCGAATCTTAACAACACATTAGCAACAAAATCAAACACTTTTGGGAAAGTTTCTTGACCTTTTGGCCAAAGAGAGGCGCTAGTATATACACATTATCATCATCAACATCTTATCCCAATTATTCTGATTCTAATGCACTGTGCAGATATTATTATCCAAATCATTCTGGGTCAATGTAAGCGATGATCGTTTATTTTATTAGTCTTGTGGAGTAATGAGGAACGTACTGATAAACCAGGAGCATTAAATTGGGTCAATGTATCAGCAGCAACAAAGTTTGCGTCTTTGGGATATAAAGCAGGGAGAGAAGGGACAGACCTGGAGAAGACGGTGCCGCAGTCGCATTTATACTCACGGGTGCCGCAGGTCTTGAGGTGGGCCTTCCAGTCGGACTGGACGGCGTACTTCTTCGAGCACTTATCGCACTTCCACTTCTTCTCCCCGTGCTTGCGGCTGAAGTGCTTCTTGATCCCCGTCAGGTCCCCGAGAGCCCGGGCCGGGTCGTGGTGCACGCAGCTGGTCTCCGGGCACACGTACACCCGCTTCCTCACCTCCTTGGTGGCCCGCTGCCGCAGCTTCCACGGCAGGTTGTGGCCCCGCCGGTGCAGCTGCAGGTTCTGGTCCCTCTGGAACCCCTTGCTGCAGATCTCGCACACGAACCGGTTCGTCGCCATCAGCGTCTTGGGCGACAGTGCTATCACCTCCGCCTCCGGATCTGGTTTCAATCAACACCCCATCAGCCAAATCAGGCAATACAAGCTTTCTTACTTGTATCCGGAAGAGAAAAAGGTAGAAAATATCACCTGGCGTGCCTGGTAGATTGCGCTTCTTCTTCATGGAGGCTGGTTGTGGTTGTTGGATGCCACTGCTGGTGCTGTTGGGATGATTAACACTAGTGTTTGGATGATGATCTTGAGCAAACATCTTCACTTCAGATCCAAATACTAGCTATATGTATGTATCTATCACTACAAAGAAAAGCTGCTGGGCAAATAATGATAACTCCTGGAGTAGAAAAGATGATCGAGGGTCAGGCCAGAAGTAGCTCCTCCATCACCAGCTGAACAAAACCCAGAAAGCTGTAAGAAGCTAATTTAGTTCAGCTCTTTCTGACTGGGAGACCGGAAGAGGAGACGACTTGACAGAGAGGGATTTGCTTCCTTTCTTCCTTTTTTTCCTTTTCCATCTCCATCTCTACTGCCCAGCCTTCCTTTCTAGTAGGGTATTATTTTAGTGGAGCAGGGTTTGATTCCCTTGCTGAAAAGTGAGTAGGGAAACTGTGAGATCTGAGGTGGGGGAAGGAAAGAAGAGCAGCTACACAGTGACCACGGTGAAGTCATTTGAAAAGCAGTCTGCCTTTTTCACTCTTCGAACAGGGGGAAATGATTAAGGCATAATTCTGGCTTTTCAGGTTCCTCAACTTTTCCCCTTTTCATCTCAGCATATTTTATCTTCTTCTTTTTACCATGCAGAGACACCGGAGAGGTGGCAAATCCCTTCACGTTCTTCCTCCTCCTTCAGCTGACCCTCGCAGTCCCATCGCTGACTCGATGGGTCCCAGGATCATGTGTCTGAATACGATGCCATGTATCTGATCAGCCGGTCACTTCATCGGCACCGTCCAAGAAGGGTTGGGGCTGATCATGGAAAGTGACATGACCTGACCCAACTTGGACTAGGCTTTCCACCCACTAGCCCTTGTTTTTGTCCCTGTAAATGTAGATGACACGAAGAACACGGTGAAGTTTTTTCTCAATAATATGGCCTGATCTTGGTGTTCTATGCCTAACAGTACTCGAAACCTTAAAGGTTAGGATCATGTCATCAATACCCATGTAGGGAAAGAGGTAAAAGACAAGTAGATTTTCCGCTCATGGGGCTGGGAAGAGTACTGTTTCATCATACTAAGCTTGGCATGAATGTACTGAGAAGAGTACTGTTTCGTCATGTTATGTTCCTCACAAAGAACAAACAAGAACCGCGGATTGGTTCACGGTGATGGTGAAGTGTTCAAAGAGAGAGAAAGAGTTTGTGTCTAAAATAGAAAGGATTTTGGAAGCTGACTTTGGGGTGTGGATTTAGCATGGATTAGAGTTGTTTAATAAGGACGATTTGGAATGAAGAGGGTGGGTAGTATTCAATTCACCTGCTTTTGGCTTGTAGCATTCGGAGCTTTGCTTTGCGACGGCCTCCCCGGTATCCAAAGCCGGAACCCTATTTCCAAGAAGGGGGGGACCGATCGACCACAAGACGACAGGGAGCGCATGGATTCTCATCCATCCCCCCTTAAATTATTCAAATAATAAATTCTTTGTTTAAAAAATAATTGTAAGCTATGTTAGGGGTTGTTTGAATGTGCATCTAGAGTAGAATTTAAAGGCTATTTCTCACATTTTTTAAATGTCAAAATGGTCTTATGTTTGTGAACGTTAATGTAAAAGTTTTTTTATGTAAATAAAACTTTGAGATTTTCTAAAATAGCTTGTTTGGTTAAGACAATACAAGAGGCCATTTAAGGGTACTTAATGTCCATTTTACCCTAAAAATCTTCCTCGCCATGAAAGTTAAAATAAAATATATAGTTTCTAAAATTTGAACTGCCATGGATATATATATATATATATATATATATATATATATATATATATATATATATATATATATATATATATATATATATATATATATATATATATATATATATATATATAGTTTAAGGGAGTTAAACCTTCATAAACTGCAATAGCAACAACAGTGTGGAGAAGAAGGCGCTCCTCTTCTCTGCCACCTCTTGTCTATTCAACCTTTTCATCTATGTGTTCGTCTCCATGTGTCTGTCTCCACCCCCATCTCGAGAAGACCTTCCAGCTCCAAATGTAGCTTATTGTAGGGTCTTTTGTTAGCATTGTTTTGTTAGTATACACAATGAAACATGCTACCATGTGATCGATCTCACGCTAAAAAGTGATTAGCTCTGCACTAATTAAGAAGCCCTATCATGTGATAGAACCTACTATCGTATGATCGGCATAACACTAATAAGTCATAACGTGTGATTGGCTATGCACTAAGGAGCCCTATCGTAAGGCCTTTTGCTAATATTATTTTGTTAGTATATACAATAGGACACACTATCTTGTGATCGGTTTCACTCTAAAAAGTGCTTATCATGTTCTCGGTTTTGTTTTAAGAAGTCTAATCATGTGATCATCTCTGTGCTTAGAAGCCTTATCGTGTTGTTGGCTCTGTACTAAGAAGCCCTATTATAGGGTCTTCTGTCAGCATTATTTTGCTAATATATATGATAGGACATGCTATTATGTGATCAATTTCATGCTAAGGAACCTTATCGTATGATTGCTTTCATGCTAAGATGCCCTATTGTGTGATTTGCTATGCACTAAGAAGCCCTATAGTGTGATTGACTCTACACTAAGATGTAATCTCCTTGATTTTTTTAGGTTTCAAAAATTAAATACGTGCAAAATAGGGTGTTTGACCTATTAATACTCTTAGTAGAATAACTTCTTCCTTATATTTAATTTGTGGCTGAAACTTATTTAATTAGAAAATAGACAGAAAGAACTTTGAAACGCTATCAAGAACGCGCGAATTGGAGTTTAGATGAAGGAGATACAACTGTTCGAAGTCGAACATGTTTTATAGAGCCTGTTTACATGATTTAAACGTATATTTGGGCCGTTTAAGTTATTTTATGGGCCCGATTAATTAGAATTCCGAAATTAGTTTTTGGTGGCCCAATTAAGTGGTCTAAGTAAGGAGGTTTGGCCAAACTTCTAAGGGGATTAGGAACTCTAATCCCCATGCCTATAAATAGGCTAATGTAAAGGGAGTTAGCTACACTACAACAAAACTAACTATTAGCGACGCTTAAAAAACGTCGCTAATAATACCATAAATGTCATTAATACTTATTAGCAATGCATAAAAAATGTCACTAAATACGTCGATAAAACTACCGTCATTATTACATATTAGCGACACATACCTATAAGTGTCGCTAAAAGTATGAATTAGCGACGTATAATAAACGTCGCTATTAGTATATTATTAGTGACACTTAATTACAAGCATCCCTAATAATATACTATTAGCAACGTTTACAAAACGTCGCTAAAAAATTTATTAATTATTAAAATATAATTTTAATTTTTTTAAAAAAATATAATTTAAAAAAAATAAAAATAAAAAATAATTTATTATAATTAGTGACGCTTAGATATGTGTTGCTAAAAGTATTAAAAAATAAAAAAATAATCTATTAGAGGCCCTCCGTAGGAGCGTCGTTAAACTATTAAAAAAAAAACCTAAGCATCGCTAAACTAATAGAATTAAAAAAAAACCAAACCGGGTCACTACCCAAGTGACCCGGTTTGGAAGATTCCGAGTCACTGCTGACCCAGGTCATTGCACCCCGTGCGGGGTGCTGCACCATGCATGGGTGCCACTGCATCTACGTAGGAGTTCCGGGATGGGATGGACTGCAGCGGGACGGGACTGTGGCCGGGATGGAACTACGGCCGGGACGGAGCGGTATGATGGACCGTGGCAGGACGGTGGGCTCGGGGCTGGATGGCGGGCTTAGGGTGGGGCGGCAAGTGCGGGCGCGGGGCAGGACAAGAAGGCTGGTGTGGTGCGGGCCGGCATGCGCGGGGCTGGACGATAGGCGAGAGCCGGGGCGGCATGCTCGTGGCGGGATGTGGCGGGCAATGGCGGGGATTTGCGGGGGCGCGACGGGTATGTGGAGCGCGGCGGGATTGCAGGGCACGACGGCATGGCGCGGGACTGTGGCAGAAGGGGCTGGAGGCGGCTGAGCTAGGATGGCGGCGGAAGGGAGGAACCACGGTGAAGCGAGGGGTGGAGAAACTGTGGAGGAAAGGGATATAAATACCACGCATGGCCCGCGCGGTATTTTTTTCGACCACGTGGGCAAATGAAAATTCCCCGCGCGGTATTTCGTTTTAGCGACGTTTCTAATGAAATGTTGCTAAAACACATTCCTACTGCGACGTTTATAAATAAACGTTGCTAAAAGATTAATTTATTATGACTTTTCTATGCAAACATCGCTAAAATGTTAATTTACTGCGACATTTACATAAACATTGCCATTGGTGACTATTTGCGACGTATAATATGTATAGCAAATAATTTAGTCTTTTCTCTCCCTTCCCCTTTCTGTCTCCCCCTTACCCTCTTCTCTCTCTCTCCCGCCTCTCCCCCCTCTCCCCTTTCTCCTCTCTCCCCCCTCTCTCCCCTTTCTCCTCTCTCCCCCTCTCTCCCCTTTCTCCTCTCTCCCCTCCTCTCTCTCTTTCTCCTCTCTCTCTCCTCCCTCTCTCTCTCCCTATCTCCTCTCTCCTTTCTCTCTCCTCTCTATCTCCCTTCTCTATCTACCCTCTCTCTCCCCTCCTCTCTCCCCTCCTCTCTCCCCTCTCTCTCCTCTCTATCTCCCTTCTCTATCTACCCTCTCTCTCTCTCCTCCCTCTCTCTCCCTTTCTCCTCTCTCTCCCCTCCTCTCTCCTCTCTATCTCCCTTCTCTATCTACCCTCTCTCTCTCCTTCCTCTCTCTCCCTTTCTCCTCTCTCTCCCCTCCTCTCTCCTCTCTATCTCCCTTCTCTATCTACCCTCTCTCTCTCCTCCCTCTCCTCTCTCTCCCCTCCCCCTCCCTCTCTCTTGCTCCACTCTCTCTCCTCCCCCTCTCTCTCCCCCTCTCTCCCCTCTCTCCTCTCTCCTCTCTCCCCTCCTCTCTCTCTCTCCCTTTCTCCTCTCTCTCTCTCCTCCCTCTCTCTCTCCCTTTCTTCTCCCTCTCTCCTCCCTCTCTCTCTCCCTTTCTCCTCTCTCTCTCTCCTCCCTCTCTCTCTTTTTCTCCTCTCTCTTTCCTCCCTCTCTCTCTCTCCCTTTCTCCTCTCTCTCCCCTCCTCTCTCCCCTCTATCTCCTCTCTATCTACCCTCTCTCTCTCCTCCCTCTCTCTCCCTTTCTCCTCTCTCCCCTCTCTCTCCTCTCTATCTACCCTCTCTCTCTCCCCTCTCTCCTCTCTATCTCCCTTCTCTATCCTCTCTCCCCTCCTCTCTCTCCCTTCTCTATCTACCCTCTCTCTCTCCTCCCTCTCTCTCCCTTTCTCCTCTCTCCCCTCTCTCTCCTCTCTATCTACCCTCTCTCTCCTCCCTCTCCCTCTCCCTATCTCTCTCTTCCCTCTCCTCTCTCTCCCCTCCCCTCCCTCTCTCTTGCTCCACTCTCTCTGTCTTCCCTCTCCCCTCTCTCCCCTCTCTCTCCCTTCTCTCTCACTCTCTCTCTCTTCCCTCTCCTCCCTCTCCCTCCCCTCTCTCTCTCTCTCTCTCTCTCTCGTCCCTATCCTATCCTCTCCTCTCTCTCGCTCTCTCTTCCCTATCCTATCCTATCCTCTCTCTCACTCTCTCTTCCCTATCCTATCCTCTCCTCTCTCTTTCTCTTCCCTCCCCTATCTCTCCCCTCTCCCCTCTCTCTTCACTCCCCTCTCCTCTCTCTCTTCCCTCCCCTCTCTCTCTTCCCTCTCCCCTCCCCTCACCTCTCTCTTCCCTCCCCTCTATCTCTCTCTTCCCTCCCCTCTCCTCTCTCTTCCCTCTCCTTTCTCTCTCTCTTCCCTATCCTCTCCTCTCTCTTCTCTTCCCTATCCTCTCCTCTCTCTTTCTCTTCCCTCCCCTCTCTCTCTCTCTCTCTTCCCTCCCCTCTCCTCTTTCTCTCTCTCTCTCTCTTCCCTCCCCCTCCCTCT
Organism: Saururus chinensis; assembly: GCA_035235625.1. Lineage (NCBI taxonomy): Eukaryota > Viridiplantae > Streptophyta > Magnoliopsida > Piperales > Saururaceae > Saururus > Saururus chinensis. Next base: position 38,662,152 of record CP141142.1, read on the forward strand.
CTCTTCCCTCCTCTCTCTTCCCTCTCCTTTCTCTCTCTCTCTCTTCCCTGTCCTCTCCTCTCTCTTTCTCTTCCCTCCCCTCTCCTTTCTCTCTCTTTCTCTCTTCCCTATGCTCTCCTCTCTCTTTCTCTTCCCTCTCCTCTTTCTCTCTCTCTCTCTTCCCTATCCTCTCCTCTCTCTCTCTTCCCTCCCCTCTCTCTCCTATCTACCTACACACTATCTCCTCCAATTTCAAATTTTTAATATTTTTTATTCTTTAAAATTAATTTTAAAAATAAAAAATAATTAAATAAAAATACTAATAGCGACGTATGAATATATACATCACTATTAGTACACTTATTAGCGACATATAAATCTATATGTCGCTAATACATGTATTAATAGTGATGTATAGAGGTATATGTCATTATTAGTATTTTATTTTAATTATTTTATTTATTTTTTAAAATTAAAAAAATAATAAAAATTTTAAAAAAATAAAATCAAATTTTAATAAAAAAATAGGTAGTAGCGACTCAATGTACCATACGTCGCTACTACTATTAGGTAGTAGCGACATATAGAATATGCGTCGCTATTAGTTCTTATTTTTTAATTTTTTTTTAAAATTGAGAATTATTAGCAACATTCATTTTTAAATGTCGGTATTGTTGAAACTAGTAGCGACATTTGTAAAAATACGTCGTTAATAGTTTTGAAATTAAATTTTTTTTTAAATATATATCTTTTAGTGATGCTTATAAAAGCATCGCTAATAACGTAAGTATTTAGTGACACATAAATTAAAGCGTCGCTAAAAGGTTACATATTAGCGACGTTTGGAGTTATGCGTTGCTAATAGACTACCATTAGCGATGCTTAGTATTATGCATCACTAATACTGGTATTTTTTGCAACGGTTTAGTATATGTCGTTATTATTACTTTTTAGCGACGCATAATATTGCGACGCTTATATAAGTGTCGCTAATACCCAATTTTGTTGTACTGCTAGGATGGTTATGGGAAGGAGGAGTCATTGATGGAATTTTTCGAAGAGGCTCCGACAGCGGTGGATCGATGACAAACCGGCAATTAAGGTAAGATCGTTGTCTTGATTTTCAAGTCGCAATTAGTGTGTAATTTATTTAGTAAATTGTAATGAAAATTGTGTTATTAATGCGTTCTGCAATTTACATAGAGTAATTTCTGTAATTAAAATACTTTATGCAGTTATTGTTCATCGTAATTATGGTGAACAGTGATCTCTGCAGTCACTGTTCCCGTAATTATGAAGAACAGTGAATTTGCACTAGGTTTAAATTTTCTTGATGGCCATCGGCTAGTCCTTTCACTGGATGGTGTGTTGATCTCTTCTGGCCAAAAACCCAGTCTCCGAAAGGACTGACCGGTGTGTCCAAGCGTCGAGGGATACAAAAAAAGAGAGAGAGAGAGAAATATGTGTTGGCCGTGGCTTCTAAGTCCCGGCCGTGCCGGCCCCGGTCAATGTTTTAAAACCCGGCCCGGCCCGGCCAGTCGGACCGGGTTCAACCGGACCCGGCTTATAAAACGGGCCGGGTCTCCTTTTTTTCCGGGTTGTATTAACCTAGCCGGGTCAGTATAACCCGGCCGATTGAACCTCCAACCCGGCCAGCCATGTCGGACCGGTTCACAATCCAAACTAAAAACATTTTCCCAAATGGGATTCGAACTCACACAAACAACGCACAACTTCAAGCCTTACCCAGTGGGCCACAGGTTTTAAGTGGTGAAATAGTGATTTCTATTATATATAAACATATTATAACTGTATAATGCCTTCAGAAAGAGGCGAGATTCGAACCCAGGCCCAGTGAGAGAACACACTCGCTTTCATCCACTGGGCTATGGCGATTTTACATGTACAGATGTGACTGACTTTAAATTTAATATAATATATTGAGAAACGGGTCAACCCGGGTTAACCCGCGGTTGAACCCATTTGAACCGGCCCGGCGACCATTCCGGGTCGATAGCCGGGCCGGTTTTTAAAACACTGGCCCCGGTTGCGGTGAAGCACGCTATTTTTAAAAAAAAAGGTCAGCCTTTTGGCCCCCGGCAAGCCATTGAACGACGGCGGATCCGATTCTGTCAGTTCCGCCATGCGCCGACGGTCCAGAAACCCTTGGGCCGCCCCCTCCTCCACTGCAGTGCTGGCGGCGTTGCCAGAGGTCAACCCACCTCTGGCCGGTCGTGGGGAAGACGACCCGCAATGTAGGTCATCTGCTCCCTAGACTTGGTTGGGTAATCCAACCGGGTTCGATCCGAATCATTTTAAAAAAATGAAGTATCCCAAGAGAACCGGGTTCGGTTCAGTAGGATAAAATAGTTAAAAAACTATAGAAAAAATTACAAATGACTTTGGGAATATGAAGAGTTCCCTGACCAAGTTTCATACCGAAGAAAAATCCCAATCTCTTAAATGACCAATTTACCCTTATAAATTGACGCGTAGACTAATAATGATTAGTGACCAGATTTCAAGGCTCCGGTTTAGAAGCTTATGAGTGGATTTGAAAATTGAGAAAAATCTTAGTGAGATTTTAGTGTGTATACTAAATTTGGACCAAGGCACGTGTTAGGAAAAATTCCAATAAATGGATAATTAACTATTTTACCCCTACGGTTAAGGTAAGACTATTAATTTGAACCGGGGTCGGTTCAAGTGGCTTACGACCCCATTAAATAGCAAGAAAATTACCTCGGGTTCACAATGTACCCCTGACATTAGTTTTGGACCCATCAAGGTTTAGGAAGGCCCTAAACAAAAAGATAGAAATACCCCTATATGATGAGCCTGCATGCGTGAATGAAATTAATGGGCTGATGTGATACTAAAACCTTTTGAGAGGTTAACGACTTGCCTGAGACAGAGAGAACCTTATCCAATGTTAGATAATTACTTTAATGCCCTTAGGTACATTATGATTAGTTTTCATAGAGATATAATCAGTTAACCCAAGGAGGGTTAAGGCACGAGAGCTCGAATAATCTAATATTATTATTTAATTTAGTTATTGATATTATGATATGCTTGGACCTGTGTGGTTCTGATTATTTATGTTGTTCATTGTTTCGATATTTGATATTGATATTATGATAGTAACTTATCACTAGCTTAAGATTATTGAAATATTAATTGATGGGGTTGATAACTTTGGATTGGGCAAAAACACCTAATCAAGATAAAGATTAAAATACCTCAGAGGGGTATGAAAGTAGTTCATGGTGTGAACAAAGCCTTTGACTAGATGATTTGCCTTGGTTGATAAATTGATGATAGTTTCGAGTTTAAAACCCTAGTCTAGAAGGGACTAATAGGGTTTGGGATAATCATTCGCATTGATGAGCAAGATAGGGTTTAGAATAGTTTTTTGACTTTTAGCTCTATTGAGGAGTTGCTGATTTGACTATGTAGTTACATCTCCCCATTGGAGGGAGCACTGCATGAGCCGGGCTCACCACAGATCTATTGAGGATCTTTTAGTGTATACACATTTTGGATTAGCTGACATCTTACTTGGTTGGCTTTTCCCGCCACTTTTGTTCAGTTGCAGTTGTGGGTTATATCCTTCCACTCTAGTCAGGTCCTTTGTGGGCTAGGAGGGGTGATGGTACTTCCTGGTGGATTCCAGGGTGTTTCATTGTGGATTTACCTTTGAGGGTGGTCTATGGTAAGTTTATCATTTATCACTTAGGATGACATCTGATGTGTTTTTCCGTCATTGGGATTAGATGGGGGTATTAATTATCGAATAGTGGTTCGAGAGATAATTATTATCACTGTTTGATATTTCTTATGTAATTAGAACAAGTGGAACGATTAAAGGACTTGCATAAAAGTGTAGGTTGTTTGAAAATATTTAAACATTACATGTGTAATGTTATACTTCTTAGTATAGTGTAGTTATAGGCAGAACTATGCCTGAATCCGATCTTGTTGGAAATATTGGAGATGTTGTTTAATGAGTACGTAGGTAACTAACATCGGTGATATTGGCCTGATCTGAAAAATATTAAATTTTACTTTTGTTCTTCTAAAACGCTCTTCCAAGGGGAAGAGATGTTTTGTTGCCTATTTGCTTGCAGGTTCTTTAGATGGGGACGTTGTGAGATCAAGACATTGGTGGGCGTTTGAGGACGATGTTGCATAAGTAGGATCTAGTTTCTTACTTATGCAATCTTATAAGTAATTGTAACTACTAACATGAGAGCCAACTTTACTTGGTTGTTTATTTTCGAATAGATGACAGACTTGTACTTAGAGGGCTCTACTATTTATCGAATTTGACACATGTAATAATATCATAGTTTGATATTTGTATTTGTGAACCCTAATGATCATGACCTGGATATTTAATCAGATGATTTGTTTTGTGTTTAAGAAAGAAAGAAAATTTATCCTAATTTATTTTGTGTCCTTTTATTTAAAAAGGGTTTTGAAAATTCGGGTTGTGATAATCGTAGAGTCTTTTGTCGATGTAATTTTGTTAGCATATATGATAGAATACACTATCATATGATCAATTTCAGGCTAAGAAGCCCTATCGTTTGATTGGTTTTGCACTAATAAGCCCAATCGTGTAATCAACTCTGCGCCAAGAAGCCCTATCATAAGATCTTTTGTCAGCTTTATTTTCCTAGTGTATATGATAGGATACACTATCTTACAATCGGTTTTATACTAAGAAGCTCTATTATGTGATCGGTTTCACTCTTGGAATGAGTAGTGATTTTGTCTTCTTGCTAGAGGATGACACAACCAAGGAGGAAGAGCATTTGTCGTCTAGATGATGGAAAAAAGGGCATTTGGGTTAAGGTAAGGAGGAGAGACGCCTTCTTCAAGGCAAAGAATTGGGGCAACAAGGAGCATCACTAGTCATCTATTCTACAAAACATTGGAGTGTGGAATTAGGGCAAAGAGGAGCTCAATAAAAATGGTGAATACCAAGGGCATACGGGTCAACATACAATTACTATTCTCACCTTTCAAAATGATATTTTATGTCATTTCTACCTAAACTCTCATGAGGAGGATGGTTCTTGGGGAAAAGAAAATTTTGTCTTTCAACCCTTAATTATCATTTCTTTTCTAAAATTATTTTTCTTGAGGAAATGATGCATCCAAATGTATTTTTTGTGTAAATGTCATTTAATGCCTCTAAAAGTGTCTCTCCTTAATGTTAATATACCCTCCCTCCTAACTTAATAGTTCATATTAGAAAGTTGAAGTATATATACCCCCTCCCATATTTATAGCAATTTTTATTGTATAGTGAGACACATAGTTAAAAGAATTAATAATAAATTTTAAAATAATTTTTAGGTACCTAGCTATTTAAAAATAGCCAAATAGACCTATTAATATAAAAAAAATTCTTTCAAATTGAGCTATTAATATGAGATTAAGCGAGTATTAAAGAAAAAGGCGCATGATGTCTCACTAATTTTCACTAAGGGTTTAGATGGGTGATTCAAACCTGCATATACCTTGTGTAATATGGGTTGCACGATTGAAATTGTGTGGCCTGAAATCGTTGAGTCATATATTAATTTCAAAGCACTATAAAAAGTACGTCATATTTTTATTTAACAAATAATTTTCCAAGCATTGTATAATTTTTTTTTTTTTGTTCCAAGAAAACTATGTTACATTCCTCATAGTTCCTATTCATTTTCCCCTTACAATCATTGATGATGTAATAATCCTAAATTTGTCATGCAATTTTGGCATGTTAACTTAACATGCCAAGCTAACTTAATGTTATTAATGCCTTATAAAAAACATAAAGTTGTAACAGTTTGGTATTAACCATAGTTAGCAAATTGGTTTTGTGCACTAGAGAAATTTCTAGGTATACAAAGCGTACCAAAAAATTGTCCATCACCAATGCAATGATGGACACATGTCGCAATCTTGGCCCCACAATAAAGAAGACTATGTGTGTCCATCTCTGATGGGTGATGAGCATGATAATATATCTGTGTACTATAGGAAATTGGACCCAATAAATGGTAGATTATATGTTTGCCAAAAAAGACATTAGGTTACAATTTTTACGAATTTTATGAGAGGAACAGGATCATTTACAAGGTTCCAAGAGATAAGGGAAAGCGGGTTTTTGTGGCGTAATGCAACGCAAGTGGTTGTGGCGCACCTTAAATCACATTACTTAGTATCTTAGTTTACATATCTATATCTATAATTACCCTTAAGCCTCATTTAGTTTAAATTCTGATCCCATTTAGTTATTCCAAAGTGAGGAAGTTTAAGCCAAAGTGCCAATTAGTTGCATCGAGTTCCATATGGTCCCTCGTACTAGATACCAAACGCCAATGCAATAACTCAAATTTTCAGAAAAGAAATCTAAGTTAAGAAGGAAACCTATGAACAACTCAATTTTTCATCCTTGAAGCCAAATTCTCAGATACAATTTGGCTTGTCTAATATAAATTTATTAATCCCAACTAAAAAAAATTCAATTTATCCTCCCTATAACAGGGATCCGAACTATTTGAAGTCAATTAAATTAATTAGTGTAGTAAGGGCATTTAGTAACGGGCATTGATCATGTAGGAAAGGAAGAGCTTGAACTAAGGATCAGGCCTTGGGGAGTCTAGATTGCTTGGTTGTAAAACTAGAGTAACGTTTATCATCCGGTATGTGTCTATTTTGAAGAGCCAAATCTCTTTCTCACGCGGTTTTTTGAAGAAAAAATAGACACATGGATAATGACCAGAACAATTACTTTGATCAGGCAATCAATACACGGCTTTGGGGTGATAGATACCGTCAGTGGCTGTCTCAATACTTGGTTTTGGACTGGAAAGTTGTTGCCTGGCCCTCATTTGTTTGCAGGAGCAAGTACTTGATCATTCCAAAGTGTTGCTACTCTATTTCAAAATTCAATAGATTGCTTGCAACCTTGTGGAAAATCCGGTTCATGGTTGCTTTGACTTTGGATGCAGCCATTACGGTGTTGTGAGCACTCGCAGCAGCTTTGGTCCCTTCTATGCAGAAGCTTGCTAGGAACCTTCACATTACTTTGAATATTGTTATTCTCTTCATATGGCAGATCCCCACCGCCTACCAGGTTTGACATTGTCTTAGAAGTGATGGAGATTAAAGTGGCCTTGATGATACTCTAGACTTTCAGTTCGTTTCCTCTGAATTAGACATGTTACTATTTAGAAAAATCTTGACGGATATTCATGTTTTCAACCTTATATTTTATCATGGCCCCTATTCATGAAGGATATTATGGCTGACATCCTGTAGACGGATTATATTTTGTGTACGTGTGTGTTTTCCCGCATTTTGGTTTAGGTTATAGCATTATTTGGCAACATAAGAGGCATTATTACTCCCGGTGAAAACTACGTTACTTAGTAGGATGTTGACACTCTTGGTCATAAGAAAGTCGTAGTCCTTTACCGCATAAAGCACCTTTTTTTGGAGGGAAACATAGCCTAAAAGTTAATTCCATACTGTTTTCCGCCGGAATCACCCACCTCCTAAGGTGATTTTGTCGATTTCGGCTCCCAACTCCCTATTTTAGAATTAAAAATTTTATTATTTTTTAATTGTTACCTCTCATATCAATTTGAACCATATAGATAAGACTCATTTTAAAAGCTCAAATTTACCTACCTATGTAGGATTTTGTTTGATATGACTCATCAATATGAGTGCAACAATATCAAGAATATGTATATCTAAGTTTGAGATAGAGAAAGATGTTAATTTAAAGTTTTGAAAATGGGTTTGAGGCAATATGTAAAATTATTATAAAATCTTTTATTACCAACCTTATTTCTCATTCGGTGGTGAATTAATAATTAATTTTAAAATACTCCTATTTTAAAAAAAATTCACACCCAAATAGCCCTTAAGTGCCCTTGACTCTTAAAACTTAAATATAAAAAAAAATACCATTTATAAAAATTCTCTCCTTTAGTGATTTCATCCGATACTTCTGTTATATTTCACATGCTTTCTTTTTTTTTCTTTTTTTTCTTTGTGTATATATCATTCATTGCTCATTAGAATCTTAACTTACGAGTGTTGAGCTGTGATATTTCTACAAATTAAAAAATGTTGAAAGGCTGTAGAAGCCTTTAGTAACACAATGTACATATTCTCTCCATCCTAATTAATAGCTCCATTTAGCAAAAAAATTTGTTCCATATTAGTAACTTTATTTTGTTCAATTTAAGTGATTGAGTATTTAAAAAGAGTTTTATAAGCTTACTTTTCCTTCTCTTAGATGTGAGTTTCACCCTTCAATAAAAATTACTATTTTTTTAAATGTAGCTATTAATATAGGACAAATGGAGTATATCTTTTATAGGATTTTCCCCATAAGCAAAAGTTATTCTTGTATGTGCGCTCTTGGACATTTTTTTTAAGAGTTGAAAGCATTATTTCTTATTAATGTGTTTTAGCGTTTATGCTCTTGATCCTCATGATCGATGATTCCTACATGGTAGAAATTTAGAAGAGATCAAGCGGACACCAGGTAGGAGGACCAAAAATCATTCCCGTCATATTATAATTGGCCCATTCCCTTCATCTTCCCCAACTTTGCATTAGTGAAGCCCTACAAGAAGGAAGCAAAGGTATTTTTACACCATTTGGCATTCTACATGCTATGTCATGCCCTTTGTTGTTTAGCGTTGGGCCTTCACCATGCCATCTTCACCTAGCATAGCATAGTGTGAAAAATATAGCATTTTAAATTCAGAAAAATATAGTCTACAATACATTGGAATGTAGTGGGTCTGAATTACGCACTTTAAACTATTTTTCTTAGTAATGTAATAGTAAGATAATTGTGTTACTTAATGATACTCCCACTATAATATAACTCCATTTAGAAATATAGTAATTTTTATTAAATGGTGAAACCCACATCTAAGAGAAGGGAAAATAACCTTATGATAATCTTTTTTACATACCTAATCACCCAAATTGAACAAAATAAATTTATAGTAATATATAACATATTTTTTCGTTAAATAGAACTATTAATTTAGGACGGAGGGAATATAATGTATGTCTTGTGCATTGGCTCTAAATTGAGCCCAACCTCCATTCTGAGCAAAATTTGTGGTGTCCTTCTCAATCCATGTAAAGTGAGTATGGTATGCCTAAACCAATGTAGTTTGATGATCCAATGATAATAATTTATTAAAATATGTAAATTTATTTGGTCTGAAGTGCACACTTAATTCATTTGCTATGGCTGCCTAGGTGAGATTACTAACCTCATTCTCAAAGAACTAAAACCAAATGGAGGCTTTGGCACCCACCCACCCACCCACAATGATGTGGCATTTTGCACTCATGGGGGAATCACTTTCTAGTTCAAAGGGGTTACCAAACAACCCCTAAATTTGTAAGTAAAACACACAAAATGCGGCTTTGAATCGCTTAGAGTACAACTTTTCATAAGGAAATGTTTACCCCTTTTGGTTAACTAAATTGATGTGGGGTTCTCAAGCAAATTCTCCTTGCATGATAATCAAAGCCTTGTAGAATTTGTACTCAATAAAAGTGAGGAATCCCCTTGTTCCCTCCTTGAGGTTATTTTTGTAAAAGAGTTGGCTAGAATCTTGTTCTCTCCTTGAGGTTTTCTTGTAAAGAAGATTTGCCTAGAGAAGGTTTTTGAAAACACAATGAAAATTGTTATACAAAACATATCCACATTGTATATTTATGTAAAACCACGTAAAAAGACACCCCTTAAGAAGAGACATCATAACCCTTCCCAAAGAATTGTTTGAAACTGCCAAAAACTAAAGGGGTGCTAGAACTGATCAATTGATTTAAAGAAACATCAAAATAGAAACTCCAACAGTCTATCACAAAGCACAAGTGATAGATTGTTTGGTTTACTATAAAAACCAAAAAATAGAGTAGATTGACCTTATGATAAAAACTCAATGGCTATGCCCCAATGGCATTACCACTATGATGGTCCTTTAAAGCATCTTGTTGACCTAGCATCAACTATGCAAGTCCTCTTCATAATATTCAAACCCAATGTCATACAATGGATTGGTAGTTGTTAGACCCATAGCCACTGAATAGGCGAAGGAGCCAGATAATTCTAAGTCTTGGCGTGCAGACAACCAAGGAACTCATGCTTTGAGGTGAGTATGCTATGTTTGGGCAGCATTGGTGTGCTGGTGGATAAATTTTCTAGTCCTACTAGGGTGGAACTTGATGGCATGTTGAGCGCCATAGGCATAGGGAGATTCCTATGCAAGTTGAACTCAAGCGGATGACTCCTACTTGGAGTAGGAGACGTAATGACTGGTTGTTGATTCATTTCCAAGGTTCTTAGCATAATTAGGAGTGTGCTCGGAGGCCTAACACAAGTGGGAAATACAAAGACAAAGTTGGATGTAAGAAGGACTTTTCAAGAAGGCCAAATCCTAACAGAACAAGGATTCCAAGCAAGAGGTGGATGTAAACAAAACTTTGTTGAGGCAAGAGGCATGCAATTTGAGGACTTCAAGCCAGAGTAGGAAACCCAAAGGCCACTGGCTGAGGTAGGACTCTTGAAGGAGTGTTTCACTTAGTTTTTAGATGGGTTGGGAGAGAAATGGTTTTGGGTAGGATTGTGAGCTGATTTCCTTATTGTAATGGGCTAGGAAACTTGGGTTGCAAATTTGTATCAAGGGCAGACAAGTTCTAGTAGTATGAGGTTTCCCCCTCCTCTATATAAAGTGGGTGTGTTGGATGGTTGGGGGACAACCAGACCTTCATAAAACTCAGTTTTTGGTGAGCTAAGAATTGGGGGTGAGTTGGGCAGGGCCTAACATCATAAGGGGGCGATCTTGTGCGAGTGCAAGTAAGTTCCTTGGAATTGGGAGCAAACCAAAAAACATAATTTTTTCTTACTAATGTAATTTTTATTACAAAAAAATTGGCACAAAATAGGGTAAATTGGAGGGCATAAGATCCATCACCGACCCCAATTGTTAAGGAAATGCACAACTTGATTATGATTATGATAATGTAATTTTCATTACTTAGTACCGTAGTGTAAGTTACTAAGTAACATACTTGAGGTGAAGAGGTCTCAAGGTTGACTCTCGGCGGGTGTGTGGCGAAGTGTGTGAGTAGTAATCATAAAAAAATTGGCATTGTTTACTCATTAATGTAACTAGTAAGAGTACACATGCTGCATTCCAGATATTGAGTCTTCCATATGTAAAAGTGAAAATCAAGTGTAGCAATTTCAGTGGGTTTATAAATAAGACTCGATAAATAATACTTTAGGCATATTAGGGTATTTTAGGACTTCTAGGACAAAAATCTCTGCCTCCTTTTACTTTAAGAATATTATAAATTATAGATATGTATTAATCTAAATATTCTATAAAATATAAATTATCTATCAAAAAAGTAATATTAATCTAACTATGAACATTTCCTTATTAAGGTAGTTACATACTCATAGCCGTGAGATCCATAATCCTCCAGTTAGGGGTGGTGGTGGGCACAAGCGTGGGAGGCTAGCCCATCACGGCCTACAAAGCTTGCTCTGAAGACTTGGCTTATGTAATGTCTGGGAATTTTCTAAATTCCCGAAGTCGACCATGGGAAATTATGTTGTTAGACCCATCGACATTTTTGTTAGAATAACTTATTCAATGCTTGGAATTAGTAGTTGATACCTATCTAGATGAAAAGTAGACGGAAAGATCTTCGAAATGCCACCAAGAATGCACGAATCGAAGTTCAGATGAGGGAGATACAACAATTCGAAATTAGTTATAACACGCAAGGGCTGTTTACCCGAATTGGACGCATAAATTGACTATTTAAGTCGCTATACGGGCCCAATTAATTAATGTTACGGAATCATGTTTTTAGGGCCCAATTAAGTGGACTAATTGGGGGAGTTTTAGCCCAACTCCTATAGGGATTAGGGTTCCTGATCCCTATGCTTATAAAAGGCTAATTAGGGCTAATGGAAGAGGGGGGTTTTAGCTTTAACCGTTAAGGGAACGAGGAGGAGTGTGTGGCGACTGTCATTAAATAATATATGACATAATACGCATAATTATTATTCCACTCGGCATGTGTTACATCACACGTGAAACCGAACGTGACGGCTAACAGTAGAAGTCAAAGAAAAACAACGACACATAAAATATAATAATTTATAACAAGCTGGAGTTGACGCACAACCAAAATTTTACCTAAAACATAATTTAACAGCACAGTAGCAGATTAGGACATAGTCCAAATACACCACTTGTAGGGTAGTTAGATTACAAAAATACAAGCATAACAAGCCTTTACATAAAAGTCATATTATTACAAAATTTAACGAAAATATTCAAGGAAGTTAAGTAGAAAATTCCTCAGCTCACACTTCTGGTTTGTTTTCACTACCTACAGAGTTTGGAGGTGGGTAAGTATTTTTTTATACTCAATAGGTGGAATTAAAATCTAATTTAATGCTAAGTAAAAGTACTTATGACAGTAATATTTTTTCCTAAACAGAATGTATTACATACGAATTTAGAAATAATTCCGGAAAAGAACTGGTTCCTCCGGTGACAATAAATCTAGAGTTGTGATACCAAACGACATTCCTCCCGATGCTCATGGGGCAACAGGAAGCTCAGAAGGTAGGAGTTTTCCCATGACACTCTGCACCTATGTGCGTGTGCCAGATACCGATAATTTCCTCGGTAGGTATCCAGATAAAATATAATTCTAGGTATAATCCCAGAACTATCCAAAAAATATATGTATTGTATCATAATTTTGTGTAGATAAAACATGGCATACATATAGCATTGCTTCCAAAAACTTAAGCAAATGAGCATAACTGAATGAAAATGGTGCATAAAAAGTAAAGCATATGAGCAGAGCATAAACTAGAGTTTAAGACCCCCTACCTTAGATTTCGGGTAGAAAATTCGTGGTTTTAGAGAGCTTGAACAGAAAAACGGGTCCAGTCATAGCGTCTGGCACCGTCGATTTAGCTAGAAAAGCCTTTTGAATGGCTCGTATGGGCTTAAAACAACTAAGAACGGAGGGTCAAAAGTTTTAACACGTGGTGGAATGAGAATAGTGAAAAAAACTAAAGGTTATAAATAGTAAACGCAAACTGTGTGACGTGTGTCCAACAGGCGTCGTGCGGTTCCGCCAAGCAAAATTGCGCGGTTCTGTGCAGTAGCGCGGGACCCGACATGCGGGTCCCACTTGTTGTGCAGACGACCCATGTTATGCAGGCCCAATGCGCGGACCACGCATCACACGATCAAGCTGCATCATGGCTGCGTCAGCTGACGCAATGCTTGAGTTAGCCAACCTAAAAATATTATTTTTTGTATTTTCAAAATTAAAACTGACATAACTTTTTAACTATAAATCTGAATTACACGTTCTTGATACTGATGGACTCTTATGGACAAGCCTTTTGAAACAAGACCACACAAGGATAGGTTTTGTCGTAGTTTTACCGTGGATCCTGCCTATGAAGCATGTTTCCCATGATTAATACCTACGACTATGATGTCCGATTTAAATGATTTGAAAGCTATTATGATAATCTTTTAGAGTTGTACTGCAACTCTTTAGGTACTGACTCTTAAATAATACTCTATCAAAATCATATATTAAAATTATATTATTGATTAAAAGAATGTACCGAAATAAGGGTTGCCACAGAGCGGCCGTTGGAATTTTTCGGCGAGGCTTCAGCGGCGGTGGATTGATAACAACTCGGCATTTGAGGTAGGATTTCGAGTCGTGATTAGCATAGATTTCATTAAGTAAAGTAGAATATATATATATATATATATATGAGTGCCGTTTATATGAGCCCAGGCTCTATGGGCCATCGGATTTACATCCGACGGCCCATAATACTCATGGGTTTATATATATATATATATATATATATATATATATATATATATATATATATATATATATATATATATATATATATATATATATATATATATATATATATAAATGGATTGAATCACTCTTCCTGTCATTTTGTTTTTGCTGGCCAGCCATTGGTCAACCGTTGGTCGCTGGACTGTAGGAGGATAGGGGCCGCATTGGCCCTGACCACGGTGGCCTTGGCGGCGGCAGATCGGCTACCGCTATGTAGGCCATCGGGTCATCACAGTAGATAAAAAAAGAGGGGCAAACTTGCAGTGACGCGACGCAGCCCCTAGTCAGAGGATGGACCAAGGTTGCCGAAATCGTCGGACAATGGTGATCCGGTCAAGCCTGTCCCATCGGCTTGTTGTGGCAGCCTGTCGTTACGACGCCTCTGCCATTTTTTTAAAAGGCAGCCGATTTGCCCCTGGCCAACCACTGAGAGGCAGTGGGCCCCGGCTCAACAGAATTGCCACCCTGCAGCGATCTTGTGGAGCCCAGCCCGCCATCCCGCTATAGCGACCAGGGGCGGCGCTGCCATAGGCATTTCCGCCTCTGTCCGGACACTGGGAAGACAACCCGCGTTGTGGGTCATCAACCCAAACAAAATCGGCCTTGGTTTAAAAAAAGAAAGAAAAGGAAGGGATTAGAGAGTACGGGTAGAACCTTTCCTTGTCTTGGGGTGTTTCTTCTTCATACGATCACCAACTCAGAAAATGAAACCCTCCATCGTGTAGAGCATACTCGATTTAGTCAAGAACGGCTCTTGAATCGACTAAATCGGAGTTAGGATGGCCAAAAACAGAGAAAAGGAAGTTGGTCGATGTTTGAAGGTAACGGGCAGAGCCTCTCTTTATCATGGGGTATTTCCTCATCATACAGTCTCCAACTCGAAGAATGGACCACTCCGTTGCGTAGAGCATACTCGATTTAGTAGGAAACGGGTCTTGAACAGCCTTAATCGGCCTCAGAACTGTCAGAAACGGGGGTGGAGAAGTTCTCGGTGAAGAATGGAGCGAAATGGGGGTATAAATAGCCCCCGAGCCACCGAAACCACGGCGCCGTGGGTTTCGGGCGTCGGCGCCACGGTAACGCGCGGCTTGCGCCCACACGCGGAACCGCAGCGCCATTATACCGCGGCGCCCGCTGTAACGTGGGCGCGCGCATTGCACCGGCCAGCGAACCGACCCGAGCGCTGCGACGCATGCCAGTTTATATATATATATATATATATAATCTTTTTCTTCTTTCTTCAAATACGCGTAACTTCATACCCTAGATTCGGATTCGCACGTTCTTGGTACCATTGGACTCGTATCAACTAGCCCTTCGATACTAACCCACTTAAGGCAATAAATCGTGATCTTTCTAAGTGGGTCCCACCTATATTGTATGTTTCTTGAAAGTAGTAACTTCTGGTCCCGACCTCCGTTTTGCCCGTTCTTCAAATCGTTACGCTCGTTTCTTTGAGCTCTTCTCAAATACAGAGGTTTCAACGCTTAAAACCGTCTATAATTTATTAGAAAAATTACTAATTACCTCTAACCCCCTTGGTTAGACGTAATCGAAAAGCGGGGTGTTATACATCTAATCAAGATAAAGACCAAAATACCCTTAATAGGGTTTGGGACTTGTTCATGGAGTGAACGGGGCATCGACATAGAATTTTACCTTGGTTAATAAACCAAGGGTGGTTATGGGATGTTATCTGAGTCATAGCTCAGTGGATGAGCTATTTATTGGACCGATTCATGATGTGAAGAGGACCCAAGTGGTTGGGCAAATACTTGACTTGATGTAAATAATCTAGTTTAAGTTTTGAATGTTTGGGGGAGTCAATGATCATAAAGACCTAAGGCTTCTATGGATACATTAGTAATGTCTTAAAAGACATTTTTTCCCAAAGTTGGAGAATGGTGGAGATTGTGATACGCTTCTTCATCACTACGACGATTTGGGTATTGACCGGAGGGTCTTTACCATGGGTCTCCCATAGGTCTTCCCAGGACCGTATAGTGTGTACGAAAAGCAGAATTGTATGAGTATCATGGAAGGCTTGTGTTTCTCGCCAATTTGTGTCCATGAGCATAGTTGGGATCCTCTTCTCTAGATTTGTGGCAAGCTATTGAGAGCCCTAGGGATTTGGGTCAAGCTGTTGTTAAGCAATCTACTCCGATTATAGAGTCCTATGTCTAGAGATTACTTTGAGAGTTGAGTTATCTCTGAGTAAATACATATTTGATAGTATTAATTATTGAACAAGGTTGTGAGATAATTGATAACATTGTTTAATATTGCTTGCTTAATTAGACAAGTGAAACGATTAAAGGACTTGCATAAAATGTAGGTTGATTGAAAATACTTAAACATTGCACGTGTGATGCTATGCTTCTTAGGATAGTGTAGTTTTAAGCAGAACTGCATCTGGATCTAATCTTATTGGAAACATTGGAGATGTTGTCTAATGAGTATGTAGGCAACTAACATTAGGTGATGTTGGCCCGATCTAAAAAATATTAATAAAACTTTTTATCCCTTTGAAAGCTCTTCTCCTGAAGACGAAGAGGTTCCATTATTGTTGTTGTGGTTGTTTAGTTTAGTTGGTTGTAGATTCTCCAGACGACGACAAGTGAGAACAGGAGGTGAGCACAAGATGAAGTTCCTCGTTTCTGCAATTATAGTACATAGTGTATCTTTGGCATGAGAGTCAACTTAGTTATTTATTTTTAGACGGATGATAGACTTGTACTTAGATAGATGAGTTGTTCCTATTGAATTTTGAAACGTGTAATAATATCATATGATTTGATATTCGTATTTGTGAACCCCAGTTATCATGACCTAGATATTTAATCAGATGGTTTGTTTTATATTTTAAAAAAATTATCGTGACTTATCGTTCGTGCTATTTAAAAAGGCTTTTACAAAATTCTAGCTTAGCCCCAGTTTTTTCCAAAAAAAATGGTTGTGGCAGCTAGGATATACCGTCACAGCCAGGCTTGCTCTCCCGACTATGGCATCAGCTATGGAGCAGTGGGGTCAAGGTGGTCATGGCCCGACCGGCCAGCTAGGTGGGCTTGAGGGCCGACCCAGGCTCTCTGTTGGCTAGGCCAAGCCAGACCCGCCCATTCAATAGAACCCCTACCTAGAGCTAGTCTTCAGCCAAATAGAAGGCGAACAAGGCTTGTTCATGTTTGTGTTCTCTTACAATTTGTCCTTCGGTGTTTTGTACGCAAATGAAGCATCTTATCAGGCGAACATAGTCATTGTCCGTTGACATAACCTCTTAGAAAAGTGGATGAAGGCTAAGGCCGTTGGAATGAATGAGAGAGACGTCTCAACGACTATGACTAAATAGGGCATCTGGGGTGGGCATTTTTTGGATTAAATAATTTAGTATATAATAATAGTTTAAATTTATGTGTGCCATTTTCTTATTTGTAGTACTAATACTAATGAACTTTCCTTGTATATGCTTCCACACATTTATTTTGAACAACCAAATGGAGCTATTATTGTATGACAAATGAGTGAGTATCTAGTAAAATAAAGAATTCAAATATAACATTAACACAATTATTTTTAAATTATTAAGAACTAAAGTATAATAAAATAATGCTTAAGAGTAGCTATAGAGAAACAAAAAATGTCTTTTTACGTAAACATATAAATTGTATTTAAAATTAACCAAACTACAAACAAATAGCCGGACGAAGTCTTTGTATGTTGCCATGTCCAAAAATTGACAGACTAAAAAATTCGACTGGACACCTCAAGCATGTCCCAAACGTCGGACAATGAACATCTGTGACCAGCCCTACCCCTAGCTCTAGTTCACAAAACTGAAGACTAAATGCCTTATATAAAATAGTATTCCCTCTATCATATAATAAGTGTCGGAATTAGAAATTTAAAATTAATTTATCCTAATTTTCTAATAGAACTTTTTACCCAATAGAGGGAGCATAAGTTTTTTTTTTGGGTAATTAAAGTATAAATTTTTATTAATATATAAATTTGTACTTGATCCTTTTTTTCAACTTTAAAATGCTCGAGTTGTACAAATGCCCCAACATATTCAATTTGTCGTACTTCTGTCTTACGCCAGATTGTTCACGTGGTTTCTACTTCTTTAACAGAATAATGACAAAAAAAATATGGTATATACTTACAACTACATGTGTAGGCTAAGAAAATCTTTCTCGTGTATGCACTTAAGTGCGGTAGGCCCCTCCCCATGTGTTTCAACTACATGTTGCCTTAGCATTGTCTGAGAAGAGAAGGCAGTGAATAGATATATACTTCTTCATCTAATATTAAAAGTTATAATTAAAAAATAATAATTTTTATTGAATGGTGAAACTCACATCAAAGAAAAAGGAAACTAGGCTTATGATAATTTTTTTAAGTACCTAACCATGGACCAAACGAATCTATTAATATAAAATAATTTTTTTCCCAAATAGAGCTATTAATGTAGGATAAAAAAACATTAAATAAATAAGCAATTAATAAATTCACATCTATGGTCAATGATGGCTGACACTATTCATCCCTTTTTTAGCTCATCGGAGTTGTTTGGGAATTTCTTGATCAAATACCAATGGGACATACATTCAGCTTCAGCCGGACGAAACCCTTGTCCCAGAACAGCTACACATTCCTTGAGTTACGTGACCTGATTCTGTTTTCAAATTGGAATATGGTCTTATGCAAACGCTAGTTGCTGATTCAGCTGCTTTGGGATTGTAAAAGGAAAACCACCACATGGGCTGCTTTTATATTAATAGATTTTTTTTCTTTCTAAAAGCTGATTGTGATCTTCTTGTCTCTGGGATAGGCCCACATGTTGCTTTCACCTGCACAGACCCATAAAAAAAAAACAAAAAAAACCTAGCTTTATAATCCTTACCTTGCTTCCCATGCTCACGGTGGCACAGTGCCTCAATGTAACCTAAAATTGACCAATGCTAGATTGATTGGTCTTTTTCTTCTTTCTTTCTTTTTTATGAAAAGAAAATTTTTGATTAGTACGTAAATCAAGATATTACAAGCTTCATCATTTATGAAATAAAAGATTAACCAGTTAGGCACAAAAGCTAAATTCCATTTAATTACTACAGGAGGGCATTTGCAAGCTTCTTGATAAGCTAATTGCTCGGTATAAGGCATAGGGCACAGGTGCAAGGAACGTCAATCTTAATAATTTGTGTGGTGGGCACGAGCACAAAGAACATCAGTCTTGCCTTGGGTTCATATTAAGGGAAGCATTTTTCATACTCCCGGGTATCTGTGAGCCAAACATAAGGAACACATAGAGTGTAAAAAATAGACTAACATATGCTATGATACTTGCACTAATATACACTAATGTGTATCGTCTATGTTAAAAATAAACACTCTCCATGCGTTCCTTACGCTCAGCTCACTATCAAAACAGAGTATGAAAAATGCTTCCCATATTAAGACACTAACAATATTTTCCTTGTGGGACTGAAAAAACACATCAATATATTAGCTAAGAAAATTGATACTTAAAGGAACTAACATGTCACTATATCATAGAAAACTAACCAAATTAGACGCCCAAACTTTAATCAGTGGGAGATTAATGGTATTACTAAAAATGAAGTTTCCAATTGTCCCTATACATCCTCTATATAAAAGAAATTGAAACGAAAAGTGTTTACAATTATCTACACATTTACAACTTGATACTGTAAGTTTCCTTTCATTAGATCCAACTGCTCCAGTTCCGTGTGTATTTACACCAAACCAAGAAGAGATCGTGTATTTGACAAAAGAACTATTTGTCAGCCCATCCTCGTTTACCCATTTCCTTTTTATCTACACCTTGCTTGCTTAAATATTCACATGCCCTTTAAACATCTATGAGAGACTTAAGAGAGATGGAACGATCCTTGTCCTTCTGTGATAGCATAAAGCAGTCGTTCGTGCATACGTTCCTGAAGATAAAAACCAAATTTGATATTTACGTTTTAAATTTTTACTAGTAAAAAAGTAAACTATTTACAGGCTTACAGCAAAATTTAAAATATTAACGCTGCACCATTTGAATCGCTTAATAATTAGTAATCAATCAGCACATACAACTAGGAATTCCACAAGGAAAGGCAACCGCTAGCCACCTAAACTGGCGGGTTCTACATTTTTCTGATAAAATGGACTAAATTTTCTCAAATCAAGTCCACTATAGTTTATAATGGAAGCCTAACCGATTAATATTTTATAAAGGATGAGAAGTCTCCCACCCCATGCTTTAGCCAGCCCACCGTTTATATGTAGGCAGGGGGGGTTCCCCAAAACAGGGGAGGCAAACTCCTCATCTTTTAATAAAAAAGAGAACAAGTACTGATTTGGACCTAACGGCAAAATCAAACTACATCATTAAACCAAGAAAACACAGAAATACACCCAGGCGCTTTGAAAACCATGGTGACGTGCTCCTACATTCTAAGCAGTAAAAGTTATCTTCCTTGGTAGAGTGCCAGTACATGTACGTGAGAAGTAAGCAAAAACTGCTTAACAACCATGACCTCACCTTTGTGGAGTAAGGAGGTAGCTTCAGATAATTAGCACAAGTCATGACGCTTGGTAAGTCCCCATCAACCAGATTGGAACAATTCTGAGAGGAAGAGGCAGAAGTGGCATCAAGGAGATTGAAGATTCAACTAAAATTTAAAAGAATAAGGTACTAACGGAAGTGAGGTTAAAAACATAACTAACCTTGCGAACGATGGTCAGTTTAGGACTCAGCGCTGCTAAGCCTCCTGGAGGAAGGCGGGGAGCTCCAGTTACAAACTGGAGGAAGGCCCGTCGCTGATCACACTCAAACTCTTCCATAATTTCCAGAAGCTGCAGGACAATGAGATTCATAATTTAGTACTCATTTCAAAACAAAAATCGTCCCCAAGAATTCGAATAGAAAAATGAGTGGCTTCAGAAAAATCATTGCGGTCAGATTACGGACAAACATAACAGGGGGGCTTCTAGCTGTGTATCCATGGTCGAACTTGATGTGATCCAGAAGATCTCCAGACTGTAAAAAATCACATAATCATCAAAAGTGAAGTACATGAGAGCTACTGATAAATGTGAAACTAGAAAAACCGTGTCACGTACAATCCAAGTGTCTCTCTCCCCACATAGCAATCGTTCAAATTCATCTTCTGAGAAAATTTGCAGAGCATTCAGTGAGAACACCTGAAAAGATAACAAGTGTTAACATACCAAACAACAAACCTCAAACTAAAACAATGTAACTTAATAGTACGTAATTGCATGCACTTTTTATCCAAACCACAAAAAACATACAACACTGATTTTCTTCAAGGAAAATTTAGAGGGGCACTCATGAATACCAAAAATAACCACTGAATTTTTATAATTTTGTAATTTTAAAATTTTGTAATTCGTAGTCATCCAGATGATATTAATAATCTTATAAGGTCAATCAACCTAGAACTAAAACAGTAAATTATCACCCTCAATTCCAGTATATCACTTTGCTATCCTAGCTTTCGACATTCTCAGATAACAATCACTATTCAGCTATCTTTCATCAACATATATTAGACAACCCTGATATTTCTTCAATAAAAAGTTAGATGTGCACTTATGAATAATTTTTGTGATTTGTAATTTGTAGTCAGCCAGATAATACTAATCATCTTATAAGTTCAATGCACCTGGAACGGAAAGAGCAAAACATAAGTTTGCATCCAACAGTATATCACTTAATTGCCCTAGGTTTTAACATTCTCAAAAAGCAGTTTCACTTTTCAGCTACCTTTCATCTACATATCTTAGACAAACTTTCTGTAGGTTCATTCATATAACGTCATATCTGGTCACATATAACAACATTAGTACCTTCTCATAGACTCAGTTTCGTTCAATTTTTCACAAGAGTCCATTAGTATGCACCTGGCGCACATGACTGGACACATCAGGGCCATGCGATTTCGATTGTGTGGTGCCTGTTACTCACAGGGCAGGTGGGTTTGCAACTGTCCATACACCCCATGATCCGACATGCACCATCGGATCTCCATCAGACAACGCACAAACACCGGGTGCATACATACTAACTTTTTCCTTTTAACAGATATGAAATATACTTGACCCCTTTTTGCAAAAAGTTTTGATGCAGGTACCTGTAAGCATGTGTTAAACAGAAAACTCAAAAATTTGTGTCACAATGCCTCTCAAACATAAGGGCATGCCTCATCAAGTAAGGAGCTGGTATGATGGGTGGTTGCTTACCTCCCTTATCACAGGGTATTCTTGTCATGCACAAGGCCTCCTGTTTTACATTCTTCAATTTACTTTTTGGTAATGCATTTGCACTCAAGGTCTTTTCCACTTTATGCACTACTTTTTCAAATTTATTTGATATGGTCATCTTATAACCTTCTCTTTTTTTATCGTATCTCTTGTTTTCATTTATCAATCACTGCCCTCCTTATCCTGCTATTATGTTGTTGTTTTTTTGGTAGTAATGCTATTTATGTGGTTGTCTCTTTCTCATTTCTGCAGCACCTGAGTCGTAGATCTCACACATAAAGGCACACAGCTTACTTTCTGCAAGTGAAACATGTCAAAGCATGTGTATCCAACTTAAAAACTACTTACAACATAATTAGAAGAAAATAGGAAAATTTTCTACCAATAAGATTAACGAGTATATAAATATTCTAACATGTAATATAACTATCTATAAAACATCTAACACGGGCCCTAGAATGACCTTTAAAGTATAAAAGATAAAATCCATGCCACATCTCCATGAATATGTGAGGTAAGATGTACCATTACTGCTGTTATGATAATGATTCGTAGTGGTGCACTCAGGCAGAGTCTGAATTTTTTGTCAGTGAGGGAACACCATATAGGGGCATCTCAAACAATACTGCAAAGTTTGAATTCAAGTGGGCAACCAACAGTAAAACTTGAGATGTGAGGGAGAGAAGAGTGGTGCTATTGCATTCTCTGAACTCTATGCGGCTCTCCCCGGCATTCACATAAAGAGGTAAGTTGTAGTTTTGAGGAGAGACGCTTATAACAGGGACTAAACAATGAACATGCCACTGCCCAGCACCAAAAAAAATGCTAACATAGTTTAAAGAATAAGGAAGTAATGGAAAACATCACCCAGGGTAAGAATGCATTATTGACAAGTTCCCAACACCAATATTCACAAGTCTAATTAAATGAAGAAAATGACAGACACAAAAAAATGCTACTTCACTAATTAGTGTGCCAACTAGAATGTACCTGATTAAATCCCGACTTAAAAGCTTCAATCTGTCTGCAAATTCCACTTTTAACTGTTGCATCCACTACCAGAGATACATAGTCTTCCAAGTTATTGATATTCACCTATAATCATACATAGTTGAAAGCCACTATTTCTAAGAATCATTAGGAAGAGAAACCTGAAAATGTCTATAACAAAGGAAGCAAGGTAACCATACTCTAAACATATCCACATACCATGCTATAATCATGTCCGCATGCAAGCTTATAATCATTGTATCCTGGAAGAGTGAAATCCAGGCCAAGATCCTCAACTCTTGAATCTCTGAAACGCAAGTCATACTCAGATGCTGAATCTCCAATTGGATTGGCTTTCAGCAATTTGTTCCTATTAGCTAGAGCCTGAAACTCAAGGAGGAACCTTCCAAGTCCAGGATCAAATGTTGTAATATCACATAAATCAAGTTCCTGGAAGAATATTTGGACAAAATTGTAATACAATTTTAGCGCTTTATATTACACTAGTTGCAAGATATATAGAGAACTCAAGCTGAATCCAGTTTATATTCGAAATTAGAGGCAAAACCTGGCCAAGGACAAGCTTGTAGAAGGCTTTTGACAGAGGTAAGTCCAAGACCCTTCCATCTTGAATTGCCTTTGCTACAATCTGACCGAGCAGGACAAACTTCTCAATTGCTTTAGAGAATATTGACTCCTTGCATGAACTTGAAGAAGGAGACCATGGACGAGGAAATAATCCAAAAGGAGCTACCACAAACTCCGAATAACCATCAACAGATGAAAAAAGATCATCTCTCCACATGCCAAGTCCAACTTTCTGGAACTCATGACTAACTAATGTATAAAACTCCATCGTGGGACCTAAACCAGTCCCCACTTCTTGAGTATACTCAACTTCAAGAACTCTATTACTTCGTGCGTAATGATCCATCATCTTTGAGGCTGATCCCAGAATATCATCACGGGATACTTGGAATTTTTCTCGTCGTATACCAGAAGACTGGGACAACCTCTCAGTAGGACCATCTGCATTGTTATAGTTACCTCTGTACTGCAATGGAGTTCGTAGAACTCGTGTGGAACTTAAAGAAGCCAAGCGAAAATACTTCCTTCTAGCCTCAAAAGAAAACAAGAAAGGGCAAGCAGTGACTAACTGAGTACACCATAGAGGCATGACTGCAGCAGAGACAGATAAAGGGTCCCGCATTTGCTGTTCAAGCTTTTCAGATAGTTTGCAGTTTATGAACTCTACTTGTGGAACACTGGGCAATGTCACTATCAACTCATCAAAATTGTTAATTCTTCCTTCACTAAAAGAAAGATTCTTTTCATATGACAGAAGGTGAAACATAGACCTGTTCAAGCCTTCCAACATTTTCAGCAAAACCAATACATCGTTAATGGGTTTTGATTTATCCAACTCCAAAGGAATATCTGCTACCAACATTTTGATGAAAAATGGTGGTTTTTTCCATGAAGAGTCGAGGTCATGACCAGATAAAAGTTCTTCAGAACCACCTTCCTTTGATCCTTCAGCTTTTCCATAAGCCACAGTGTAAGCTTCATTCCAAAACCTGAAACTCATAGCCACATCATACTCATCATTCATAAGCTGCTGCAAAATTGCCTGATAAAGGGTTAGCGAGCGATTCAGAGGCTTTCCATCCATATAAAATATCAATTTCGTTTCCTGACTAGAACTGGAACAGCTAGATTCATCAGGCATAGCTTGCATCATGTCAAATGTTCCCGTATGTGCAAAAGTGTCAACCTCACTTTTCTCTGCCTGTAGAAAGTGAATTGCCTGATAACAATTAATATAAAAGAATCACTTCTAAAACTGACCATATTATATTTCAACATTATTAATTTCTTATTAAAGTTTACATACAGCTGTGTTCATTGGTAAAATAAAAGCACAGAAAAACCTCTACTTCCAGAGGAGCAAAAAAAACATGCCTTGCAGTCTTTTCCCACTCTGTCTTCATAATCGGCAACTCCTAACTTTGATGAATCAGCTTTTAGGTTGTCAAGTGGTTTACTTGTACCTTTTACCACCACATCAACAAAAAGAAAAAGAAAAAGAAAAAAAGAAGATGCATTGAAATCTAGAAAGTGGTAAAAGCTACAGAAAAAACAAATAAAAAGCTCTTTTATAGGCACATTTAATCAGTTTTTACCTCCCTTCACTTGGTCACTGCTTTTGCTACAGTTGACTTTTGGCCACAGAAATCTTTCAAGATCATCAAAACATGAAACAGCCTCCACTAACTGAATATCATGGGAGTAGTCAGCTAAGTCGACCTCCCCCCCTTTTTTCACAAACCTTATTTTCAAGCAGGGATGCCTTGTATAGCGTGCATATGGAATATTAGAATAGGTACTTCTGGATCTCAGGGTGTAACTACTAATAACTGGGAAGTGGTCCAGCAAAGACAATGCCGTCTGTAGTTTTTGCACTAACAGAGTTAAAGGTATTTCTTTGCACTGTGCACCTGTTGGTAACAAGGAAACCCCAGCAAAGATTCCAAACCGCTTCAATAGAACACAATGATCGACATTTTCTTTCCTATAATAACCACCAGATAGGTAATCTACCAAGGATCTGACAATGCCACTTTCCATAAGCTCAAAGGTCGACACAGGATCCTGTTTACTATTGATCACTTCTATTATTTGATATAAAATATCATGTTGAACATGACCAATGCTGGACTCCAACAAAGGTGCACTATTATAAGTCAAAATTGTAGAGAAATTCCTCAACTTTTGAAGACATTCAGACACACCAAGACCACTATTGTTTAGCATTCCAGTTAAGTATGTCTCTTTTATGTGCTTGGCTGCAGCATGAACAGTTAAATTTCCAAGTTCGCACGTTGCAAATTCTAATTGTGAGGTGGGTCCACCAATATCAAAAGCATAACAGAAACATCCAGCAACATCCTTCCCAACTCCACCCACTTTTTGGTTCGAAGCAGATGAATTTGGACGGCAATCAGAATTTTGGAGGTCCGGCTCTAAGCATTTCTCAGGTTCCTGAAGCGCATCAATTGCATACAAGACACCCTCTTTCACAAAAGAATTCAAATAGAAACCTCGAAGTTTTTGCATGATAAGCTCAACTGTCTTCAGAGCAGAAATCAATACATGCCGATCTTTCCGTGCAAATACATTCGCCAAAAAGCTTCATGAATTAAGAATAGTCAAATTGTTTCAATACCAAAAGAAACTAATACAGTGCCTCAAAAGCATTCAACTCAAACACTCATAATTGCAGGCCCAGAATGGAAAAAGCATCTCATAGTTTCTACATTAAATTACTGACTTTCCTTCAACAATAGAAAGCACCCAACCTAAAGTATCATAATTGCATGCCTATAAACAAGAAAAGCATTCAGAGTTTCTACATTAAATTCCTAGCTTTCCTCAAAAAAATATATAAACAGAATTTTGATACTTAACTTACCAACTTTCCTTCAATAAATATATTGACAGAAATTTGAGACCAATCGTCTGGTAGTTCAAGTCAGACTTCTATAGCCTAATTATGCTAGTCAATAAAATAAACTTTACAGGGCGTCCATAAAATGCTCTTCCATTTTATGCAAATCAATTACTTTCGAAGTGTGCCCATACATTCTGATATTAAAATGGCTACATAACAAATTTTCACCTTGAAATATTGGCTGTCTGAAGAATTTCAAGAAGAGTCTCTGTAGTAGAGCATGCAACTAGTTTGTTTATCACACAAAGGCAGCCATAGCAAACAGAGGAGCTCGTCCCAGAACCAACCACCTGTATCCACCAATTAAGAGAAGAATTTTTTTTGTTATCGGCCAAGAAAAGAAAAATAAAACAACGGCAAATTGTCTAAGAGAAAAACACGGACACCTGAATGAGGCTAGGGAGAATTTCAGTTCCAAAATGATGCAAAAGATCAGGTCGATCTTTTAAAAAAATTTCCTTATCAGACAATGACTCAATATTTTCACCACTTCGTACCAATGGAGGAAGAAGTACATTGAGCAATTTCAAGGCTTCATGAACCTGAGGCAAAAATCATGTGGCAAGAGCAGAGTTCTTATACGTCCAAGATCAGAAAAGCCTTTCAATTTCTTTTCAGAAATTTAAAGCACAAAATAAGGCCAAATATTAGTTTTTTTATAAAAATACGGCCCATTATTAGCAAAGTCTGAGTATAGAACAATCCATCAAACAAAACAATGACTTGAAACATGTTTACTTTGAAGCCCAAGAAGCACTAAAATGTCATAATTGAGTATTTCAAAATTCCCAAGTTAAAAAACACTTATTAATAAACTACAATTGTCTCAAGTAAATGCATTATTAATAAAATATTGAAAGTGAATTTAAAAAAATGCTGTATTAGAAACCTGACTCGAGATTGATTCACCATGATCAGAGTTATAAACCACAGTTGTTATGTCCGCACTGAGTAAAATGTTTCTTAGAGCACTGCATATGTTTAGCTCAAACAGTGTTTTAACTGCCACAGAAGAAGCTGAAGCAAGTCTAGCAAGCATTCCAATCAACCCCTGTCAGGGAGAAACAAATACACAAATATCAAGGAAGTTGTAAAAAGTGTTCATAAGTTACCAATATGAAAATGGTTGTCAAAATGGTGTGAATAGCAGTCATGACAGTTATAATGATAATGATGATAATAATAATAATGAGAATGAAAATCAGAAGCTGATTGACAGTTAAAAGGGCACAATTCACTTACACTGTAGGTTGATTGACTAAGCATCATTCGACTGCTTAAAGCAATAAGATTAGCAGACTGTTGGATCAAACCATATTTACAAACTTCATCCATTGTATCTGTTGAAAGACTCTCCACTATTTTTACCAAGCACGTAGCAGCGCTCTCCACAAGCTGCAAATTTATTGTTCAAACAAAATATTTAGCAGACAAGACTTGTTAAACAACAAATAAGGGAAATTCACATTAAGACAATCAAACAGTACGAAGTAAAAGACAATTAGGACATGCGCAAAGCCACAACTAGTACATAAACACCTTCTTGTCCTCATACTGGAGAAGATTACACAAGACAGGAATTGCATCCAAGATAAATGAAGCAGAATCAGATGGAAGCTTTCTGCATATGTTTGCCACGAGAGAAACAGCCACTTTCTGCAGATGAAGAAAAATAATTAGCCCTCTAATATTTTATGGTTTTTCCTCCAGTCTTTTGTTTAGAGGGCTTTCATCTAGGGGACCATTATGCAGACAAAAATAATCCAGCACACAACTACCCAAGCTTAAGATGAAAGTAGAGCGGCCCCACAGAGCTGGGGGAAAAAATTCAGTAATATATAAAATTTGTTAAACATTTAAAGCACTTCCCCCTCTACCCTCCACAGTATAATGTTTTCACCCTATATGCACTTTCACAATCAATTCTCTTGTCTTACAATCTCACACTCATTGCAGATAACTAGAACAATATAAGAAGTAGGATTTTCCAACTAGACCATTCCATCAGCAGCAAACTTTAGAATTTCTAAGGAAATTAGAAATGCGAAGGCACATAATCTTTCTATCACATCTGACCGTATGTAACAAGTCAACCATACTAGCATTATGTTATGTGCATGAATTAAGTGCTCACCACTGGGAGGAAGAGGAACATAAATTAATCATTCTCTAACCTGAATGCTTGTAGAGAAGAAATCAATATAGGTCAGTGCTGCCATGATAACGCCTGCCTGTAAGCATGCATTTGGGTGTAGACGAGAGATCTTCTCTAAGGCTTGTAAACACTATATTAATAAAACCAATAACATTGAAAATAAATTGTCATATATGCCTGACCATTCATCAAAAAAGAAACCAAAGGCAATTGAA
Organism: Saururus chinensis; assembly: GCA_035235625.1. Lineage (NCBI taxonomy): Eukaryota > Viridiplantae > Streptophyta > Magnoliopsida > Piperales > Saururaceae > Saururus > Saururus chinensis. The sequence continues at coordinate 38,691,274 of CP141142.1, forward strand.
AACGACAGCTTCACCTGTTCTGCCACATCCAAGTACTGTATGCCCATCAGTGGTGCAACTAGAGCTGGAATAGCATCAGAGCGGACAAGATACACAGCGGACCTTGGCACCATGTCACAGAGGTAAGTCATGGCCCTTATAGCAAAAAGTGTTATATCTGGATTGTCACTATCCTTAGTGAGATTAACCAGGACTGGCACAAAAGATTCCCATGCGATGCCAGAGAGAGAATTTTCTGAGCAGAGCAATAAAATGTCACAGAGCTCAGTAAGAACCGCAAGCTGCCCACTGGGGCCCACTCCATCAGCGGACAATTCAGAGAGGATTCTCTTGAACTTGGAATTGGTATCGCTGGCACCATGCAAGTGGTGATAATTATCATGATCAGGCTCATCAGAGTCACAGGATGCAGACGAGTCTCGGTCAGATCGGCTGGAGGTCGATGTAGCAGAGGAGGACTCCATCGTACCGTCCTGTGGCTCTGACGTGGAATGAAGATGAGACGAAGAGCTAGGGTGGTGATCAGGAGCACTGCAGGCCCGTTTATCTGCAGGCAATTGGTCCAACATCTCTGTCCGCTTCCGACCACGATTGTCCATAGACCAGAGCCAGCAGCAATGCTTCTTCCTTTCTCCTCCTAACAACAAAATCCAAAACAAAATGGGTTGATTATGCACTGTGCTATCTGGCATTTCAAGCTCTTGAAAGAAGACCACAACCAAAAAACAAAAAGAGAGAGTTTATACAAACAATCTAAAATGTCAAACAGCTGATACCAACTGTTTCCGATACCTCTACACCCTACTATTTATGGAAAAAGAAAAACATAAATTATTTCCAAAATCCCAACTATTTAATTATAAGGAGAAATGCCAACCGATCAATAAAAAATTATCACCTCCCAACTCCCTGAAAGAAAAATGATAATCTATTAAAACAGAGGTTCCAGAAACAAGCTAGAATGTTGAACAGTACTCCTAAGTGTTCTCTTTCCCCTCCTTGTCCTACTCAACTCTTTAAAAGAGTAAGTAGTATAAACTAAATACCAACAGTTCAAAAAGATTCTTCAGAAATTCAAACACTGAAAACCCATAAAAGCCAATTATGCATACTCCCTAGAACACTCAAAAGTACACAGAAGTAGAATCAAACAAAGGCAACCACGTTAAAAGGAAAGAAAAAAGAAAAAAGACTCGAGAAATGCTTCAAATGTGCAATCAACAGGAGCCCTTCAACTGAAAGTCTGGAAAACCCGCATACAAACAAGTAACAGGGTACACAAATCACATACAATAAGCAAATATTTATCCTGAACTACTCCCAAAAACAATGAAATGATCGCATAAACCAACAAAAAAAATTCTAAAAAATACCAAAATAAACTAGGCATGCCATGAATCTCACCTTTGTGGAGAGAGAAGCGAAACAATCGATCGCGGAATCCTTCTTGAAACAGAATAAATGAAAATAAAATATAAAGGTATAAAAAAAAAATGGAACCTTTTTTGGCGCGAGGGATTAGCAGAGGAGATGACCGACTTAGTACTGATGATCGCTCATCTTTCTCTTGCATTTCTCTCTGCAAATGTCCGGTCCGGGTCGAACAGCCAAATATGTGCCCGGGAGCCCGGTTCGAAACGGATTCCTTCAAAAGAATATGCGACCCGGATGGAGATCAAGAACACACGCGGGTGTCATCACGCGAAAGACCCTGCCATCCTGGACGTTGATTTGGAAGAGGGCGTGGAGGATGTACGGCTGAATGCCGATAGCGTGTCAAAATGAGAGCGTGAAAAACGAGTAGAATGGGAAGAGTGGGAGCAAGAGAGATAAAAAGACGGAGTTCTCCGAGCACTTTGGTTGATAAGCACGCTCGCCGCTCGCACGCCACTATGAAGACCCAGGGCTATCGGTACCTAATTTTTTCCAGCAGATGGGGGCGAAATCTGCAGGGCCCGCATTCATCGCGGCGAGCGGGTCTAGCATTTCTCATTTTGTTAAGTTAGGACAAATTTTGGTAATTTAATATATGCATCTCGCCGACTCCTCCTTATATGGGCTTGAGGAGCTTACTCAAGCCTTGTTTAATCAATTCACTTTTTAATGAGATATTAACTGATTTTTTAATAACATGTTACTTAATTTTAATTACTCTTTTTTTGTGGCCGACCATGTATTATTAGTGGGTACCCCTTGTGCAAGTAAGATGCTTTACCGGAGATTATTATAATTTTAGAGTTTTTTATTATCTTTTATCTTTCAAAAACACCTTCATGACAAACCTATAATTTAGGGCTCAAAAAATTCAAATACCCTACCGGAACTTGACTTGCCTAATATACACTCAACTTGACCTCACTAAAAAATAAAGACATGATACGGGTTTAAAAAATTTACTCGTATTAAAAATAGTGTTGGGCCTAGAATATACCCACATAATGTTCGTAGTCCGATCTCAACTTGATTATTTAATAATATCATGGCTCAAAGTGGAAAAGATTAAAAAAGTTTCTGTAAATTTTATTTTCTCTTAGATTTTATTTTATTTAATAATTAAATAATAACTTTTGAATAATTATTATCATTTTGGATATGTGCTTTGGACAGGCACAATGCTCTCTCTAACTCTCACTTTCTAAAATAATACAAAGTATTTGGCATCTATGATATTGGAGTGCACCTAAATTCTTTTTATGTTTGGCATCTACAAAGATAAAATATTAAATTAATAAAAAAAACTTAATTGAAAAAAAAAAGTAAGATTATCCGACAACCCAACTGAAATAAGGTTAAGGTTTATATATTCAACTCATTTGATAAATAAGGTGGGTCATGACCCAACCTGACCCTATTCTCAGTCCTACCCTTGAATGCATTAACAACATTTTGGAGTTAATGTAGGGGGCAACCAAATGATAATTTTTTATGTAATATAATGGTATGCCTGATATTGATATTGAGATCAGGAAATATTCAGTCTTGATTACGCTATAGTTGTTAATTTAGCCCTAGGCTTAGGCTTGTGGAAAAATACAATGTTATACACGTAAGGAGGTATATATCTTATTATACACATTCAAATGATTATCTTTAGTGTCACATGCAATAATCAAAGGAGACCAAAGTTCCTTATTGCTAAAGCATACTCTCAAGACAATTCAGGTAAAATGATGAAAGGGAAAAAAACATATGAAATGAGAAAAATGAGGAAAAACAAATAAAGATAAGACCCCCTACCTACATGAGTTATGGATCTTGATCTGACAACCAATTTTTGTTGCAACATATAGCCCGTCAGTCCCACATTAATAACTATTTAGTTTTTTTAAATAAACTAATTTTAATTTATTTTGAAAAATAGCTATTTACTAATTTTCTTTATGAATTACTAATAAGGAAAACATAGTCTCTGGTGTACTATAGCGCAAATTCTTTGTTGTAGACTCTAGAAATAGGAAGCTTAGTAACTTAGTGTTACTCTATAGTGCTATGTTAGGTTATAATGCACTGTTTCTAAATTACAAAATAAAGTAATTTAGGACACTGTTACTTTCCAATGCTCATTACTCCCTCCGTTCTATATTGGTTGTCTATATTTAAAAAATATGATATTTAAGAATGTTAATATATTGATTTGATACTCCATGATAAAGATAACATGAAAAAAGACAATTAGTATAAGATGAGTTTTTTTTTTTAAATCTAAATGATAAATATGAGAAGGAAGGAGAAATTAATTAAGATGGCGTGCCCTTGGAATGTGAATGAGATTTTTGTAAAGATCAAAGAATGCGGTCTCCAGTAGAGCTTGAAATAGTCAAAAGAGAATGACTAAAGTGTGAACTCATAAACAACAAAGAGATGTTGGAAAAAAAGAAGTGAGCAAAATGATTTTTAATTAATTCATGACGGTGGGCCACTGCTTAATCTATAGGTTTTAAAGAAAAAAAAACTGATGGCGTAAGCTGGACTTCAAGATCCGGCTTAAGCATAATTAGACCACTTTGCTGAAAGATTAGTCATTAGATTATTGCATTAGTGGATCCTCCAAGGACTGCTTCTATATTACATGAATTATTTGTCCCCAGCTACAAGATTTAATTTTTTGAAAAAAAAATTTGGCTATGCTGTAATATGGTATTTCACTAATAAATTGGCGTGAAAGTGGCATTCCTTCCTAATGTTGGAAGATTAGAAAAGTTTCAAATTATATCCTGTTGGAAACCTTACTAATCTGCGTTTGTGACAAAAGAACTTAGCGAAGATGATCAAGGCCAGTGTTAAACACTGTGTCATTAAGGCAAATTTTCCTTTTCCCCTAAGTGACGTTTGCCTCATAAGATGCGATGATCACATAACCACACAATAGAATTACTGCAAATTGTGCGCCAAGTGAACCAAAAAAATGTGCTTTACTATGCTAGATGCAAATTTAATGATGCAAAAAAGCTCGTACAAAATATGTAAAACATACACAAGAATAAAATACTAGACAACATTTAAAAATGACATGTAGAGGGTATGACGACGTACACACGTGAAAGGGTACGACAATGCTAAGACAAGACTCCACTCATATAATATAAGAAGGGATACAAAATAACTATACAAAATTATAATAATTTTAATTAGTAAAAAATTAATTAATTTTAAATAAATTATTCTCAAAAAGTTGTGTTTCATCTTTCTAATGAACCCAACCCAACTTGGCCAACCGTAAATGTGGGTTAGCCCACAAAGGTGCATATGTCTAATATGCCTCTCCCCTACAAAAATACCAATGACCTATCTCATAACGTCAAACTTGGCTCTTATATACCAATGCAATAAACTACATATGTGGGACTATTCACCTTCCCTTATTCTACCACTTGACTATTCGTAGTCACTTTCAATATGGGATTGGGCTCAATTTGTAACAACTTAGAATTTTTGAAAGTTTTGAAAAATAGAATTTTTGGGCTAATAAGCAAGTTTTGGGCCTAGTAATATTTTTTCTTGAATTCAAATAATTTTGAGTTTGATTCTTTCAAATGAACTTTAAGAACTTTGATAGTGCTACGAGAGAAGAATGTATTGAGCCTAAGAATGTGTAAATCAAATATAGGAATCGTAGGCTACAGCCTCAAGAAGCATGCATGTCGTGGGTAGACCCTATTTTAAAATTATGAGATAGGCTACCCTTACGTGGTATTGTTTCGTAGGGCGTGTTGATACTAGTTCAATAGTATCAAGAATGCACAAATCTAAATTTATGGAATTATGTATCTTTGAATTTTTAAAAAATTTAATATATATATATATATATATATATATATATATATAATGGCATCAACCGCTTACCATAGGAAATGGCATAAGTGATTGACACCATAAAGTTGGTGCCAGCATGGCTAGCGCATGGTCAGATGTGCTCCCAACCATTCCAGGCTGCAATGCATGCCTGGTGGCACTCATCCGACAACCTCCCCCTATAAAGAGGGCGAGTTTCCTACTAATTTTTAACTCATTTCATTTCCATCTGAGTTTTCCACATGTTTATATGGAGTCATTTCTAATTCATTTTAGCTCGTTCAAAAGGTGAACTTAGCTAAATCGAATGTGTTATGTATCATGAGAGGGTCAATTTTGCAAGATAACCTTTCTAGAGAGGGAAAATGAGGTTCTGCCTATCGCCTTTAGGCGCAAAGAGAGAAAAGTCCTAAGGAGAGGGGAGGCTCTACACGCCGTTTCTGAGCTCGGAAGAAGAGATCGTCTAAACCAATATGATTGGTTGAATGATGTAACAACCTGTTTTTCGGTTATGCTTAACCCGGGTGGGTTAAGGGTAATTTAGTAATTTAAAATTAGTGTTAGGGGGTTTCATTAGGTGAAATCCCCGTATTCGAGCTGAATAATAACTTGACTCCTTAGAAGCCTTCCTATTGAAGCATACGATATGCCCATGAATTGCGATATTATGGAAAGATCCATTTCATTTTAATCACGTTGCCCCATGAGCACAGATGTATGTCGCTTCAGTAATATCCTGTGAATGATTTATCAAATTCTATGTGAATAATTTATTTAATTTATCGGATTCTATGAATGACTCATTTATTTGATTTTTTGTAAATGAATTACGTTTAAATTTTGTATTAGTTGGCAATGATATTTTGATTTATTTTAAGTTGACTTTCAAATACTAATTATATAAACTATTGAAAGAATGTTTTATGCACATTTAATTATAATTTATGTTATAGCCTATTAATATAATTTAATTCTACTTACTAAGTATAAATATACATACCCACCCCTAGATGATGTAAGTGTAAGAATATATATGGTCATATGTTGTCACGCCCGAGGTTTTTCCTTACATTTAATTGAAAATCTTACAAATAATTTATTTCAAAATACAAATGTAAATCAAATGAACCAACAAAACTCAAAACGTGTGAAAAGAGTTTTCATAAATTAAGTTAACATACGACAAAACTAAAATTCTCAGGCGTGACCCGAAACGAAAACATATAAGTAAAACTCGCCATGGCCATGGTCTTTAAAAACAAATTCATCCTAGGCCTTTCTGAGTACAAATTCTTTAACAGTCTATGTTCTGATTCATATATAGATACACAAGTCCAAAAAATAATACAAGAAAGCATGACACTAAAATTCACATAACCTCACTATGATTTGGCTGCACTCCAGGTCGAGGAAGAATTGTCCACCACGAGGGAAATCCAGTCTCAAACAGCTAGCAATCGACCTGCAAAAGCCTCCGGACGAAGGGGCTAAAAAGATAGGGCGAGTATTTTCATACTCAGTAGGAAAATACCCAGTAGGGGAAATATAAATCAATGAACTCCGTAAGTTCATATATAGATGCTTTCATGCAATCACACATGAAGCAAATAGAACAAGAAATATAAATATGGTCACGCATACAAGTCATCACACAAGCTGAACTTACACTTACTCATAAATCATGCACTTACACTTACACTTTGAATCAGACTTATTAGCTTACTCATACAAACGTACGCTTACACTTACAACATACACATCGTACGATCTTATTCGTACGAACTCACTTGTATGACCTTACTCGTACAATCTTACTCTTATACATAAAGGTACTCTTACATCTTCCTTAGAAACTTACACTTACACTTACGCTTACAGTCTAAATCAAAGTCTTACAAACTTACTCGTACAACTTACTCATACTCATAAACTTACTCTTACTGTCTTCCAAAGAAGCTCACATTTACTCTAAATCTTACACGTATGACTTACTCAGAATCTGAAACATATAACTTACTCTTACAATCGTACACATACTATTGACAACTAAAGCTCATTACAATTAATAAGCTTCAACGTCGGAAAGGAAGGGAATGTCACTAGGGCATCATCTTAACCTTCGGGGAACAACTAGACACCATGGACTTTGTTGAAGGCAAGGCACACCTATGCTCATGGGGCACAGGATCAAACAGGTAAGGGCAAATCCATGATACTACTTACCTGAGCGCGCAAATGCCCACTCTCTGGGGCCATATAGTGCCAACAAGGGCGGGAAAAATATACAGTGCCACTCTTGGGCAAGAATCTTACAATGCCTCTCTTGGGCAGAACATACAACGCCATTTATAGGCGGAAAACATACAAAGGCCATGAAGGGCGGAAACTTACAACGCTCTCAACAAAGCATCAAAAGTTTGGGCCGAAATACAACACCAAGACTAAATCCTGCAGGAAAACACCATGGCTAGACCAGGAAGGATGCTCAGTCGATTACTTATCGAGTGGCACAAAACAGAACTTAATCCGTCGAAACCCTTAGTCTCAACCTCACAACGTTATCAAATTAGGGTTAGTTATCATTCAAGTTTATATTAGGTAATTTATGCATGTACAATTATGCTTGGAATGACTTCCGTCTTATATTCTTCAGCCAATCAAGCTGGAACTGCACCCGTTCTGAAGCTCTAATCCACAATGGTAGCATTCTTTACTTAACTCATCCCCCACCCTTACACTTACAACCTTATCAATCTCTACGTAGTCTTACTTGTCGAACTAGAATTCCATACTCACTCTTATTATCAAATACTTATAGTCTTATATCTTACATTATTCGCCTAAAAATCAAACTATCCTTCTCGAACTCCTCGAGTGAAACCATTAAACCTAAGTCCCGTTATCAAACCCTTACTAATTCCTTACACATTATTCTTTCATTACAATTCATATTACGTACATTATGTATGTACAATTATGTCGTTACCTCTTACTAACTCACAATCCCCCAAAATGCTATGAACCTTAAGTCTTCTAAATCCTTACATCCTCGAAGCCTTTAACTCATTGCTCCAATACACCATCAGACTCAATCCAAACCGATCCCCCAATCTCATCAAGTCCAACCTTCACCTGTCAATTTTCCTTCTTTCCTCACCCGACATACAATCACAGCTTCCACCTTATAGCCCACGAAGTACCCCTTCGCCAAACTTACAATCAAACACTTCTTCTCGTGTCATCAATCACATACCACTAGTCCACAACAAAGATCACATACTCTGGTCACATACATACGATTCATAGCAACTTACTACGTGCTCTTAGTCTTCACTAACATACGCACATAATTCATATACATACAACATGCTTTTATAATCAGCATAATCATGCAAACCATTAAATTATAAACTCCTAGCATGCTACTACACAATCAAAGTATGCTATAATGAAATTATGAGTTCAAGGTTCCCTACTTCGTAATCCATGCGAGTTTGATGGCGAGCAAATGACGGTGGCAGCGTCGATAGCGGAATAGGTGGCCAAAGCATCACAGTGAGAGAGTTGTTGTGTCCCGAGGATTTTCAGAGATGCTGGAATTAATCTTGATAAAGTTAGATTAATTTCACTCGAAGCCAAAGGTTTGGACGCACTAAGGCGGCCAGACACAAGGTCGTGCCACTAGAAATGGCAAAAGCGACCACATAATGGGGGTTGACCGATTGGGGGTCGGCCAATGGTTGAAAACACATGTTGGCCACAACGTTAAAATAGACTATGAACTATTTATAGCGGTAACAATTCCGCATTGTCTAAGCCTCACAACATGGTGGAGGACTTAGTTGCGTACACATGGACATAGGAGAGACAGAGGGCTTTAACAGCCATATTGCCTAATGGTGGGGACGCTCCATAAACATACATTGAGGCACTAAGGCTTGGCACAGGTGGCTGGCAAGGGCGGCACCATTTCTAAATGCTACTCACAACCAATCCATCGTACGGATAATCGTGCATCAAGCACAACTTACGGTAGAGGATATTGGTACGACATCAGTCGAGCCTTTGATTGGATGAGTTTAATGGCTTACAATAATACTTCCCTTTGGAAGAATCAGAATTCAGGAACTCTTTCCTGTAGGTTTTGGGTCATGTGTATCAAAAGTCGGGTCCAGAGCTAGAATCAGGTCATAATTATTGGCCCTTGATGTCACTGGGCTGGGGTAAATCCCACATCGGTCGGACATACGACCCAAGTCCATGCAACGTCAGGCAGGACACTAGGTTGGCCTTAGGTTGGAGCGGGTCATTCGACAGGGGTCAGGGGTGTACCCCAAAGTTTAGGGGCGTCTGGTGTGTGCAGAAGACATGCAAAGTAGGCCGGGAGTGACGACCCCCTTGCTGCCATTGGGTCAAGCCGACATCTGCAACTATCTGCGGCAGAGCAGCCGATCAGAGATCGAAGAGACCCGATTTAATCGGGGCGATAGTGCACCGAGTTACGGCTGTAGACACGCATCGATGAGCTACGAATGGCCATACATGACTGAGGGTTAAATTTGGAAGAAGACGGTACCTAGCAGTAGCCGGATTGTGGCAAGTCAAATGGACGTCGATGTGATGACGTCCGACTCCGACAATGGAGAGTGGACCCCACCAGAGAAAATGACAGATCTTTCTCTCTCACAGGCATGGAAGGCCGTATCGATACGCATGAGAGTATCGATGATTATGGATACGGGTACGCGCCGATGATACGCTTGGTACGCGCCGAAACTGACATAAACCCTTTTATAAACATAAAAAAATATTATAACTAATAATATATCATTATAATACTTCTTTTAGAGCATAATAAAACCATATAATACCATATCAACCGATATGAGTATTCTAAAATTAATTCATTTAGAACCATACACTATTATGCTCTCCGTCCCATATTAATATTGGTCATTCTTTCCCGTATTAAATACTTTAAAATTAGTTAATTTTAAAAATAAATAATATGCTTTAATATGAGTCTAAATTACATGTTTAAATAAATGTATATTTGTGGAGCACTATATGTAAAAAAAAATAATTATGTAAATTATATGGACCTACCCGTATTGATCTCATATAATTTTAAAAATATTATTTTTAATATAATTAAAACTTAAACTTTTAAAGAATTGGGATTTGTATTTTTAAGAAAAAAAATTTAAAAAAATAATTTTTTTCAAAAAAAAATAATTTTTTTAATTAAAAATTAATTTGTTAATTAAAAAAATAATTTTTAAATACAGTATCGATACGTATTGGCCGTATCGATATGGTACGGCCGATACGCATCGAAAAAATATGTGGGGGGCGTATCGCCCCCCGTATCGTATCGGTATCGACCGATACGGGTACGTATCGATCGATACGGCCCCGTATCGGTGGGTACGTATCGATCGATACGGCCCCGTATCGGTCGATACGGCCTTCCATGCTCACAGGTTGACTAGTCGAGCAAAATGGGATCAATTGGGGTAGCGAGGCCAGACCTCGGTGCCTTGTCATTGATGGCTCGAGGTGGCATACCGAAGGTGAATCGGTGATTTGCAGACGACAGCGGAAACATAAGTCAGAAGACTACGACAGAATTTCTGTCTGGATTGAAATTTGGCAGAGGAAAGGGTCAAGGGAAATGATGATTCAGACCAGGGGTTGGCAAAAGGCAATGTATTTCTATCACCATGCCAATGTAGGTCCATAGACCAAACACCAGCAGCCGGCCACTGGTGGCACAACTGACGACCACAACACAGAAACAAAGCAAAACTAAAAACGGAAACCTGCATTGTACGAATCGGAATTGAGCAGAGGCTGAGGGAGGCGGCGGCCTTTTCGTCGCTAGGCCAAGGGATGGCCAACAGCAGGTTGTAGTGGCTGGCCACCGGCAGCACAACCGACAACCACAACCCAAAAAAAACAAAACATAACAACAAACAAAAAAATGGCAGCAGAGTGTTACCTCCCGGTGGCACAGGAGGGCTGGGAGGTTGGGATGGAGGTGGTTGGAGGTCACACTGGCCAAGAAGGAGCGGTGGTGGCGAATCCAACAAGACAGCAGTTTAAGGACCGAAATGGGGAAGAAAGAAAAGAACGACGGCGGACGACAAGAAGGCTGGGACGGCGGTGGCCGAAGGTCGCTTTGATCAGGGCAAAAACTATGGCGGCAGTTTGGAAGCCATGCAGGCGGAGGCGGCAGCGGATTCGGCCAAAATTGAACAAGGATGTCGTTGGCTGAAAAGGGAAAGAGGGAGGAAGAGGGGCGGCGGACGGTGGACGGCAAGGCTAGGCCAGAGAGGCGGCGACGACGTCGCCAGGCCGAGGCCGAGGCCGTCTGGCCTAGAACAGTGAAGGTTTGCCTCCACTGTACACTCTGCGGGTCGGGCGTGCTGAGGTGCGCCTGATTCGCGTTATGTATATATATATATATATATATATATATATATATATATATATATATATATATATATATATATATATATATATATATATATATATATATTATTCAACTCTTCTTTTCTTCTCGTTTCTGGTCTCCTATGTCTTGTTCGATTTTCGCGCTGAATTTATGGGATGCGTCAAGGCCCATAACCTGCAACTACACATTACTCCCGACTCTTTCGGTCGCGAATATTACAAATACAGATACGCCGAAGCGTAAAATTTATTTATCGAAAATACAACCAGAAACTGCAGAACATTGCAGAAATTACAGAAAATAGTAGAAAAATGCAAAAAAATTACAGAAAAATTAGGGATATTACATATGTATTACATTGACTTATTTTAAAACATTGCAGAAATTACATAAAATAGTAGAAAAATGCAAAAAAATTACAGAAAAATTAGGGATATTACATATGTATTACATTGACCTATTTTAATAAACAAAATAATATCAAATTAATATGTAATTAGAGTCATAGGACAAATTAGTTACTGCTTAAGATCACATCGGGAAGATGAAGCAAATCAAATGACTCAGAAGTATTTTGGAAGGTAAAAACATGCACACATATCACATTCACATATTTAAAAATAAAGGGGTTTATCATATTAGTGTGTGGGAAAAAGAATGACTGAAAAATGAAAAATTACATAAGTATGTAAAATTCTCATCCAAGATCGATCATATTGAAAAGGGATTAATCATTAAATAATTTTATTTTTTGGTACTATACCAGTATTGTAGCAAGTCATTGCAGTAGTATTGTTCACAAATCGATGAGTTACTATAGCAACCGATCATTGAATGACTTTTTTTAGATTTTAGGCTGACAACATAATTGATTGGCTGCTTGGCTGAAAGATCAATCATTTTGTTGTGCACTTTCCTAAAATAATTCATTCCAAGTGGAATTTGATTTCTATTCAAGGTCTAACAACTAAATTGACTTATCTATATAAGAGGTATTTTGGATATAGGAAAAGAAGTGGGAAGTCATTGTACGCATAGAGAGAAATTGATGAGTCTACTCTATTGGGATTGAGTGTCTAAAGCTTTCCATTGGCTACATACTTTGAAAATCAATTTGATTGTCATAAAGGGATCATTCAATTGTTCTTTTCATAAATTATTATTGAGTTTCTATTCACATCACATGCAACTTGAGGAGTTGAAAGAAGTTCTTTAACGTGATTGAAGAGTGACATCATTTGTGTAACATTGATTTTGTTACTTAAGTGACGAGATCAATATGAAACTATGTAAACCACATTACGTACTTGAAAATGTTCTAAGTATTGGCAATTCTTGGAAAAGGCGAATTCCATTTTATTGAAGTTTCATTAGTATAAGTAATGATTTTGTTGAAGATATGAGTTTTTTCATTCAAAATGACAAAATTATGTGAAAATTGAATTAGGTGTTAATTGTTGCACTGAGCATGTGTGGCATGTCATAACACCACTTTAGTGAATAAGTTTCTCCCTCATCCACTTTGGTAATTAGTTATTTAAATAATATTTTTGTAATAATTTAAAAGAATATATTATTATAATTGGTTAATTTTGTTGATAAAAACAATGTCTAAACTTCATGTATGTTTTTAGTCTTAGGAATATGACTAAATGCAGTTGTGGTAAAGTCATATTTGGATTTGATTAACTTGAAAAATAGAAGAAGACATGTTCTTATCGATTAAGGTTGAAGACTAAGCAGAGTGTTGACGATAAAAAGTATATTTGCACACATTCACACACACAAATTACTTAGATTAACTTAGAATAAGTGAACTAAGTGAATTTGAGAGTTTCAGACTAAATTAGGGTAAAACTATAATTTACTATACCATTGAATGATCATTGCACATTACAAAGGACCAATCAATCGATTGTCACCTAAATTTGCCTTTGGAAAATAAAGTCGAGAATTTGTCGATCAATCGCTTGCAGTGTCATACCCTAATTGAAACAATGAACGATCAATCGTTGTTTGTATTAGTTGTCTAATTTATGTATTTATGAAAGAGATTTCATTTCTAATTGAAGTCAAATACTTAAACTGACTTAGTGTGTTATTTAGATGCTAGAGAATCATGAAATTAAAGAGAGAAAAACCTAGACATTTATAAAGAAGAAAGAAGAGTTCTTTTTCCATTGTTTTCCAAGTGGAGATCATCTTTGAGCTTTATGCTCATAGTAGTGGTGATTCCTTTAAGATATACTACAAAGAGAAAAGTCTTACACATGCCAATTTAAAAAGGAGTTGTAGCAAAATCTTTAAAGTAATTGAAAAAGATCAAGGCTAAAGTCAAAGGACAAAAAAAACTTGTTCTAGTGGCTTGAAGGAGACAAAAATAAAATAAGTTGAAGAAGAGTTTCAAATGCTTGAGGAAAAGACTTGAAGGCTAGCAATGAAAGAAATTTATTGTAGATCTAAGCAAAATAAAATTTCAGGGATAGAGTCAATAATAAAGGTTAGTAATTTGCTTGTGTCTATATAGTATCATACTATCTAGTCATTGATTTTAGACCAAGAGTAGTTATCGTGACTTTTTACCCTAGTTGAGGTTTTTCACTTAAAAATTGTGTGTGCTCATGTGTGATTTGCATGTTTTATAATTTGATTACTTAATAAAATGATCATAAATGCCAAATACTTAATTTCCATTGCTCAATAGAGATTCCTTTGCATAGAGTCTATAACTCGGAAGTATTTATCTTCGTAAGATAATTGGACTAGGGGTAATCTAGTAATCCGTTGTCATTATCTAGATGGATATTATACTCTCAATAATTTCCCATTATCTAATTATATTATAATTTGGAATATTGGTATAGAGCATTGGGCGATCTAATTTGGAAATCAATGGTTGTCAATTTCACACACACGTGTGAGAGGATATTAAACATCAGACATGTACTTCCAATCCGATGAAACACTTTTCAAACTCTATAAATTGATCCCTTGATTGAAATTATGGAACCTCATTGTATTTGAAAAACAATGAAGTTCGTGTTTTTATGCTTCTAATATAGGCTTGAGTTATTATCCCACTTGGGTTAATGTCTATAGACTTGGACATTTAACAAGGGGTCATTATATAAAATTTTCTTCATCTTAAACTCCAATGTGTGGACTCTTAATCTTCACAATTATTACTCCAACTTGTGTATAAGATTGATATTTGATGTCTTAATAATATAAATACCAATCACACCATCCTTTTACATATTTTTAGCAAAAGATTGTTTATAGCTTAGCTACCAAACACCTAAAAAATCAATGATCCTAATAGCACATTTAAACCTCTTTGTTATGACCCATTGAATGACCTAATGACTTCATGTACTAGCTTGGTTTGGCCCATCCACATCGGGTTGGTCAATCCATATAGGACACTAGTATTTGCCTTCATTATTACTTCCATTACATTGATGAGTATGAATTATTTTGATTATTAGTTAATGGATGATTAGTAGACATTAGACAATTTGAAGTTAGTTAAGATAATTAGAATTGAAAATATAGACAACTCCTCTCCCCTTCTTTTCTACTTTGTCTTCGTGTTCTATATGTTTTTTGTGCTCTTAGGATTACTACATTTGTCTTTGTACATTATGTCATAATACTAAAAACCTCTATACTCTTGTGGATAGTTTTTATGAGCATATTGATGATTTTAGGTTGGAAGGTCTGACCTTGTGAGTCGTGACCCACACCATTTGCGCTTAAGAGGGAAAAGTACATGTTCTAAGAAAGTATATATTTTTTACACCCATATATGTCCAAAAAAATAGCACACCAATTTTTGATTAAATAGAGAAAAATAAGTCCTCCTTTGTCATGTGAAGACCCACTTTTTTTTGTCCAATAAAAAATAGTGTAAGGTTTTGTTGGACATAAAGTGGTGTAGAGTTATCAACATCATTCAAGCAAATTGTCCAACAATTAGGTTTGTCATAGTAGACAACTCATTTCTTCTTCTTCTTCTTCTAATTCCCCTTTTGTCAACCAGTATTCTTCACTTCATTTGTACTATGTCACCCTACGCTCTATGTGTTTGACCAAAGTCATCTTTTGTTTCATCCAACTTTCACCTATCTTAACACTTGCCAATTTATCGATTACCCCTCTCATTTTGTCCCTTTGTGTAGATCTATCCCTTTGAAACAATAGGTTAATATCATGATCCCCAAAAGGGGCTGATAGTCCCTTAGCCATGACGAGCGGATAACTAAGCAAGTGCATTTTTGGGCAAGTCCACAAGTCAATAGGAGCATTGGTGCATTGGGCAAGTATGTTGGCGAAAGTCCTACTCCTAGTGGGGCTCAATGGTAAGTCACTACAAAAATTAGACCTATAGCGGCACTTATATCGCGAGGGTATTTGTAAACTTCCGCTAAAAACACACTTATAGCGGGGGTTTTATACGGGCCTCCGCCGTTTTAACTTAAAAGTCCGACAGTTGGCAACAACCTTATGTCTTTTAGAGGCAATTCATAAAAACTCCCTCCAGAGGATCATATCGAATCCCGTTCCCGCGATTATCTCCCACTACGCGCCATCACAAACGACCCACTAATCATCTGGCTCTTTTCTTCCTCCTTCAACGAAGTCGTCTTTGCACTCGTCTTCGTCTTTGCACAGGAATTGGCGAACAAGAGGTATAGAGGTGCTGCCAAAAATTGATATTCTTCTATCATGGTTAGAGAATCATCGTGGAGAACGTGCAAGTAGAGCTAGACATCCGCTATCCACACAAAGGCAGCCGAAAGCCATCTTGGGCAAAAGGATCGCAGGTAAAAATCATAATTTTTCCCCTTTTATGTGTTTTTCTATAGACATCTAGTTTTATTTTCTGCGTGTTTCAGACCTATGGGTAGTGATCTCATCTGAAGCTTGCATCAATTCCTCTTCCTCATTGATTGCACAGCAATCCAGTTTTTTTTATCATTGACTGCGTGTTTCAGGAAACAGTCAGATTCTATCTTTCACTACATTAAGATTTGGGATGTGTAGTTTATTAATTTGTAATAAAACTAGGCTTTGATTCATATATCTTTGCTAAAAGTGTGTTATTTAGCATGTGTTAAATGTTAAGCTTTAGATGATACAAGAAATTTTTTTGATATGTCATAAAAAAAAACTTGTTTGAAATTAAATGCGCGATGGATGTACATAAAATGGGTTTCTTAATGAGGTACTATAGCTATTTTAGAAGATAAAAGGGTGTGAGGTCTTGACTCTTGCTTGATGAGTTCACATATGTTAAAGTGCTCATGCCCTCTTTGATGTGTTTCTTTTTGTTTGTTATTTTTAAAGTTATATTTCTATTTACTTATCTTGACCATCAGGTAAATATTATTAGACTTGGTATGATTGTCTTGAATTGCATCTTCAAATAATATAGATTTTAATATATGTTGCAGGAACTAATGAAAGGGTTTATTGAAAAGGGTGTCCAAGACACCCCTTTTCCTTCCCCTAATGATGTATTTGCTAAGGCTATGGGGCCTGAAAAGCCAGGACAAGTTCGGGGATGTGGTCATGGAGTGACTCCGACTCGATTGTGGGGAGAAACTTCTAGTTATGCTAAAACCTCAAGTCATGAATACAATGAAATGAAGGACAAAATTGTAGAACTTGAAGAACAACATAAAGAAGAAGTAGAACAACTTTGATTTGAGCAAAATGAATTAAAAACACAACTAGAAGAGATGAGGAGATTATTGACTTCTCACATGGGTCAAGTATATGACTTATTTTTACTAGATAAAATAATTAGTCATATGAATTTTGTACTTTGTTGTTTGGTTAATTAGTTATTTTATTTCACTATTTGTGTAGGTTGGCAGAACATAAACATTGGCGGTTGGCATAAACTACGTTTCAAATATGAAGAATGTTCATCGATGTTTGCTAAAGTTGGGAACTAATTTCGACTTATGTTATTTCAATTAGGTTGTTGTTATTATTTTTACATTGTAGATGTCTTTTTATTGTTAGCTTATATTAGTTTACTTGTTTTATTATGTGATTGATATTTTGAACAAGAACAATGATTTAGAGGATTATCGTTTATGAATTTGTGTGTTAAAAAATTGTGAATTTTTTAAAAGTAATGAAATTATGTTTTTTAGATGTTGGAAATAATTATTTTGTATGTAAATTGTCTCTTAAAAGTTATACAGGGAATATAACAAAATTGATTTACAATCAAATTATTTTTGATAAATTGTCTAAAGCGCCCATGCCTTTTGTACATTTTGCGGGGGTTTTAAACCTCCGCAAAAACTATTAATTGATATTTGAAATACTTCTTATAGAGGGGGTTTTAAACCTCCGTAAAAACTTTTAACTTTTAGTAGGGGTTTTAAACCCCCGCCACAACCTCCGCCAAAAACCTTTTGCGACGGGGCTTTTAGAGGCGAAGTAAGAACCCCCGCTAAAAGTTTAGGCGGGGGTTTTTGAAGCTTTTGTGGAGGTTGTAAACCCCCGTTATAAGTCTAATTTTTGTAGTGAGTTGAGCACGACAACATAGGGCTAGACTCCTATGCAGACTTGGGACTTATTTAGACATGCTGGTTGGACTCCAACTTCAAGTAAAAAACCAAAAGCTGGACTCCTATACGAAGACAAACAAGGTTGAGCAATTGCATGTGACTTCTAGCAGACCTAGGAGTGTAGTTTGCCTATGTTGGCTGAGTTTGAGAGGGAGTGCTTCTCTTTATTTAAGTTGAATTCATGTAATTGACTTGTACTAAACTTTGGCCAAGTGCTAAGTCTATATAGGGAGGGCTATTTGAGAGGGAGTGCTTCTCTTTGTATTGTTACAGAGACTTTGTAACAATAAAGCTTGAGTCGAAGCCCTTGCTAACTAGAGTATTGCTAGTTGCTTTGTTCTTATATATACGAATATTGCAAGTGCAATTAGGCCATCACAACGGCAAAACTCATAATAAACACTTTGTCCCCATAACAAGGGCTTTAATCCAAAAGCAAAGTGAGAGAAAAGATTAACTTTAGGGCGTGTTTGGATGTGCCATTTAAAAAGGAAGGTATTTTCCTCCAAGTGTAAAATGTCACATTAAAAAGAAATTATCTATTATCCGTAATGTTCCTCGTGAGTAAGGGCTTTTTCTTTTCTTTTTACATCCAAACACGGCCTTAGTAAGTTAAGCGTTGTTTGAGTCTGGGGAAAATATTTTCCCAACCAACTCTCCCTCATGAAGAGGAGAAATTATTGTTTTCCACATTTTATACTTAAAAGGAGAAATTGATTTCTCCTCTAAAATGCCTCTCAAACCACACCTCATACTATCACAAAGCATAGCAGGGAGGAAGATCGAAAAAGATAGATAGATGGGCCCACTTCCCCTAGATAGGTAGAACTGGAAAGTGCCCTTGAATTACAAACTAATCAAGTCCATGCAGGGTGGAAGGGCGACCTCTATTCCCTTCCCGTGAAGAATTGGGCAGGAAAGGAATCAACACCAGCAGTCAAATTCCGCAACGTTCGACTTTTATGCTTTAAGTAATCACATTTTTTATTGAAAGTAACGGTCCAATGAGTCAGACATCGCACGTTGTCCCACTGCAAAACCCGTAAGAGTAACGAGACCCGGAGCGTTTGCCAAATAAAAAACCCACCTGGAGTTTGGCTCGGATTTAACGTGAACCGGAACTCATTTTTCTAATTGCACGGTCTTCAATCAATCCCTCAAACAAGTTCGTCAATCCAAATTTACTTTCTGCTAACGATTAACACTAATTTTTGTTTAAATAGAGACTTTTTAGTATGAGCTCGGGTTGACACTAACATTAATTTACCAGTGGGCCATTGAGACATATAGGTTTGAATTATCGATCGCCCTTTTATACAGATGCGTTCTATTTGTCAAGTTGTATGACCTGAGTAGCTATTCTGGTTATATGCCCAATGAAAGTCACGTCTCCCACTTAATTAATGTTGTAAAAAGTCCAAACGATCATAACTATATATGTTTTATATGGGAAAAATTTATATGAGCCCAGGCTCATATATGTCTACGTGAGTTTAAATTTTATAGGCGGTCAAATTTACATCCGGTGATTCATAATATTTATAGGCATTTAAACTTAAGAGTATTATGGGCCACTGGATGTATATCTAATAACCCATAGAGCCTGGGCTCACGTAGGTTCTATGAGCCTGAACTGATATAAACGAGACTCATTTTATATTAAAAGACATAATTTTTACTTAGGCATATAAATAGAGTAATTACTTTAGTCATACGATCAGATAATAAGTAATCTATACCGATTGATCTCGATCCGACGGTGTCCGGTTTAGTTTAAAACACGCACGCCGTTCCCAAGTAAAATATTGAACCTAAAAAACCGGCCCAAATATACGACCGGACAGGCGACCGGTTCAGCATCCGGTCCGCACGTGGCACCTTCGAAGCTGCGCGAAGCCTCACACTTTCCCGCTCCTCTACTTTTCATATTTTTCGTTTTAAAAAGTAAAAAACGCTCCCTCCCTCCAACAGGCATCAATTACAATTACACCCCTCATTTATAGTCTTCTTGCACACACGCCCCTATACTTTTCAAAAGTGCAAGTTGCTAGCACCTCCCTCTGACTAACGTCGTTAATCGAAACGTTTGTAATATCTTTTTTGCCCATAAAAGAATAACTTATTCCATACATCGCGTTTGCGTTAGACATAATGAAAGGTTAAATAAGTCATTTTAAACACCTACGTTGACACTTTCGGTACCGGAAGGGGTGAGACTGCTATTTTTGAAATCTAAGGGAGTTCCGTGCAAGAATAATTGTTGTGTAAAAAAGTGCGAATCCCCCGGAGTGCGCTCATCATCAAGCAACATTTCACTCCGCCGCTCCCATCTCCTTCTCCGGCCACCATCCGCCGTTCCCATCTCCGCCTCCGGCCACCATCAGCCTCTCCGCCAGCCTCCACCACCACCGGAAGCAACATTTCACTGCTTTCTAGATATCGCACCAATTCCGTCTTCTCCAAAGGATTCCCTTTTGCTTCTCTCTCTCTCTCTCTCTCTCTGTTTCTCTCACTTACCGCGCGCTCGAACAGAGCTGGGGGGATCCTGGTTACTACTTGAATCTGGTTGTTGTAGTCGGTCGCCTGGACTCGAGTTGTCCCGTTTTCCGTCGCCGCTGAATACGGGGATGGACGGGAAGCTGAGTTTGGACGTAAATCGTCGGCTTTCGATCATCGACTTTTCGTCGTTCGACGACTGCCTCATAGATCTGCTGGCTGATTCCTCTTCTGGTATTCCCTTTATATCCTCCTTCTGGATTTTTCTTATCTACCTGGAGTTTTTGTTTTTTTAAATTAATTAAGTGTGTATTTTGCCTATTGAGCGTGATTCAGTGTGGGTGGTGCAACCTAGGGTTTTCGGTTGGATTTGGATGAATGCGTCTTTTTGTTTTGTACTAGTTTGGATTTACTAACCTAGGGTCATATCGACTGAACGCAATTTGCAGGCTTTGTAATGCTGTGATTATCAAAATAAAAAAATTGCAAAGCAAGCAGGAGGGCCTGCCTTTTTTGGCGGCTGTAATCGGACCATTAGTGTGTTTTCACAATTTTGATTTACGAACATCCTTTGTGTCTTTCTGGGCATATGACATTTACCTTCTTTTGGCCCGGCGGAGAAGCCATTTTCTAGTGTGTTCTAATCTCCGTCTCGCAGGGAAGTGTAGAATGCATTTTTATGCAAAGTTTGATGTTTACTCTATTTTTAGAATTTTAAAAATGAGCATGCCATCAGTAAGAGCCGATGCTTTCTCAGACTAGCTGGGGAGAACTAAAATCAGCAGTCTATCTGAAATCTTAGCGTCTTCCTCTTTGTGTTTTTGGTGGTTGATCTTTTCTTTAGATAATTACATATGTTCCTTTAACATTTATCGCTCTGGTAAAAGAAAAAAAAACTAAGGACCTTTCTGTTGGACTTTGTACATGATTTCAAAGTGACAGATTTAGGAAATAATGATACATTTGATTTTAATGCGGGCACATTTGAGGATGGAAGGACTTCTCGTGAAAAAGTCTCAGAACAAATGGACCTCTTGCCTATGGTGGTGGAATCATTGGAGCCAAAACAAACAAAAAGAGCTGCTAACTGTAATCTACGGAAAAGTCTAGCCTGGAATAGTGCTTTCTTTACAAGTGAAGGTGTGCCTTATAAATTGACATGTCATCCTTTTTTAAATTAGGCGTGGTCCAGAATCAGTGATTCATATTTCCTTTTGGACTGTGCTTTTAGGTGTTCTTGACCCTGATGAACTGGCTGTTGTCACTAAAACATCCAAGAAGACACCACTCCCTTGCCTGCCAGGGATTGAAGAAGATTTAAGGAAATCAGCTGAATCAAACTCTACAATAGCCAGTGAAAGTTGGGCACTGGAAAGCCTTGAAGTTGACTTGTTTCAAGATTTAGGAGCCTCAACTGGAAAGTCTGCAGATGAGGAGGTTGATAAAGCTTCAGATGTATCTTCTTGTAGTAGCCGAACTGGACAGGGGAAACTAGCTGCTCCTTGTGGTTGTAAGTTCTTTCTCCATTATGGGATTATACTCAATACAAGCATCTGCAATATACGCAAGCAATTTAATGGTGGATATAGCCTTCTAAGTTGGGAAACACATTGCAGGGTCTCCTAAACTGTCTCTTTTAAGACTGGAGTTATGTTGACAATGCCTTTTAGGTTATATGCATTTATCTCTTATTAGTAAATTTGTCTGTCAGTTAGACACTATAATGCATGGCCCTGGTTTACTAGTCGTTATTTTCAACTAGTTCAAAAACATTTATGATTATGACAATCTTATGTTGTTGCCTGGGGAATCTTGCCTAGAATTATGCAGTCGTTTTATAATGCTCTGTAGCTGTGGCAGTTTGTAGCCAATCAAAGCTGTTGACATTTATTCTTGATAAAGCCTGACAATGTCTTCAGCAATCACTGTCGGGCTATTTGGTTTATGTGATTGATGCAGCAACACAGTACTTGTATGCATGTTATCCTCCGCCACTTGAGGGGTAGCACTGATGCTGTATATTGGGACACTATTTTATAATAAAGAATGATTGCTTCTGTATCTTATGTATTTTTTTAGTAACTTCTCTGTTTTGCATTTTTT
Organism: Saururus chinensis; assembly: GCA_035235625.1. Classification (NCBI taxonomy): domain Eukaryota; kingdom Viridiplantae; phylum Streptophyta; class Magnoliopsida; order Piperales; family Saururaceae; genus Saururus; species Saururus chinensis. Next base: position 38,714,212 of record CP141142.1, read on the forward strand.
TTTGCAGCAACCCAGAAAGAAGAGCCTTCTTCAAAGCATCGGGTAGGCTTTCCTTTGACAGCAATATGATTCTTTCATTTAATATCACAGCACAGATGTTAATGTGGTGATATTATGTTCAGATTAAGTCTGCTACTCCTTTCAAGAAACATAACAGCAGTCGGCCACCTTTAGATAGGAAGTCAAAGGAGACACCGTCTCGTCCAAAAATGGTAGGGTTTAACTTTCTTTTTCTGGTGAACTTGTTACTTTCTTGTTGTTTATGGGTGGCTGCTAATAGTAAATTAAATTGACTGATATATTACAGGGAGCCCTTCTAATTGGAGACCAGAAATTACCCTCAAAACCCCCTAAGAGTTTGTCAAGGATACAACCTCGCACAGCAACACTGGATCAAAGAATTTCTCCTACTGCTCGGTCTATCAGAGCTAGTACTGATAATGGTATTTCTTAATCAACTTTGCTTTATTTTTTTGGTTATGTGATTTTGCTTAGTTAATATACTTGCCTTATGTTACATTGCAGGGAATCAACAACATGCAGGGATTCTAAAAAAACCTGTTATCCACAATTCTTTACCTTCATCAAAATTTTCTCCAACAACTCTGCCTAATTTTTCATCAAGCTCAAATCAAAAGTTTTCCTCAGAAAGCCTGAGAAAAAAATCTGAATCCAAACGTCTTGATCAGTCCTCTAATTCTACTGCTAAAACACCAGTACGATTTTCAGCAAAAAAAACTGAAAATTCAAAAACAAAACTTGCCAAAAAATTCAATGTTGCTTCCAAGTTCCCGGTCATATCACCTTCAAGCTCTATTGACAGTTTATCTTCAGAGGCATCTTCGTCAACTCCTACCACTAACCAAGTGCCAAGACCAAAATCAAGCTGTGTAATTAGTTGTTCGAACTCTCATTCTGAGATGAACACTTCAATGAATGTTTCAAATCAGCTTATGGATGAGAAAAATTTCTTAGAAAGCTCTCGAATAGAGTTGCTTCCAAGTGTCCAGGTTCCCTTGAGAAAGGATCGATTTTCTCAATCGTCAGTTGTAGAAGCCTTTAGAAGTAAGGGCAACAATAATGATGGATTGCAGCTTAAACCATCAGGCCTTCGGTTGCCAACACCAAAGTTTGGATTTTTTGATGCGGTTAGTATCTCTTTTCGGAATATTTATACACTTTCTCGGATGTATGAAATTACCTGTTTTTGTTTCCTTCGTTGCAGAAATGCCTAAAGGCTTTTACTTTTATTTCACCGCCTGGAATTTGGCAGTAATACAATGATCACATGATTTATGATTATTTTGTCTCTTGTTTCCATTCTATTTTGCTCATTGCCTGCTCAGGAACTGCTACTAAGTAGACACACAGAAGAACAAAAGTATAGTGATAGTCACTGATCCAGTTTGAGACACGCATCAATTACGTAGTCTTAAATTATACTTAAGAAAGGAAACTCACTCTCTGATCGTTATTTCTCTATTGTTCTTCATTCATTTTGTGAAAATAATTTACAACATTTATCTTCAAGAGTTAGATTAGAAGACAATATTTGAAAGAAAAATGTGTCCATGTGAAGAATGAACATCAGTTATATGCTTTTAATCCAATTGTAAGAAGCTACCAAATCACAAAAAGCAAGCAAATATTAAATTTCACAGAAGCTTTAGTTTTGGACATGAATCACACAGATACCTACCATACCATATCTTCTGTTTCTTATTATTATTGTCATTATTCTCTTGTTTTGAAGAGCTACTCTGTTTAAATTATGCTTAATTGATTAATTTCAGGAGAAACATGTATTGCGCACTTCAAAAGTGACACCTAACAACCTTCTTCAAAGTGAACTGGGGGTTGGTGGTATAAAATTGAAGCACCACGGTAAGCAACCATCTCTGAAGTCTACAGCTGAGATTGGAACTACACATCCCTCCGCAGACAAGAAATCTTCCTCTGCTGCTCTTAATCAATTATTGCCCAGTTCAACTCCAAAAACTCTTGAAAATAGCAAGTATGGAGCGAAGGAAATGACTGATACGAAAACACACAGGCAATGTTCTAATTTAAATATACAGGAGTATTCTAGTCCACACGCCTTGAAGAATTCAGTGAACCTTATGAATGCAAATCTTGTGGACAAAAATGATAATGAGATGAAGGATAAAGCAGAGTGTATTATTCCAGGAGAGCAAGTGCGCTTAAGTGCAATTGTGGAGGACTTAGATCTCGGAGTGCTGACTGCAGAGAAAGGATTATCTCCTGCTGATACAATTAAATCAGATGCTTTTGAGGTTTTAAAGGTGTCTTCCAGCTTCGCAGAAGTCCTTTCACCTTCAAAGAAATCTAATCTAGAACATTGCTCGCCCAGGCCTGGGATTTTCTTTAATTCCCCCACCAAACTTCTTACCGTTAAAGCTCCTTTATCAATCAACTGTTCCATTATGAATAAAAGTGGGCCCTGCGAGTCCAAGGATGGGAGAACTGAAAGTGCAATGGATAAGACCTTAGCGGTTCTAGTTTCTGAGAAAGGCAGAGACCTTGAAGATGAGAAAATCATCTCCGGAAGTGTACTTAACAACCAGAAAGAAAACGATTTGGATAACAGTTTTAGCTCGTTGTCACTTATCCAGTAGTAAGGTGTTCTTTGAAGTAGCATGTTAGTCCACTTCCTTCTCCAAGCTGGTTCTGGCTTATACTTAATGTCAAGATAATTTTTTCTATAGCTATCCTACCGATTAAAGTGAAGGTGAAATCAGAGGACCTCGGCTGTGAGCAGCAATGTAAGGCCCCAGACAATGTCTCTTGATTCAATATGTTTGAAGTTTCATATGTTTATATAAGGTTGATTTCTTTGCCTGGGCAGTCTCTTAGTACGGTGGTTGGCACTGGGGAAAAATCTTAGTTGTAAGTCTGTTTCTTCATTATGTTGGACAAGTTCATCACACTATGCAGGGCACTCTTATACTCCCTCTGTCCTATTCATTTTGAAAAACCAAATGTAGGTATTAATCTAAGGACAGAGGGAGTACATGTCCAGTAGCTTACTTTTGCAAGTCCTGGTAAATGAGAGATGGTGCCCACCGGGCATTCCATGTTTTTTGCAATTTGGGGCATTCAGAACAAAACCTTGTTCAATTATTTTAATCAAACTCAGAGACACGTCTGCACAAGTGACATATAACCATTCATCCATCAGTGTTAAATATCTAAAATGAACTGATTGTGGTTTTCTAATCAGACTAGTAAAGTAGGAAGTGGGGAATATTATGTATTTCTCATGCCATTTGATAATCTTGCGCATCTGATGGCACATATTAACTACTTTCATTTCTCATGTGACAAGCTAAATAGTTGAAGTAACAAATGACACAGATCTACGATCAACCCAGAAAGAGTAACTAGAGGATTTAATTGCTACCTTCTAAGAGAGTTTTGCCGTTACCATCATAGCCTCCTTTATTGGGCCACAAGTCCCAAGGCAATGAAACTGGACGAAATGAAAAGGGTTCTTAATCCTTCAAGTCCACATGTTTGGGGGCACACCATGACACGTGCGCGTTTCGAGCCTATGAGATGTCATTAGAACTCATGCATTAAATCTGCTACTTGCGAGGATAGAATTTTGAGGAATTGACCAAAGTAAGAGTCTAGTGACCAAAGTAGACTTGCTTACTTGGGAACTTGTAAGCATGTGAAGTGTGAGCAATGAGAATTTCCTTTTTTTTAGAAATTCATGGAATAAGTTCTATTTGAGCAACGAGTTACTTCTACCCCCACCCTTTTTTTGTTTGTCCAGTCTGGGACAGAAGGATTCGATCTATTATTTACCAAAGTAGACTTGCTCACCTGAGAATTTGTAAGCATGTGGAGGAATTTTACTTAACTACTCTCTTTTTCATTATATGACAAGCTGACGGGAAAAACATATCAGATCGGTTGCTCAGCCCAATAAAAAGATGTCTTCTTCTTCTTCTCCTATAAGACTTCATCTCGCGGTAATTTTTCCTCCTCCTAGGTAGGTTCTTCTTCCTCATATTTTTGTTTTCCCAGTTTGCTTCATCTTCTTTGCTTCTTTTCTCTGGGTTTTCACATCTTCGAGCTCCGAATACCTAGTAGTTTATTTCCCTTCCACCAAGTAGATTTGTTTAAGTTATTTCAGATGCTGAAAAATGTGTTATCCGATGAAAATGTTATTTTGGGTTGGCTATATCTTAGACATTACGTAGTTTTTGCTAGTAAGATTTTCTGGGTAGCTGGAAAACTGAAAACTGAAAAATTAAAACACTAGATCATTGAAATACTGGAAAAATAGAAAACTCGATTACTGATATGATATGAGAAGAGTATGAAAAGGGACATAAAAGGTTTGTTGTATGTTTGGGACGTCCATTTGGATGCAAGTGGTAAGAAATATAATTTTGACAATGCAGAAACAAAACTAATTTAATCACCTTTCAAGTTTTTCATTTCAGTTTTTCAGGATTTATGTTTTCCACTTGTCTAGTTTTTTAGTTTTCCAGTTTCCAGTTTTTCAGTTTTCCAGTTTGACAGTATGCCAATTTTTCCTTTAACACATGGATTATTCTAGTCGATGGAGGCATATATATATATATATATATATATATATATATATATATATATATATCCCATTTTTCTTCTTATGTTGTGAAGCAAATTTAGGCTTTTTTAAGGTTTTTGTTCATATGTTGTTTCCAAAATTGCTCATTTGTGTGAACTATGATTTTTCCTCTCACCATTCTCGAAATTGCTCATTTGTGCCAAAATATGAGATAATTCTTTTAGAACAAAATAACAAATGTGTGAGTAAATAAGACAATAGTAATTTAACAATAATTCCCCGATTATCGTCGCTTAGGTTCCCTACTACATCTCTAGAATTTGACGTATCACTGCCAAATTTAGATCCATTGTCATCCCACTCCCTAATCAAACCGCATCATGCCCACCCTTCATCAATCTTCAACACATGACATCTTTGATTTATTAGGCTCGCTTCTCCTGTTTCAGAAGGGCATTGTCATCCTCTGAAAAAAAGGATTCAACAACTCTATTAATTATGACTCCAATTAAGTGATATGAAAAGAAAACATATGATGAGTGACTAAGTCATCCTATCATGCACAACATAGAAATTCATACCATAAAAGTTTTTTTGTCAATAATTGGTAAGCTATTAACTTCCTTAGCTAGCACACGTCATCACCTGTGAAGTCAAAAGCATAACAGTGTAACAAATACTACATGTATAAGCACTACAAATCCCATAGTCATCACAATTAAAATTAGAAATTCTCATATACGAAACACAACCAAAATCCAATGATTATTGTTGACATGGAGTGGGAAGTGATGAGCTCAAAATTCAGAAAATAGTGTTCCATTCACACTCAACAAGCTCTTCAATGATTCTGGAATTGTTGTCCACATGGCTGCCCATTGCTCTAACTCTGGTAGCTTGTCATGTTCATGTTTAAATGTAATTCATTTATCCAATGCATCCTTGCAGTCATGCACAAGTAGTATCTGCAAACACATTACTATGTACCTCAGCTTCACAAGATTCAATTGACACTTATCCACTTCATAGTTATCCTATTGATAGTTATTTAGTTAATAGTTCATAGTTTTTTGTATGAAAAAAAAACTTATCAGGAAATAAAATGAATGGAATGTATAGTCCTTAACCTGACGAGTAAATTTACTAGTTAACTATAAAACTGAATAACTGGTCATTTGCAAGTTACAAATTTTAAAACCTAAAGTAAATTTTGCTGCTTCATGTTGCGAGACTCCTAGTTTGATAGTATAACCAAAATGTGGGGAAGTTTCAAAGATTTACCTAACTAAACTTATCCATGTGAGAATTGAATTTTATATTCGCTTGTTGTTAATGGGGTACTCACATTGGGCTGGGTAGATGTTTTTGTGAATTAGGGTCAGTGATTAGATTAGTTATTTTGTGTGATAACATATGACTCTTGCTTCATCTCCTATAGATGTAACATTTCTAAAAAATTAGAGGACTAAAAAATTGGAAAACTGGATATCTATAAAACTGAATAACTATAAAACTAAAAAACTGGATAATTGAAAACTAGATAATTTTGGAATGAACAAAAATCTTAAAAAAACCTAAATTAGCTTCACAACATAGGAAGAAAAATAGGAGGAACCCTATATGTATGCCTGCATCGACTAGAATAATCCATGTGTTAAAGGGAAAATTGGAAAATTGACATACTGTCAAACTGGAAAATTGACATACTGTTAAACTGGAAAACAAGAAAATTGGAAAACTAAAAAATTGGACAACTGGAAAACATAAATCCTGAAAAACTGAAATGAAAAACTTGAAAGGTGATTAAATTAGTTTTGTTTCCGCATTGTCAAAATTATATTTCCTACCACTTGCATCCAAATGGACGTCCCAAACACACAACAAACCTTTTGTGTCCCTTTCCATACTCTTTCTATATCATATTAGTAATCAAGTTTTCTACTTTTCCAGTATTTTAATAATCTAGTGTTCCAATTTTTTAGTTTCTAGTTTTCCAGCTACCCAGAAAATCTTACTAGCAACAACTACGTAATGTCCAAGATATAACCAACCCAAAATAACATTTTCATCGAATACTACCTTTTTCATCATCTGAAATAACCTAAACCAATATACTTGGTTGAAGGGTAATAAACTATTAGGTCTTTCGGAGCTCGAAGATGTGAAGACCCGGAGAAAAGAAGTAGAGAAGATGAAGCAACTCGAAGATGTGAAGACCCGGAGAAAAGAAGCAGAGAAGATGAAGCAACTCGAAGATGTGAAGACTCAGAGAAAAGAAGTAGAAAAGATGAAGCAGCTTGAAGATGTGAAGACATGGAGAAAAGAAGTAGAGAAGATGAAGCAGACTGGGAAAATGAAATATGAGGAAGAAGAACCTACCTAGGAGGAGGAAAAATTACTGTGAGACAAAGTCTTACGGGAGAAGAAGAAGAAGACATCTTTTTCCTAGGCTGAGCGACTAATCTGGCATGTTTTTCCCGTCAGCTTGTCATATAATGAAGGAGAGGGTAGTTAAGTAAAATTCATTTACATGCTTACAAGCTCCCATGTGAGCAAGTTTACTTTGGTAAATAGTAAAAATTTGCTCACATTTCAGTTATTTGACCAAAGTAGGTGTCTACTTTGGTCAATTCCTCTAGAATTTTTAGTCTTCCCCACTTACATCTTCAGGATATCCTCCTCTTTATATGAGTCATCGATCATCAGGATTGATGAATTGATGGCGTATATTAGCACTTATGTTTGTAACATTGTAACATTGATGTATAATAGCACGTGTGGGGTTGATCCTAACGATTGGTGGCTAGCGTAAACCGGAAGATATCCTCGAAGATAGCAGTGGGAGGACAAAATTTTTTTACTACATGCGAGCTAGGATAACTGAGAAGATATAAGCATTTCCTACTAGTGAGAAAGCCGAAGAGAGCTCAAAGAGGCAGCTGATTGTTGAAATAGGCAAAGATTTAGCAGAACAACCATCACATTTCTTAGACGAGTATGAAAGTTTGTAGGTGGGCTATGCATCACATCAAACTTGCAATAGTTACCTTCCAAATTTAACTAAATTAGCAACTTGTTAAATTAATCTAAATATCAAATTGCTATTATATCATACAACAAATTAAAACAACCCTAATTAGCATTTATCTCTAATGTAAATAATAATAAACAATTACACACAATGCACAAAAGATTTTTTACATAAAAAACTCATATGAAAAAAAACCTTGTGACCTTGTCCAGCCTTTTAAAATACACTATAGAAAAAAGTTTAATACAAATCACCTTAGTACAATTTTTTTATTTAATTAAGATGCATTTTACTTCTTGTAAAGTCAAACTCCCTTTAGTTGCATGTCCTTTGTGTCAACTTCTCGACCACAGTAGTCTTCAATCTTCATAACACAATTATCTCGAGATATCTACTAAAGCATCGCAACCCAATAACAATAGTCGCTTTCCAGTGAATAGACACTTTTATGAATACGAAAATAATGATATTTGGAAATAAGGTTTATAGAAAATTCTCAAATCAAACCTCTCAAAGAATATAAATAATCTAAGCAAGTTTGATTGACTCAAGGTAGGAAAAAAAACTCACTTGAATTATAAAGTTTGAGAACTACAAGAGAATGGAGACAAAAATCACCTCCTGATGAACCTTAGGCCTCATCTCCTTTTGGTTTTCACCAAACACTTTTATTTATAGTTAGGATAAGTCAAAGTACAAATTGAGAAAGTTGAAACCAAAATTGACATGTTTCATCAAACTGCCCAACATGCAGATTGATTAGGTGACTGATTGGGCGAGATTTATTGAGAGATCGATTGACCTAATATTATTAGAATAGATAGATCCATCGAACAATCAATTGACTGACAAAAAATAAATTTGTGCAACAAACCAACTTTGGACTCTTTCTGACTTCATGGATTGATAGACCAAAATGTTAAAAGACAAAATTACCCCTTTTTATTAGAGGTGTGTCATGGATTATATGTGATATTTGAAACCATCTTTATCCAGCTTCACATGTACCTTGATTTTATAAAATCCTTTAAATCTTCAAAATATCTTCTAGCTCATCTCAACTCCTTAAACCATCCCTAATAGATCTAAGGTATAAGGCAGATCCATTAGTTATTTTATTATAAAATTTATCAATACATGTTTCTTTATCTACAAAGTAAAGCTACAAGTGCTTGCTGCTGAGACAAGCTCGCTACAATGTAGAACCATGCCACACAAGCCCTATGCCTTCATTATAGTGAGCATTCTGCAAGTGTCCCTCATTGCCACAAGCATAATTAGCATTTTCATTAAACTTTTTGTGCACCTGCAAAGTAATGTAGTGCAACAGAGTCGACAAGCAATTTTATGCCAAAATAGGCAAAGCACAATAAGCACTTGCATCCAAGCATACAACCGCATAAAAAATGCCAGTAAGAACTTTGAGGAGAATAACTAACCACATTCACACTGAATAAAAGTTGAAAAATTTACATGCGAATGTGCTTTTGCTAAATGTTTGTATCAGTACATTGGAAAATAACATGACAAGAGTACATTCTACAACCGCAATAAATAAAAAGAAAAAAAAATTCACTGTATAAATTCTAGCAATCTTGACTACATTGTGTAATTTCGTACAAATTTTTTAAGAAATTACACCTCTAACACAAGGAACCTTACCGTGCAGTAGGTTCCATGGGCAAGTCATTTGATGACGCATAAGGCTCCAATTCTGTAAAGTTATGGGAATGTCCTCCAACAGAAGAAGCCAGAGAATTTCTCAATAGTGGATCCAGTTTACCTTCTTCTAACACTGAATTTTTCTCAATAGAAATTGCCTCCTGGATCTCCTTCAGTACTGCTGATATTGATGGCCTCATGCACCCGCGGGGTAGGACACACATCATTGCCTTCTCAGCCACCTTCCAAACTGATTGAATATCAAAGTTGTTTCCTAGTGACGGATCTATAATACCACGGATGTCACCACTTGCTACACGTGACTTTGCCTGGCAGAATTTTAAAATGTAAGACAATCAACAAAGCTCACCTAATGCTGAAAAATGCTACTACAGTATATAACTCTTCCACGCAATAGCCAAAGCCTTATTGAAAATGTACAATGATTCAGATGTCAAGAGTTACACCGCACAAGTCACTATATGTTAAGATATATACAGAGATTTGACCAAATTTTAATTAGAAGTGGAGCAAATAGTTAAAAGGGAAATGCAGTATAGACTACTGACCCACGGGACTATATTGCGGAAGTTAGCACTAGAGCTTTCATTGGATATTGCCTCACGGCCTGAAATCAACTCAAGAAGAATAACTCCAAAGCTGTAAACATCACTCTTGTCTGTTAATTGCTGAGTGACGTAATACCTGTTCTCATTGTAAAGATAAAATACAGTGAGCATGCATTTTGTCAAGGTATCACGATTAGGAGTACATATGCAGATTCAATGAGTTATTTCTATCATACGTATTCTCTTTCTCAATTTATATGTATTCCCTGTGAATCAACAAGCATACTTTACAAGGAACGTAAGCCTTACTCAGGATCCAAATACCCAACAGTTCCTCGAACTACGCTGGAGATATGGGTTGAGCTCTCTACTGCAAGCTTCGAGAGACCAAAATCTGAGACTTTTGCTCTCATGTGTTTGTCAAGAAGTATATTGCTGGTTTTGAGATCTCTGTGGATGACCGATGGCGTGCAGCCAGTGTGAAGATATTCCACACCTGAAATAATGTGTTTAGATAAGTTAAACGGATCCTGATATTTTATATCTATCTCAGAAAACTTGAGCTAACCTTTTGCAGCATCTTCAGCAATCTCAAGGCGCTTGATCCAGTTAATCGCTTTCTCTCGACTTAAAGGGCCTGTCAAGATTATAATTTGTAGCATAATGATATAGTTATGGCATAAAGGAAATAAGATCTAGTTAAGCTATAAAGAATAATACAAATAACCTAACGCATACCATGCAGATGTTCTTTGAGTGTTCCATTATGCATAAACTCATATACCAGTACATTCGCTCCTTCTTGACAGTAACCAAAAAACCGAACTAGGTTTCTATGATGTATTCTTGAAAGCAGCGACACCTGAATCAAGTAGATTTCTTTACTTGGTTGATTACATTACTGTTGAAATTAGTTAAAAGAAACACCTTCGATAATAGCACACCTCATTTTGAAATTCCCGCTTTCCTTGGAAAGAATTAGTGGATAATATTTTGACAGCAATTTCTTTCCCATCTTTTAGTCTTCCATAATACACAATGCCAAAACCACCAGATCCAATTTGCCTTTTAAATCTTTCGGTTGCATCTTCCAGTTCGGATAACCCAAAACAATGTGCAACTTCTGTGACACTGTTGTTAAAAGAAGCGAGCTTCTGGGGAGGCACAGGTTTGGCAAAACCCCCTATAAATGTTAACACAGATGTGTGAGTAAAATATACCATCAGTAATTACAAACTGAATATGCAGCAGCCTCAAAATTCGTTAAATATCACTTTGGACCTTCCTCCAAACGCCTCTTGTAATCTCGAAATTGGCAGGCATAATATGCCACTCCAGCTAAGAACAGGACCGAAGCCCCCACAACTAAACCAATTATGATATTCAAGTTCTTTGTAGGGAGCTTTTGGCAATGTAAATCAATGTTTCCAGTAAGGCTGCAAAAGAACAAAATGTCATAAAAAGAATTCCTAGTAATTAAACCAAGTCAGACACTTCTAGATGCATCTATGGTTTCAACCTGAGATAATATAGTCAATAGATATAGCAGCTTAATAAATGTATGGTATATCCAAGCAATAGATGCGCATAGCCTTGTGGCGGTTAATGTATTAATCAGCATTACAAGAGAAGCCACTATCTGATACGGACAAAGACGTTTCTATTGTTTTTTTCTGAGTATTCTGTCTATTTTGTTCATCAAGTACTATAGCACTTTCAGCAAAGCAACTTTTACTAGTGCAATCATAATGCAAGCAATCAAAGTTTGCTTTTCCAAGATCATGATTACTACCATTGCTTTTCCAACCTACATGCATAAGCCATATGAGCCTTGCTCCACCATTGTTTTTGTTATCAACCGTTTTTTCACGGACATAACTATTTCTCTACTAGCCCACAGAAGGCACCTTTTCTGTAGCCTTCGTATCAACCTTCAGAAACACACAAATATTTGTCCTTCAAATCTTGAAAATTGTTCTTTAAATTCTACAGTTATCTAAGGTAGATCTTTTCTTTCTTTTCTTTTCCTGCTCCCTAAATTTGGATTCTCAAGGCCTCTGTTGACATTTCTCCTGATAGCAGATAAAAAAGTTTCTTTCACTCTCCAAAAAAAGTACAATTATAAGTACCATAAAAAGAAAAGGATAGGTAATCAAATTTGTTAATAAAAACAATCTCGATTTTACATCCAATTTTGCATAAATATGAAGCACACTTATTCAAGAATTAACTGATTGTTCAAACTATTGAAGCCACAAAACACTCACTTCAGAACTAGATTCTTCTTGAAAATGTCACAAAGAACTCCACCAGACAACATGTTATTTTGCAGGTACCTAAAGAAACCAAAAGGATAATAACTTTAACTTACCAATTAAACAAAAAAAAGAAAAGAAATGAGTTTAACTCAAGATGACAGGCATATATTTATTGCCATCTTCCTTTCAAAGATACATTATATTAAGAGGGCCAGTAGCCTGTGAATGCTGACATGAGAGCCGTCAGATGAACCCAGCACACTCAGCACCCCACTCCCCTCACAATTAAATGCAGCTGTCAATGAACATGTGCAGGAAAGTAGTCTGTTCACATGCGCAGGCTACTTTTTTCCTTATATTAGCTATATTCATTATAAGTGTACAAAAGTAAAAGGTTATCCATTCCCCTAAAAGCTTAAGATTTAAGGAGAAAGTGATTAACTAATATGGTATCCAAGACCAGGTTGCAGGTTCCAGCCCCCGGAACATAGTTTTCCCTCTTGCGTTAGTATATGCATGTATGTGTTCATATGCAATGCTTAGTGCAGGGCTTGCACGTCAGGGGAGGCGTTTGTGTATTAATATTAAAAGTTATCCCTGCCCTAACAACTTGAGCTTTTAGGAGAAAGGGTTAACTAACATATACGAAGCTATTGAAGCAGGGGATTTGAGTCCGTAACATCTTACAATTCACTTAGATTTTGTAGGCTTCCTAAGGATGATGGCACAGCACTAGTCAGATGGTTGTTCTCGAGATGGCTGCAAAAAAACACCAAAAATTTATTGGTTTTTAGCATGTATGGAAACCTTAAATGTATAGCTATAGCACCTATCACTTATACAGCCTTAATAGAAAGACACACAGATGAGTATGTATGCAGTGGCATTTTGTAACAAATATAACTTACTGTACCATATCTGCTGAGCAAAATGTCTTCAAGAGTTTTTGCATAATAAATGGAAGAGAAAAGGTAGTTCAGTCATTTCAAAACATTAAAATGCCTGTAGACTAAAGTGCTCCCTTGTCTGACACAAACGACCTATCAAGTGTAAATTACTCTTCACTTTTCTTTTTCTTTTTTAAAAAAAAACAGCTTCGATCTTTAAAACATAGTAAATTTTTCCTCATCAATAAATAAAATTTTCCTTAGCTTGATCATCAAAAAAGTTGTTAGTGTGGTTGTGATAGGAACCTTTTTGTGGTTCACAATTCCAGAACCAAGAAATGCCTGAACAGATCAAGATACATTGGTTTTCTTAGAGGGAAACCAAGACCTTAAAAGACAATGTCCAATTTCAGAGTAAAATCATTAACATACCCTTCTTTCATTCATTGTCTGTGCTTTTGTTACAAAGTTCAATTCCCTTCCTAGGTGGTTACATAACTACCACAACTTCCTACTAATTACCCACCCTTCATACGTACTAAACATTTCACTTACATGATTTATCACACTTAATTTCAGTCTATCTCTTAACACGTTACACACACATAACCATATATAATAAATTACCCAACTTATAACACAGAAAATATTTGGAGATAAGTCTGAGAAGAGGCAAACATATATATAACTCTATCAGGTTGACACCAATAGTTAGTCGCTCCCCAAGCAGTTAGGGGAAGTGGTCAACTAACCTGCTATTGGAATGCAGATTTTGTTCTTGGTTCAAACCTTGTGGTGTGTGTGTGTGTGCCCCTAATAGCAAGAATTAGATGCATGAAGAGAATGATATGTTTCCAAATGAAGAATTTATACGATTTTTTTCCCCTAATATGCAAATAATGAATTCACTTTCTTCAGTTTGCAGAATAACGTCACTGAGGACCACACAAAGGTGTCTCCCGTACACAGCTGTAGAAGTTAATGGACGTCCAGAGGAGTGATAATATTCTCATATAAGAATTAAACATTGTTTCTGTCCTGAGGATGACACAAAGATATTTTACATATTGATTCAGTAGTATTTCTTTATGTAACTGTCAAATTCTCTACAAGTAGAACTTCACTTTTTTTCCTACCCATAAATCCAACTTACAGTTAAGCTGGAGTAACACAACATCCGACCAAGTTTTGACAGGAACAGATGCCTCCATGTTTCTAAGGTCTGTTTGAATTCTTATGAATTGATTGGTATAATAAAATGCATTGCAATGATGCTTTGATGTCATCCTAACATTTTAACCTCTGAAAGACAATAACAAATAACAGACAATGTAGTTGAAACAATCTCGAATACAGAGGAAATAAGAGCTTGGCAAAATTTTGAAAATTGAGGTGCAATGTAATATATATGATTATACATGATTCGCAAATTTGTGCATCCACTAAAATCAGGTATGGTGCCAGTCAAGGAATTCCAGTCAAGCCATCTGCACGAAGAAAAATAAATTAATATAGCAACTAAATAGCTTTCACAAGGTACAGTCCAAGGTATTGGTAAGTCTTACAGTTCCTTCAATGCAGTCAACTTTGTCAATTCTGAAGGAATATTCCCTGTCAAATTCTTCCCAGAGAGAACACTAACAAAGTAGAAGACAATATCACATTTAGTTAAGAAATTTGAGTTTTACTTGCATCCATTGAATAAGGCCCTACAATATGAAGAAAAATTAAGAAATGGCTGGTCAGAAAATATGATTTTACACTGAAACTACTTTTGGCTGTGGATCTGAGTTGCATAGGACCCATGACCATGGAACTGGTAGGCATGGATCACCACCCTCTTGAGCCCAGTCTGCTTGGAGGTAATGTGAAATTAAACTGGACATAAGAGAAGCTGTAGCCACAAGTATCTCAGATCAGTAACTCATTAGATACTTATGTTTTTCCATAACTGTGATCTAAGAGAAAGTAAGGGTACAAAGAATATTACAATCTGGAGAGCCGAAATTTATTTGGAGGTGCCTGTTTATCTCCATGGCATTGAGCAAGGGCCCACGAGTGGAGTCAACTGTTTCCTCAAACAAAAATGTTAAGATGAAAGGAAGTGACAGGTTGGTGAATCCTGGTTCATACAGTCGGTAGCTTCCTTGAGCATTTTCTTCAATGTTAACAGTGGCTTTACTTATTTCAGGATGTCCTGGGAGATGCAGCTTGAATTTTCTTATATCAGAGGGATCCAAATCCTCAATTTCGGCAAAAAAGCAAACAGCCCAACCATTCCCTGGAAAACCATCCACATTTAGCCGGTAACTTAACTTCCCATTTGTGCCAACTACAGCAGTTTGCATCACTCTTTGTGGAGGCCTATCGCCTGGGGTAACATCAACTGGCATTGAAGTTGAGACATTTGTTGTGCCAGAAGCAACATCAACAAGGTAGTTTGCCTTCTTTAGAGAGTCTGAATGCCATATTCGATCAAATGGGTCATCTGGGTACCTGAACAGATGTGGACATATTAATGTAAAGATATCCAAGTAAAGCCAAAGGAAGTTACCTTCTTATTACTCTACTACTATCACAATTACAAAGTAATGCTCCAATGTATTTTGTGCAAACAGTACTCACAAGCAATAAGATCTGTCAGTCAAATGCCTTACTGCCAGATCGATATTTATTTCCTTCATTAACATGAAGCATTCCTAAGGTTTACTTTCATTTTAGCTGTTGTCTGTCAACTTTACTGGAACAGCTACTCGTCAGACTTACAGATGAATTTCTATTCACTACAGGAGATAATTTATGGCAAGGTTGTGATTTGCTTTAAGTTTGAATTCACAAACATTCATAATAACTTGATATTTGACATTTTTATGGCATGCTATGGATTCAAAAAGAGATGAGATGAGACAATATTTTTTACTTTGGAGGAACTGTAAGAATTCACTGCATACCTGACAGGGTCATCACTTAGTGAACCAAAATTTATTCTTGCTGACACAAAAAGATAGAAGTTGGTCTCATACTCTGATAAATAGAGAGAATCATTGAATTGTCGGAGTTCAAGTGTAGAAATAAAAGGATGCCCAGTTGTTGCATTTGATAGACAAACACTAATGGTAGGTGAAGTGGCCAGCAAAATCAGCTCTCGAACTTGCACTGTATTTGCATCAGAAATAACCACAGTCCACCAATGAGTAGGTCCAAGGGAGATGTCAAACTTTGGATATACATTACTGCTGTCGAAATTTCCATACAAAAATGTTGCTCTCACAAGGTACCGAGTTCTAGATGTGACATTTAGAGTATAACAATATTTCCTGTTATCAGCAGGAAAGTATCTTAATGTTTTGTACTGTTTTCTGGTCTCCCCAGGAATCGATATATTTGCTGTACCACCAAAAGCGAATAGGCTATCTGGAATCCAATGAAGCCCAATTTCATCATTGTAGTTCTCTCTTCCGCCACAATCAATGCTTAGAAAGCCTGTTCAGCACAATCATGAACCATCCATCATTTGTTCAGGGGATAATAGGAAAACCAAAATCATTTGAAGGCTTTGGGAAGTGAATTCTAAATCTAGACTCAAGGACAAGCATTTAAGGAGAAGATTTTGACACAAAGAAGTGACTTAAATTGATACTATGTTTTTTTCAAACAGTTTCTACTGATACATGGACGGAGATAATAAATTCCACGTCTATGAGCTACAGAAGGTAGGAAATGAACCAAAATGAACTAAATTAGTCTTTATACGTAATTGGTATGCGATGCCAACTATTGGGTCACTTTAAAAAATCATAAACTAGCAGAGAAAAACCTTGTCTATGCAAGTATTTCGTAGCACTGGCCCATATCAGTTTAGGATTATAGTCTTAAAGGTTCATCATTTAGTCCATTGTCAATAATTTTACTGTACGGCGATATTTTCGCATATAAAACAGTGATCATATAAATGAAGAAGCAAAGCCAACCGTATCAAAGTCAATGAGAAACAGGAACTATACACAGAAAGAGATAGACATTGCACGAGAGACATAGAGAGAGAGAGAGAGAGAGAGTAATTTACCAGGCATTTGAGCGTCAGCCAAGGTGAAAAGAAAGGAGAAGGGGAGGAAGAGGAGGAAGGGAAGAAGGATGGCCGCCATATTCATTCGAAAGGATTACTGTGAACACAACTCCGAGCAGAAGACATGAATGAACAAAGAGGGAGGAACTGGGAATCTCTTTTCTGACATGGGCAGCTGGTATCTGTTGCAGAAAGAGAAGAAAAGAAGAGAAAAGTTGAGGGGAGGAGAAAAAGCAAATGTGAAAGGGAATGGATTGGGAAGAAGTAGTCTAGCACAACTGCACAAGGCAGAGTGAGTGTGGGCGGGAAGCGGTCTTCCCTGGCACTGCTGCTACTGGTACTGGACTACTCTCACTCCTGACTCAGACTATTGCCACTTTAAACTTTGCTTTGTCATCCCAACATGTGGATCCCGCACGCCACCACTTCTCCCTAATCCCTTCCCATGTTCGGGATACCCTTCATTACTTCATCAAGGATTCTATTCCTCCCCCATTTGATCCCTGGCTTTATTTCTTCACATATTTGTTTCCTGGTTTTATTTCTTGATTATTCCTTCATATATTTATTTTATGGTTTTATTTCTTGATCTTTTGACAAAGTGGTGAAGAACACCAATCTATTTTTATATCTTAGGGTTGGTTATTGGACAAATAGCTAGCGAATAAGAGTCTTGCCTGTGTTTGTGTCCACTAATAATTTGTAAGTCTATATTTTGTCTATTAGGCGATTATACGAAAGATGAGGTGATTTGGAGAAAACAATATAAATATCAACAACAATCATTAAGTGGGAAACCATTGTGGGGATCTTTGGGTTAAGTAACATATTATATAATATCAGTTTAGACTTGTATATACATTCTTTTTTATTTATACTAGTATTAGTATCAAACATGTTTCTCATATATTTAATAATTAAATTTACCATAGAAACTCAATTAAAATATTAATATGATTATATTTAAATTATTAAAAATTTAAGTATAAAAAAATTATGATTATGGGTAGTTATAGAGAAAAAAATATTTTCATGTAAGGATATAAATTGCAACCAAACCTCAGATAAATGGTCAGCCAAGATCTTTGTCCATGACCATGTCTAAAATTTAAAAATAAAAAAATTCAGTCTGACATGGCCCGGATGGTGGACATCCACAAGCAGCCCTATGCACCACCTGTCCATGCGCTAATAATTTCTCCCATGTCGATGACTTCATGCTACCGATGAAATAATCTCAATGTTTTTTCGTGTTGCTACAAAGGGAATGATATCACAAGATGAGCGAGATGAGTGCAATTTTGCTATTCAATGAATTGTATTCTGAGGGCTGTGTCAAATGATTTGCAGAATCAATTACTAGAATGTAATTTAACTCATCTTTGACGTAAAATAAAGGGTTTTTCCCTATTATGAAAGAACAAAGGAACATTACGCATGGACAAGTTTTTTGTTACTTATTTCTATCATAAACTAAAATTAGTTTTCATTTCGAATTTTCAAATTTATGTCATCCCTCCAACCCAAGGTGATTTTTTTTTTCATATTGGTTAGTGGCAGTGGCAGCTAAGTTTTTTTTTAGAAAAAAGCAAAAACTAAACCTGGTAGGGGTGAACTTTAAGGATAGTTTAGTTATTTTCTAAATATTAATCATAAATTAGTAAATAAAATAGGTCTTTTGGGAACCTTACTTTTAAGAAAAGAAGAGTGTTGGCAACTTGCAAAATGATGTCTGGGCTTTTACTGATAGAATCCTCTAAAAGAAAAACAGGCATGATGGAGAAGATAAAAGAAGGGAGGGAGAAAATGCAAGTTAAATGTGAAATATGCAATAGAGCTGATCTGCCTTGGTTGCGCTGGTTTGATTTCTCCCCTTGTAGATAACGTCCCCGGGTTGAATTCCAGTGGCAGCCACCGTGTGAAGGTGTACCTAAGCGTGTGAAGGTGTGCGCTGAATATAGGACAAATTAATGTTCTTCAATGGGGAAGGAGAAAGTTCTTTCTTTCCACTTCATCATCCATCTCTCATTTCTCACATCATCCTCTATGTAAGCCTTTTACGTTTCCAAACAACCAGTTTAATTAACAAAAATGGCATTGATCTTTCTTCCCGTTCTCCCTTGCATGACAAAAATGAGGACGAAGGTTGGGGTTAAGAGGGAGGCCCGGGAGGGAACGGATTCCAGGCTACAAAAGAGCAAGAAAATGATAGGCCATTGAAATTCATAGAAATTTGCTAAGGAAGCAGATTGGTCATGGGATACATGAGATGCTGCTCTCCTGCCTTTCTTCCCACAATAATACAAAAATATATTGTTGCACGTGGTGTCCACTAGTTATTCGGTAGCCAAGCAATATTTGGTGTCAACTTGGAGGAAAAAGGAAAAAACCAAGTTGAAAAGCTGATTGCTAGAAAAGTCCCTTGCACCCTTTTTTACAACCAACAAATTGCCCGCTTTAGCATTGCAGCACTTTGATGGGGAATAGGTAGATCTACACATAAACAACTTTTCATGTGAAATGAAATGAGGTTGGCAGTACAGATTGCTGACAAAAGTGCATTGGAAAAAACAAACATACATTGATTCCTGTAAAAATGAAAATATAGATTGTACTGAGTCTAGACATCAAAACTTGCGGACGAAATCTTAAGGAATCAATCCCCTTGAAGACATCAGCTAGATGCCGAGATATGTAGGTTTCTGAAGATCCCACTCCACAATAAAAACACCAGCGATCATCTACTCAGTTCCTTGCATGGGTAGCACAAGGTGTTGAGCCTGTTAACATATCAGGAATCCAAACAGAAAAGACACTTATCAATAATATATGAAAAATGGCAGAACAAAAGTTAAGATAACGTCAGATAATGCTGGGAACACGTACCATGAAATGAACGAAATAAATTTTAAAGAGCATCTATTGAAATATAAGGCAATAGGGGAAACAAAGGAGTATGAATGACCCCACACGCAAAGCTGATGCATAAGAGTTGTTACTTTTTGTTTAAGACCGCCTCCACCCAGTTTCAGTATAACCAAGATATAAATTATCTTTTTTGCCAAAGAAAAAAGATATAAATTATCGCACTTTTTTTCAATAAATAATACTAGCACAGTTAGAGATCTCCTCACTCCTTTTTGAAAAACAAAATTGAATTTGCAACACAACGATGTGTACAATTGTAAATGCTTCCTCATAAAGAAATCTTAATACTTACATACATATTTTCCTCCAGTGCGCAGAGGTTAATGTCAGAAGCATTTTTAGCCCGTGATAAGTAGGTATGGAACTAGTAACAAATTTTCAAGAAGAACATCAACAGTCTCAACTTCTGACGTTTTACTTGACCAAATTCATTGTTACAAAATAAGCCCTTAAGGAGGACTTTTGACACGTCCATATTAAGATCCATCTGGTAAGGTTATAAGAATTCAAGATAGGGTTCATAACGAAAAAAAACCTCTATATCTTCTTATTCTATTCTTTTCCTCAATTCTTCTCATGCCTTTATTTTTCTAATTCTTACCTTATCACCCAATTCTACAATCTCAGCCATACATTTTGTGGTACCTAATCTTGCAGTTTCATATCCTTCCACATTGAAGTCAGTTTGCCCTGGACTTTATAATTTACAACTCAGGCTAAAGTTTTATACAACCTCACCTACCAGGTCTATAAAGTAGTAGAATATATAAGCCAAACGCGGTCCATTAACACCCCTTTTTAGAGAATCCAGAAACTATTTTAAGCATACTATCAATCCTTTAAAGACAAGTCAGCTCAAACACAGAGTGAACCACACGAACTTTTTTTAATGGAAAACTACAACTCAGACAGAACACCAGCTACACAAGAATTCAAACTATGGGACTTTATCACTTAATTGGTGTCAGCCTCTTATTTAACCAAAGAAAGGCTGTTCTAAACAGAAAGTAATTAAAAGGTTCCACTACTTATCACGCAAGTGCACACAACAGTATATATGGAACTAGCTAGTGGCATAGAATCATTTATCAGACCACAGAAGAGAAATAAAGATATAAATCACGGAAACTAGTACCTGAGGCTGCATGTAATTCATGTCTTGCGAGAAGGAACCCTGATGACCAATCTGCAAGCGTGCCCAAAAGTTGGCCACTCAGAGGAAGTAAACAATACATTGGACAGAGATGCAATGTTAAACTAAAAAAAGCAACAACTCACCTGGCTATCAGAACCAGCTCCAACTGTGTCTTTCCTAAAAGATCCATCTGCACCCTTAGCAGGTCCTCTACTATCACCCTGAGACAAGAAAAACTAATAGTACAGAACTCTTCTATTGAATGCCAATAGGCCACAAAACCGCATATAAGAACAATACTATAACCTCTATTTCATTTCATTTACCTCCATCTTCAGACCCCATCCATTTGCAGCACCACCAACCATAGAAAAGAAGAGAAAAAAAACCCAGTTAGGCCATAAGACAGAGAGTACAAAGCTGCAATTTTCCAGATTTTAAAGAGCAAATTTTACCTCACGGAACTTCTGCAGGTACACCTTAAGCGGCTCTATGTAATCTTCAAACCCCAACGTCCCCATCGCCCACAGCAAATCGTCTCCGTTGATCGTCTTCCGCTTCTCCCTCTGGCACTTATCGCTCGCCCTGCATAAATCAGATCCCCAAAAACAACATCTACAGAACACGCAAAAGGAAACAGAAGAAGACAGCCAAACCCCAAAATGGATTTTTTTTTCCACAATAAAACAAAAACGAAACAGAAGGCATGGAACGAAGGAACTGACTCGCTGGTGACGAAGGAGATGAACTCGGAGACGCACTCCTGGACCGTCTCCTTGGCGTCCTTGGCGATCTTCCCATTAGCCGGAAGCGCCCTCTTCATGATCCTCCCAATATTCGCGATCGGGAGAAACCTGTCCTGCTCCCGCACGTTGGACGAGCCTCCCCGCGGGCTCAACTCCCCGCCGCCACCGCCCCCGCCGCTCTCGTGGCTCGCCGGGCTCCCGGGAGGATTCGAGCTCTCCGCCATGCCCCCTGCACAAAACCCCACCTCCCACGATCCACATGAGCAAACAGAAGCGCCCACATCGCCATGAAAGACCCAGAAGAAGAAGAAGCAGCAGAGCAGAAGAAAGAGTACCTGAGCAACGGAATTGTGGGGTTGGATTTATACGCCCAAAAGATTTGATTTTTTTGGCGGGCCGGGAGAGAGGGAGGGGGGAAGGAATGTGTGGCTCTGCAATTTGGGCAATTTTGTTTAGAAAAATGGAATTCGAAAGGGGGATCGGAGGGTGGAGAGGAAGGAGACGAATGGGGATGACGGAGATGGCCGTCTTGCTTATCTGCGCCGTCGGTTCACCTGCTCCTCCTTTACTTCTCTTCTCTGCCTAGCCCCCTCGCCAATCACATCTCTCTCAGCCTGTGCGAGCCTCTTGGGGACCGTTTGTCGGCGGTGTCCGGGACGCACGCATGAGGCCTCCTGCCATGAGTCCGGGCCCACCGTGAGCGGCGAGAAGGGTACATGGACATGTTTTAAATTAGCGAGTATCGCGCGAGCGTTCCTGACGTGGTAAGAGCATTTACTAAAAAGGGAAATGATAAAGATGCGTCTAGCGTGCCCGGGCCTCCGAATACGGTATATAAGAGGGCTCTAATTACGGTATACAAGAGGACTTCTAATTTTTAAGTTTTATATGTCCTACTTATGTCGTTAAGGGACTCTTAGTTGAATAAAATAAGTGGTCCCTAAGTGACCTTTTTGTGCGGCCTAAATATTTTTAAACTATAACCCGATGGTTTATTAGGTAGATTCGTTGGGGTTATACTTAGGGTGTTAATGAGCACAGTCAAATTGAGTAGTGGACTCATAAGGCTTAAACTCATACTATTTAAATATAATTTGAGCTCATCTCGAAGCTTGATTAAGCTTAGAATGTTTTAACTCAAACTTGGCTCGAACTGAAAATTTGGAGCTAAACCCAAGCTTGAACTTCATTAATGATTCACGAGCCTATGCTTGACTTGGGTTTGAACCAAAAAATAAAAAAATCTATATCTAAAGCATACGAATGCTTGGGTATTAAATAATAATAATTATCTCAATATTGGATGTATGAGTATTGCATATAGGTCAATTGCTTACTTCAACTATTTGGCATTTAATTTATCAAGGAAAAAGTATGCAAAGAGCAAAGGCCAACCAATATTTTGGCTTTCTTTTCGCACCTACAAAAAGAGATTAATGATCATATTTGTTTATGTTGTGAACTTGTTTGGAGAAAAGAGAAGACTGAATCTGAGAGAGAAAGGGAGATGAGGATTTGAGGGATGGGACAGAGAAGAATATGGGATGAGAGGGGGGTCACACTTGCTTATTGCAAGTGTGATATCTTAGAGAAGGAATATTGGGAAAGAGAAGTTTAGAGAGAGTGGGAGAAAAGGATAATCATTCATTTATTTTTCTACATAAGAAAAACTGACTAACTACATAGACTATAAACTAATTACTAATCAAAAGCAACGTGCAACACTAGCATAACTGCCTTAATAACTACAAAACATAAATCCCACCTCCCATGAAAAACGACTTGCCCTCAAGGCATCCAATTAGAAAATTGGCTGAGGAAATCATCTTCAAGAGTCCAAGTGGCATCTTCTAAAGGGTGATCTTTCCATGCAATAAGGACTTTAGTGAGAAGATGACCCTTACGGCGAATGCGGTGAGTGTCCTGAATAGAAGCTGGAGTCAAAGTCGATATAGCATCTGAAAGTGGAGTAGGTGGCAGTAAAGTGGGCATTATAGTAGTTGGACCCCCCACGAACCGATGAAGACGGGAGACATGGAGTATTGGATGAATGCGTGCAGTAGGTGGCATCTGGAGCTTATAAGCCACTTTCCCCACCTTTTCAACAGCCAAATATGGGCCATGAAAATGGGGCAATAGCTTGTGATGGCTAGCTGAACAGGCTGAAATCTGCCGATATGGTGGAAGCCGCACATAGACCCAATCACCCACGATGAACTCTATGTCCGTATAATGGTGGTCATAAATCCGCTTCATTCTATTCTGGGCAGCTTTTAGGTTCAATTTGAGAGATCAAAGGACTTCATCACTCTCCTGTAACGACTAATCAACATCTCCCACATCCGAACGATGGGGCACATAAGAGAGAATGGTTGGAGGAGGCCGCCCATAAACAACCTAAAATGATGTCAAGCCAAGGGATTGTGGTAAGCTGTATTGTATGACCATTCTGCCCAAGGAAGTAGTGAGAGCCAATAACGAGGATGATCTCCTGCAAAACAACGCAAATACTGCTCAAGGCAGCGGTTAAGAACCTCCCGTCTATTCATCTGTTTGAGGATGGTATGTTATGCTCATTTTCATAGTAGTGCCTTGTAGCTCAAAGAAACTACTCCAAAATTTTGATAAGAAAACTGAGTCACCTTCGGAGACTCTAGAATGTGCCATACCATGGAACTTCGCAACATCCCGCAAAAAAACTTTTGTCATGTGGCCAGCAGTGTAAGGATGCCACAAGGGTGAGAAGTGTGCATATTTAGATAAGCGATCTATGACCACAAAAATAATACTTTTGCCCAGAACTAGGGGTAACCCTTCAATGAAGTCCATAGATATATCTTCCCAAATGTTATCCGGAATAGGTAGAGGCTAAAGTAACTCTGCCGGTGAGGAAGTAAGGGCTTTGGCTCTTTGACATATATCACAAGAAGTAACAAAGTCATGAACATCCTTCTTGAAGTCATTCCAATAGTAACTCTGAGAAATCCGTTTGTATGTTTTAAATTGCCCCTCATGGCCAGCAATAGGAGAAGAGTGGAAATGATGGAGAAGTTGCTGCCGTAATTGAGGAATAGCAAGAATTTTAGTGGTCTCATCATAGGAGTAAATCACCCTGCAAAATAAAAGGTGGTAAGCACAATGGATTAGCATGCAACCGAGAGGTGAGGGTAGCTGTCTCTGTGTCATACTCATAGGATTTAATCAAATCAGCCATGAAGGGAAAGGTTGGCATGGACAGAGTGGAAAGGCAAGAATTCTCTGACTAACGAGATAAAGCATCGATGGCCTGGTTGTCACTCCCCTTTTTATACATTAGGTCATAATCATACCCGATGAGCTTAGAAACCCATCTTTGCTAAGAGGGATATGCAACACATCAATCCAAAAAATAACGCAAGCTGTGATAATTTGTCTAGAATAAAAATTTATGCCCTAAGAGATAAGGCCTCCACTTTGTAATGACATGAACAATTGCTAACATTTCTGATTCATAAGTAGAAAGTTGTGCAGTACGCACTGAGATGGCCTTAGAAAAATAAGCAATGAGTCGGCTGCCCTGCATAAGTATTGCACCCAACCCATATGACGATGCATCACTGTCGATCACAAATCGTTGAGAGAAGTCGGGTAGTGAAAGTATTGGTGGTGATTGCATGGCTAGCTTAAGAGCATCGAAAGATGTCTGTGCTCTGAAGTCCACTGGAAAGCCCCCTTTTTGAGGAGGGCAATGAGTGGAGTAGGCAATGTTCCATAACTCCTGATAAAACTCCAATAATATCTAGTCAAGTCCAAGAAACCTCAGAGTGCCCGAATATTAGATGGAGTTGGCCAATTTGTAATAGCCTCAATCTTGAAAGGATATATAGACACCCCTAAAGTCGATATGACATGGCCAAGGTAGTCAACTTGAGGCAACCCAAAAGTACATTTGGACTTTTTAAGAAATAGATCATGGTTGATTAGTGTAGAGAAGACTACACGAATATGCTCCAGATGTTCCGACCATGAGCATCTATAGATCAAAATATCATCAATGAATACCAGCACAAATTGTCTCAAGAAAGGCCGAAATATGTCATTCATGAGGTTCTAAAATATAGAGGGAGCATTCGAGAGACCAAACAACATGACCAGGAACTCATAATGTTTGTCATGCATCCTAAAAGTTGTCTTATGGATGTTGGAAGGGTGCATTCGAATTTGGTGGTACCCTGATCGCAAATCCAACTTAGTAAAGAGAGTAGCTCTGGTTAGTTCGTCCAAAAGCTCTTCGATTATAGGAATGAGGTGTTTATCCTTAATGGTGATGGCATTAAGAGCATGATTGTCACGCCCCGGCGATGCCCGACCCGAGCCGAACCCGGTCCAGGGGCCAGTCAAGCGCGCGGGGGCGACGAAGTAAAAATTGAGAAATGATCTAGCGGAAGACTTAACCCTAACCACGGGCGATTAACAACAACACGGAGTGCGCACAATCCTTTGAGCAAGAGTAAATAAAAGGGAAGAAAAAAGTGTTGCTTATCACAAAGTAAACAACAATCTCAAACCCACAAACTTAGTTAAGTAAAGCCCACACCGGCTCAAAATAAGTCATAATCATCACAACTGTAGTATATGACATAAATCCAAAACAAGAACCCTACACAAAGGTTCGAACATAAAGCATGAAATAAACGATGATAAGTCACGCAACGATCTCCATCATCACACCCAAGCTACCTCTGACCTTTCCTCAAAGAGGCAATCCTGTCCGTCTGCGTGTCGCACCACGCAGCCCCAAATCAAAACACAAAAGAGGGGTGAGTTTTAACAAACTCAGCAATGGTTTTAATATCACTGTCAACGTTAAAAATACGATAGTATCGTAATGAGATCGTTCAAATCACAGATTTACATGGTGCATCACTTTCTGATCACACATTCATGTCATCTAACACTGCATCATAATGCATAATTCAACCTGCATGGATGTATCTCTAGCATACATATTCCCACATGCATTCACATCATACCAATCCCGCATTGATGTATCTCTAACATACATATTCCCACATGCATAATATCATCACAACCTGCATGGATACGTTAAAAATACGATAGCATCGTAATGAGATAGTTCAAATCATAGATTTACATGGTGCATCACTTTCTGATCACACATTCATGTCATCTAACACTGCATCATAATGCATAATTCAACCTGCATGGATGTATCTCTAGCATACATATTCCCACATGCATTCACATCATACCAATCCCGCATGGATGTATCTCTAACATACATATTCCCACATGCATAATGTCATCACAATCAACCTCCATCAAGGAGTAATCACACATTAACGTCACACAGACGGGAGCATAGACAAGGCCACGAAGGCGTGCCATGGTCCAAAATTCTACACAAGAATTCAAGGAAGATCGGGGTTGTCAATCCCTAATACTGCTCGCCCTGGACGATCCTGGCCAAGGATGTCCCATTCTCACACAGAGAATCTAGAGCAGGGGTGTTCGCCCAGGGACATCTCCTGCGGAGGGAAGAGCCCGAGTTCTCACATAGAGAACCCTAGAACACGTGGTAGCGGGGTGCACACGGCATACCACACTGGATTCTCAGGGTCCAGATGACACACATAATAACATTCTCACATATCCGCAAGACAAGTACACAACTCGTCCCCACATCCTTCCATTTAACAAGACTCAACCCGGGGAGTGCACTCGTTCCACACAGGAACTTCAAATCGTTCCACACAGGAACTTCAAATTGTTCCACACAGGAACTTCAAATCAAAATATGTCCTTTCGAACCAATCAACTTGCGATTAATCCACGACCGATAAACCCGGCACACAATTCCATCACATTGCATCCAATCGGTTAAATTCGATTAATCACGATGAAGCCTCAATTGGAAATCCATTTTCATGATGCGTGCAGCATGGTACATGCGTGGGCAAAACATACATGAATCCTAATCATGATAAGTGCTCTCACCAGCCCCTAATGCATCATTCATAATCACAATATTAAGCTTCAACATCATTATTTAACCCCCATAGGTGTGTGTGTGTGTGTGTAACTAGTAGAAGCCTTTCACATAATGCATATCAACATGCTTGAAAATCAACTCACTACCACACTACACATGTGAATTTCTACCTAAACATGAATTCCAGCGGAAATCATAGTAGAAGAATCGTTGAAATCATAGCTAGATTCAAAACTCAACCACAAAGGCTAAACACCTATAACATCACTCATTTCATCATTGAGTCATGGCATTCACCAACATTCACACACCATTAATCATAATTTATCATGACAAATCAGTCCAACAATGATTGTAGTCCTACTGAAAATATATGCTTAACCAAAGGGAAACAACCATTCATAATTTCAAGATAACGATTCCAACATCATGCCACAAAGCATGTCATTCCACCATCTCTAAGCATATATCTCAACTCCATAAACTCAATAGCATGCATTTCCAGTAGCCTAACATAGCTTAAAACACTCCACATTCATATAAAATTGGCAAGCTAAAGTGGAATCATCAAAATAGACATCATATGCACAACACACAATTTCCTGTGTAGCCGATCAATCGCCCTTCAGGCCGTTCGATCGGTTACACGCAAAAATTTAAAATTTACAGTTCAGCCGATCGATCGCCCTGCAAGGCCGATCGATCGCCAACACGGCAGAACAGTTATCTTCTTCCTTGCGCAAAATCAAACCGAAACACCATAGATAACACTTCAAATCCACATCTAACACCCTAATCATCATCAAAAGTCTTCCTTGACTTCCAGAATATCAAACCAAACCATAATAATGCAAAACCCTAAGAAATTGGCATTAAATAATTCCATTTTCTAATCTTACCATTAACACACTAAATCAAGTAAACCATTTCGAAATAAGCCAAAAATGAAGAGTTTTACCATGGATAAACAGAGATTTCGAAGACCCATTACCTCAGTACTTGATTAAGCTCGGATTGAAGAGTCACCCTTCTTGAAATCCTTGAAAACACAATGAGTTTGAATTAAACTCTAATAGAAATCGATTTACCCAAGAAATCCCTAATTAAACCTTAGATCTAGGGCTTATTGGTAGTAAAAATCGAATTTTGAATGTTAGGGTTTGTAGTAAAACACAAATCAGTAGCTTTTGATGGTCAAAAACGAATTGAATCAAGGGGGAAATGGTAGATTTGGAAGAAATTAAGAGAAAAGCCATGGATTAGTGCTTAATTAGAGCAAGCTTACCTTAATCGGCTTCTAATTCGGGCCTAAGTGGGGATTAGGCCAGCCCTCCTTCCTTAGCCTATTCCCAAAAATGGAAATGGCTCTGGTTTGCCCTTTTATAGTAAGGGTTGGGGTAGGCATAGGTAAGTTTTGGGGTGTAAATATGAAAAGTAGGCTAAAAGTGGGTATTTTGCAAATTTAAGCACAATTTAAGCCTAATAAAATTCTGAAAATTTTTGTGGGACCTTAAGTATATGTCTAGGTTCATTTGACGCAAAAATAAAATTTTCGACGGTGGGGCCCACAGGGGTCCCGCCAAAACCCTAATTTTTGGGAAAATAGTGAAAATTCTAAAAAATCTCAAAAATTCACATTTGGTTTAAAATCACTCAAAACCACTAATATTGAAGTTAATTTTGGTTAAAACTATCACAAACACTATTTATTTACGAAATCACCGAAAAAGATCAGAAAACGCGTAAATCTCACGATAACCCATAATTAAAGAAAACCAAAACCCGGTTTAAAGATGAGGGTCCTTACAATGATAGTCCACACAAAAATGCCATGAACCATCTTTTTTGCGAACAATGAGCACTAGATAAGAGAATTGGCTGGTGTTGGGTCGAATAAGCTCTGAAGTGAGCATCTCCTGTACCAACATCTCAATTTTATCTTTATGCACCTGAGGGTACTGGTAGGAGTGAACATTAGTTGGTGGACACCTTGGCTGGATATGAATATGGTGATCGTGCTGATGAGATGGGGGTAAAGTGGATGGCTCCTGAAAAATCCTATTATATTCGTCCAGCAGAGATATCATATCCACTGGAATGCTAGTGTACTTAGGTGGCGGGTCAGTGCATAGTTGTAGTAATATTCCCTTGGCAACAAATTTAAAAAGAGAATTCACGGGCCAAGCCAAATGAAGAGTACATGGTTGCTTCCCACACAGTTGAATTTGTGCATTCTCATAAAGAAAAACCATATGCAGCTACTTGGAATCCCAAGTAATGGGTCCAAGGTCCTGGAGCCATTGTACCCCAAGCACAATATTTGCCTCCTTGGTAGGAAGCAAGAATAGATTGAGATGAAATAGATGGCCTTGGATCACTAAAGGAATGGAGGGGCATACCCCACTTCTCTGCAAATACCGCCCATCACTAATAAGCACATTGAAGGAAGTAGATGACTGAATAGTGCACCCCAACCTACGAGCCACACGGTCGTTAATAAAATTATGGGTGTTGTCGTTGTCAATGAGAATGGAGATGACTTGCTGTTTTATAGATCCATCCACTTGAAATGTGCGAGGCTCATAAGACCCATCGAATGTATGCATAGAAATCTCTGGAACACCCTCTAGCTCATCATAAATAGAACTATCACTTGTGTCCAAGCCCGTCTTCCATTATCAACACAAAACTTGGACGTTTGCATTTGTGACCTGGTACAAATCGCTCATTACAGTTAAAACAGAGGCCACGGGAACAGCTGTCCTCCATCTGAGGTGGTGTAAGACGTTGGACCAGGCCTGAGGCTGGTGTAGGGAGAGTCGGAGTAGGTCGGCTCCCTAGCAAGGAACGACTGCCCCTCAGTAGGCATTGGAGTTGCTCCTCCTAAATACAGGCTAGGTGGATAGCCTGGTAGAGGTTTGCTGGTTCGAACTGCCGCACTTCAGCCTAGATATCCTCCCATAGCCTGCTCACAAATTTAGAGAGGAGGGCTGAAGGTGTCCATTCCACTCGGGTGGCCAGCCGGGCAAAATCTGTCTGATAGGTCTGGATAGAAGAGGTTTGCCAGAGATTATGTAAACAAGAGTCAAAGTCCTCATACTCAGTGGGGCCAAAATAGGCGCACAACTCAGCTACCAAATACTACCACGTTATAACGCCCTCCTGCTACTCAAGCTGTTGTAGCCACACCAGAGCATCCCCCTTAAAGCGGAAGGATGCCAAAAGCACGTGCTGATCTGGATGTGTTCCCTAATAGGAGAAGAAACGCTTAGCGTGCAAGACCCATTCATTAAGGTTGTCCTTACTAGAATATTTAGGAAAATTGAGACGAACAGTGCTTGCTTTATGGGCCGGCTCGTACATCCCGTCGTTTGTTGCTTCATAGCTATAGATATTGTTGTCTTGCCAAAACTGAACTGGAGGCTGGTCCTCCTGGCTGTCGCAATGGGGGGCATGTGACTCGGTCCCGCTGTCGCTGGAGGAGGAGCATGCCCATCTCTAGTGGTGGACGTCAGCATGGCTGAGGGCATACCACGGCTTGATCCAGAGAGTGGCCGGGGGGGAAAGGCCGTTGAAGAATCCCCTTCCCATGGTGATGGTACGGTGGAGGAGGGGGAACGACCTGTGGTGGTGTCAAGGCCGGGCTGGCTGTGAAGCCGACCAAGCAGGCCACTTGGTCCTTCCTGATCTGCTCTAGTGTGGCTTGTTGGCAAATGAAGGTCTACCCGGAGTTCTTGGAGAAACACCCTCTAGCCTCTGCCATTTGGGTCTGGATGGCTGTAACGCCCCGACCCGAAAATCGACCCGGGTTGGGGGTCCGAAAATGATTAAAACCAAACCCAGAACCAGGAGCGGTGAACTCTGAGTGCGAGAGTCTTCTTGTTCCTCTACATGCTTCGGAACTTTAGTGCTCCCATTACGCGTAGGCCAAAACAAACCTAATTATATAACTAATTCGGATTGGGCCAACGTTACCTTGCCATTGGTTGCCTACATATGAATCGGATAACATCTGCGATGTTACTATGATACGATCAGATCCATACATAGTTCTACCTACTGGCTACTACATATATCAAACCATACGAAAACACATACGTATACCCGAATATTTAATTGGGGTTATACGAAAACCCATAAAATACTGGCAACACATCTTGTTCTATCATAGAGACAAACACCACAACATGCCTCACTCTATCCTAGAGCAAATCCATCACATTCACATGTCTCGCTCCATCACTAAGCCGAGACCACATGCATCACACATCTCGCTCTATCACTTAGCTAATACCGAACACACACACAACACATCTCTCTCTAACCCAGAGCCAAACGACACACACCATGGCATACAAGCATAACATATCATAATATAAAGGATCATAGCATATCAAGGCATAGCGTATACCCTATCTAGCACATGCATTCTATAATTAAAATAGGAGGTCAGAAACGCTTACTCCCCTAATGTCTTGCGAGGTGCAGTATTCGAGGTACTCGTTTCTGGGCATCCTCCCCTTCGGATCCGGAGACATCGAACGGAGCCTCCTCTAACCTCCACACGTTCTTTGCCTTGTGCCAAAAGACGAATGACCAACTATACCCTTTCTTGGAGACTTCTCACTTTCTGCACCTGTAAGTGACGGATAGAACGTCCCTTTCCCTGGGATGTTTCTCACACTGCGTGGCCCTTCGGTGAAGGGCGAACCCTTCCCTACTTTAGGCGACGAGCACGTGACGGAGGACAGAGACCCCCTTTTTCTCCGGGCCGATGCTCTCTCTTTGGGGTAGGAGGGTGGCGGATAGAGCCTCCTCTTGCCCCAGACCGTTTCCCCTTTTAGGGATGCCAACTTGAGGGATGTACCATGCCATTATGTAGATCACCCTCAAATTAGCTAGGAACACCTCAAGAACGACTCGAATCGGACTTAAAATGAGTGAGAAACGAAGAACATAAGTTTTTGAACGTGGGAGAGAAATGAGAAAACGTGGGAGAGGATTCCCCCTCTTTCAACTGGATGTCGTGGATGCTATTTATAGAAAAACTAGATAGATGTAAGGCTAACACGTGTCAATCCTATCCGCTTCGTCAGCAATCTTATTTGCTTTGTCAGCAACCCTATCCGCTTGCATCATCAATCCTATCCACTTACATCATCAATCCTATCCACTTCGTCAGCAATCCTATCTACTGTGTCGTCGATCATATCCAGAATGATATTATTTTATTTAAATAATATCCTGACCTCAAAACGCGATAACTTCCAACCTTGATGTTGGAATCGCATATTCTTGTTACCGATGGACTCGTGTCGACGAGCCCTTCGAAATAAGACCACACATGGGTAGGTTATCCAGCACTTTTTATGTAGGTTCCTCCTATATAGCACGCTTCCCGGGGCCATAGCTTTCGCTCCCAACCCCCGTTTTGCGCAATCTTTGATTCGTTACACTCGTTACTTCAAGCTCTACTTGGATATGAGGATTTCACCTAATAAAACCTCTTAATACTAATCTCAAATTACTAAATTACCTTTAACCCCCTGGGTTAAGCATAATCGAAAAATGGGTTGTTACAATGGCGGCCAGGGCGGAGAGCATGGGCTCCCACTCGTTGGTGACTAGGTTGAAAGAGTTAGAAGGAGCTGTTTCCACCCCAACTTCTACCGGCGGCACCACCCTATGGTTCGCCGGTGGCTCATCCTTAGGGGTGGCAGTTTGTGTTTGCCTCTCATAGACTCTTCCGGCCGCCATGGTGGTCAAGGATCTGATCGCTCTGATACCAATTTGTTGTGAACTTGTATGGAGAAAAGAGAAGATTGAATCTAAGAGAGAAAGGGAGATGAAGAAGATGAGGATTTGAGGGACGAAAGAGAGAAGAATAGGGGAGGAGAGGGGGGTCACACTTGATGATTGCAAGTGCGATATCTCAAAGAGAAAGAGGGTCGGGAAAGAGAAGTCGAGAGAGAGTGGGAAAAAGGGCTAATCTTTCATTTATTTTTCTAATTATAACAATTAAGCCTAAATAGGTTGCCCTAGCCCATTGGGCTACGTAAGGAAAACTAACTAACTATATAGGCTATAACTAACTAACTAACTACTAATCAAAAGTAACATTAATCAAAAGCAACATGCAACACTAACATAACTACCTAACTAACTATAGAACATAATAGTTTAACACTCTCAATCTTATATAAGACATCATATATAGGAAAACTTAATTTAATAAGCACACACAATAAGAAGCAAATGAATTTGATTGAGGATGTGTACTTAAATCGCCCACTTCAACTCAACATTACGCATCTTCAAAATTTTGCTTGTTGCTTGCACAAAACTGCTACTTTACTGTGGGTTACTATTTAAAGGGTTAGAGGTGAGTATTTAAGTATTTATAGGCTTTTTTCTTCTTTCGAATCCATTTCGTCACCCGCTTCTGAGTTAAAATCCATTGCACAATAAACTTCTTCTAATTGGCCAGTAGTGTGGGACCCATCTTCAGTTTTGGTATGACATCGGGTTCCATTAGAACCCAATTCTTCCTCTTATGCTATCCTTCAAGCTCCATTAAATTCGCAACTCTTCCTCTTCATCTCCATTGAATCCACCCCTCTTTAACTAATTCCAAATATTTCCTTCAACACTAGCACCATGATGACCTTAACTCTTGCTTTCTCTTGTTGGTAGAATTATTCTTCAATTTGTCTTCATTGAGCCATGCCCGTCCTATTGAGCCAATCCATCAGCAACATCATGAACCCATTGAATTGCAACTCTTCCTCTTTTAGATGACTTGCTCTCCTTCCAATTATAACACAAATCCAACAACATCCTTCAACTTCATTTGTTTCATTCTTCTCTCAAGACTCCATTAATGATAGGTCATCAAGTCAAATAAAATTTTAACATAAGCTTTACAAAAGATTTCAACAATAAATCTAGAAAGAGGAATATATATATATATATATATATATATATATATATATATATATATATATATATATATATATATATATATATATATATATATATATATATATATATATATATATATATATATATATATATATATATATATTTATGGGTAATATGTTAAAAAATTATATTTAAATTAATAATTATGTTTATATAATATATACATTTATGTGTATTTTTTTAATATATATATTATTATATATAATTTCAAAATCATATACAAATTCAAATTCGAGCTCAATCCGAGTTGAGTTTGAGTTTTATTCAGCAAGATCTTAGTTGAGCAGGGGTATGCTCAAACTTAACTCGAGCTTGAATAGAGTTCAAGCCGAGCCAAATGGAGCCTAGCCTACTTGATGCACTGGCTCAACTCGTTAAGAGCTACACCCTTAGAAATGTCACTAAGTTTTTATTATTTTAAAAAACAGCCCCACTCATATGCAAACTCAGGGTAAAAAAAATTGTTTAAATCACCCATCTTTCTTCTTCCTTTTTACTAGACCAACCAATTGGACAAAATCATTTTCCCTTGTGCCTCTTCCACTATTGGCTTTGACTTCTCTGCAATTGGCTTTAGCTCTACCTCCTTTGCTACCCTCCTTTTCCACCACAAGCTTTGCCTCTAACTCTTCTAATGTATCTTCCTCTACCTCCTTTTCTTTGTTAGAATCACATAGAACCGATTACGAACTAAGCGGCAAAGCCATTAAAAATTTGGAAAATGAGGAACTGCTTAACTCACATAGTCGTGAGCCCCAACTCACCATGGCAGAACTAGGGGTGAAAAACATGGGGCCAATTATAAACTTACTCCAAGTTTTATATAGGGTAACCTAAGAGATAAACATTTCAATTATAGAAAAATTTCCCAACATGGGCCCCCACTGTCATAATGTAGGTCTGCCCTTAGGCGGCTCATATAAACAGGACTGTTAAAATAAAAAATTCTAAAACTATAGCATTAGTGAGCTACAGCTCTCTAGCTATCAGATCATAGCCTGGCCTAAGCCAAAAAATCTAACCAAATAGCTTAGTCACTCCGTATAAAATGGTACACTCCCTCTGTCCCACTTTAATAGCATGCAAAAACTAAAATGAACTAATTGATTTTGATTTTCAAATGCAGCCAATAATAGTGGGACGGACGGCATACACAACAATGTCACCGACACAAGTAGTACATGGCTACAATTTTTCACGCAAGCACAAGAAAGCCATTGGCGCTGACCCCATGTTTGGCTTTTCACATCTGACTACACGATGGATTATAAAATGAAAAAGAACCATTCGATTCTTAGTGACATATTTATGTTGTTCCATGAAAAACAAGAAGAGGTGGAGGCAAGGTTGACGAGCAGATTTGCTGTAGATTAGAAGCAGTAACATAGCAGTTGAGTGAAAATGCATGCGAATGAAAGATATGAAAAAAAAGCATTATAATGTCTTAAACATAATACCTTTCTTTTATAAAGGGAAAGAATAACCCCTCTGTCACACTCATATATGGGGAAAAAATAGATATATACCAATTTATCAAGAGCACTTTCCATTAAATAATGAAGAAAAAGAAGTGTGATGACGGCACCTGATTTAGAAGACTAATGGAGTAGACCACTCTATTTCCAAAAGAATTGCTGGCATTCCCTCCACAGCCCCCCCACTTGGGGAGAAGATACGAGGAAAAAGGGAATGCTCTAAAATATGGTTAAAATAAAAATTACAAAGGTATCAATCAGTTTTATTCAAATTTTCCTAGATTTCAACTGGCCGCTCATGATACAGACTGAAGTCCTCCTCCCGGCTCCCTCTCTTCCAGGTTTCCAGCAAACGAATAGAGTGCAAAATGGTCAACTTTCTCGCAGTGAATCTCAGTTGCAAGCCTCGGGCTTTCATCAAGTTGTAGCCTTAGCCAATTAGCCCACTGTAACTTGAAAGAAACCACAACCAAACTTGTCCTTATAGAGGATGACTTCACTTGCTTCTTTTCTTTGCTTCACTGTAAAGAACTACTCCAAGAACTGTGAGTGAGTAACCAAGCATCCCAGTCACAGAAACAGGGTTCCGAAAAATTAGAATTGATACAACCACAGCTACAGCACCCTTTGCATTCCCCAGCACCTACAACAATATCAATCAAGTTGATTATTCTCTCATAGTCCCATGGATACCCAATCCAGCATTGCATACACTGAGAAAAAAATGATTTTTAAAAATTGAATCTTGATCATAGGAGATCGTTACTGTTCAATTTTAGCAATATAGACACAAATCTAGGATAAATAAAGATATAGAAGAAATTATAACACAAAAGCTAACTTTTAAATGGAGAGTTCCACAATATAAAATACTGATAGAGCTGATATTGGCATGAGATGAAGACCACAAGGAGCAGAGAAAAAAGAACAGCACATACAAAACGCTGTTGGCAACCCATGTAATTGGGATGGTGTGATCAACCATGATGATAACCGAGAGCTATCTAATTAAAGGAACGACATATAATATCATAACAATAACACTAAGAAAAACAATAATGATAAAAAATAACAAATCACTAGAAATACTGCTTATTTTAGTTACAAGGCACTTATGTCTTGAGATATCATGCTTTTCATCTTGAGGCAGGCAACAAAACACAACATTCAAAAGTCATTCAACCTGGAGGAAAGAGAGTATGAATACAAAAAAAAAAAAAGAGAGAGAGCAACACCTATTCAAAAATGAAAGAAAATGATAAAGATGTTTAGTTCCATAATAGAAAAATGACAATATTTCTTGCTTTCCTTTGTTTTTCCACGGGAACAAATTTAGCACATTTCGCGTAAATCCTAATAAAAAAACGAGTGTAAATGAGGACCTGACAAGAACACCATACCTGGAGTGTCAGAGCACTGGTGTGTTTAGTGACCAGAAAATTTGTCAAGTTCACAAAATACGCCAGGGCAGAATTGAAAAGCAGGTACCAGACGATTTTAATGTCATCTCTTGCAAGTGCTAATGTGATACCGACCACATTTTTTTCCATTAGAAGAGTTGCAGGGAGCAGGAAGACAACAGCTATTGGCGCCATGTAAAGAAGAAGATTCATAGAATTGAGCTTTTCCCTATTTCAGTAAAACCAAGATTTATTTCAATATTTATTCAAGCTTCCGAATTAATTATATCCACAATTGCAAAAACAAAAGGCCATGATAAAAAGCGTTAGCATAGAATTTCTTTTATTATTCAATATCTTTTTCTAACTCTCTGTACAAATATATACATACATATATATATATATATATACATACATATATATATATATAT
Organism: Saururus chinensis; assembly: GCA_035235625.1. Taxonomy (NCBI): domain Eukaryota; kingdom Viridiplantae; phylum Streptophyta; class Magnoliopsida; order Piperales; family Saururaceae; genus Saururus; species Saururus chinensis. The sequence continues at coordinate 38,752,355 of CP141142.1, forward strand.
ATACACATATATATATATATATATATATATATATATATATACATACATATATATATATATATATACATACATATATATATATATATATACACATATATATTGTACAGAGAATTATATATATATAGATGCATGTGAGCTCGCAGCAGTATTCTGGTTGGGCCCAAACTTGCTCCGCTCCTCAAGGATGCAATCCTCTTCAAGTTCACATGGCTCAGATGTCCAAGACTATACATGCATCTACATAGATAAATTTTGTTTCAGCCACAGGAAGAGAAGCTTTAGTTACCCGTCAGAAGATAGCAGAATGCCTTGGACAACAGACTTAAGTGCTCTTGCTGCAGTTGCAAGTACACAGATTATAAATCCAAACAAATGGAAACTTGGTTCACCCTACAACAATATAAAAGTCTTATTAGAAGAAAGGGATAGCATTGACTACAATAGAGGCCAAATCCTTAACCCAATACACCAAAAAGAGTCGTATGATAATATTTAGCAATTCAAGTAACATAAATTTTTAACTAGACCATAATTCTAAAAATTGAACACCATAGACAGCTGACAACAATTTAATAAATCAGAAATCACAGAAGATTAAGTTCTATGTGTTGGCATGATTCTGCACATAAAGCAAGTAACTATTTTGATGCCAACATTATGTTGGAAGCCAACATTATGATTATTTCTACACCCACTTTCTCGAGGCGCCAACCCTGTGTGATCATAATGATCGTGGTGATTTCTCATCGGGCATCCCCTCTGTAACACTTAGAAAGATGGCATATAATCCATTCTGCATCACCAGAAATTGCATACAATCCATTCCACTGTCACCAGATATTGGATCCAATCTACCATTACCAGATATCTGGAATGTGGAATAAATGATGCCGACAACAATATTAATATTTCACCAACCATGACTACAGACCCAATCAACTTGTTTGTGATAGCAAAGCCATGTTTACCTTGATCAGGTAACATATTTGAATAACAGAAAAAAGAATGATCAAGAAGTCTCCAATGAAATCCTTCTCAACCATTCAACTACAGCACAAACCTGTTTAATCAAAAGAACATAACTGTCCAATCAAAACCCTACAAGATGGACATAAAAGAACGAATTGTGGGCTAACACTTCAAAGTATTCTCCCTTCCTCCCTGTACAAAATACAGTAAAGAACTTCTGAGGAGCAGCAGTGGCCATTTTCATGAAATATGATAAAGAACTTCCATAGAGCATCAGTGGCCCTATCAATAGGCCAGTTAGCCTTGCACCTAGGTCTCTTCTCTTCAGATCTCCTTTCACATGGGAAAATAAAACCTCTTATCTACCAGGAATCTTTCAATTACGCATTTAAAACCGGACCCCTTACCGGAAAGAGGATCTTTATTTTCTCCCTCACAAAAGTAGACCACCTGCTCGGTAATCTCCCTACAGAAAATATGGTAAAAAGCTTCTAAAGAGCAGCAGTCGCCATGTTCATGAAATATGACAACGAGCTTCTATAGAGTAGCAGTGGCCATATTCATGGGACAATTAGCATTGCAACTTTAAATTATACTATGCAGATCTCCTTTCAAATAGGAAAACTAAAACCTGTTCTCTAATGGGAAGTTATTTGAGTTCGACTTCAACTAAAAACAATCTTTGAATACAGCATTAAAAAACGAACCCCTTATGAAAGGAGGATCTTTATTTTCTCCCTCTCAAAAGTAGAACATTTGCTCGATAGTCACTGAGCAATGATGTAGACCCAATTGGGTTTGATTTGCATATCTAATTGACAGGTCAACCAAAGTGCTATGAAACAAGGACCTCAAAGACACTTGAAGTACATGTTAGCACGAGATTTTCTTTTGTTTTTCTTGTATCTAGCTCTTTCTGATCCTATACATTTTCATGTTACTTAGAGCGTACTATGTGCTCCTAATAGCTGAACCTAGGTATGAATCAGACAAGGAAACATACCTTAAGACAAAGGTAAATTTTCAATTAGAGTTATCCAGCTATGCTTCCCAAAGACAATCAAAGTTTAAGAAAAAAATCAATTTAACCAACAATTTTCTACCATTCATGCCATAATTCCGGACCGATAAGTTGACACTAGAAAGGAAATAAGAAGGTCGTGACCAAAAATTACATGTTTGCATGAAAACAGATTGAGCAAGAATTCAGCTAAACTTAATCAGAGTCAAATTTTGTACCCAACAATTTATTTTCAATCTTAAAGCTATAATTCTAGACATACTAGTTGAACTCCGAAACAAAATAGGGAAGGTAATGCGCTCAAAGTGAAACGCTAAATCTAAATTAGAGCAGGAATTTAGAGCAATTCAGCTAATCAGCATCCCCTGCGACGAAGTCCGACCTGGAATAGTCGATTTAATCAACCACTTTCCCACATTACAGCTAAAGATTCCAAGTACGATCCTAGCATCCCAATTAAAATCTTCGCTCAAATCAGAATTAAAGGCAAAGGAAAAAAGGAAGAAAATTTAGACGCACCCCACTGGCAATAACCACTCCAGTTACGACCGGGATCAGCGTGACATACGTGAGCCAAGCCTCCCGCTTGATCGTTATCAAGTAGGCGAACACAGCCGTGAAGAAGGGCGTGGTGGCGCCGATGGCCTGGTTGAAGGACACCGGCAGGTAGCGGAGGGAGACGTTGCCGCTTACAACGGAGGCGCAGAAGATGGCGGAGAGGGCGGCGATCTTGAGGAACTGGGGGCGGGAGCGGATGGTCTGCATGGGGACGAGGCGCATCCAGGCAATGGCGACGTAGCTGAGGAGGGAGCAGGCGGTCATGTGGCACATGGTGAGGAAGATCGGGTACTTGAACCCATAGTTGCTGAGCAGGTACTTGTTGAGCAGCAGGACGCCGATGTTGGAGGCGTACCAGGCCACCACGAGCCCGATCGTGAAGAACCGACTCGTCCCCTTCATCTCCCCCAATCCAGGCCCAATTCTCTCCACCCCAATTCAGATCAAATCAAGCGGAATCCAACCGGAGCTCTTTCCCGCCGCCGCCACCGACACTCCCCTCCCTCCAATTCAGAAGCAACAACTCCCCCCAATTTCCTAGCTTTCCTGCGAATTCCCACCCTGCAGATTAGCTGGAGCTAGGGTTTGGATCCGAGGGGGCGGATCTGGGGGGGTTTCATGGGGGGAGGAGATGGAAAGTCGTGGGCTTTGTCTGGCGGAGGGGAGTTGGATGGGGGGTGTTTACAGAGAGGGAGAGGAGGTGGGGAGGAGAGAGACGGGAGAGAGACGTTTTTGGTCTGGTCTGGTCTGGTTTGGTTTGTTTGGCTGGACCGGCTCGGTGGGTTTTAGCCGCGTTGAATGCGTGAACCGGGAAAAGTGGTGGTGGAGGGACCATTTTTTGTCGACGCGCTGAAGTATAAAATTCGGCAATTCGCTGTTGACTCTTTGAAATTGATATGCATATTCTATTTTTTTACACACTAAATTTTATACTTATCTTTGATTAGATAAAAAATATAGGTTTTACTTAACAGCATAATGTTTATTTTTTCCTATTTAATCATAAGTGGTATAAGATTTTCTTATACCACTATCTATATACGTACTCCGGATAATTTTAGCCTCATTTATATGAGCCTGAGCCTGGACCACACTCATGGCATGTGAGTTGGATCTTGATCTAAAAGCTTATGATACTGCGGCTCACACTTATGCACATGTGTTTGAGCTTATACAAAAAAAAAATTATATACTCAAAAACTTTATTTTATATTAATAACTCAATTTTGTTCAATTTAGATAGGTTGATATTTAAAGAAAATATCATAAGTTTATTTTTTTTTCTTAATTATGAGTCTCACCATTCAATAAAAATTATTATTTTTTTAAATATAACTATTAATATTAGACAAAAAAATATAAAACATATACAATTAAGGATTTGGACGTTTAGGTTTTAAGCCAAATGATTTGGTTGGTTAATTATTTATTCTACGATGGAGTGGTCATAATTACTCTATACCCATCTAATGTGTCAAAATATCAAATATTTAATTAGTTTTAAATATTTCTAATTATTTCTATGATTACCACTCCATATGTCAAGTCGCAATATAGTGTTTGATATAAGATTCTGATTTCAACAGAATCAATACTCATGTCAATGTGGAAAAATCCAAAATATTATTTATTATATTTTTTATTATCTTAATTTATATTGACAAAATTTTGTAGCAAATTTCCTTGCCCCACGGGCAAAAATGCCCAGCTTCGTCCTTACTCTTGTCAACAAAAAAAGAAGTGAATTTGTGAGTAATGTCATAACTCATAAGCCTAATAAATTATGGAACAAAGAGATGTTTATTTAAAGAAAAACAACATATGTTAATGACGATAATTAAAAGCAAAACATATGTTATTGACCAGAAATACTACTCGACACGAAGAAAGATCTGCTGATAGGCATCAAAATTTAGCAGCGACGTCCAACTGCTAGATAGGGACTATTGCTGGATATCTGTTACATATTGTATGGACCAGCTTATTATAGCTTTTTCAATATATAATTGCATACTCAAATATAGCCATAAGACCAATTAAAATTGGCAGTCCAATGACTTTGTTAATGCACAAAAGGAAAAAATTCTCTAATAAGCATGATCAACTTGCAACAAAAAATAATATAAACAAAGCATGATCAATGATACCTTTTTGCCCTAAATTAATAGCTCTATTTAGTAAAAAAAATTATTCCATATTAATAATTTTATTTTGTTCAATTTAAGTAGTTAGGTACTTAAAAAATAGTATCACAAGCTTATTTTTCCTTCTCTTAGATGTAGGTTTTATTATTAAAAAATTATTATTTTTTTAAATATAACTATTAATATAGAACAAATAGAGTAATTATCAGAAATATTGAGAAAAAATGAAGGATACCCCATATCATTCTTGTAATTGTTTCAAGTTCAGTTTTTATTCTTACCAATAAAAAGATGATGTCTAGCTAGAAATACAGCTCCTTAGCCATCAAACCCTTTCAAGAAAAAAAAAATCAAACCTAACCCAATAAGATTGTTGAGAGTAAACCAAGATGTAGCCCGGAACAGGCCGAATCAGATGCTTGGCGGCTGAACCGGCCAGGACTGGTCAACCAGATCGGCCAATAGCTTTCTTGGGCGTTATGTTTGGTTCTGCTTCTTTACAGTAATTACTTATTAGGCAATTAAGATTCGTTATGTGGCATTTATGACATCATTTATGTGTCTGAGGTATATCAGTAAACTTTAATCAGTTAAAATTATTAATTTCCTTTTTTGGAATTCTTAACTCTTTCCAAGCATTAACTCAAATCGGTTGGCACACTGGTTCCAAACCCCTTGAATCTTTACTAGACCGAAACCGGCCAGCCAGCTGAGAGTTGAAGCAGCCACCGGTTCCGAGGTCTAAAAATATCGGGCTGTCTCTGCATATAATTACAACCAACTAGAAGGGCCAGACATTGCTTTCCTAGATGAATAATGCATCAGATGGAACTCACCCTAGGCTCATGTGCTACTTGGACTCGTTCATGGTGCATTTACAGTGAAAAATAATATTTTTATATCAAAAATATATATTGATAATTTATATATAAATTTTGATTGATTTAGATAAATAAGACTATGTGAACTTTGTAAAAGGCTTATTTATGAAATCGAATCAAAACTTATATGTAAATTTTTGTAATTATTTTTGTTGTGAGAATATCACTATCATTTTAAAATTGACCCAAAATAAAGGTCAAAGGCAAAATCTAAGTTTAGTAAGATAAATCCCAAGTCGATTGGAAAAATAGGAGTGTTGCCTGACCTAAAAAGCCAACCAACCGGCCAGGCCGATTGATTTTTAAAACAATGTATATATACATATAATATACAAACTTTGCAATGTATGTCAACGGTACATACCAGAGGGTTTAAAAAAACATGTGCTCACCAATTTTCTGGTAGGTGAGTTTGATGCCACTTCCATTTAGCAAATAGCAAACGGGCCTTCGCGGGATAAGGTAGATCAATGTGGACTTGTAATACAATTTTTCCTTAGCATGTTCATGCACGGCGTGTTTATACAGCCAGAAGGTGCGGAGAGCCAAACCCTCTCCATGATGTTATTGGAAGAGACGTTTGAAACAGCTCGACTTTGACCAAGACTCCATCTTTGTGGGATTTATCAGCGAAGTGGAGCTGCTGAGCACATGGTCACGGGTTCTATGTGCTTCTCACCAAACTTCTATTGGTAATAAAGGTTGACCTCTGAGTGCGTTATGCTCCATGATACTTTTTCTTAATTTTAAATTAATAGTTTTATTTAATTTCTTAAATAAATTAATTTTAAAAAAATTAAATAAAATTATTAATATAAGACGGAGGGAATATTATAAAAGTAAGACTATACCTTAGCTGGTTATTCTCTTTAACAATATATTTGTTTTAGGTAGATGTTATTATCTTCAACATGTCAACGGTCAATGGAAACCTTTTGGATTAAGATGGTTAAATAATATTCATGAATTAAAAAAATTATTTATAGCATTACTTATTCCTAAGATTGACGGTACACATATTAACACATAAGTGGGATAAAGTCTTATTTACACTTATGTGCTATGGTGTGTGAGAAATGTGGATGAATCACTCATATAAAATAGAGTAAGTCCCATGTAGTATTCTAGGAGTAATTGATTTTTCTACAATTGATAGATTTTCAGGCACCCTAAGGCCAGTACAAGGACATGGAAGAGCCACTTAGCTATCCCATGTGGATTTGGCTACCTAGGAGGAATCTTTCACTCCAAAGCGTGATGCTAAATCCTACATTAATTTGGTATATCTTATATCAAATTTGACATCCTAAAAAGTGGTATGTCTAATTTTATTTGGAAATTTTTTATTCTAATCTTCTACTATTTATTAACAAAAAGGAATGCTTGACTTTTCATTTATTTGTTTATAAGATGAAAATTATACTACTAAGAAGCTGTAAGGTGTACCATAGGTTTATTGTTTCTTCCTTTATTATCCGCAAAATTTTGTTATTATTCCTGTATTACCCTCGTGTTGATTCAATTCCTAAAATCCTAACTCATCTCATTGCCCCTGACTTCTGTTAAGTGTCCACTGTCCACCAATACGTAAGCTACAGCATATGTTCATTAATTGACTTACTAATCCAGGACTCTTCCTTTATCCTATTTATGGCCCGATCATTAGCAAAGTCAAATCAGACGTTGAAATGACTGTGTCTGTGCTTTGCACCTTGCATCCTATGTGTTGCACAACCTTAGAAGTTCAGATTGCTTGCATCCATGTGAGGTGAGTACTACAACAAAATACAAAACGGCATTAAACAAGCCCATCTAAGGCGTCATTTGGCAAGGGCTTTTAGAGAAAAGCACAATTAGGGAGGGCCCATCTCTAAGCGGCCTTTGTGGGAACTCTATGTTAATTATGTACATTCGTAATTGTGGTTAAGAAAGTTCACACAAAATTAAGAACTTAAAGATCAAATCAGGCATTTTACGCTCTCTCCTTAAGCTAAAATTATGCCTTTCCTAATGGTACTTAGGATTACTTAGGTATATGTCTTTCAACATAAGACGATCTACCACACACTATTAAAGCACCTTTACACGACATATACAATGAACTAAGTATTTAACATTTTATTCTTAAGATAGAATTACGCCCTCCCTAATAGTAATTAAGATCATTTAGATATTTGTATCCCGGGATAACACGGTCCACCCTATGTTGTAAAAGCACCTTCACATAATGTATGCAACGAACTTTAGTGGTATAGTCACTCACAAAAGACAGTAGGAAATCCAGTAAAAGATGATGCAGAAAATAATTTTCCAAAGAATATAGAAGAAATCCCATGTCGTTCAAACTGATGTGTCTGCCAGTTAAGATATACATTTTGGTTAAGTGAAAATCAAATCCATTTTGAGTTAAGATAAAACTAAAAGAATTACTCCCCAAAATAATTATTTTGTTGACCTATGTAGGTGTATGAGTCTAACATGTATCTCCCCCACAAAAATATAGTGGCTCCAGGGCCTAACTCATAAGGCAAAATTTATGCCTTATATACCAACTTCATCTCTATTTTTTAATAAATGTGGGACTATTTATTTCCTTCAACCAATTTACATGTGATTCTCATTCACTTAAAAGTGAGCTGGGGCTCTCAATGCCCAACAAGCTAATTTACATAGACTTCTCATAAAATGGGACTATTTATTTCCTTTGACATTGTTTGGCATGGGCTTTTGTGGGAAAGAAAAATCTCTTTTGTGTATGACATGTAGTTCAAAATGTCACTTTTCGCTTTCTATCAACTTCTCTAGCCCAAGCTCTAACCCCCTTTTCCTCTCCAATGCCCTAAAACCCCTTTCCCCGTTCTCCTCCCACCATGACCACCCTCGTCCATAATTGATTATCACCTTTGTTTACCCGACCTCTTTTCCTCTAACAAAAGCAACCGATTTCGTCATGCTCACACAGTTAAAATATTATAAATTTTTAGTGTTGGCTAGTACATTTTCGAATTGGTGAAAATTATGTATTTTTTCAAACTATGACCCTTCTCATTATATCATTATAATTGAGAAAATGATATAATTAAACTGTTAATTATGGAATTAAATTTGGAGTTTACAAGGGCCATTAATTTTATGATGAACGACTGAGAAGGTTTTGAGTCGGTTATTAAAGGGCAAGATAGACATTGTCCATAACTTGTATGCTATAAAACACAAGGTGTCCCAAACTAGATTTCTAAAACTTTGTTTGAAAAATTGATTTTCCTTAATGCGTTACCAAACATAACCCGCACTTTTTTTTTGAAAAGCTATTTCTAAGTAAAAATGACTTTTCATCTAGTACAAAGTGTCATCCAAACAGCACCTTAGAGAGGTGGCCATAAAGGAGCTTCAATAGACATGTTTTCCTCAAGTTCAGGTTGTCAGCTCTTTGAGCTTTTGGTAAACATGATTTTAAATACTTTTAAGTTTTTCCAACTACTTTTATGTGATCTATACGTGTAATGACTATGAATTTTTAGTATAATTTTATGCCTCTAATAAAGTTACTTTTCAAGTTATTTAGATGTGGATGTTGAGTGGGTTTTCTTTAGGACGTGATAAAACTATGAAATATGAGTGTAACGAGCTTTGAACCATGCAAATAAGACACTGGGGTTGAAAGTTAGGCATTATGAAACATGTTACATGGGTAGAGCCCACTTAAAAAGTGTGGTATAACCGCCATGTGGTCTAATTTTGTAGAGCTCGTCGATATGAGCCTAATGGTATAAAGAATGTGTGAATCAGAGTCTGGGAGAAAAAGTTACATGTATTTAAAGTTTTTGAGTTTTTTTGAAAAAAATAAATAAAAAAGGGAATTATAGCATTAGGTTAACACCAACTGTGCTGACACCGGCTGCGACACACAACAGGACCTTGTGCGATGCATGCGGGCCCTCGCCAGAGTGCACAATTCATGTGCCCCTTGACGCAAGGGGGCCAAGTCCACGCAGATGCAAGTGTGCAACGCACAACTGCACTATGCTGCCCCGTTGTGTGACCCGCTGTGCACATGATGCATGGCACGCAAACCACCCGCGTGAGTGTCACGCCCCGGCGATGCCCGACCCGACCCGAACCCGGTCCAAGGGCCGGTCAAGCGTGCGGGGGCGACAAAGTGAAGATTAAGAAACGATCAAGCGGAAGACTTAACCCTAACCACGGGCGATTAACAGAAACACGGAGTGCGCACAATCCTTTGAGCAAGAGTAAATAAAAGGGAAGGAAAAGATGTTGCTTATCACAAAGAAACAACAATCTCAAACCCACAAGCTTAGTTAAGTAAAGCCCACACGGCTCAAAATGAGTCATAAACATCACAACTGTAAAATATGACATAAATCCAAAACAAAAACCCTACACTAAGGTCCTGAACAACAGCATAACCAAGGAAAATCAACCACACAAAGAACTCCATGATCATATCCAAGCCACCTCCGACCTTTCCTCGAAGAGGCGATCCTGTCCGTCTGCGTGTCGCACCACGTAGCCCCAAATCAAAACACGCAAAGAGGGGTGAGTTTAACAAACTCAGCAATGGTTTTAATATCACTAACAACATCGAAAAATGCGATAGCATAGCAATATAATCATTCAAAAATCAACGAATTACATGGTGCATCATTTTCTGATCACATATATATATCACCTAACACTGCATCATAGTGCATAATCAACCTGCATGGATGTATCTCTAACATACATATTCCACATGCATAACATCAACATCAACCTGCATGGATGTATCTCTAACATACCTATTCCACATGCATAACATCAACATCAACCTGCATGGATGTATCTCTAACATACATATTCCATATGCATAACATCAACATCAACCTGCATAGATGTATCTCTAACATACATATTCCCACATGCATTATATCATCAACATCAACCTGCATGGATGTATCTCTAACATACATATTCCACATGCATAACATCAACATCAACCTGCATAGATGTATCTCTAACATACATATTCCCACATGCATTATATCATCAACATCAACCTGCATGGATGTATCTCTAACATACATATTCCCACATGCATTATATCATCAACATCAACCTCCATCAAGGAGTAATCACACATTAATGTCACACAGACGGGAGCATAGACAAGGCCACGAAGGCGTGTCATGATCCAAAATTCTACACAAGAATTTAAAGAAAGATCGGGGTTGTCAATCCCTAATACTGCTCGCCCTGGACGATCCTAGCCAAGGATGTCCTATTCTCACACAGAGAATCTAGAGCAGGGGTGTTCACCCAGGGACATCTCCTGCGGAGGGAAGAGCCCGAGTTCTCACACAGAGAACCCTAGAACACGTGGTAGCGGGGTGCACACTGCATACCACACTGGATTCTCAGGGTCCAGATGACACACATAATAACATTCTCACAATCCGCAAGACAAGTACACAACTCGTCCCCACATGTCATTCCATTTAACAAGACTCAACCCGGGGAGTGCACTCGTTCCACACAGGAACTCAAAATCAAAATATGTCCTTTCGGACCAATCAACTTGCGATTAATCCACGACCGATCAATCCGGCACACAATTCCATCACATTGCATCCAATCGGTCAAATTCGATTAATCACGATGAAGCCTCAATTGGAAATTCATTTTCATGATGCATGCAGCATGGTACTACGTGGGCAAAGCATACATGAATCCTAATCCATGATAAGTGCTCTCATCAGCCCCTAATGCATCATTCATAATCACAATATCAAGCTTCAACATCATCATTTAACCCCACATGTGTGTATCTAGTAGAAGCATTTCACATAATGCATGCTAACATGCTTAAAATTAAACTCACTACCACACTACACATGTGAATTTCCATCTAAACATGAATCCCAGCGGAAATCATAGGAGAAGAATCGTTGAAATCATATCTCAATTCAAAACTCAACCACAAAGGCTAAACACATATAACATCACTCATTTCATCATTGAGTCATGGCATTCACCAACATCCACACACAACTAAACACAATCCATCATGACAAATCAGTCCAATAAATGATTATAGTTCTACTGAAAATATGCTTAACAATGAGAAACCAACCAATCCTAATTTCAAGATGACGATTCCAACATCATGCTACAAAACATAAGTCATTCCACCATCTCTAAGCATATATCTCCACTCCATAAACTTAATAGCATGCATTTTCAGTAGCCTAACATAGCTTAAAACACTCCACATTCATATAAAATTGGCAAGCTAAAGTGGAATCATCAAAATAGACATCATATGCACAACATACAATTTCTTGTGTAGCCGATCGATCGCCCTTCAGGCCGTTCGATCGCCTAGCAGGCTGTTCGATTGGCTGAACTGGAAAAGTGCTGTTCCAACAGCGTTGCCGATCGAACGCCCTACAGGGCTGATCGATCGCCAACACGGCAGAACAGTCATCTTCTTCCTTTCGCAAATCCAAACCGAAACACCATTGATAACACTTCAAATCCACATCTAACACCCTAATCATCATCAAAAGTCCTTCTTGACTTCCAGAACATCAAACCATACCATAATAATGCAAAACCCTAAGAAATTGGGATAAAATAATTCCATTTTCTAATCTTACCATTAACACACCAAATCAAGCAAACCATTTTGAAATAAGCCAAAAATGAAGAGCTTTACCATGGATAAACAGAGATTTTGAAGACCCATTACCTCAGCACTTGATTAAGCTCGGATTGAAGAGTCACCCTTCTTGAAATCCTTAAAAACACAATGAGTTTGAATTAAACTCTAATAGAAATCGATTTACCCAAGAAATCCCTAATTAAATCTTAGATCTAGGGTTTATTGGTAGTAAAAATTAAAATTTGAATGTTAGGGTTTATAGTAAAACACAAATCAGTAGTTTTTGATGGTCAAAAACGAATTGAATGAAGGGGAAAATGGTAGATTTGGAAGAAATTAAGAAGAAAGTCAAGGATTAGTGCTTAATTAGAGTAAGCTTACCTGAATCGGCTTCTAATTTGGGCCTAAGTGGGGATTAGGCCAGCCCTCCTTCCTTAGCCTATTCCCAAAAATAGAAATGGCTCAGGTCTGCCCTTTTATAGTAAGGGTTGGGGTATGCATAGGTAAGTTTTGGGGTGTAAATAGGAAAAGTAGGCTAAAAGTAGTTATTTTACAAATTTAAGCACTGATTAAGCCTAATAAAATTCTGAAAATTTTTGTGTGACCTTAAGTATATGTCTAGGTTCATTTGTCCCAAAAATAAAATTTTCGACGGTGGGGCCCACAGGGGTCCCGCCAAAACCCTAAATTTTGGGAAAATAGTGAAAATTCCAAAAAATCTCAAAAATTTACATTTGGTTTAAAATCACTTAAAACCACTAATATTGAAGTTAATTTTGGTTAAAACCATCACAAACACTATTTATTTTACGAAATCACCGAATAAGATCAGAAAACGCGTTAATCTCACGATAACCCATAATTAAAGAAAACCAAAACCGGTTTAGAGATGAGGGTCCTTACAGTGAGTGTCTATTTTTCCAGTTTATTCTCTCCCACACTCCTCAAATTTTATTTCTCTCGTTCTAAGTTGTTTTAAGTTCAATTCGAGCTTTTCAAGAGCCGTTCTTAACTAATTCAATGATGTTCTACACAATGAAAGACTATATTCCTCATGTTAGCTACTCTAGAAGGGAAAAATATCCTAAGGCAAGAGGAGATTCTATCTGATTCCCTCAGGCCCAGAGATAGAGAGAAGCGGCTCAGAGTAAGATGAGACTTTGTTCTCCACTGAGGGAGAGAGAGAGATGTTTGTGAGTAATGGGAGATTTTGTTAGTCGCAATTGAGCATGCTAGACGTTGTGACAAGGTTATTTTCCATTTAGAGAGCTCTAAAGCCCGGAAAATGGACGTCCAAGATGGCTCATAGTCTTAGAACTCGCACGGAGAGCAAAGTAGGAGTTTTTATCCATTCTTAAGGAATTATTGTTACTTTGCTTGTCTTTTAAGCTTAATATACATAACACTCTAGCATGTTATGTGTTAGTTTCAAGCTATAATTTATGATTTTTGCACATATGTGATTTATCAAATGATTATCCTTTGAAGTAGGATATGATTTATATGTTGTGACTTAATGATTGCCTCATATGTCTGGTTTATTGAATGTTTATCCTTTTAATTTGATTATAAATTATACACATGGTAGCGTGTGAGATAGAGAAAATCTAGTTTTTCCATTGTTTTAATTAAGAATAATTAAACTACATTTGAAAAGCAATTTTAGAGAATCATTCCTTGTAGAAGGACGATTCTCAAAAATAGTTTATAAAATACGTACAAGCATGGTGATTGAGTTACTTGAACGGGATAAAGAGATGGTAATTGTCTCGTTGGAACAAACGACCAACCCTATATTTGTAATTGTTAATAGTGACACTCCTATAGCTTGTAGAAGCGAGGCTAGGTTTTTTTAAAATAATAAATATTGGGATAGAATGTTTTGAAAGAAAAAATACCCTTTTATGAGTTTGGGAACTTAAGATTGATTAGTTTGTCCGGAGTTGTTGTTGGGTGCCCTGATAGAGCTCTATGGATTAGATGAGGGCACAATTATAATATGGTTTAAAATCGAATACACAATACTTAATGTAGCCTGGTGAACCCTTAACAAAGGGCACCTATCAATGCTATGTGCACTAGGTTAGAGAGTATCATATGAAGACTCTCTACTTTCTTGATCTTGATGCCCTATGAGCACGAGTGTCTATTCTCTCCATAAGCATGAAGTGTTTTGCGATGATTTGTGGAAGAGTAAGAGGAGCTTACTTTGTACTGATCGTTTATAATTAAACTCTTTGCAAGTGTACAAGGTAATTGTACTAGGATAAGTATTTAAGGGTTGTCGAACCTCAGGGACGGATGGATTATCACTAAATCTAAAGAGGAATTTGCTTATTACAAACTAAAACAACTTAAACTTAAATTAAGCAAAAGAAAGAAATCAATTAGTTTAAAAATAAGAGATTAATTCGATGGAATTTACTTAGGAAATTGAATCCACTATAGAACCATAACAATTTCTTAACTTTTAATCTAAATCTAGTGTGAATATGAACAAGTATTCTCAACTACAAGCTAGAATTACTTCAAAAAGAATCATTAATTAACTTCCATGGCATGAACTATCTTCGACAATAGCACGGATCATTTACACTAAACTAGCTATAGGCATGACCCGTCTAATCTTAGTATAACTCATCCAAGTCATTAATTATCTGAACATTAAAACTATTGTATGAACATCTCATCTAAATCACAGAAATTAGAATCGATAAAAATATCAAAACCCTATCAATCTATCATCTACAAGACAATAAATCAACATAGATTTGAATAAACATGAAAAGCTCTTCCATTAAAAAGGAAATCCATATCATATAATTGTCATCATTCACAACTGAGATCTAAATTAAAAAGAAAAGAAACTGAAACTTATCTATAGCTTCATCAACTCCTAAGTAAAAGAAAAGTCTAGCCTTCCATGGTAGAAGAAAGCACTTGAATCTCCATTAGAAGCTTTGAGTTCTCTTCCATCTTCTTCTTCCTTTTTCTCTTCATAAAATCTACTGGAATTCCCCAATTTTAAGCCAAATATGTCTTTTTATAGGCATAAGTTCCGTAGGAAGAAGTCCAATATGAAAAGGATTGAAATTTGGGTCAAACTAGGAAACTGCACGTTATGCTATTCGAACGCCCTGCATGCCCATTCGAACGCTTGAACTGTATTTTTGTCTGAATTCACATTATCCCGATCGAACGGTAGGTGACCCCGTTCGAACGGCTACAATGTTTCTGTTTTCCTGGACAGTTCATATTCTGTTCATTAAGCTTTCCTTCGTGTCCATATTAATTTCTAACTTTTTTATAACTCCGAAAAGTTGTCCAAAGCACTTTAAAGCATGTGAAGACTATTTTTAATCATTTCAAACATCGTCTAAGTACCTCGATAAGCGTACTTTACCTACAAAACATAAAATACCATATTTTAGACATGTAGAAAGTAACTAAAATTCCATCTTGATTTAAATACATGTCTAGACAACTAATAACTACAAAATTATTAATAATTAAACTAAAATACTAATATCTATTTTAATCTAAGTAAACTATAAATAACACTAAATTAACCTAATCTATACTAGCAAATAAGGTAAAAAGGCAAATAAAATAGATATAGATTTCATACTTATCATGTACCTTCAATAAAGCACATAGGATAGAGTAGGTATCTGGGATACTTGAAGCAAGACATGAGGGCTTGTAAACCCTAGGAGCATCTTCAATATGTAGGAATAAGCTCTAGGGGTAATTTTGGGTGAGAGGCGCACTATGTTTTTATAAAAGTAATATCTATATTATGTGTTTTGAAACTTTTATGTGTTACTTCACGTCTGATAGTATAAACTCTTCTACTGAATATTTTAAAATACTCGCCACCCCAAGACTTTGCTTGGCCCGACGAAGCTTAGTGTGTGAGTAAAAGGGCCTTCTTGGGAGTTGTCGAGATGATTTTAAGGATTTCAAACCACACAAAAATCTTAAATAAGAAATCCTATTATTTTTCAACTTGTGTGTTTATACGTAGATACTATATTCCTGAGAAATTACTATTTTATACTATGCTTATGGTGAGTAGCTCTAGTCGCAGGCCTGAGTAAACTCCGATACTTTCATTAAAATTTTTACATATGCTTCCAAAATCTTTGGGCAAGATAATACAATTTAAATGAACATAATTTAATTACATAGATCATGTGTGGCCTTATATTCCCATGAGAAGCATATAACAGTGCGATACATTGTGGCCTCATATATTAAAATTATATTCCCATGAGATGTACAACTCAACAATGCCCTCATTAACTTATAATTTAAAACTATTGATTATATAAGGGAAGATAGACCACTCTTATGATAGAAAAAATCTTACAATATATAGTATGTGTGTATAGCATATATAGGAAAAAGTCAATACAACTCTTATGATATGGTATGTATGTATGTGTATACATAGGAAAAAGTTAATACATGTCAAGTCGAACATGTGTCGGTGTGCACCCAATGTGACGTGTCATTAGATTAGGATCTCCAATTTGTGTCAAATCAAGGCTATCCGCCCACCCCCTCAGTAATATGGGTTACATGATAAAAATTGTGTAGCCCAAAAGCGTGCACATTTCTTATTTGGGACATTTTTAGGCGATCATTATGGGAGTTCATCTTTTTTTTCTTCATTTACTCCTTGAGTTCTCATATCATTTGAAAATATATATTTCCAAACAAGTCTCTTCAATTTACTGGAAGTAAAAGAAAAGGTAAAAATTAAACAGGAAAAAAGATCCGTGAATGTGTGATTTTTTATAACAAATATAGTGAGTATGCTATCTCTATAAGCAAATTGTTCTTATATATTTTTTAAAATTTCTTTGTTCAAAAATTTATATATACTACAAATATAAAGTTTTTTGGTGTTTACGGAATTATTTTTGGTCAACCGTGTTTAAGGGAAGCTGCATATAGGGGGCATTATTGACATTAAAAACTTTCAATTCTTTCTTCCCAAGGAGAAAATATTAGGTACCAATAGGGTACCAACATGACATGTATATCACTAATTAGGATTTAAGATATTATCATATTTCCTATTAAGTAGGCTATTTTTAAGGAGCTAATAAAAAAATGTATGAACAAGTCAATTTTTGATTGGTGATAGGCACCACCATGTTGGTACCCTATCCGTACCTAATATTTTCTCCTTCTGAAACTTTTATTTTAGATAGTAATGCAGATGTTCCTTAAATTTGTTTCCCTTTTCCCGAGCTTCATATGGACACTCTAATAAATTGTAATAAGTTTGAGAAGAAATTGTCCAATTTGAATTGCTATATGCCAACGTTATACTCACATCTTTCGCCTCCAAGAAATGTGTGGCTGCGAACTATGAACATGTAGTTCAAAAGAAAATTTGGGCTTCAAGGTTAATTTTGAGGGATGGTTAGATGAGGGTGTTGTGGTTAGATATTTCCTAAATAGTAATAACTCAAGTATTATTAGTAGTTGTTTGGGTGTGAAATAGAATGGAATTAATTCTAATAGTTTACCGCCTAATGAGAATTAATGTTGGTAATAGAATTTTTCAGAATAAAATTCGGATGTTGAGTCAAACTTATTTTTAAAACTTTAATTAATATAACTCTCTTCTTAATTTGGATGTACATATTTTTGGTACTATTGCGCTCATAAATTCGAACCCTATTAGACAAGATTCTAGATAATTTTAAGCTTTTAAAGTAAGTTTTACTTATATGACATACTTTTCGAAACTCAAATCAATATAAGGGCCAACAATTGAAAAATAGCAAAATATTTTATTTTGAAACGGTGGGCAGGGGGTCAAAATTGACAGAATGACCTCACGAAGTAATTAGATGACTTTCACTAGAAACGATATAGAATCAACTTTCGGAGAAATTTTTTAATTTCATCTACCTTCTGCACCCAACCACGATTTTGGTTATTTTATACGAAATTATGGTAAAATCAATAAAATCTTACACAAATTCCAGATATAATGTCTTTCGGGTAATAGGGATGTTGACGGGGATGTCCATACTGTAGAATTTTTAGCTGCAATCAAGGCATTAGAATTTATAGCTAAATGATGTGAAAGTAGAAGCCGATTCTATGGGGTAACCAAAGAGCTTCAAGGATTGGCGGGTCTTAGCCAATAGATAAGGCAGCTGCGGAAATTTGTGATGTATTCTCAGTACAGTAGTTGCAGGTGTGATCATGGTTTCATAGAATCTAATAACTTGGCTCATTTCTATGGTGAGACCAGCAAGAATTGGGTAGGTTTCTTTGGTTTGGGAAAACTTTTGTCCTAGGTTATTCAAGGAAGTTGTTTCCACGGACTCTATTTGTTATTTATGACCCTTTTGAGGCGCTTTCCAATTAAAATAAAAAAGAAGAACATGATGATAATATGAGATAATTTTGTGTATGCGAAGTGAGTAAGAATAAACTGGGATAATTTCCATAATTTCTTCAAACTCTTAGAAATTTCACTCAAATGGTTTTAAGCAGTAGTCTCACAAATGTCTGAACACGAACATTTAATTCATACATAAGGTGATTAAAATTGCATCTAAATACAAGAAGTACGAAACAAATGTCCTTCCATTTTGAGGCCAATTACAAAAGAGTTGTTTAGGTGTAAAAAAAATTTAGAAGCAAAAGTAGAATTTTTTTAAATTAGTTTTATTAATTAACAGTTGAATGAAAATTATAATTGATAATAAAAAAAATTAAAATAAATTAAGATGTTGCATCAAACCCATTCTAAAACTTTTAATTAATATAACTCTCTCTCTCTCTCAAAATTGGATGTGTATAATATTTATATTGTTGTACTCATATTGATAAGCCCTATCAAACAAGATCCCACATGGGTAGGCAATTTTAAACTTTTAAAATAAGTCTCACCTATATAACACTCTTATCAAGGTTCAAATGAATACAAGAGGTAGCAATTGAAAAATAATGAAATCTTTAATTTCAAAATGAGGGGCTAGAAGCTGGAATCGACGGAATTACCTCTTGAGGTGATTCGGTGATCTGGCTTGAAACAACCCAAAAGAAACTTTGGGCGGAATTTTTTAATACCACCACCCAACCAAAATTTCAACAATTCTATCTGAAAATTAGGCGGAATCAATGAAATCTTACACAAATTCTACACAAATGTGTTTCCAGTCCACTCGCAAGGGGAAATTATAATTTTGTGATTTTTAGGTTCTATTGGCCTATAGTCTTCAAAGATCAAAGTCTCCAAGAATAAATTAGGTATATTAAATCATTTATATTAAATAATTAGTTTTAAATGTGGAAGTTGTACATAACATGGTAAATGACTTTAGAAAATTTGTGTGTTATCTCATAAGACTAAATAAAATTTATTAGGGAACAAAGAATTTTTTTACATTTTTTGTGTTTAATTTTAAAAGCTTATTGTGTTTTCTAAATTTTGTGATGCCTAAAGTACATAATGACTAGAGTAAGCCAAGCTGCAAGCCTACAAGCATGAATTGAGTAAATGAAATCACTTATGTTGAGCTAGTGAGGGGAAGAATTTGATTTAAAATTCTAGCATAAATAGGGTACTTATGTTGAGCTAGTGAGGGGAAGAATTTGATTTAAAATTCTAGTATAGATAGGGTACTTAGAGTTTATTGAAATCCTAATATAAATAGGACACAAATTTTTTTTTAATATTTTACAATAGTCATGTGAGTAGCTACGGCTTTCTAAGGGGACTAAAATAGAGTTATTAAAGGGGAAAATGTGTAGTTCATCCTTATACTTTGAATACTTAAAAAAAAGTTTTGTTATTTTCATCATACATAAAATAACCAATACATAAGATATACTTGGTCGATAGATTATACTTAAATTCATACGAAGGCATTTCTAAAAGATCCATATGTCTTGCTTTTGCTAAGAGCATGAGTTTGAAAGTCTATATAAGTCCATGTATTATGCCAATAAATACATGTTTTCATTGGTTTCTGCAAGCACATTTTTCTGTTGGAGAGTATTGCATTTTTTTTTATTTACAAGAAGTTGTGCAATATGCAATTATTGGTTTAAACTATTTTTTCCATAAGAAAACCAATAGCGAGGTGAGGGTTTCACAAACAATGAATACAAAAGCATGGGTTGGGATGTGAGAATTATAAAGTGTTACTATTTACTATTTAATGTTTACTTTGATTGTGTGATGGTTTGGTTTAATTATAAATTTTATTAATCATGATTTATATTTTGTGAGAAAAATTAGTGCTTAGTATAAACGACCTTGTTACCACACTAATTATCATAATTTTTTATCTAATCTTTGAATTATGGATGTGGGCCCCACTTTAGGACACATCCATTCACATTGTTGTTCCAACTTCTTAAGCCACCGACCTTCACTTAACATTTTTATAGGTTTAGGCCTTATTGCATTCATTTTAGTCCATTTCAAAAAGTGTTTTCAGTTATTTCTTTGTTGAGTCTATTTCAAGCCACTTACTTACCCTTAGTATAAATACTCACATTGGTCATTCCTCTCATTTGGGGTAGGCTAAAATTTTTTAAGACTTTGGAGAACTCTACCCCATCTCAAGAACGAAAGTCTTAATCCTTTATGAATATACGAGTCATATTTACAATTTATTGGCTAAGTTCTTTGTCAAAATTATGTTAAAAAACCATATGTATGTAATGAGTCTTAGAATCTAATTTGAAGTAATTGTAGAACACAATATTAAAAATAATAAAATCATACTTTATATATCATAATTCTATATGAAGAAGTAAATATGAGTACTAAGTTCACAAACCTTCAAAGATATATCATTGAGAACATACAACACATCTCTAGATGCCTCTTCAACTACAAGGACAAGTGCATGTCTGTAGATGCCTCTTCATAAGCATCTGTACATTATATAAATCATACACGACTTCTATCATCTTATCCAAAAATCTTAAACACCCATCAGACATCTAGAGTCTAAGGGAGACTCTAGGTTGCTAGACAGATTTTGAACACCTAGTAAAGAGAAGGTTTAACAAAAATATTCATTAAAGTAAGCTAATCCATTTATACAAATTCTAAAAAAATTAGAGCAAATTCTAAAAAAATGGGTTGAGACTTATGTAGAAGCTAATCCATTTATGCAAGCCCATACCAGTAAAAAAGTGAAAAAACCCATTACCAGTAGAAAGAAAACAAAAAATCCAGTCACGTGTAACAAAACTCATAAAGAAAAGAAAAGTAACAAAATTAGAGAAACCCGTGTCAAGACTCACTGATTCAAATAAGTAGATGAACAGCTTAAGACCCATCGACATTTAATTGCCTTTTTTTTTGCTAAAAAAGGAAATAACATGCATTTAACTAAGTACTATATTAAGAACATAGAGTCAAACATTAAACAACCGCAAGCAACTTGCTTTCAAGGTTGTTCTAAGCTTTTTCTTGCAGGGACATTTACTATCAAGAGAGAGGGGAGAGGGGATAGAGCATGGTTTTGCATGTGGGAAAACAAGGAGCACGTGGGGATGGCCTTGGAAGGAAGGAGCTTGAGGTGTTGGGTGGTGGAACAAGGAGTTTGATTTCTCCACTGATCCACTGCCGACACACCTTGCCCTCAGTGACGCATAGTATGGGAGGAACTCTAGTAGAGGGCAGGTTAGAGAAAGGAGCTTGAAGGGGGAAGTAAGAAACTCGATTTTGCCCTGGCAATCGGTTGCAGAAGTGCCTCATCTCACCCCCCCTCCCTGGACAACACAGAGTGAGATAGTGTAGGGAGGGCAAGAGAGGTGGGAAATTTTTTTTGTTTTGCATTTCTATCTAACTTGTGGTTAAGTGTAGCTCTGGTTAAGTGTGATGAATTTGAAGCGTCACTTTGATCGGGCCACTATTCTTCACCTTGGGTGCTTATACATTATAGAAGCTAGGGCTCATAGTAACTTTACCCTAATTAATTTGTAGAATTAGTAATTGGTAGTAATGGCATTAGTTAAAATCACTAAGAAAGAACAATGGTCACCTGACCAAAGCCCTTGAACTTGGTATATAAGAGGGTAATTATATATAGATAGGGACTTGCCTATGTTTCGAGGCTCCTCATGCATTCAATTAAATTCCAAGACTTAGGCTTCCCTAGATGATTGGTTGCCTGGTTGTATGAACATAGTAGAGTACCCTACTCTGGTCATATTCTTAGGAAAAATGACATACCGCATGGGAGATGAGTGGATCCCATAAATGATGGAATGGAATATATTGTTTCAGTCATGCTGGTCAATAATGAAAGATGTAATTTTTATTGGGCGTACAACCAGAGTAGGTGTTCTAGTCGTATGACTAGTTAAATACATGTATAGTTTATCTAGGAGGTAAGTTCGGCCAAGGTTTTAATGAGCATACATACCAAGCAAGTCAAGAGAGGCCAAGACTATATTTTTTTATAAATTTTTGATGAGTAAGATTATATATATTGAAATACAAGGTTACGTAGGTCACTCAAGAACGTTATGAGTAAGATTGCATAAATTATAAACAAAGAAACTAACAACTGGACAATCCATGTCCATTGGATAGATGAACCCACTTAGGAACTAAAATAGCGAGGATAGATGGACACAGTCATCGCCAGTGTGTAACACCCCGACCCGGATAAGTAGACTCGGACCAGGGGTTATTCAGAAAACAAAAATTTTAAAAATTAGAAAAACTAAAACACGACCAACTATGAGTGGCAGACTGTGTGCGAAAGTCATAACGCTCTTCCACACACTACGGAGCTTTAACATTCCCTTGTGCATAAATCAGAACAAACCCAATTTTATAATTAATTTGGATTGGACCAACATCACTTTGCCATTGGTTGCTTTCGTACATATTGGATAACATCCGTGATATTATTCCAATACAATTGGATCTGAACGTAGTTCTGCCTAATGGTTAATACATACATGACACATCAAAAATTATATATGTTAAAATTACGTATATCCTTATATATAAATAAATCATTTAGAATCAAATGGAAATCTTATAAATCAGCGAAATCACACCCCTCACTCTATCACAAGTATAGCAAAACACACCACAGAGTAAATGGGATCATATCAGATCCTATCAGATTTCATCTGACCGTACCGATCATTTCATATTAGATCATAGTATATTAGATCACAACAGAGCATTTCAGAACATATCATATCACAACAAAATAGATCAAAACATATTTAATCAGAACATATCACCATATATCATATCAGAACATATCATATATTTCCAACCCAAAGTTACATCCGGCCAACCCAAAATATGGAGAGGCATACTCCAAACCTTATTTTATTTTTATCTTTTTTTTTACTCGAGATGAAGCTGGTCGTCGGAGTTGATTGTCCACAAAAATAGAGATTGAAGGAATAGTTTTCCTTACTCTTTATTTTATAATGTGTCTGACAGAAGTTATGTATAGGAGCCCTTCATCCACAAGATTAATAGTAAATATTGTAGTATATATTAGCATTAATGTCACTTATACTAACTTACACTAATGTATGTATTGTCATTCTTAAATATTAAGGACTCCTATGTGTGGCTTACGCTATACTCATTATTAGTGAGGAGTAAGAAAAAATTCTTCTAAGATTGAGACCACAATTTGATTTCGTTTTGTTCACACCAATCGATATAAGTAACAAATTTTCAACCCAACCTTTCACCTCTTACGAATTTTTGGTTGTCTCCTCAAAAACAAAGTTTTATTTTTTATCCTCTGTTTTCTTGCTATTTATGAAATAACTCATGCATAAGATTTGATTTGGGACTTCATCTTCTTGTCATGTATTCACTTTTTCCCCTTCATTTTCTTTACTATGATAATTGTTTCTCTTTTTAGGTTCTATTGGCCTATAGTTTTCTAAAAGTTCTATATGTTTTGCTTTTGTTGAGTTCATGAATTTGAAAGCCTACATTAGTCCATTTTTTCATTGGTTTATGCAAGTACAATTTTCTCTTGGAGAGTATTGCATTTTTTATTTTTTAAATTTCCAAGAAGTTGTGTAATATGCAATTATTGGTTTAAACTATTTTTTCCATAAGAAAGCCACTAGTGAGGTGAGGGTTTCACAAACAAGGAATACAAAAGCATGCGTTTGGATGTGAGAATTGTAAAGTTTTACTATTTACTATTTAATGTTTGATTTGATTATGTGATGGTTTGGTCTAATTATAAATTTTGTTGATCTTGATTTATATTTTGTGAGAAAAAATTATTGCTTAGTATAAACGACCATGTTACCAAACTAATTATCATAATTTTTTATCTAATCCTTGAACACTTTAGGACCCATGTCCATCCACATCGTTGTTCAACTTCTTAGGCTACCGACTTTCACTTAACATTTTATATGGGTTTAGGCCTTACTATATTTATTTTAGTCCATTTCAGAAAGTGGGTTCACTTATTTCTTTGTTAGGCCTCTTTCAAGTTAGTTACTTACCCTTAGTATAAATAATCACATTGGTCATTCCTCCTATTTGGGGTTGGTTGAAATTTTTTAAGACTTTAGAGAACTCTACCTCCTCTCAAGAGGGGAAGACTTAATCCTTTAAGAACATATGAGTTATATTTATATTTTATTGGCTAATTTTTTTGTCAAAATTATATACACACACAAATATATATATATATATATATATATATATATATATATATATATATATATATATATATATATATATATATATATATATATATATATATATATATATATATATATATATATATATATATATATATATATATATATATATATATATATATATACATAATGAGTCTTAGAATCTAATTTGAAATAATTGTAGAGAACAATGTTGTAAACAATAAAATCATACTTTATATATTATAATTCTATATTAAGTAAATATGAGAACCAAGTTCACAAACCTTCAAAGATCTATCGTTGAGAACAAACAACACGTCTCTAGATGCCTCTTCATATGCAACTATACATTATAGAAATCATACACAACTTCTGTCATCTTATCCAAAAATCTTAAATACCATCAGACATCTAGAGTCTAAGGGAGACTCTAGGTTCCTAGACAGATTTTGAACACCCAGTATAGAGAAGGTTTAACAAAAATATTCATTAAAGTAAGCGTATGAAGAACATTAGAGAAAAATCTAAAAAAATAGAGCAAGACAATTGTAGAAGATAATCTATTTATGCAAGCCCATACCAAAAAAAAAAGTGAAATAACCCATTACCAGTAGAAAGAAAACAAAAAATCCAGCCATGTGAAACAAAACTCACAAAAAAAAGAAAAGTAACAAAATCAAAGAAACTCGTGCCAAGACTCACTGATCCAAATAAGTAGATGAATATACTAAGACCCATTGGCAATTAATTGTCATTTTTTTGCTAAAAAAGGAAATAACATGCATTTAACTAAGTATTGTAATAAGAACAGAGAGTCAAACATAGAACAACCGCAAGCAACTTGCTTTCAAGTCAAGTTTGTTCTAAGTTTTTTCTTGCAGGGACATTTACTATCCAAAGAGAGGGGGGATGGGGTAGAGCATGGTTTTGCCAGTGGGAAAGTAAAGAGCTTGTGGGGATGGCCTTGGAAGGAAGGAGCTTAAGGTGCTAGGTGGCAAAACAAAGAGTTTGATTTCCCCACCTATCTGCCACCGACGCACCTTGCCCTCAACAATGCATAGTATGGGAGAAACTCTAGTAGAGGGCAAGTCGGAGAAAGGAGCTTGAAGGGGGAAATAAGGAACTTGACTTTGCCTGGCAATCAGCCACTGACGTGCCTCATCTCTCCCCTCTGTTGAGAACACACAGTGAGATAGTGTAGGGAAGGCAGGAGAGGTTAGGTGCGATGAATTTGAAGCATCGATTTTATCGAATGACTATTCTTCACCTTAGGTGCTTATACATTATAGAAGCTAGGGCTCATAGTAACTTTACCCTAATTAATTTGTAGAATTAGTAATTGGTAATAATGGCATTAGTTAAAATCACTAAGAAAGAACAATGGTCACTTGACCAAAGCCCTTGAACTTGGTATATAAGACGACAATTATATCTGATAGGAACTTGCCTATGTTCCGAGGCATCTCATGTATGCAATTAAATTCCAAGACTTGGGTTCCCTAGATGAATGGTTGCCTGGACAGGGTAGAGTACCCTACTCTTGTCAAATTCTTAGGAAAAATGACATACCCCATGGGAGAGGAGTGGGTCCCATAAATGACGGAATGTAACATATTGTTTCAGTCGTGCCGGTCAATAATGAAAGATGTAATTTTTGTTTGGCGTACAACAAGAGTAGGTGTTCTAGTCATATGACCCATACAATGACAACATCATATACCTAGCCCCATCCCGAAAGGTATAAATACAGTGATCATATTCATTCACTATGAACCGATATTCACTAATCACCTTATAAAAAGTGAAGTACCTGATACGTATGATTTTTATATATTTTTTATGCCTATTTACCTTATTTACTAGTGTATGATTAGGTTAATTAAGGGTTCAATAGAATTTATTTATGCTAAGATAGATATTAGTAATGTGATTTAATTATTAGTTAATTTGGGTGATGTTAATTATTTAGGAGTATATTTGAATAAAACCAGTGTTCTACTGTAACGCCCGAGATTTTTCATCCATTTTTCTCAAAACTCATAGAAATTTTTTTTCCATAAATCGGAGTCAAAACGATAAAATCAAAACCTGTTTATGATTTAAAACATCATACGGTTAAACATCGTACTGTCAAATCAAATATCCCCAGGCGCTACTCGAAAACACACGTACGAATAAATTCTGCTATGATCATAGACTTTTAAATACAAATCACTCTCCCAGACATCCCTGAGTACAAGTCCCATAACAGTCCACAGACTAATCCAATCGAAAGTCCAGAATAAACATCTTGAAGTCTCATCTCAATCAATACAGGAGATCGTGGCACAAATGAACTCGCAGAGAGTCAAGCTGATACCTAAGTCAACGGGAATCAATCTACCGCTGAAACGAGCGTCTATCTCCAGGAGCTCTCCGCATAACCTGCAAAACCTCCCGTGCAACGGGGCTAAAAATAGTAGGGTGAGTATTTTCATACTCAGTAGGAAAATACCCAGTAGGGGAAATCCCAAACGGTGAACTCACAAGTTCAGAAATCATGCGTCATGCAACACAAACATGAAGCAGTCATCATAATAATCATAACATGCTCAAACGCATACGATCATACCAAAGGCACCATCGTGCCACAGACATATCAAAGCATCATCGTGCCAGAATCATACCGAAGGCACCATCGTGCCAGAATCATACAATCCAATCAACTTACATAAACACCCTTATCTAGGGTCATACAACTTACTCGTACCACCGTACGCATACTCATACAACATACGCATACTTGTACGACCTTACTCGTACAATCGTATGCTCACTCATACAACTTACTCATACATGTACGACCTTACTCGTACAATCAGACTCGTACGACCTCACTCGTACGATGCACAAAATCATACTTACTGTCTTACTCAGAACCATATTCTCACAATCGTACTCATACTCTTACAGTCGTGCTCATACTCATACGCTTACAGTCTTACTCATACTCATACGCTTACAGTCTTACTCATACTCATACACTTACAGTCTTACTCATACTCATACACTTACAGTCTTGCTCATACTCATACACTTACAGTCCTGCTCATACACATACAGTCGTACTCACACTCATACAGTCGTACTCATAATCGTACACATATCAACGACCACTGAAGCTCATTACAACTAATAAGCTCCAGCGTCGAAAAGGAAAAGAATGCCACTGGGGCAACACCTTAACCTCCGGGGAGTGACCAGACGCCATGGACTTTTCCGAAGGTAAGGCACACCAATGCTCATGGGGCACTGGATCAAACAGGTAAGAGTAGATCCATGATACTACTTACCTGAGCGCGCAAACATAAACACCCACACATAAGGGGTCATACAGTTGCCCACCATAATGGGTCTTATAGTGCCATAGAATCGCCCACCATAATGGGTCTTATAGTGCCATAGAATCGCCCACCATAATGGGTCTTATAGTGCCAGAGAATTGCCCACCATAATGGGTCTTATAGTGTCATTGCCACTCTTGGGCAGAAAACATACAGTGCCACTTGGGCAGAAACATACAGTGCCACTCTTGGGCAGAAACATACTACGCTCTCAACAGAGCATCAAACGTCTGGGCTTACACAGCACACAGACCAAATCAGAAACGTACATCGCTCTTAGCAGAGCATCAGACGTCTGGGCTTCATACAGCACGCAGACAAAGTCAGAAACGTACATCGCTCTCAACAGAGCATCAAATGTCTGGGCTTATACAGCACGCAGACCAAATCAAAACGACGTCACTCTCAGCAGAGCATCAGACGTCCGGTGCTCTACATAGCACACAGACAACATCCCGCAGGATAAACACCATGGCAAGACATGATAAATGCTCGGCCGACTCATTAGCGGCCAGCTCAAACACGGAACTTAATCCGTCGAACCCTCAGGTCTCAAACTCACAACGCTATCATTAGCTGTGCTTATAATTCAAGTTTGAATTAAGTACATTATGCGGTACAATTATGCCACACAACTCACAGTCCTCGACTGGTCAAACTGAAGCTGAGCCCGATCCGAAACCCAAGTTTATCAGGGCAGCAGACTTCATTTACCCGTCCACATCATGGACAAAACTCATCGTACAACCAACCCTTACAGTCTTACACTTCGCCATCTATCTTATAGCCAAAACCTCTTACACTGACATCCTCAAATAATGCTCCTCAGAGCCAACCTAGTTGTCGCCCTCTTACTTATATCTCACTTATTATACTTACTTTTCACTTCATAATCTGTACGTTATGCTTGTACAATTATGAACACTCTTACTGTTTGACAAACGCCCAACATACAATCCACCCCAAACTGATCCATTCCAATCCCTGCCCGTCATACTCACATCCTCCGTCATACGCTTACACAACCGTATCTAAATTCAGACCAAGTCTCTGTCATCTCTTCCTGTCCATCGCCCATACCTCTGCCCACATACTCTTACACATAACCATATCATAGGCAAAAGCCATCATACATACGTATGTCTCACACATACGTATAACATATACATACGGCCATACATACATAACTTACAAACATGCACGCTAGCCATCACTAGCACATGCATCCACACGTCAAACATGCACGCTAGCCATCCCTAGCATATGCATACATTCACACATACATCAAACATGCACGCTAGCCATCACTAGCACATGCATACATCAAACGTACACGCTAGTCATCTCTAGCACGTGCACACACACATTCATACATACTTCAAACATGCACGCTAGTCATCACTAGCATATGCATACACATACGTAGCATACTGACATATTTGCTAGCCATCGCCAGCGCATACATAATCCACATCCATAAAACATGCATACATCTCATGCATATCAATCATACCATACAATCATGCTTACACGCACCTCATGCAATCGGATCGTTACTTAACATCCAAGCATGGAATCATACAATCCTAGCATGCTACTACTCATTCAAAGCATGCTTCATGAATTTACGAGTTCAAAGCTCCCCTACCTCGTAATCATAACGTTCGATGGCGAGCACCCGACGGTGGCGGCGTCGGCGGCGGAGTTGGCGGTCAAAACCGTTACCTGGCTGAGAGAGCTGCTGTCCCGAGGATTTTAGGATGCGCCGGAACTATCACGGCCAAACAGAGTGTCAGATATCAATGCGGCAAAACCCGCGATCTACGGCGGCACCCTAGGGCGGCCGGGAGAAATATTGTGCCAACCTAAGTGGCGGTGCAACCCGAAGTCAAGGGTGTACACTCTAAAGATCAGCCGGTGGCTAAGACATGCACAGCCGGCCACAAAACGTCGAAATCGGCCGTGGACAGCACCCAACGGCAACGATTCCGGTCAACAAAGGCCCACATAAGGGCGGAGAGCGTGGGGCAACGCTCGAGAATCAAAGGAGAGGTGGTGGAGGACGGCTCTAGTGGTCAACTCCACTCGGTGGCAAAGCCAACCGATGGTTAGGCGGCACGAATGCGGCGCCTAAACCCAGAAGTACACGCGTGGCCACATGCACACGTGGCCCAAAGGGCGGGGGAGATGGCTGAAATGAGGCGACTCATGGCCCACAAAAGCCAACCGGGCTAAGGCCCTAGCGGTGGCCAATCTAAGTGGCGACGTCGCCAATCGCCACCCACAACCAATACCCATGGTGCGGGCGGCTGTGCATCTCGCACGGTAGAGAGCAGGGGGAGGGTTCACGGTCGAGCAAAGGCTATGAGGCCGTCACTGGCCAAGGCCTGAGCAGGTGAACTCGTCCACCTTCTGTCAAGGTAAGACATACAAATTCTTGCCCGAGGCCGTCCGGTACCGACGGCGTAAAATGGGCAAGAAGGGTCAACGGCACACATGTCGGTAAGGCGGACTAGCTGCGGCTACGGGCCGCAAGGCTGAACAAGACCCAGAGGGGTGGCCCATTGGCATCACCGGGCTGGGGCGGAGCCGAACTAAGGTCCACCAAAACAAATCCGGCGTCCGACTGATAACGTCAGTCACCACGTCCAAAACGGACGCAGACCAAAAATAAGGGACGACCGGGGAAAACCCATAAGGGCGGAGCGGCCATGGGGGCGGCGGCTGAATCGGGCACGGAGGTGTAGTCCACTGCCTTTGCCGGAGCAAGGCGGGGCTGGGGGAAGGCCGAATCGGCCGCAGATCACCGTCGGCGGCCACTGTTTGCCCAAAACAATCCGTCGGCGGAACAGTGCACAGAGGGGGAAAGAGGGTGGGGCGGCGGTGCCGGGGCCCACCGGGCCGGGAGGAGGGGCTCCTCACCGTCGCCGACCCAGGGCGAAGCCGTGGCCGGCCGGTTGGGCCGAGCCGGCCCGTGGCGGCGGCGGAACGGCGTGAAACAGATGGGCGGCAAACAGGGGCAGCAGAGAGAAAGGGAGCGGGACGACGGAGCTGGGGCCGTCCGGGGCCGGGGGGAGTGGCCTCCGGCCGTCGCCGGCCCATGGCGGAGCCGTGGGCGGCCGGCCGGCCATTGCCGGCCTACGGCGGCGGCGGAATCGCAAATCACAGACAGAGGGAGGCTAACCGGAAAAGAGGGCGGCGCGGCCGTGGGCGGCCGGGGCAGTGGCCCCTCGGCGTCGCACCGCCGGGGCGGAGCCTGTGCCGGCGTCCTGCGGCCTGCCGGAGGCCGGCGGCAGCCGGGCACACTGAGCAGACGGAAAAAGGGGGGGGCGGCGGTACTGTTCACATCCGAAATCCGGATCGGGCCGAGCCCGATCTTTTATATGTTCTCCTTTATTATTATTTTTCCGCTTACGTCCCCAACGCGTGTTAACCTACTGGTTACGCGTCAAACCTCCAAAATTCGTGCCGTAAGCGCACAGCGAGGCCCGTGGCCCGCGACTAAGCCCCACACCCGACTCTACGGGTATAAATACGGGGAAAAGACACAAATACCCATACGCTAAAACGTCACATTTTCCTGCCGAAAATGACCAAAAAAATGGCAAAAAATCCCAGAAAATCGTAGAAAAATCAGGGACCTTACATCTACATATGTCTTACACGTTTGAAATATGACTGTTTATGTGTTTTAGGTAATGCATGCTTCCCGAGGCATTTGGACGATGTTCGAAAAAATTTACAATACTCTAGAATGCTTACAAGTGATTTGGACAATTTTCTTGAGTCACGGACATGTTGGAAATATATATGGACATGAATAGAAGAGCTTAATGTATAGAGAATATTATTGAATAGGAAAATAAATTGTCCAGTGAACAACAATTACCTTTCTTAACACGTTTTGGACACTTAATTGGAAAGAAATGTCCATATTATAGAAAACATACCCATAAGCTTCAAAAACCAAAATTGATCACCGTATGGGTTGTAATCACATCAATTAACTTAGGGCGTTTGTTCCCAACTTAAAGATAAAGAAGTGGGTGATCTCAAATTCGGATTTTTGGGCCAAAGAGGGTTGAATTCGTGATTGCACAGTGAAAAGTCGACTTAGGTTATTGTAGTAGATGCCATTGATGAAATTGTGAAGCTTTCATATTGCTTGAGAGAGGTTTGATTTTTATGAAACTAAAATTCATTTTAGTTTTTGTGGTATTGAAGTTGATCCGAGTCATGCATTGAGAAGTGGGGACTGATTTGATAGGATAAATCAGTTTTTTTTCAATGGTTTTTGTTAAACTTGAAACAATAAATTGAAGATGCAAGTTCCTTCTTGTTCATGATGGAAGAGGTGTGCAAAAGGTTTAGTTGAAGATGGTAATGAAGAAACGTGAAGGAATGAAAGTTTTGGGAAAGATTGAGACATGAAAGATTGAGACGTGAAGAAGCTGGAAACTCGGTTGTGAAAGAGAAGAAGTCTAGCCAAATGTGAAATAGCAGAATAGTCCGACGTGAAAAAAAATAGAAGTGGGACCTACATAACTAACCAATAGGAATAGAGACAAGATGTGTTGCGTTAGTAAAATAACAATTCCCATTCAACATAGGACTAGAAATCCCAGAAATCTATATAAGTTGTTCTAATGTAGAAAAATTACAAAAAATACATAAAAGATAGAAATTAGAGAGGGCTCCATGTTAGGCTGTTGGGCTGTGAAGAAAATTCTAGAATTCAAATTGCACAAGGCTAAAGTGGAGGGAGCTTTCCAAGTTATTTTTTTATTTTATTTCTTCAATACATGTAAGTTTAATTGTTTTAGTAGAGATTATGTTAATTAGTGGCTAGTTTTCTTAACTAAGATTAAGATGGACCTCTTATTAATTTTGTAGAGATGTCTAATCTATGTGATTTGGTTAATTTTTAAAAAAAATTATGTTAATTATTCTTAACTCAATTTAATTAGTGGATTAATTTGGATATGAGCCTAGTCATGTTTTTCTCATGATTTGAATTAGTTTTTATTAATTAAATATTTTATTTAAGATTATTATTAGTAGAATTGGGTATGAGTTGTGATTTATTCATATGTATACAACTTATGACTTGATTTTATTCCTTTGTATTGAGGAAGAACATATTTTTAGTATTTTGATTGAAGGCTTAAAAGATGAAAATTTCCATGATAAATAGAATTGAATTTTAATTTATTGCGAGTTATATTTGGGAAGTGAATTGATGATCATAGACATGATAATTTACAATTTAATAAGAGGGGATTATTAAATCTTAGTTAATTTTTATTTGATGTTATTTATGTTTTTAATTGCTTTCTTAGTTTAATTAAATTTTAGCTTTTATATTATATTTAAATTTTTCTTTCTTTTGTGATTTAGTTAGCTTTAGTAACTTATGTTTATTTTTGTTTATTATTTATTTTAATTCTTCTTAGTTAGATTATTTATTTTTGTTATAAAATGCTAACTTGATTAGAGTTTACTTGAGTTAGATTAAATTTGGTTTTCCAATTTCAAGTCTCTGTGGGCTCGACACTTGATTTAGCTGTTTAACTAATATAGATTCATGCACTTACGAGTAAACAATTAAAATTTAACAAGTTTTTGGCGCATTGTTGGGGACTTGTAATGGAAAACAAATCAAATCTAAACTAGGTTTACCTTTCTACAAGTTTTAGCTTAGAGTAAAAAATAACCCCCAAAAAAAGAAAAAGAGATAAAAAGGGGAATACAATGGGGCGTTATGGAGGAGATTAGCAGTGCATGACTACATGGCTACGTGATCAAACACACAAATTAGTTAAAGTGGATTCAAACTCCCTAGAGAATAGTAAAATTGAAACTAATCTTCCATTAACATTGGGAAATAGCAATGTAGAGGCCAAACTGTAAAAACTCTAATCTTAAACTGGTTTATCTTTAATTTTATTTATTATTTAATCGTCATTATGTGGTTTAAGTCATTTCTAATCGATTTTGATGATTTTCAAAAATAAAGTTGGTTTCCAAAGGTTTTAATTAAAACTAGCATTACATTTATGAGTTTTAAGTAAATTTAAATCATTTGTGAATTTTTAGAAATTTTTTGAATTTTTTTATTTTTTTAAAAATTAGGGTTTAGCGCGACCCATTTAGGCCCCATAATCAAATTTAGGGTTTTTGATCCAAAACATCCTAACATTAAACTAAGTTATTAGAAAAAAAAAATTAGAATTTTTTTTATCTTAATTAGGGTTTAAATAGCCAAATTACCTACTTTTAGTTATTTATTTTATTTGTACCCCTATTTTTGATTAGGTCTAACGCCTTCCTTACTATATAAAAAAAGGGCTGACCTCTTTCCCATTTGGGAAAAGGCTGATCCTGAATCAAGAGGCCTAATCCCCATCAGCCCAAAGTGAAAGGTGATTTGATGTTCGATTTTTCTAATCTCTTCTTAATTTATTAGGGTTTTCATAAACTTCTTCGAATCTCATCCTTGTCCATAGCTTAATCTCATTTTTAAGCCATTAAGTCACTGGTTTGCACTTCTACTTCAAACCATAGGCTTCAAAATTTTGTTTTTGAATCCCTAAAGCTCTAAATATAAGATTTTTTCAATGATTTTCAAGTTCTAAATCGAATTTAGGTGGGTATTAACAAAAATCACATTTTGGGTAGATTTTGGAGGAGATAAAGGAGCTAACCGACCCAAAGAGAGGTGGAAGGTAATGGGTTTAAGCCTCAACTTTGCTATGTTTGTAAATCTTAGTTTTTGATGTATTTCCTTGAATGGATTATATGTTTGATGCTTTAATGGTAGATTAGTAAAAATTTAATCTTTTGTATTAATTTCTTAGGGCTTTGATTGAAAATGAATAGATTAGTAATTTAGAAGGTTTAATTAGATTTTGATGATGTTTGAGGCTTTTATTGAAGGTTTTAAGTTCGATTGATGCTGTCTCGGTTTAGTTTTCAAATTAAAGAAGACAACTCAAATATGCCATTATGGCGATCAATCGGGCTTAGGGGCCAATCCATCAGCAATACAACATATTTGGGGCATTTTATTTTCTATGCTTATTTCGATATTTCTACTCCTAAATATTATTTCTCATGTTCATATGGGTTGAATTAAGTTAGAATAAGCTACTAAAAGGGTATGCTAGTGATGTTGGAATTTATGAAGAATATTTGGGTATTATGTGAAAATTACATGATGTTAGTTAAGCATGTTAGATTTGTTAACTTGAATCCATGATTGAATGATTCTTTGTGTTTTAAGTAGGATTTCAGTTTGGATTCGTGATTCGATTTTATCGAAGCATGTGTGTAGTGCACTGTGAACTAATGTCAAAGCATGGTTATATGCTTAGGATTGTATGAACATACACATGCGAGGGAAAGTTTATTATGAAATCGTGATTATTTATGACTTGAATATGATGCATGTGGGGACTGATGAGAGCACATTCCTACGTTGAAATTCATGTAGAGAATGCTCACGTATGTATCATGTTGCATGCATCATGAGGCAGATTTCATTAATGAGACTTTATCGATGTTTAGCTGTGGTTGATCGATTGGATGTAATGATGTGAGATTACATGTGGATTAATCGATCATTGGCTGAATAGGAACTTGGATGGTCCAAAAGGATATTATTTCGATTTGAGTTCCTATGTCGAACATGGATACTCCCCGGGTTGTGTCAATTTGAAATATATGAAGATGAGGGATGTACTCATCTTGCGGTTGAGATTTCTTGAGATAGTCAAACCTTGACACTGAGCACCCATGGTGGTATGCCTTCGTGCACCAGCTACCACTTGTTCTAGTTAATTCGGACTCTTCCGCCGCAGAGATGTCCAAAGTGAACACATTGCTCTAGTTAATTTGGACGTTCCTGGACTGGACTATCTAGAGCGAGCAGACCTGCTCTATTAATTCGAAATTCCCATGTGGATTGTCCAGAGTGAGCAGAGGGGCTAACTACCCCTATAGCCTAGTTTTCCTTATGGAATTCGGACTATGTCCAGAGCAGGCAATGCCCTAGGTTTCCAGTTAGATAATCGGACTACATCCAGAGCAAGTGATATGATTGTATTTCCTCTCCATGACGAAGATATTCATCATTTATTGATGATGCATGTGTATGAGATTATATTATGCATAAGATTGTACAAGTTGTGTAGGGATAATGTGACACATGTGGACATGATTTATTATGTATGATTTAGCATCATGTATTTGACATGTTTGTTGTACAAAGTGAATGAGCTATAGAATGGATGAGAAATGTTTATGCATGATCTGAATTATGTGATTGAGACACTATCATGGAGGTTTATATGATATGAATGCATGATCTGAATTGTGTAATTGAAACACTATTCATACAAGTTTATGTAATATGGATGCATAATCAGAAAGTGTGTTAGAGACACTTCTTATGTGCATTATGTATGATATATGCATGATTGTGATTGGGTGAGAATCAATGTTTATGCAGGATGGATGCTAGGTCATAATATGATCATTTATGCCCTGATTTTGATATATATGTTATATGCATGCTAGATCTTTTACTTATGGATAAGTAGGGGATTAGTAAGGGGATGATTAGAAATGGGTATACCATGTCATTTATAGATGTGAATTGCCATGTTGGTGTGCCGTGATGATTTTCTGATTAATGTTACCATTTTCAAACTATTACTGAGTTTCGTACTCACCCCTCTTTCTGTGATTTGCTTTGGGGCTGCACAGTGCGACATGCAGATGAGCAGGACACCTTATATGTGGGACGAAATAAGTACTCATGGGATTAGCCTTGGATACATCTTAATGATGTTTTAATTTCTGATCTTGTTCATGATACTCGAGAACATTGAGTGGTGGATTATGTATTATGCATGCGTTTATCTTTTGTTTTTAGACATGTCTGAACTTTTTTGATTTCAAGCCATGTGTAGGCTCTAGAGATTATTATGTGGTTTTATGTAAGGATTATGATAGGTTATTATTCTCTTTGTTATCCTTATTTCTCTTTCTTAAAAAATGTGAGGTGTGCTACTCCATTAGTTGAATCACCCGTAACATGGGGATAAGTCTTCCGCAATACATTAATCGATTAATTTATGTCACCCTCATATGCTGACCAGCCCTTGGACCGGGTTCGGGTCAGGTTGAGTTGTGGCGGGGTGTGACACAAACCCCTTAGGGTTATTTTTACCGATTTCTATCAATCCTCCCTCATGCATAGTATTGTCCGCTACCATTGTCATACACTTTGAGTTGAAAGTTCAAGTCATTCAACTTCTCCCCACCTTCCGTGGTCTTGACAAAGAGGATCCTTATATGTATTTTAACCCTCTTTCTTGAAATATAAGGTACATTTAAATTTCAATTTTTGTTTATGAGTCAGTTCATCTATGCTTGTTTCCTTTCTCATTAACAGATAAAGCTAAGGCATGGTTAAATTCTCTTCCAGCAGGGTCTATTAATTTATGGGAGGAACTTGTTACCAAGTTCATTTTAAAAAATTTCCCAATGTCTAAAACCAATACCTTGAGGAGAGAAATAGCTTACTTTTGTCAAGAGGAGCATGAAAAATGTTATGAGAGTCGGGAGAAGTTTAAGGATTTTCTTTTGAAGTGTCCCCATCATGGTTTTGAAACATGGTGGCTTGTGCAATACTTTTACAATGGTTTGACTCAAACACACCGCAATATGATTAAATCTATGAACAGTGGGTGTTTCTTAAGTCTTAATGATGATGCAGCTTATAAGTTCCTTGAGAGTTTTTCTTAGAGTTCCCAGCAATGGAACTTTTCGAGCCATAGAGAAAAACCAACCCAAAACCCTAGGAAATGAGACTTATATGAAGTAAGGGGAAGATACTGACATGAAAGCTAAGTTAGACTAGCTAACTAGAAAAGTAGAAGTCATGACCCTTGCTAGAAATATGAATTTTGCCAACTAGATTTAAAGTGAAGTGTGTTCTCAATGTGCAAGTCCATGTATACTGCTCAAATGTGTCCTTCCATGTTAGGTTATTCTGAGAGCTTTGCTGACAAGAAAATGTACTAAATAATTATGGGAAACCGTTTGGCAATCCCTTCTCTGAGACATAAAATCTAAATTGGCAAAATCATCCAAATTTTTCTTGGAGGCAAGATCAACCTCCCCACCTATTTTAGTTGACCCCCCAGTTAGGAGTTTTCTGCCTAAATCCCCATTTCCTCAAAGACTAGTCAATCCTAAAAAAAATGAACATTTTGAAGATATTTTAAAGGTGTTTAAGTAAGTATAGATAAACATCAATTCCTTGATGTTATCCAACAAGTGCCTTCCTATGCTAACTTTTTAAAAGATTTAGTCATAGTGAAGAGGAAAACAAATATTCCTAAAAAAGCATTCCTAACAGTGTAAGTCGGCTCTCTTATTCAATGCAAATTCCCTATTAAGTATAAGGACCCAGGTTGTTCCACAATTTTATACAAGATAGGGGAATATCATATTGAGCAAGCTTTGCTAGATTTAGGGGCTAGTGTGAATTGATTGTCATATTTTGTGTATGTGCAATTGGGATTGGGAGACTTGAAACTCACATCAATGACACTTCAATTAGCTGATAGATCTGTAAAAATTCATTGAGGTGTTGTTGAAGATGTTTTGATTAAGGTTAACACATTTTACTTTTTAATATATTTTTTAGTCCTTGATACTCAGCCTGTTCAAAATAGTCATGGGCGAATTCTTGTTATTTTGGGTCGTCATTTCCTTGCTACATCTAATCCTCTAATAAATTGTTGAAATGAAGTGATGAAGCTTTTATTTGAGAACTTGACATGTGAGTTAAATATCTTTGATATAAGTAGACAACCTTCATACTTCAATGATACTTTTGAGGTTGACATGATTGAGAGTCTAGTGGATGATGCTTTCCTTTCATTCTTTCTGATGATTCACTAAATATTTGTTTAACTCAATCTGATTTGATAAGGAGAATTGATAAAGAAAATATAATTGCTT
The DNA here is from genome assembly GCA_035235625.1 of Saururus chinensis. Classification (NCBI taxonomy): domain Eukaryota; kingdom Viridiplantae; phylum Streptophyta; class Magnoliopsida; order Piperales; family Saururaceae; genus Saururus; species Saururus chinensis. The sequence goes on from CP141142.1 coordinate 38,791,678, forward strand.
TAAAGGACTATGTATTAGTTTAGATGGATGTGTGTCTGGCTGAAGACAGTAAACTTAGCGCTCTTGGAGGCAACCCAATTTTAGGTTTTGATAGTTATTTTATTTTTTTAGCAGTTAATTTTATTTTTATTTTTGATGATCGCTCTAATTATTATTAGGGTGTGCTTATATGATTCATTATTTATTTACTCTTATGTCATTATGTTTGTGCTTTATTTACCATTTTTTTTATAGTTATGTCCATGAGCACGTCAACAAAGGTAGTCTCTTCTTTTTCCTCTTTACTTATCTCAAACATTGTATTTATTTTCTTTTATACATTGAGGACAATATTTAGTTTAGGTTTGATGGATTTTAATTTTATTTTAGAATAAATGTTTTAGTTTTAGTAAACAATTATATTTTATTTATTTTATGATTTTACTTATTTATATTGATGTTCCTTTTAGATATGTGACTTTATTTAATGATATCAAACTCTTTAGAACATGCTTATATGACTTGATAGATTTAATAATTTTGAGTTTTAATTACATCATATTGGTTTATTGTGCTCATATTGGTTTATTGTACATCATATTGGTTTATTTTGAAAAACTAGAAAGACATTTCTCAGTAAGACAACCACAAAACTCAAATCAGGCCCCGTACATGTCACAGCATACATCAAGCCGCCAATAGTCTGTGTATATGCCACTTACTTAATCCGAAGTCTGTCTTCCTCAGTGCGAGGAGTCATACTCTTACACAACACTATATCCTTGTAAATAGGGGACTCAATGATTTTTTTAACTAATGATATTGAAGCATTTGAGACCGCTTTCTATGTATGACTCTTAAGATATACTCAGTTTTTTAGTCTTTCTGTCTCTGTCAATTTTCATCGCGTGGATGTAGGACGCCTTACCCATGTCTTCATATCAAATTGGGTTTGAGTTATTCCTTTAAACTGACTATCATACTTAAGTCATTCCCCATCAAAAGTATGTCATCTACATATAATGACAACATCATATAACTAGCCTCATCCCGAAAGGTATAAACACAGTGATCTTATTCGTTCACTATGAACTCATACTCACTAATAACCTTGTGAAAAGTGAAGTACCTGATGTGTATGATTTTTATATATTTTTTATGCCTATTTACCTTATTTGCTAGTATATGATTAGGTTAATTAAGGGTTAATAAGAGTTTATTTATACTAAGATAGATATTAGTAATATGATTTAATTATTAGTTAATTTGGGCGATGTTAATTATTTAGGAGTACATTTAAATAAAATCAGTGTTCTGCATATGTCTTACACGTTTGAAATATGACTGTTTATGTATTTTAGGTAATGCATACTTCTTGAGGCATGTAGACGATGTTTGAAAAAATTTATACTATTCTAGAATGCTTACAAGTGATTTGGACAACTTTCAGGAGTTGCGGACAAGTTGGAAATATATATAAACATGAAAAGAAGAGCTTAATGAACCGAGAATAGTATTAAACAAGAAAATGAATTGTCTAGTGAACAACAGTCACCTTCCTGAACACGTTTTGGACACTTAATTGGATAGAAATGTGTATATTATGGAAAACGTACCCAGAAGCTTCAAAAACCATAATTGGCCGTTGTATGGGTTGTAACCACATCAATTAACTTAGGTTTTTTGTTCCCAATTCAAAGATAAAGAAGATGGTGATCTCAAACTCGAATTTTTGGGCCAAATAGGGTTGAATTCATGATTGCATAGTGCAGAGTCGACTTGGGTTACTGTAATAGACGCCATTGATGAAATTATGAAACTGTCATATTGCTTGAGAGAGGTTTGATTGATATGAAACTAAAATCTATTTTAGTTTTTATGGTGTTGAAGTTGATTTAAGTTATGAATTGAGAAGTGGCGACTAATTTGGTAGGATAAATCAATTTTTTTACGTGGTTTGTGTTAAACCCAAAATAGTAAATTGAAGATGCAAGCTCCTTCTAGTTCGTGATGGAAGAGGTGTGCAGAAGCTTGAGTTGAAGATGGTAATGAAGAAACATGAAAGAATGAAAGTTTGGGAAAAATTGAGACGTGAAGAAGCTAGAAACTAGGTTGTGAAAGAGAAGAAGTCTAGTCAATGATAAATAGAATTAAATTCTAATTTATTGTGAGTTATATTTGGGAAGTAAATTGATGATCATAGACATGATAAGTTACAAGTTAATAAGAGGGGGTTCTTAAACCTTAGTTAATTTTTATTTAATATTATTTACACTTTTAATTGCTTTCTTAGTTTAATTAAATTTCAGCTTTTATAATATATTTGAATTGTTCTTTCTTTTGTGATTTAGCTAGCTTTAGTAATTTAAGTTTATTTTTGTTTATTATTTACTTTAACTCTTCTTAGTTAGATTATTTATTTTTGTTATAAGTTGTTAACTCAATTAGAGTTTACTTAAGTTAAACTAAATTTAGTTTTTCAATTTTAAGTCTCTGTGGGATCGACACTCGATTTAGCCGCTTAACTACTATAGATTCATGCGCTTGCGAGTAAATAATTAAAATTTAACAACAGTATCATTACCTCGGAGATTGTTTAAAGTCACACAATGACTTTATGAGCTTGCACACCTTATGTTCCTCTTTAGAAACTATAAAACCCTCATGTTGTTCTATTTAAATCTCATCCTCTAAATATCCATTTAGGAAGGCAATCTTTACATCCATCTAGTGTAGCTCTAAATCATAATAAACAATACATGTTAAGAGACATCTAATTGAGTCAAATCTTGACACATGAGAGTATGTCTCTTTAAAGTCATTCCCGTACACCTGGGTGAACCCTTTGACAACTAATCTAATTTCCCTCAGATGTTGCAATTCAAGCAAAAGCAGCTACCTAATGCACAACTTCTACGATGGCATGATTGATTTTTCCAATAGAAGATCCAAGTGAAAAAGATTAAATGAAAGGATAATATCCTTGCTGATTTTCTCACCCACCTAAGGACTTCTCAACCATTGCCTCCTTCACCACAAAATCTATTCCTCAACCTTCTCCCTCTTGAGGAATGTGAAAACTTCCTATAAATTCTCGAATTACTGGCTACTTTTACTTTTTTCCAACATACTATCACCTCCATCACTAACTGCCATTCCTCAACCTTCTCCCTCTTGAGGAATGTGAAAACCTCCTATAAATTCTCGAATTACTAGCTACTTTTACTTTTTCCCTACGGACTATCACCTCCATCACTACCTACACAGAGATTCACCTAGTCCAATATACACTTTTTTTTCCAAATCTCTCATCCTCAAAATGCCTATCTCTGCCCTTTAAATTTTAGAAATTATTACTATTTCATATATCTTAGCATATCCATTTATCAACATTGATCAAGACCTTCATTTATGAGGATTGGAAGCTTTTGTCAACACATACCGCCTCACTCTAACCCGTGACTGGGATTCACAGGATCCTAATCCCTACTACTCGTCCATAAACTTTGACACTGACGGTTCTCGATAAAGCATGTGTATGATGTTCAAAATAAAGCACGTGAAGAACAGGAAAAGGTTGATTCTATCAGTTAGGTAGACCCCTACTTAACTCTCATCTACCTAACACATGGTGATGAAGCCATCTACCAACTCCACCAAATCACCAAGGCACCTCCCATACCTTTCTATAAAACTCATTTTACATTTGAGAGACATCAAAGAAAGAGAGAAGTCTTCCATAGCTTCTTACCTAGTTTCCTCTTTGAGTGTTCTTCCTTTTTTTTGTAATCTCTCGAGTGTTTGTAATAGTTTGTTTCAATAAAAAAAGAATATTTTCCTTCCTTTGTGCATCTCTTAATTTAATTTTTGCCTCCATCCATTGTCTTCAATTGAGATAATTATGATTAGTATGCTCTATCAATGCGGCACAGTTTTGATCCTTGACATCAAAAAATTTAATTATTCACCTCCAAGATATTAGCCCAAGATAATTTTATTGATAACTTTTCTCATTAGCTATTGTATTTTCATGCATGTTCAATCAATAATGATATTTTAATATTATAAGGCTCAAGTGTATCCTAGTTTGAGGCTTTGAGCAAGTTTGCTCTAAGCACATATTAAATTTTATTGGTAACTTTTCATATAATTTTGAAGTGATCAATATATTCTATGTGATTGATTTGTTTATTGAATGTTGGTTTAAAATTTTGAATTCAAAATTAGGTTTCTTTTACATACAAATTGAGCTCAATTATAGCTAGTCTTGCCATTGTAATAGAATGAGTTCGAGCTCGAGTTCGACTTTGAGCTCATGTTTTTAGTTTGATATAGTAAGCTCAAGTTCGTTCGAGTCTCGAGTCGAGTTTGAGCCAAGTATACCGACTTCGAGTTTCGAGTTGCATGAGGCGAAAATTCAACTTGACTTAGCTCATTAGCATCCCTATCCATCACAAGGATATTTATATACACAAAAATACATTCATCATCACACATAATCGCAACTTTATACGGAGAATAACATGATATTAAGACTCTTAATAATAACCTAATATTCAAAATATCTTTTTCTAAAAACTACCCAACACCAACACACCATCGGTGGACTCACTGGTGCATCGACAAGGTCACCGATGACCATCAATAAGCCATCAATGTGTTGAACCCCCTTACTGACAATGGAATGAAAGTAGAAATCATTCTCATTGACGTCTTCATCTTCATCGACATGTCGACATCACTATTAGTAACCCACTAGTAAGTCACCGATGTAATCATCGGCTCACCGGCATTGTTCCATCATCTTCTTCCTTCCGCATCGGTAACATCATTGACCCCACCGATAAACAGAAAGTTACAGAACTTTTCTATAATCATTAAAATAACTTTCTTTCATGAAATCTACCCATATAATTCATTAGATTAATTGATCAATTATCATACAAGGATATGAGCTTGTTTGTTACTTAAACACAAGTTATTCGTACAAAATTATCAACATAAAAAATAATTGAGCATCACATACAACCCTGATTAAAAATCATCCTTAGCATACATGATACTTTATCACGATGGTACAAGGGCCAAGCCAGGCCCAATCATCGTTGTGTGGTGATTCTGATGGACATGGCCTTGCCACCAACCAAGGGCCAAAAGACCTACTGAGCTCCTACAATACCACCTATGGCGACCACAATAGGGCGAGTGGCTAGCCCATTTGGATCACCTTTGAGAAACGATTCCAATGGTAGCTGGTCGTGCTCCTTCGATGAACAAATAGTCACCCCCCCTTTTTAAAATTGTGGCCAAGGTTGACGCAGCCTAAGCATGTGTAGCCAAGCATGAGGTGGCAAGTGGATCTCCAACTAGAAGCCAACTGGCCCTTTGGTAGCCCTACCATTACCGCCAGCGGCTCACCCCCCCCCCCCCGCCCCCGCTCCTCCATGAGATTAATTTTATTTAATATTTTCTTTTTATCCTAATCTCACAATTAAATAGAGCATAGACCACCAAAAATCAATTTCAAACCATATAAAATTTAGTGTAGATGATCAAGACTAGGGGTGGCAACGGGTCATGCCGAGCCCGGTAGGCGAGCCCAACATGATCCACCTAGCTAGCTCCGACAAATTTTTTTTTAAATGGCAACAAGCCAAAGATTATGGTCATGGCCTCTATGGTTGTGGCCAAGAGAGGCCTTGTCCAAAGAGCTTGGCAGCAACCTCTCTCTAGGCGGGGTGGGCCGGTGGGGCAAGGCCAGGGTGGTGGTGGGTGACTAGGCAGGCCTGGTCGGCCTAGGCCTTGATGGGACGGGCTTCTCGACCCATGGGCCTAGGAACCCAAGCTTGGAGAGGATCTCTCCCCTCCATGGGCCAGGCCACACTTTTGCCACCCCTAGTCAAGACTTCAGTCTTCTCGTATGCCCTCCTTACATCATTCATCGGCCGAACTCACCGGAAAACTCTCTTCTTCAGCGGCCCCTCACTCCCTAAAAGAAAAAAGAGCTTCTAATAAACCCTAGGCAAGTACTTATAATTAATAAAGATTATGGCTCCTAATCCTCCCAAAACTTTGGGCAAAGTAAAGTTCCATTGGGCAGCCCAATTAGGCCTCCTAAACTCATTTCCGCCACTTTAATTAATTAGGACCACAGAGTGCATGAAACAACCCATTTGCACATCTAGTTTGGGTAAACGGGCCTTGCATGATGTTGAATGGTCATAATTCCCTTCTTCGAAATTTAATTTACGTATTCTGAGGAGATTACTTAAGAAAGTAAAAATTAATCACAAATCTTGATGAATCCAACGATTCATTCTGAATTTGATACATTTAAGAATTTTTGCAACCAAACCTAATTTCCAGGATTTTCCCTTAATCTTAGAAGAATCTTGTTGATGAATCTTCATCCAAACAACCCCTAAGACTTTTTCGAATCTAATTTTTGTAGCTTATTAATTCAAATCTACATTCAGCTCAGAACTAGTACCAAACTGTTCTTTTCCTTTTTACACTAGTGATTTTGCACCATCCCAGAAGGCAACACAGTGGCTTATATTAATCAATGAATCTCAAAAAATTAAGCCATTGCAATTGCTGATCTAGCTCTTTTATCACCGTGGATTCCTGCTTTCTTCTCTTCTTGGCAATAGCATTGGTCGGGATGGAACCAATCTTATCAAATGCCACCAGCGATTTCAATAAAACAATAGGTTATAGTCTACTTTACATAGTCACGGCTACCTTGAGAATTAAAAAAATATATATCATGTACATGTTTGACTTAGGGTCCATTTGTTTGGTCTAAGGGTCTTTTTGTTTACCTTAATCAGGTTTTAGCTGATTTAGTCACTTAAAAGCCAACCAAAAGCCTACTTTTCCGGCTATTTGTTATGAGCTAAATTTTGGGCTGATTAAGCAAAGAAATCAGATTACGTGTAATTTTATAAACAAATGCACTAAAAAGCCGACTTTTAAGTGACTTTTCAGTAGCTTATTCAATTGAGGTCTGTATTAGACCAAACAAATGGACCCTTAAAGGTTGGCCATTTATATTCACCTAAAAAGACTGTGTTTAGAGTTCTTTTATAGGTGGAAAATGTAGGAAGAGTTCAACTAGATTAACATTCATCCAATTGATAGTAAGGGAATGGACCAGTCAACTGAACTGTGGCCCTCCAATTATATGCCAGGGAGGGTATCCAAATGGACTAGCTAATCCTAGATTTGAAACCAAGTTAAACCAAAATCATATCATTTCTCAAAAGTACAGTAAGTGTTTCTTACAGTCATCAATTGGTCAGGGTCATACAAATGATCTGTAGCTGCCTGCAAGATACTGATCACTTCGCCAATCTGCTGAGTAACTAGCAACTGTTCTTCCTTCGTTTGCAATTATGGATACTAAAACTTATCTTTCTTCAGAAAATAAGCAATTTCAGTTCGGACAAAATCCTATATACCAACTTAAGCTATATACTACAAGAAAGAAGAAAGTTATTAGATGATATATGAACTACTAACCTTGAAAATTGCCAAGGCAACCCTGAAACAAAATTTGGGCCCCCTCATTGAAAAGAACATCCCAAACACGCAGGGTTGTCTAAAGATATGTTACATAGAACCAGAATATTAGTCACAGGACTAGATAAACAAATTGCGCAGAAGTCAAGTTATTTTTTACCAAACATAGAAACAAGCAAACACAAGTATTCAATCCTTGATTCTGAGAACAGGCAATGTAACTCAAGGTTCCATTTAAGTCAAGATCTGTATCCGATATTAACATTTTTTACACAAGAGTTCAATGTACACCTCGTACAATTAGACAAAAGCTGAGATGAGATAACAGTAAAAAATCAAACCCAAAAGATTGTGTGGGGCATTTTCATCACAGATCTTTCTGACTACACAAGTAAAAAGTCAAACCCAAAAGATTGTGTGGGGCATTTTCATCACAGTTCTTTCTGGCTACACAAGCACCAAAGATCCCATTTTGTCTAATGAGGCTGATAAAGGTCTATGTTAATCTAGTAAATTACATAGCCAGGTCACAGAGCAGCTGAAGTTTTCCAATTGTACTTGCTCAGTCTCCATTAAAACTATATTCAAATTTTCAATTACTACTAAAAGAGAAGCAATTCTTTTAAGAAAAATGTAGTCATATCCTCCAAAAGCAGTTCATTTATTACTGAAGTTACCAACATATTAACCATTTTGGTGTGGGAGAAGGAGCACAAGTATGACAACGATATCTTACCTCAGAAGGCAAGCTCTTGGAGAAGAGACACAAGAACCACTCCGTAGTAACAAGAGAAACATCAAACCCCAAAGCTTCAAGATGAAAAGCTATTATGCAAGTTTCTTTAATCTAAAATAGTAAAAAAAAGGAAAAGAATATAGGCCATCCCAATTAACCCACATTGAATTAGATTACAAAACCAGAGCATAATGGAAACAATACCTCGGGCACTTCCTAAAAAGCAAATTCTTAAATTCCTATAGGACGAGGTCTAATGCTATGCCTATTACATATAATGAAAAGAATAAACTAACACTTTCTATACATATAATGGCACTAGAGTACCTGACAGTACCCAACATTTGAATCTCGCAAAGAGTATCCAGCGAGAATGCGCCTTAAAGATGCATGACTTTCAGGAGTAAGAATTCATCAAAATATAGCAACAAGGAGTAAAAATTCGTCAAAATGCAAATGCATGCCAAAACAACAGTCAAAGTGAATATTTGTTTAGTAATATTCTATTGTTTAGTTACATTATAAATGTACCATAAAATCTTCAGAAAAAAAGGCATAATTGTGCATAGTCGAACTTGAATGAACAAGATTTCTTTTTTTCTCAGGCTCACAGTCTCCGGCTCAGCTTGTTTGCCTTTTTTTTTGCTCAACTTGTTTGCCTTTTTTTTTTTTAGACTCAACTTGTTTGCCTTTTTTTTCCTTTTTTTCTCAGGTTAGCTCGTTTGCCTTTTTTTTTCTTTTTTTCTCAGGCTCAACGTGTTTGCCTTTTTTTTTTTTCTAGGCTCAGCTTGTTTGCCTTTTTTTTTCTTTTTTTCTCAGGCTCAGCTTGTTTACCTTTTTTTTTTCTCTTTTTCTCAGACTCAGCTTGTTTACCTTTTTTTTTTCTCTTTTTCTCAGACTCAGCTTGTTTGCCTTTTTTTTCTTTGGCTCAGCATGTTTTCATTTTTTTTTTTTCAGGCTCACCTTGTTTGCCTTTTTTTTTCTTTTTTTCTCGGGCTAAGCTTATTTACCCTATTTTTACCTTTTTTTCTCAGGCTCAACCTATTTGCCTTTTTTTTCTTTTTTTCTCGGGCTCAGCTTGTTTGCCTTTTTTTTTCTTTTTTTCCCAGGCTCAACTTGTTTACCTTTTTTTTTCCCAAGCTCAGCTTATTTGTCTTTTTTTTTCTTTTTTTCTCAAGCTCAGCTTGTTTGCCTTTTTTTTCATTTTTTCTCGGGCTAAGCTTATTTACCCTATTTTTACCTTTTTCTCATGCTTAGCTTGTTTGACTTTTTTTTTCTTTTTTTCTCCTCACGCTCAGCCTATTTGCCTTATTTTTTCTTTTTTCTCAGGCTCAACTTGTTTGCCTTTTTTTTTCTTTTTTCCTCGTGCTCAGCTTGTTTGCCTTTTTTTTCCTTTTTTCTCGGGCTCAGCTTGTTTGAGTTTTTTTTTCTTTTTTTCCCAAACTCAGCTTGTTTGCCTTTTTTTTTTCTTTTTTTTCCAAGCTTAGCTTGTTTGCCTTTTTTTTTTCTTTTTTTCTCATGCTTAGCTTGTTTACCTTTTTCTTTTCTTTTTTTCTCGGGCTCAGCTTGTTTGCCTTTTTTTTTCTTTTTTTATTAGGCTCAACTTGTTTGCCTTTTCTTTTTTTCAGCCTTTTTTTTTTCTTTTTTTTCTCCGACTCAGCTTGTTTGCCTTTTTTTTTCATTTAAGTCAAGATATGTATCCAATATTAACATTTTTTTGGTAATTCAAGCCCTGCCCCCTGTCCTGGCACACGCCCAGCCAGATGCGTCGGGCACATAAAAATAGGACCCTATATTTGTGCGAGAGAGAGAGAGAGGAGTCATAATGGCAACATCAATAGACATATGAACACTAGTTTGATGTTGTTCTGTCTAAATGATTATTAAGTTTTCTTTATGAATGGAGATTTAGGTGCATGCCAAAACCTCAACAGCGACAAAATATGCTAAAGACTTACATATGTCCTAAAAATGGAAACAAATCACAACCTTTTACAATTACTCTTAGACATCAAATTCAGATGGTATGAGTGAACTATGTCATATTGCCCCAAAAAATAATGTGAACCATGTCATAGAAGGGAGAAGCAATTAATTTTTTTTGCTAGCAGGATAAGTAATTACTTAACTAGCCATCTATAGAAATTAACACATGATACAGCTTAAGAAGTTCATCTCTGAACTATCTGTTTGTTGAAAGTAATAAGAGTTTAAATACCACAGCTGTATTTTACCTTTCTAATTTCGTGATTTCTGTATAGAACTACACTAGTTCCCTTTGGAGCTAAACCATACTTATGAACATCAATTGATATTGATGTAACTCCTTCGACAGAAAAATCAATGGGTGGGATAGGGTACCTACATAATCAGGAATAAACTGGAATTTTTTACTATATTTATCAAGCAATAATACAGATTAATAAATAAAAAGAATTTGTGTGACTACAAATGTTATAAGTAGCAAAGTGTGGAAATACAAATCATCATAACCATCATCAGCATCTTATTGCAAATTTGTGGACTCAGCGACATGGATTATGCTTTGCCACTCAGCTCTATTTTAAATCATTTCAACTTCCATTTTGCATACCTCCAAGCCTTTTCTTATAACTATTGCCACATCCTTGCACGTCTTCTTAACCTTTCTAAGAGCCACCACATGCTATGATTTAGATCTGCCTACGGGCTGGTGGTCTCCTTTGCACATTGCAAACCATCTAAAATTCACTGCTCTTGATTTAACACCAACTAACACTACTCTTAAAATTTATTCATGTAGTTTCCAATATGATCTTTAGTAATTTTTCCATTCATCCATCACCTATCCCATTATCTACCATGGTCGTCTTAGTTGTGTGGCTTCCCTTACTTACATGACATAATATTAGAATGCATGTGGAACAATAATTCCCACAAATATTTTATCCAGTTTGAACAGTATTTAATATGATCATAAACAAAATGAAGGCATTTCCAGGTTTTAATTGGCCTAAAATAAAAACAGGAACATAGTATTCAACTTATAGGTGATAACAAGCTGAGCCAAGCCAAGCTTCTGCCCAGCTCCATTAAAGCTTGGTCTGGTTTCATGCCAACCCAAGCTGGCTCAAGCTCAGTATCAAGCTGAACTCAAGTCAGCTTGACTTTATTAAGTTTTATTTATTTATTTATTTAATGTAGAAACATGTTCTAATGATTATTATTTTTTTTTAAATGCATAAAACATACAGTTTACACACTACAGACGAAAAGAGAAACGTATACATAATATGTATTAATAAATAAATTAATTGCACAAATATATATATATATATATATGTAGATATAAAATCCATCAAAAAAAATTTGGATCTGAGCTGAGTCAAGCCAGGCTGAGGTTGAGCCCAGCTTGACAAACCCTGTTTTGAGCCACAAATCAGGCCGAACCAGTTCAGCTTCTGAGCTGGTCTGGCTCATTTGCACTTCTTTAATTTGATTGCATATGAACCTGATCTAAATGTTATGAAGTTTTAGGTTGAAACTTGAGAAACAAAGAGGAATAGGGCTGGGGTGTCCATTCAAAAGGGGGGAATGTCCTAGACCATTTTAAGGAGGAGAAACCTCCTATGAACCTAACAAATTGACAACCTTTTCTACAACTTCAGAGGCGTTAACATGATATAAGAGCTTGCACATATGGATGCTTGACACATGCATCATTGTTAATCTAACACAATAAGCTATGATAAAAACATCACAAATCCTAAACGTAAGTAAAACCAGAGAAAACAAAAGCCATTTATTGTAGAGAAGCTACTTGTTTCGTTGTTCTTGTCAGTGAATCCCATATCACTCCCTAGCAAAGCTTCCAAACACTATGATCTCATTCATGCCTTAAAAAACTTGGAAAAAGTATCTGAACTACAGATCTTTTTGTTTGTATTAGCTAGGTTTGGTTGATATCCACTTGGTCGATATCCATTGTTGGTCACTTTCCTAAAACAACTTTTCAATAGCTTAGTTACTATTATGGTATCAGAACTGGAGGTCCCAAAGTCTACTTCACGCCCTTGTGTCTGCATCTTTATGCCTTGTATTTGCATAGTTTAATCACACTTGTTATTGTGAGGAGCGTTGGTTTGCTTTAGTTTGGTTTGGTTGATATTCATTGTGAGTCCATTCCCTAACACAAGGTTTTAGCATAGCCAACTTGGTTTCTAACACTTTTTACAGTCACTCAACTAAGCAAGAATATATTATTTAAATTCAAGCAATTATAGTATATTCACAACCAGAGTCCTAAACAAGATAAGGACACAATCGGATCCATGACTATTTGATACATTGCTAAATATAAGTTTGAGAAAATACACACAAAATCTTGAAGAAACATACCCTAGCTTTCGAGCAAAAGGCAATACAAAGCCGCCAAGACAAAGGTCAACATGAAAACAAATACCAAAACTAGAGGCCAGTTGCCCAAGATCCTGCAATGAAACAAATACATCAGAAGATGTTGCTTGTACAACAGATCGTAACATACTTGAAAAGTTTAAAGTACAGATTGCGACGTCATTTACTTCAATGGGATCAATTATGCCATGTGGAAACCCTGGCACAGACCCAATAATCTGACAAAAGCAAATTCCATGAGTCATGTAAGATTGTAGATAGGAATATATGTTTTCAGAACAAAGTTACTGATGCCCTTCATGAATTTGGTACTCACAGAAGAAAAAAAATTCCTAATTAGGCTTCAGTAAAGGAATTTGAACAAAGATAAATCACCAACAAGATCAGAATACAGCACCTATCACTTTGCTCATTGAGGTTCTACTTGTACTTTCACCCTAAATCTCAATAATATCAATTTATGTTGAACCTTTCTCCATTTATATATAATTTAAAGTACAAATTTGCCCTTCACCTCTCTGGTTCGGGTAGTAGCATATGTAGATGGATTTTTATCATAAAATTGGATAGTTTTACTTTTGCCTCTCTAATTCAGATAATAGAATATAGGCCATCCCAATTAACCCACATTGAATTAGATTACAAAACCAGAGCATAATGGAAACAATACCTCGGGCACTTCCTAACAAGCAAATCCTTAAATTCCTATAGGACGAGGTCTAATGCTATGCCTATCACATATAATGAAAAGAATAAACCAACACTTTCTATACATATAATGGCAGTAGAGTACCTGACAGCACCCAACATTTGAATCTCGCAAAGAGTATCCAGCGAGAATGCGCCTTAAAGATGCTTGACTTTCAGGAATAAGAATTCATCAAAATATAGCAACAAGGAGTAAGAATTCGTCAAAATGCAAATGCATGCCAAAACAACAGTCAAGTGAATATTTGTTTATTAGTAATATTCTATTGTTTAGTTACATTATAAATGTACCATAAAATCTTAAGAAAAAAAGGCATAATTGTGCATAGTCGAACTTGAATGAACAAGATTTCTTTTTTCTCTGGCTCAGCTTGTTTGCCTTTTTTTTCTTTTTTTCTCAGGCTCAGCTTATTTGCCTTTTTTTTTCTTTTTTTCTCAGGCTCAGCATGTTTACCTTTTTTTTTTTTCCTCAGGGCTCAGCTTCTTTGCCTTTCTTTTTCTTTTTTTTCTCAGGCTCAGCTTGTTTGCCTTGTTTTTTTCCTTTTTTCTCAGGCTCAGCTTGTTTGCCTTGTTTTTTTCCTTTTTTCTCAGGCTCAGCTTATTTGCCTTTTTTTTTCTTTTTTTCTCAGGCTCAGCTTGTTTGCCTTTTTTTTTCTTTTTTTCTTAGGCTCAAAATGTTTGCCTTTTTTTTTTCTCCGGCTCAGCTTGTTAGCCTTTTTTTTCTTTTTTTCTTGGGCTCAGCTTGTTTGCCTTTTTTTTTTCTTTTTTCCTCAGGCTCAGCTTGTTTGCCTTTTTTTTTCTTTTTTTCTCAGGCTCAGCTTGTTTGCCTTTTTTCTTTTCTTTTTTTCTCAAGCTCAGCTTGTTTGCCTTTTGTTTTTCTTTTTTTCTCAGGCTCAGCATGTTTGCCTTTTTTTTCTCCTCAGGCTCAGCTTGTTAGCCTTTTTTTTTCTTTTTTTCTCAGGCTAAGCTTGTTTGCCTTTTTTTTCTTTTTTTCTCAAGCTCAGCTTATTTCCCTTTTTTTTTCTTTTTTTCTCATGCTCAACTTATTTGCCTTTTTTTTTCTTTTTTTCTCAGGCTCAGCTTGTTTGTCTTTTTTTTTTTTTTCTCAGGCTGAGCTTGTTTGCCTTTTTTTTTTCTTTTTTTCTCAGGCTCAGCTTGTTTGCCTTTTTTTTCTTAGGCTGAGGCTGAGGCTTCCAGTCTCAGGTTTCCATGCTTCCAATCCCATCAGATTGGGCCTGTAAGTAACAGAATAAATATGTATCAAATCATACTAAAGATGTATACATAGCCTATCATTAGACATAGAGCATTGGCTCTTGTTTTGAACTCTAACACACATCTATAACCTCTTTGGAAGATTAACATGAAATTGAATAAATTTACTTAAATAAAACTACCACAAAATACATAAATTTACAAAGAAAATCAGCATACCAAATAACAAACAAAAAAATTATTTCTATCAGACATTTCTTGTCAATTTCTCAACATAAAGGACCAAGGACTTAGGAACAGGAGAAGCCTTTTTGTAACAGTTCAAGAATGCATAATGAAATAAGTGCATAAATAAAAAACGCATCCAATATTTAAAAAAATTGTATCTTACATCAGACCAAGATGACAAAAACACCCACAAAATAAATCAGTACTACCTTATTTATGACAAAAAACTCTTAAGACATGATCAATGGCAAGGCCAACTCAACCATCTTCAGTCATTACGTGATCCAAAAGCTGAGTTCTAAAAACTTAAACCCACTTCCAACATTGTTGTAATCACACACAAGTGCTAAGAGCGACCAGATAAACACTGAAATCCATGAAGGCTGCATTCATAGCTATTCCGCACAAGCAAAGCACTCTGCAGTAGTTTACTAAGGTTCTCCACCAAGCCAATTCCTTTGAATTAAAAGTATAAGACGATCTAAGCTGATATTCATTAGATAATAGGAAAACGGTCATTTAGAGCATATAATACTGAATATGTACAATATATGACGGGTCTATGCTCGTTGAACAAAATAAAGCTCGGTCAGAAGAAGAGAGAAGATCATTAGGCAGAAGGAGGGACAGAAAAATTTTGAGGTCAGAAACTGCATATATGTCTAGAGACAGACAACTTGTAAAAAAATTACTCTTCAGTTCGTATTGAACGCACAAAAAAAAATCAAAAATCATACTTTCCTTATCAATTAAAAAACAAGCCATATTCTGCATAATCTCTTTGATAAAAAGGCTTACAGACAGAACAGAAAACACAAAGTAAAATCGCATCCATTGTTCAATTACTTGTTGAATTGTTTCAAGACAGAATAGAAAGTCTGGCCGAAGCTAAATAGTCCACTAATTGAAAGAAAACTATTTTACAACTTGGAAGAGGAAAATCAAACTAAAACTGCAAAACAAAAGCACCTCCACAACAAACTGAAAGCCACTGTCTCAAATACAAAACCAGACAACGACACGCACATCATCATATGAGCTTAAAGATCAAACTCAAGCTTGACTAATTACTGGTACTAAGTAAAACATGATCAAGACGTTGAGTCATTCACTAATTGTGAAAAAAATTATGTATATCAAATCTTTTGGAGACTCGCATAGCAGCTGCGTACTACATACAAAAGAAATCGACCCTTCAACTGCGCAAACTAAATTCAGACAGTGAGAGAGAGTTCCAAGTGCAGTTCGATTGCGACGTCGTCGTCTCGATCAGGGAAACGACAAGATCGAAATCGCTTTCACGGAGTGGCCCCGTCCAAAGCAATACAAAAATTGAAATCTTTTCGGTTTCTGAGCTCGGCTTGGTAGGATTAAAAGGGAGCATAGAAAGGAAGAGAAGCTCAAACCCTAAAGAAAACAGTAGAGGAGAGAAAGAACAAAGAAAGCGGTAACCTTTTCTTGGACGGGAGAGGGCTCGGAGCCGGAAGACGAGCGGGATGGCAAAGAAGAAGCGGATCTCGAATCGGACGGGGAGGCCGGCCGGCCGCCCTCGTAAGGGTTTAGCCATGGCTGCGCGAGGGGAACAAAGAAACCCTCTACCCTTCCTTCCATCAGCATTGCAGGATTTGAAGAAGAAACCCTTTACTGTACTTAAAACGTTACCTTGAAGATTTATTTCTTAGTTTTGATTTGAAGAAGTCTCTTTATTTTTATACTTTCCTAATTTTAATTTGAATTGACTTTATTATAGATAAGTTTAGGACGGGAAATTTCCAACATAAAAATACAGAGAGGCATATTCTAAACTTTATTTTATTTTTATTTTATTTTTTATTCCCTACAAGAATAGAGATTGAAGCAATAGTTTTGTTTATTTTTTATTTATAATAGGAGCCTTCATCCACAAGAATAATAGTAAATATTTTAATATATATTAATATTAATATTATTTATATTAACTTATACTAATATATGTATTGTCAATCTTAAATATTAACGACTTTTATGTGTGATTTATGCTATACTCATTATTAGTGAGAAGTTTAAAAAAATATTCTCAAATTAAGACCTCAATTGATTTAGTTTTATTCACTCCAATCGATCAAATATACAAGATAATTAATAAATTTTCAACTCAATCTTTCACCCCTTACGAATTTTTTGCTGTCTCTATAAAATTAAAGTTTTATTTTTATCCTTTTTTTTTGTTATTTATAAAATAGCTCATGCATAAGATTTGATTTGGGACTTCATCTTTTTGTCATGTATTCACTTTTTTCTCTTTATTTTCTTTACTATAATAATTATTTTGAAAAACATAAAAAAAATAAATTCTAATTTGGAGCATTTCAAATGTTCCAAATCAAAAAGAGAGAGATAGAGAGAGGATGTATGGGAGCATTTTCTATCATAGAAAATCTGTCCGTGATTATAAGTAATAAGGTTTGCAGTTAAAGTTAGTAGCTCCATAAGGTGTTAGGTTGTTCTTGTATTTTAAGGAGTCTTTGCAAAGTTTTGTTAAACTCACAAGCTAAATAATGGATTCCCTATTTTGGCCATTTATTGCACAAATAGTGGATCGTCATATGTAACCTCGGTCCAGAAGCAGATCAGAAATCCAATTTGCATGAGCCTAATATTCCTGGGTTTTATTTTGTCAACGTACTATAACCAATCCAAGCAGGTTATGTTATCATGAGAAAATGGATTATATCAGTTCTAAACTGTAATCGTTAGAGAGTTAATATAATTCAATCAAACCCACGATAGAATATATTCACTTGAAAAAAATGACCATATTTATCATCTAATTTTTTGTATGTGATGTCAATAATGTAGATAGTGTATGCTTGGGATGGTGGTTTTTGTATTTCCTTCATTTTTTGTTCTTTCTATTTGATACATTTACTTAAAAATAATACTCAAAAAACAATAACAAATGGATAAACACCTCCACAAACATTAGGTTTTATATAAAAAGATTCTATATTTTTCACTTCATGAGTATTTTATGAAAAAATTTGTGCAATCCACTTACAGGAATTGCTTGAAGAAGAAAAAGATATACTTCATCCATCTTATATTAATAGCTCAATTTGAAAAAAAGTAGTTTGTATTGATTGTTGAAACTTACATCTAAGAGAAGCAAAGAAAAACTTATGATATTCTTTTTTAAGTATTTAATCACTTAAATAAAATAAAATTATTAATATAAATTATTTTTTTGCCAAATAGAGCTATTAATTTATGATAGAGGGAGCATGCATTATGTGAGTATAGCAACATCTTGTCAAGCTCTAGAGAAGCAAAACTTCAAACAAATGGAACAAAAAAATAAATATGCTAAATAACATTAGAAAATAAACCTCATATAAAGGTTTTAAGTAACAAGCACATTCCACTTTATGGAAAAAATAGAGTGTTGTCTATTTATGACATACAAGTAGTACTATGTTTATTCTCCATTTGCCCCATATTTATAGCTTTATTTAGTTTTTAAAAATAAATTAATTTCAATTAATTTGAAAAACTAAATATAGTTATTAATGTGGGACAAAAAGAATATCTAATTTTTCCTTTCTTACTTAGATTTTATTATAATCATAAATAAAAAAACTTTGGCTCCAAATAAGTTTTAAAAGAAAAAACACGACATGCCAATTGTCACTACTTTAGAGGTTGTGAGCCTACGAGGGATCTAACAAACCTAAAACTCTATGTTGCACAATGAATTTAACATATTTAGATTAATAACATTGGTTCTCCAAAGCATGGCTCCGCAGCTACTGTGTGTCTACTTGTTCATATGGTTGGCTTCATCAAAGCACTCAAGTAATACAATGGCATTTATAGCAAAATATGGTTTAAATGGGGTTAGAGCAATTTGTTTTTCTTTCTTTTACTTTGTTATTATAAATTACTCATATTCTTATCTTTTAGTAGAGAATAGGAGAACTTTGTGTGGATCCATTGTTTATTTAACTCTTGACATTAAGTGTACACTACGTGTAATGCACTTGCATTCTTATAGTACTTGTAGAAGTGTATGTGCATAATGCATGTGTTGCACTCCATAGAGTTAAGAGTATTATATTACCATATACAAATTGAGCTCCGAATTTAATTATCTTATCTTATCTATAAATAAGAGTTCATAAATAATATTTTTGGTGTATTAATGGTAATTTAAGATATTGATGATAAAAATCTCGTCATTTAACTTTAATAATAGTATAAATTAAGGGTAATTTAAGATCTGTGACAAAAATCTCTACAACCCTTCTTATTTTTATAAGTTCCAAACCAATTAGGACTATGAAATCTATATATTTTATGTGGCTACAAGTTAATAATTATTGAAGAAATCTTTATAATATTTTAGGTATCTTAAATTTTAAATTAATTTAAATTTTTTTTAAAAGGGTAATATAGGTATAGCATTGCAAAAATCTCTATCTTCCTTCTTACTTAATATATATATATATATATATATATATATATATATAAAAACTCAAGTAAACTTGGTAAAAGAGTTTATTAGGTTGATTTTTAAAATATAAATTTTACAAATATTTGTTAAACGTGGAACCAAAGAATATAAAAAAAGCATAATAAAAAATAAGGGGTTATAAATTTTAAGACCATTTGGACATATGGGTCATCTTCATCATGACATTTCAATCTCACAATTAAATTAACGCTCAAGATCATATTTTCTAATTTAGGTCTTTAGAGATGTATAATAGGTGTTAAACCAATTAAGATTTAAATATCTCATTGAAAGATATAGGAGTATAATATTTGAAGTCATTTCAATATGCAAGACCATTTATTTAAACAACAATAAACTTAAGTTATTAATTTGGAGTTGAAACTTTGACTTGTCTTAATAAGTAAATTTTACTTATCAAAATTGGCCTTAAATATATTAATTCATTTTCCGTGTTATTTGCCATACATCCCCTTGGCACCCATATCCTCGTATAATGTGGCTCACAAAAATGAGCCCTCTAAAAAATGATATAGAGTTTATTAATTTGTCCCTCTCCCTAAATTTTTCCATATATATATATATTAAAATAATAAAATAAGCTGGTAAGTGTGAACACTAGCAGTTTGAAGTCATTTGTCGGTTCTGGAAGGTTGTACAATTCATTGCCCTGTTTTCGCTGTTTTGAGACACAACTTCAATTTTGGAGACACTGGCTTCCGTATGAATTGGGATCTAATGTCGATCTGATTGTCATTGCCATAAGTTGATGAAAGTCAGAAATTTATTGCAAGTACGGCAAAATTCTCGGCGTTTATATGCTGCAAACAAACTTCCAGGACTCTCGCACCAAATTTTACGTGTTTAATACGGTAACATTATAGCATGGCACATGTTAGTGAACTATACCAGGATCTTCATTCAAAGTAGCTGATATGGTTTGCGGCATTTTTGGGGGTAAAATCCTGCAGGATGAAAAATTCGCCACTTGAAAATGCTCTTTGCTGAGAAGTATTGAATACCTTTACCAAAAACAAAAAACGTATTGGGTCTAAGTTCGGGAGCTTCATGTAATATAAGTTTAACCTGTCTCTCTTACTACTCTACATAAGAGCATCTTCAATCAATGCTCATGTGGAAAATTTAGACATACAAACTTATGTGGCCTTTTGAAGTACGGGAATCACAAAGTGTACTCCAACCCACCTGGTTTTATTTATAGTCGAATGAAGTGATACCATTGATACAGATAAATGGCCAGTTTGAGAATAGCAAAAAAATGCCACATAGTAGAAAGCTGAGTATTTGTTCCACGTTGTTCCCAGATGTTTCTTATTTATCGATATAATAACAATACGGACAAGCTAAAGGCAAGGCATGTGTAAAGGATCCATTGCTCTTCCTTAAAGACAATATAAGAATCCTAAAAATTGAAGGAAAATAAAGGACCTACTTTCCTAGCCATCATCAGCATCTTTACCTTGATGATTGACTCCGAGAATAAGAAGATGACAAAACCTGCGTGAAACACGACAAAACACCCACGAAGTCAGTTGCCACTTAAAAGAGAGTGAACTCCAGACAGGTTTTGATGTTATCAGGATATGCTCTCCCGCTAACTATTGACCACTAAATATGGAAAAATTGATTTGTACTCCACGAAGGGGTAGTTCATTTGTACCACCACCTGGAACCTGGAGGACTACTCCAACAGCAGTAGTACATGGCTGTTCTGGTACCATGTTGAAAAGTTAAGCATTGCATATAAAGTACTAACAGATTTGCGTAGAGGCATCATTTCACTATTTTGTGCCAACGTGAGAAACAACTTCTGAACTGAAGGAATGTTATTTATATATTTGCACAAAGAAACCAACAGCGAAGGTAACCCGCTCATACGAGGGTGATATATTGAACTAAATAGCTGCTCTAATTACCGCCACTGGAGGGGGTTGTCAGGTCCCATATGGCGGGTTTCTGTTGGTGGATTGTGTCGGACATTCTTTCCTTGGATCACAAAAAAATCCTTCTCAAATATGTTTCAAACTCTCTCCATCTCTCCTCACAACCAACTTCCAATTTTTTTTTTTAAATATCATCCTTGGATTTAATTTTGTGTATAATCACGATTCTTTTAAGGGAAGTGCTTGTAAGCAGAGCAGTTTAGGAGCAACAGCATTAGGTGGGAAGAATGTCATACAAACAAGCTAGGTCCAGTTCATCCACAGCCAACATAAGTTGGCAAAAATTGCTATGCTCCATGAATGATCTGCTTATACCATATTTCCTGTTTTCAAATTTGAAGCAAAAAGTACTAATAAGTAAAAAAACCTGATATATCTTTGGTCCCTTCTTAAGTAAATAACCAACACTGTTCAGATTATCAATGAATGTGTCAATGTCTGGGACTCTCAGGCAGATCTTATCGGCCAAACTGTACAACTCCTGTAGGAAAAAAAGACAACCTTTTTCAAGTGGAGAAAAATAAAAGGGAGGCTGAGACAAACATCAGAATCATTTATTAATCTAAATAAGTTGCTTGACCACTGTAAGTCGCTTACAGATATTGCAAAGCAATCCTTCTGCTGCAATTCTGATTGTTTATTTAAAGCACTTAGAAACCGTTTTGCCTCCTTTTGTTGGCTCATCCCTCCACTTCGAGCAAAGTCTACAATTCCATGCTCGTCAACATACTTATCATATAAAGATTCTTTCATTATCTCAACCACATCCTGCCATCATGAAGTTATATGAGATGAATATAAAGTGAAGGCATAAATATGTTTATGCTATAATTGTTCTTCATAGAAATGTCAGTAAGCATAAAATGCATCGACTTGTTACAAGGAATGATAATTAGAAATTTGCATATTGTTTACACAAAGTATACTCGTAATGAGGATTAGTAGTTTCTGCTTTTTTTACACTCACCAATGCATCTTGGGCTGTTATTTCTTCTCGAAGATCCAATCGAGCACGGGCCTCTGCCAGTCTAACTAGACTCTCTAACTGCCTAGCTGTTATTGGCGTTCCATCAGCTGAGGTATTATGGTCTCTCAGCCGCAAGTAGAACTTCTGTAAAATGTCTGCTGCAGGTTTTGTCATCCTAATTAAATAAAAAATCAGAATTTCAGCTGAGAACCCCAAAAAGGCACTTGTCGAGAGAGTAGTTGCTCCATCTAACCTTGGGAAGACAAAATTTCTTGCATAAGCAATATATTTTCGAAGAAGAGGACCGGGCAAGGGAGAAAAATCTCTATCTTTCTTCGAATCAAGTCTCAATCTTGACACTAAGGAGCCACTCCTTATGCCCAAATCTATTTCTCTATCAATTTGTACCACTAGAAAAAGAAACAAATAACACACTTATATATGGTAAATGTTGCAAAAAAACTCCATCAGGTATTTACAAGGATTGTATTCAACCTCTGCATAGCTTCTTTTGGGGTGGAAGATGTTCCCTGTATCCCGCATGAAGCTACATAGCAAATTAACAACTTGTTCAACAACTCTTTAAACTTATATTCTATTTAAATAAAATATCTTTTAATATGTATGAAAAAATACAAAGGAAGCACACACAGATAACACTAATAATGCAAAAAAGGGAACTTAACTGCCATTATGTGCTCGGAGACACGCTTATCCTGTAGTTCATCAGGTCTATCTAGTAAAATGAAAACCAAATCAAACCGCGAGAGTAGCGCAGCACTCATTTTCAAATTCTCATTCACTGTCTTTGCACGACTGACAAAAGAATCAATATAAAATACACATGTCAAACTGAGGAGACAATAAAATTCTCAAAGCAAAAGAAGAAAAGACACAAGCTAATTATTCTGAACAGCAAAGCTATGACAGAGAACATGTATTAAACCAGAACAAAAAATGGATCTTAACAAATATAAATTGCTGTTGTGGCTTTTGGGACAACTCCTTATAACTCATAAACAAATCTTATTCCTGTCAGTGGAAGGCAAATGTAGCACAGCCTTTACACTGCCCATCTCAGAATGAAGGAATACTGTAGTTGCCTCACCGTAGAAATCTTTACCTATTTATACATGCTAAAAACAAAATGTAGAACATTTTTAACAGAATGACTTAAACCAACATCATCTGAAAAGGCAAACCTGTTTCTTTTTTCCAAAACAACGAGTTTTCTAGATAATTTATAAATATTTACTTGTAGTGACCACCAACAGGATTTGCAGCTGCCAATACAGAGGTTCTAGCAGATAGGCTCGCCACAAGTCCAGCTTTTGCAACAGAGACACACTGTTGTTCCATGGCTTCTAATAGTGCCTATGAGCATCAATAAGCAGCAGTTGAATACAAACTATAATTTTCACGTTTCCATTTTAGAAAACTTATGGGCAATGAAGTATAACATACCTGGTATTCAGCCGACATTTTATCGAACTCATCAATACAACATAGTCCCCGGTCTGCAAGAACCATAGCTCCTGCCAAATGTTTTGGTAATCTTAATTTTCGCAAGATAGATATCTCACATTGTATATGCACCAAAAGACATTTACAGAGGATCTTCCCATTTGATTATTTTTATAATGAGGGGCGTCCAAGTCCTTAGAACCTGGCTTGAAGGGGCAGGGCAACCAGCTTCTTAGAGCATTGTATCCAACCGCCAATTACCACACATCACATTACATGCACCAGGAAAGTCAGGATATGATCCTTGTGGGTGGCGAACTGAGTGGGGTTTGAACTCAGCAACCCAACTTCCTGAGGCACGATCTTGGCCATCCCACCAACACTCCATTGTTTGTTCAGTATGCTTCAGAACTTTAGTGATAGAACTATACTTGATTATGTTCTACTTTTATCACGCCCTTCTGGCTTAAAGACATATTTATGGAAAGCAATGAGCATACTTCCTCATGATAAGTGCAGTCTTGCTAACCATAATAAAGTATGTAGTATAGGTATATTGCAGAATATTTTACCATAAATGAGAAATGAAAAGTAAGACTAATCTACTTATATACCTACCAGCCTCGAAGGCATAGTCACTTGTCATGGGATCTTTGACAACAGCCACAGTGAGGCCTGCATTGGTTGTTGCATTACCACAAACATAAATGCCCCTAGGGGAAACAGCAGCCGCTGCTTGCAGAAGTTGGCTTTTCCCTAGTCCAGGATCGCCTGTAAAAAATGTTAATCAGCATCATCAATTGTATCAATCCAGTTGGGTGATGGTGTGATGAGTATCTTTTATCTGATATACTTTTACGTAGATTGAGGCAGCACAAAATGGATTTAAAAAACAATAAAAATACTGTTCAAAGCCACTTTTATTTATCATGCAAATGTGTACAAAATATAAAATATCGAATAGCTGATAACATGAACTTTGTATTGAATTTTATAGAGCAATTGAGAGATCATCTAAAACCGAAGTTGAAATATATAAAGACATTAGATAGAAGATGACATCAGCAATCCTATGACCAAAGATTCAAGACTATACAACAAAGTGGTTAAAGTCAAATGACATTTAACTTATACCAACCAACAATAATTAAGTGAATGTCTCCTCGTACAGGGACCTTATTCTGATCCAAAGAATGCTTTTGCACACCTCCAAACAAAGCTAATGTTATTCCAGCTGTTAGCAAAAGTATAGAAATTGATTAGGAACTTAGATAACCAACTAAACTACTATTTAAAAAAATGTGAAGCAAGAAAGTCCTAAGAAGAAGGTCTACATTCCATCCACTACATTGGGCCATGTAAGCATATCCATGTAAAAGAAAAAATTGCCAAATTGAAGATACGCTTACTTTGACAAAGATATATCTAATAATTTTCTCACATCAGTCTGAGAGAACTACAAAGCAACACAGTTTGACGAATCTTACCTTTGACAAGTTCATGTCCATATATAGAGGGACAAATGGAGTGTAGAATTTGACGGAATATGTCTGCACCATGCTCTTCAGAGAACTTCACAATAAATTCCAAATCTCTTGGAGAAAATGCATACAGATCAAACAGCATAGTATCTCTAATCTCAGCATTTGTAGCTTGCATATCTTCAGGTACAGATTGACACTTTGAGTTTCGAACTGAAACTGCTTCCAGATACAAATAATAAAGTCCTTGGTTTTTGTTTTTGGACTTCCCTGGAAATAAAAGATTCTGGTGATTAATGTGTTGCCCAGGTACAGATGGATTATTTTGGATGCATGCTAATATAAAATATCAATTATTTTACAACATAAGGTTTATAATGATCATGGAAAACGTGATTATTATACTACAAACAGAGTCCATATAAAAATATAAACTATTTTACAACATAAGGTTTATGATGTTTCATGCAAACAGAATCCGTTTCCAAAACAACATGCTATCATTTACTTACAAAGGGAATATGTGACTAGCTTATAAGTGGGATATATGAAATGATTGAAGAAATTATGGCCTTCATCTTTTTTTTTTGGTGAATCAAATAAGCTACATGATAACTCTAAAAAGTTTAATTTCGTGATTCTTTATGTACCTCCCCCAATATCCATGTAATTATTGATCACTTTTATTATCCCAGTAACTGTTACCACATTTCCAGGAATGCAGGAATCAACAAGATCTTCAGTCAATTCACATTCTACAGTTCGAGGTACCCGCCCTTCTTCATGATTTTCAGCCCTCAACAGTTCCTGGACCCTGCAGTAAAAGAAATATCATATTTGTGTAATAAGAATGCATGTTTTATTTACACTCTAAAATGAGAACATGCCTTATCTTTTGAAAATCAATAGGGTGTGCAGTAGAACGAATCGGGCTAAAAGTTTTCCCCTTGCAGCTTTGAAATGTACAAATTGTTGGTGGCGAATATTTCCCATCAGGAAATATCCTAGTGATTATAGCTAGGCATTTTGCACATGAGAAATCCATCTGGGTAACGAGGGGCCTCACGGTACTGACCTTGACAACGGTACCACGCACAGACACCAGCCTGCCTGTCATGCCATCATCCCATTACCTGCCTTGTTTCAAACATATAAAGTAATTCAGTAACTAAGGATTAATGTATGTTTCTTTGTATACCAATATAAGCAGCCTTTAAGCTTCTCAAAGCAATCATCGATTCAGGGTGGTTATATAATCGGATGTTCATTTTTCCATCATCGTCCATTGAGTCCGTCCGCTTGGACAACAGCGCCTACAAAAAGTCAAAATCTTTTTAATCTATATCAACTTAATGAAATTCAATCGTTGTTACTGTATGCTTCTTAAGCTAATGTAATTTACCACATGAACAGCAGCTCCCAAGCACAACAGGGCCTCCTTCGGTGCAACCTCCAAGGCCGCATAAAACTCCTCAACTCCACATACTTGTTTAAATTCTTGAAAATCAACAGGCAAGTAAAAGAGACCATCATCTTCTTTCACCTAATTACCAGACAGTATGATTACAAGATGACGCTAATCACAACCATACTAGTTCAAATCTCATTACTTGGGGTCAAAAGACTTCAGAATTCCGTTCAGTTGCATGGAACAGGGACATAGATTCTAAATAAACAGGGAAACCTGAGACAGGAGGGCTTCGGCGGGCGGGCTGGAGAAGAAATGGGTCAACTCGGAGATGAGTTTGGACCTCCGGTCGACCTCAGATAACTCCGCCTCGGGGAAGTACTTGGGCCAGACAGATACGACGGTGTCGGAAATCCCAGGGCAGGCGCGCCCGGCAGCGGCCTCCGGCCGGAGCATCGGCCCGTACTCCGTCGGCTAGGAAGGACGAGCGGAGAAATTCGACGAACTTTTCCCGCGCGCGGGAGAAGAAAAATGTGGACGCTGGAGTCCAGGAATGCTTTTCGCACCACCTGATTTCACCACTCCAACGTGGCTGATTACGAGTGGCTTTCGATTTCTCTGCTTTATATGGAACGCAAATAATAGTCAGACACGTCATCAAGTGGCCAAGATACACCAGCACACAGAAAAGTAAACCGTGTCATGAAAATCGGACCGTGATGGCCGGTTCAAACCAATAACCGGATGGATGCAAGTCTGGTGAGGCAGAGTTCTCATTTGTAATTGTAAGCATGAACCCAGACCAATCCGAATTCCGACGGGACCCCGATTGAAGAGCTGGCTATGAGGTAGTGTCCGTCCCACGTGGACACGATTTCTCAACTAATCTCCACTGGCCCATGGGCTTCTCGGGTTCAATCTTAGGCCCGCCTGCGGGTGCACACCTCACTCAAGTACTGCACGAGTCTTCTTACTAGCCTAAAGTGAACCATTTCGACGATTTGTGTGTCATTTTCCACTTCCTGATGAACTGTCGATCAGGGTACTAGGGTTTCTTTCACTTAACCGAGTTGTCTAGGTTACACCGCACAACCTCGCACTCCTTGCTAAAAAAAATAAAGTTTCGTCCTCTACCCTTAATGGTCAAGGCCAAATTTTGTGCTCCCAATGTGGTTCGGGTTAATTTAACATGTAAATTTCCAAGCTCAAATTTTGAATATAAAATAGAAGATTCATGCCAATTTTTTGGGTGTTACAACCTTTTGGACATATAAACTTATGTCTACGTATGCGCATTCAATGTTGCGGCACAAAATTAACCTTTTGAAGAGGGTAGGACTAGTGGCCAAGTAACACCCTGTATTTTTTTTCAAAAAAAATATAATTTATACTTTTTATTTTTCATCAACAAGCCATTAACGTGTCAATGTGCACGTCGTGTAACTGTATGACGCGGTTATGATGGGAAACATTGGTCATGACTATGGGAGGCAATCGCACCCTTTATAAAGGGCAAAAATATCATAATTTCAGCAATTTTGAGTATTAAAAATAGTCTAAGGAAGAGTATAGTACTTTTAGGCCTTCGATTGGGAGTGCACAATACTTCATATTGTAAAAGAGAAGTACAAGATCAAAGGTTGGATTGCTAACCTTGTAACATTATATTGATTTGATTGGTTACTTTTAGTTTAAATGCATGGTAGTCATATGTTTCAATCCATATTTGGGTGATTTCTAAGTTTTTGCTATGCTTTGGAGTAGTAAGGGTGATTGTGAATCATGTGGATTAAATAGGTTTATTCATGTTTTAAACTAGAAGTTTTATAGTTGATGATGTATCATATTTTGTGGAAGGGGATGTTTGGAGAACAAGTACATTCTCTATTTTATTCGTACCAATCATTGATGTGACCAGTGACACATCGGTGATGGCATCAGTAGTTGGAGGAAGAGAAATAATATCAGCATCGAAACATAGCTACGTGTTGGTGTTATACTAGCATTGGTAGTGTGATCGATGTGTTGGTGATGACATTAGCAAGTTGGATTTACCCAATCCACTCACTATCGTTAAGGGTTCGACACATCAATGAAGGTGTCGATGGTCATCGACACATGTACCGACACGTCTACAGGTTTACTGATGTGCATCACTTTATGATTTTTAAGCATGATTTCTACCATTGTATACGAAACAACCCTAATTTTTCAATATAATTTTTTGCCTCTTATAAGGCTAATATTTGAGTTTTTAATTAGTTAAAAATTATGATTCAATAAGTTTTTTGTAAGTTTGGGTTAGAGCCTTGAAAGACATGCATAAAGAGTCTTCAACCACTTGAATCGGACATCGGGGCCATTGGTTATAGCCTCAAGAAGCGTGTCACATGGGTAGTGTTAGCCCCTAAACTTGACGGATGCGGATAGGGGGCGGCTACCCCCTTACGTGGCAGTGGGCATCCGAGTTTTCTAGGCGATGGACAGCCTAGACAGCCCTTGGGCACGGATGGATGATGGGACAGCGCGGGAGATGTTCCGGATGAGCTACTCGCCTTGCGGAGCAGGCTGGGTAGGAGTCCTTGCGCGGGCGGATAGGATTCAGCGATGCTGGTTGGGAGCATTCCTAGTTGGAGTAGGAGACTGGGCAGCGGACTCCTAGGACGGACATGACTCGTACATGCATGCTGGCTACACTCCTAGGACGGCTGGGAGTTGGTTGGCTAGTTCCCTTGGATTGGCTGACTCTTGGAGGCAGGTTGGAGGAGGACTTCTAGCGGAAGACGGACTCGCGAAAGACTCCTAATCTGTGCTATCCCGGAATGGTTTTGGGCTAAGAGTTGGACAAGGTGAGAACTCTTGTATTGGGAGGGTTCTGTACTCCTAGTAGAGCTAGGACGGCCAGCCTATGGATGAGTCTATATAAGGAGAAGGTATGGGACGGCCAGGCTGATTAGTTGATGAAAAAGCTCTAATCTTCTTGCACAGCGAACCAGGGAGAAAGAGGGGAGAGTTCTCAGCCTTGGTGGTTCGGCCCAGCCATCTCCCTACTTGTGTACTTCATGCTGGATTGATTTACATAGCTTGGGCGGAGACCCTTGCACCAGGTCGGACTTGTGTTGCAGGTTGGTTGTTTTTCTTGTTTTCCCTTGCGCATACGAGTGGGAAGGGAAGAGAGTGGCTGCTAGTTGCACAGTGCAGCCAGGCCATCACGAGTGCGGACACTAGGCAAAGCTTCGCGCCCGTGACAGGTAGGATGATGTGTCTAATGTAGGCACAATTGGTATCTTGGAGTTTCACGCAAGGAAAGGGAAAGAAGAAGGAAGAAAGGGAAGAGACGTTTGAATAATTAATTGCATAGATCCAACCAAGGGAGGGGATGGCCCTTTTATGGGGAGCCGCACCCTCCTACCTTGGGAAATGTGCTACTAGTGGGCCCGACTATCCCGTGGTCCACTAGCACTCCTAACACAGTTTAATAATCAAATACATCTGCAAATACTAATCAAATACAAATGAAAATAGCTGGAATAAAGATAAAGGAAGAGTCGGGTGAACGTGCACAACACTCCACCACGCTTCCGCTATTCGCCTTGTCCTCAAGGCGACCAAGCCTGGTAGTGAGCCATAAACTCATCCTCGGGCATCCATGTGGTATCCTCAAGTGGCTGTCCTTGCCAAGAAATCAAAACCTCAGTGATGATGCAACCTGAGTGATTGACCCGACACTTATCAAGCACCGAAGCGGGAATAGGGTCGGAAGGCGGAACTGGACCCATCAAGGGGGGTGGTGGAGCATCAATGGCCAAGGATGCGTCACCTATGTAGCGGCGCAACCAGGAGACATAGAAGACGGGGTGGACTAAAGAGTCAGACGGTAGAGCAAGGCGATACGCCACCGGCCCGATATGCTCCTCCACAGCATAGGGACCATGGTAATGGGGGGGCGAGCTTGGAATGATCAGGCTGAAACAAGGATGCCTGACGATGAGGAAGAACATAGACATAAACCAAGTCACCCACTGCGAACTCTCTGTCAGTGTGATGACCATCATAAATTTGCTTCATTCGGTTCTGAGTAAAAGACAAGTTCTCCTTAAGCTGTCGAAGAACCTCGTCCCGTGTCTGGAGCATATAATATACCTCTGCGACAGAGGAGTGATGAGGTACATAAGATAACATGGTCGGAGGTGGGCGGCCATACAACACCTCAAAAGGAGTGAATCCGGCACGAGTGTGATAGGTAGTGTTATACGACCACTCCGCCCAAGGAAGAAGCTGAAGCCATCGACGGGGCAGAGACATAGTGAAACAACGGAGGTATTGCTCCAAACAACGGTTCACCACCTCTGTCTGACCGTCCATTTGTGGGTGATAAGCGGTGCTTACGTGGAGAGTAGTGCCCTGTAAAGCAAAGAACTCCGACCAAAACTGAGAGATGAAAATCCGGTCACGATTAGAGACAATATTGCAAGGCATGCCGTGTAGTTTGGCCACCTCCTGCACATAAAGCTCTGCCACTATCTTATTGGTGAATGGGTGCCCCAGAGCGTAAAAGTGAGCATACTTGGAAAGCTGATCCACCACCACAAGAATCAGACTTGCCTTGCACCAGGGGTAAGGCCTCCGCGAAGTCCATCGAAACATCCTCCCAAACCTTATCGGGAATCGGCAAGGGTTGAAGCAACCCTGTAAGAGAAGTCGTGGTTGCCTTAGCTCTATGACAGACATTGCAAGCGGCAACATACTCCTGGACTGCTCGTAGAATACTCTGCCACATAAAACTCTAGCTGACCCGCTTGTAGGTGCATAACGCTCCTTCATGACCAGCCACTGGAGTGTCATGGAAGTGGGATAGAATGCTCCTGCTAAGACCATAGATATTAGGAACCCAAAGGCGGTCCTTCCAAAAGAGAAGGTTGTCCCACCACAAGAAGAAGGGACGGGCAGATGGGTCGGCTGGGAGAGATGTAACCAGGGTCTGTGTCGAAGGATCCTCAAGGTATGCCCGCCTCAATTCATCAATGAAAGGGCAGGATAGAGCAGAAAAGACCAAGCACGAGCCGGAGGTAGAGCTGCAGGAAAGGGCGTTGGCCACAGTGTTGTCGGGCCCTTTCTTGTACACGACCTCATAATCATACCCCAGTAACTTACTGACCCACCGCTGCTGGGATGGAGTGGACACTTGCTGCTCAAGGAAGTACTTCAGGGGCTGGTGGTCAGTGCGGATTAAGAACCGGCGGCCAAGTAAGTAGGGCTGCCATTTGTCGACGGCAAGGACAATAGTCAACATCTCCTTTACGTAAATGGACAGGGACAAAGTGTGGCCAGCCAAAGCCTTGCTGAAGTAGGTAATGGGGCGCTCGTCCTGCAGCAGCACTGCCCCGAGGCCAGTCTTTGAAGCATCTGTTTCAACCACGAAGGGCTGGATGAAATCCGGGAGAATAAGAATAGGAACCGATGCCATAGACCGCTTTAGCTTGTCAAAGGCCGTCTGGGCAGCCTCAGTCCAGCAGAATGCCCCCTTCTTCAGAAGCTCTGTAAGGGGCCGAGCAACCTCTCCGTAGTGGCTAATGAACGTCTGATAGTAGCCAATGATGCCCAGAAAACCTTGAAGTGCCCGTACACAAGTGGGTTGCTGCCAAGAGAGCATGGCGACCACCTTCGATGGGTCAGTGGCGACTCCATCTTGAGAGATGATATGTCCCAAATAATCAACCTGTGGGCTGCCAAAAAAACACTTCAAACGCTTAAGAAATAATGAATTATCTCTCAAAATAGCGAAGACATACCTGAGATGATCCAAGTGTTCCGCCCATGACTTGCTATAGACAAGGATATCGTCAAAGAAGACCAAGATGAAGTGGCAGAGGAAGGGTTTGAATAGATCATTCATGAGACTCTGGAATGTGGAGGGGGTGTTGGTCAGGCCAAACGGCATGACAAGAAACTCGAAATGGCCGTCATGAGTCTGGAAGGCGGTCTTGTGAACATTGGTTGGCTGAACCTGGATTTGATGGTAACCCGACCGAAGGTTGAGTTTACTAAAGACAGTCGCACCAGCCAGCTCATCCAAAAGCTCCTTAATCACGGGTATGGGGAATTTGTCCTTGACGGTGATAGCATTCAAGGCCCGGTAGTCGACACAGAAATGCCACGCGTCGTCCTTCTTACGAACCAACAACACCGGGGAAGAGAAGGAGCTCGTGCTGGGGCGGATGATACCGAACTGAAGCATGTCAGCCACAAGGCGCTCTATCTCTGCCATATGAGTGTGCGGATATCAGTAAGGGCGGACATTGACCGGGGAAGCCCCTGGGACGATAGGAATATGGTGATCACGAGGCCGCACCGGTGGAAGGCCATGCGGCTCAGCAAACACCTCTTTGTGCGCCGCCAATAAGTCAAGTAGATCCGGAGACATCTCATCTTGATGGAGCTCAACCGCTGCCTGTTGCTGAAGGAGGAACCCCTGGGGTGTGAATTGGAAAAAAGAACTCGTTGATTGAGCTGAGAGAAGGGTGCCCGGCTGAGATCCTTGAAGCCAAACCCACTATCCCTAAATCTCGAAGTCCATCACCATGTCTCTAAAGTTCCAGATCACGTCCCCAAGCTATTGGAGCCACTGCACCCCTAACACCACGTCTACCCCCTTCGTAGGCAGCAAGAAGACGTCGGTAACGAACGTGTGGCCTTGGATGGAGAGCGCTGCCTGAGCACATACCCTAGAGCTCCTGAGGTGCTTCCCGTCGCCAATCAGCACATCAAAGGGCTTCAAATCCGACACGAAGCAGCCAAGTCGTTGGCTCACCTTGTCGTTAATGAAGTTGTGGGTGGAACTGTTGTCTATCAAGATGGCCACTTACTGCCGCTTGAGGTGACCTTGGACCCTCATTGTACGTGGAGTGAATGCCCTCGAGAAGGATGGACAGAGATCTCGGGCAGCACATCATCATAGTGGGACAATTCATACCTATCTGCCATATCCTCCTCTTCGTCTACCTCCTCCACAAGGAGGTTGCCCCTGACGGAATAACAGTGGCCCGGAACGAACTTCTCATCGCAGCGGAAGCAGAGTCCCATAGACCAATGTTCCTCCATCTGTGCTGGTGTGAGACGGCGAACAACCTGACTGGCCTGAGCGGGCTATTGGCCAGGACAGCCTGTCACTGGGTTGTTGGCCGCAGAGGAAAGGGGGCTAGTGCTCATAGCAGACCGTGGAAAGGGTCCAAGCCGTCCTCCTCACTGCTGCCTAGCCAACTTCTCCTCCTCAATACGTGCATGGCACACAACGTCCCGCATGCTGGAGCATGGGAAGTGGTGCATCTCCTTCGAAATCTCGGGTTTGAGACCCCGCTTGAACGTGCCCACTAAGGCCACCACCGGCCAATCGGGAAGGCGGTTGGCCACCTTCATGAACTCTATGTAATAGGCCCGGACGGTGGTGTTTTGGCGTAGTGTAGAGAGCATCTCGTTCAAGTCTTGGAACTCATTCGGGTCAAGCTGAATGCACAACTTGTTAGAGAAGGCGGCCCAAGTGGGGTAGCGCACCTCCTTTTCGAAACTCTGGAACCACACATAAGCGTCCCCGTCTAGGTGGAAGGCCGCTATGAGCAGTCGTTCAGCCTCCGAATGTGTTCCCTGGTAGGGGAAAAACTTCTTCGCGTTGTACAACCATTCCACTGGGTCGTCGTCCCCATTGTAGCGTGGGAACTGTAGGCAGGACAGACGAGGTTCAGACCCTCCTCGTGGTCCTCCGTGGGGTCCCGGGTACTCCTCCCACTCGTCCTCCATCTCCTGGGCATCACTAGGGCATTTTCCCGAACACTTGGCATGCCTCGTGTATCCAAGGCCTGGCGCCTCCCATCCATGGCTTGGTCGACTGTGCCAAAGTGCACAGGACCTTGGGGAAAGCACATATCCTCATCCGCCAGTGCTGGGAGGTCAGAGGCGTGCAGTTCGGGAGCCTAGGACGGACCCCCCTTCTCCATGAAAGCAGTTGGTGGCCTGGGCAAAAGAGGTGTTGAGCGCTCTGCTTGAAGCTGAGCCACGGCCAAGCCCAGAGCATCGACCTTGGCCACACCCATGCTCAAGGTCCTAAATTCCACAATGATTTGCGCTAGAGTAGGCTCGCCATTGGTTTCCTAAACTGTCTCGGGTTGTCCGCTGAGGAGAGAGCCTCATTCTTAAGTGGGACTTCCAAGGCCGCGGCAACTTGTTTGCCTCATGCCATGGCCAGGGATCGTAAAAGCTCTGATACCAATGATGTGCCCGATGTAGGCACAATCGGTACCTTGGAGTTTCACACAGGGAAAGGGAAAGAAGAAGGAAGAAAGGGAAGAGACGTCTGAATAATCAATTGCATAAATCCAACCAAGGGAGGGGACATCCCTCTTATGGGGAGTTGCGCCCTCCTACCTTGGGAAATGTGCCACTAATGGGCCCGGCTATCCCGTGGTCCACTAGCGCTCCTAATACAGTTTAATAATCAAATACATACGCAAATACTAATCGAATACAAATGAAAATAGATGAAATAAAGATAAAGGAAGAGTTGGGTGAACGTGCACAACATAGGACCCACTTGAAAAGTATAGGATAACCTACCTATGTAGGGTCTTGTTTGGTAGGGCTTGTTGGTAAGAACCCAATAGTACTAAGAACACATGAATCGGAGTTCGAAATAGAAAGTTATGTGCATTTAAAATTTTAACTTTTTTTAATAAAATAAATAATAAAAAAGAATTATTACATCAACAGGCGCCAACGACGCCACGCCAAACCACTCAAACTTCTATTTAAAGGCACGTGGGGCAATTTTTTTTCAGTTTCTTTTTTCCTACACTCCTCAAACTTCATTTCTCTCATTCTAAATCATTTTAAGTTTGAATCGAGTCGTTTAAGAGGCGTTCTCTATTGAATTAAGGGTAATGAACATCGTGGTGGGGTTATTATCATTGTCATAGACCTCTACAATTATAAAAATCAATACACAAGGTTAAGGTAAGGGGTTTTAAACTTTATACCCATGCTCTGCTAATAAAAGTTAATTCTTTTAAAATATTTGCTCGTGTGTGCTTATTTAGCTTTGTTTTCTGGAAAGATAGTTGATCTATGAAATGATTTGTATGCGCTACATTATGTTCTGGGTGCGTGCACTCTCTAAATAGTTTTTGTCATGACCCAGATTTTTAAAAGCCTTTTTAAATAACATGCATAATAAGTCACGAGAATTTTTTTTAAATACAAAACAAACCATTCAATTAAATATCCAGGTCATGATAACCAGGGTTCACAAATATGAATAGCAAATCATATGATATCATTACACATCTCACAAATCTATAAAGAACAGCCTATTAATCTAAGTACAAGTTTGTCGTCCATCTAAAAAATAATAATTAAGTTGACTCTTATGCTAAAGATATACTTACATACCGAAATCACAGAAATGAAGACCTATATCTTGTGCTCGTCAATCTTGGTCTCACTTGTCATTGCCTGGAGAACCTCCAACCAACCAAGCCAAATAACCAAACAACAACAACAACGAAACATCTCCACCATTAGGAGAAGTGTTTTCAAAAGAACAAAAGATTTTATGAATATTTTTTAGATCAGGCCAACATCATTTAATGTTAGTTGCCTACATACTAATCAGACAATATCTCCAATGTTATTCTAATAAGATTGGATTCAGACATAGTTATGCCTAGCCACTACAATGCCTCATGAAACATAGTATCAAACATGTAAGACTTAAGTATTTTCAATAAACCTACATTTTATACAAGTCTTTTAATTGTTTAACTTGTGCTAATTAAACAAGCAATATCAAATAATATTATTAATTATATCACAACTCTTATTCAATAATTAATACCCCTATTCAATCTCTTTGACAAACATACACATCATATGCTAACTAAAATGACATATGACACTAATCACCCTTCATCATTTTAACCCAACTATAGGT
This sequence comes from Saururus chinensis, assembly GCA_035235625.1. NCBI lineage: Eukaryota > Viridiplantae > Streptophyta > Magnoliopsida > Piperales > Saururaceae > Saururus > Saururus chinensis. Next base: position 38,828,215 of record CP141142.1, read on the forward strand.
TCAACATAATATAAATATGTGTTCATTCAGAGATATATAACTCGACTCTTAAAGAAAACCCCAAACATATGACTCCAACATTGGAGTTGACTGCTTAATAACAACTTAACCCAAATCCCTAAGACTCTTAATATGCTTAATAACTAATTATGAATATGGAGTAGATGATCCTAATTGTATTTATTGACACATATTGGCGAGAAGCACAAGCATTCCATGATGCTCATGCAACTCTGTTTTTGTACACACTATATGGTCCTGCGAATACCTGCAGAAAATTCATACTAAAGACCTCGCTAGCTAATACCCAAACTGTCGTGGCAGTGAAGAATATGTACAAATATCACAATTTCCACCCTCCCAACTTTGTGAGCAATATTTGCAATTACATAAATAATATATAACCCATAAAAGACTAAGATCTTTATAACCATTAGCTCCCCCAAACATTTGAATCTTAGACTATATTAAATTTATCTAATTAAGTATTTACCCAACTATTTGGGTCATTTTTACATTGTGAATTGGCTTAATAAATAACTCATCCACTGAGCTATAACTTAGAGAACATTCTAAACCTTAATAATCTCCATGAGAAATAAATTTTTATAACTATCATTAGTTCATTAACAAAGGTAAAATTATATGTCAGGGCACAATTCACTCTATAAACCAGTTTCAAATTACATTAAAAGTACTTTAGTATTTATCTTGATTAAATATTTTATCCATAATTCAACAACAACAAATATCTCTTGATTAATTTTTTATTAATTTAAAATTACTATTATAAATTAATACATAAATAATAAAAACAAACATTCTATTTAGGGTAAGACTCTATATGGAGTTTGTCCATGTAGTATAGCCCTCTAAGGTCCACTCATGTGTTTATAAGCTCAAATTCAAACATTTTAAGGCATGTCAAGCAAAATTTATTTCCCAATGTTTGAAAATCAATGCATGAACCATAAAATTAATAAGCAATTACACATATTTATAAATAAAAATAAAATATACAAATTACCCTTGGCCCTTAACTTATTAAATTTGGGTTTTATTTATATGATGTTACACTGCCTTACAAAATTACTTTAAGAAGGTATAAAGTTTAAATAATTGTTGGATTTAATTCATATAATTATATTTAGAAAAATAATAATTTTTATTAAATAATAAAATTTACATATAAAAAAAGGCAAAATAAACTTATAATATATTTTAAAAAAATAATTACTTAAATAAAATAAAATTATTAATATAATTTTTTTTTTCAAATGAAAGAAAGAGCACTAAAATAGATATAATATGTGATGTGACAGCAATTAACCTTTTAAGGTACCCAAAGGGATTTTTAATCTGCTATCAAAGTATCCCATCGAGATCGCCTTACTATTTCTTTATATAACGAAGATCAAAACAAATCTTCCTCAAGCTAAGGGTCTTGCTTACTGTGGTATTTGATGGTCAGAGCAATCATAGTGAGAATAACTTGGAATGACCACCTCCATTCCCATCCAGGAATCTAACAAACTCCAAGGCCACTGAACGAACCAGGACAAGCATTCCTCTCTCTCTCCATCCCTTTCCCAAAATAGAAAACTGGTATATATCTACGGCTACCTGCTATTCTGCTGCCACATTCCATCTTGAGCTAGAAAACAAATATCAAGTTCTAGCATACTTTGTGTCTCAATCAAAATTACCAGTTAACACCATTCAGAATACATATTGATCTTGAAATGAGAAATTAAACCGAAAACACACCATGAAGTAAGAAGTTTGATCAGTCATTCGAAAAAAGAGAAGAAAAAACTCCTAAGTTCAGTTATCCGCCGCCAAAAATCTACACCAAAGGGCTGTTCACAATGCCATGCCATGCAGTGCCATTTCCATTTCCATGCCAGTAATCTTTTTCTGGATAATCAGTTGCCGTGCTGCCTTCCCCGTTGAGCTGCCAGTGCATGCCCCACAAGTCCATGTGATCTCCATCTCGAAGTCTATTGTACGGCCCTTGCTTTGTAGCAGTGGTTACGGTAGAGGTGGTTGTTGTAAACGGAGGTACTGCTGCTGCACCACCCATTTGTCCAAAAGGCAAGAGAGTGCACTCTTCACTGCCGCCACTGTTGTAACTGAACCCGGGACAGAAGTTATGAAAGCCATTTGTGTCATCAAAGTAGCCAGTCCTTAAGGCATCAAGAAGGCCATTGTTTCCTGAAATATTAGTGCTGTTGGTAGTAACAGGGTTTCGAAGCATAGAAAGTGCCGTATGATCATCCAGACCCACTGTGGGTTGTCTCTGGAGCCTTGCAAAAGCTAGGGTGAGGTCACTGGGGTCGTATGTAAGCGATGGGAAATGAGGGAGAAGCTGGCTGTTGCAGCTAGTGGCAAGAGCTTGGTCCTGTGACTTCTTTGAAGAAGAGGATCTTCTGTTTTTTCTGCAGCCGCCTCCAACTGGAACATTCCTTAGGGAGCCTCCCTGGGTCCAGTACCTCCTGCAGCCCTTGCAGAAATACCTTGGCTGGGAGAGGCTGTAGTTGTTGTAGTAGCAGAACTTGGTGTTGGTGGAGTCACATCTTGGGCACTTGAGAGCTTGCTCTGGTTGGGGCCTCAGTTTCCTTTGGTCTGGTTGTGGCTTGGATCCCACAATCACATCTTCCAGTGAATGGCCAGACATAGCCTGGTGGAAGAAGACATGGAAAATAGGAAATCAAAACCTTATTTTTGTTGCTTATTTCAAGAACTGATGTGTGCTGTATGTATTCTACCACTCCTTTTTCGTCTGTGATTAATATTTTTCTTAACATACCGAATTCCCACATGAATCTATCAGATATTGAAAGAATTAAGTCTCGTTGATCCTTGTCAGAATGCAAAATTTGATGTGGTCCGCACTAATATCCTAGAGGAAATCACACCAGATCGCAAAATCCCAAGGAAAACCAATTGCAGATTGAAAAACAAAGAAGACCACCCAGATCCTTTTCTTTCTCTTTTTTGTTGAGAAAGACAAATTAAAAAGCAAGAAACAAAAAAGAAAGAACTAGACATCTTGATATATCCATATTCCAAAAATCCAGCTAGCCTCCAAAGCAAAGAGTGCAAAGCACCTTTGCCATTACTTACAGAATTAAGTTGGAGTCAGACAAGAAATAAAAGGAAAACTATATATCTATCAACAATTCAAGAGTTAAGTAGTGATTGAGCTTGTTTTCATGCTCACCTGATGCTGCTCTTCCATCAGAGACTCCATCCATGCAAGTAACCCTGCAGGCTGCTACTGAAGTGGTGTCTGGTGAGGTAGAAAGGGAGACATGAATAGAAGAAGGATGTGCAAGAAGCCCGTATATATAAATTAATCAGAGGGAACTTCCAAAGTAGATGAAGGGAGGAGAGAGAGGTCTCTCTGTTAGAGAGTAATGATTGCTTTCCGTACGATGATCGATGCTTTAGCTTGCACGCATAGAAAGGAACGAGAAATTCGAATTCATCTGCAACGGAATCCGGAGGCCAAATGGGTCCCATGCTGATGATGAAACGAGAAAAAACAGACCGGTGCACTATATTCTCTTTCCAATTCATCGCACATACTGCTCCCATGCTGATTAGTTATCTTTTTCATCTGTGTGAATTAGCCTGTTGTTAGCAAGGATTTTTTTTAATTAGGACAAAGTTAACATTGAACGGGTTAAAGCATGGGTATTGCGAGTATTGATATGGACATCCGAGCATTAATAGGGGAGTATTTTCTATGCTCCTTGTTAGCCGTGAGCCTTAAAGGAGTACATGAGAGCTATTGAAATTTAAAATCAATAAGTACACATGTTAGTATCATTTATCATACGATAATACATACGCTATCAAATTTTTAAGTGAATAGCTCTCATATACTTTTTTGTGTTAGGTTCACTGTCAATAAAGAATATAAAAAATACTTCACATTAATAAAAGAATAAGTCTATAATATACCTAATAATCCCCTCTGTACCCTAAAAACCCCATAAACCCCCTCATTAAAATATGAGTAAAATAGGGTACTAAAGAGATTAGTCGATTGGGTGTATATAGACTCATTCTTAATAAAAAGGGAGAGAAAATTCCAAATAATGTGAGCTCATATTGAAATGCAATAGCTCACTAATAAACATTTTTATTTAACTAAATTTGACAATAATAAAATTAGGGATACGAAAAGTATATAATTTAATTAGGAGTTAATCTCACAATATTGGCATACTGTCAAATGATTAATTATGATGCATTATTGAACATGGCTTGATGTATGATGGATGTTCAAAATAGGTAATGACTGTGCTCAAATAATTGGAATAGGGTAATGATAACTGTGATGATGATTGGTGACAACATTACTGATCTACGGAATTCGATAAGAATAATGCTACGTACATACTATTATCTATGCTTGCGCTCAATAATGATCGACACCATGATCACGCCCCTGTCTAGAGGCCCATCTCCATGCCTTCATTGTGGCAAACGTTGCGGGGGTGCCATGCGTAACATAATTAATTCTATATTCATTAACGGGCCTTTAGAGAAAATAATATTCTCTTTATTTTAAATAAATAATTTTATTTGACAAAAATATTTATTCTATATTAATAGTTTTATTATGTTTAATTTAAGTAGTTGGATAATTAAAAAGTATCATAAGTTTATTTTCTCTTTTATGAGATGTGAATTTTACTATTTAATAAAAAATATTATTATTTTAAATATAATTGTTAATATAAAATAGAGAGATTACTCTCTCTTCTTTAGAATAAAATTCATTGTAATAACTCTATTTAGCGCAAATTAAGTGGTTGAGTGATTAAAAAATATTAGATGCTTTTTTGGTTCTATTATTTTTTAAATAGAATTATTAATATAAAACGAAGAGAATAAGATAAAAATAATCAAGAGGCCCCAGCTTCTCCCTACCTGGTGAGAGTAAACAAATAACTATTTTTTTATGAGTCTAGTTTATATGCACCATGGTGCATGTGTTTAGCCATTTGCACGAAGTGCCACAAATCTCACCTGCTTCTTAAAATATATTGGATCTTGATCTTGTAGCTCATGATTTACTGTAAATGTATATTCTCTATGTCCTAAATTAATAGCTATATTTGGCAAAAAAATGATCCATATAATTAATAACTCAATTATGTTAAATTTAAGTAATTGGGTCTTAAAAAAGAGTACTATAAGCTTATTCTTCCTTCTCTTAGACAGGTTTTACTATTTAATAATTTTTTTAAAATATAACTATTAATATGAGATGAATTAAGTACTATTTATTATCTCTAATACAAATATAACCTCTCCCACAATTGACAGAAACCTAACCCGCGCAACAAAGGCCAGATCGGCGCTTTAAAGCCTTTTTACTCTAGCTAGTGTATATGTATATTATCACGTACGAGTTGGTTTGGTCTCGTTGTTTTATGTAAACATGATGTGTAAAGAATATGGCAATGAAGATTAAAGTAAGTACAAAGTTCCTTGATGTCGACATGCACCCCCATATTCTATAACAAAAAAAGAAAAGACTGTGGCTATTGGGACCCCAATAATCTCCTATTTACCACATACACCAACCAACTTTATCCAAATTATTTCTCAACCTAATCCTTAACTAAAATATTTTTCACCTCTCTCCTTACCCTAACTCATCTTTCTTCTTTCTCCTCCTTTCCCACAAGTGACAAATGACTACAGTTGACACTAACAATCAGCTCCGATCCTCCACCCTAACTTCAACCATGGTGGCCTTGGCTAGACCTTCTGGTTCTGAGTGCACAAAAAACCTTGGCCAAGGCAGTTGTTCTCCTACTGCCATGGCCAATTCTTCATGCGGCATACTGCCATGGCCAATTCTAATGCCGAAGGAAGATGTGTAGAAAGAGGGAGAGATGAAGCTAAGATGGGGGTAAGTGGAGAGTAAATGGGGTAAGTGAGGAGTATAATTAGTGGAGTAATAAAAGTACAACTTTCTCCTTTTTCTTTTTTCAAGAAATCGACCATTCTTCATAGAGAAACTCCCGGGTAATTAGGCAATGATTATCGAGCACTGTGGGCCCAATGTGGACCACCGTGGCCCCCACATGTTGCTGCGCGCTACCATAAAGGAGCTTTGACCGGTCAAAGATATGGACCGGGGTTGTCCGTCTTTTGAGAGTATCGAGGAAGCTTCAAATCTGCTGTTTCGTAGTGCGAACTCCCAACCACCATCCCATCACTCACTAATTAAATAATTTCCTTAATTAATTTAATTATTTTTTGTTTGATTAGAGCCTCAGATGTTTCGATCGAACAGAAAAGCAGCGCCACGTCAAACGCTACACGCGGGCTGCGCTTGGCGAGTAGCGGCGCTCCGCGCGAAACACGAGGAGCAGGAAGGATCTCCATTGCTGAAGGGGCAAGGCAAAGCGCTGTCGGTGGGAGGCGGGGCCCGCGCGGAGGCAAAAGCTGCGGCGGGACCCACCTGGCCTGTTGCGGCGGGACGGGGAAGCGAATATTTGGGTCGACGTGCCTTGGAAAATGGTTTTTATCGAAACTGACGTAGGGCCCGCAGCGGCAGCATTGGCAGGCCGGCGTGGGCCGCGGGTCCCACTGCGCGCGTACGTGGCTTTTTGGCCCCAACAGCCCCGCTCACGCAAGGCATCGGATTCGACGTATCGGAGATATCGGTGCACCAGCCGTTTCGTTTTTGGGGATCGTTAAGGGCTCCGCCGCCGCCGCCGCCGCTTCTTGCTTCCGCCCACACTTAACTGCCTTTGTTGTCACGCTCAAGCGCGGCGGCTAACGCCTTGGCGCGCGGTAGGCGTGGGATGGAATGGAGACTCGTCAGCTGCTACAACTGACTCGCCTGTCCGGTTTCGCAGTGTGGAAGATTTTTGTTTTTTTGGCGTAAGGAAGAACTTCTACATGCGAAAATCACTACGTCCCGAGTTTTTTAAGAAAAAATAATAATATTATGTACGTATTTTATATATAAAAAAAGTTTATATAAGCCCTGGGATTATATATGACTATGTGAGCTCGATTCTATATAAACTATATAATAAGCCTTAATTTTTTATAATAATAATAATAATAAAAAGAATCTCAGTTCAATTCTTTGGGTTCGAGTTCCACGTAGGTTCTCATGTCTTAATTCCCAATAAAAAAAGAAACAAAAAGAATTTCCATGTCTCCAGGTTTTTTATTCATGTTAACCAGTCTGATTCTCATAGCAAGAGATTACAGTTCCATTCCAAAGTATCCAAAACTCGGAAATATGCACATGGCTTGACTTAATTTATCTCGCATTTGGATCAATTATTTCCTCTTTTGTTTAGTAGTATTTAATATATTTTCTTATACTCCTGTTTAATATTAATAGTTATATTTTTAAAAATATATTTTTTATTAAATGTAAAATATACATTTAAGAAAAGAGAAAATAAATTTATAATATTTTTTTAAGTACCTAATTACTTAAATTAAATAAAAAATAAATTTTTTAATACAAAATAATTATTTTACTAAATAAATATATTAATGTAAGACGAAAAAAGTATAAAAAATGAAGTTGGAGGGTGAACATCTACAGGGGTATAAATACATTTAAAAAAAGAAAAGATCATCTTTAGTTTTGACGGAGGTGAAAGGATGCAAGTGTAACTTATCTTTTTTTTTGTTCAAGTAAACTTAGTCTGTCTGACAAAGAAAAGACGGGTTGGAGGATTATAGTATTTTCAATCTTCATAGGGTACATGATAATATGTCGCAAGTGCAAAACACTCTTGTAAAAAAAAAACAAGAGATGTGTCTAAGCCTGACCCGGGCTCCATGACTAGACTTCCAGTCTCATGACTTGCTACATAAGACTCGAAACATGTTACATAGAATCTAACACAATAAGTGTGTTTCATGTTATAGAAACTAACACAACAATTACGTATCATGTTAGATCTAACATGATATATAGCTGTTATGACGTCGGCCTCTATTTACAACGTTGGAACCCTATGTATCATGGTCAGAGTAACTAGTCACAGAATGATCGTGAAAACATTTAAAAAAAACGTGCAAAGGCACTATGATAGTGCATGTGCTTCTTAAATTGGATTCAACATAAATATTTTGAATTAGACTAGATTTCATTGAAAGCAACCGTTTTATATGGTTTTGAAAGGTAAATGACATTTAAAGCTTATCTTTTCCATAAACAAAGTTTATATTATTACATTTTAAGTAATCACAAACTATTTTTATGCATCCATAAACTATAAACACGCATGCTCATATCATGAAGTGTTTCACTTTGATATACCACACAAACATCTCAACTACCCATGGGCACTAGCGATTCTGGCACAATGTTGATGGTTCATTGTTGTTCTTATTGTGAATATATAATATCTCGGATTTTTTTAAGTTTTAGAATTAAATGCAGAAAAATAGGGTGTTTGACCATTTAATTTTTTTTTATAGAATAACTTCCTTAATAGATATAATTTATGACTAGAACTAATTATATTGGAAAGTAGATAGAAATATTTTTGAAACACTACCAAGAATACGCGAATCGAAGTTTAGATGAGGAAGATATGACTATTTGAAGTTGAACATATTGTATAGGGCTTTTGTTTACCCAATTTAAACATGTATTTGAGATATTTAAGTCATTTTGCGGGACCGATTAATTAGAATTTTAAAATTAATTTTTAGTTACTTAATTAAGTGGCATAATTGAGGGGGATTAGCCCAACTTCTAGGGGGATTAGGAACCCTAATCCCCATGCTTATAAAAGTGATGAATAAGGCACAATGAGGGGGTATTTGGCCAAAAGGGCAGATGAGGTGGTGAACGACGAGATTCCGGCAAGGCTCTGGCGGTGGATCGATAACAAATCGGTGATTAAGGTAGGATCGTTGCCTTTGTATTCGAGTGTGGATTAATGAAGATTTTTATTAAATAAATTTGGATGCAATTGGATTTTTGCAATTGTGTTTTTTATAATTTACATAAATAGTAACTAGTGTCCTGTAATTTCGTTAAAGAGTAGTTTTTTGCAATTTATTTTGACCCTGCCGACCGGCTGGTGGATGATAGCCGACTGGTCAACGACCAGCCGGTCCTTGTGCATTGGACTCCCTCAACGGAGGGCCAAGATTTGACATGTGGACTCCGCCGGACAGGCCATCGTGCCGGTGTGCAAATTAAAAAAAACAATAGGCGCTCGCCGAGGCCGTGCCAGTCCAAGCCACGACGGCACCATGCTTTGGCGATCCGGATCTCCTGAGCCGCCCACCCCTCTGTCGCGGTAGGGGCGTAGCGCGTTCGGCCTCTGGCTGGTCGCAGGGAAGACGACCCACGATGTGGGTCATCTGCTCCCTAGACAGGGTCGGGTAACTTGACTCGGTTCGGTTCAGCTAAAAAAACACATAATAGACTGTTGAATCGGGTCCGGTTCAGTAGGATAAAATAGTCAAAAAATTTTATAAAAAATGACAAATATCCATGAGCATATGATGAGTGTCCTTACCAAGTTTTAGAATGCCAAAAAATCCCAAAATCTTTCAAATAACTAATTTACACTTATGAGTTGAATCGTAGAATGATGCTAATGACCAAACTTAGGGCCTCCGGTTTAGGGGCTTATGAGTTGATTTAAAAATTGAAAAAAATCTCAATGAGATTTTAATGTGTATCATAAATTTGAACAAAGCCATAGGCTAGGTAAAAATCCAAATAAATAGATAATTGGCTATTTAGCCCCTAGGGTTAAGGTAAGATGGTTAATTGAACCGGGGTCGGTTCAAGGGATTTACGACCCCATTAAACAGTAAGAAAATTACCTCGGGTTCATAACATTAAGATGCACCCTTGTGATTAGTTTTGGACCTTTTAGGGTTCATGGAAGTTGTGAAAGAAAAAATAGAAATACCCTTATGAGCGAACCGTCCCACATTCATGTGAATGAAATTAAGGGTCAATGTGATACTGAAAACTTTTGAGAGGTTAACGAATTACCCGAGAGCAGAGTGGACTTTATCCAATATTAGATAATTACTTTAATACCCTTAGGTGCATTATGATATGTTTTCAAAGAGTTTTAATGAGTTAAACCAAGGAGGGTTAGGGCATGAGAGCTCGAACAATCCAATATTATTATTGAATTTGGTTATTGATATTATGATCTACTTGGACATGTGTGGTTCTAATTGTTTATATTGTTTATTGTTTTAATATTTGATATTGATGTTGTGACAATAGCTTATCACTAGCTTAAGATTATTGAACAATTAATTGATGGGCTGGATAGCTTTGGATTGGGTGAGAACACCTAATCAAGATAGAGACTAAAATACCTCAGAGGCGTCTGGGACTAGTTTATAAAGTGAACAAAGCCTTTGACCTGACGATTTGTTTTGGTTGATGAACTGGTGGAAGTTTCGAGTTTTAAACCCTAGTTTAAAAGTGACTCATAGGGTTTGGGATAGTTATTCGGAATCTTGGTTTATAGATGAGCAAGATAGGGTTCAGAATGATTTCCTGAGTTTTAGTTCTATTGAGGAGCCGCTGATTTGACTGTGTAGTTGCACCTCCCCATTGGAGGGAGCTTTGCGTGAGCTGAGCTCACTTTCGAACTATTGAGGATATTTTAGTGTACACATATTTGGATTAGCTAACATCCTACTTGGTTGATTTTTCCCGCCACTTCTGTTCAGGTGCAGTTGTGGGTCATGCCCTTCAACTCCAGTTAGGTCCTTTGTGGGCTAGAAGGGGTGATGGTACTTCCTGGTGGATTCCAGGGTGTTTCATCATGGATTTACCTTTGAGGGTAGTCTATGGTGAGTTTATCATTTGACACTTAGGTTGACATTTGATGAGTTTGTCTATCATTGGGACTAGATGGAGATATTAATTATCGAACAATGGGTTGAGAGATAATTAATAACATTGTTTGATATTGCTTATTTAATTAGAAGTAGAACTATTAAAGGACTTGCATAAAATGTAGGTTGCTTAAAAATACTTAAGCATTGCATGTGTGATGCTATGCTTCTTATAATAGTGTAGTTTTAGGCAGAATTGCATCTGGATCCGATCTTGTTGGAAACATTGGAGATGTTGTCTGATGAGTACGCAGACAACTAACATCGAGTGATGTTGGCCCGATCCGAAAAAATATTAAATTTTACTTTTGTTCTTTTGAAATACTCCTCCAAGAGGAAGAGATGTTTCGTTGCCTGTTTGGTCTTCTTTGCTTGTAGGTTCTTTAGATGGGGACGTTGTGAGATCAGGACATTGGTGGGCATTTGAGGCCGACATTGCACTAGTGGGATCTAGTTTCTTACTTCTACAATCTTGTAAGTGATTGTAATTACTGGCATGAGAGCCAATTTTACTTTGTCATTTATTTTCGGATAGATGACAGACTTGTACTTAGAGGGTTAACCTGCTATTTATGAAATTTAACACATGTAATAATATCATATGTTTTGATATTCGTATTTGTGAACCCTAGTTATCACGACCTTGATATTTAATCAGATGATTTGTTTTGTATTTCAGATCCAAATTTTTTTTTTCGTGATTAATAGCGTGTAATTTATTTAAAAAGGGTTTTGAAAATCCGGGTCGTGACATCTATACAAAGTGTTCTATGATCATGATAGCATAAATTAGAAGAAAAAATAACATTCAAAGGCATCTCCGCCTAGTCCCACGCATATCCCTGTCATCCCTCATACAAGGAATCCTGATTATTTGCATGTCACGCTATGCAGCCCCAAAACAAAACACGGAAAGAGGGGTGAGTAAAACTCAGTAAGGTTTGAAATGCAGTAACTATAATCAGAAAATAACCACGACACATCAACATGGTAATTCAAATCCAAATTTCACATATTATCATCATTAATGATTAAATCCCTTACCATACCTCTATTTAGCCATACGTATTCATTATGCATACCATTATCTCATACATACTAATCATGACATGCATAATCACATTATGTCATAACATCTATTTTGCATACTAAGTGATTCTCACACATTCACATCCAAAATCATGCATATCAAGTCATTCTTCTTCATAACATTTATCCTGTATAACATGTGTCTTCAACACGTAATCACATAATGCATATTTATACCATTCATCCATAGATCATTCACCCTGCACGATAAGAGTCTCAATTACACGATATTTAATCATACATAATAAATCATATTCACATGTATCACATAATCTCAATTATCCCTACATGACCTATGTAACCTGGGCATAATATTATCTCATACACATGCATCATCAACAAATGGTGAATGTCTCCATCATGGAGATAAATACAATCATGCCACATAGGCTAGACATAGTCCAATTTCCATGAAGGAAACCTAAGGTGTTTGGGGTAGTCAGCCCCTCTGCTTGCCCTGGACAGTCCACAAAGTAAAGTTAGAATCTCACACAGAGAACCTGGAGCAGTGTGTTCGTCCTGGACATCTCCTGCGGCGAGAAGAGTCCGAATTCTCACATAGGGAACCTAGAACACGTGGTAGCCAGTGCATGAAGGCATACCACTATGGATTCTCAGGGTCCAGATGACAATCTTAAGAAATTTTAACCGCATGACAAGTACACAATTCGTCACCATTCAACTCAACTCAACATAAACTCAGATCGACTCAACCCAGGGAGTATACATGTTCTACATAGGAACTCAAATCAAAGTTATGTCCTTTTGGACCAACCAATTTCCGATAAGCCAACGATTGATTAATCTGGCACACAACCTCACATCATGTCATCTAATCAATCAATCATAACTAATCTCGATAAAGTCTCATTCAGAAATCTGTTTCATGATGCATGCAACATAGTACATATGTAGGCAAGGCATACATGAATCCTAACTCATGATATGTGATCTCATCAGCCCCTCATGCATCATTTATAACCATAATACCAAACATCATCATAATCATCCCCCACATGTGTGTGTACATGGTAGAAATATTTAATTCTAAGCATATGAATATGTCTTATCATTAACTTATCATCATACCACACACATGCACATTAACATCTAATCAAGGTTCCTATTAAAATCATAGGTGAAAACCATTGGAAGACACTATTTAAATCAAGTGCAATCTCATGCTAAACTTCTATAAGTATATTCATCCCACACTTGAAGCTAGACATGACATCATCATTCACCCATAACTTAATCATGATATGTGAAGACATATAAGTCTATTCTCATACTATAATCTTACTTGAATCATGCTTAAAATATAATGAATCATTCAATCATTGATTCAAGACAAGCAATCCTAACATGTCTAGCCAACAACATGCAATTTCATATAATACCTAAATATTCTTCATAATCTTCAACATTAATATCATGCCATTCCAATAGCTCATGCTAGCATAAATTACTTAGCATGAACATAAGAAATGTTCTTTAAGAGTAAAAGCATAAAAATGAGCAAAAGAAACAAAATAGCCAAAACTTCACTACTACCATTCGATCGGCCTGCATGGCTGTTCGAATGCCAACATAGTGGCTCTAGTTCGTCTTCCCCACTTCAAAATCAAAACTGAAACTTCTCAAGAACCACTTAAACTCCCAAATCCTACTCCCAAACGTCACCATAATCAAATTCATGCTTAATAAACATCAAATCTAGTAATTACTAAACAAAAACCCTAAGAAATTTCATCAAAGATTAAACCTTTCTCAAATCACCATTAAAGCTCATAACGATGGATCCCATTTCAAAATCTTTCAAAACTCGAATATGAAATCACAACAATGTTTAGGACCAAAACACTTACCTTCTAGCAACTTCTTGATTTGAAATAGCTCCTCAAACACCTTCAAAACCTACCCAACAGAGTGCTTGTTATTAATACATTCATAAATCCGATTTAAAACACCTAAAACCTTAGAGAACTAGTAGATCTAGGGTTGAAGAAACTTAAAAATGAAATTTCCATCATTAGGTTTTAAATTAGAAACCCAAATAAATAGTTTTTGAGTAAAAATTGAGATTAATCCAAAGCAAAGGAAGTGATTTGAAAGATTTAAGAAAAACCCTAATAGATTAATAAAATATTAAGCAAATTCATACCTTAATCTCATTTCTCTTTTAAAAAAATGAGAATTAGGCTCCTAAGCTGCTGGTCTCAGCCCTTTCCTAGTTGAAAAAGTAGCTGGGTTTTTCCTTTTATAGTAATGGGTGGGGTAAACCTAATAGGTTTGTGAGGTGTAAATAATGTTTTACACAAAAATTGCAAACCTTGCTTATTTAAACCCAAATTGAAGTCTGAAAATTTTGAAATAATTATTTTATGCCTTAGGTGAATGTTAGGGTCATTTGGGACTAATAACCCAAAATTTATACGTGGGGCCCACCCCCTAACTTTTAGAAAAATAGAGAAAATTTCAAAAATTCTAGAAAATTTCCAAATAACTTAAATTAACTAAAAAACCATAAATATGAAGAAAATTTTGTTAAAACCTTTGTTAACCACTTTATTTTTGAAAATAGTCAAAACCGATCAGAATTTAGTATTAAACCAAGCAATAACACTTAAATAGAATAAAATAAACTGGTTCAAGTTCAGAGATTTTACACCTTTAGCCATTGATACTCTTCGAAATCTGCTTCGACCAATAGCCACGGCCACCCGGAGCCAGCTAGGGTCTCTGCTCACAGTCCCTCCTCACCTTTCCTCCACATCTGCCTCATGCACTCTCTATTTCTTATTTTTGTGCTCTATTTGGCTACCAGAGAGTTGTCTTGTCAATGTTGTGTGCCATGTTGGCTTGCCTAAGGCAAAAACAGTTGTCTACCTAAGGAGTTGGCTCCACTCGACCCTCCATGGCTCAGCGATGGCAGGGAGGTTCCATACTTGGCCATGCTCTGCCCTACTCTCGCTCACTTCTGATTTGCACATTCACTCTCTCCCACCCGAGTCAGATGCACCTATGTTTGGGTTTTGGGCGGCGAACGGAGCCACTATCACCCTTTATCGTCCACCACAGCCTAGCACGATTCCATAGGCTCCTCTAGGACACTGGGCCACTGCCATCCAAACCCTTGACCATTGGGTGACCCTTTTTGCCGCATGTACATGTGACCATACATGCGTTTTAGGGTTTAGGCGTAGCTTTTGTGTAGCCTGACTATTGGATGGCTCCGCCATCAATTGATTTGATCACTAAAGCCCTCCATATCTCCTCTATCCTTAAGCACATATCACACCCTCTGCCCCTTTTTTTGGCCCTCGACGTTACGAAATTGACGTCATTAGGTACTATCCATGGTAGATTCCCGCGTCTTGTAGTTGTCGAGTGCTTCTTAGCCACCGCTTGGTCTTTAGATAGTTCACCTTGGTTTCCAATTGCACTTATCATTTCTTTGGCACAACCCTTCTCCCAGCCGCCCTAGTGTGCACAAGGATCGTAGATTTTGTTGCACAAACTTCTTTCACCCCGTCTTGCCGTGATTATTTCTGGTGCTTCCAAAACCTCAGAATAACAACTCTCTCAACTAGGCGATGATTTTGGCCTACAACTCCGCTGTTGATGCCACCACCATCGTGTGCTTGCCATCAAACGTCATGGATTACGAGGTAGGGGACTTTGAACTCGTAATTTCATGATAGCATGTTTTGAATGTGTAGAAGCATGAATATGCTAGGATTATATGATTCAATATTTTGGATGGAATGCTCGATGATAACTTAATTGCATGTTGTAAGAGGAAACTTTAATGAAATATGCTATGTTTAATTGTGCATATGATGCGCATGTAAGTATGTGTATGTGTTATGTATGTGGAAAATGTATGTGCTAGTGATGGCTAGCAGATATATTAGTATGTTATGGGTTGAATTACGAGTATGTGATGCGCAAGTATGAAGAAGTATGTGTATGTTATATGTATGTGTGATGGACAATACACACACACAAATATATATATATATATATATATATATATATATATATATATATATATATATATATATATATATATATATATTGCCAATACATAAGTGTGATGAATATGTGTATGTGTGTGGGGCAGATGTATGGGCGATGGACGACAAGAGGTGATAGAGGGTTCTATATTGATTTAGATGTAGATTTGTAATTGTATGATGAAAGACAGAAGATGTAAGTTTGATAGGAGATGATTGGAATGGATTGGTTTGGTGCATGATGAGGGATTGCCAAATAGTAAGAGTGCACAACATATTTGCACAAACATAACGTACATATTATGAGGTGGAAAGTAAGAATAATGATTGAGGTATATGTAAGATGGTGATAAGTGGGGTTGGCTTTGAGAAATTTAGTTTAATGATGTCTGAGTAAGATGTTTTGGTCATAAGGAGGATGGCGGAGAATGTATGAATATGTAAGGATATGTTTATGGTGAGTTATGATTATGAGATGGATTGGGTTAAGTGAAGTTTGATTCCCTAACAATAGCCTCAACTTTAGATTGATCAGTGGAAGACTGTAAGATTGAAAATTTTTATGGCATAATTGTACCATATAAATTACTTAATTCAACTTGAATTATAAGCAAAACTAATACGTTAGCATTGTGAGTTGGAGACCTGAGGGCTTCGACGGATTAAGTTCCATGTTGAGCAAGTTGGTAATGAGTCAGCTGAACATATTTCATGTCTTACTATGAAGCTTATCTTGTGGGATGTTGTTTATGTGTTGTATGTAAGCTAGACATTTGATGCTCTGTTGAGAGTGACATATGTTTTTGATTTTGTCTTCGTGTTATTTTAAGCCCAAATATTTGATGCTCTTTTGAGAGTGTTGTATGTTTTTACCCTTAATCGACACTGTACGATCCTGCCCAAGAGTGACATTGTAAGATTCCAACCTAAAATAATTCTACATCATGACTTATCGTAATCCTCACACATAACCTTCCCATAATGATAAATGATATTTTTATTATCAGTTAATCATTAAACATGGGAAAAAATATAGTATCATAACATAATCACGACAAAATCTAAAAAAATATCCTTTATATGCTTTCATATCATGCAAGTAATCAAAACACATCTCATACAATTACTTCAAAACTAAAGCATAGAATCAAGGTTTGTAATCTAACATAAAATCATGATTTCTCAACATTACCATGACATGAATTCACAAAGAATCTTATCTTCATGCTTTCATATCCAGTGATTTCATAATTCAAATTATACATGTATATTCCATGTTAAATCACAATATTAGGTTAACAATCTGACCTATTTCACGACATAAAATCCTTTCTCAACATGATGTCAACTAATCCTAGTAAAAATATACTCATTCTATTGATTTCTCTTGATTTGGAGAGCCCTTATCTCCCCATTCTTGATTTGAAGGGTTTTTTTTTTAAAGAAATGGAGTCTAAAGGCCTTTAAAGTTACTTATAAAGGCAATGAGAATTCTAGTTTAAAACCGTTAATTTGGGTAGTTTTTGAGCCAAAACCATAAAATTGCCCGAATTATCGGTAAGGTCATCGACATGTCGACCATGCTAGTGATAGTAACAGTGACAATATACAGGCCTCAACTTCGGACAACCATAACTTTTTCATACAAACTCTGATTAATGCGTTATTAGTGGTATTAAGATGATAATTTTGTCTGCATTCTAATTTCAAATTTAAACTTATTCTGTAGAAAAAGTTATATTATTCAATGACCAAAGGTCAGATCTTGAGGCTTTTGTAAGTCATTGACAACACGGCATGTCCAACTTTAGACAATCATTAAACCTTCATCCAAACTTTGATTCACATATTCTTAGAAGAGTTTCGAAGATATGGCTGTTTAATTTCTATCCTTAAAGTTTCATGCTAAAATTAAAACCAAAGGATAAGTTATTTTGTTAAGAATACTCAAAGGTCAAATTCACTATTTTCCACGTATATATACACCAAAAACTTCCTTGATGTTACATTTATCATAACTTCCTCATATGAATTTCAATTTGTACACTCTTAGAAACTCTATTAAGCTATTTATGTCTACTTTGTAATAATAAAGTTTTATATCCAAACTCTATATATAGAAAATTTTATTATAATAAGAATACCTTGGGGTCAAACCCATTATCTCCACGTGGCAAGTATAGGGAATTTTAAAAAAAATTGGGTGTTACATTCTTCCCTCCTTGAAGGAATTGCGTCATCGCAATTCATCACAGTCAATCTTAGACAAACTTGGATATCTAATATTCAAACTGAAATCAGTCTTATGCACAATTTGTGCTCTAATCGCACTCTAACACCTATTTTTGCTGCACAACTCTACTGAAATGAATCACTACCAAGTGACATATCTCAGGGTGTGCTAGTGAATTATTTTCAGGTAAATACTAGTACTCAATTCCCATACCATTAGTATTTCACGAAATCACAAAAGCAATCTATACCATGCACTAGCTCAACCAACCTCAGAGCTATCCATTGACACACTTGAAGAGCATGAGGTAAAGAAGAAGGGGCATGAGTATGGGTAACCTTCTCATCTTTTAAAAGTTACAAAGGAGAATTTACAATTAAAGCTTCAAACCACACGAATGACAAGAAACATGCAAGATCGCCCAATCAAATTTTACATTAATTAAAAGTGTAGAATATTAGGTATGCATGTATTTAGCTAATCAATTGGCACCCCAAGATTAAGCTAAGTTGTTTTTAGTAATTCATTTAGTTACTAGAGAAATATTGCCTATACATTACAAGTGCAACAAGCATCACGATATACCAATTTGTAGTTCTATGATCTTTCTCATTTAGTCAAGTGAACAATATAATGTTCAAAAGGAGTCCATGAATGTACAAAAATGTTTTCTTGACTAGTGATCAGTGTCAATGACTATGCTACATAGAGTTGCTAACATGGTAAATACTCTCCATATTAATCACTCAATTTACTTTTTCAAAATAAATTAAAAGTAATTATTTTTTAAAACTTAAATGGAGCTATTAATGTGGGGCTGAGGGAGTAAAAGCCAACATGACTGTTATTCACCATGCTAGTAGTAGCTGTGTTGGTTTCTATGTACCATGTTAACAACCCTGTATAACATAGTCAAAGGCCACTGGTCATGGAGCCCTGTCATGCTAGACACACTCAATACATGTTACACATTTTGGGAAGCTTATAGTTAGCTGATAGTCACACAAGTTTTTTACATATTAGTTGAGCTTTATCATTAATTTGCATGAACACTAAGACATGATAGTCACACATTTTGGGGAAGCTAGGTTACAATTTTGTAGTAGTGATAGACGTAATTTGCACGAACACATATGCTTCTTGCCAATGGAAATTGATATTGGGTGGAGGATGTAAGATACAAGTAGTCATTGTAGAGTGGGCAGCCCAGCGGAAGCATGGTGTGTAGGGGGTGGTGCACCAATCAAAATTCAATCTTTAAGATTAATCTAAAATACGAATTAACTCTAATCAATAAGCAATATAAACCATCCAACATATAGCAAGTATAAAGGAAATCAAATTGGAAGCAAAAACATACTGACCTTGGGCTGTCCAGCCCTTGACACGCCCTTGAATCCTTTGATTCGCTCTTCACAAACACTAGATATCAAGGGGAATAAGATATTACCTCTTAAATATGTTGATCCCTCAAAACCTTCACTCTTGGATGAAAATTTTAGTAAGGAACGCCCCAAATGAATAAGCCTTCACGTCCCACACAAGGAGGAGAGCCTTCTCCTTGATTTTGCTCGTCAAAGGAGTGAGAGGGGAGGGTGGAGAGGGGCAGCCAGCAGGGTTTTCCACAAACCCTAGAGAGGGCCGCACCGCAAGAGAGAGAGGGGGCTAGATTGGGAGAGGGACAGGAGAGGATGGGGGGCGGACAGCCTAGGGCACTTCTTTCCCCCTTCTTTCTCTTTTATACCCTCACTTGATTTCTCTCGATTAGGCTCATTAAGTGGGCTTTTCTAATTAGGTTTTCTTGCTTTTATCTTCAAGAAGATCATACACAACGGAAGTCGGCTCTATCTCTCAGAGCCCGTGTAGGCCTGAACCTTCTACACACGGCTAAGCTCGCGACAGGGCCGACCCCTCTCTAACCACGGGTTCCACTATTGATACATAATTTGTGCATCCGGGCCCTATAACGTGTTAATGCACATCTTAGTTACATGCCTAATATACGTGTATAGCATAAGCGGGTCCTAACCAAATTATTATTATAATGACTCATATAAGGTTAGTAGGACTACCCCCATCACCGTTGGACCCTGTAGCCCATACCGATTCACCCAAACCAATCAATGTGAGCTGAAATAGGGCTGAGCCCATACCATGGTCCAAGAGTCCTTCGTCCCAAATACCTAGCGGGAGTCGGGCTCTAGAGACTAGTGAGAATTTTCTTTGAATTCTCCCTCTAAGAGCTGAAAATTTTCAGCTTCTTTCTCATTCTATTTCAGAAGCTCGACCAACAGAATAAGACGGGAATTTGCCCGGATCATTTTGAGCGGAGTTCGTACTGCTCGGTCACTTTTTTTTTTGCGTTGCACCGACTCCATCGCAGTTTTTTTGCATCAACTCCTCTTGCAGAAACTGTTGTACGTCCAGCTCCTTCCGCCACCGCCCGATCATGACTGGGCTAACATGCACGACGATGCGTTGAGACTGATCCCGAGGCTTTTAACTCGCGTCGGGGATCACGTAGCATTCGCTGGCGTTTGCTTGTCGTGGAGGTCAGCGGCTCTGGAGTTTCGCCCTCACTTCCCACGTCCCCTCCCCGGTCTCATGCTCCCCGGCGCCCACCCTGATTCCAGAACCCGGTGCTTCTTCTCCCTCTCCTCGCAAAAACTCTCCAAGCAACAATTGCTGGTTCCCAACCAAGATATGTGCTTCGGTTCCATTGGCGGTTGGATATTGGTGTCCACTTCTCCGTGCGCACTTCCCTCTGCCGCGGCGTGTCCGAGTCTCGGTGACCACTAATTGGGCCACAAAATGTTTCTGGGGGGCAGCTGCATTCTCTTCTTCTAACCCGAATGTCAATCCCAAGGATTGCAGAAGGAGGCCGGGGAGGATGCATGGACCGTAATAGAAGAAAGCCCTTGGTTATACTGCCCCCTACCATTCCATTGTCTTCCATAAAGGCCGGCTTTACGCATCTAGCGCTCGTGGAAGGGGAGTCGTCGTCTGCGACGCTGGCCCTCGTCCGAAGGTGACTCTGGTGGCACCATTTCCCCCAGGGGATTCCGCCGACATGCTATACCTTCATGAATGGCTAGGGGAGCTTGTGCTAGTCGATAGGATTTGGGAAGGACGAGATGCTGAGAGTGATGATGACAACAATGTGAGTGGCGATGAAGGTGATGGAGACAATGACAATCAAGAAAGTTCCGCTACTATAAGAGACTTCCATCGCAGTGAAGGTGGGTGGTATAAAACAGTTTCGTTCAAGGTGTACAAGTTGAGGATGAGTGAGCAAAGATGGGAGCCAGTTGACAGCTTGGGTGATCATGCGTTCTTCTTGGGTTATAACACTTCATTCTCCATTCCTGTCGTAGACTCTGAAATTGAAATTGTAAGAGGGAACTGCATCTACTTCACTGACGACTTTCAGGAATCGCAATACGATGGCAGGCAAAAATTTGCGCTCAGAATAGTAAAATTTCATAAAGTAAAGCACAGAAAAGTAAAAATTCAAAAATTTACGCACAGAACTGTAAGGTTGAAAATTTTTACGTGCTGAATACCAAGGGCCTGTTAAGGGTTCTGGAAAAAGAAGTCGGATAACAAAAAGAAGTCGGATAACAAGTTTCCCTAGAAAATAACTTTGTAAATTGTTAGGGGTTTCAGAAAATTTTATTTTTCCAACCCCAGGAAAAGAGGGTGGAAATGTGGGATTTATTTCCCGACCCCCCGACCCTATGGAAACGATTTTTTCGAGCGTCGGGTTTGGTCTCGAGGAGATCCCCATCCCCCTCCCCGGTATGTCTCTCTTCTTCTTCCTTTCGATTTCTCTGGCCTCTAGGTATTTGTCTTTGCCATCTTTTCTCATTTTCTCTCGATTTCCCTCTTTGATTTTCAAGTGTTTGCCTCTGCCATCTCCGTCGAAGATTACCGTTCTCCTCCAACATAAACGCTCCGCCTCCGGCGAGCATAGGATGTCACGCCAAGGATAGCCACCACCATTACAGTATGTTGAACGCAACCATTCTCCTTTTCCTTTCCAAGTGGTAAAGTAGAAGCTTAGCAAGAGACTTCCGGTCACTGTGGACGTCTATCACCATTCTCCAGCGAGTTTCATCTAGCACAAGACCATTTGAAGATCCATTTTTTTGGTTATTGCTCACTCTGCTATGCCTCATCTCTACATTTTTCAAATTAAAATTTGGACTGTGGCGTTTTTTGGGGTGCATAATATCTATAATGACCAAACATTGTAAGCATGTTCAGAGGATTAAATTTCCGGTTGTTTTGCGTTTGTGTTCAGTTAGGAAATAAATTTTAGAGGCTCTGGCATCGATCAGCTGCTCAGATTGAAAAAATGCCCACATAAATGATGCTGCTTGTTTAGTTGGGACTTGGTTTTCTAACAGAGATGTTGCATATAGTCTGTGTCTAAAAGGGATTGGGTCTTAGATTCTCTTTTCAGCTTCTGGCTTGCACTCTAGGGTGACAATTTTTAAGTTTCCTGCACACGAGGTAGTTTTTGCATTACAAGCACCTGTATCAATTTTTTGTCTTTTCACAGCCAACTATGAACTTGCATCACTCTTTACAGTAGCCTGCAAAAAATTAAAACCTTTTTTCATAATGAGTAATAAAATGTGTTTTGATGGTTTTTGCTCAATCCCACCCTTCAAAATCTCTTGGAATGAGAGAATAATCTGTCTTGAAATCATCTGATCATTATGTCATTCTGTAATACTAATGCTTTGCATATAGCTAAATTTTTGGTAAACTCTGCCAGATGCCATTCTCTTCTAAAAGTTCTATGCTATTTCATCTAGCTTCTTTGTTTTACTTTTAAAATTTTCAGATATGAGTATGAATTTTAAGCCATGATGATTGAAGGAACTGCTTGAATTAGGTCAGGGAAAGAGTACATTTTTCTTTTAGTTACTGGGGAGGTTGTACTAATTGTGAACATTGAGATTTGTTCTTTTAAATGCTCCTAGGAGATTTAGCAATTGTGTTTTCATTAATGATGTAAAGGCATGAAATGTCATGATATATATCCGATATTCTTAGAGAAGTCATATGTTCTGCTTTTATCAATTAGTTTTATGATCCCTACATGTGAAGGTGCTTATATTTAGAACTTCTGCACCTCTCTCAGGACTTATCTACCTTTGTTTGCTTTTATTTGTTTCATGTATCTTAGTTACTTCTCTGTATGGCGACCTTGCCTACAAAAAGCCTTATGTTTTGCTGCCATTGCAGGTGAAATGGCTAAACAAGCAATTGAGCAAACTGTGGTCATATGTTGCTGATGTAAGTTTATAGGTCTAAAATCACTTTTCTTATGTAGAATTCAATCATTTTATAATTTATTTCTTTAGATGAAATATGTCATTTTGGTTTGTAATAAACTTGAAACTTTCTCATTGTTGACATCTTTCCGGGTCACTACATTGGTCTCTTCCTTTCTATCTTATTCTTCTATCTTTTGCAGCCTGGTTCAATAACTAGCGTTTCAGGCAACATGAGCTGCAGTTTTGGAGTTCAGTATTAGCTATATCATATAGCATATTGGAGTTTTAGTTCATATGTTAGAGGGAAACAATATAAATTATCTTCTTAGAAGAAAAAAAATTGGTTTCGATTGAGTTATAAAATAACCTATATTGTGGTTTTGTTTGCATTCCAGAATTTTAGTTCTAGATGCCTGGTGATGTCCTTTCTTTCTATGTTATCGGAAGATCTTATATTTTGACAGTGAGTACCAGTTTAAAATATGAGACACAAGTTAAAATTGTTGTTGTCACAGCTTTTCTTTATAATTTTATAACATTAATATCTTTTATTTTTATGTAATATACAAAATAGCTCTATGCATATGTATTTAAAAAGGACCCAAATGCCCTTGATTATGCCCAAAATTATAAAGTGGGTAGCCCTCTCATTTCTACTGCAAGATTCCGATTAGTTTGCAAGTCAATCAGTTTGCCACAATTTGAAAAGTTTATAATAATAAGAACCTCTTATCATGCCAATTTATTTGAACATAAGCATATATTCATATGGAGGGGGCGAGAATATAAATTAGTCATCAAACATACTTAGCCAAAAAAGAGGTAAATAAACAAAAGGTACATGAGAAAAAAACCCAAATTATTATTTATTATTATTTTTCATAAAATTAAAATTATTATATGATAAACTATTTTTTTACCCACAATCATGCAAATGAGTTGACTAAAAATGATCCATTCATCAAATAAAAAATAAGTATCAAATGACCTAAATATGTTATTCTTTATAAATATGGTTATTTAGCTAGTTTATTTTTAAAAATATACATTAATAAAGTTTTCTAGGAAATTTTTTCAAATGAACCCCTAACCATGGAAATATTTATTTCTATGGAAATTTATTGTCTTAGAAATATAATTTTTCTAGAAAAGTTAATTTTTTTAGAAATTTATTTTTTCCAAAACCCCTAACAGGCCCTAAAATTTCAAACTTTTGATGCACAAAACTGTTGAATTTTGAAAATTTTAATATAAAACTGTAAAAAAACTCCATAGAATGAAAAATTTTACTCATAGGATAGTCCAATTTCGAAAATTTACATGTAGAATAGTAAAAAAAATTAATTTTTTTGGAATGAACAGTAAATTTCCGAAATTGACATATGATGAATTAGAAATTTACCATTCTGCATGAAAATGATAGGATTCTGTTTTAAGATTATTATTTTCATACCTTTATAAAGTTTGTATTGAGAAATCTTACTGGAATGATTATGATTGAATCAAACAAGTCGTTTTGTCCTTAAGACAAAATTTGCCCTCCTTAATTAATGGTGCTTAGGACTCTTTGGTGTCTTCCTCTAAGGAAAATATAATCAATCACGTACTATTGAAGCACATCCAACACAGTACATGCAACAAACCATAATATATATGCTATCACAAAAATAAAAATAGATGAAAATCCAATGTAGGATTAGTGCAGAAATTATTTTTAATGATTTTATAGGAAATCCCATTGAAGATGACATTTCCTGTTCAAATGGATGCATCCATCCGTTAACATATACATTCTTTAGTAAAAAGAAAACATGACTCATTTTGGTTAATGGAAAACCAAACTAAATAAATAGAAAACTAGACTAAATAAATTTATCCCAAAAATATTATTTTTTTAATCGAACCCACCCGGCTCGACAGTGGTGAGCATGAGTTAGCCCACCTAGGGGCATTGGTTCAACATCTCTCTCCCCCATAAAAGTGGGTTGGCAGAAGGGCATAATTTAAAAGACCAAATTAATGCCTTATATACCAATACCACTACCTTTTTCTAGGCGATGTGAGACTATTTACTTCTTAAATCAATTCATATGTGTAATTCTCATTAAATACAAAGTGGGTTTGGGCTCTCTGCCATATGAGCTTGACCCACTTAAGTAATATAGGCTTGACCCACATAAATATTATGAGCTTAGCCAATGTAAACATTATACCTACTTTAATGATATGGGCTTAACCCATTTAATATAATGCCCACTTCTAACCGTTGTAACATAGGTGTTTTTTGCTTAGAGGATGGCAGCGTAAGGCCTCATTATAGGAGTGATGCAGATACCATCTTGTCATTGCCTATATGCCAATCAGCATGCTGAGACATGACCACGCTCCAACATGCCCATAACTTGTTGCCTTCGCTTCAGCGTGTACATAAGGTTGCTGTCATCGCCCGCGCACAAGATGCCCACCTTGCACGCTCCTTGTGTTGCTACAACATGCTTGTGCACACCTTCCCAAGGTAGTGCCCGTCCTAGATAGCTCTGTGGCTAAGTTAGCCTAGGCAGGCTTTGCTGGGGCTTATAGTTGGCCATGCCAAGTGGCCATAGCCTAGCCAGGGTCAGATCTAGTAGCTACCCACAACGGTCTAGCTAAAAAATTCAATTTTAGAGGTGATTGTTGTAAGGGCTTAAAAAAGGAGCAAAAAGAGAAAAAAAAGATGAGAGGGATCAGAGGCATGTGACATCGGCACCCCTGAGAAGAAGAAAAGGGGAAGGGGTAAATTGGGGTAGAATGAAGTGACTACTATTTTTATAAATTGTGGGGTTTTTGTGATAAATTTTAAAGATTCAATGAAGGATAAATTTAAAACAAGGTACTAACGGGATTATTGGGGTACAAATAAATACATTTTTATATAATATCCTTAATTGTTATATTCTCTAGTAATTTTTTATTAAATAGTAAAATGATATATAAAAGAAAGTGAAAATAAGTACTCAATTACTTAAATAAATCAAAATAGAGCTATTAGTATAAAATAAACTTTTTGCCAAATAAGACTATCAATATTGGACAGAGTAAGTTTAATATAAAATCTATCTATATACACCCCAATAATCACTTTAATACTATTTCTATTATTTACTCCTAATAAAATCTTTAAAATTTCTCATATAAACCTCATAATATATAATTTATTAGTTTTTACTTACCCTACCTCAATCTACCCCTTCCTTCTCCATGCTTTCTCCTCTGGCTCTCTGGATACAACTTCTTCCTCTTCTCTTCCCCCTTCTCAGCCTATACATGACGACTGCTATGGCCAAAGCTAGTGACAGCCATATCTGGCCTTGGTTTGGCGCAGCCAAAGAGACCAAGGCTAGAGGCACTAGCCTGGTGCGGCCAGAGGGACCATGGCCAGATGCCGTGAGGTGCCAGGCCAGAAGTCGCACACCAGAGGCTTTGCGGCCTCTGGGCACGCAGCTTCTGGCCGGTCACGCTTCGTGGGCTCTGCCGGGTCGCGGCCATAAGCATGCATTGCCACATAGCCCAAGCGGGGGCTGATTCGATGCCTACACAAACTGTTTTCACTTTCCAAGTAATTCCACGGTTGGAAATTGGAATGGGTCGGTTTGAAGTGCATGCAGGAAGGTACTGAAAAGGCTTGGTGGGGATTGGGAAGATTGAAAAGAGAGAGAGAGGATCAGTAACCAACGCCACCACAATCGACACTCGTTTTCAGTTACAATATGCAAATGACATGAATTAAGGCCTTTCTTTACTAAGAGATGGATATTTTGTGTAGGTACGCACTTGAAACATTTTATTCTGTTACTCGTCTCCTCGGCATGGAAGATTGTATCTGTCGCGGTGAGTACAATAATATTTGTTAGCATGGATATGCATTCCACAATTTATTTTGATATGTTTCTTAGGTATTAGCCATATTGATACAAATTGGATCATCTGGACATTTTCTTGGACATGAATTTGGATACCACGAACCGAATCTGGACTGTGTGATCATGCACAGATAAAAAAACATTGTTGCATTGGCACACCATGCTGGTTGTGTATTTCATCACTTCGGAAACAACTCAAAACATAGTTGTGGGACATCTGGGCACTGAGCAGTTATAATATGCTGATGAGTCATGTCAATACACTGCAAACATGGTGTACGATGTACACCCAAATTTTTTTTTTTAGCCAAGACATATAACTCCCTTGAAAACCTGCTCCAACGAACCAGGCCAGCCTATTAATTTGATGTGTACTCATTCACTTTGCTTTTATTTTAATGTTGTAATAATGGCCTTTTGCTTAATACTTCTCTAATATTTTCAAGTATTAACAAGACTTGGTCTTCCGCTTTGCACACTGCCCTAACACAAATTTTTATTACTTTACTAGGTAAATTGTTGTACAAAATTTGTAAAAATATCAATAAGAGAATGATACAACTCTCTTAGATGAAGTAAAGAGTTAATGAAATTTTTATGTGATTTAAGCATAATTTAAACACACACACACACACACACATATATATACTACAAATATTTTTTTGTACATATGCACTAGATACTTTTGGGTTGTGCAATTTTGATTGTGTGGATCGTGTTACTCATGGAGTTGGTAAATTTGGATCTATGATACATGTGTGTGATAAATCCATCTACTTTCTATATACATTGATCTCAACCCCATACCTAGGGCTGTAAATGAGCCGAGCTAGCTCGTGAGCAAACTCGACTCAGTTAGGCTCGGCTCGAGTTAAACTAAACTCGAATCAGGCTCGACTCGAACTCGATTTGAGCTCGAATAAGTTCAAGTCGAGTTTGAGCCAACCCCTGCTCAATTCGGTTTGGCTCGAATAAAACTCGAACTCGATGCTACTCGACTTGACCTCGAGCTCGAACTCGAATATAATTTTAAAATTATATATAAATAATGTATATAGATGCATATTTTATATAAACATAATTGTTAATTTAAATACATATTTATAACATACTCCCTCCATTCTTAGATTAATAGCTCTATTTGATTAGTTCATTTTGAAAAATTTAATTGAGTTATTAATCTAAGACGAATAGAATATATAAAACGACATATAATCACATATTTATATACTAATACTATGTATCGTATTGATATATGAGACCCGTTTATATGAGTCAAGGCTCACTCACGACTATGTGAGTATAGATGTCATACATCATCATATTACGATATAAGAACACACATAACTCGGGAGGTAGATTAGTTTATGTCTTCTTGCGCATTTGGATCTCGATCTTGCCTAAATAATTTTTTTATTTTTTACATCTTTTTTAGTGATTATATGTACATAAAGAGAAAAAAATAATAATGTTGCATTTTTTTAGCATATGTAATTAAAACTTATTTGTCATAGTTTTCTTCTTTCATAATGATTATAATCAAATATTCACGGTGTAGTCGTAATACTTGTTGAAGTATATTAATTAATATTTAATACTAAAAATATATTAGTATATGTGATACTTTATATATTTTATATTTATATATAGATTATTTTTATTTTTTTAGTTCGAGCCCAGTTCGAGCCAAGACTTATGATTTACTTATTCAAGTTCGAGCTCGAGCCAAACTTTGGA
The DNA here is from genome assembly GCA_035235625.1 of Saururus chinensis. Classification (NCBI taxonomy): domain Eukaryota; kingdom Viridiplantae; phylum Streptophyta; class Magnoliopsida; order Piperales; family Saururaceae; genus Saururus; species Saururus chinensis. The sequence goes on from CP141142.1 coordinate 38,857,373, forward strand.
TTTCTAAATTGAGCCGAGCTCGAGCTGAAAGGTTCGAGTTTATTCGAGCTTCGAGCCGAGCTTCAGCAGTTCGAGCTCGAGCCGAAACAGCCTAATACTCGGCTCAGCTCGGCTCGTTAACACCCCTACCCATACCTCATTTGCTTCGGAAATTATTCTTCCAAATAGGTCAACGGGTAAAACATACTAATTTTTGCGTGACCAAATTCCCATCTTCTATGATCTAAAAGAAGTATTATAATAATATATTATTAATTATAATATTTTTTTTATATGTATAAAAGGTTCCATGCCTGTTTTGGGGAGTACCAAGCGTATCATCAACATGTACCCACATATATGGTTATCGATACTATATATCATCGATGCCAATACAGTCTTCTATGCTCCTTGGTCCTTGCCTAAGACCAAGGAGCATGGGACATCCGATCAATATTAAATTTTTTTGTGGTAAGAGATGGATATTTTGCGTACGTAATTCACACACTTGAAACATTTTCATCAAATACTCGTCCCTTGGTCCTCTTCTAAGACCGGGGATTTGATCAATATTGGATTTTCAATTTTTTGATATGTTTTCTTCCTTTTCCCTATTTGTGGGCTGCAAGCAACGACAAAAAAGAGTCTTAGCTAACAAAGAGCCAAAGTGAACTAAAATAAGACAATCCAGTACTACAGTTTTATAGGACAATAGAGGCAAGATGTAAGTTTACTACACATTTCAACAACGCCTAATTAAATCATACTTCATCTATAGTGCCATTTTCTTCCAAATGATCCAAATTTTTGGGTGGACGGCCTGAACAATGTAAAGATGTTTGCTAGGACTTGGGTATTTATCCAAATTAATCAAGTAAGCTCTTTATGAACAACTTCTCATGGATTTACATCAAGGAGGCACATATACGGATGCAGGACAAGTATGATATGATACGGGTGCAGTGATATGGTAATTTTAGAAAAATCAAGATATGATAGGGGGGATATGTGTATTAAAAAATAGATTTTTTCTATATGTTTAGATATATTTTAAGTTAGTTCTTATACTAAAAGCTTACTTACGATGAAAAATGTAGCTATATGTATGAAATGCTATTACAAATACCCCGTTTTGAGAGGGAAAGTAATCCCACAAAGAGTATTATATTGCTTTGGAACAGTTTTACTTGGGCCTTTTGAGCAGAAATCACATACTTCTAAGTCTTATAACATTTGTTAAATGTTTGCTTTTTTAGAAAAGACTTGATGAAGTAATTTATAATTGATGTATGATAATAAAGGTAAAACACATAGGCAGCCATATACAATAGGAATATGGGTATGAGACGGATACAATGCATGCTTTGATGTATCTGTGCTTCATAAATTTGCATGGATTCTTGAAATATATATAACAATTCCTTGCACACAAGACTTGAGATATTTAACATAATTAGACCATATACCAAACATTTACCTAAATGGCTAATCCAAATATCTCATGGCTAAGTCCACATCAAAGCACATTTCCGACGAAGAGTACCGAAGCCTATAATCGATTTAACTAACACTAATGATAAAGTGGGTGACGCTTTTTTTTGCCACAAGAGCACAAAGAACAAGAACCTCTTTTGCAAATAAATCCAAGTGTAGAGTGAATTTATGAGATTTATGAAGACAAATTTATTAAATTGGTATTTGATTTATTAGCCATAACAGATTAACATTTCATTGCCTATATGATACAAATAGTAGCTCAAATGATCTTTTATACGTATTCATATTAGTTGAATTGGTTCAACCACTAATGACTTGAATAGATTAAGTGTCCTTGTCCTCTGGGATGCAAATCCATCTCCATACATGTAGTACCATTGTCCAATCCGTAGAACATCCATTGTACTTATGACGAAATCTCGTGGGAAGGGAGAACCTAAAATCAAATGGCTATTCATCTTCTTCCATGATTCACTGATCAAATGTTTTACATGCTCACAAGCAGCTTCTTCTGAGACTCCTTTCTCATGCATGTAGCATTGGGCAGCCTTTAACACGTCTCCTCTTGCCAACTCATCCTGTATTATGGAAATAACTATAAATATTGGCTTATTCATTCACAGAAAGATAAAAAAATATTAACTATAGTTAGAGAAGATTACATTTGCAGTTCCTAGGTCATCCATAAGACGAAAAATAAGTGATGATGTCCGTATAAGATCCGGGTACTTGTCCAAGAGTTGAAGTCTATCCTTGGTATTCTCTTGGTTCATTAGAAAGAAAGCACTTGATAACACAACAGGAATAGAGATGGAAACCCAAGCATTGTTCATGTACTCATCAAGAGTAGGTTTGTATCCTTCGTAATACCATTTTGCCTCCACCAAGTATGCATTGCATTAATCTCCCCACTAAGCATAGTTGAAAATCAGTACAAATAAGAATTGTTTGATATCTTAGTGAAAACAAAAGTGATAAAAATCAAGTAATCTTACTATTTTATTCAGAAATGGTATGATATTGCATCCTTCTTGTTTAAAAGTTGTGTAACCCATTTCATGAATGAAGTTGAAGAGAGCGAAATAGCATAGCCTCATATAGTCAGGTAGCTCTTCAAGTACTTGAAGATCCCATCTGTGACATATACAATGTACGTAATGTAAACACAAATGTTATCTAAAGGGCTTGCATGTTGTGCTCGATACGTACCGACGAACTGCATCAGCGAACAACTCAAGTTCTTTGATCGTTCCATAAGTATCGTATATATCGTCAATGGTTGTTATTAACTGGTTGACTAGTGTTAACCCTTCTCTTGCACGTTCATACTGGTGTCGAGAAGCAGTTCCCATGCCAAATATAAAGCATTCTGGCAATCGATCTCTTGAAAAAGGCAAATGCTCTGCAAGTGCATGATCCTTCCACCACCTACATTGATAGTGATAATAGAGAAGTTTACCCATACATTGTTGTGCATATGTGTGTGCATTCACTTGTTTATCATGGGTTGTTAAGAGAGATCTAAATAGAAAAAGTTAAGTATGATGCCTTCAAAATGAACTATAAGTTCATGAGGTATCCAGAACAAAATATGGAGTTGAAATTTGCGTATCCAATATGAGTTACTCAAACATGTGGGATTGTTGGTAGCTTGGCAGTTGACAGTCAAGAAGTTTAGGTTTACGCCTGCTGTGAACAATCCGGTAGTTTGAAGCTCAAAATTTAGTTAAAATAGAATTTTTTAAGTAGTTGATAGAGTTTATACAGAAAAAAAATGAATTTTTTAATGGATCCCTGGCTAGTTTGTGACCAATCCTGCTAAATTCCGAGATAGAGGAAAAGGAAAAGAAGAAGGAGGTACTGATGAAGGAGGATGAGGTATTTGAGGAGGAGGAGGTGTAGGTAGAGGTAGAGAAGAAGAGGAGGCATAGAGGGAAGGGAGAAGTAGTGGACGAGATGGAACAGGAGGTTGTAGAGAATCGCAGAGGAGGAGAATAAAGATGAGACGAGGAGGAGGGGAATATGACGGAGAAGGAGGGAAGGAAGAGGAGAAGAGGGAAGAGCATGAGGGGAAGCCGGAGGGAGAGGGGGATTGGGCCAGTGGAGGGAAGCTGGAGGTTGTGTAAAGCCCAAAATTTAAGGCCCTGAGCCTGAGCCTAAATTGGCTCGGCACGGGCCTATTGCGGCTAGGGCCCCAACAGGCTTCGTTGAGGCCCACAGGTCTGACCATGTCCACAAGGCCTTATGACCATGGCCATAAGGACTTATGGGCCTGACAATTCTTTTCTTAAAAAAGGTTTTTTTTAGGCAGGCCAAAGGGCCGACCCGGCCCCGGCATTTGCCACCTCTAGAGTCTAGACTTTAGTTTGAGGATTTTATTTTTGGCATATCAAATCTACTATCTTTTTTTTTTTTTTTGTAGTTGGACTCATCTTACCTAGAAAACTAAAATTTTCTGGAAAAATAGCTTTTCGGAAAAACATTGGTTTGCCGGGAACATGCTTAGGTTTTTGACATGATAAGGAATAGTACCTGGACATGGCTTTGATGTTGCACTGGTATCCTGCTTGACAAATGTTGTAATCTAGCTTTGCAAATTCTAGTAGCTTAGGGTTCTTGTTCTCCATTCTTTCATATACGTCGATGAACCATCTTGCTTCGACTCTTGGGGTCCTCCAGTGATAGGGAAGCTCTAGTCCACGCTCTATAAGTTTATAGAGCTCAGAGTTGATGTTTCTTTTCGTGTGATCCCTTAGATGCCTGGTGGCAAAAGCTCTAGCATCATCCAGTATTGTCTCCCCTTCCATAGCAAGATATGAAGCGTCGTACAAACTCAAAATGGCCTTTGTATCTTGGCTTAAAGTTTCCTTGAAACTACCCTTCTCATCCAGGAAAGGAACAAATTCATCTAATTTCAAAAAACGTGTCAAAACCCCATAATTTGTTAAATAACCATTGTTCTCAATAGCTTAATGAATTAGGAAATTGGATATTATCAAATTTATTGTATGGCTTAACAATGCTCTAACAATGGAAGGGATATGTACCTTGAGAAATCATATGCCCATGTTCTCTTAGGATCCTGAACTTGAGAGCAGTGTAATGTAAATCATTTTCTATTTTTGCATCAGCAAGTCTATCCTCTATGACTCGCTTAATCTCCTCGTCTAAGAGATAGCTTAACCCTAGACGTTGAAGGATGTCAATAAGCTCCAAGTGGCTACATATGTCCTCCTCCTTCTCCAACAAATTTGTTGCATAAATCTTCAAATTCTTTGCCCGCTTTGTGTATGTTGCTTCCTGCATGAGGAAGTCACAAATTAATGAGAATAGAAAGCAGTCAATGTTGATAAAATAAAAGAAATTCAGGTATCAACCCCATAATCACTCCTTAGTGATTGAATAAAATCATAATCGCATATTGGGGGCGGATAATTTGCTGATCTCCGTGGAACTTCCATCTCTTTTTCGGTTGTTTTCTGAATGCATTTTATGTGTTGGCTTCTTCTTCTTCCATTTTGTACAAAAGAAGTATAAGGAACGGCAAGGATCCATGTGGGATTTGAGTTAAGGAGATAAGTGGCCATAGCTATGTGTGGAGCACAAGGTCGAGGAATCCCCTCGGGGTTATGTATACTACTTGCTTCCTTGAGTGAAAAATAAAATCTTGGGTGTATTCCTTTTAAAAAACATGATATCTTCAGTTAAAAATAAATTAAGTTCATGCATCACATTACTTGGTTAAACCTAGTTTATGTCCAATTGAACGGGAAAAACTCAGACCAGTTACCAATTAATGTCATGGAGGCATGTTACGTTTATGGAAGGCCATATCAGTCGATATGGATGCGTATAGGCCGATATGTACCCATATCGGCTGAGACCGATACGGTACAGGGGGCAATATGCCTCCTACATGAATCTATGATACATATCGGCCGTACTATATCGATATGGTCAATACCTATTGATATACTATTAAAAAATTAATTTTTTTATTTTAAAAATACTTTTTTATTTAAAAAAAATTAATTTTTTTCTTAAAAACAAAAACACAATTTAAATCCAACTTTTTTGAAAGTTTATATTTTTTTATATTAAAAATAATATTTTTAAAGTTATACGAGATGAATACGGGTAGGTCCATGTAATTTACAAAATTATTTTTTTACATATAGTGCTCCACAAATATACATTTATTTAAATATATAACTTAGACTCATATTAAGAATATTGTTTGTTTTTAAAATAAACTAATTTTAAAGCACTTAATATGAGAAAGAATAAACAATAATTTGTACGGGATAGAGAATATAATAGTGTATGATTCCAAATAAACTAATTTTAGAATACCCGTATTAGTTGATACAGTATTCTATAGTCTTATTATGCTCTAAAAGAAGTATTATAATAATATATTATTAGTTATAATATTTTTTTATATCTATAAAAGGGTTTATGTCTATTTCAGCATGTACAAAGCATATCATCGATGTATACCTATATCCATAATCATCAATATTGTCATCCGTATCAATACTGCATTCCATGGTTACGTTGAGTTTGACATGTGATGGGCTATGTTGTCTCAACACATAATTTGTGAATTAAAAACGGATAGAAAGTCAGCCCCCCACTTTATCTAGCCTACCCCACTTTTATAGAGTTGGTAGCCACTTTTATAAAGTTGGTAGATCTAGACAAAATACGGGGTAACAAACTCCTCTTCTATTAAAAATAGGGTCATATAAACCATAGATGGAAGATGGAAAATCAATGTTTGTACAATATTATCCGACTTGAAAATGTATGGAAGTATAAATATTTAAAATATAAATGACACTAAAGCCTTGGTGGTTGGAGCTGTTACGTTGCTTAGTGATAAGTAATGTTTTGCATTTGCAGACAAGATCCAAAACTAAAGATATGAATCAATGATTTTAGTACTCTCTAACTAGAAAATGTTTAATCAACTCGTGAAACTTCACTGGTGTAGGCTACATGCGGTTTGTGCACTAAAGACGTGCACCTTTGATTTTGGGTATAGAATGGCTACACTGGTGAAGTTTCACCGCCAGTTGATTACAACCCCTTAGTGCGGTCATGTTATTATTTATTGCAATTTACAAGTGGCTTTTACCGTTTTGTTTGGCATAAACAATGAACTCAACATAAGGTATACTTAAATAAGTGTGTTTTTAATTTAAAATATTAATTCTTCTAATACTTACCTTACGCTAGGTTAATTATAAGAGGAAACATGAAAAATGCTTCTCACTAACTACAAGGGACACTAATACTCCATTGACCGCTTATCTTCACACCTAACAAATTTGCACTGGTCCCCAAATTATCACTTTTTTTAGCGAGTTCTAGTTCTATTTTTAACTGGGCAAACCTTACCCTTAAGTATTTTTTTGCGACACCTTTCACTTTCTAAATACTTTTTTTGTGAGACTACATCCGTGAGCCTATACAATTTATCATAGAAAGTGCAGTAACCTACGTATAGGCACTCAGGAAGGTATGCAACATCTGCAATTAAATGCATTGGAAGGAGTTCTATAACACTAAGAGACCACATGTCCATAGCATTTCTATCACCGAAAATACTTGAGATGTGCCTAATTTGGAGAGTCGTGGGCTCGTTTTTTTTACGGACTTGGTAAACTCAAAAGCTGAAACAATTCTTAGTAGTTATAAGTAGCAGCGACCCAGCCCTTGGCAAGGATTAGTGGTAGAGTTGAGTCAATCGGGAAGAGCTGAGTCAATCGGGAACCATGGTATACTCGGGATGACCCAATTGGGTACATCAAGCAGGGGAAATAAATGATTCTGCATAAGTTAAAGAGTATTATATATATATATATATATATATATATATATATATATATATATATATATATATATATATATATATATATATATATATATATATATATATATATATATATATATATATATATATATATATATATATATATATATATATATATATATATATATGCGCGTGTGCATGTGTATGTGTCATAAATTCAATATTATCAAGATGGTTAGTGTCACGGACGAGAAGCTTTGCTTAGCATTCACTTATGTGATGGTCCACATCGCGGAACCAACTAATCTAGCTATTCTCTCTCATATGCGCAGGGGGAAGGTGAACTCGACAATACAACAAGGCCTCTTGTGAAGGGGTTGCACCCTAAGTTTCATTGCAACTATCCATCGTAACAATGGCAAGGAGAGGCTGGCTAAAATGCCAAAACCAGTCCTACGCCCCTCCGATGTCAATCGATCGGCCACAGTGCCAAATAAGTCATTTTTTGGTATAGTTGGGCCGTTGATCGATTGGCTAGAAAGAAAAATGACCAAAATTATCCCCTAATAAAGCTGTTTTTTTTTGCACTTTGGATTTTTTTTGTCATTTAATAAGAGCGGAAAACTGCCTTATAAAATGGAGGAAGGGGGAGGGTAATTTTTGCTCCTCATTCTTACTCAAATCTCTCAAGTTTCAAATTAATCAAGTAATTAAATGCTCACTCAAGGCTCACTACATTCTTCAAGAAGATATCTTTTACACCCTTCAAGTTCTTCTTCTTCAAGGCTTCAAGCTCTCTCATCCAAATTCGATTTTGTAAACTCAAGTCTTCAAAAATCAAGGGGCAGTTCTCTACACAAAACTGAGGTATATTTTTGTAATATTTTTATTTTATTCATTATTTTTTCATACTTACTTTCTAATTGTATTTTAACCTTTCTTTTTTAAATAAATGTATCACTACTCTCAATCTCATTCCATGAATGAGTCCAACTCCAACACTAAAAAGTCAAATACCTATTTAAAAACAGAATATGATTCATCCCGATTACAAGTTCAACATCTCATTCTCTACAAATGAAGATCAACCAATAGAATAGGAAGTGGCAACAACTGGTGGTCGTGCGCAACGGGTGTAGCGCCCCGACCTTTTAAATTACTTTAAAGGTTGGAATGCCATCAATTCATAATTAAAATCAGGTCAAGATTAACTGTGTGCAGAAGAGTAACTATTTATTAATTTACATAATTACAAAAACTTTACAAAACAAGGCTTATTATGCCTTAACAAAACCAAAGTTGCGCATATCCAAAATTAATACGTAACAAAAGAACGTGGTAAAATAAATTAAAAGCATAGATCTTTCAATGTTCTACAGGCAATCTTTATTGACATCAATATCTTCGTTCGGACTGGTAGCGTCTAGGGGTGGGTGAGTATAATTATACTTAGTAGGTAGAGTTAAATGCTATTAGCATGCTAAAACATAAATAAATATGCATAAAATATTTGTCTAATAATTCATATTCAAAAGTCGACTCAAAATAATATTATCGACTAACTGAATCCAACATATTTCTTATACAAAAAGTCAGTTAAAATAGTTCTTCACATATTCCGGTAAGCTCGGATAAATTGTTCGTAAGCAAAATCCGATAAATAATTCAAAATCAAATAAATCATCATTCACAGAATATCACCTATACTTAAGTGACATACACCTGTGCTCGTGGGGCAACAAGATCAGAATGAAGAGGATCTTCCCATGATATCCAACTTCATGGGTGCACCATATGTCATAATAGGTGGTACTTAGAAGTCATAACTCTGATAACTATTGGGCTTTATACCAAATAGCTACAATTTAAAATCGATGATAGTTTTTAAGTTTTATACCAAATAACTACCCTTCAATCCGGTTAGAATCATTTGTAAATGTAATTCAAATAATAATAATATCTTAAAGTTCGTATCACAATAAAATCCATCTTAGAGGTGTACGCTACACTATCATCTTAGTGTTCCACCCGACCCCTATAAATATCATCCTTTTTCGAAATAATATTTTATTTAAGAGATAAATAAATTACAAAATAGAACGTCTAGTCATAGCACAAAATTAGAGCTTAAAATCACCTACCCTTCATTTTTAAAATTGACCAGAGTAACAGTCGGCGGTTGGAGCCTTGTCTCATTCCTAGGCTTAGGAGCAGGCGGAACCTTTCCTCGTGCTGGGACAAGATCTCTTTCCAGGCTCAAAAGCGGCAGACAAAGTCTCCCCTTACCCAGGAGCATTTCTCTCGTTGCCGCCCGGAGGCTGCAGACAAAGTCTCCCCTTTCCCAGGAATATTTCTCTCTTTGCGGCCTAGAGGCCATGGACAGAGTCTCCCCTCACTTAAGATGCTTTCCCCTCTAGAAAGATCATCTCTAGAAACTGACCCTCCCAAGACATAGAGCACCCTCGATTTAGTAGGTTGGTCTTTTAAACGGGCTAAAACAGGTAAGAAATGGGTTATAAACGAGGGATAGAAAGTATGGAAACGGGCAAAATTAGAGTGAAATAGGGAAAGAACGTTAAAAAAATGGGTCATGGGCCCTCTTGCTATATCCCTTTCAAATGGGAGAACCCCCCTATTTATATGGGGTATGGGTGTTGAATGCACTCCATGTGGCGCGCATCTGCGTGCCTGGCACGTATGGCATGACAACCATGCTACGCTAGTCGCCATGCCGCACCACGCACAACATGGCGCGGCTGACATGCGCTGAGCGTCAATGCTTGACGCGGCTCTAATACAAAAAGTTATTTTTAAAATTTTTATTTTTAATATAAAATAAAATTTAAAACTTCAAATAGGCATATCTCCTTACACCGAATCGGAATTGTGCGTTCTTGGTACCATTGGACTCGTATCAATGAGCTCTTCGAAACAAGACCACACAAGGGTATTTTTACTTGCTAATTTAAAGCAGGCCCCGCCTACGATACACATCTTGAGGCTATAGCTTAATATCCTGGTGTTCATTTGACATGTTCTTAGGCTTGATATGTTCATCTCTCCGAGCCCTATTAAATATCTTAAGGCTCATCTGAATGAATTAAGCTCAAAATGGTCTAATTTTTAGAAAAAACATTCATTAATGGGCCCAACTATTCAAATTTCAAAATATTGAAATTCCGGGGCATTACAATGGGCAACTCTACTAAGTGTACCAAAAAAGCACAAAGTTTCTTATGTGTGAGCACTTGACAAAGAAAGAAGTGTCAGACCCAGAAAAACCCAGGCATATGCTAGAGCGAGCAATTTGTAACCATTGCAGAACACATCTCAGAATTTCTACCAGTGGCAGGAGTCATCTTTTAGGCACGTCGACAAGTGCCTTGCAAAGTCCAAAAAATAATATCCAAGGCAAACACAATTTACTAGCCATGCTAGCTCATCGGCTAGTTTGAGCAAGCCGAATAAGCATTTTCTTTTGTAGATGATAGAAAGTTTGAAATGTATGTGAAGAAAGTCTTCGCAAGGTTTCACGTAATACAACTAAGTTAGATTGTATTAAACTCTTCAACGAATACAAAAGTAATCTCATTAAAACTCTTTTTACTATTCCAAGTAAAATTTCTATTACTAATCTACTAAGTGTACCAAAAAAGCACAAAGTTTCTTATGTGTGAGCACTTGACAAAGAAAGAAGTGTCAGACCCAGAAAAACCCAGGCATATGCTAGAGCGAGCAATTTGTAACCATTGCAGAACACATCTCAGAATTTCTACCAGTGGCAGGAGTCATCTTTTAGGCACGTCGACAAGTGCCTTGCAAAGTCCAAAAAATAATATCCAAGGCAAACACAATTTACTAGCCATGCTAGCTCATCGGCTAGTTTGAGCAAGCCGAATAAGCATTTTCTTTTGTAGATGATAGAAAGTTTGAAATGTATGTGAAGAAAGTCTTCGCAAGGTTTCACGTAATACAACTAAGTTAGATTGTATTAAACTCTTCAACGAATACAAAAGTAATCTCATTAAAACTCTTTTTACTATTCCAAGTAAAATTTCTATTACTTCATATATATAGACTAGTAACCAAAATTTAGGATATGCTTGTATTACTACATTTAATATATTAGCATCTCCTCATACAGGAGTTGTAATTAGTAGGTCTATAATTGCGGCTTTACATGACTATAATGTTAATAATGAAAAAAATTTATTGCCTTTAGCTAATGCTTCAAATAATAAAAGTGATATCGATTTTCTTAACTTGCAATTGCACCCTATGTTAGATGGGGAAAAAATTCATGTAAGATGTTGTCATGTTATTTATTTATTTGTTCAAGACAGGTTAAATGTTGTTAAAATTCATGTAGTAAATATTATAGATGCTTTAGTATATATTAGTTTTTTCCATCTAGATCTCAATAATTTAGAGATTTATGTAAACAATACGGTAAAAAATATATATTTTTTTGTCTTAGACGTTAAAATAGGTGGAATAGTACTTATTTAATGTTCAAATCTTGTTATGAATGAAAAAAATTTATAATATTATGGTGTGCCGATAAGATGCCCGATACTTCATTATGTGATGATGATTTTGAAATTGCAATAATTATTACAAAATTTTTACATGTTTTTTATGAAGCTACTAAACAATTATCAGGTATATATTATCCTACTTCTTTAGTTCTTAATCAACTCTATAATATTACTCTTATGTTTTTACAATATAGAAATAATGATGTATTTAATGTGATTGTGGTACCAATGAAAATAAAAAAAATATATATTAGAAAGAAATTCCTATGATTTTTTGTTTAGGTGCAATTATGGACCCTAAGATTAAGTTAAGTGGTGTACAAATATTAGTAAATGGTATATATACTAATATGACTTTAGAATCTAATGAATATATTGAAGAAGATAAAAATGCTTTATATGTTACATATGAAACTATGTATGGTAGTAGAATGTCTATTGCTCCAACTCCTATAAATGAAAATGACCCTTCTTGGTTATTACTTAGTAGAAATAAACAAAAATATGCTAGTACTACATCTAATAATAAATTATTTGTGTTTTTACAAAATGATTTTATGACTGTTTTAACCGAAGAAGAAATATGTAACTTTGACAATTTGGATTGGTGGTGAAAACATAAGAAATATCATCATGTGCTTACTGCCTTAGTGCATGTTTTATTAACTCCTCCAATGTCTTTAGGAGCTTTCGAGTATGCTTTTAGTACAAGAAGAAGGGTACTTGATGATTGGAAGTTTCTTAGATCCAACAATGGTGGAGTGTTGCGTTTGCTTGAAGGATTGGCTACATGCAGAAGAGAGAGAATAAGCTTCAAAATTAGAAATGAGCTATAAGAAGACTTTAATGAAATTTTAATTTCTTAGAAAGTTCAAATGTACTTTTTTTTTATCTTAGACTCTTAGAATAGACTTGTAATCTTATAGAGTGTGTTAATGTTAAATTTCAAATGATAAGTAGGTGAGTATATGCCAACCTAGTTGAGATGTACTCGTACTATAGTGATATAATTTTCATCTCCTTAAGATTAATTTTTTTGTAAATTTATAATATTAAATAAATTTTTTTGCTTTATTTTAAAAAAAATTAAAAGGGCCCATGGGCTGGCCTGGCATTCATGGCCCTAGGGGCATGCTGGCTAGGCCCTTTGACAACTCCATGCATGCCTCCCATTTTTTAAGGGCTGTTGGATGATCATCCAATTGCCCACATGAGCCACGCATAGCTTTTTTTCCTAGGCACGCAATTAGGTTAACTTTTCACACATATTTAGACACACAAGATTTAATTGTCATCTTACATGGCCCATTTTAAACCATATGATGCTACCTGTATTTTAACATAAACTTACTATGAATTTGTTATGACCCACCCTAATTAGTATTCAACTTAGTCTTCTTTCCTAGATTAAGTAGGATTGAGTGTTTTTCTTAAATTGCAATTAGATTAGGATTATTTTCCTTATGCTATTTGGATTACTTTATAATTCTCCTATAAATTGTAGTGCATATCCATGTTATAGGAAATCAAATTAGTCTAGTTAGTTTTGTTCTTTATTTCCTTCTTTTCACCCTCTTTTCCTTTAATTTTTCTTGACAGGACCACCCTTCCTATGTAGACCCTTGATATCATGACAACACTAGTATTTGGTTTTGGAGCTCCTACATGCCCACCCTCCCTCTTGATGTCATGACAGAACCATGATGGAAGAGCCTGAAAACGATGAATGAGCCCTCCTCTGCCTTGGACCCGTCAATGCTCCGAGAAGTACCTATCTCGAAGTCCTCTCCTGCACGGCTTCACTCCTATCTTACTCAACTCGAAACAAGAATCAATGAGGTGGGTAGGAGCTAACTGACATTAAGCACTTGCTGACATTCCTCGGCCAGTAGTCGAAGTCGATCAACCGCTGCTTCGAGCTCATTGACCGCCACTTTGACAAGATCTTGATGGTCGTCCAACAGGTGCGCCTTTGTCCACCATATTTGGGTTATCCCCCTCCACCGATGACAACCGGATTTCCCCCAAAGCCAATTCATCTAGTCGACAATTCTTCCTCCGACGGCTTGTGGATAACGCTTGCTTCCACTCTGTCGTTGAGCCTCCTTACAACTCAACCTCTGGATAAGCTGCACAATATTTAGTGACCTCAACTGAAGTATGCTTGGGTTCTCTAACCGTTTGCATTCAATGAGAGTATTGATACTTCTGCCTTGAGGATAAGGCCTAGAGGAAGCAGTGATGAAATATTATGACCCACCCTAATTAGTATTCAACTTAGTCTTATTTCCTAGGTTACGTAGATTGGGTGTTTTTCTTAAATTGCAATTAGATTAGGATTACTTTCTTTTACTTAACAATTCTCCTATAAATTGTAGTGCATAGCCATGTTCTAGGAAATCAATTAAATTCAAAATTAGTCTAGTTAGTTCTGCACTTCCTTACCTTTTTCTATCCTTCTTTTCCTTTAATTTTTCATGTGTAGACCTTTGGTATACAACATGATTATTGTTCAAGTAAAAGTTTGGTTAAAACCAAGAAAATAAGATCTTACAAATATTTTTTTAGCATGACTAGTTTTCTTGACTAAGGCTTAGTTACTAATAATGGGAGGCTCCCCCATCACCAAGGAAGTGGTGAGAGAGAATCCCAAGTATGCCCCTTCCACATGTCTATTGGCTGTGCATTGTGGTCATGGAAAGCCGTCATGAAAACATTTTTCTTTTGTTTTTTTGTGACTAATGTTACATATGTTGGCACACCATTTGCATGTTGAATGCAATGCAGTCCCATGCCTAGGCTCATTCTCATGGTCATCTAGCAGGTGACCATCATGGAGAGAACAAGGCAAGAAAGTAGGGCTAGGGCATGGGTAACATTCTCATCTTTTACTACTTACAAAGGAGAAACTATAAAGCTTCAAACCACAAGAATGACAAGAAACATGCAAGATTGCCCAATCAAATCTTACTTTATTCAAAAGTGTAGAATATTTGGTATGCATGTATTTAGCTAATCAATTCGCATCACTACAACAAAAATGTCATTTTGAAATGCACAAATTTGTTGCATAAACATTTATTTTTGTTGAAAAAGGTTTTTTGTAACAAAACAAAAATTATCCCAAAATTGTTGCGAAAAGGTTGTTACAAAAAGTTATATGTCATACACCCCATTTGTTAATCAACCTTTTGCGATAATATTTTTTGTCGCAAAATGTAGATAATACATTGTAAAAAATGTTAATATGTTGCAAAAAATAAATAGTATACAAAAGGAATTTTTTTTGTTTTTTCAACAATATTTGTTTGTGGCAAATAAAAACAAATTTTTTTAAAAAATATTTTTTCATATTTTTTCTTACAATTGATGTTGGTGGCAAATAAAAATAATTATTTTAAAAAATATTTTAATAATTTATTTTTGTGACAAAATTTGTTTGTTACAAATGATATACCTTTGCAACAAAAAACTTTGTTGCTAAAGCATATTATTTCATTGCAACAAAAAACTTTGTTGCTAAAGCATATTATTTCTCTACCCTCCTTCCCACTACTCTCTCTCTCTCTCTCTCTCTCCCTCTTCTCTCGCTACTACTATAGTATATTAGTGACGTAGATGGCTATGCGTCGCGATTACACTAGAGCCTTAGCGACGTATATAGTTATACGTCGTTACTATTGCAGTATATTAGCGACGTATATAAATATACGTCGCTAATACTCTTTTTTAATAAAAAATTAAATCAAATCTGCTCCTCTCTCTCTACCCTCCCTCCCACTACTCTCTCTCTATCCCCTCACTCACCCTCCCCTCTCTCTCTCTCCCCTCTCACTCTTTCTCTTCACTCTCTCTCTCTATTGTTATAAATTATATATTAAAATTAATAAGAGAATTTTAAAAATAAAATATATTATATTTCAAAATTTTTAATCTATTATTGACATTGCCTTTTATTAAAAATTTAATATTTATTTATTATTTATACAAATAGTCAATATTGAATAAAATATATAATATTTTTTTAAAAAAATTAATGTTTAAATATTTTTTAAATAATTATTTATTAATTAGCGACTCATGCTGCAAAGTGTCGCTATTAGTTCTAAATTTTACATTTGATATCTAAAAATGAGTATTAGTAGCGACGCTTGTGGACAAGCGTCGCTATTGATAAATAATTTTAGCAACATATAAGCTAAAACGTCGCTAATAGTTTTAAATATTTAAAAAAAAAACTAATAAATATATCTTTTAGCGACGCTTTAGAGAGCGTCACTAATAATAATAACTAATGGCGACACATAGAATAATGCGTCGCTAATAACAAGACTATTAGCGGCGCTTTATACTATGCATTGCCATTAGTTATATTATTAGCGACGTCTTTTAATATGTCACTATTATTAGTTTGTAGCGACGCTTAGCATTGCGTCACTAATAAAAGCGTCGCTATTAGTGCATTTTGTTGTATTGATCGCCAAATCAAATTTTACATTAATTAAAAGTGTAGAATATTAGGTATGCATGTATTTAGCTAATCAATTGGCACCCCAAGATTAAGCTAAGCTGCTTTTAGTAATTCATTTAGTTACTAGAGAAAAATTGCCTATACATTACAAGTGCAACAAGCATCACGATATACCAATTTATAGTTCAATGAACTTTCTCATTCAGTCAGGTGAACTATATAATATTCAAAAGGAGTCCATGAATGTACAAAAATGTTTTCTTGACCAGTGATCAGTGCCCATGACTACGCTACATAGAGTTTCTAACATGGTAAATACTCTCCATATTAATCACTTAATTTACTTTTTCAAAATAAATTAAAATAAATTATTTTTTAAATCTTACATTGAGCTATTAATGTGGGGCTGAGGGCGTAAAAGCCAACATGACCGCTATTCACCTTGCTAGTAGCAGCTGTGTTGGCTTCTATGTACCATGTTAACAACCCTGTGTAACATAGTCAAAGGCACTGGTCATGGAGCCCTGTCATGCTAGACACGCCCAATACATATTACACATTTTGGGAAGCTTATAGTTAGCTGATAGTCACACAAGCTTTTTAGATATTAGTTGAGCTTTATCATTATTTTGCATGAACACTAAGACATATGATAGTCACACATTTTGGGGAAGCTAGGTTACAATTTTGTAGTAGTGACAGACGTAATTTGCATGAACACATATGCTTCTTGCCAATGAAAATTGGTATTGGGTGGAGGATATAAGATGCAAGTGGTCATTGTAGACTGGATGGCCTAGAAAAAGCATGGCGGTTAGGGGGTGGCGCACCAATCAAAATTTAATTTTTAAGATTAATTACACATGCAAATTAACTCTAATCAATAAGCAATATAAACCATCCAATGCATAACAAGTATAAAGGGTGTCGCGCCCCAGGATTTTTGAAAGCATATAAAATTTTCTTTTCATAAAAATATCGGAGTTTACCCGGGCCCGTGATGGGAGCCGCTTGCCTTATGCGATAATATAATAATAATTTCCTAGGAACCACGGTCCATGTACAAACATACAAGAATGAGAGTTCTTACTCGTTTCGGTGCGGTTGAAATATTTGAAATCACATCGATAAAACTCGGAGTAGGCCCTTCTATCCGCACACTAAGCTTCGTCGAGTCCTGAAAAGTTTGGGGGGTGGTGAGTATTTTAAAATACTCAGTAGGGGAGTTTATACGATTAGGCATGAATAAATACATGGCAGTTTTAGAGCGTATATCTTATATAATATGTTTCATGAAAACAGAGTGTGCTTCTCACCCAAAACCAGGCCTAGAGCTTCTTCCTACGTATCAAAGATGCTACTAGGGTTTGCAAGCTCTCATGGCTCGCTACAAATGTCCCATACATATATCCATTAATAAGAATTTGTTGTGGGTACAAAGCAGCGACCTCTTATTTCTCCATAGATCATCTCAAAATATTTCGTGCTTGTGGATAGAAGAGCCACTATGCTCATGGGGCGCCAGGATCTAGAGAGTAGAGAGTCTTCCCATGATACTCTCTACCCTAATGCATGTAGCCTTGACAGTTATCCTTCGTTAGGGGCGAATCAGGGGTCTTGCCCTTCGTTAGGGGCTCACCAGGCTAAAATAAGTACCGTGCATCCGATTCCGAACCGGATTAATTGTGTCATCATCTAGTAAACAGAGCTCTATCGGGGTGCCCAACAATAGCTCTAGACAACCAAAACACTCATGAGTCCCAGACTCATAGTCTTGAGTAACAGACTCATAATCTTGAGTCCCAGACTCAATTGAAATATCCTAGAGTTCCTAGACTCCAAAAAGTCATTGTTTTCTTTTAAAATATTTTATCCCAATGTTTATCCTTTTGAAAATCCTAGCTCCGCCTCATCAAGACATGGGAGCGTCACTATCAATTACTACAAAGGCAAGGTTGGTCGCTCATTCTAATGAGACAATTACCCCTTCTTTGTCTCGCCTTAGTGACTCAATCACCATGCTTATACGTCTTTTCAAAAATAATCTTCAGTATCCTCCTTTCAACAAGGACGAGTCCTCTAAAATCGTTTTTCAAATATACTGTATTCATTTGCAATGAAAACAGTGGCGAAGCTAGTTTATCGCTATCTCACACGCTCCACCGTGTATAATTTATATCAAAATCCACGGATAAACATTCGATCAAACTATTCTATATGAGGCAATCATAATGCATGTAGTATAAAATATATCCGCTTCCAGTGGTAAATCATTCAACTAATCGAATATACATAATAGCATTATAAATATACAATATATAAATCATATTCTATCTCAATGATTAACCATTCAACAGATCAGATATATGTGCAGAAATCATAAATCATAACTTGAAAATAATCTCTAACGCATAGCATGTGAGAGTCATATAAATAATAAGTTAAAAACATAACTAAATATTATAATCATGTCATAAGAAAGGATAAAAGCCCCTACCTCACTTTTCATGCGAGTTTGAATCCGATAAATCAGACACCACGAAATTGGATGTTCACTTTTGGGGTCTGGAGGTCTCCAATCAGAAAAATAACCCTGCCATGACGTTCGGTACGCTTGATTTAGGTAGAAACACTTCTTAAATAACTTAAATCGGATTTAAAACGAGTAAGAAATGAAGAACAGAAGTTTTTGAACGTGAGAGAGAAATGAGAAAACATGGGAGAGTCTCCTTTTCCCCCAAACTGGATGATGTAGATGCTATTTATAGAAAAACTGGATAGATGTAAGGTTGACATGTGTTAATTCTATCCGCTTGTATCAGAAATTTTATCTGCTTTGTCAGCAATCTTATCCGTTTTGTCAACAACTCTATCCGCTTCATCGTCAACCCTATCCACTTGCGTCATCAATCCTATCCGCTTCGTCAGCAATCCTATCTAATATGATATTATTTTATTCAAATAATATCTCAACTTTAAAATACGATAGCTTCCTATCTTGAAGTTGGAATTGCACATTCTTAGTACCGATAGACTCGTATCGACGAGCTCTTCGAAACTAGACAGCACATGGGTAGGTTACCTCATACTTTCAAAGTGGGTCCCGCCCATAAGATACTTTTCCCGAGGTCGTAACTTTTGGTCCCGACCTCCGTTTTGCGTGTTCTTGGGTTCGTTATGCTCGTCTCACTGAGCTCTATCAACCCATATAAAAACTCTTCAAAAATTCACCTCTAAATAATTTAAAATAATTAAAAAACCTCACAAAATAGTTTTATTAGAGGCAAGAAAGCATACCGAAAATTCGCGGTCGTTACAAAGGGAATCAAATTGGAAGCAAAAACATTTTGACCTTGGGCTGTCTAGCCCTTGGCACACCCTTGAATCATTCGATTCGCTATTCACAAACACCAGATATCAAGGGGAATAGGAGATTACCTCTTACATGTGTTGATCCCTCAAACCTTTACTCTTGGATAAAGATTTCAGTAAGGAACACCCCAAATAAATTAGGGCCTTCACGTCCCACGCAAGGAGGAGAGTCTTCTCCTTGATTTTGCTCGTCAAAGGAGTGAGAGAGGAGGGTGGAGAGGGGCAGCCAACAGGATTTTCCCCAAACCCTAGAGAGGGCCGCACCACAAGAGAGAGAGGGGGCCGGATTGAGAGAGGGAGAGGAGAGGATGGGGGGCAGACAACCTAGGGCACTCCTCGCCCCCTTCTTTCCCTTTTATACCCTCACTTAATCTCTCTCAATTGGGCTCATTTAGTGAGCTTTTCTAATTGGGTTTTTTTATACTTTTATCTTCCGGTTTATTGAAGAGGGTCATACACAATAGGAGTGGGCTCTGTCTTTCAAAGCTCGCATAGGCCTAGACCCCCTGCACACGGCTAAGCCTGCAATAAAGCCAACCCCTCTCTAACTACGGGTCCCATAATCGATATATAATTTGCGCGTCTAGGCCCCACAACGTGTTAATAAGCATCCTAGTTACATGCCTAGTGTACATGTGTGACGTAGGCAGGTCCTAACTAAATTATTATTACGATGACTTATATGGGGTCAATGCGATTGCCCCTACCACCCTTAGACCCTGTAGCCCGTACCAACTCACCTGAACCAATTAATGTAGACCGAAATGGGCCCGAACCCATACCATGATCCAAGAGTCATTCCAAGATTTTCAGCTTCTTTCTCATTCTATTTCAGAAGCTCGACCAACAGAATAAGACGGGAATTTGCGCCGATCATTTTCAGCAGAGTTCGTACTGCTCGGTCACTATTTTTTTTGCGTTGTACCGACTCCATCGCAGGTTGTTTTTGCATCAACTCCTCTCGCAGAAACTGTTGTACGTCCAGCTCCTTCCGCCACCACCCAATCATGGCTGACTGGGCTTAAATGCATGGCGATGTGTTGAGATTGATCCCAAGGCTTTTAACTCGCGTCGGGGATCACGTAGCATTCGCTGGCGTTTGCTTGTCGTGGAGGTCAGCGGCTCTGGAGTTTCGCCCTCACTTCCCATGTCCCCTCCCCGGTCTCATGCTCCTTGGCGCCCACCTTGATTCCAGAACCCGGTGCTTCTTCTCCCTCTCCTCATAAAAAATCTCCAAGCAACAATTGCTGGTTCCCAACTAGGATATGTGCTTCGGCTCCATTGGCGGTTGAATGGTGTCCACTTCTCTGAGCGCACTTCCCTCTGCGGTGGTGTGTCCGAGTCTCGGTGACCACCAATTGGCCACAAAATGTTTCTGGGGGCAGCTGCATTCTCTTCTTCTAACCCGAATGTCAATCCCAAGGATTGCAACAGGAGAATGCCAATCCCAAGGATTGCAGAAGGAGGCCGGGGAGGATGCATGGACCGTAATAGAAGAAAGCCCTCGGTTATACTGCCCCTACCATTCCATTGTTTTCCACAAAGGCCGGCTTTATGCATCTAGCGCTTGTGGAAGGGGAGTCGTCATCTGCGACGCTGGCCCTCGTCCGAAGGTGACTCTGGTGGCACCATTTCCCCAGGGGATTCCGCCGACATACCATACCTTCATGAATGGCTAGTCGATAGGATTTGGGAAGGACGAGATGACGAGAGCGACGATGACAGCAATGTGAGTGGCGATGAAGGTGATGGAGACAATGACAATCAAGAAAGTTCCGCTACTATAAGAGGCTTCCATCGCAGTGAAGGTGGGTGGTATAGAACAGTTTCGTTCAAGGTACGTGTACAAGTTGAGGATGAGTGAGCAAAGACGGGAGCCGGTGGACAGCTTGGGTGATCATGCGTTCTTCTTGGGTTATAACACTTCATTCTCCATTCCTGTTGTAGACTCTGAAATTGAAATTGTAAGAGGGAACTGCATCTACTTCACTGACGACTTTCAGGAATCGCAATACGATGGCAGGCAAAAATTTGCGCCCAGAATAGTAAAATTTCATAAAGTAAAGCACAGAAAAGTAAAAATTCAAAAATTTACGCACAGAACTGTAAGGTTGAAAATTTTTACGTGCTGAATACTAAAATTTCAAACTTTTGACGCACAGAACTGTTGAATTTCGAAAATTTTAACACAAAACAGTAAAAAAAACTCCATAGAATGAAAAATTTTACTCACCGGATAGTCCAATTTAGAAAATTTACACGTAGAACAGTAAAAAATTTTAAAAAAATTCGAAATAAACAGTAAATTTCCGAAATTTACATATGATAAATTAGAAATTTACCATTAAGCATGAAAATAAAAAAAGTATGAAAATATACATAGGTTTCTGTCTTAAGATTTATTATCTTTGTACCTTTACAAAGTTTGTAACAAGAAGTTTTACTAAAATAATTATGATTGAATCAAGTAAGTTGCTCTATCCTTGAGACATAATTCACTATCCTTAACTGTACTTAGGATTTTTTGGCGTCTGCCTCCAAAGATAATACGATCAATCATATACAGTAGGAGCACCTTCAACACAGTACATACAACGAACCATAATATATATGCTATCACAAAAATAAAAATAAATAAAAATCCAATGTATGATTAGTGCATAAATTATTTTCAATAATTTTATAGAAAATCCCATTGAAGACACCATTTCCTGTTCAAACAGATGCATCCATTTATTAACAGATACATCCTTTAGTAAAAAGAAAATTGGACTCATTTTAGTTAATGAAAAACCAAACTAAATAAATAAAAAATTAAATCAAATAAATTTATCCCAAAAATATTATCTTATTAACTGAACCCAACCCGGCTCGACGGTAGTGCGTATGGGTTAGCCCACTTAGGTACATTGGTTCAACATCTCTCTCCCCCACAAAAGTAGGTTGGCCTAAAATCCTAACTTAAAAGACCAAACTAATATTTTATATATCAACACCACTACCTTCTTCTAGGCGAAGTAGGACTATTTACTTATTAAACGAATTCACATGTATAATTCTCATTCAATATAAAGTGGGTTTGGACTCTTTACCATTTGAGCTTGAACCACTTAAGTAATATAGGCTTGACCCACATAAATATTATTAGCTTAGCCCATATAAATATTATACCTACATTAATGATATAAACTTAACCCATTTAATATAATGCCCACTTTTAATCATTGTAACATAGGTGTTTTCTACTTAAAAAATGGCAGCGTAAGGCCTCATTATAGAAGTGATGCAGGCCTCATTATCGAAGTGATGCAGATATCATCTTGCCATTGCCTATGTGGGTTACCCCACTCCATTGGTAGAAGATGACTGTTTTATTCTAATTCTTGAATTGATTAAAGATAACTTGAGCCTATGTAGGACTTTACATGATATCATTGCATGTATGGCTTTATATAATGAACACATCTATTTGTCCTTCAGTACCCGTTTTAATACAATATTCAGTATATTTTTGTTATCTCTTCAAAGTTCAAACCCCATTAACCCCACTGTTTTTCTCTTCCGTTACGCCAATTAAAACCTACATCTCTTTTTTTCCTTTTACTGTTCTAGCGACAGTAACAACTCTGGCAACGAAAATAATGACACCTCCTCCCCCTTATTATTCTAAGAGCTGGGCTGAGGTCGCAACCATGGCCTTCTAGTAACTACGATGGCCGGTGATGGTTTGCCCGTTTCTAACCAATGGCCATGGCTGGCCATGCTAGGCCTGTGTCCAGTATGGCCAAGCCCACGACCATGCCAGGTTCGCGATCATGGATTGGCCAACGGCCATGGTTGGTGTCACGGGGCTCAAATTTCACTAGATTTCCAACGCCTTCGACGCTCAGTAGCCTTCTCACCCTCGTAATGCACACACGATCACAAGGAACGTACACACACTTTCAAGAATAACGGAAGTAAAGGGAAAAAGACCTAGCGCCTGAAATAACCCTTTTGCACTTGATGTTGTACAAGCACTTGGTTTGAATCTTAGTGTTAAAACCCAAACCGACTTGCTCCATGGCCTTTCAGTGTGAGCTTACATTGTTTTCCCCCACTCTTTTATACATGTTGGCCATACCCAAGTGGTTACAGCATGACCCCCATGGCTTAGCCTACTAATTCATACGTAAATGTCTGTAACCATATGTAACCATCTTGCAGTTGTGCCCGAAAGTGTGCAGCAACCACTTTAGAAACCGTCGGCCACTACTCCCATGTTCCTTGCTATCACGGGCACGAAGCTTTGCCTAGCGTTCGCACACGTGATGACCTGGTTATGCCACATAGCCAACAACCACTCTCTTCCCTTCCCACTCGTATGCACAAGGGAATCACAAGCAAAATAACAACACAAGTCTAACCTGGTGCAAGGGTCTCACCCAAGCTATATTTCTATCCGCTGAAATGCAAGATAGGGAGAGGGCAAGGGCTGATCCACTAGGCTGAGAACTCTCCTCTCAACTCCCTGGTTTATTGTGCAGGAAAATCTATCTTTGATCAGCCATGGCCGCCCTGCTCTCCCCTTTAAATAGGTTCAGCCTGAAATTGGCAGTCCCTATGCTACTAGGAGTACAAAACCCACCCAATATAAAAGTCCTCACCCTGACCAACTCTCAGCCCATAAGCATTCTGCCCCTTGCATAGATTAGGAACCTACAAAAGTCCATCTTCCGCTAGAAGTCCAGCGCCATGCTGCCTCCCAGCTTCGCTAAAAGAGTCCCGCTCGAGCAAGGACTCCTACTCAGCTTGCTCTGCAAGGCGAGTAACTCGTCTGGAATATCTTTCACGTTGTCCTAGCATCCGTCTGTGCCCAAGGGACTTCTTAGGCTGTCCGTAGCCTAGCAAATTTGGATATTCGTTGCCAAGTAAGGGGGTAGCCGCCCCTTTTCAGCATCCGTCAAGTTAAGGGGCTAACACTTACCATGATGCACTCAGGTCTTAGTGGGGATAGTGCTAGTCAATTATAGAATCGCTAGCCTTGGCACGTCACCCATATGCCAATCACCATGCTGAGACATGACCACGCTCCAACATGCTTGTAACTTGCTGCATGCCTTCGCTTCAGCATGTGCATGAGGTTGTTGTCATCGCCCGCGCACAAGATGCCCACCTTGCACACTCCTTGTATTGCTATAGCGTGCTTGTGCGCACCTTCCCAAGGCAGTGCCTATCCTAGACTGCTTTGTGGTTAAGTCAGCCTAGGCAGGCCTCGCTGGGGCTTATAGTTGGCCATGCCAAGTGGCCATAGCCTAGCCATGGTCAGATCTGGCAGCTAGCCACAACGGCTTGGCAAAAAAATTCAATTTTAGAGGTGATTGTTGTCAGGGCTGAAAAAGGGAGCAAAAAGAGAAAAGAAAGATGAGAGGGATCAAAGGTCGCCGGCTTGTGACATCGGCACCCCTGAGAAGAAGAAAAGGGGAAGGGGTAAATTGGGGTAGAATGAAGTGATTATTATTTTTATAAATTGTGGGGTATTTGTGATAAATTTTAAAGATTTAATGAAGGGTAAATTTAAAACAGGGTACTAATGGGATTATTGGGGTACAAATAAACACATTTTTATATAATATCCTCATTGTTATATTCTCTAGTAATTTTTATTAAATAGTAAAACGATATTTAAAAGAAAGTGAAAATAAGTACTCAATTACTTAAATTAAACAAAATAGAGCTATTAGTATAAAATAAACTTTTTACCAAATAAGACTATTAGTATTGGCCATAGGAAGTCTAATTTAAAATCTATCTATATACACCCCAATAATCACTTTAGTACTATTTCTATTATTTACTCCTTATAAAATCTTTAAAATTTCTCATATAAACCTCATAATATATAATTTATTTTTCTTTACTGATCCTACCTCAATCTACCCCTTCCTCCCTCCTTCCTTCTCCTCTGGGCCTCTGGCTCTCCGGATACGACCTCTTCCTCTTCTCTTCCCCCTTCTCAGCCTATACATGACGACTGCTACGGCCAAAGCTAGTGACAGCCATATTTGGCCTTGGTTTGGCGCAGCCAAAGAGGCCAAGGCTAGAGGCACCAGCCTGGTGCGGCCAGAGGGACCATGGCCAGATGCCGTGTGGCGCCAGGCCAGAAGTTGCACGACCAGAGGCTTTGTCGGGTCGCGGCCATATGCATGCGTTGCCACATAGCCCAAGCGAGGGCTGTCGTGGCCCGTCTGATTCGATGCCTACACAAACTGTTTTCACTTTCCAAGTAATTCCACGGTTGGAAATTGGAATGCGTCGGTTTGAAGTGCATGCAGGAAGGTACTGAAAAGGCTTGGTGGGGATTGGGAAGATTGAAAAGAGAGAGAGAGGATAAGTAACCAAAACCACCACAATTGATACTCGTTTTAATATGCAAATGATATGAATTAAGGCATTTCTTTACTAAGAGATGGATATTTTGTGTAGGTAATTCATGCACTTTAAACATTTTATTCTGTTACTCGTCTCCTCTCGGCATGGAAGGTTGTATCGGTCGCGGTGAGTACAATATTAGCATGGATACACATTTCATAATTTTTGTTGATATGTTTCTTAGGTATTAACCATATTGATACAAATTAGATCATCTGGACACTTTCTTGGACATGAACTTGGACACCAGGAACCAAATCTGGACTGTGTGATCGTGCATAGATAAAAAAACATTGTTGCATTGGCACACCATGCTAGTTGTGTATTTCACCACTTCCGAAACAACTCATCAACATAGCTGTGGGACACTAAGGCACTAATATGCTGATGAATCATGTCTTGAGTAGTACAATACACTGTTAACATGGTGTACGATGTACTAAAAATTTCTTTGAACCAAGACATAATTCCCTTGAAAACCTGCTCCAACGAACCATGCCAGCCTATTAATTTGATGTGTACACTCATTCACTTTGCTTTATTTTAATGATGTATTAATGGCTTTTTGCTTAATTCTTCCCTAATATTTTCAAGTATTAACAAGACTTGGTCTTTCGCACCCTAACACAAATTTTTATTACTTTACTAAGTAAATTGTTGTACAAATTTTGTAAAAATATCAATAAGAGGATGATACAACTCTCTTAGATGAAGTAAATAATTAATGAAATTTCTATGTGATTTAAGCATAATTTAAATACACATATATACTACAAGCATTTTTTTGTACATATGCACCATATGCTTTTGAGTTGTGCAATTTTGATTATGCGGCATGTGTTACTCATGGGGTTGGTAGGTTTGGATCTACCCGCTCACCTTGTGATACATGTGTGTGATAAATCCATCTAGTTTCCATATACATTGATCTCAACCCCATACCTCATTTACTTTAGAAATTATTCTACCAAATAGGTCAAGGGGTAAAACATACTAATTTCCGCGTGACCAAATTCCTATCTTGATCTAAAAGAAGCATTATAATGATATATTATTAATTATAATATTTTTTTATGTGTATCAAAGGTTTCATGCATGTTTTGGAGAGTACTAAGTGTATCATCGGCATGTACCCACATCTATGGTTATTGATACTATATATCATCGATCCTTCTATGCTCCTTGGTCCTCGTATGAGACTGGGACATTCGATCAATATTGGATTTTTTTGTAGTAAGAGATGGATATTTTGCTTAGGTAATTCACACACTTGAAACATTTTCATCAATTACTCATCCCTTGGTCCTCTTCTAAGACCGGGGATTTGATCAATATTGGATTTACAATATTTTGATATGTTTTCTTCCTTTTCCCTATTTGTCGGCTGCAAGCAACAAAAAAAAAAGTCTTACCTAACAAAGAACCAAAGTGAACTAAAATAAGACAATCCACTACAGTTTTATAGGACAATAGAGGCAAGATGTAAGTTTACTACACATTTCAACAACTCCGTACATTTCAACAACTCTTAATTAAATCATACTTCATCTAGTGCCATTTTCTTCCAAATGATCCAAATTTTAGGGTGGACAGCCTGAACAATGTAAAGATGTTTGCTAGGACTTGGGTATTTATCCAAATTAATCAAGTAAGCTCTTTATGAACAACTTCTCATGGATTTACATCAAGGAGGCACATATACGGATGCAGGACACAAGTACGATATGGTACGGGTGCAGTGATATGGTAATTTTAGAAAAATCAAGATATGATAGGGGGGATATGTGTATTAAAAAATAGTTTTTTTCTATATGTTTTGATATATTTTAAGCTAGTTCTTATACTAAAAGCTTAATTATGATGAAAAATGTAGCTATATGTATGAAATACCCCATTTTGAGAGGGAAAGTAATCCCACAAAGAGTATTATATTACTTTGGAACAGTTTTACTTGGACTTTTTGAGCAGAAATTACATACTTCTAAGTCCTATAACATTTGTTAAATGTTTACTTTTTTAGAAAAGACTTGATGAAGTAATTTATAATTAATGTATAATAATAAAGGTAAAACACATAGGCAGCCATATACAATAAGAATATGGGTATGATACGGATACAATGCATGTTTTGAAGTATCTGTGCTTCATAAATTTGCATGGATTCTTGAAATATATATAACAATTCTCTGCACACAAGACTTGAGATATTTAACATAATTAGACCATCTATCAAACGTTTACCTAAATGGCTAATCCAAAATATCCCATGCCTAAGTCCACATCAAAGCACATTTCCGACGAAGAGTACCAAAGCCTATAATTGATTTAACTAACACTAATGATAAAGTGGGGGACACTTGTTTTTGCCACAAGAGCACAAAGAGCAAGAGCCTCTTTTGCAAGTAAATCCAAGTGTAGAGTGAATTTATGAGATTTATGAAGACAAATTTATTTAATTGGTAATTGATTTATTAGCCATAACAGATTAACATTTCATTGCCTATATGATACATACAGTAGCTCAAATGATCTTTTATTCGTGTTCATATGATAGTTGAATTGGTTCAACCACTAATGACTTGAATAGATTAAGTGTCCTTGTCCTCTGGGATGCAAATCCATCTCCATACATGTAGTTAAGGGTGCTAACGAGCCGAGTCGAACCGAGTTTTCAAATTTTTTGACTCGAGCTCGATTTCTGAAAGCTCGGTTCGAGCTCGGCTCGAGCTCGATCGAACAACTCAATTCCTGGCTCGAGCTCAGTTCGTATAAAAACTCAAAACTCGACTCGAGTTCGAGCTCGAAAATCTATTATAGCAACTCGAACTTGTGTTCTAATGGAGCTCGAATCCCATTTACAACCAAATTTTTTTTTCTATAAAAATCTATATTAATTTAGAGAATCACACCAACATTACAAAAATAAAACAAAAAATATAATAAACATAATTTTATTGTATTAAAGTTGTAAATATTATTTCAAAATCCATGGTTAAGATAAGAGTCAATAAATACCCAACAAAAAAATTTCATTTGTCACCAAAACTTTAACTAATGTTTTTCAAATATCTCATATAATAAATATAATTATATAAGAGTCCCATTAATATCAACCCGGGCTCACGTGCGCCCGGGTTAATTGGGTCGTTGGATTTACATCCAATGGCCCATCAAACTCACGGATTTAAATAATATTAACTTTTCTCATTATATAAATAATATTAAAAAGAGAAATTTATTTAAATAACAATTTTTTAAAAATTATTTACAAATTTAGACCACTTTGGAAAATATTTCCCAAAGTTGTATTGTTTTTTACCACGCAGGCTCCAGCAAAATGGCTAGCGCCTGCGTGGCTTTTTTAAAAAAAAAAAATTAATTTCGTCCTTCTAAAGGACGAAATTAATACTGTGTACTGATTTCGTCCTTTGGAATGACGAAATCAGTACTTCCCTCCCTCATCTCTCTCTTCACTCTCTCTCTCTCTCCTCTCTCTCTTCACTCTCTCTCTCTCCTCTCCTTTCTCTCTCTTCACTCTCCTCTCTCTCTTCACCTCTCACTCTTCACTCTCTCTCTCCTCTCCTCTCTCTCTTCACTCTCTATTCACTCTCTCTCCTCTATAAGAGAGAGAAAGAGGAGAGGAGAGAGAGAGAGAAGAGAGTGAAAAGAGAGAGAAGAGAGGAGAGAGAGTGAATAGAGAGAGAAAGAGGAGAGAAAGTGAAGAGAGAGGAGAGAGAGTGATGAGAGAGAGAGTGAAGAGAGAGATGAGAGAGAGTGAATAGAGAGAGAAAGAGGAGAGAGAGTGAAGAGAGAGAGAGAGAAAGAGGACAGAGAGAGGAGAGAAAGAGTGAAGAGAGAGATGAGAGAAAGTGAATAGAGAGAGAAAGAGGAGAGAGAGTGAAGAGAGAGAGGAGAGAGAGTGAAGAGAAAGAGGAGGGGAGGGAAGTACGCACTCTTAATTTCATCCTTTAGAATGACAAAATCAAAAAATTTTTAAAAAAAACCACGCAAGTTCCAGCTGCTTGGCTGGCGCCTACATAGCAAAAAGCAACACCAGTTTAGGAAATATTTCAGAAAGTGGTCTAAATTGGTAAATAATTTTTTAAAAATTATTATTTAAATAAAATTCCCAAACAATAATAATTACCAAAATAACATAAAAGGAAAAATATTTACTAATATGGTGTTTCTTTTCGCGAGCGCCTCTGTGACTTTTTTAATTTATATTTTAATTTCATTCTTAAAGAGGAAAAATTCAATATAATGTACTAATTTGTGATTTAAAAGACGAAATCAATATAATTTCGTGCTTTTAAAAGATGAAATCAATGCAATGTACTGATTTTGTCATTTAAAAGGATAAAATTAATAATAAAATAATTTTATCCTCTCTTCTCTCTAGTATATATTCACTCTCTCCTTTATCTATTCGATCTCTCTTCTCTTTCTATTCATTCTCTCTTTCTTTCAGCTATCTCTCTCTCCTCTTTCTCTCTCTTCACACACTCTATTAACTCTCTTCTCTCTATATTTCTATTCAATCTCTCTCATATCTCTTTTGGCTATCTCTCTTATTCTCTCTCTTCATTCTCTCTTTACACTTTCTCTTTTCTTTGTCCTCTCTTCTTTCTCTTTCTTTTTCCCTATATCTCTCTCATGTGTGTGACGTGAGCCTTATCTCTTAGAAGTGGGGAGAAAGTAAAAATTTTTAATTTAATTTTTTCCTATTTATATATTATATATTAAATTATTAAATTAAAAATAAAATATAATGTATTTGTAAATGACAAAAAATAATATTTTTTAAAATTTTTTATGATTTTGTCTTTTAGAAGAGAGGAGAGAGAAAATAAAAAGAGGAGAGAGAGAAGAGAGACAACCGAAAGAGAGAGGAGAGAGAGAATAGAGTGAGGAGAGAGAGAGTGGAGTGAGAGAAAAAAGAGAAAAGAGAGAAAAAATCAATCCATTATTAATTTCGTTATTTGGAAGGACAAAGTTAGTACATTATATTAATTTAAGTGTACTTATTTTATCTTTCTAAAGGATAAAATTATAAAAAAATATTAAAAAAAAACCACGCAGGTGTCAGCGCCTAGTTAGTTAAAAGGAACATCATATTGGTAAATATTTTTCTTTTTCCGTTATTTTTGATAGTTATATAAAATTTCTCATATAATAAGTCACAAAAGACTAAACTAGTAACCAAAGTTATGACAACTCTTATTCACATATTTCATATCTAATTATTTTAGTGACTACAAAAAAATTCATAATAAGAGAATTATTTAGACTTCAGCAATAAAATATTTCATGATGTGTGGATTGCCTGTAAAAAGAAAATACAATATAATTGAAATTAAATAGTAAAATCTAGACTTGGTTCACTAGATATATTTATAGGAAAAATCTAGACATAATTCACTAAATCTCTAATTCTAAACTAATATAATTGGTTGAATTAAGAATGTTTATTTGCAAGTAGAATAACATATTTATATTTGTTAGGATTAGAATGATTAAAGGTAGTATTTAAAATTTAAATAATATTATATAGATGAATAGGGGTAGAATAGAAATAAAATAATTTATCATATTTACATTCTCAATTTTATTAGTAGTAGGATTTATATTTGTTTAAAATATAATAGTATAATATAGGTATTTTATATCATATTATATAATATATCATATACCATATATTAATGTATATATAGAATATATATTTTATAAATTAATATAAAATATTATGGGTACATAAAAGGTAAAAGTTAAAAAATTTATATAATATGGGTATAATAATTAAAAAGTAATATATAACAAATCGAGTCGAGTTCGAGCCGAGCTTCGAGTTAATTTCGAGTTGAACCGATCAAGTTTCGAGTCGAGTCGATTCGAGCTGGCCCATGTTCGAGATCGGCTTGTTTAATTTCGAGTTCGAACCGAGCTCGAGTCGAGCTCACTTCGAGCCGAGCCAGATTCGAGTCGAACCGAGCCGAGCCAGTTCAGCTCGACGAGTTGACTTGGCTCGTTAGCAGCCTTATGTAGTACCATTGTCCAATCCGTAGAACATCCATTGTACTTATGACGAAATCTTGTGGGAAGGGAGAACCTAAAATCAAATGGCTATTCATCTTCTTCCATGATTCACTGATCAAATGTTTTACATGCTCACAAGCAGATTCTTCTGAGATTCCTTTCTCATGCATGTAGCATTAGGCAGCCTTTAACACGTCTCCTCTTGCCAACTCATCCTGTATTATGGAAATAACTATAAATATTGGCTTATTCATTCACAGAAAGATAAAAAAATATTAACTATAGTTAGAGAAGATTACATTTGCAGTTCCTAGGTCATCCATAAGACGAAAAATAAGTGATGATGTCCGTATAAGATCCGGGTACTTGTCCAAGAGTTGAAGTCTATCCTTGGTATTCTCTTGGCTCATTAGAAGGAAAGCACTTGATAACACAACAGGAACAGAGATGGAAACCCAAGCATTGTTCATGTATTCATCAAGAGTAGGTTTATATCCTTCGTAATACCATTTTGCCTCCACCAAGTACGCATTACATAAATCTCCCCACTAAGCATAGTTGAAAATCAGAACAAATAAGAATTGTTTGATATCTTAGTGAAAACAGAAGTGACGATAGTCGAGTAATCTTACTATTTCATTCAGAAATGGTATGATATTGCATCCTTCTTGCTTAAAAGTTGTGTAACCCATTTCATGAATGAAGTTGAAGAGAGCGAAATAGCATAGCCTCATATAGTCAGGTAGCTCTTCAAGTACTTGAAGATCCCATCTGTGACATATACAACGTAAGTAATGTAAACACAAATGTTATCTAAAGGGCTTGCATGTTGTGCTCGATACGTACCGCCGAACTGCATCAGCGAACAACTCAAGTTCTTTGATCGTTCCATAAGTATCGTATATATCGTCAATGGTTGTGATTAACTGATTGACTAGTGTTAACCCTTCTCTTGCACGTTCATACTGGGGTCGAGAAACCGTTCCCATACTAAATTTTGAAGGCAAATGCTCTGCAAGTGCATGATCCTTCCACCACCTACATTGATAGTGATAATAGAGAAGTTTACCCATACATTGTTATGCACATATGTGTGTGCATTCACTTGTTTATGATGGGTTGTTAAGAGAGATCTAAATAGAAAAAGTTAAGTATGATGCCTTCAAAATGAACTATTATAAGTTCATGAGGTATCCAAATATACGAACAAAATATGGAGTTGAAATTTGCGTATCCAATATGAGTTACTCAAACACGTGGGATTGTTGGTAGCTTGGCAGTTGACAGTCAAGAAGTTTACGTTTTAAGCCTGCTGTGAACAATCAGCAGTTTGAAGCTCAAAATTTAGTTAAAATAGAATTTTTTAAGTAGTTGATAGAGTTTATACAGAAAAAAAATGAGTTTTTTAATGGATCTATGGCTAGTTTGTGACCAATTCTGCTAAATTCCGTGATAGAGGAAAAGGAAAAAGGAGGAGGTACTGATGAAGGAGGATGAGGTATTTGAGGAGGAGGTGTAGGTAGAGGTAGAGAGGAAGAGGAGGCATAGAGGGAAGGGAGAAGGAGTGGACGAGATGGAACAGGAGGTTGTAGAGGATCGCAGAGGAGGAGAATAAAGATGAGACGAGGAGGAGGAGAATATGACGGAGAAGGAGGGAAGGAAGAGGAGAAGAGGGACGAGCATGAGGGGAAGCCGGAGGGAGAGGGGTAGAGGGCCAGTGGAGGGAAGCTGGAGGTTGTGTAAAGCCCAAAATTTAAGGCCCTGAGCCTGAGCCTGAGCCTTGGCTCGGCCCGGTCCTCTTGCGGCTAGGGCCCCAACAGGCTTCGTTGAGGCCCACAGGTCTGACCAATTAGGCATGTCCACAAGGGCTTATGACCATGGCCATAAGGACTTATGGGCCTGACAATTCTTTTCTTAAAAGGTTTTTTTTTTAAGGCAGGCCAAAGGGCCGACCCGGCCCCGGCATTTGCCACCTCTAGAGTCTAGACTTTAGTTTGAGGATTTTATTTTTGGCATCTCAAATCTACTCATGGTTGTTTTTTTTACCTAGAAAGCTAATTTTTTCTGGAAGAATAGCTTTTCGGAAAAATATTGGTTTGCCGGGAACATGCTTAGGTTTTTGACATGATAAGGAATAAATAGTACCTGGACATGGCTTTGATGTTGCACTGGTATCCTGCTAAACAAATGTTGTAATCTAGCTTTGCAAATTCTAGTAGCTTAGGGTTCTTGTTCTCCATTCTTTCATATACGTCGATGAACCATCTTGCTTCGACTCTTGGGGTCCTCCAGTGATAGGGAAGCTCTAGTCCACGCTCTATAAGTTTATAGAGCTCAGAGTTGATGTTTCTTTTCGTGTGATCCCTTAGATGCCTGGTGGCAAAAGCTCTAGCATCATCCAGTATTGTCTCCCCTTCCATAGCAAGATATGAGGCGTCGTACAAACTCAAAATGGCCTTTGTATCTTGGCTTAAAGTTTCCTTGAAACTACCCTTCTCATCCAAGAAAGGAACAAATTCATCTAATTTCAAAAAACATGTCAAAACCCCATAATTTGTTAAATAACCATTGTTCTCAATAGCTTAAGGAATTGGGAAATTGGATATTATCAAATTTATTGTATGGCTTAACAATGCTCTAACAATGGAAGGGATATGTACCTTGAGAAATCATATGCCCATGTTCTCTTAGGATCCTGAACTTGAGAGCAGTGTAATGTAAATCATTTTCTATTTTTGCATCAGCAAGTCGATCTTCTATGACTCGCTTAGTCTCCTCGTCTAAGAGATAGCTTACTCCTAGACGTTGAAGGATGTCAATAAGCTCCAAGTGGCTACATATGTCCTCCTCCTTCTCCAACAAATTTGTTGCATAAATCTTCAAATTCTTTGCCCGCTTTGTGTATGTTACTTCCTGCATTTTTGGAAGTCACAAATTAATGAGAATAGAAAGCAGTCAATGTTGACAAAATAAAAGAAATTCAGGTATCAACCCCATAATCACTCCTTAGTGATTGAATAAAATCATAATCACATATTGGGGGCGGATAATTTGCCGATCTCCGTGGAACTTTCATCTCTTTTTCGGTTGTTTTCTGAATGCACTTTATGTGTTGGCTTCTTCTTCTTCCATTTTGTACAAAAGAAGTATAAGGAACGGCAAGGATCCATGTGGGATTTGAGTTAAGGAGATAAGTGGCCATAGCTACGGGAGGAGCACAAAGTCGAGGAATCCCCTCGGGGCTATATATACTACTTGCTTCCTTAGTAAAAAATAAAATCTTGGGTGTATTCCTTTTAAAAAACATGATATCTTTAGTTAAAAATAAATCAAGTTCACGTGCATCACATTACTTGGTTAAACTTAACTTATGTCCAATTAAATGGGAAAAACTCAGATGAGTCACCAATCAATGTCATGGAGGCATGTTACATTTATGGAAAGTCGTATCGGCCGATATGGGTGTGTATCAACCGATATATACCGATATCGGCCAAAATTGATACGATACTGGGGGCGATACACCCCCCACATGAATCCATGATATATATTGTCCGTACCATATCGATATGGTTGATACATATCGATACACTATTAAAAAATTTATTTTTTTATTTTAAAAATATTTTTTATTTTAAAAAATAAATTTTTATTTAAAAAAAACAAAAACACAATTTAGATCCAACTTTTTTGAAATTTTATATTTTTATTATATTAAAAATAATATTTTTAAAGTTATACGAGATGAATACGGGTAGGTCCATGTAATTTACATAATTATTTTTTTACATATCGTGCTCCACAAATATACATTTATTTAAATATATAACTTAGACTCATATTAAGCATATTGTTTGTTTTTAAAATAAACTAATTTTAGAGCACTTAATATGAGAAATAATGAACAATAATTTGTACGGGAGAACATAATAGTGTGTGGTTCAAAATGAACTAATTTTAGAATACCCGTATTGGTTGATATAATATTCTACGGTCTTATTATGATCTAAAAAAATATTTTAATAATATATTATTAATTATAATATTTTTTTATATCTATAAAAAGATTTATATCTATTTCAGCGCGTACCAAACGTATCATCGATGCATACCTATATCTATAATTATTGATATTATCATCCGTATCGATGCTATATTCTATGGTTACATTGAGTTTGACATGTAATGGGCTATGTTGTCTCCACACATAATTTGTGAATTAAAAACGGATGGAAAGTCAGCCCCCCACTTTATCTAACCTACCCCACTTTTGTAGAGTTGGTAGATCTGGACAAAATACGGGGTAACAAACTCCTCTTCTATTAAAAATAGAGTCATATAAACCATAGATGGAAGATGGAAAATCAATGTTTGTACAATGTTATCCGACTTGAAAATGTATGGAAGTATAAATATTTAAAATATAAATGATACTAAAGCCTTGGTGGTTGGAGTGGTAACATTGCTTAGTGATAAGTAATATTTTGCATTTGCAGACAAGATCCAAAACTAAAGATATGAATCAATGATTTTAGTACTCTCTAACTAGAAAATGTCTAATCAACTCGTGAAACTTCACCGGTGTAGGCTACATGCGGTCTGTGCACTAAAGACGTGCACCTTTGATTTTGGGTATCGAACGGCTACACTGGTGAAGTTTCACCGCCAGTTGATTACAACCCCTTAGTGCAGTCATGTTATTATTTATTGCAATTTACAAGTGTCTTTTACCGTTTTGTTTGGCATAAACAATGAACTCAACATAAGGTATACTTAAATAAGTGTGTTTTTAATTTGAAATATTAATTCTTCTAATACTTACCTTACGCTAGGTTAATTGTAAAAGGAAACATGAAAAATGCTTCTCAGAGGAAACATGAAAAATACTTCTCACTAACTACAAGGGACACTAATACTCCATTGACCGCCTATCTTCACACCTAACAAATTTGCACTGGTCCCCAAATTATCACTATTTTTAGCGAGTTCTAGTTCTATTTTTAACTGGGCAAACCTTACCCTTAAGTATTCTTTTGCGACACCTTTCACATTCTAAATACTTTTTTTGTGAGACTACATCCGTGAGCCTATAAAATTTATCATAGAAAGTGCACTAACCTACGTATAGGCACTCAGGAAGGTAAGCAACATCTGTAATTAAATGCATTGGAAGGAGTTCTATAACACTAAGAGACCACATGTCCATAGCATTTCTATCACCAAAAATACTTGAGATGTGCCGAATTTGGAGAGTCGTGGGCTCGTTTTTTTTACGGACTTGGTAAACTGAGAAGCTGAAACAATTCTTAGTAGTTTTAAGTAGTAGCGACCCAGCCCCTCGCACGGATTAGTGGCAGAGCTGAGTCAATCGGGAAGAGCTGAATCAATCTAGAACCATGGTTAACCCGGGATGACCCAATTGGGGGCATCAAGTATAGGAAATAAATGATTTTGTATAAGTTAAGAGTATTATTTATATATATATATATATATATATATATATATATATATATATATATATATATATATATATATATATATATATATATATATATATATATATATATATATATATATATATATATATATATATATATATATATATATCTGTGTGTGTGTGTGTTTTGTGTGTGTGTATGTTGTGTGTGTGTGTTGTGCGCGTGTGTGTATCATAAATTCAATATTATCAAGATGGTTATTGTCATGGACGTTAAACTTTGCCTAGTATTAACTTACATGATGGTCCACATCGCGGAACCAACTAATCTAGCTATTCTCTCTCATATGCGCAGGGGGAAGGTAAACTTAGCAATACAACAAGGCCTCTATGCGAAGTGGCTTTGTCCTAAGTTTCATTGCCACTATCCATCGTAACAATGGCAAGAAGAGGCTGGCTGAAATGCCAAAATCAGTCCTATACCCCTCCGATGTCGATCGATCGGCCATAGTGCCAAATAAGTCATTTTTTGGTACAGTTGGACCGTTGATTGATTGGCTTGCAAGAAAAATGACCAAAATTATCCCCTAATAAAGCTGTTTTTTTGACACTTTGGATTTTTTTTGTCAGTTAATAAGAGCAGAAAGCTGCCTTATAAAATGGAGGAAGGGGGAGGGTAATTTTTGCTCCTCATTCTTACTCAAATCTCTCAAGTTTCAAATTAATCAAGTAAATAAATGCTCACTCAAGGCTCACTACATTCTTCAAGAAGATATCTTTTACACCCTTCAAGTTCTTCTTCTTCAAGGCTTCAAGCTCTCTCATCCAAATTCGATTTTGTAAACTCAAGTCTTTCAAAATCAAGGGGCAGTTCTCTACACAAAATTGAGGTATATTTTTGTAATATTTTTATTTTATTCTTTATTTTTTCATACTTACTTTCTAATTATATCTTAACCTTTCTTTTTTTAAATAAATGTATCACTACTCTCAATCTCATTCCATGAATGAGTCTAACTCCAACACTAAAAAGTCAAATACCTATTTAAAAACGGAATCTAATTCATCCCGATTACAAGTTCAACATCTCATTCTCTGCAAATGAAGAGCAACCAATAGAATAGGAAGTGACAACAACTGGTGGTCGTGCGCAACGGGTGTAGTGCCCCGACCTTTTAAATTACTTTAAAGGTTGGAGTGCCATCAATTCATAATTAAAATCAGGTTAAGATTAACTGTGTACAGAAGAGTAACTATTTATTAATTTGCATAATTACAAAAACTTTACAAAACAAGGCTTATTATGCCTTAACAAAACCAAAGTTGCGCATGTCCAAAATTAATACATAACAAAAGAACGTGGTAAAATAAATCAAAAGCATAGATCTTTCAAAGTTCTACAGACAATCTTCATTGACATCAATATCTTCGTTCGGACTTGTAGCGTCTAGGGGTGGGTGAGTATAATTATACTTAGTAGGTAGAGTTAAATTCTATTAGCATGCTAAAACATAAATAAATATGCATAAAATATTTGTCTAATAATTCATATTCAAAAGTCGACTCAAAATAATATTATTGACTAATCGAATCCAACATATTTCTTATACAAAAAGTCAGTTAAAATAGTTCTTCACATATTCCGGTAAGCTCGGATAAATTGTTCGTAAGCAGAATTCGATAAATAATTCAAAATCAAATAAAGCATCATTCACAGAATATCACCTATACTTAAGCGACATATACCCGTGCTCATGGGACAACAAGATCAGAATGAAGAGGATCTTCCCATGATATCCAACTTCATGGGTGCACCATATGTCATAATAGGTGGTACTTAGAAGTCATAACTTTGATAACTTTTGGGCTTTATACCAAATAGCTACCATTTAAAACCGATGATAGTTTTTAAGTTTTATACCAAATAACTACCCTTCAATCCAGTTAGAATCATTTGTAAATGTAATTCAAATAATAATAATATCTTAAAGTTCGTATCACAATAAAATCCATCTTAGAGGTGTACGCTACACTATTATCTTAGTGTTCACCCAACCCCTATAAATATCATCCTTTTTCGAAATAATATTTTATTTAAGAGATAAATAAATTACAAAATAGAACATCTAGTCATAGCACAAAATTAGAGCTTAAAATCACCTACCTTTCATTCTTAAAATTGACCAGAGTAACAGTCGGCGGTTGGAGCCTTGTCTCATTCCTGGGCTTAGGAGTAGGCGGAACCTTTCCTTGTGCCGGGACAAGATCTCTTTCCAGGCTCAAAAGCGGCAGACAAAGTCTCCCCTTACCCTGGAGCATTTCTCTCGTTGCCGCCCGGAGGCCGCAGACAAAGTCTCTCCTTTCCCAGGAATATTTCTCTCTTTGCGGCCTAGAGGCCGTGGACAGAGTCTCCCCTCACTCAAGATGCTTTCCCCTCTAGAAAGACCATCTCTCGAAACTGACCCTCCCATGACATAGAGCACCCTTGATTTAGATAGGTTGGCCTTTTAAACGGGCTAAAATAGGTAAGAAATGGGTTATAAACGAGGGATAGAAAGTATGGAAACGGGCAAAATTAGAGGGAAACAGGGAAAGAACGTTAAAAAAATGGGTCATGGGCCCTCTTGCTGTATCCCTTTCAAATGGGAGAACCCCCCTATTTATATGGGGTACGGGCGTCGAATGCACGCCATGTGACGCGCATCTGCGTGCCTGGCACGTATGGCACGACAACCATGCTACGCCAGTCGCCATGCTGCACCACGCACAACTTGGCACGACTGACATGCGCTGCGCGTCAATGCTTGACGTGGCTCTAATACAAAAAGTTATTTTTAAAATTTTCATTTTTAATATAAAATAAAATTTAAAAACTTCAAATAGGCATATCTCCTTACACCGAATCGGAATTGTGCGTTCTTGGTACCGTTGGACTCGTATCAATGAGCTCTTCGAAACAAGACCACACAAGGGTATTTTTACTTGCTAATTTAAAGCAGGCCCCGCCTACGATACACTTCTCGAGGCTATAGCCTACTATCCTAGTGTTCATTTGACATGTTCTTAGGCTTGATACGTTCATCTCTCCGAGCCCTATTGAATATCTTAAGGCTCGTCTGAACGAATCAAGTTCAAAATGGTCTAATTTTTAGAAAAACTGTTATTGGGCCATAAAACTCATTAATGGGCCCAACTATTCAAATTTCAAAATATTGAAATTCTGGGGCATTACAATGGGCAACTCTACTAAGTGCACCAAAAAAGCACAAAGTTTCTTATGTGTGAGCACTTGACAAAGAAAGAAGTGCCAGACCCAGAAAAACCCAGGCATATGCTAGAGTGAGCAATTTGTAACCATTGCAGAACACATCTCAAAATTTCTACCAGTGGCACGAGTCATCTTTTTAGGCACGTCGACAAGTTCCTTGCAAAGTCCAAAAAATTATATCCAAGGCAAACACAATTTGCTAGCCATGCTAGCTCATCGGCTAGTTTGAGCAAGCCGAATAAGCATTTTCTTTTGTAGATGATAGAAAGTTTGAAATGTATGTGAAGAAAGTCCTCATAAGGTTTCACGTAATACAACTAAGTCAGATTGGATTAAACGCTTCAATGAATACAAAAGTAATCTCATTAAAACTCTTTTTACTATTCCAAGTAAAATTTCTATTACTTCATATATATAGACTAGCAACCAAAATTTAGGATATGCTTGTATTACATCACATTGCATTGATCATGATTGGGTTTTAAATGATTTTGCGTGAGTTAAGGTAAACTCAGCAATACAACAAGGCCTCTATGCGAAGTGGCTCTGCCCTAAGTTTCATTGCCACTATCCATCCTAACAATAGCAAGAAGAGGCTGGCTAAAATGCTGAAACCAGTCCTACACTGCTCTGATGTCGATTGATCGGCTATAGTGCCAAATAAGTCATTTTTTGGCACAGTTGGGAGGTTGATCGATCGGCTTGCAAGAAAAATGACCAAAATTATCCCCTAATAAAGCTATTTTTTGACACTTTAGGGTTTTTTGTCATTTAATAAGGGCATAAAATTGCCTTATAAAATGGAGGAAGGGGGAGGGTAATTTTTGCTCCTCATTCTTACTCAAATCTCTCAAGTCTCAAATTAATCAAGTAATTAAATGCTCATTCAAAGCTCACTACAGTCTTCAAGAAGATATCTTTAACACCCTTCAAGTTCTTCTTCTTCAAGGCTTCAAGCTCTCTCATCCAAATCCAATTTTGTAAACTCAAGTCTTTCAAAATCAAGGGGCAGTTCTCTACACAAAATTGAGGTATATTTTTGTGATATTTTTATTTTATTCTTTATTTTGAGATGTGAATCTTACTTGTATTATTTGATGTATCTTAAAACTAATGATGGTGATCAGACATAGAGTTAATTGTTTTAATCTTTTCTGTCTAAGAGTCATGCTGACATGGTTCTTCTTAATCTGAATTTTTGATGTGGTTGCTTAACTTGTGTTTCTCAACATGTTTATGTACTTACCATTATCTATTTCTAACAAAAAATGGGGAGAGTATGTGATTGATTTGTTAAGTGTAGAAAAAAATTAATGGAACTTAAATGCTATGTGTCACAAGTATTTAAACATTTAAATTCTATATTTACTTATTTTTTAAAATAGTATTATGTGAGTATATTCTTGCTTGTGATATGTAGGATGATTACAAGTTGAAGATCACCACAACACATTAAATTTGAGTGTCAGAGGTTAAAGAGGAGAGTCATTGTTAAAGTTAAACAACTATCAAAGTTTGATCGATGCACTATGACTTGTAATTTTTTTTTTCAGATGATAGGTTCTAGTATTTTGTCAAGATTGATATGTGACCATATGTATTGTATTGGCCTATTTTGGTGAAAAAATAATGTCAAATTGATGTGTAATTTGAGTTATCGAATAAAATATTTACTGCTCAAAATCACATAGTGAAGATGTAGCAAATGAGAAGACTAAAAAGTATTTTTGCAAGTAAAAATACGCACACACATCACATCACATACTTAGGATAAAAAGGGTTTCATATTAGAGTGTGAAAAAAGATTGAGTGGAAAATGAGTGAAAATTACATTATGTAAAATTTTCAATCAAGATCAATTGGGATAAAAAATGGATTAATCAGAAATAAATTTGAATTTTGGTAGCAACATTGTAATAGTACTATAGCAATATTCTAGCAAATCATTGTAGCATCGGTCGATCAATGAACAATAGCGATTGATTGGGGCATTGTAGTAGTTCTGTGTAAAACGAAGCAAAGAGTTGGTGATCGATTGGTTACTGTAGTGATCTATTGCTGGCACCTGTAGTTTCCCAAAATAGGTCATTTCGAGTTGCATTTGATTCATATTCAATGTCTAACACCTAAATTGAATTGGTTACCTAGAAAAGAGGTATTTTGGATGTGGGAAAAAAGGGAAGCCATTGAGAGTATAGAGTTTTCCTTTGGTTGCATGTAGGGCTGCACCAGAAAACTAGAACCGAACCAAACGGGGTGAAACCAAACCGAAATTTAGCAGTTCGGTTCGGTTCCTGATTTGGTTTCGGTTTCGGTTCGGTTCTTATAAAAAAACCGAATGAATTTTGGTTCGGTTTTAAGGAAAAAAACAAACCGAAACCGAACCGAAATCGAATCAGTTTAATTAAAGTAATTTCGGTTCGGTTTTAAGGGAAAAAATCAATTTTTTAAATAAAAATGTGTAATTTTGTATTATATCTACCTGGTTTTGATTTATTAAAGTAATTTGATTAAAATGTTCAGTTTTTATTCGGTTTCTATTCCTATGTCGGTTTGGTTTTATATTTTGGTTCGGTTCGGTTCCTACAGGAACCGCCAAAACCAAATAGAGATGCAGCCCTAGTTACATGCTTTAAAGATCAATTCATATATCCAAAAGAGAAGAATATTTCACAACACAACACAACACACAAAAAGCTTGAGTAGTTGCAACAGAGTTTTTCATTAATGAGTGATTAAAGAAACTCAAAGGAAGATCAATAATTAAAGGAGTCTAGGATTGAGTTGCTAGAAGAACACAAAGACATAATAGGACAAGGGAAACATATCTCATACAATCACTTCAAAACCAAAT
Source organism: Saururus chinensis (assembly GCA_035235625.1). Classification (NCBI taxonomy): domain Eukaryota; kingdom Viridiplantae; phylum Streptophyta; class Magnoliopsida; order Piperales; family Saururaceae; genus Saururus; species Saururus chinensis. Next base: position 38,901,054 of record CP141142.1, read on the forward strand.
AATAGAATCAATGTTTGCAATCAAACATAAAATCATGATTTCGCAACATTATCATGACATGAATTCATAAAGAATCATATTTTCTTGCTTTCATATCCAATGATTTCATAATTCAAATCATGTATGCATATCTCATGTTAAATCATAATACAAGGTTAGCAATATGACCCATTTCAAGGTGTTAAAATTTTCCCTCACGCGCAATGCCGACCAATTCCTATAGAAATGTACTTCATCCCTTAATTTCTCTTAAATTGGAGAGCCCTTAATCTTCTCCTTTTTCATTTAGAGAGGTTTTTTCAAAAGGAATATAGTCTAAAAAGCTTAAAGTCACTTATAAAGGAAAGAAGATGAAATTCTAGTTTAAAACCTTCAAACTAGTAGTTTTTGAGTGAAACTACAAAACTACCTGAACCATCAGCAAGGTCATCGACACGTCTATTAACTTGACAATAGTAACTTATGACTGCACCAAGTCCCAAGTTCGAATGAACATAACTTTGTCAAAAAAACTCCAATTAATGTATTTTTGGTAGAGTTACAAAGATACTTCTATCTAATTTCTAACAGCAAAATTTAAGATAAAAAATCTTCTTGTAGAAAAAGTTATAACCTTATGAATGAATAAGGGTCAGATTGGCAGTCATATGCAAGTCATAACTGCACCTTAGGTCCAACTTCTGACAATCATAACTCTTCCATTTAAACTCTAATTTACTTTTTTAGATGCGTTTGGAATCTATGTTTGTTAGTTTCTATCTTTAATATTTTATAACTAAATTAAACTCACAGAATAAATTATTGTACTTAGAATGACTAAAGGTCAACTTCACTATTGTCCACAAGTACTCCAAAACTTACTTGATGTTTCATCTATCATAACTTCCTTATCCGAGCTTTGATTTGCATACTCTTAGAAGACTTACGAAGCTCTTTGTGTCTACTATTTAATAATAAAATTTTAAATATAAACTCCATGTATAGAGGAAGCTATTATACTGAGAAGACATAAAGGTCAAACTCACTTATATCCACGTAGCCAAGTATAGGGAATTTAGAAAATTCTCAGGTGTTACATTGGGTGAGAGGCACAACAAGGTTCATAGAAAGTAATATCTTTTCTTTTGATTTATAAAAAATATGTGATTTGAACCTGTCCTATGTTACATTTTATGCTTGTTAGTATAATTTCCCTTGTTGAATATTCTAAAATACTCATACTGTTGAAACAATCAATCACATTATAGGGTTTTGTGAACAATACAAGGAACGATCGATCTCCTTGTGGAATGATTGATCGGTCCATATTTGTAATGCCCCGACCCGTACCACCCGACCCAGACCGGGGGTTAGTTCGGAAAACACAATCGGAGTGTATAAAATTAGCGGAAAAATTAAAACCAACTGACCAGGAGCTGCAGACTCTGAGTGCGAGAGTCATAACGTTCATCTGCGCACTGCGGAGCTTTAACGTTCCATTGTCCGTAGATCAGAACAAACCTAATTTTATAACTAATTTGGATCGGGCCAACGTTATTTTATCATTGGTTGCCTACGTACATATTGGATACCATCTCTGACGTTAATCCAATACGATCGGATCCGAATGTAGTTCTGCCTAATGGCTAATACATTTACCAGACATCAGAAAATTATATACGATAAAATACGTATACATTATATCTGAATGATTCATTCGGAATCCAACGGAAATCTTATCAATCATCGGATTAAATGGAAGCCAATAAATCAGAAAATACACATCTCACATAAGTGAGAAGAATACTAACAAAACACACATCCCACTCTATCATAGAGCGGAGCAGAACACACTACAGAGCATGTTGGATCATATCAGATCCTATTAGATCATATCAGATCATATCGGATTTTATCCGACCATACTGGTCATATTAGATCAGAGTATGTCAAGTCATAGCAGAGAGCATTTCAGATCACAACAGAATAAATCAAAGTAGATTAAATAGAAACATATCAGCATGTATCACATCATAGCAAATAATATATCTTAATTAGTATATTACTAATTAAGATGTGCAGTCATATAAAACATATTAAACTAGAAGGTCAGGAAAGAGTACTCCCCTCCAACTCTAGAAGTGGCGATGTTCGGAGTTGCTCGTTTCCTCATAGCATCCGCCCTTTCTGATCTGAAGACTATGGCTAGAACCTCCTTTAACTTTGGAATACTTTACCCTTCCTGCATCCGTAGACGGAAGACATGACCTCCCCTTACCCGGAGACACTTTTCCCTTCCCGTGCCCGTAGGCAGTGGGCAGAACCTCCCCTTGCCCCTGGGACGTCTCCCTTATATAGCATTGCTAACTCGAGGAATGGACGCTTCCATTGTATTGATCACCCTCGAATTAGCTAAGAATGCCTCTTGAACGACTCAAATCGGACTTAAAATGAGTAAGAAATGAAGAACAGAAGTTGAGAAAACATGGGAGAATTTCCCCTTACCCGGAGATATTTTACCCTTTTTGCGCCCGTAGGTGGTGGACATAACCTCCCCTTGGCCCAGGACGTTTCCCCTATATAGGGTTGCTAACTTGAAAAATTGACACTTCCATTGCGTAGAACACTCTCGATTTAGCTAAGAACACATTTTGAATGGAAGAAAACGGACGCCGAATGACTCCAGAAACTCCTCCGGAAGAATAAACAGAATGACTATTTATAGTGGAATGGCATGCGAGCGGACGGCAAAATTAGGAAAACGCGCGCAGGCACTCTCGCCACGTGGCACTTCACAATTGGGCCATAATTTGAGGCGGCGCGTATAATGCGTGCGTGATGCGCGCATTAACGCGCTACGCGCACGATCGCGCCACGCGTCTGACACGTGATGCATGTGTTCACCGCGCGTCCCGCACGCATCGCGCGATGGCCGCGATCGCGCGCCGGTTTTACGGCTTGGCTCGGCTTGCTGACGTCAGCTATTCCGTCTTTTTCTGAATATTTTATTATTATTTCGTTCAAATACAATTCCAACTTCAAATCGCGATAACTTTTTATCCCAAAGTCAGAATTGCACGGTCTTGGTACCAATGGACTTGTATCGATGAGCCCTTCAAAACTAGACCCCACATGGGTAAGTTATCTCGTACTTTTAAAGTGGGTCCCACCCATGTGGCATGTTTCCCGAGGTCATAACTTTTGTTCTCGACCTCCGTTTTGAGTGTTCTTGGGTGCGTTGTGTTCGTTACTTCGAGCTCTACCTGGATATAGGGATTTTACCTAATGAAACCCCATAACACTGATATCAAATTACCAAATTAGCCTTAACCCCCCGGGTTAAGCATAACCAGAAGACGAGTCATTACAATATTCTAGTTACTTAAAATAGGTCATTATAAGAGCAGTTTATTTTCTATTTAAACACTAATTCCTGAACTGACTTAACCCACTATATAAGGACATATAAATGATGAGATTGAAAGGAGGTGATATTTTTAGTAAAATCAAAAGAAATGTTAGAGAATTTTATTCATATATTTTTTATGAATTCAATTGATTTTGTGAGATATATAAACCACATTTCACACATGCTAAATGTTGGAGCAAAGCAAGATAGACGTTACTTAAAGCTTCAAGAGAAAGAGATTATACAATTATACAAGTGAAGGAGGAGATCAAGACGACCTTCGAAAGTGCCAATAAGGACTTTGGTAGCCAAGGGAGATCTAGAGATAGACTTCTAGAAGTTTTGGTAACAGTCAAATCTTGTAAGTTTTAACTTCATAGTGCATTGATTTTAGTCAGTAGATAGGTGGAAAATCTCTGGTGTGATTTTTGTGTGTGCTTGTTTGATTTTATTTTTTGCATTAGTAGCAAATCAATTCTTGTGAAATAATGTCACAACTTGTAGTCCTCTACACAAGTGTTTTGGGTTAGAGACACTATGGTAACCCTTTATATTGTAAAAGTATATATTAAACTCACATATAAAAAATAACCAAGTAAATAGAGAGAAATCATCAACTACAATTAAGAATAAACAAAAGTATTTAATAAAGAATTAAATGGGGCAAGTCCCCATACATCACAATGTAGAGTAAGTAAAAAAGAAGCATAAGAAGTACACCTAGGAAAATGAAGCTGAGTGCTCTTGCCTAAGCGACAACTCTCAAAAAATTTGAGTTCAACTAATGAGGAAATGCCCAATGTACTCTTATGATGTTGCATAATTAAAGATGACATATGGTCCAACCAAATATGCCAAAGATCTTGTGGCACTTTAATTACAATAAGACCTTTTATAGAATATTCAACCCCCACCCCCCATGGTGAAGATTAAGGGGATAAAGTCCATCTTGACATGAGCCATTAAATAGTCTTTTCCTTGTCTTCTAATACTTAACTAGAAACCTAGATGTGTGTAATACTCCATCCGTCTTAAATTAATAGATCCATTTGGGAAAAAAAGTTTGTACCATATTAATATCTCTATTTTGTTCAATTTAAGTGGTTGAGTACTAAAAAAAAGTATCATAAGCTTATTTTCCCTTCTTTTAGGTGTGGGTTTCACCATTCAATAAAAACCTCTATTTTTCCAAATGTAGCTATTAATATTAGACAAAGGGAGTATAAAATAACAATCATTGTCATGAGCAAATTGTTAGATTGGTAGGAGATTCCTCTTCAAGTTAGCTACCACAAGTACCCAAGACAGAGAGAGTCTATTTTGAGTTAAAGAAAGATCCCCAATATGTGAAATATAGATTCTAGCATCAATGCTGACCATCACTTTGTCATTCCCAGAGTAAGATTGCATACCTTAAAGAAGAGAAAAGTCAGCTATCATGTGGATGCTGACTTCGGTGTCCATTTTCATGGGCAAAAAAAGAACTGATCAGAGAGGAAGACTCATCATCAATAGAGAGACATGAGTTAGCCTTGCGATTTGGAAAATCACACTCTTAGTAAGTTATGCATGAAGAGGATGCTCCGCCTTGAGCATTATGCATGGTCACCACCTTTGCCTCATGATGCAAAATGACCATCACAAACTCGTGTAGTGTTGTTGTTATGATCATCATGTGTGATGTGCACTGTTTAGTGGTTCATCCTCCTCCATGACCACTACGGTCACGATGAGTATTAGATTGATTGCCTCCTCTATTGTTACCCTAACCATGTGATTGGACAGTGAATTGAATAGAAGGCAACTATGGAATCACTGGTCACCACTAGATTTGAAATGGGATAAATGAAGTTCAAAGTCAAGGAAAAGTGTCACAACTCGGACTTTTAAAACCTTTTTAAATGGCACGAATGGTAAGTCACAAGGAATTTATTTTTCTTTCTTAATGCAAAATAAACTATTTGATTAAATATCCAGGTCACGATAACTAGGATTCACAAATATGAATATCAAAACATACTATATTATTACATGTCTCTAAAATTCATAAACAACTAGCTATCCATCTAAGTACAAATATATCATCACTCTAAAAATAAATAACCAAGTTAGCTCTCACACTAGACATAATTACTTACTAGAATTGTAGAAACAAGGAGCTACGTTTCATGCTCGTCTGTCCTGGTCTTACTAGCCCCCGCCTGAAGAACCTACAACCAACCAATCCAAACCACCAAACAACAGAACCTCTCCACCCTTAGGAGAAGAGTTTTTAAAAGAATAAAAAGATTAATTAATATTTTTTGGATCGGGCCAACACCGCTAGATATTAGTTGCCTATGCACTCATTGGACAACATCTCCAATGTTATTCCAACAAGATTAGATCCACACGTAGTTTTGCCTAACAACTAACACCATCTCATGAAGCATAACATCATATATTCAATACTTAAGTGTTTTCAACCAACCTAAATCAATAGAAAATATTGTCATTAATTATCTCAAAACCTTTGTTCAATAATTAATAACCCTATCTAATCTCTTGGGCAGGCGAACACATCATATGTCAACTATAATGACTCATGATACTAATCACCCTTCATTATTCTAACCCAACTTTAGGTTGAAAAAAATATAACTCTCGATGAAGGTCAATACACTACAATCACAGTGAAGTAAATAGAAATATAATATAAATATGTACCAACCCAGATATGACTCAACTCTCGAAGAAATTCCTAAATACTCACCTCCAACACTGGAGTAAGACTGCTTAAACAACCTCTTGACCCAAATTCCCAAGGCCCTGATGAGCCTACTACAAATCTGGAGATATGGATCTTAACTGTTCTCATAAACATAGATTTGCAAGAAGCACAAGTCTTCCATGACGTTCATGCAACTTTGTTTTTCATATGTACTAGGTCTTGTGAAGACCTGCGGGAAACCCTGTAGTAAAGACCTATCTAGGCCAATACCCAAATTGTTGTAATTGTGAAGAAAGGGTACAAGTATCACAATCTCCACCCTTCCCAACTCTAGGGACAATGTCCTCAATGAGAATAAAAAATGTAACTCATAGAAGCCTAAGGTCTATATGACCATTGACTCCCAAAATATTCAAAACTTAGACTTGATTAATTTCATCTAATCAAGTATTAGTCTAAACAATTGGGTCATCTTCACATTGTGAATATGAGCTAGGACTCAGACATCATCCCAAACCCTATTGGCCTCCCTAAGGCTAGGGTAAACTCCTATAATTAACCTCAATTCATTAACCAAGGTAAGTTTCTATGTTAGGGCCTTGCTCACTCCATGAACCGGTCCCAAGCCCCATTAAAGCTATTTTAGTTTATATCTTAATTAGGTTTTCTCCCTCTAATCCAAAGCCAATTAATATCTCTTGATTAATCTCAAGTTACCAATATATTATTAACACATCAACATCAACAACATGCATCATAGTAAGTAAACATAAATAACATGTGTCACGACCTGACCCAAGCCGGGCCCACAAAATTACCAATATAAAAATTTTCTTTTCCTTGAGCCAGGAATCATCGTCTGCGTACGAAAGGTACAACGTTCGTCTACGCACTACGGAGCTTTAAGGCTTCCCCATACGTAGACTTAGGTTGTAATGAGCGTTTACACATAACGAAGCTTCATAGTTCGTCGCATGTAAAACAGAATAACACATATATTTATAATGATTTGGATCGGGCCAACGTTGCCTTGCCGTTGGTTGCCTACGTACGTATTGGATATTATTCCAATACGACCAGATCCAAACGTAGTTCTGCCTACTGGCTACTACATACAACAAACATCACAAAATCATATATGTATAACATATGTATCTCCGAATATTTAATCGGAAGTATACAAAAGCTCGTCATATATCGGAGTCAAGCGGAAGTTAACAAACTAACGTAATCGTACATCTCGCTCTACCACAAAGCGGGATTGAAATCACATACACTTGTCTTGCCCCTATTACTGAGTCTAGACTGAGCACATCACTCGGCTTGCTCTATCACTGAGCTGAGACCGGACACACACATCACACATCTCGTTCTATCCTAGAGCGAGACAACACACATCATGGTATATGAGCACACATCATGGCATATAAGCACACATCATGGCATATAAGTACACATCATTGCATATAAGTACACATCATAGCATATAAGTACACATCATGGCATATGAGCATACATCATGGCATATGAGCATACATCAAGGCATATAAGTATACATCGTGGCATATGAGCACACATCATGGCATATAAGTACACATCATGACATATGAGTACACATCATGGGATATAAGTACACATCATGGCATATGAGCATACATCAAGGCATATAAGTATACATCATGACATATGAGCACACATCATGACATATGAGCACACATCATGGCATATAAGTACACATCGTGACATATGAGCATACATCAAGGCATATAAGTGTACATCATGGCATATAAGTACACATCATGACATATGAACATACATCAAGGCATATAAGTACACATCATGGCATATGAGCATACATTATGGCATATGAGTACACATCATGGCATATAAGTACACATCATGGCATATGAGCATACATCAAGGCATATAAGTATACATCATGGCATATGAGCACACATCATGGCATATGAGTACACATCATGGCATATAAGTACACATCATGGCATATGAGCATACATCAAGGCATATAAGTGTACATCATGGCATAGCACACACGTTGTTCTATAATTAAAACGGGAGATTAGAAAAGCTTACTACCCTCATGTCTTGCGAGGTAGTAGAATTCGGAGTTACTCGTATGAGCATCCTCCTCTTCAAATCCAAAGATAATAGATGGAGCTTCCTCTAGACTCCATACGTTCCTCATCTTGCATATGGCGTACACCTTTCACCTTGCCGGAGACTCTTCTCGTTTTTTGCACCCGTGGCGGTGGACAGAACCTCCCTTAGTCGAGGATGTTCCTCAGACATCGTGGCTCTTCAATGGAAGATAGTACCACCCCTACTCTAGATTACTCCTCTTGTTGTGGCCCGGCAACTTCGGACAGAACCCCATCTTGCTCCGGTGTTTGAGGATGACGGGCAGAGTCTTTCCTTGACTGGGGGTATTTCCTCCTCATATGGTCGCCAACGTAGAAAATGGAGCCCTTCATCGCATAGAACACACTTAATTTAGGTAAGAACACCTCTTGAATCGACTGAATCGGAGTTGGGACGCTCAAGAACGGAGAAAAGGAAGTTTGTCGGTGCTTGAGAATAACGGGCAGAACCTCTCCTTGTCTTGGGGCGTTTCCTCCTTATACGAACTCCGAATTGAAGAAAGGACCCCTCCATCGCGTAGAACAGCTCGATTTAGTAGGAAATGGGTCTTGAATGACCTTAATTAGCCTCAGAACGGTCAAAAACAGAGGAAAGGAAGTTCTGGTTCGAAAAATAGGAGGAATGGGGTATTTATAACCCCTGAGCCGCGCCGAAACCGCGGCGCCTCGCCGAAACCGCGGCGCCTCGCCGCCAAAACCGGCGGCGCCGCTGGCTTCGGGCGGCGGCACCCACCGGAGTTGCGCAGGTCGCGCCCACGCGAACCCGCGGTGCCCCGCGGGCACGCGCTCATCAAAACGCAGTGCCCGCAGTTTTGCGGGTGCGCGTTGCGCCGAGCCGCGCACCGATCCTTTTATTATTATATTTTTTTTTCTTAAAACTTCAAACGTGCATAATTTCCTACCCCGGATTCGGATTCATGCGTTCTTGGTACTGTTGGACTCGTATCGACGAGCCCTTCGATACCAACCCACTAAAAGTAGTAACTCATGCTCTTTCTAAGTGGGTCCCATCTATATTGCACGTTTCTCAAATGTCGTAACTTCCGGTCCCGATCTCCGTTTTGCCCGTTCTTTGATTCGTTACGCTCGTTTCTTCGAGCTCTATTCAAATACGGAGGTTTTAATGGTTAAAACCGTCTAGAATTTATTACAAAAATTACTAATTACCTCTAACCCCCTTGGTTGGACGTAATCGAAAAGCGGGGTGTTACAACATGAGCTCACACAAGTCCATTAGTAATAAACGGAGGCCCACTGCACTCATTTGCCAGGCTAGGGTTATACAAATTCAAGTCCAAGAATGTAAATAACTCTGACATATCATACAAGTTGCATATTTACTACCCTAGCAGTTTGATATAAGGTGTTGCAAAGACATGTATTACGTTGCCTTAAACCTTGGGAATGAGGGTTCTTCCCTCTGTTTCTTGTGACATTGTGACCTGTAAAGGTTTTTATGTCAGCTACTGGTCACACCCCTTCCATTCGAAGGTATTTACTATTATTTGAGGGTGCCTTCACTCTCCTCCAGTAAGGGTATCTGTTTCCATGAAAATAGAGTAGACTGCCTGTAAGGGCATTGAGGTAATCCTCCCACATGGGGTACGATTCTCTCCTTTGGTTATTCTTGCCATCTTACTCTCCTTCCTTTGTTTTTTAAGTCCTTTTCTTCTAAAGAAGTTCTACCTACTAATTGGTTTTCAATTTCGTTCACATAAATGCGACAGTCCACTCATAGGGGTATTTATGTTATTTTGTTTAGGGCTTTTTCTTAACTCTAATGGGTCTGTAACTAAGCTTAAGGGTACTCCTTGACATCATGGACTTGGGGTAATTTTCTTGATATTTTATGGGGTTGTGAACCCCTTAAACAGACCTTGGTTCACTTAACGATTTACCCTTAACCTTAGGGTAAAATGGTCAGTTACCCACTTGGAATTTTTCCTCACTATGTGTATTATTCCAAATTTAGGGTACACCTACCTTCACCCATTTTTCTTAATTTTTAAACCCACTCATAACCCCATGAACTGAAGCCCCTAAATTAAGTAATTGAACATTATAAATTTTTTCCCAAGCTAAAACTTGGTTAGGGCACTCGACATACTCTCCTAGTTGTACAATAATTTTTATGAAAATTTCCCCATTCTTTAACCAACTGAACTAGGCCCGGTTCAATTTCCTTTTTTTAAAAAAAATTGACCAAGGCGGGTTAGGCCCAATCAAACTAGTCCTGACCAAAGTGGTTTGGGTCACCCGACCCAAACATGATCCCGCCACCATGGGGAGAGAGCCAGGTAGACCTGATCACTATTGCACGACGAATCTAGCAGCCCTCCTTCGTCCATTGGGCAGCGGGGCATCAAAGCCCCCCTTTTTCCCACTTGCCATCTTGTTAGTGAGGCTGTCAGCTACCACTGCTGTGAGAGGTGTTGGTATCAACTAGATTTCCATCATTCGGCAATTCCGGGAACCTGGGTCAAGCCACCAGCCTATGCTCTGGTTTTTCCTCCCACGCATCCGCGATGGGCATGGCCCTCATAGCCCATGACCAGTGTGGCCAGGCCTGCACGGCCAAGGCCGGCAAGGCCAAGCCAACATGGCTTGAACTTACACAGCCAAACGAGCACATGCACAAGCTTTGCCTGCAAGCATGTTCTCTGTGCCCGACTGGATCCACATGTAGTTGACAACGTCTTCCTCTAGCAAAGTCAATGACTTTCATACCAAAACAATGGGGGTTTCCCCCTTATTGTGAGAACATGGCCACCGACCAGTGCATGCTCATATTATCATGGGCAGACATGATATGCACACTTCTAGCATGAACATCCAACAAGAGAAATATGACAATAAGTCAACAAACAACATAGGGATTGGAGAAAATTTAGGCAAAGCCTCCTACCTAGCTAAAACACTGGTCTTTGTGCTCGTTCCTCCTTGCCTCCATCGTCAGCCGCATTAGCCAGAAAATTCCCTCCATAGCTCCTTCTCTCTCTTTTCCCTTCAAGGCCATTTGCACTCTCCATACAAACCCTAGATAGTCTTTTTATAATTATGGGGATTATGGTTCCTAATCTCCTAAGAAGTTGGACGAAATCCCCTACTAGGCTCCCTAATTAGGTTATATTTTGATAATTATCTTCACTTCATTTAGGCGGGCCTCCACGTTGAAAAAAATGGCCAATTGCACGTTTAATTTGGGTAAACAACCCTTGTTCATCATGTTTAACTTTGAATAATCAGAACTCTCTCATCTGAACTTTGATTTACACGTTCTTGGTGGCACTTCGAAGCTCAATTTGTCTACTTTCTATTTATATAGGTCTCAACTATAAGTCCTATCTATTGATGAAGTTATTCTACCGAAAAAGTTAAGGGGTCAAACACACTATTTTCTATGTAACCAACTTCGGGAATTTAGAAATTTCCTGGACGCTACATCCTTCCCCCCTAAAAGGAATTGTGTCCTAGCAATTTGCCAAGGCCAATATTAAAAAATCTTAGCCTTCAAGGTCAAATTCAACTTGCCCTCTCTAGGGTTTCACATTGATCCACTCAAACCTGAGCTTCCACTGCGTAATTAATCACTACTAGGTAACATATCTCAGGGTGCGCAAATAAAAATACCTCTATGTCGATACTAGTACTCATGTTACATGTCCCATACCACCACTAAATTATATAATATTACAAGATCTAAAGTTATATATCCAATTATTCATGCCCTTCTTTTTTTCACCCCTTACAAAATTATACTTTTTCTACTCAGATGCATATTTACCCACACCATACATTGTGCTCACTGTAATATTTTACAATAAGTATGAACAATCACGTCTGTGGAAAAAAATATTTTGATTATAATCATAATCAAGTAGTGCCTTTTTCTCAACAATATAGGGTTAGCAACATAGGATTTTATGCCTCCATTCATGTCTGTTTTGTGCCAACTCTTATGTAAGAGATATCATACTTCCTTATTAATTCCATCCAAGTTTTCTTAGGCATCTCTCTCCCTTTTTTAACATCATTTACTTAAAACCCTTCTAACTTACCGGTGCATCCATTAGTCTTCTTTGTACATGCTCATACCAACGCATTCTACACTCTATGAGCTTCTCCCCTAAAACTGTTACTCCTAAATTCTCACATATATACTTATTTCTAATCCTATCTTTCTTGGCTATTCCACACATCCACCTTAGCATCTCATTTAAGTTATATTTAGTTTATCTATATGACTTTTCTTTGATACCTAACATTCTTCTCCATAAAGTATTGCGGGTCTAATAGCAGTCCTATAGAACTTAACTTTAAGCCTATTTGGGACTTGCCTATCACACAAAACTCCTTATGCCTCCTTCTATTTTACCAACCTAGCACTAATCCTATGTACCACGTCACTAGTGATATCTCATTTTTTGTAGATAATGGATCCCAAATATTAGAATTTTTCACATCTCGGTATTTCTTGCCCATCTATCATATATGATGGGTGACTGACAACTACTAAATAATCCTTACCTCTCATATTAAGTGTCATATTAGATTTTTTTAAGGGCTCCTACTTTAATATAGTATATACATATGAAGTTTCACAAGTTTTAAAGCAATTAGGATGTCCTATAAGTATAGGTGAAATTTATAATTTTTACAAGGAAATTAGAGAAATTGTAGAGAGAAGACGTAGGTGACTTTGGTATTTATATAGACAAAATTGATTGTGGGACTTCTAAGTTGGGGTAAGACATCTCTAAATAAGGTTGTACTCACATCAGAAAACCCGACTATTCATTTTATTTTATGTTGTGTTCAGCCTGAGAAAGCTCTAAAAAGATATTTTTGTATTGAGGGAAGCTTATATCTTCTCTTACCATCCTTAGGTAGGACTTGTAACTAAACTTAGAACTCAATTAGGACAAGAGTTTGATACATTTATGTAAATATATTTGAGAGTTGAAGTCTCTTGCTTATTACATATTTAGATATATATTTATATTTTTTTTTGTAAAATTTTATAAATTTTATATCAATTAGGACTTTGAATTTTATATTTTTTATATGGCTATCAGGTTAATAAAGTATACAAATGAGGTTTGATAAGTTCTAAACTAAATTATGACTATGAAATCCATATTTTGTTATACGGCTACAAAGTAAAATGTATCATAGAATTTATTGCATTATTTCAAGTCTTTTGAGTTATAAATTAATTAAGAATTTATTTAAAAAGATAATATAATGCTAAAATGCTAAAAGTTGCTACCCCTTTCTTACTTTAATATATGAGAAAAGTTAAAAAGCGCCCGGGCTTACGCGCGTGTGCGTGAGCCCGGGCCCTTTCAGCCGTTGGATCTAAATCCAACGGCCTACGTTACTCAGGGCTTAAATGCCCCCTGAGTAGCGTGGGCCGCCGGATTTAAATCCGACGGCCGAAAAGGCCTGGGCTCACGCTCACGCGCGTGAGCCCGCACGCTTATAAACGGGTCTCTTAATATATATATATATATATATATATATATATATATATATATATATATATATATATATATATATATATATATATATATATATATATATATATATATATATATATATATATATATATATATATATATATATATGAATGAGAAAAGTTAAAAAGCGTCCGGCTTACGCGCGCGTGTGCGTGAGCCCGGGCCCTTTTAGCCGTTGGATCTAAATCCAACGGCCTACGTTACATGCCCCCTGAGTAGCGTGGGGCGCCGGATTTAAATCCGACGGCCGAAAAGGCCTGGGCTCACGCTCACGCGCGTGAGCCCGGGCGCTTATAAACGGGTCTCTATATATATATATATATAAAATTGCTACCGTGTTATCGTATAGACCGAGGGTTCTACGGACTACGAAACGGACGTTTGGTGCTCAGCGGACCCGAATACCTTTTCGTTTGGGCTATTTGGTAATTAAACGTCAAATTCTGACGCAAGTTTTGTTATATGCGCACTAATAAGTGTTCCTTCGGTTGTGAGTTCTGAAAGTGACTCCCGAATTTTCCCTTGTCCGGGAATCCGATGGCAGTTGACGGCCCAAATACCTGAAAATAAAAGTTAAAAAAAAAAAGGAATTGAAGTAGGAGGAGGAGGATCAGTCCGAGGAGCCCGATCTGATCTGGGAGGTGCAAAGTCTCGGCTTTTCGTCCCTCCGGCGACCGGAAAATGCGGCCGTTCGAGAACATGCCGACCATGGACCTCCTCCGGTCGGAGAAGATGAGCCGCGTTCAGCTCATCATCCCCGTCGAGTCCGCCCACCGGGCCGTCACCTATCTCGGCGACCTCGGCCTCCTCCAGTTCAAAGATGTGAGTCGTCTCCTTTTTCTTTTTTACCTATTTCGGATCTGCAAGTTGTCTCTTTTGCTCGATCCGGGCCTCATGTTTTGGTATGGCGAGATCCGGTGGGAATTGTGGCTGTTCGTTATCGAGCGTTGAATTTGCGGTGAATTATATTGGTTCTTCTTTGACATGGATTTATTGGATTAGTTTATGAGCAAGGCTGACATCCTTGTTTGAGGAAGTAGTGTGTTCTTTTGTGGATGGTGAGATTTGTATTGATTAGCGAGTGTGTGCTTTTGCGGATGGTGGATTGGAGCGTATGAACCTAGTGAACTTATCTTTGAAGGATAGTAATCAATCAATAGAGGATGCTAGATCGAAATTACGGAATTATGACTTCATTATGCATGTATATGTGTGGGAATGATTGGTTCTCTCGAAGACAACAAGAGACTAATGGCGGCATCAACATTATCTTAGAAATTTGTGTAGTTGATTTGATATACTTACACAAGTCAGATTTCAGGGTTAGTAGGTCAGAAGTACAAGAGTGATTAAGTAGTAGATGCAAGATTTATATAGTAGAACAGTTATGAGTAAAAGCACAAAATTTTGTAAATCGGTTTCTAAGGCTGTTTCTATTAGAGAAGCTGGGTTTAAGTTATGGAAATGTGTCTTTGCTTGTTTCCTGATGCGTGCAGATCCACTTTTGCTATTTATTTATTGGTTGTGATAAGTGAATTGGTTATGTAAAAACTCTGGTTTTTAAGTCTGACTACGTCAAAAGGTAAACTACATCCAAAACATGCACTAGATCGATTAACTTCTAGCTGAATGTGGTAGACTCATGTTGCTCAAATTATGAGGCCATGTCACTGGACTGGAGTATTTTCAGGACTTGACTTTGTAATCTTGCATGTTTATGTTGAGGATTATGGTCATAGTTGGCCAGATGGCCCATTTATTTTTCCGTGAACTTTTTTGTTTTGTAGCTGAATGCTGATAAAAGCCCATTTCAAAGGACATTTGTCAATCAGGTATTATTTTTTATAAACCTTTTTTTTTGTAATTATATTGCACTGCCATAGCCTATAATGCTAATAAAGGTGACAGCAAACTCTTGTTAACATAATGCATTATTAAATATTAAGCCGATAATTTTTTTATATGAAGATGAGAGGGTATTGAGGCTTTAAAGATTTGCTGATAGTTTTTCAACAGGTTAAACGATGCGGAGAGATGTTTCGGAAGCTGAAATTTTTTAAAGATCAAATTAAGAAGGCTGAATTATTATCTTCTGTACGTCCCTCCCTGCAACCTATCATCGACTTGGAAGAGTTAGAGGTGCATATCAATTGATAATATTCTAGAATGTTTTTTTTTCAGTTGTAATGGTTGTTTTGAAATGTTGTGTGACTGTGCATGTATATGTAATTAGGTTCAACTTTCCGAACATGAACATGAACTTCTTGAGATGAATGCCAATAGTGAGAAGTTGCGGCAAGCATATAATGAGCTATTGGAATTTAAATTAGTTTTATTGAAGGTAAGTCTATTCTTTTACTCTTTTTTCAGGTTGTATTTTTGCAAGGTTACTACTGATGAACATTATGTTCCTAGTAATGGTAGCACTCCACGGTTGATTTATTTTGCATTTCTATGTATAAGTAAAACATTTACCTAGTTCTGAGTTTCTCTTTACTTAGATCATTTTCTCTTCTTTCCCATGCTAGCTACTGTTCAAAATATTTATTTTCTAACTACATATTTCATCCTCTTGACAAAGTAATAGAGAATGAGACAATTAGTTAATAATTGCAATTAGGGATGCATTGCTGTTGTTAGTATCTTAATTCTGTACAGAATGCTTGGGAAACGCATCAAATAATTATTCATAATTATAGTAGGTATAATAATCATCATATTCCAACTATTTGGGGGTGTGATGTGGTGATCATTTTATGTTATCTGCCTATGGTAATGCCATTTACAAAAGTTCATTCGTAGTCTCTATTTACTGACTTAGCTAGTATTCTCCTTGGCCTTCCTCCCCTTATAAATTATTATGTATTAACTGAGTGTATGATGATATTGAATCTTTTTTTACTTGTTTTTACAATGAGATTTTCTATATTTTTTGTTGGTTTGCAAGATTTTTTTTGGGTAGCAAGGACTGTTAATTTTGTGCATTGATATGTTGTTGTTTCCAGGCAGGCAACTTCCTTGTTTCGGCCCAGAGCCATGGCTCCACCCAGGAGAGAGAATTAGAAGAAAATGTATATTCCAAAGAAGATTATGGAGAGAGTGCGTCTCTACTTGAGCAGGTGCTTGATTTTCCATTTAATGGTTAGTTATATAAGGTTAATTTTTTTATCCAGTTCTCAGAGCTGTTTGCAACTGATGACAGGAAATGCAGTCTGAGCCCTCAAGCAAGGCCAACTTGAGATTCATAAGTGGCATTATTAGCAAATCAAAATCCCTAAGATTTGAGAGGATGCTATTCCGTGCTACAAGGGGTAATATGCTTTTCAATCAAGCCCCAGTGGAGGAACATGTCATGGACCCAATAACTTCCGAAATGGTTAGTCATTTTTTATTATGTTTAATGTTTGAGCCTTCTGGAAATATTTTTTTGGCATATAATTCTCTGTACTTAAAAAAGCTGTTAACTCTGCTGATTTTTTAGTCTTCACTTTTATCTGAATGATAGATGAGTTCTGGAATTACTAACACAGGTATAGATAAAGGAACTTCTTGAAACTTGTAGTGTGATCCCTGGACTTTCCTTCTGGAAGCTTGTACTGGGAGTTTATTTTTCCCTTCCTGTTATATGATATTCTGAAATCCAGGTGGTGTACAGGGAGGAGGTTGGCAGAGATGTGGAAGGGATGATGAATAGCGTTTTATAGGGAAAGACTTTTGCCTAACCCTTTGTTGGATGTTTGGGTTGGCTTATTGTCTACCGTTTCCCATCCCTATATTTTACCTGGCCTTTATCTCTCTTTTATTTTTTTATTTGGTGTTCCCCAGGGTTTTTCATCCGTTGCTATATGCAGTTGTTTATGTGATTGAATTTATGTTAGTCACCTGTGACTAGTGTTGTATATTACTAAATTTTCCACATACAGTAATACAGGTAAATTTTTAGTCATATTTTACATGTTTTTGCAGTGTTTTGGCCTTCAATTTATTATATTCTAGCCACCTTGTCACAGATATTTACATTAAAATTTGTTTGTATAGGTAGAGAAAATTGTCTTTGTAATATTTTTCTCAGGAGAGCAAGCTAAATCAAAAATATTGAAAATTTGTGAAGCATTTGGTGCAAACTGCTATCCAGTCCCTGAAGATATAACAAAACAGCGGCAAATAAGTCAAGAAGTGAGCACATCTCATTCTTTCTTCTTCATTTTTTTCTACTGCACGTAGTTTCAGTTTGGAGAGTAATGATGGCACTGGTTGAAGCCAGTGCTTCAAATTTTCTATTAATTTATTTTTAAAAGTTTAATATATTATCTTTTAAGCTGCTTAAAAAGAGATGAAAGTGAGAGAATGAGATATTGCATGTTGTATTTACATGTGGCAAAAATATTACCATATTACAAGCTCTTCTTCAAAAAGTCTTGAGAACAACATTGATGACTTTGGTTTATGGCTCTTGCCGTAGGTTTCTCCTGCTCTGTTATTTAGTAAACTTTTGGTGTTTCCTGGTCAACTCTATTTTGTTGACTCTTTTGCACCCAAAAGGGCCCTTTACTGCTTCATGTAGTGCCATTTATTGCAGATTTTCCCAGTTTTCTAGTACTTGGTTAATTTTGATATTTTAGCAACACAATTGTGAACTAGGCTGCAATTTAAGAAGAGCTAGTATTTCATTTAATAACTCTATTCTCTCAATTGCCTCACAAAGTTACTGCAAGAGCTAATTTTAACATGCGGATGAAGGCATTAAATTATACCGATTGCTGCAACTTGTGTGCGGATGAAAATATTATGAATACTTATAAAATAAGGAACAACAAGTGATAGATGTTTGTTATCATTTGGAAGATAAGCTTTTTACCGAATTGAACGAATTATTATGTAAATGGAGTTGCTATGACCATAGACATTGCTGCAAACTTGTATGTAGAATCTCAGCTTCTGCTGTGAAGATACTATTAAAGATGGAACAAAAAGTGGCAAACATTTGGTGTCATTGTCATGAACATTATTTTTAAGTGATGCATCAAAATAATTTATTATTAATTGTTGGCTGATAATTTGAATAACATCTGATAGGTCATGTCCCGTCTTTCTGATTTGGAGGCAACTTTAGATGCTGGCATTCGTCACAGGAATAATGCACTTGCTTCCTTTGGATCCCACTTGCGACAGTGGACCATTATGGTATATGCTAACCAATGGATAGTATTATCTGTTGCTTCGAAATGGTGGAGAGTGCATAATGTGGTACCAATATTTGGCATGGATTCTCATTTTTTCTCCTTTTCCTGGCAGGTCAGAAAAGAGAAGGCTGTATATGATACCTTAAATATGCTGAACTTTGATGTCACCAAAAAGTGTCTTGTGGGGGAAGGCTGGTGCCCAAGCTTTGCTAAACCTCAGGTTGCAATCTAATATACTTTTATGTTTCTAAAAGCATGATTCTTGTGTGCATATTTTGACTTGAGAAAATTATCAATTTTGCCAAATCAGTTATAATTTCTTCTATATACTGGACAGATTCATGAGGCTCTGCAACGTGCAACAGCTGATAGCAATTCACAAGTTGGGATAATATTTCATATGATGGATTCTCTTGAATCACCACCAACATACTTTAGGACTAATCGCTTCACAAATGCATTTCAAGAAATTGTTGACGCATATGGGTTAGTCTTTTGTACATAGTGCTTAGACCGTATATGCTTATAATAACCAAAGTGTGATTGTAACATGTATACAAATATCCTTTGGTTTCATGTTATTGATATGTTGAATCTGTCATGCAGTGTTGCTAGTTACCAAGAAGCAAATCCTGGTGTATATACTATTATCACTTTCCCATTTCTTTTTGCTGTGATGTTTGGAGACTGGGGGCATGGAATATGCTTGTTATTGGCAGCTTTAGTATTAATAGCTCGTGAGAGTAAACTTGGATCTCAGGTATTTTTACTCAAATTCTGTTTTTGAAGTTAAAAATAAGGAAATTTAATATTGAACTGCAAAAGATTTTTTCAGTGAAAGTGAGTTCCCATAGCAGAGAAAAATATAAAATAGTAAAACAAAATCTTCTATAGGTTTTTGAGAAGTGTTATAATTATAAGATGCAATATAATTTAAGAATGATTAGTCTCTCCTTTCCAAAGTTTATATACCTAGAAACTGTCATGTGATCGGATCTTGAATAATATGAGGTGGAAGAAGATACTTCTATGTAAAATACTAATGAACCAAAAATTGGAAGTAGCATTATTATGCATCTGTGCAATTATTTTGATAGGGATGACTTGTTAAAGAGTTGGTAGAGAAATTTTCCTCAACCTTGTGTTATAAAAAATATGTTTCATTTATTTGCAGTAACTCCTAATATTGGCTCTATGCAACTTAGACTGAGAAAGGGATTTCTATCACTTCTAGGAACTGTTAAGGTCTATGAATTTTCCATGAACCTTATGCTTAATAATTTGTGTGGACTTATCCATTTATTTGAGAAGTATGTCTGCTTTTCCAGGCTCACTTAGAAGGTTGATACTTTTCTAAGCATCTGCAGTAGTTTATCTTGAAGCCTTCAATTGTCCATTTTTTCTTTTTGTCATTTGCTGTTTTACTGAATAAGCTAGTCATTAATAACAATTGTAAATTGCTAGGTAATTTATTAATTTGAAAACTGGTGTTTTTGCTTATCAGAAACTCGGAAGTTTTATGGAAATGGCATTTGGGGGACGATACATGATCCTTTTGATGGCATTGTTTTCAATCTACTGCGGATTGATCTACAATGAATTTTTCTCTGTTCCCTTTCATATTTTTGGGGATTCAGCTTATAAATGCCGGGATTCAACATGCAGGTATTCTTGCCATTATTGTGCTTCTGATGTTTTTTGGAAGACTAAAATGTGGCACCTGAAGAATGCTACCAAATGCTACCTATTTAGTTTTGATTATGGTTTTTTTATAGTATTTGATTATGGTTTTTGGCTCTAGTAATATTTGACATGTATCCATCACTTATTGAAAAAAAATAGACATCATATATGATTATATTTATTCAGCCATTTTGAGATAAGGCAATGAAATGCTAGTAATGATATAGGTTTTGTATATGTTAGTTAATTACCTCTCCTAAATGCTTAAATTGTTAGGGAAGGGTCTTATTAGTTGAAGTTGATAACACTAATGCGTTGGCTCCCTCCTCCTCTCCCACTTGCAAAAACATGCACACAGGTGGTCACGAAATAGGGACATTGCTTTTCCCAGGAGTACCCAGAACCTTAGTTCTGATATCATATTTATTCTAACCACACCAACAGTTTGCACTCAAGCTTTAAATCATGCTAGGCAAGTGGATCGTACTGCTGGCCTCATAGTGTTAAAACATCTGTCTTTTCGGTTATGTAGACACATTTTCAGTCAGACTGGCAAGGAGACAACCTGTCCCATGGAATTAGGTTCTCAATGATGGTTGGGCTGGGTGGTGCTGTGAGGAATGGTGCCAAAGTGAGATTCTTCCAATTTGAATTCAATCCAACCAAGATGGAACCTGAGGAAGTGGTGGCTGTGAGGTGTCATGGTGGCTTTTGTTGCTGTGGGAGCTGCTGAATGGTCTGTCATGGAGCCTGGAAGTCCTTTTTCTGGCATTTGCTACAGTTTCCAGTCTTACTCTGTTGGATGGATACTCGTTAACTTTTGACCTTCATTGCTTCCTAATAGTACTCTTGATATCATCCCTACCCGCAACTTGCTTTTCTCCTCAAGCCTTGAGTATTGCATGGTACATGTTGAAGTAGATTTTAGGTCCATGAAAGCAACAGTTGGAGCAGGCAACAATTTTGAAAGCTCCTTTCAAAATCCTTTCTTGCAAATGTTCTCAGATTCAGTTCATCAAACCATCACAGGGTTAAAAAGTCATTTAACTGGCTTTTGGATTTTGAAACTCCTAAATCACACTTATTCAACTGGCTTTTGGATTCTTTTCTTTTTTATCCATTGGTAATTGAGGGATTGAAAGAATTAGGAGGGAGAAGAGGATGGCTCCTGAAATGCCCGTGGAGCTCTCTTCAGATTTTCAGGATTTTTAAGTATGTGCGTGGTGTACAGGAGTTGAGTTGATGCATCCCTTTTTGGTTTGGCTTGGATTTATTTTTCCTATTTAGATAAGAGAAATAGCACTTTCTACAAGATATTATAGGAAAAGTAGATTTTAACTACTATTCAAAGACAAGGGGCAATTATTTGAGCTACAACGGAACATAAAAACAGCAAAGACTCATTGCTACTTCTTTTTTGTGTCTGACATATGCTGAACATATTAATCTGTTTCTATAAGTCAACTTAATGTTTTTGTGTTCCTTGGCTAGTGATGCCCATACAGTTGGTCTCGTAAAATATCGGGAACCATACTCGTTCGGCGTGGACCCCAGCTGGCGTGGTAGTCGCTCAGAGTTGCCATTCCTGAATTCTCTTAAGATGAAAATGTCCATTTTGTTTGGTGTGGCTCAGATGAACCTAGGAATTCTTTTGAGTTACTTCAATGCAAAATTTTTCAATAATTCCTTGGACGTAAGGTGGGTGCTAGCAATTGCCACACTTTTCAGCTAGTTACCTATCTTCTAAGGGATATCAGTAAAGACTATATCAGTTCCTTTCTCTTGTTTTGACAGATACCAGTTTATCCCTCAAATTATATTTTTAAATAGCCTCTTTGGCTATCTTGCATTGCTTATTGTCATCAAATGGTGCACTGGATCCCAAGCTGACCTATACCATGTGATGATCTACATGTTCTTAAGTCCCACGGATGACCTTGGTGAAAATCAGTTGTTTTGGGGCCAGAAACCTTTACAGGTTTGAATTCTATCTTTTCCTTGTGCTACTTTGAAATAATTATGCCTTAAGGCCTTAGATTTACTATGCTTATGCCTTTTTTTTATTCTTTTGTAGATTTTCTTGTTGCTTTTGGCTATAGTTGCAGTTCCTTGGATGCTTTTTCCAAAGCCATTCATTTTGAGAAAGCGACACTCAGAGGTTTGTTGAATTTTCCTTGGACCCTCCATATTGTTTTCTTCTAACTTTAATTCAGGATGGATGATGATTTTCCTGTTGCCTAATTGTGAAAGAACTGAATTTTGTATTGTTTCTCACCTTGCATTGTGAGAGGAAATCTGACCTGAAAATGAAAAATATTGGATGTTTACCAGCACCACTTTTTCAACTTTTATCCATTTCAATGCTAAACTCCAAAGACTTGAAATGTAACTTTAATCAGATTATGGTATTTTCTGACAGTTTTACATGTTATTTCTATTTGTTAATAATAATTATGGCAACATCTCAATACATTTTTGGCTGCGAACAATGGACTATAATTATAATCAATGTGGTGTCTGACGGATTTATATTTGGCCTTTAGAGATTTCAAGGTCGTAGTTATGGAATCCTTAGATCGTCTGAGGTGGATAGTGATATGGAACCTGATTCAGCACGTCAACAGCATGATGAGTTCGATTTTAGTGAAGTATTTGTTCATCAAATGATTCACTCTATTGAATTTGTGCTGGGTGCTGTGTCGAATACTGCGTCCTACCTTAGACTATGGGCTTTGAGGTATGCGTACCTTTTGCTGTGAATTTTTTGTTCCCTGTTTCTCTTCAGTGATGTATTATATTCTAACTCAAGGCTTTTTTTATCAGCTTGGCACATTCAGAACTGTCAACTGTTTTCTATGAGAAACTTCTTCTTTTGGCTTGGGGGTGAGTTTTCACTCTGGTGTCAGGTGTTCTAAGTCTCTTTTTTTGAGCTGCTTGATGTTCTAGTGATTTTTTCATTATCCTTCATCATACTTGGAGATCGGTGATATTCTTGGTATCTTATTAAGAGGGATAGCTTAAAAGCTTTCCTTATATTTCAGATAACTATTGACTAAATTCTTGTCTTAACATATGTTCTATCAGTTTAATTTGGCCTGAATATGTTTATTGAAAACCTGCCTGGGTAGTTTATAATGAATTTTTTGTATCATTTCTCGTAAAGTTAACACAACTGTCCTGACAACCTTATACATTCGTCAGTTACCTGCTGTATTCACCTAGATGGCAAAAGATCGTTTCTAGAAGTGTGCATTTGCCATGAAAATGACTGTTAGATAATGTTAGTGCCCTGATGCTTTTTTTCCATTTTACATAATTAACAATGCTTTGATGGTTAACAGGTACAATAATATTGTCATCCGGTTAACAGGACTTTTACTTTTTACTTTTGCCACCATTGGTGTACTTCTTTTGATGGAGTCACTAAGTGCCTTTCTTCATGCCTTGCGTCTCCATTGGGTGGAGTTTCAAAGCAAGTTCTACCATGGTGAAGGCTACAAATTCAGACCTTTTTCCTTCTCTCCTCTGACAGATGAAGAAGATTGATAAATACTACCAAGCATAACTTATAAAATAATATATTCGTCAATCCATGTTTTCAAGGGAAAAGATTGAGACAAGCTGAAGCATGATACAAGATGGGACCCGCACAACATCATTATTTTTTCCATCATTTTTGGCCATAGACGGAGACACCTACTTGTTAGATTATCTGAGACATAGTGATACTGGGTCAGCAGAACAGAAGGCGGCATTTTGTAGATTTTGTCATTTGATATGGAGATTGGTGAAGTAGAAGGGAACATAGAAACACGAAGAGTGTGACCCTCGCACACTATTTTCAGGGAAGCAGATGTGTAGCCATTTTTTTATAACACACAAAATGTGAATTTTGCGGAAATTTTATTTTAAAATTTTCTGTACTCTACATAAATAATGTAGAGGAAATAATACTTGGATCATTCTTAATTAATGATCTTTCTCTGTAAGTCAAGGAAATCTTTTTTCTACTTCTGCTACAATTTGGTCGCCTCGCCACGATTAACTTTTTTTATCTATTTTACCATCCACTAGTGAGGTCACAGGTATACTACTTAATACATGATCATCTTCCCCCGCCTGCTGCTGTGACTTTTGCGTCATCTTCTATCCTCAATATGCAAATCTTCGGTGCATTTACTCCTTAATTCAACACTAGCTTTCATAACACCCATCTTGGGCTTCCCACTGTAAGCTTTCTTGTTGCTTGTTGATGCTATCTCTACTCAGCTCTGATTTAAAATTAAACGTGTTGTTCTGGTTTGGGTAAATTTGCTAACCTCTCCTAAACAACAAAAAAATCACTCTTAGGTAGCATTCGATTAATCTTCATAAACCTTGAGTATGAAAAGCTAGCGTTTTTTGTTTTTTAAAAAAAGGTAAATTATACATACCCCCTGACCTTTGGTAAAATGACACTAACATCCCATATGTTTCAAAGATTGCACATACACCCTTTGTTGTTGACAAAATTGCTAGTAGTTATTTTTAAATTACAAAAATATCCTCATCTACGTAACTGCTAAGGGGACCATAAGGGGCCACAACTGATGGTAAGAGTGAGGAATGCACCCCCACTTCCGCCTGATCCCCCCATCACGCTCCCATCATTTCTGACCCCCTTTGCGATTAAGTGGATAAAGGTGCTTTTATCATTTAAAAATAACTACTAACGATATGTAAACCTTTTGAATTGTCAAAAGGTGTAAATATCATTTTGCCAATGATCATGGCGTGTAAGTACAATTTACCCTAAAAAAATCAAAGTTTGTTATCTAATGCAGTAATCTTACATGATTAAGTAAAAGAAGGCGCCTCATTTGTAAGTTTTCCTTTGTGCCAACAGCATTTCACGTTTTCCTCCAAGATGCGTAGTGAGATAATAAAGTTATACACCTCATTTGTAAGTTTTCCTTTGTGCCAATAGCATTTCACATTTTCCTCCAAGATGCGTAGTGAGATAATAAAGCTTTACACATGGATGCTAAAAACCCTACACCACTTTTTGTCTAGCAAAATCTAATACCATATTTTGATTGAACCCACTTTTCTTTGTTAAATCAAAACCTAATTGTAATGACCCATTTTTCGATTACGTCTAAGCCAAAGGGTGAGGGGTAACTATATAAGTTTTTGATAAGTTTCAGGGGGTTTTAGGGGATTAAATTTTTGTATATGGGTAGAGCTAGAAGTAACTAGCGTAACGAACTAAAGAACATGAGAAATGGAGGTTGGGAGCAAAAGTTATGATATTGAGAAATATGCCACATGGGCAAGAATCACTTAAAAATTACAAAATAACCTACCCATATGTGGTTTAGTTTTGAAAGGCTTGTTGATACGAGTTAATCGGTATGAAGAACGCGCGATTCCGACTTCATGGTAGGAAGTTATCGTGTTCTGAAGTTAGAATATTATTTAAATAAAATAATAAGGGTAAAGAACGAATTAGCTGGCACAGGCACAGACGTAAGCAGCCCGCGTAAGCCGAGCCAGCGGTGCCGCAAGAGGTGTGTGGTGCGGGGCCCACATCATTGTGGCAGCCCCATGTGACACGTGTTGGCTCACACGATCGCGGACCAAGGCCCACGTGTGGTGTGGGCTTGGGCCTGCATGATGCACAGAGCAAGCGATTGCATCGTACACAACACTAGCGCATGGTGGCCATGTCACACACTGCACATGTGCATGATGCATGTGTTGTTACGTCCAAACCAAGACTATGAAGTAGTCTAGTTCAGATTTCTTTTTTACTTGTTTACTATAGTAAACATGGTCGATCCATAGGGAAAGCCTTGTATAACAAAGAAAATTGTTACGAAAAAGTAGATGAAAGAAAAACTAAGAAAAAGTAGAAGAATATTGAGGCAATAAAGAGTTAGGAAATCAAGATGAGAAAACACTAAGACATTAAGGATCATTGCAACATTTAATAATGTTCTTCATGTATCATGTTATCTCAGTTAGAATCGAATGAAGATTCTATCTAACCGGAAGATATAAATATTAAAATTAAAAATAAAGATAGAAAAATGCTTTGTATAGATGAAGGACAAAAATAATTGTTTCTTCAAGAGTTTTATGTATCCAAATCACAAAGAAATAAGAAGAAGAACAATATTAAATAAATATCATATCAAATAACCAATACTTAAACCATTGACAAAACATGAATAGAACTCCATTAGATTGTTACAAATCACCTCTAGCCTTAGCTTGAGAGCTTAGAAAACCATTACAATAAAACTAAAAAGAAAAATACAAAAGAAGAAAAGAAAAATAGGAGAAGAGAGCTCCAAGAGGAGGGGATGATGCTTCTATCACGTCTACCCTTCTATTTATAGGAATAAAAGGGGTTGCTTCAAAGGGGAAAGTAAAATCATATCTCTAGATTGCATCCTGATTGATTGCTTGATTAGTTGCTTCTTTAGCAATGATTAGATTCTAAATTAATTAAATAAATCAATAATTTATTTAGCAAATAAGTATCTTTGAATCTTCCTTTAGTTATACAATCAGCCTCATTGTCTTTCCTTATGTGTATCAATCATAATCAATGAAAAAATTCTCCATGTGCTAGTCTCATGTTAGTTAACTAGCTATCCCTTTGCCTGCCAAATTCGACCTACAAATCTTTAGAATTTCTTCCTGAAATAACAAATATAGCCACGAAAGTCTTCTTTCCAATGCCACCCGAATCGTAGCAATCCGAGTTATACATAGAGATATGGTCGAAATACTAAGGCTATGTCAATCTGTCCAAATAAGCTTCTTTCCAAATTTAGTTCTCTTGATGTAAATCTCAAATCCAACGGGTCCACAAGGTTGTGTTCAACCATTCCATGCATGTTTAAACCATTAAGAGCCCATTCTTGACTTTTTAATAGATTTGGGTAGTTGGGCTTCACTTTCTCTTCCAGTTAGATCCTGTTGAAGCCTGTTTAGACATGTAAACTTAATTAAGGTCCAGCTAACCTATTCAAAATATAAATAGCTTAAATAGGCAATGAATTAACACAAAATAGGATTGTAATTTGAAATGTGAGAACATTTAATTGAACATTATTTGAGTGCATCAGCATGGTGCACGCATGCACGGGTCTGTTTCGTATGCTCGTGGGTCTTCCCTTATAAATAGGAAACTTATGTAGTCTTTTGGAAGAGTTTTCTGGTCCATTCTGAGTCTGATTTCGCCCACTCAAAAGGCATTCTTAACTAATTCAAGGGTGTTCTACTCAATGGAAGTGTTTATTCCTCAATTTATTAACTCTAGAGAGGGGAAACAACTTGGGGTAAGAGGAGGCTTTGTCTAATGCCCTTGGGCCCAAAGAGAGAGAGAGAAGTGGCCTGAAGTGAGAGAAGGTTATGACCTCTACCATCGGACTGCACCGAGAGAAGTGGCCCAAATTAAGGGAAGGCTTTGTTCTTCACCGATGGGCCATACAGTGTGAGAAACTTCTCCGGGTAAGGGAATGTTTTGTTCGTTACCTACAGGCGCTAAGGGAGAAAAGTGTCTCCGGGTAAAGGAAGGTTCTATTCGTCACCTACAGATGTGATGAAAAAGAAGTGTCTCTAGGTAAGGAGAGGTTTTGACCGTCATCTGTAGATGTGATGAGAGGGAAGTGCCTTCGGGTAAAGGAAAGTTTTGTCCGTTGTCTACTGATGCGATGAGAGGAAAGTATCTCCGAGTAAGGAGAGGTTTTATTTGCCACCTACATGCACAAAAAGTAAGAAGTGTCCTGGGTAAGGTTATGTTTGCCCCTTTCGAGCGTGCAAAGAGAAATATGTCGTCGGGTAAGGGGAGGTTCTATTTGTTGCCTTTGGGGCATAAAGAGTGAGATGAGTCCTATAAAAGGGGAGTGTATGTCTGTCACCTTCAGGTGGAATGAAAGAAATATTCTGGAGCAAGAGGAGGCTCCATCTGCCATCTCTGAACCTAAAGGGGGGGATGCCCTGAAGGAATGAGTAACTTCGAATGCCACTACTTCTGAAGAGCTTCAGGGAGTATAAGTTTCTGACCTTCTGTTTTAATATATGATTATATAAATACATGTGGTAATTAAGATATATGTTATGCTCTGATTCGATGTGCTATGATGGATTTTGTTTTGATCTGATAAGTTCTAATCTAATCTAATATGATATGATATGATCCAATCTACTCTGATGTATTTTGCTCTATTATGTGATAGAGCAAGATGTGTGATTTAGCTGATTTGCTAGCTTTCATTTAACTCCGATGATTTATGAGATTTCTATCTGACTCCGAATGATTTATTCGGATATAAGGATATATGTATTTTAACGCGTATATATTTTAAACTACTTGATGTATGTATTAGCCGTTAAGCAAAACTATGTTCGAATCCGATCGTATTGGAATAACATTGTAGGTGTGACATACACAAGCAAACAACGACACAACAACGTTAGCCCAATCTAAATTAGTTATATAATTAGGTTTGTTTTGACCTACGCACGACATAGTGCTTAAGTTCCAAGGTGCGTAGAAGAATATTACAGCTCTCACACTCAAACTCAACCGCTCCTAGTCTATCGATTATAAATTTTTAACCCAGACTATGTTTCCGGAACCCCAGATCGGGTTGGATCTCTGGCCAAGGGTGTTACACTAATGTAAAGTTTTGTTAGACTAAAAGTGATCTAGGAAAACTATTATCCTTTACATATTCTTTGTTGTTAGTATTATTTATTGACAAAAACTTTTGTATGCTTAGAGAATACTTATGTCTGCCTCCATAGTGAGGTAGGGGACTATGGCCATCAAATCTTGATCTTATGTTATGCTACTTTAAGTTACTACATTATCATAGTGTTCACTATATTTAAGCTAATAAAAGCTTTACATATGGATGCTAATAACCTTACGCCACTTTTTGTCCAACAAAATCTTACACCAAATTTTGATTGAACTCACTTTTCTTTGTTGAATCAAAACTTAGTGTAGTCTTTTATTAGACAGAAAGTGGTGTAGGAAAATTGTTATCTTTTACATATTTGTTGTTAGTGCTATTTTATTAACCGGAAGTTTTCTATGCTTAGGGG
Organism: Saururus chinensis; assembly: GCA_035235625.1. Classification (NCBI taxonomy): domain Eukaryota; kingdom Viridiplantae; phylum Streptophyta; class Magnoliopsida; order Piperales; family Saururaceae; genus Saururus; species Saururus chinensis. The sequence continues at coordinate 38,930,801 of CP141142.1, forward strand.
GTACTTAGTTTCTGCATTTTGCAATGATGGTAGGTGTCATTGGGACAAACTAATGTACACAAGTATGCCTCGTGATGATCTAATTGCATGACATAATCAGCAACTAATTTGCCTTACTTTCACCCAACTTTTCTCACACTAAGCACAAGTAAGAAGTAGGAAAAAGAGGTGCCGCCCCAAAACCTTTTATTAACTACAACAAAATATACTATTAGCAACGCTTTTAATAGTGACGCAAAAATAAGCACCGCTAAAAACCACTACTTGCGATGCATAAAAAAGCATCACAAACTAATGAACTATTAACAATGCTCTTTATTATGTGTCGCTAATAGTCATATATTAGTAATGCTTAATTTAAAGCGTCGCTAATACTAATACTAATACTATTAGCGACACTTTATAATAAACGTTGCTAATAGTTATGTTATTAACAACTCTTTAAACAAGCGTCGCTAAAAAATATATATTTTAATAAAAAATAAAAAAAAATCATAAATATTAGAGACACTTTTTTTTAAGCGTTGCTAATAGTTTTAACAATAGTAATGCTTGTTAGAAAGCGTCGCTAATAGTTACACAATTAGCGACGCTTAAGAAAAATATCATTCATAGTTATGAATTTAAAATAAAAAATAAAAATTTAGAACTATTAGCGACACTTTTAAACAAGCATTGCAAATAACATTGATAATAGCGACGCTTATTTACAAGTGTCACGAATAGCTTTATTAATTAATTTTATTTAATAAATATTAAAAAATTTAAAATAAACTTCTTAAATATAATATATTTTATTTAATATTTACTATTTGTATATATAATAAATAAATATTAAATTTTTAATAAAAGGTAGTATCAATAATAGATTAAAATTTTACTATTTATATATAATATATTTTATTTCTTAAATTTTCTTATTAATTTTAAAATATAATTTATAATAAAAGAGAGAGTGAAGAGAGAGAAGAGAGAGTGTATAGAGAGAGGAGAGAGAGGGTGTAGAGAGAGAGGGAAGAGAGAGAGAGGGTGAGGAGGGAGAGAGAGAGTGAGGAGAGAGGAGGGAGAGAGAGAGTGAGGAGAGAGGAGGGAGCGAGAGAGAGGGAGGAGAGATAGGAGGGAGAGAGGAGAGAGAGTGGAGAGTGTGTGAGAGATAGAGAGATGGAGAGGGGAGATAGTGAGAGGAGAGAGGGGAGATGAAGGAAAATTTTAATTAAAAATTATTTTAAGTATAAAAAAATTATATTAGCGACACATATACGTATGTGTCACTACTACCTTGGGGTAGTAGCTACAAATAAGTAGTGACATATAAGTTCATGCATTGCTACTACCTAAAGGTAGTAGAGATGCATAACTGTATGCGTCGCTACTAGTTTTTTATTTAAAAATAAAAGAGATATGGGAGGAGAGAGAAAGAGGTTGAAGGGGAAGAGAGAGGGAGAGGGGAGGAGAGAGAGAAGAGAGGGTGAGGAGAGAGAGGAGAGAGAGAGGATGAGGAGAGAGGAGAGAGAGAGGATGAGGAGAGAGGAGAGAGAGAGTGAGGAGAGAGAGAAGAGAGAGGGTGAGGAGAGAGAGAAGAGAGAGGGCGAGGAGAGAGAGAAAGTGAGGAGGAGCGAAGAGAGAGAGAGTGAGGAGGAGAGAAGAGAGAGGGTAGAGAGAGAGTGAGGAGTGTAGAGAGAGATAGGAGAGGGAGGGGAAAATAATTTTTTAAAATAAATTTGAGCTATTAACGACGCTCACATGTGAGAGACGCTAATAGCGTTAATTAATTGCAGTGCCAAAGAATATGCATCGCAATTATATAGGCTATAAGCGCTAATAGCCTTAGTTTTTTTTTTAAATTAAAGAAACCTGCTCACAATCCTACCCAAAACATCTCTATGGAATTCTAACCCAGCTAGAAACCAAGTTGTGCACTCCTTCAATAGTACTCCTACTTAATCCTGTGGCCTTCGGGTTTTCTATTCTGGCTGGAAGTCTTTAACTTGCATGTATCTTGCCTCATCAAAATCTTAATTGTGTTGATGGAGTCCTTATTAACCCAGCTAGAAACCAAGTTGTGCACTCCTTCAATAGTACTCCTACTTAATCCTGTGGCCTTTGGGTTTTCTATTCTGGCTGGAAGTCTTTAACTTGCATGTATCTTGCCTCATCAAAATCTTAGTTATGTTGATGGAGTCCTTATTCTACTAGGATTTGGCCGCTTGAGAAGTCCTGCTTGCATTAATCTCTATTCCTAGGTTTCCCATTTGCGCTAGGCCTCTAGGCATACTCTTAGCTGTGCTATGACTCTTGTCAACGAATCAACAACCATCCAAGCATTTGTCTCCTACTCCAAGTAAGAGTCTTCCACAAGAGTTCAACCCGCATAGGACTCTCCTTATGCTGATTATGCCCAACCCGCCATCGAGTCCCACTCCTACTAGAACTAGGAAATTCATTTGCCAGCACACGCTACCACAACTTAGTATACTCGCCCCAAAGCATGTGTTCATTCATTGTTCATACACCAAGGCTAAGAAGCTCTCCAACCCCTTTGCGGATTCAGTGGCTAAGGGTCTAACAACAGGAGACTATGATCACAAATCTTAATCTTATTTTATACTCCAACTGTCCTACATTATTTGGTTTTTCTAAATGAACAAAAAAATGTCTCAGTTCCAAGATGTAGAATCCATGTTGAATTACCACTTAACAAAAAAAGTCGTAGGCTCATATTGGTTATGGACTATGAACGGAGTTGAACTCTATGAGATCTAATCTCATGTTAGTTCTTGGTTTTTAAAAATAAATTACTTTAAACCAAATGGAACTATTACTCTGAGACGCAGGGAGTACTACTTTAAGTTACCATATTATTATAGAGTTCACAATATGGCTAAGTGATGGAGTTATATTTCAACTAAAAAGGAGTGCAATTGCATTATTAGCACATAAGTAACATAGTATCTATGATACACTAGTGCTAAATAATGCAATTAATACGTTTGTTGTTTAGTAATGTAGCACTCTCTCTGTCTCATATTATCTACACTAAAAAAATATTTAAGAAAAACTAATTTAATAATTTTTTTACTTTTTAAACTTTATGACTAAGTCCTTTTGACTTGGTTTAGATTTCAAATTAGTCAATCTGTTATATATGTTTTTGAATTTATCTTTTTTGTGTTTAATTTTTTTTAAGAGGACACAATACTCTTTGAGTTACATTTTTTTAAGGGGTTTTAGGCACTAACTATAAAAAAATTTACTAATCTAATATTAACTCTAAAGTTTATATTTAGACAAAAATGCCCCTTATGATGCACCCACTCTGCTCCTCCCTCTTCTTCCTCTGCTTCTATCACTTGCCTTGTTCTTGAGTCTGCTTTTTTTTGCTTATGTTCACTTTCATTTTGCCGCTTCGTCAATCTTCCAGCTTATTCAGGCCAAAAAGTCCAAAGCTTGCTTCAATTTCTGTTGGCCTTGTTAGTCCTCTTCTATGCTCCTTGAGTGCCCACAAGCCTTGAAGCCCTTCCCCACCCATTTTTACATTTGCTCGCTGACCCAATCCCCTTCTCCTCCGAGGGCCCCCAGATGCCAGACTCGCCTCTGGCTGGTTCTGATGGGAGTCCTCTTCGGATCCAAGACCAGTCTCTTGCTATCTGTATTCACCATCCTCCTCTTCCTCTTACTAATTAGCTACCTCAACTGGACCCTTATGGCTGGGAGAAGCGCCTCGACATGATGGTAAGAGTCAAACCACCACCTGCACGTTTCCTTTTGTCGCCTCCTATTTTTTCCCTCCATCTCTTCATATTCTCCCTTTTCTTCTATGAAATTACAGAGATTTGTTGGATTCAAAAATTGAAGTTCCTTAAATTCGATCCTCCCTTTTGTACACCAAAAAGCTCCTAATATATATTTTATCTACGAGTCCTTGCAAATTTTCATGAGTAAAAATTGTAAATATTTACTCACTTTGTTATATACAAAAAGAGTAATTTACTCTCTTTTTATATAACAAAGAGAATAAATACTTACTATTGTTATTAGGAGGGATAACGAGCTGCGAACAACAAACTCAAGGGCAGCGAAGCTCCAAATCTAGTTGAAGTTGCAGCTGACGGGGAGGGGCTAGAAGCTAGATGTTGCAGGGGTAGTGAGGCCATTGTTGACGAAGTCCTAGGTGGCAATGGTGACTATAGGGTCATCATCGGGGAAGATGTGCTTGCCGAGGATAAAGGGGCGGTAGAGGTGGAGGTGAATGGCTTGTGGTAGAGGGAGGAGGGCGAAGTGGAGGAAGCACTGCAATTGCCATGGATGGAGAACAAGATGGAAGAGAAAGAGGCGGAGGTGGTGCCGGTGATGGAGATGATGCAGGAGTGCTCAGTAAAATACTGGTAGAAGCAATCTGGATGGAGGAAGAAAAAGATAAGATAGAAGAAAGAGATTGGGAGATAAGGGGAAGAAAAAGATTAGGAAAGACAGGGAAAGAAGGAAAGAATGAGGGTAAATTTGTCCAAAAAATTAATAATTTAAATTTTACAGGCAATTTAAAAAATTATTGGACTTTAAAAAAAGTTTGCTTGTCAGAGTAAACGTTAATTTTTTTTTAAGAATACGGCTATTTACACCCCGTTAAAGTCTTATGTCCCCCAAATTAAATATTCTTTTCCTTATTTTAGTTGCTCCGGTACCCCCATTAACCACCTACTATTTTTCCTACCTTCTACCCCAAGCCCGCTTCCCTCTTTTCGCTTCCATTTTCTCTCCCATATGAACAACTGCCCCCCAGCACCATTCGGCCCCCTTTCTCTTCTCTCCGCGTTGGTCAATCATTTTTGGTGCCTAATGTATTGTTTGAGAGAGATGAGTATCAAATACGATGACTATCCATTAATTTGTTACGAAAGATGTCATGGTGTTCAGGTCCAGCTGCTGCCACTTTATTTCCTGAGAGTAGTTAGTCTTTGGAATGTGAATGATGGTGGTTATCCACCATTAAGACATGAAGGAAGATAAGGTTGCAGATCACTGTAAGTCTCTAATATCATGAAAAAAACCACAAAGAGTATCCAAGGCTTAAGTTAGATAGCCGGCCATTGTCGCTTTATTTTTCGAGAGTGGTGACAATCTGGAATGTGAATGACGACTGGAGATGAAGTTACGATGGAGGTCCTCGCCACATGAAAGAAGAGGTTAATATCTATCATGGGAGAAAGGTGAATGATCAGGGTGACAATAAGGGCATCTCTCAACAGCCCTTTTGTGGGAAATGAAGGATGAGGGGATGAGCAAAGGGGCTGTTTCCAGCGGCTTGAAGAGGTTGAGGCGATAAGTTGACGGATGCCGGGTTGAATGAGACTATAGTAATTTTGCTAGAGGTAAGAGAGATGGGGATGTAAGAATTTAACGAGAAAATTTTCAGTGTGCGTCGCACACCGTTGGCTGTGTATTTTACCATTTACAAATTGACTCATCAGCCTTTATAACTGTTTATTACTCTTATATTTCACAATGCTCACGAGTCATGCGTTGAATGGTAAAATACACCGCCAACGGGTGTGCGACGCGCACTGAATAATTTCTCAAATTTAACGGAGTGTAAATAACCGCATTCTTTTTTTAATACCTAAAAATAGCCCTCTCTAGTTTTAGCGCGTCGTCGTCCGTACTGCCAGAAACCACCAGAGCCGGCCATGGCCAGGCCGGAGTCTGCTGACCCGACGCTCTGGCGTCTGCTCATCTCTGGCCATGGCCAGCGTCCGGCCAGAGATGCCGTGGCCTGGCGGCTAGCCAATGCCAGAACCACTGGCTCGCCGTGGCCAGAATTGCTGGCTAGCTATGGCTAGCAGCGCAAGGCTGCTGGCAATGGCCAAAGTGGCATACTGGTCATGGCAACTACGTCTTTGATCTCTTAGATATTTTTTGACTGGTTTGTTGGAGATATTGGTGTCGGTGTGAATGCATGGTGTAGTCTTCGAGAGACAACGTGCAGGCCGGCACGGATGCCAACCAAGCTGCTCTCCGTCACCTCCACCGTCTGCCTATTATATCGGAATCTAGCCACCTTAATTCTTTGGCGTTTATGTCTCGTCCACCCCTCTACAGTTCTACTATTACTAGCTCCTTGTTGCCTCTGGCCAGGTTAGTGTCATATAATATGTTCTTTGCCATGTTTAATTAGTCAATTTAATCAGTTCAACTGAGAAACGGTTTCTGAGGTTGAGCCAACCCAGATCAGTAGAAATCTTGATGGCAAGTGGAAATTTGCTTTCGTTTGATGTGGTATTTTGCTAGATTGAGGAGTTTTGCTAATCCCCGGAAGAGCGAGAGGGTGGTGGCGATGGCGATGGCGGTGAGGGGCAAGCAGGTGCCGCTTTACAGCAGGGGTGCGAGCATCAGCACCAGCAGCTCGCCCGACGGGCTAGAGAGATTGCACCTCAACCTGACCTTCACCGTCCGGTCAAGGGATTATGTCCTCAGCAAGCTGGTGAAGCCTAAGTTCTCAGCGGTTCTGAGGCGTGCCCACATTGGCAGCCTGTCCATCTCAACCAAACTTGCTTCTAGGGACCCTAAATTCATTTCATGGCTCTTTTGAATCAAAGTCATGGTCTGCTCTTCTCTGTCGGTGGCCGACGCTGGCCATCGCCCGCTATGGCCATGGCAATGCTGCTGACCAACACTGGCCATGGCTAGAGCCTGGCCGTGGTCAGAGAGACAAATATGCTGGCCACCGGCATGGATATCTTCTATTGGTGACAATTGAAGATTGCATTCCTGATATATCTCGCTATCAAGGATTGCATCCCACATATATCTCACTGCATACACAATCAAGGATTGCATGCCAAAATTATCTCACCGTCCCCATATTCTCTCTTAACTATAAAAGCTTGTATATTGACTTTTTTGTACTTTGGGATATCAAATCCCTTGTAAATATACTGTTGTAAAATTTATAAATTGTAGGCTCGCCGGACCAGCGAAAGCGCAGTGGGAGGGGGTTGGCGCACAAATCAAGATTCAATATTTAAAATCAATCTATATAAAGCATGCATAATACACAATTGATTAAGTAATAAACATGCATCTAAACATGAATCAATCAAAGAAGAATTGATATGAAACAAAATACTCACTGACTTGGGCATTTTCAACCCTAGCACACCCTCCACAATTGAATCCTTGCACGTCAAACACAAGATTAATCAAGTAGAGGAATAGGAGAATACTTTATGTGCAAATCCCTCACAACCTTGCTTGGATTAATGGAAAACACAGCAATGAAGCAGCCCTTGATTCAACCTCCAAGATCTAGCCTAGGCGTAGATGATTAATCAGCCCGCCAAGAATACTTAGGAGAGGGGAGAAGGAGGGCGGCCAGCAGCAAGATCTCCCCTTGCTTGAGCAGGCAAAACCAAGAGAGAACAAGAGAGGGGGCGGCCAATTGGGAAGAAAGGAGACAAGAGGGGTGGGGCAGCCCTTGCTTCTCCAAATCCTTAGGGTTCTCCTCTCTTTCTCTCTTTATATATTTATCCCCTTTCCATATTAGGCGGGTCTTATTTTGGGCTATTCTTAATGGGCTTAATTGCTCTTTTCCTTTCGGTTTCACTAAAAGGTCTTACACAACGAGAGCAGGCTCTGACTCTCAGAGCCCGCGAAGGCTTGCATCCCCTACTCATGGCCAAGCCCACGACAGGGGCGACCCTTCGCTAACCATAGGTCACACCCTCAACACCTAATTCGCGCATCTGGGCCCTACAATGTGTAAATGCACAACTTAGCGAATGCCTAGTGCACATGTGTGACATATGTGGGTCCTAATCAAATTATGTGTAACAAAGGTACATGTGGGGTCAGTGTGTAAGGACCCTCATCTCTAAACCCATTTTTTTTTGTTTCTTTAATTTTCGGTTATCGTAAGATTAACGTGTTTTCTGATTTATTCGGTGATTTCGTGAATAAATAGTGTTTAAGATGGTTTTAACCAAAATCAACTTTAAGATTTGTGGTTTTAAGTGATTTTAAAACAAATTTGAATTTTTGGATTTTTTTAAATTTTTACTATTTTTCCAAAAATTAGGGTTTTGGCGGGACCCCTGTGGGTCCCACCGTTGAAATTTTGATTTTTGTGTCAAATGGACCCAAACATCAACCTAAGGTTATACAAAAATTTTTAGAATTTTTTTAGACTTAATTAGTGCTCAAATTTGTTAAATACCCATTTTTAGCCTACTTTTCCTATTTACACCCCATAACTTACCCATACATACCCCAACCCTTACTATAAAAGGGCAAACCTGAGCTATTTCTATTTTTGAGAATAGGCTGAGGAGGGAGGTCAGGCCTAATCCCCAATTAGGCCCGAATTAGAAGGTGTTTAAGGTAAGTCTACTCTAATTAAGCACTAAACCCTAACTTTCTTCTTAATCTCTTCTAAATCTACCATTTCCCCTTTGTTTCAATTCATTTTTGGACATCAAAAACTACTAATTTGTGTTTTACTACAAACCCTAACTTTCAAAATTCGATTTTTATTATCAACAAGCCCTAGATCTAAGTTTTAATTAGGGATTTCTTTGGTAAATCAATTTTTAATGGAGTTTGATTCAAACTCAATGTGCTTGTAAGGTTTTCAAGAAGGGTGACCCTCCAATCCGAGCTTAATCAAGTACTAAGGTAATGGATCTTCGAAACTTCAGTTTATCTATGGTAAAACTCTTGATTTTTGGCTTATTTCGAATGAAGTTACTTGATTTGGTGTGTTAATGGCATGATTAAAAAATAGAAATATTTAATCCTGATTTCTTAGGGTTTTGTATTATTATGGTATGTTTAACATTCTGGAAGTCATGAAGGACTTTTGATGATGATTAGGGTGTTAGATGTGGATTTGAAGTGTTATCAATAGTGTTTCGGTTTGGATTTGTGAAAGGAAGAAGATGGTTTAGTTCTGCCTTGTTGGCGTTTGAACGGCCCTTATGGGCGTTCAAACGGCAATACTACCAGAACGACAGTTTTCCAGTTTAGCCGATCGAACGGCCTGCTAGGCGTTCGAACGGCCTGCTAGGCGTTCGAACGGCCAAACTGTGAATTTTAAATTTTTACATTTAGCCGATTGAATGGCCTGAAGGGCGTTCGAACGGCTACACAGTAAAATTGTATGTTGTGCATATGATGTTTATTTCTATGATTCCACTTTAACTTGCCAATTTCATATGAATGTGGAGTGTTTTAAGCTATATTATGCTACTAGAAGGGCATACTATTGAGGTTATGGAGTTGAGATATATGCTTAGAGATTTGTGGAATGACTTATGTTTTGTAGCATGATGTTAGAATTGTCATCTTGAAATTATGAATGGTTGATTTCCTTTGATTAAGCATATTTTTAGTAGAACTACAACCTATTAATGGACTGATTTGTCATGATAGAATGTAGTTAGTTGATGTGTGGATGTTGGTGAATACCATGACTCAATGATAAAATGAATGATCTTATATGCTTTAACCTTTGTGGTTGAGTTTTGATTTGAGTTATGATTTCAACTATTCTTCTCCTATGATTTCCGCTGGAATTCATGTTTATATGGTAATTCACATGTGTAGTGTGGTAGTGAGTTTAATTTCAAGCATGTTGGCATGCATTGTGTGGAGTGCTTCTACTAGTTACACACACATGTGGGGGTTAAATGATGATGTTGAAGCTTGATATTGTGATTATGAATGATACATTAAGGGCTGATGAAAGCACTTATCATGGATTAGGATTCATGTATGCCTTGCCCACGTATGTACTATGCTGCATGCATCATGAAAATGGATTTCCAATTGAGGCTTCATCGAGGTTAATTGAATTTGACCGATTAGATGCAATGTGGTAAAATTGTATGCCGGATTGATCGGTCGTGGATTAATTGTAAGTTGATTGGTCCGAAAGGACATGTTTTGATTTGAGTTCCTGTGTGGAACGAGTGCACTCCCCGGGTTGAGTCTAGTTGAATGGAATTATGTGGGGATGAGTTGTGTACTTGTCTTGCGGATTGTGAGAATGTTATTATGAGTGTCATCTGGACCCTGAGAATCCAGTGTGGTATGCCATGTGCACCCGCTACCACGTGTTCTAGGGTTTTCTGTGTGAGAACTCGGGCTCTTCCCTCCGCAGGAGATGTCCCTGGGTGAACACTCATGCTCTAGATTCTCTGTGTGAGAATGGGACATCCTTGGCCAGGATTGTCTAGGGTGAGCAGCTCTTTAGGGATTGACAACCCCGAACTTTCTTTAATTCTTGTGTAGAATTTTGGACCATGACACGCCTTCGTAGCCTTGTCTATGTCCCGTCTGTGTGACACCAAATTTGTGATTACTCCTTGATGGAGGATGATTATGATATGATGCATGATGAAATATGTATGTTAGAGATACATTCATGCAGGTTGTTATGATATGATGCATGTGGGAATATGTATGTTAGAGATACATCCATGCGGGTTGATTATGATATAATGCATGTGGGAATATGTATGTTAGAGATACATCCATGCAGGTTGATTATGATATAATGCATGTGGGAATGCAGGTTGATTATGATATGATGCATGTGGGAATATGTATGTTAGAGATACATCCATGCAGGTTGATTATGATATAATGCATGCGGGAATATGTATGTTAGAGATACATCCATGCAGGTTGATTTTGATGTGATATATGCGGGAATATGTATGTAGAGATACATTTCATGCAGGGTGGTTATGATGGAATGAAATTATGTGGATTATGCACTATGATGCGGTGTTAGGTGATGTGTATGTGTGATCAGAAAATGATGCACCATGTAAATCTTTGATCTGAATGATCTTATTGCTATGCTATCGTATTTTCGATGTTGATAGTGATATTAAAAAAACCATTGCTGAGTTTGTTAAACTCACCCCTCTTTCTTGTGTTTTGATTTGGGGCTGCGTGGTGCGACACGCAGACGGACAGGATCTCCTCTTTGAGGAAAGGTCGGAGATGGCTTGGATGTGATCATGGAGATCGTTGTGTGACTTATCTTCTTTGGTTTTATGCTTTATGTTTAGAACCTTTGTGTAGGGTTCTTTGTTGTTTTGGATTTATGTCACATTTTACAGTTGTGATGCTTATGACTTACTTTGAGCCGGTGTGGGCTTTAGTTAACTAAGCATGTGGGTTTGAGAATTGTTGTTTACTTTGTGATAAGCAACACTCTTTCTTTCCTTCTTATTTACTCTTACTCAAAGGATTGTGCGTATTCCGTATTTCTGTTAATCGCCCGTGGTTAGGGTTAAGTCTTCCGCTAAATCGTTTACTCAATTTTCCTTCGTCGCCCCCGCGCGCTTGACCGCCCCTTGGACTGGATTTGGCTCGGGTAGAGCATCGCCGGGGCGTGACACAGTGTGACTGCCCCCACCACCCTTGGACCCCATGACCCATATTGGTTCACCCGAACCACTATATCGTTGGACCAAACCAGGCCCGAGCCATACCATGGTCCAACATAAATACCATGAATACAAAGACAAATGAGAGGTTCATTTCCTTCACACTATCAACCAAGTATTTTTTATAAGCTTGAATATATCAAACATTAAAATATATCATATATAAACTTAACTAGTAAATTTATACACTTTTGAAATATATTAAAATTTTACTATTGCAATTTTGTAAAAACTTATTATTTTATATATTACTTTGTACTACTTAGCACCCTCGTGATCCTTATTATTTGACCATTGGTCAACCTAATACCCATACATTATCTTCCTCATCTTCTCCATTATTGGCAGCTGGTAGTCGAAAGTTGGTGATGTTTTTTCCTTTCCTATACAAAGATCTAGCCAAAGCCGCATCCAATCATGGTCGTGGCAGTGACGACTCTAGCTACCCACGACGAACATGGCCATAGCCACGATGGAAGACACGAACAAAGCTGTCGATTGGCCATGGCTAGACTCAGCCATGGCGAGAAGCTCTAGCCCTCGCTTTTTTCTGGCCATGACCAGAGTTAGCCATGGTCGATGCTAGCCATGGCCAACATCTACTAACATACTCTGGCTATGGCTGACATTGGCCATACACGTTTGGTCGTGGCTATGGAGTGCTAACATTCTTTTCTATTACTCAAGCGTAAGGGTATGATAGTTATTTCATCATTATCATAATTTAAGTGTCCTTAAATAATAAAATTTATGGCTGGTGGATTTTAATATATTTTTGAAGTTATTAATGTCCTTATCTAATAAAAACCTACTCTATCTACTAATTTTGTTTTAGAGAAAATTATATAAATAATGTTAAAAGAATAATTACTGAAATAGCATAGAGATAAAATTAATTATAAAAAATGTTAAAAAAATTTATGGTTGGTGCCTGCATGGTTTTCTTTTATATTTTTTAGGTAATTTCATCATTTCAAAGGATGAAATCAACTTAAGCTTGTTTTTGTCCTTAAGGGTGATTTTGTCCTTACGAATGACGAAATCAACTTAAGGTTAATTTTATCTTTCTAAAGGACAAAAATGCCTTAGTTAAGCAAATTTATTCCGTTACGGCTGATTTTGTCCTTTTAAAGAGCGAAATTAAACTAATTTTTTTAAAGATTTATTTAAACCCGAAACAAACCCATGTAAAAACAAAATATAACACACCTGAATATCCACACATTGAGTAATTTTAAAGTCTATGAAACACATGTAGATTAGATAAAATGTTCTTCAAATGTTTGGTTTACAAAATAAGTTTACACTTTATACACTTGAAAAAATATATCACAACTCTAATTAGCTCTACCTCTTCTACCCATACAGCCTCAACCTCAAACACGACCACGCCCTTGGCCATGAAGCTACTCTACTGGGTTCTCCTGGTCCGCGTAAATAATGTATGGCTCACCTAAATACGCCTCTAAAGAAAATGTGATCGGATTCGCACAAGCTGCTAGCTATCGTCTAGTATATTCTCTCAAAATATTTAACATCTCAACTAGCTATGGATGGCCTGGATCTGCATGAGCAACCGAGATGATGGACGTGGACTATCATACAAAGTAGAAGCTTGTAAAAATAATGGAGGATAAAAGGCTGCTCCATATGAAAATAGAATATTTGTGTATGAAGCCTCGATGATGTCTAAGCTACCTTGTCAGTGGGATAATGTTCATGTATGTCCGTAATAACAGACTGAAGTAGTGGCAAACTATGAAGGATATCTTCATAGTGCCTAATAATCGACTGACACGACGCTAATAAGACCTCACCTGAGGTATAAGTGTTAACAACATTAGTCATATATATATATATATATATATATATATATATATATATATATATATATATATATATATATATATATATATATATATATATATATATATATATATATATATATATATATGTCCATCATGCTAAACCAAGCTATAAAAAAATAAGTCATATAAATAATAAATGAGAAATAAAAAATATTATGATATAATTAAGATATACTTACCAAAATTGCATCCGATGCACCCCTAGGCTAATAGGTCATCTCATCTAATTCATTGCATGGTAGAATATATTTGCGTGTAATAGTCAAATACCACCTCATGGACGGTACTAATATCATGCAATGTTGTAGCAAACTCGCCTCGGATATAGTCACCCTCCTGTTATCCCATCGAGCAATATAGGTTGCATGAAGTGCAACCCAATCGGTAATGTGGTAGCCTTGTCGAGTAATTCGTTAGATGAACTCTACCGTATGAGGAGTATCCTCCTCTAAGTCAAAATGGAGCATCATATAATCAGACACATACATCTCCACAATATCAAAACATATAAGTGGTGTTCTAGATAGCCACACATTCCTTCCTTATGTACATAGTGGTGATCACCCAACCAATGCCTCAGCTGAGTATGACCGCCAAATGACTTACACAATTTTTAGACATAATTAGTTTTTAACAATATTACATAGCTTATATTCATTATATTATATGTGACATAATGAAATATAATTACCTAATAAAAACGCTGGTGGTCCAACTCTTCTCTATACAATCAGTGGACTCCTTGTGAGTTTTCTGTTTTCCTCCTCTGAACATTCCACCTTAATGAGTCAAATTTAACTCATTCACATATAACTATATTAAAAATATAATAGTTTAAAAAATGAACATATGGTCATATCTAAAATGGAGATTAAATGTTATACAATATAATTATATGTTTACCAATCAACGGGAGAGTTAGTATATTTTTTACTATTATGCCCACATTATTTACACCTCCCACACTTATAACCTGCTCTACCACTATAACAAAATGTAGTATTAGCAACGCATATTTTTCTTATGTGTCGCTAATAGTAATATATTAGCAACGCTTAGTTTAAATCATCGCTAATACTAATAATATTAACAACGCTTTATTATAAGCGTCGCTAATAGTTCGTCTATTTGCAATGCTTTATAAAAACATCTTTAAAACATATATTTTTTAAATAAAAAAAGAAAAAAATCATAACTATTAGCAACACTTTTTTAAGCTTTGCTAATGGCTTTCACAATAGCGACGCTTTTGAGCTAATAGTCCTGCAATTAGTGACGCTTAAAAAAATGTCACTAATAGTTATGAATTAAAAATAAAAAAATAAAAAAATTTAATTATTAGTGACACTTTTAAATAAGCATTGCAAATACCAGTGATAATAGCGAATAACTTTATTAATTAATTTTATTTAATAAATATTAAAAAAATTAAAATAAACTTCCTAAATATAATATATTTTATTCAATATTTACTATTTATATATATAATAAATAAATATTAAAATTTTAATAAAAATTAGTGTTAATAATAGAATAAACTTTTACTATTTATATATGATATATTTTTTTCCTAAATTTTCTTATTAATTTTAAAATATAATGTGTAATGAAAGAGAGAGTGAAGAGAGAGTGCATGAAGAGAGAGAGTGAGAGTGAGGAGAGAGAAAGTAGAGTGAGAGGGGGAGGTTAGAGAGAGAGAAATGGAAGAGTGAGATGGGGGAGAGAGGGTGAGGAGAGAGAGGGAAGAGAGAGAGGGTGAGGAGAGAGAGAGTGAGGAGAGAGGAGAGAGGGGAGAGGGAGAGAGAGAGAGTGAGGAGCGAGAGGGAAAGAGGGTAGAGGGAGAGGGAGAGGGAGAGAGAGGGTAGAGGGAGAGGGAGAGGGAGATAGAGAGGGTAGAGAGAGGGAGAGAGAGAGGGTAGAGAGAGAGGGGGAGAGAGGGTAGAGAGAGAGGGGGAGAGAGAGGAGAGAGGGGGTGAGGAGAGAGAGTAGAGAGGGAAAGTTTTAATTTTTTTATATTTTTATTTAAAAATTAATTAAATAAATAAATAAAGAAAAATATACATCGCTAATACCCTTAGTATTAGCAACACATATTATTATGCGTCACTAATAATCTAAGTAATAGCGATGCATATTCCTATGCATTGCTATTACCTTCTAATTTATTATATTAATTTTAAAATATGTAGAGAGAGAAAAAATAGAGAGGATATAGAGAGAGGGGGGAGAAAGGGAAGAGAGAGGGAGGAGAGAGGGTAGAGAGAGGGAGGAGAGATTAGAGAGAGGGGTGGGGAGAGAGTAGAGAGAGAGGGGTGAGGAAAGAGAGAGGAGAGAGGGAAGAGAGAGGAGAGAGAGGAAAGAGAGAGGGAGGAGAGAGAGAGAGAGGGAGAGGAGAGAGAGATGGAGAGAGGGAGAGGGTGGAGAGAGGAGAGAGGGAGAGAGAGAGGAGCGTCGCTAATAGAATAATAACTGGCAACGCTTAGTTGGAAGTGTCGCCACTAATAATAATATTGTGTTGTCACTAATAATAATATTAGCGACTCCTAGAGCAGAGCGTCACGAATAGTATTATTTTTTAAAAAAAATTTAAGACATTAGCAACGGTTGGCAGAGAGCATCACTAATATCACCGCTATTAGCGATGCTTACATTTTACCATTGTTAATGTACAATACAATTTGTGACGCTTAGTTATGAGTGTCGCTAAACATATATGCAGGCGAAAATTTGCCCAAGCGTGAAAATTTGCCTGGGCGCGAAATTTCACTCTCGGGTGAATTTTTGCCCATGCCTTTAAATTCCAACACCTTCGGCACCAGTCCCATCTGCAGAACCAAAGCGTCCTCTCTCCTCTCCTCTGCTTCCACCTTCTCACCACACTTTGGCCCTTCTCCGTCAGCGGCGGGGACAAGAAAGGCAATGTCTTTGGGTCCGAGGATGACGATTTGTTCGGCATCTCCAATGAGCCGAACCATTTGCTTGTGCCAGAGGCGAACTCGTCGGAGGAGGTGGGTTTGAAGGAAGATGTGTTTGGGTAGAGAGATGAGGAGCTCTGTTCGAAAGATGGGGCGGATGATGATTGGCTGCATGGGAAGTTCTGTCCTCCGGCTGCCGTCCTCTGTTGTCTTGCCGCTGTTTTGTTTTCCACCCATCCTCTAGCCGCTGGTTATTGCATCCTCGCCATCGGGCGAAAATTCTTATGAAGGCTTGGAACCTGCGGGCCTCGTCAACGGAAGGCAAACAACCCACAGAAACGGGTCACCTCGATGCTCTTCTATGGGTCATTGCAGACCCGCCACCCCACCCTGCGCGGGTGCGAACCGCCCCGTGCCCCGTAGGTGTGCACCGACCCGTGCCTTGTGCGGGTGCCTGACCCGTGCCGTGGGTCATTTCTTGACCCGTTCCAAACCAGGTACTAATTTGGTTTGGTGATTTTTCTTTTTTTATTAAATTTTTTTAGCGATGCTCTTTAAGAGCATCGCTAATAGATTTATTTTATTCTTTTATGCTATTAGCGATGCACTTATCAAGCGTTTCTAATAGTGTTAAATTATTATTTATTTATAAATAAATATTTTTTAATATTTTTTAAATAATTATACACATTAGCGATGCTTACACAAATGTCACTAATACTATCTTATTTGCGACGTTTAATGACAAGTGTCGCTACTAATTATTTATTTAATTTATTTAAAAACAATTATATTTAAAAAAATTAAAATATTTTTTATTAGTGACGCTTTATAAATGTCACTAATATTATACTTTTAGCGATGCTTTAAGTAAGCGTCGATAATATGTAGTACGATGACAGTTTTATCGACTCATTTAGTGCCGCTTTGTATGCATCGCTAATAACTATTAATAACGCTTAAAAATGTTACTAATAGTCAGTTTTGTTGTAGTGTACCATCTATCTCCATAGTCACACGGTTCATTGTATTCCTAATGTGGACAGATCATGGGCGGTCGGGTTGTCTTGTTGCTATTGAGGGTAATAACACATAAGAAATATCTATTTCCTAAAACTCCCAACCAAGAGGAGAGTATAATTGTGTCGAGTATATATTTCTATAAGCGGTAGAAATATATACAGGTTGCCACCTCTTTCCCCACACAGCAAGAAGATGAGAGCAAGAATATTGGTAGATTTAAGGGTAATTACATGTACAAGTTCGATAAACATTATTCACCACAAAGCTTCATTGCATGCATGTTCATCACTTCATAATCGGTGCAGTTAATTCTTTGAATTATATACTCCCTAATTTTATTTAATTATTCCCTTATAATCCCTCCACTCTGGGGGTGTATGAGGTAACCATGACCTCAGAAGCGCTAGATCATTTAACAAAGAGTTTTATCATTTAGTAAAAAATGGCTAATACTAAGGCCTACATGGGTAATCTTCGTACCCCTTTCAATACGCTATTTAAACTTTTCACGTATTCCTAGTCATAATTCAAAATGTTCTAAAACTATCGTGAGCAAGAAACCACATTATTCATGGTGTACTCCTCTTGTGAGGTGTTATTTTGTCCTTTCACTTTCCTTACCAATCAAGTCCATTTTAACATCAAATTGTTCAATTTTTAGAACACATGCAATTGCCTCAACTAAATCTGTAGTGTATCATTTTTAAACTATTTAAAATTTGTCTTTATGTGACAGATGCAATATCGATAATAGAAGAATAAAGGGGGAAAATCTTTAAGCACAACCTTTTGAAGCCCTAATGCCCAAGCCCAGTAACCCACCCAGCCCAACTCAAATGCCTGAAGTAAGTACCCACTACCCACCTAATAAACCCTAAATCATAAGTGGCATTAGTTGTTTTCTTTTGATCGAACACCCACAAACCAAGGGATGGCGAACGGGGCATAGGGCAGTGGCGGCTTGGCACAGTACTTCTTCTCTATTATTTCTCCTACTCCTTTCTCCGGAGACTAACCCAGCTTCCTCTTAATCTCTCCTAGCGATTGACTAGCCACTGAGTGATACATTGGATAGAAGACTTTTTAGAAATATGTATAAACTTATAATGCAAACTTCTTATAGAGAAAATGGAAGAGAACTTGATAAATCTTTTTTGTCTTTGCTTTTTTATATAAAAAGGGTACATCTTATACATTTTGGTATAATGAGTCAGTAAATTTAGAGTAATAAAAACATCTTTGTGTTTTAGTTTTTTTAATTATTTAAGTTCATATAAGGTGTTAGATTCTTATTATGTTTTATTTTTTTATATGAATTGTGAGGTCCTTATAAGTTTTATTAAGTTGATTTTTTTGTATTTTGAATAGACTTTTAACATATATAATTGTTATTATTTTTGTTTATTAATTGGTTGATCGTTTACCCATTACCCGCCTATTTACATGATGGTAATGGGTAATGAGTAAGATATAGGTAATAAATGTGATAATGGGTAATACGTAAGGTATGGGTAAAATTTTTAAAAGTGGGTATGAGTATGGGTAAAGCCTTACCCGACGCATGCCCTACCCATTAACAGCCCTAACATTGGGGATTAGTTGAATGTTAGAAACTTAAACCAAACAAGTGTGCACTGTAATTAGACTCCTCCGCCATTTTTAAAAAAGAACTCCTTTTTTTCTTTCGTGGGCGGGGAACTTTTTGTCCGTATTCGCTTTCCCACGCAAAGACGCCTTCCTCACCAGATGTAGCACCAATTCCCGGGCCTCGGGTCTCGCCTCCCAAATTCCCTCCTCCCGTCTCCTTCCGTCGCCCCAGCTCCGAGCCCTACCTCTTCCGACGCTCCCGACGGAGACTGATCTCCCCGGCCACTGTCGTTTTCCTTCTTCGCCCCGTCCAGGTAAGCCATCTCTTTCTCTCTCGTCGTCCCGTCCCCCATTTCTTCTTTAGGGTTTCCCCTCCATGTCCGCAAACCTCCCCCCTCGGGGGACACCCCTGGATCTCAATTCCGATACGTCCGCTCAAGCTCCCGTCCCGTCTGATGGAGCCGGCTGTGGTGGGGTTCATGCTCAGTCCGGGTCGCCGGAGGGGCCTGGAGACGTGAAAGGCGGAGTCTTGGGTGGGGTGGTGGAGGAGAAGTCTCGGGAGTGTGATGGGGAGGGGGTAGACGGCGAAAGCTCGGAAGTTGCGTCGGAAAATGTGAAGTTTGAAGCAGGTGAATCTTCAGCTGGTTCTTCTGGTGGAGGTATTGTTGCTGAAGAGAGCGCGGATGATACTGGTATGGTGGATTCCAGCTCAATTGAAAGAGTTACTGTTACTGTTGCAAGTACTGATTTAGTCGAGGAACTAGTGATTTCCGGGGCTGCTCGGTGTAATGATGACAACCGGCCTGGGCCGGTCTTGGTTTCTGCTGGAGATCCTCCCTTGGGTGGTGAAGATGAAAGGACTGTGCCGTCGGGGTTTCCGCGCGAACAAAGTGAGGACATGGTTGTGAGTAGGGAGGAGTTTGGTATTGGTTTAAAGCCCGATCTGGGTCCTACTGGAGATGATGATTTTCTGCCAGAAGTTGCTGAAGATGTTCATAGAGAAAGTTCGAACTTGGAAGAGGTGTTTCCCTCAAATGAAGATGCTATCGATCACTCTGACTTCATGGACTTTCCCGTTGATCCTCTCTTGGGTGGTGAGGCTTGCATTGTGGAAGCCTTTGAATCTTCACATCGGCATGGTGAAAGACTCTATGCGCACCGAGGCAAGCTGAGAGCTGGAGATACCATAGAGTCTCCAGGGTCTCGAGTACTGCAAGATGGAGGACCAAGCGTAAGCAGTCTAGAGGCAAAAGCTCAAGATATCGAGGAAGTAGTGCATACATCTGATCAACTGCAGGATGGATATGGGGATGTCTGCAATGATGTGTTTGAAACTGAAAACGTGTCCTCAGATCCTTTATGCCCAAAAGACGAGAGAACCAGTGCTTCCAAAGATGAATCGACAGTTGAGCATGCCCATGAAGTTCAGGAGTTTTCACACCTGCAAGACGCCGGCATGGATACATGTCAAGATGAGCTAGAAGATGAGAACCCTTCAGAAACTGAGGAATCTCCAATCCTGCAGAATGAGAACTGGGATGGTTATGGACATGAATTGAAAGATGAAACTGTAATGGGTACTCATGAATCTACACTACAAGATGTGAACGTGAATTGTTGGTATGAAGATGATCTTAGACCTGAAAGTAACACGGATCCTCATGAACCTATGGAAATTCAATATGAAAACAGGGTTTTTTCAAGAAATGCATCGGAAGCCGAGTACAAGATGTTTATACGTGATGGAAATATGAACACGTGGGGTGAAAATCAGAATGCAGTTAATCTAGTTGTAGATTTAAGCCCTTATCATGCTGATGAGTTCAATGGTGTGGTCGAGGAGGAGGGATACAGTGATATTGAGAATTTGGAACTTGAATCATGTGCCTTTTCTGATGAAAAAGAGGACCGTGCCAGATACTTGCTGCCACCAGAGGATCCAAGGTTCTCAATTTCTGATTTAGTCTGGGGCAAGGTAAGGAGCCACCCATGGTGGCCTGCACAGATATTTGATCCCTCTGATGCATCTGAAACAGCTATAAAATATAAAAAGAGGGACAGTTATTTGGTGGCATACTTTGGGGACCACACATTTGCATGGAATGATGTATCCTTGCTAAGGCCTTTTCGGACCTATTTTACAAAGATGGAGAAGCAGAGCTCTTTGGCCGCTTTCGTTAATGCAGTTGATCGAGCTCTGGATGAAGTTTTTAGAAGAGTTGAATTTGGTTTGGCATGCTATTGTACACCTCAAGATGTCTATGATAAAATTAAAAGTCAACGAATAGATAACACAGGTGTTAGGGATGGAGCAAGTGTTGCAGATACTGCTTATGGTGCTTTCAACATGACATCTCTTGAACCTGATAATCTTGTCCATTATGTTAAGGATTTAGCTTTGTTCCCATTAAATGGAGGTGATAAGCTTGAGCTGACTATTGCTAAGGCTCAAATCCTCTCTTTTTATCGTTCTAAGGGCTTCCCAAAACTGCCTGAGTTTTATGTACATCGTGGGCTGTCGGAGAATGAAGCAAACCTTTTGCCCCCTGGCAAGAGATTGGTTGATGATAATATGGTGGATGATGTGGAGTTTGAGACTCCATCTTCTAAGAGACCAAGAAGTCAGGAAGGCTCAACTTATAAACGCAAAAAGAAAAATTCTGATGATGGGGTTGGTAGCATTAGGAAGCAGAGGAGGATATCTGATGTCATAGACAAAAAGAAGTCTTCTCCCTTTGTAAATGATGGCAGGAATCGCAGTACAGTAAGTTCCACTTCAGGCTCAGGCCGAACAAAGAAACGAAAAGTCTCATCACTTATTGACGTTGACAAGAATGAGCCTTCCACAGTTGTTAAGAAATCTTTTAATGTTGGAGAGTGTATTCGCAGGATTGCTACTCAGTTGACTGGATCTCCTCACTCCCCTAAGAGTAGTGATGTGAAATCCCAGAAGCATGGCAGTCAAGTAGATCAAAGCAAAGGTGAAAGAGTGGCTCATGACAAAACTCCCGAGAAGCATCCCAGTAAAAATAGAACTAAAATGGAGACTTCTTCCCCTGAGGAAATGTTGTCACAACTCCTCCTTGCAGCTCGAGACCCTAGGAGAGGGTACAATTTTGTGTCTGCAATTATTGATTTCTTTTCTGAGTACAGGAATGAGCTTTGTCGTTGTAACGACTTTTCAGCAAAGCAAAAAGTGAAACTGAATGTGTGTAAAAGTGCTAGAAAAAAATCAGCTGATGCAGGGAAGGACTATGATGAAGCTTTTGAGTTTGAAGATGTGAAAGACACCTATTGGGAAAAGCGCATTACACGTGGCAACACTGAAGAGCCAAAGAGGTCAGAGTTGGATTCACAAATTCAACTGGATGATCAGAAAGAATCAGAAGGAATAGAAATTGGCGAGTACTCACCGACTGCTCTGATTCTGAACTTTAATGAAGTAAAGTCTCTTCCTTCGAAGGTTGATTTAATCAAGACATTTGCAAAGTATGGACCTTTGAAAGAATCACAAACACAAGTATGGACCCGAACAAAACGTGCAAAAGTAGTTTTTTACAGTCGTTCTCATGCAGAAGTTGCTTTTAGTAGTGCTGGAAAGTTCCACATTTTTGGTCCATCTCTTGTTAGTTACCGACTTAGATATTTGTCGTCTGTGGCAAAATCATCTCAGGATCACACACCAGATGATGAAAACATTGTTACCTCCATAGAAAGCAGCAAACCAGAGTGTTTGCCAGTTGAAAATGGTGTTGCCCTGACAGAAATTCCATCTCCTGATGACAACAGACCAGGGAGGAAAGCAACATGTGAATCTATATCAGTGTCCAGGGAGGAAAGCAAATCAGTTTCTTCTAGTATTGATGTTACCCAAAGGGAAAATGGGGCGACAGTACCATCCACCATGGAGAGCAGATCGAAGTCCCTAGTAACTGAAAAGGAAGAAAGTAATGTGGAATGTGTGGCTGAACCCCTATCTGCAAATGGCAGCATACCAGTGTCTCAACTTCCCAAAACCGTTGTTCCACCAATGGAGTCTGGAGCAGAACCACAATCTAGTGAGGCAGATGATATGACCCAACTACCTGGGAATGGTGGCAGCCAATTGCAATTTGGAGTCGTGCCTTCTTCCCTGGGTGCTGATGATCAGGAGTCCCAAGTGCCTGAAAACAGTCGGAGCATTGTGAATTCTGGGGCTGAACAATTACAGACAGAACGTGGGGTGACAGTTGCATCCACTGAGGGGAGCAAATCGAAGTCTATACTGACTGACAAAGAAGTAAGCAATATAGAATGTGGGGCTGAACCTCTATCAGCAGATGGCAGCATGCTAGTGTCTCAACTTCCGGAAATCATTGTTGCACCTCTGGAGTCTGGAGCCGAACCACAATCTAGTGAGGCAGATGATATGATGCGACTACCTGAAAATGGCAGCAGCCAATTGCAATCTGGAGTTTTGGCTTCTTCCCTGAGTGCTAACGATCAGGAGTTCCAAGTGCCTGATGACAGTGAGAGCTTAGTGAATTCTGGGGTTGAGCAATTACCAACAGAATGTGGCGCGTCAGTACCATCCACTGAGGCAAGCAAATCGCAGTCTTTACTTACTGACAAAGAAGAAACTACTATAGAATGTGGGGCTGAACCTCCATCCACAGATGGCAGTATGCCTGTGTCTCTACTTGCCGAAAACATTGTTGCACCTATGGAGCCTGGAGCCGAACCACAATCCAGTGAGACAGAAGATACTGCACAACTGCCTGAGAATTGGGTTGTGCCTTCTTCCCTTGGTGTTAATGATCAGGAGTCCCGAGTGCCTGAAAACAGTGGGAGAGTAGAGAATGCTGGGCCTGAGCAATTACCAACAACAGCCAACATTTCAAGGGACAAAATTGCTATGACGAGTGATGAGGTAACCGATAAACTTGTTGAAATACCCCAAAAAGAGAGCCAAACTGATAGTAGGTTTGATCAGCCTGAAGAGTGCGAGTTAGAATGAACATGGGGCTATTGCGTGGGCACAAAACTTGGAGGTATTTCTACTATTATTGCTTGTTTATTTATGGTAACTGTTGTAAATGAAAAATGTTCGCTTCTTCTGTGGTCATAACCTTGTATCTCTTGTAACTCTAGAGCGCCGAAGTCTTGGATGTGCATTATTACATTGGCTAGCTGAATTGGGAATTGGGATTGACGCGAAGATGGAGATTGTGACTATGAACGACCGGAACGTTCTGGTTGGTTCACTTCACAGTTTTTTGTTGTAGTCTACTCTTGCAAGTGAATCATATGTAGTCGTTGGCCATTTTGTTGTAAACTTTAGTTTGTACAAAAAAAAAAAAACAACGGCCTGATCGGTTTATAGCTCTTTTTCTAATCAAGCATGATAGCCTCAAAGAATTTTCTGTTCTTTTTTTTCGTCGAGTCTTGCACTTCGTTTCTGCCGTGTACTATCATAAAACCTTCCTCAGATGTTATCTGGTTCGTTGCTCTGAGCAGTTTTTATGGCAACTTTGTGGATATGACCAGATGGATCACATATTTAAGAACCATGCGAAAAGAGTTGACGCTATAAACAAATTGACAAACATTGTTGTGCTTTATATATCGCTAGTGAGCTAGCGTTGAATTTCACTTGTTGAAGAACTCTATGTCACTTAATAACTTGATTGTAAGGAAACTTTGTGAGTACTGTAGATTGTTTTGGCATCTCAATACCTTTCAGTACACAACCTTGGCGGTCTGCGCCTGGGCCTCATGGCTGAAATCTTAGATAAGACGGCCGTGAGGCATCTTCCTCACACCCCTCATTCTAACTTCAAACCCCCTACCTCCCAGGGCTCACCCCGCGCCGCCCGGTGGTCCTCTCGTCTGGCTGTTGGCTCAATGCTGCCTCCACCGGGCTATTCTGCACTGAGTGTAGTTCTTTCCGTGGTAACTCAACTTTCATTTCAATTCGCAGTGTAATAGAAGGTTTACCTTGGATACTACTCTTGTGTTACGGGGCAGCAAAATACGAATATGTATATTTGTGACATGTATATACACCGTGACACTTGTTTTTCTATAAAAAAATACTTCCAGTCTCATGATAAATGTCCGATTGTTCAATTTGATTTTTCAAAATAAACTGAAAAACCAAAAAAACGAAGCGTGACAAATCAAAGTGCGCTGAGACTCGGTCTGAGTTGATTAGTCCGATTCACCTGATTATGAATAACAACGGCGTGACGAAAGAGAAGAACTGGGAAAGGAAGAATGAAGTTCTAATCCCCTGGTGAAGCTTCACCAGCCAACCACGTAGACATTTATCTCGTGGTCATGCGATATAAATGGCATTTGAGAAAATGCCGTAACATCTTTTTTCAGCCCGAAAAAAAAAAGTTTCATTTCCTTCACCAGGGAATTAGAACTCAAAGAACATGGTGCGTTCATGTGATCAATCATGCAAGTTAGTCCGGCGAGGTCAGCAGCGCTAGCGGAAATGAATGACCAATATTGGTTTCACAGGTTGAAGATGGACAAAATGACCAATGTACTATATTTTTCGATAGATTGGTGATAAATAATGTTGCAACATTTATATATTTAAAACTACAAATATGATTGAAAGCAATCCAGTTCATCAGTAACCCGTTCTTTTCCACTGACTTTTCCGATGAGTCTTTTTCTGTACTGTGATTCTTTAATTCTTTGTCACTCTGATATGAACTCGGGATGACTCGGCCATACATCCTATCTGCCATCTCCGTAGATCCACCGGAGCAAAAACTGGGCTCGACCACCTTAGAGCACAAAACCCACAAAAAACTTTTAGGCGAAATATGGAAGAAGGATTTGGAATACCCGTGCCCATTTCTCCATTACGGTTATTAACGACACTTGAATGGTCACAAGCTCTCCCGTGCCGTAACTTGGTTGATCCAGCCAGTCCTGACGCTGCGTCCCATATGACTCGAAGTGGCGCTTACCAGACGGATTTCTCAGCAAACTTATAGAAAAGCAGGTGAGACTCGGGCAGATGGTCGGCGGCACAACGCTTAAAGTTGTTGACGGTGGTGAACTGGCCTGAGCCGGGGTCTGTGCGGAAGACGAACAGCAGGTTCGTCACAGGGGATGGCAATCGGGCTAGGCCGGTTTGCAAAAGACATTTTCTTAAACGCCATTTATATCACGTGGTCTCACGTGATAAACTTCTACGTGGTAGGCTGGTGAAGCTTCACCAGAGGCGTCCCTGATGAAGCTTCACCAGGGGATTAGAACTCGGAAGAATGAGCTGCAGTTTCCTCGTCGTCAATGGCGCCGTCTCTCCGCCGTCTACCGCCGTCCCTCCCGTCGCAGATTTCCTCCGCCACCACCCCGGTTCGTCCGAGCCACTTGCTCCGGCCATTCTGCCACCCACCACCTCCCTCGTTTTTTTTCCCGCTTTTTTTAAAGAAACTCAAAATCTGATATAATAAAAGCCTCTCCTTTTTCTTCCCCTTCTTCTCCCTCTCTTCAGGTGCCTACACGACGACTCGCACCCACAACGGAGGCGCCGCCGTCCTATTCTGGCGCCGGCACCTGCTCCGCCTCGCCAACTCCGTCGACATCCTCGCCCAGTCGAACCCCCGCCTTCTGGGCTCGCCGTTTGCCGCCGCCGGCCCGGTTTCGCATTCTGAAATTCGCTCCCTTGCTGATGAATCCCTGCGGGCGGGGCTTCCTCTCGCACTGAGGGAGAGGGACGAAGGGTGCCGGGACCGAGAACTGGCACTCACGGCCCTCGTCTCTGGTGATCGGGGCGTCCCCTGTGGCTTCGACTTCTATCTCCATATCGGCTTCTACTCGCCGCCGGTCTTCGGCGCCGCTGGAGGTGGAGCTCGGCTGGCCGTGGTGGGCCCCGGAAGGGAGGTGGCGGCGGCCAAGCACTCAGAATGGGTGAGGTAGGTGGGATTTTTTTAGGGTATTCCGAATGTAATAATGTTTGAAATTGATGGGTTTTTCCTGGTTCGCTTCTCCAGCACCAGGCAGCGTTTGGAGAAGCTGAGGGGGCCTATGGTGACAGAGATGTTGCTGTCCAATGATGGGGACCGGATTTTGGAGGGGACTGTGACCAACTTCTTTGTGATTTGCCGCAGGGTATCTTTCCAATCTAACTTCTTGGAGAAAACAAATCTTAGCATATGGTTTTACTCTGTCCTTGAATGAACTATTAGCTACTAGTTTAGTGCATGATATAGACGTGGCAAGTTTGAACCCAAAGGTTGAATCCATGCCTTTGGCTTTGGTTACATTGTTGTCTTTTGGAGCCAGCCCAAATATTCTAATGATGCTGATGCTGAATTTTTTATATTATTATTCTCTTGCTAGATATTTGCGTCTAGAAGGGCATCGTGCGCAAAAATTATCAATACGCTTCTGAAAATTGTTTCTACATTGTCATTTTATGACAAAGTTGAATGGTGGCAAATATTACGTGTTGGCAACACCAAATGCGTGGAATAAGTTGCAAACAATTGGCTTAGTCAGTGATAGGCTTTACTTGCATCCCCTGAAAAATTGTCCAAATATATTTCGTGAGGCTCTTTTAATAGAGAATGGCCGACTTTCAATTTTGCCTATGATATTACTACTTTATACGAATAAAAACCACCACACAACCTACATCATCATTGATTAGTCAATGATATCATTTTCTTCTATGAGCTCTGTTTATTCAATATGCAGCGCTTGCCATGAGAAGGTTGATAATATAGTTTCCTCATATTTGCATCCATTCCTCTTGTATCAGATTGTAGTATGCATAGCTTTTGAGATACTAAAAGAAAGCTGATATTCCTACTCCACTTTTTCTACACTAAAACTCTACTCCTGACTTTGATTAGACAGAGAAAGATGGTCTTAACTGACAACAGGGGGATCTACTTCTTTTAGTCCAATCAGAGGTTGGAGTAGGGTTTTGGAGTAGAGAAAGTGGAGTATGAATATCACTTTCCTAACATAGCCAAACATATGCAACAAGAAAAATAAATTTAAGTAATTATGAATATAAAAAGAACATTCTTACAAATCCTGAGAATAATAGAAAGTTTTGTTGGAATCTATAAGCACAATGTTGCTACTTACCCACTGTTCATTTGGGTATCCTGGACAACCATCTATAAAGAAAGACGAGGAATAAAACTCTCAAGACCTGGATTTTGTGAGATCCTGTGCAGCAATTTTTTTAATGGCTGATTGAAAAGTGGTTCCCTCTATGATTTAGCCTCTTCAACTGGAGCAGGTAATGTGTATGAATTCCTTGTAAGGTATAAAAGTGCTGCTAGAATAGGCTACTTTGTTGTACCTCTTTGTAGTTTTTTGAACATCGCTCTTTGTCATTTCTATCATTTTCATAGGATGAACAACTATCTGTTATTTTGAAATACTAAGCCAACTATGTTGGGTAGGAAGTGAATGCAGATGAACAGTTTCATCTACGGAGTGATTGCCCTTTTGAAGTGCAGACAGCGCCTATAAGTGATGGCATCCTCCCTGGCGTTGTTCGCCAACTAGTTGTCGAGTACTCTATTCACATCCCTCTTCTACATAATGTTAAATATTGTCTCTTTGTATATATACATATGGGCGGCCATTCATTCAAAACTATGTGGTCTCAGAGACGGGTATTATGTTGGTGTTTGACTTTGTCATGCAAAATAATGCCTATAGAAATCATGTGTGACATTTCAGACTTGATGCCTTCTTGATATAGCCCTATAATAGAGGAACGGTGAGATGAACTTCCTAGTTGTCATTGTTGTGATCATCTTGAGTCTTGAGTTGGCTTCATGAATCATGAGATGACGATTGCATGAGAAATGTTGACATGGTCACCTTGGAACACAAAGTTGCATTGTAATACCGGATCTTTTGTAGGAAGAACCTTGGCTTATATACGTCTCTTATTACATGAAATAGTAAATTGATAAATGTAGCTAGATACTGTTCCCCTCATGTTGAAACGTTGTGTAATTTATGAGCTCATAGGTTTCCTGAACAAGAATTCCTGGAAAATTGAGTCTGGTATGTTTTGTTTTGGTACATGTTCATCTAGTCATTCATCTGGTAGCAGTAGATCCTTCACTTCAGCATTTCATTATGTCTATCTAGAGAGTAGGTATGAGAAGGGAGAAAAATATTTGAAGTTGCCCTCAGTTTGGAGAAAAGTTTAAGTTCTTTGCAATTTCACATCCAACTTGTGATATGAATGAAATCTAAGTCGTTTTGATGTAGTCCAGATTTGTTTACAACCTAGTAAATTTGAAAATAAAGCTCCTGCCTTCTAGGTTATTTTGGTTTATATGAAAATGTTAACTGCCTTCTGCTTCTGTATATGCAGGATATGCTTAAGTAAAGGAATTCCATTTCGAGAAGTTGCACCATCATGGTCCAATCGTGAACTTTGGGAAGAGGCCTTCCTTACAAGTAACTTTCTTACTTTCCTTGTTAACAGTTGTTTGTAAAAATATCTTTGATGTAAATACGGAAATTGTTCCCCTATACATTTAGGAATTTAGATAATACATGAAAAACAACTCTTGGAGGAAATGCATGTATTCAAATGTAGTTCTTTGAATTGTTGCTCACCTGCTCCATCTACACTCAGTAGTACATTTCTGACTCGTCTGCCCTGAAATTTGTCATTCCATATTCTTTGTATCGTTATATTGTTGGGTCTTGTCTTAGATTCCTGTGTTTACAGTTCTTTTGCTGAAGTCAAATTCTCACTTGACATTTCAGGGAAATCATTGGAGTAACATCCTATGTTCATCTCATGCAGATAGCTTGAGACTTGTGCAACATGTGGAAATGATTCAAGCTCCGACATCATGGGAAGGCTTGCATTTGAAAACTTGGAAGGAGGTGTTATGGGAAGAGAAGAAATTTCAGGTGTTCCTCCTATCGTTATCGGCAAAGGGTTTATAAGTTGTTAATTCTAAGGATTTCTTCTATTGAAACTGAATCAGGGTCCGGGGTCTATTACAACAGAACTACAGGTAAAGCAACTTCTCAATGTTTGTTAATATCTGTTTGTTGAGAATTGTGATTAGCTTGAATATCAGCACAATTACCTGTATCATGTGCTTAATTACAGAAAAAGATAATGGAGAGGGCAGATATTGAAGGACGTTCAACATTACCTTGCTTTGATTAAGCAAGGCACGTTCATGCGCACCAACCTTCCTATACTATAGACTGGTCTGGAGAGAATCTTTGGTTGGGAGGCATTGGGCACTGCCGTAAATATTTCTAGTATCTGGTTGAAGAATATCAAAATTTATAGCCATAGGTAAAGTAAAAAGCAAGCGCTTGGAGCATACTTGGCAATTGTTTGACATCGTCTTTGCTATTTGTCATTTATATGCTCCATATGGGCTTTGCTTACATATTAGTATCATCCTATCAAGACTATCTGTTAAAATCCAATTTGCAACATCAATCAGTTGAGAATTTTATGAAAAGAATAGACCATACTTTCTGTCTCATTACTAGTCCACATTTGAGAAAAGGTAATCTTTTAAGAATCCTTACAATGAACCTTTTTACTCCGTCCACTAATACTTTTTTACTCTTGTCTACGAATTACTATGAAAAAGTTAACATGAAATTGGACAAGTAATATGGGGCCTTTTTTTTAAAACGAGTCTATTACAAGATGGAGGGAGTAACGTATATAGTTGTGTGTACTTTTTCAATTCATGATGTTTGAACATTGACATAATCATATACAAGATAAGCATGGGCATGTGGAATTAAGGTTTGCACATTGACAAAATGGTAGCTGAGAAGCAAAGGTCTAATGAAGCAAGTGTTAACGTAAGGCCGTTAGTTGTTTTGTATTTTATATTACAATTCGTTGGTTTTAAAATGTAGGGTTAGTCATTTGGGGTTTGGAGTGTGCATTTAAGAATGAGGTGTTAGTCATTTGGGATTTTGTTTGTGCATTTCATATTACCCCGTTAGTCAACGCAAAAGCGATTTCTAAACTCGTACATTTCAAGCCCCAGTTTACAACGTGAAATAGCCTTCATTTGTGGATTTTTAATTCTGATCCCAACTCATGAGGTTTGAAAATATACGCATTGAGCAAGGGGTCTCTCTTCTGCAATCCCTTAGAAAGACAAATTGGTCAAAGGCAAGGGCGATGACCTTGTCGTCGTTGGGCCGAGGGGGGGCCAAGGGCCAACCGATGCTTACCGGCAACAGGCAGTGTTGTAGCTGGTTGCAATGCACAAAAATAAAGGGAAAAAGGGGGGCGAATGAAGTTTTACCTTGTGTTGGTGAAAGAGGGGAGGGGAGGCCGGGATAGTGGTACTCGGACGTTGTTCTAGCCAATGTGAAGCCATGGCGGTGGGCTGGAGGCCAATAAGCCAGTGGTGGTAGCAGATTGAGAGAAGGGTGAGAAGTTTTGTCAGGCTGAAATGGGAAAAGAGGAGAGGGAAGGGTGGACGGCTTGTGGGGCTAGGCTAGGGTGGCTAGGTAAAAGCCAGCGGCTAGCGGTGGTGTTGCCTCTAGCATCACAGAAGGAAGGGGTAGTTCCTTTCCTCTATTTTGCTTGCGGATCGTGCACTCTAACTTTATTTTTTTATTTTTTCTTTCTCCTCTTATTTTCTATTTGTTTCAATTCTCCTTCGCATCTCTTCATTTTCTTTCCCATTTTCTCGTCGAAGTTTCAGCGGCGCGTCGAGGCCCATGACTAAATACCTCTCTCGACTTTATAGTTACAAATATCGAGGTCAATCACAAAATTTTTTATTTATCCAACTAAGATTTGAAGAATTAATATTTTATATCTTTTGTTTAGATAAAAGTTGAATTTTATTATGTATTTTATTATGCATTCTAAAAACCTAGGTTTTTGTTTAGTCTAAAATTGAGTGTCTCAAATGCATGATTTTAGTTTGCATTTTGAAATCGAAAATATGAAATACATCAGTTTAAAATACAGAATGACTAACGCCGTCATAGAACATAAGGGAAAAAGGGGAAGAAGGCTTAGGGTTTTTTATGGTTGGCATAATTAGCTAGGTCAACCTAATTGACCCATCGGTTAAACCCTATTGACTTGCTGGTTGAACCCTGCTCATCATAGTCGATTCATTATGATGTTCTATGTGAATCTCTAGAGATCACATTTCAATCTCATGATCACCCCATCCTTCCAACCAATGTTCCATCTTAATTACCTTATAAAATGCGTTTGTCTTGTTATTTTCCTCATGTAGGTCTAAATTGATTCATGCCCTTTCAAGGATTTTGAATATTATTTTTCATTATTTGTTGATGTTTTCTGCTCTGATTGGTTGTCGCGCTCTAGTAGCTTGAACTTGTAACAAATACTACCTCCGTTCAAAATTAATAGCTTTATTTGGCAATTTTTTTTTTGCAATATTAATAGCTTTATTTTTTTTAGTTTAAGTGATTGAGTACTTAAAAAAAGATTATCATAAGCTTATTTTTCTTTCCTATAAGTGGAGGTTTGACTATTCAATAAAAACTATTTTTTTTTTCTAAATATAGCTATTAATATGGGGTAGGAGTATGTGATTGGGGTCATTCCACAATATTGAATCTTCATGAACTCTTCGTTGATTCAAAACATGCTCATGTTTTGTTATAGTTGAAGCTCAAATTGAACTCCTAATTACTTTGGTTGTGGTCCTTGTGCACGGTATTGTCAACTCCACCATTATAGCCAATTAATCACTCTTGATGTTGTAATTTAAAACTCTCGGTTATATTGCCTCAATTTTATAACTTATATGCTGAGTAGCTACTATTCCATCGACTTGCAATATACCGCTGGTTTTTTTTCATGGTATTTTATTTTACCTTGCGGTATGTTATTATTTGAACATTTTTTGTTGATTGAACGTCCCTAGTTTTCCAAAAGGGCTAGGGCTTTTGGCCACGGTTCGCGGTGTTAGTTCTAGGGAACTTATGACGCACTTGTCTAAATGTGACATTTCTTTCAGAAAGTACATATTTTTCACATTGTTTACTCATGGGTGGACTATGATTTAACTAGCAAGTTAACATGGTTTTACCTGTATGCGATTGAGGGAAATTATTGTCCCTCGATCTTGAGAAAGCTACAGTATGTTTAGGAAAGATGAGTGTGGCTCTTCATGTAATAGTTATACATATCCTAATATATACTTCTTCCATCTTAAATTAATAATTTTATTTAATAAAAAAAATTGTTCTATATTAATAAATTTAAGTAATTATATACTTAAATAAAAGTATCATAAGCTTATTTTTTTCTTCTCATAAATATAAATTTTATGATTCAATAAGAAATATTATTTTTATGAATATAATTATTAATATAGGATGGAGGACTATCATAATATATACACTATTTACATTTGAGGCAATTTTTATAACCTACTCACCGCTGTCGTTCTTAATGTGCACTATCCAATGCATAGAATGGGCTTCGGATAAGCTGGGAGTGCCCACCCAACTGATCTCATTGTTGATATTAATGTGTGCCATCGGTTGCACATAATGCAGCTCAAGGCATATTTGAAAATATATTTTATTGTGCCTAGGCGCTTGGGGAATCGCCAGATCATCATCTAATGGCTACTGGGACAAGTAGGTTTTAAAAACCCACTCGGCTCTTAATATTGGAAGAATTTTTCATATTCTTTGCTCAGAGCCCACTACAAAGAATATTTACGCTTGGGGATCAATTATTTTTAAAATTGATAGTATATACATTATTACATATTTGTATTAAAAGAAAATTATTTAAATAAAAATTTTAAAAAATATATTTTTTAAAGTGGTGTTGTTTTTTGCCATGCAGGTGCTAGCCACGTAGCTAGTGCCTGCGTGGCTTTTTTTTTTAATTTTTATATAATTTTTGTCGTCTAAAAAGGCGAAATCAAGTTTAAGTTGATTTCATCATTTCAAACGATGAAATCTGGTTATATTTATAACACCTTAACCCGATTTTGTCCTTTGAAAAGACGAAATCACTTTTAAAGTGATTTCGTCGTTTCAAATGATGAAATCACCCCTCTCATGCATTTCGTCCTTGTGCGACGACGTCGCCTACATCCGACGTTCCCCTGCCCACCCGAACCCATGCATAAATGAATGGGTTCATCCTCGTGCGACAACATCGCCTACATCCGACGTTCCCCAGGGAGAGGATCCAATGCGACCATGTCTTCGCCAGCTCCGCCGCTATCCGCGAGTCCTATTTCTCGGATATCACCCGCAACGCAGCCGTTGACCTCCTTGCCTTCGCCAAGTTGGTGGCCACCAAGTGCAAGAAGTGCCCAGAGTGTATGTTCCGCTCGGCTAGAAGTGATGAGGACAGACGAGGACGAGGTGCTGAGAAGAACTGTCGGTGGAGGTTGAGTTTGCTGCTCAGCCTGTCCCTGGAGGCCAGAGCCAGCTTCACGTCGGAGGAGGCGGCATAGTTGAATGGGTGCAAGGGACTGAAGCTGCCCATCATCTCCTCCACACGCTCCTGCAGTAGGACTTGGCGGTCCTGGAGCAACATGGTGGGTGGGGGATTCCCTGTGGTGGTGGACGGTGGATTCTGTATGGGTCCAGGGTGGAAGTCTGGCTCACTCGCCATCATGTCGAGGAGGGTGGGACTGCGGTCTGGGAGGGAATGCGGCAGAGGCGGGGACATGGGGTTCAGTAGGCCAGCCGTGAGGGTGTTGTTGAAGCTGGCAGGGTGGGGAGAGGCAGCGACTGAAGCATCCATGGGCGGTGGGGAGGGAGCGGCGGCAGGCTCGGGGTGGTGCAGCTGCTTGGGGTGCTTGGGCCTGGTGGGCTTCTGGGGGTGGTGGGTCTCAGCTGCCATGGCTGGGCTTTGTCCTTTGCTAGGTGGGGAACAAGAGAGATAGAGTAGTGATTAATGATGGTCCGGCGACTACTTATTTGTGAAGGAAAATCGAGTGAGAGCAATGGTTCCGATGGGTGGAAACGAGAAAAAGGTGGGCATTTTGGTTGGGAGGGAGAGGACCCATGCCAGACAAAACTTGGGAAAGTGAACGGGGGGAGAGGGTGATTTCGTGGATGAGGGGTAATGTCGTGGCTTGGGAGGGGGAGGACCCATGCCAAACAAGACTCTAAGTAACCGTGAATCCAAACTCATCTAAAGAGGACTCCGAGGTTGACGAGGACGAATGAGGGGTGATTTGGTGATTGAGGGGTGATTTCGTCGTGTGTGATTTCGTCGTGGGTTACAGTGTTATAAATATAACCCGATTAAACTTGATTTCGTCCTTTTAAATGACAAAAATTATATATATATATATAAGCCACACAGGTGCCAGCTGCTTGGCTGGCGCCTGCGTGGCAAAAAATAACACCACTTTGGGAAATGGTCCGAATTGGTAAATATTTTTTTAATTATTATTTAAATAATTTTCCCTTGTATTAATATCACCAATATTATTTTTATTAACATAAGTTAGCATATAATAAACGATCCAACCCTTAGACATTCTTCATGCTAAGTTCAAAGAGCTACATCCCACTTTTTTCCTTCTTATTTAAACGTTCAAAAATATGAAATACATAGTAACATGCCACGAGTTACTTAGCAAGCAATTAGGGGCTTATTGCAACGGGGGCCAAATATTGCCCAAGCGAGGCTAGCCAAGCCTCAGCTCCCTTGAACTCCCTCCCACTCTCCTTACAACGTCAAAAAAAATATTAGGTACAAGTAAAATACCTACATGGCATGTCGACGTGGTGCGTATTATTTCTATTAATTCCATAAAAATAACCAAATATATTAAAAAACATTACTCCTAAAAGTAAAAAATATAATAATTTATAACATTTTAGTTCGTGTCATATTGTGTAACACCCCGACCCGCACCACCTGACCCGGACCGGGGTTAGATCAGAAAACACAATCGGAGTGTCAAAATTTAGCGGAAAAATTAAAACCAACTGACCAGGAGCTGCAGACTCTGAGTGCGAGAGTCATAGCGTTCATCTACGCACTACGGCGATTTAACGTTCCATTGTGCGTAGATCAGAACAAACCTAATTTTATAACTAATTTGGATCGGGCCAACGTTATTTTATCGTTGGTTGCCTACGTACATATTGGATATCATCTCTGACGTTATTCCAATACGATCGGATCCGAACGTAGTTCTGCCTAACGGCTAATACATTCACCAGACATCAGAAAATCATATACGATAAAATACGTATACTTTATATCCGAATAATTCATTCGGAATCCGACGAAAATCTTATAACTCATCGGAGTCAAACGAAAGCCAATAAATCAGTAAAATACACTTCTCACATAGGTGAGAAGAACACTAATAAAACACACATCCCACTCTATCATATAGCAGAGCAGAACACACTACAGATCATTTTAGATCATATCAGATCCTATCAAATCATATCAGATTTTATCCGACCTTACTGGTCATATCAGATCAAAGTATGTCAAGTCATAGCAGAGCATTTCAGATCACAACAAAATAAATCAAAGTAGATTAAATAGAAATATATCAGCATGTATCACATCATAGCAAATAATATATCTTAATTAGTATATTACTAATTAAGATATGCATTTATATAAATCATATTAAACTAAAAGGTCAGAAAAGTGTACTTCCCTCCAATTCCGAAAATGGCGATGTTCGGAATTGCTCATTTCCTCAGAGCATCTGCCCTTTCTGATTCGGAGATGGTGGCCAGGATCTCCTCTGACTTCGAAACACTTTACCCTTCTTTCGCCTGCAGGTGACGGACAGAACCTCCCTATGCCTCGAGACATTTCCCTTAGATAGGGTTGCTAACTTGAGGAATGGATGCTTCCATTGCGTAGATCACCCTCGAATTAGCTAGGAACGCCTCAAGAATGACTTGAATCGGACTTAAAATGAGTGAGAAACGAAGAACAGAAGTTTCTAAATATGGGAGAGAATACAGAAACGTGGGAGAGTTTCTCCTTTTTCTTCTCTGGATGTTGTGGATGCTATTTATAGAAAAACTGGATGGATGTGAGGATGACACGTGTCAAACCTATCCACTTCCATCAATCCTATCCGCTTTGTCAGCAATCCTATCCACTATCAATCTTATCCGCTTTGTCGTCAGTCTTATCCACTGCGTCGTCGATCCTATCCATAAAGATATTATTTTATTCAAATAATATCTTAACTTCAAAACGCGATAACTTCCAACCTTGACATTAGAATCGCACGCTCTTGATACCGATGGACTCGTGTCAACGAGCCCTTCAAAATAAGACCAAAATATGGGTAGGTCATCCCGCACTTTCAAAGTGGGTCCCGCCCATAAGACATTTTTTCTGAGGTCGAAATCGTGCGTTCTTAGTACCGATAGACTCGTATCGACGAGCCCTTTGAAACTAGACCACACATGAGTAGGTTATCCCGCACTTTTCGAGCAGGCCCCGCCCATGTGGCACATTTCCCGAGGTCGTAACTTTCATTCCCGACCTCTGTTTCATGTGTTCTTTAATTCGTTACACTCGTTACTTCGAGCTCTACCCGGATACGGGGATTTCACCTAAAAACCCCCTAACACTGGTCATAAATTACCAAATTACCCTTAACCCCCCGGGTTAAGCATAACCGCCACGCGACGTGCGCGGGACGCGCAGGGAACACACGGACGGCCGCGTTTGCGTGCCGTTTCCGCGGCGCGGCAGCTTGGCTCCATCTCTGGCTCGGCTCAGCTTGGTTTGCTGACATCAGCTATTTCGTCTTTTCTTGAATATTGTCAAAACGCGATAACTTTTTATCCCGAAATCGGAATTGCACGATCTTGGTACCAATGGACTCGTATCAACGAGCCCTTCAAAACTAGACCCCACATGGGTAGGTTATCTCGCACTTTTAAAGTGGGTCCCGCCCATGTGGCACATTTCCCGAGGTCGTAACTTTCGTTTCCGACCTCCGTTTTGAGTGTTCTTGGGTGCGTTGTGCTCGTTACTTCGAGCTCTACCCAGATACAGAGATTTCACCTAATGAAACCCCATAACCCTGATATTAAATTACCAAATTACCCTTAACCCCTCCGGGTTAAGCATAACCGGAAGACGGGTTGTTACATATTGGTACCTAATCTGTACCTAATATTTTTTTCTTTATTATGTCGGCCCAGCTAAGGCACTTTTGATGGAGACGGATCTCCCTGGCTCCTTTGATTTCCTTCCCCGGCCCACCGAGGCAGTGTTTTAAAAACCGGACCAGACCGGCCGGTTTGACCAGACCCGGTATAAAAAACGGGCCGGTTCTAGTAAAAATCTGGGTTGGTTTAACCCAGCCGGGTCAGAGTGACCCGGCCAGTTAAACCGCAAACCCGGCCTATCGGTCCAGTCCGGTTTTCCAAAAAAAAACAAACAAATGAATGGGGTGGGTCGCGGAGTAGGGCGAAGTGTACAGTAAAATATTGTTCATCTTCTCATCGCAATATCGCATTGTGCTGCTTGTGCACAGTGCGACTGGTCCGGTGACTGTGAAATTGGGGGCCTTGGGGCACCGCCTCCATTGATAGAGGCGACCTCCTCTTCTCCATCCGTCAGGTGATCTCACAACCGATTCCATCCAAAGCTCAATTCCAAAGCTGCTTGAATCTCACAATCGCGGCTGGCGGACAAATTTGGGCAATTTGGACCGGCGGGGTCCTCTCTGGCTAAAATCTATCTCTGGTGAAGATCTCCCTCCATTGAAAACCCATTTCAGGTAAAAAACCCTCATTCTCTTCTCATCCATTTTCTGCCTCATCTGCTATCTTTTTGTCTAATCTGCCTCACCGCATTGCTTTTTTCTCCCTTACATATTCAGTCGGAAGAGTTTAGGTAAGACTTTCAAAGCGACTCTCGACAGGAGAATACACTTCTTCGCCAGGCTTAGTCCGTTCTCTGCCTGCCGTTTGTGCAATTTTTTCTCTCATCCGGTCCAGCAGCTCCAGCACGATCTGATTGGAAATTTAGTTCCCATTCTCACCTTCCCCTGTCGCTCCAGTGTCGAGTTTGCTACTTTGCTGACTGCCGAATTACATACTGGTATACACTATACACTATATAGTGTAACAACATTATTTACTATCATTATTTAATATTTACTGGTAATCTGGTATACACTACTGTGCCAAGTTATGTTTTTTTTTGGTGTTGACGGTTGAATGTTGATTCATTATTTTATTTTGGCTAATATTTATTATCATTTAAATTTACAAATAGTAAAATTACCAATTCATTTTTGATTCATTTTGGCTAATATTTATTATCATTTAAATTTACAAATAATAAAATTGCCAATTCATTTTTATTGTTTAATTTAGACTAATAGACTTAGAAGTAAAAAGTGGATGATTGTTTTAGATTTAAAATTCTGAATGTTTGTTTATGTTTTTGATTATAATAAAAATATAAGTTTGTATGAGTAGTGTATGTTTAGATGTGGTTGGAATGAACAATAGTTTAAATTGTTAAATAGATTTAAATAAGATTTTAAAGCAAGTTTAACTAAATTTTTTTTAGTGTTACTGCCAAATTAGTGTAAATTTTTTTTTTTATGATAATATCATCACCCGAGTTAATCTGGGTTTGTTTATCCCACAATTCAATTGGGTTAACCTAACCCAACCACTAATCTAGGTTAAGGTTGAGGCCGAATTTTAAAACATTACACCAAGGTACGCCGGCTATTTCTCTCTCTCCCCGTCCCCACCATTTCTTACTTTTCAAGTTTTAGCAGCCAAAATGAGAAAGTACGTGAATTAGAGCGTGGTTTTCGGCGCGCCGTAATGAAGCTGCGATCTGCGGTCTGTCGGCAGACTCGGCACATCTGGCCGCCTCGATGCCTGCAAACGTCCCCCACTCGAGGGACCCTCTGGATCTCAGCACCGCCATGTCCGCTCAATCTCCCGGCCTGTCTGACGGCGCCGCCGGTGGTGTGGCGCAGGCTCAGTCCGGGTCGCCTGAGTGGTACGGAGACGTGGAAGGCGGAGTCCGTGGCGAGACGGGGCAGGAGAAATCGCGGGAGTTGATGGGGAAGTGGTAGACGGCGAAAGCTCCCAACTTGCCGCGGGAAAGGTTAAATTTGAAGCGAGTGTTCAGCTGGTTCTTCGGGCGGTGGTGTTGTTGCCCAAGAGAAAGAGACTTGAGGATGATGTTGGTACGGTGGACTCGGTTAAGAGGGCCGCAACTACTGATTCGGTCGAGGAAGTAGTAATTTCGGGTGCTTTTCGGTGTATTGATGATAATCGGCTGCTGCCGGTCACGGATTCCTCCGGAGATACTCCCTTTCGCAGTGAAGATCAAGGGTTTGCGCCATTGGTGTCTCCACAGGATGAAAGTGAGCATATGGTCACGAGTAGGGAGAAGTCGGGTAGTGGTGAGAATG
This sequence comes from Saururus chinensis, assembly GCA_035235625.1. Classification (NCBI taxonomy): domain Eukaryota; kingdom Viridiplantae; phylum Streptophyta; class Magnoliopsida; order Piperales; family Saururaceae; genus Saururus; species Saururus chinensis. The sequence continues at coordinate 38,971,051 of CP141142.1, forward strand.
CAGTTAATCTAGTTGTAGATTTGAGCCGTTGTCATGTGATATTGGGAATATGGAACTTGAATCATGTGATGAAATAAAGGACCGTGTAGTATACTTTCTGCCTGAAGAGGATCAATGGTTCTCAATTTCGGATTTGGTCGGGGCAAGGTGAGGAGCCACCCATCGTGGCCTGGTCAGATACTTATCCATAACAGCTCTAAAATATAAAAAGAGGGACACTTATTTGGTGGCCTACTTCGGTGACCACACGTACGCTTGCTACGATGTTTTCTTATTCATATTTTTTTTAGGGATGCTACCCAGGTAAGGTGCCCGGTAAAATTTGGCCACCGGACTTTAATAGATTGGGTTTGAATTTTTAAATTTAATTTATTTAACTATTTAAGTTAAATTTAAGTTTATTATTTCTTAAATAATATCGGGTTCGAGTTTAAGTAAAACCTGACCCAAATAAGGTTATAAATATAAATTTTTTATATTTTTTATATTTTGATAAAACTTGACCTGACCTTAATAATTTGGGTTTGGGTTTTTAAATTTAACCCAAATAGCTATTCAGGTTAAATTTATATTTATTATTTTTTAAATAATATTAAGTTCGAATTTGTCAAAACCTAACCCAAACCCGACCCGGTGGCATCCTTAGGCCTTTTAAGACCTATTTTACAAAGATGGATAAACAATGTATGGTAAAATCCGACCCGACTCAACCTTAATAGGTAGGGTTTAGGTTTTCAAATTTAACCAGAATAGCTAGTTCGGGTCGGATTCAAGTTTACCATTTCTTAAATGGAATCGGGTTTAAATTTAGCAAAACCTGACCCGAATAAGGTTATAAATATAATTTTTTTTTGTATTTTGATAAAACTTGATTCAACCTTAATGGTTCGTATTTGGGTTTCTAAATTCAACTCGAATAGATATTTAGGTCGAATTTGTGTTTACTATTTTGTAAATAATATCGGGTTCAAATTTAACAAAACCTGACCCAAACCTGACCCAAACCTGACCCGGTGGCAACCCTAGGTCTTTTAAGACCTGTTTTACAAAGATGAAGAAACATTGTTTTTTGGCCGCTTTTGTTAATTCAATTAATCGAGCTCTTAGATAAAGTGTTTAGAAGAGTTGAATTTGGTTTGGCATGCTATTGTGCGCCTGCCAAGGAATATATAATACAGGCATTAGGGAAGGAGCAGTGTTGAAGATACCGATTATGGCACTTTTAATATGATCTCTCTTGAACCTGATAAACTTGTACATTATGTTTCAGGATTTAGCTTTGTTCCCTTAAAATGGAGGCGATGAGCTTAAATTGGCTGTTGTTCCCATATACTCTCGTTTTATCCTTCGAAGGGCTTCCTAAAGCTGCCTAACTTTTATGTAGAGCCTGGGCTGTCAGAGAATGAGGCAAACCTTTTGTCCACTGTCCACTGGCAGGAGGTTGGTTGATGATGATATAGTGGATAATGTGGAATTTGAGACTCCAAAGGAATTTTTTTTATGACGGGTTTGGAAGAATTAGGAAGCGGAGGATCTCTCATGATGTCATTGACAAAAAAGAGTCTTCTCCATTCATACACGATGGTGGAAATTTTATTACAGTAAGCGTTACTTCAGGATAAGTTGTTAATTTTTGCACCTTAGTAATTATTATAATAATATTTTTTACAAAAAATTTAAAACTAAATCGAATTAGGCAATACACGTTATATCTTTAAGACAAAATTATGCCCACTTTACCCGTACTTAGGAATGATTTGAGGATCTATTTTCTTGGATAAGTTGATATACTATATATTCTAGAAGCACTTTCACACAACATATACAACAAAGTATTATTATATAATTACTCTCACATAAGACAATTATAATTACTCAAAAAATAATTTTAAATATTTTATAAGAAATTTAGTTGAAGAAGACAGCCCACCTATTCAAATGGACGCGTTCGCCCATTAATGGTCATATTTAAGTTAAAAAAAATTGGACACATTTTGGGTTAAGAAAAAATGAAATGAATTTGTTCTAAAAAGTAATTATCTTATTGACCTAACCCAACTTAGCCCAATAGGTCGTGCATACGAACATAATTGAACCGAGCCTATCGGACAAACACAGTGGCAGCGCGCTATCACGGGTTAGTAAAGTGTACTATTCATGACATGTGTTGGGCTCACACACGTGTCAGAGTGTTATATGCTAAGTGTGTATGTGTTGCGGGAACTATATGCAATGTTGTACACTATGAATGTAAATGTTGCGGGGAAGGCCTGCGATGTTGCATAACATATGCACGCAACGTTATGCAAAATGCATGCACATAGTTGGTCACGTTGGAGCCTTAAAATGTCTCATCACCTCTAAATAGTGTTGGAGAGTATTGTGAAGCATTTCAAGACTATTTGACAAATTTTAAAGAGATTATGCTTGTACAACCACTTTGACTACCACTCTAATAGAATGCAATAAACCACTTATGTTATATAGGGGGACTTTGTGAGTTGAAATCTATAATCTGTTGATATGGTGTTTAGCTTTGTAACCTGCTGTCTCGGATGACAAAGAAGGCTTATTAGGGTTGCTAGTCATCATACTAGGAGCCTCGTCCGCTGAGGGATGGGGCTTTCCAATCCACTGGTCGGCCGTCTGGCCTTATGGTGGCCTTGTTGGAAATATGATGTGCCCGACGTAGGCACAATTGATATAAAAAAGATTCACACAGTAAAAGGGGAGAAACAAGGAAGAAAGGGGAGAAGTTCTGAATAATTCCAATAGCATAACTAGAAACAAGGAAGAGGCTCGCCCCTTATAGGGGACGACCAGTCCCCTAGGGTGTCGCGCCCAAGCTTTCCCAGGCCAGCCCAATTCCCTAGGTAGACATGCCAGTTAGTGGGCCAGGCTAGTCCGGGGCCACTAACTGAACCAATAACAATTTACATAAACAAATAACAAGCAAACACTAAGCTATTACAAAAATAAATAGTTCCAATGCCAAGAAGAAATAAAGTAGAGTCTGTGAGTCAACTGGGAGCCTGAGCCTAGGTGATCATGCACAACAAAATAATGGTCCTTGTATGCACTTGGCTAAGATGCAATGTTCCGTTGTTCGAGTTGCTTAAGTTGTATATGTGAATCGCAAAGCTAGGTCCCCCTCGGGCTAGTTCATTTGGGAAATATCTTAGCACGTTCACACGTCTTCCTTGGGATGGGTTTGTTAATTGGCTTTATGGGCTAGATGCTTGATCGAATAACACAAAGTCACAACCTTGATGAAAAATGCTTACTCGCTTGGCTATTTGGCCTTGTAAGTGCCACACGGTTGATGCTTCCAGGCCCCCTATGAAACAGTACATGTGTGTGAGTTAACCCACCTAAGTACATAGGTCTAACATGCATGTCTTTCACAAAAGTAGGGTAGCCTAAAGGCATAACTTAAAAGGCCAAACTTATCCCTTATACACTAATATTATTACTATTTCTTATGCGATGTGAGATTATTAATAACCTTCAATCAATTTACTTGCGTACTGGAACGTTTTGGTCTACTCTTCCGAGTGTATCAAATGTAGTTGTAGGCCAAGTTTTTGTGAACTTCAGTTTTATAATAAAAAAAATAAGGGTCTAAATCATGTAAAATAGCCTCATTTTTTTTATTTTTTCCTTTTTCTAGTCTCATCTACTGCTTAGAGCACTTTGATCTTTGGTGTATGGCAAAATGAGCACTGATATGGCCAAGTAGCTTTTTTCTCTTCTGCTAAAAAGCCGAGTAGTAGGTTAATTTTACTTTTGTCTCAAATGTTATGGCAACTTTTTGGATAAAGTATAGTTTGAGAAGTATATGTCAAACGAGCATTTAGGCCATAAAAAATATAATGTGGCTATTTAGACCCCGTAAAACAAATACTTGATTATCCTAAAAATTAATATTCTTATATTAATTGCTCTATTTGAAAAAACTAGTAATTTTTATTGAAGGGTGAACTTACATTTAAAAGAATAAAAAATAAGTTTCTGAGAATTTTTTTAAGTACCCTGCCACTTAACTTAAACCAAATGGGGTTATTAATATGGAATAAATTTTTTGCCAAATGAATTCATTAATATGGGACAGAGAGTAACTCATTGTACTTTTTAAATTACGATCCCTACTTTCCCTATGGGATGTAGAGTAACTCTCAAAATGGATTCTACATTATCATTTTGTATGTGACAGGGGGGACTGCTCGGGTTTATTACATGTTGGAAACACATTAAGGTGGAAATGATTGGAATTTGTTATAGACTTTAAAGGCATCCATGAAAATTTTCCAGATGCTCCCTCTGTCCCACATTAATAGCTCCATTTAAATTTTTAAAATGAATTAAAATTAGTTCATTTAAAAAAATTAAATAAAACTATTAATACGGGAGTAAGTGAGTATAGTTTTTTGGGGCTTGAATGGCTGACTTTCAATTTGGCCTATGATATTACTACTTTATACTCTTATAGTCTATATGAATAAAAAACACCATTAGTTTCGGAAAAAAATTATATATAGAAATTTCCATTTTAAATGAGAAGGTAGATGATATAGCTTCCTCCGATTAGCATCCAATCCCTCTTATATCAGATTGTAGAAAGCATAGATCCCGACACTCCCAAATTAATTTGCATATGAAAAAAAAAACCATCTATAAAGGAAGAAAAGTGATAAACCACATGAGACCTGTATTTTGTTAGATCCTGAGCAGCATTTTTTTAAGGCAGATTGAAAAGTGGTTCCTGCTATGATTTAGCCTCTTCAACTGGGGCAGGTAATGCTAGAATGGGCTACGTTGTTGTACCTCTTTGTAGTCTTTTTCAACATTGTTGTTATCATTTTATTTGGACGAACAAATACCTATTATTTGAAATACTGAGCCAAATAATTGGGGTAGGAAATGAATGCAGATGAACAGTCTAATCTCAGGAGCTACTGCCCTTTTGAAGTCCTCCCTGGCGTTGTTCACCAACTAGTTGTCGTTAGTGGTCGAGTACTATATATTGTCCGTTTATGTATATGCATATGGGTGTGGCCGTTCATCCAAAACTATATTGTATCATAAATGTGTATAATGTTGCCATTCGACTTTGTTATATTCAAAATAATGGAACATGTGTGATACAGCCCTAAAATGGAGGAACAGTGAGATTAAGTTTCTAATTGTTGTTGTTGCCATCATATTTAGGGATGTCACTTAAGTCGGATATATGGTAAAACTTGACCTGACCCTAATGGGTCGTGTTTAGATTTTTGAATTCAACCCGAATAGATTTAGGTTTATTATTTCTTAAATGGTATCGGGTTCGGGTTTGGTAAAACCCGACTCGAATAAAGTTATAAATATAAATTTTTTATAAATTTTTTTGTATTTTAATAAAAACTTGACCTGACCTGATGGGTCAAGTTTGAGTTTCCAAATTCATAAACCCGAGCTATTTGGGTCAGGTTTTCAAATTCAACCAGAATATCTATTCGGGTCATATGCGAATTTACTATTTTTTAAATAGTATCGGTCCAAACCCGACCCGGTGACATCCCTAATTATATTCACCATTTGAGTCTTAAGATTATGCCGTTCTAGTTAGTGCTTTGGGTGGGCTTCATGAACCAGAGATGATGGTTGTATGAGTAATGTTGATATGGTAACTTGTAACACAAAATTGCACTGCAATATCCAGATTTTCTATACACAGTATCTTGATTTGTATATGTCACTTAAATTGATATTTGTAGCTACATACTGTTCCCCTCTTGTTGAAAAGAGTTCAATTTATGAGCTCACGGGTTTGTCGAACAAGAATTACTGGAAAGTTGAGCCTATTTTTGTTTTCTGTTGTACTTCTTCGTCTACCCATTCATCTGGGTGGAGTAGAACCTTCATTCAGGAATTCGTTATGCCTCTGTAGAGGGTAGGTATGAGAAGGAACAAAAATAATTGAAGTTGCTTTCAGTGTGGAATAGGAGGAAGAAAAGTTTAAGTAGTTTGCAAATTTACATTTAGTATATGATATGAATGAAAGCTAAGTCGTTTTGATGTTGCTTTAAATTTTTTTACAACCTTCTGTATTTGAAAAGAAAGCTTGTGCCTTGTAGGTTAATATTGTTTTTTATGAACATGTTAACTGTCTTCAGCTTCAGTATATGCAGGATATGCTTGAGCTAGCAAAGGAACTTCATGGTCCAACTGGGAACTTTGGGAAGAAGCCTTTGTTACAAGTAACTTCCTCAGTTTTATTGTAGCGTCAGTTTGTAAAATTTTAGATTATACATAAAAAAACAACTCATAGTGGGAATGCATATATGTATTTGACTAGCTCTGTGAATTTGTTGCTAACATATTCCTTTTACACTCACTTGTAATATTTTTGACTCGCATGGCAATAGGCTAGCCTGGCTCGCTAAGCATGCATTGGGCTTAAGCTTGGCTTTGGCCCTGATCAATATATTAATATAAATATATATTTTATATTGATATTGACATTAAAATAATAGATTGGGATCGAAGAAGGGGAAGATATATTAATATAAATATGTATTATATATATATATATATATATATATATATATATATATATATATATATATATATATATAAAAGAGAAGTAGGGACTTAGATCATTAGGTGCATTAAGAGTGACAATCACAGGGTTTTAGTGAAAGATGAGGAAATTAAGAAGAGATGGAGAAGGTACTTCAAGCATTTGTTGATTGAAGATTATAGTGATGATCATGATATTGAGTTTAATCCTATCAAGGATATAACGTATTTTAGGAGATTTAGATTAAAAGAGGTAGAATCTCTTTAAAGAAGATGAAGAAAGGTAAAACATTAGGACCTGATGACATTTTTATTAAAGTATGAAAGTGACTCGGGTGTGTTGGTTTAACTTGGTTGACTAAGTTGTTTAATAATATTTGGAAGTCAAAGAGAATGATAGAGGAGTGGAGGAGGAACACCCTTATATATTTATATAAAAATAAAGGGGATATCCAAAGTTGTACAAATTATAGGAGTATAAAACTTATTAGTCATACTATAAAGTTATGAAAGAAAGTGGCAGAAGGACACTAGTAAGGGAAAGTAACTGAAAAATAGTTTACTTTCATGTTATAGAGGTCAACAGTTGAGGCTACCTTTTTATTACGACAAATAGTAGAAAAATATAAGTATAAGATACAAAACCTCTATATAATATTTATTAATTTAGAAAAAGCTTATGATAGAGTGCCTCGAGAGCTCATTTGAAGTGTATTGAAGAAGAGTGGAGTTATAAGATGTTACATCTATATTATTAAAAATATATAAAATGGGGTAATGATTAGTGTATAGACAATTAGGGGAGAAACCAAGGAGTTCCCAATCACAATAGGTCCACATTAAGGGTAACCTTAAGGCTTTTTCTTTTTGCTCTAGTTATGGATGAACTAATTGTACATATACATTATAGGATACCTTAATGCTTACTTTTTTGCAAATAAGGTAGTTTGAGTTGACGAGACTATAGCAATGTTGAATGTCAAACTAGAACTGTGGAGGAAAGTTCTAGAATCAAAAGACTTCAAAATAAGTAGGACTAAAACATAGTATATGGAATATAACTTTAAGAAAAGCAGAATTATAGGCAAAACTTTAGTCATATAGATGAGAAAGAAGTGTCAAGATGTGAGTAATTTCAATATTTGGACTTCATTATGCAATAAAGAGGGATATAGTTGTATATATGATTAATACGGGGTGATTAAATGAAAGGTGGCATTAGAAGTATTATGTAATAGGAGTGTCTTAAATAGACTTAAAGGTAAGTTCTATAGGGCAACTATTATGTACGTAATACTTTATGAAGTGGAATGTTGGGCACTAAAGAAAAATCATATAGGTAAATTGAATGCAGCTAAAATAAGGATGCTAAGTTGAATGTAGAATTGTGATACCACATTTTCTAATTTCTTTAAATTTGAGGGGTTGATAATAATTATTAATTTTTGAAGGAAATTTAGTTAAAACATAGGAGTGAAACCTACCCTATGTGGATAGATCTCAAAGAAATAAGTGTAACAAGGCAAAGAATGAGAGAAACAGAGGCCGAGAGTGAAAGTTACGACCTCGGGAAGAGTGTCTCATAGGCAAGACCCACTTGAAAAGAGTAGATAACCTATTTTGAGCCATCTAGTTTCATAGGTCTTGTCGATGTGAGTTCAACAGTACAAAGAATGTGCAAATCTGAGTCTATGGTAGATAAATATGAGCATTTGATGATAGAAACAAAAATAAATAAATAGCCACACATGTGATGTAGGTAGTGCCGCCATTTGGGCAGCACTGCAGGCTATAAAAGGGAGGGGGTTCGTTTGAACCCAAGGCCTGATTTTTTCTGTTTCTGAGTCATTTTAAGTAAGATTTAGTCTATTCAAATGACGTTCTTAACTAAATCGAAGGTGGTCTATGTAATAGAAGAGTTCATTCCTTGAGTTAGGCACTCTAGAAAGAGAAAATGATCTGGGGTAAGAGGAGGCTTTGTCCTATGTTGTCGAGCCATAAAGAGAGAAGCGTCTTGGGTAAGAGGAGGTTTTGTCTACTACATTCTGGCATGTAAAGAGATAAGCATCTCTGGGTTAGGGGAAGTTATGTTTGCCGCTTAAGGGTGTAGAAAGAGAAACACATCTCTAGGTTAGGGGAGGTTTTATCTACCATTTTTTGATGAGAAAGGAAGAAACATTAAAAAGGAGTAACGCTGAACCCCGCTACTTTCAAAAACCTCAAGGGCGTAAGCATTTCCAATGTTTTAATTTTAATATATATTTAAATATATACATGTGTATCTTAAGTGGTTAACTTAATATGTTGAATGACATATATACTTTGCTTTGATATGCTCTGTTATGTTATGCTATGTTATGTAAAAAAAGAATTATTTTGATTCTGATGATTTATTAGCTTTCGTTTAACTCCGATGATTTTATGAGATCTCCATCTAACTCCAAATATCTTATCATATTATAAGTATATGAAGTGTATGATTTTGTGCTGCTTTATGTATGTAATAGCCGTTAAGCATAACTACATTCGAATTCAATCGTATTGGATAACATCTATCAATATGTACGTAGGCAACCAACGACATGACAACATTAGCCCGATTTAAATTAGTTATAAATATAAGTTTTATTCTGGTCTACGTGTGACGGAGCATTGAAGATCTATAATGCGTAGATGAATACTACAGCTCTCGTACACAACTAATACTTCCTCATTTAGGGTAGAAAAAAATTTTAATCCAAGATTTTTGGACCCTGGGTCAGCAAGGGTCATTACAAGACTAACTAGGAAAGATAATATTAGAAATGAGTATGTACGTGATAACTTAAGGGTATCACTTTTAAGGCAGAAAATTTAGAGAGTGTAGGTTGCGTTGGTATGAACATGTACAAAGAAGACCAATAAATGCCTTAATAAGAAGGTTGGAAGGTATTTATGTGAATAATATCAAGATAGAAAAGGAGACATAAGAGAACTTTGAAGTTAATAAGAAAAGAAATGACCATGTTATCTCTCACGAAATAGTTGGTACAAAACATGGTAGAATAGAGGTGTAAGATTCATGTCATTAACCTCAAATTGCTAGGAAAGTGTGCTACTTGATTATGATTATGATATTAATATAAATATTAATATCAATATAAATATTTTTTTATTATATTATACTAATATAAAAAAATATTTTTAATATATGACTGGCCTGGCTAGAGGCCTAACACCTCTATGCACTGATATTTGTGACAGCATCATCTTCTTTGTATCATACTATTCTAGGCAACAAAAAGGCCACCCATATTAAGTCAAACCATGTGCATTGTACCACTTGTAGTGAGAATATGCATGTATGGATCTATCGACCTCATGATAGCAAACAATCTCTAGAGGGGTTAGAAAAAGACCATTCTTGATTTTTTAATAATCCCCTCGTTTTGCATTAATAGTTTTATTAAAAAATTTAAAAAAATTAGTTTTTTAATATTCATTAGATCTCACATTAATAGCACCATTTAGTTTTTCAAGATTTCATTTTAAAAAAACAAATAGACTATAAACTTTAGATAGAGGAATATATAACAAGGAAAATGATATTTCTACTCAAGTTTCTTTATACCGAAAGCTTCCTCTCGCCTCTAATTAGACTCGGAATAGGAAATCTCACTGTGTTGTCAAGTGTGACTCACCTTTTCTATCTAATTAGAGATTCTAGTAGATTTTTGGTGTAGCAAAAGTAGAGTAAGAATATCAACATTCATATAATAACCATAACCGGTCACCAAATTTGATAGTAGAGAAGAAGGCTTCTAGTACATTTAGTGTTTGGCATGCTCATCATACAAAGATAGATAGTAAGATATTTTTACCGGAGGGCACATCCCAAGACTGCTGACTTCGCCCTATCATACAATGAAGTCATCCTACTTCCTTGGTCAGTCACCCATTAAGGAAAACTGACAAACCAAAATAAAATTTGTTGGAGGAATTCCTTTGACCTTGTGAATTGATTGATGGTAAAAAACTTCAATCTTTCAACTTAATGAACCTTGTATGGTGGTTGAAATAGATGATGAACACCTTATTGAAATAACTGCTTCAAAACTTGAAATTTGTTGTAGGAGATGTACTATAACGGGTTGTGCTTCAAGTTGTGAATTGCTCTCCTAAAAATAGTATTTGCCTCCACCAAATCCTTGATTTTGGTGTAAAGTCAAGAACTCCATAAATCTGTCTTCAAGATATAATGAAGCCTTCCATATTTTTATGCAAATTATACTTTTAAAGATAAATCTACTTTCTCCTTTTAGAACAATATGCCAATATCTTGTATTCTCTTCTACAAGCAAGAGAATTCATGATAATTTTTATGAAATCCAAGTAATAAGACCAAACCTCTTAATTTTCTGAATGAAAACTTTCTTATATTACTTTGGGACGAATTTCCTTTCAAAGAGACACATCTCTTCATTGAAAACAAAATAAATTTAAAATCATTTAAAAAAAATGTTATACCGATCAATTGCTTTGAAGAACGATCAATCGTTTGATCGACTGTAAATCTTGTTATTTAGAAGTTTAAATAGATCGTTCGATTAATAATAGATCAATTCACTATAAGTTAATTTCTTTATCCTGATCGGTTCAGACCGATTGAACGATAATCTTAGTATTAAAAATTTTCAGTGGTATGAGACCATCGATCACCTTGATAAAATTTTTGAAAACTCCATCAAAATTTAGCATATTAACTTAAGCAAAGGATCATCTTCGGCCCTTATGTCGAGTCCGCCTCAGCCTATGGAGTACTTCTGTACTTGTACAACTTAGCACATACTAAAAAGTAACAGAAATTGAGGGTCCCCAACACAGCCAACATCCAATACACATTATCCACTCTACCGTGGTTGATATCGTCCGGCATCCACGCCGTGGCCCTCCTGACCAGATCAGTGACCGCTGCGCCCAAGTAAAACCCAGCTCCGATCACCATGGCCACCATCGCCGTCGCCGTGCTTTGCAGCGAAGCCGGGAACTCTTGGTAGTAGAGAGCCGTTTGTCCTGGGAAGTGGAAGGCCTCGCCAAGCCCCACTAGTGCAAGTGGTGGAATGAGCCATAAGGCGGACATGGGGACGATGGACCCCGGCCGCCTATCCAAGTGGTGTGATCGGACAATGTGAAGCCGCCTCGACTCGACGGCGGCAAAGACGACCATGGCGACTGTGTTGAGTACATGGCCCGCCCCCACACGTTGGAGGGGTGTCAACCTGCGGGCAGTGAGCTTATACCATGAGGGGTAGAAAAAGAGGTCTAGGAGTGGAAGTGCAATGGCAGAGGCCACCAAGGTGAAAGTGACAAATGATCCGGCTGGAACCATGAAGTGTGGCCCAAGGTGACGATCCATGGAAAGAGCTTGGAGGACAGTGAGGTTGCTTTGGATCACTATGGGGGTACTGATGAAAAGGGCAGTGGACCAGATTGGTAGGACTTTCAGCACTGCTTTGAGGTCTTCCACTTGGTCTAGTGAACATAGCCTCCATGGCTTGGCAATGGACCCGTCTTCACCCACATCTCCTTCTGTCCTCAGTGCTGCACGGTTGAAGAAACTGTTCCAATAAAGCTTGAAATTAGTAAACTAGGTCTTTGATCTAGCTTTTGCAAGCAAAGTCCCACGCAGTCTTTATCTTTGTCAATGCTCATGCAAACATGGGTCCTCTTCTGGCACAAAGCTACGCGTGAACTTGACAGCAGCGTTTAATTGATTAGGCGTCTGACTGACGTGTTGTCTCAGAGTCTTTTTCATATGTAATCCATGATTGTATAAGGTTTTTTTGGTTTTTCATATAGTTTATCCGTCCCGTTGTAACTGTCCTATTTATTATAAAAACCAAATATCACATTAATTATAGGATGTAGGGAATATTACTTTATAATTCATCTTTCTTAAATTAATAGTTTTATTTAGTAAAAAAATTATTTTATATTAATAAATTTATTTTGTTCAATTTAATTAAATGATTAAGGGTTTAAAGAAAAGTGCATCATTAGCTTATTTAGTTATTTTCCGTTCTGAGTTTTACCATGTTATAAAACTATATTTTTTATATATATTTATTAATATAAAGAAAATTATTTTTATGACGTTGATTTCTCAATGTCAGCATTACTCTAATACAAAACGGAGGGAATAGTTCACAACTCACCCATAGTAAATATAATCATATTTTTTTTATTAACAAGACGTGTGGAGATCCGCTTCTTGAAGCACCTTGGACCTCCTCCACTTTCTATGAACGGAGGTACTATAGTTCACAACTCATCCCTTGTAAATATAATTATCTATCTTTTAGGTTAACAAGGGGCATGCAAGTCCTTGAAGTATCTTAGGCCCTCCTAAGTGGCGTGGTCCTATCCATCCCATCATCAGTGACAGAACCAGGGTTAAAAGACGAGAGGGCTAACCATGAACCAAGTTTTTTTTCTTGCCCAATTTAAGATATTTGTATTTGGTGTATAAAATAAGTTCTAAACAGCAAAAGGTCATGGCCCCTACTGTCATAATTAACGTACTTCCACCCCTATATCTTGCCAACACTCTATTTAATTAAAGCCTCTATCTTAATTGTCTAAATTAAAAAAACTAAAATAAACTAATTTAAACCGTTAAGGGTGGTGGAGACTATACGATAAGCTGATAACCATTAATCCCATTAAATTTTTTTACTTCTGATAGACACGGATCTAGTAGTGAGATGAAATTAGGTATGTCATTACTAGCAACCTGTTGATATGAAAAAATACATGAAGCTTGGACTATACCTGAAGCTTCGCGTTGGCTTTAAGTAGTGCAACTTTGTCTGGTTTCCACAGTAGTAGTCACTGCCCTCATTTGGCCTAGCTACCTTCCTCTTAGCAATTGCAGCAACAACCACGCGTGCCAAATCTGTGTAGGGGCTCCCCTCCGGCTTTGTGAGGTGATAGTACCTCTTTCCGGCCAGGAAAATGGCCAAGCTGACGGCGTTAAGAGCAGCACAAGCACCAAACCCCCATTTCCAGCCAATGTTGTCTTGGATGTACACTATGGCCGTTGAACCTGCAATGAAGGCAAGGTAGATGATGAAGAAGAACCAATTGAAGAAGATTTCACGGTCCTTGGCCTTGGTGAACTGGTTGGCTCCCATGGCAGCTGCGTTGAACCGGTTTCCAGAAACTCCAACAGCCACCAGTGCTATCGCAGTGTACAGGGCTCCAAACTGCATCGCTGAGGCCGGCTCGCACGAAATAGAGCCAGGCCGGCAAGGTGCTGGCCTCAGAGACCGAATGGCCGCCGTTAATGTTAACACAATCAAGCCCTGCGTTAATAACATGTTAATTTATGACATAATTGTATATGATCATCTCATATACTCTCTCCGTCTCATATTAATTATTCTATTTAAAATTTTAAAATAATAATTTATTTGATAAATAAGTTTGTTCGATATTAATAACTCTATTTAGTCCAATTTAAATAGTTAGGTACTTAAAAATAAGTATCATAATTTTTTTTTCTTTTTCTTAAATGTGAGTTTTACCATTTAATCAGAAATATTATTTTTTCAAATATAACCAAGATGATTGTAAAATTTTTAGTCAAAATAATAAAAATTAACTTCAAAGCTTTTTTAAGTACTTAGTCACTTAAATTGAGCAAAGTTATTAATATATAATTTTTTTCTAAAATAGAGTTATTAATAATAGACTTTAGGAATATCCAATATCCAATGAGAGAGACATGTATGTAATTAATCAATTTATGCATGTCAAAGACTTCTATGTGTGTATCTGCATATTACTTACAAACATATTTAAATCTCTGTATATGTGATATGAATAAAAAAATTCTTTGTATATGTATATGAACAATGCCTCTATTCTTACCCCGTTTATTTTTTCACTCACCCAAAGATGGGAATTTCCATTATACTCTCAAGATTAATCACTTACCCCACGTCTTCTTTACTATCATACCCCACATTACCTCCAAATATTTTTACCCTTCTCCAGTCCTCCCTCTGCCCTAGTCTTGCCTCTGCCATCCGCCGCACTGGTCCCACCTCCTTCCCGGACATTGGTGTTGGCCCTGTCTGCCCCGACCCACCTCCCTTAATTTGGGGGGAGGCATGGGATAAGTGATAAAAGGGAGGGGGCTAAGTGATAGAAAAGATGGGTTTATTAAAGGGAAGAGAGAGATTTTCATGTTTTTTGAGTAGGGTAATTCACTAATAAGGTCAGTGAATTACAGAAGGTGTAGGAATAGAAGAATAAAGTTCTATACAGATGCACCTATATTCAACATACTCCTTCTATTCCACATTAATTGTTTGGTTCTAGTTCATTGTGATTTTTTAATCCAGACAACTAACATAGGATAGAAGGAATATCAAATAGAATGTGGTTGTTTAGACCCTATTTTTTTTCTTGTGTCCTTTATATCTTTTTTATCCTAATTTTTTTTATTAAAATATCTCACATATCCCCCAATTTTATAAATAAAAAAAATATACCTCACTTCTCCCACTTCTTTTTCTTTATCGGTAGAACTTTGGTTGCCGACGTTAGCACACCATCGGCGACCAACAGGTCGTGGCCAGCAAGTTGGATTCTACAGGTGCGACAGATCTAGTTGTGCAGGCTAACGTGGCCTGCACGCTAGATTGGCCACCCAGGCCTGCACTGTGCGGGCCAGATCTAGCAGTGTACAACGTTGGCTTGTGTGGCCAATATGCGCACGACTAGCACTGGCTTGTGCGGCCATTCTGACTGTGCACTGCCAACACCAGCTAGCGGCTAGATCTGACCACACATGACCTCCGCCACCGGATTGGCTGTGCATGTTGGATTTGGCCGCGCAGGCTAGATCTGGCCGCATAGTTAGATCTGGCTTATGCAGCCAGTCTGACGTGCTACTAGTCTTATGAGCCAGATCTTGCCACCAAATTTATTGCCGGAATAAATGTCGCCGTCACCATCACCATCACCAGAAGATAAAGGAGTGAAGTTTATTATATTGAAGAAGTATGAGCAAAATGAGGAGAGAAATATAAGGAGATAAAAATAAAATTACTTTTTTACTTTATTTGAGGGGACACTGGAAAAAAAAAAAAAAAGAGGTTTAAATAGTAACGTTCTATCGAATATTGTGATATGGTATCACGAAGAAATGCAAGTGTAACCGATCTAACCATCAAAGAGGTGAAAGTGCTGACGGAGATGACAGAGAAGCAGCCGAAGAAGGAGTCGGAGACAATGGCACCAACGATCGGGGCAAGGTTGGTGCAGCCGTTGATGACGTTGGAGATCTGTGTGGCGTCGATGCTCTTCACATTTAACTGTTGGATGAGGTACACTATCAGGTTGGAGTTCATGCCATTAAAGGCCACCCCTAGAGCCATCATGCTCCCTGCCCAGAGTGTAATTGCCCATGAAAACGTAATTAGTTTCATCACCTAATGGGCTTTAGATTTGACGTTTGAGGTGAAGCGGAGAGCAAAACAGACCTGCAATGAAGGGGAAAGTGATCCAGCCCCCCTGCCGACGACGGCCTCTGAGCTCAAGGGGGCGACTGGCCTCCGATTCCAGAGCTGCCATTTTTCCTGTGTTTCCGTCCATTTCATTCCATGTATAACGTTACCTGTTAAGGCTCACCTGAAGGAGGAAGAATGGAGAAGAAGAACAAGGTGGTCAGTGTATTAATAGGAGAGATTTTGACCACTTGGTCACCAAGAGGTAACGTCAACCTAGTTTCTCCGTCTCCGTTTCGGTGCCCTCCCCTTTCCCCTTTGCAATATGTCACTTCTTAATTCGGGGTTCATTTTGGGCTTATTCTATGAGGGAGCATAAAAGCGCTTCCCAGAGAGGTGATACAAGATGAAATCGGGACCAGTTTAGTGAGATGCAGTTAGTGATAGAACATTTACATAAAGCAACCCTTACAAGAGTTTACACGGAGTTAACGTTAACCTGGTTTCTCCGTCTTTGTTTCGGTGCCTTCCCCTTTGCAAGTGTCGCTTCTTGATTTGGGGCTCATTTTGGGCTTCGTCTATCATGGAGCATAAAAAAACGCGTCCCAGATAGTGGTGATACAAGATGAAATCGGGACCAGTTTAGTGAGATGAAGTTAGTGATAGAACATGTACATAAAGCAACCCCCACAGGAACAAGCTCTGCGTTCCAATTCAGAGGAAACTCATTTCAAAAGTTCGACTCGATTGCCTTTACTAGTTTGGTTGATGGCGTTCATAGGTAACCATTAAGCTATTTTCGTTTTCTTCTTGGTGGCAGATCAAGCTAAAGGTAACCCATGTGCTCATGAATCCTAATTTTAAAAGTTCGGCAAAAGGTTCTTTTGTCGATTATGAGACTATACCTTATGGGGTTCATTGAGAGATAGTGAGAAAGGGATAAGATATTATACACTTAGAATATACTTTAAAAATAACAAAATGATTGAAGGTATACAAAATTAACTATAATGATGTCATAGAAGGTAATCAATATTAACGAGTTCAAGATCTAACAGCTTCTTAAATCGACGCCTTGCCGTGTGGAAGTCTTAATTCTTTGGCAAAGCATCACTCATTAACTACCCACCTACCTTGTGTCTGCCTTGTGTCTGCAAATGTCTCCAGGGTAAGTTTTTAAGTTGTCGACGATATATTTGAAATTAAGTTAAATTTTTTAAAATGAACTAAAAATTAAAAGAAGCTATTAATGATGCAAGAGAGGAGAATATTTTGCTATATGCACTAAATTATAAACTATATACCTAAATTATAAAAAAATAATTTAATGTATATTTAAATAATGAAAATACATGTTACAAAACCTTATCATATATTACCACTCATAACATAAATTATGTTAGAATAAGTATATTCTATTCATCTCATGCCGGTTAGAGATTAGTATTAGTGATCCTAGATATTCATGTGTACTTAGATTGTGAAAATGCATGTTAAAATGAAAAATATTTTTTTAAACCACCAATATCATTTTTTAAATATCTTTAATATAATTATAATATATTTAATATCATATTTTTACCTGATTGATATACCTCCAGTATCTAATATAACAATCCTTAGTAAAGAGCCTTCTCACAACAACTTGTAACCTCCTACACTAGCAATTGAGATTGCAAGAACCAAGAAAGAAGTATATTACGCACCATCTAGGAATTCATTGTGTCATTGTCAAAAACTTGACACTCGGACTTGACTCCTAAGGCGATGGAATCCTCAACTCCAAGTCTAAATATAGTCTCAGCAAGATCAACATCTTCATTTATGGACAATTTGTATATTTACACTTATTAAATCTAAATAAATCCATATGTTATATTTGGTCTTAAGTATAAAAATTTCAATATCATCAACTGATTATTAGTTTTAGTGAAGAAATAAAATTTCTTAGTAAGATATAAAAGATATATAGTATTAAGAATGACAATACAATCTATTTCTTCAACATGATATAATCAAACAAAATTTCTTTTTACCTAATCACATAATAATACTCCCTCTCTAAAATAATCGTCCCATCTAAACAATTAATTTGTTCATAAATAAGTGTCCTATTTGCTCAATTGAGTCATTGATTATCATGCCCCTTTAAATCCAAGAAAAAGTAAATTAATAAATTATTTTACACTCTAAATTGGGGTGTGACTCAAGTGCCTTAACCCAACGATCAAATCATCATAGATCCGTTAAGTACAAGCAAAATAGCCTCAAACATTGTCCATTTCTTGTAATTCCTTCAAGTGACACATATCTACGTAAAAAACATAAGAGAAAATCTCAAGGAAAGATTATCAAAGCAAACAAAAGAAAATGGGTGAACAAAAGCCCAATAAGGAAATAACCATCATCAACAACAATTATGAATACTCATAAATGTTACGTCCAAACTAAGACTATGAAGGAGTCTAGTTCAGATTTCTTTTTTTTTACTTGTCAACTATAGTAAACAAGGTCGATCCACAGGGAAAGCCTTGTGTGACACAGAAAACTATTACGAAGAGAATCGAATAGAGAAGAAAAGTGAAATAGATGATAAGAGACAATTCAAAGAGAAAGTGCTAAGGCATCAAAAATCCACTTGCAATAAATCTCTAATGTTTACTTCATTCAAATGATAACTCAATCAAGATCAAATGAAAATATATCTTAATCGGAAAATTTATCTTTTAAAGAACTTTGAAATAAAACAATAGTAATTGATTGTTTACTACGTGAAAGCATTAAGTATATAATCACAGGGAATTATAAGCATTCAACGTGCCTTTCGTCAACGCTGAATCAAATAATTGTATAGATTATAAACTCTTTAAATATGAAACATTAATTTAAAATGATAAAGAACTTACTTGAATCAAAGTATCCATTAAACATCAAGTACAAGCTTCATTCCTAGCCTTAGCTTGAGAGATTTAGAAAGCCATTACAATAAAACTAAAAACAAAGATGCAAAATAAGAGAAGGAAATAGGAGAAGAGAGCTCTAAAGAGGAGAGAATGCCCCATCTATCACGTCCACCCCTCTATTTATAGGAAAAGAAAGGGTTGCTTCAAAGGGTAAAATCAAATAATATCTCCAGATTTCATCCTGATTGATTGCCTGATTCGACCCCTATATCTTCGGAATTTGGAATTGCTTCCTGAAATAACACTTGTAGCCACGGAAGTCTTCTTTCCATTGCCACCAGAATCGTATCAATCCGAATTATACATAAAAAGATATGATCAAAATACTAAGGCTATGTCAATCTATCCGAATCAACTTCTTTCATAATTTAGTTCTATTCATACAAATCTCAAATCAAATGGGTCCACAAGGTTGTGTTCGACCATTCCATGCATGTTAGACCATTATGAGCCCATTCTTGACTTTTAAATAGCTTTGGGTAGTTGGGCTCAACTTCCTCTTCCAGTTGTATCTTGTTGAAGCCTGTTTAGACATGTAAACTCAATTAAGGTCCAACTAACTTATTCAAAACATAAATAGCCCAAATCAGTAATGAATTAACACAAAATAGGATTGTAAATAGAAATTTGAAAATATTTTATTAAACATAATTTCAGTGCATCAATAAACAAATGGAAAGATATATCATTCAACCATACATGATTTAGTATCAATTACAAATAATAGTCATTGTCATTAAACCCCATTCAAATAAGTTATATTTCATTGTGATAATAATCCCAATTGAACCCCATTCAATTGAATTTATCATTTCCACTATATATGTCATTAATACTCATTGTGTCTACTATGAAATCACAACGCGAATCCACTATGAAATCTCAATAGAAAAACCGCAGGAGGGATTTGGGTTGTTGGACCCATCCTTTTGAAACTTTTGAGTCACGGGAATCCATACATTCATTAATGTATTTTCCATTCAACCATCAAGCACCACACATCCTCTTCATTTAAGAAAGGAGAGAGTATCGAGTTGTTTGTTGTATAAGCTACTACCCAAATTAATCTATAATCCTATTAGGTTTCTTAGTGATTCCCAATTTCTATCGTTAAACAAAGCTTTAGAGATTACCTTTACTAGGCAATTTAAGTCACAATTGCGACCTAACCAACATAGTTAACCTAGACTTGCCAATGTTAGTTCAACTAAACACGTAAGTGTCATTAAGTACTATGTAAGAAGACTCACTGCCATCTAGCTACTAAGGAATGAACGACACAAGAACCATGCCCAAATGTTCACATCCCATACCATGGACATATAGGGTTTCACCTTGATGTTGCACGCAATGTAGGGTTGCTCTAGCGTCTACATAGACCAACTTCACCACATGGTGGGGTCCAACTTATGACGCTTTGAAATTGATGTATATATTAGATTTAAATCACATAACGTAATAAAATATAGGTGCAAATATGCATATGTCAAACATGCAGAACATCTATAGATAGAGAACATATCCAACATCGTTATCATAAATATTCACATACTATATATGAACATATCATGGAGCAATATTTATAATGATACGTGGGAAATAATCTTATACATACAATTTAGGTAATAAGAAGAAAATAATATTAATATTTGATAAAATAGTTAAATCCTTAAACATGCACCTAAGACTCAAAATATTATCATGAATATGTCATAGTAATACTTATAAGCATAAGTAGGAAATGACCGTATATAAAGTATTTATGTCATACTTGTAAAAATAGTGTTAAAGAGCTACTAAGTGTAACTTTTACACCTAAACATGGTTCTCAACTCATCTTATAATTATGTCATGGTAAAAAAGTCTAACTTGTATAACATGAGACATCTATCTATGCATGCTCATATATATAAGCAAAATAATAGTAAACATCTTATTCTTATATGGACATTTGATACATCATGTTTACTATATCATCAAACATAACCATCAAGGAATAAAATAAGATCTACTCTATGTTCCCTAACTGTACAAAATTCATGAATAGAGTATTTAAAAATGTAGCCTTTAGAGATAAAATCATAATGAATCACAAACATTTCAAAAAATACAAAAAGTTTACTGTGCACTACTAACATAATAATAAGTACATAAAAAATTGTACCCTAAAAATCAATCATCTCGGTAGTATAAGAATAATAGAAATCAGAGGGGTAATTTGATCTTTTGACCTATCATGAGGCTTCTAAAAATTCTCAAAAAATCATAAAAAATCTATCTATTATGATAACATCATGGTTAAAATTTCATGATTTTTAGACATCTATATAAGGATTTATGGATTTTCTAATACTAAACTGAAAATATCATGCTAATTAAATTATAAAAAAATATTGAAAAAATAGACAAAACTCTAAATCATGCTAGCAATCAATCAAACTATATTCGAATAATCATATAGTCCCTAATAGTGCTAATGGGCATTCACAAGAATCTAGATTCATTGGGCAAGTCCCTTACTTCCGATTTACGATTTAGGCTCTATAAAATCCCTAAACTTAAATTGGTTTATTTTTATTCTATTTAATTGTTAATGTGTGGTTTAATGCTAATTATGATTGGTTTTGACTATTTTTGAAATTTAAGTGGTTAACAAAAATTTTAACTAAAATTTTCTTCACATTTATGGTTTTTAAGTTAATTTAAGTCATTTAGAATTTTTCTAGAATTTTCACTATTTTCCTAGAAAAGTTAGGGGGCAGGACCGTGGGCCCCACATAAAAAAATTAGTTTTTAGTAGTAAATCCTCTTTGTACCCCACTAATTAGTTAGGTTTCACCACCATTTACTATAAAAGGAATAGCCAAACCACTTTCCCAATCGGAAAAGGGCTGAGACTAAGAGCTCAGAAGCCTAATCCCCATTTTTCTAAAAGAGAAATGAGATTAAAGTATGGATTTGCTTAATATTTTATTAATCTTTTAGGTTTTTTCTTGAATATTTTAAATCCTTTCCTTTGCTCTAGATTAATCTCAATTTCTACTCAAAAATCTACTGGTTTGGGTTTTTATTTCAAAACCTAATGAGGGGAATTTCATTTTTCAGTCTCTTGAACCTAGATCTACTAGTTCTTGAAGATTCTAGGTGTTTTAAATCAGATTTATGAAGGTATTAATAAAAATCCTTTTGTTGGGTAGGTTTTGAAGGTGTTAGAGGAGCTAATTCGAGTCAAGAAGTTGTTGGAAGGTAAGTGTGCTTTGGTCTTAAATGTTGTTGTGATTTGGATTTAAGTTTTGATAGGGTTTTGAAATAGGTTCCATGGTTATGAGCTTTAATGGTGATTTGAGAAAAGGATTAATCTTTGATAAGATTTTTTAGGGTTTTTGTTTAGTAATGGCTAAATTTGATGTTCTCTAAGCATGAATTGGATTATAATGATGTTTGTGAGTGTGATTTAGTAGTTTAAGATTTGTATGTGAAGTTTCGGTTTTGATTTTGAAGTGGGGAAGTGAACAAGGATCCGCCGTTTTGGCAATTGAATGGCTAGCCGTTCGAATGGCTCAGTAGGGCATTCGAATGCCAACACATCAAAATGCTGATTTTTGCTATTTTGTCTATTTTTGAGTTTTTACTCTTAAATACTATTTTTTATGTTCATGTTGAGTAAATTACGCTAGAATGAGCTACTAGAAGGGCATGATAATGATGTTGAAAATTATGAAGAATATTTATGTATTATGAAAAATTGTATGTTGTTGGCTGAACATGTTAGGATTATTTATCTTGAATCTATAATTGAATGATTCATTATGTTTTAAGCATTATTCCAGCAAGATTATGACATGAGAATGGACTGGTATGTCTTCATATAATGTGATTAAGTTATGGTGAATGATGGTGTCATGTCTAACTTCAAGTGTGGTATTTTTCGATGGGTTTCACTCATGATTTCCGTTAGAAGCCATGATTAAATGTTAAAGAGCATGTGTATAGTGTCTTATGAGTTATCTATAATACATGGTTATATACTTAGAAATGAATGTTTCTATCTAGAATACACACATGTGGGGGTAATCATGGTAATTATTGATATTTATGATTAAATATAATGCATGTGGGCCTAATGGGAGCATGTTCCATAAATTACAGTTCATGTAGAGCTTGCTCACGTATGTATCATGTTGCATGTATCATTAAGCGGATTTACGAATGAGATTTTATCGAAGTTAGCCATGTTGGTCGATTGGATGCAATTGTGTGATATTGCTTGCCAAATTAATTAATTGAAGGCTTATTGATTCAGTTTTACATCCAGAATAACGGGGTTTTACGTCCCTTGAGGATGAGGTTTCCTCCCTGGGTTGAGAAGAGTGGCAATGCTATAAGGAGATAAACTTTTTGAGACCATATGGACCCTGAGAATTCAGGCTAGTGTAGCCGAGTGCACTAGCTTACTAGGGGGTATTCTTACCCGTTAGGGAATATACCCAAACTACAAAATTCCTTTGAACTTTCCTGTTGGGGATTGTTTAGAGTGTGCAGGAACTGCTTATGCTTTGGTTGATTAAGCAGGGTTGATTTTATCGACTTACATGGTTATGATTGTGTGTTAGAGATACTTGATATGTGGGTTGATGGATTAGGATTATGCATGATATGAATGTGTGGTAGCGACACTTCTCATGCAGGTTATATGTGATGTATATGCATGATATGATTGTGTGGTAGAGACACTTCTAATGCAAGTTATATGTGATGTATATGCATGATCTGAATGTGTGTTAGAGACACTTCTCATGCAGGTTTATGTGATGTTTATGCATGATCTGAATGTGTGGTAGAGACACTTCTCATGCAGGTTTATGTGATATTTATGCATGATTTGAATGTGTGGTAGAGACACTTCTCATGTAGGATATGTGTGACGATTATGCATGATGTGGTTGGATGAGAATCACTTATTATGCAGGATGGATGTTATGCTATAATGTGATTATTCACGATTAGTATGTATAAGATACCTATATGCAGGATTATTACTTATGGATAAATAGGGGTATGGTAAGAGAATTAATCAGAAATGGTGATATTAAGTAAAATGTCGATTTGAATTACCTTGTTGATGTGTCATAATTATTTTTTGATTAATGCTATCGTATTTCAAGCCTTAGTAAATTTTACCCAGCCTTTTTTTTAGTTTTGTTTTGGGGTTGCATAGTATGACATGCAGTTAATCAGGATTCCCTGTATGAGGAACGATCGGGATATGTATGGGAGTAGGCATGGATGCCGTTGGACTTTATTATGCTTGCTGATTTATAATTTGATGATACTAGGAACGATCGGGATATATATGAGAGAGAGATCTTGTATGGGGGAAAAGTTTAAATAATTGTTGTTTAATTTGAAAGAGAAAATGGAAGGACTAGAGATAACTTGAAAATAGGTATATAAAAATATAGAAGATAAGGAGAGAGAGAGAGAGAGAGAGAGAGAGAGAGAGACAGGCACTGTCACACCCTGGTGCCCGCCCGACCTGAACCTGGTCCAAGGGCCGGTCGAAGCACAAGAGGGCGACTAGATTTTATTACGGAAGAGTTCAACCCCTTAATAGGGTATTTAACACATACATGGAGTTGCACACCTTTAGTCTTTTGAGCAATAGAAATAAGGTAAAATGAAAGAGGATAATAATTTTGAAATAAATTACAGGCACACACTACAAGGGAGAGGGAGGGATGTGAGAGAGGGGAGGTACTTTGTCTATTTTATGGTATTTTTACAAAAATCAAGTCAAATGAGTTGTGATTGATTAAGTTAAACTCTTAGTTTTTGAGTCAAAGATCAAGTGGTTAGGAGGTTAAGCTAATAAGATTTCAAAATAAAACACGTGCAAGTACTTGTTGGAACCAAGACTAAGAGAATGAGGAGCCACAATTTGATTGGTCGGACGGTCGATCCTATGAAAATTCATATAGGCTCGAAATTGTACTATACCCCTATCTTAAAATTGTCATAACTTGGCAATCCGAGGTCTGTTTTAGGTGTTATTGGGTTGTTTATCTTTGTATTCTGAGTCTAGTTTCTAATATAAAAAGTTTGAGGTCAAAATTCTATGTGTATTGAGATAAATACTATTTTTAAGTAAATAGGGTCAAAACCTTAAAGTCGATGAGTCAAATCTACTAATGTCTAAAGGTTTAACTAAATCTCTAGCTCAACAAATAAGCACACATGTGCATGTGTGCACACACTACAATCAATCAAATAAGAAACAAAAATATTTTGTGGTCAATCTTTGTAGTAAGAAAATATTTAAAAATACTTTTTAAAATTTCCGGTTATTACATAGACCAAATTGACTCAACAAGTTTTTGAAGTCAAAGACGAATTTTAAACAATGAATTATACCTCAGCAAGTGAGATACAAAATTAAACTACAAGAAGACAAGAGAGTTCAATCAAGAAGGCAATAGAGTGTGGCAAGCAGTTCAAATGACCACCTTAGCTTTTAAAAAAATATTTGAAGTACCCTTATTATTTAGCTTTGAGATGGACAAGGAAAAGGGCCACCTTCCATTATCTGACCACTAGAACCAACACTTTCCCTCTGGTTAAACCCAACCCTACCAATTAGAACTGATGTCCAATCCCACCTAAATTGTTGATTGATCTAAAACTATATCATAATCTAGTTTATGATTTTGCGCCTATTTTTAGCTTGGAGTGTCTCTTTCTCTCCTAGGAGTTGAGGCATACTACAAATACTATTGTATAAGGATGAAGTTGTAATAGCGATTGCAGCTGGTGCGAACATCAACTCTGGTTAATATTAATCACAGAGCTAGATGATTTTGATAAAGTTCATGACCTTTTTTCATTGATAATTGTGGTAAATAATGGTTATATATTATTAATTATAAAAAATTTAATGGATGATGTTGTTGGTTGTCTTCTTGTTTATATGTGTTTTTATATTTATTTATTAAAGAATTATAAATAATTATTTTTTGACTACCCTGACAAAAAAATCTTGAATATGCCACTAGTGGCAGGTTTATTTTAAGGGCCTATTTGAAAACCCCTTAAAAATCCAAAGTCATTCCTTATGAGTATAAAACATCACATCACAGGTAAAACCACTTTGAAAAACAACCCTCCTCATGTTACAAAGGAAATGTCTTTGTTTTCAAATTGTTGCCAAACTTGCCAAGCAACCGTCAGTTTGGGCTGATCAAAGTTAGCTCACACAATCCAAAACTCCTTCAAGGTGTAAAAAAACCACAGATTCTCCCCTATATGGAGAGCTATGGTGAGATTATCACCAAAGATTCACATCGGGATGGGATGGTAAATTGCAACAGGAAACAATTTCAATTTATCATGATCACGGGCTCCCAAACTCAAAATTATTCCCTCTACCTCTCACTAATCTACAAATTAAATTTGGTTTCAGAAATTATTGATCTGGATACTCACAACTAGAATATGCCCCTTTCAAATGAGTTGTGGGATACTAACAATATGCAAACAATACTATCATTCCATATGTTCATGATGTTGAACCGTGATGTGGGTTCGGTCCCATTGGTCCACCTTGATAGGCTCAAGTGAGATAGAAGGTCAATGGGGGTGGTTGCACCAACCCGACTTGCATTATAACATACGTTTTCTTTAGGACACCCACGTCATCTTAACACACACTCACTAGGTGTACGACCCGACCCGAGCCGGGTCTACAAAATCATTGATATAAAATTTTTCTTTTCTTTTCCTTGAGCCAGGAATCAACATCTGTGTGCGAGAGGTACAACATTCGTCTACGTACTACGAAGCTTTAAGGCTTCCCTGTACGTAGACTCAGATTATAACGAACGTATACACACAACAGAGCTTTACAGTTCGCCGTGTGTAAAACAAAATAAAACATATATTTATAATTAATTTGGATCGGGCCAACGTTGCCTTGCAGTTGCTTGCCTACGTACGTATTGGATATATTTCAACACGATCGGATCCGAACGTAGTTCTGCCTAATGGCTACTACATACAACAAGCATCACAAAATCATATACGTATAACGTATCTCCGAATATTTATCAGAAGTATACAAAAACTCGTCATATATTGGAGTAAAGCGGAAGTTAACAAACTTACGTAATCGTACATCTCGCTCTACCACAAAGCGGGATTAAAATCACATTACATGTCTCACTCTACCCTAGAGCGAGACAACACACATCATGGCATATAAGCACACATCATGGCATATAAGTACACATCATAGCATATGAGCATACATCATGGCATATGGCATATGAGCACACATCATGGCATATAAGTACACATCATGACATATGAACATACATCATGGCACATGGCATATGGCATATGAGCACACATCATGGCATATAAGTACACATCATGGCATATGAACATACATCATGGCATATGGCATATGAGCACACATCATGACATATGAGCACACATCATGACATATGAGCACGCATCATGGCATATAGGCACATAGCACAACAACACATGTAAATCGTAACATAACTCACATCATAACCGGCACATGCCGTTCTATAATTAAAATGGGAGATCAGAAATGCTTACTCCCATCATAACTTGTACGGTATCGGTATCTACGGACAGAACCCCGTCTTACTCCAGGTATCTTTTTCTTGTTTCGGTGTTCGGGCAGGGCCTTGCTTAGTCTCGGGGTATTTCCTCCTTATAAGATTGTCAACTCAGAAAATAGAACCCACCATCGCGTAGAACACCTTCGATTTAGTCAAGAACGCCTCTTGAATCGACTAAATCGAGTTGGGATGGCCAGAAACAGAGAAAACAAAGTTGGTCGGTACGGGTAGAACCTTTTCTTGTCTTAGGGCATTTCCTCTTCATACGATCGCCAACTCAGAAAACAAAACCCTCCACCGCGTAGAACATACTCGATTCAGTCAAGAACGCCTCTTGAATCGACTAAATCGGAGTTAGGATGGCCAGAAACAGAGAAAATGACGTTCGTCGATGCTCGAAGGTAACGGGCAAAACCTCTCCTTGTCTTCGGGTGTTTTCTCCTTATACAGACTCCAACTTGAAGAAAGGACCACTCCATTGCGTAGAGCACACTCGATTTAGTAGGAAACGAGTCTTGAAGAGCCTTAATCGGCCTCAGAACGGTCAGAAACGGGGGAGGAGAAGTTCTTCCCTAAAAAAATGAATTAAAGGAGTTTTATAAACCCCGGCGCGCCAAAACCGCGGCGCCGCCCGCCGAAACCGCGCGCGTCGCGGGTCGCGCCTACATAACCGCGACGCCCACAGTTCTGCGGCATGTGCATCCCGTGGCAGCTCGCGCCGCGGCGCACCAGCCCGCGCTACGGCACACCAGCCGCGCGCTGCTAATTTTTTTCTTTTTTCTTTTTTTTTTAAAATCCAAATCTTCAAACGTGCGTATCTTCCTACCCCGAATTCGGATTCGCGCGTTCTAGGTACCGTTGGACTCGTATCGATGAGCCCTTCGATACCAACCCACTTAAAGCAATAAATTGTGCTCTTTCTAAGTGGGTCCCACCTATATTGCACGTTTCTCGAAAGTCATAACTTCTGGTCCCGACCTCCGTTTCGCCCGTTCTTTGATTCGTTACGCTCGTTTCTTCGAGCTCTACTCAAATACGAAGGTTTCAACGGTTAAAACCGACTATAATTTATTAAAAAAATACTAATTACCTCTAACCCCCTTGATTAGACTTAATCGAAAAGCGGGGTGTTACACTAGGCACGTGTTAGGTTTTTGCATATGCAACTTATGGGGACTAGTTTTAATTAGCTACACGTAGGGGGCCGCATAGATAGTTGAGGGGTTGACCCTGTAGTGAGGATGGGCATGTGCTGGGGCTCATGCCTCCATGGGCTCATTCTGATTGAGCTCATACCCGTCACAGCAGATCCCCTAGAGATCTAACAAAGTTTAGTTAGGAGGCTCGTTAAGTCATAAGCCTGCTTAAAGAAGTTAAAAATAGATGTGATTAAGGATCCCTAATCACTTAGATTGTAACACCTCAAAAATTCATAAGAATTTTCTTTAGTTAATTGGATTTGAGAGAGGAATTAACCTTGTTGAGTTAAACCAGACCACAATAAAACCTTGGGTTTGACCCCTTAATAGTTAGGGGCAAGGAGAGGAAACTTTCCTAATTTAAGCAGATTGTCTTGGTTTACACAATCAACCAGTCAGCTTGGCTACTCAAAACCCTAAAACCTCAACTTGTGGTCCAAAAAGGGTAAAACATACCCATTTTTTACCTAAGGGTCTATATTTGGTAATTTAGTAGACTCGTCTAAATGACTTGATTCAAGTGACCCTCTAGACACGAAGTACCCGAGGGCAGATGAGATTTGCCTAGACTTACCTGCTAAGCCCTAACCGAAAGGGTAGGGCCTCAGGTGTGTTATTGAAGGAAACTATGATGGAAGCCTGACTTACAATTGGAAAAGGGAAGAACTAGACGAACAAATGTTTAATTGGGCCTTAGATGGGCTTGACGCGTGCCTTGGTGGCTGCCCAACCTACCCAACTCCTTGCTTTGGTGCCAAGCTTCTCAAGATTAGCTTTAAGTCTCTAATAGTACATGTAGTAGCGACACTTAATGAAAAGCATCGCTAATAGCACAACTATTATCGACATTTTATAAATTGCTACTAATAGTTGTGTTATTAGCGACACTTTGTAAAAGCGTCACTAAAAGTTATATGTTTTAAATAAAAAGAAAAAAATAGAACTATTATCAATGCTTTTTTTAAAGTAATGCTTTTTTAATAATAGTGACGCTTTATTAAAAATGTCGCTAATAGTTGCGCTATTAGCAATGCTTAACAAAAAGCGTCACTAATATTTATAAATTTAAAATAAAAAATTTAGAACCAAAAAAGTGTCGCAAATAGTACCACGAATAGCGACACGTTATTAAAAGCATCGCTAATAGTTGTATTGTTAGTGACATTTTTAAGATAGCGTCGCAAATAAAATAAATTTATTTAAAAAAATATTAAGCTTATTTGCTACGCTTTGTCAAAAGCGGCGCTAATAATAAAACTATTAGCGACTCTTTTAATAGCGTTGCTAATAGCTTTATTAATTAATTTTATTTATTAAATAAATATATATTAAAAAATTCTCAAATATAATATATTTTATTTAATATTTACTATTTATATATGTAATAAATAAATATTAAAAAATTTAAAATAAAATTCTCAAATATAATATAATATATTTAATATTTATTATTTGTATATATAATAAATAAATGTTAAAATAATAAATAAAATTTCCCTACTTTATCCCCACTTCTCTTAAGAGCTGGGGCTTCTGTTTGTGTAAGTGTGTGAGAGATAGAAAGAGAGAGGAGCAAAGAGAGAAGAGAAAGAGACGAGCGAGGGAAGAGAGTACTGAAGAGAGAGATCTAGAGAAGAGAGAGTGGAGAGAGTGAGAGTCGATAGACAGAGAGTGCATAGAGAGAGAGGAAAAAGGAGAGATTGTGAGGAAGAGAGAGAGAGAGTGAGTGAGAGAGAAAAAAATTAATTATACATTATTTTTAAAATTAAAAAAATAAAAAAATTTATAGAAGCAATGCATATAGGTATGCATCACTACTACCTTAGGGTAGTAGAAACATATTATTCTATGCGTCGCTACTATATATTTTTTTATTTTTTAAAAAAATTAAAATAAAAGAGATAGAGGGAGAGAGAGAAAGAGAGAGGCGGGAAGAGAGAGGGAGAGAGAAAAAGAGTGAGAGAGAGAGAAAGAGAGAGGGAGAGGGGAAAGAGAAAAAGAGTGAGAGAGAGAGAAAGGGAAGAGAGAGGTTGTCATGCCTCGGCGATGCCCGACCCGAGTCGAACCCGGTCCAAGGGCCGGTCAAGCGTGCGGGGGCAACGAAGGAGAATTGAGAAACGATTTAGTGGAAGACTTAACCCTAACCACGGGCGATTAACAGAATTACGGAGTACGCACAATCCTTTGAGCAAGAGTAAATAAAAGGAAAGAAAGAGAGTTGCTTATCACAAAGTAAACAACTAATCTCAAACCCACATGCTTGGTTAACTAAAGCTCACACTGGCTCAAAATAAGTCTTAAGCAAACATAACTGTAATATGTGACATAAATCCAAAACAAAGAACCCTACACAAAGGTTCCAAACATAAAGCATAAAATCAAAGGAACTAAGTCATACAATGATCTCCACGATCACATCCAAGTCATCTCCGACCTTTCTTCAAAGAGGAGATCCTGTCCATCTGCGTGTCGCACCACGCAGCCCCAAAGCAAAACACAAGAAAGAGGGGTGAGTTTAACAAACTCAGCAATGGTTTTTAATATCACTATCAACATCAAAATACGATAGCATAGCAATATAATCATTCAGATCAAAGATTGGCAAGGTGCATCGTTTTCTGATCACACATACACATCACCTAAAACTGCATCATAGTGCATAATCCACATAATCTCATTCTCATCATAACATCCTGCATGAAATGT
Organism: Saururus chinensis; assembly: GCA_035235625.1. Taxonomy (NCBI): domain Eukaryota; kingdom Viridiplantae; phylum Streptophyta; class Magnoliopsida; order Piperales; family Saururaceae; genus Saururus; species Saururus chinensis. Next base: position 39,002,619 of record CP141142.1, read on the forward strand.
ATCTCAAACATACATAATCCATCATGCATCATATCGTAATCAACCTGCATGAATGTATCTCTAACATACATATTCCCTCATGCATCATATCAAAATCAACCTGCATGGATGTATCTCTAACATACATATTCCCACATGCATCATATCAAAATCAACCTGCATGAATGTATCTCTAATATACATATTCCATCATGCATCACATCATAATCAACCTGCATGAATGTATCTCTAACATACATATTCCATCATGCATCATATCATAACATCCTCCATCATGTAGTAATCACAAATTTGGTGTCACACAGACAAGAACATAGACAAGGCCACGAAGGCGTGTCATGGTCCATAATTCTACACAAGAATTAAAGAAAGATCGGGGTTGCCAATCCCTAATGACTGCTCGCCCTGGACGATCCTGGCCAAGGATGTCCCATTCTCGCACAGAAAATCTAGAGCAGGGGTGTTCGCCCAGGGACATCTCATGCGGAGGGAAGAGCCCGAGTTCTCACACAGAGAACCGTAGAACACGTGGTAGCGGGGTGCACGCGGCATACCACACTGGATTCTCAGGGTCCAGATGACACTCATAATAACATTCTCACAATCCGCAAGACAAGTACACAACTCGTCCCTACATAATTCCATTTGATTAGACTCAACCCGGGGAGTGCACTCGTTCCACATAGGAACTCAAATCAAAACATGTCCTTTCGGACCAATCAACTTACGATTAATCCACGACCGATCAATCCAGCACACAATTTCACCACATCGCATCCAATCGGTCAAATTCGATTAACCTCGATGAAGCCTCAATTGGAAATCTATTTTCATGATGCATGCAGCATGGTACATACATGGGCAAAACATACATGAATCTTAATCCATGATAAGTGCTCTCATCAGCCCCTAATGCATCATTCATAATCACAATATCAAGCTTCAACATCACTATTTAACCCCCACATGTGTGTGTAACTAACTAGTAGAAGCATTTCACACAATGCATGTCATCATGCTTGAAATTAAACTTACTACCACACTACACATGAGAATTACCATCTAAATATGAATTCCAGTAGAAATCATAGGAGAAGAATCATTGAATTCATAACTCAAATGAAAACTCAACCACAAAGGCTAAACACATATAAGATCATTCATTTCATTCTTGAGTCATGGCATTCACCAACATCCACACATCAACTAACCACATTCTATCATGACAAATCAGTCCAATAATAGATTGTAGTTCTACTGAAATATACTTAACCATGAGGAATCAACCATTCACAATTTTAAGATGACAATTCCAACATCATGCCACAAAACATAAGTCATTCCACAATTCTCTAAGCATATAACTCAACTCTATAACCTCAATAGCATGCCCTTCCAGTAGCATAACATATCTTAAAACACTCCACATTCATATGAAATTGACAAGCTAAAGTGGAATCATCGAAATAAACATCATGCATAAGAACACAATTCTGCTATGTAGTCGTTCGAACGCCCTTCAGGCCGTTCGATCGGTTAAACGTAAAAATTTAAAATTCACATTTTGGCCGTTTGAATGCCCAGCAGGCCGTTCGATTGGTTGAACTGGAAAACTGTTGTTTCGACAGTGTTGCCGTTCGAACGCCCAGGAGGGCCGTTCGAACGCCAACAAGGCAGAACTGGTCATCTTCTTCCTTTCGCAAACCCAAACCGAAACATCATTGATAACACTTCAAATCCACATCTAACACCCTAATCATCATCAAAAGTCCTTCATGACTTCCAGAATATCAAACCATATCATAATAATGCAAAACCCTAAGAAATCGGGATTAAATATTTTTATTTTCTAATCATGCCATTAACACACCAAATCAAGTAACTCCATTCGAAATAAGCCAAAAATGAAGAGTTTTACCATGGATAAACTGAGATTTCAAAGATCCATTACCTTATCACTTGATTAAGCTCGGTTTTGAGAGTCACCCTTCTTGAAAACCTTACAAACACATTGAGTTTGAATTAAACTCCATTTAAAATCGATTTACCAAAGAAATCCCTAATTAAAACTTAGATCTAGGGTTTGTTAAACATAAAAATCAAAATTTGAACACTAGGGTTTGTAGTAAAACACGAATAAATAGCTTTTGAGGTCCAAAAATGAATTGAAACATGGGGAAAATAGTAGATTTGGAAGAGATTAAGAAGAAAGCTAGGGTTTAGTGCTTGATTAGAGTAGGCTTACCTTAATCGTCTTCTAATCCGGGCCTAATTGGGGATTAGGCCAGACCTCCTTCCTTAGCCTATTCCTAAAAATGGAAATGGCTCAGGTTTGCCCTTTTATAGTAAGGGTTGGGGTATGCATATGTAAGTTATGTGGTGTAAATAGGAAAAGTAGGCTAAAAGTAGGTATTATGCACATTTAAGTGCTAATTAAGCCTAAGAAAATTCTGAAATTTTTTTGCATGACCTTAAGTAGATGTCTAGGTTCACTTGACACAAAAATCAAAATTTTGTCGGTGGGGCCCACAGGGGTCCCGCCAAAACCCTAATTTTTGGAAAAATAATAAAAATTCAAAAAATCCCAAAAATTCACATTTGTTTTAAAATCACTTAAAACCACTAATCTTAAAGTTGATTTTGGTTAAAACCATCGTAAATACTATTTATTCACGAAATCACCGAATAGATCAGAAAACACGTAAATCTCACGACAATCGACAATTAAAGAAAACCAAAAACCGGTTTAGAGATAAGGGTCCTTACATAGAGAGAGGGAGAGGGGAGAGAGACAAAGATAGAGTGAGAGAGAGAGAGAGGTAAAGAGAGGGAGAGGAGAGAGAGAAAAAGAGAAGAGTGAGAGTGGGAGAGAGAAAAAGAGAAGAGTGAGAGAGAGAAAGAAAGAAAGAGAGAGGAGAGAGAGAGAAAGGGGAGAGAGTGAGAGAGAGAGAGAGGAAAGAGAAGAGAGGGTGCCAAATTTTTGCTCCCCACCGGAATCCAGCCCCCCACCCCTCCTCCCTTCCACTCCCCCCTCTCTCCCTGGGTCACCCCTCCTTTTCCTCCTCAATTTTTCAAAGGAAGGGAAGGAGGGGGGAGCTGGAGGGGGCTTCGGATGTCAAATTCTGGCTCCCTACCTTTGTCCCTTACCCACCCTGAATCCGGTCTCAACTTCCACCCTTCCTAACTGCCGGAGGAAGAGGAGACTAGGGGGAGGCAGAAGGAGTTTTTGTATTATTTTAGCAACACTTTATTCAGCTTCACTAATAAGATTTTTAGCAACACAAATGAAGCATCACTAATTTTTTTTAAAATCAAGTGCTAATAGCGATGGTTAGTTTAGCATCGCTAATAACACTTTATTAGCAACGGTTAGTATAGCATTGCTAATAACACTTTTAGCTGACGTTTGTTTAAATTTTGATTTTTATATTTTATTAGCAAGAAAATGTTGCTAATATCATTTTTATATTTTTAAAAAATTTATTAACGTATTAGTGATGTTCTGAAAAGCATTGTTAAAAATTGTATTAGTGACCCTTTACAAGAAGCGTCACTAATAGTCTATTATTAGTTACGCAACCTAAAACGTTGCTAATAATCTATTATTAGAAATGATTGTCAGAACATTGCTAATAATGAGATTATTAGCGATGTTATGTAAAGCATCGCTAATAATAAATTATTAGTGACGTTTTTCAAGGCATCGAAAAAAATCTAATATTAGCGACTAAAGGATAAAACGTCTCTACTATAATACTATTAGCGACACTTATAGATAACTTTTGCTAATGAGCAATTGTGACGAGACTATTATCGATGATTTTAGCAATGTTTTGAGAACTATTAGCGACACTTAAAACGTCACTAATAGTCCTTTTTGTTGTAGTGACCCCCAAATTTGGAGTATCCTACTTTCACGCGATTCCCTCGAGGGGATCTTTGCTTAATATTAAACCTTGGATCATACCAATCCAATTAAATAAATTTGGTATTTTCTCCTCCAACCAGAATGAAAGATCCCATGGAAGCTACTAATCCCATGCATATTGTATGTACATATGGTGTAATTCAATGCATCCAAACGAAACAGTGCGGTTTGATCCATTGTTTTGACTAAGAAGTTATGGATAAAATGACCCTTTTGGTATGAATAGTTTATCGGTATGGGATTCAAAGAAATTCTAAACAAAAAAGAGCAATTGATTAGGTCCAACATCAAGTTTTTTTTTCTCGTTATTGGGATGGTTAAGAAGGAGATTAGAGATACCAAAAATTATTTGATGATCACTTACTCAACTCACTGAATGGATGTTACATCTAAAAATCCAGGGAAAGTGTAATGCCCGAGATTTTTCATACATTTTTCTTAAAATTCATAAACTTTTTTTGCAATATAATGGCTATAAATCAGGAAAAATGACATATAAAACCTGTGAAAGCATTTTTATAATTTAAAACATCACACTTCAGTTTTTCCCATACAATTTTTTCTCATTCGATCAAACATCATACAACCAAACCAAACATCATCAGACACTACTCGAAAACAAACATGCAAATAAATTGCTATGATCATAGACTTTAAATACAAATTTCTCCCGAGCATCCCTGAGTGCAAGTCCCATAACAGTCCACAGTTTAATCCAAACTAAAAGTCCAGAATACATAGACATTTTAATTCTCGTCTCACCCAATACATCAGATTGTGACAAAAATAATACTCACAGTGAGTCAAGTAAATACCTGAGTCCAAGGGAATCAATCCACCATGTAAAAGAGCATCCATCTTCAGAATCTCTTCGTCACAAACCTACAAAAGCCTCCCGAACAACGGGGCTAAAAATAGGGTAATGAGTATTTTCATACTCAGTAGGAAATTACCCACTAAGGGAGTTCTAAATAGTAAACTCAATAAATCCATACATAAATGCATTCATGCAACTCAAACATGAAAGAAACATGCATATCATAATCATGCTCCTACGCATACAATCACACATATCATCATGCTAAAATTATAATATCAAAGTAATCTTACACATACACCCTTAATTAGGGTCTTACAAACTTACTTGTACAATTGAACACTTACTCATACAACATACACATACTTATATGACCTTACTCGTAGAATCATATGCTTACTCATATAATTTACACATACTAGTACGGCCTTACTCATACAATCTTACACTTACTCGTATGACCTTGTACAATCTTACTCAGAATCATACTCTTACAGTCTTACTCATACTCATACTCTTACAGTCCTGCTCATACTCATATTTTTGTAGTCGTGCTCATACTCATACTCTTACAGTCGTGCTCATACTCATACTTTTACAATCATGCTCATACTCTTACAGTCGTGCTCATACTCATATTCTTATAGTCGTACCTATCGACCACTCAAGCTCATTACAACTAATAAGCTCTAGCATCGAAATGGAAAAGAATGTCACTGGGGCATCACTTAACCTCCGGGGAGTGATTAGATGCCATGGACTTTTTCGAAGGCAAGGCACACCAATGCTCATGGGTCACAAGATCAAACAGGTAAGAGTAGGTCCATGATACTACTTACCTGAGCGCGCAAACATAAACACCCATACATAAGGGGTCATACAATTGTCCACACTTTAGGGGTTTTATAGTGCCATATAATTGACCACCATTATGGGTCTTATAGTAACCAACACCACTCTTGGGCAAAATCATACAGTGCCACTATTAGGCAGAAACTATACAACACTCTCAATAGAGCATCAAACGTCTGGGCTTAATAAAGCACACAAACCAAATCGAAAACATGCATCGTTCTCAATAGAGCATCAGACGTCTAGTGCTCTATGCAACACATAGACAACATCCCACAGGATAAACACCATGGCAAGACATAAGACATGCTCAACCGACTCATTATCGGCTAGCTCAACATGGAACTTATCTGTTGAAACCCTTAGGTCTTAAACTCACAACGCTATCATTAGCTTTCTTATAATTCAAGTTTCAATTAAGTAAATTATGCAGTACAATTATGTCACACAAACTCTCAAACATACAATGCTCCACTGATCAAACCGAAGTTGAGCCCGATCTGAAACCCTAGATTGTTAGGGAAGCAAACTTCACTTAACCCATCCATCTCACAACATAACTCATTGTACACCAAATCTTACATATTCATACAATCTCCGCCATCCACCTTATGACCAAAACATCTTACACAAATGTCATCAAACTAAGCTCCTTAGAGCCAAACCCAGTTATCACCCTCTTACTAATTCCTCACTTATTATGTTTATTTTTCACGTCATAATCTATATATTATGCTTGTACAATTATGCACACTCTTATTGTTTAAAAATCCCCCAACATATGCTATAGTCCAAGCCGAACCAATCTGATCCACTCCAATCCTCGACCGTCAAACTTACATCTGCCGTCTTTCATCATATGCTTGCACATCCACATCCAACTCTATACCAAATCCTCTATCTTCCGTCATATGCTTACACATCCACAACAAATCCATATTAAACCCTTTGTCACCTCTTACTGTTCATCGCCCAAACATATGCCCCAAAACGCATACACATGTCCATCATATAGGCATATAGTCATCATACATACATATGTCCATCACACATACGTATAACATACACATACTATTTCATACATAGCTTACCAACATGCTAGCCATCACTAGCACATATATATGCATTCATATACATAGCTTACCAACATACATGCTAGCCATCACTAGCACATACATATTTTTTTACATACGTAGCTTACAAACATGCATGCTAGCCATCACTAGCACCTACATACTTCAAACATACTTACAGCCACCATGCATGTCATATGCATTTCAACATAGGATAAATCATCCTCTTACATCATACAAACGAATCATAATCTAACATCCATAGCATTCAATCACATATTCCTAGCATGCTACTACTCATTCAAAGCATGATATCATAAAATTACAAGTTCAAAGCTCCCCTACCTCGTAATCATGGCATTTGATGGCGACCAATGACGGTGGCGTCGGTGGCGGAGTTGGCGGCCAAAAGCATTGCCTAGCTGAGAGAGCTGTTGTCCCGAGGGTTTAGGAAGTGTCATAAGCAATCATGACCAAATGGGGTAACACGGATCAACGCAGAAAAATTCATGATCTACAGTAGCACACTAGGGAAGTCAGGAAAAGGGTCATGTAACGCCCGAGATTTTTCACACATTTTCCTTAAAATTCACAAATTTTTTTTGCAATATAACGTATGTAAATCGGAGGAAAAATGACAAAATCAAAACCTAATAAAATAGTTTATAATTCAAAACAGTAAACATCCATTTTCCATCTAAATGTTTTCATCATACGGTCAAACATCGTACGGCCAAAGCAAATATCATCAGGCGCTACTCGAAACACACGTACGAATAAATTGCTATGATTATAGACTTTAAATACAAATCACTCCCAGGCATCCCTGAGTGCAAGTCCCATAACAGTCCACCGACTAATCCAAATGAAAGTCCAGAATAATAACATCTTGACATCTGGTCTCACCCAATACATGAGATCGTGGCACAAATAAACTCGCAGTGAGTGAAGCATATACTTGAGTCAACGGGAATCAATCCACCACTAAAACGAGTATCCATCTCCAGGAGCTCTCCGCACAACCTGCAAAACCTCCTGTACAACGGGGCTAAAAAGTAGAGTGGTGAGTATTTTCATACTCAGTAAGAAAATACCCAGTAGGGGAAATCCCAAACGGTGAACTCCATAAGTTCATAAATACATGTGTCATGCAACTCAAACATGAAGTAGTCAACATAATATAATCATAAACATGCTCATACGCATGCAAGCATACCAAATGCACCATTGTGCCAAAGTTATACCAAAGGCACCATCGTGCCAAAATCATACTATCCAATCAACTTACACAAACACCCTTATCCAGGGTCATACAACCTTACTCGTACCATTGTGCGCATACTCGTACCACACACGCATACTTGTATGACCTTACTCGTACAATCATACTCGTACAGTCATACTCATACTCATATGCTTATAGTCTTGCTCATACACACTCTTACAGTCCTGCTCATACACACTCTTACAGTCCTGCTCATACACATACAGTCGTACTCACACTCATACAGTCGTACTCATACTCATAATCGTACACATATCAACGACCACTAAAGCTCATTACAACTAATAAGCTCCAGCGTCGAAATGGAAAAGAATGTCACTGGGGCAACACCTTAACCTTCGGGGAGTGACTAGACGCCATGGACTTTTCCGAAGGTAAGGCACACTAATGCTCATGGGGCATTGGATCAAACAGGTAAGAGTAGATCCATGATACTACTTACCTGAGCGCGCAAACATAAACACCCACACATAAGGGGTCATATAGTTGCCCACCATAATGGGTCTTATAGTGCCAGAGAATTGCCCACCATAATGGGTCTTATAGTGTCATTGCCACTCTTGGGCAGAAAGCATACAGTGCCACTCTTGGGCGGAAACATACAACGCTCTCAACAGAGCATCAAACGTCTAGGCTTATACAACACACAAACCAAATAAAAAACATACTTCACTCTCAACAGAGCATCAGACGTCTAGCCTTCATACAACACACAGACAAAGTCAGAAACGTACATCGCTCTCAACAGAGCATCAAACGTCTGGGCTTATATAGCACGCAAACCAAATCAGAAACAACATCGCTCTCAGCAGAGCATCAGACGTCCGGTGCCCTACACAGTACACAGACAATATCCCGCAGGATAAACACCATGACAAGACATGAGAAATGCTCAGCCAATTCATTATCAGCTAGCTCAAACACGGAACTTAATCCGTCGAACCCTTAGGTCTCAAACTCACAATGCTATCATTAGTTGTGCTTATAATTCAAGTTTGAATTAAGTATATTATGCGGTACAATTATGCCACACAAACTCATAGTCCTCGACTAGTCAAACTGAAGCTGAGCCCGATCCGAAACCCAAGTTCGTCAGGGCAGCAGACTTCACTTACCCGTCCACATCATGGACAAAACTCATAATACATCAAACCCTTACAGTCTTACATACTTTGCCATCCATCTTATGGCCAAATCATCTTACACTGACATCCTCAAATGAAGCTCCTCAGAGCCAACCCAATTGTCGCCCTCTTACTTATATCTCACTTATTATGCTTACTTTTCACTTCATAATCTATACGTTATGCTTGTACAATTATAAACACTCTTACTGTCTAACAAACCTCAACATACAATCCAACCCAAACCGATCCATTCTAATCCTTGCCCATCATACTCTTACCCTCTGTCCTTTGTCATACGCTTACACAACCGTATCCAAATCCAGACAAAATCTCTGTTACCTCTTACTGTCCATCGCCCATACCTCTACCCACATACACTTACACATAACCATACCATAGGCAAAAAGCCATCATACATACGTACGTCTCACACATACGTATAACATACACATATGGTCATACATACGTAACTTACAAACATGCACGCTAGCCATCACTAGCACATGCATACATACTTCAAACATGCACGCTAGCCATCACTAGCACATGCATACATACATACGTAGCATACTGACATATTTGCTAGCCATCGCTAGCGCATACATAATCCACATTCATAAAATGTGCATACATCTCATGCATATCAATCATACCATACAATCATGCTTACATGCACATCATGCAATTGGATCGTTACTTAACATCCAAGCATGGAATCATACAATCCTAGCATGCTGCTACTCATTCAAAGCATGCTTCATGAATTTACGAGTTCAAAGCTCCCCTACCTCGTAATCATGACGTTTGATGGCGATCACACGACGGTGGCGGCGGAGTTGGTGGTCAAAACCGTTGCCAAGTGGAGAGAGTTGTTGTCCTGAGGATTTTAGGATGCGTCAGAACTAGTCACGGCCAAACAAGGTGTCAGAAATCAATGCGATAAAACCCGCGATCCACGGCGGCACACTAGGGCGGCCAGGAGAAATATCATGCCAACATAAGTGGCGGTGCGACCATAGGTTGAGGGTGTACACTGAAGATCAGCCGGTGGCTAAGACGTCCTCAGCCGGCCACAAAGACGTCAAAATTGGCCGTGGACAGCATCCAACAACGACGATTTCGTGTCAACAATGGCCCACATAAGAGCGGAGAGCGTGGGGCAACGCTCGAGAACAAAGGAGAGGTGGTGGAGGGCTATGTGTCTACTCCACTCGGTGGCAAAGCCATCTGATGGTCAGGCGGCGCAAATGCGGCGCCTAAACCTAGAAGTACATGCGTGGCCACATGCACACGCGACCCAAAGGGGCGGGGGAAGAGGGCTGAATGGAGACGACCCAAAGCCCACAAAAGCCAACAGGGCTAAGGCCCTAGCGGTGGCCAATCTAAGCAGCGACATCGCCGATCGCCACCCACAACCAATACCCAAGGTGCGGGCGGCTGTGCATCTCGCACGACAGAGAGTAGGGGGAGGGTTCACGGTCTAGCAAAGGCCACGAGGCCGTCACTGGCCAAGGCCTGTGCAGATGAAGTCATCCACCTTCTGTCAAGGTAAGACATACAAACTCTTGCCAGAGGCCGTCCGGTACCAACGGCGTAAAATGGGCAAGAGGGGTCAATGGGCAAATGTGCCAGTAAGATGGAACTAGTTGTGGCATACGACCTTGAAATGTGAGCATCACCAAATTTTCAGCCTTCACCTCATTCCCAATCTTCCGCTGCTCTCTTCTCCAGCCACAAGTCTCCCTTTGGACTCCTTTTTCTTCTTCTCATGTCATTCCTAAGCCATAAATACTATCATAAGTACCAATGAAATCCGAAACTGATTAACTGCTTTGTATTCCAGAGTAATTGCGTGCATGTAATTACCATTGGTAGATTTATCAACACATCAATGAGTCTACCAATGGAAATTTCCTAAGTTCCATCAACAAGTCCATCTCCACGTCGATGGGTCACCGATGACTAATAATTTATACTATTTTCTTAAAAAAAATGGAATGTTATAATTAGGGATAGGTCGGTTTATGTTTTCCCCTATACCTAACTCAAGAGGCATCCCTAATACATAATGATATACACCCAATGAATCTATCTGAAAAAACCCTCCAGCTCATTTTTGGTTGAGCAAAATATGTGGGCCTTACACAAAGTTTACTTGCATCCACATGTTTTGTCCACTTAAGACTCAGTTGAAAGGTTTTATTGGACAAATTCATTAGGTAGTTATCATTTTCGAGAGGGTAACGTGGTTGATGTTTTGGCAAGGGTTTTATTCAATAGAATTGTTGGGTAATTTTCTTTTGAAGGCTAATGTGGTTGATGTTCTCACCAACTTGGCCTTAGACTCCTGCCATTTTCCCCCTCCCCCCTTCCTTGTACAACCCTTGCTTGCTGACTAATATGGTCGGGTGGTAGATAACTGTTGTTTCCCAAAAGCTCAAACTATTAAGCAACATAAACCTTGTTTATTTATTTTATACTCCAACACCCCTCTTTACATGCATATGCAACAAGTGGAACACAATTAGCCTATAAATGTCAGGCGTCCCTGAGTACAAGTCCCATAACAGTCTACATTCTTATCCAAACTAAAAGTCTAGAAGATATAAACAACTTCCTTTTCCTGTCACCCAATATATTAGATCGTGGCACAAAAATATACTCGTATCGAGTCAAATATACCTGAATTAAAGGGAAACACTTCTTCGCATAAATGAGCATCCATCTCCATGAGCTCTCCAACACAACCTGCAAAAGCCTCCTGAACCACAAGGCTAAAAATATAGGGTAATGAATATTTTCATACTCAGTAAGAAAATACCCAGTAGGGGAATCTAAACAGTGAACTCAATAAGTTCATAAATACATGTGTTCATGCAACTCAAACATGAAGCAGTCAACATAATATAATCATATACATATGCATATAATAATGCATAACACACCAATGAAAGCAAACTAAACAAACACCCTTAATTAGGGTCTTACAACTTACTCGTACCATCATACACATACTCAATACCTTACACATACTCGTACGATCTTACTCGTACAATCATATGCTTACTGTCTTACTCAAACATACACTGACAATCGTACTTATATTATTGACCACTGAAGCTCATTACAATTAATAAGCTCCAGCGTCAAAAAGGGAAAGAATGCCACTGGGGCATCACCTTAACCTCCGAGGAGTGACTAGACGCCATGGACTTTTTTTGAAGGCAAGGCACACCTATGCTCATGGGGCACAAGATCAAACAGGTAAGAGTAGATCCATAATACTACTTACCTGAGTGCGCAAACATACACACACACATAAGGGGTCATACAATTGCCTACATATAAGGGGTCTTATAGTGCCAGTGCCACTTTTGGGCAGAAATCATACAATGCCTCTTGGGCGGAATCATACAATGCCACTCTTGGGCGAAAATCATACAACGCTCTCAATAAAGCATCACACGTCTGGGCTTAATATAGCACATAGACCAAATCGAAAACATACATACAGTTGCTCTCAATAGAGCATCAAACATCTGGTGCTCTATATAGCACATAGACAACATCCTGCAGGATAAACATCATGACAAGACATGAGAAATGCTTAGCTGACTCATTATCGGCTAGCTCAACACGGACTTAATCCGTTGAACCCTCAGGTCTCAAACTCACAACGCTATTATTATTTTTCTCATAATTCAAGTTTGAATTAAGTATATTATGTGGTACAATTATGCCACACAACCTCACAGTCCTCGACTAATCAAACCGAAGCTGAGCCCAATCGAAACCCTAGTTCGTCAGGGCAGCAGACTTCACTTAACTCGTCCATATCATGATCAATTCACCGTGCATCAAATCCTTACATAATCATACAATCTCCGCCATCCACTTATGGCCAAAACATCTTACACATACGTCATCAAACTGAGCTCCTCACAGTAGATCCCCATTATCACCCTCTTACTTAATACCTCACTTATTATGCTTATACAATTATGCATGCTCTTACTATCTAACAAACCCCCATAAGGCTCCAAGCCTAAGTCCACTTACGTACCAAACCCCTGACGTATGCTCCAAACCGAACCGAACCAATCTGCTCCACTCCTTGCCTGTCAAACTTATGTATGTTGTCTTCTGTCACACGCTTGCACATCCACATACACATACACACCCAAATACTTACCAAACACCTTGCCACTTCTTATCGTCCATCGCCCATACCTCTGCCCTCACACACAGTCCACATATGTAACTAACTCACAATCGCTAGCCATCACTAGCATGTCCATAATACGCATCCATAGCGTACTAACATAATCGCTAGCCATTACTAGTGCGTACATATTCCACATCCATAAACCATACGTACAACTCATACATATCAATCATACTTAGCACACGTATTACACATACATCAACCGCACTTACATCTCATATGCATGCCATATGTAGATAAAGATACCATATAATCATGCTTATATGCACATCATGCAATCCTAGCATGCTACTACTCATTTAAGCATGTTATCATGAAGTTACAAGTTGAAAGCTCCCCTACCTTGTAATCATGACGTTTGAAGGCGAGCATACGACGGTGGCAGCGTCTGTGGTAGAGTTGGCGGCTAAAAGCTTTTCCTAGCCAAGAGAGCTGTTGTCCCGAGGGTTTAGGAAGTGCCGGAACTACACACGGCCAAATGGGGTGTCAAAGTCAACATGGCAAAATCCGCAATCCACGGCGGCACACTAGGGGCGGCCGGGAGAAAGATCGTGCCAATGAGTGGTAGGTGAGACCAGAATTCAAGGGTGTACTAAATGAAGGTCAGCTGACAGTTGAGAAAAACTCGGCCGGCGGCAAGACGTCGAAATCGGCCGTGGACAGCACCCAACGGCGTCTATTTTGCATTTACAACTGCCCACATAAGGGCAAAGGGCGTGGGCGACACTCAAGGATGGAGGAGAGGTGGTGGAGGACTCCGATGTCAATTCCAGATGATGGCGGAGCCATCCAACGATCAGGGGTGCCAAAGTGGCACCTAAACTCTAAACTGCACGAGCGGCTACTTGCACACACGGCCAAAGGGATGGGGAGAGGGATAGACGGTGTCAGCCCAAGGCTCGGAAGGGCAGTAGGGCCATGCCCAAGGGTAGTGACCAACAAAGATGACCTTTGTCGTTGCCTTACTGAGGTAGGCCGACTAGTGGCCAATCGGCGTCCGGTGAGGGTAAGACGATGACTCTCTTAATAGTGCGGTCAAACACAACCGACAGAGGGGATGCGTGGCTGATGTCGGAAAAAGAGGGGCAGTGCCACACTAGGGTGGCCAACCATCTCTAGTCTGAGACCCACCAAAGTATGGTGGTTCGGAGGGCGTTCGTCATCCAACGATGCTCGATGGCCCAAAACGGGTGGAAAACCCTGGGGCACGAAGGAGCAAGGGTTACTGGCGGCTCTGGCCAACTCCATCATGGCCCTAGCGGCCAAGAGGATCTATCTCCGGCCAAAGGTGATAGCCAATGGCAGTGGCCACATGTTGATCAAACAACAGGGGGAGGAAGATCAATCAGCTCGGTTTGTTCGGATGGAACACTACAATCGGGCGAGGGCAGACCTAATTTTGACTGAGCGGAGGGAGCCAAAAAGAACCATAGGGCAGTGGGGCTCAACTAAGGCCACGACCCTATCATCGCTAGCCCAAGTTTGGCCAGTCAGAGGCCGGCTCATGTAGGCAATTTTCGTCATAGAGGGAAACAAGGGCGGAAAGGTCTGGCCGAGGGAAACCAGCAAGGGCAGAGCGACCATGGGGGCACCGGAGCTGGCTAGGGGAGGTTCTACCATCGTCAGCCCAAGGCTGGTCAGCCAGAGGCTGGCTCTCACCGGGTGCAGCCCCAAATTCCGTCACAGACAGAAATAGGGGAGGACACAAGTGTCTGGCCAGACGAAAGAGGAAGGGTGGAGGTGGAACCGGGCAGGAAGAGGTGGCCCACTAACTTCGCCGGACCAACGCGGTTTGGACTGAGTCCGGCCGGGGCGTCCAACAGCGGCCGAAGCCGACCGGCGAGCTTGATGGAAGGGGGTGGAAAAACTGGGCAGAAGAGAATAGGAGGGTGGGGTGGCAGAGCGGAGGCCCACTAGGCCGGGAGGGGTGGCCTCCCGCCATCGCCGGCCCAAGACGGAGCAGTGGACAGCCGGCCAGCCCTCGCCGGCTCACGGCGATGGCTGTACAAATAAAACAAAGAGAGGGGTCGAACCGGGGAGGAGGGCAGTGCGGCCGTGGTGGCCAGGATGGTGGTCCCCTGTCATCGTACAGCCGGGGCGGAGGGGGGTCGGTTCTGTACTAGAAACATCTAGATCGGGCTTGGCCGAGCCCAAGCCCGTTTTCTTCTTCTTCTTTCTTTCCTTTTTCCTTTTTCTCTCCGTTATCTTCTGCAATACATTCTTTATCAATTTTTCGCATCGTAAACACACGTCTAGGCCCGTGGCCTACGACTAAACCCACACTCGACTATATGGGTAAGAATATCGTGACCAAATACGCCGAAGTGTCATATTTTCTTGTCAAAATGACTAGAAAAATCACAGAAAATTGTAGAAAAATCAAGGACCTTACAACGAATATCAGACCAAATACGCCGAAGCGTCATATTTTCCCACCGAAAATGACCAGCAAAATAACAGAAAAATCACAAAAAATCATAAAAAATTAGGGACATTACAGAAAGTGGGGAGGGAGAGGGGAAGAGGGGAGTCCTTATAGAGGAGGTTCCTACTTTGGCTAGGATTTCCCCCTATATGACCTTCCCATGTCTCATTTCTACTCAGGCTTCTTGATTTAATTTAATCTTTTTCTACTTAAAAGCGTTGCTAATAGTACATTTTATTGTAGTGGGTGTTTTGAAAAATCCAAGCATCTCGGAGAGAATACCATTTCTTTATGCTATGATCGCCTAAACTCTGAAATTGCATATCCAAATTATAAGAAATTCCCTCTCCCTCTCTCTCCCTCCTTTCTTTTTGGTTTGATTACCCTCTCCCCTCTCTTTTTTTCCCTTTCTTTTTCCCTAGCCGCCTCTCTCTTTCCCCTATACCTTGGAGCTTTGGTGCTTAGAAGCCATTGAAGACCACCCTGAAGCTTGGAGAAAAAAGATGACCTTCTCCCTAGAGGCTAGACACATCGGAAAGGAGCCTTGCTTTGAAGAAAAGTATTAGGGATTACCTTCTCTTTTTTTGTTCATAATAAATAGGGTATTTGGAGCATATTTTATGTGTGATTCAAGTTAAATGATTGAAAGTAGAAGCATGATTGTATGTTTTACTTGGTTAAAGTTAGAACTTAGATGATTAGCAAGTGTTTTGATTTTGTACATATGTTGCAATACATGTATGGTAGCTATGATGAATGATTTGGTGTGTCGCATGTATGTAATTAGAGTTTTCAAGAGTTTTATTCATGGAGGTGATCATTAAGGTTAAGAATTGGTTATTTTGAATATGATGCTTTACTCTTGGTTTTTACTATGCACCCAAAAAGGCCGGCTTGTTTTGGGACCTTATGCTACTCAGTTTGTTATAAATTTTTTATGGAGTTCAAGGACATCCTAAAATCCCTCTGATTAATTTTTATATATTTTCACAGAGTGTTCATGGGTTAACTGATTGCTACATTCTAATCCAGTTTTATGTTGATTTCCAATTCCTAGAATTTTGATTCATGTTTTAGGACCATTATACCATAGAATTGCTCTAGGAAAATTACTAGAGACTCATGAATGTTTTCAGTTTATTTTCTGAATTTTTGGTAGTTTAAATGTAATTAATTTAATTATTAGATTTTTTGGAATAAAAAAGGTCCAAAAATCTAGTTTTTGTGATTGTGCTTTTTCATAGTTTTCGAGGTCCAAACAGTTCCATACCGACCTAAAACTTTACGAAGACCTTATCCTATATGTTCTTATTCTAATGCAAAAACCCTGAGCCTGTTTGCACTCATTTTGATCTAGATATGATCTTAGGAGTGATAATTGTTAAGGAAATTCTGTATTGTATAGTCATTTTCATAAATACGGGAAAATTATTTTTAATGATCATACTCAATGCTAAATTTAATTATGGAGTCTAGATATAAGTAATTTACAGTAGTTCAATTTTTTAGTCAATTGGATGTGTTTTAGTATTTTTTTCTAAAAAAAGGAATTTACAACGGTAAGATTTTAGGGTTTCACCTTGTATAAGACTTAGTCAGGTAATTGTCTACGCCAATCCCCAGCTCAGCCAAAGTATAAAAATTTCTATTTTTAAATGTCTTGAATGCTCATAATTATAGTCTAAGACTACTCGATGATACCTTGGGAAGGGACTTGCATATATGGGTAGTATGTTAATTCATTATTTCACACGATTTAAGCGGACTTAGTGATTGTCAAATGGTAAGTTATATGATGAAATTATTTACCATGTTCAAGGGTACAAAATTGGATTAAGGTAGTGATGTACATGTTGATCATGATGACTTCTCAATGTTTGTTGATTGGTTTACTCTATGCCTAGGATGGGTAAGGGGTTTACCATATGGCATATACAAACTAACAAGTGGTAATGTAACGGCTAGTAGAAAATACATTAAATCAAAGAATATAGAGAGATTTGATATTGGTGTTTCATTGTTGATGATTGAATGAATTGATTATCGGTATTTCCCTTTGTTTATACACCATGGAGTGGGAAAGGGATTACCTAGGTTCGGTAACAAGATTAGAAAATGGAATATTTTATGTGGCAAGTGTACACACAAAATATTATGGAAAGAGTTCAAACAGGCTTCCAAGGCTGGTAACGCGATATAAAATGCCATCAGGATCAATTTCAATTACAGATAGGTGATCTAGGATGTTGTCCCTTCAGTGAAGGGTGTTTGGGTGAAGTAGAAGATTACTATTTATAATTTTGTAAACCATGGTATGCAATTTACATAAATATGTTTAAGGCGGAATGCCTCATGTTTACTCTTAATTGTTTTTTGAACTTTGACATGTGGGTAGTTGTCAACCCCTCAACTTGTCACGTAGAGAAAGGGGGTGGCTACCCCCTAGACTTGGTAGCGGACAGCCAAGTCAGCTTGGGCGACGGACAGCCTAGGCAACCCCTTGAGCATGGATGGATGTTGGGAGCAGCATTGGAGCGGTTCTGGATAGATTGTCGCCTTACGAAGCAGGCTGAGGAGGAGTCCCTGCATGGGCAGGACTAGGTGGCGAGCTCAGCGCCACAAGCACTTAGGGATGGACTCCTAAGGCCACTAGGACTCACGTATGCAGAGCAGCCTCGCTCCAGCTCAAGTATGAGTGAAGGCAATAGGTTCCTTGGACAGTTCATACTCTTGAAGGCAGCAGGACGCTGGACTCCTAGTTGAAGACAGACTCCCTTGGTTTCCTGATTTAGACTAGGGCGACTGGCTAAGGGGGAGAGAGTTTTGCTGGGTGAGACTTCTTGTATGGGTGGGTTTGTATGTTCTACTAGCACTGGGACCGGCCTATGGTTGTGTCCCAATATAAGGGAGAGAGCAAGGGCAGCCATGGGAGACAACCATTGATGCAGCGAACCAGAGTTCTGAGAGAGAGAACTCCGACCTGCTGAGCAGCCTTGCCTTTGTACATCGATAGACTGATTTACATAGCACTAGGTGGAGTCCCATTGCACCCGAGACAACTTGTGTTTGTTGATTGCTTGTTCCCTTTGTGCATACAAGTGGGAAGGTCGGAGAGATTGGCTGCTGGTTGCATGATGCAGCCAGGCCATCACGAGGGCAAACACTAGGCAAAGCTTCACGCCTATGATAGTAGTCATGATATTCCAAACTTATGATTGTATGTAAATTTTACTAATTCTTGGAAAAGCATAAAAATGATATTTCGTATGATATGGTTGGAGCTATGGTGTGATAGTATGTTATGGTATTAAGATATAGCTTATGCATAGCATGATGCAATGATCATTTACGGATATAAATAGAATAATTTTCATGTGGTCTGATACATGTAGTTGCATGTGTATGCTTAAGGTGCATATAACTTGCATGCTTATTATGATCTAGAATGGTAGTAGGCAAGCCTAATGAGCTTTGGCTTATAGGTAGTTCGCCATAGTGTGTAATTTGTACACATAGGTGTGCACAAAGACAATAGAAGGTGTTCCTAAAATCAAACATCTTGCCTGGCGAGCTTGTCACAATGCCATCACTACAAATGAGGCAATGACTTGCTTGCCCATGACTGAATTTTGAGTGTGCACTTTCTATCTCCAACCACCTATTTACATCATGCGCCGTATTCATAAGACTATGGTTCCATCCCATAGGTGGTAGAAGCCATGCCTTCATGGTCATGTGAGTAGTGTGCCTTCCTAACTTTCTATTGGATAAGGGACTAAGATTAGTGATGCCACCGATGAACAACCCAAATTTAACTCGTGTTAAATTTGTTAAACCCAAACCAACCCATCTTGTCCAGTTTAGAATATAAAATATTTATTTATTATTTAATAATTACCAAATTATTAAATAATATAAGATTTTAAATAATTATTTAGTTATCTTTTATCTATAAAATTTTTTTAACTTATTTTAAAAATAAATAAATAAATTTATTTATAGCCTTAGTCTAGCAAGTCGGGTTACATAAAATGTGGACCCAAACCGAATAGTTATTAATGTTCAAATTAGAAATCCAAACCCAATCAATTAGTGTCACACCCCCCTTTTTTATATATAATTTTTTTGTGAAATATATTTTTTTCTTTTAAAAGAAAATATCTTAAATCCATCTTAAAAATATACAAAATAAATTATTAAAATAAAAAATTAGGGGTATGAGTATCATCTATCTTCACAATCATTTGAATGTGATAAAAATAACTCTAATAAATATTTATAAAATTATTCTATTAAAATATTCATTGGACCCACAAGTTCACAACTGTCATTTAACAACATCAAAACCAATGAAAAAGAAATTGCACACTTATATGCCTAATCAAACTTAGCTGAAGAATCTTCATAATGTAGAGTAGATCTTCACTACATCTATAGCCTTCACATACCTTTGAGTCTCAACGTGAACACCTACACCACAAAGGATGCTGAGTATACAAGCCCAATATTAAAGACTTATAAAAATTTGATCAACATATCATATAATTCTCGTTAAAAAATAAGTCGATTCATCACTATATAAAAGAATACATACCTTTTATATTAATCATTTTATTCATAAAAAAACCCTTACAAAAGGTTATGTAGACATGATGACCTCATCTAGGAGTTTCGCACTCCTAGATATTGGACCATTACATAATGACCTCAATGCTCTAAAGTGTGCCTCTCCCCATCTATGCTATGAAGAAAAGCTCACTAGGGCTTATAGACCCTAGTCTTAAATTTTAACATGATCATCAAAACCTATTGTATTGCACTACGTTGGGAATAATCATCTTTTAATGCTCTAGTCAAGTCAAACATAATTCTCTGGCTAGGGAAGTGGCTCTACATATTTCTTATTTTTAGAGAGCTGGAAGACTTTGGTCATTTTTCATACCAACCCCCTTCTGTCTATATAGGCAACAACTCACTTTTGGAGCCAAGGCACCAAGAATTCCTACGACCTTGGTTGTCGTATATATAGTCTTTTGCGTACCCATTCATCACAATCAATAGCCTCATACACATGCATTGAGGATTTCAACCCCTAAATAATATATGCATAATTGATCTTTCATCCACTTCACACATCACATCAAAAATCATTCTATAGCATACATTAGCTATAATCACAATGAAATTCACAATTATATATTCCATTTGTATCATTTTCGACTTGTCAATGACCCCACCAATGACCATTAGTGAATGTCGAACCTTGATGATAGTGACTATGAGGTCTATCTGTAACCTCATGTTCGGGTCGAGACCTCGTTAATAACCATTGGCAAGTTCACCGATGCATCAAACCCATATCAATGTATCGATAACCTTACAGACGGGTCGGCACCCTCATTGATAGCCATTGGTGAGCACCGACTCATCGAATATCACTGATAGAGATGTTAATCTCTATTAGTGACATCACAAACAGGTCGGCAGCCTCACTGATAATCATCGGTGAGTTCACCGACATGTCGACTATCGCCGACAAAGTTATTAATCTCTATCAGTAACTCACATATTGGTTGGTGCCCTCTTTAATAATCATAAGTGAGTTCACTGACATGTCAAACCCTACCAACATTGGAATAACACTATTGTCTCATTCTCATTGACGCATCATTCACACTATTGATACCAAAAACCACATGCATGCTTGAACACTATGCATCTTCTTCCTTTTGTCGGTGCAACTACCAACATATTGGTGACTTCATCGATGATCAAAATTATGCCAAGATGCTCTCTTTTGTTTCGAAAACCCATATGTATATATAAACTCATTGAAAATCTTTCATAAAAGAAGAAATCATCAACCCAAACCATAGTTTTACTTTCTGATAGAGTAAAACCCATGAATTTGACTCAAAAGACTATAAAGCTCACTTCAATTAACTTTTATTTAACACAAATCACGAAAAGCATGATAGAAATTCAAAATTACATCAATTTGAGAAAATCTTAAGTTCCAAAAGTCATACAACCTTGAAATGCGAGCATCACCAAATTTTCAGCCTTCACCTCATTCCCAATCTTCCGCTGCTCTCTTCTCCAGCCGCAAGTCTCCCTTTGGACTCCTTTTTCTTCTTCTCATGCGATTCCTAAGCCATAAATACTATCATAACTACCAATGAAATCCGAAACTAATTAACTGCTTTGTATTCTAGAGTAATTGCGTGCATGTAATTACCATTAGTAAATTTATCAACACATCAATGAGTCTACCAATGAAAATTTCCTAAGTTCCATCAACAAATCCATCGCCACGTTGATGGGTCACCGTTGACTAATAATTTATACTATTTTCTTAAATAAAATGGAATGTTATAATTAGGGATGGGTCGGTTTAAGTTTTCCCCTATACCTAGCCCAAGTGACATCCCTAATACATAATGATATACACCCAATGAATGTATTCGACAAAACCCTCCAGCTCGGTTTTGATTGAATAGAACATGTGGGCCTTACACAAAGTTTACTTGCATCCACATTTTTTGTCCACTTAAGACTCACTTGAAAGGTTTTATTGGACAAATTCATTAGGTAGTTATCATTTTCAAGAGGGTAATGTGGTTGATGTTTTGGCAAGGGTTTTATTCAATAGAATTGTTGGGTAATTTTCTTTTGAAGGCTAATGTGGTTGATGTTCTCACCAACTTGGCCTTAGACTAGTGTCATTTCCCCCCTCCCCTCTTCCTTGTAAAACCCTTGCTTGCTGACTAATATGGTCGGGTGGTAGATAACCGTTGTTTCCCAAAAGCTCAAACTATTAAGCAACATAAACCTTGTTTATTTATTTTATACTCCAACACCCCTCTTTACATGCATATGCAACAAGGGGAACACAATTAACCTATAAATGCCTCCAACAAGGCCAGAACCTAGACCTCTAGATTGTTTCCCAATAGCTCAGAGTTGTTAGGAAGAACCCTTATTTATTTTATCTTCCAACAATGCTTTTCCTAAGATGGTTGCTGGGGTTGTTTTTTAATTTTCTCTCTCTTTCGTGTGCCCTTTCAAGCACTGGAATAAAAAAAAAACTATATTTTTATAAATCATGTCTAGTTTGAAAGGAGAATATGGCATATTCTTTCAGAGTGAGGCTTCCCATCAGACTGGTGGAGAACTAACTTGTAAGCTGATGTATTTTCTCTATACAAGCCAATATTTGTAGGATGTATAACAATATAAAACTCCCAACCAACCTTTGTTTTCTAAATATCTTCATTTGTCGTATACTGCTGCATATAAAAATGGCCTGGAAGTTAGCTTTATTTTCACTGAAGAGAAGAAGCAAATTATTAGTTATAAATATTAATTTCCATCAACAGCATAATCGCTAAAATGGAGACTTTATCCATAGTTTCATTTACACAAAGTCGAGAAAAATGTAATCAGTACAATGCTGAAGAAGCAAATTGTTAATTAGAATTAATTTTCATCAACAGCATAATAGCTAAAATGGAGACTTTCTCCATAGTTTCATTTACACAAATTCGAGAAAAATGCAATCAGTACAATGCTTCTATTTTCCGCACACATACAAACCAACCCTAGACAAGCAAATTAATCAAATACAACAAAAACCAATATAAATTCTTATTGAGCATGACTGATTTTCCACATATCAATGCAGTCATTGACAAAATTCTGGATTTAATGCTAATGATTCCCTGTATATTAATTCCTTCATCTGATCCTCTGTCAGTGCATGCTGCTCGAATTCAAAGGAGAATGACACCGGGCAGGTGGGCTCATCTGCTGGATCATGCAATCTTGCAAGGTATGGATGCGCAAGAGCTTCTTCAACTGCATTAAGATATTAGATTTGTCAGTCTAAACTCTCAGCAAGCATAGTATATATCATGGAAATGACAGTAGTCTTCTTGTAAGGCACATGGGTTTGCAATGATTTGTTTTAGCGGCAACATACCCAATTTCCACAGGTCTAAAACATTGGATGAAATGAAAAAATACATGAATGTACTTCCACTAAGGCCATGTTTAATTGAAAGTCAAGCAGAAGCATAAGCATGTGACAAAAAGATGGTAGGAAACAACACAAAGTTTATGGCATGGGATGTTAAGCGAGCTGTCCTTGTAACCTGGAAAACATGCAACTTCATTCCTTTACAACTAGAATAATCTCTTTGAAGTTTACTAAAGCCAACATCAAACCAGAAACTGAAATTAATTGCAAAAACCGAATCTACCACAATACATATACCAGACAAGTAAAAATCTAGGTTTCAGAAGAAATTAACTTGCATATTCCATAAGCGAGGGAATTTTGTTCTCATTAATGATACCTGTTATCCTTTTGGACGGATCAAAAGTCAGCATTTTCTCCACAAGATCAATGGCCACAGGATTCATGTGAGGGAAAACAGTAGCAAATCTTTGGGGAGGATGATATGGTTGGTGTCTAAGGTAACTTCTTGCCTCTTCACTCCTAACAAAACCAAGCTCAGCTTCACTAGGAGTTCCAAGAAGCTGTAAAAGATCAATAGATGTAGTGTTAGCATGGCAACTATTCAAAATGGCTTAATCTTGTAGAAGAACTCAGCAATGGTACCTTTATAAGCAATTGCATTTGATGAACGTGATCTCTACCAGCAAAAAGGGGTTGTCGGTTCATCAATTCCATATAAATACAACCCACAGACCACACATCAATAGCTGCAGTGTAGTCAGTAGAATTAAGAAGCAACTCTGGTGCTCTATACCATCTTGTGACTACATATTCTGTCATAAACTCATTTTCTGATGTTGGACGAGCTAGACCAAAGTCGCAAATCTTCAAGTCACAGTTGGCATTTAGCAAAAGATTGCTTGGCTTCAGGTCTCTATGAAGAACATTCGCTGAATGTATGTATTTTAGGCCCCGAAGAATCTGATATAGAAAGTACTGCAGGATGGGCAATTTGCCAAAAATAAAGATCAGTAATGTGAAAGATCAAAATTATGTCTAAAATATGCATGAAAAACAATTAGTTACCTGGCAGTGTTCCTCTGATAACTCTTGATTAGAGCGAATTATTTGATGAAGATCTGTGTCCATAAGCTCTGTGACTACATAGACGTCAGTGAATGCTCCTCGATTAGGTGGAGGGATAACATCCCTTATTGCTATTACCTGTTCATTAAAAAGACTTCACATTTAATAAAAATTCAGATGAAGTAAATTGCACTGCTTATTAGACTTAATATACAACAGTTCTTCAATTTAAGAAATCGTCATCAGTAAATGAAAAGTATGCGCATCCATTTGGAAAGCAATTAGAATAATTGCCTATGGCCTAAATGTGGACTCTACATTAGGAAAAAGTTAAGCTACACCATACTAGTCGACAAAATTATTCAAACTGTCACATATATTCTCAATTGCAACTAACTCAAGACGAGCTAATCGATCTCCCCATGCTGTGTAATAAAAAAAAACCCTCTTGTATCAAACATCAATAAGCAAATTTGGAGATGAAGAGGTCCACTCAAATGCATGTTTTCATGCATTGACACTAGGTCTATATGAGTTATCTTATTCCACAAGGAAAGTAGCTTGCAGTACTTAGCATTAAACTCACCAAACAAACTGTCATTAGCTTCTCAAAACAAAATTAATAATGACTAATTAGTAAGGGAGTCTTACATTTTCATGATCCAAGTGTCGGAGGAGTTTAATCTCCCTCAGCGTTCTCTTGGCATCCATGTGGTTGTCAAACGCGTTGGCTATCTTCTTGATAGCCACCATCTCATTTGTCTCCGAATTCAGCACAGAACTGACAGAAGAAATAAAGATTAATAACATAAATCATGCTGTAGTAAATCACTAAACATATTCAAATTGAGAAAAATAAGTAAATTATAAAAAAAAGGATGGGCGATCTAAACAGTAATTGAAACTGAACAAATTTCTAAATTCAGATTAAGTTTAATTGATCGAATAGAAAAATCAAACTGAAAACTACCCCACATGATTATAAAAGAATGGAACAACGACCAACAAACCAATTACTAGAAAGAACAAATGATTAACAGCATCTACCAACCCAAAACAGAAAATAAGAAGCTGGGTAATCGTTACCAGACAATTCCATAGGCTCCCCGTCCGATGGGCATGATGGGTGGCCGGTACTTGGCCGTGATCTCAAACAGGTTGCCGAAGATGTTGTACTGGAGGAACCGGCCATCATGGGTCGGCACCAGGGGAAATTCCGGGCCAGCGGGAGCTCCAGAAGGGGCTTGCGCCATGGATGCTTCAGCCACAGCTCCCTGCATCTCTTTTCCCAACAGAATAGGAGAATTGAAGGAGATGAAGAAGGTGAGAAAGAGAGGTGTGCTGTGTTTACTCTGTTTTAAAAGTGTTTTTAAAATGGGAAGAAGGGGAAAAGGTGACTGGGAAGAAAGTGAGAGGAAAACGCGGGAGAACGCGTTTGGACGCGATGGACGGCTGAGATTTGCGCCGCCGGGTCTTTACCCCCGTGTGTTGACCATCGCCTTTTGTCCTTTTTTAATTTTGTTTGGCAGCTCCCATCATCCACCACCTCACCCCGTTAAGCCCTTTCTAATGTGATATGGATTTGTCATTGACTTACTATGTTAGATTTACTTTCCAAAAATCAATGCCTAATTTCGTGATCTAAGGCATGGATCTATTATTAATTAATTTAAATGATGATTTGTCTCACTAAATTTAATTGTTTTGAGAATAATGACCTACTAGTTGCGTAGGATGTGGTCGGCATTGCAAGTTAGGATGCTGGCTTATGAAAACCCTGACCCCAATTGTTTTGGAGTTAGATTTTAGATTTGTACATGAATAATCCGGTCTTGTTGGGATTAGGTTTTAGCTGACCCAAACCGCCAAACCTCTCTTTTTAAAAATTATAGTGTGAAAGAGTTCAGTTAGTATACGCCCCCACTTATGTACATTGGCATGTACCACAGTGTTACTTGATCTAATGATAGAATATTAAAATACGGGGCAGGTAGGTTTGAATCACCTGCCTTAGTGGCTTGTGGTGTCTTAGTTCACACGAAGCTCATGAAGTACGACATATTCAATTTTTCTATAATAAAAATGATATATTAAACTATTACAATACACACACAAAAAATCCTCCATGAACGCCTCATAACGGAACTGAGGAAGAGAACCGGAGTTGTAATTAGTTGGTAAACTTTGTCGGCCATCTATTATGAGAAACCGATGGTGCACATATTTCACACAAAAACACAAATTGTGCACGAAGTCTATTCGCTTATGTATGCGCCATCGATCTTCTTCTCCTTATGGATGACTGACAAAGCTTTACTAGCTTCACGAGCTGATCATGACTCAAAGAACCTAACAACTTAGATAATTAATCACCCTATTTCCTTATATGTGCATTTGAAGGATACCAGGTGAATAAAAATCCTTTTGCAAGTTTTTATCAGGGATATAATTCTATTTATGTATAATGGAATGGAAGTAGAGATATTTTTTATGATATTAATAACAGTTAAAGGGTCTCCCTAGACAATGATAATATGTAGACATCTAGCCAACAACATACCTAGGAGGCAAGTAGTTGCTAACCCAATTTAGATTATATTCCCTTAGTTTTATATTAATAGCTTAATTTAATTTTTTAAAATAAATTAAAATTAATTTATTTTTAAAAATTAAACAAAGAAGTAGAGGTGAGAAAAAACTACTATAAGGCCCGAATTCAAAAAATAAATTTGTAGAAACCATGTTTGGTCGGGCGGAGTTCGGGTTTAACTAGGCTGGGTTTAGAGTAGGGGTTTGGCCTCTTTTAAATGGCGTAGGAGTCTGGTTCGGCAAAACCCAACCCAAACCGGGCGGCACCAATAATTGTAAGTACGGAAGAAGATGAGAGTGAGACACGGGATAGGGCCGGCTATTGCCTTGTCCATTCTAGTCAAAAGTTCCTAAAGACCTGGGACACCCTTACGTTAACAAAAAAAGTTATTATAATTAATGTGCATAAAGTACTAAGAACCTTGGCATAAGTATACTTACCAATTTTCTCTTCGTAAGCTTCCAATCATACAATTCGCTGGCCCTTATTTTTTGTAATCAACGTTATGATTCGGGGGCCATGTTAATCAGAGAATGGAATTTACATCAAATATGGAGTTTGTCTTGGGCCAATGTATTTTATAGAAAATTATATACTATATGCAAATGACTAATCTGCTACATGAACGAAAACTCAGTGTAGGTTTTTGTCACTATTGCAATTACTAATTTTCTCATTGTAAGTTTTGTCTGGATAGTGTTAAATCTTTTAATGTTGGCTAGTGAACAAGAGCCCCCTCACCGTCAAATATGGCCATGGGCAACTCTTAACTATGATCTAACGATTAAGGGCTCAACTCACTAATTAGCACTAAATTTTTCTTGTATCATAATTTACTTCCAATTTCCTCTTTGATATCGTCAACATTTTTTATTCAGCCACTATTAACATTGTGGTTAAGACCGTTGTGGACGAGTTGCCCGGAGAGAACCAGGAACTCACCCGGGCCGACTTGACTCAGCCAAGTCAAGTTACTAGCAAATAAGGAAAATTATTGAAAGATGTCAATTTAGATTACAATCCCTTTGTCTCATAGCTTATGTATTACGCAATTCTAAATTTTTTTGCCAATTTTGAAGTATCCTTGATCAACATCTTCAAATAAACAAGGCCGACTGCCAATTAGTGCTCATTATAGACTGAGACAAATATTTAGAAAATTTGCCCATCTTGGATTGGTTTTAACGTTTATAGTCTAGCATTACCCCATATATCACCTAATTTGAAGTGGACTTAACTCACATCATATAAGTTAAGAAGCAATTGTCCACTTCATTTAGAGCAAGGAATGAAATTATATACGGTGCATGAGACCTCCCTAAAGTTGCCTCTGAGAATTTACTAAAATATAGACGTTGCTTTTCAAAATCAGTACTGCACTAGCATTGAGTTCCACTCACGATGATAATTCCGTGGGGCTGTCATGGCATAAGATATTATCATTTATAAACTTTGCCCACAAATCAAGGTTACCTAAATGGATTTGGATTCATCCCATGGGTAAATGGACGTTGGTGCATCACTCAAATGTCAATTCAACTAAGCAATTTTACGGGGGATGACATGAACGTAAGTGTTGCAAGTTGTCGGATTGAGAAACAACGACGCATATTAATAATAGAAAGACAAACCCACTTGCCCCTTGAGTAACCTGCGCTGTTAAATTTTACAAAATCAAAATTATTCAGTTTGTGATGCTCGAGCTCACTTGATACGCATGAGCCCAGGGTTTGTTGAATGAAAATATGATGACCTTATTACCTATGCATGCACAAAAATATAATTATGTGCTCGTACTAACCGCATTCCACAGAAAAGTTTGTTCTTTATTAATAGCCCTATTTTGTTTAATTTATATGGTTGAGTACCTTAAAAAAAATATTATAAATTTATTTTTCTTTTTTTAGATGTAAGTTTTGTCATTTAGTAAAAAATATTATTTTCCTAAACGTAGGAGGGAGTATAACTTTTTTCACTAACATATGAAAAAAATATTAAAAAAAAAAAAGGACAAGAGGGCAAAAATGTAAATTTCAACTTGTTTTGTTTCCCCAGCGACTTCCTTAACGCAACATTCTCAGAAAGTATAGACCAATCCGCGTATGGAAACCTGCGCGGCGAACCATCCAAGAAGCGTTCATGTAATGTCAAACGCTCTCAAGTCTTACACGAAACAGGGTCATAGAAAATTCTCATGTCCATATATCTTGTAAGGTCAATTAACTAATTCTTGTTTCCTTCTTGTACGTCGAAAATTTTAATCTTGGCGTATTCTGCAACTCATTATTTTAATCTGCATGGGCTATAGAACAGAAGCTTCGCACTAATTTCCTCCACATTTCTGTCAATGGATGAAAAGACAAAAAATATCCTCCTCGTCAACCAAGAAATCTCTCCTCTCATTCTCTTTTCCACATTTGACTGCCTGCTTCCACAGTCTTTGCTAATAAATCCTTTTTGGTCAGGCTAAGAAGAGTGAACCTATCCTCCAAATCAATCAACCACAAAATAGTCTGCTCTTTCCTTCTTAAAGTGAAAATTTCTTCCAGATTTATTGCCTACTGATAACCACCGAACGTGCACTGCACAAGCTTGCCCAAATGGTGATCATTGTGAAAATTTGAACTAATTCATTTCTATTACTTTGTATGTTATTTATACATTACAGAATTCATAGGGATTCAGTTCCCTTTGACTCGGTCATATTTACAACAAGAATACCAGAGTGGTTACAACAGAGAGATGACGATTTTTCTGTTGAACCTTCCTAGTCTACGTGTCTCACATATTGAGAAAAGCTGATTCTCAGCTTTCCTTACAGCCCCCCTCAAGCTCATGAGGGAGTGTGCGCAGCATGAGCTTGTCTCTGAGCAGCAAGAAACAAGGGCTGGCCAAAGACTTGGTGAAAATATCTGCCACTTGATGAAACCCAGGTGTGTGTGTGTGTCACTTGGATTGTTCCATTGAGAACATGTTCTCTGACGAAATGGACATCGATGTCAATGTGTTTTGTCCAAGTATGGATGACAAGATTTCTTGCTATGTATAGAGCGCTAACATTATCACATAGAATGGTTGGTATAGAGGAAAGAGGCACCCGAAGACCGCGAAGAAGATGAGTGATCCACAGGACTTCAGCGGCAGTGGTAGCAAGGGCACGATACTCAGCTTCAGAGCTAGATTGAGAAACTGTGGGTTGCTTTTTGGTAGCCCAGGAAATCAAGTTCTGACCAAGGTAAACTGCATAACCAGTGATGGATCGGCGAGTATCAGGGCAGCTAGCCCAATCAGCATCAGAATAGGCTCGTAAGGTGAGGTCCTTGGACTGATGAAACTATAGGCCAAAGGAAATAGTACCCTTAACATAGCGAAAAATACGCTTGACAGCTTCAAGATGGACTTGGTAGGGAGTGTGCATGAACTGGCATACGTGGTTGACAGCGAAAGCAAGATCAGGTCGACTGAGAGTGAGGTACTAGAGACTCCCCACCATTTGCCTATAGGAAGATGCATCTACAAGAGGTGATAATCCGTGAGCAAAAAGGTGGAGTCCTGCTGCAAGAGGGCTTTTAGCAGGCTTAACACCAGATAAATCAAACCGCTCCAAGAGTTGGAGAGCATAATGGGCTTGAGAAAGCATCAAAGAGGAGTCAGACATGTGAACCTGCATTCCAAGAAATAAATGTAAAGGACCTAGGTCCTTCATATCAAAAGCTATGGACAACTTGGCACTGAGCCTCTTGAGGAGGTGGGAAGACGAGCCAGTGAGAATGATGTCGTCGACATATAGCAATAGTAGAATAGTTTGAGATTCATGTTGCCAGAGGAACAAAGATGTATCAAATGGGCATCCAACAAATCCAAGTTGAAGAAGAAAACCTGTGAATTTAGTGTACCACACCCTTGGCGCCTGCTTGAGCCCATACAAAGCCTTGTGCAAGCGATAGACATGAGAGGGATGCATAGAATCCACAAAGCCAGGAGGTTGCTGGAGATAGACTTCCTCTTGAAGATCGCCATGGAGAAATGCATTCTTAACATCTAGTTGTTGAAGAGGCCAGTCATAGGTAGTAGCAAGAGCAAGAATCAGACGTATAGTAGTGGCCTTGACAACTGGACTAAATGTCTCCTCAAAATCAAAACATGCCCGTTGATTATAGCCCTTGGCCACAAGTCGGTCTTTGTAGCATTCCACAGAACCATCCGCATGAAGTTTGACTTTAAAAACCCACTTGCATCCGACCACGTTCATAGAAGGCTGAAATGGAACTAGGGTCCATATTTCATTACGTTGAAGAGCAATGATTTCATCCTGCATAGCCTGGACCCACCATGGGTCCTTAGCAGCCTGGCGATAGGTTGTGGGCTCCACACGCATGTGTTGAGAGGCAGCAAGAATAGCTGATGGAAGAGGATGGCGGCTGGTGAGAAGACCCTTGGGCTGCCGGGTGCCATCGCGAGTCCGAGTTACCATAGGATGACGGGTGGTAGGAGCAGCAAGAAGGGAAGGAGCCGATGGGGCAACAATCTCCAAGGTGGGATGGGCTGATGCAAGGGCTGGATTGGAGGCATTCTGAATGCACCCAGAGGAGCACCCTGTAGACGGCAGGGCTGAAGGAAGTGTCGCAGCAGGCTCCAAGTTCTGTGAAGGCTACAACACCATGGTTGAAGATGGCGGTGGAGGTGCTGGACGACGGTGATAGACCTTAAGTGGTGCCATAGAGGAAGTGGGAGCAGGTAGCGGCTGGGAAAGCAAGACTGGGGGTGCAACATCAGAGTCCAGCAAGATGTCGTTAAGTAAGGTCCTGGGAAAACGCTGCACTTTGAACTAAGAGGTAGGAGATCATCCAAGAGCGCCCTTGGTGGAAAAAGGAAACACCTGTTCAACAAAGGAAACATGGCGTGAAATATATAAGCGACCGGTGATAGGGTTGAGGCATTGATATCCCTTGTGACACCCACTGTAGCCCAAGAAAATACACTAGACGGTCTTGTAATCAAGTTTTCCCCGTCCAAACTGTTGAAGGTAGGGATAACAAGCACACCCAAATGTCCGAAGATGATCATAAGTAGGCTTAGACTTAAACAAAATCTCGTAAGGTGACTTGCCGGCAAGAGTCTTGGATGGAAGACAATTAATCAAATACACTGCAGTGGAGAAGCAATACTGCCAAAAATCTTTAGTAAGATGGGCATGGGCCATTAGAGTAAGTCTTGTTTCGACCACGTGACGGTGCTTCCGCTCAGCCATGCCATTTTGTTCTAGTGTTCCAGGGCAAGAGAGGAGATGAATAATGCCTTGTGTCTGAAGAAAATTCTGAAGAGTATGGCTGATATACTCTCCTCCACCATCTGATTGAACGACTTGGACCTTTGCATCAAATGCTGAAGGTAATGGAGGAAGTTAATAAATATATATGGAACTTCATATTTTCGACGCATTGGGAAAAACCAGGTAAAGCGGGAGCATTCGTCCATGATTAATAAATAGTATCAAAAACCTTCAAGAGAGGGGACAGGAGAGGGTCCCCATACATCAGTGTGCAAATTACTAAAACAAGTACTGGAATAAGAAACACGTCTTTCAAATGGTAATTTTGATACTTTTCCAAGTTTACAACTATCACAAGCATTATTAGAAAGAGACATAGAAAAGTGAAGAGATGAAGCCAGTGTCTTCATTATGGTGGGAGAGGGGTGACCCAAACGGGCATGCCACACTTCAGAACCAGCTTTATGGGAGAGAAGGCTAACAGGTTGCTTGTCATCAGCTACTGGAGCACCAACACGGTAGAGACCACCCATTCTAGGTCCGGCCAAAAGTATCCGTCCACTCTGCACATCATTAAGAGTAAACCCCCATGCATAAAAAATGAAACAACAATTGTTGTCCCGAGTAAACTGTGATACACTGAGAAGATTCTTAGTAAGACCAGGAACGAAGAGAACTTTTTTCCAATTTAGGAGAGGCAGGGAATAAAGTAACAGAACCAGTATGAGAAATAGGTAGAGCTACACCGTTGCCTACATAAACTTTATCTGGACCGGAGTAAGGAGTTATACCATCAATTTGGGCAGAATTGGAAGTCATGTGATTCGTTGCTCCAGTGTATGGGTACCAACCGTTGTCATGTTGGTCAGCCAAGTGAAGTGCAGAGAAGGACTGAATGGGAGCGGAAGAGCCAGCCTGACAAGCATAAGCCTTGTGATTTGGATGGCCACAGCGATAGCAATAGACAGAAGAATAGTCACCATTGATCTGGGCAGCACGAGGACGCCCACGGTGGGACCCATCACGTCCCCTGCCTGGCGTCATTGGGGCAGCAGGAGTGGGCCGACCATGCGACTGAGAAGGTGGGCGAGCATTACTGGAGCGTCCCCCTCCACTAGACCCTCCACGATGGGTTGCAGGTCAAGGAGAAGGAGAGGATTTTGAGGTCAGCAAGGCCAAGGAGGAAGCTGCAGTCTACTGCCCATGGAGTCGCATCTCAAAATCCAGAAGCAGAGCAACCACTTCATTGACAGTAGGAAAATTCACGAGCCACATGAATCGTAGCACAAGCAGGTTCATATTCAAGACCAAGTCCCTTGAGCAAAAGGATGATAAAATCATCGTTGTCAACAGGCTTTCCGGCCATGGTAAGAGTATGCGCCAGAGATCTAGCCTTGTTGATGTACTCAGATATAGAAAGAGAACCCTTAGAGAGACTGTGAAGCTTGCCTTTGATACCTTGGATGCGGGAGCGAGTCATTTTCCCATAGAGAACCTCCATTGTTGCCTAGAAACTTGAGTAGATTCACAGTGCGCAACCTGAGGCAGAACATCTTCAGAAACTGAGGTTGCCAACCAAGCAAGGACCATCTGGTCCAGACGAAACCAAGCGCGAACAGAAACATCGTCATCGTCACCAGCAGGTCGAGCCATGTCGCCTTGAACAAGCCCGATGAGGCCATGACAACGGAGTACTGACATGGAAGGCCATATCGGTACGCATGAGAGTATCGATGACTATAGATACAGGTACACGCTGATGATACACTTGGTACATGCCGAAACGGGCATAAACTCTTTTATAAATATAAAAAAATATTATAACTAATAATATATCATTATAATACTTTTTTTAGAGCATAATAAGGCCATATAATGTCGTATCAACCGATACGAGTATTCTAAAATTAGTTCATTTAGAACTATATACTATTATGTTCTCCGTCCAATATAAATTATTGGTCATTCTTTCCCAAATTAAGTGCTTTAAAATTAATTTATTTTTAAAATAAATAATATACTTAATATGAGTCTAAGTTATATGTTTAAATAAATGTATATTTGTAGATCACTATATGCAAAAAAAAAAATTTATGTAAATTATATAGACCTACTTGTATTGATCTCATATAACTTTAAAATTATTATTTTTAATATAACTAAAACTTAAACTTTAAAAGAAGTTAGGTTTGAATTGTGTTTTTATTTTTAAGAAAAAAAATTCAAAAATTTTTTTTTTTCGAAAAAGATTTATTTTTTTAATTAAAAAAATATTTTTTAAAATAAAAAATAAAATTTTTAATATAGTATTAATACATATCAACCGTATCGATATAATATAACCAGTATATATCAAAAAATACTGTAAGAGGCGTATCGCCCCCCGTACTGTATCGATATTAACCGATACAAGTACATATCGACCAATTACGGCCTTCCATGAATACTAGTAGGACTTGCATCTTCTACATGTAATAATTAGTATAAACAAATTTGACAGACACCTCTTGAGAGATATTCTTCACGGATAGAAGAGAAGCAGGGGTGAGAAAAGAGAAGCAGGGTGAGAGGACTGGCAGAATCTAGCAAAGGAGAGGCAGATGTGGCAGCCGAAGACATGGTGCAGGTAAGGTGGAAAGAACACAGGAATATGATCGATTTCAGTCTGATACCATGTGAAAATTTGAACTAATTCATTTCTATTACCTTGTATGCTATTTATACATTACAGAATTCATAGGGATTCAGTTCCCTTTGACTCGGTCATATTTACAACAAGAATAGCAGAGTCGTTACAACAGAGAGAGATGACGATCTTCATGTTGAACCTTCCTAGTCTACGTGTCTCACATATTGAGCCTCTCAGCTTTCCTTACAATCATAACCACACTTAATGTAAATTGCTACAAGCGCTTTCCATGAGGCATCCATAATCATGATACCTAAAAACCAACGAAAAAACTTCGAGCGAGAATCCTCTTCATAAATAAGATTCAAAGTTCTGATACACAGTGAGTACATGTAAAGTGAGTTGCACATAAATAATAATTAAAAGAATAGTGAATGGTGCTTGAGGAGGAATGCACCTAGAATAACAATTTTACAAAAGCCACTTCAAGCCTTTGAATGAGAAGTTATATCGCAGACTCTCGAACAATATTGTACACAGAGATGAGAATTTCTACACTGATCAGTATAATGATAAGCCACTCCAGAAAATCATTCTTCCGGTTTTGAAGAATCTCTTGCAGAAACCGGATGTTGTGCTGCAGGTCAAGTTTTGACAATAAGAAGAACAGGAAATTCAAATCAGATTAGAAGAACAAATAGTTTACAATGTGAGATATGTGGACAGTTAAAGCTTGTCATGGGACCTGATTGTCCAAATTTGAGCTTCGAATTCATCCACAAGGATTTGTTCCGAGTTTAGCTGTCCACTCATTAATCAGACTAACTCAAATTCAAACTGCCTAAGATGTTGTCAGACTCGAACTTTGATCCCTTTAAAATTTAAAGTCTCGGCAATTCCAACCAGTAACAATTTTGCTTAAAAAGACCTGAAAATGCTAGTGAAGCCCAATATTTCCAGTACAGACAATAAATAATGCGCCACTAACACATTGTTCTGACATAACAACTTTTTTTTATTTTTACTAGAGGTTTTACATAGATAATGTTATAATAAACCTTGTGGCTTTCTATATCTGAATTCAAGTCTCAGACCTGTAACTAAATCTCAGTCAGACTTGGACTCAAGTTTTGGTGCGTTTGAGTCTGCCCCAGTCCATGACCAACCCTAAGATAATAAAGGAAGCAGTGAAAGAAACTAATGGACAAGCTTAAACGTATCATTACCTCCACAAACTTCAACTTGAAATCAAGGCTTCCAAACCTTTGAGCCAGTTCATACTCATCCCTTAGATACTCCCATATCTGAGCGTAATTAGCATTTTTCCAAGCAATATCTGATCTGAAACAATATGATAACTAACACAATGAAGACATTATTTTTTTGGAGGCAATGTTTGGTAATACAAGACAATTGGAAAAAACATCATTCTTAATGATGAAGACAAAATTTGTATAAAAAATGATGTCCATTTATATGTGAAAATTTACAAGACAACAAGGAAAAACATCATCCTAATGATGACGAAAAGTTTGGATAGAAATTTATATTCATTAATAAGTGAATATTTTAAAAATAATTTATGGTTATTATATGAGTATAGAAGCAGCAAACCTTTCAAAAAGTCCCAGTTTAAGAATTACATCAGCAAGATTAGAATTTGCTTTCCCTACTAACTGGAAAAGTTTTTTCCTCTGCATGGTAAATGTTCCAGTTGTTTCCATCCCACGGTTAATATCAGTAAATTCTGCGACCATTCCATCAACCTGATAAAAATGGGGGAAAGAAAGAAATAGAATAACGTTTACACAAAATAATTGGCTTTTGTACCAAGGCAAAACAGAGAGGTATAAATGAGAATTGAGTCATACTTGACGGATATAGTAATCAAGAGCAATGCTCTGACCAAGGACACTTCCAATAGTGCGAATGCCATCTATGCTTAAATTTTTCAGCATAATATAGTCCAATCCGCCTTGCATCCATGTCTCTAAAGTTGGTTTCTCAACTACAGCATAATCTACAGATTCGAATTTTTGAAACAGAAAAATGCAAAATAAAAACTTAGCTACTAAAACAAAACGTTTTTTTGTTAATGCACCTGAACTGTTGTATAAATGAGAAGATACAAATGATGCATGGCCTACTTTTGATGCATTCACAACTTACTATCAAAGTAGCATATTTTGAGAAAGACAATATGGTAAATTCTTTCCAGGTCTTGAAACAACAAACGGGAAAAGAAATAGAAAATGCTTTGTAACTGGTTGAATGAGTTTACCATCCTTCCTCATTTCAGGAAGCAATCCAGAAGCATGTTTCTCTACAATCTTCAGATACCCATCAACCTCATGATCACAAACATTAAACAACACAACAGACCCATACTGGAAAACAACCATGTGGCAGCTCCTGCCACCGAAGCTAGATTCCAAACCCTGACAGAAAAATAACAAGCATCATCCAACTAATTTTTCTAATAACATATATGATTCACTGCATGCACAAGCAAGACCACAACGAATTAGTGCATGATTACTTTGGAGTTTATACTGTTCAATTTCCAGTTTACTTCATCTGTCATTTAAAACAAAGAAAAAAAACTGGTACAATAGCAGTGGCACCAATACTAGCAAACACTAATATTTGGAGAATGGAGCACATTTCATGATTCAACAGGGGGAAAAGACTTTTAATAATAAATCTAACTCCATCATCATCATATATTGCTTCCTCCCAGCTATAAGGGTTTTGTAGCATTGGTTCTACATTATACAACTTCCATAGTCAAAACAAAGGTACAGAAACCTTGCGACAAGATCCTGAGGACAAGGCTCTATGTCAGATGATGCGGGCCAATTGAAAATAGAAGACAAATTTAAGTAGAGATCAGAAAACTAATTACGCAAGTAAAGAAAAATATAAATTCTAGCAATATTAGTTAACAAGATTAAGACTTTAGATGGGCAGCTAATTAAATAATCCAGTAATATTGAACAATCTAAAGTACTAGTAAGAACAAGTTCATGATAATTGAGAAATTATTAAGGGCTAGGCTATTGGACCAGAAGTTAATTACCCTAGCCCTCAATAATTTCTCAATAATCATGAACCTGTTCTTACTAGTACTTTGGATTGTCCAATACTACTAGAATATTTAATTAGCTGCCATAAAGTCTTATTTCGTTTGCTAGAATTGCTAAAGTTTATTTTTCTTTACTTGCTTAAATAGTTATCGGGTCTCTACTTAAATTTGTCATCCATTTTCAATTGTCCCGCATCAAATTTGGTGGCCCATGCAAATAGGACTAGGGTTTTAGTTTTGTCCTTAGTGTTTTATTAGTTTTATATTTTAAAAAATAATAAAAATAAAATTAGTCCAAATAAAGATTTTGGGCATAGCCCTTGTACTAGCGGGTGTAAACCCTAACAGGCCTAGTGTCCTCACCACCAGACAGCCCAATCTCATGTAGCTCTCAAATGAGGAAGAAATGAAGTTCATCATCATCATTGTTGTCATTGCTAGTTTCATTCATCCAACATGGGTTCATGATGATGGTTGCAAGAGAAACATTATTTACCATAACCAAAGATAAATATGATGTAAAATTACTTCAACTTTGAGTGCTATTGTTGCCACCATATAAACTATGCACAAAAAGATTGCATATTAATTCATCATTAAAAGCATTTGCATCAACATACTGTTTAAATCATACAATTATATGAGTTGGCAATAAGTATTTCGCTCCATCCCATTTATATTACTATATTGTCGAAGAAGAACAACGTAATATTTGAAGAATCAAGAGATACACATTTTTGTCACTTCAGACATCAATGTAACAAATTGTTCAAAATATGTCCTAGAATGTTGGCAGCATATTGTTAAAGAGAACAACTAATGATACAAGGAGAAGAAAGAAGTGGCTTATTTAGATTACTGAAGCAGGTGGAAAACCAAAGAGCAAATTGTTTTAGACAATAAGAGACTTGAACAGCAAAAGCTTGCGTTGGAAAAGCAGAATTTACATTGCTGATACAAAAGCCAACTGTTATAGCAACTACACAGATAGATTGGCAACAAATGTCAAAACAGTTTCCTGACCAAACTCTCCAAGAACCATGGTAAGGGTAGGGAATTGAAGTTCTACCATATTATTTCGAGAACCATGATAAGGGTGGAGAGTAGAAGTCCCACCATATTAATTAAAAACACAAAACACTTCCCAAGACTGATTGAAGAACAAATGGTTACAAACACTTAAACATTAGTTGTTTCATATTAATTAGATTGGCAATTTTGGTTAATCACAGCTTTTTGTTTTTCTTTTGCTGGTAATTTAACAACTTATAGTTATTTAACCCTTTCTAATAATCACAAAAACAACCACCCAAAACACATCCATGAATAACAAAAAAACAAAGATTAGATGTGCACCGTCATTATTTTTTAGCAATCTACTACTGATGGTGAACATCACTTCTTCTATGCCTTGATCTTTTGCAAAAGCATAGTACACGAGACAAAACAACAGGCACGCAAGGTCAATGTGCTGACTATTTTTCTGTTACTCCACGCTCTTAATCTAAATATCCTGTCTACTCCTCATCTTCCATCTTCCACTGCCTTTCCCATATGTTATTTGGTTCCTGAAGTAATGACAAGATCTGAATAACACGCCAACAAACAGTAGTTTTCACAAACATTTCAATAGTAAGCAAGATGCATGGACTAAAGAATAGAGAGCATATATGCAGGGACCATTCTGGCACGCAGATAGACCTTTCAGTCATTAGAAACAAAATCCAATTCTGTTACAATTTAGCTAATCAACAAGTTGTCAAGCGCTCACAGGTAATAGTTCTTGACTTCATATTTTCAAAACAAATGCAAGCAAAATTTTAGTTTCAGACAATGCAGTGGAATCTATATTTTCTAGGAACTCTTTGTTCCATCTTTTCATTCTTTCAGAAACCTTTGAATATCAAAGGAACACCGAACACGAAGAGAAAAAACATAATATGCAAATTGAAAGAAAAAAAACACCCATACTGTGTACAGAAGAGCTACATACTTGAGGGCCTGCCTTCAAGTCGCAGTATTTTAGTATAGTGTAGTTGGTAGCACGAGAATTCGGGGGAATAACATTATATGTGTTCTGATTCTGCAAGCTTTTCAAGTCAATACTGCAGAATCAACCGGCAAAATTAGGACCTTTAGAAGCCCACCAATAGAACTCGAAACAATATACTAAGCAAATAGACCTGGTTGAGAGGAAATAAGCCTTCACGGGAATGAACCGGCTCTGCTTCTCCTGCCTAACCTCCAGCAAATGCTCCTCGTAGGAGTCGCCGCCGGCGTCCGGACACGAAATGGGCACATCGTATTCTTGTCCAGAAGGAACAGAGGATAGAAACTGAAGAATTCTAGCACTAAACGGAAGCGGCCTTTTGGTGGGGAGACAGAAATGGGGAAGGGAAGAAGGATGATCGGAAAAGGCGAGAGCTTTGAACGACCGAGAGAAAAGGTAGGAGGAGGGGTTGGGATGAGAAAGAGAGGCCAGTGAGGAAGATGCAGAAGGGGAGAGCACAGCCCTCAGCTGGCTTCTCCACATGCCTTCCTCCCTGCCCCTGAGCAAAGTTGCAGAGGGATTCCCTTCCCGGCTCCTCATAGGCCCCGGCCTTATAATACAGGCCGTTCGATTACGTGGGCGGACGGCCTGGATCGTAACCTCATTTTTTTCTTCTTTTCCACCAAAATGACCCCCTCCTCTTCCCCGACCCGCTCCGGCAGCAGAAATCCCCGCGGCGCCTTTTGTTCCCCTGCTCTGGTCTTTCAGTTTCCGCAAGTTCTGCTTCAAGAGCAACCATTCCAGGGGGTAACTACCGGTGGTGTAGCTGACGTATAGAAGGCTGTAACTCTGGCAGATGGTGAGTCCTCACCGGCAGTGATCGGGGCCGTCGACCTCTTCACATATTTTGCTCTTCAAGCGGCGGGAGGAGCTTTCCCAGATAACCATATCTCATATTGTTCTGTTTTTTCAGCTTTTGGACTGAATCAAATACTAGCTTTTATGAGCCAGAATACATAGATATCCTTCAAATGTTTGAATCACAAAATTGTTGTTCTTTCCTCGGGAAGGAAAGGATTTGCCCGTGCCAGTTCCCGAAGCTGTTCGTGGCATTGTTCAGCCGCAATTTTGTCTGCCAGATGCTCAGTCATCGTCAACACGACTCTTCGTCTTCCCCTCTCTTCATATTCTTCTTCCTTCTTCCTTGCCTTCCCAGCTCCACCCATTCCTCCCAGGCTCCGTCAGGCCGCCACCCCTTCTGTACCACTACACGCCCTGCCTCTGGTCGGTCCATCCCTGCTACGGCTCGGTCTGGCCCTCTCCAAGCAAGACAAATTATTAACTTCTCATTGCCATGTGAAAAACTTTTTGTTTTCACAATGTTTCCCCTGCTATGAACAATTCCTTTGCTCCATTTTGTCTTGATTCAAGTTTTGCACGATAATTCTGTTTCCTAATCTTGTATTGAATCCAAACGACTGATTCACAAGTAAAAAAACACCCTGCTTTCTTATTGCAGGCTTGCAGACAATATGGACTCCACTACCAGAGCACCTGCTACTTCTGGAAGCACTTTCAGTGAGGCTACAGATTTTCTGCTGCTCCATAACAGAATCCACTATGTTCGATTGCATTGCACCAAGTACCCACGATACTCCACTCTAAGAAAAGATCAGATGTTCATGAATCTGGTAAATTCCTACAAGCTAATCTTTGTCGTACACTGGCCAGCCTTCCGGGGGTTCATGAAACAGTGGACAAATGATCTTCAAGGCACATCCGACTTGCCCACCTTGGCTGCCCGTGTCTACATTTCACACTGGTTTCTCGACCTGTACGCCCAACCGGGAATCACTGGAGAAGCTTTATCAACTTGGATTCAACCAACATTATCAACGACAGGTTGTATATCAATCCACCGAGTACGATGCCTTTCTCGCCCATCTTAACGCAGTCATCCGACCCACCCACCTGCAATAGACGCTTGAAGATGCCTTATACATTCCTTTGATATCAGAAGCTCCAAACTGGGACGTAGAGAACGTTTTTGGCATTACCACTGGTTTACCTTCAATGACCACATCTTCTATGGTCTTATTTGCATCATGAAGAAGATGTTCAACATGGCTAC
The DNA here is from genome assembly GCA_035235625.1 of Saururus chinensis. NCBI lineage: Eukaryota > Viridiplantae > Streptophyta > Magnoliopsida > Piperales > Saururaceae > Saururus > Saururus chinensis. The sequence continues at coordinate 39,045,094 of CP141142.1, forward strand.
TCTATCCGACTCCCTACTGGGCAGGCCAACCTGGCTATTTGATTGGCATGACAATGAAGCCAATGCAAGGTTTCCTTCTGAACGAAATTTCAATAACGAGGACGTGACGATGGCTTACATTCTTGGGACAGCCTGCACTGACAATCTTGGCCCAAGAGACGTCGACGACTGGCAAGTCTTTCCGGGCAATGAACGCCCGGCGGGAATTGTAGCAAGAGAGTATGAGCATGCTGTTCCTCGCCGCTTTCATGGATCCGCCGAATACAGAGAGATTGAAGTGGATGAATTCACTGGTGATGAGAGCTCACCCCATCATCTCCTGCTAGAGCCAGAAGTAAGAAGCAGAAGAAGGGCACTGAGTCCCCAGAGGGATCGATCACCCAATCTGAAGCTCAACCGACAATCTTTCATCGCTACCGCATCGTCGACTAGTGCTATCATACGATCGTGACTGAAAGGATAGATGCACAAACCCGCTCGGGTGCCTTTCGAATGATAGTGTGCCGATCTTAATTATGTATATTTAGATCCATCTGAGACTGTCCGCTCTTTTGCTTTCTTACGTTACCTTTGTTGCATGTAGCTGCTGAACGTAAGTAAGAATTTCTTAAGATTTTAGTGCCATTAACGGCGCAGGGACATTAGGTCCTTATGAATCCATGATACTAGCTATTTCCTTGAGTGAGTGACAAATTTTGATATGAATTGGATTTGTGTTTCATTGATTATGCGAAGTTGGATTTATACAAAGAATTACAACACTAATCAATGAGTATCATGCATATTAACTGCCATGGAGGTGCTAAATTATAAAAGAACATTCTTAAAAAGTTATCCCCAATCATCCCCCGATCTTCTCATCCTCCTGATCCCCCTACGGCCAGGTTTGTGTTTTAAAATTCAACGGATTTAGGTTTCAGGTGATCTTATTTGTTTTAAAATTTAACTCGAATAGCTATTTATGTAGGTTTCAGGTGATTCTATACGACTTAATAAGGTAATAAATATTAATTTTTTATTTTTTTATATATTTTATTAAAACTCTAATGAGTAAATTTGAATTTTTAAATTTAAACTGAATAACTATACGAGTTAGATTCAAGTTTATTATTTTTTAAATGATATCGAATTAATCAAGGGTTGATTGTCGCATGTAGATTGGAGGAAGTGGTTATGGCAGTCAAATAGATGCATCCATCCAAGGCCCCCCGGACCTTATGGTCTCCCCGCGGCCTTCTATTAGGGTTACTAGGATACCGTTGCGGTGCTCAAGTGGCTCAATGTGGGGCTATTCCTCGTGAGGTCAACAAGACTCACATAGTGTTTATCCCAAAGTGTGCAAGAACCCAAGGGGCTGGGTGACTTCTGGCCTATTAGCTATGCAATGTGCTTTACAAAATTGTGGCTAAAGTTTTGGCTAACATGCATAAGACCATCCTCCCCCATGCCATCTCATGCAAGAGCAGATTAAACACAGGAAATTAATTGACTGAGAGACATTTCGTCGAACACTTGTAGCAGGTTACAAAATAACATAAGGGTATTGTCGGTATTCACTAACGGGATGACATCAGTTGTGAAGGCAAAGCGGGTAATTCTGTGAAACTGACAAGAGCAACTGGGACATTACAGTTTAACTAATGAAACAGTTAACTCTGTTGTCCATCTTTTTCAGTTGTGTGTTTAAACAATGTAATGGATTCTGAAGCGGGATTAACACTGAAAATGCCAGCTCTTTTCCTTTTGAAAATCTTAGAGTATAAATAGAAATTTTCATTCTGTAATGGGTAACTTTGGGATTCATTGCGAATTGTAATTCTGGTTGTCCAGTGAGGCTATCACCTCAAGAGCTGAGAACTGTGAACTCAACAGGAGGTTGATTCACAGCTCTGTTTCCTTTGTAATTCTATATCTATTTAGTGAAATTCGAAAAGTGTTCTACAAATGCTTTGTTTCATTTGATACGCTGCATCAATTTGGTATTAAAGTGAGAGGTTAGTCTTCGATGTCTACCCACGATTGAGCAGAAAGAAGTATGGATCAAACTTCTGTGATTCAGCAGATGATGTAGATGCAAATGCAATTTCAACAGCATATGTAGATTCAGATGCAGAAAATTTCTACAAATTTGCGTCGACTGAATGAAGATCGAACAGCTCCCGTTTGTGAAGCAATGAGAAATGAAGCTCCAGATCCGAAAATTGCGAAACAGCAGCATCTACGAAATCGACAAGCTCCTGCACTTCAGCAAGGAATCGAAACATTTTCCAACAATAAAGAAGAACCGCAAGACCTTAATCCATTACCAAATCAAGGTGCAAATAATTTTTTTCCATGGTTTAAACCTAAAGTTGATCTCTTTGCATTTACGGGTTATATGCATATAGAGTAATTTTTAGATTGGATAATGGAAGTAGAAAATTATTTCTATTGTATGGAAGTTCCGGATCAAATAAAATATAGGGTTGTGGCTTGTAAACTAAAGAGTGGGGCCTCTGCATGGGTGGACTCAGATTCAGGAAGATCGAATTAAAAAAGGAAAACACCAAATTCAATCTTGGTCTCGTATGAAGAAATTGTTGAAGAATATGCATTTACAAGTGGACTATGAACAAACTTAAGCTCCAAAGACATGGGGACGAAAAAGATAAAATTGAATAAATTATGACTATCACCTGAAACCTTTAAGACAAGTTTGAATGGGATTTGTACGGATAAATATTGTCCCTTCAAAGTCGTCAATAGAAAACATCACTCCAGTATGATCTGCGAGCTTGTCATTTATACTGACGGTATATGAAGAAACTTCATGGCGGTGGCTTTCGATTTAGCTTCATTTTCCTTGTGTGTGTGCACATTTGAGAGAGAGAGAGAGGTCAGGTTAATAATCAAGCATTATAAAACCAACTCCAGATTGGCTGCAATGAGCTAAACAGTCAATATTTGATAGTGGTTGCAGTAAAACTTTGTTAAAAGCAAACAAGCATCACTGTTTGGTTTAGTAATCACCGAAAAGGCTCATTATGGGCTAAGTAAGCTTGCTTTTTATTTGAAGATGCTATCATGATATACTGTCATATTTTATATGGAGCAACCAAATCATTATTACCTTTCTTTCTAATTTTTTCCTCAAAAAACAAAAAACTTAGACTATTGAAAACCCCCAGAGCATGTGTACCAGTTGCCTGAAATGTTGTAGTTAAGGGGAAATGGCTATCACCTTCGCATGGCTTCTGAGTTCTGACTGTGCAATAGATTCTAATTGGAAAATTTTTCTACATATCCTCCACCATACATTTTACTAAGGATAAATATATTTTCCATGTAACTATATATTCTATGACATTCAGAATCATGAGTTTCAAATATATGATCACATGTATATGTCATAAGTGGTCATCCCAGCAGGGTAAAACAATTTGGCTTGACCCAGCCAACCAAATGTGTCACGACCTGAATTTTTAAAAATATTTTTTAAATAACACGAACAGTAAGTAGCGAGAAATTTTTTAAATAACACAAACGGTAAGTAACGAGAATTTTTTTTTCTTTAAATATAAAATAAACCCTTCAATTAAATATTCAGGTCATGATAATTGGGGTTTACAAATACAAATATCAAATCATATGATATTATTTAAAGTCTGAAAATTCATAAAGACCAACTCATCTATCTAAGTACAAGTCTGTCACTCGTCTGAAAATAAATAACAAGTTGACTCTCAGGCTTAAGGTACACTTACGTACCGGAGTTGCAGAAATACGAAAACCTCTTGTGTTCGCCTGCCTTGGTCTCACTTGTTATCGCCTGAAAAATTTACAACAAAACAAATAAACAACAACCACAACCACAATGGAGCATCTCCGCCCTTAAGAGAAGAGCTTCCAAAGGACAAAAGGTTTTATTAATATTTTTCGGATCGGGCCAACATCACCCGATGTTAGTTGCCTACGTACTCATCAAACAACATCTCCAATGTTTCCAACAAGATCGGATCTAGACGTAGTTCTGCCTAATACTACACTATACTAAAAAGCATAGCATCACACATGCAATGCTTAAGTATGTTCAAGCAACCTACATTTTATGCAAGTCATTTAATCGTTCCACTTGTTCTAATTAAACAAACAATATCAATCAATGTTATTAATTATCTCTCGAACCATTGTTCGATAATTAATATTCTCGTCTAATCCCAATGATAGACAGACTCATCAGATGTCAACCTAAGTGACAAATGACAATGAAATACCCTGGAATCCACTAGGAAGTGTTATCTCCCAACCTAGTCCATAAGGACCTGACCGGAGTGGAAGGGCATGGCCCACAACTGTAATTGAACAGAAGTGGTCAGAGACGCCAACCAAGCAGGATGTCAGCGACCCTAAATGCGTGTATACTAAAAGATCCTCAATAGATCTGTGGTGAGCCCGGCTCACATAGAACTTCCTCCAATGGGGAGGTGCAACTACACAGTCAAATCAGCGGCTCCTCAAAAGAGATAAAACTTAGAAAATCATTCTAAACCCTATCTTGCTTATCTATGAGCCAAGAATCCGAATGATTATCCCAAACCTTATTAGTCCCTTCTAGACTAAGGTTTACAACTCAAGACATGTCATCGATTCATCAACTAAGGCAAATCGTCAGGTCAAAGGCTTTGTTCATTATATGAACTAGTCTCAGACCCCTTTGAGGTATTTTAGTCTTTATCTTGATTAGGTGTTCTCGCCCAATCCAAAGCTATCAAACCCCATTAATTAATCTTTCAATAATTTTAAGATAGTGATAAATTACTATCACAACATCAATATCAAAAATTGAAACAAAGAATAGCATAAACCATCAGAACTACACAGGTCCAAGCAGATCATAATATCAATAATAAAATTCATTAATAATATAAGAATTATTCGGGCTCTCGTACACTAACCCTCCTTGGGTTATCTTAATAAATCTTTATGAAATTGGTCAGTATGCACCTAAGGGCATTAAAGTAATTATCCAATATTGGATATAGTCCTCTCTGCACTCGAGTAAGTCTTTAACCTCTCCAAAGGTTTTAATATCACATTGACCTGTTAACAACATTCACACGAATGCGGGCCAGTTTGCATAGAAGTATTTCTATCATTTGGTTTAAGGCGTTAATGACATCCAATTGGTCCAAAATTCAACTCAAGGGTACTACTGGCCTTCATGGACTCTGTGTAATTTTCCTAACATATGACGGGGTCGTGAACCCCATGAACCGACCCAGGTTTTGACTAATGGTTTATAATTAACCCTAGGGGCAAAATAGTCAATTACGTACTCAATGGGATTTTTTCTCACCAAACAGTTTGGCCTATAATTAGATAACCAATTTGACCCTCACCGAGAATTTTCTCGATTTTTAAATCAACTCATAGGCCACTGAACCGGAGTCCCAAAGTCGAGTAAGTGGTTTTCACACGATGATTTAATTGCCAAGGGTAAAAAGGTTATTTTATATTCTCTTGGATTTTTTTCCCAGTCTAAAACTTGGTCCAAATACTCCCACACCTCTCAAGGTCCACAAATATTTTTCTAGAATTATTTGGACAAATAAAAGCCCATGAACCAAACCCGGTTCAATATACTTTTTTTATTAACTGAACCAGATTAAATAGCCTGGACCGAACCAGTTCGGTCCAGACATCATCTTTAACATCCGATCACTTCTAATTCCGCTCAGACCAACAGAAAATAGAGCATTGCATGCTCTGTTCACAATGGGTGGCTAATGGTCTAGATTGTTAGTGGATCTGGCCACAATCTTATTGCAAACACAACTACAACCATTATGCTGATGGAAATAAGGTGCAACACCATTCATGAAATTCATTCAACAGTAAATTTCAAAGGAAAACTTGTAAGATAACTATGTCATACCTGTCATGCTAGTTCCACCACAAAGCCATGAATCATGGGGAGAGTCCACAAATCCACAGTACCTTCATTCATCCCCACACTAGAGCACAACTCGATGTCGTCAGATGTGCTCCATGATGATGTTGTCCCACCAATGGTAGCCTTCATCACTTACTTAATTTCTCCTCGGTAGAAATCGTAAGTATTATGTCAAATGCAAATCTAGAAATTTGTGTTCTGCAACCAATCAAAGTTCCTCTTCGGAATTTGATTTTCTCCTTGAGCGTCTCGTCCCAAATTTGGTGGATTTGCAGAATCACGCTGAAGCGAGTACCTTCCCTTTCTACAGCTCCTCGCTGTGGTCCGACCCAACTGCCCCAAGTCTAGGCAAACCTTCATCGGCGTCCCTGCCCTGCTGCCATACATGACGCAGGCCACCAATCACCCTTCTCCTCCATGTCCGAGACCATCTGCTTTCACTACAGCTTTGACACCTCTGATCCCGCCTCCACTTCAGCCATGATGTGATGTTGGAGGAGCGTCATCCCTTCATTCACCCTCTTGATTTGCTCTGCATCAAGCTTCTTGAAGTTTTGCTAATAGGAGACACACTCCAGGATGCCACCGCCGGGACCTCTTTCCTCTATTGCTCATAAACAAGGCTCTAGCAGGGACCGTCGGAGAAGGCAGGCCCAGTTGTGGCCATGGCCATGATAGAGCAAACATGGCCGGTCCCAAACTTGCTACTACCCACTCCATAAAAAAATCCTGTACTGCTCCTTTTCCCTGAAGAACTCCATGGCCGCCCTTCTTTTCTCCCCTCCCATTAGGGCTAAAAAAAATACCCCAAATTGTGCCATAAGAATGCCTTATATAAACATAAGAATTAGGGTTCCTAATCTCTCTAGAATTTTGGGTAATCCTCCCCCAATTAGGCCACCTAATTGGGACCTTAAAAATTAATTTCGGAATTATAAACAACCGGCCCGTAAAACAACTTAAACGGGCCAAAAACAGTCTAAATCAGGTAAACGGGCTTTATGTAATATACTTAACTTCGAACGGTCGTATCTTCTTCATCCGAACTCCAATTAGTGCGTTCTTGGTGGCGTTTCGAAGCTCTATCTATCTACTTTCCATCCATATAGATTTCAGTCATCAATTCTAAGCATTTATTAAGTTATTCTAACAAGACGATTAAGGGGTCCAACACCCTAATTTCCCGTGGTTAACTTCGGGAATTTAGAAAATTCCCAGATGTTACAAAATGGGTAAAAACCATGGTATTTCTCATATGATTGTGCAAAACTTTCTTTTAAAATACCTTGAAGGAAGCAAATCATGGCTACCAAAATAGTGAAGTAGACATTTCATGTTCAAAGGGTGAAGTATGAAGAGTTGACCATTAACTGCCTGCAAAACCCCCCTCAGTGTATGTTATATGCATTTTTCATGCCACGTGCAATATAACAATATAGAAGTAATTTTTCTATATTACCAAATTAAAATAAAAGTAAAAGACCATAGTATGTTAGCCTTTGATAATTGTACCAAATACAAATTGATTGATTGGCGTTTGCCAATACCCAGTAGAAAATGCCGGACTCCTTTACATATTTGTAGCTTTTTGCAAGCTATTATAAGTTCTTATTGTCCACGGCCTCTTTCAATTGCTCTGAAACATATGTTGATGGCACATCACTAGGAGATATACCATTTCTTCTGGCAGATTCCATAAATTTTATGATGAAGTGGTTCAAATGTTTTCAAAACACCAATGTGACACTAAAAATGTAGTGGCAAAGACATTGTGTTGCTTAGTGGTGGTCAGATATATGAGCCGAGCCACAAGAAATGATAAGAAAAAGGATTAGGAAATTTACATCTCTAGGAGACTTATTAATTGTTTTTGTTGTCATTAAATGTTTACTCACTCCGTCAAATTATACCACCAAATTTGTAGGGCAACCAAGTTGCAAGAGCCTATTTTTCTTATTCATCATTTGCATGGGCAATGTATTGCCCCACCACACTCCCAACCCGAACCTAGTTTAAGGTGGGACGTGGTGCGACATAGTGGAAGACTAACCCATCTTGGGTTTTCATCGAAGTACACAATATGTGTCATTTGTGCAAAAGTAAATAATGAAAGGTAAAAGAAATTAATTAATTAATTTAGTCAAACACAACACCAACAAAATCTATAATAAACGTAGTCTCAAGCCCTAAGGGTGCAACATATCTAAAGCTATCAAATGTTATTCGAAGCATGAAATGAAGTCAAGTCTAAGATCATCATATCACATGACAAGTCTAAAACAACCCAAGCATCTAGCTTCATCTCATGGTGTATGCTTATCCTCATGCTCAACATAAAGACCATCTGGAGCACTTTTATGACACAGCATACAACCCCAAAACAAAACCACAAACAAAAGAGAGGTGAGCTTAGCTCAGTAAAAGTTTCAAAACAAAACATAAGCTCATGATAATACCACATGCATTCTTCCTATAAAACTCAATTTAAACATGCATCACATATTCATTCTCTATACCTATGTATCATGAGATAAATCACATTCTATATACACATTTACATCACTTGTGTATCATAGGGTTCATTCATAATTCATAATATACGTACACACCCTGTGTAATCATTTAAGTTTCATGGTTCATTCACATCTTATATAAAGCAAATATCAATATTCACATTCACCCTGCATAATCAAGTATATTAAACCACATTACATCCTATATGTTCAAGTGTAATCATTCTATACGCATCATGTGTAACATAAGCATCATTGTCCCCACACAAATTGTGTCAATGAGCATTATAATCCATATACATATATAAACAATCTCGTGAATTGTAACGCCCGAGATTTTTCATCCATTTTTCTTAAAACTCATAGAAATTTTTTTTTTCCATAAATCGGAGTCAAAACGATAAAATCAAAACCTGTTTATAATTTAAAACATCATACGGTTAAACATCGTACTGCCAAATCAAATATCATCAGGCGCTACTCGAAAACACACGTACGAATAAATTTCTGCTATGATCATAGACTTTTAAATACAAATCACTCCCGGGCATCCCTGAGTACAAGTCCCATAGCAGTCCACAGACTAATCCAATCGAAAGTCCAGAATAAAACATCTTAAAGTCTCATCTCACTCAATACAGGAGATCGTGGCATAAATAAACTCGCAATGAGTCAAGCAGATACCTGAGTCAACGGGAATCAATCCATCGCTGAAACGAGCGTCCATCTCCAGGAGCTCTCCGCACAACCTGCAAAACCTCCCGTGCAACGAGGCTAAAAATAGCAGGGTGAGTATTTTCATACTCAGTAGGAAAATACCCAGTAGGGGAAAACCCAAACGGTGAACTCCAAGTTCATAATCACATGCGTCATGCAACTTAAACATGAAGCAGTCAACATAATATAATCATATCATGCATATACGCATGCAGCATACCAAATGCACCAACGTGCCAAAGTCATACCAAAGGCACTATCGTGCCACAGACATACTATCCAATCAACTTACACAAACACCCTTATCCAGGGTCATACAAACTTACACCAATACCCTTATCCAGGGTCATACAAACTTACTCGTACCATCGTACGCATACTCATACAACATACGCATACTTGTACGACCTTACTCGTACAATCGTATGCTCACTCATACAACTTACACATACATGTACGACCTTACTCGTACAATCAGACTCGTACGACCTCACTCGTACAGTCTGCACAAAATCATACTTACTGTCTTACTCAGAAACATATTATCACAATCGTACTCATACTCTTACAGTCGTGCTCATACTCATACGCTTACAGTCTTACTCATACTCATATACTTACAGTCCTGCTCATACTCATACAGTCGTACTCACACTCATACAGTCGTACTCATAATCGTACACATATCAACGACCACTGAAGCTCATTACAACTAATAAGCTCCAGCGTCGAAATGGAAAAGAATGCCACTGGGGCAACACCTTAACCTCCGGGGAGTGACTAGACACCATGGACTTTTCCGAAGGTAAGGCACACCAATGCTCATGGGAGCCTTTGGATCAAACAGGTAAGAGTAGATCCATGATACTACTTACCTGAGCGCGCAAACATAAACACCCACACATAAGGGGTCATACAGTTGCCCACCATAATGGGTCTTATAGTGCCATAGAATCGCCCACCATAATGGGTCTTATAGTGGCATAGAATCGCCCACCATAATGGGTCTTATAGTGCCAGAGAATCGCCCACCATAATGGGTCTTATAGTGCCAGAGAATTGCCCACCATAATGGGTCTTATAGTGCCAATGCCACTCTTGGGCAGAAAACATACAGTGCCACTTGGGCAGAAACGTACAGTGCCACTCTTGGGCGAAAACATACAACGCTCTCAACAGAGCATCAAACGTCTGGGCTTACATAGCACACAGACCAAATCAGAAACATACGTCGCTCTCAGCAGAGCATCAGACGTCTGGGCTTCATACGACACGCGTACAAAGTCGAAACGTACATCGCTCTCAACAGGCATCAAACGTACGGGCTTATACAAACGCGCAGACCAAATCAGAAACAACATCGCTCTCAGCAGAGCATCAGACGTCCGGTGCCCTATATAGCACACAGACAACATCCCGCAGGATAAACACCATGGCAAGACATGATAAACGCTCGACCAACTCATCAGCGGCCAGCTCAAACACGGAACTTAATCCGTCGAACCCTCAGGTCTCAAACTCACAACGCTATCATTAGTTGTGCTTATAATTCCAGTTTGAATTAAGTATATTATGCGGTACAATTATGCCACACAAACTCACAGTCCTCGACTAGTCAAACTGAAGCTGAGCCCGATCCGAAACCCAAGTTCGTTAGGGCAGCAGACTTCACTTACTCGTCCACATCATGGACAAAACTCATCGTACACCAAACTCTTACAGTCTTACACACTTCGCCATCCATCTTATGGCCAAATCAACTTACACTGACATCCTCAAATAACGCTCCTCAGAGCCAACCCAGTTGTCGCCCTCTTACTTATATCTCACTTATTATACTTGTTTTTCACTTCATAATCTGTACGTTATGCTTGTACAAGTATGAACACTCTTACTGTCTGACAAACGCCCAACATACAATCCAACCCAAACTGATCCATTCTAATCCTCTCCCGCCATACTCATATCCTCTGTCCTCTGTCATACGCTTACACAACCGTATCCAAATTCAGACAAAGCTTCTGCCACCTCTTACTGTCCATCGCCCATACTTCTGCCCACAACACTTACACATATCCCAAGCATAGGCAAAATGCCATCATACACACGTATGTCCCACACATACGTATAACATACACATACGGTCATACATACACAACCTACAAACATGCACGCTAGCCCTCACTAGCACATGCATACACACATCAAACATGCACGCTAGCCGTCACTAGCATATGCATACATCAAACGTACACGCTAGCCATCACTAGCACATGCACAGACATTTATACATACTCCAAACATGCACGCTAGCCATCACTAGCACATGCATACATCAAACGTACACGCTAGTCATCTCTAGCACATGCACACACACATTCATACATACTTCAAACATGCACGCTAGTCATCACTAGCACATGCATAACCCATACATAGCATACTGACATATTTGCTAGCCATCGCCAGCGCATACATAATCCACATCCATAAAACATGCATACATCTTATGCATATCAATCATACCATACAATCATGCTTACACGCACCTCATGCAATCGGATCGTTACTTAACATCCAAGCATGGAATCATACAATCCTAGCATGCTGCTACTCATTCAAAGCACACTTCATGAATTTACGAGTTCAAAGCTCCCCTACCTCGTAATCATGACGTTCAATGGCGAGCACACGACGGTGGCGGCGTCAGCGGCGGAGTTGGCGGTCAAAACCGTTGCCTGGCTGAGAGAGCTGCTGTCCCGAGGGTTTCAAGATGCGCCGGAACTATCACGGCCAAACAGAGTGTCAGAACTCAATGCGGTAAAACCCGCGAACCACGGCGGCACACTAGGGCGGCCGGGAGAAATATCGTGCCAACATATGTGGCGGTACGATCAGATGTCAAGGGTGTACACTCTGAAGATCGGCTGGTGGCTAAAACGTGCTCAGTCGGCCACAAAGACATCAAAATCGGCCGTGGACAGCACCCAACGGTGACGATTTCGGTCAACAAAGGCCCACATAAGGGCGGAGAGCGTGGGGCAACGCTCGAGAATCAAAGGAGAGGTGGAGGACGGCTCTAGTGATCAACTCCACTCGGTGGCAAAGCCAACCGATGGTTAGGCGGCACGAATGCGGCGCCTAAACCCAGAAGTACACGCGTGGCTACATGCACACGCGGCCCAAAGGGCGGGGGAGATGGCTGAAATGAGGCGACTCATGGCCCACAAAAGCCAACCGGGCTAAGGCCCTAGCGGTGGCCAATCTAAGTGGCGACATCGCCGATCGCCACCCACAACCAAAACCCATGGTGCGGGCAGCTGTGCATCTCGCACGGTATAGGGCAAGGGGAGGGTGCACGGTCGAGCAAAGGCTATGAGGCCGTCACTAGCCAAGGCCTGAGCAGGTGAACTCGTCCACCTTCTGTCAAGGTAAGACATACAAATTCTTGCCCGAGGCCGTCCGGTACCGACGGCGTAAAATGGGCAAGAAGGGTCAACGGCACACATGCCGGTAAGGCGGACTAGCTGCGGCTACGGACCGCAAGGCTGAACAAGACCCAGAGGGGTGGCCCACTGGCATCACCGGGCTGGGGCGGAGCCGAACTAAGGTCCACCAAAACAAATCCAGCGTCCGACTGATAACGTCAGTCACCACGTCCAAAACGGACGCAGACCAAAAATAAGGGACGACCGGGGAAAACCCATAAGGGCGGAGCGGCCATGGGGGCGGCGGCTGAATCGGGCATGGAGGTGTAGTCCACTGCCTTCACCGGAGTAAGGCGGGGCTGGGGGAAGGCCGAATCGGCCGCAGATCACCGCCGGCGGCCACTGTTTGCCCAAAACAGTCCGTCGGCGGAACAGTGCACAGAGGGGGAGAAGAGCGCAAGGCGGCGGAACGGAGGCCCACCGGGCCGGGAGGAGGGGCTCCTCGCCGTCGCCGGCCCAAGGCGGAGCCGTGGCCGGCCGGTCGGGCCGTACCGGCCCGTGGCGGCGGCGAAACGGCGTGAAACAGTGGTGGCGAAAAATAGGGCAGCAGAGAGAGGGAGCAGGACGGCGGAGCTGAGGCCATCCGGGGCCGGGGGGAGTGGCCTCCCGCCGTCGCCGGCCCAGGGCGGAGCCGTGGGCGGCCGGCCGGACCTCGCCGGTCCACGGCGGTGGCAGAATCAAAATACACAGTGAAGAGGCTAACCGGAAAAGTCGGGGCGGCGCGGCCGTGGGCGGCCGGGGCAGTGGCCCCTCGGTGTCACACCGCCGGGGCGGAGCCTGTGCCGGCGTCCTGCGGCCTGCCGGAGGCCGGCGGCGGCCGGGCACACTGAGCAGACGAAAAAAGGGGGGGCGGCGGTACTGTTCACCCAGCCAGTGGATCGGGATCGCGATCCCGATCCCTCTTTTTTATGTTCTTTTATTTATTTTTTTCAAACGTACGCTCAACGCGCGTTAACCCACTGGTTACGCGTCGAACCTCCAAAATTTGCACCGTAAGCGCACAGCGAGGCCCGTGGCCCGCGACTAAGCCCCACACCCGACTTTACGGGTATAAATACGGGGAAAAATACAGATACGCATACGCTGAAACGTCACATTTTCCTGCCGAAAATGACCAGAAAAATCACAGAAAATCGTAGAAAAATCAGGGACCTTACATGAATATCTCGCAATAAAGAAAATAACCTTACTTATTCTGGCTGAAGCACGAGGAGACATGCTCACCCTAAAAATCCTAACAATGAAGTCTGAATTCCTAGAAAGGAAAATAAAAGCAATTTGGGTAAATCCTTAACTAGGAAATTACCCCCTAGTACGGATAAACTAGCCTGGATTTTTATGTCTAGAAAGACTAACAATTTAACTCATTATAACATTCCACTCTTCTCACCCGGGGAGGAAATTCGTCCTTAAATGAACATAAAACCCCGTCCAATGGACGTAAAACCCTGTCATTTTGGACGTAAAATAGATTCAATAAACCTTTGATGTTGCTAATCCAGAAAACTACAACATCCAATCAATTAATCATAGTTAAACACAAGTAATCTTCTCTTACAAGTCATTTTTATGATGCATGTGACATGAGAAATATGTGAACAATGTTTAATGAATGCAAACATAAGTAAACATACTATAATCAGTCCTAATATACATAAAACATGGTCCATTTGTGACAAATAAAATTATATAAGCATGAGTAAAAATAGATATACATGTTGAGATAAAACATGTAGAACATGGTTCATCTATAATTAATGTGACTTGTGCAAGTATTCATAATTCATCATGATCATAATTTATTTAAATCATGGAGTAAATATGAAGAAATCATCAAAATCTCACTTAAAATCACCCCATACTAACTTAAGTAGATATTTTAGTATAATCAAAACGTGTAACTTGTACATTTTAAGAAAAATAGCAAATAAGCTCCAATCAATGTGAAAATTTACAAAGACCTACATCATAGTCTTAATTAACATATAAATAAATATCATATAAAAATAAGTATAAAAATAATTTTTATGATTTAATTAATAAGACTGTATAGTTCTACTAGAATCGTTGACCTTCGAATTTATGAATATGCCATTGACTTATCATGCTTTAAACAACTTAAAATTTTTACATCATATTCATAACACATATATCAATCCATCATAAAAAGAAGGAACCAAAAATTATATGTTTTTATCCCTAAACATGCTTTTAAAGACGAAAACAGAGAGCTGTTTTAACAGGTAAATAAGAGGATAATTTTATCCGACTATTATCTAAATAGAAGGTAATAGAAAAAGTTATTCCATACCCATTTTTCATATTTAAAAACTATAAATATATTATGCCCACTACTTTTAAGTGGTTTAATTTGAAAAGAGATTGACTTATGGTCTTTTACAATAATTTTCATATTATGATTCACCACTATGATTTACTCAACATAAGATGTCATTCAAATATCAAATATCAAATATTTATTAAATTAATTTTACTAGTTATAATTGTTTACTATAATTATTACAAATTGCTACTTGGAAGATGATTTGCTCTTTCTAGCATTTCATATCCATAGGCATTTTTTTGTTGTAAAAATGTCCATCTACAATTTACATTGTATATTATCTTGAACTCACTTTGCTTCGATTTTTTCCATTTGGTTGCCTTGTCTAATTTCTCTTATCTCCTTAAGTTAGGAATTATCTTTAATCATATGTATTAAAATTTTAAATGGCTACATAGACACTTTGTGCAAAAAAACATTTGCAACCCTCAAGTTAGTTTAGATTATGTTTGATAACACAAACCCATCAGTATTTTTGTGTTTCTGATAATTAAACTCATAGAGTGTTTTTCTTTGTACAAATAAATGATTGGTGCGTTTGGAGTAGGATTGTTGAGCCAATTTTATTCTGCTCGAGGCTAAACTCAAGTTAGCTCAAATTAAAACTTGAACTTGGGCTAATAGTACCAAACACTTGCTTGGCACTTCTTGAACTAGCTTGGTTTGAGTGTTAGTTGTCTTAACTTAGAATTAGTGGTGTAGGTGGTTTATTTTGATATTTGATATATGTTGATTATAATCTTGATTATGTTACAAATCATGTTTGTATATGTTAGATTGAAAATTTTAAATGATGGTTTACTCATTGAAATAGGTTGGAATGATCAAATTTTGAACGACCAAACAAGTTTAAGTGAAATTTTGGATATGTTTTGAACATGTTTAAGTGATTTTTTTTTAAATATGGAGGGCTCTTTAAAAAAAATAGGTGATGATGTCATCATCGGGGTCAACCTAGGTTGACCCATGATTCAACCAGGTTGATCAAGCCCAACCACACTTCATGGTCAGGGTTTGGGCCAAGTTTTAAAATATTACTTTAAAGAGACACTAATGAATGATGTGCATTAATGCATGTGGTCTTACTGCTACTTACAAGACACTTTGAAGATAGTTGGCTATGATAATGTATTTACCTAATGTATGTGTTTATTTACATTTCATGTTTGATCCTCACAATTTATTTACAACAACTATAAATAACAGTAGTAATGATGTTAGTCTTTTACCTTAGTGATATTTGAATCAGTGAATAACAAATATTTATTTTGGCCTTTTTCAGCACATTTAAAAAAGTGTAATGGATAATGATTAGCCGATTAACTTGCTAAATATTAGTAGATGGAATGGCTATATCATGTACTTAACAGAATAGTTATGGATAAAAATTTAGAAATTAGTTATGTAATAGAATAGGTTATACTATAACTGTATCTTTCTATTCGCAACCCTATTCATTGTAAATATTAGGGAAATATTGTCACCCATAATGTTGTCTTATATCCACTTTATTACAATAAACCTTTTTATTGATTGTGTCAACTATCAATATGAGGTTTGGGTTAGCGTTAGAGAAAGCTTAAATTAAGTAAAACTAAAATCCTCTTGGTTTTAAATAGTTAAACATGTTTATAGGTTCATTTTTTAAGATTTGAGCTTGTAGAGAAAAATAAATAAATTCTTAATAACTCCACCTGCTAGTTTATGACCGGTGTTGTTAGATTTTGAGAGGAGGAGGCGATCAATGAGTAAAATGGGAGGATAGAGGGAGGGGAGGAGAGAGAGAGAGAGACGAGGGAGGAGCAAAAGAGGAGATGAGGAGAAGGCGACGGTGGAAGATGAGGTGAAGACGAAGTCATGTGAATTTGAGCCAGTGACAAAAATAACAAAGTTGGCTATAGAGACAATGAAGTCAATGGTAGAGGTGGTGGAGCCGGAGGTGCTCAAAATGAGAAACAATAGTTGGTGAAGTTAAAAAGAATAAAATGGGGAAAATATATTTTAGATAATTTATGTCATATATGTGGCCATTTAAATAAGCACAGGGTCATTTTTTGTATTATAAGAAAATGAGAGACATTTTGTATAATACATTGTCTCCTCAAGGAATGCACAAACACCATATCTAATTGGAAATAGTTGGGCATGACTTTCTCACGTTAATAACTACTTTTTCTCTCATCAAAGAGTTCATGTATGTTTCAATTAAGCATCAAAAGTCAGGGCTGGTCCGCTGAGGATAGTTGCTAGTTCACTTGAAACATGAATAGGCGAGAGCTTGAAAACTAGTCCACTTCTCATAGAAGGTAGTTGCTAATTCCCTTCAAACATGAACAAGTGAGAACTTGAGAAAACTAGTTCACTTCTCATAGAAGGAAGTTGCTTATTCACTTCAAACATGAATAAGTGAGAGGTTGCAAACTACACTTCTCCTAGAAAGTGAGAACTGAGAGTGACTCCAATCTACCCTTTTAGAGCATCTCCAACGCAAAACTCCAATCTACCCTCTTAGAGCATCTCTAACGCAAAACTCTATTTCCAAATGGCGTCCTTGGGTCACTCTTTTTATCTTTTTATTTATTTTTTCCTTTGTGCTGCTCCTTTGAAATATTGAATTTGACATATATGGTTAGTTCATAAGTTGTCAAATCGAGCCTCCTCGGCATTAACTTAATTTGACCTCTTAGAAATGGTCAAGATGCTCAATTTAACATCTCTATTTGTCTAACCTATAAACTCCATAAATATCAAATATAATATTTGATATGAGGTACATGAGAAAAAAACATAGATGAAAGATTAGTGAAAAAATGGTGAAAAGATAATAAAATATGCCAAAAATAAAGGCCCAACTTGGGGGACTACCAGGTTGGATGCCCCCAACCCCCACCCAATTCGGCCAACCGCCAAAAAGAAGAGGGGAAAAAAAGACGCAGCCACCCCCTGCCCAACATGGCCAAAAGGGCCAACGGCCACGGTTTATGCAACCACCATTACTTGCTAGCTAATTTGCGGGAAGTGAGTGCCCACCTTATAACGAGTTCCCACCTCACAGAGCCAATTACTTCTAACCGTTAAAAAACAAACCAAAATGACGCCTTAACAAGTTTAATAAGATCCACATTGGAGCACTGAATTTTATTATTCTTAAAGTTCCACTGACAAGTCAAAAGCAACAATCTGCCATCATTTTCAACCCCAAAATAAAACCCGTTTTCCCCGCTCAAAAGAGGGCCGCTAAGATATCTATGCACCACCACCTAACGCCTTAGTCGGTCTCGGCGAACCTGAAATATACACCGGCCAAAGAAATGTTACACTAGAAGGAAACGAAAAAAATGATGTGACAACAATGACAAATGCGGTATAGTTTATTACCCCAGCTCAGAGAGCTTCAGATGTGCTTCGGTATAGTCGGCAAAAAATGCGTCTTCATCCTGTAAGCAGACGCGCCCAAAGCTTAGGACAGGTTATAAAAATAAAATAGACTGGAATAAAAAATTATAATTATACTCACAGCTGCATATTTCTCCACAAGGGGGCGGAAAACAGGATCAGACAGAAGAGCAATGTCAGATGGAAGCTGGATTAGTCCTTCCTTCTCACCGCTCAAAAGCTCCCTTCCAATCATAACGGAGAACAAAATGAAGAAAAGGCAAATGTATATTTCATAACTGAACACAACCATGATACAAATCGAATGAAGTTGAAGATTTGCTCACGTGAAGTAAGTGTTGTCAAAGATGAGAGGGTTGGTAGTCCAAGCTCCCTCGAATCCAGAACGCTCCTTGTGGCACCTTCCCTGGCAGAGCCGGCCCCGGCGAAACCAACAATTAAGTATCCACGTGAAGATGAAACAAACTTGTACCACCTTAGAAGCATAATAAGACTAAAGAAGCACATTAAAAAAAACGTTTGCCGGAAAAGACAGGATGACAAAACTCACCAATGTGTGCCCACCAGAGAGGGCAACAATATCCTGGTCACTCAGACCCATATGGCGGCCAAAAACATCCCTCAAGTGGTCCGAACCTGAAATTAAGTAAATATATAAAAACACTAATACATTTTGTAATCACTATTAGTACCAACAATATGAATCGAACTCTAGAAACAGACCTTTGGTAGCATCAGGCAGGCGGCCTTCTGGAGGAGGCTCAGGCTTGTCCTGAAACAAACATTGATGCCCTCATAAGACGAGGAAAGAAAAGTAGTAGCTAGAGCATTGCTCAAGGGCAGTAAAAATGCACATCAAGTTAAAAAAAAACACAAAGAAGATGGTGACATAGAAAATAAATTTAGAAGATGCAAGCATCAAAGAACAAACCAACAAACAAGAGCATTAGAAAGAGATATCCCCCCTAATATCCAAATGGGCTTTGTTATAATAAGAAGTGGTCCTAATTACAATGAAATGCTCAACCATATCACGGATCACAAATTCGTGAAAATAATCCATGACAGCATCAGTTTTCAAACATACAATACCAAGCCACAACCATTAAAGGTTGTTCTAGAGATAGGCCCCCTAACAATCAAATTTTCAACAGCCTATGAACTAATTCAACATTTTACACCGTTAAAGAAATATTTCGCACAACAAATTTTAATAGATTCCAAGTCCAAATCAATTACAGCACATAGATACAGAAAAAAACCAATCAAAGAGCATAAATACAAAAAACGATAAATCACAAAGAAGTGAACATACAAAAAACGACCTGACTCCCATCAAACACCAGCAAACAAGAACACCGACAACCATCAATAGCGTGAATCCGCCATGGCATCATCTTTAGGTAACAAAGATCAAATATAATTTCAAAATCAAAAGATACCTCTCGCCCAGGATGGAAAGGAATCTCGGGTCCACCAGTAACCTCAACAGCGACGACTCCAGCCAACTACCACATCCAAATACATTGATACATAAATTATCCGTACTGCCAAAACAATGACACAAAGCCTAAGCGATCATTGAGGCAGTAATTCAACCTGGTAAAAATCAGCGTGGGTGAGGATGGGGAACTGCTCCCTGATTGGGGCGAGGAGGCGGAGGGCGATGTCGAGGCCATTGTTGGCGCCGTGAGCAAGCTCTGCAGGGTGCCTCATGGTGCCGAACGGGCCGCCGGTCTTCGTCTTCACGTCGTAGGTCCCAGCAGAGTGCCACCTGCGCGATCGATGAACATCCACGCATGAACGTTCCATCTCCCCCACTCACCATTTTTTACTCAATATATAAAAGAAAAAAATGCCGAGGAAGGATCAATGAATCTTACGCCAAACGGAGCATGATCGGAGCGCAGTTCTTCTCGGCGATGAGGCCGCGGAGCTTCCTCTTGCATTTCTCCACTGCCTTGAGGTACTCCTCGCTCACCGTCGGGTAGCTCTTCCCCATGACTGATCGGATTCCTTCCTGCAGTCATTTCTCCACCGATTAACCCCCAAAAAATCTCAAAAAATTCGCAGAAAAAACTCCACCAGCTCAATCAGCAACAAACAGATCGACAGAAACATGAAATCAAGCAAAAACAACTGATCAAAGCGACCAGAGATCAAGGACATGCGATCACCTCGGTGGCTTTTCGGTCTCAGAGAGCGAGAGAGTGTAGAACGGGGAATGGCGCGCGCAGACCACACTTCCGCCGGAGGGATTATAAGGGTTTTCAAGCGGAAGAGAAGGTTCTGGTAATTCGCTCTCCACCGTCCGATCGAATCATTTCGACGTCCACGATCGAACGGATGCGTTCATACGGTCCACATTAGCCGGTAGGTGCCGTAGCTTGCTATTTTGAAAAAATAGCAAATATTGTTATTGGCATCCCAACGGGTGGACCATTCCGACGTACTTCCAAAATAGCACGACGGGCGGTGGAAAGACGAAAATAGCCTCGTGCGACTGAATGAATAACTTAAAATTTCATGTAATGAGGTGAAAAGAGTATGCTATTTTAGTCATTTAGGTAACGATATCTGTGTGAAAAGGGTTTCGTCCAAATGATTCCCCTGCGACTGTGCAGGGAGCATCCAATGGGGAGAAGCCGCGTGGAGAATGGATCTCGACAGGGTACAGGAGCTAAAATCCGGGGTGGAAAAGTAGGAAAGAAGGGATTGGCCAATGAGGACTTTTCCAAAAAATTGACGAGAAAGGGGAGGATTAGCACGTGCGAATTTGGACGCTAATCCGGCCAGCTTCATGCCTGTCCACTCTGTGCAATTTATTAAAAACATAATAATAATAAGTCGTACAAGGAAATTTTTTTTTCCATCGTGACCCATGTTTAAATGTGCATCTCATTTATGGGTGTGGGATCATTGATCAACGGCTGTAAAGCGGCCTGTGAATTTATGCCGGAGGGCCTAAAGTAGACATTTTTGCCAGCGAGTGGATGGATGGGTAAGCCTATATTCTGCGAAGTGCATGTATTTAAATTCTATCTATCATGGCCAATTTGTGTATAATTAATGCTACTATGTCGTTCAGAATAACGGAGCATTATTTTTAAGCTGATCTTCTACCATATACACTAAAATTCTTAGGATAAAAAAGTCGCTTTGCATGCCTAGAAATGTGATTTCTTCTTATTTAGATGGTCCATGTGAAAGCCGTAAAATTTTATAGTTTACTATGTACTTTAAATGTGTGATAATTTGGTTTGATTATAATTTTTTTTATTTTAAATTTAGTTAGAAAATATTAGTATTTAGTTTAAACTACTAAATTACCATACTAATTATTGTAAATTTTCGTATATTTCCTTATATTTGGAAGTGGCCGCCACTATAATACCAACATCCATCCACGTCATGACAGCAACTTATTAACCTTTAATGGCATCTTAAATGGGATTCGGCCTTATCACATTTACTTTAGTTCATTTCTCTAAGTGAGTTTATTTATTCCTTTATTGGGCCCATGCAAAGCCCACTTACTCGCCCCTGATATAAATCAATGTTTTAAAACACAGACTGACATTGCCACCGAATCACCAAGGATCCATACCAAGTCCTTCGGGTTACCAGGAGGAGTTGACCCGGGTGGATCACTCAAGCTCGGATGACCGGGCTGCTCTGGGTTGTGAAAAACTAAAAAAGAACTTTATCGACCGGCTTGGGAGGAGAGGGAGGGGTGAAAAGAAAGGTCTGTGAAGCTTTGCTGAAGCTAGACAATCGACAAAGGCACAGATGGCCACCATGGTAGAGTAGGACCCGAGCTTCTCCATCAAGATCAACACTAGAAGCCCATCTTGTACTAGCTCTCCGTGTGTAGGAAGGGCTCTTAGAGGTCAACTCTCATGCCGCAATGTCGATGCTTGTCCTCACCCACCACCACCAGCCAATAAAGCTCCAACATTCGTCCTCCAATGGCAGATTTTGTTGCAGACCTAAATCCTCCTCTACCCCTCTTGCGTATCTCTATTACAAAAAAATCGGTAGTTGGGCATTGGATGCAGTCGTTGTCGGGGAAGATGTGCAAGACAGCAAGGTTGGAGGGCAACGAAGGGGTAGAGGGAAGACGAAGGGGGGTCATGGAGGGTGAGGTAGAGGGAGGAGAAGGAGGAAGAGGAATGGATAGTGGGAGGAGGTGGAGAGGAAGTTAGGAAGAGGGAGGAGGAACAGTCGGAGCCAGGCTATCGGGGAGGAGGAGGGGAAGCTGGCCACTGGCAATACTTTGGGTTGGGTTAGGGCCAGGCTACCAGTGCATAGAGAGGGCAGCCATAATAGTGGAAGAGGAGAAAAACAAAATGGAGTTATCATCTAAGGGAGATGTGAGAGGGAAAAAGATTAGGGTTATGTGGGGGAGAGGTTGGTTATGAATTATCTACAAAGGGTTAACCCAGGTTGACCCCCAGTTGAACCCGTTTGAACCGATTCGGACACCTTTCCTTCTCAAGGTCCGGGTCAGGATTTAAAACATAGGTATAAATACTCACATTGGTCATTTCTCTCATTTAGGGTGGGCTAAATTTTTTTTAAAGGGTTGAGAGTGCTCTACCTCCTCTCAAGAATGCAAGGTTTAATCCAAGGTAAATCACTCAAATCCCTTCATGTTTTCTTGTATCTTTACCTTCAATCTCTTGTTCTACTTCTCTTAAATTGGATTCTATGTCTTATTATCCTCAAGTTCATTCTTTTACCCATGTTTTGAAACCTTAGATCTTTGATTCTTATTTCTATTTTTGTGATTTATGTTTTGGGCAAAAGAGAATGATAAATATATCTTCTATTAGTTATTTTGAATCTCTATTTGATAAAAAGGTGAGATTATTATTTAGGACTAATGTGACCTAATTTGATGGGTAGGGATTCGTTGAGCTTGGGAGGAGATTAAAGGGTCTACCAACTAGTTTGAGTAAAGGAGGTTTTGTTTGATAAGGTATTACTTCCATTAACATCGTGATTGTGGGTGGATTCATGTTCTTAAAGTTTATGGATGTGTGAGTTTAAATCTTCTTAAATAGGTGTTTTGACATAAATATGCATGAGTTATGTTAGATCTATAATGTCTAATGTTAAGATGGTGATTACTTGAAATTTCATGAATTTTTATGGAATTTTAGGGAGTTTTGATATGGATTCAGATCAATTTCATGTGTAAGAAAATAACAGTTTTGTGTTTTTGGGTCCACTGATCGATTGCTCATGCAGGCCGATCGATTTGCTAAACAACAAATTTAAACTTCGGGTAGACTACTTGATTGCCTTGTCGGGCCAATCAATCGCCTAGGAGGGCTGATCGATTGGCAAAACGGCAAAAGGATTGTCTCCAGTTCCTTTGTGCCCGATCGATCGACCTTAAGGGGCAAATAATCAGCTAAGTAGAAATTGACTATATGTTTATTTATAAGCCAAATTTTAATAGTTTATTCATGTCTCTTATATGACTAGTAGAGCATTATCATGTTGAAGTATAAATGCTTGCACTCCATGCATTTTAGACTATTTATGAGTATGATCACATATGTCTATACACTCTTATGCTTATATGACATTGTTATCTACGTATGAACCATGTCTTATGCATGATTGGGTTGTTTAGTAATATGACTACTTATGCTTACATGTACTTAGCATTGCTTACGTATGAATCATGTCTCATACATTATGAAAATAGTTTGTTAAACCATATTTAACCATGATTAGTCATTCTATAGTTTTTAAATTAGTCGTATCAGGAATTTGAATGAATTAGTTTTACATTTGAAAGGGTGTGGTTTTATATCCGAAAGGGCAGGCTTTTATGTTCGAAAGGGTGGGTTCCTCCCCGGGTTGAGAAAAACAAAATGTTATAATGTGAATTCTTATTAAGACTTCTGGAGTAAGCTCCAAGATGGTTTGTCCGCTTGAACCGGATAACCAAGGGCACTTTCAATTTATAGGATTTGCAAATTGCTTTTGGTATCTCCGACTTAGAAATACCGGGTAAGTAGGTATTTAGTACTTCGAGTACCAGGATTTTTCTATTGATGATTTATGAATTAATACTTACACAGGCTTTATGTATAGATTATGATGCTTACTTACACAGGTTTTGTATATGGATTATGATGTTTAATTATTTAGGTTTTGTGTATAAATTATGATGCTTAATTAGACAGGTTTTGTGTATGGATTATGATTCTTAATCACACAGGTTTTGTATATGGATTATAATACTTATTTCCACAAGTCATGCATGGATCATAACACTTGATTATGTAAGATGTGTATGGATTATGACACTTGAATGCACAGGTTGCGTGTGTGGATTATGATGTATGGATGAGATATTTTTGGGGTATCCATTGGGGATCCTATGTGTGGTTGTGTCATGTAGGTGGTTAGGATGTTTTATTTTGCGAGCATGGAGGTGATTAGGCAGACATGAATGGGGGGATAGTTCATATATGTCTGGGATAGACTTTAGTTGGGGTATATTATAACTATGCGGCTTAATTATGTTGTGAGAGAGCCTTATTTTGATGGCATAGACTTGTTTATTGCTTTTTTTAGACTTGAGACTATTATGTTTTTATAAGCTCATTAAACACATGGAGTCTACTTGAAACCACTCAACTCTAATTATATCATAATCTTCAAATGAACGCACAATTAAGAAAAATTCATCATTAAATATGTGTGCTCATCAGAATGGACAACTGCAACATGAACCATAAAATCCTAACATGACTTCAATGCAACATGAAGTACCTTTGATACACTCATTATCAAACATATTCTCATGCATGTAACACATAGAATTATTATCAACTATGCAATGCGAGCATGATTTGCAAATATATATTCATGAGGTTCTCATGCTAAACATCCCAAATCAATTTGTATAAATGATTTAGATCATAAGCATAATTTAATCATAACAAATGTCAAGAATGAAAATTAATTCCCAACAATCATACTCGCCCGCTCCCTAACCGAGTATTTATGAGATCTCAACATGATTTTAGTTAGCATAGGATTATTTATTTTCCAATTATATATTTGAGGCTTTAATTCATATTACTATGTAGTATGAGTTTATTACGCCTCCCAAGGTAAAGAGTTCAATACACAACCTTAATTCTCTTTGAGGGTATTTTGGTTATTTTATGTTCTTAAAGCCTCTTAGTGATTGTAAGATGTCTAACTTTAACCTGGTTTAATTTCTATTTAATTATGTGATATTGTGTGGTTTTGCTTAAATTGATGGTTTGACTTGATTTTAGGGTTAAAGGTTAGTAATTATGGTTTAACAAAGTTTATTTTTATTTTTATAAGTTTTAATATCAAACTTGATTTATCTAATTTTAATGAATTTTATGTGATTTTACTATAATTTTTTTTTACATTAAGGGTGTGGGCATGGGTCCCACGTCCACGATTGGATGGCATGTGACCCACATGACCCTAAACTTTAATTATTTTATATAAGTTTTGAAATAATTAAACTTTTTTTAGCCTTAAAATAACCCTAATTAGCCACTTAGGGCATTTTATTCCTATTTTGCAACCTAACAGTTTGTAAACATAGCCCAACTATATACTATTTAAGTAAAAAACCTAGCCACTTGCCCATTTGGAGAAGGGCTATGCAAGGAAGAAGGAGGTGTTTTACCCTCATTCCCCAAAGAGGAAAAACAGATTAAGGTGTTATCTACCCCTAATCACCCATAGTCTTTGGATTTTGCTCTTAGTCCTTCTTATATTCAAGTCCCCCAATTTGATTCTTAATTCCTTCCACAAAAAATATTACCTTTAATTTTGATTTCAAACCCTAAATAGGTGATTTTTGTTTTTAACTAAAGGAAATCATAGATCTGCCTATTTTCAATTAGATTTGAGCTTATTAATAATTTTTAATTAAGTTTAATAAAACCTTAACTTTTGGGTAAAATTTCTTAAGGATTGGAACTTCTTTGTAGATCCAAAAGCTTCATAGAGGTAAAGGGTTTTCTTTCTAAGGGTTTTTTTTCTAGAAATGTCATTATTGTGGGTTTTTTTGAGTTTTTTATTCATCTTTATGGGTAATGAGGATTTATTCAAAACATATGATTTGTAATTATTTTTTATATTTAAGCATGAAAAATATTAAATCTATCATATTTTAAGCTTCTGTAATGATTATATAAAGTTTCATGAATTTATAGTAATTTTTATTGATTTTTAAAGGAATTTCGGTTCGATTTCGTGAGGAAGAAGACAACTTTTTTTTACAGCTCTATCTTAAACGTTAGATTTCTAGTGGGCCGATCTAATGGCCAGCTACTCAAACGGGATGATAAGTCGTTCAAATGGCCCGCCATTCAAATAGGCTCCAGGCCGTTCAAACAACCCAAATAGTTCTCTATTTTGAATTCACAACCATGCTTCAAATACTTTTACTTTGAGTTTTTCTCTCAAAATTTTTCTAGGAATATAATAACATGTTTAGATTATATTCCTAATTATTCATATTTTTTAGAATAATATGTATTTATTATATTGTTTAGAATACATGTTATATAGTAAAATAACTCTCTATTTCCGTGTTTAGAAGCATGTTTAGGGATGAAAACATATGATTTTTGGTACCTTCTTTTTATGATGGATTGATATATGTGTTATGAGTATGATGTAAAAACTGCAAGTTGTTTAGAGCACAATAAGTCATTGGCATAGTCATAAATTTGAAGGTCGATGATTCTGGATGAATTGTGTAGTCACATTAATTAAATCATGCAAATTATTTTTTTATACTTATTTTCATATGATATTCATTTATATGTTAACTAAGCCTACGATGTAGAACCCTATAAATTTTCACATTGATTGGAGTTTATTTGCTATTTTCCCTAAAATGTACAAGTTATATATTGTGATTATACTAAAACATCTACTTAAGGTAGTATGGGATAAATGGTATGCGCATAATTTTAAGTGAGATTTTGATGTTTTCATCATATTTACTCCATGGTTCCATTAGATTATGACTAGGATGAATTATGAATATTCGCACATGTCACTTTAATTATATATGAACCATGTTCTACACATTTTAGCTCATATATGAACACGACCATGTATGTATATTTTTACTCATGCTTATATGATTTTATTTGTAACAAATGAACGACATTTTATGCATATTAGGACTAATTAGAGTATGTTTACCTATGCTTGCATTTATTAAATATTGCTCATGTATGTATTATATCGCATGCATCATGAAAATGACTTATGAGCGAAGATTATTCATGTTTAACCGTGATTAATCGGTTGGATGCTGTAGTTTTTTTAATTAGTCACATCAGAGGTTTATCGAATCGATTTTATATTCAAGAGGACGGGGTTTTACATTTCTTTGAGGATGAGTTGCATCCCCTGGCAAGAAGAACGAAATGCTATAATAAGTTATTTGATAAGTTATCTGGACCCTGAGAATCTACGATGGTATGTTTGTGTACACAGCTTACCAGAAATTGCTTAAGCTTTAGCCAGGGTGGGCAGGTCTGCTTAGGCTACAACCAGGGTGAGTAGTAAGTCTGCTTAGGCTTTTGGCTAGGGTGAGCGAGATAGTTGTATTTTTCAATTGTGAGACATCCACCATTGATTGTTGGATGATTTGTTTATGTTGAGAATGATTCATGGAGGATGTGATTATGACAATGAGTTTAATATGTTTACACAAGAGGTGTATATGTGTTATGAGTTATATTTGCACCCTGATGCATAGGTGGCATAGTATGTGCTTATAGTATGTGGGTGACATTGCTATGTGTTGATGAAATATGTTATATATAGCCTGACATGCAGGAGGCATAAGTATGTGTTGATGATATATGTTATATGTAGCGTGATATGTAGGTCGCATGACTATTTGTTGATGAGATGTGTTATATATAACATGTTATGCTGGTGGCATGACTATATGTTGATGGAATGAGTTATATATAGCATGATATGCAGGAAACATGAGTATGTGTTGATTAGATAATATAGCATGATATGCAAGTGGCATAGCTATGTGTTGATGAGATATGTTATAGATATATGCATGACATGCTAGTAGCATGAGTAGATGCTTATGGAATATAAATTATGACATGATGTACAGGTGGTACAGGTTTATGTAATTATTCCATAATTATTAAGCATAATATTTGATTATGTGATGAGTGTTATCTTGATTACACCTGTGTTGTCATTATAAATTTACTTTTCTCATTAAAACCCTTACTGAATTTTGGCTCACTCTTCTTTATTTTGTGTTTTATTTTGGGGCTACATGTTGTGTCATGCAGGTTATTCGGATTGGCTCTATATTGAGCACGTGGATGGCACCGATCATTGAGAGGGGATTCATAGAGGTGTTAGGTTGTTATGTTATCTTTATTTATGGCAAGTTGAGATATATACATTTGACTCTACTTCACACTTTTGTTAGCATTGTTTGCTTAGACTCTTATTTTAGCTATGTGTAGCCTTGTTTATGATTAAGTATGTCGGTATGAGTGGACTAATGTTTTTATTAGTAGTCATTTCTTTGCTCATTTTGCTTTTGTACAAAATGTATGTGCGCAACTCCGTAGTGTGTTCTACCCCAAGGACAAGAAGTTTTCTGCAATCCAATAATACTTCATCGCGCTATGTGCCGCTTCCTCCTTAGACCAGGTTTGACTTGAGAGTGGCGTGTACCGGGGCATGATAGTGATTCTTCTAAATATTAGAGTCACGAATTCCTAAATATTTTGTTAATTAATAAGTAGTCTTTGTTTACACATAAGTAATGAACCTAAATCATAAATATAATTACGTCAGTGAAAACCGAAGGGTATTGTCAAAAATCTTATGATTTATTGACAACCCACGGTGGGTCTAAAATTTAAAATATAAATTCTTAAGAGAGTCATAACATTATAATGATTTAGTACATTATTATTAACAATTTTCTCCTAAACTATGATTGATTCAATAGGTAAGTTGGAATTCACTCTTAAAGGGATAACTCAAAATCCCTCACCATTGTGTTGATTTTTGCTCGACTTGAAACTTGGTAAGGGTGTTATAAGCTTATAAGGATCTACCATAATCTTCTAAAATTTTAATAAGATTTGGTATATTTTTGAACTAGGTCTAGTTTGGTCTCTTAGTTTTAGTATCTTAAAATTAGGATAGGCTCAATAAATACTAGTCATTACACTCTACCCACCTTGAGAATGAATTGTGTCCTCGAAGTTTGCTAAGTTTACTATGTTTCTGCCCCACAACTCTAATGATTTCAAAAATATTTTCTTTGGAAAATCGACAATGCTATTTAAATACCTTTGAAAACATTAAAACTTGTGCGTACTCTAAGTAGACTGAGAGAATTGATGTGGCCAGCATCAACTCATCCCTTTCCACTAAGTCCGCTCAAGAGCCATGTGAAAAAAACTCATTTAAATAAAGAAACTACTTCTCAATCATGGCCTAATGAGGTCATAACTCAAATATATTTTTTTAAATCTTTTTTTGTAAAACATTCTGCAAGGTGTGACTTAGTAGAAAGATAAACGTGACGAGCAAAGCAGTCCACTAGTCACTTCTCTCCTTGACCACTACCCATCTTGCAGTTTGAAAACCTTGCAAATGTTTAGGACTTAATATTTAGCATGCAATAATCAACATTAATCATATAAACGATAATGATAAGAGGGGTGAGTCGTTAGTCCTTGAAACAGTTGCCCACTCCTTTCTATAACCTTGGAACTTTATCAATAGTCCAACAATCCTAAAAGCATACAAACAGTTTCAACATCAAAGCAATCATGCCATATCAAACAACATAGCTAACTTAATTCCCATCAAATAACAAACATATAAGTAGCTTCAACAATCAGAATGGTCAATTAATATAAAATACCAAAGACAACTTAAATCCTACTTACTGGCCAGTCATAACTTTGAGCACTAATTTCATTAGTAACTCCAAAATCAAACAAAGCAACACCAAATCAAGCAATAAAACATGAACTGACGGTACCAACATTGTTAGCATTGTCTAATTCTTTTATTCTTTCACCCCACTATCCCTTATATTTCCAATCTCCATTAAGTATTATCCATTAGTGGGGATATACCACGCATGTTAAATATTCGATACCATTAAATTGTCATGCCCCCTGAACCAAAACTGCCAAAAGGATGTGACAACTACAAACCCAACCTTGGATTAGATTGGAATGTACAACCAAGTCATTGCTTTGTTCCAAAAAAATCAGGAGAATAAACATAAAAAGGAATTCAAATCCTTTTATCATAATTATGATTAAGCATTCGTCTACCAAATCAAAGTGCAATGGCATAAACTTTAACACCCCGCTTTTTTATTACGTTTAACCTAAGTGGTTAGGGGTAATTAGATAATTTTTGAATAATTTTAGAGGGTTTCAGAGGTTGAAACCTCCATACATGGGTAGAGCTTGAAGCAATGAGTGTAACAAATCGAATAATGAACAAAACGGAGGTTGGGACTGAAAGTTTCGACCTTGGGAAGTGTGTAATTTAGGCATGACTCACTTGAAAAGAGTGGGATAAAGTGATTTAAGTGGGCTAGTTTCATAGGGCTCGTCGATACAAGCTCAATAGAACCAAGAACTGGGATAAAGTGATTTAAGTGGGCTAGTTTCATAGGGCTCGTCGATACGAGCTCAATGGAACTAAGAATGCGCAAATCCAAATCCAGGGTAGAAAGATACATGCATTTGA
This sequence comes from Saururus chinensis, assembly GCA_035235625.1. Taxonomy (NCBI): domain Eukaryota; kingdom Viridiplantae; phylum Streptophyta; class Magnoliopsida; order Piperales; family Saururaceae; genus Saururus; species Saururus chinensis. The sequence continues at coordinate 39,076,294 of CP141142.1, forward strand.
AGATATGCATTTTAAAAAGAAAAAGAAAAAACAACGTATAGCGCGTGCGATGCTCGAAGAAACATGTGTTGCGAGGAGAATGAGCACTCCGCCAAAATGTTGGGGCTGCCGCATAAACTATGGCACCGCTGAAATTGGTGGCACAGTGTCGTACTTTCGGCACGCCGGTGCCTATATATACCCCATTTCTGCTCTTTTTCAAACATGAACTTCATTTTCTTTATTTCTGATCGTTCAGAGTCCGATTTAGCCCGTTCAAGAGGTGTTCTTAACTAAATAGAGTGTGTTCTATGCAATGGAGGGGTCCTTTCTTTGAGTTAGAAACCATATGAGGAGGAAACATCTTGAGACAAGAAGAGACTCTACACATCATCCTCGAGCACCAGAGAACTTTGTTTTCTCCATTTTTTATCATTCTAAGTCCAATTTAGTCCGTTGAAGAGGTGTTCTTAACCAAATTGAGCATGTTCTACGCAATGGAGAGGTATGTTCTTTGATTTGGTGACCACATAAAGTAAAAACATCCCGAAGAAGGAAGAAGTCCTCCCAGTCATCCTCGAGCGCCGGAGAAAGAAAAGTGACCTGGAACAAGAGTGGATTTTGTCCGTAGTTGTCGGGCCACAACGAGAGAAGTGACTCGGAGGGGAGGCTTTATCCTCCACCAAAGGGCCACACAGTGAGAGGTGCATCCCCAAGTTAAGGGGAGGTCATGTCTGCAGGATATAAGCATGGAAAGACAAAAACATCTCCGAATATGGAGATAAACTGTTTGTCACCGCCGTGCACAGAAAGTAAAAAGCTTCTCAAAGTAAGGGGATGTTATGTCCTCCACCTACGGTCACAGGAAGCGTAAGGTGTCTAGAGTTAAAGAGAGATTTTGTTTGCTACCTTCAAATGCTGTGAGAAAGATGTTCCAGAGCTAAAAGTGATTCTGCTCGCCATCTCCAAACCTGAAAGGAGGACGCTCTAAAGAAACAAACAACTCTAAATGTCAATAGTTTTGGTATCTCCTATGAGTAAGTATTTCTGACCTTCTATTTTAATATGGGTTTGAGAATACATATGCATCCTAAGTAATTAACTTAGGATGTTAAATGACTTATATATTTGCACATCTTAATTATTGATAATAATATACTAATTAAGATGTATGATTTGCTATGATTTGATGTATTCTTATATGTTCTAACTTGAATTGCTACGTTATGCTTTATCCAATATGATATGAGGTCTCCTGATTTACTGATATGATATCTCTGTTATGATCTAATATGTTTTGATGGGATTTAATTCAATCTGCTCCATTGTGTTCAATAAGATGTGTAGTTCTGTTAATTTGTTAGCTTCTATTTAACACTAATGATTTATAAGATTTCTGTTTAATTCCAATGATTTATGAGATTTCCATATGATTCCAATGATTCTTATGATTTATGAGATTTATGTCTGATTTCCATGACTTATGAGGTTTTTGTCTGACTTTGATGACTTATGAGATTTTAGTCTAACTCCGAATGATGTATTTGAATATAAGTATATCTGTTTTTAACGTATATGATTTTGCAATGCCTGATGTAATTAATAGTCGTTAGGCAGAACTACATTCGAATCCGATCGTATTGGAATAATATTGTGAATGTTATCTAATGTGTACGTAGGCAACAAACAGCAACATAACGTTGGCCCAATCTAATTGAATTATAAGTTTTATTTTGATTTACACACGACGAACTATGAACCTTCGTTGTGTGTATGTGAATGTTACAACTTGTGTCAACATACGGGGAAGCTTTGAAGCTCCGTAGTCCATAAACGAGCATTATACCTCTCGCACACAGATGATGATTGCTTGCTTAAGGAAGAAAATTTTTTATTCGAGATTTTTTTTACCCCGGCTCAGGTCAGGGTGTTACATAAACATATGCGTCAAACTAAACAAAGAGATCTACAACTACAAATGATATGCTATTAAAATAATATGATGTTTCCAAATGTTCTTTCATTTATTTCCCACTGACTACCCCTTAGTAACTTGTTCCCCACTCAAAGTCTACTTAATTATCATCCTGCTTGTAAAATAAGTTGTCCTAAATACCTGCATGATACCATCACACAGAGGATTATGAAGGATTCCCAAAAAACAAAGCAATGGTGAGTGTAAACTCAGTAAGGCTTTGAAAAACACTTTTATTAACACCCAAATACATGTTTCAATATTCAAAGCAAAGTCCTTACACAAGCTAAGTGTAAATCAATCTCATAAATATAATTCAAACCATAAACAAGCATCCAGTCTAAAAAAATCTCAAGAATATGTCACAAGATAAATTCCAAAATATTAGTATTTGTCACCTCACATTCTAAATACCAAAAATCCCTAGTCAAGCCTCTGCACAATGGTCATGACCCGCCTTTAGCAAACTTCAGAAGTCTCAATAATAAATAATTTCAATCATCTCAGCTCGAGGGAGGAATAACCCATCCTTTTGGACATAAAACCCCATCTATTGGACATAAAATCCCGGCATTTCATACATAAAACTGATTCAATAAACTTTTGATACAACTAATCTGGCAATCCTAGAAACCTCGAGTAACCACGATTAATCCATAGTTTACAAATCATTTTCATGACGCATGAAATATAAGGATAGTTACATGTACAACCCTAAGTAATCATACTATCTTATATAAGACATAATTTACTAGATAAGATCATATGTATTAAGACATGTATGAAATATTGATTTATTAAATTAACATTTGATGTATACATGCATATCCTTAATAAAGTTAAACATGTTGAGAGTGCCAAAGCAGCACAAACAACAATACAATATCTCATTTATTCTTATGCTAGCCTAAGCAGATGTTTTAGCATTATCACAACATATAAATCATACATTTTAGAAAAAATAGCAAATGAACGCCAATCAACATGAAAATTTAGAGAAATCTATATTATAGTCTTAACTACAATATAAATAAATATCATATAAAAATAATTTTAAAAAAATAAATTTTGTTAGTTAATTAATGTGACTGTGCATTTTTGCCAAAACTATCAACCTACAATTTTACGACTATGCCATTGACTTATTGTGCTCCAATCGACTTGAATTTTTATAAAATGCTCATAACACGTATATCAATCATCAGAAAAAGAATGACCCAAAAATAGTATGTTTTCAATCCCTAAACACTCTTCTAAACATGAAAACAAAAAGTTGTATTATTGTATAATGCATATCTTAAAAAATAATAAATACCTACTATTCTAAAAAAATTAAAAAATTAGTAATATGATCTAGACATGATAATATACTTCAAAAAAAAGATTGAGAGAAAAAATAAAAATAAAAATATTTGAAACGTAGTAATGAATCAAAAACATAGACTATAATAGATTCAAGCAATTCACTAATCACATATTAATCTCGCAAAGAGTAGAATCATGTCATATAACTATTATTCATCAAAAAACATAATAATCATCATCAAAGAGGATGCTAATGCAATAAATCAATCTCAAAACTAAAAGCCCTTACCTCTTGGGTAAAGCAACTCCTCAAATCTTCCAAAATCAAAAGATCCTTATCCAAAAATTAAGGTTTTTCTTTAGATCTAAGTATAAAATATGATCTCTACCAACTAGAAGTCTATAACTATAATAACTATATAATTTCAAATACTTCCTAATGACTTCTAAACATGAAGCACAAGGTTTTATACCAAAATAAAGGTTCTAAGGTTCTACAAGTTGCATGAAATAAGAGAAATTTGGGGGTTTTGATATAAGAAGACATGAGAATTATGATTAAGCATGAATGACCTTTAATTCTCCATCAAAACTCAAGGTATTAAGGAGAAAATAATCAAATTAAATCACCTTGAGAGAGGCTAGGGCACCAAAATTCTTAGCAAATTCTAAAAAGCTCCAAAACTCTCTAATTAAAGCTCTTATGACATATTTATAGGAAGTGGGGATTAGTGCTACTAATCCCACTAAAACTTGGGCTAATAAACTATCATTGGCCAACCCAAATTGGCTCCCAAATCCCTATTTCCTTAACTCATCTTAAATATGCCCAAAAGATTAAGTAGAAGGCTCAATTTTAAGTCTAATTTGGGTAATCGGGTCTAGCAATGTAGTACAACTTCAACGTATCATATCTTACTCAGCTGAACTCTGATTTGTGCATTCATTATAACATTTGGAAGGTTTTTTTTATCTAATTTCTAACCATACTAGTCTCAACCCGGGAGTTATACAACTAATAAGGTTAAATGGTCAAACTCCTTAAATTATAGCATATCCTTCATTAGAGAATTAAGAAATTCCTGGATCTTACAATCATGATGTGCTTGTGATATTTTTTAACAAGGAAAATGATAATCACCCAATAATCTATCCAACAAACTTTTTGACATGGTTTTGGTTGGATCGGACATGTGGGCCCAAGTGAACTTTGTGTTAGGCTTTTGTGTTAGGCCCATATGTTCTGTTAAACCAATACTAGTAGGTAGATTCACTAGTTGTTGAAGAAGACATATAGTGATTTACACCTAAAAAATCTATTCAACAAACACTCCTAGCTAATTTTTTGTTGAACTACACGTGTGGACCTCACAAAAAGTTCACTTGGGCCTGCATATTCTCTATAATAAAAACCCAATTGAGAATGTTTGTTGACTATAATCATTGAGTGATTATCATTTTTTTAATAAAAACTCAATTGATAATGTTTGTTGACTATAATCATACAATGTTCACACAAGGGTCCTCAATAGAGATGGTAAATGGTCGGGCCTGGACCAACCCTCATCTCTAAAGGAAGGACCCAACACAACCCTTGGGTCAACCTGAAAAAAATTTAAAAAATTTGGCCCACAATGCTCCTCAGTTCCTAGAGACAATGCATATATGCAAAGTGCACCATAATGCACCTATGTTGCAAGCATTCACCTGTGTGAAGGTGCACCCACACTTAGCCACTCCACCCAAGAGGAGTGTCTCCACATTTAAAAGATAAAGTCTATGAAAGTGCATTTCCTTATATAAGCTCCCTTGGATCACTTTCTTTCTTAGATATAGGGATGCATTGAAAACTCAAAAATCTAAATGGAACCCACCCGAAATTGACCAGAGTTGGGTTGGGTCGCAAAAATATAGTTGATCGAGTCGGGTCTACCATGTGAAAACCCAAGAATTAGCCCAACTCAAGTTCCTAATTAACACATAAAATTATATTTAAACAGGGCTATATGCATTTTTATAATTTTTTATAGATAGAACTGATTCAATATAGTGTAAAATAGGTTTGAATTATTGGAACCGACCCAACCCAAGATAGAATCTCGGTTCCTATTTCGGTTCTTAGGCTTTTCGGATCGGCCATACTGGCTTGCACCCGCCAAAAGGCCAAGTGGAGGCTTGACGCCAACTCCCAACGGCTCTAAAAGGCTCTTTTTAAAGTTGTTGGATGGCCATTTGGGGGGTTGATCAACGGCCTATTGGAAAATGGCAAAAATACCCCTTAATAAGGCCTTTTTTGATAGGTTGGGGGGCGGGGGGGGGGTTGGTCATTTAACAAGAGCAAAAATATACCTCGAAAATTGGAGGGAAAGGGAGGGTAATTTTTACTCCTTACGCTTACTCATTATCTCAAGTCATAAATTAATCAAGTAATTAAAGACTCACTCAAGGCTTACGCAATCTCTCACTCTAATTCCTTCAAGTTCAAGCTCTCTCCTCCATTCTTCAATAAGACATCTTCAACTCTTCAAGTTCTTCTTCAAGGCTTCAAGCTCTCTCATCCGAATCCAACTTTTTAAACTCAAGTCTTCAACAATCAAGGGGCAATTCTCTACATAAAATTGAGATATTTTCTATATATTTTTATTTTATTTTATTCTTTATTTTTTCATACTTTCTTTCTTTCTAATTGTATCTTAAGCTTTCTTTATATATATATATATATATAAATGGATCACAGCTCTCAATCACATATGAATGAGTCCAACTCCAATACTATAGAAAGTCAAATGTTCATCGAACAAGGGAATCCGATTCATCCTAAATACGAGTTCGAAATCACGTTCTCAACAAATGAAGAGCAACCATTGAAACCAGAAGTGGCGACAATCGGTAGTCGTGGGAGATGGGAAAATCTACCAAGTGCACCAAAGAATTACAGTTTTTTTTTATGTTGGAGCACTTGACAAAGAAAGAAGTGTCAAACCCAGTAAAACTTGGGCATATACTACAGCAAGTATGCAACCATTGCAAAACACATCTCAATATATCCACCAACGACACATGTCATCTTTCTAGGCATGTCAACAAGTGCCTTGCAAAGGCCAAAAAATTAGGTCCAAGGCAAACACAGTTAGTTAGCCATGCTAACTCATTGCTATTTTGAGCTTTTTCACATACACCGAAAGTACAAATCAGAATGAGCAAGCCAAATACATTGTGCAATCCAAGCAATCATTCTCTTTTGCAGATGATAAAAAGTTCAAAAGGTACGTGAAGAACACCCTCAACCCATGCTTCCACATGGTTTCACGTAGTACAACTAAGTCATATTGTTTTAACTCTACAATGAATATAAAGGTAAGCTCATTGAAACTCTTTTTACGATTCTAGGTAAAAAAATTATTATTTCATATATATGGACTAGTAACCAAAATTTAGGATATGTTTATATTACAGCAGATTACATTGATCATGATTAGGTTTCAAATAAAAGAACTATTACTTTTAATTTATTAGAATCTTCTCATACGTGAGTTGTAATTAGTAGGTCTATCATGGAATCTTTACATGACTAGCATATTAATAATAAAATTCTTTCTATTACGTTAGATAATGTTTCAAATAATAAAAGTGTTATTGATTTTCTTAAATCACAATTGTACCCTATGTTAGATGGAAAAAAATTTCATGTAAGATGTTGTCATGTCATTAACTTACTTGTTCAAAATGGTTTAAATGTTGTTAAAAATCATGTAGTAAATTTTGGAGATGTTTTATTATATATTAGTTCTCCATCTAGATCTCAAGAATTTAGCGATTTATTTAAACACTATGGTAAAAAATAATGTTAGATTCTTGTTATGAATCAAAAGAAATTATCATATTATGGTGTGCCAATAAGATGCCTAATTCTTTATTATGTGATGTTTATTTTGAAATTGCAATAGTTATTATGGTCTTTTTGTTGAAAAGTGGGTTACCCATTTTTATGTGAATGAGAACACACATATGAATTGGCTGAAGGTTATTAATAGTCTTGTATAGCCTAGAAGATGGAGATGATATTAGTATATAAAGTATAAGTTTGGCCTTTCAAGTTAGGTCCTTAGGCCACCCCACTTTTGTAGGGGAAATACATGTGAAACCCAAGCACCTAGGTACCCACATGTACGTGCACTGCCATCAATCCTGCCAACTTGGTTCAGTTCGTACACATGTCCGGCCCAGCCGAGTCATGTCGGGTTGGGTTGGGTCAACAAGATAATTATTTTTGGGATAAATTCATTTAGTTTTCTCATAACCCAAAATGTGTCCAATTCATTTAACCGAGACGGGTTGTCATTTCTTCTATGTTCTATAAAACACTAAAATATATCATCCAAAACTAGATTTTCCTATTGTCTTATTGTGAGAGTGATTACATAAGAGTGGTTTGCTGCATACGTTGTCGTCTACAACATGTGGTTGATCATCTTATCTTGGGAGATAGATGCCCAAGTGATCCTAAGCATCATTAGGGAGGATGTAATTCCGTCTTAAGAACAGAGCGTTTAACACTTCATTCAATCTTCTTCTCGACTTCATGTAAAAAAATTTCATCGCGACAATCACTAAGGTATGGAATTGACACTTTTTACATGTGTTTTATGAAGCTACTAAACAATTAAAAGGTATATATTATCCTACTTCTTCTATAGTTCTTAATCAACTCTATAATATTACACTTATATTTTGGAATTTAGAAATAATGATGCATTTAATATGATTCTGGTGTCAATGGAAATAAAATATAAAAAATATTAGAAAGAACTTTCTACAATGTTTTGTTTAGGTGCAATTATGGACCCTAGGATTAAGTTAATTGGTGTACAAATATTAATAGATAGTATATATACTAATATGGGTTTAGAATAGTTAAAATTGCTTTATATACTTTATATGATACACATGAATCTATGCATGGTAGTAAAAGGTCTATTGCTCCAAATCCTATAAACAAAAGTGACCCTTATTGGTCATTACTTAGTAGAAATAAATAAAAATATACTAGTATTACCTCTAATAATGATTACTTATGTATTTACAAATTTTGTTATGCTTCTTTTAACCAAAGAAAAAATAAAGTAACTATCGTTTTAGTTTGGTGGCGAGCACATGAAAAAATGTTATTATGTGCTTGTCACCTTAGCGCGTGATTTACTAGCTCCTTCAATATCTATAGTAATTTCAAAGTTTGCTTTTAGTGAAAAAAGCAGGGTACTTGATGATTGGAAGAGTCATTTAGATCTAACAATGGTGAAGTGTTGTATCTACTTGAAGAATTGGCTAAATGCATAAGTGAGAGAACAAACTCCAAAATTAGAAGATGAGCTACAAGAAAGTTTTAATGAAATTTTAATTTCATATAAAGTTCAAATGTTTTTTTTTTTACCTTAGACTCTTGGAATAAACTTGTAAACTTATAGAGGGGTGCTAATGTTAAATTGCAAATGATAAATAGGTGAGTAGGTGTCAACCTATTTGGGATGTACTCATACAACAGTGATGCAATTTTCACCTCCTTAAGATTGATTTTTTGTAAATGTATCATATTAAATAAAATTTTATTCGTTTATATTTTTGAATAAAAAGTAGCCCAAGGGCTGGCACTACGAGGCCGAGGGCTATGTCGGGCCTCAATGTGCCAATGGAAGCTGGGTCATGCCGGGCTCAACCCTTTGACAACTCTAAATAAAAGTTCCCTCCAAAATAAAATGTAGATTTAAAGGCTCTCGTCAACTTTAAATTTAAATCATATAATAGATTTTGGCTTGTAAGCATTAAGCCACACATAGTGAGCTTCAAGTTGACAATCTCACTTGAAACCCACGAGCCTCAAAACCCAATTCCGTAATAGTTATTTTGTGACTTTTCGACTCTAGGAGGTGGCACTGATATGAACATTAAATGACTTGTATTTTCATATTCAATAATTTGGTTGACATAATTGTGTTGAAGGTGATCCAGAAATCTGCTTGAGTATTCTTGTACCTATCTTTGTACTTATTTGGTCACCATCTTGCAATGTTTTAATGAATTTTATTTATGCTTACGCGGATTGGGTGACATATCGTTCAAACGTATCTTTGCCTGATTTTGAATTATTTAGGTTTTGCACATTCATGGACTGCATTAATATTTAGATATTAATTTTGTGGATTGATAGCTTTCAAGAGCATTCAAGAAAGGAGTGATATTCCATTCTTGAGAGAATGGTTCAAATTCACCAAGATCATGGTAATAGAGATGAAATATAAAGAGAACTAGGGTTCTGCGAGTATGCCACCAAGCGACAAATGTGGGGATTTTGATCTCCTAGCTGGCCGGTGGCTTCTTGCCCTAGCCGGCCTGGGAAGAGCGAGTTTTCCTCTAGTGTTTGTGGGGAGAGGCAACGACAACTCGACTTGGCCAGAGTTCTTGGGGTAGATCACATCCGTGGAGGAGATGCCTCGGGTTCTCGCGCCTCCATCTGGCTTCTTCTATGTGGGCCTCTGGGCGACTTCGTCAGCAACTTCATTTCCCCTTTCTTCTTCTTCCCCATTCCAGTCTCTGTCACCCTGATTCACTCCCTCAGCAAAGGTGTTGTTTTTTCCCCTCCTCTAACCTCCACCCAATCTCCCTCTGCCATGTTTTCTTATTTCCCCTTTTCTTCTTTCCCTCCCCTCAGCCCTTTGCATCCTATCCCCTCAGACCGATCCACATCCCCATCCTATTCTATCTGCCTTGCTCTTCCATTGCCAACTAGTTATGTTTATGTTTTGTTAAAAATGTTTTTTTATCAATGATCTAACATGTTGTATTTGGGTTTCATCCTTCACTTGTTGTGGTGGGTCATTTTTCAGCGGTGACGATTTTGTGGGCAACCACCCTTTTGGGCGTGCCCAACCCTCTCCTTGAGCAGGCAGGCAGTGGTCCAAGTATGCGTTGGTCAGTGGCTTCTGCTATGACTGGCATGTTCCTTGTTCCCCCTCAACGGTTTGTGACTTTTTCCATATTGGATAGTTGTTCTCCCCATCCTTCTTTGGATGTGGCCGGTCTTTCATTAGTGATGGTGATTTTGTGGGTGGCCTCCTTCTTGGGCATGACCCACCTTCTCTCCGAGCAGGCAGGTAGAGGTCCTCGAGCACGATGGTTGGTATTTTATTGCTGAGGCAAGCATTCACTTCATTGCCTTGCAATGGTTTGTAGCGCCAGTTGATTTTGGCAGCTGGTTCTCTCTTTCAAGCGGTGTACGTGATCAAGTTTCTATTGGCAATTGGCCCCTCCTCTAGCATTTATTCTCAATACCCTAGCTACCTCTAGGTTGCGTTGAAGCTTGTATCTATATTAGTGTTATAAAACAGCTTGTTCCAAAAGTGTGGAGATTTCTTACGGTTTTTGAGTTTGAAGTCCCCTTTAGCTTATGTAATCTCTTGTGCTTGTCACCCGTGCGACCTTCCTGCAAGTGTGTTGCTATTGGTTCAGGTTCTACTCACATGATGAGTGTTTGAGATTTCCTTTATGCTGTAATAGAGGTTTTAAGGGGGGTAGTGGGGTTTGAATGTAGCCGATTAGTGGTGCATTCAATGTTTGCTCTATTTGTTCCTTTGTAACTCTTTTGGTGAGTTATCTATCAAAAAAATAAAGATAGTTGTAGTTCATGTGTTAAAAGATGCATTTCATTGCTCAACTTCAAAATTACTTAGTTCTAAAAAATGCCAAGCACTTTATTTTAATGGCAGTAATGTCAAATCCTTTCAATCACAACATAAATCACCTATGGGTAGTGTCACAAGGCCCGAAATTCACTAGGCTTTCATACGCCTTGCGCGGTCTCAATGCCCTTCGTAATCAGCAACCTTCTCACTCTCTTAGCACACACATGTTCACAAGGGAATGCACGAACGCTACAAAGAACAACATAAGTGTAGTGAAAAGGGCCTAGCCCAAAAACCTTTTTTCACTAGATGTTGTACAAGCACTTGGTTCGAATCTGTGTCAGGACTCAAATCCCACTGGCTCTCATACAAGTTTACAATTCATTCCCACCCTTATACCCGCTGGCCGTAGCCAAGCGGTTATAACATGGCCCCCATGGCTTAGCCCACTATGTTGTATGTAACCATACATAACCGTCTGTAACCACCCGTAGTTATGCATGAGTGTGCAACAACTACTCGGGTAATGGGCAGCAACTGTCAGCCACTACTTCTATGTTCTTTTCCATGATGCACTAGGGTCTTAGTGGGGATCGTGCTGATTGACTATGCAACTGCCAGCCTTAGCACATCTCCCATGTGCCAATGAGGAGGAGAAGGCATGGTCATGCCCTAGCATGCCCTCCATGCACCCTCCATACCTCTGCATGTGCTCTAGGTTGCTTTCATCATCCACACATAAGCTCCTCCTATATACCACAAACCAATGGGCGTAACAAACCCTCCCCAGCTAAAACTGTCAACGTCCTAACTGAATCCCGTACTTCTGGCTAGGTACCCTGATTGAAAAGCTTAACCTCTCGTAGCCAACTCCTCCCATCACACCACAACTAAGTAATAACCTTATACTTCCCTGGTGCCCCAATTGAAAATTTTGACCTCTCTCATAGCCAACTCCTCCCATCACACCATGGCTAAGTAATAACCATGTACTTCCCAGGTGCCCCAATTTAAAAGCTTGACCTCTCGCAGCCAACTCATCCTTCACACAAAGGCTAAGTAATAAAACACTTTGGCCAAAGACTCCTCTTTGTCTCACTTGATTGCTCCAATCAGCCAAGTCCTTGGGAGAACCAATCCCCCAAGTGCAATTCTCCTCAATGATCCACATCAACCCCCTTTTCCAAGGACTCTTAACACTTGAATGCACCCTAGATTGTAAAGGCTCAATCGAACTAGTCAACATGGTCTAACTTAGCTTGGTCCTCTTTGGCAATAACTAATGTATTCAACCTTTCTCTCCTTAGGCATTCCATGGTATGGTACGACCCATTACATAGGAAACAACCACCACCTTTGTTTGGCCTGCCTAGTTGTTCACTGCCCTTGTCATCGTTTCCACCCTTGCTGCCCTCCGTCTTTGCTGACCTATCACCCTTCTTCCCATGCCCAATAGAATTCTCCTTGAAATCTGCCAAAATGTTTGCCACTGCAATGGTTGTGGGAAGGTCCTCCACTTCCCTTCTTCGCGACTCATTTTGTGCCAATATTTGCAAGTCCTGGCTTGAAGTAGAACAATTTGTGATCCTCTATCATGTTAGTCACTCCCAGCATTAGTAACTGAAACTCTTTCACATAGTCCCAAACTGTAAGATCTCTAACCCTAACCCAGTCTATTTTGATTTAATTATGTTATTATTATGTGATTTTATTTTAATTGGCCAGTTTGTCTTGAATTGGTGTTAAAGATGGATAATGATAATTTTAATAAGGTTTTTCTTTATTTTTATAAGTTTTTATGTTAAACTCAATTTATCCTATTTTTAGAAATTTTTTGGATTTTATGAGATTTTTTCATAAATTTAGGGTGTGGTTCCTACCGTGGGCGCCACATTCGCGTTTTGGGGCGAGGGTCCCATGAGACCCTAAACTCCACTTATTTCATGATTAAATAATTTTTAAAAATTTAAAATTTATTTTAGACCTAAAATGAGCAAATTTACCTATTTAAAGTATTAATTTCTATTTGTAACTTTTAATATTTGTACCCCATATGACTATCTATAAATAGAAAGTCTCAACCCCATTCCCAATTGATAAAGGGCTGTGATTTGGAAGTCTGAGAAGCCTTAATCCCATTACTAAAGAATGAAAGTTGATTTAGGTTTGTTTAAGCCTTGATTTTTCATTAATCTTTTAGATTTTTCCTTAATCCTTCTTAATCTCATATTTTCCAAAGTTTATTCTTGTTTTACCCTATTAAAGTTGTTGTTTTTAATCCATATTTCAAACCTCCAAATGGGGGGTTTTCGTTTTTAAGTAAAGAAAGCCCTAGATCTACAAGTTTAAAGTGGTTTAAATTTAAAAAATCAATTTTAATGAGGTATTAACTAAACCCTAACTTTGGGTAGAGATTTGTGGGGAGTGAAACTTCGATTTTAAACCAAAAGCTCATTGAAGGTAAGGGTTTTTCTTTATAAATGGGTTTATGTTTTGGATTTGTGGTTTGGAATGGTTTATGTGAGTTTTGCTTAAGGTTGTATTTTAATGGTGGGTTAAATAAAACATGCTCTTTTTAGTGATTTTCTTTTGATTAGTTTAGAAATGACTAGATCTTATGAGGTTTTAAAGTGATATTGGGATGTTCTTATCGATTTTGTTTATTTTCAATTTTGGGTTTGCAAGGTTGAAGACGAGTCAGCTTTTGAACTATGAGTGGCGTTTGAATGGCCCTATAGCCGATCGAATGGCCTAGAGTTCGAATGGCTATCTGGCTGATCAAACGACCAGGCATTCAAACAGCCATCTGGCCAATCGAATGACCAAACGATAGCTTTGCCTTCTTGAGTATTTTGTCCATTTTCTTATTCCTCTTCATGAATCTCAATTATTATGATTATGATGAGTTATTTTTACTTGAAAATGTTACTGTGAGGGCATGAATATTATCTTGAAAGCTATGATGTTATTTAAGTATGAAATTAGTTGCATGTTGTTGAATTTTAGCATGATATTCTTCTTATCCTAAATTTATAATTGATGGTTGTAATGTCCAGGAAATTTTAGGTATTTTTCCAAAAATTTTCCTGATTTTTCCCTATTTTTTTGGGAATTTGTAGAATTTGGGTATGCAGAACAGTTTTTGGGCTGTGCAGAAAGATCTGTAAAGCCCATTGCAAGCCCAATTAAGTGGTGGACGGACCACTTAATTTGGGAGGGTTTAAACCATTTAGGATTCCCTATCCTACTTGATTTAATCCTTACCCAATTAAGTCATAATCCCTTCTCTATATATTTAGGTTTTTCCCTATTTAATAACCCTAATTGTGCCCTAGAAAAAAATTAGAGAAGAAGGTGATTGAAGGTGGAGCTCCGGCGATTGTGGATCGACGGCAAACCGGCAGTGGAGGTAGGTTCGCTGTCTTAGTTTCGAGTCAAGATTAATGACTGTTTATAAAAAAATTAAGGTAAAGATTAAATGATTATGGAAATCTGCGTATAGTAGTGTAAAACGGAATGCAGAGATTATTGTTCAATAACTGCAGAACAGTGTATCGGTGTGGTTTCGAGGGAACAGTTGTCAGCTGACCAGTGGCCGACTAGCCTTCTTTCTTGAGTGGTCGGATCTTCGCTTCCGGCCCAAAACTTTGGTTGCCAGAAGGGAATTGTACACAAAAAGGAAAAAAAAGAAAAACAATGAACTTTCTGGTGGCTCTGCTCTGTTACAAGCCAAGGCGGCTTGACGATGGCCATTAACTGGCGAGATGAAGTTGGATGAAGATACTGGCTATACCAGTCTATGGCCACCTTTCGCCACTGGCTGTAACGGCCTGAAGTCTCTCTGTATATGCACAACAGGCTACGGAATCCCAGAGAACAACGAAATTTTCAATAATCAGTCGTTGATCGGAATTTATGTTGCGGCTGCGCAGCAGAAATTCGATTAACCACCTCAGAATTTCACTTGGTCGGCGACCAATGAGCGGAGGGTTGAGATCACCCCAATCGGCTTTGCTTTGCCGGGTGGGTCTCTGTCTTTCGGAGGGGTTCGGCGTAGCCGTTGGACGTCGGAGGAGGAGAGGCCAGTTCCATGGGCTATGGGTGGCGTTCCGTGTCATTTCTCCGTCATCCGACGAAGCCCCGCCGTATTATGGCCGGACGACTACCGGTGAGCTCTGGTGGAACTCTCTTTTGGAAAAAAAAAAAAAACAGGCGTGTGGAGGTTGAAAATGACCTCAGACCGGGTTGGCCTGAGGTCATCAACCCAGACCCAGCCCAAACCAGGCCACTGGGCTGGGCCCAGTGGGCCGGGTTCCAAGGCCTAAACCCCAAAAAAAAGGAGGAATTTACATTAGAGTAAATTAAGTTAAATTAAATCAAACGTGTTATGGGCAGAGGTGTCAGTTTGGTTTATTGAATCGTAGAAGGAATATAACGTATCCTACCTAGTACATATATGTGCAGTATGGTACATATAAACTATTTTTGAAATTCAAGTGGAATTCAACCATTCTGTCAGCCCGAGCCCTATGCAGATAGTGAAGCTGGGCTTCTTAGTGATTGTTGAGCCTGAAACACGAATAGTTTATGGCTAAATTATTTATGAGTTGTTAGACTTTATTAATTTGTTCTATGTGTATAGTTGCATTTTGAGAATTAATGCATAGAAATTAATACAGAATAATTGTTAAGGGTAGAAGGCTTTGGATTGGGGGTTGACACCTAATCAAGATAAAGATTAAATTACCCTTAGAGGGTCGAAAACCTGTTTATAAATTGAATGGGGGTTCTGACCTGGCATTTGACTTGGTTGATAAACCAAGGATTTTTTTTTTTTTTGGGGGGGGGGGGGGGGGCGGGGGGGGCCTTAACCTAGCCTATGAGGCTATTGGGGTTAGGGTTGACCTATGAGTCTAAGCTCTACTGATGAGCTATTTGATTTGACCGTGTAGTTGCACCTCCCCATTGGAGGGAGTTGTATGTGAGTCGGGCTCACACTAGTCTATTGAGGATCACATAGTGTACATGCATTTAGGGTCGCTGACATCCTGCTTGGTTGGCGTCTCTGACCACTTCTATTCAAGATCACATAGTGTACATGCATTTAGGGTCTCTGACATCCTGCTTGGTTGGCGTCTCTGACCACTTCTGTTCAGGTACAGTTGTAGGTCATGCCCTTCCACTCCGGTCGGGTCCTTATTGGCTAGGTTGGGAGATGACAGTTCCTGGTGGATTCCAGGGTTTCATTGTGGATCATCCTTAAGGGGTGGTCTATGGTGGGTATCATTTGTCACTTAGGATAACATCTGATGTATTTATTTGTCTATGAAGTTAGGTGGATTATTGGTTTTCCCAAGAGGGAAAAACTAAAGGGAAATTATAATGAGAACTGTTTTGATAATTGGTTCAAGTGGAAACCTAACAGTTTTGCATAAAATGTAATAACATTTTTTATTCATATTATTCAGCTTCTTACTCGGTATTAGTATACTCAGCGACCTGGTTTTGCAGGATCTTCTGGTGAGGATTAGCGGGATTAGGATTGGACAATCAGATTGAGGACGACTTAGCTCTAATAGAATTTAGTTCCATTATTTCAGTACATTTTGAATAGTTGTAATAATGGCATGAGGGCTAACTTTGATTAGTTGTTTATTTCCAGACAGATGTAAGGGTTGCACTTAGATGGATGGTTCATTTATTTGTGGATTTTTGGTTACTTTTATAATATAATATGATTTGCTATTATTATTTACGAACCCCGACGATTATGACCTGGATACTTAGTCGGATGAATTGATTTGATTTAAAAAAAAATTATTGTGATTTATCGATGGCTCTATATTAAAAAAAGTTTTAAAAATCCGGGTCGTGACAATGATCCTCTATATTTTAGTTATAATTCCAACAAGTCTAGATTATGAGGATGGGCATGTATGCTTTCACATGTTGTGCTTTATGGGTAAACTATATTTCCATGTTTAACTTAAGTTTAGCGATAATTATATTTACCTAAATTTAACATGAAGTTGTAATTAGCTTGAACTTGTGTTTTTTGAAGTTTTTACAGTACTTTTTTCATGATTTTAGTAAGAGGGAACCTTAATAAAATTATGAAAGTATACGTGTATTATAATGATGGGTTGTCTTTACTCATGCAGGAATGATAATATCTCGTCTTGAGCACAGAATAAAGATAGGATAATCCGACCAATAAGATAAGTAGCTCGATCATTTCCATCTCAAGTATCTAGTGCTTATACAATTAACACAGTCGCCTGAAAATGATGCCTAATTGTAACATCTGGGTGAATTAGCTTTTTCAGGGCAAATGATCCATCTGAAAAACAACCATTTCTTCAAGCTGGGTCCAACCAAATCAGGCCCACGGCCCACCCACTACACAACATAAATGTGAAAACAACCCTTTTGTTCAAACGTGAAAGTCAAGTTAGATGGGCAGCCCACAATCTGAATGGGTTGTGTTAAAGCTAAATGGTTGGAGAATTGGTTGGAGTAGTTCGGTTAGGACGCAGTAAGCAATGATACCAATCTTTCTTAGTCCTTTGGTGGGGAAGATAACCTTGTTAACTCAACCCAAGCACCAACATATATAGTCAACACACATTTGTCAACATTAGCGAGTTTGTTTGTCTTTTTTCCTTTGGCAACCAACATCAGTCATCAGCAAGGTAGAACCGTAGAAGCAAAAATGCTTAAATAATAATGTACTCATCAGTTAAATTTTCTAACGACAGTTTTTAAAGAAAAATGCTTTAATGATGTGAAATTTTATACGTGAAAAATGCGTTTCATTTACACACCATTGATTAGTAGAGCTCATTTTTTAGACCCCCGTATGATCTAATAGTTGTGTTGATCTAATAGTTGTCGTTGTATACATGTAGGCACGTTGTATATGTACATGATGTTTAACAAGGCTCTTCGCATATAATATATTTTTTGGTATGTACAGTTTAACCAAAGATATTAAGTGGGCGCGTTTGAGCCGACTCAACTATGGAAGCATTTTTAATGCTCTATTTTAATAATGAACTCAACTTGTGCTGATACGTATACTATTGATCTTATCAAAGGTTTTCATGTGTTTTTTAAGCTCATTGTTATAGAAAAAACTCTTCCTTGAACAGAACTTCAATATCACAAGCAACAACATATTGGGTACAAGTCTAGGTTAAATATATTATCCATAATAAATATACTTATTTATGTCCAATCCTGCCATTATTTATTAGCGGATTTAGATTAGCTTTTAGTGTACTCAGTACTCACATGAGTACACGAGTGCCAAATAACAACACAGTCATAAAATTTTAAATATATATACCATTAAGCGGATCAAATCCACTGGTTAAGAACCCTAGGTCCAAAAAATGAACACTTATTCCGGGTTCAGATCAGCTGAGTAGGTAGCATAAGAGTCTCCCCCTCCCCCCAGCGGATCACCACCCCTTATTCGGACCTCTACGCACAAAACTTACACGTGCTTTCACGTAGGGCCGATCACCACATTCACATCAACAACTATGATCGATTCATCACCAAAGAATCCAATGAGTGGCGTTTTTCCCAAATCTATGAAATTACGTAAATGCCACTCCCATAAGTCCCTCTTTACAGTACAAATAGAAAGCCGTACAAGAAATTAACGTAACATGGTAAGTGTGACAGAAATTTGCATTAAAAAAGGTGTCAGAGAGAAATCGGACGGTCAAGATCCGATCGCGGGTACCATCGGGAGTCGGCGCCATCTTCCTAGCCGTTAAACCTACCCTGCCTGACGCCGTCGCTGAGCTGGCTCCCACGCTCTGCACAGTTCCGCTGCCCCTCCTCAACGGTCATGTTCCCCTCCACTCCGCATCCCCACCTGGGCCGGCCGAGCCCACCACGATTCCGGTTCGTGGTCGGGAGGCAGAAATGACGAAAAAGGCCCGCCCTTGCCCCGTGCGTGTGAGCCGCACCGAGGGGCCGAAACGGAAGGGGGAATGGGCCCTCCACGAGGCCCACGACGGGACGGGGAGAGAGACTCTTTGGTTACGTGAGGGGCAAAAGGCGAGGCCCACTAACGACACGATTTGGTCTGAGCAGTTGCAGGCAGCTGCTGCTTCCCTGCTATTTAGTCCCACCATTATTGCCCCTTCGTCTCCCCCACTACACTCGCTCCCAGCCTCTCCCTTCTTCTTCCTCCTCTTCGTCTGGACTGCCCGAGGACGAGGAGAGAGAGGCACCACTTCCTCCCAGGTCTGCCTGCAGGTGCGCGCCAGTCTCTTCCTACTTCCTTCCCTTTTCATTGACATTTTTTCCTCTGTTTTTTTTAGTTGGGAAAATGTATGTTATTTACGTGATGGCAATCTTGTTCAAGTGATGGTTTTGGATTTGTTTTTGTGGGTTGGAGCTATGCATTGCCTGATCTGATGTTCGAACTTTGATGGGTCGGGTCGAGTTTCTGCTTTTGATTTCACTCGTCTTCATAAAGTAACGATTTTTTTGCTTTTTGGAAAGACATGTTCTGTATCTTCATGGCTTTTCTTCAGCAGGATTAATCTCTGAATATTCGCTCATCATTGTCCCCATCCATATTGCTTAGCTCGGAGATGACGATCAGATCATGACTACAAATATAATGATTTCCAATCTTTTGGTGCTATTTTTTTGTAAAGAGATTTTCTGTTTTTGATAGCTTTTCATGAACAAGTTTATACTCTGAACATTCATTATCCATGTAGCTTAACTTGGGGATGACGCTCAGTATCATGATTACAACAATAATGATTTGCCAATTCACACTCCATAAATTTCTACCGTTTCTTTTTGACATATTTACATTTGTCAATGGCGACAGTCATAAACATTTGCTTTAAATTCGTCTGCTTCTGCAGATGATTTTGTGCTGCAGAAACATGGCGACTCCTATATTGGCTCTTCTCTCGGCTCTTCTTCTCATCTTTTTCCCCCTCTCAGGTATAACGCATTCTCCTTTCTTGTCTTGTGTCGTCTTCTTCATTTCTCTCATACTTAGAATTGGCTGCAGAATCACCATTTCTTCTTCTTTTAAGCAGAGTCTGGTTCCGTCGGTGTGAACTACGGTAGGGTGGCGGACAACCTCCCACCCGCCACCAAGGTGGTGGAGCTCCTCAAGGCACAGGGGCTGAACCGGGTCAAGCTATACGACGCTGACCCGGCCGTCCTTGCCGCCCTCGCCTCCACCAACATATCTGTCGTTGTCACCCTACCCAACGAGCTCCTCTCGGCCGTCGCCAAGCGTCCCTCCCAGGCCTACTACTGGGTCCAGAAGAACGTGGCCGCTCACTACCCCGCCACCCAGATCTCCGCCATCGCTGTTGCCAACGAGGTCTTCGTCGACCCCCGCAACCTCACCAACTACCTTGTCCCCGCCATGCAAAACATCCACACCGCCCTCGTTAAGTACCAGCTCGACTCCGCCATTAAAGTTTCTTCCCCCATTGCCCTCAGCGCCCTCCAGACTTCCTACCCCTCCTCCGCCGGCGCCTTCAAGACTGAGCTCGCCGAGCCAGTCATGAAGCCGATGCTAGACCTGCTCCACCGCACCGGCTCAACGCTCATGCTTAACGCTTACCCCTTCTTCGCCTACGCCGCCAATGCCGACGTAATCTCCCTCGACTATGCCCTCTTCCGCACCAACCCGGGCGTCGTCGACTCCGGTTCCAGCCTCCGCTACACCAACCTCCTCGACGCCCAGCTCGACGCCGTCTTTGCGGCCATGTCGGCCCTGGGCTATAAGGACGTCGGCATCACCGTCTCGGAGACGGGATGGCCGTCCAAGGGGGACGAGGACGAGACCGGCGCGGGCATGGCCAACGCCGCAGCCTACAACGGGGGGCTCATCAGCCGGGTGCTGTCCGGCGCCGGAACCCCGCTCCGTCCCTCCGCCTCGCTGGACGTCTACCTCTTCGCTCTGTTCAACGAGAACAAGAAGCCGGGGCCGACCTCGGAGAGGAACTACGGGCTCTTCTACCCGAGCGAGGAGAAGGTGTACGACATCCCGCTGACGGCTCAGGGCGTGCGGCGGGACGAGAGGCCGGCCGACAGAGGGGACTCCGGTGTGTCAGCGAGCTCGTCGGGGACGGCGGGGAGGACGTGGTGCGTGGCGAAGAAAGAGGCCGGCGAGGAGAAGCTGCAGACCGCCCTGGACTACGCGTGCGGGGAGGGAGGGGCCGACTGCCGTCCGATCCAGCACGGGGCCACGTGTTACGATCCGAACACACTAGCGGCCCACGCATCGTACGCGTTCAACAGCTACTACCAGAGGAAGGGGCGTGGGGCCGGGACCTGCTACTTCGGTGGGGCCGCCTACGTCGTCACATCCGAGCCCTCCTGTACGTATTTCTCTACGCCTCAATTTTCTCCATAATTTTGACTGATTTGACATCTGGTGACGTCATTATGACATCACGTTCTTGTGATTCCCGCCAAATAAATTCCTTCCTGGGTTGATTTTGGAAGGACGGACAAATACCCCTGATGGGTCGCAATTAGGGTTGTCTATGAGGGGTTATTTTGGGAATTTAGTCAATCTTCTAAATATATGCATAGGGTTTGGGCTTTGGCTATGAGCTTTGAATATGAAAGGGATAAAGTGATGTGTTTTGGTTGGCTTTGTTGTGCAGATGGGAAGTGCGCTTTGCCTTTTGGGGAAGACGCGTGAGTGAAGCTGGACTTTGTTGGGAGTACAGTTGCAGAGCGTTGGAGGAAGAGAGGCAGAGAAAGAGAGAGAAATGAGAGGAAGACATTGCTAGATATTAGTGACCCTTTTTAGCATTTTATCTGTTATTATAATCTTGTAAGAAAAAGTTTATTTATATTGGTATTTGTTGCTTGTTGTTATTAAAAGTAGTTTTTGGTAGCTTTCTTGCTGAGGACATCGTCCTGTAATTAAAATGTATCTTTCTCGGGCAACTTCTTGCTGGCTCATTCGAGGATTAATGTTGCCAAACTTGCCGTGTCGTGTTGGGTGATCTCTTTTGTTTATTAATGAGGATTTGGTGGCTGTTAAAATTAGGGTTAGGGTGGGATGTCGGTTTATTTGGTTGGGGTTGGTTGAGAAAACGAAGTAGCGCTGATCAGGTGAGACACAGCCCAATGAAAGGCCGAAGAGTAGAAATATCATTTACCTCTGTGATGGGACATATGGTGACATTGCCAGAGACACATATTTCGTTAGTTCAAAATTTGGGACAAATTGTATTAAATTTTTTCGTTAGTTCAATGGTCAAGATTCTTCTGCCTCGGGCAGACCACTGGTGGTCCCCCCTACCTTTCACCAACCTCTAGATAAACCTTGAATGCCGTTTATTTTCTCCCAAATCAAGTTTACTTTCAGAAGAATCCTCCGATTAACCACGACAGTTCAGACTTATTATATTCACAAATAACTACTGATGTAGCAGTTTAGATTTTTCTTTTTTCTGCTCGGTAGGCAGTTTGGATAGTCACCTAACAAGCATGGATGGAGTTCACCTTCACCAGTAAAAGAGTCAACAAAAGGCGAGTACGCTAAAAGGTGGAGTTAAATAGCGTACCAATCACTCATTTAGAAGTTGACCAGAGTTTAGATGGTGAGCTAAGCAGTGTGTTTCGTAAATCTCATAAATCATGAATAATGACCACGAACACGAATTAGAGGGAAAGGTCGTGACCACGAACACAAATTGAAGGAAAACGAGGTGATGCCAATTTAGGTTGACGAATAATACTAATTCTACTAAAAAAAATCAACTATTAAACAACAATCTAACCCCAAAATATGTATGTCCCAACTTTTCCTGCTAGTGTATTATGAACAAAAAAATAAGCCAGAAAAAGCAAGGGAAACTGAAATCTAATACAAATGCAGGTAAACCTATACAACCAAAAGGCCTGCCCCGCACTGACAAAACAAACCACCAACTTCATTCAGCACTAGCACTAGTCGCAGGGGAACACATACTGCTTCATAATCAAGGATGGAACACCACATATTGGCCACCGATCTGGTAAAACATATATGGAAAACACGTGAGTTCAATTCTTAACTCCAACAAAATGTGGCTTTGTTGACTGTATTTAATCTCACCTGCAGTACGGCAACAGTGTCTGAAAGTAGAATTGCAACTTCCTTGAATTCAAATTGTGGTTCATTTTACAGCAAAATAACTTGCCTCAAACAACAAAAGTTTCATTGGCAGTGTCACTTTGCTTAAAACCATCCTCGGTATCTATCTGGCTCCCAGCACAAAACACATCCTAAAAACTGTGTTGTGGTGAAATGAAGTTGCCTACAATAAATAGCCCAGGCACGGCTTTCACATCCCAAATGCTCTGTTGTATAGATCCCCTGAGCTGGACATTCGAAATTTAAGCTCATCATATCCAGACATGTATTTGTTGAATCCAAGTCCCTCATTTCTAAGAAGTTCAGTAACACCACCCAATTCGTTACCAGTGTGAGCCTCATTCCAACTATCCCAGTGACCATTAGACAAGTGCGAACTTCTAGTCTGATGCAGTGACATTTGTGCAACGTGAGAGAGATTGCTTCCATCAAATCGAGAGTTTATGTAACCATCATTTGAAGGTGAAATCCTATTGTCCATTGGGTTACTATATCTGAAATTTTGATGGGTAGATACAGATTGTTGTTGCATCAATAGACGGAATCTTAGATCATTTTCGGCGGAATTAAGCAGTGGGGAGTAGGATGAAGACATATCCATGCCCGAATTCATCATTCCAAGTGGCAGTTTCCCTTTACCAACAGCAAGAATTGCAGGATCAATAAATTCCACATCAGCAATATTTCCGATATTTCCACTAGGCATCTGATACTGATTTCTCAAGGGCGGGATCTCATGCGGATGGCTTCCTGAAGGAACCAAGACAAAATTGCATTTTATATAATAATAAAAAAATCACCTTCACTAAATTTATCATCTAACATGAGGGCACAGAATCAAAGTCTCAGGTACAACTAAGTTAGGCTTCTCTCAAAAGTACGAAAGGGGTATAACTTATTGCCTACCCACAAGGCCTCAATCTCATAATTTAACTCCTAACAAGCTAGATACCAGATTAACTGACTAGAAAACAAATAACATCACGAAGCAAAGTAACTCAAGTTTTTTCAAAAGAATGCAGCTAGTAATGCTCTCTTCACATGTGAAAGAAGCAGAAAGTATACAAACCTGAAGATGTATCAATGCTTCTGTATTGTCTATCTTGAGAAGAAAAGCCAGGTGGGGGTGCTCTATTTGGAACAGAAAATCCAGGTGGAGCAGAAATCTGGGTCCTCGTAGCTGTTTAAGAAACAGCAAGTAAATTAGGCACCTAAACCAACCAGTCAGCCAGGCTACGCACATCTAACGGCCAATAAATTGCTTGGAAACAGCCAACATTCAACAAACAAACTAGTCCAGATATCAATAATTCCTTAAAATCAAATAACAGAATGGGAAAAAAATAGAGTTAACAAAAGATAAACTCAAATGTAAATTTTCAACATAAAGCAACACCAACCAAAGGTAATGTAGATACAAACCAGGGATTTTAGTAGATTGGAAAAGTGAATGGTTGTTCATAAGACTATCTGAATCCTCAAAACTGTGACATTGATAACCATTTTGAACTTTATTGCCGTAGAAGCTCCTGCTTTCACTACCATTCCCATGTGAAAGATTTATCTTTTGCATATCTACATTGTAGCTGTTGGAAGGAGGCTCCAAATAGGCGGATTGGCTAACAAAATTATCCTCCCTAGCAAATGAAAATTTTGATTGGCTACTAGTATGTGTCTTTAGGGAACCTGGAAATCCAATTGAACCACCTTCCCTGTCAGACTCTTTTAACATCTTAGCCAGGTCATGTGGTGAAGTCAAAGGTTCATCCCAAGAATCCAAGTCCAATGACAAAATACTTGAGATGATACTGCTTTCCACATCAGGCGCTGAATTCTGATCAATTTCGAATACACCCCCATCCACTCTTCCAAATCCTCGATCACCTTCACCGTTGGGAAGTCTATCAATAGATCCCGAAGGAGAAGTAACATTGCAGCTTTCCAGATTTAATGCGCCACTGGACACTGCAACTCTGTTGTTTGCCTGCTCTGGATAACTAGTACCACCATTATCAAGACCACGAAAATACTGGCCACCGGAGTCACTGATGTGTGAAACACTACGAGATAATAAAACATCGTGACTTTCCTTCCCCGCAGCTGGATATACAGGCGCTTGCGAGGCTTCTGTATACTTGTGTGTTTCCCTACTAACAACTACATTTTCAGAACCCATATCACTTCTTGATGATATATAGGGTTTAGATGCAACTAACTCAGATCCATTTTCAACACGATGCTGCTGCAACCCTCTATCAGAGTAACTCATTGACCTGGGTAAAACATGGTCAGAAGCTGATTGTTGCTCAGGAAGAACCCTACATTCAAGGTTTCTACCACTAGTTGAACTTCTTGTACTTTTATCCCCATGTACAGATGCTGTAGATGAGTCAGAACTAGAAGATATGGATGTGGCATCCACTACATCAATTGCGTCATCTATTGTTTGGAACTCTCTATTTGTGGACTGTTTGGAAGGTCTCAGAATTCCTGAACCATCATTTGGATTCACTTCATGCTCTTCCGTCATGCCAGATCCTATAACTGAATCTACATGCAGAGAAGATGCCATGTTTTTTGTAGAAGCTACCACAGCAAAGCCTGACAAACTATTTGGCTTGGAGGGACCTTGAGACACTGAATTATTATTAGCATGTGATCCGCAACTTGTGGCACGCATGCCCCTATAAAATGAACAAGAGTCTTAGGCACCATAACAACACAGCAGCACCATCCAGAGAATGAAATGCTCATGATTCCCAATCATAAAATAAAGGATTTGAATATAATGTTAAAGATACTTACCATGAAGCTGCAGCTGGAAGGATGCTAGATCTTCCACAACTGCTATTAGGAGGAGAACCTTTGACCTGTTGTGGGGGATTCTGAAGGCAAAAGCAAAAAGGACCCAGCTTGATACAAAACGTCATAGAAAAAAATAGTAAATAGCAGTCGCATCCTATCAGCATCCAGGATTGCATAAGCCTAAAATTCCTACAAATTATCTATTTTTAAGCACCAAATTATTTATTAACCATAAATCAATCTTACATTTGACCCACTCTTCAAAGTTGACTTTGTTGAGGAAGCTGTACCATTGCCAGAAAAATCATCTACAGGTGGTGGTAAAACATTACCAGAGCGTCTTTGGGAGTTGTAAGCAATGCCAGTGAGTTGTTGAACTCTGCTCCTACACACAAAATCACGTTCGAGATCAGCAGAAAAGATTATTCTTTGATAATGGTACACGGCAATCTCACATAAGCAACACCTAGACAACTATCGTACAAAGACAATGAATTTGGGTCTGTAAAACTCGGAACATTAAGGTATAGGTGAAATATTGTTTACATTTTTAAGCTTCATTTAGTACCGCTGCACACTAGAGGGACAATGCAAACAATTGACAAAACACAAGATTTTTCCCCAGATCTTTTTTGAAATTTAACCTTTTGGAAAGCAAACAAAAGTACTGACACTGCTGCACTGAAACCAGGTAGAAGACCACTACTTAGGAAAAAAATTCGGAACCATCAACAGGAAACAATTGTATAGACAATTCTATTGTTAGTAAATCCAGAACGTGCCCAGTTAATATTAACAGCATTAATGACCCTAAACGCATTAACTATTTAGTAAAAAAGTGTGCCATCTAGAAGCAAACTTTATAAATGCAAAAAGAAGCACTAGCAGATTCATCAGAAAATCAAGTTCGAGATCAGCAGAAAGGATTATTACTTTGATAATGGTACACGGCAATCTCACATAAGCAGCACCTAGACAACTATCGTACAAAGACAATGAATTTGGGTCTCTAAAACTTGGAACATTAAGGTATAGGTGAAACATTGTTTACATTTTTAGGCTTCATTTAGTACCACTGCACACTAGAGGGGCAATGCGAACAATTGACAAAACATAAGATTTTTCCCCAGATCTCTTTTTGAAATTTCACCTTTTGGAAAGCAAACAAAAGCACTGACACTGCTGCACTGAAACCAGGTAGAAGACCACTACTTAGGAAAAAAATTCGGAACCATCAACAGGAAACAATTGTATAGACAATTCTATTGTTAGTAAATCCAGAACGTGCCCAGTTAATATTAACAGCATTAATGACCCTAAACGCATTAACTATTTAGTAAAAAAATGTGCCATCTAGAAGCAAACTTTATAAATGCAAAAAGAAGCACTAGGAGATTCATCAGCATTCCCGATGACTCTACAAGCTCATCGGTAACCGTCCCAGTTAGGAATAAGTATATTAGACACGCTACTATAAACTTTAGGGAAGAAGACAAGGACACTGGGATGTACAAAAATATTCTTCACTACACACACCATAATACAGGAAGAGATGGTAATTTCACACGGGTTCAAAGCCATCCAACATTCATAACCCATTCCTCTAAAACTAATTTTCATCCTATTAGGGACTCCACAAACAAAAAGCATACTATTTAGAACTGAAATCCATTTAACAGGAGAAATAACAAAAGATAGGAAATGCCCCATCATAACCTAACAAAACATGCAACAAAATTTTGAGACAAGAATTAGGTAGCAACTACCCGCTATAAATAGATAAAAAATCCAGACCCTATGTCATCAGCAATTCCAAAAAAAGTCATTGAATGAGAGAGAGAATTCAAATATGAATAATCTAAACTGCTAACTATAACCAGTCTTTAGTGAAAAAAATGGAAGCAAAAAAACACCTCGTATAAGCTGAAATTATTTCATCTTTGGTGAAACTATCTTCTTGAGTGCCGACCTCGTGCAAATATAAACAATCTGGATTGCTGCAAGGCTGGTAAAAAAATGCAGTATTTCTATTAAGACAAAAATTTAATGCATAAATAATGAACATCCAAATTCTCAAGGTATATGCACCTAAGTCCTGGGAATGCATCAAAACATACCATGTTTCTCAACCAAGCATGGCAATACTTCGTTGTACCAAAGCAAGCTCTGCAACATGCACAATGACACATAAAAAACTATTCCTATTTCCTTTAAAAGATAGCATAAATGGAACAAAATAAAGAAGAATACCTCAAGGGTCGACCTTCCAGGGTAAAACCATGAACTGATTGAATACATCGAACAGCTTCCTCCTCTTTTGTGTAAGTAATATATCTACAATAAAATCAAGAGTAATGTACATTACTAACATAAATTAGCCTTAAAATTCCTGATAAGAAAAGAAAGCCAAGCATGTGTGGTACATTCCGCAATACAAAGCAGTTATAATTGGCATTGACCCCACCTATCACAAGCACGTTGCTTGTGTACCAGGACAATAAGACATCTTCACATGTACACCACATTGTTAACGGCATATTTTTCACTTCTCTATAAATTAGCCAACATCAAACTAATCACATTAAAAAAATATCCAGTACTTACACACTACAGGTGCCATTGATAGAAGACTGCTGACCACTCCCAGCTGGCCGAGTTATGGACACTTTCAAAACCTTTCCATATTGGCCAAAAAATTCCTTCCGCTCTAAAATCTGTTCAATTTCATAACAATTAAATAAGAGAAAAAATAGATAAATAAATAATTATTATTGAACACTGTCATAACAAGTGAAACTCACATCTTCATCTGCTAGATCAGCAGGTATTCCAATCACATATACAAGATTCCGCTGTATAACCCGAACACTACTCAGATGTTTCCTCCCTTCGGATGTCTTTGACTTTGTCTTCTGTGACTTCAACTTCTTATCACAACTTATTTCAGCCACCATCCTGAGAGGGGAATATATAATAAGTCTACCATAAACCTCATCTGATAAAATGATGGACATGTGGCAGCTAAATCTTTATCTCGCAATAAACACAACAACTAAAAATTACAAATTGACTCAAACGAAAATTAGATACCAAGATACATACAGGGTGGGGGTGGGGAATAGTCACTCAATCATTAATATAAGCATTTTCCCAAGTGCCATAATCTTCACTACATAAGGCATAATGTAATCACCAAAAAACAATAAAAATGAAAAAGAGAACAGGAAAAGGGCAACCTCTCGCAGTTAGCAGCCGTCCCTACAATCCTTTCCTTATCATACGGTGCACGACAAGCTGGACACCGCCCTTCAGTGTCATCCTTCTCAGCCATCTCAATAATATGATGCCAGCACCATACACATATCTACAATTTTAATAAAAATAATAATTATGCATATACCTCTTGTAACTAGTTGTACCTCGCTACCTTCAGATTACATGTTTATTAAATCTGTCCAGCCACATATAAGAGACCTTCTAAGATTTCACATGCAGAACCCTAAACAAACGGACCATTTAAAGAAACAAACCCACTAACATGAAGCCAATTGCGTTCAAATAAGTAACTGACAAAAATACCTTACACGGTCAAGGAATTTTTTCGGCAGCTAAATAACAATTCACAATTTGGCTGATAAATATACACCATTGTAAAAAAACCTATTAATTATTGTTTTCCTAATAAACAATGGGAAATATTGATAGTTTCATACCTCATATCCGCACTTGCACGGCTTCAGCTGTTGATCAGTCAAGTCCATCTCCTCAGCGCAGAGAGGGCACATTCTTTCACCTTCGTCGCTCATGGTCGTCCTGGAAAAACGCCCAGATAAAAAGACTTAGAACGTTGAACTAAAACAACAAAGAAGAAACAGCATTACTGTTCGCACAACAAGCACAACACTCAGAATTCTTCACCATTGACTCCTCATAAAAAAAAAACCTCGCTACCACGCTAACCCTGCCAAAACCCTAATTCAGTAATCCGCAAACGAATAATAAATTTTCTCAATGACGCAACTCAACAACTTCAAACCATCAAAAACCCTAAATAAAACACTGAATACAAACAAACAATTTACTTCTACATACCAAAAGAAGCGGCAATAAAAAAACAAACCAAAGCAAAAAAACATGCAATAGGGCACAGAAACCTCCAATCAGTTACTCCAACCTGCAGGCAATCCAATGCGAATTCGATAAAAATCATAACTTTCGCAGGCAAAAACACAATCAGCCCATCGGATCTAAAAAATGAGATTAAAAACCCGAAGAAAGACAAAATGACATCGAAAAGAGAGGATCTTCATGTCCGATCTAAAAAAAAGGGGAAATTGAACTGGACAATCGACGCAAAGAAACGCAGAAATCCAAAGGGCAGAGGAGAGGGATTGGGGAATCGACTTACATTGAAGGGGAAGTCCGGGAAGCGGAGATCGGGAGTCGGGGAGAGAGGGAGCAATCGAAACCACACAAGGAGGAGGTCGAGGTGAGAAGCGGGCGGACTCCTTTTCGGCTCTGGATGGTCTTGTTGTTGCTTTTGGCTTTATGGATTTTTTTCCTATTTAAATATTGGAGTATTGTAATGAGTTTCGCGTACAAGGTCTCCACGTTCTGCAAATTAGAATTTGTCCTCATTGTCTTTTTGGTTAAATCATGTTTATGGTTAATGGTGATTATTTGATAGTGTTTAATATTAAAAGGGAAAAAAATAAAGATGCACCGGGTCATACATATGTCGGCATGCAATTGACATATTGTGCACCGTTGGATCGAGATTTGATTGTACATATGTATCATGGGGTAGGCAGGCGGGCAAATCAAAGCCCGCCTGGTCTGTAAATAATACCAACCTCACAACTTTCTAAAAGTATTTGGCATCGTGTGCATAGAAACGGGTACAATTTAGCTTATTTCCTTTAATTCTTATCGTTACGTACTCAGATACCAAATTTAGAAGGGGACTAGAAAGACAACCGGGAATCCCCAGTCATCTTATAATTTGTAGGCTCTTCGTAATTATAACTTAGTAAGTAGAGAATAATATTATGTACTTTTATGCTCTAAATTGTTCATTACACACTTGTCACTATGAGCAGGCTACATAGGCTCATGTTAACACAGAGGCTTTATGCGTTCGTTGTAGGGATTAACACATAAGAATCCCTAAAATGAGGGGATATATAACATTTTTGGGGAAGAAGATGTCACTTTCCTTGTAACTAGGCACTACTAAGCTAGACTTGACTAATAATTAAACTTATTTTTTAATATTTAATAAATATTAATATATATAACACTATAATTAATATATTCATAATTTAATTAAAAAAATTATATAAAAATGAGGAGTTTGTCACCCCATGTTTTAGACTTTTAGTCAGCCTACCCTACATATGCACAAATGATATATATCTATGGGAGTATGGTGGCTAAAAAAAGAAGTAAGAGATTTTTCACCTTTTTATATATGGAAGTATTAAAGTATTATGAATTCAATAGGTCAAATTATATTATTTATAAAAGTGGTACAACCTTATGCTTGTCTTTGCTTAAGTTACATAGTACTTTATTTGATAAATAGCTTGTGTTGGGCCTAGAGAACATTACTTGTTTTATTATACACTAATTTTAAACATGTAACATATCCTTACTTGAAAAGTAAAAATAAATTAAAACAAAAACGTATATATAATGTTAATGATAATTTAACTAAATAGTCTTGCATTTAATTGAATTTTTACGTGTAATATGGTTATCAATTACAAATTTCAATGGGATACATGTCAAATTGCAGTTAATTTCAATATTCTAATATTGTTTTGAAAGGCTTAACTGCCCGGACAAAAATTAATCGCAATAAATTAGCTGTACTTCAACCTTAATAAGTTATTACGAGGGGCTTTCTGACCAATAATCGAATTCTTAGGGCTGTATTCCAATTTTTTCCTGTAAAGTACGGTGTCGTTTTAGCTCGCAGGGGCCAGTGTGATAAAAACCGAAATGCCATTGAAAACGCACGAAACCACGAAACTGCCACCCATGTGGGATCCGGAGCCGCATGAAGGGACCAGGCGGAGGAAAGGGAAATACGCGTCTTCGGCACGTGCTAACCAGTCCTCTGAGTGGTTTGCACGCTTGCTTCTCCAGGCCGAGACAGCGGAAAAAGACAAAGCTCACGACTCTGCTGGGGGCTGGCTTTTTAGGTAAGGCAGCACCGCAGCAGCAGCTGGCGCATGAGAGCAATGAGAGCTGCCGATCACCCGAGTTTACTTTTGTGCGCTAATACAGGCATCATCGATTCTGATTCATCGAGGGTGGATAAATTTTCTTCAGCCGCTAGGCTGGTGAAAGTTCACTAGATGATCACAACTCCATAACCGGGTGCACTTACCACTAATTTTATGTCAACTACTCTTTCATAGTGTAGATACCCTTTGCTAATCTTGATAAGAAAATAATAATTTTACTCTATTTTTTTGAATTAAAAGTTTTAAATAGAGACAATATACAGATTTTTTTTAGATTCACTTTTCCCTATTTAATTACAAGTGGATTAATGCGCGGGACAACGCGTGTAAAAAAAATAAAAGAATAGGAATATCACATGGGTGATATTAAAAAATTTAACTTAGACTATGTAAGCATAGGTCTGGCGGTTCCAGAGAAACCTTCCTCACAAAGTGAAAATGCAAAATCCGCATGTTGTTGTTGTTATCGACGAGATAAGCTAGGGGCTTTAGAAAGGTTAAACCATGGTCCTAAATGGAGGGTGAAAAGCTCTATCAGTCAACTTTTGTAAAGTAGTGTGAATAAAAGAAAACACTTTTGTAAAGTAGCTGGATCAGGTAGGAGTAGCAGGAACAATATACAAGGAGAGTCTAGGAACTAACAACTTATCCGGTATTCCGGCTCAAGCAAAATTTTTGTTGCAAGTTTTTAAAAAGCTAGAGAAAAACCTTTTGTTTTCGTGATGTCCTTCGTGCCCGTTGCCCCATCAAAATATCTATCTATAGCAACTTAGACCCGTCCTAATTTAGATACTATGTATTATTGTACAGTTATTTAAATTAAAATTGCACTGAATAGAATTTGTGATAAGTTTATGTTTATTTGATAAGGTCTAAATTGTGATTGTACATTTAAATAAGTAAGGCAAGAGTAGACAGGAGCCATGTCACTTCTAATTTGATAGGACTCAGATACAACGAATTTCATGTTGCTAAGAACTCATTAATCTGTGTAAGATATGATTATAAAAAATTATAGGGAAAAAAATAATAAGAAAAATTATATAAATATTATTTTTTAAAAATATTACTTAAGTAATATTTGGTTAGAAATATTTACCTATATAGTATTGGTTTTTGCCATGTAGGCACCAGCCGGGCACTTGCGTGACTTTTTTTAAAAAAAATTAGTAATTTAACCCTTTACATGGATAAAATTATTATAAAATCCAATTTCGTCCTCACAAAGGACAAAATCCTCTAATTCATTTATCCTCCATCCTCTTTCTTCTCTCTCTCTCTTTTCTTCTCTCTCTTCTCTTCACTCTCTCTCTCTTCACTCTCTCTCTCTTCTCTCTCTCTTTTCTTCTCTCTCTTCTCTCCTCTCTCTCTCTCTTCACTCTCTCTCTCTTCTCTCTCTTATCTCTTCTCTCTCCACTCTCTCCCTTCTCTCTCTTCTCTCATCACTCTCTTTCTCTCTCTATTCACTTTCTCTCCTCTATTCACTCTCCTCTACCCAACCTATGAGGTGAAAGAGTGAAGAGAGAGAATGAAGAGAGAGAAAAATGAGAGATAGTGAAGAGAGAGAAGAGAGGAGCAAGAAGAGAGAGTAAAGAGAGAAGAGAGAGAGGAAAGAAAAGAAAAGAGAAGAGGAGGGAGGGAGGAGGAGAAATGAATTAAAGGGTTTTGTCAAAGAACGAAATATGATTTCATCCTTGCAAATAATGAAATATATCTTCAAGGGCAAAGATTGACGAAAACACCAAAATTTTTTTTAAAAAAAAAACTATATATGTGCTAATGCCCAACTGGCATTTGCGTGGTAAAAATCAGCATTATTTCAATAAATATTTCTAACCGAATACAAGTAAATATTTTTTAAAATAAATATTATTTATAGAGAAAAATATTTAAATAATAATAATAAAATATTTACCAATTTAGACCACTTTGAGAAATATTTTTCAAAGTAGTGTTGTTTTTACCATGCATACGCCAACCAAGCAGCTAATGGCCATGTGACTTTTTAAAAAAATATATATATAATTTCATCCTTTCAAATGACGAAATTAGTTTATCAATTCATAAACTTAACCCGATTTCGTCCTTTAGAAGGACGAAATCGTCGTCATCTTAACCCGCACCTCCGCTCCAGATCGCGCTGTGCATTTTTTCTCCTCTGCCCAATCTGCCCCGCCGCCATGGTTCGTGTTTGAGCACTATCGCCCAGATCCAGTCCGCGTTTTCTTTCTTAAGATTATCGTCCACCTCAGGGTCCCATCGTCCATCCTGCCTCCGGTTCCCGCTATCCGTCCCATCGTTGTGTCCGCCGATCTTCGGATTTGAGTGCCTCCTTGTAGCCACAATGTCGGCCGATCCGGTCCTCCGCCCTAATTTTAATTTAGGGATTTGGTTAATTGGAAATTTAGATATGTTAAAAGGTATGATTTTTTGTTATTCTATAATAAATTATTTATGCATTTAGATCTGTTGGCCAATTGTTTACATGTGTTTACTATAATGAGATATGTTAGCCAATTATTTGTGCATTTAAGGATATAGCCTTATGTCTTTGTCTGAAATTGTTCGGAAATTGAACTAGTCGTATGTTACTAATAGTTTAATGTTTTTATTAATAGGGTAGATGTAATGTTTTTATAGACGACAATAGCCAACTCGTGTTGAACCATCTATTGCTTATGTAGAGTTGGAGCCAGAGACAGCCGCATCAAGAGCCATAGCTAGAGCCGAAGCCGGAGCAAGCAGATCATGCGGAGGAGGTCGTACAACACCGTCAAGGTTGAGGATGTGGAAATTGTGACATTAGCTTTGTTATATATTTCTTTTAAACTAAATATTTTATCAACATGTGATATAATATATTTGATAAATATTTTTATTTTATATATATTTTCATTAGTTGATGTCAATATGCATGAATGTGTGGAATGAATAAAATTGTGTACGAGTTGAATGAATGAACAGGGACAGATGTTAAAGTTAGTGTAAAATAGTTTTTTTTAAAAATTCTAATTTGAATGACGAAATCAGTATGTAAGCCACACTTTTGCGCGAGGTGTCAAGGTAAAGGACGAAATCAACTTCTGTCGCGATTTCTAAAAGAAAAAATCGGGTTAAGTTTATAAGTCGATAAACCGATTTAGTCATTTCAAATAGCAAAATTAACTTAAACTTAATTTTATAAAAATTAAAAAAAAAATAGGCATCAGCTACTTAACTGGCGTTGCGTGGTAAAAAATAACACTACTTTGAAAAATATTTTTTAAAATAATCCAAATCGGTAAATATATTTTTTAATTATTATTTAAATAATTTCTCCTTACATATATAATTTTCCTAAAATAATATCTTAAGAGTATGAATAGACCTATGGGTCTTGAATTAACAGTGACGCTAGTACAACCTTTGATGTGTATTTGAAAGATTTCAAGCTTAAAACGGTTGACTTCCTATCCTCCCATTCCTCCGAAGTTGCCTAACTACTTTATAAATATATTTTTTATTAACTAAGGGGTGCCCTAGCCAGAAGGGGCAGGATAACTAGCGCAGTCATGTGCTCAACAAATACAAATTAATATATAGATAACACAAATATATTATGGATCCTCTTGCCAAAGGATATTTAGTTTAAATATAGTAGGGCTACTGTAATGTTAACTTTCGCACCTTAAAATTTTATTTCATTATTTCAACTTTATTGATGAGGAGGTTTTATTTTTATTGAACCCACTTATTAATAGTATTAAAATGATGAAATATAATTTTGATATATAAAAGTAACATCACTCAAGCGTTTTTCATTTAAATATGTCTCATCCACAATGCGGTGGCTGCACTTGACCATGCCACCATATGAGCCCCATGCATTCAATTTCTAGACAGCGGCGCGCGTCAAAAAGTTCAGTACATTCCCAAAACAAAAAAGTTCCACAGAATCCTGCAACACTGTAGTACGTGGCACATATAAAGGTTCTCTTAGCAGTAACTCATGTCTTTAATGTTTATAGTAGAATAATATGTAGCTAATATATTTTTCTTTTTGCATGTATTATATTATACATTATCTTAGTAGTTGTTTCACATAAAAAATAAAGATTGGATAAAAAATAGAGGTTATTTAGATGTGCCATTTCTTAACAAAAAAATACATTTTACCTCTCTAGGATAAAGTTTATATGAGTTTGGCCTTATGTGCACCAATGTGAGTGCAAATATCATGAGCTATAAAATCGAGATCTAATGACGGAGGGAGGCTAAACCTCTTGCGTCCGGGCTCATCCAAATAGTACTCGCATCTTTGAAGCTAGTTGCTACAAAATTTGTGTTTGGATATTCTCTTTTGAAGGACTTTCTCACCAAAAGCCCCATATAAGGCACTTTCCCATCATTTTTTGTCCATTTTCAAGAAAAATGTTATATCTATGAC
Source organism: Saururus chinensis (assembly GCA_035235625.1). Taxonomy (NCBI): domain Eukaryota; kingdom Viridiplantae; phylum Streptophyta; class Magnoliopsida; order Piperales; family Saururaceae; genus Saururus; species Saururus chinensis. The sequence continues at coordinate 39,112,865 of CP141142.1, forward strand.
AACCCTATGACATAGGAGAGTTTTCATTAAATCACTTTTTGCCTGTAAAAATAAAAAATAAACTTAATTAATTTTTAAAATAGACTTAAGTTTTTCCTCTTTATATTCAAAATAAACTAAGTTTTTTTTATCATTTCTTAGCCCAAAAGAAAAAAATCACCCAAAAGCGAAGTAAAAAAGGTATTCCCAAGCCAAACTATATTTTTCTTTAATTTTAATAAAAGCCATTTTTTGCAAAGCCCTTTTCCTACATTTGGAAAGGGGCATCCAAACAACTATATAAGCATCTTATGGCTACTGCTTTTATCCAAACAACTCCTTGAGCGTATTTTGGTGGCTGCTAGTCATCATGGAAACGACTTCAACAAGCACTTTTAGGTCCATTTTCACTTTCTCATAATCTCCTCCTAAGCAATTCTTGGAAAACCCGCTTTCCTGCAACCTTAAAGCGTATCTAAACAACGTAGCAATTTTTTTTTTTAAACCATTTCCACAAATTTTTAAGATATGTTTTCTCATTAAGAATATAAAAAAGGGTAGGATGATATTATAAAGGATAATTGTTGATGGAAGTTTCAATAAGAGCAAATGATTAATTGCAGCTTACTTGATACTTCCCTATGTCCTATATTAATAACTTCATTTGATTTTTTTAGTTAGATTACTATAAAAAACCAAATGGAGCTATTGATATGGAATAGAGGGAATATCTCTCAGTCCTTTAGAAATCATACTATCATATAAAGTAAGTTGGGTGATTGTAGAATTTTTATTTTCATACTATTTTACTTATGTTTTTTACTCTTAATTCTTACTTTACCCATGTTTTATATCTTTATATTCTTTAATGCAAGTTTGAATTGGTATGTGATTTGAGAATATTTTAGTAAAATTATTTACTTAGAGTCTTTTGAATATCTTACCATATGTTAACATAATACTAAGGGCTGATATGACATGAACCTTATTTTTTAGGCTATATTGATTTTAATTTTGTATTGTTATATCTTACACTTTCGAACTCGAATTTATGTGTTCTTCATATTCTTCGTATTGGTAAAAAAATCTCGACAAGCTCTATTAAATGAGATCTCACGTGACTATATTTTCTTAAACTTTTTTATAAGCCTCACTAATACAACATAGTTCTCAATAATAATTTATTTAATGTTTTGTCTATATTATACATGTTCAGATTCACAAATTTTTTCCACCCTTGAAAAATTCTCGAAGGGCTCTATCAAATTAGATATACCGGCAAAACTGGTCCTAAATATGAATAGCGTGCTCTACGACACAAAATCTTTAGACATCATTTTCTTTGCAAACCTATGACATGATATTTAACTTATAAGATTTGGACTTGTAATTGTCTACTATAAGTATATTTGGGTAAATACAAAGTTTGTGTATAAATTTATAGTCATTGAGATCATGAATGCATGTGTCACAACTTACATTTTTGAAACCCTTTTTACTAAATCACATGCCATACATCACGAGGAATTTTTTCAATCATCTAATTAAGTATGTAAGTCATGATAATCGGGGTTCACAAATAAAAATATCAAAATATATGATATTAATTACTACACGTGTCAAAAGTCCATAAATAGTAGGCTAACCCTCTAAGTACAAGGTTGTCATCTATTTGAAAATAAATAACTAAGTAAAGTTGTCTTTCATGCCAGTAAATTCAGTTACTTACAAAATTGCATAAGTAAGAAACTAAATCCCACTAGTACAATGTCATTCTCAACCCCCCACTTACAAACTTGGTCTTGCTAGTACTCGCTTGAAAACCTGCAATAACAAGACCAAACAACAATGAAATATCTCATTCCTCGAAAAGAGAGTTTTTAAAAGAATAAAATAATTAATTAATATTTTTTAGATTGGACTAACATTGTTATTGATATTAGTTGCCTACATATTGGATAACATCTCCAATGTTACTTCGAACTATATCGAATAAATGTAGTTTTGCCTATAAACTATATCTTCTCAAGTAGCATAGAAACATGTAATACTTAAGTTGTTCCACTCATTCTAGTTAAACAATCAATAATAAGAAATTTTATTAATTATCTCACAAACCTTTATTCAATACTTAATAACCCCATCTAATCCTAAAGACAAACAAACTTGTTAAAAATAAACCTAAGTAACAAATAATACAACCACCATGAACCATCTTCAAAAGGGTATAATCCATAGTGAGGCTCTGAGATCTACAAGAAAGTACCATGACCCAATCTAGCCCCTAAGGACTTGGTCAGAGTGGAAGGGTATGACCCAAAATTGCACTTGAACAGAAGTGGTAAGAGACACCAACCAAGCAGGATGTCAACGACTCTGATTGCGTGTACACTAAATAATCATGAATAGATTGATTGTGATGAAAGGCCCACGTAGAGCTCCCTCCAACAGGGAGGTGCAACAACACAACCAAATTAACAACTCATCAATAGAGCTAAGACTCAAAAACAATAATTATGAATGTAACGACTGCAAATTTTCGATATGATTTCTTGCCTCTAATAAAACTAGTTTATGAGTTTTTAATTATTTTTAATTATTTAGAGTAGATATTTGGAGAGTTTTATTTGGGTATGATAGACCTCGGTGAGACGAGTGTAACAAACCTAATAACGCACCAAATGGAGGTCGATAGTGAAAGTTATAACCTTGGGAAATGTGCCACATGGGTAGGATCTACTTTAAAAGTATGAGAAAACCTACCCATGTGGGTCTAGTTTCAAAGGGCTTGTCGATACGAGTCCATCGGTATCAAGAACGTGCAATTCTGACTTCAAGACAAGAAGTTATCGCGTTTTAAAGTTGAAATTATATTTGATTAAAATAATAATAAAATATTATTAAAAAATAAGAAACGGACAATATAGTTGGCATCATCGATGACACCAGCAGCTCGCTCTCTTGACCCACAGAGTGAAGCACGCTTGATGCATGTTGGACGCAAGGCGGGTCTCTGTGAATCAGTGCGACATGTGGAGGGACGTGCGGCATCACCGCACGGTTCACACACGTAGTGCCAATGCTCGTGCATTAGGAGCGGCGGTGCTGTCGGCTCACGGGTCTTTCTTATAAATTGAGGTTTTCGTTCATTCTTCCGAATAAGTTCTTGGAGTCATTATGAGTCTGTTTTCTTCCGTTCAAAAAACATTCTCAGCTAAATCGATGGTGTTCTATGCAATGGAAGCGTCCATTCCTCGAGTTAACAACCTATATAGGGGAAACATCCTAAGGTAAGGGGAGGTTATGTCCACCTCCTATGTGTGTGGAAATGGTAAAGTGTCTCCGGATAAGGGGAAGTTTTGTCCTCTGCTTAAGGGCGCGTGAAGGGTAAAGTATCTCCGGGTAAGGGGAGATTATGTCTGTCACCTACGAGCATGTTGTGAGAAAAGTGTTCCAGGCTAAGGAGAGGTTCCGTCAGTAGCCTACTGGCACGGAAAGAGAAAAGTGTTCTAAGTCAAGGGGAGGCTCTATCTATAGCCTACAGGCATAGAAAAAGAGTTTCTTGAGTTGACCCGTGTTCATTTTCTTCCGTTTAAGAGGCATTGTTACCTAAATTGAGTGTGCCGAACATCGTGGTAGGGTTATCTTCTTGGTTGGAGACCTCCAAAACCCCATAAGTGGACATCCAATTTCGTGGTGTCCGATTTATCGGTTTCAAACTCGGGTGAAGAGCGAGGTAGGGGCTTTTATCCTTTCTTAAGGCATGATCATAAAATTTAGTTTTGTTTTGAACTTATTATTTATATGACTCTCGCATGCTATGCATTAAAGATTACTTTCAAATTATGATTTATGATTTTTGCACATATATTTGATTTGTCGAATGGTTAATCGTTGAGATAGAATATGATTTACATATCATATGTTTATAATGCTATTGCATATATTCAATTAGTCAAATGATTATGCGCTAGAAGCAGATATGTTTTATTACATGCTTTACGATTGCCTCATATATCATAGTTTGATCGAATATTTATCCAAGGATTTTGATATAAATTATATACGTTGGAGCGTGTGAGATAGAGACAAACTAGCTTCACCATTGTTTTCATTGCGAATGAATACAATATGTTTAAATGACGGTTTTAGAAGACTCGTCCTTGTTGAAAGGAGGATACTCAAGATTATTTTTGAAAAGACGTATAAGTATGGTGATCGTGTCATTGAAGCGGGATAAAGAAGGGGTAACTGTCTCATTGGAATGAATGACCAACCTTGCCTTATTAGTTGTTGATAGTGACACTCTCATAGCTTGTAGAGGCGGAGCTAGGGTTTTTAAAAGGATAAACATTGGGATAAAATGTTTTAAAAGAAAATAGCCCTTTTTGGAGTATGGGAACTGTAGGATATGTTGATTGAGTATGGGACTCAAGATTATGAGTCTAGGACTCAAGAGTGTTTTGGTTGTCCAGAGCTATTGTTGGGCTCCCCAATAGAGCTTCGTTGACTAGTTAAGGTCACAATTAATATAGTTTGGAATTTGATGCACGGTACCTATTTTAGCCTGGTGAGCCCTAACGAAGGGCAAGACCCTAATTAGCCCCTAACAAAGGGCATATATCAAGGCTACGTGTGCTAGGGTAGAGAGTATCACGAGAAGACTCTCTACTCTCTAGATCCCGGTGCACCATGAGCACGGGTGGCTCTTCTATCCACAAGCACACAATGTTTTGAGATGATCTGTGGAGGAGTAAGAGGTTGTTGCTTTGTACTCGTAATAATTTTTATTAATATATATGTTTGGGACATTTGTAGAAAGTCGTGAGAGCTTGTAAACCCTAGTAGCATCTTCAATACGTAGAAAGAAGCTCTAGGGGTGGTTTTGGGTGAGAGGCACACCCCATTTTCATGAAAAATACTATATATGATATGTGTTGTGAAACTGTCATGTGTTTATTCATGCATGATTGTAGTATGCTTGATTGTCTTGCCCTTCGTTAGGGGCTCACTAGGCTAATATACATACCATTAGGGCTGCAAACGGGCCGGGCTCGGCCAAAAAAATTTTAAAATTTAAAATCCGGCCCAAAGCCCATAGATAAGTCTAAAATTTTGGCCCGACCCAAAATTTTAACTGGCTTGGGCCGGGCATGGGCTTTCGGGCTGAAAGATAAACACCCCTAGCCAGCCATCCTAAATGGTATTTAATAGAAGATAGCCTGGTTTCTGCTAGCTTTTCCCCTCTTTACTAGGCCATTTTTAGCACTCAACAGCATTTACATGAATCAATAAAAGTAAGCAAAATAAGTTTGACCACTGTGAAGGTGCTAGCTTTTACCCCCTTTACTATGTCATTTTTAGCACTCAACAACATTTACATGAATCGATAAAAGTAAGCAAAATAAGTTTAACCACTGTGAAGGTAAGATTACCAAGGTAAGAGAGAAATTGCTCACCCGTAATCATTAGCACATTCGTGCTCATGAGCCCTCCCCTAATTTCTAAAGGGAATGTTTCTGCAATATATACAGGAGCAATAATAGATGCAGCAGCCATAATAACCGACCCACCGACCCAGCAGCAAAAAGCATATCAGCAAGTAAGGTGGTTCATTTCCATCTATAAGCATCATTCTGCCACCCCCTATTGCAGTTCCAATCATGGCGCCTACCAGTGCCATAGTAACAATCATCTCCTGTAAATTAATTAGAAGAACAATTGTTTATACCAGAAAACAAGTTAAATCTCATATATGATTTCACAGCAATCCATTGACCTATTCTTGTAAAAACTTGCTTGAAGTCATCCTGTATATATAAAAGAGCTCCATATATTACCCCTAAAATTTATATCAAAATTATAGGCAAACACATCATTTGAAAACATTACAACCAAAATTTAGAAACCTACTGGCCATGAAAGGAACTCAAGGGGAATTGAAGACCAGCAAAGGAATCATGGTGTCCAAGCTATACTTGTGTCGTACCCAAAAAACAAGCCACCTATACCAGTGGTGACAGTCAACATAAGCACATAATGATTGCTGAAGTAGGTCATCTTTCTGCCGGAGCCAAAGTCCAAAAGCCCTGAGCTCCCCGGCAACGAAAGGATCATCATTTTTGAGAAACCTCAAATACCCAATTTGCAGAAGCTAGCGATGATTGCTTCTATCAACACCGCACAGTTCTACATCAACCCCAACAACCCCTATTTGATCGCAAACTTAAATTTTTTTGGCCCAGTCCCGAGCCCAACCCAAAATTTTACAAATCGTAAAAATTTAAGCTCGGCCCAATTTACACATTAAATTTTAAAGCCCAAAAGTATAAAATTTCGGGCTGGGCTTTGGGCATGACAATGTTTCTTGCAGCCCTACGTACCGTGCATCCGATTCCAAACCGGGTTGTACTGTACTCTCTACCATGGAACTCTATCGGTACGTCTACTAATTTGAGCTCCAAATTATTAAATCTCTTATATTTCCTAACTCAAACGGGAACAATATTTCACAAAGAACAACCTTTCAAAATCCTAGACTCGCCTTTACAAGTCATGGTCGTGATATTGATAACGATCATAAAGGTAGGGTTAGTCGCTCGTTCCAACGAGACAATTACCCCTTCTCTATCTCATCTCGGTAACACGGTCGTCATGATTATATGTATTTCTAAAATAATTTTGATAAAGCAGTAATTCTATAAAACCGTCTTTCAATCTCACCATACTCAAGTATAATTAAAATAATGGCGAACCTAGACTTTCTTTATATCACAAATAACATAAAGTATAATTAAAAAGATAAATGCTCAATAAAACAAATATATGAGGCAATCGAAGAAACATATAGTGAAATTACTCAAATATTTAACTAGAATTATATATAAACTTTAAAAGATAACCAATGTAAGTATTTATGTCTTAAGAGAGGATAAAAACTCCTACCTTGATTTTCGTGCTCTTGACAGCCTGAAATTAAATGACAGATTTCTAAGCCATAGAGATCTCAAAATAAAAAAATAACTCTGCCATGACATTCAGCACACTCGATTTAGGTAGAAACACCTCTTAAAGGACTTAAATCGGACTTAAAATAAGGAAGAAACGAATAAAAGAAGTTTTGGAATGATTTGAAACAGAAAGCCGACACCTATTTAATAAGAAAACAGGATTGAGCGCATTCACTAATGCATGTCGGACACGCGTCAAATTTCTGACGATGTGCATCAGCTGTCTGACATGTGTCTTTGATGCGTGCCAACTGTCTGAGATGCACGTCATCTTTTGACACTACCAAGTGGCAAAATATATATTTTTGTTTTTTAAAATTTTAAAACATCATATCTTCTTATCCCGAAGTCGAAATTACACGTTCTTGTTACCAATGGACTCGTATTAATGAGCCCTTTGAAACTAGACCTCACATGGGTAAGTTACCTCACACTTTTAAAGTGGGTCCTGCCCATATGACATGTTTCTCGATGTTGTAGCTTTTGCCCCCGATCGTCATTTTGCGTGTTCTTGGGTTTGTTACGCTCATCTCACTGAGCTATATTCAATACACCTAACTTTTTCCATAGAAAATTATAAAAATATTATTTAAAAACTATGGATGTTACAATAATGCATAGGGCCTATTTACCCAAATTGGATGTGCGAATTGTCTGTTTAAGTTACTATACGGGCCCGATTAATTAGGGTGACGAAAATTAATTTTTGGGGCCCAATTAGGTTGTCGAATTGAGGAGGTTTTGGCCCAACTTCTTAGGGGATTAGAAACCCTAATCCCCATGCCTATAAATAGGGCTAGTTAGGGCTTATGGGGGGGGTTTAGCTTTTCGGGGCATAGGAAGGAGGAGGAAGAAAAGGAACCGTGAGAGAGGTTTGCATGAGTCCGGTCAGCAACAGGTTGATGGCGGTGGATCAACAACAACTCAACTTTTAAGATAAGAGATTAAAATAATAATAATTTAGTAAATAATTGGATTCATTTTCAAAACACAATTAATAGATATCGTGGAGACGAGAGGCAGCCAGACCGCCCGGCCACCGGCTAGACCTATTGCTCGGGCTAGTAGAGGGGCAAAGTTTGGATCATTGCCAACTCTGTTGGTCAGGCAGCATAATGTGAAGCTCTCACTAGTGGTTTGGACTGCCACTCCACTCATTGCTTCCCCCTTCCCTCGTCCTCTATGAATTCATAAAGAAGAAGAGGGAATTGGGCCACACAACCAGCGACAGGATGGTGATCGTTTATAATTAAACCCTTTACAAGTGTATAAGGTAATTGTACTATGATGAGTTTTTAAGGGTTGTTGAACCTCAGGGATAGATAAATTATTACTAAATCTAAAGAGGAATTTGCTTATTAAAAACTAAAAACAGCTTAAACTTAAATTAAGTAAAAGAAAAGAAATTAACTAGTTTAAAAGTAAAAGATTAATATAATAGAATTTACTTAGGAAATTGAATCCACTATAGAACCATAGTTGTAAGGACCCTCATCTTTAAACCGGTTTTGGTTTTCTTTAATTATTGGTTATCGTGAGATTTACGTGTTTTTTTATCTTATTCGGTGATTTCGTAAAATAAATAGTGGTTGTGATGGTTTTAACTAAAATTAACTTCAACATTAGTGGTTTTAAGTGATTTTAAACTAAATGTGAATTTTTGAGATTTTTTGGAATTTTTACTATTTTCCCAAAAATTAGGGTTTTGGCGGGACCCCTATGGGCCCCACCGTCGAAAATTTTATTTTTGTGTCAAATGAACCTAGACATATACTTAAGGTCACACAAAAATTTTCAGAATTTTATTAGGCTTAATTTGTGCTTAAATTTGTAAAATACCCACTTTTAGCCTACTTTTCATATTTATACCCCAAAACTTACCTATGCATACCCCAACCCTTACTATAAAAGGGCAGACCTGAGCCATTTCTATTTTTGGGAATAGGCTAAGGAAGGAAGGCTGGCCTAATCCCCACTTAGGCCCGAATTATAAGCCGATTAAGGTAAGCTTACTCTAATTAAGCACTAATCATTGCTTTTTTTCTTTATTTCTTCCAAATCTACCATTTTCTCCTTGATTCAATTCGTTTTTGACCATCAAAAGCTACTAATTTATGTTTTACTACAAACCCTAACATTCAAAATTCGATTTTACTACCAACAAGCCCTAAATCTAAGATTTAATTAGGGATTTCTTGAGTAAATCGATTTCTATTAGAGTTTAATTCAAAACTCATTGTGTTTTCAAGGATTTCAAGAAGGGTGACTCTTCAATCCGAGCTTAATCAAGTGCTGAGGTAATGGGTCTTCGAAATCTCTATTTGTCCATGGTAAAACTCTCCATTTTTGGCTTATTTCGAAATGATTTGCTTGATTTAGTGTGTTAATGGTAAGATTAGAAAATGAAATTATTTAATCCCGATTTCTTAGGTTTTTGCATTATTATGGTTTGGTTTGATATTCTGGAAGTCAAGGAGGACTTTTGATGATGATTCGGGTGTTAGATGTGGATTTGAAGTGTTATCTATGGTGTTTCGGTTTGGATTTGCGAAAGGAAGAAGATGACTGTTCTGCCGTGTTGGCGATCGATCGGCCCTGCAGGGCGATCGATCGGCTACACAGAAAATTGTATGTTGTGCATATGATGTCTATTTTGATGATTCCACTTTAGCTTGCCAATTTTATATGAATGTGGAGTGTTTTAACCTATGTTAGGCTACTGGAAATACATGCTATTGAGTTTATGGAGTTGAGATATATGCTTAGAGATGGTGGAATGACTTATGTTTTGTGGCATGATGTTGGAATCGTTATCTTGAAATTATGAATGGTTGTTTCCCTTTGGTTAAGCATATTTTCAGTAGGACTATAATCATTATTGGACTGATTTGTCATGATAGATTGTGGTTAATGGTGTGTGAATGTTGGTGAATACCATGACTCAATGATGAAATGAGTGATGTTATATGTGTTTAGCCTTGGTGGTTGAGTTTTGAATCTAGCTATGATTTCAACGATTCCTCTCCTATGATTTCCGCTGGAATTCATGTTTAGATGAAAATTCACATGTGTAGTGTGGTAGTGAGTTTAATTTCAAGCATGATGGCATGTATTACGTGAAATGCTTCTACTAGATACACACACATGTGGGGTTAAATGATGATGTTGAAGCTTAATATTGTGGTTATGAATGATGCATTAGGGGTTGGTGAGAGCACTTATCATTGATTAGGCTTCATGTATGCTTTGCCCACGCATGTACCATGCTGCACGCATCATAAAAATGGATTTCCAATTGAGGCTTCATCGTGATTAATCGAATTTGACCGATTGGATGTAATGTGATGGAATTGTATGCCGGGTTTATCAGTCGTGGATTAATCGCAAGTTGATTGGTCCGAAAGGACATATTTTGATTTGAAGTTCCTGTGTGGAACAATTTGAAGTTCTTGTGTGGAACGATTTGAAGTTCCTGTGTGGAACGATTTGAAGTTCCTATGTGGAACGAGTGCACTCCCCGAGTTGAGTCTTGTTAAATGGAATGATGTGGGGACGAGTTGTGTACTTGTCTTGCGGATTGTGAGAATGTTATTATGAGTGTCATCTGGACCCTGAGAATCCAGTGTGGTATGCCGTGTGCACCCCGCTACCACGTGTTCTAGGGTTCTCTGTGTGAGAACTCGGGCTCTTCCCTCCGCAGGAGATGTCCCTGGGCGAATACCCCTGCTCTAGATTCTCTGTGTGAGAATGGGACATCCTTGGCCAGGATCGTCCAGGGCGAGCAGCATTAGGGATTGACAACCCCGATTTTTCTTTAATTCTTGTGTAGAATTTTGGACCATGACACGCCTTCGTGGCCTTGTCTATGCTCCCGTCTGTGTGACGTTAATGTGAGATTACTCCTTGATGGAGGTCGATTGTGATGACATTATGCATGTAGGAGTGTGAATGTTAGAGATACATCCATGCATGTTGATTTTGATGTAATGCATGTGGGAATATGTATGTTAGAGATACATCCATGCAGGTTGATTTGATATAATGCATGAGGAATATGTATGTTAGAGATACATCCATGCATGTTGATTTTGATATTATGCATGTGGAATATGTATGTTAGAGATACATCCATGCAGGTTGAATTGTGAAATAATGCATGTGGGAATATGTATGTCTGAGATACATCCATGCAGTTTGATTTGATATTATGCATGTGGAATATGTATGTTAGAGATACATCCATGCAGGTTGATTTGATATAATGCATGTGGAATATGTATGTTAGAGATACATCCATGCATGTTGATTTTGATGTTATGCATGTGGAATATGTATGTTAGAGATACATTCATACAGGTTGAATTGTGAAATAATGTATGTGGGAATATGTATGTTAGAGATACATCCATGCAGGTTGAATTATGCACTACGATGCAATTTTTAAGTGATGTGAATATGTGATCAGAAAATGATACACCTTGTACATCGTTGATTTAAAAGATTATATCGCCATGCTATCGTATTTTCGATGTTGTTAGTGATATTAAAATCATTGCTGAGTTTGTTAAACTCACCCCTCTTTTTGTGTTTTGATTTGGGGCTGCGTGGTGCGACACGCAGACGGACAGGATTGCCTCTTTGAGGAAAGGTCAGAGATAGCTTGGGTGTGATGATGAAGATCGTTGTGTGACTTACCTTCGTTTGTTTTATGCTTTATGTTAGAACCTTTGTGTAGGGTTCTTGTTTTGGATTTATGTCATATTTTACAGTTGTGATGCTTATGACTTATTTTGATCTGGTGTGGGCTTTACTTAGCTAAGCTTGAGGGTTTGAGATTGTTTACTTTGTGATAAGCAACACTTTTTCCTTCCCTTTTATTTACTCTTGCTCAAAGGATTGTGCACACTCCGTATTTGCTGTTAATCGCCCGTGGTTAGGGTTAAGTCTTCCGCTAGAATGGTTTCTCAATCTTCACTTCGTCGCCCCCGTGCGCTTGACCGGCCCCTGGACCGGGTTCGGCTCGGGTCGGGCATCGCCGGGGCGTGACAATAGCAATTCCTTAACTCTTAATCTAAATCTAGTGTAAATATGAACAAGTATTCTCAGCTACAAGCTAGAATTACTTTAGAAATCATCATTAATTAAATTCATGGCATGAATTATCTTCGATAATAGGACGAATCATCTACACTAAACTAGCTATAGGCATGACTCGTCTAATCTTAGTATAACTTATCCAATTCATTAATTATCTAAACATTAAAAACTATTACATGACCATCTCATCTAATTCACAGAAATTAGAATCGATGGAAATATCAAAACCACTTCAATCTATCATCTACAAGACAATAAATCAACATAGATTTGAATAAACATAAAAAGCTCTTCTATTAAAAAGGAAATCCTTATCATAAAATTATAATCATTCACAACTGAGATCTAAATTAAAAAGAAAAAAAATTAAAATTTATCTATAACTTCATCAACTCTTAAGTAAAAGAAAAGTCTAGTCTTCTATTGTAGAAGAAAGCACTTAAATCTTTATTAAAAGCTTTGAGTTCTCTTCTATCTTCTTCTTCCTTTTTCTTTTCAAAAAATCTACTGGAATCCCCCAATTTCAAGCCAAATATGTCCTTACGTAGGCATAAGAGCCAGAGAAAGAAGTCCAATATGAAAATGATTGAAAATTGGCTAAAACTAGGAAACTGCGCGTTATCCCGTTTGACGCCCTACATGCCTGTTCGAACACTTATAGTTTGTTTTTCTTCAAAATCATGTTATCCCGTTTGATACTTCAAACGCCCTTTACAAATGGCTACACTATTACTGCAATTTGGACAGTTTTTTTGAACAGTCTAATTTCCTATTCATTAAGCTTTTCTTTGTGTCCATATTAATTTCTAACATGTTTATAACTCCGAAAAGTTGTTCAAATCACTTTAAAGCATGTAAAGACTATTTTTAATTATTTCAAACATCGTCTAAATACCTCAATAAGCACACTTTACCTACAAAATATAAAATATCATATTTTAGACATGTAGAATATATCTAAAATTCCAACTTGATTTAAATATATGCCTAAACTGTTAATAACTTCTAAAATTAATTAATAATCAAACTAAAATATTAATAACTATCTTAATCTAGATAAACCATAACTAACACTAAATTAACCTAATCTATACTAGCAAATAAGGTAAATATATATATAAAATAGATATATATTTCATACTTATCAAATACCCCCAAACCTATATTTTGCTAATCCTCGAGCAAAACAAAAACAAAATAAAATAACTAATCTAGAAAAACAAATAAAAGCCACTTTAGTAGAGAATCACGATTGCATTTAGCATATTCAACAAGCCTTTAAACCCCTAAGTGTCCTTAGTTGGATGGGTTGTGTCTCGTGAGGGTTTGCAATAATAATACCCACAAACATAAAAACCTAAAAAAAAAAAAACAAACAAGAAAACAAAAATTTGAAAAACAATCTTCTCTTAAAAATACATAACTATTTTTAAAAAAGAACCAACCACAAATACTTGAAACAAGTAAACAATTTCGATCTGATCACTTTCAAGTAAGGAATAATCCATTCTACCCCATCTTAGAAATAATTGTGCAACTACATATATACATTTCAAAAACATAAAAAGTGTAGAAACTTTGTAGTCATACAATTTTATTCTTTATTAATAAACATATCTTATGTGACCCATTACCAAGCTCATTAAAGTTCAGTAACTCAAAAATATAACAATGACAATCTTTCATCCTTAACATATCATAATAAACCCTCATGAAATAGCCTTCAAATTCAATTAAATTAAGGGAATAAGAGCATAATATACGTCAAAATATGACTTCTGCAATACTTAGTTCTATTAAGCTTTCTAAATAGTCCATGTAACAAGTGTTAGACTAATGTCCCTTTCCAGTTAGCTCAAGGCACTAAGTGTTGAAACACCCCTCAAGCTTAATAACTCGAACTATAAAGGCTACAAAACCAAGCAAATCATAAAAGAATTTATCTCAACTTTTCACCTTTGACGCAATCCCTTATACTTGCCTAGGCACAAGGTTTGGTTACTCAGTAAAAAATGAAACAAACCTTTACTTTTTTTCATCAATTTTTTTTCCATTCAATCTATATTTTTTTCTTCAACTATTTTTTTCATTCTTTTTTTTCATAATTTTTTTTTCATTCTTTTTTCTATACACACTCATCCCATTTTCTCAAATAAAAGCTAAGCATAAAGATCTATCATAAAATATTAAAAATTACTCAATTGCCAAGTTTTCAAAAATATATGCTCAGTTGAAGATATTCCACTAAGATTACAAGTAATAAATCATAAAATTATATTCCTACAAGTTTCAAGTGTGTGAAATGTGATTTAAAAATTATGCATAAATATCCAAGATAATAAAAATAAAAGAGAAATTACTCACTTGATCATATTCATCACTTAATTAATTACTTGAACTTTCTTCATGAAATTGATCTCTTTAAAAATAGACATATACTTTTAAAAGAAAATAACAATAAAAACTACTTAAAAGAAAAGAAAACAAAAGATAAATAAAAAATACTCTAAAACATCCTAAAAGAAAAATAATAAAGAAAAATATCTTTCTACACCCCCAAACCTAAATTGAACATTGTCCTCAATGTTAAAGAAAATATATACTACAATGACAAAAATAAGTAAGAGCGGGAAAGAAAGATATCACCTGAAAGCATAACTATTCCACTAATCTAAAAATAAAGTTCATAGGATTGGAGAAAAGAAATAAATATAAGTGATGAGCATTCCCTCAAACCTAAAGTATTATAGCCCTTAAAAGAAGAAAAACTATAATGAGAAGAAAAAAAACTGAGAAAATAAGTAAATAAAGCCTAAATGAAGCAAAGAAAATAAACAAAAGGAAGGAAAAGAAATATATCAAAAACATGGGTTGCCTCCCAAGAAGCGCTAAGTTTATTGTCTTTAGCCAGACATTGCCAACATTCTCAAATATATCAGGGCGGCTGGTAAATATTGGCATTTACTCTTCTCTTAAGCCTCCAAAAAGATGATGCAGAAAAATTAGAAAGCATGACTTGATTATGGGTTGATACTACAAAAGATGGACCTTTGTCATAAGCATTAAATCTAAAATTGTCTACCATAAAACCTTCAGCATCAGAAGTTGCAGGTAAATTGTTAGACACATCAAAAGCATTTAGTTGCACTTTTATGTTCCCAAAGGTCATCTCCACTACCCCTGTCCTACAATTTATACATGCATAAGCTGTGGCAAGGAATGGACAACCTAGAATGATATGAATCTAATATGCAGAGTTGGCACCGGTCTCCATATCTAAGACAATAAAATCAACAAGGGAAAAGAACTGGTTAACCTTCACTAAGACATCCTCAATGACCCCCCGAGGCTTACGCACATAACGGCCGGCTAGCTGCACAGTAACTGATGTAGGCTGCAATTTACCTAACCCTAGTTTCTCATACACCGAGTAAGGGAGTATATTGACACTCACACCAAGGTCAAGGAGGGCTCTATGGATGGAGTGATCACCTATGACACAAGAAATAGTGGGTACTCCAAGGTCCTTATACTTAGGTGGGGGGTCAAACTTCAAAAGAGAGCTTACTTGCTTGGTGAGAAAGACCTTCTTAGACACATGGGCCTTGGATTTACGCTTTTGAGTGCATAGGTCTTTGAGGAACTTAGCATAAGTAGGGACTTGCTTTATGACATCTAAGAGGGGGAGATTAATTTTGACTTGTTTAAAAGTCTTAAGAATATCCTCCATCTTAGTTGTACTCTTTCTAAATAGTGGGGCCGTGTCAAAACACTGAGGAAAGGGTGACGTAGGGATATAAGATCCATCGGAAGAGGTCTTAGACTATGGCTCTGAGGAAGGGGAAGGAGAGACTGACTCCTTTGAATTTGGCTCACTCTCTAACTCATGAGACGCATTAGGGGTTGGATTATCTAACCCTTCATTTGTGATACCCAAGGACTCCCCTCAAACCTGATTATCAATGTGTCGACCACTCCTAAGGGCAGTTATGGACTGAACTTGTTCATTAGAGGAATAGATTATCTCTACTCCACATTGACCTTTAGGGTTTTGTTAGGGCTGACTTGGCAATGTTCCCATGTCTCGCTTATTGATAGCATTGGCTAGTTGTCCAATTTGGGCTTCTAACTTTGTTATAGATTGTGTGTGAGAGTGGAGGAGTTCGGATTGAGATTGAATGCCTTGCAGGGCACTCAAGACCTTTTCTTCAAAACTTGGACTCCTATTGGGTTGGACATACGGAGGTTGCACTTGAGGTTGGTGGATAGGGTCTAGTAGGACTTGGAATGGTTGCCTAGGGGGTTGATTGCCAACAACCCCTTGGTTTTGTGCCCACCAGGAAAAGTTAAGATGATTCCTCTACCCAGGGTTATATGTGTTTGAAAATGGATTGTTCGTAGCCCTAGGGAAAGATTGGGTGACATTCACATGATCTTAGACAAGCTCAGGAAATTGAGATGCAGAGGGATACTCTATGATAGTATGGGCTAGGCTAAAACATATTGTGCATGCATCTTGAGTGAAGGGAGTAGGCTGATGGGTTGAAGTCATTAGGTCTAGCTTCCTACTCAAAGTATCAACTTTGGAGGAGAGGTCTAATGGATTTTTGACTTCATACAACCCACCCCTAGAGGGGGCATTGTTCAAGGTAGATAATCCACTCTCATTTCTATTCAACGCAGCATGTTGAAGAGAATTTTTACTCAAGTCCTCAAAAAGTTTTCATGCATCATTTTTATTTTTTAACAAGAAGGTACCCCCACAACTTGCATCAACAAGATGACGGTTTTGTTCAGTAAGACCCTCATAAAAATGTTGCACTAATTGCCACTTAGGGACAGCATGATGAGGACACCTCCTAAGAAGGTCCTTAAGTCTATCCCAACTCTCATGGAACTGTTCAATGAGAAGTTGGGCAAAAGTAGTTATGGTCTTTCTCATTTGGTTGGTCTTACCTATGGGGAAGTACTTTTTGAGGAACTCTTGTTGCATTTTGGCCCATGTGTTGTGCACGGGTGCACTAGTGGATAGTATTTCCTTTATTTTAGTACTTTATTATATCAGTAGGCTAGTTAGCAGTTGATTATTGTAATTTTGATTAGTAGAAATTGGCGCACTAGTGGACCACGAGTAAACCGGGCCCACTAGTGACACAACTCCCAAAGTGGGGTGCGACTCCCCATAAAGGGGTCGTCTTCTTCCTTTGTTAGTATGTTATTGAAGTAATTCCAGAACTCCTTTCCCTTTCTTCCAGCTTCTTTCCCTTTCCCTGCGTAGAACTCCTGCGTACCAATTGTGCCTACACCGGGCACAACACCATGTTGTGATAGTGTCTGGCTCTAATGAGTGAAGTCATTCCTTAACCTTATCTTTCAATGTTAAATTTGAGAGCTTAAAAGTTGTGCATATTTCCAAGAAGTCATCTAGGTGCCTATACGGGTTTTCATTATTAAGCCCATAAAAGGATGGAAGCATTTGAATGACATTGGGCTTAATTTCATAATTTTGAGCAGCAACCGCTAGCAACCTAATGCATCAAGGAGAGGTGTACTCATTGGGAGTGTAATACTCCCTTAGAGCTTTAAGTGGTGCATCTACTAACTGATGTTCAGCCATGATGGGGGTAGAAGTAGTGTGGGAGGAGGAATTGGTGGGAGAGTTTGGGGGTGTAGGGATATAGGTCAAGGCAACTCAGCTCTCCTAGATGTCCACTCAGGCTCAGTGTCAAATGGTACCAATTGGGGGAGTAAGGAGCAACGACCACGCATACACCACAAACACACTACACAATTTTAAATGTAAAAAGGGGAATAACAAGCAAAAACTAACCAAAAATAAATAATAATAAAGAAAGAAAAGGATCTTGCAAACCAAAGAGAAACACTATGCTTGTCGATATCTACTTGTGGCCACAAGTATAGAAAGCACAGTCTTCAACTCAACCTGCAAGATCAAATTAAAAGAAGGTAAGAAACTAAGAGTAACCTAAAAACTAAAGTAACTGAAACTAAAGTAACTAGAATTATCCTAATACTAATTTAGTAACAAATCAACACCGTCCCCGGCAACAACGCCAAAAACTTGATCGTTTATAATTAAACCCTTTGTAAGTGTACAAGGTAATTGTACTAGGATGAGTATTTAAAGGTTGTCGAACCTCAGGGATGGATAAATTATTACTAAATCTAAAGAGGAATTTGCTGATTAAAAACTAAAAACAACTTAAACTTAAATTAAGCAAAAGAAAGAAATTAACTAGTTTAAAAATAAAAGATTAATATAATGGAATTTACTTAGGAAATTGAATTCACTATAAAACCATAACAATTCCTTAACTGTTAATCTAAATCTAGTGTGAATATGAACAAGTATTCTCAGCTACAAGCTAGAATTACTTTAGAAAACATCATTAATTAAATTCATGGCATGAACTATCTTCGACAATAGTACAAATCATCTACACTAAACTAGCTATAGGCATGACTCGTCTAATCTTAGTATAACTCATCTAATTCATTAATTATCTGAACATTAAAACTATTACATGACCATCTCATCTAAATCACAGAAATTAGAATCGATAAAAATATTAAAACCACATCAATCTATCATCTACAAGACAATAAATCAACATAGATTTGAATAAACATGAAAAACTCTTCCATTAAAAAGGAAATCCTTATCATACAATTGTTATCATTCACAACTGAGATCTAAATTAAAAAAAAAAATTGAAACTTATCTATAGCTTCATCAACTCCTAAGTAAAAGAAAAGTCTAGCTTTCCATCGTAGAAGAAAATACTTGAATCTCTATTAAAAGCTTTAAGTTCTCTTCTATCTTCTTCTTCCTTTTTCTTTTCAAAAAATCTACTGGAATCCCCCAATTTCAAGCCAAATATGTCCTTACGTAGGCATAAGAGCCAGAGAAAGAAGTCCAATATGAAAATGATTGAAAATTAGCTAAAACTAGGAAACTGCATGTTATCCCGTTTGAACACCCTACATGCCCATTTGAACTCCTATACTCTATTTTTCTTCAAAATTATGTTATCCCATTTGATACTTCAAATTCCCCATTCAAACAGCTACACTATTTCTACAATTTGGACAGTTTTTTTAGACAGTCCAATTTCCTGTTCATTAAGCTTTTCTTCATGTCCATATTAATTTCTAACATGTTTATAACTCCGAAAAGTTGTTCAAATCACTTTAAAGCATGTCAAGACTATTTTGAATTATTCCAAACATCGTCCAAGTACCTCAATAAGCACACTTTACCTACAAAATATAAAATATCATATTTTAGACATGTAGAATATAACTAAAATTCCAACTTGATTTAAATACATGCCTAAACTACTAATAACTTCTAAAATTAATTAATAATCAAACTAAAATATTAATAACTATCTTAATCTAGATAAACCATAACTAACACTAAATTAACCTAATCTATACTAGCAAATAAGGTAAAAAGGCATATAAAAAAGATATATATTTTATACTTATCAGATGGCGTTCTTGACTGAATCCAGCGTTCTCTTCGCAATGGAGGAGTCCGTTCTCTGAGTTGGCGATCATATGATGAGTAAATGCCTTGAGATAAGGAGAAGCCCTGCATGTTGTCCTCAAGCACTGGAGAAAGAAAAAGGAGTCAGAAGTAAGACGGGGTTCCATCCGAAGGTGATGGGCCACAACAAGAGAAGTATCCCAGAGTAAGGGAGGTTTTGTCTTACACTAAAGAGCAACAATGTGTGAAGAACATGCCCGAGTAGGGGAGGTTCTGTCCACCACTACTGGCACGGAAAATGAGAAGAATCTCTGGCAAGGAGAATGTTTGCACTTAGTCTTTTAATGCAAGACGAGGAATGTACGGAGGTTAGAGGAAGCTCCGTTTATTGCCTTTGAATCCTAAGGGGAGGATGCCAAGTAGAAAGGAGCAATTCCGAATATCGTTACCTTACGAGACATGAAGGGAGTAAGTATTTCTGACATCCCATTTAAGAGCTGCATGTGCTAAATTACGATGTGTGTTATGCTATGCTATGCCATGATCCTTTGTGCTCTAATCTGCTATGCTTTGATGTGACATATTTATGTTCTGTCTTGCTCTGTGGTAGAGCAAGATGTATGGTGTGTGTGTGTGTGTGTTCAGTCTCGGCTCGATGATGGAGTGAGGCGTGTGTATGTAGTTTTGATCCCGCTTTGTGGTAGAGCGAGATGTACGATTTCGTTAACTTATTAATTTCCGCTTGACTCCTATATATGACAAATTTTTGTATAACTCATACTAAATATTAGTATATATGTATTTTAATGTATATAATTTTGTAACGCTTGTTGTATGTATTAGCCGTTAGGCAGAACTATATTCGGATTTGATTTTATTGGAATAATATCCAATATGTACGTAGGTAACCAACGACAAGACAACGTTGGCCCGATCCAAATCAATTATAAGTATACGTTTTATTTTGTTTTATAAGCGACGAACTATGAAGCTTTGTTTTATGTATGTGTCCGTTACAACCTAAGTCTATGTATAGGAAAACTTAAAGCTCCGTAGTACGTAGATGAATGTTATACCTCTCACACACAGATGATGATTCCTGGTTTAATAAAAGAAAATTTTTTTATTAGTGATTTTGTGGGCCCGACTCGGGTCCGGTTGTTACAACCTAGTCCGATAAGGCCCGCAAGCCCGACCTAGCCTTGCCTGTAAATTTACGGGTTGGGCTCTAAAATATAAAGTGTGGGCCGGGCCTAAGATTTTAAAAGCAATTAAATTTAGAGTCGGGGCCTGGGCCTAGACCTAGACCAAAAAATCTTAAAAGCCCTACCCGGATTGTAAAATTCAAGGCCCGTTATAATCTAGGCAGATTTTAAGGTAGATCGTTTTCAACTACTAGGGCAACTGAGGGAAAATTTTAATAAGATCCTTTTAGGTATTTTAGAAAAGATTTAGATTAATTTTTTTATAAAATGCAAAAGTTCAAAAGCAGGAAACTGGTGAAAAACAAAAGACTCGCTCGTAAAGAAGAAGTATGTGAAATTGTTAGAGAACTGTCGGTTGACGTCCTTACAGATTATCTTTCGCATTAAATCCTTAACTGCCGATGAGATTGAGTGGGAATTCCTAGTTGAGAACCTTAGATTTCTCCTCATCACCGTTCTGAAGATCTCTGCTGTGGTTTCCCCGAAGAATAACGGGACTCCGGCTAGCATTACGTACATAATGACGTCGGCGCTCCAAACAGCCACTTTCTAGTTGTACTCCCTCCCGGAGAGCACCTCAGGGGCTACATAGTAAAGAGTGTCGACAACCCCACTCATCGAGCACCTGTCCCTGAAGAACTCAGCGGAGCCGAAGTCAGCGAACTTGAGGTAGTCTTTGGCGTCGAAGAGAATATTATTAGGCTTGAGGCCGCGATGGGTGACACCGAGGCGGTGGCAGTGGGTGACAATGTCCATCAGTGGGGCTATGACAGTGGTCACCTCGGGCTCGGAGAATGGGCAGTGGAGAGGGGCAGAGATCAAGGACGAGGTGGAGGGACTCGTTGTTAGGCCCGAAAGCTCGTGCCCAGTCCTGTGCCCTTATAAATTTAGGGTTGGGCAAAAATTTTAGCCTTACCTCCGGGCTCGGGCTGGGCCTTGGAATTTATTGTTTTCTTTTGGGCCGGGCTCGGGCCTACTCTTGCCCGTAAGGGCTCGGCCCGATTGCACCCCTACTACTAACGGCAAATCGAACAACTTTGGCCTCATGGATAGCCGAGGTAGTGGCACTGTTATGGCCAAAGCTTAGGATGACAGACAATGATACAATCAATTAACACTCGGGCTGCCACTAATCAATGACGGGGCCAAGGCCACCGCGATCACCGTGCAGCGAGGACCCGGCTAGGCCCGGTCCTTTGGCCAGCCAAGGTTTCCATTGCACCCTGGCAGTCGTCTGTGCACGACAATTCAGGTCGTAGATCGGAAGGGTGTACTATTGACACTGTGAATTAGAGATTCGCCTGGAAAATCGTTGCAAAAGCCCCCTTCAACCAATGGTTGGGGACCAGGACACTGGTGATTGCTAAACGTGAAGTCCAGTAGTTGCCAGGCTTCCGTAGCCAGTCCAATAGTTGCTAGGCTTCCATAGCTATCTCCGCAAGGAAGACACTGCTGGACTGAGAATTTAATTCCCGGTCAGTTAAAAAAAGAATAAAAATAAATAAACAAAAAGGGTAAGTTTAGAAATAGGTCTGGTTCAAATATTTTCACTTATTGAAAAAAATTATAAATATTAGCATTTGACCTAAAGTCTCTTAAGAGAGACCTGACCAAGTTTTAGGCTAGGGAAAATTGTAGTATTTGTGAAATGACTATTTGACCCTTATAATAGAGTCGCAATTCAAATACTTAACTTTGAGCTCCGGTTCATGGTTGTTTAAATGTTCAAGAAATTAGAAAAAAAATTAACTAATCACTAGAAGAGCATGGAAAATGAACTAACCAAGTTTCAGATTGGGAAAAATTCTCAAAGCCTATAAAATGACCCTTTTACCTATTGTCGTTAAATGGTCGTGTAATATTTTGCTTACCTAGCCTAGGGTCTCTAGTTCAGAGGTCTATGAGTGGGCTTAAAAATTAGGAAAATTTTCAGTGAGATTTTGATGTGCACCCTAAATATATTCTAAACTGCATAGTGAGGAAAAATCCCAATGAGTGGATAATTAACTATTTTCCCCCTATAGTTAATCGTAAATGTTAAGTCAACCAAGGTCGGTTCAAGGGGCACACGACCTTGGTAAATGAAAGGAAAATTACACTGAGTCCATGAAGCATAAAAGTAGCCTTAAGCTTAATTTTGGACCTATTAGATGTTAATAAGGCTTTGAACAAAATGATAAAAATACCCTTATGAGTGGACTGACTTGCATTTGCATGAAAGAAATTAATAGGCCAATGTGATATTGAAACCTTTAAAGAGGGCACAGACTTGCCCGAAAATGGAGAGGACCATGTCTAATGTAGAATAATTACCTTAATGCCCTTAGATACATTATGACCAATTTTTATAAAGATTTAATCAGTTAACCTAAGGAGGGTTAGGGCATAAGAGTACAAACATTTCTAATATCATTATTTAATTTGGCTATTGATATTATGATATGCTTGGACCTGTGCAGTTTTGATTGTTTATGTTGTTCATTATTTCGATGTTTACTATTGTTGTTGTGATAGTAATTTATACTAGCTTAAGATTAATGAAAGATTAATTAAGAGGGTTAAAGAGCTTTAAATTGGGCAAGAACACAATCAAGATAAAGACTAAAATATGTCAAAGGGGTTTGGGACTAGTTCATAGAGTGAACAAAGCCTTTGACCTTATGATTTGCCTTGGTTGATGAACTGATGGCATTTTCGAGTTTCAACCCTAGTCTAGAAAGGACTAATAGGGTTTGGGATAGTCATTCATAATACTAACTTATTGATAAGCAATATAGGGTTCAAAATGGTTTCCTAAGTCTTAGCTCTATTGAGGAGCTGCTTATATTTTATGACGAATAAAAAAGAAAAAAATAAGATATGCATTATACCATGTGTCTGCGTGCATTAGGTGCATCATATGCAGTCATATCTTGATCTGATATCGCATGTGTATAAAGGGGCGAGCAAGTAGATAAAAAACCGTCTACTCCAACCTATGAGTATTGTCAACTACACCAACAAAATCAGGCAGTCCATATGTGCTTGACGCACACATGGCGACATGCATTGTAGCCATATAAATGAGACTTGAATATAAATTGAATCTTTAATATCTTCAACAACATTTATAAAAAATATAATGTTTACATGAGCCACGGCACACACGCGTCAGTGTGAGCCCAATTATCATAAGTTGATGGATGGGGTAGAAAATTAATCTACCCCCAGTATAATGTCCTATGCCGGATTTTGATATGATGGATTCTCTAACTCACATTGATGGGCATGAGCCCGGACTCTTCCAAACATGACTTATAAAAAAGTGATATACACTTAACAAATTTATCTAACAAATTTTTTTATTAGGTTTTAATTAGACAAAACATGTGAGTCCGACAAAGTTTACTTCGGCCATATATATTATCTCCCACCAAAACTAAATTAAGAGGGCATGTGGGATGAGTTTGTTAATTTATTATTTTCCTGACAAAAAACATGTCCCTGGTGGCTATAAACGTCTTCGTCAAGACAAAGTATACATAGGACTATAGCCTTTGCACATATATAATATTGTTTGCTCCCGAAAATTAAAGTGAGCCAAAAAGCTTCGTATAGTACTCCCTTTGTCTCATATTATAAGATAAAATGTATGTTGGTTTAAGATATTTGTCTTCCTCGTATATCTACGTATGCTTTTTATTTTTTGAAACAAAAGCCACCATGGAGGGGGACCCCTATCAATGCATTAACTAATTAACTAACTAGAAATATACAAGGTGGGACATAAAGCGATCAAGATCCAAGGTGGGGAGTAGTTTTGTTTAACACTATTTGCATAATCAGTTTGAAAGTTCAAACTTGTCCACACAGATACAACTATACCTGACACAATGATATTTTGAAGGTACGTATAGCTATTAACGTTGTAGAACGAAGGTTCTTATAGGCCATATTAGCGAGACAAAATATTATCCTTCTTTATATTAGTAAGAGCAACATATCGTATCTTATTTTAAGGAGTAGTACTATTATGACATTAGCTTTCACACATCAAAACTCTATTTTATCATTTCAGCACCATTGTCAATGGTGTTAAAATAATTAAGTAGAGTGAACAATGGCACTAAAATGATAAAGTAGAGTTTTGATGTGTGAAAGTTAATGTCACTCAAACATTTTTCTTATTTTAAGTGTCTTATTTAAAAAAATAAATGTCCAACTTTAAATGTCTGATTAAGGGTTAAATATGTGTATAATGTGTCTTTAAATGTTTACTTCTCAAAAATAAATATCATGTCTAATATAAGCCAATACTCAATACATAGACTTTTTAATTAATAATATATAAATTTGTTATATATATGTATATTTTATAAATGTAAATTGGGATTGATAATTGTCCATATGTATACATAAGTGTCAACATGTATTTATGTATATTATAAAATATATTTATAAATTATGTTCGAGTTTGAGTTCTATTCAAACCAAGTCAAGTCGATCCAAGGTATGCTTGAACTCAACTTGAAAATATTTGAGTTTGAGTCAAGTTTGAATCGAGCCACTTTGAGTCAAGCCCTATTCGAGTCCAGTTGAAGGACCTTTGCTTGACAAGTTGACTTGGCTCATTAGCACCCCTAGCTATGATTGGTTGGGGCCCGCCAGCTTTGTCTAGCAATGGTGGGGAGCTACCACTCCTTACCCCTCTCCACCTTCTCTTCCCTGAAACGAGCATCCCTCCTTTCTATTTTTAGGTTTTCCCTTATGCAGTTCTGCTACTGGTTGACCTTTGTTCATCTAGCCTAGTGATGGTGGAGGCCACTACCAAGGTTGTTGCCCCCTAAACTCCCTTTTGTGGCTGCTACCAGCTGTCGGTCTCTCGCTGGCCTACCTTGTCACAATGATGGCCCCACCAACCAAGATTTTCCCTTTCCCATTGGATTTGACTTTTGGAGCAATTAGAGTCGTCACTGCCATTCACTAGCCACCCTCATTTTGCTTCTTTCATCTCACCCTTTTGAGCCTTAAGATGCCTCCGTCTTGTCCTCCTCATCCATTTTTTGGCCATCTCACCACCCAAAAAACCACACCTTTTATTAGGTTTGGTCAAACAACATGTAGGTGTGTCTTCTAGCAGCCGATCTACCCTGTTAGTGGCTAGATCCAGCCACCATCAACCTGAGCCTTGCTAGTGTGCATTTGCTTACTCAAGTAAGTAGTATCATGAATTTAGTATTATTTGTATGATCCTATGCTCCATGAGCATATGTATGTTTTACCTTCAAAAAGTTCAATAATGTCTAGTTGCTCCCCAGAGATTAAGGTGATGCCTCAATAACATTCTTTTTCATTTATGCTAGAGCTGATTAACTTATAATGAGCTTCAGTTGTCGATAGTAAGATTGTATGAGTATGACCAAGATTATACAAGTACATATAAGATTGGATGAGTACGAGCATGACTATATGAACAAGACTGTAAGTTAAAGAGGATGAGTAAGATTGTATAAGTAAAACTATAAGTGTAAGAGTTTGTGTAAAATATGGTAAGATGATACAAGTATGAGTATGTTGGTATGTGTATGAGAGAGTTTGTTATATTATGAGACAAATATATTTAGTATGTTACTACCGCTTCATGTTAATGTTTCATAAATGTAGCTATGTATGGACTTACAAAGTTTACTTATAAGAACTCTTCTTGTAATGCCCCTAATTTTCCCTACGATTTGGTAATTTTTTCTACTATTTTTTGATCATTTTTTATAGAAAAATGTGACGCTTTGGCGTATTTGGGCTTGGTATTCATACTCGTAGTCGGGTGTGGGGTGCAGTTGTAGGTCACGAGCCTGGATGCGCGTTTACAGTGCAAAAAAATTGAGAGGGAATGATAGTGCATAAAAGGTTAAGGGAAAAAATAAAATAAAATAAAGGTTAAGGGAAAACAGGCTCGGGCTCGGCCGAGCCCGATCCAGACCCTTTTGGAAGACAACAGTGCGACCCCCCCCTTTGCTCTGGATGAGCAGAAGGAGCGCCATTGGCAGGCCACCGGCCAACCTTGGCTTGGCGACGGCCAAGCGATGACCAGGCTGCCTCCTCGGTGCCGCCCAAGCCTGATTTGATTCTCCGTGAGCTCCTCCCCTGTTTTCCCCAGTCTCTCTCTGCTCTCTCTGATTTGTGTTGTGGTAGCACCGGCAGTGGCCGGTGGGCTCTACCCAGCCTCTGTCCAGACAGCCAGAGGCCAGCGAAAGCAAGGCCTCGCTCTCTACAGTTCCCTCACCCTCTCTGTTTTGGTTGTTCAGCCGCCGCCGTGGGCCGGCACGGCATGGCTGGCTAGCCATGGTCCCACCTCGGGCCGGCGATGGCAGGAGGCTATCCCTCCAGTCCCTAGTGGCCTATGTTCTGCCGCCCCACTCATCCTCCCCCTCTCTGCTCTATTTTTGTCGCCTCACTGTTTTGGTGAAACGGTGGCTGCCGGCAGTGAGCCACTGCCGACCGGATCTCCCTCTAGCCTCATCTTGGTCCGGCGAAGGTGATGGACCACCTCTCCTGGCCCCAGTTGGCCTCCCCGCGGTCCCATCATCTCCTCCCATTTTCTCCCCTCTACCCTATCCGCCAATGCTCTGTTTTTGTGAAACCGTGGCCGCCGGTGATGAGCCACGACCGAGCAGACCAACGTTCGGCTTTGCCACAACCCGGTGACGCCAGTGGGCCACCCCTCCATACCTTGTTCAGCCTGTATCCCCTCCGCTTTGTCAGAACTGCCTGATCCGCATCCCTTGCTCGGGTGCTCTCACTTGAAAAAATCAAGCCTTTGCTCCTCACTCTGCTATATGTCCGGCGTGTGGCCGCTGATTGTGGTCGTCACCTCTAGCTGGAGATAGCTCATCTTGGCTGCTAGGGCAATGATGGAGCCGGCCAGTAATCCCTGCTCGTCCTTGTGCCCCTAGGGTTTTCCACTCGTTTTGGGCCATCGAGCATCATTGGATGTCGAACACCCTTTGGACTACCTTATGTGGCGGGTCTCAGCCTGGAGATGGCTGGCCGCCCTAGTGCATCACCACCCCTCTTCTTTGGCATGGGCCAGGTTTCTCTCTACTAATTATGTGTTTGACTGCTCTATAGAGAGCACCACGTGTTGCCCACTTACCATTCTACCCTCGTCGGCTGCCGATTGGCCTCTAGTCGGCCTACCTCAACACGACAATGGCAAAGGCCGTCTTTGTTGGTCACCACCCTTGGGCATGGCCCTACCGCCATTCTGAGTCTTGGGCTGACACTGTCTAGCCCTCTGCTCTTCCCTATGGCCGCATGTGCAAGTAGCCATGCGTGCGGGTTATAGTTTTGGTGCCGCTTTGGCGCCGCCTAATTGTCGGATGGCTCCGCCATCATTTGGAGTTGACATCAGAGCCCTCCACCACCTCTCCTCTATCCTTTAGTGTCGCCACACGCCCTCCGCCCTTATGTGGGCCCTTGTAAACGCAAAATCGACGCTGTTGGGTGCTATCCCCGGCCGATTTCAACGTCTTGTGACAAGTTATGTATTTTCAACCAGCGGTCAAATTTTAGTGTACACCTGGACCTTTAGTCACACCTTCCACTCTTTGGCACAACCTTTCTCCTAGCCGCCCGTAGTGTGCTGCCGTGGATCACAAATTTTTTCTGCGTTGATCAGTGTCACCCCTGTTTGGCCATGAGTAGTTTCAGCATTTCCTAAACCCTCGGGACAACAACTCTCTTGGCTAGGAAAAGCTTTTGGTTGCTAACTCTGCCACATACGCCACCACCGTCGTGTGCTCGCCATCAAATATCATGATTACGAGGTAGGGGAGCTTTGAACTCGCAATTTCATGATAGCATGCTTGAATGAGTAGTAGCATGCTAGGAATTGCATGATGTGCATATAAGCATGATTATATGGTATGTTTAGATACATATGGCATACATATGAGCTATAAGTATGATTGATATGTATGAGTTGTACGTATGTTTTTATGGATGTGGACTATGTATGTGCTAATGATGGCTAGCGATTAGGTTAGGATGCTATGGATGTGTATTATGGACATGCTAGTGGTGGCTAGCGATTTTGAGTAAGTTATGTATGTGAGTTGTGTGTGTGGGCAGGGGTATGAGCGATGGACGGTAAAAAGTAGTAAGGGTTTAGTACGAAGTTGGATGTGGATTTGGATGTATAAGCGTATGACGGAAGACAGGGAAGGTAAGTTTGAGGAGTGAGGATTTAAAATGG
The DNA here is from genome assembly GCA_035235625.1 of Saururus chinensis. Taxonomy (NCBI): domain Eukaryota; kingdom Viridiplantae; phylum Streptophyta; class Magnoliopsida; order Piperales; family Saururaceae; genus Saururus; species Saururus chinensis. Next base: position 39,141,902 of record CP141142.1, read on the forward strand.
ATCAGTTCGGTTTGGAGTATACATCAGGGGTTCGATAAGTAAGAGGACTTTGGCTTGGAGCCTTATGAGGTTTTATTAGATAGTAAAAGCGTGCATAATTGTACAAGCATAGCATACAGATTATGAAGTGAAAAGTAAGAATAATAAGTGAGGTATTAAGTAAGAGGGTGATAACAGGGATCTATTGTGAGGAGCTCAGTTTGACAACGTAAGTAAGATGTTTTGACCATAAGGTGGATGTCAGAGGTTGTATGATTATGTGAGGATTTGATGTACAGTGAGTTGATCATGGAATGGACGGGTTAAGTGGTGTCTGCTACCCTGACAAACTAGGGTTCGAATCAGGCTCAACTTCGGTTTGATTAGTCGAGGATTGAGTTTGTGTGGCATAATTGTACTACATAATATACTTAATTCAAACATGAATTATGAGGAAGCTAATAGTAGTGTTGAGTTTGAGACCTGAGGGTTTGACGGATTAAGTTTCATGTTTGAGCTAGCCGATAATGAGTTGGCTGAGCACTTCTTGTGTTTTGCCATGGTGGTTATCTTGGGGGATGTTATCTGTGTGCTATATAGAGCATCAGACTTCTGATGCTCTGTTGAGAGTGATGTATGCTTTGATTTGGTCAGTGTGTTGTATTAAGCCCAAACGTTTGATGCTCTATTGAGAGCACTGTAAGTTTCTGCCCTCTGTGGGCTCTATATGTTTATGCCTATAGATGGCACTGTATGTTCTGCCCAAGAGTGGCATTGTAAGATTACTGCCCTAGAGTGGCACTATATGTTTTTCGCCTTTAGTTGTCACTGTATGGCCCTTGTTGGCATTGTATGGCCCCAGAGAGTGGGTATTGCACTCTCAGGTAAGTAGTATAATGGATCTACTCTTACCTGTTTGATCTTGTGCCCCATGAGCATAAGTGTGCCTTGCCTTCGAAAAAGTCCATGGCGTCTAGTTGCTTCCCGAAGGCTAAGGTGACGCCCTTGTGGCATTCCCTTCCTTTCCGACGTTGGAGTTTGTTAATTGTAATGAGCTTCAGTTGTCGGTAGTATATGTACAATAGTGAAAGTATGTTGTATGCTTCAAATTCTGAGTAAGTTGTACGTGTAAGATCCAGAGTAAGTGCAAGTGTAAGCTCCTAAGGAAGACGTAAGAATACATTTATGTGTAAGCATGTGATTGTATGGGTAAGGTCGTACAAGTACGTGTAAGTTGTATGAGTATGAGTACGATTGTAAGATGATGATTCTAAGTAAGAATGTAAGCGTAAGTTTATGAGTAAGACTGTAAGTGTATGATTCTGAGCACAATTGTAAGTATATGATTCTCATAAGGACTATAAGTGTAAGATTGTAAGAGTATGGTCGCACGAGTATGTGTACGATGGTACGAGTAAGTTGTAAGACCATGATTAAGGGTGTTTGTGTAAGTTTGCTTCCATTGGTGTGTTATGCAATATTATATGCATATTATGATTTTATTATGTTGACTGCTTCATGGTTAAGTTGCATGAACGCATGTATTTTATGAACTTACCGAGCTCAATGTTTAGGATTCCCCAATGGGTATTTTCCCACTGAGTATGAAAATACTCACCTTACTTTTTTAGCCCCATTGTTTGGGAGGCTTTTGCAAGTTGTGTTGGAGAGCTCCTAGAGATGGATACTCGTTTATGCGGTGGATTATTTCCCCCTCGACTCAAGTATATTTGACTCAATGAGAGTATATTTGGTGCCACGATCTGGGTGAGATGAGATTTAAGTGTATGTATTATGGACTTTTAATTTGGATCAGAATGTAGACTGTTATGGCACTTGTACTCAGGGACGTCAGGGAGTTATTTGTATTTTAAAATTCATGATCATGATAATTTAGTAGTACGCATGTTTTCAAGTAGCGCCTGAGGATATTTGCTTTGGATGTACGATATTTGACCGTATGATGGAAATATTTAGATGAAAAATTGATGTTTAGTGTTTTAAATTATAAACTATTTTTATAGGTTTTGATTTTATTATTTTTCTCCGATTTATAAAAAAAATATGAGGAAAAATCTCGGGCATTACACTTCTATTATAGATGACAATACTCATTTACCCCCCTTTTCCCTCTAAATATTCTAGATGCATCTATAGGTCTTAGATTAAGAGCTCCCTAGGTTGGACTCTTTCTTTTGTTGGAATGACCAATATGCCTCACTTTAGTTGTACATTTGACTTGATATGAGTCCTTTGTAGTTTTGGCATGACCGGATGTATTATTTTTATGATTATTGTGGGACTTGTACTCAATGATGTATGGGATATGTTTTTGTTTAAGCCCATTTCCATGACATTTTAATTTTGTATGCTATTTTTATTTATGCTTGAGAGTTTTAGATTTTTTTTGTCAAAAAGATTTGTGTATGATGGCTTAATTATAAAAATTATTTTCTCATGATTCAAACTTAGTTAATTTTCATGAATTACAGTTGTATGTTGCAAAAATAAAAATAAAAAATGTTAAAAAACTTAGGCGTGACATGTACAAGCCTAGAAACTAGAAAGATTATAGGTTCTATGACACACAAATTACATATGTGTCTAAGAATCACTATGAGACACATAATTTCTATGATGAATTCATAAGCATTACTCGTGAGTCATCCTCATAGTTTGTTTGTGATTTTTGTGTTATAGGGCTTCATGTTCTTTGAATCGACCAACCCCTTTCTATAAATATAATATTATTGAGTAATAGACTAAAGAAGTAGTAATGATGATAGGCACGAAGTTTGTTATAATTTTAGAATAAAGTTATGTCAATAGGTATCGACATGTCAATAAACCTACCAATAAAATTGTGATTTCATTGTCAGTAAGATTCAACGCATCCGTAAACTCACCGATAAAGCCCAAAAAACATTGTTAGCAGCCTTCGATGTGTCAATGATGCTAGAGCAATCTTACCAATGGTTATGGAAAGTGTACATAAAAATGGTTTCAAGTGGTTGTTTGAAGCTATTAAGTACCAAAATTCAGTTATTTGATTCTCGTATAAGTATTTGACAAACCTTGACCAAAATACTACAAAATTCTCCGATTTTGATAGGAAATGGTGGACTAGGGCATGTCAGAGTTTAATGGAAAAGGGGAAGATGGATCGGATTCATGGAGACCTTGATTTAATTGACATAAAAGAATTTTGATTGTTAACCTTGTATTGTGATTTAACCTGAGATATACATGTATGAGTTGAATTACGAAATTATTGGATGTGAAAACACAAACCTCCATTATGTTCCTATTATGGTGATCATGAGTTTTATGTTAAAATGAGTATTTAACTTCTTGAAGTCATTTTATTGCCTTGTTAAAAGTACTCACGGCCAAATGGGGTGACACAAATCAATGCGGCACAATCCGCGATCCACAGCTATGTACTAGGGGTGTCTAGGAGAAAGGTTGTGCCAACGAGTGACAGGTGCAACTGGAAGTCGAGGTGTGGTCACTCAAGGTTGGCCAACGGCTGAGAAGTACTTGGTCGGCTGCAAGAGGTCGAAATTGGCTGCGAACAACACCCAACAACGACAACTTTGCATCATCGAGGGCCCACAAAAGGATGGAGGGAGTGGGCGACACTCAAGGATTGAGAAGAGGTAGAGGACTCTAGTGGACAAATCCAATTCAGTGGCAGAGCCATCCGACAGGTAGGCGGCGCCAAAGTAGCATCTAAACCTGAAATGCACACTTGGCTACTTGCACACGTGGCCAAAGGGGAGGGAAAGAGGGCTGGACAGTGGCGGTCCAAGGGCTAAAAAGGGTGTCAGGGCTAAGGCCCAAGTGGTGGCCAACGGAGACAACAACACTGCCAATTGCCACCCACAACCAAAACAATTGGTGTGGATGACTATGCATCTTACACAATAGAGGGTGATGGGAAAGCGACACATTCTGGGCAGGGGCATAATCGGGCCAAGTGGAGCTGGCCCTTGTTGTCGCTGAGTTGAGGTAGAGCCCACAATGGCCAAATGGTGAGGGCTCACTGATGGCAACAACCCAAGACGCACCCCTGATCGGGCAGAAAAATAGAGGAATAGTGAGGCGAAGGTGGAATCAAGCGAAGAAGAGGAGTGGAGGGGGCATAGGAGGTCGATCCAGCCACACATGGGATGGAGGTAGGGTTGGGAATCAGATCGGGTCAGGTCAAATTGGGTTGGGTGGGGTTATGATCCGACCCTATTTAAATCGGGTCAAAAATCCAAACCCTAACCCTACTTGAGTTGGATCGGGTCGGGTATGCGAGTAACCTACTTTTTTTCTTCATTTTCTTGTTAGACTCGTATTTCATACTCTCTTTGCAAAGGCCAAACACATAAGAAACCTAAATACATTACAACATTAATTTGTAGTGTTTGGTTCTTTGGCTCATTTGTGGATGACACATTTTTGTAGTAGCCATCAATGAAGGCCTTAGAAGTATAGTATTGTTTTTCTTACATTCCAAGACAAAGATAACAAAACAGACCTTCAATGTTTGTTTACTCAAGATCAACCCACTTGGCTTTTGATAACTCACATACAAATGCAAAATAGATTAAACATTATTTCCTTGATGGCCAAAGAGGATCATGTGATTCAGCATGTCTTAATTTTAAAATTCTTGTAACTACTTCTCTATGGCTGCTTCTAGCCCTACCCTCCTCAGCATCTAGTGACACTTGTTTACAATTTTCCTCCTCCAAAAATTATCCCTCGTCAAGCTTTGTCATCTGCCTCACTAGTTGCATGTTCCTAACATGTTCCCTATTATGACTATCATGCCTTTCACACATAGTTGAGTCTAGTGTGTGGTGTGTCTTATAGAAGGAGAGAGGATGGGTAATAAATACAACAAAATATGACATATTTTCATTCCAATCACCACACCCAAAAGAATAACAGAAAATAAATAAAACTACATAGATATTAACCACACCTTGAAGATATTATTCTCTGTTATCCCAAAATGTATGCCTACCACAAACAAAATATGTGTGATCACACCTATGCTCCAAACATCTTATTCATGCCCAAATTTGTGTTTAAGCACCTCTGGTTCAACATAATATGTACTAAACAAACACCATAATAATAGTATAAATAAATCTAATAGACTAACACCATAATAATCTCACAAAAATTACTAATTGAGTATCAAATAAAATAAAATCTAAGAGCAATAAGGCTTGTAGTCGGGTAAAAGTCGGGTTGGCAGGGTTGTGCAGGTCGGGTTCAACCTAACCCTAAATTTACAATGGGTCAAGAACCTAAACCCTGACCTTGACCCTACCTGTAGTCGGGTTGGGTGCAGGGTAGGCAGGTTGGGTTCGGGTTAGATAAACGGGTCGGGTTGGATTTTCCCAGCCCTAGATAGAGGGGTGGTGGCCAATAGGAAACAACCGACAGAGGAGACGAAAGAGTCGTCCGACATCCAAATTCATTTTGGCACAATGAGAAAGAAAAACCGAAGAAAAATACCAGTAGCTCACAGAGGAGCAAGGAAAGCATGGTGGTAGCCTTGGCTGGTGCTTATGGGTTCCTGGCGATTGGACAAAGATGAGTCCAGTGGAGGGTGGCACCAAACAGCGGCAAAATCAACCTCCAATGGCCAAAAAACGAATTTAGAAAGTGAGAAAAATCGAGGAAAAGACCGATACTTTGTGGAGGAGTGAGGAGATGTTGGCGGCGATCCTAGCCAATACCAATAGACTCATGTCATCAAGGTGAAGTGGATCTTGGCAAGAACGGGCAGAATTCGACGACGGAGAATGTACAGTGGAGCGACTAAAAACTCTCTTGGGTTTCTCTCAAAACGTTCTAGACTTCTGAAGTCAAATTTCTAGTTGGTCAAATTTCTAGCCAAAAATGGTAAAAAAAGCATAAAATTGTAGCAAAATCATGGACATTACAATGGGCAATCTGTCACGGGGACGCCTGGGGAACACCCGTTGTGCGGCACTCGTAAGGCCAAATAGCCGAGCGAGTAAGCCTTTCTTCGTCAAGGTCATGGCCTCGTGCCATTCGACCAAGCGTCCAGCCCGCGAAGCCAAGCAACGAGCCCGTCCCAAGGTGGACAAGGGAACGTGCCGGGACTTGTTCCCAAGCGAGTTGGCCGGAGAGGGACATCTCCTTGCGATGCACGGATCCAACTTAGGCAACTCAATCGTCCGGATCAATCCGTCTTAGCCATGTGCATGCAAGGGCCTTTGTTACCAACACGGCCATAAGGCCAGACGGCCGCCCAACGAGTCGGAGAGCCCCATCCCACTAGCGGATGGGCTTTTGGCATGATAGCTAGCAAGGCAACAAGCCTTTGTTGCCATCCAGATCAGCCTATTGCAAGGCTACACATCATACCAACAGTTTGTCCATTAAGCTCACCATGTCCCTCCCTATATAGCATAAGAGATTTATGGCATTTCTCTGGAGTGGCAGCCAACGTGACCGTATGGGCATGGTATCTCCAAATTTCACGAAACTACCCGAGAACACTCCCAAGTACCCTCTAACACTATATACATAGGTAGGGACATCTTAAGAATCCAAATAGGTTCTAGTTAGCTATGTGTCCCAACATAGCCAACTATGTGTGCGCATCGTTGCAGCATTTCTGTGCAACGTTATGCACACATGTTGTGCAACGTTGCGGGCCTTCCCCATAACGCCTACACACATGATATGCAACACTAAGGGTAGTTCCCATAATACATGTGCACCTCGTATACAACACTTTTTACATGTGTGCGCCCTAGCACGTGTTACGGATAGTCCACTTCTCTACCCCGAGACAAATCAATTGATTGTGCAGAGAAATATAAAAACAACTTTTTCTTTCATGTAAAACCAGCTCGATCTTCCATCAAAACTTCATGAAACTTCAAATAAACATCATCTGGGCTCTAGACATGATAGATCCAACATAACTCATGCATATTTATGTGAAGGTATTATCAAATCACATATTCAAGAAGGTTGAAGCTCGCACATCCAACATGTTTCAAGAATAAGATTCAACAAATACAATTCATAGTCTTAATGTAAGGAAAAATTTATAAAATAAAAACCCTTTACCTCAAATAACTAATAATCCCTTCAATCTCTTCCCAAAATTAAGGGGTGCCTAATTAACAAATTAGGCCACATTAGCCCTAATCAAAAACACACATTTCCACCAAATAGACGCTCAAAATCACAAATAGAAAGACAAATCAAGCATTCCCTTGTGCCCAAACATGAAACACAAGAGAAGAAACCATAAACAAAAATCTAGGGCTCTAAATCATGGGTAAATGATAGAGTTTTGAATAGTAGAAGACATGGAATCAAATACAATTGAGAAGAACATGAGATTGAAAGTAGAAGCATAAGAAATCTTAAATTAGAATGACTTGGCTTACATTGGATGAAGCTAGAACATTTGCATCCCCTTCTAGAGAGAGGGTAATGCATAATAAACCCCTTGAATCTCAGCCACCCCCAAATGAAGGAATATGTCAATTTGGCAATTTATACAAGTTGGTAAGTAGGCCTAATTAAGGAACAAATGAAGCCCACCTAGAGAAATAGGTTAAAATGAATATAATAAGGCCCAAGCCCATCTAATGTTTCAAGTGAAGGTCGGCGGATCAAGAAGTTGGCGCTAGGAGGAGGATGGTCGTGCAACCTACTTCCTAAATATAATGATATATAGAAATTACAACAATTAGTGTAGTAACATGGTGGTTTATGCTAGGTAATAATGTTCTCCCACTAACTTTAAAACAAGACTAAGAAAATTTATAATCAAACCAAACCATCAACACAACAAAACAATTAATTACTAAAAATTTGTAGATCTCATAAGTGCAGACAGACAAGTGCATGCTCGCTTGCATATGGTTGGCTGCTTGGTTGACCTTCTGCCAACAGGTCCATTTCCAATAACACCTTAAACTATATTTCTTAAAAACACTCTAGATACATGGAAATTAATATCTTAAACATCCAATTAATGTAAAGGCTAGGCAACTTACCTCACTGGAACATTGGTCTTTGTGCTTGCTCTTTCTGTCACCAAACATATTCACAAGAAAAACACCCAAGTGGCCCTCCTTCCTTCCAAAAGCCATAGACAAGTATTTATAGCTAATGGAGGTTAGGGTTCCTAATCCTGCAAAGACTTTGGGCTACCTAAAGCTCCATTAAGCTCCTAATTGGGCCTCCTAAACCCATTCTCATCACTTTAGTTAACTAGGTGGTCAGAGCGTATGAAATGGCTCATTTGCACGTCTAATTTGGGTAAATGGGTTATGCATGTCATGTCCAAATTCAAACAATCATATCTCTCTTATATGAACTATAATTTACGTGCTCTTTGTGGCGTTTTGAAACTCTATCTATCACTAACTAAATTCTACCTATTTAGGAAGTTATTCAAATGGTCAAACTCTCTAATTTAAGCTTGTCCACTATTAAAAAACTTAGAAAATTCTCAGATATTAAAGTATGTATTGGAACAATAGCATGTAAGGAATACCTTTGTTCAACATATACTTTATTTTTATTTTTTTTATATTATTTTTATTTAGACGCATTATAGTGTGCATTCTTGCAAGTAAAAAATATTTTTAATACCTACATAAACAAAATTTTACATATTTGTAGGAATGCCATTAATGTGTAACACCAAATAATTTTTTAAATTTCTATACATAGCCATGTAGATATAAGTGAGTTGACCCTTAGGTCTTATTGGTATAACAGCTTCCTTTGTACATAAAATTCGGATAAGAAATTTATTATTAAATAGTTGACATAAATAGAATTGTAGAGCTACCAAGAGAGTGCTAATTAAAATTTGGAGAACATATGAAAAAAAAATGAATTTGACCTTTAAGCATTCTCAATGAAATAACTTATCGTGTGATTTAAATTTCAATGTGAAACTTTGAGCATAGAAATATCTTTTTCTACATATAGGGTTTTGATTTGAAATTTTGGAGTCATATAGTAGATAAAAATATATTTCTAATACCACCAAGAACATATTAATTGAATTTCGTATGATGAAGTTATAGTTACCCAAAATTGGAACTTAGTAATGTGAGTAGTTACTATTGCCAAACCATCAACATGTCGGTGGTTTGTAGATGGTTACATATAATTTTACAATTTTTTCTCAAAAACTACCTAATTTAACAGTTTCGCACTCTAATTTCATCCAATTTCCTTTATAAGTGACTTTTGAGACACTTAAACTCTATTTTAATTAAAAAAACTTCTCTAAATGAAGAGGGAGAAGATTAAAGGTACTCCAAATCAGGAGGAATGAAAAGAGGGCATAAATTTTTTAAGGATTAATTAGCATTACATGTGAGGGAGAATTTTATATTATGAAATAAGTCAAATTGCTAACCTTGTTACCATGATTTAGTTTTGAAGTAAATGTGTGTGATGACTCATGATTATTTCTTGGTATGAAAGCATAAAGAGTATGATTTCTGATATTTATGTCATAAATACGCATAAGATCTTGTTTATCCCACTTTTTACTGATTATGAGATTGATTAATCATTATTAGTTATTATAGGAAGGGTGTATATGAAAATAATTTTGTTATAACTTGTTTTCAAGCGAATTTGGAAACAGAGAATAGTTTCTATTGTTTTATCTTAATCATCGGCATGACCAATGACATGTTAGTGATGATGTCAATAAATGAAAAGATATAATAATATTGGCACTGATACGCATCAGCAAATTAGTGTATAACCTATCAATCATCGACAGTGAGGTTAACGATATATATATATATATATATAGAAAAAAAGTTACTCACCCTAAATATAATTTTATCGTATGATTAGTAAAATAATTTTTTTTAAAATCTATTTTCTATAATTTTATTATGTTAAAAGAATTTTGAAAAACCTAAGGCATGTGCAGCAAGGACAATGTTGTTATGCCACTTAAAATGTTTAATATTTTCTTATTTAATGTAGATAATTTTAGACACATAAGGGATAATCTGTGTATTTATTCCTATCAAAATATTCAAACATGCATTTGAATAAGACCCTATTAATTTAAAATAAAATTTGATAAAAAATAAGATAATAACGCCTTAGATATCTTGTTATTGATTTTGAAAAAAAATAAAAAAATAATTTTTACCAACTGTTTTTTACAAAATGCATTTAAAAATTTCAATGCGTAACAATATGAGAAGGGAAAACTAATGGGTGCACCTAAAACTGAAATAATGACTTTTCATTGTATTTCCTCTGCTAGATTAATAACCATTTAATTTTTTAAAATAAATTAAAATTACTTAAATTTGAAAAACCAAATGGAGCTATTACCTTTGGGACAAGGGGGTATTTAATAACATCAATCCTCAATGCTTGTAACAGAAATGAGCAGACGAAAGGTTGCTATATCATCCTAATTAGGTAAAATTATACTTCAAATAATTACGTTGCCCAAAAACAGTGAGTGTGCCACCGCACGCTTATAAACAGTAAAAAAAAATTATAAGTACAGCGGCAATTAGCAAGAGGTAAACATTGGACTCATTTACGTTTACTATCTATTGTTTGAAACTGGAGGGAACATTTGTCTTCTGGTACAAGTAGATATTCTATGGTTACTTCCTGAGAAACCATGCACGTCACAACTAACCTAAATAAAGGACAGGCTAGGGAGATAAAAGGATCACGGGATGTGATAATCACCACTCGTAACTCAAGACTCTCCAAAGCCTTTTCTGAAATGCGTAAAATTACAATGGAACTGTATGATTTAAGTACAAACAAATATATACTAAGTAGCATCATGTCATGGTATGAGTAACAAACTAAAAACGAACTACAAAAATTGACCAGAACTAACAAATCAATCAAAATGGGCTAGACATAGATACCACAAAGAGGAAAAGCAAAAGGCAGGTTTCACATGGAGACTGCAAAGGGATTCAAGCACAAGATTTCAAGTGGACACTTGAAATCAAAACGCTGAATTAGTTTAACTTCCACATTTTCCTCTTTGGATTCTATATCAGACAAGAATATGCTCGTCACCATGCTCTCAATCACAATGGAGATTGGCACCCAACAAGAAGAATATGGGCGGATCTCATGGCCAATATAGCAGTTTGTATTGTCTAGTATTTGTACATAGATGAACCAGATGGTGGTGGAGGAGGTGGCATCCGATTAGGTGTGCGCCTGCTGCTGGAGTTAGAACCTGAGTTCTTCTCACCATTCTGAGCTGGATCACTGTAACGACGGCTGTGACCATTAGCACTACTGGACCTTGACAAATCGCTATAGTTTTCTACTGGCCCATTAGCGGCAGCATCAAATGCTGATCTCCAATCATCACCCGATGGACCACTGGTTCTAGGACTATTCTCTGACACAAACATTGATAACCAGTCAGCTACAGATGGAGACTATGACCAGAAAAACGACAGCAAAAATTAGACCCTCAGGAATTGTTTAATAATAATCAAATGAAGAGGTTTGAGAGACCTACAAACTCTACATAATAATAATTAACAAAAATGATGTAGCAATTCAAACAAATTGTACAATGATCCAAGTGACCAGCATAATATGGATCAGCCCAGAGGTCCTCTAAAAACCCAGGACACAGCAAAGTTAAACAGCTAAACTGTTTTAATGACAACAAATCATCTAATAGGCCAATTTCAAGGTAATTTTCCCTGTCAACAATAGGATGCCAATACAAGTTCATAAATTCCCATACTGCTCTTTTACTAGACAGGTAATTGTGGCTTGCAAAAACTAACCTGCTGTAACCCCATTCGACCAGCTGCTGGCGGCAGCTGCTCTGTTGTCGTGGATGCTGAGTTGGCGTGTAAGTTTTGACAAAAGTGACGACTGCTTTTGGAAGCGCTCTCTCCGACGCTTCACATTCTGGTCCTCTTGAAGCAACTCTTCAATCTTGGCATTGTTTTGAGCACTGCAACATGAAAGAAGGCCTCTTATTTCACCTTACCACCAAGAATTTCAGCTAAAATAGCACCACAGATACGAGAGAACCACAGAGACAGAAACCTGATAGAGCTATATAGTTGGTTGAGCATGTCTTCCTTTGCTTTCTCCACTTGACAAAGAACAACTGCCTGCACAACCAGGAGCCAGTTTGAGCATTATATATTCGAGTCACGAACCAAAAAAGAAGTCACGCACTCCTTTTTGAAGAAATTCACAATACAATAAAACAAAGTATTTCATACTTTAGGAACATTGGCAGCAAGGCTGTTCAAGACTGCCTCTACATAGCCTCTAACTTCCTGAGCCATCCATCGCAGCTCTTCTTCTGGATCTGCAGGTCTTCTAGCCATTGTGTCCTATATTAAGTCAGATTTGAGTTAAAAACGAGTTACACTAATAAGTGACCAACAATCCACACTCGTAAGTGACCAACAATCCACCAGGGTTATATGATCATTAATTTCATATGCATTGCTAAACATCCAAAACAATCAAAATCCTAAACCAAGTTCATCCCATTTTATCTCAATGAATGCCCATCATTAGATACTAATTATATTAAAGCCATTAAAAAACGAATATTAATCTGGAACTTACAAGGGAACCATCTGAAAGACTTTGTCGCATAGTAGGGTTAGCTTCACCTCCCCTGGGAGGAGGACCCCCTTTAGAAGGTTGGATAACACTTCTTATCTTGTTCACCCACTCTATCTTATCTGCCATGCTCTCGGCCTTCAGAATAACAGCACTATGTGCTGCAAGTCCAAAAAAATGAGATGAGAAAGGGTGAAGTGCAACTAGATCAAAACGAAATGAACAGGTAATATCTACAGAGGCAAAGTTACCCACCTTTCAAAACAGTCTTGTAAGGGACTTTGCTTGTAATTTTGAACACAAGACTTGCACTTTTTCCAGAGTCTGGTCCATTTGCCTTATCCTTATCCTTATCCTTATCCTTCTTCGAATCCTTGGAACTCTTTGGAGGAGGTTCGTCATCATCTGATATCTCCTCTATATTGCATTCCTAGACAATCATGTATTGCAAAATGGAAGGATTTGGACTCAGAAAAAACCAGGCCAATAGGAACATATTGAAAAAGCAGCAATGCAGCATGCATTGGAAATTCTATAACCATCAAAGGTACCAATTCTCAGCAATTTGGGAATAACAGTATAAATTAACTCTTAAATGTCCATTTTGAACTTCGAACAACTGAAATAATAATCACTTCTATCTGAGAAGATTCTTAGGCTATAAGTTTGGTTCATTAAGTTGAGTACACACATCATATTACTACTGTTAAAACAACTAGCATCAGACATCTTCATATTCTCTGGTTATAATCTTTCAATTCTCATTCTTAAGTATTCTTTATTTTTCCATTCTTTATTCCATTAATTACAATATAACCCACACAAGTCAACTTATCTCAACATTCCAGCTACTTCCAAACCCCCAAATCAGTAGCAGACTGGTACAAAGATAACTTTCCAGACTGCTCCCATCTGTCCTAATAAATTATCTCTAAAGGTCAGCTGTCATGCTGTGCTAAATGATAATATGAACAGCAATTGCCAAAAAAATGTGTAAGCATGTAACAAGTTATATGTAAGATCCATACAAAATGAGATTATTTAGGGTGGCACCCAAAACCTGGTCCCAATCTGGATGGAATCAACCCGAGAGGGTTGGGTCCCATCTCAGGTAGGATCAAAGAAAAAAATTACCCAGGTAATTCTCGGATCAGGTTTAGCATGTGAAAAACCAAAGAACCGAACCAACCCAGCTTCTTAATTAACCTACAAAACCTTATCTAACTTGGTAGTATGAATTTTTAATATTTTTTATATATAGAACCAACCCAATATAATGTTGATTCGGTTTAAATGATTGGAACCGACCTGACCCAAGATAGAATCTTGGTTCCTATTTCATTTCTCAGGTTTTTCGGCTCCTATCTTGAGTTGGGTCCAAGAAACTTGGTTCATTTCTCTCGTTGGAATGGGTCCAAGGAACTCGGTTCCTAACTCAGGTCGGACGGGCTTCTGTACCCGACCCAAGATGCAGCCCAAAGATTATTATGATGTAACTCATTTAAAATTACAAGGGAAATAAGATGTGGGGAAGGAGAATTTGGATGAAAGGGAAGAAGAATAGAGTGAAAGAATAGAACAATTGACAAAGAGGAGAGAGAAGGGTATTGGAGAAGGTAACTACTCAATCTAACTCAATTTCTTCATTCAATAATCAACCTTCATAATAAGAGCATCTGATTGCATATAAAAAACTTATAGGACCTTCATAATAAGAGCAACCTAATGAAAAAAAAAATAATAAAAGAGAAATAGGCCCAACAAGGCGCAAACCAATTAAGGAAGGTGGAGCAGATGGGGTATAACATATTATCAGGCATTATGCTCCCTCCTACATTCTATCCATGGGCCTCGATGTTGAAACTGCTGTCTAATACCAAGGCAATCCATATCTGATATCAATCTGGGCTTGGAACTGCTATCAGTGTAAACCATACACTGAGACCAACTTTGTGTTTCTCGGCCAAAAAAGAAAAGACCAATTTTGAGTATAAGAAGCAGCATTGCAAGACTAACAGCCCAAATGCAATTCAATATGGGTCTGGTGCGATATCAGATCACACATACACCAAAGCCTCATACTGGCCTTAACATAATTATGATAATTGAAACTCTATATTAGATTTATCTCTCTTTTTATGTTGTATATATTTAATCTAAAGATTGTTGTTTCCGTGCATCCATAACTGATAATCATATTGCTGGGATGGATCAAGCACTACCCATACATACAGTAAATTCTCACGGTTAAAATACAGAATGAACCAGCCTCACCAAAAAAAAAGTGGCTAGGGCTAATATTACATAGACAACATAGTGCCTAAAAGTAGTAATAGACTAAGTTATTCAATTATCTGTAAAATCCAACCTTTTCCACTTTTCAGACTTGAATTTAAGAATTACCTTTAACCCTATGACCAAATAAATTTAAAAATATATATTCCGATTGCATCTATAAAGAAAACAGGTCAGGCGACTGAACCATGGACACATGCATTTGACATTAGAAGCTATCAACAGAGTTTTCATGGTTTAAATGGGCTCTTGCCCATGGATGTCGCTTAAAAATAGTAAAAAATTTAAAAGAAAATATTGAGATGTAGAACACAGAAGCTAGGAGGTATAACTCACCTCTAAAGTGATGACACCACGAAAATGCCTTTCTTCTTGCTTTTTGGTGTATCCAAGCTGTTTCAGAAAAGTTAATTAAAATACAACACCATCAAATTTCTTAAAATATAGTATCAAGATAACAATCTAAGTGGCCATAAGAAAAGAAAGAAATCGTAAATGGCACAATGTACCTTGCCACTTTTCTCATTTAAAACAAACCATCGCCTACTCCAACCATTTGTTTTCCCACTTCTCTTCAAAAGATATCCTGCATCACCATGCCAGCCATTGTTGACATTTAATCACCAAGCTTAACAAATAAGATGGACAGCTTATGCTCATATCATTACAAGAAAAGGGATGTTATACACATAAGTGCTAATTTAGTAAACAAAAAAAATGGACTGGCAAACAGCTTTAAATAAAAAATGGATGCAAGTTGGGACACAACTCTGCCACCTAAGAGTAATAACCTGCTGTTATCTCTCCACCAGGACCAGCTGTCTGCAAAACAGATCCCTCCTTCCCATCCTTTTCAGACTCCTTAGTTTTATCTTTATCTTTCATTGATTTCAAGTTTCCACCAGTTTGCTGGCTTCCTGTTTGAGGGCTAGTAGCCTGAATATATTACATATAGAAGAAAGTTCATAAAATATCCTCAAAGCAATGTTTCCCAGCTAAATTTAGGGATTAGAAAAAACCTACTCTGTTTAAAATGGATTGTTCTGCCTCCTGCCCTTTTTTTGAGGAGCGATTCTTTTGCTCTTCCTCTCGACGTTGCCTATCCATCCTAATGTAATCAAACAAGGTAACTAAGAAATTACAAACCAAAATAAAAGACTTGTTATAAAGTACGAGTTATGCATCCATGTTTATAAATCTTTTATTAGCAAATTACACAAGAATTTAATATATTGAATGACTATACAATCCAAAAAGCCTTGTAAGGTTATACAAAAAAGCAATAAAAGAAGTATTTTTTTAAGTATTTACTAATCATTTCCAAACTTCACTGTGCTTTGTTGGCTGTAGTTCATGAGATAACAACACAGCTATATAAAATTCCTCAAAAATTTGGGGTATAATTTACAATGGAAAGAATATGCTAAAAGAGCAGTAACATGGAGCTATTCTGCAGATCAAGTATCTAACTCTCCATAACGTGTATGCAATAAATGTACAGCCAACATTACCTCCTCTGCACTAAACGAATGAAGTGTTGTGGAGGAACAAAGGCACGTTCCATATCAACCAATGCAACCACCATCTTCTTGGCCTCATTACGAAATCCATCCAAAGCATTAGATGCAATTGCAACAACCTAGACGAAAGTATCAACAACAAACTTATAAACCTCAACACATCAAATATTTAGAGAAATATACACTAGTATCAACTAAGCAACACTCTTATTCAAAATAATTTACCTCCCGTTTAAAAGGAGGGTATCTTCCAAGGCCTGGTGTAGCATTTGCAGAGGAAGAAACTATGTCTATCAATACACGGTGTACCTGATTTGGCATAAAATCAAAAGGCAGTTTAAATAACAATGACAGTATGACCCACAGTTCAACACTTATTAAAACATAAACTGATAAGTTACAAGCCTAATTAATTACCTCGTCAACACAAAGGCGTGATGGTTCTTTTGCCAACTCAAGAACTCCTTTAATCAAGGACCTCAGCCCTTTCTCTGGAGATATGAGGTAAGGCTGGTAGCCATCAGCTTCAAGCACAATCTATACCATACGGAATGTGATGATACAATCAGAAACTAGAAACAATAGAGAATAATTCCCTAATAAAAACCAAGGAAAATGGCAAGAGACAAAGTTCCACCATTTACCCTTTTGACATTGTTTATATCAAAATGTCTATCCAATGGAAGCTGCTTAATCCTATTGGGGAAGTTCCCCTCAAAACTAGCAACAACTTTCCAACCAGCACCCTGTAAAAGAAAATCACAAATTCAATTAACACTGCATGAGGTAACTACCACAAACTATTAAAATTGTAATGTCAAGCAGAGGCAAATATGTGCCACAAATGAACCCCACCCCTAACACAGCCAATGCTAATGTGGAAAAGAAGCCACTAAATGTTAAGTAAGACATCATACTTATTTTTTGTTAACAAGGGCCACCCTTACATTTTTAAAGGCCCATAAAACGGCCATGCATTATACACTCCAGGTAAGTACGGATAGAATCCCATTGGGTGGCCAACAGAAAGGGGGGTTCAAACTCAAGACCTCAACTTCCTGAGGCATGGTCCTCGCCCAAGTAAGTCATCATGTTAAAATATCAACTTTTATATCCTCCATATTGGCCATGAGTACTAGAATGGAAAAAACATTATGTATAATAATTCAAACCAATACACTGCCAACAAATCATTACAAAACTCTAAAGGACGAAGCCTGCTTTTGTATGTTCTCCAGCAAACACTTGATATATGGGATCTAAAAGCAGCACACAACCAAAATTGGTGCATCAATGCATAAGCTCTTATGTTCAAAGAAGTATACAAGGAGCTCATCCTAATTTCATATGCTACTTCTTCAATTGCTTCTCTGCTCCAGTATACCCCGTCTATTATCCAGCAATGATAGATGACACATATAAATAGTTGCTCCAAATGGGTCTTCCATGCATTAAGGAAACTACAAACCTCGCCGCTTGTTATGTGCTGAAGGAATCTGTCCTCAAACTCACGGCAGAGCTCCAACGCAATTGCTCTTGTTCCTTCGGCACTGTGCACCATTTGTTCACCAAGTCTAACCAACTCGTCCTGAACTATCTGGGACTTACCCTGAAGGCTGTGATCATTAAACAATTGGGAAACTTTAAATTAAACCAAATGACTATTTTTAACATACAAAAAGTTTTCTTTTGCCATTAGCATTAAATGCAAAGATATTTTTAACAGTTACAAAGCAATATATGGAGTTATACCCTGATAATAGGTTAGGAAGCCTGACTTTCATCCGCTTGCGAATCTGCTGAGCAAGGGTTTCAACCAAAGCTAGTCTTCCGAGTTTACTTTGGGGAGCCCCAGTCAATATAGATTTTAAACTCTCACTCTCAGCTCGCCAGGCAGTTTCTAACGAGCTATCAGAACCAGATGTTGCTGAAGCAATAGAAACAGACTGCCCAATTAAAGCCACCCAAGTGATATCAGCTGTGCTACGCGGACCCTGATTTAAGAGCAGAGCCTGGACTGCAGCAAGGGCTTTCTGGTCACTGGCCGCCTGATCAATTTTGCTAATAACACCAATAGTTCTGGTACCTGTAATAATAAAAAAATGAAGATTTAATTACTAACCGATGCCTTTCTTTAGTAGACATAATACAATGCAGTGAACAGTAACAAAAAACTTCCTACATGAACACAGCCTTTCCACTGGAACTCACCCTCTGAATCAAATTCCTTTGCAAGTCTAAGAGCACGAGAAGAAGAAATGTCTGGCGTTTGCACTGCTGGCACAATGACCAGTAGAACTGCATCATTGTGCTCCGCATAGTTATTAATCTGATAGGAAATCAAGACCACAAGATTATTATTGCAACAACAGATTGCATTGACTAGATGACTCATACAATTGCGCACTGATATACAGAACTGGTTGATAGTGAATAGTTCTACCCAGAAATTTATACTGACCAGGGAATCATCCATTACTCGTTGGTCCAATCCAGGCAAATCAATCATTTTCAATGGGGGAGCTGAAAACAAAAAAAACATAAATATTTCATAGAAAATAACAAGTGCAGCATGACACTCTGATAAAATTAACCGTACTATATAAACATAATCATTAACTAGCATTAACAATGATGAATTCCATTAAAGAAAAGCAAACTAATTTCCAGATTTTCACAGTGCAATTCTCAGAATCAGTTTCTCTAACATTATGAAGATAGTGAAATACGGCATTCTTAGTTCACAGAATATCATCGTCATATTATCAAAAATAATTTTTGTTTAACATCTTCAGCAAGAATCATCCCCGTATTTACAACAAAGGCATATGACAATCCTCTTTTCTGCCCTCTTACTGATGCCTACCACATTTGAACTCTATATAAGGTTCATTTTGTTTAAACAATAAGCATCACTCAAAACGTCTATTCATTTGAAACAAAAATGGAAAATTTGATTGATATCTATCTATCTATCTATCTATCTATATATATATATATATATATAACATCATCTTGAGAATGAAGTAAAGAACATGAAACCTAAAAGTATTTTAGCCAGAAAGAGCAAAGCATTCAGGCTTGAGCTATGAATTAAGAAAGAAACTTTTATTTCAATTTCTGAAAACATAAAACCCTCCATCCCATATTAATAGCTCCATTTGGTTTTTCAAAAGGAACCAAAATTAGCTCAGTTTGAAAAAATAAATGGAGCTATTAAGATGCGACAGAGGGAGTAATTGAAATTTCTACACATATAAATGGAGCAAAATTGAAATTATAGAAAATTCAAACCTGTACTAGTACGTAGCTTTAAATGAATATCTTCACGACTCTTTGTCCCAGAAAGCTTGCTTAGTCTGTCCTGGAGAGAATGACGAAGGGCACCTATACATGCAAAGTAGGCATCAGGAGGAAACGGAATGCACGACTATGATGCAACAAAATAAGTAAAAAATATATGTACCCTCTCAAATTCAAAACACATAAATGAATAAATTAGACACGAAGAGATTTCAGAACTATGAAAGACATACTTGCAGAAACCTGCTGAGATTTGTTTTCTATTTGCAAAACAATTACTTTGCTGCTGACAGAACCATCTCTTTGTAAATCAATGATGATAGGAGCCCGTGTTGCACCATTTTCTCCAGTCGGCTGAATTACAACAATCGCATAAGAGAGAGCATAAGCCAGTTCAGAATCCATGTCACATACAAAAGACGACATCCAGCAGAGATGGCACATACCAGAACGGGATGCCCGATTAAACTGTTCAGTACTGCCGACTTCCCGGCACCCTGGATCGAAAGTTTTACATCATAAAAATCGAAACAATTTACAACAAGGAAGATGAAAATACATTGTACAAAATCAATAATGTAACTATCCAATCCAAGAAAACGGGAATGAGGGGCATTAAGACGCACATTCTTAATAGATTGCGATACAATATACCAAACTTGTTTTGATTTCTGACATATGAAGTATTAGCTTAATTTAAGGCAAAGTCGCAAAGCAAGCCAGCGGCATCCCTCTTCCACAAATTACTTACCATCAAAATGAGATCGCGCACCAAATGAAGCTTGTATGGTCATGGAAGCTGATCAAATAGAAAAAGAGGAGGGGGATGTGGGGATGTTGGATCCTTACAGCTGAATTAAGTTTTTAGAAATCGCTAACCTAGTTTTAAATAGGCTAACTCCTATCATCCCCTCCCTCGGCCAAGCATCCTAATAGCTCATAGATCTAAATGGAACCGAAAATTCCAAGAGCAGAACAAAAACATCAATACAAAACGCACACACAATTCAATCGCAGGGTTCAAGGTCAAATCACGACTGAACCCCGTGCGAGTCAAACCGGGCTGTATTAACGAAGAGGCCAGAGAAATCGGGGCCAAGGAAGCGCGAAGTGCACTTACGACATTGCCGAGGACGACGACGTTAAGGAAAGTGGCGGTCCGCCTGGAGGGCTCGTCGGGGTCCTCGTCGGCGAGGAGGGCGGAGGCCTGGATCATCGAGTCGGAGAGCTGGATGAGCTCCTCCATCGCCTCCATGACGCCCGATCAGAGGAGCAGCGAGAATCGGCCGGCGATGGGAGATCCGGGGGGGCGCCCCCACGGAATGACGCCGAAATCCGCCGGATTTGGGGGCCGGGGCCGCAAGATCCGGATCGGGAGCCGGGCAGCGAAACCCTAGAGAGAGAGGGGAAGGGAGATCCGGGAAGGGAAGAAGGCGAGGGCGGAGACGGGAACCCTCTCTCTCTCTGTCTAGACTCTAGAGAGAGTCTTTCTGTCGCTCTAAGACGATACTTTTGCTGGGTTGTGGGGGATATGGGAATGGAACGACCGAACAATCGGAGGAAGAAGAGCGGGTGGGGGTGGGGTTGGAGTGGGGCGGGTGCGGGTGCCAATAGCGTCCGGAATGGGGCCCACCGCGGGCGCGGGCCGTGGAGTCCGCCATTCGAGTTTTTTCGTGAGTCCGCATTTGGAGGGGATTTTAGCGCGCGCTCATATTCATCGTGCCAAAAGGGCGTACTAACTCGACACCAGGTTGCCGTCTAATGCCTTTGGTGTGGCGGTCGTTCGGGCCCGCATCGCGTTTCGTGTAATTTTCTGCCTGCCATTGCTGTTGATAAGTGAGGTCTGAGATTAATTCAAAACACCAAGCCCGTGGGTCGTCCCGTGGATAATTGTCTCTAGGGCATTCATCATCACACCTGGCCCTAGGGTTGTCAAAAGAGTCGGTTCGGTTAAATCAGGTTTAACCGGTTTTGGACCAACCTGAACTTATTAATTAAAAGGGCTATAACCTTATTTGGGCCCGGTTGACGAAAGATTACTTTAGTTTTCTCATATAGTTCACATTTTCAACATACATTGTGTCATGTAATGTATGTTTTTTGGGGGTTTTGGACTCCCACTGAATTTTGGACACTAGATTTTAGAATTTAAATTTAGAAATTGAAAGAATACTAATCAACAGCTAAAAAACAAAATCCCATGAATCACAAATTGAGGTGGGTCTAGAAAATAGAAAGGTTGCATGTTAGGTAAATGGGTTTAGCAAGTTGAGGTGGGTTAGTTAGGTAATTACACAACTGGACCAAATGCAGATTGGAGCCCTGTGACCAGCATACATGGAGCTCCGCGGATCAGTGCTCCTTCATTTACCATGTTCAGAGCCTTATATAAGCTGATCATGAAAAACCAGTTTTAAAAAAATAAATCAAACCTTAACCCTTATATTTATAGGATCAAGTCGGGTTAGGTTATGTGAATGGAGTAAACAGATCGGGCCAAGTTTTAATGACCCTATTTGGGCCTAGCTAGTGTTGGCGCTCTAGCCATGAATGAAATAGAAATGTTGCACGTGTGGAAACCCAATTGTACGGTATGAGCACAATGTTAATTGGTTAAGTGTGTATCTTGCAAATAAGAAACTCAAGATCTCGTATGGCTAGGTCCGTGCAGCCGAAGAATGGCAGCCTAAGCATGGTGTAGATTTGTATTCCATGTATGGGGTGGATGCATGGAGAGGGGTACTCATGAACATTCGTTGTTCGGTTGTCGGTATTTACATAGAGTGGATATTTTTCACATCCACAACATACATGTAGTAACCAATTTTTATCAGCCCTAGTAGGTGGTTGCGAACATAGATAAATAGTTGTCTATGTCTTCCAGTTAAAATAGTAACAAGTATCTTAGACAAAAAATTTAGAGATCAATACCTATGTACCGTATTAGGATCATTCTAAACACATTACATAGCTACCATACAATGCTAAATGGTAAAAAATATGGTCCAATAACTATGTAGAATATTAGAACTTAGCCTAACATGCTACATAGAATTTAGACCCAAAAGTTTGCTTTATTTTGTTATTTTCATGTTCATTTGTGTCTGCTAGTGTCATGGGAGATTGATGGACAAAACATAATAGGTACTAGGGTAAACATGGACAAAAGGGTATGTATATAGTTGACGGACAAGAATAACCATTTATCTGCATCTATTTTTGTCCGTTAGCACCCTAGTGCATAAGTTATCCAATTCAATTAAATCGTATAGGTAAGTTAATAATGGATGTAAGAAGATCCGTAATGATAGGCATCCAAAGCCAAATTATATAGAGAGCAAATTGTGCAACAGATATTTCGCTACTTAACAATAATTTAAACTATCTAGGAAATACTCTTTATGTCCTATATCAAGTGTCTCATTTCTAAAAAAATATGTGTCCTATATTACGTGTCTTATTTCTCTTATTCCTACTAAGTAGAAAACTTGAAGGGGCATGAGAATCTAAGTTGGTTAGAGTTATGAGAATTTAAGTTAGTTACAATTGTAATGTCCCTTATTTTTTTACGATTTTTTATAATTTTTTATTTTATTTTTTGCAAGAAAATGTGATACTTTGGCATATTTAGCCTCGGTATTTGTACTCGTAGAGTCAAGTGTGGGGTCAGTCATAAATTGCGAGCCTCGATGCACGCTTCCAGAGCGAAAAAGATAGAGAATGAGAGAGCATAAGATAAGAATAAAGAGAGAAAAAAGAAAAAAAATAAAGAAAATAGATTGGGCTTGGTTGAGCCCGATCTAGAAGAAACCAGAAATAGAATAGCCCCCCCCCCTCCTCTGTTGTCTGCTCTCCAACAACCATTAGTTAGCAGTGGGCCGCATGGCCGCCACCACCCCGACCCCAAGGCCGCTCCGCCCTCCGCTAGATTCCCCCTCCCCCTCATTAGCTCCCTCTCTCTCTATGTTTTGAGTTTCAGCCGCTGCCATGGGCCAGCAAGGGCCAGCCGGCCTCCATGAGCTCCGCCCCAGCCTAGCGACAGTAGGGGACTACCCCTTCCAGCCTCAGTGGACTCTCCTCCGCCACCCCACTCCTCTTCTCCCCTCTATCCATGTTTTCTACCCCTTCAGTCAAGCTCTCCTGCCTCGTTGGACGGCTTGGCCGAACTCGGTCCAGACCTCCTTGGTTCATCGAGAGCAATGGGCTACCCCTTCAAACCCAAATCCGCCTTCACCCTTCCTCTTTCCTCCGGCCAGACCCTTCCCCTCCCCTATTTATGTTTGTGACAAAAAATTGAAGACGCGCTGGCGAGAGCCAGCCCTTTGACCCGCCACCCATCGTCCAACCTTGGGCTAGCTATGGCAGGGCCATCCTTTCTGCCCAGCCCCACCTCCATGGCCGTTTTCTTTCCTCCTCTGCTCCGAAACGAGATCTGCCCTTGTTTTTCCGCCTGAGCCACCCCCATTTGTTTGGTTTCATTTCTCCGTCGCAGCCATTGGCCAATAAGGCCAATCACCGTGGGCTCTACCCTAACCTAACTTTGACCGGTCACTAGGGTCACGACAGAGCCAGTTAGAACATTGATAAACCCTTACTCCTCCCTATGTTCCTTGGCCCCTCTACGTTTTCTGGCCGTTTTCTATTTTGGGCCATCGTAGCACCTTTGGACACCAGATGACCTTTAGACCACCTATGTCTAACAGGTTTTAGCCTAAGATGGCTAGGTCACCACCCTAGCACGGTACCATCTCTCTTTGTCCTACATGAGCCAGACTCCCCCTCTATCGGTAATGTGTTTGACTGCGATATTTAGAGTGTCGCCATCCTACCCCGTCGGACATTGATTAGCCTCTAGTTGGCCTACCTCGACATGACAACGGCAAAGCCCATCTTTGTTGGTCACCACCCTTGTGCATGGCCCTACTGCCCCTTTCGCCCCTTGGGCCGACACTGGCCAACCCTTTTCCCCTCCTCTTAGGCTACACGTGCAAGTAGTCGTGCGTGCACTTTAGGGTTTAGGTGCCGCTTTGGTGCCGCCCGATCGTCGGATGGCTTCGCCATTGTCTAGATTTGACCCCCAAAATCCACTTCTCATCACTCCTTGAGCCTCGCCCCACGTACTTCGCCCTTATGTGGGCCCTTGTAAACGCAAAATCAACATCATTGGGTGCTGGCCATGACCAATTTCGATGTCTTGGGGCCGGCCAAGTACTTCTCAGCCACCGGCCGACATTCAGTCAATACACCTGGACTTCCGGTCACACCTGCCACTCCTTGACATGACCTTTTTCCCGGCCGCCCTTAGTGTGTCGTCGTGGATCTCAGATTTTGCCCCTTTGATTTTTAACACCCCGTTTGGTCATGAGTACTTCCAGTGCTTCCTAAAACCTTGGGACAACAGCTCTCTCAACTTGGCAATGCTTCTGGCCGCAAACTCCATCACCGGCGCCACCGCCGTCTTGTTCTCGCCATCAAACATCATGATTACAAGGTAGGGGAGCTTTAAACTCATAATTTCATGATAGCATGCTTTCAATGTATAGTAGCATGCTAGAATTGTATGATTCAATGCTTTGGATGTTAAATCATGATCCATTTGCATTATGTAAGAGAATGAATTATGCCACGTTGAAATGCATATGATATATATGTTAGTTGTAAGTATGTTTTATGTATGTCGAATATGTATGCACTAGTGATGATTAGCGAGTATGTTAGTATGCTATGTATGTGTATTATGTATGCGCTAGTGATGGCTAGCGAGCATGTTAATATGCTACGTATGTGTATTATGTATGTGCTAGTAATGGCTAGCAAGTATGTCGATAAGTTACGTATGTGGATTTTGTGGGCAGAAGTTTGGGTGATGAACAATAAGAGGTGACAGAGGGTTTGGTATGGAGCTAAATGTGGATGTGTAAGTGTATGATGGAAGATAGAGGAGGTAAGTTTGACGAATGATGATTAGAATGGATCGGTTTGGATTGGAGCATACGTTTGGGAATTGTCAGATAGTAAGAGTGTGCATAATTGTACAAGCATAACGTACAAATTATGAAGTGAAGGTAAGCATAATAAGTGAGGTATTAAGTAAGAGGGAGATAACGGAGATCTGCTATGAGGAGCTCAATTTGATGACGTCGAGTACAATGTTTTGGTCATAAGGTGGATGGCGGAGATTGTATGAATACATAAGGATTTGATGTATTGTAAGTTATGATCAGAAGATGGACAGGTTAAGTAAAGTATGTTGCCCTGAAGAACTAGGGCTTCGATCTGGCTCATCTTCAGTTTGATCGGTCGAGCACTGTGAATTTTTATGGCATAATTGTACCACATAACTTACTTAATTCAAACTTGAATTATAAGAAAAGCTAATGATAGCATTGTGAGTTTGAGACCTGAGGGTTCGGCGGATTAAGTTCTGTGTTTGAGCTAACCGATAATGAGTTGGTTGAGCATTTATTGTGTTTTGCCATAGTGTTTATCTTGTAGGATGTTGCCTATGTGTTGTATTGAGCCCCAGACGTCTGTGCTATGTTTAGAGCAATGTATGCTTTCAATTTTGTCTGTGTGTTGTACTAAGCCCAGACATTTGATGCTTTGTTGAGAGCACTATATGATTCTGCCTAAGAGTGGCAGTGTACGATTCTACCTAAGAGTGGCGTTGTATGATTTCTGCCCAAGAGTGGCATTGGCACTATAAGACCCCTAGAGTGTGGGCAATTGTATGACCCCTTATGTGTGGGTGTTTATGTTTGCGCGCTCAGGTAAGTAGTATCATAGACCTGCTCCTACATGTTTGATCATGTGCCCCATGAGCATTGGTGTGCCTTGCCTTCGAAAAAGTCCATGGTGTTTAGTCACTCCCCGGAGGTTAAGGTGATGGCCTAGTGACATTCTTTTCTATTTCGACGCTGGAGCTTATTAGTTGTAATAAGCTTCAGTGGTCGATAGTATGTGTACAATTAAGAGTATAAGTACGATTGTAAGAGTATAAGTACGACTCTAAGAGTATGAGTACGACTCTAAAAGTATGAGTATGAGTATGACTATAAGAGTATCAGTACTACTCTAAGAGTATGAGTATGAGTACGATTGTAAGAGTATGAGTATGAGCACGACTGTAAAAGTATGAGTATGAGCATGACTATAAGCATATGTTTTTTAACAAGACTGTAAGAGTATGATTCTGAGCAAGACAGTAAACGTAACTTATATGAGTAATCATACGATTGTACGAGTAAGTTTCTAAGACCCTGAATAAGGGTGTTTGTGTAAGTTTGGTTTGATGGTGTGTTATGCGTGATTATATGCATATGTGCACAATTATTATATGCCTTTCTGCTTCATGTTTAAGTTGCATGAATGCATTTATTTTTGGACATATTAAGTTCATTGTTTAGAACTCCCCTACTGGGTATTTTCCCACTGAGTATGAAATTACTCATTACCCTATTTTTTAGCCCCGTTGTTAGGGAGGCTTTTGCAGGTTTGTGATGGAGAGCTCCTGGAGTTAGATGTTCATTTCTACGATGGATTTCATTCGACTTAGGTATTTTTTTTATTTACTGCAAGTATTATTTTGTGTCACGATTTGATGTATTGGGTGAGATAAGAATTAAAGTGTTTATACCTTCTGGACTTGTAATTTGGATTAGACGGTGAACTGTTTATGGGACTTGCACTCAGGGATGCCCGGGATGGATTTGTATTTAAAATCCATGATCATGGTAATTTATTTGTACATTTGTTTTCGAGTAGTGCCTAAGGATATTTGGTTTGTGTCACAATCTGATGTATTGGGTGAGATAAGAAATAAAGTGTTTATACCTTCTGAACTTATAATTTGGATTAGACGGTGGACTGTTTATGAGACTTGCACTCAGGGATGCCCGAGATAGATTTGTATTTAAAATCCATGATCATGGTAATTTATTCATACGTTTGTTTTCGAGTAGCGCCTGAGGATGTTTGATCGAATAAGAAAAATTTTGGATGGAAAAATCTATGCGTGATGTTTTAGATTATAAATTGTTTTTATAGATTTCGTATTTTATCATTTTTCCCTGATTTTAGTCGTTATATACTAAAAAAATTTCGTGAATTTTATGAAAATGTGTGAAAAATCTAGGGCATTATAATGATTTTGAATTTTTGTGCTCTAACTTTAAGGTGCTTCTCACCTTCCTTAAAAATTCAAATTGTTTTACAAATGGGGCACTTAATATGATTGGAAGGAAGTAACTACTAAAATTGAATTGCAAGCAAGGCAAAGGGTGATTTTACAAAAAACATGACAGGTGAAAAAACCTCATGACTTGCTCTATCATTAGATCTATACACAACTTCCAATGAATTGTCATCAAACAAAAGCAATTGAAGTAGTAAGAATATAATTCCAAGCATAAGAATACAACATAATAGTCACAATAGAAACATATTTTCATTCATTATATGACCACATTTCATAAAATCATAGGTTAATATTCATGACTTTTGCATGTAGATAAAACCCTAATCTCATGCCTTCAAGAACAACCATCAAAATAATCACAAGCATGCAAATCAGTGGGTCTTTATCACTTACATTTCAAGTTCATCCTCAAAAACCCTAAAGTTAATGCAAAAAACATCCACTTGCATAAACCCTAGTTTATTTCACAAAGCCCTTCTTAAGTGTCAATGAAGAAAACTACACCACTTTAATCAAAAGTAAAGGGAATTCATCCTCTTACCTTGATACTAAGATAACCCTCAAATCAGTCCCTTGTGTGGCATGAAAATTGAAAAAACTCTTAGTATGGTGTTCTCATGATGGAGGATCTAAGTGTCTAGGGCCCTCTAAGGTTTTTTAATGGTGTTCTTCACAAAATAATAGATAGAGATGAAGCCACAAGAGGGGGGACAGGGGGAAGAAGATAGAAAAAGAAGATAAAGGAGGAAGGGTGATGGGTCCAGAGAGGAGAGGAGAGGCTATAGTCTTTTATGGGAGAGAGTCCTAGGTTTGGCCAACTGCAACCCTCTTTCGACTCTTTTCAATATCAACCAAATCAAATCAAAATCCACCGTATGAGAGAGTCCAAATAAAATCCAACAAATTTGAATCAATCCTCAACTTGATGTCACACACTATCTATTGGAAACGCTGGCAGACCTACCTAGCACGTGCCTTGCCTACTCAAGTTTGGGTACCTGTTTACCCGATTCTATGCGTATTCGGTCTAAAATTAAATTCTAAAAATTATCAAAAATTACAAAAAAATTGAGGGTGCCTTTAAATTCACATATTTTCTTAAAAATTCACCAAAAAAATTGCAACATAATTCCTATAAATAGTGAAAATTGACAAAATCCAAAACATCTAAAAACATTTATATATTGAAATCATTATACATAAATTTCCCACACAAACTTTTCCAAATCATCATACGTCCAAACCAAACATTCTCATGTGTAGTAAAAAATTAAAAACATACAAATTAAACGCCATAGCCATAGGCTTAAACAAAATATATCTTAACCAACTCTGAGTTCAAGCCCCACAACAGTCCAAGTGTGTAGTCCCATATATAAGTCCAAAAATATAAACATCTCAAAGTCTCATCTCACCCTATACATCAGTTATCAATTTAACCTATCATATCGTAGAAAAACTACAAAACACTCATATCAAGTCATAGATAAAACCCTGAGCTAACAGAGATCAGTTCACCAACGAAAATAAGAGTCCATTCCATTGAGCTCTCATTAAGGACCTTCAAAAGCCTCTGGAATATATGAGGCTAAAAAAAAGGAAAATGACTATTTTCATACTGAGTAGAAGTGTTTAATCCTATTCTATGTAAGTCCATACATAGCTGCAATCATGAAACATTAACATGAAACAAAAATACATAACAAATTAGAGTCTCACAATATAATAAATTCATGTTCACACATTATCTTACCATACACTCTTACACTTACAACCTTATTCTATCATACTCAAATTCTTACGCTTACACTTTTGCTCATGGAGCATTACTGAAACTCTCACACTTATAGTCTTGCTCATACAATGTACAATCTTACCCTTACTCAAAGATTCTTACTCTTACTCGTACACTTACTATAGACAACTCAAGCTCATTATCATGTAATGAGCTCTAACGTTGATGGAAATGAATGTTATTAGAGCATCACCTTAACCTTCGGGAAGCAACTAGATGTCATGGACTTTTTCGCAGGCAAGGCATATCTATGGGGCAAATGATTAAACAAGTAAGAACATATTCATGATACTACTAACCTAAGCACACAAATGCCCACTCTTTGGGGCCATACAATGCTAATTAAGGGTCATACAATGCCGACTAAGGGTAAAAATCATACATGTCACTTTTGGGTTGAAATCATATAATGCCACTTTTTGGCAAAAATCATGTAATGCCATTTTGGGCCAAAATCTTATAGCGTCACTTATAGGTGGAATCATACAATGCCAACTAAGGGAAAAATATACAGCGCTCTCAATAGAGCAACAAATGTATGGGCTTGAATACAACACCAAGACAACATTAGCAAAAACATACAACACTCTCAATAGAGCATCAAACTTATGAGCTTAAATACAACACCAAGACAACATTTCACATGCAAAATACCATGACAAGACATGAGAAACTAATTATCGATTGGCTCAAACATGAAACTTAATATATTGAACCTTTAAAGTCTTATACTCACAAAGTTATCATATTAGTTTTGCTTACAATTCAAGTTCAAATTAGATCATTTATGTAGGTACAATTATGCCATTGAACCCCCTTGTCTTACATTATTTTGCTAACCAATTAGATGTTGAACCCGTCATAAAACTATGGTATGTCAATGCAACATACTTCGTTTTACCTATCAATCACATAACCTTAATTCTCCATTCATTTCCATGTATTGTTGTAACATATCCTTCACATACACATACATTCCAAGTCATCCACCTCATGGGCAAATAATCTTGTTCAGAATTCATCGAATTAAGTCATTTGTAATAACTAGGGTCATCAAACTCTTACTAATATCATATTTGTTTTCATTACATTTTAGTTCATAATGCATATGATATGTGTGGTGTTTATACATTTTATACGTCTTTTTACCTTATTTGCTAGTGTAGGATTAAGCTAATTTATGGTTTATTATGTTTTATTTATGTTAAGACATATAGTAGTAGTTTGATTTAATAATTAATAAGTTAATTAAGGCGTTATTAGTATTTTAGGGGTGTATTCGAATCAAGTTGGGATTATATTTATTTTTTACATGTCTCAATTATAGTCTTATTGTGCTTTGTAGGTGAATGTCGCACGAATAACTTGCTTAATACTCATGTCACTTAGAAAATATTTTGGACATAGTTTAGACATTTCAGACTAATCAGACATTGGTGGAAGGCTATGCACCAAGAAGAATCAAAGAAATAAATGAGAGAAGAAGTAACATGAAAAGAAAATCAAAGAACAAACAGTACAAATGGGGACAACTTGGTGGAGTCTTAAGCAAAGTAATAAGAGGAAATATAGGTCTGCAGATCTTTCACAAGAAAATTTTGGCAGCATGAAAGAATAGATAAATAAATGGTAAGAATAGAAGCAACATCCAGAATTCAGCTAGCAAGCTACAAGCCAATCCAATTCAAAGGATTGAAAAGGCAATAGAAAGAAGGTAGCATCAAAGAAAGGAAAGAAAGCAAAAGGATGATTAGTTCGCACCAAAAATTGCAACCAATTCACGTCCAGATGTTCAACTCACATAAACAAAAAAATCATCTAAGAAAGCATAGCATAACTAATAAAATTCAAAGAAAGGAATGAGGAGAATAGCAAAAAGGATTGAGGAGCAAGAAAGAGGAATGAAAAGGAAAGGAGAATAAGAAGAAATAACCTAAATATGGGGCATAATTAATGTAAGAACTCTCATTTTTGAACCGGTTTTATTTTAATGTTATTTATCAATTAATGTGTGGTTTACGCGTTTTCTGATCTAAATTCTGTGGTTTTCTAAGATAAATGGGATTTCTAAAGGTTTTAAGCAAAACGAACTCTACATTTATGAGTTTTAAGTGATTTTTAGTCAATTCTAAATTTTTGGGATTTTTTTAATTTTTTACTAATTTTCCAAAAATTAGGGTTTGGCAGGACGCCCTGTGGGCCCCGCTGACAAAATTAAGATTTTTAGACCAAAATGCCCCAGACATCAACTTAAGCTCATACAAAATTTTTTAGAATTTTCTCAGATTTAATTAATGCTTAAATTTGTAAAATACTCATTTTTAGCCCAAAATTCTACATACACCCCATTAGTTCATTTAGTGCACCTATAAAAGGGAAAGGGCTGAGCTATTTCCATTTTGGGAATAGGCTGAGAGGAGGTGATAAGGGCCTAGTTCCTCAATTAGGCTTGGATTAGAGGAGATTAAGGTATGTTATTCTTTAATTAAGCTTAAACCCTAGATTTTTTCCTAATCCTCTCTTAATCCAACATTTCCCCTTTGATTTGATTCGATTTCAGCATCAAAGTTACTGATTTACTCCCTTACTTCAAACCCTACTTATCAAAATTCATTTTTTATGCTTAACAAACCCTAGATCTAAGATTTCTTCAAGGTTTTCAATGTTAAATCGATTTTTAATAGAGTTTAACTTAGACACTATGTTTTTGAAAGGTTTCCAAGAAGGGTGAAGGTCAAATCCAAACCTAAACAAGTGACAAGGTAATGGGTCTTCAAATCTCAGTGTTCTCATGGTAAAATCTCAATTTTTATGGTTTATTTGGAATGAATTTGTTTGATTTAGTGCTTTAATGGTGGGATTAGTAAATGTTAATTTCTTGATCCGATTTCTTAGGGCTTTGTTTTAGAATGGTATAGATTAGTGTTCTAGAAGGTTTCATGAGTTTTTGATAATCTTTGGTACCATGGATGAAGATTTGAAGGTGTTTTCATAGTGTTTCGGTTTTGAAATTCGAAATGAAGAAGAAGGTCAAAACTGTTGTGTTGGCATTAGAACGGCCTATCAAGGCATTAGAACGGCAATACTATATTTTTGACTGATTTGCAGTATAGCCAATCAAACGGCCATGCAAGGCATTCGAACGGCTACAAGGCAGTTTTTGCTATTTTTGAAACTTATGCATATTTCAATGTTTTACTTCATTTAATGATTCTAATGGTTATGAGAGGTATTATATGATGATATTAGGCTACTGGAGGTGTAGAATTGATGATGAAAAATTTATGGAATGTGTTTAAGTATAGTCTTGTGGCATGATATTAGGTTGATAGTTATGCATATTGATATTCAAGTACCTTGAACTTGTGCATGTTGGCAATTCTTGTGATTGGAATATGTTTCCAATAGGGATGTTATGAGAAAAAATGGTGGGATGAGTTCTCTATAATGAGTATGATTTATGGGTGATGGATGTGCTTATGTCGTAGTTTAATGTGTGGAAAAATCATGGTTGTGGTTGAGAATGTTCCATTTCACATGGATAGATTTAAGCTTTGTGGTGGATTTTGCTTGTGATTTCAGTTAGAATTCATTATTTTGAATGGGTTAAGCATGCATAGGTTGCCTTATGAGTTTATATCAAAGCATTGATTATATGCTTGGATATGCATGATCACACACGTATGGGGAATTTACTATGACATTGTAGTTAATTATGAGGTGATTATGACGCATGAAGGGACTGATTAGGACCACTATTATGCAGGTTTATGTGATATGAATACATGATCAGACATGGTGTGTTTGAGACACTATTATGTAGGTTTATGTGATATGAATGCATGATCAGAAATAGTGTGTTTGAGACACTATTATGCAGGTTTATGTGATATGATTGTATTATTAGAAATGGCGTGTTTGAGACACTATTATGTAGGTTTATGTGATATGATTGCATGATCAGAAATGGTGTGTTTGAGACACTTTATGCAGGTTTATGTGATATGATTGCATGATCAGAAATGGTGTGTTTAAGACACTATTATGCAGGTTTACGTGATATGAGTTTAAGATCAGAAAATGGTATAGCATATTAATCATAGATTTGATTTGCTTCATCGCCATGTCATGTTTTCTGGTGATTATAGTTATATTCAAAACCATTATTGAGTTTTTATACTTACCCCACTTTCTTGTTTTGTTTTGGGGCTATGTGGCGTGACATGCAGACAGACAGGATCCTCTATATGAGAAAAGGTCAAAGAGAGCTTGGGAGTAGTCATGGAAGCTCCTAGTTTTGCATGTCTCTTTGTTTATCTTATTTTGATGTTAGAACCTTGTGGATGATCCTTGTCTTAGATTTGTAAGATACTATGTTTTTAGTTTCTTTGAGACTTGTTTTGGAGCCAAGTATGTGGCTATGAATTATTAGTATGTGGGTTTGAGATTATGGTTTAATTAGAGTTTAACTCTTTTGGCTCTACCTATTTACTCTTGCTTAAAATAGTGTGTAAACTTTGTAAATTAGATTGCCCGTAGTTGGGGCACAAGTCTTCCGCTATTTTCCTCAATCATTTCAATATGTCGCCCCCGTGCATTGGTCCGGCCCTTGGACCGGGTTCGGCTCGGGTCAGGCAATGCCGGGGAGTGACAATTAAAGCTTGAAAAAAGGGGGGAAATATAATTAACAGTGAACTCAGTAAGTCCATACATAGATGCATTCATGCAACTCAAACATGAAGTAAATAGGCATATAATAATCATGCACATACGCATATAATTAGGCCAAATACATACCATCAAACTAATCTTATACATACACTCTTAATCAGATTCTTACAAACTTACTCATGCAATCGTATGCTTACTCATATAACTTATACTTGTACGACCTTACTCATACAATCTTACACTTACAGATTTGTTTAGAAACATGCACTTACAGTCTTGCTCAAAAACTTACACTTACAGTCTTGTTTAGAACTATATGATTACATCTTATTCAGAAACTTACACTTACTTAGAAACATACATACTCACCCATACAGTCGTACACATACTATCAACTACTGAAGCTCATTACTATTAATAATCTCCAGTGTTGAAATGGAAAAAAAATATCCCTGGGACGTCACCTTAACCTCTGAGGAGTGACTAAACGCCATGGACTTTTCCGAAGGAAAGACACACCAATGCTCATGAGGCACAAGATCAAACAGGTAAGAGCATTTTTTTATACTACTTACCTAAGTGCACAAACATAAACACCTACACATTAGGGGTCATACAATTGCCCACACTTTAGGGGTCTTATAGTGCCAGTGCCACTTTTGGGCAAAAATCATACAGTGTCACTCTTGGGCAGAATTATACAATGTCACTCTTAGGCAAAAATTATATAGTGTCACTCTTGGGTAGAATCATACAACGTCACTCTTGGTTAGAAATCATATAGTGTCACTCTTGGGCAGAATCATACAGCACTCTAAATAGAGCATCATATGTCTGGGCTTAATACAACACACAGACCAAATCGAAAATATGCATCACTCTCAATAAAGCATCAAACATTTGGGGCTCAATACAGCACACCGACAACATCCCGCAAGATAAACACTATGACAAGATATGAGAAATGCCCAACCAACTAATTATCGGTTAGCTCAAACACAAAACTTAATCCGTCAAAACCCTCATGTCCCAAACTCACAATGTTATCATTAGCTTTAATTATAATTCAAGTTTGAATTAAGTAAGTTATGCGGTATAATTATGCCACAAAAATTCTCAAACATACAATGCTTCACAGATCAAACCAAAGCTACGCTCGATCTAAAACCCTAGTTCGTCAGAGCAGCAGACTTCACTTAACCCATCCATCTCATGATCATAACTCACCATACACCAAAATCTTACATATTTATACAATCTCCGACATCCACCTTATGACCAACACATCTTACTCGGAAGTCATCAAACTGAGCTCCTCATAGCCAATCCCAATTATCACCCTCTTACTTATAACTTACTTATTATGCTTACTTTTTACTTCATAATTTATACATTATGTGTGTACAATTATACAACACTCTTACTGTTTGACAATCCCCCAACATATGCTCTAGTCCAAGCCAAACCAATCCGACCCACTCCAATCCTCACTCGTCAAACTTACATCCTTCGTCTTTAGTCATACTATTACACGTCCACATTCAACTCTATACCAGACCCTCTGTCACCTCTTACCGTCCATTGCCCATACTTCTACCTACACACACGTACACATATCCATTGCATAGGTGTATAGCCATCATACATATGTATGTCCATACAAATGCATGTAACATACATATACTTTCATATATAGGTTATCAACATATTCACTAGTCATCACTAGCACACACATAATCTACATACATTAGCTTATGAACGTACTTGCTAGCCATCACTAGCACATACATACACATCTATACACATAGCTTACCAACACACTCGCTAGCCATCACTAGCACATACATCATCCACATATGTAGCTTAACAACACACTCGTTAGCCATCACTAGCACACACATACTTACAACTCACATGTATGTCATATGCACTTCAACATAGCATAATTTATCCTCTTACATCATGCAAACATATCATGATTTAACATCCAAAGCATTCAATCATACAATCCTACCATGCTACTAACATGCTATCATAAAATTACTAGTTCAAAGCTCCCCTACTTCATAATCTATGACGTGAAATTACTAGTTCAAAGCTCCCCTACTTCATAATCCATGACGTTTGATGGTGAGCACAAGATAGTGGTGGCGTCGGTGTTGGTAGCCAAAAGCATTGCCAAGTTGGGAGAGTTGTTGTCCCGAGGGTTTAGGAAGTGCCAGAAGACTCATGACCAAATGGGGTGACACAAATCAATGCAGCAAAAATCTGCGATCCATGGCAGTGCACTAGGGGCGGCCGGGAGAAAGGTCGCGCAAATGAGTGGTAGGTGCAACCGAAAGTTTAGGTGTACTCAATGAAGGTAGGCCAACAATTGAGAAGTACTCAGCCGGCCGCAAGACGTCAAAATCGACTGTGGACAGCACCCAACAGCGTTGATTTTGTATCACAAGGGCCCACATATGGGCGGAGGGCATGTGGCGATGCTCAAGGATGGAGGAGAGGTGGAGTGCTCTGATGTCAACTTCATTCAGTGGCAGAGCCAACCGATGGTCAAGTGGTGCAAAGAGGGTCACTCGAGGAGGAGATGGGCAATTAGTGGGTCTGGAGGAGGCTCTAGGCCCACAAGGGCAACAAAGCTAAGGCCATGATGTGGTGGCCGACCGGAGCGGATACATCGCTGATAGCCACCCACAACCAGCACATTTGGTGCGGGCGGCTGTGCATCACGCACAATATAGGGCAAGGGACAGTGGCCTATTCTGGGTGAAGGCATAATCGGGCCAAGTGCGTCTGGCCCTCGCTGTCACCAAGCCGGGGCAAAGCCCACGATGGCCAAATGGCCCATGGCTAGCTAGGGGCAATGACCCGAGACTCACCCAAAGCGTCTGACTGGCAAAAAAATAAAGGAACAATGAGGTGGAGATGGAAGTGGGCAGAGGAGAGGAGAGGGCATAGGAGGTCAGTCAGGGCTGGGAGGGGTGGCCCACCACTGCCGCTGGCCCAAAACAAACAGAGTGGAGCTGATCTAGAGGCCGGACGGCGACCGAAAACACACCAACGGCTCAAAAATAATCCAGACAGTGAGAAGAGAAAAATGAGGAAAAGTTCGGCAGTTCATGGAGGAGCAAGGAAAGCATGGTGGCAGCCCTGGCTAGCACCTATGGGTTAATTGCGGCCGAACGAAGATAAGTTCAGTGGAGGGTGGCAGCAAACAGTGGCAAAATTGCCCTCCTAGGGCCCAAAATCGAATTTGCAAGGTGAGAAAAATCGAGAAAAAACCAGTACCTCATGGAGGAGCAAAGAGGACATGGCGACGTTCCTAGAAGGGACCAATAGACACGTGGAGGTAAGGCGAAATAGATCCTGGTAAGAACTGGTGGAATCCGATGACATATGAGGCTCGACGGAGTGACCAGAAACTCTCTCGGGTTCTCATTCTTACTGGACGTCATAGAGCTTCTTGAATCCGGTCAACATATTTTAGATTTATATTTTTTTCCTTTTATGTCCCCAACATGCGTTAACCTCCTGTTTATGCATTGTATCTCTAAAATTCGCACCAAAAGTGCATAGCGAGGCCTACGGCCTGTGACTAAGGCCCACACCCAACTATACAGATATAAATACTGGGGTAAATATGCAAATATAAATATGCTGAAATGTCACATTTTTCAGTCAAAAATAATCAGAAAAATAGCAAAAATTAGGGACATTACAACATACCACCAACCTATCATGAAAAAGTAAGTTTTTATCATGAATGGAAGAACATAATCTCATCACATGAACATGATATAAATATCAAAATTTAACCAAAACATGTTTTCATTCTCATATGCAAGCATATAATCACTTCAATTCAACTATTCAAAACCATTAAATGGTAACAAGGTTAGCATTCTTGACATTTTCTCCCACTGAAACGCAAGGTCTCTATAATCTAGTATTTTCTCCTTCTCTTCCGGACTTTGATGTGCCCTATTTCCTCTTCAACCCAAAGTAAGATATTCTTAAAGATTTGGGTCAAGGTGTATCAAAGATATTTATAGTGAATATATAATAATTAAATTCTAGTGCATTTCTACATTGAAAACCGCACACAACCGCTTGCACAACAGTTTCCCACCCATTGGCAAGCTCCATCAAAATCACCAACGCGTTGATGGCCTATCAACAGTAAAAATTGCACTTCATTAACATAGATGTTGAAGCGTCAGAGCCTACCAACAATAGCCTAGATCTCCACCAACAAGAGCATCAACATGTCAACACTTGCTGCCAACAACTTTTTGTTTCAGAAATTTTGAACATTCATATAAACCTCTCTATTCCTGGTTTAAATTTATTATTGTTGCTATTTTCTTGAGTTAGTACTTAATAGCATAATCTCTATCAACAATTCTTCGATACATCGGAGTCAATATCAAATGAGTCAAAACACATAAAATTAAAATAACTAAGTACAAAATATTCATAATAATTAAACATACAAAATATTCATAATAATTAAACATACAAAATAGTTTGCAAAAGACCTTAGGTGTCACATTTTTATTGTGGGAAAAAATTTGGCCATCACATCACTCCTCAACCAAGCCATGTAGTTTCACCTTCACTATAGTGCATTGCTTGATCTTCCTAAGTCCTCCACTTGAAGCTTCAAGCCTTGTGCTCGAACACCTCTTGCACCAAAGTTTTGGTCTACGCCTTTCTTTGGTCTCCTTTCTTCAACTTCAACTCAAATGGAATGTGTGTGTGCGGTGTATGCTTTAAATATCATGCAAGGGTCACGTGAATTGCTCAAACACATTACATTCCCTCCTATTCGCACTTAAATGATAAATAAAAAAGCAAGCCCCCTTTGAGGGGATGACCCTTTTCTAATTTAAGATATTTAAAAATTTTAAATAGAGCTATTAATATAGGATGAAGGGAATATAAAAAATAATGAGAGCTCTTAGCAAGCTCTTACCGACCAATTGGCTAGGGCCACTTATGAGGCCTGCATGATTGCTACCACTCCCCCCTCTTTAGTTTTGATTTACTTCCCAGATTCATTAGAAGTAATTGTTCTTATGCAAGTAATGGTACGTAGTTACACCCTCCATCAATATCTCATATATGCATTTTGTGTTAAAAAAAATTTGCAGTACACTAGTACAACACAAGATCTTATTCAAAACAACAAAATAAATGGAGAGCACCAAAGCAAATTTTTATGTTTGATCCAAAAAGGAGTTGCAAAAGAAAATGAAGATAAATATTAAGTAAATTTCCCATTTGCATCCAGTATTACATCATGTATAAACTTTTCAAGAAAACTGCAAGGAACATGATCCACATGCCTCAAAGAGAGTAAATAATGCAAATAACAGAATATCATACATTTTCAATAAAATAAAACCTAATTAATGTTAGAGTTTAAGGTTGGGAAGAGCTGGTATACATATAGGACTCCTTGTAGAAAATTCCCTATCTGGCAGATGTATTAAGTTGCACATGAACGACTGAAGGTGGTGAAGATCGTCTAGTTGTTGCAGAGGCCGCAATAAAGATGAAAAAGTTCACATCAGGATGATGAACATGGCGACAATTTAAGTGCTGAAGGTTATCAAGGCGCTACGGCAGGAGGAGAAGGTACACACTGACAAAATGGTGGTGCTGAACAAGGTATTTGTGAAGGTCTTGTAGTTGGGGCAAAGAATTTCACTTATTTCAGTAACCTATAAACTCACCTAAAATCCTAAGAAATGTTTTCACACTGTGAATACATTCACACTATGAATTTGTTTTCACATCTCACTACCATAGCGACAAATTTGGGATTTAGCTTTTGTAAGACCAAGATTTTTATTTGGTTTGGTTTTTCTTTTAGAAGTCATGTCTTAAATCTTCGATCTAATTAGGAGGCCATGCTCTTGTCTTTGGTGCATTGTCTTCATCAAGAATTAAATTATAGTTAGTAGGATTTACTGGTAAAAAATCCTTGGAGTAGGACATTGGCAATTTTGAAGAAGTTTTTGCAAGACCTATAGCTCATCCAATCAGAACTTGGTACAAATTTCCCTCTCTCTTGGCGTCAAGAATTTGTTACAAGTATTTTTCTTGTTACCTTTGACTTATTCTTCCTCAACCTCTTAAGTGAGTAGGACTTTGACCCTTAACTATTCTCTAAGATTGTCTAATCAAAATTTTTTATGCTAATTCACTTTAACCATTTGATTTGAGAAAAAGCTATAAAATGGGCAAGGAAATGCTCAATCCCCTCCCTCTCCCTCTCCCTCTCCCTCTTGATGGTACAATCTTCCCTCTCTTTCTCTCTCTTCACGTCCCGCCTTTTCCTCTCTCTCTTCACGTCCCGCCTTTTCCTCTCTCTCTTCACGTCCTGCCTTTTCCTCTCTCTCTCTCTCTTCCTTCATCTTTCAACCAAATCCTCTCTTTTTCTATTTCAATTCAAACACTTTTTAATTCATACTTCTCTCTTTGATTCTCTTATGTTAGATTGATTAAAATCTATAGTATTGAGTTTATTAATGTTTTGATTAATACTTAGTAGAGTTTTTTTAATTTCATAAGAACCGAAGTCGCAGAAGTCACGCCCAATTTAGAAATGGAGATAAGGGGACTTATCAATGATTCATAGCCTTTATGAATGTTCATTAGCAGCATTAGGGTGTTTATATGTATTAAAATAGGTTATGGTTTATTCCTTGATCGATTTGGGAATTTTTAACATTTTACTTGAATTTTTGTAATATGTAATTCTCGTAATATTCTCGGCCAAATCTTAAGAAATTCATAAGTAATCATTGAAATTTTAACCTTGATGCAATCATATCAATGGTGATTTTCTTATTTTTGGAATTTTTAGAGGCCATTGGGAGGGGCAAAAGACCAAATTAGCCCTCAATCTTCAATCATTTTTATACTATACATTTGACATAATTTTGGGGTACTTAAATTTATATAGTTTCCTTTACTCTGTTAGTAATCATTAAAAATTTTGTGAATTTTCGAGTTGTGCGTGATTTTATATGATTTAAATCTTAAAGGAATATTTTTATTTTAAATATATAAAAGTTCGTACATATAGTAGAAGTTGCATGAATTATCTTATTTTAACCTTTAATTGCTTGTTTTTTATGTTTTGGAATTATTATGCATGATATCTCTCATATACATATAGGTGTAGGGGATTAATATTTGTTTATACCCATGTATACAAGTTTGTATGTACATGAATAGATATGGATCTCATGATGTACATGTCAGAATCTTATATTGGTATGTATAGAATGGATAACCATGCATCATTTTATCATAGGTATATGTTCATGCATCATTAG
This sequence comes from Saururus chinensis, assembly GCA_035235625.1. Taxonomy (NCBI): domain Eukaryota; kingdom Viridiplantae; phylum Streptophyta; class Magnoliopsida; order Piperales; family Saururaceae; genus Saururus; species Saururus chinensis. The sequence goes on from CP141142.1 coordinate 39,183,647, forward strand.
GAAGGGTAAAAGATATTATGTAAATTGCCTAACAGGATCATAGAACAAATTGAGAGCTAACGTGATGGACAACTCGATATTCTCCCATTTTTTAGATAAGAATGATGTGTGATACTTGCTGGTTGAATGTTAATATATAATTAAGAATATATGATTATTTCATGCCCAAAAAGGATTCCAAAGGATGAGGGTCCAACTTAGGGTATAAGACCTCAAATCCGTCCTATGTCTTTTCTATTAAGATTGGGTAATCGACTCAACGAAGTATAATGATTGCGTAGTGGACACAACGAGTTATATTAACACATAATTGGTGGAAATGTTAATTGAAATTGAATGTGGTTCAATTGTGGTTACTATTGCATGAAAAAGTGTGTTAAGCTATGACTTATGAATGATTTACATATTCTCAAGTTGTTCATAAGCATTCATAAATGCTTGTGATGATGATTATTTCTTTATTGAGCATTGCTCACCTTGTATTTGTTGTTCGTTGAATTTTCTCTATGCATGTTACGATACACAATCACATTGACGTAGGCGGAGGACTTAGCAGCTAATGCGGACATGGTTACAAAGTGAACAATAGTAACCATCTTGGGAAGTCTAAGACATTATTTAGGGTAATTTCTTCTTAGGAGAACTTCTTATGTAGAATTTTATTCAATAATGTAATAAGATTAATTTAGTATTTAGTAGCTGAATTTATATTGCATATGAAGTAAGTATTTTCCTCAATAGCAATTTGTTTGTTGTGTGCTTAACTAGTCTAGCTCTTCAGAATTGGACTGGACTTATCACACTCGAGGTTCTCTGGGCACGGGTCGGGTTGGGTCTTGGGGTGTGACAACTTTGATTTGGTTAAGAGTTGTTTTGGTTTAGTTTAAGAAATTTTGGAGAAAAATTCGGCTGAGGGGGTTGCCAGAAGGGAGCAGGAGAGCCCAAATCTTCAAAAGGATTAGGGAAATTTTATGATGGGCTTTAATATGTATCGTGAGGCCCAAAAATTTACCCATTGATGAAACCCTTATCTCAAAGGCACACATAAATCGGTAAAAAATAAAAAAATATATAGTTGGGACAAACCCAAAATGGTGAAAAATGCGGAGTTGAAAAACTCTTGAGAATTTCGGCCAAGGTCACTATGCTCAGTACCCCATCTCTTGGATAAAACCTAAGCAAAAAAAAACAGAAGAAATGATTTGTAATATGAGAAAGCATTGAGTAACCATAACCATTTCTCACAGCTCTTGCAGGTTAAATTGTGTAAACTCCTAACAATGCCATCTAAGATTGAAATATGGCGGTGGACAAGGTTATAAAGAGGGCTAGGGAGAACTTGCTCTAGTCACATGTTTTATCCAGCTTACCTTACCTCTATATGGTAGGTAGATATCCACCATCTAAAAATACATATATGTTAGATATCTATCGACTATGTAAAGGGGTAAGCTCGCTAAAAAATGGTGGCAGACTTCTCATCTATTTTTATAGTGTTTTTTGTTTCTGCCTAAACAATGTCATGTTCGAAGTATTCTTATAGGATACCACATTTTAATTGCTCAATCACCGTTTTATTCAACTTCATTCACACCAATGTGTTTTTGTAACTTAACTTTTTTCTTTATTAGATGATTGTTAATGTTAGATATGGGCCTTACTGATGGCCAAAATTATGTTAATAAGTTTGTTCCTCTCTTTTTGGTTGGTGAAGAGTTTGACAATTAGACTTCAATTTGCTTCTATCATCTTTCTTTCCTAATCCAACATTCCCAACCTCTTTCTCCATCTTTTGTCACACGAAGTGTTTGCTTAAATCCCCCTTCCACTCTCTCTCAACCTGACCGTTATACTATTTTGCCTCAACTTCTCCCTTTTAATTTTCCTTGCCCCCATGAAGTCAGTTTAAAAAAACAAACAAAAACATAAAGGCACCATCTTCAACCACTTAAAACAAATTCATTCATAACATCACTACTCCAATGTTTCAAATCTCCGCCCATTGATGGGCTCATGTTGTGGTTCGACCTGGTCAACTTGGGTGGCACATGAGTTGACCATGTTGAACGAATGGCATCAATACAGCACAAATACATAATTGATGCAATCTATGTATCTATATACGTAATATAAATACAATATGCATGGAAAACAAGGCTAAATGTGAAAAAATTGTCAATATTTATATACTCCTATTATATACCCCATTTGTATCACGTTATTAAATAATAGCCTCCCAAACCCCAAGTCGCCACCACTTGAAATCCCTCTGCCAATCTCCCCCGATCCCTCCTTCCTCATTTCCCTCTCTTCCCCATCTCCTCCCTAATATGGCGCCCCGACCCCTACGTCCTCGCCCCGGCTTCTAGTCCTCACCCTCTTCCTGTAGTCGCCGCCCACCTCCCTTTGCTTCCTACCCGCATCACGCCTATCATCCACTCCATTTGCGACTAGTGCACCGCCTTCCTCCCCCAAGACAATCACAAGATGTTGGCTGCTGACAAAGCCATCGACTACATAAAATCTAGTTGGGTCCTCGATCTCAGCACATGTTCAACTACTACCTTTGTAATCACCACGATTCCCTCCTTGCGTTTGGCGAGCTCTCTAGTTGTCTTACATCGTTGAAAATCCTATTTTTCAAGTACAAGTAGACTATCGCCAAGCTCCCTCGACATCCCCCTTGTTGGCCTCAACACCCACCCCTGCTTGACCTTGCCATCGATGATGCTTATGAGGTCGACCCATGGTTGGACGTCGTCAAGGGATGCAATGGCGCCCTCGTCCCTTTCTACTATTTTTTTTACAACCCGAATCGGCCTGGTCGTCTAAGTCACTAGTTTGACTGGCTGGGCTTGAACGACTCGAATTTTTGACCGGGATCGATTGAACCCAGTCAAGTCGATCGAGCCAACCCGAGTTTTAAAACTGGTTAAATTGAATTTTCTAAAATGAATTAAAATTATTTTTTTAAAGTAAAAATTATTTAAATAATATTAAAAAATAAATAATTATCAAAATCGCTCACTTTGGGAAATATTTCCCAAAGTGGTGTTGTTTTTTACCACGCAGGCGCCAGCCAAGTGCTGGCATATGCGTGGCTTTAAAAAAAATATATATCATCCTTTTGAAAGACGAAATCAATGAAATATCATGATTTATTTCGTCATTCTTAAGGACAAAACCAGTACCATAGAGGACAAATTAGTATTGTACTATAAATGACAAAATCAATATTTTGCTATTATACTGATTTTGTCCTTCATAAGGATGAAGCCAACACATTGTACTGATTTCGTCATCCTAAAAGACAAAGTCTGAAGAAAAAAAATTCTAAAAAAAAACAATGCATGCACCAGTGTTTGGCTAGCGCCTATGTGGCCAAACCTGACAGTATTTTGTGAAATATTTCCCAAAGAGAGCAATTTTGGTAATTATTTTTTTTATTATTTAAATAATTTTCCCTTTTTAAAAACTAAATATAACTATTAATTGGGACAGAGGGAATATTTTACATCCCTAAGATATTGAGTTGAATTTTATTGGCTTCAAAGTGTGTGAGGATGCCTAAATGTTATCTACTAAAAAAAAGGTTAAAAAATATAAATAAAAAATTTCTAAGAATTTTTTATATGTGCCTAGTGTCTCCAGACACACATGCAATGAACGCTTTTAGGTTTAACAATTTTGATCGTGTAACCCATGCTACTCTAGGGATAAGTGGATTTAAATTACATGTCAGCTCCTTAAATTAGATGCGAGCCGTCTAATCACAATCTAATGACTTGTGTTACACCAAACACATATTTTTCAATATTTTACTCAGCTTACATTAAATTTTTATTTTTTCTAAAATATTATTTAATTATATTATAATATAAAATAAATAAGTGTATTATATAACTTTTAAAATCGGACTATTTGACTCATGTGTTTATACCATTTAATTCATATTTTACCTCTATTTGACCCATCCTAATCCCTATAAAATTAAATATATTAAAATCTTAATCCCTATTTATTATGTTATATTAATTTTAACTTTATAATATTATATTTTACACTCTTGAACTCGGATTCTCGCATTTTTAGTATTGTTAGAAAATTCTCTACATGCTTTATCAAATAAGATCCCATGTGACTGTATTTTCTCCTACTTTTTTTTGGCCTTCCACATAAATAACACACTTCTTAATAATAATTATTATTATATATATTATATTCAAATGTACATATTTTTAATGCCTATAGAAAACCCTTAAATAGCTCTATCAAATATGTCTGTCATCAAACTAGTCCTGAATATGAATAATACACTCCACGACATAAAGTTCTTCGACACTATTATCTTCTCCGACCCATGACATAATATATAACCTATAAAATTTAAATTTATATTTTCGTATTACAAGTGTTATAAGTTAATATAGAGCTTATATGTATAACTAATGCTCACTGTGATCTTCAAAATAATGTATTATGTTTATAACACACATGGAGACATTTGTTCAATATATATTTTATTTTATTAAATTTATATTTATATGCATAATACATCTATATTTTTACTAGTTTCAAATAAACTATAATATATCACAACCGCAAAATAAAAACTTAGCTCGATCTGACTGGTCAAACCGTTTGACCTGGACCCGGTTGGACGGAGAAAGACAGGCCTGGGTGTCATTCAAATTTCGTCCATCAATTCAGCCGGAAAAGTGGTCCGGTACCTCTAGGCTCTAGTTAGCTTGCTGCTAGGCCCAATTTGAAACTAATTAGCCGAGCAGTACAAGGGACCATCTAGAAGATGAAGTTCAACAGAGTCGTCCATAATCCGTCAGCATTAGGGACAGTTGGTTTTCTGCCCCTATGCATATTAAGGGAACTCGAAATAAATTGGTAGGTTACTGGATTTTCTTAAGCTTCCACTTATGTTTCCAAAAGTAGCTAAAGTTTGTGAGTTGTGACCGCCCATTTTCAGGCATTATGGCCTTTGGAAAGCCTTTTTAGAGTCATATTAGCAAAAAAATATTTTGATAGGCGTATTTTTATTAGAGTGATATTAGCAAAAAAATTTGATAAAGAGGGGTATTTGATTCTTTAGGTCCAGGATAGAAGGGGCAAGACAAACAGCCTCTTAGAGTAGCGTATCGTAACATCAATCTTTTTAGGCATGTATAAGGCCCATCCATAGTAATTATAAGATAAATTGGGATATGATCTCAGGTAGGTGGCCAATAGAATGGTTCAAACTCAAGACCTCCGCTTCATGAAACGTGTCTTAGTCATCCCACCAACTCCCCATTAACTATAATATTAGCAAATTAATAAAAATGAATTAAGTGATAAACTTGAGTGAAAGTTACCCAACCTAGCAACAGAAAGAGTGTACATAATCATGCAGATTGGAGAGGTCAGTTATAAACTTATATAATGATATCCTCCTGCATACAGTTGTGTCATAGACTTATGGATCAAAGATTTGTGTGTAAAGGCATTTATAGATGAGTAAATACTGGGGGAAGAGGTTATATTTATTTTAGACGGATGATGATGAATTATTTACTTGCTTAATTGCTTGAACAATGACTCCACAACAAGGTAGAAAAAGCTAGAGCCACAACTGTATGTTGCCATATTATCAAGGCACTGAAATTGTAGCTAGACAGTCTGCTTTGACAAAAGAATGAAGGGAAACAAAATAGAGCAGCATTTCTATGTAAAAGCTAGGTTGGTTTAAAAACAATAACTTGAATGTCTATCTGTTTCTACTGTTTCAGTCAAATGGCAGCATTCTATTAAATGCATGGCTTCCCTATTTTCAGTTTAAAAACAATAACTTAAATGACCATCAATTTTCTATTTGCATTGGGTTAATGTATAGAACGTGTCTATATATGTACATATGCTTCGTACACCCCAAAAATAAAAAGATTTGTATTGTTTTATTGCATAGTCCCTCATGAACCACCCACTCTTTTGCAATTAGCCACCCCAACACTCCATGCCTTCTCTTACCCTTCTATTCCAGCTCTGGCAGTTGGTAACTAGTGTTTTGTTCTTTTTTCAACTCTAATTTGGCTAGAGCCGTTAGCCAACCATAGCCGTGGTCGCCCGTGAGGCCATGGCCGTGGTGGCCAAAGTCGTTTGTAGCGGCCATGACCACAATTGCTAGCCAGCCCTCTGGGATGGCTGTGCAGTGATCCCCCTTTAGTTGGTGGCAAAGAAGAAAGAGAACGTAAAAAAGTAGAAAACGGGGTATGTATGAATAACTTTTTATTTTTTATTAGAGTATACAAGTAGTGAAGGGCTTTGAGGAAATATTGAGAGGGAAATATAAGTGTTCTTATGTATAATGCTTTAAATTATCATAATGGGGAGAATTGTCTTGGAGTGAAATGAAAAGTTTAAACTGGTGAGAAGGTTTAGATGTTGGTAGGGCTGATGCAAGATGAGTTATACAGAGTTGGTCAGATCGGACGGCTGGTAAGGAGGATGGGGAGGATGAAAAAAATAAGACAGGGGTCAATTGACACATATAGAAGGGAAAATGGGGAGGCGATAGAGCTGCTCGCAGGACAGATTGACAGTGGACAAGGTAAAAAGGTTAGTCGATGGTGGAAAAAAGTTAATTTTAAGGCTTCTTGAAATATTATTGCCTTTGTTTTTAAACGTATACTATTAATACGGGACAAAGGAAGTCTTCAATTCATCATTATACTTCCGTATTCTCATAACATATTGGGATTTAAACTTAATCACTACCACATCTAATTGAAATTATGAAGAAATTGAACAATTAATCGTACACACAGGAATGACAGGCAAGATTTATGTGAGTCCACATTGTAGTTTTTAGATGCATAATAAATGTAGTCTGGAATTGGAGGAAGGCAGGGGTAACTAGGACTCATGTGCCTTAATTACTAGACAAAAATAAGACCGATTCATGGAATCCAGTGGTACGTACGGGAAAAGTTGGACTTTAGTTTGGGCTCAAGTCACTTGAGTCAACCCCAGTGCTTGCCCTAGCTCAACATCAGCCCAAATTGTTCTACAATGGAGAAGAGTTTTACATGCTCTATTCTGATTCTCATAATGGGCCTAGCACAAGGTATACATAGAAACCATTGGTATTTTAGATTGATGGCATACACACTAATATATATTAACATAAGTATATTTATACAATTATGTTAATATAAGCTAGTGTGTACGCTATCAATCTTGTATAATCCCTCTATTGCATTTGATATGAAGTGTCCACTTTTCTAATATTTATAAGAAAATAATCTATGTAAAAGATTATGAATTCCAACCATTATAGAGTCTCTTTAAAAATTATTGTGTCCCCCCTAATCGATGGAATTTAAATATGTTATTTTTTTAAATATACATTATGCTTGATTTCATTAATTCTTTTTAGTTGTGTTTTTTTAGTAGGGTATACTATGCGTGAACAAGTGTCACGCCCCGGCGATGCCTGACCCTAGCCAAATCCGGTCCAAGGGCCAGTCAAGCGCGCGGGGGCGATGAAGTGAAGATTAAGAAACGATCTAGCGGAAGACTTAACCCTAACTATGGGCGATTAACAGAAACACGGAGTACGCACAATCGTTTGAACAAGAGTAAATAAAAGGGAAAGAAAAGGGTTGCTTATCACAAAGTAAACAACAATCTCAAACCCACAAGCTTAGTTTAAGTAAAGCCCACACCGGCTCAAAATAAGTCATAAGCATCACAACTGTAAAATATGACATAAATCCAAAACAAGAACCCTACACAAAGGTTCTAACATAAAGCATGAAACAAACGAAAGTAAGTCACACAACGATCTCCATCATCACACCCAAGCTATCTCTGACCTTTTCTCAAAGAGGCAATCCTATCCGTCTGCGTGTCGCACCACGCAACCCCAAATCAAAACACAAAAAGAGGGGTGAGTTTAACAAACTCAGCAATGGTTTTAATATCACTAACAACATCGAAAATACGATAGCATGACGATATAATCTTTCAAATCAACAATGTACAAGATGTATCATTTTCTGATCACATATTCACATCACTTAAAACTGCATCATAATGCATAATTCAACCTGTATGGATGTATCTCTAACATACATATTCTCACATGTATAGTATCAAATCAAACTGCATGGATGTATCTCAAACATGCATATTCCCACATGCATTATTTCACAATTCAACTTGCATAGATGTATCTCTAACATACATATTCCACATGCATAACATCAAAATCAACATGCATGGATGTATCTCTAACATACATATTCCACATGCATTATATCAACATCAACCTGCATGAATGTATCTCTAACATATATATTCTACATGCATAACATCAAAATCAACATGCATGGATGTATCTCTAACATACATATTCCACATGCATTACATCAACATCAACCTGCATGGATGTATCTCTAACATACATATTCCACATGCATAACATCAAAATCAACATGCATGGATGTATCTCTAACATACATATTCCACATGCATTATATCAACATCAATCTGCATGGATGTATCTCTAACATACATATTCCACATGCATAACATCAAAATCAACCTCCATCAAGGAGTAATCACACATTAATGTCACACAAACGGGAGCATAGACAAGGCCACGAAGGCATGTCATGGTCCAAAATTCTACACAAGAATTCAAGAAAGATCGGGGTTGTCAATCTCTAATACTGCTCGCCCTGAACGATCCTGGCCAAGGATGTCCCATTCTCACACAGAGAATCTAGAGCAGGGGTGTTCGCCCAGGGACATCTCCTGCAGAGGGAAGAGCCCGAGTTCTCACACAGAGAATACTAGAACACGTGGTAGCAGGGTGCACACGGCATACCACACTGGATTCTCAGGGTCCAGATGACACACATAATAACATTCTCACAATCCGCAAGACAAGTACACAACTCGTCCCCACATCATTCCATTTAATTAGACTCAACCTGGGGACTGCACTCGTTCCACACAGGAACTTCAAATCAAAATATGTCCTTTCGGACCAATCAATTTGCGATTAATCCACGACCGATTAACTCGGCACACAATTTCATCACATTGTATCCAATCGGTCAAATTCGATTAACCACGATGAAGCCTCAATTGGAAATCCATTTTCATGATGCGTGCAGCATAGTACATGCGTGGGCAAAGCATACATGAGTCCTAATCCATGATAAGTGCTCTCACCGGCCCCTAATACATTATTCATAACCACAATATTAAGCTTCAACATCATCATTTAACCCCACATGTGTGTGTATCTAGTAGAAGCATTTCACATAATACATGCCATCATGCTTGAAAATTAAACTCACTACCACACTACACATGTGAATTTCTATCTAAACATAAATTTCAGCGGAAATTATAGGAGAAGAATCGTTGAAATCATAGCTAGATTCAAAACTCAACCACAAAGGCTAAACACATATAACATCACTCATTTCATCATTGAGTCATGACATTCACCAACATTCACACACCATTAACCACAATCTATCATGACAAATCAGTCCAATAATGATTGTAATCCTACTGAAAATATGTTTAACTAAAGGGGAACAACCATTCATAATTTCAAGATAACGATTCCAACATCATGCCACAAAACATAAGTCATTCCACCATCTCTAAGCATATATCTCAACTCCATAAACTCAATAGCATGCATTTCTAGTAGCCTAACATAGCTTAAAACACTCCACATTCATATAAAATTGGCAAGCTAAAGTGGAATCATCAAAATAGGCATCATATGCACAACATACAATTTCCTGTGTAGCCGATCGATCGCCCTGCAGGGCCGATCGATCGCCAACACGGCAGAACAGTCATCTTCTTCCTTTCGCAAATCGAAACTGAAACACCATAGATAACACTTCAAATCAACATCTAACACCCTAATCATCATCAAAAGTCCTCCTTGACTTCCAGAATATCAAACCAAACCATAATAATGCAAAACCCTAAGAAATCGGGATTAAATAATTCCATTTTCTAATCTTACCATTAACACACTAAATCAAGCAAACCATTTCGAAATAAGCCAAAAATAGAGAGTTTTACCATGGATAAACAGAGATTTTGAAGACCCATTACCTCAGCACTTGATTAAGCTTGGATTGAAGAGTCACCCTTCTTGAAATCCTTGAAAACACAATGAGTTTAAATTAAACTCTAATAGAAATCGATTTACTCAAGAAATCCCTAATTAAATCTTAGATATAGGGCTTGTTGGTAGTAAAAATTGAATTTTGAATGTTAGGGTTTGTAGTAAAACACAAATCAGTAGCTTTTGATGGTCAAAAATGAATTGAATCAAGGGGAAAATAGTAGATTTGAAAGAAATTAAGAAAAAAGTCATAGATTAGTGCTTAATTAGAGTAAGCTTACCTTAATCGACTTCTAATTCGGGCCTAAGTGGGGATTAGGCCAGCCCTCCTTCCTTAGCCTATTCCCAAAAATGGAAATGGCTCAGGTTTGCCCTTTTATAGTAAGGGTTGGGGTATATATAGGTAAGTTTTGGGGTGTAAATAGGAAAAGTAGGCTAAAAGTGGGTATTTTGTAAATTTAAACACTGATTAAGCCTAATAAAATTCTGAAAATTTTTGTATAACCTTAAGTATATGTCTAGGTTCATTTGACCCAAAAATAAAATTTTTGACGGTGGGGCCCACAGGGGTCCCGCTAAAACCCTAATTTTTGAAAAAATAGTGAAAATTCTGAAAAATCTCAAAAATTCACATTTGGTTTAAAATCACTTAAAACCACTAATGTTGAAGTTGATTTTGGTTAAAACCATTACAAACTCTATTTATTTACAAAATCACCGAATAAGATCAGAAAACACGTTAATCTCACGATAACCCATAATTAAAGAAAACCAAAACCCGGTTTAAAGATGAGGGTCCTTACAACAAGTGTCTACAAAGTATATATATATATATATATATATATATATATATATATATATATAAACAATCTAAATATTTAAATAATGCTTTCTCAGTCACACATTAATAGCTATTAGTATGTGATGGAGAGAGTAAGAAAAAAATACATAAATACACACATTAAGTTAAGCTTCTGTCCAAATTGAGCCAAATTCAAATTTGAGCAGTTCCGTGAACCAAACTCATTTTGTCTAGGGGAATGACTCACTATAGTTAGGGCCCGTTTGGGAGGCACTTTTTGCTACTAGAAAGCGATTTGTTTACATTGAAAATCGCTTTCTCAGGTGAAAACCGTTTGCAATAGCTATTTAAAGTCAAAATGTTAGAAATCTATCTTTTAGGTCAATTCAAACCGAATTGACCCAAAATCCAATTTCTTCAAAAACTTACCTCGAAGAAAATTATTATTTTTAAAAATAATATGAAAAAATATTCTACCCATTATTTCTTTTGTATGATAATTATGTTGGAGGATATTTTTGTTATTTTACACACAAAAATTAAAAGTGAGTTAAAATCTGATTTCTCTTTAAAATCATTCAATAAAACTCTAACCAAACACCTTTTATTTTTGTTTTTCTTTCCAAAAATTAATTCTAATAAATATTTATTTTCTCTCTACTTAAAATCATTAGCCAAACAACCTCTTAATGTGACAAACATGGGATTTGACCTTTACTTTGAGCTGAGCTTGATCTAAGCCCTTAGTAGCCGAGCTCGATGACAATCCTACACTGCTATGTCTTTTCCCATTTGTCTTGAAAGGGTTAATGTGCCAACCAACTTGCCTAGGTTTGTTCAATTTATCAGTAATGAAAAAAAAGAGCATGAGTTAGGTGCATTTAATTAGCAACGTTTAAGTGCATTAGTTTGTTATTAGATCAAGATCCAATAATATGCATTTTACACAACACACACTAAGTTCATGTCAGATGTGTTGGGTATATATATATATATATATATATAAACAAAACTCTTAGGGTCTATTTAGATTAGTGAAAACTATAATATATAGAAAAAGAAACAAGTGAATCATGATGAAAAAGAAACTAAGGAGAATCATAATTTTTTTTAACTATTTGATTACACCAATGGTGCTACAAAAAATAAAAATTGTCCACCATAACTACAAAAATAATATTTTATCAGCAATAACGGTGGTAGCAATGATGACAGTAGTAGTAGTGGTGATGGTAATAAAAATGGTAGGGATGACGATGGTGGTAATGATGGTAGTGGCAATGACAATGGTAGTTTTAATGATAATAGTAATTTTATAGATAATAGTAGTAGTGGTGATTGTAATAGTGGCGGTAACGACAATGATAGTAGTGGTGGTCATCATCTTGGTGGCAATGACAAAGTGGTAGCAGCAAGGTCGATATTAGTAATGTTGAATGCACAAAGCTTTGTTATGTAGATTTTTTTAAAAATTTAAGGGGTGAGAGGTGAAAAGTTTTGGAGTCAAATTTTTACCTAATATTTACCAATTTTTACTCTATTTTCTCTTTTCCTATTACACGAAACAGTGAAAACCAAAAGATTTTTAAAAGATTCATTTTTTTCCCACTTTCTATCAATACTAACATACCCTTAATTAATATTCCCTCCATCCTATATCAATAGCCCCATTTGGTAAAAAATAAATATTCTATATTAATAGCTCTATGTTATTCAATTTAAATAATTAAGTACTTAAGAAAAGAGTATCATAATTTTATTTTCTCATCTAAAATATAACCATTAATATTGGACAGAAATAATATACATCACTTTATGAAAATAAAGAAGAATATTTATGGCAACAAAAAGAAAAACAACACTCGGGATGGGATCTCAACCCTAAATTTCTGGCCCGTCCCCAAAGATGTTAACAATGTAGGATATGCCTGGGCATCATGCCAGAAAAGCTTGGTTTCCTACAAATAACCCAGTTGAAATCCTTTTCTAACAGTCACTTTCCAATAGATCCTTTTCATTCTTTTGTTACCATCCCGCATACTTGAATGTCCACTAATCAACAAAAAATATGAAGAATGATGTGACCCCGGGAATTACAATCACCATGCCAAAATGTAGCCTTACTAGAAGATTGTATATGCTGAGCATAGGACGCCTACCAATGACTCCCCAAGATGAACCTGTTGCATGGTCAAAGTTGGGTCCCTCTTATATGCTGTGTTAACCACGCTGAAACAAGGCATTCCTCACGCCTTGTGCTAATCAAGAATTAGAAGCATTCCCTCTTCTCTTCTCGTACCAATCATATAATACTTCCTTTGTCTCAAAATAAGTGTCCTATATAAATTTTTTAAATTAATTAAAATTAATTTATTTTGAAGAACGTACTAATTACGACATTTAATTTAGGATATATGGAGTATATAAAAAATGAGCACATCACCCACAAGCTTAGTGTGAACAGGGCGAATATATAGTATCAGCCTCCATCACAATGCTTTGATAAGCTCCCTACATCTCTTGTATGAAAAGAATCTTTCTTCTTTTATTAGTTTTCTATTCCAACACACATGCGCCATATGCTTCTCACCCTACATTAGGCTCGATAGATTTTCTAATTCACTTCAGAGAGACAAAAATGAACAATTTATATGAATTCCATCAATTAATGTTCTATGTTGCTTACTATAAATTGATGGGACTTGACCTCATTTCTCATCAACTACTCAAACACACACTCCAACCAAATTGAACTAACCCAGACCCCAAAAGCTCTTTTAGTACATCAATTATGGCTTCTCTTCAAAAATCCATCTCTCCAGACCATGTCCCTGATGAGCTTTTGATTTCCAGCGTGACAAAAATCCATGCAAGCATTGCTAAACTGGAGTCCTTGAGGCCTTGCAGGCAAGTCAACAGCCTCTTCTCTCAGCTTGTCCAGCTCTGCACCCTCCCATCTTCCATAAACATCCTTGACCTCCCCCCAGAGACACAGCTCATGCGTGAGAGCCTCATCAACCTCTCTGGCCGGGCAGAAGGCCTGCTAGAGCTGGAATACTCAACTTTCCTCTCCAAGATCACCTACCCACTTGACCATTTGGACCTCTTCCCATACTACAACAACTATGTCAAGCTGGCTGGCCTAGAGTACAACATCCTTTGCAGCAATGGAATGGGGCAGCCAAAGAAGGTGGCGTTTGTAGGCTCAGGCCCCATGCCCTTGACCGCTTTTGTCATGGCAACCCACCACATGACCTCCACCCACTTCGACAACTATGACGTCGATGACACAGCGAACTCGAGGGCCCGGCAGCTCGTGTCGACAGAGCCGGAGCTGGAGAGGAGGATGAGGTTCAAAACCTGTGACATAATGGACGTGAGGGAGGAGCTGGGGTGGTATGACTGCATCTTCCTTGCTGCTCTGGTGGGGATGAAGAAGGAGGACAAGGTGGTGATACTTGGGCACATAAGGAAGTACATGAAGAGTGGCGGGGTGTTGCTAGTGAGGAGTGCAAATGGGGCTAGGGGTTTCTTGTACCCTGTGATAGAAGAGGAGGACTTGCATGGTTTTGAGGTTCTCTCTATCTTCCATCCTATTGATGATGTTATCAACTCGGTTGTTCTTGTGCGCAAGCCTATGCTTTGACATGGAATCAGTGATTCATGTGGTTTGGCTACATAAGTAGGCCTGAAGGGAACGTTGGTTGGGTCTCTCTATATAGGAACAGTAGTAGTGAATACCTACATATGTTTTATCTGTGTTTAATTTCTATGTTCTTTTTTGGGTAGGTTGGATTTGTCTTCTCTATGCTGTGTTTGAATGTTTTCAGTACTACAGTACTGTGTAAGACTATTGTTCCTGCGGGAGCTTTTATTTTGCTGTAAAAGCATTAAGAAATCAGTGGTGTGATGTAAGAAGTTAGAGTTTCTAGCCCTTCTCTCTCTCTTTGGAAAATGATATTTTCACGTCAAAAGTACACAACAAAAACTCACACATGACTTTTGATTGGTCATGTGTAAATTTTTGTGGCTACTTTTGTTATGGGAATATCACTATCCCTCTCTTTTTCTATGTATAAATGTAAGGTTGCATTTTAGTTCGGTTTTTCGGTATTTGCAGAATCGAATCGAATTTAAAAACTAAAATTCAGGAATTGAACCGAATTGAACGTTAAAACCAAAATATAAAAATTGAACTGAACCATCATAAGAACCGAAAATAAATAAAAACTGAATATTTTAATTAAATTATTTTAATAAACCAAAATCAAGTAGGTATAATATAAAATTATATAATTTTATATAAAAAATTAATTTTTTTTCTTAAAATTGAATTAAATCGATATTATTTTAATTAAATTGATTCGGTTTCGGTTCGGTTTCAATTTTTTTTTTAAAACCAAACTGAACCAAAATTTATTCAATTTTTTTTATAAGAACCAAACCAAAATTGAATCAGGAACACCACTAAATTTTAGTTCGATTTTACTCCATTCAGTTCGGTTCAATTCCAGCTTTATGGTGTAGCCCTATAGGAATGTTTACAATAGTTATCTAAAGTATGATAAATGAACACTAAGTTCAAAGCGATTATGGGGAATTTTGAAGTATTATCTGCAGCCAAATAGAAAGCAGTGATAATATAGCTCAGTCGGAATGTAAAAACAACGACCATTTTTGCATGGATGCGTCTAGCTCCTGCTAATTGCCTCATTTTTAAGTCCTCTTCTTAAGCAACGGAAAAATAAACTTAACCCTATTTCCATCTACATAAAGAAGTAAGTTGCTATCTAAGAACAACACATTTATAGAGGTACGATTTAATCTTACAAATCAAATGAATAAAAATTTAGGAAAAACTAAAGTAGGACATAAAACTAAGAAAGAATTCTGAGCTATTTCAATCATTTCTACTTAGTTTGAGGGTTGTAAAATTAAACTCTGTATAAACATTTTAAAAATGGTTTATCCATATTTTTGCATATGTATTGAATGTTAGGCTCAATCATTATAATTTTATTAACATGTTTATTTTAGATCCAGTGTCATTTAGATATGAGCTAAAGCTTATCCATATCAGCATGAGCCCGGGCATCAAATGCCATTAGATTGAAATTCAACAGCAGACATCACTTGGGAGCTATATTAGTATTCTGTACCCTCAAATTTCAACAACTCATGATGCCCAGGCTCATGCAATTGGCTTATATAATATTTCCCCTTTATTTTATGGTATTAACACCTACCAAATAATTATGTTATTATAAGTCAAATTTTTTTATCTTGTTATCTAAGTTCTAGAGGGATCTCAGAGTGGGAGGTTGGAACTTCATGTTATATGACTACTATTTCCAACAAGGAATAGGTTTTTATGCTCTAAGTTATGCATGGGAGCCTGTCATCCATAAGATTGATGCTAATTATGTATCGTCGATTTTAAATATCAAAAGCTCTTGTATCATATACTGATCTTAAATATCAAGAACTTTTATATCGCAGCTTATACTAAGTTCATTATCAATAGAGAACATAAAAACGCTTCCCTCCTACAACCTTGCCAACTTGTACGTGGGCCTGAAAAAAAACAGAAGCTTGTAAGTGGACCTGTCCCACCAGTAGTCAAATGGAGTACTCCATAAAAGTAGACCCGACCGTTGAAAAGGCCCAATTTGTTTACCCATTCCGCTTCTAGCTGGCCCAGGAGTCGAGCAGCGCTGACCACTCGTTTTGATTCGGACAGAACCAAATTGAAAGGCGCCACACGAGCCTCTTCTCCTGCAGGACGAGTCGGGAAGAGTAAAAAGATGGCGGGGAGGAAATTGGTGAAGGCGATAGAGGCGACGCCGGAGAGCTTCGAGGAGTTCGGCCAGGTGATCGAGGCTTCGCCGGACGGCCAGGAGTTCGGACCATCCGACGCCCAATTACAGCTCCACCGAGGAACTCCAAGGTGCCAATGTCTGATTCAATTCGGATGGATAAACAAAAATTAATCGGAATCTTTCAAAATTTTTGTCACCCTTTTGCTTCTCTGTAGCATTTCTATTTGTTTGGGCTCAGAGCGAAGGAGAAGGAGTTATGTAACGTGTGTGCGCCTTGTCAGGATGCTCTAATTTGTATTTGTTGGGTGGCAGATTCTATATCATGCATTTGCAAGACCGGAAACTTGAGTTTTCTAAGATCACTCATCACGCTAGTGTCACCCAGTGCCTTGGTTCCATTGGCGGCCATGAATGGTATCTTGGTGTGGCAAAGGCTTCAATTGTGGATGGGAACGAGACAGGAGATGGCGAGGGGAAGAAAGTGGTTCAGTCGAAATGTGGCCATCGTTATGTGCCTCCTTCTCCTGGCGACGTTATTGTTTTCCGGATATCAGGCCCCAAGTTTTTGAAGCTCAATGTTGGGACTTGGCATGCTGGCCCTCTGTTCAAACATAAGACGTTGGACTTTTACAATCTGGAATTGAGCAATACCAATGTCAGCACCCTTTTTCCCTCTTTTCTTTTTTATCTTTTCGATGGTTATGTTTATATGCTAGGAAAATGCCTCCTTAAGAAGTTTTCTTCAATTGATCCTATCCGTTTGAGATTTATTTGGACTAAAGGAACAACTTTTACTTTAGGCGGAGTCTGGGAGCCTTTCTTTATGGCATATGGGACTTAAAATATGATATAAAAATCCCATCTTAAGTCACCAAATTGAGAAAACTTCTCCTCTAGATAGAATTAGATAATGAAGTTTAGGCAATTTCAGATTGTTTCTTTCTAAATGTTAATTTCTTGCTCTACTGCACTTGATTGTAATATCAATTCTCTTCCTTGAGTAAGTTTTTAAAAAATTATGAGTTGTAAAATGATAAAGAACTAACTTTCGCATTTGAAGAATATTGAAGTAATCATTTGCTCAATTAGAGTCAAGTGTTATGTGTGTTTCCCGCCATTTTATTATGGACATATTTGCATATGCTGCTCGAAGCTGACAGTTTATGTGGATCAGTATGCAATTATCCAAATTGATTTTTTTTATATTATAAAATGTGGAGTTTTGATTCTTCATCGCTTATATTATAATCTTTCTCATCAGGATCTCTTGTACAGTTGAACCTTATTTGTTGCCTATAAGAAAATTTCTGAAAAAAAAATCTCTGTTATTTAATGTTATGTTATTCTTTCCTTTGCTATCTACTTCATTTCCGCCTGCCTGGTGGAATGTTTATAGTTATCCCTTTCTCATTAACATTGAATAAGATGGAGATTGCTCTTAACCATTCTGTTGTATATGGGTTGCTCATGCCATTGCCACAAGTCTTTGAGAACTTTCCATTAATTGCCAGTTTCTGTTTATCTACAGTGTATATGTTAAGATAAAAATACATGACTAGAGCCAAAGAAAAAACTTTTTCTAATGAAATTTTGATATATTGTCTGTAGGTGGTGGATCACACAACACATAATTTCCATACAGATGGAGTCGTTTTTGTAGTAGATGAATAAGATGTTACTCTTGTGTTTGTATATGATATTTTTTCACCTATGAATCAGTAGAAGGCCTTTTTTGCTTTCAAAATTGTGAGCCTGAATATGAGTATTCAAAAACGAGAATTTGATAGTAAAAAGTTACAAACCTAAATCTTTCATGCCAGTATGTTGGTAGGTAGTTAGATTGAACTACTGACGTAAAGAAATTGGTTGGACCACTTCACATGCTATGCATAAATTTTTTGAGATCATCTAGCGGGATCTGCACACTCCTGTGTCAGTGCCGATTACGGATTTCAGTTTGCTTATTAATCTTCAAACAAACAACAATTCATTTATTTTTTACTGAAATTTTTTGTTTCCAGCCCATGTTTTGTGTGTGTGTGAAAAGACAAGCTATGGCGCTAGTGTGAATCCTGATCTAGTATCTCAATGCCCAGCCTAACCCTCATTTCTTGTTAGTTAAATCTTACCATCCCATTGCTGCAACTGCATCAGAATTGACTTTTAATTTTGGTACTCATATTTGTGTTGATTTAGCTAAAAATATCAAACATCAGTAGAGATGTGGCAAAATCCAAATTTTATGAGTGAGATGTGGTCTATGTCAACGTATCCCACACAGAGGTAATAGTGATTACATTTGGTGGATGCTTATGCATTATCAGGGAGAAGTTGGTTAAAGCTTGTTGGTGCAGGACGGCTTAATCCCCAATTTACCGACAAACTTCCTAGAATCTTCTCCATGAGATCATGACACTCAATTATAATGGATGCGAACACTCAACCGGCTCAATATGGGCTATGCCTACTTTAGCTGTAGTCGCCCATAGGATCAGGTTGCAGAAAATTGGTTGGTGACTTAATGGTACTTGTAAGATGACATTGAAGCGACAAGAACGTTTAGAAGGACTGGTGAGTGAATTAGAAGAAGTGTCGTCGTGTGGAGCTTCCTTCTCATTTATCCATTCCATGTACTCGGCATGGGACAGGTCATGGGCCTTGAGGCTGAAATCAGGTTCAAAATGGTCCCAACTTGCAGTAGAGAGAGCCAAGTTGATACATTTGCAAGAATTTTCAATAATGGTATTCGATGCGTGTGCTGCTTCCATATGATTCATATCTCTTAAAGCAGTGGCGGATCCACGGTTTTATATCATGGTGGTCAAAAAATAATTATTTTTTTACGAGTAATTATATATAGCTTACCCTTTGATAAAAGTTTAAAATTGTGGTCAATGGTTGTAGCCCTAGGGCCATCCACAAGCTAATTTATAAGGGTTTTTTTTAAAATTATCAATATTCAGGGTGGTTAATTGACCACCCACCTTTCAACGTGGATCCACCACTGTCTTAAAGTGCTTACTTCCAAAGCTCCCCTAAAGTGGAGAAATTATTTACTCCTGGTATTATTTACTTCTGAAATAGTACGTGGGATTGATAGCGTACATGCTAACTCATAATGGCTCTAGTAAGTGGAAATAACTCCCCAAGAATTTTTCTTAATAATAAAAATATTTTTCTGACTACTCCAGCCTTATGACCATACCTGATAGGGTTTTAATGTGGCACTTAGTTGTAGGGATGCCACTCTTGTCGAATATAGGGTAAAACCGACTTAATCCTAACGTGTTGGGTTTGTTTTTTAAAATTTAACCTGAATAGCTATTTGGGTCAGGTTCGGATTTTAAATGATTCGACCTGAATATAATTATAAATATACAATTTTTATTTTTTTATTTTTTAATATTATTTTTAAAAATAATTTAAAAATATTTTTATTCTATTTAGATCAAATATGTCAAGTTTGAGTTAAATTTATTCAGGTTCGGTTGGGTTTGGGTTATAATTTTCTTAAATAGTATTAGATTCAGGTTTTGTCAAACCCAATCCAGCGGCAACACTTACTTAGGGACACATATTGGCTTCTAACCATATTAAGCGCCTTACGTGGCATGGTCACGGTCTCATGGGGCTTGGTCAAACTAGTTGTGTGCCCTCATTAATTTCTCCCTGTAGTGGCTTTTAAATGTATGCCCAAAGGCACACCAAAGCCGTGGAATTCCAACGTTAGTGCAAAGTATCATAACTAGAATTTGAAAACTTTTTTTAAAAAGTGCATGCTAAATTATAAATTTTTTATATATATAATAACATAATTCTTTTTGATTTATTATGGATTATCTTAAAAAATATTTTAAAAATTTAGTTCGTGACATTTGGTAGAAAAGGCTCTATATATTATGCTACAAGGGCATGCACTATATTGGCCAATGCAATTTAGAGGTGGTTCATGGACCACTAATGGGTCATGGGTCCATAGGTGGGCCTGCAACCCAACCTATGGAACCCATCTATAGGCCCACCTTAACAAGGCTATCATGGGCATGGCCCTACATACTTGGTTCATCGGGCCCAATTGTAGGTCTAACCCAGTTGGCCTAAGTCACCATGCCCAATTCATGGCATGGCCCATCAGGCTTGGCTGCAGGCCCAACCCACCAAGCACAGTTGCCAATAGGTCAGACCCAGCCCAACATGCCAGTTGTTGGCCTCGCCCACAAACCCAGCTAACACCCTTTCTTCTTTCTCTAGCAATTGTGTTGTTGGAGGTGGAAGGTGAGCAAAGGCCTCCATGGTGGTTCTATGGCCAATTGGCGGTGGGACCCTGTTGATTCGAATAGGGCAAGGGGGAGGTAGGAGAGATGGTTGTCTGGCGGGCCACATGTCTAGCCTCACCCCTTTGTTCGTCCTTCTTTTGGAGATGGAAGAGAGGGGGGAGTAGCAGAGGCCTGCATGATGGCTCTATGACCAGCAAACGATGAGACCCTACCAAAACGAAAGGGGGCAAGGGGTGAAAGGAGGGTGGCCCAGCCATAGGCACTTGGCCAACCATGGACCCAGCTTCCCCCTCTCAATCTCTCGAAAAGAACCTAAGTAGGGAAGGAGCGGTAATGCTTGAAAACAACACAACTAGGGGGAGCGGTGGTGCTCGAAAACAACATAAGCAGGGAAGGAGCGGTGGTGGCAGCCAACCCTCTCTCATGTGTTATTCCCATTATGAGAGAGGAAAGAGAGAAAAGGGAGAGTGGAGAGGGGCAACGCTACAACCTCCACCATGTCATCGCCGCATTGGTCTCCTACAACAACCATCGTAGAGGGAGAAGGAGAAGGGAAATATTGTAAAAAGGGAGAAGAGAAGAAGGATTGGAGATATATGCAACTAATTTAAAATAATTAATTTATTCTTTTATTGATTTTTTGGATAATGAATCAGGGCAAAGTCCTTAAATATGAATAGACTCAAATAAAAACCCTCATCCAAATAGAATTTATAATAATAATAGGTCTCTAATATTAGCTTAAGTTCAATAATATTAAATTTTTAATTATTATAAATTTTTTTATTAATAATTAATTCTTAATTATAATAGACTGAAGGCAAGACCAAACCTGTAAGGCGGGTCATAATATGGAAAAAGGACCACTGGCCATAACCCTCCCTCCTGTTACCAACTTGCCGACTGCGACCAGAGCAATAGTGGTACACAACTCAATGCCCGTGGCTAGCCCACACGCCAGCTAAATCCGGCTACCTGTATGAAGGCTTAGCCTATCAAAAGGCCTATTAAATTAATAATAAAGTGATAGTTTTTCTCTCATACTCACTAATTAATTTTAAAACACTATTATTTAACCCAGAATACATGTAGAAATTGGTGTTATTGAGCGAGCTTACGTTGAAAGCCGGGCTATCGTTAATCCACCACTATGGGAGGTATGCCGTCCACCACCTTCTTCTTCCCATATTACTCTATGATTTCCACAAAAGTGTAGTTAAGGCTATGATTAGACTTAGTACTAGTTAAACAGGAGGGGATTATGGCCAAATCAAGGGAAAAGAAACTAAAGAGGAAAACGACTGTCTGGTGGTCATATACACCCCAAGATTTGGGAGTCTGTTGCCACCAATTTTGCCCCATAGTGGGCCCCTCATTCCCTTCTACATAGCCCTAAACCTATTCAAAAAAGAAAAATTCTTTAAGATTACGTGAAATTTCTTAGATATTACACTATGCCCATGTCAAAAAATGCAGGCCACCTATGTCGTTAAAGGCATAAAAGGCTATGTATAGGTAAGGGGCCTAAGGATTGGCCAACACATTGTTTTATGTGTACAACGGCCTAGGTGCAAGTGTATATAAGCACTCCCCCATCCTAAATTAATAGCTTCATTTGACAAAAAATTTAGTTCTATATTAATAACTCTATTTTATTTAATTTAAGTAGTTAAGTACTTAAAAAATAGTGTTATAAGTTTATTTTCTCTTTTTTTATATATGAGTTTCACCTTTTAATAAAAATTATTATTTTAAAATTATAACTATTAACATAGGATAGAGGGAGTAACATTACTTTTTGTGATCTTCTATTAATTCGGTTTCATCTTTAGCTCCATAGATCTCGATTTTTAATAGTCATTTGAGGTAATTAGATTCCACAACCTAAGTAATGCCCTAAATGTGTGTAAAACTTACATAATATTACAAACAGACCATATGATGTTATTCAAGATCTAAAAGCCTGAGGATGATTAATTTGCCACCCCAAGTATTGCCCCACCAGGTGGAATGTGGATTGTGTGAAGTAATTGATTTTTTCCCATGAAGCGTACATGATTTTGAAGTTGCCTCTTGCCGAAGGATGAGATGATGTGGATGGGACAAGCAGGGGTTCTTCTCCGTAAAAAAATGTCTACTTTATAGAAACTCCCTACTACCCTCAAAAGTGAATTTCTTTATGTGGTGGGCATGCAAGGATGTTCTCCCATCATCAAAGGTTAATTTAAGCAAGTGAAATTAGAAAGGTCATTTTTTAAAGAAATAACCTTTTGAGCCAATTTAAGGAGACTTGACATTCGAGATATTTGTAGAAAACTCTTTTTAAGAGCTTTAAAAGTTACTTTTTTTTAAGAGCTTTAAAAGTTACTTTTTTGAATGGGAAAATGACATCCAAATGAGATGTATGAGGTGGGGATTTGTGTCTGAGATAATTGGGGGTAAATGAATTGGGTGTAGGAGAAGCATACGAATTTAAGGAAAATAATTTTTCACAACAAAAATACATAACAAAAATTTACACATCAATTTTAATTGGTGTTAATAAGTGAACCCATGTGAACTTTATGTAGGGCCTACTTATTAAGTCTACTCAAAATTAATGAGTTTTTGCAGGTATTTTTATTGTAGGAATGTCGCTATTTTTTTCATGTGAGGTAACCTATTAAGCTGATCTAAAGGTGATTGAGTTTGCGGCCTCTTTGGATTTTAATGGGGTAATTTTCTAAGGAGACAATGTAGAGATTATTAAGGTAATAGTGGAGAGGCAATAAGTTTTTCCCTATTGGCAAATGTGGTGTGAGCTGCTTAGCATTCTATTGAATCATTTAGAGAGGTTTGTTCAATCATATATTCTGTTAGTGAATGTTATGGCTATGGGTGCTAAAGTAAGCTTGTAAGCTAAACTCCACTTAACTCGGGTTTGAACTCAAAATTAGTCAAACCAAGTTCAACAATAACTATGTTTGTTTGACTCAGCTCAAAATTCAAGAAAAGCTTGTATTCATAATATTTGTATATATATTTTTTGTCTTTCATATTTTACTTTTTTCATGTATTATACAAGTAAAGCATCATGAGAATTAAGACTTATTTTTTTACTTCTATAAATTCAAACGAATTAAAACATACATATAATAATTTTTCTATCCTTTCAATACCTTCAATATATGCAAGATATAAATTGGGTTGATGTGTTAGGAGTTACAATATTTATATTTATCTACTAAAATAATATATTATATAATAATATTATAAAAACCGATTACAAGCCAACTCATAAGCTAAAACAAATTTACTCAATTCAACTTGACGTTGAAATTTGAAACTTAAACGGACTTAGTCTAAAACTTGATAACTAAACTTATTAACACCCTTAGCTATGGCTCATAGCTTGGTAGGGCGAGCTTCTCATGTTGAAGGGGATAGGCTTTGGGTTGTTTATGTGCCTGTTAGTGCATGACTTTGATGGGTTGGGACTTCGTATTGCGAGTTGCTTTCCACGGCTCTTTAAACAAAAAGAAAAGAAAAAGCTATAAGAGGTAACATTTATTGGCCCCTTGTTACAATAGCTCCCCTTTTTGGACGTGGAAATTATTCCCCAATTCATGCTTTTGCCTAATGGAGGAACTAACTACTCCATTAGGCTCCATCTCTTCACTTATACTGAGCCGCATCAAGTGCACTTGTCAACAGGAAAGAGACAAATAATCCTGTGATGGCTTTGTATATTTTTACTAAAAGTATTTTTGTCACTCACCCTTTCTCTAGGGCTGGAGATATAAAAAGGGAGGCTAAGGTTCGAGTCAGAAGAATGTTTTCACGTTCTCTTCTAACAATAAGCCTAATGTAAAATATACATAGGAGTCATTGATATTTAAGATATTATATTAACCTGCGCTAGTAAATGTGCCATCATTCTCGTCAATAAATAACTCCTATATATGTCTTATATTAGGCTTATTGTTAAAGGAAAGCATGAACACTACTTCCCACCCTATCCTAAGTGACCCAACTCGAGCACCTAAAAATATACTTCAAAATATACACAATTGTTACATGATGGAGACTTAGCTTTTTCATCTTTTTCCTTCTCTCCCTCACTATATATTAAGATCATTATTTGTTATAATTTATGTGTTTATTAACCCCTCTCAACCTGGCAAATGTAGTGCACTAGGTGTGAACCAATCAACCTCGAACTATAGTGGGCTCCCGCACATCTTCTTATTCAAATAATTAGAAGTTATTAAGTACCCTAAAAGTATCCTTGGGAGTTACTCTCACTTTACAAGAATTGTTAATTTTTAAATTAAATGTACTAATATGTATTAGTACATACACCGTTAATCCTAGTAATCCGCAACCTTTGTAAAATAAAAAATACATCTCACATAAAGTACTCAATAATTTCTCTAACATAAGTCCCCCCAGTGAAACACGAGTAAAAAAAATCACCCTTTACTCGTGCCAAGACTACCATCAACACCTACAAGCCCCACCTGCAACCATTATGTCAATAAGGCTAGCGAAGCCGAGTTGGGTGCCAGAGCTTCGCTTCAGCTCGGCTTACAAAGCAAGAGAAGGGAGTGGAGTACCGATTCACCGAGCTGATTAGGCAGGGCTCGAGCTCGGCTCATTGACGCCAAGCCGTTACGGACAGTGGGACCCGCCATCAAATTCAATTTCGATCACTAGGAAAGCGACAAGCGATGAAGGTCCGCGCCACCCCCGCGCGTCGCTGCTCCGGACCGTGCGTGTAGTGCATGGTTGCTAAATGACACCCACCCTCAGCTTCGCCACTCGCATGACAAACGATGCCAGCCCCCGCTCCTCCTCGGGAACACCAGAAGAAGAGCATCACCAGCAGTAGAAGCAGCGGCGGAAGCTGCTGAAATGGTAGACCAGCCTCCTCCTCTCGTCTCTGGATTCGTCCTCTCTGCGTTTTGAGACCAGACGACCCGGCTCCGTTCCCACGTCTCTCTGTCTGTACGTCCCCGTTTTCTCCTGCTTCTCTGGATTTTTGGACAAGCTTCTACCGAATTTTTTCTTTCGTGTTATCTGTATCCCCTTTTCTCTATCGTTTGGGATGTGTTGGGGAAGAATGGTGGGCCGATGCTTTGTGGGTTCTTTTAGAAAGTTGATTTTTTTGCACATGTTCTGCTTTTGCTGGTGGGGAAAGCTTGTTGTGTAATGAGAATTAGCTGAAAAATGTAGCTCTTTTTTTGTTTTTATTGCTAGTTTAGCATGCGCGTTTTTTGTTTTATTTCTTCTGCAAAGCTGGGTTTTTCCGTCTCCATCGTTCGGATTCCACCCACTTTGTTAAGGGGTTGCCTGCTTTTCTTCTCACAGGTCGGCATTGTCGACGGCAGTAGCCTGAGTTCGTGGTCTAAGCTCTGATAATTCGAGGTATTTGCTTCATACTTGCTATCAGAAGCTCTATAGCTCCTACATCTTATACTATACTTTTTTCAGCTTTTTCTTTGCCTGCCTTTATGCGAAGAGCTTGCTCGCGCCGTGTGTTACGGCGAAAATATAAATGCTGCAATAGAAACATCTTCAATACGCCCTCAGCCAACGGAAATGAGAAGTAAAAATGTCATTGAACTGAAATAGTTCAATCCTGTAAAAGGGCAATTAACTAATTTTGTACGGGCCTGTGAAATGATGGTGGAGGCCATGGAGGCTGGCTAAAATGGCGGTGTAGGAGTAGGACAGTAGCTCCACCTACTGGTAGTTTTCGTTCACCTGTGTGAGGCGAGTGAAAATTAATTAGTAAAAAAATTTCTTACAATAAGAGAAAAGCCTAGTTTTTAATGTGCTCCGTAAAGATCTGATACCTATTTAATTATTCATGTGGCAGGTGCTTCGGATTCCAGTGGTCTCTTCACTCATCCTCTGGTTTTTCTGTGTCTCTGCAGGGTTGTGTGGGTCCCAAGCCAAATAGACAATGCAGGCACCAAAAGCCAGGTCTAAACCTTTTTCTTTATTTGATTTGTTCTCAGTCTTGTTGCGTTTCCAGATCAAAATCCAAACTGTATTTGTTTCGTCAGTACAGTGGTTTGCCCACTAATTCTATCCAATTTTTTTTGTGGATTTGAGTTTTATTTTGTCTTACATGACACTATATCAATTGGAGTGAATTTTGGATAATTACACATTTGCCCTTGTCCTTTTGGCATAGTGAGCCTTACATGGCTTACTCTAGATACTCATTACACGGAAAAAAGTTTCAACGTCATTGCCAATGAACATAATATTTATTCTTGAGAGAAAAGGGAAAATTAATACACTTAATTTTGTCTACTTAGGCAACTTTTATTGCTCCATGTACTTGGAATGACAAGTCCTTAAATATGGACTGCAGCTGCTGTAATGATTTTTAAGAGATAGAGAACAAGAATGCACGTACATTTAAATTTATCATTATGCAGATTTTATGCAAGATTCATTGGCCATTTAAGAAGGACAGTGGTGTTACTAAAAAAAGGACGGTGTTACTAAAAAAAGGACAGTTTTACTTGTGTGATCTTTGTCCTTGATTTTGTACCGTAAGGGGTTCAATAAAAATTTGAATGAGTCAACCTAGAGCCAGTGATGTAAATATGTAAATGAATACCTCTGATTATGTGATGACAACTATATTTGGCTATGTTTCTCATTGTATTACAGGGTCATGACCATGTTATGGCTCTGTTTGTGGACTAATAGGGAGCTATGCCCACTTGATTTAAGATTTTGCTTTATAAGTTATTTTAGTTCTAATTGGGATTATTCTTTTTTAAGTTAATTTATATTTTATTAGGACTTATGTTTCATAGCTTAGTTAGACACTATTTATGTCATTACTTATTTCCTAGTTAGATTAGAATTAGACTGTCGCAGATAATCCAGCCATAGTATACTGGCTAAAGGTCCCAGGGGTTCGATTTGGGCATGTGGGCACTTGAGGGGGGGGGGGGGGGTTGGGGGGAGGAGTGGGGGCGTTATGACTGTAAAAAACAAAAGAATTAGACCCTTGAAAAGGGAAAGCCTAAACTATAAAAAGGGCAGTCAGCCCCAAATTTGGTACGGTGTTGATCAATTGAATAGCAGTACGTTAGTTTTTTCTCGTCCCTGCCTTCTCCTCTTTGTCTGGGCGTCTCCCCTTTCATCTAACAATGACCCATGTTCCTACTTAATCCCTTGTTATTGTAAGGGTTTCTCAATCTACTGCTGAGAGTTCTAAAAGGTCTATTGTTAGTTCATAGTGCCATGCTTGATAAAAATAAAAGATACTATTGTAACTTTTGTTTAGTTCTCAACTATTAATATGCGTCCACAAGGTTTTCTTTTTAAATAGTCAAATTCTACATGTGGTTTCAACTCAATGTAATGGCAGGAGTGGGTCTTCGGACATACCTCAGAGGACGTCTCCCAGTACCCCTAGAACTTCTCGGCAGCCAAAGGCAACAAATGCATCAGAGTCGGACTCTGCATCCTCTGGAAGACCGTCAATCAGGACTTCTGATAGAAGCCCTAAAGTTAATGAAAGAAAGTCACCTAGAAGCCCTGTGGTTGAGGTTTTGATTGTGTTCTATTGGCTTCTCCTTTCTGCTGCAGCCTGCATGTTTCATTTAATATTTTGCATTTGACTTAAGATTTTGCAAAAATTGAAATTACTTTCATCCTTAAGGAATTTATAGTGAGTTTTGGTGATATATATTGATAGCAATTACCATGTGGAGCAGCAGTCTTAACTTTTTAACACTGAAGACTTATGTAACGTTGAATAGATTATTGCATATGTTTTCATTGACCTTATCTTATACTCCCTCTGTCCCAAAATAAGTGTCATATTTGATATTTCAAAATAAGCTAAAATTTGTTCCTTTTGAAAAACTAAATAGGACATTTATTTTGGGACGGAAGGAGCATTTTTTCTTTTTTTCTTGTTTTGTTCTTATTGATGCCCTAAAAGGAATGTTGGTTCTACTTCAGCTTATTTGATGCACATCAAAACTGCTCATTCATAATCGTTAATTGGCTGTAGATTTTCTCTATTTAATTTCTCTCGTCTATTTGCCCTTTTTGCTTTAGAAAAAGCGGCCAAGCAGGGTGACTGAACTAGAAACGCAGCTGACTCAACTCCAGGAAGATCTAAAGAACACAAAAGAGCAACTGACTGCATCCAAAACATGCAAACTGGAAGCTCAGCAAGAAGCAGAAGAAACCAAAAAACAGCTCGCAGATATAGCTGCTAAATTAGATGACTCCCAGAAACAGCTTCTTGACCTGTCAGCATCTGAGGAGGCTCGGCTTCAGGAACTTTGCAAGATCTCCCAGGAAAGGGACTGTGCGTGGGAATCAGAGCTTGAAGCTTTGCAAAAGCAACACTCACTGGATTCGACTGCTCTATCTTCTGCCTTAAATGAGATACAAACGCTCAAACTCCAGCTTGAAGCGAATGCTGAATCTGAGGCTGCATATGTTACAGATAGTGAAATAGCTCCTGAACTGCAAACAATGAAACAGGAGATGACAGAAATGCGTTCTTTTGTTGAGGATGTGAAAATGCAGCTCAGAGACTGTAAAGAATCTGAAGCTCGGGCACATTCCTTGCTCAAGGACACATTGATGCAGTTAGAGACAGCCAAGAGTACCATCGAGACGCTGCAGTCAGAGGGGCCAAAAGCTCAGGACTCTTTTTATTCTGCTTCTGCCGAGTTGAAAGAGTCGCAAGCTCGCATTAATTCACTTGAGGAAGTCATAACTCAACTAAAAGATGATCTCAGCAAGGTCAGAAATGTCAAGGCAGGGGCTGAATATCCTGATTCAACTGGCGAGTCAGATGAGCTGAAAGCTGAATTCAATTCTCTGAGATCTCAAATAAGAGAGCTAAAGTCCACACTCGAAGAGAAGGAGATTAGGTACCAGGAAGAAAAGATCCAAACCACTTTGGAGATACAATCAGCTTACGAGTTAGCGAAAATTGTCAAATCTGACTCAAGCCAAAGAGAGTCTCAGCTTGAGGTCGAGTTGAAGAAAGCAAAAGAGGATCTAGAAGAGCTTAAGGTGCGGTTGATGGATAAGGAGACTGAAATGCAGAGTGTAGCAGTGGAGAATGAAGGATTACACCAAGAGATTAGCAAGACTAGGCAAAAGCAAGAGGAGAGTGAATTTGAAAACGAGCTTAAGAAAACAAAGACAAATATAGAAGACTTAAAGAAAACTCTGGTGGACAAGGAAGCTCAATTACAGATCATAACAGAGTTAAATGAGAAGTTGAGAGTAGAGATTCAGCTGCGAGATTTGGAGGGTAAGCAGGGGAATGCAGAGATAGAGGCAGCAAAAGCTGCAGAGCGAGAAGCATTGACAAAGCTACGATATGTCAGCGAGGAGTTTGACAAGAGTACAAGGAGGGCTTCAAGGGTGGTAGAGCAGCTTGAGGCAGCACAGGCTGCAAAATCAGAGATGGAGGCTGAACTAAACAGAATCAAGATTCAGTCTGATCAATGGAGGAAAGCTGCTGAGGCAGCTGCATCTATTCTGTCGGACAATCACAACAATGGAAGGTTCATGAAGAGATCTGGTTCGTTGGACAATGTGGAATATAATCCTTCCATGGGTGGGAAGATGATGAGTTCACCCTTCTCGGAGGACATGGATGATGATTCTCCAAAGAAAAAGAACAACAGTGTGCTGAAGAGGTTTGGGGTCCTCTGGAAGAAGGGGCAGAAATAGTGAGGGCACCCAGGCGTCGGCAATAGAATATTTTATTAGTTGCTTGATGTGGGCAATACTAGAACATTTAGTTGCTTAACTTGCTTCTGTTTCTTGTTCCAATCATTTTCCATCTTTCTACTTTTGCTGCTAGGATGGAATTGCTACGTGATGGGATGTAACATGAGTCATACCAGACGATTTGCTAGGATGGAATTGCTACGTGATCGATGTAACAAGGGTCATCATACCAGACGATTGGCTTTTAAAACTTTACTTTGTTACATGTTTGTGTGTGTCAATCTCCATGTTAGGTACGTTTGTTAACATACAAAAGGATTATTATGTTAGTCGCAGGGCAATGTAAACGGCGATCATGGATGGGTGTGTGAGTGTTCTTATCTACAAAGAAATAGCTTTCCTCAGCATCCTTTTTTTAGCTTCCTGACCTCTTACTTTACAGGCTGCAAACAAGCGCAACTTTTCTGTACAAGCCGATTTTATACAAGCCAAAAGCCGGAAAACAATTTCAATTAAAAAGCGACAAACATTTCAGAATCAAAAGCGAAGTGATGTCTTTTGTAGTATTTTTTCTTCATTTTTGTTTCCTATTTGCTAAAAAAAGAAGAAGCAGAGTGATTGTTTTTAGCATGTGCCCATAATTTTTCCCACACCATTCCATCTCCTACAGCCATCGTCCAAGATGGCAGCAAATATGGGGTCCTAAACATGAGGTCCCTTTGACTCAGTGTTAAGTGCAGGTTGGCTTTCGCAAAAGAGTCCCAGATTAAATCATTTGGGTGACAACGTCTAGGAAACTGCTGTCATACCCAGGTGCTTCATAGCTAAGCAGATGTCTTTTTCGTATTAGCACTACGCAGTCTACACTCAGTCTGCTAATCTGTCTTTTCTCAGATTGAACTTCAAACATAGAGAAACCAAATTAGTCTCTCATTTCACATTGAAACCTCTTATATTAAACTATGTTTTTTCTTCATGCTCACATTAAGGTGCAAACAGGAGGAATGAAATTAGTCTGTCAGTTCACATTGAAGTCAGATGGGGCCCCTGCTGTAAGTAAATAAAAAATTTTGCCGACCATATTGTACCGTCTGCGAGCCTAACGTGACATTGACATGTAACCTACAATACTTCCACGTGAGGGTGCATGCACGTCGTAGATATAAAACAACCGATTACCAAACTATGCTTTCATCTTCAGGTCCGGATAAAGAAAAGGAAACATAGCAAGAAAACATGGTAAAACAAAAAAAGGCAACAAAAAAGCACATACAATTAGCACCCACTGGCCCATGCCTGGCCAACTCTCAACTCACAAGTACATAAATGGCGTAAATGATCCCTGGAATGTATCCCAGCAGTGTCAGTAACAAATCGATCCAAAACTCAACCTGCAATATATCATCCAACAAATTCATACTACATTTTACTGTATTATCTATCACTTGAAACAAAAAAAAAATCTTATGAGCTGAAATACAAACACGGTTTGATATCAAATGAAAACAGTGACCTACCCCACATCCATAACGGAGGAAAACTCCAACAGGCGGGAGGAGGATGGCCAATATCACTTCCAGAAACGTTTCTGAACCCATCTCTTTCTGACACCAGACCCGGAATGGCTGAACAGCTGAGATGCTAAGACAGATTCGATAGAGAGGGTTGGCAACGAAGAGGCAGGGAGATGGGAAGCTTGTGTGACACTTGTTAGAGTATGGAAGCAGTCTGCGTATACACCTGGCTTGGCAGACTGGTCAAGTTTGGACACATAACTGGTTCTGTTAGGGTGACGGTGTGGTGTTCCTTAAATTAGGTTGTTGTCTCGTTCAAATGCAGTTTGGGCTGCATTGATGGGCTGTAAATTAAGCCCACTCCATCATAAACAAAGTTAGAGTTGGCTAGATCCATTATTAAGGGGCTCATAAACAAATGTAGATCTGAGCTGGGCTCAGTGGGCTGTTTTACAAAAACTCACACAAAAATTTCTGTAAAAGACCATTTAGTTCACAGCGGAGAGTTATTGTGAAGTGCACAGCAAATGCATCAGGATGACCACAACTTTGCGTATCACTCTTTATTTTTTTTGATAATTTTTTATATCATCTTTAGAACCCGGATTATATGCGCATGTTGCACGCTTATGCAAATGTATTGGATACTTTTTAACAATTATATAACTCATGGTATTTATAAGATAGTGATATTCCCACAATAAAAGTACCCACAACAACTTACACAAGAGTTTTGATTGGCCTTCACAAGTGGACTCTACACTAAATTCACATCGGCTCACTCATTTGGACCAATGAAAACTTGTGTGAGTTTTTTTTGTGTATTTTTAATATAAAAATATCATTTTTTTATTTACAGGGTAGGCGGGTTTAGGTTGCCTGCCCGCGATACATGTTTATCATCAAATCTCAGTCCGATGGTGCATGATGAGCCGGTACATGCCAACGCGCATGCCATCCTACTAGATTAACAATTTTCATCATTTTTATGTATTTTTTTTAGGTAACAATAAATTGATCAATTATTATTTTCTCATTGAGAGTGAGAAGATGCTTTTTGACAAGATTAGGTAGTTGGTATGGAAAAGAAAGACCATTGATTGACTAATTGGGTCATACGCTATTTCTTAATGTAATCTGGAGGCGGAGAATCTATTGTGGGTAGTGCATATTGATATATTTAAGTGATAATTAAGTACGGATACTAGAATTTAACCATTTTGAGTATTCGCCCAATTGCGAAAGAGAGGTATATGGCTGATGAAGAATATGATCAAAGATAATCCCTGCAGTCACCTGACCCGTTCCAAATTCCAAAAGCAAGAACATAGCAATCAAATTGTTATAATGCATGGGTGGTCCCATTTCTTTAGACTTCATGAACTGGCCAAATTCAAAGTGTCTCTTCCTTGTTCTCATTTGATGTTCTTCAACTATGTAAAGAGTTCTTTGTAGGACCACCCGGCCCCACATTGCAAGGTCAACCATTTTTTTACTGGTGGTTTTTAGTTTGAGGCCGTTTATATGTGCCGGCGTACGCGCTGCGTGCATCATGCGATCTCAAACCAACGGTGGGCATTAAATCCGGGGTAGGCAAGTTTAAATCACCTGCCCGCCCCCTAACATAACACTAACCATAGGATCAAGATTACCTGTTGTGCCCGGCACGCATGCCACACCAGATGCGAGTACATCTTAACTGCCTCTTCTTTTTTTTCTGAAGTATTTTGCAAGAAGACTTTGGATGGAAATCCTTACTAAAATACTACAAAAGAGAGTAGCTCACTAGAAGATTCTAATGTTTTGTCATGATCGTCTATGGCATATGCTGTTGACTTTGAGAATTAATGCTATATTGGAAGATGAGGAATTTTTTTATCATTAAACTAGAACACATCTAGCCTGACCGGTTTTCATGACCACAACCCTGTGATCAGTCTACATGGGGTCATGAAAATTTGGTCAGGAAAGTATTTTTCACTGATTCCAATGAAAAAATGCACCATGGGGCTGGTCATGAAAATTTGGTCAGGAAAGTATTTTTCATTAAATTATGGGTAGAGAATAAACTAAGGTGCCCAGTGATAAGGACCGACTACTAGGTGTGTAAGGGACTGCAAGAAGTTCGCCTCCCTGATGGAGTGCCACATTTTCAATTTCATATTAAGGAAAAGAAAAGATGTGCAGATTATTAGCCCTACATTCATCTTGATTCTTGCAAGTATCTGTCACCATTTCTATGAACACAAGGACCTTCAATAGCTGAAGACTCTGAAATGGTTACTCACTGTGGAACAGCTGTTGAAGTGTTTACAATTACATGAAGAACTAGCAGACTGCAGAGATGTGTCCCTTTCCGCATGAAAGAGAGGAATTAGTGAATTGTGGCCTGTTTCACCGAAGAAAGCACTTCCTTGGATCCTTGAAAGTCGCTGGAGAACAAATAATTTAGTTAGTGTATTTCCAATTTGTTGAATTTTGCAAGAGAAAACAGACCTCTTTGTGATAGTGCTGACCTTTGCCACCTTGAGAAGATGGTTTGAAGAATTTACGCAAGCTTAAGTTTTTTTTTTATGATGACCAAGACGAATTGCTTTGGACTTCTTTTGAAAAAGAATACAAGTGTCATGTACACTTTTGGTGTACATTTCAACTTGAAGGAGTTCTTGTCTGACCAAATAATTGAGCATCTTTAGATGAGATCATTGCTCATCAATTCACAAATCACAACAGAGACTTTGGAGAAAGTTATTGTGCTAACTTCAATATTTTAAAACCCAATGATTAAGCATAAGAAATTAATCATTCTCAAGCGATAACAGATCTCTTATGACATTTCAATTGAAAATCAGACCAGTTACATTTAAAATTTTGTACCAAACACTCCCCAGCCACGAATGATTACATATAAAAGTTATTACCTCTCTCAGTTTCTCTAATCAATCTAACATACCTCATGGGGGCATTTCAATTAGGGAACTACCATGCTGGAGAGAACAAAATTTACGAACGATTCTATTTCCCCCCAATAAAGATTCAGTACCCTCAAAGATGGTTAAATGAGAAGTGAGTAATGGTGTACTGAGTCTTATTTAGATTTTTTTTTATATGGTTACTGTCAAGGGGACAAATTTCAATTCACAAAGAATTTGCTGCAAGGCTAACAGTTACCATGGCTACCATCGCGGGGATACCGCGTATGGAGTATGTATGTATAAATCCGAAAAAAAGATGAAGTGAACTCAAGATAAGTACAAAAATTTAAACCAAAAAGGAGTAGACGAAGAGTAGTGGATATGTAAGTCGCACTTTGCTAGACCATCGAATTTAGTCGCAATCACATTCTCACTTGAAACATGATCAGCCTTATCTAACTATCCACACCTAGCAAAAGGATTCAGTGTTCGGGGAGGGGGAGAGAGAGAGAGAGAGAGGGAGAGAGAGAGAGAGAGAGAGAGAGAGAGAGAGAGAGAGAGAGAGAGAGAGAGAGAGAGAGAGAGAGAGAGAGAGGGAGAGCTGATGCATTGGTGACATGGGATGGTTCTTTACCAAAAAGTTTCAGTTTGTGCGATTTCGGCGTAGAAGTTTGGCAAACGGATAGGCTTCGGCTTTGGAATTACTATTTAACTAGAAGCTGCTATGCTAAGCACAAGACAGGCAGGCTGCAAAGTTCTAAACCATATTTCAAAAATTGATTAATTAGCTAATTGAAATTACCATTATTTCTCGATAGCTTAGGCTATTAGAGAACGGGTTATTATTAAATTTATGTTTTAACACTCCTCCGCACATGTATGCATCTATTAAACTCTATACTAACATAATTAAGGGAGGGTAATGGTGGCCCGGGACACAAATGGTAGAAATTACTCCCACAGGATTGCAACCTAAGACTTTGAGGAAAATGTGCCCTCAACTTAAGAAATAATCCTATTTTTCTATTGTATTGTTATATAGAGTAAAAATGAAACTAATATCCTTTGAAAATTATCTAAAAGAAGTCGCATAATGTCTTTATACATTATATTTGGTAAAGGAAGATTCCATTTAATTTAGTATAGTATTATGTGTTTCAAATATTCCATTTTAAGTACGTCGCAACACTTATTCACATTCATATTCATATACCGTACATTCCACTTAAGTTGTAGCTTCAGAAATTGGATTGAATGAGTGGGGAACAGCATGGGTGATTCCAGATTTATGCACTTTATCAATCCCTAGTTAAATTGTCCTCAATCAGCTCAACATCGGGGAAGTCTTTTTTCATGTTATCTATTGGTTATGAGCCTAACATAAACTGCGTATAGGACCTCTTTATATTTAAGATCAACGGCACTTGCACTAGTGCATATTAACATAACATTGACATTAATGTGTGTTAACATGTGTGCCGTCGATCTCATGGATGAAGGGCTATAAAGAATAACTTAAGTTAGGTTCATTGCCAATAGAAAGTATAAAATATACTTCCCAACACCAAAACGTTCTTGACTGGCATAGGACATCAATTACCCCACGTAATAATGATATCACCCACTTAATAATTGTGATTCTTTAAATATATATGGATTGGAGGGTATATATCAAGAGTGTCACACATCATGTGCTTGGGCGCCGAAGCCCTTTGGATCTCAATTCAACACAACCGGCGTATTAACTTTTTTCATATATTAATATTTCAAGTCTACCTAATGCAATTAATATTTTGGACTATATTGTGCTCTACTTTGGTTATGATTCTATTATAATGGCATAGGACATCAATAGCATAATCCGTCTACAAGCCAAGGTCAAAATATTTCTCACTAAAGTCATAATATTATTTGGGTAAGGAAATAAATTATACTTTTAACATGAGAGGGAAGGTTTTCCCTGTACAACCGTGTGAGTTGGTACATCCACAAGGAGGGATGCTTTGTCCTATATATATTGAAAACTAAATAGGCACTATCCAATTTGACTTTGGCTTAACATATATTTCTTACTATTTGGTGGGCATGGATGAGATGTTACTATTAGAGAGCTTCCCTTTGTCAAACATGACTTGGTTTCAGGTCAGGAAAATGCAAAGCTTTTGTGCTTGTTGGTGGAGACATGGAGCCATTTGTTGACTCTCTCTTGTAACCAAGTCAGGAAGGCGGCAAAGCAGCCACCATCTGCCATTGCGGACTTGTACCATATCTCACCTCCATTGCAGCTGATGAGACTTTGAAAAATTCAGTCTCCTTCAATAGCCATCACTAGCTGCCTGTTGGATGTAGAGCTTAAAGGTTCATTTTAATTCCAGGTCTGAATAAGACGACTTTAACCTCTTATTTGGTGAATAACAAGACAAATAATAGCAGTAGTGGTTAATACTCCCTCCGTCCGAACGAAAAGTGTGATTTCTAAAAATAAAAACAACAAAGAGTGTCTGATTGGCGATTTGCTTAGATACTTGGATAAATTTTTACAATGTTAACATGTCTATGGCTTAAATTACACATTTTTATAAAATTGATCACTTTTTTATTGGATGGAAGGGTTAACAATCAAAAAGCTATATTCCAGCTCCACTTTTCAATACGACAGCCTATTTTATCCTCTGATTGGATAGAAAAGTGAGTCACACATGACAAAATGGAGATTCACTATTTCCTAATCTAATCGGTTGCTGGAGTAAGCTTTGGTGTAGAGAAAATTGAGTAGGAATATTGTTTTCCTAACAATCAATACCCCATTTATATATGTACATTTTGTCAAGTGTACTATATCCACAAGGAGACATAGATCTAATTAGATAATTATGGGGTCTATCTTGGGGCCCCGGGTATGCCATTGGGTAGCCCTAATTTACCTGCAAAGCGGCCTAGCACCATGGTGCTGTTGTTAGGGTAATGTACGTAGGTTCCTATAGAAGGGTAAGGGTGAGACAGGTTAATTACATGTGCTCATGTAGTATCTGCATCGCAGTCAAGGGTGGGAACAGCCCATGTTGTCCAAGGTTTTGTAGGGGATTAAACGTCGCTGTAGATTGTGCCTTTATGTGCCCAATTTACTTTTGACCCTTCACTGGTCTTGGACTAGGAAGGAAAGATCAAATGGTGACCCTAAAGTGGTTGGTGTGCTTCACATTTCACACTTAGAAAGTTGGGTTTCTTTAAGAAAAGCTTAAATAAATAAATAAAAGATGTGGAACAGTGGTCATGATAGAAATATCTTTTGCTACCTAATAGTTATATCTATACTTTTACAGTTAACTCATAGCACAAGGCTACAACTTCTGGTGTTGGTCCTCTCTCTGGAACTCACATGGACTGGTTTCTAATCTAATTTTATCCTAGTTTAGTACTTATTTCTCAGAAGGGGATGATCAATTAGAAGTAGAAACAGGACATGTCATGTCCATAGAGTCTCCCACGCAGGTCCGAGGGCGGCGGAGTCGTCAATGAATCCGGCGGTGGAGACGTGAGGATTGACAGCGTAGTAATTCATGTCGACGTGAGAAGGGGAAGCCAGGGAGCACACCACGGTGATGAGGCTGTCTTGCTGGGTCTTCATGCTGAGGAGCTCCGCCTGTGCCCTGGCCAGCTCCGCCTGCAGCTGGCTCACTTGCTTCTGCAGCTGGCAGACCGCCCCGGCGCAGCCGTATACCGGGTCGCGATTTCGGGCGTTGGCCTCGTAGACCATGCTGCTGACGGCGTCCGCCCGCTGGCCCTCCGGCAGCTCCTGTTACCCAAATCAGATCATCATATGTTTAGCAATGTGTGTTAATATAGTTCAGGCATTATCATTAAACAATTGACACATTGAGATATATGGAATTGACTTGAAGGATTGGAGACATGAGAAGCCAAACTAAACAAGGTGGGAAGAAACTTGTGACTTGTGAGACATGGCCAAAACGGTTAGCAATCAGTGAATTGACACAACCATGTTGTGGGGCTGACTTAATTGAGACTAATTTAAAAAAGATAATGGACTTTGTTGCCACATTTACCTGCAACATCTTAATTATGTTGCTGGCCCCGAAGACTCGGTGTGCCGTGGTGAACTTGTGGGGCTCCGACGGCGGGAAGTAGGGTGCAAGCACACACTTCTCGACGCACCGGCGGCGGAGGATCTTGCAGGCTGCACAGGGGCTCACCACCACCTGCGCCGGCGCAGCCGACGACGGCGGGGACGGAAGAGACAACGCAGAAGGGGACCTGCTCCTGGCAGTTGCTGTTGCTGTTGATGCTGCATTTGTGTCAATGGCCTTCATTGTTGTTTACTAACAATTGCCTCTACTAGAGCACTCTAATGCAGAAGCAGCCGATCAATTGCTCAATCCCAAGGTGGGGGGGTCTGGCTCATGCAAATATATATAGGAGAGGCAGCAGACCAGCTATTGCGTTCAGGTGACGTCTGCATTTGGAGGTGCTGCAATTTGGAATGGGACCCAGCTTTTGAAACTTCAAAAGAGGCATCCAGGTCGTGCCTCTGAGCCCACTAGTATGTTAGATGCTGCAATCTGGGCCGTCCACTTGTGGGTGGTGAAGTTGGCCAATAGGGTATGAGGGGTGTGGGGCCCGAGTTGGGTGGGAGACCGGTCTGCACGCTGGGCACGTGCTGGTGGCACCCAAACCTCGCCATAGATGTGACAAGTAAAGGTTCCATGTCCATTATTCTATTCCATGCCCTACTCCCCAGCCCCAGACTTCCGTTTCCTTCTAGAGTGAGAGACGGGCATGGTGACTTTGCAGCATTTGGGTAGACCCGACCCGAGTCCTTCCGTATTAGACCGGGAACATATATATATATATATATATATATATATGCACCCTACTAATCTCCTTGGTACCTTATTTTAAATTTATGAGGGGGTTATTTGGGTGCTCAGGGAATTATTAGGGGGCATATAGACTCATTCTTTTACATAAATTTGTTTGTTTTTTATTTATAACTGGCCTTTTTCTTCTTCAAAATGGAGAATGAAAATTAAGCTTCTTAATGTTGTGTACACAAATAATTAATGTTCACACCTTATTCCATGGGTTTGGTATTTTACAACTTTATTTATGTCATTTTCGTTTCAGAACTGTTGTGAAGCACACGGGATCACTTACATGGTAAGGTACTTTCACATATAAGGAATTTCATAATAGAGAAAAAGATAAGATATAAATCACATAAAGTGTCATATAACAACATAGACCATGACAATTTTTTCTTCTTCTAATTTCTGATACAAGTATACAACTCATTAACCCCACCCGCTGAAATCCCAACCCTCCCTTGCCAAGGTTCCACATGTCCGAATCAAACTTAATTAAGGAGAAGACATCCAAATAACAAATTAATACATAATGTAAAAGTTAATCTACAAGTTCTAGTCCTGGCTGTGTTGATAAATACCCTCTTTGGATTTTTGACTTTGTTTTCTTTTCTCCGGTTAAGGGTCTTCGTTGATCTATTTTTCCAACATTTTGAGCTGAATGCCTTCCTCCCTAAGTACTAATCTCACTATTTTTGAAGAAAACCACTCTATTAGAGGTATTTGGAGTTTGGACAAGTACACATAAGTGAACAGAAGTGTTGATAGTGGGACTTTGGATCCGGATCCGGATACTGGACAAAAAAGCGAAGCAAGGTCCGGTTTCTATTCCGGGCATAGTGACAAGCTACGGGGAGAAAGGACGAGCTGCTCATGTAGGCGGCAAACCTACAAACGCTGTGGACGGAAGGTGGGCGACGAGGCCCACGCGGCTTCTGCCGCAGCAGTCTCTTGAGCTCCCATCAGCTTACTGTCTGGTTTCCCACTCTGGTCCTGCATATCTTCCTTGCGTTCAGCCTCACTCCACTTATGGCCAGTTGCTGCTGCTGTCCCATAACTGCTGCTTCTCTTGGATTCTCTCCCTCACCTGTCAATTTCTTCATCTCCTTCCTACCTAAATGCCGGCACCCCCATAATCTTTGCATGCCAAAGTAGTTAGTACGGACGGCAATATTCATCTCAGCTAAATTTACAGTATAATATGCCAAACGGATGGCAGCCCACTCCAGTGTTCGCTCTATGTAGTATGCATGCTAAATAGATTAGGGTTTCTCCACTGATGAAGCAGGCAGTATATATGACATAACTCCTAAGTATAAAAAATATAACATATTATTAAAAATAGAGGGCAGTATGACGTAAGTATTAGCTTCTTGCCTCTGGCATTGCGGATCATCATATTTCGGTTTGATAACACATGTTACTCAAGAGAACATGCAGGTTAATTAGAATCACCACCCGCCCCTTTTATTTATAGGTCGGATTTTGATTCGATGACTTGCAATGCCAGTTCATGAAAAATAGTTAAAATGATCTTGGGTTTATGCGCGCCATTGTGAGATGCATCTCGATTTGTCAAATCTTGATCTTACAGTACAAAGGATTAGATATTGAGTCGAACTTGTCGGTAACCTTTGAGTAATGTGCACTGTTGGATAATTAGATGGCTACAAAATTGTAGCTAGTGAATCTCATAATTATAATTAATATTAAAATAATAATAATATTATATTTATTTTTATAATTTCCACCTTTTATCATGTCTTTGCAAGCATCTAAATGCTGGAACACATAGTGCTAACCACTGCTACTACACGCTTCATAGACAAGAAGTAGGCCCAGATGACCCAGGAGATGGAAGGAGGCCCACTATATAGCTAAGGAAAATTCGTCCTTTCATGGTTTTTCTACGTCTTGGTCGAGAATACGCGTTAGCAGGGCTGGAAGCCAGTTTTGCTGCTTGGACTTTGAAGGTCCTTGGGAAAGTCCGTGGTGGCAATGATTGATCGTTGATACATTTTGGACGCCGCGTGAATGGATTCTCCCCACCCCACTTGGGCTGTTCATTTTTCATTCATGGGTTGCTAACATGAACTGCCCAGAAAGCGGCTGTGACCCACTGAAGGATGAACCAGTTTAACCTGTCCTTTGATTCTCGACAACAAGTGGGTGGAGGGCATTTTGAGTATGTTGAAGTACATGCTCGTGTGGGAATAAAGCAGTACTATATATGTCTAATCAACAATCTTGGACATTAGGCATTCCAAACTACACAGTAAAAACCAGGAGTGGAGGACAAACAAATGCTTATGCCAATGAGGACAGTAGTAACAAAAGATGCGATTGTACGCTCGTCCCTCGTCTTCTCGCTGCATGTGTCACAATGGGCGAGCCCCATGCATATTTGCGGCAGGCGTACAGGGAGCAAGGGTATGTAGCATTTGGTGTCTATATACTTTTTTTATCCCAAATTGATAACTTTATTTGGGATAGAAAAACTAAATAGAGTTGTTAATGTAGGATAGAGAAAATATTAATTACTATAAAAAAGAAAATTTGAGAACACTTGTAGCCTCAATTGTCTACATTTGAGGCATCTGATCATTGTGGGATCGACATGATCCAATGTAACCCAATCGTAAGCATATAATGCATACGTATTATAAGGGCATGGGAAATATCATTGCTCAAACTAAAAGCATGTATATATTATCTATAAATGGGATTGAAACTAGGTCAGGCCAAGGTGGGTTGGAGCTAGGCCCATGCCCTTCTATAGCCTAGGCAGGCTTCTAAATATTTGGCTCTAGCATGCCTTTAAGTGGGCTTGAGTTAGGCAGTAGGTTTTTCTTTTTTTTAAAAAAAAAATTATATTTTTAATATGTAATTGTCAACTATTAATTGTCGACTATGAAGAAGGAGGTTGTTGTTGCCAAAGAAGGAGATCTCCAATGTTGAAGAAGAGATTGGTCATCAGTGGCATACTCAATATTATGTGATAGAGAGATAGGTCACTAGTGGTGAACTTCATATTGTCCGGTGTCAGCAATCTCCTTTTTATTTGGCCTCGATAGTCCCGTTTATTGATACATGACAAATGATAGTCAATAGTCAACAATTAACAATTGACAGGTGCATTGTGTATTGAAAAAGGAGCTTCCACTTAGAATGTTGTCTTATTGCCCCTTTAGTATAATATACCTATAGACTATCAACTACTAGTTATTACAAGCTCATAATCAAGTTCAAATAAAACCCATTCTTAGTTTTGAGTAGTTAAACATGTTTATGTGTCAATTTTTTAAGATTTAAGTTTGAAGAGAAACCAAATTCAATTGCTTTGTTGATTAGTTTGTGGCCAGTCTTGTCGGATTCCAAGGAGGAGAAAAAGGAGGCAAAAAAGGATGAGGGGAAGAAGAGGAGGGGAGGAGAGGAAGAGGAAGATGATATAGCACAAGAGGGGAAGAGGAGGAGGTGAAGGCAGTGGTGACAAAGTCAATGGCCAAGGTGGAGGTGGTGGAGCCAGCTACAGAGCTGGAATTAAAGCTAGTGGAAAAGGAACGACAAGGGGCTAGTGGAGTAAAAAGGAAGAAACTAGGGGAGAGGTTATTTTTGATATTTTTTGCCATATGTGGGGGTGTTTATATGTGCATGGGACCATTTTTAATATTATATTAGAAGTAGTGACATTTCTTGTTATGCGATGTATTCTAAGGCTATTTTTGTATATTACACTTTAATTATTCTCAATAATGTGGCCTCGGTTGAGACATATAAAACAACAAAATGTGTATTTTTCTCATCTTTGTCGTATGGAGATGGACGCTTTTATGATAATTATGTGTAGGGATGTCATCGGGTCAAGTTTTGTCAAAATCAAACCCGATACCACTTAAAGAAACTGTAACCCGAACCCAATCCAACCTGTTTAAAATAAAAAGAAATTTAAATAATTTTTAAATTATTAATTTTTTAAAAAATAATATTAATATATATAATTAAAAATTTATATTTATAATTTTATTTGGGTTAGATCATCTAAAACCCGAACTTGACCCAAATAGCTATTCTGATTGAGTTTCAAAAACTAAACTCAACCTATTAGGGTCGGGTTGGGTTTTACGTACCAGTGTGGCTAATTTGGAATGCAAGGAATAAGATAATTTATTCAGTGAGGACACACTATCTATTGCCATGTTATGTCTAATTTTTTGGAAAAAGGGAAAACAATATGTAAATTATACTTATGTGGATACATTTTTTTCAATGGATTTCTCCTCCTTGTGCTTTTATCTGTCTTAATTTCGATGGGTCAGTTGCAGGATGTATAATAAGACATTGCTATAATAATTTTATTGTGGCTTTTGCT
The DNA here is from genome assembly GCA_035235625.1 of Saururus chinensis. NCBI lineage: Eukaryota > Viridiplantae > Streptophyta > Magnoliopsida > Piperales > Saururaceae > Saururus > Saururus chinensis. Next base: position 39,228,102 of record CP141142.1, read on the forward strand.
TTGGAAATCCCTACTAATTTAGTGTTATTGGCTGAAGCACTTGCTTGCCTTCTTAGTTCTCTGGCTGATATGCTATCTCTCAAGTTTTCTTTTATGATTATTCAAGATGATTCTTAGGTCATAGTCTCTTTAATAAAGAACTCATTTAATAAGTGTCATGCCCCAACACATGTCAACTTCGAGCCGAAACCAGGTCAAGGGGAAGATGGCACACAGTGCGATGAAGTATTGTTTGATCACAGAAGGCTTAACCCTTATTTGGGTAGTTTACTACAGAGTTATGTACATCAACTTTGTACAAGAGGGAAATGAGAAAATAAAATACTACTAATTAAATATTAGTCCACACACTAACCCATATGCTTAAGTCTAAAATAGCCAACACATGGCTCAAGTATAAACATATGACTTGTTTATACTTCACACTCTAATCCCACATTGGCTAATAGAGTGTGAAGTATAAACAAGTATAATATGTCTCAACACAACGTGCTGTAGAAACAATCATAAAACTCCATATCTCCAAGTAACCCCTTCTAAGTATTACCGTCAACCACGTGTTCCACATAAGGCTCTTCAGAGAGACTTGCATGATACGACATGCAACCCCAAAACAAAACACAGTAAAGAGGGGTGAGTTATATGCTCAGGAAGGGTTTTAAATACAGAAAGTAAATCCAAATATGCAAACACATGCATAAACATATAATACTTATCACATAATCAACCAAAATACCCATTCATCATGGGATCTCTGCATAAACCTATGCATTCATGTCATAATTTATCATGCAAAAGCATCTACTCATGTCACATACATGTCATGCTGACTATACACATCTCATCAACACATTTTTATGTCACCTGCATATCATGTTATATGACATATCACATCATCACATGTTCATGCTACCTGTATATTATATTATATCCAATATATCTCATTATCACATAGTCATGCTAACTGTATATCATGCTATAACTCATATTATCTCATAATCACATATTCATGTCACCTACATATCATATTATACATGACATATCTCATCATCACATGTAAACTTCATGCGTAAACATATGAAATTCACAATCATAATCACATTCTGCATGAATAACTTCTCAACATAAACATATCATGCATATCTATTTCTCAATGAAAATATTTACCCTGCAAATCAAGTGTCTTAAATACACTATTTTGCATATCATGCAAATTAAGCCATAACCACATGTGTAACAAAAGCTCTATTGTAGTTACAACCTATGTCAAGAGCATAACCATCTATACGCATGCAACAACCATTAGTGAATGTTTCACAATTTGAAAAAAATAATCAAACCCCACTCACTGAGACAATCCCTTGCGAGGAAGGTCTGAATTCCTACAAAAGGAGACTATAGCAGTTTGGGTAAGCTTCCCAACTATGAAAGTACCCACTGTTCACTAGGACAGTCCCTTGTGGGGAAAGTCCGAACTCCACAAAGGAAACTAGAACAACCTGCTCACTGGGACAAACCTAGTTGAGAATGTCCGAATTCCATAAAGGAAACTCAAGCAGCATGCTACCTGGGAAAATCCTTGTGGGGGAGTCTGATTTTCACATAGGAAACCTAGAGCACATGGTAAGCCATTGCATACGAACATACCATGCTATATCCTTAGGGTCCAGATAAACTTAATAAATAAACTCATACCAAAATTAACTCATCTCAACTCAGGGAGGTATAATGTTCCCAAAGGAACTCAAAATAAACTCATGTCCTTTCAAACCCAAACTAATTTCGATGAGCCTTCGATCGATCAATCTGACAATCAATGACATCCACTTACACCCAATCGATCAAATATGACTAATTTAATTCATAAATCGTTTTCATGATGCATGTAACATAGTACATACATGAGCAATGCTACATGAGCCCAAATACAAGAGACATGCTTAAATCAGTCCACATATGCATCAATCATGGTCCGTTGGCATCAAATAATCATCATAAATACCTACACAAGTTGCACATAGGTAGTGTTCAAGTTTAAGCAAAAACACGTAAAACATGAACAAACTATAGTCAATATTATATATATACATCCATGATTTTATCATAGTTCATCCTTACTGAAATTATGAATCATGTATGGTGAAAACATTGATATATGAGTCCAAGACAAGTATAACATCATGCTAGACTTAAGCAAGAATAAACATCACTATACTTAAGCTAGAACATAGAAACATGATTCATCAATAATTAATGTAACACGTGTAAGTATATATGTACATCCTTATGGTTAAACCTACTAAAATTATTGAGAAACTATGAAGTAGTTATCAAACATGAATTTAAGACAAGTAGAATATCATGCTAAAATCAAATAAATATAACCTAAATCATGTTTGAACTAAATCATGAATTTCAAGATGTTCTTCATGCAATCACAGTAGCCTTTATAAGTAATAATAACTCATTCTAATCATAAAAAATTAGATTTATGGAGAAAACAAGAAATGACCAAAATGTACAAGAATGACAAAAATTGTCGTTTGGCCGTTCGAACACTAGGCCATTCCATCAGTCATACATGTAAACCATTCAAATGCCGTTGGACTATTTGAACGCCCTTAACATTTCACTTTATGCTCAAATCTGATTTGTCTTCAACCTCACGAACATCAAACCAAAAATACCCAAAAATGCTAAGAAAATTCTAAAATAAATTTAAAACTTTATGATATTAAAATACAAACCTAAGACATGGTAGATCTAGCCATTCTTAAGCTTAATCACAAGAAAATCAATATAAATGACATGTTTTTATTAATCCACCATTAAAGCACATAAATAAGTAAGAACCCACTTGAACCATTTAAATAAGAAATCCAAAGCATAAAACCACTTGAGATGAAAACCCCTTACCTTCAATAAGTTTTTAGGTCAAAATCGAAGTTCTACTCTTCAATAAACCCTACCTAAAATTAGGGTTTTGATTGATACTTAATCAAAACCAATTATTAGGCTTAAATAACCTCGAAATTAAGTAGATCTATGATTTCCATTGATTAAAAGCAAAAATCCCTCTTTTAGGGTTTGAAATAGAGATTAAAAATAATATTTTTAATGAAGTAAAGCAATAATCCATTTGGGGAAAAGTGGGAATAAAAGAAATTAAGAGAAAATCCGGAAGATTAGGGCTTATAACTCACCTAAATCGAATTTCTCTTTTTGGAAATGGGGATTAGAGCACCACCTTGCCTCCTAACATAGTCTTTTTCCAATTGAGAAATGGGATAGGGTTTTTTATTATATAGTAAGTTATTAGGGTATAAATACAAACTGCTTAGGCTGTAAATACAATTATAAATCCCTAAGTGACTATTTTAGGCTCATTTTAAGGCTAAAAATGAGTTTAAAATTTTAAAACTCATTAAAATAAAATAATTAAATTTTAGGGTCATATGGGACACTCGTTATTTAAACGTGGAGTGGGGCCCATGGTGTGGTCCACACCCTTAATTTATGAAAATTTTTCATAAATGAGATAAATTAAGTTTGAAATATAAACTCATAAAAAGAAAATTAAATAATTTTAAAACTATAATTACCAACCCTTAACCACAAAAACAAGTCAAGCCGGCAAAGTTAAGGAAACTACACAATAACACATTTAAATCAAAATTATACCGGGTTAAAGTTAGAGATCATATAATAAGGGTCCGTGGAAATTCGTGGGATTCGTGATGAGATCTAAGAGCATATCTAGGGGTGTTAACAAGCCAAGTATCATCAAGGTTTAGAGTGGTCAATCTTGAGCTTGAAACTTCAATTTGAGCTTAAAGCGAGTTCGAGTTGAGTCAAGTTGCTATGCTTTGTAATTTTTGCTTTTAGTTTTGTAATTGGTGACTCAGAGGTATTTAGAGAAAAATCACTAAAATAAATATGGTTAGTAAGTGGTATAATGTGTTAGATTAGAAAATCAAATGAACTAGTCTATATTGATTTTAATTTTCTAATTTAGACTATTAATATATGATGGAGGGAGTAAAATTTCATAAAAAATGGTTCTAGATCTCATGAGACATAGTATATAATTTCTCTAATAAAAAATCTCATGTAATTGTACACAAAAAAAATGATATATTTTATAAAAAAAGCTAAAACTTAGGAGACATAATATATATGAGTCACGTTTATATGAGCCCTGACTCATATACGCCTATGTGAGCCCGGGCTCTATGGGTCGTTGGATTTACATTCGGCGGCCCATAATACTCATGGGTTTAAATGCCCATTAGTATTATGGGCCGCCAGATCTAAATCCAACAGCCCATAGAGCCCGGGCTCACATAGGCGTATATGAGTCCGGGCTCATATAAACTTTTTCTAATATATATATATATATATATATATAATATGTGTGTATATTTAAAAAAATAATATACTTAATTATGAGTTTAAGTTTTTATCGAGCTTCAAGCATACTCGAGCCGAACACATATTTTTAGCTTGGAACTTCAAGTTTGAGCTTGAACAAGAGTCGAACCCAATAGAATAAAGCACATTTACACTGAACAATGTTCGTGGGTCCATGGTCATAGTCTCTCAGTCCAAAGATAGATGCAGAATAATGCACATTTACACCGGCAAAATAAAGGACTTACTTCGGCTAGATGTTTAGGGTTGCCATTTTTCTAGTTCTTTTGTTTGTTGGCCTCTTATGACGCTTTTGTACACCAAAAAAATGTGGGCGTATCTTCAAATGGTAGGGATTATATGGAATAAGATCAGAAGTAGGATATTGAAGTATAAAAAGCATCTATCTCCAATTGGTTAAAATTACTTTTACAGCTTATGAAGTCAGGTAACCAACTTGTCAAACAAAATATGATCATTCACGTTGTAGGCAAATCAAAACTGCTAAACCTGTATGGAATGAACCTATAACGGGTCCATGTCAGACTCCAACCTTCCGTTTCCAAAGTTTTAGTTTTTTCATGTTTTCACATTTTTTTAATTTTATTATGACAGCTGAGATTCAACCTCTTTTTCTGGATACCTATTTTGTACAATGGTTAACAAGGCAAAGATAAGGGTGCTTCACATTTATGTCATCACTCTATCTCCATATTATTGCCCTCCCCCAAGCCTTATTAATTTAGTGGATAGACCTCAATTAAATTTCCAGAACAAAATTTTAATGGAGAAATCTAGCCAGTGTTGTAACTTTAGCTATGGGTAGTGAGTTGGAGCCCCTTATCATCATAACTTTAGCTTTGGGTAGTGAGTTGGAGCCCCTTATCATCTTACGGCCATTTTACTAGCCAGCTTCAACAGTAACTAAACAACCTTAATTTTTATTGAGGTTAGAGAACAAAATTTGAAAAGATTTATGTATTAGAAAAACATGTATAAAATGTATGAATCAATTATGTGTGAGGATTCATTCAATATTTCAAAGTCGTGAGGTGTGCGCTTTGATACAAGGGTCATCCAGTCTTGAGGAGTTGTGCCTCTATACAAAATTTGATAGCTTACATGGTTCATTTTTCTTGACTGAATTCTTCTGATCTATTATACTTATTTTGTCCTATATTAATAACTTCATTTGTAAGAATAGTAGTTTTTATTGAATGGTGAAACTCTAAGTATAAGGAAGGGGAAATAAACTTATGATATTCTTTTTTAAGTACTTAATCGCTTAAATTGAACAAAATAAAGTTATTAATACGAAACAAATTTTTTTGTTAAATGGAACTAATAATTTAAGACGGAGGGAGTATATGGATACTTTGTGTATATCTCTCTCATACAATAATCTTTACAAGTATTTTTTTTTGGATTGGTAAGGTTGGGGTAGCCCCGATTACAACAAAGACCAAAGGGAAAAACAAAAGAGAGAAAACTTAAGGAAGGGCCTAGACAAAGATTACATATTCTAATTGTTTGACAAACGAGGCTCCTTAACAAATGCAGACAAAATAGGCAAGCCTAGAACATATGTTCTAGCTTATGAATCAATCAACTTAAAAAGTCTAATTTTGTGGCTTTTAGGTCACCGTTCTGATTGATCATTTGAGAGAAATTGGGGGTAGTACCACTAGATGGCTTAGGCAAAGTTGTTTGAGTTGGGTTAAGCATGTGCAAAGTAGACTTCTTGGCCATAGACATGGAGATTCTTCTAGAAAACCTTTTGTGAAAAACTAAAGGACTTGAATGTAACCACAATATTCTGTGAGAATTAATTGGATGAACATGATGGGGGACTTCATAAGAGAAATTCAGCCATGCTAAGCTCAGGATCCTTACCCTGTGTGTTGTGAGTGTAAGAGGGAGAGTTTGAATAATTCCTTCATTACATGTGCAAGCTCTATTGTCCAAATAAAGCCAAAGCGAGTCCACCATAAAATAAATACAAGGCAAAAACAATTGGCTTCTTACGTTGGAGTTACCAGTCATGCATTACAACGATGAGAGTTAGAAAGAAAATCAATGAATCTAATTGGCCTACAAGAATAGTAGTAGTAGTAATAATAATAATAATAACATTAAGAATGATAAATTCTTGATCATGCTTCCATGTCTTCAGTCTTGGCAGCGCCTCTCATTCCGAGACCTTGAGTTGCATCCTCATGCCTAATTTGATTACCAGACAGACCAACAACCTCGTGTCATACACTTGAGTAGATGATAATCAAAGCTTCCACTTAATAAGCCTTACAACAGTGATCAAAAGGGAACTCCTAAATCATTCCATTATTAATAATGCCTTAATTAATAGCCTGGATGAAAATAACATGATTGCCTGATGCCCGCCCAGGGCGCTCGCTCGATGCACGCCATAACGAAGGGATATGGCCTGTGTTTGGGCGTGGGGCTGGGTCATCGTGGCACGAGCGTTCATATATAGCATTACTCCAGTCTAGATTATTGAGCAAGAAATTCACATGGAAATGTGAGAATGTGGGACTTGATTACCTGCATTAGGAGGAATGGCACTAGGCTTGGAGACAATTGAGGGTATGCTTGTGGTGGTAGGGTAGATGTGGGTTGGGACACCCATGGCCTGAGAATGGTGGACATGGTAGTAAGGGTAGACTGGCATCATTGTGTTAGGGCTTACCATGGCTTGGCTTGGATACATGTAGGATCCAGTATAGCTAACCTTCTGCAACATCAGATCAAAGCTACCAATCAACATTGACCAAAAAGCCTGGAACAAACATGCTGCCATGTAAAGGTGATGACTTCTACCTGATTGTAGCTCATGTCAGCGATGTAGTTGGGTGAATACCTGAGGTAAATTCCATGGTAAGGTTAACCCTACTTGTATGGAAGGCTGAAAGGAGGAGGAAGAAGGTGTGAAATAGCTTACCCATAAGCATGGTAGGGGACTCCATGGTGGGGATGGGGGAAGGGAGAAGATGGGCCTCCTGCTGGGTAGTACCACTGCAGCCCATTTGGAGGAGTTGATGATACCGGCCTTGATCCAACAGTTGGGCCTTTGGTGTTCAAGGGGGACAAAGAAAAGGTAAAAATTGTGCTAGTTGTATTAGTAGTGAGCAAAATTAGAATTGAACTAGCAAATTGATATCCTGATCCAGGCGGCCAAATTGTCAATTAAAAGAACATGCAATTCAAGAAAGAAATATATGAGGAGAACATAGATAAACGGCCCAGATCAGACTGAATGTAGTTCATTTATGAGATCAGAGCTGGCAAAATACCAGAGATATAGGAAGCCCACTGGCTTTATTGCATCTGGGCCCAGAGAAGGCCATGATCCCTAGAGATGCATTTTTTAAGCGTTGCTATTACTAAAATACCCTTTTTAAAGAGCCCGCCAGATCTAAGCAGTCTGGAGAGCTGTAGCTTCCTTGCAAAGCATCCGCGCCCTAAACCACGTTCCGGTCACGGGCTTTCATTTCGTCTGCTAAAGCGTGTAAACAAAGTTTCTGACAAAAGCGTAGCATGCGCGTAAAATCTTTGTGGGCTCCAGCCCGTGGAGTTTTCCACCCGCCCCTCCTTCCTCAAGGTTACAGTGGGCTCCCACGGAGTCGGTTTTGTACAAACCAGCCAAATTAAAATCGGGGTATTATGGTCATTACACAGTACGACCGGTGGATGCAAAGTCGTAAATTTTTTTGAAGGGCTCGCTTACCAGGCTGAGGAGTTGCGACCGCAGGCGGCGACGATCTTGCCCGGCGGGCGCCGAGGGAGGCGAGGTTGCAGTTCGCCCGACGGCCGTTGATCACCGGCGTCGCATCCTCGCAAGCCTTCTTCGCTGCCTCCGCCTCCTTGAACGTCACCTAACAACAACATGAACAAATAATTATTTGCCACCACAATTGAAGGCCAATGTAAGCAGCTTATAACATGTCACACAAGCCCATGACAACAAAGTCTTAACCACAGCTAACGTGTTAATAAGGAGAAGGGAGGACTTACAAAGCCATAGCCCTTGGACCTGCCGGTGAGCTTGTCGGAGATGATCACAGCCTCGAGGATCTCACCATACTTCTCAAAATGATCCTTCATGGCCTCCTTCTGCGTCTCCCATGCCAGCCCCCCCACAAACACCTTGGTCAGCGTGGTGTCCCCGAACTGTCCCGCCGCCCCCATCTTCTTCTCCGGTGCAGACGTACCTCTTCTCTTGCCGCCCGAAGCTAGGCCAGGCTTCCTAGCACAGCTCACCTGTTGATCAGGTGGTCTCTGTGTGACAGTGGAGATGGAGATGAAAAGGAGGGAGAGGAGATCTGTGTCTGAGAGGGGAAATGGAGATCGAGAACGATCGAGGAGGGGCATATATGGAGTGGGAGAGAGGGAGGTTTTACAGGTTGGAAGGGGAATAAGATAATGGGGAAGGGCAAAAAGACAGTGGCAAGACAGAGGGAGACAGATCATTGGTCTTCGGCTTGGCCATGAACGTGCTTTGCAGCTCTAATCTCTCTTGATGCACTTAAAAAATGGGCATTCTTCGCTTACAGTGGTCGACTTTTACAAAGCTCTTTCATCTTGTTAAAATCATCGTCCCATGGCCATGAGAGTTGCCAGCAGGAACTCATGCAAGTGTGGACTATCCTAGTCGTACTCTCTCTTGCAGTGGGCCAGGCGTTGCCACTCTGCCTCACATGCGATTGGCACATGTTATTGGCCTATTCCGGGCCCACTCCCCACATTTTGCTGCTCTAACTAGGGAGAAATTATTCATGGGTCTGGGGACAAATTATTCATGAGTCCTGAACAGCCCCGGCCAATTGCACTTTTGCCACGTATTTTTTATATATTATTAACCTCATTTGAGTTAATAGTAATAATTTTAGGAAAAAGTTAGTAAGATTTCACATGACCCAGAGTTATCCTAATGAGATTAGAAACATGCCTATGAGCTATGTGCTATGTGCTATGTGCGTTATTAGTAGGGGTGCTAATGAGATAAGCAAAGGTGCCTTTATTCCACTTGACTCAAAGGTTGGAACTCGAGGTTTAAACTCAAATATCTGTTAGTTGAATTTGAATATAGCTTTATTCGAATAAAACTCGAACGTGACTTGTACTCGATTTGAACTCGACTTGTACTTGATTCAAACTTGAACTCGAACAAAATTTGTAAATATTTTTTATAATATATATATATATATATATATATATATATATATATATATATATATATAAATACATATTGACACTTATGTATATATGTGCATAATTATTAATCCCAATTTACATCATTTATAACATATACATATGTATTATATATTTATATGTTGTTATTAAATGTATAATGTCTATGTATTGAGTAATGACTTATATCACACATGATATATATTTTTGAGAAGTAAACATTTAAAGACACATTATACACATATGTCCATATGTAATATGTATTTAAATTTAGATATATCATAAAAATAAGATTTAATAAAGTATATACATATATAATACAATCAAGTAAAAAATTGGATATATTATACTACATATCAAACAATATGTCAATAATTAGACAATATATTATGGTAATATTATTTACTATCTTCACATGTCAAATAAATTATGATATATCTTTTCAAATTTTTAATGAAGACTAATGTTGGAATTCTTTGAAATTTGAATATTACAATAATTTTATAAATATTTTTTAGCGTTGAACAATTGAGTCTTTTTTTTTTATAAAATTATGGTAATTTATATTTATTTGGGATGGGTACAAGACAACAAGACATGAAGTTTTATGTTCTTACATACTAAAACTCCACGCCACTTGACTCCTTAACTCCCCTACATATTATACATGATATAATTATTTGAAAGTAAATATTTTAAAGAGACATAATATACATATATTATATATGAGATATTTTTTAAAATTTATATTTATGTATAATAGAAATAAATGATATGCATTCATATATGAACTCATATACACAAATATAGTTAACCATATTGGCACAAATTTTTTTCTTTTTGGTAGTTATAAGATGACATTTGAAATAAGAAGTAAATACAAAGATTTTAAAAATTTAGGTTAGTAAATAATAAATATATTTCATATAACCAAAAAAAGGTTGAAGCATGCAGAAGAGGTTGTGATGCCACATATACATATAGTATATATGTACTAATAATAATTATTATTTATATAAAATTATTAAAAATACATATAATAGAAATATATGAATATTTTAATTGTATGGAGGGAGTACATATGTGTTAATAATAATAACATGTTTATAGAAGACTACTAAAAGATACATATATATATATATATATATATATATATATATATATATATATATATATATATATATATATAATAGAAATATATGAACACTTTAATAGTATGGAGGGAGTACATATGTGCTAATAATAGTGACAGGTTTATAAGAAGACTACTAAAAGATGCATATATATATATATATATATAAATACTAGAAATATATGAACACTTTAATAGTATGGAGGGAGTACATATGTGCTAATAATAGTGACAGGTTTATAAGAAGACTACTAAAAGATGCATACATATATATATATATATATATATATGGTTAAACATACAAATATAAGATATAACATAACAAAAAAAAAGATATTAAAAATAAAACTAATAAATAAGTAAATAATATTATTTGTACTTTAGTTATCTATTTACAAATTTATGAGCTTTCATTAAATGATGAAAATTTTGTACAATATTATATCTATAAATACTCCTTTGTCCTACATTTGTAGCTCAATTTAGTTTTTAAAAATAAATTAAAATTAATTCATTTTTAAAAACCAAATAAAGCTATTAATCTAAGACGGAGGGAATATTTAATAATATTATTTTTTACCAAGTAATTAATATATATTAGTATAATAAGGTAGAAATATTAATTAAGTTTTTGTACTCATTTTTATGTATTAAATTTATGATTAATATAAAAAGTATAAATATTATTTAAAATAATATGGGCCAAGCGTACAACTTTAACGATGGAGTGATAAAATTATATTTGATAAAAAATATATTTAAATGATAATAACATCATATTTATTTGATAGAATGCTTAATAGAAAATGTGTTGTAGGTGAAGTGGCAGCTCAAGGAGATTGTTCTTTTTGACAACATCACAATTGAGCTAAATTCAACCTAAATTATGTGGTTACTATATACTAATTTGAGCTCAAGCACGAGTCGAACTGGCTCATAACAAGTCTCATAATTTTATTTATCTTAATTTAAATAGTTAAATACTTTAAAATATATTTTATATATTTTTTAAAATATAACTAGCCAGAAGTGCGGCTTACTTCAATAATAATCTTTTTTTAAAATAAAACTATTAATACAAAAGGTAACAGCTATGTACATACTAGGTTTTCCTTTGTATTAATAGGTAAGAACTCACACCTTCCACACACGCTGGGCCACAAAAGACGTAATAAACTGGTTAATCTCTAACAGTAAAGCTTGCTAGTAAAATTTCTCTAGTCCTCGGATCACCTAGGTGGATGATGTGTATGCTAACGCATAGCCCTCTTGGACAATAGTTTTATGTCAGATCTGTACATTAGTGTGTGCAATTTAAATGAACAGACAGGTTATAGAATTTCACTAATCAATCTTTCACCAACTAATTATAACTAACAAATATTTTACCCTGGACATGCATGTAGAGGTTGGATTGGCAAACACGAGAAACTTTCTCTCTAGTGCATTTCGCTATTCTAAGTTGGGCATTTCGTAGCTTTAAGTTGGGTGGAAGTATTCACAACAACCATGTCCACATATACATGGTGCTTGTGGAGTTGTGGCATTGGGGGAGCTAAGGTGGGGCAACCTGGGGTAATTGCGTTGAAAACCCTAATAGTAGTATTGTTATAGGTATGAGTCTTCTAAGTTAGGTCTTCCCAATGCTGAAAATAAAATAAAAAAGAATTTAATAAATGGTAAGTGGGCTCTATAAGAAAATCATTGGTAACTTTTAAAGAATGTTAATATAAATAAGTCCACCACCATACAGACTTTGGAAATAAATCTTATTATAGTGAGACTTCCCATACTCTTTTCCTTAAGAAAAAAATAAGGACAAATCTCATCACTCTTTTCCTACCTTTTGTAACAGTGACGGTTGATAATAGTATTTTTTGTTATAAAGATAGTAAAAAATTGATTACAAATAGATGATAAAAAGATGAATAATTTATTAGTCACTTTTGAAAAAGATGTATTTGATAATATTGACAATGAAGCTATTATTGTTTAAAGTTTCCAAAATATGAGTACTTGTCTTGGGTAAATATTGTAAAACATTACAAATTATAATTTTTTTTATATAATAAGAAAAGTTTGTATGAGCATGGGATCATGCGTGGCAGTGTGAGCTCAAATATCATAAGTCGTTAAATTGAGATCCGATGATAGAGGGGGCAAAAAAACTAATATAGGCTTGAGTAACATCCCGTTGTTGGATCAAAATTCAATAACCAATAATGCCTAAGCTCGCATTAACGGTCGTAAACTCATGCCCTTATAATATATATTGACAAAATTTTATAATAAAATCTTTTGCCTTACTTGAGGAAAGATCCTGGCTCTGCTCAGGGGCTTATTGTGCTTTGTGATCTACACATATTTAAGAAGTGAGAAATTTCTGTATTTATGACATTTATAATAAAAAGATAATATCCCTATTCTACATTTGTAATGTTGGATAAAATCCATAAGAGCACGGCTTTGGTGCAATTGACGTGGTGGACGGGGAGTCGAGGTCCGCCAATAATTCGTCGTTGCGAAGCACCGGAGCCGGATATTTGTGGGCAGAAATGGGCTTTGTGGGACCTATTGGACCAGTGGGCCAAAATTAGTCCGTCGTCTGTTTTAGTGGTGCATGATTAAACGGCCAAGGCACATGCGGAGCACGTGAAGAGAAAATGGCGAAAGGGCAAAGGCGTGAGTTGGGCTTTTCTCACAAAGCTGTATTTTAAATACTCCAAGTAGGAGAAGCCCCGGTGGCGTTTGTGTTTACGAGGTAAAGAGTTGGACCAGAATTGGAGGCATATTAAATGAAGAAAGTTTATTTGAGCATCGATTCTACGTAAGCTAAGCTATTGCAAGACGATAATAATATTTTTACTTTATTTTTTTACACTAAAATTCTATTTCGTATAGGCATAGACTTACCTTGCTCAATTAAAAGATAAAATAGAGTTTTAATGTAAAAAAGTAGAATAGGAAATCAAGTTTCCATTGTGAACCATCAGATCAATATCCGATGATATATATTATTAGAAACTATTTGCCCCTTTGAATATTATGTGTCGTCAAATTTCGATCAAATGGCCTGAGATACCACCACTCATGCGGGCAAATATGAGCCTTGGCCAAATATTCAATCTTCAAATGGGGCCGATAAGAGCATCCTACACTACCCATTTCTATTAATATGTCCACTTGTTCTCAGCTCAATCCAAAACTCTTTTATTTTTCAATTACATACTTCATTTGTCTAATATTAATAATTTTATTTTATTTTTTAAATTTAATTTATTCTAAAAAATAAAATAAAATAATTAATTTAAAATAAAATAAATATTTAATTAGTATCATATAAATAAATAAATAAATAATATTTTTAGTAATTAAAAACTCCAATCCATCAACGGCACGGAGGCACCTTACCCAAATACAGCCGGCCGGCAAAAAATGTCAGCCACGTTGGCTTGTCTGCTAAGCATAATTAGTAGGGAAACAATTGCGTAATCACGACTCGGCTTTGGGATTACTCAACTCATTTATATAATAACGGATCTATGTTTTTGTGTCAACTCAATGGAACCCGGCTAGAAGGGCCAGTACAAACCGCTTCCTAATTCAATATGAATCATGCTAATCTGACGTTCATTTTCTCACGGGATTGATGCTACAATCTCACCCAGACCTGGATATATGCAGATCCCTAATTACATACCACAGTGGATATCAAAACCCGTATAAAGGAAACAATTTTCATTCTGTAGGCACGCACTATATATGATTATAATGTTGGGGCCTTCTTAATAATTTTTATGCTCTGCTTTGGAGCCGTTGATATTTAAAATTAACGGCACATATGCTAATTCACGTTAACATTAAGGTGCTGAAGCAAAAATTGACATACACTACGATATACAATGTCAATTTTTAGACACCAGGGGTTTTGTTAATAAGGAGCATAAAAAATGCAAAATATGCTTCCCTCTATCTGGATGTAGTGTGGTCAGTATATATAACAACCACCAATTTTTACAACAACCAGCCCCTTATAACACCGTATCATGTTATGGTACCAGAAGTACATGTAACGCCCATACCCATACATGATACTGTACCGGATAAATTCGAGAAAAAATAGTCCCAGCCAATGGAGTAGGAATTACTTTGGTTGACCCATGCTTGGGCGTTGATGGATGAATGGGATGATGATGATCTATGATCAAGTTATCGGCAGCACAGCACGGAGGAACGTAGGTAATGGGAGACAGTTGGAAGTTGAAGAAAAGGGTGGTAGAATATTAGAGAGGAAGAAGAAGTGGGTGAGAGAGGGCACAAGACATGACATGATGGGTGGGTATCAGATCCAGGAATTGACCAACCCCAAGGGAGGGGGTGGAAGAAAGAGGAAGGAGACTGTTAGAGGGCAAAATGGCTGGCCTGCCTCCAAAGGCTGGGATTTCAGTGGAAGAAGAGGGCAGCCAAAGTAAATGAAGAAAACCTCAATTCACGTTTGGGAATTTGACTCTGACAGCGGGCAGACACATGACTGTGGAAATTGCAGTGAGACATGAGAGAGTGGGGGAGGGGATGAGCTGGGCGTGGGCTGGCAAAAAGAGAAGCGGTGGCAGAGGGGTCCAGCTGAGATGAGGAGGCCTGACGCCTTGGCCTGAGCAACATGACGACTAGAGAGAGAGAGAGACGAACTCAAATGACACGTTTTGTAAGTATGGAACAAGAAGACACGAAGTTGACACGGGATTTGGAAGGAAGGAAAAGGTCGAGGGGATGTGACTCATGTGAGTTGGCCTTTGGGCGGTAGAGAGACAGGAAATGATGAGCACGTCGTGCTTACATGGCACACGTGCGCTGCACGTGGACACGCATAGATTGCTGCCACCCACAATATGGCCCCAGCCAGGCATGGCCCATGGCTGTCTGGACCCGTGTTTAGTCCAGACATATTGGACTCGGACAGGTATCTTTGAATGCGTAATGACGGATTTGCACAAAAGCAATTCTGCTATCCAGCTCAGCCCAAGCCCAGATAGCACATTGGTCAGGCCCAGGTGTACATCACTTCACAACTAGAAACTTGAGATCAGCTGTGGGCCTGAGGCTTTAGCAAAGGAAAAAAAGAAAAAGAAACGAAAAAGCGGTCGGCTGGAGAGAAAAGCATTTTCCCTGAACTTATCCTATAGAGAGACACTCATGATTTTTGATGAAAATAAGTGGGATAGGATCTACTGTGAACAGCCTCATCTAATCCTGAACTTTTGACTTTCAATTTTTTTTTAAAAAAAATTAAGATAAAGAGAGGCAGCATTTGGAATTATCCAGGAAGAGTTTTTTGAAAAACTCTACTCATCATGACTCCAAGGAACACCATTTTTAAGATCGTACATGCTAACATACGTTAGTATTAGTGACACTGGCACTATCGTGTACACCATCAATCTTATATATGAACAACCCTCAAACATTCCTTAAGGCACATGGTAAGTGAGGAGCATTAAAAATTCTACTAAATCAAATTCTTCATTATTTGAATGATTACATAAGTGGAACTGTGCGGGAAAAGATAACAAAAGTTACATCATTCCCATTATTTCTCTCCAGGTTCTACTCGCGCAGATCACCCGCATATCGGGTAGCTTCATACCACACTCATCATTGAAGTAGAATCCTGCAATACCCACCTACAGGTCGGGTAGCTTCTTAGCAGTCTCCATTGAAAGTAAAATCCTGCAACATCACCTGCATATCGGGTAGCTCCCCAGCACTCTCACCAGTGAAGTAAGTTCCTGACATCAGAAAATCAACAATATTATCATCATTCCCATACCAACTCCCAACACAGGCAATTTCATCGTTCGATTCTGACATTCATGAACTGATAATAGTCCATAAGACATATAATGGCAACTCAGCAAGGCGTTTAACCCTCATCCTGATTCAATACTTCTAAAATGGACCCAAAAACACCAAAGATGTCCACCACGAAGCTTCAAAGCGACCAGCTTGCTTATTCGAAAAATGAAAGATGACAAACAATATCATTTGGCGGAAAAAGTTGGAGATTGGCCAGAAGAATTCCTATGTAAAATTCCTAGTGACACTTATGCAGAAACCACACCTTTAGATTCCGCATCGCATTTTGGGCAGTTGGATCTGCTATAGACGCTTCAAAATCTAAATAGAATAAGTTGTCATACCTGCACAGATAGGACAAGGAACAATCAGAATTATTAGCCATATCGCGGCTATAATAAAAAAAGATGACATGCTATGGGTATATTACTTGGCGGACCCATTGAAACTGCCATCATATACAGATGTCCGTTTCCAGGCAGGCCGGCTTTCAATCTGTGAGTGATATAGTCAATAGCATACTCCAAATACACATACATACACATGTAATACACATACATACACGTATATATGTATATACACAGAGAGAGAGGGAAAGAGATTGCCTTAGTAATGTTAATTTGCCTCATGGAAAAAACTGCAATTGCTTTAAATAAAGCACCTGGACCGTCCTTGAGGGAAAATATAATGCTGGTCTGGATTATTCAATAACAAGGTGAGGCAAACAAATTCCAGTAAGCTCAAGAAGTATGCAACATAATAAATTAGTATAAAAAAGGTCCATGGGCCACAAACTTGTTACATTCCAGTGACTGAAAAGGACAATTTAAAAGACTGTTCCGTCCAACTATTAAGGAAAAAGTAACCATGAACACGTAAAATAGGTGAGCACATGCCAAGATAAATATTTGTTTCTAAAAGCAAAAGCCAAACATAATAGTGTTAAGTAGTGCGATCTTCATAGTTGGAGTGTGGGCCATGGGCCCTGCCTTGTTACCATATCATGAGTAGAATAGAATAAGTAGAGTATGATGTAGCCAAGAGCTTATGTAATCTTGATTATTATTAAGCTCAATTCTTCATAACACGCATATAGAGAATTCTTTATTCTTCATCACTTCTCTTCTTCTCTTCTTAAGTTCCAAACTTTACAAGTACAATGACTAAAAGAAAAAATGGTTGCATAATTATGATAAGTCAGGCCATAGTCATGAAGCTGTTTGACCAGTGAATCTTGTACAAACACCTTCATAAAATATTGCAAGCATTTAGTGGTTTTAGATGACTATAACTTTCATACTAGGAACAGGTCCACCAAGAGGGACTAACCTTTGACGGCTTATATCCACCTGGAATAAGTGGTTCTCTAGAAAGCAGCAGAAAGCGGGTAAAGTTATCAAATTCATCCTGCAGAGTAGAAATGGCGAATACGATTGAAGCTTTGACCAATAAAAATAACATTCGCATAGGAATTAACAGAATACAAACTTGAATATCGTGGGCAAGGATGTTCAGCCCATAGATTTCAGCTGCTTGAGGACTACCAACTGCAGCTGCGTCTTGGAGTTTTTCCACAGCAATAAACTACAAAAGAGTACCAAAACCATAGCTACTTTTTAAAGATACGTGCATATGTATATCAAATGGAGAAAAGCATAGCAATCTTACAATCATTCAAAGTTCAAATATATGTATTTTGCAACTCCAAGGATATATGTGAAAGAAACATCGTGCAAAAAAACAAAAGTAACATGGTGCATTGACAATTTCAAAGTTTGTCTTTTTTTTCAACAGTAAAAACATAGCAAACACAAGGGAAAACAAAATTTGTAAAGGATAATGATTTTCCTACTCCACTTTCTATCCAATGAAAACTTGGTGACATACAAAGGAAAAAAGAATGTGTAAAGGATAATGATTTTCCTACACTAATTTCTGTCCAACAAAACCTTACACAAGGTTTTGATTGGACAGAGAAAAGTGGGTCACCCTATTGTCATGTGAGACCCATTTTTTCTGTTCAATTAAAAACTGGTGTAAGGTTTTGCATTTGTAAAATAATCCAGTGCTTACCTGTGCTGCACCTGCAGAATCATCTACAGCTTCTTTTGCCACCCCCAACTTCATTAGTGTGCTCGCACACTGTGCAAGAGCCTGAACCATTGCCACTGTTAAAATCACTAACCTATCAACAGATGTACAAGCTTTCAATTCTTTCAAGATCAAACTTTTAGTTATCATGAAAAAAATTACATGAGGATGGCTAAGCACTCTTTTGAGATCTTCAATTTTCACACCATGGTTAGCAAGCAAGCAGTGGTGGATTCCTAATTGCACATCCCCAACAACATGCAGCTTATGATCAAACAGGAGATCATAATTTCGGTGAATACTTCCCCCAACGGAATTCTCTATAGGTAAAACTGCCAGGTCAGCAAGCCATCTTTCAACAGCCTGAGAAAGCAACAACAAATACGAAATAACTGAAACATCTAACCGAATAACTATAATAATTTCATAGACATGAACTTAATATATTCCGAATGAACTGCTCATTGAAACAGTAGTAACATATGGAGAAGAGAATCACTTCTTTGTTCTGTCCTATTAACTTTAAAAGTTCTATGGAACTTAACTCATTTTCAGAGTAAACCAATCTGGAACTAGAGGGAGGCTTCATGCCGTTTACAACGGCAACTAATATCCATCAATCAAAAACAGATAAAATCTACTGTCCCACTAGATAAATTTTGGCTTCTACATTGGCATCACAAAGTGAGCATAATTATTCAAAAAAAAAATAAAAAATGAGGTCTTGACTCTCAAAATACATGATTCACAAACTGCTAATAATTTTGATATAAAATACTAATGTTCTGAAGGAAGTGTAAATTTCCAAAGACTACATAACAAAAATGATTGGACAGTTTGAACCACTTATTATCACATTTGAAATTTTCGTGAATATAGACTGTTAAACTGGAAACAAAAAAATACAACCCACTCACATCAAAAGCAGTTTTTAACTGTCCATATGGAACTGTTTCACAATTTGGATAAGCTTTACATGCAGCTGCCTTGCTGTCCGCACCAGGGGCACCCTACAACTCCAAAAAATCAAAACTTGAAGAAAACAAAGATAGAAACAATAGTTGGTAAGCATGTGAATGTGAAGCCAATTTAATTGTTTCCAGACCTGGTAGGCAATACGAAGATGAGGTCCATGAATATCAGAAGTTGTCGAATTAATTGTAGATAAAGGGCCTGCAAAGTAAGCCAACGGATTGAAACATCCACAAGTATGTGGTTGGTCATAATGATTTATAGGATGTAACATGAATATTGTATATGATCATGGGAAGAAAAGAATGGAAGTTTATGCATAATACTCACAAAAAATTGTAGCACCAAAGAACTATACTCGTTAATTTAGAAAAACATACAGAAACACGTACCTCTCAATGTCCTCTCCTCTGTCTCATGTGCCACCTCAAGACTTTGGCACATTGCCTCCCTCAGTTCAAATCTATCATGAGTCCCAATAGTATCATCATCACGAAAGTAAACAACATCAGCAACCCCATGATCAATATCCAGTACAGCATCTTTTGCTTTGGACTTACCCTGGCTCTTTTGAACAGCTCGAACAAGTGCTTTCATTGCCAAACTGACATTCATTGGACATTTAGCACAAGCTGTAGCATGACCACCTGTACCAGCTAAATGTATTTTCAACCGTGTGATGCCCCCTCCAGCCATTATATGTCCACACCACTTGCATTTTGTTTTAGATCTATTATTGTCAAGCATAACTGCATGTTCCCAGCCAATGTCACGCTTCCTTTCCTTTGGTGTCATTTCAAACTACACAACCTATTGCATTCCTTTATAATAAGAAAGCTCAGCAATACCAACTTTTAATTAAAATATCCGTTAATTAAAAAATTCACCTGGGAACCGAGATACTGATGTGGAAAGATGAATTTAAGAAGCAACCAGAAGAAGCTTGGGGATAAAGCAACTGGGCTAATCCAAACCACCTTGGGTCTCAAGTTCAGTAGGCCATGTTCATCACCTTTCCCCAGCAATCTAGGGTCAATGACATGGGTTTCTACATTGCCATATGACTCTTGCTACAATCAAAATGATGACCCATGTCAGAATATAATGGAAAGAGTTTTATGGTAAACGCCATTCCTGACACAACCCTCAAAGGTGGGAATAATCAGATGAATGTGCAACATCATCATCATCATCACCACCTTTCCCAATCATTGGTGATTAGGTTCATATCTTAATGCTAATATAGCCAGTGATCTCTGTTCCTCATTCAAATAGCAGAGCTCATATTAAAAGCAACTGGTGCATTTTGTGAGCTTGAATACATCAATTTGATTATTTCATTTTAACAACATAAACAGCACAGATAGACCATCCGCTCAAACAAATTGTAAGATGTTTCAATCGTTTCAACAGTCTCAGTCCCAAGGAGCCTCCCACCAATCTTCTTCCTAACCCACAAATTTTACCTTTTCATTGCACAAACTAGAAGTATTAAAAATAAAAAAGCAAGCTTTCTCAATATGTGAAAACACATCTAGCAGCAGCTATTTATTTCAACACACAAAAACATTTGTAAGTAAAACCATCCATCACTCATCCACTAAGCATCATGAGTTAAAGATAAAGCTGCAAGGCCGTCGAAGCATCAATTTGAACCTTAGCAACCCAATTGCACATGTATAGGAATTCGAACAGAATTAAAAAGTAAAATGCGACAACCAAACCAGACAAGACACATAAATTTGAAAAAAAAACAAAACATTTGACGACATGGGTACCCAAATTTAAAACCACATATCAACAGAATCGCAGTTAACACGTTGTAGCGAGAAGATTAACCTTTTCGATTTTCAGAGTTTCAATCCCGGATGGACTCAAGCCTCTTTAGCTCCGTGCCGATGGGTTTTCGGCGTCCCAACTCCGTCTCCCAGGTTGGGCTCGTGCCCAAGGCGTTGATTGATACCCTTCTTGGAAACGAACCGACCGGCTCACAATAGTCGCCCGGTTCAGCCGTTTTTTCGACACGTAAAGGAGACTGGACCGTTCCGACACGTGCTAACCGGACTTGACAGTGGCACGAGACTGCTTGACACGGGCGGTATTCGTATCAGTCACACACGGGCACATACGGCACGGCAAACACAGGTTTCCACAAATGAAGGGGCGGGTAAGGGCACGCAGCCTTCCTCCGATACGGACAGAGTTCAAACCGTGGGAAGCGAATTTTATGCTGTACGAGTGTGAGCCGACTGTAAAAAAACGCTTAGGTGGTATTAATTTTCAAAGGCTGATGGCACACACGGTAGTAACTATTTGTTTCGGCTGAATGTGAATATGAAAAATTAATTTAATTAGCTGAAAAGTTAATTATTTGATTTAGCTGAATTTAAAATTAAATTAGATAAATCTGAAATTGAATCTCGAACTAAATTAACTGAATCTAAGGAGTCCTTTAAGTATTAAATTAATTCAAAAGTGAATCAATTTAGTAGTGAATTAATTTAAAATATTTACAGTCGAAACTGAATTATGTTTGGTAAGAGAATTCGTTAGAATAAATTTAGATATCGCATCAAACCTAATTTTAAAATTTTAAACTAATATAACTCTTTCTCTCGAATTCGGATATATACGTTCTTCGTACCATTACACTTTTAAATTCAAGCTCTATCAAACAAGATCCCACAAGGGCAGGTAATTTTAAAATTTTAAAGTGGGCCTTACTTATACTGCACATTTATTGAGGCTCAAATTGATATAAATGATAATCATTGAGAAATATAGAATATGTAATTTTTAAAATAGTGATTAAGAGATTGAATTGATTGAATCAGGTGATTAAGTGATTCAGGCCAATTCAGGCTTGAAACGGCCTAAATCTAACTTCAAAATTTTTAATTTAGCGCCACTTCTATACACAAATAAGATTCTAAAAATTCAGTGCTGAATCGACTGAATCTTCTCACGATTCAGTACTTAAACATCCCCTAAAGTTGAATAAGCTAAATCTAATTGAATCTCACTATCATCAATCAGGTTCAATACAATGTTACAAAAAATTATAAAAAAGTCACCTAAAATTTTACTAAACCCTCACACAAATAATTAATTAGACATACTATGTTATGGGGTCACATATCAAATTAGGATTCTTGAAACATATACTTTCTTGAACCTTATCAACTCTTATTATGTCTTATCATATTTCTCCTTTATCAAGTTAGGCTAGACGAGTTTATTTTTTTGGGAAAAAAACCAAGGAGAAGCAGTCACCAACCAAGCTTTTAATTTAGAATAATGATAATCTTCATCAATTAAAATCAATAAGAATGCTTCGATCTTAAGCAAGTATTTGGCACTCTTTCCAAGTAGAATTTTTTTTAATCTACTCTAGCCATGTCCTAATGTTTGTTCTTTTGGACATTTACTTGGATCAATGTGGCCCAATTTACCAGACATATGTTGGGCATAATATGTGCTGGTGCAGGCCTGTCAAAACCAAATTCCTTGAGAGATCCTTGTGTATTCTTATAGATGGGGATGAACACAACAATTCAGTTAATTCAATTGCTGGTTTAGGCAATCAACAAATGATGGAATGGAAACTCATTCAATTCTATTTTCTTCCTTTTCTTATAATCAACAAATTCTGTAACAAACAAAACAATATGTAAGCTGCCATTGGTAGACTATCCAAATAAAGTAGAGTACATAAAAATAGTCGAAGGGATCCTCCCAAATGGGGATGTGGGGGAAACAACATCATGCCACATAAGACTGGAAGAATTGCCACAATCAACAATTTAGAAGCTTTGGTTAGGAATGATCGTATGGTCTAGTGTTGTATGCTACTCTGAAAACTGGCGAGTTGCTGCAACAAACAAGTTGGATCATAGCTCTTCCAAGGAGTCTTGATTACGACTTTGTTGCTTGTATATCTTATGCAGGCAAAATTCAAACAAATTGTACTGACTTCACTTTTACTGTAATTTGAGCTTTCAGGTACTAAATTATAATCGACAAATGATGGAATGGAAACTCATTCAATTGTATTTTCTTCCTTTTTTTAAAATCAACAAATTTTGTAACAAATAGAACATGAATTGTATTCAATCCCGAGCCAATACACAAAATCAATAACAATCTATTACAACCAAAAATGAAAACAGATAACTACCAGCAATCCACCATCTTCTCCATTTCTTCTCATTCTCCCTATCTACCCAGTTCAACCCCTCTCCCCCTCATCTTCTCTGGTTGTATCACAACTTCCCTGGCTTGGAAAATATTGAGCTCTAAACCTATTTATGTATCTATGTTATTCTAACATATTACTTTATGCACACATTAATCTAAACAGATTGCTAAACTCAAGTTTAATTAAAATACTCTTATGTACTCTTAAAAATAATTATTGACCACTAAAACAATATTTAAATGTTCAATACGTGAAAACAATTTAAAGAAACTAGAAAATGAGCTAGATCGACTCAGCTCAGCTTGAGCTAAGAAATTACTTAACTCAACAGGGCTCGTTATCACCCCCAACTTCACGAAAAGGAAAAAAGAAAACAAAAATGGACTGTCATTAATTATGTATAGTAGTCTTTATCAATCCCATGTTACAATTACAACATAATATGAGAAACCAAATTAATTATTTTAAGATGGTTAACTATATTGAATCAGAAACCAAACAATTTAACTCACTGAATTAGAATCCAGACAAGTTAAATCAAATTCCCTAGCACCACAATTTGAGATGAAATTTTCAAATGTTTTAAAAATATTAAGCAGGAACATTGGACTTATCCTCGATGATTGCCTTCCTTACTTCAAAATGAAAAAAAAACACTTACAACTTGGGAAAAATGACTATATACCTCACATATGTATTGCGTCCACAAATCCCTTTGGTTTGATTGTTGGTTGAAGTCACATCTATCAGAAAGTAAATTTGGAAAAAAACACAGATAGTCTTACAATCCTTACAAAGGCACAATGAAATTAATTTTGGAATCATACAAACATCATCCCATGACAAGAAAAACATTAAAATAAAATAGCAGGACAATATCATATAACATGGTCATGCTTCTTCTTGCTCAAAATTTATTTGATAGCAAAATCTAAAATATGGTCGATGAGAACAAAACAAATAGAAGTTATAGGCAGAGAAAAGTCTAAATAGAGCAATCTCAAACCCAAAAAACAACAAAGTCTGACCAAATCAAAGTGATCAATACACATATATCATTGAAAAATCACACATTTTTTCATTAAGCATACAAAAGCAGTACACTTTCTGATGAAAAATGAAAGGTGATGACCTGATTGCTAAAAGGAACATGAATCGGCGATGCAGATGTCAATCAGTGGCGAGAACAATTAGGGCTTTCGAATGTTGAGTGACAAAAGTAGTAGATCTGAGATCTAAGATCCGAAGGTGAGCCAGACGAACCTGGGGAGATGCCTTAGAGATAGTTTCTTGGCGAGTGATGGAGGACGGAGAGCAAATGAGGAGGGGTAGCAAAAGGAGATGATGGAGGCGGGAGATGACGGAGGTGCAGCGACAACCTTGGAGAGGAGAGGAATGGAGGGAGTGAGAGCAGGCAGAGAGGAGAGCCGAAGGCGGCAAAATGGCACGACCACCTCTTCAGTCGGCAACAGCAACGATGGGCAGACGACCTCCCTGGTCACTATTCGAGGGAGGGACACAGGCTTCGAACTTCAAATCAAGGGAGGGACAGGCTTCAAACTTCGAATTTAGCAAATCAGCCGGGCAAATACATCTGATCCCTAGGTTATAAAATTACACGTAATTTGATTTCTTTGCTTAATCAGCCCAAAATTTAGCTCATAACAAACAACAAGAAAAGTTGGCTTTTGGCCGGCTTTTAAGTGACTTAATCAGCTAAGACCTGATTAAGGTAAAAAAACAGACCCTAGGTATTATTTATACTAATGTGTGCGCCACCGTGTGCACTGTGGATCTTGAAAATTAACATCTCCTATGCGTTTCTTACACTCGGTTCACACTTTTCGGAGAGCATATAAAACGCTTCCTAAATGGTGGGGTCTGGCAGAGAGCATTGTGTACAATAGGGTAAATAAAAACTTACGTATATGAGACATAAATCACATGATGGTCATATTGATGAAGTATGGGTATAGTATGCATTTTATGTATACTTTGTGTTTTTCCCATCCTATTGTAGTAAATATTGTATTATTTGTACTTTTAAAAAATATATATTAAATAATTTATACACATACTTCACGTTTAATATGCATATAATATATTTAATACATATTTATGAAATTGAGCCACAATGTGGTATACCAAGCCCATTCTAACACTGACCGTTTAAAATGAGCCCAACCCAACACGATGAGGCATTTCACGTTTGAATAGTTTTTATTCATTTGCTCCCTTTAATAGTTCTTCTT
This sequence comes from Saururus chinensis, assembly GCA_035235625.1. NCBI lineage: Eukaryota > Viridiplantae > Streptophyta > Magnoliopsida > Piperales > Saururaceae > Saururus > Saururus chinensis. The sequence goes on from CP141142.1 coordinate 39,254,218, forward strand.
CCACTTTTATAATCTTTTAGCCCTGATTGGCCAATGAGCTCTCTAATGATAATTTTTAGCCACTAATCTTCCCTAAATTCATGATAATGGAGTTGTTATATTTCAATGTACTATTTTCAAGAAATAAGACATCTTATTTGTAGTATTTTTGGTTACATAATCTGTTGGGTTACATTTTGAATACATTTTTTATTTTTATTATTTCCTCTTACCTTTCACCTTTTTTTTTTCTTCATATTTTCCATCTTTTGCCATTTTTTTAGGTCTCTATTGTTGTACCAGTACTTTGTTGTTTAGATGATGGTTTGCTTTCTAGTGGTTAGATAGAAATAGTAAACATAGAAATATAGAGAGTTTTTTTCCATACACTTCTATGAATGTCCTTTCGCCATACTTTGTTAAATTTTTTTAAATGTTCTTCTCATCTAATACTCCCACAGTTCCGTATAGGTCATACTAAATGTCTTTTTTTTAAATGGACTAATTTGAAGGGGGAGTAAGTTCTAAGAACAATCATAAACCTAAAAGGGTACCTCTCCTCCATGTTTTACATGGCTCTCAGTGATGGGGCAAGAGGTAGGGGGGCAGAGAAAAAGTTCATGTTAGGGCAAAGTGTGAGGCTGGGCCAAGGGTGATGCAGAGCAATGAAGCATGGCAAAAGGTAGCTGGCATGAAAAATAGGGGAAATGTGATATAGAACTCCTCAATAACTCAAGTTTTTAAACTAAAAAAGGCATTCCCCTTCTATTTAACCTTAAGGCTATGTTTTGGTTATAAATAGAAAGGGAAGTATGATGTTGCACACATTTCCCAATGTGTGGGGATGCAAGAGAAGATAAGATAGGAATATTAAAGAGGTACACTTGTAAATGATTGGGGAAGCTTTTGAAATGAACTCGAAATTGATTAAGTCAAGCTCAAATATACTTATGTTCGACTTAGTTCAAAGCTCGAGAAAAGCTTGAATTCACATTATGTATACTAGCAAGAATGCATATGCATTATGTGTGTAAATATATATTAGATAAGATAATATAAAATAAATTAAAAATAAAATATATATTAAATAAAAATCTCCCTTGCACACTATAGTTACAATACATGCTTTTAAGATTATAATGGTTATAAATTATATGCACAAGCACAATATTAACCCAAATACATTTGCAATAAGCACCTTGTCACACCCCCAATTTTCACATATAATTTTTTTGTGAAATACATAGTTTTCCTTTTAAAAAATATGGCAAATCCCATCCTTCCATCTTGTTTGTTGTAGCGATAAAAACATATGAAATAAATCATTAAAATATAGAATTAGGGGTACAAATATCATCAACCTTCAAAATCATTTTGATGTGATCATATTAATTCTAATAAAAATTTATATAGCTATTACATTAAAATATTCACAAGACCCACAAGTTCATAATTGTATGTTAACAACATCTAAACCAATGAAAGAGAAATGACACACTCACTTGCCTAGTCAAACTAAGCAGAAGAGCCTCTAATATACAAAGTAGAACTTCACTACAACTACTATCTTCTCATTATCTTTGAGTCTCGACCCGAACACCTGCACCATAAAAGATGTTGAGTATACAAGATTACTCAATAGGATAACTGTAACAACCCGGGCTGACCCAGGGCCTGAAAATCTTGAATTAAAATTTTTCTTCGACCTTTAATGAGGAAGCATCTTCTGTGTGTGAGCATTGTAACATTCATCTATGCACTATAGACCTTCAAAGCTCCGTTACGTGTAGGCCAGAACAAAACTATATTTTATAATTAATTTAATTGAGCCAATGTTGTTGTGTCATTCGTTGCCTACGTACATATTGAATAACATTTGATTGGATCCAAACGTAGTTATGCCTAATGGCTAATATATGCATCAAGCAACACAAAATTATATATTTCATATACTTATAATCTAATAACTATTTGGAGAGACATAAATCTAACAAATAATTGCAGTCACATGAAAACTCATAAATCATCGAAGTTAGACAAAAACTCATAAATTATCGGAGTCACACGGAAACTAATATATCATTAAGGTTAGACAACTCTTTCTTTCACATAACATAGTAGAACATAGTAGAGCATATCTGAACAAATCAAATGAGAAATGCCTACTCCTTTGAGATTTCTTAAAGTAACGGCGTTTGAAGTTTCTCCATCCTTCAGGGGATTCTCCCTTGAGGTCCAGAGATAGCCGGTGAAGCCTCTTATTACTCCGAAACGTTTATCTCTTTCCTACCTGAAGGTGACAGGCATAACTTCCCCTTACATGCAACATTTTTCTCATTGCGCCCAAAGGCAGTAGATAGAATCTCCCCTTACTTGGGACATCTCTCTCTTTACATGCTCAAAGGTTGCAAATAACAACCTCCCCTTACCCAGAGGACGTAGGATAGAATCTCATTTTTCCTCAGGCCATTTCCTCCCTCCAGGGTACCTGCCTCTATAAATGGACCCTTCCATTGCATAGAGCACCCTTAGTTTAGCTAAGAATGTCTTTTGAATGGACTAAATGGAGCTTAAATTGACCCAGAAACATGAGAAATGAGTTATGGGGTTCAAAAGAACCCCTCCCTTATATAGGCTAGTGTGGTGCCCAAATGGCGGCTCACATAGTAGGTGGCACCCGCACATTATGCGCGTAATGTGCACACTGCGGTGTGCAAGTTTGAACTGCTACGTGAGGGTCTATTGCGCGTCACATGATACTTTTTTTTAATTATTTTTTCTTCAAATGCTCATATCTTTCAACCCCGGACTAGGATTCATACATTGTTGGTGTAACACTTCATAATTTCAATGTTTTAAAAATTTAACCATTTAGGCCCATTAGCGAGTTTTAGGGCTCAATAGTAATTTTCTTTAAATTGAAATATTTTGAGTGCAATTCATTCAAATGATCTTTAAAGTTGTTTGTAGGGCTCTAAGAGATGAACGTATCAAGCCCAATAACGCGTAAAACATACACTGGGATCATAGGCTACAATCTTGAGAAGCATGTTTTGGGCAGGACCCAATTTATTTTCACTAGATAAGGTACTCTTGTGTCGTTTTATTTTGTAGGGCTCGTCAATACAAGTCCAACCGTACTAAGAGTGCACGAATTTGAATTCGGGGTAGAAAGTAATGCCCGTTTGAAATTCTAATTTCGTTTTTGGAATGGAACTGAAAAAAAATTAAAAGGTCTCATTAGCATGCTAAGCCAGTGTTGACACACACCTGACACGGTAGGCCTTTGCCTATGACAATAGGCTACGCCAACCATAGCAGGAAGAGCCCTGGCTAGCCCCAGGCTTGCCCATGCTATAGGAGTGTGGGATGCCATGCTCCTATAGCCGTTTGATGTTGACACGTCTTACACATCTAATGACCCATTGTGTCTAATTTAAGTAGAGGGAGGGGGGTTCCCCACCCCTTTCTCCTCTCCTCTCTTTTAACCTCTACCCACTTTAAATGCCTCATTTCTAAGCTGTTTCTCGCTAAATTTCTTCCGTTCAAAACCCAATCCTAGCTAATTTGAAGGCATCCAACATCGTGATGAGGTCCCTTTTTCGAGTTAGCATATCTAAAAAGGGAAAATGACCTAATGTAAGAGGAGGCCATGTCCGCCACTCTTGGGCTAGAAGCGGAGATCAGCCCAGCTCTAAGGGAGGTTCTGCCCATCTCACTCGGTCAGACAAAAATACTATCTCAGGGCAAGGGGACGTGTTGCCCGTTGCACTTAAGCCAACAATGAGTGAAGGCTTCATGAGGGTAGGCCGGTGGCCTTAAACTCTAATTCCGTACTACGACTAGACCACATTATTTTGTAATTATTTAATAAAAGAGTATTTCAGAAAAGATGGCATTTACTAGGGGTCCAAAAAATACTATTTGGTATTAAGCCCAAAAGTTATCGGAGTTATGACTCCTAGGTACCACCTATTAAGGCATATAACATGCTAATAAAATGAGATATCGTGAGAAGATCTCTTTCATTCTAGTCCCATTGCCCCATGAGCACAGGTGTATGTCACTTTCATATTGACGAAATTATGTGAATGATGATTTATCCAATTTAGTGGATGGTTTATCAGATTATGCTTATGAATGTTTTATCCAATTTTATCAGATCATGTGAATGACTATTTATCCAACTTTTTGTAAAAGAAATATATTTGGATTCTATTAATCGGTAATCATAGTTTAAGTTGACATTCGAGTATAAATTATTAAAATAATATTTTATGTCTTTGATTATGCTTTACGTTATAGCTCGTAGGACTTTGAAAGATCTATGCTTTGATTTATTTTGTCAAATTTTTTTGATACATAATATTTATGTACTTTTGTGCCACTTTGATTTTATTAAGGCACGTTGAGCCTTGTTTTATATGTTCTGTAAATTTTGAGATTATGTAAATTAATGAAAGGTTACACTTTTGTACACATTTGATCTTTGCACTATTTTCATTACAAATTGATAGAACTCCGACTTCTAAGTTATTTACGAAGTCGGGGCGCTATAATTGGTATCGTTGAGCTCGTATTGATGAGCCTTATGAAACTAGATCGCTCAAGGTAGGTTGTCCCATACTTTTCAAGTGGATCCCGCCTCATGAGACATGCTTTCCAAAGTTCTCGACTATTTACGCTCGTATCTTCTAGCTCTATCCACATAGGGTAGTTTCACTCCTATATTTTGACTAATCTCCCTTCAAAAATTAATAATTATTCTCAACCTCTCACATTTAACTAAATCGACAAATGGGGTATCACAATAAAAATCTTAAAGAATCACAAAAGTTTGATCATCATACCATAGAATTCTCGTTGGAAAACTAGTTGATTCATTGCAATAGAAAGAATACATACCTTTCATATTATGCATTTCATTCATAAGCAAAACCCTCCCTGAAGGTTCTCTAGACATGATGGCCTCATCTAGAGCTCCACACTACTAGATATTTGTCTATCACGTGGTAACCTCAGTGCTATGAAGTTTGTCACTCCCTATCCATGCTATGAAGTAAAGGCTCACTGGGCTCATGGACCCTAGTGTTGAGATTTTGACTTCCCATGATCATCGAAACCTCTTATATTGTATTACGCGAGATCAGCCATCTTTTAATGCTCTAGACTATTCAAACAAGACTCTCGAGCTAGGGAAGAAGTTTTGCATAACTCTTTTTTTTTAGGGAGATGGAAGACCTTAGTCCTTTTTCATACTAAGCCCCTTCTATCTATGCAACTAATGACTTGCTTTTAGAGCCAAGGAACTAAGGGTTCCTTCGACCTTGGTTGCCATATTCATAGTCTTTTGGGTACCCATTCATTACAATCAAAAGTATTGTACACATGCATTGGGGATATTAAGCCCTAAGTAATATTTGCATAATTGATCCTTCATTCACATCTCATATTACATAAAAAATTATGCAATATTAATTATAATTATTATAGCATACATTAGCTATAATCACAAGGAAGTCCACAATCATATGTTCCATCAATAGCCTTGTCGACATGTTGATGACCTGAGTGATGACCATCAGTGAATTCATCTACATATTGAATCCTGCCGATAGTGACTATGAGGTTTATCATAACCTCATGGAAGGGTCGATGACCTCACCAATAACCATCGGTGAGTTTACCGATACGTCAAACCTTACTGATATAATCTATCGTAGACGGGTCAGTACCCTCACTGATAGTCATTTGTGAGTTCACCGGCATGTTGATTATCACTGACAGAGATATCAATCTCTATCAGTGACTTTACAGATAGGTTGGCACCCTCATTGATAATCATCGGTGGTTCACCGACGCGTCAAACCTTACTTACAGTGGAATAACACTATTGTGTCATTCTCATTGTCGCCTCATCGATGTGTCATACACACTATTGATGACCAAAAACCCTATGCCTGCAATACCCGCAAGTTTGATTATTATTCATCTTCTTCCTTTCATCTGTGCAACCACCGACATGTCGGTAACTCCACTGACGATCAAAATCATGTGCAAATGCTCTCTTTCATTTAAAAAAAAACATATTTATATATATTCTTCTTGAAAATCTTTCTCAAACGAGAAACTCATCAACCAAACCATGATTTTGCTTCTTAATACAGTAAAAACTAGGAATTCAACTATGAAGACTATGAAACTTAAGGATTTTACTTCAATCAAAAGTATGTCCAACACAAAACTCAAGGATTTTACTTCAATCAAAAGTATGTCCAACACAAAACTCAAGGATTTTACTTCAATCAAAAGTATATCCAACACAAAACATGAAGAGCATGAAGGAAATCTAAAGCTACACTAATTCTATAAACCCTCAAGTTAAGAAAGCCATCCCACCTTGAAATGCGAGTGTCACCCAATTTTTGATGTTCGCTTCGCTCCCGGTCATCTGCTACTCTCTTCTCAGGCTGCAAGTCTCTTCTCCGGCTGCAAGTCTCACTTTAGACTCATTTTTCCTCTTCTCAAACATTTCCTAAGCCTTAGATACTATCATAACTACCCATAAAATTCAAAACTAATTAACCACAGTGTATTCGAGAGTACTGTATGCATGCAATTACTATCAGCGGCTTCATCGACAAATCAATGAGTCCACCGATGGAAATTTCTTGAGTTCTATTGGCAAGTCTATCGACACATCAATGGGTTACCGATGGCCTAAAATATAAAATAATTTATAATTTTTTTCAAAAAATATGGGGTGTTACATACCTACTGTGAGTCTAAATCTCATAGGCTAAATATTATGTCATACATCGGCAAAACAATAGTGTCAAAGGACTTTGTTCGTGGAACATGCTATTCATATTCAGGACTAGTTTTGCGATAGGTCACATTTGATAAAGCCCTTTGGGAAATTTTCAAGGGCATTAAAAATACACAAATCTAAACATATATAACATAAGCAAAAATACAAAAAATATTAAGATATAACATTACAAAGTTAAATTCAACATAATTTAAAAAATAAGACTCATGTTATATCAACATCTAGTATTATGCTTGACATGTGGTAAGCATCTAAGACAATCTAATTGATTTTACCAAAATGTCCTCAAATTACATACCAATTCAAACTTGTATTAATGGCATAAGGATATAGAAGATAACTAAAATAGGAATTAAGGGTAAAAAATATAAGTAAAATAGTCCAAAAACAAAAGTGCTATACACACTCAATTTGCTTTATATAGTAGTATGATTGTTTTTAAAATATATACATGCATATATTACACACTATATATAGGTTTTATGTCTCCCAAGTTTTACCTCCTTCCATCAAATACATTATTCTCACTTTGTTTAGGTACAAATACACGAGGCCTTTTGTTAGAGGAAATAGATAATGTGTCCCATGAGAATTAGAACCATTTTTTATAGAATTTTACTCCCTCTGTCTTGTATTAATAGTCTAGATTAGGAAATAAAAATCAACTAAAACTAATTCATTTAATTTTCTAATATGAACACATTGGACTACTTTCTGACCGCGCTCATATTAATGACCTTTTCTCTAAATACATTTAAGCCACCAATTGCAAAAACATAACTTGACTCAAATTCAAATTGAAATTTAAGCTCAAGCCAAAACAATCTAAAGCTCAACATGGAACGACTTGTTAACTAAGGCTGCCAATGGAATGATAAAGAGTTACGATACAACTTATTCTATTACCATAACAATTTTCTAAATCTTTATCCATAACCATTCCGTTAAGTAAACGGTATAGGTACTTCTATAACCATTATATCACTAATAATCGACCGATTAATCATATAGCTATTATCCATTACACTTTTTAAAATGTGATAAAAAAGGCCAGAATAGACATTTGTTATTCAGTGAATGAGATATTATTGAGGTAAGAGACTAACATCATTACTTCTATTTTTTGATATTTGTTGAAAATAAATTGTGAGGATCAAACATGAAACGTAAATGGACACATACATTAGGCAAATACCTAATAAAACTCTTTGTTTTCTAATAATTTTTCCTATCATATGAGTCCAACTCCAAAACATCCTCTGCTGCATGTTTCAAAAGAATATGAAGTGTGAGAAGAATGACAATTGTCTTCTCACATCCAGCTATCTTCGAAGGTGTTTTATAGGAAACAATGAGAGCACATATACTGATGCATATCATCCATTAGTGTCTCCTTGAAGTAATATTTTTAAAACCAAACTACATGATTAGTAGCTGAGAACTGATGCTGACATCATCAACTAAAAAAATTTAAAAGTGTCCCTCAGTATTTTTTAAAAAATTCACTTAAACCTATTCAAAATTTGTTCAAGATTTCACTTAAATCTATTTGACCATTCAAAATTTGTTCATTCCAACCTATTTCAATAAGTAAATCATCATTCTAATTTTTTAATTTAACATATAAAAATATAATTTGTAATATAATCATGATTCCATTGAAGATATATTAAATTTCAAAATAAACTACCTACACCACTCATTTAAAGTTAACTCAGCTAACACTCAAACCAAGCTAGTTGGAGATGGGCTAAGTAAGAGTTTAGTTCCATTAGCCTAAGTTCAAGCTTTGATTTGAGCTAACTTGAGCCTAACCTCAAGTAGAATACAACTAGCTCAATAATCCTACTCTAAACCCATAAATCATTTCCTTGTACAAACAAACACTTTATAATTATAATTATTAAAAATAAAAAAATATTCATAGGTTTAAGTTATCACAGCGAAACTTAAACGAACCTTGACCTAATAAAACTAGAGAGATTAAACAAAACAAGTAAATAGGAAGCATCGAAGCAAAGTGAGTTTAAGAGAATACACAATGTATATTGCATATGGATATTTTTTTATCAAAAAGATGTAGATGGATATGAAATATTAAAAAACACAAATCATCTACGAAGTAGCAATTTGTAATAACTACAATGATTGTAAGTAGTTAAATTAATTCAATAAATGTTTGAGATTTGAATATCTTTCGTTGATTAAATTGCAATGGTGAATCATCATGAATATTATTATAAAAGACTTTAAGCCAATCTCTTTTGAAATGAAACCACTTAAGATAAATTAATATAGGAAAAATTATATAAATAAAAAAAATATTTACCAAAATAAACCACTTTGGGAAATATTTCCCAAAGTGTTGTTCCTTTTTGCCACGCAGGCATCAACCAAGCAGTTAGCGCCTGCGTGGCTTTTTTTTTAATTTTTAAGTTAATTTTGTCATTTAGAAGGCCAATTTCGTCATTATAAACGACGAAACCATTTTAAGTTGACCCAATTTCATCGTTCTGAATGACGAAACTACCACCCTTATCCCATTTCGTTTGTAATCCTACGATCTCGGCAACAATGCTGATTTAAACGACAAAATCAAAATAATTTTTTTTAAATACTATTTGAAACTAATTTTATCACCTATCCTTGTTCATTCATTTAAAATATACACAATTTCATTCATTCCACCCATTTCATGCATAACAAATATAACATCAAAGTACATCATAGATGAGTATCAAAAATATTACATCACAAGTCAAAAAAATGTTTAGTTTAAAATAAACATATAAAAAAGTAATGTCATAATCTCCTACGTCCTCAACCTTGACCTTGTACTCGACGGTGGTGTACGAGCTCCTCATGATCTGCCTTTAGCTCTGGTTGTGGCTCTGGCTCTGACTCGGGCTCGGGCTCGGGCTGTGACTCCAGGTCCGGCTCTGGCTCAGGCTCACGCTCGGCATAAGTAATAGATGGCACAACACGAACTGGCCAATGTCGTCTATAATATAAAATCGGATCTGACTGAGCTACATGTGTAGTGTTCGGAAATGATGAACTTAGAGTAGAGCTATACGCTGCTGATGATGATGGAATATCAGGGTATGAAGAGTGCATCGTGTAAGGACCCTCATCTTTAAACAGGTTTTGGTTTTATTTAATTATGGGTTATCGTGAGATTTACGTGTTTTCTGATCTTATTCGGTGATTTCGTAAATGAATAGAGTTTGTGATGGTTTTAACCAAAATCAACTTCAACATTAGTGGTTTAAAGTGATTTTAAACCAAATGTGAATTTTTGAGATTTTTCAGAATTTTTACTATTTTCCCAAAAATTAGGGTTTTGGCGGGACCCTTGTGGGCCCCACCATTAAAAATTTTATTTTTGTGTCAAATGAACCTAGACATATACTTAAGGTCACACAAAAATTTTCAAAATTTTATTAGGCTTAATTTGTGCTTAAATTTGCAAAATACCCACTTTTAGCCTACTTTTCATATTTACACCCCAAAACTTACCTATGCCTACCCCAACCCTTACTATAAAAGGGCAAACCAGAGCCATTTCCATTTTTGGGAATAGGCTAAGGAAGGAGGGCTGGCCTAATCCCCACTTAGGCCCGAATTAGAAGCCGATTAAGGTAAGCTTACTCTAATTAAGCACTAATCCTTAGCTTTTTTCTTTATTTCTTCCAAATCTACCATTTTCCCCTTGATTCAATTCGTTTTTGACCATCAAAAGCTACTGATTTGTGTTTTACTACAAACCCTAACATTCAAAATTCGATTTTTACTACCAACAAGCCCTAGATCTAAGGTTTAATTAGGGATTTCTTGAGTAAATCGATTTCTATTAGAGTTTAATTCAAACTCATTGTGTTTTCAAGGATTTCAAGAAGGGTGACTCTTCAATCCGAACTTAATCAAGTGCTGAGGTAATGAGTCTTCAAAATCTCTGTTTATCCATGGTAAAACTCTCCATTTTTGGCTTATTTCGAAATGGTTTGCTTGATTTAGTGTGTTAATGGTAAGATTAGAAAATGAAATTATTTAATCCCGATTTCTTAGGGTTTGCATTATTATAGTTTGGTTTGATATTCTGGAAGTCAAGGAGGACTTTTGATGATGATTAGGGTGTTAGATGTGGATTTGAAGTGTTATCTATGGTGTTTCGGTTTGAATTTGCGAAAGGAAGAAGATGACTGTTCTGCCATGTTGGCGATCGATCGGCCTTGCAGGGTGATCGATCGGCTGAACTGTAAATTTCAAATTTTTGCGTGTAACCGATCGAACGGTCTGAAGGGCGATCGATCGGCTACACAGGAAATTGTATGTTGTGCATATGATGTCTATTTTGATGATTCCACTTTAGCTTGCCAATTTTATATGAATGTGGAGTGTTTTAAGCTATGTTAGACTACTGAAAATGCATGCTATTGAGTTTATGGAGTTGAGATATATGCTTAGAGATGGTGGAATGACTTATGTTTTGTGGCATGATGTTGGATTCATTATCTTGAAATTATGAATGGTTGTTTCCCTTTGGTTAAGCATATTTTCAGTAAGACTACAATCATTATTGGACTGATTTGTCATGATAGATTGTGGTTAATGGTGTGTGAATGTTGGTGAATGCCATGACTCAATGATGAAATGAGTGATGTTATATGTGTTTAGCCTTTGTGGTTGAGTTTTGAATCTAGCTATGATTTCAACGATTCTTCTCTTATGATTTCCGCTGGAATCCATGTTTAGATGGAAATTCACATGTGTAGTGTGGTAGTGAGTTTAATTTCAAGCATGATGGCATGCATTATGTGAAATATTTCTACTAGATACACACACACATGTGGGGTCAAATGATGATGTTAAAGCTTAATATTGTGATTATGAATGATGCATTAGGGGCTGGTGAGAGCACTTATCATGGTTTAGGATTCATGTATGCTTTGCCCACGCATGTACTATGTTGCACGCATCATGAAAATGGATTTTTAATTGAGGCTTCATCGTGATTAATCGAATTTGACCGATTGGATGCAATGTGATGAAATTATGTGCCGAGTTGATCGGTCGTGGATTAATCGCAAGTTAATTGGTCCGAAAGGACATATTTTGATTTGAAGCTCCTGTGTGGGACGATTTGAAGTTCCTGTGTGGGACGATTTAAAATTCCTGTGTGGAACGAGTGCACTCCCCGGGTTGAGTCTAATTAAATGGAATGATGTGGGGACAAGTTGTGTACTTGTCTTGCGGATTGTGAGAATGTTATCATGTGTGTCATCTGGACCCTGAGAATCCAGTGTGGTATGCCATGTGCACCCCGCTACTACGTGTTCTAGGGTTCTTTGTGTGAGAACTCGGGCTCTTCCCTCCGCAGGAGATGTCCCTGGGCGAACACCCCTGCTCTAGATTCTCTATGTGAGAATGGGGCATCCTTGGCCAGGATCGTCCAGGGCGAGCAGTATTAGGGATTGACAACTCCGATCTTTCTTGAATTCTTGTGTAGAATTTTGGACCATGACACACCTTCGTGGCCTTGTCTATGCTCCCATCTGTGTGACATTAATGTGTGATTTCTCCTTGATGGAGGTTGATGTTGATATAATGCATGTGGAATATGTATGTTAGAGATACATCCATGCAGGTTGATTTTGATGTTATGCATGTGGAATATGTATGTTAGAGATACATCCATGCAGGTTGATTTTGATGTTATGCATGTGGAACAAGTATGTTAGAGATACATCCATGCATGTTACTTATGATGTTATGCATGTGGAATATGGGTGTTAGAGATACATCCATGCAGGTTGAATTGTGAAATAATGCATGTGGGAATATGTATGTTTGAGATACATCCATGCAGTTTGATTTGATACTATGCATGTGGGAATATGTATGTTAGAAATACATCCATGCAGGTTGAATTATGCATTATGATACAGTTTTCAAGTGATGTGAATATGTGATCAGAAAATAATGCACCATGTAATTCGTTGATTTGAATGATTATATCGCCATGCTATCATATTTTCGATGTTGTTAGTGATATTAAAACCATTGCTGAGTTTGTTAAAACTCACCCCTCTTTTGTATTTTGATTTGGGGCTACGTGGTGTGACACGCAGACGGACAGGATTGCCTCTTTGAGGAAAGGTCAGAGGTAGCTTGGGTGTGATGATGGAGATCGTTGCGTGACTTACCTTCATTTGTTTCATGCTTTATGTTAGAACCTTTGTGTAGGGTTTTTGTTTTGGATTTATGTCATATACTACAGTTGTGATGCTTATGACTTATTTTAAGCCGGTGTGGGCTTTACTTAAACTAAGCTTGTGGGTTTGAGATTGTTGTTTACTTTGTGATAAGCAACACCTTTTCTTCCCTTTTATTTACTCTTGCTCAAAGGATTGTGCGCACTCCGTGTTTATGTTAATCGTCTGTGGTTAGGGTTAAGTCTTTCGCTAGAATCGTTTCTCAATTTTCACTTCGTCGCCCCCGCACGCTTGACAGGCCCCTAGACCGGGTTCGGCTCGGGTCGGGCATCGCCGGGGCATGACACATCGGCTACGTCTGAGCGGCCTCATCGACAAGATAATCTCGATGAACATCCATGATCACCGAATGAAGTAGTGGCAAGCTACGAAGGACATCATCAGACTCTCTAATCACTACTGACATGCTGCTGAGAAGTCCTCGTGCGAAGTATAAGTGATAAGTGCATAAGTCAAATGCGCATGCGTACGTCGAACTAGATGAAGCAATAAAAAATAAATTAAATATTAGATAAATAATTAAAACAAAATAAAAAAATAATATATGCCTTAATTAACAAAGTTGTACTTACTAGAGCTGCCTTAGACGCTCCCCTAGGCTGATATGTCATCTCTTCTACATCATCGCGCGGTAAAATATATCATCGTGTAATAGGTAAATACCACTACATAAAAGCACTACGAACATCTCGCAATGTTGTAGCCATCTCCCCTCTAATAATAGTGGCTCTCCTATCCTCCCATCGAGCAATATACGACGCATAATGTATAGCCCAGTCGGTAATATGGCGGCCCTGTCGAGTGATGCGATGGAAAAACTCGATGATAGAAGGTGGGACCCCTTGCTCCAGGTTAAACTGGAGTATTACATGATTCGGCATATACATCTTGATAATCTCGTAACATATTAACGGAGTTTAAGATAGCCACACCTCTTGATCGTTCATGCATAAGGGAGGTAACATGGCCAACATGTCCTCTGAGTATGACCGCCAAATAATCTATACAATATATAAAGATAATTAAAAATAATGACGAATTTTTTTAAAATCATTACATAAAAAAGTTCAACACAGTAATAAAATTACCTAGTATGGTCGCTAGTGGTCTAACTCCCCTCTGTATTGTCGGAGTACTCCTTGTGGATTTTCGGTTATCTTTTTTCGAACATTCCACCTTAAGGAGTTAAATTTAAAAAATAAGTTAAACACACACACACACACACACACACACACACACACACACACACACACACATATATATATATATATATATATATATATATATATATATATATATATATATATATATATATATATATATATATATAACATTGCTAAAAAAGTAGCGTGGTAAACATAAATACAACCTACCTCACTCTTAATGGAGCACCCTTGACCAAGCGACCCATCTCAGCACTTGGTCATCCGACGTGTAAGTGCTCCCACGACCATAACTATGTCAAAAAATAGTGATAACAAATATTACAATTAAAGAATTATATGTGACTAAAACACCAAGTAAAGTTACACAATAATTACCTGAAGAAGGGTCAGACAACCCGCAATCCCCGAGGTCATGGCCTGACATGCTTTCCCTAACTCTCGGTATAAGAATGCGAGAGTAGCACTCATGAATAAGTACCAACCATGTCAAAGTCGGCAAGGAGGGAGAGATACAAACATGTGGCTGCTCATGGTATCTGCAAATATCGTGGCTCCAAGTAAATGTAATAGATAGGCTCATGCATGTTGCTCAATAACTATCTCTGTAGCATCGGCTGGGAGCTCATGAAACTCCTGTAAGAGCCATCGTAGGCTCACTCGGCTACCACACATCACTGTAGTAGGAGGAGCTCTACTAAGAAGTCTAACTAATATATCCATATGAGTTCCACCTGTCGTGCCTGTCACAGGATGTCCATCGATACGAAGTCCTTATAGAACTGTCACATCCATGAGCGTGATGGACATCTCTCCATATGACAAATGAAATGTCTGAGCTCCCTCCTCCATCTCTCAACGAGTGCTATCAATAGGGGCCGATCGAGATAGACGTACTGTAGATGAATGAAATGGCTAAAACCCGCTTACTTGATATAAGGTAAAATACACTCGTTTATAGGCCAACGGTGGAGATATTTAAAATGTATGGTGCACTCAAGGCACCCGGGGTCCTATAATAAATTTTAAAATTATAACATAGTGTACTATATTGTCCAAAAAATGAAACAAATTTTATAAAAAATTTATCATACCTCTCATCTCCAAATAGCAGCAGACCTATGTGACTCCTATTGTATGAGTATGGAAGTGTCACTCGGGCCTAGCCCATAACAACGCTCTGCATGATCCATTTATCTATGAAAAATTAAGATCATATCATTAATTGAAAGGAACACATGCGTACATGACTAAAAATATAGAATAAATATAAAGGTTGATTATATGTTTACCAATTAATAGGAAGGTTTCTACATGATTTACTATTATGCCCACTTTGTTTACACCTCCCGCATTTATATCCTCCTCTACCATCTCTCTCCATTGTTTTACGGTCCATTGTATTCCTAATGCGAATAGACCATGGGCGACCAAGTTGCCTTGTTGCTATCGGAGGGTATAACACAAAAGGTATATCCCTCTCCCAATACTCCCGACCACGAGGAGAATAAAATTATGTGGAGTACACATTTTTATAAGTAGAAGATGTGAAAAATAATGATGCCTGGATTGGCTCCAGCCGCTTTGCCCACATGTCGATAAGGTGAAAGCAAGGATAATCATAAACCTGAGGGATGTTGCATGTACAAGTATGCATCGCAACATTTACCATAACCTTTCGGGCACAAATTGATGTCACTTCGTACTGACCCCTATTGATCCTATTAACTATATACTCCCCATTTTTTCTTGTTTGCTCTCTTAATATAGCTTCCACTTTGGCAGTATACGGGGTGGCCAAGGCAGAGGCGGCAGAAGATCATTTCACAAAAAATTTTATGAGCCGATAAAAGATAGCTGACACTAAAGCCTGCATGGGTAAACCTCATGCCCCCTTCAAGACGCTATTTAAACTTTCAACCATATTTGTAGTCGTCATGCCAAATGTCATAAAACCACCGTGGGCAAGAGACCACTGTGCAGGATGCAATTCTCCTCCTAAGAGTAGATGTTTTGCCCTAGATTCTCTTGACCAATCAAGTCCATTTTAGCATCAAACTTTTCTATTGTAAGTGCACAAGCTGCTACCCCAATCAAGTTTATCAGTGTATCATTTTTGAACTCCTTAAAATTTTCTTTTATGTGACGGATGCAATAACGATGGTGATAATCCGACTCGGGAAGAACCACAGGCACGACCTTCTGAAGCCCCTTATGTCGATATGAAATAATGACAATGTTCGTCATGCCCATCAGTACATGATCCCTCAGTTCCATTATAAACCATTTCCAATTGTCTCCATCTTCCTTCCCGACAAACCTGAATGCAAGAGGAAATAACCCATTGTTTCCATCTGTAGCCGTTGCAGCCATAAGAGCACTAGGGTATCTGCCATACAAGTAAGTGGCATCAACACCAATCACGGGGATGCAATGTCGAAACCCTGCTATAGACGGCCCAAATGCCCAAAACAATCGCTTAAATCTTCTACATATGCCACCATCTGCACGATGTACTTCATCAACCTCTAAGAGGTAGTAAGTGTCAGGATTCGCTTCTTGCACTGCCCTAAGGTACATTGGCAACAATTTATACGATTCCACCCAATCTCCATAGTTAGACTTGATCGCCATATTCCTTGTTGTCCATGCTTTCTTATAAGATATGTCAACATGATACTTCTCTTTCATTCTTTGAATAATATCCCCTGGTGTGAGAGTTAATTCGGCTTGGATAGCGGGCATTATGACATTCGAAATAAAGGAGGCACTACACTGCCTATGATCTGTGTTAAGCTGGGCATTCCGACATGCGTGGTCACCTTTGTACGTCTTCAATTTAAAGTACCCACTATCCATTTTATTGAGCCATGCACTTTCCAAGGGCAAGTGCTATCAATGCACTTCACTGTATACTCTGACAAATTTGTTCTTACAACCTTGTATTCGACATGATTTTGAAAGGAAAACTCATGCAAGGCTGTAACAAATGCTTCCTTATTCTCAAAGATGCGGCCAACATATAACTCATCTTCATTTTGTTGGTCCATATCCATTGTAGAATTAACTGCCGCATCTATCTCCTCATATGTGATATGTGCATAAAGTGGCTCCACTTCATAGTACGGCGGCTCTTCATCATCTACATTCATATCATTTCCAGCAATATCATTGTCTACCGCATCATCCCCCTCGTTGTCAACTATCTGCTGAGCACTTTCTTTACCTCTAACCCCTTCTACATTCATGTTAGAATCTTCTCCACTTACTTCGTCAATATTATCTTTATTTTCATTAGCCTCATTTTCATCAATATCTTCATCGTGGACATATCCCCCCTAAATATAAGCATCGCATATGTATTAAATTTTATAAGCCTAAAATAGTTATATTCATTTATAAATATATATTTCACCTTTGATTGGATGGTCCAGCATTGGTATGACCAACATACATGTAGGGGTAATGAATGCCCATCAAACTTTGAGTTTCATACCATGCACCGCCTTGAGACATTTGAACGCTAAATGTCTCGTGTGCATATGTCGTGGACCTTCCATATTACACACAAAATCTCAAAATTTAGCTAAACGTATTTCTATTAAAGGATAATAAGATTCAAAACGTATTCACAACTAAATCAACCTTATCTCCAATTAAGTCCACTTCCATCGTAAATAGGGGCATACAACCTATGACATTCATTTGAATCTACTATCATAGATAAATTTTCTTCATCATCATCGTCCATTGGCATTTGCATATGCTTTTCATTGTTCACATTTCTATCTGAGCTCCTGTGTGACCTCCTATGCGAGCTCCTATATGAACTACTTTGCCTTTCACTAGGCACTCGGGCCTCTTTTTAGAGAAATAACTCGAAAGAAATTACATGACGCGAGTGGTAAAACATAAAACCCATTGATGCATCATCATTTATGCATATTAATGTCATCCTCGATGTGTAAGACAGAGTATTACATTTGATGGTAATTTTTCATCTTCTTCAATCCCACCCAACCTTGTTTACTACTTGCATCTCAAATTCATTATACGTCGACAGTTTCTTAATTAATAATCCTTCCGTGTGTCCGTCATAGGTAAGTAAAAAACTAACCAATTCTTCTGTCATTTCTATTCAATTAATTTATAAACAATAAATTAAATTAATTTTAGATTAAGCAAACTATTACTAACATCTACCCTAACCAAACTATTGCTAACTCATATTCTCCATTAAATTAAGCTTTGATTTTAAATAAAAATGTCAATCAATAGAGGCATAAAATACCACAATAATATTTTAATAGATTTACTAAGTATATAAGCATATCATGAAGACTTTAAATTAATGAACAAATTTCCTAATCAATGAAATTACACAATTGACGCGATAAAGCATGCAATGTCACAATCCATATAAGCCGTAAAAAAAAGCATCTAAAGCCACTCAACAAAAAATGCTCATTTTTAACTAAACCATCCAAATCACATGTTACACCAAAATACCAAATTAATGTCACAAACCATGCAATGTCACAAACCATATTCTCTAGACATGCAGCAAATATTTAATTTAAGTACATACTTTCAATCAACACACTTTTAAAGCAATTATTAAAAAAATGGAGGAATTAGGGTTCCATGGAATAGGTGTGAAATTGGCGCGGTTAGAATGGGGGCCGATGGCAAAGGCGGCGGAGAAGAGGAGGCAGGATTGGCTGCGGACCAGAGGAGGTGAGATTGGTGGTAGGCCGGACGATGGAAGCCTGGAGGCGGCGGAGTGAAACGCTGGCTCGACAGACTGGAAAACTCACTGGAAATCTGTCTAGAGGCGGAGCAGATTCGCGAGTTAAAACGACGATGATTTCGTTGTTCTGAATGACGAAATCAACTTAAGGTGATTTCATCGTTCTAACTTAAGGTGATTTTGTCGTTCTAACTTAAGGTGATTTAGTCGTTTAGAATGACGAAATCAGTATTGTTCCCGAGACCGAAGGACGAAATGGGATAAGTGTGGCAGTTTCGTTGTTCTGAACGACGAAATTAGGTTGTTCTGAATGACGAAATCAGGTCGTTATGAATGACGAAACCGGGTCAAATTAAAACGGTTTCATCGTTTAGAAAGACGAAATCAGCTTAAAACAAATGTCATCCTTCTAAACGACAAAATCAACTTAAAATTTTTTAAAAAAAAGCCATACAGGCGCCAGCTGCTTAGGTGGTACCTGCGTGGCAAAAAAGAACACCACTTTAAGAAATATTTTCCAAAGTGATTTATTTTGATAAATATTTTTTTATTATTTATATAATTTTCTCATTAATATAATATATTTATAATTTTAAAATATGAAAAATATGTAACAAATAAATAGGTATAAAATAACTTTTTTCATTGTCTTCTATTTAGATAATAGTAGGATAAAATTATCCTCTTATTGTACACATCAGGTAGAATATGTAATTAGGGATGATTCCTTTGAAGAAATCCAACAAGTTGACAGAAAATCTAAAACACTCCTTACTAATTACTTAAATGACAGAAAATCTCAAACACTCCTTACTAATTACTTAAATCTATCTATAACCATTTTCTTTTTCGATACCCTTTCCTCACTTCCGGTTCCATTCCATTCCTACTCACTTTCCCTTTTCTCTTTCTTTGACAATCAAAGAGAACCTAGGCATTCAATTCTGCTACCTCAAGTTGTAATTTTATCAGTTATTCATTAGGTAACAATGCACCAAAACTTAACTATGTTAAGAAGTCCCTTTCAATTTCAACAACAAATCACAGTTAGAAGAACGATATGGGAAAAATTACTTCATGGTTTTTGGTATTTACCACAAAACAAAAGGCCATGACAGCTTTTGAATAAGAATTTCAAGGTACCTCCCAACCAGAGATTCATAAATGATGCCATGAAATCACTCACAAGAAATTCGATGACAGATTCCAGAAGACCATGGTTTGGCACGACATGAGCAACAAAATAATCACATCCTTTTTCCAGTCTTTTTGTATGAATCTTGTTAATAATGTGATTGCTCCAAATATTGACCGTATTTGCTTAATATTACTGGCGAAAATGAATATAATAATGTGCCTCCAATTTTGGCATGACATAATATAAAATGCAGGGTTTCTTGCTTAAGAACAATTAGCAGCTTCAAAGGAAAAATAATGAGATTACGATATAGGCTCCACTGTCGAAAAATCAACTAAAAAATGCTGTAATAAGCACCTGTCAACTTCGACCACAAAATATTTTTTTACATATGACATCAATATTCCAACAGCAAAAAACAAAATGGATGATATTTTATTGAGAGTCATCACATGTACGCGAGTATATAAGAAAAGAAAAAAAAATTATGTAGGAAAATAATAACAAATCCTTGCAAATTCTTCAAGCGCTACATTGGTAGAAATGGGGTAAATTGCTCCTCATGCACAAGATAATCGTCCTTCAAGAATTGTGTGTACAATTTAACGATGAAATACAACAGTCTAGCACAAGACATATGCCTCCTCAATTTAATGTGTTCTACTCATCTATGGATCCCAGTAACACTAAGACAGGAAGAGAAGTGTGCGCTCAACCTGTGAAATAGAAGCTTGATTCAGTAACAAGGCCATCCAAAGGAGACAGTCCTAAAAATATCCAAAAGGGCTCAACTAATCAACATTAGTACGTAACTTCCACAAGGGTCAAATATTCAACGTAGCACTGAAACAAGTACTTTATGGCCCAAAATACCCTTCATGTGAGGAAGGCAGGCGGTAGGTCATTTGCCACCTAATAAAGAGGCTGTAACTCATCTACTAGTCTACTACCTGATTACGGGGTTATTTGTATGTTAATTTTTTTTAGAAATAGAAATTACATTTTTTAATAATTCACCACTGAATCAGAATTATATTTAGTAATGGATTTTAGAATAAATTAGGATGTCTAAGTCAAACTCATTTTTAAAACTTTAAACTAATATAACTCTCTCACAAACTAGGATATGCACGTTCTTGATAGTATTAAGACTCCTAAATTCAAACCTTACTAAATAAAATCACACAAGAGTTTTAAACTTTTAAAGTAGGCCCAACCTATACAATACGCTTCTCAAAGCTCAAATCGATATGAGTCGTAACTCTTAAAAAATAAGAGAATCGATAATTCCGATAATTCCGAAATGGGGGCTGGGAGCCGGAACTAATAGAATCACCTTATGAGGTGATTTGGTGATTCCGGTTGAAAATGACTTGGAATTAACTTTCGGGCAAAATTAACCTTCTACACTCAAACATGATTCTAATAATTTGGACAGGATTTGAGGCAAAATCCATAAAAATTCAACATCCAAACAACCCTTAAGTAGGTAGCATACTATACACCGCCTGTTCAAGAAAGCATTTGACATGATTTATGCAACCACCTGTTTTATGAGAGGTTTCATATGCAATTAACATATCAATAATCTAAATATAGAGTACTAATAGCTGACACAAGTTTTGTGTTTGAATTGCCAATTAACTTACCTGTGTAAACTCTTCAAGATCATCACTAAATCACTAAAGAAGTCACGGTCATTGCTCATAGTTAACCCGTGACATCTCTAACCATATTCATATGTAATATAACTATGTCAATTGCATTTCTCATACAAATGTCCTGCCTTGGCCACAAGATTCTCATGGCCTTTAAAACCTCTTCCTTGAGTGTTAGATCTACCTCAAAATCCAATATTGGGAATGAGTACAAAATTTTCAGAAACATTAACAGATGAAAAAGAGTTTAGACAAATTTTAACACTTTGTGAGGGCAGAGCTTGCTTTATGTAGAGACAATTCTTTCGATCAACCTTTTAACCCACCAAAACTTAGCAGCTTGCAAATCATCTTTTGTTTCTTCTACTTTTTCAAAGGGATTACAAGTGGTGAGTATTGATTAAAAAAACAAAAAAAAATGATTCATTTACCCCACACAAGCAAAAAGAAATAGAATATGAACATAACGCTATAAATTTATTGAACTAAAAAAATTCTCAGAAAGGCACCAATTTTAAATAAAATAGTTGTGTAGGGATTGCATGTCCTTCATCGTTAAGAACATGCATTGGGATTTGCATCTTGTTTCATGCAGTTTAACATACATCCAATTACCTGTGCATTATATATTTGCCATTCTAACCTTTATTGGGCATCATATCAGACAGATGGTTAATTATCCTTTAGCCGGCAAAAATAGTTCAAGTACTATAAACCAATAGCGTACCTTGATGATGTAGCTTAATGAAATCATCATGCTTAAGTACATCTCATTGAATCAGATTTACCCATAAAATTTGAAGCACAAATGAGATCTTTATTACCATTTAATCAGAACAGAGTTATTTATTATTAGGAGCCACTTGGAATCTCCAACTTCCAATGTGAAAATCACTGTTTTGTGCTGTCATACTGGTGTGAACAACTTGGACAACTGACCAAGGTCAAGTTACCAGAATTCTTTTACTACAGAAGTTCTTCCTCTTGGACTGCTTCACCACATTAAACATTGTCCACTTGAAGGGCCAAACAAAAGTTACTGATCTTGATTAACACAGATTGAAAAATACATTGTACATTCAATCCAGACATCTAAAAACTTTTCAAAATACTATCTAGTACATTGAAGATTAAATAGCAAAAACGGGTTGAATCCGACATAGAAGCACAAACTATGCTCTGATATTGGAGAGTTTAATCCCTCATCTTCACCCTCACATTTCACATATGATAGTTTGAAGTCACAAGAACTTCAAACTATGACACATCAATAATTATCTTAGTGTACAAATAAACTCTTACAATACAAATAAACTATATCAATTAGATATCTTACTAATATCAAACTCCATTAATCTTACTATAAACGAATATTTAGGAGGGGCTGAATAATTTACTACTTCCCAACCTACTTTGTTTACTTCTTCTATTCCTTTTATCCTCTATCCATCCTCTTATAATCATGTTCAAATAAACTCTTAATGGTAAATATGGCAAAAGGAAAAAGAGTACAAAATCATATAATTCTTGGTCAGATCAAGGTTTCTTACTCAGCTAAGGTTAATCAAGTTTGGCTCACATCCATAGGATAGCTTCCTAGCACTCTCAAAAATGTAGCAAACTCCTGCTAGTCACATAGACAAAGAAACACTAAATATAAACATGATAAACTTTGACTTGATCAATATAGGATATTTCTAAAGTGATTTAACAACGAAACCACACCTCAAGATTCCTAAGAGCATTCTGCGCATTGGGGTCTGCCATTGAAGCTTCAAAATCAACATAAAAAAGGTAGTCAAAGTACCTGCAAGAAGTACAAATGTGCTACAGGTTAGACAGGTGACACAAGTTCAATGATGGTGCTACTAAGTAGGAGAAAGTATTAAACGGTTATGGTGCATTACTTCAAAGATCCATTACTGCTATCCTCCTGCACACGCATTGGTTGTTTTCGGCGGGGCCGGCTTTCTATCTGAGGACATAAAAGAGGACAACCTTAGAGAACAGTCACAAAGGTGTACAGATAAGGCAATGTAGGAGTGACAGTTAGTTTTTGCCTTCGTAAGATTGATTTGCCTCATAGCAAAAACAGCAAGAGATTTAAAAAGGACACCTGGCCCCTCATCTAATGAAAAAACGATGCTGGTCTGCAAACAAAAACAACATAGAATGCAATTACAAATAGAACATATGATACAAATCAAACAATGAAGTGATAGTATTCAGTGCCCCAAGAAAAAGTGAAAAGAAAAAGAAAAACCACAGCAACTCTCTCAATACAGGTACCTTGAATGGCCTATCAATGCGTGGAATGACAGGTTCCCTTGCAAGCATTAGAAAGCGAGTAACATTATCAGAATAATCCTGAATAAGACAATGAAAAACATCATTGTAATTTCATTCCCAAACTGGAATTAGAATACTTAACCAGAAATAACTGACCAACAAACCTGAATATCATGAATCAGAACATTCAACCCATAGATCTCAGCAGCACGAGAACTAGCAACTGCCCCAGTGTCCTGAAGGTTTTTGTCAGCAACAAACTAGATGCAGACACAAAAACAACATAATATACAAGTCAGCAAACAAGAGAAAATATAGGGTCAAAAAGAATAAGGACCACTTGTCATATTTTTTGTGGCATCAGTAGTACCTACCTTAGCTGCCCCTGCAGTATCATCTACAGCTTCTCTCGCCACTCCTAACTTTGTAAGTGTATTCTCACATTGCGCAAGAGCCTGAGGCAGCATCAGTCCCAAGAAACATAGATATAAAACACCGCTTTTAGACCATAGCAGCCAATCCCCAGCTCCCCTCCTCCCACCAACCCAAACAAAAATATATATAAATAATAACAACAATAAAACAAGGGTAATTACAGCCTTCAAAAACCATAACATAAGGCCTTCAAGGGCAACACATAATGGAAGACACACCTGAGGGTGGCTAAGTACTCTCTTGAGGTTTTCAATTTTCACATCCTGTTTGGCTAGTAAACAGTGGCGGATTTCAAGCTGTACTTCTCCTACAATATGCAATCTGTGTCTAAGTAAGAGATCATAGTTCCGATGGATGCTTCCTCCAAGAGAATTTTCAATTGGTAAAACTGCTCTGTCAACCCGTGATTCTTCAACTGCCTAACAAAACAAAGCAAGCCGTGAGACAAATGAGATGCAAGCAAAATCATAACTTGATACAACCCCACATTTTCAAGGGCATCACTCAATTACTAACAGAAACTGCTTGTGGAAGGAGGACAATCACACAAAATGTCACACGAGAAAAAAAATGTTTTTACTGCACCTCAGACTGCAATGTAAACAGCTTTCACCACAATTTTGACACCTTGATCGATAGGGCAAAGAGGTTACAGTTCACTCACCAATAAACACCACAAATAGCATCTTGCGTAACATATACATGTCCTCTACTTCGTTTGGTAAAAAACACACAAAGAAAAGAAAGCATTATAAGTTCCCACACAGCTCAAGATGCCCAATAGCACTAAGATGGACTAGTATCAATTGGCACAGAGCACAAATTGGCTGATAATTTATAGCAGCACCAAACAACTTCCCCATTACTATTCACCCATAAGGATTGACGCTGATATAAAAGGTCAGACATGGACAGTATTTGGAACCATGAAGATTATCAGGACAAAGTTTCCTTCTTAAAAGAAAAAGAAAAGGTATTTCTGCAATCTTCTTTGTTTTTTTTGGGAAAAAAAACATGGGAATGCTTCTCAGTGTCTGTTCTGGTGCATATGGTTGCATAACGCGACTTTTGGGGAGTGCTAGGAATTTATAATTCCTTTCCTTATATAAATGCTTTCCCATTATCCTTTTATCCAGCTCTATTAACTGCTGAACCCACTTCTCCCTGGCTACTCACAAACTAGCACTTGCTAATGTTGCAAAGATTATCAGGCTTCCCTGTCTTTCCAAACAATGTAGCCACTGCACCAACCATGTCACTGCCAGTGATGCCCCCTATAGGGGTGAAACTTTTGAAGGCCTGCCTGGCCCTACCCCGCCCGTAAAAATGAGGGTTAGGGCAGAAAATTTTCAGCCCATTTTATATAGGGCCGGGCCATTGTTGATGGGCAAAATGCCTGCTGGCCTGTACGACCTGTCCTTAAGTATAAACAAAAATATTTTCAAGCTTAGAAGGGAAGGGATGAAGGGTGAAGGTTGTATATTTTAAAGAAGTTTAAGAGAATTCAAGCTTGAAAGTTATCATGGTTGGTTGTGAAGGATCCCACCCAAAGGCCACAGACTTAGGATATTGTGCTCTATGAGGTCAACTAGTGGAGCCCTATTTAAAGGTCATAGACTTTTTTTAATTAAGAAATAATTTTTAAAAAAAGTATACAAAAAAAGGCAAAAAATAGAATAAAAGCCCGAGTCCCAGACCAAGCTTGATTAGGGCCAGGCTTTTGAAAGCCCGCTAGGGTTAGGCCGGGCCATGGCCCAGTTCCAGCCTGCCTTGGCCCAGCCAGGTTTCAGCCCTAGCCCCTTATACTAGCATAATAGTGCAACCGAGACCACTATTGAAGCAAAATCTCCTATACACACACATGCATATCAACAAAAGGATGTCGCCAATACCAACCTCCAATGCACTGGCCTAGCTAGCCTATGCTGCCTACTTGCAGATGTCTCCAACAATGCAATGTAAGTACCTTTCCTTTTCATCAATGCCTCCAGTGCAGCCTCCCTGTTTCACAACCACCCCATATACCGCCAATGCCAATGCCTAATGCTGACTCAAGTTCTTTTCCTCGTGGCATCAATCTCTTAGAGATGTTTTGTTTCATCCAACCAGCACCAGAAATCGGCACTATTTTAGAATCAAACAGTCATTTTCCACCAAACCCTTCTTCAGGAAGAAAGATAAGGATTTAGTTTACTCTCCTTATAATTTCTATAATTCTGGGATTTGAAAGAGAATTGTCACTAAATATAACAATTGACGGCAGTATAAAGACTCATCCCCCTCAAAATGACGAAAGAGAAATCAAGTTTAAAGACAGAAAATGAAGTCATTGACTCCAATAATTGCCGTTGAGAAGCGTCCTAATCCTTGTAATTGTCAATGAAAATTCAACTATTTCACAGGTGTTGCCAGTTAATGATGACATGTTAAAGCCCCGAAGCTATGATATGACGCGGAGACCGCTCCAACTCACTATCATAAGAAATTGGCAGTTTCTTACATGGAAAATTAAAAAACAATCAAAATTCAATCTTTTTAAATTTGAAGGAAAGAACAGAGATGAGCACTCACGTCAAAAGCCTCTTCAAATTGTGCGCAACTGATCGGTTCACAATTCGGGTACGCTTTGTTTGCAGCGAATTCACTGTAAGCACCTGACTCGCCCTAATACCGCGATCAGCAGAACCCAGAATCATTCATAAATTCATAATTACATATCAATTATGTAAGAAATATTCAAAATTCGGATTTGGGTCACATTTGTCAAGACCTGGTAAGCAACACGGAGCCGAGACCCATGACCGTCCAAATTCGACAAATCAGACACAGACAACGGCCCTGAAAATCGAAAAACCACAAGGTGAGAACAAATCTCATGTATAAAACTGTAAAAACTACTTTGTATCTTTATATAATACATATGAAATAAGCCATGGGATAATTAATTGAAAATTTTCAAATGCAGAATTTAACACTATAAAGCACAACAAAAACGTCATTTTTTCGTCAGATCAGTCAAAAATAAAAAATTTCGAGACATTTCTTCATTGACATCAAAGTCCAACCAGCGTAACCTTCTCAACGATTTGACAGAGAAAAATAAAAAAAATGGCATTATATTATATCTATTTCCGCTTGCCGACATCGAAAAACAACAAAAAGCTTACAGTTTCAGCAAAAGAAGTGGCGCTCATACTAGAAATGAAAGAACGAATTTTTTGCGTACTCGGAAGAGATGGAGAGTCTTTGAAGGAGAAGTCGGCGGAGGAGGAAGATGAAGAAGACCGAAGAGAAATCCTCTTCAACTCGAGCGCGTGGGACTTGCTATGATCCTTATCATCGGCATGGCAGGAGACGATTAGGAAAGCGGCCCTTGCCGGATTCCCCCCCGCCACATCGCGGCCTTTGTAAAGATGGATTGTCGGGGCCCGACACGGCGCGGACGCCATGGATGCTCGAGTCCCGAGCTGCGGAGGCGGCGGCGGAGATGGGAGGTTTACGAGGGCTTAGGTTTATTGTTAAGCCAAAATATTAGGCTAAGCCATTTTTTAATAATAAAACACTGGTGCCATTTTTTTATGACCGGTAAATCAGTAATACTGTGACCATCCAGTCAACCAGACCAGTCGGCTTTACCGAAATTGGTCAAAATTGCCCTATTTTTAATTTTTAAGTAATACATATAATAGATGGCCTGATTCATATGTACGAAACTAGCGCGAATTGTGACATTTCTGATTTTCTTTCTTTCAAATTCATTAATAAGTCACCATTTTTCATCAGTCTACCGCCTCCGCTTACCACCAATTTTATTTTATTTAATTTCGTCTTCACGTTCGATGCTATTGCCTAGTATCACTTTCTCAATCTCCATAATCTGCCACCTAATTCTTTTTTTTATTTTTTTTCCTCATTTTTTTTTTCTTTATTTATTTTTTTCCTCTATTTTATTTTTTCCTTATTTTTTCTTTGTCATTCCCCCTTCTTCTCTATTATAATCTAACAAGTCCTATTATAAACTAAACAATAGAGTAATTAATAATTTATTTTTTTATTTACAAGTTTAAATTTTAAAAAAAGAATCTATAAACATGTTAAATTACTCAAAATTTAAAATATATTTTATTATTTATACTTTATTCTGAGTTTTCTCTAATATTAACCCAAACTTCATACTTTTCGACAGCCCATAATCGACAATTATATTTGCTATAATAAAGAAATTTAAGATAATATTATAAGTGACAATGTCTCCCTAATATATTTAGAATGAACTATCTTAACAAATTACATAGATAAAATAAAAATAAAGTATATTTTAAATATGTAACTATCAATTGTTGATTGTCTATTGTCGACTGTCGAAGGAGGTGACAGAAGAAGAGAGAAAGATAATGTGACAATAACAAAGAAGGTGAAGACGAAATCTGATGAAATTAAGCCAATAGCAAAGACAACAAAATTGGTAGTGGAGGCAGCAAAACTAGCAGTGGAGCAGAAGCAGGAAGGGGTGGAAATAAGAAACAATGACTTGGTGAAGTTAAGAGGAAGAAAATGAGAAAATAGATATTTCAGACAATTCATGTCACGTGTAGATGTTTACATGTGCATAGGGGCTTTTTGTGTATTATTTAAAAGTTTGAGACATTTTGTGTAATACGATGTATTACATGGCCATTTTGATCAATTCCTCAACACTTTATGCTTAGGCGGTCATAAATTGCACGTGAAATAGGGCTTCAGGAAAATTGTAAGGCCCCAACTTATAAGAGCACCATTTGTCTTATTCATATACTAAGAATGTGCATGTAAATATAGATAAAATAAAATATGTTATAAATAAAGTTTCTCTTGCATGTTATATACAATACATTACTTCAAAGATCACAATGACTATTAGTTATGCACACAAATTTTATTATAACCCATATACACTCATAGTTGAAAATTGTGAATCCAAATCTCATAGGTTATATATTATGTTATAGGTTGGTGAAGACAATAGTGAAATAATTTTGTATCGCGTGAAACATGCTAGTCATATTGAATATAAGTTTGGTAGCATATCTCATTTGATTGAGCTCTTCGAAGGTATTTTAATAGCTTTAAAAATATGCAAATCTAAATATGTACAATATATAAAAAAATATAAAATTAAATTATTTAAAAATATGCTATAAACATGGGACCTACAAAAAAGTTCAAAAAAACATAATCATGTAGGATCTTATTTGATAAAGCACGTTGAGAGTTTTCAAACAATACCAATAATACGCAAATCTAAATTTGAATTTATGAGTAAAAGATTATTGTATTACAAAATTAAAATGAACATAACTTAAAAAATTAAAGTTCTAATATCAAATAGAGGTAAAATAAAGTCTAATAGTATAGAATATTGGTCAAATAGCCAGACTTTGAAATTTATATAGTACATTAATTTATTTTATATTATACCATTTACTGTGACCCATCTATAAAGAAGATTTTGTTGCATTTTATTGGGCACCCATCTTATCCTTTCTCTTTCTCTTCTTCGAATCTCTTCTATGCCTCCATGCAATTTCAATAGGAGCACAATGATTTGGCAGCCAGAGGAGATGTAATGATTAGCACTGGGAGAAATAGACACCGATCATCCTCTTCTTCCCTAGTGCTCGATGCTCCTCTCATTTCGATAGAAATGGGGACTTTGCTACCCCAAGCTACCTGTCTAAGGATGTCGAGAGATGCATAGAACCAATGCCAACGTTCCATACCCAGGACTGATGATGACATCTAGAGAAGGAAGCCCTTTTGTAATCTTGTTTAGCTTCTACCTTCATTACAATGTATTTGTCACGTGTTCGGCATCCTTATTCTCTAGCCTTCACTATTTTTCAGATCATGCCTTATCTACTATGTTTTTACCTCCCCAATTGTTTTCTAGGGTTGTTAGTAAGGTGAAGTGGGATTGTAGTAAGATGAAGAGGAGAGAAGACAGTTTGGGCAGGGAAGACGGGAGGGAGGGATTTTAAAATTATATTGGTGTCAGTATAGGTTTAATTGTGAGGGTTTATTTGGATTGGTGAAAAGTAGGGGAAAGGAAATAAATCTTTTTAAAAATCCTTCAGTTTTTACTATTTGGTGCAAGAGGTAAAGATAAAGTTGAGTGAAAATTGGGAGAAAAAATGTGGATAATTTATGCCAAAATTTTCACCCCTCAACCCATAGATTTTGGGAGAAAATTAGTATATCATAGACTTATATATTTAATATTCATAGTGTCGACCTTGTCGTAGCCACTACCACCAATACCACTGCCATTACTGTGACACCCCATAAGTTTTAAAGATAATTTTATAATATATTTTATTACATTGGTAACCATCGACGTGTCGATGAACTTACTGATATTTTAGAAAATTCTATTGGTAGACTCATTGACGTGTTGATGAAGCCACCAATGGTAATTGCATTCATGTTGTTAATCTAAAATACGATGTGGTTAATCAATTTCGGATTTCATGAATAGTTATGATAGATTTAAAGTATATAAATAGGATAAACAAGTCCAAGAGGAAGACTTGCGGCCGGAGAAGAGAGCGATGGACAACTGAGAGTGAAGCGAATGTCAGGAGTTCGAGTTACACTTGCGTTTTAAGGTCATATTGCTTTATGAACTTTAGATTTTACCAAATTCATGTAGTTTTGGACTTTCTTCATAATATTCATCATTTGTGCTTGACATATTGTTAATTGAAATGAAATCCTTAAAGTTTTATAGCTTTTAATGTCAAATCCATGGTTTTTATTGTACTAGGAGTAAAATTATGATTTGGGTCAATGATTGGACTGACTGGAGGAAGATGAATAGTGCTCATACATGTGTGCATAGCAAGCATACTATTTTTAGTCATTGATAGTGTAGGTGGAGCATTGGTGAGAGTGACAAAATAGTGATATTCCATTGTTAGTAAGGTTCTACGTATTGATGAACTCACTGACCAAATGAACTCATTGATGGTCATCAATGAGGGTGCCGACCCGTTCATAAGGTCATTGATAGAGTATGATATCTATGTTGGTAAGGTGCGACGTTTCGGTGAACTCACTAATGGTCATTGGCGAGGGTGATGGCTCGTTTGTAAGGTCACCAATAGAATCTAACATATCTATCAGTAAGGTGTGAAGTATCGTGAACTCACCAATGGTTATCTGCAAGGAAATTGACCCGTCTGTGAGGTTACTCATGGAACCTCATAACCACTATTGGCAGGTTTAACATGTTGATGAACATTGATGGTCATTGGTGGGGTAGCTGACATGTCAGCAAGGCTGCCAATGGAACATATGATTTGTGGATTTCATAGAGATTATAGCTAGGGTATGCTAGTAATTATCATTGATATGACATGGGTTTTTATGTATTATGTTATATGAATGAAGAATCAATTATGCACGTATTACTTAGGGGGTTAGTAAACCCCACAATACATGTGTATGAGACTTTTGATTGTGATGAATGAGTACCCAAAGACCATGCATATGATATTCAAGTTCGTAGGTGTAAGAACTCTTGTCTTGAACCGATTTACATTTAATTTTATTTATTATTAAATAGTCATCATGTGGTTTGAGCCATTTCTGATCAATTTCAATGATTTTCGAAAATAAATATGGTTTTTAAATGTATGAATCAAAACTAACTTCATATTTATGAGTTTTAAGTGAATCCAAACCATTTGTGATTTCTTGGTATTTTCTTATAATTTTTAAAAATCAGTTTTTGCGGGACCCCTATGGGCCCCACGGTCAAATTTGGGGTTTTTGGTTCAAAATGTCCCAAACATCAAAACAAGTTATTAGAAAATTTTTCTGGTCCTAATTTTGGTTTAAATGGCTAAATTTTCTACTTCTAGTTAAGAATTCTATTTACACTCTAAGTTTTAACTAGGTCTAGCCTATTCTTTCCTATAAAAGGAAAGGGTTGACCCCTTTCCCATTTCGGACAGGGTTGAGCCAGGAGATTTAAATGAGAAAGGGTTGAGCCAGGAGATTTAGAGCCTAATCCCCAATTAGGCTTAAAGAGAGAGTGATTAGAGATAAGATTTTTTTAATTCTTTCTTAATCATTAGGGCTTTTTATAAACTTCTCCTATCTCCACTTTCTCCATTGGTTCAATTCGTTTTCAAGTCATTAAATCACTTATTTACACCTCTACTTCAAACCCTAGCTTTCAAATTTTTATTTTTATGTCTCCAAGGCTCTAGATCTAGGATTTTTCCAATGATTTTCAAGTTTAAATCGGATTTAGGTGCGTATTAACATGAAAATCATATTTTTGGAAGGTTTCAGAGGTGATTGAAGAGCCGATCCGACTCAAAACAAGGTGAAAGGTAATGAGTTTAATCTCAGCCTTACGATGTTTGAAAATTTTTAATTTTTGGTATTTTGTTTGAATGGGTTTCTTGTTTAGGGCTTTAATGGTAGATTAATAAAAGGTTGATCCTTGATTTCATAGGGTTTTGGTTTGAAATGGGGTGATTTAACATTTTGGAATGTTTGATTGAATTTTTATGGTATTTGAGGCTTTGTATGAAGGTTTTAAGTTCTATTAATGGTATTTCGGTTTGAATTTCGAAAGGAAGAAGAAGACTCAAATCTGCCCTTATGGCGATCAATTGAGGTTAAGGGTTGATCGATCAGCTACACAACATATTTGGGCATTTTGGGTTTTTATGCCTATTTCGGTATCTTTACTCACAACTTATATTTCTAATATTTATTTGGAATGTTTTGAGTCAAAATAAACTACAGAAAGGTATGATAATTAGGTTGGGATTTACGAAGCATGCTTAAGTATTAGGTGGAATTATATTATTATGGTTAGACATGTTAGCATTGATTTTCTTAAATCTATGGTGGGTGAAATTCTTATGTTTAAGCATGTTCCAACAAGGTTATTGTATGACAATGATATGGTATGTCATCTTAGAATATGAATGAATTGTGAGTGAATGGTGATCTCATGTTCTAGCTTCATGTGTAGAATAATTATGTTTGTAAGAGTTGAGCATTTGATTTCACATAAATGAAATTACGGTTTACGAGAGATTTCACCCATGATTTCAGTTGGTAACTATGATTAGATTTTATCAAAACATGTGTGTATTGCCTTATGAGCTATTGCCAAAGCATGGTCATATGCTTAGAAATGTATGAACACACACATGTGGAGAATTTATTATAAAATTGTGGTTGTTTATGATTCGAATATGATGCATGTGGGGACTAATGGGAGCACATTCCATGTGTTAGAATTCACATAGGGATTGCTCACGTATGTATCATGTTGCATGCATCATGAAGCGGATTTCATAAATGAGATTTTACCAAAGTTTAGCCATAGTTGATCGATTGGATGCAATGATGTGAGATTGCGTATGTACCGGATAATCGATTGTTGGCTTGATCGAAACTTGGTTGGTCTGAAAGGACATGATTTCGATTTGAGTTCTTGTGTGAAATATGGTTACTTCCCGGGTTGAGTTGATTTAAATTGCTAATACAATTGAGATTTATTTATTGAGACAATCAAACCTGGACCATGAGAATCCAAAGTGGTATGCCTTCGTGCACCAGCTACCATGTGTTCTAGTTTTTGCGTGTGGGATTCGGACTCTCTTACCACAGAGATGTCGAGGGCGAACATACTGCTCTAGGTTTCTGAAAGAAAATTAGACTTCCCTTTTGAATTGTTCTGGGCGAGCAATGGGGCTAACTACCCCAAACACCCTAGGTTTCCTTTTGGAAATCGGATTGATGTCCAGAGCAGATTGACACCCCAGGTTTCTTTGTAGGAAATCGGACACTATCCAGGGTGGGTGTATGTTTGTATTCACTCCTTGATTGAGACATTCACCATTTGTTGATGATTCATGTATATGAAATTATATTATGCCCTATTTGAGATTATGTGACACATGTGGATATGATTTTATTATGCATGATTTAGTATAATGTGATTGAGACACTTATCGTGTAGGGTGAATGATTTATGGACGAATTATATGAATCTGCATTATGTGATTATGTGTGTTAGAGACACTTCTCATACAAGTTTATGTGATATGAATGCATGATCTAAGTTGTGTGATTGAGACACTATCAAGCAGGTCTATGTAATATGGTTGCATGAACAAAAAGTGTGTGTGAGACACTTCTCATGCTGATTATGTGTAATATTATGCTTGATTATGATTGGATAAGGATCACTACTTGTGCAGGATGGATGTTAAGTTATAACATGATCATTTATGCCTCGACTTGATATATGTGTTATATGCATGCTAGATCTTCTACTTATTGGTAAGTAGGGGTTTAGTAAGGGGATGATCAAAAAAGGGTATACTATGTCCTTTATGAATCTGAACTGCCATGATGTTATGTCGTGATGATTTTTTTATTTTGTCGTCGTAATCAAACCATTATTGAGTTTTGTACTCACCCCATTTTGTGTTTTGTTTTGGAGCTGCACAATGCGACATGTAGATGCGTAAGATACTTTATACGAGGGATGATATGGGTACACATGATATTAGCTTTCATCACATTCTGATATTGTTTTACTTTCTAATTTTCTCGTTGCTGACACTTGAGAACGTCCTGTGATGGATTATGTATTTTACTCATGTTTATTTGTTGTTGTTGGACATCTCTAAACTTTTTAGATTTTTGAGCCATGTGTAGGTTCTAGAGATTATGATGTGGGTCATGTGTGAGGATGATTATGATGACTTATTTTATTATCCTCTTTATCCTTATTACTCTTACTCAAAGGACATGAGGTGTGCTACTCTGTTAGTTAAACCGCCCATATGAGAAGCTAAGTCTTCCGCAAAATTGATAATCCATTCAATTTTGTCACCCCCACAAGCTGACTAGCCCTTAGACCGGGTTCAGCTCGAGTCTGGCGGAGTTGGGGTGTGACAGTAGGAACTCTTAATGTTTTGGCTCCAAAAGTGAGTTGTTAGCCACATAGACATATAAAATAGGACAAAAGTCTTTCAGCTCTCTAAGGACGGGAGTTATGTAGAACTGCTTCCCTGACCTAAGAGTCATGTTCGAATGGACTAGAGTATTAAAAGATGGCTAGTCCCATGCAACGCAATAGAGGAGCTTTCAATGATCATAAAAAGTAGACATCTGAGCACTAGGGTCCATGAGCCTTTACTTCATGGCGTGGATGGGGAGGGGCAGACTTCATAGAACTAAGGTTGTAATGTGATGATCTAATATCTAGTAGAGTAGAGCTCCTAAATGAGATCATAATGTTTAGAGAACCTTTAGGAAGAGTTTTGCTCATGAATAGAATGATTAATATAAAAGGTTTGTACTATTTCAATTATTATGAATTGTCTTATTTTTCTAACAATAATTCCTTTGTATGTTGATCAAATTTCTATGTTTCTTTAATACTGTTATCCCACTTATTATTCTTATATATAAAACATCCATTATGGTGCAAGTCTTCAGGTCGAGATTAGAAGGTAGTAGGAAGGTCGTAGTTGTAGTACAGTTCTTCCTTGCTACTATGGAGTTTCTTCATGCATCCAATCGATCAATCATGACTAAACGCAATTAATCTCATTCATAAAACCTTTTTGTGATGCATGGAACAGGGTACATATGTGAGCAACACTACGTGAATTCTAATTCATGAGACATACTCCCATCAGCCCTATATGCATCATTCCTAAACTATATGTATTAAGTAATAACCATGATTAATCCCACAAGTGTGTGTACATAGTAATAGTGTTCAATTTTAAGCATAGACATATGCATTATGAACAAACTATCATCAAACTACTCACATGTTCTCATAATTTAATCATGGCTCCTCCTTACTGAGATCATGGGTAAAATCCGGTGAAAACCTCTACGAACACAAGTTCAAGTCATTACAACCTCAAACTAGACTTAGGTAAGCATACTCATCACAACACTTAATCTATACATGGAAATATAATTCACCCATAATTTAGCATGACATGTAAAATTATACAAGCCCAACATGTAAAATTATACAAGCCCATTTTCATGCTTTAAACTTGCTTGAATCCTAAGTAAAACATGGAGAATCACTTCTGATCCAATAGAAGTTAAAATATCTATATTTGATTTACCCAAAAATTTTCATTCTCAGGGTTCATAATTAAATATTTCAATAAGATAATTGTCATGTTTGTCGGACTAACATAAACAAAATATCATATATTGATTCATATTACTGCAATCTTCAACAAAAGTAAAAGCAATTGAGTGGTACCTCAATCTAGGGCTTGGAATAAGAACCTAATCTTCAATCATTGGTCAAATAATATAGTATCTACCTGTGTACAAACCATCATTTTTACAGAGAACAAGATCGGGTAGAGAACTTACCAAAAAAATCATGTTTTCTAGTAAACAAGCTTCCAAATTACAATTCATTGGAAGTGTTGGATGAATACGAATGTAAGCTTGTGACACCACCATATGTGTAAAACTGTAACACCCCGCTTTTCTAATTACGTCTAGCCTACGGGGTTAGAGGTAATTAGATAAAATTTCAATGAGTCTTAGATGGTTTCAAAGGTTAAAACCTCCATATATGAGTAGAGCTCAAAGAAACGAGCGACCTCTGACCTTTCCTCAAAGAGGCAATCCTGTCCATCTGCGTGTCGCACCACGCAGCCCCAAATCAAAACACAAAAAGAGGGGTGAGTTTAACAAACTCAGCAATAGTTTTAATATCACTAACAACATCGAAAATACGATAGCATGGCGATATAATCTTTCAAATCAACGATGTTCAAGGTGTATCATTTTCTAATCACATATTCACATCACTTAAAAACTACATCATAATGCATAATTCAACCTGCATGGATGTATCTCTAACATACATATTCCCACATGCATAGTATCAAATCAAACTACATGGATGTATCTCAAACATACATATTCCCACATGCATTATTTCACAATTCAACCTGCATGGATGTATCTCTAACATACATATTCCACATGCATAATATCAAAATCAACATGCATGGATGTATCTCTAACATACATATTCCACATGCATTATATCAAATCAACCTGCATGGATGTATCTCTAACATACATATTCCACATGTATAATATCAAAATCAACATGCATGGATGTATCTCTAACATACATATTCCACATGCATTATATCAAATCAACCTGCATGGATGTATCTCTAACATACATATTCCCACATGCATTATATCAACATCAACCTCCATCAAGGAGAAATCACACATTAATATCACACAGACGGGAGCATAGACAAGGCCACGAAGGCGTGTCATGGTCCAAAATTCTACACAAGAATTCAAAAAAGATCGGGGTTGTCAATCCCTAATATTGCTCGCCTTGGACGATCCTGGCCAAGGATGTCCTATTCTCACATAGAGAATCTAGAGCAGGGGTGTTCGCCCAGGGACATCTCCTGCGGAGAGAAGAGCCCGAGTTCTCACACAAAGAACCCTAGAACACGTGGTAGCGGGGTGCACACGGCATACCACACTGGATTCTCAGGGTCCAGATGACACACATGATAACATTCTCACAATCCGCAAGACAAGTACACAACTCGTCCCCATGTCATTCCATTTAACAAGACTCAACCCGGGGAGTGCACTCATTCCCCATAGGAACTTCAAATCAAAATATGTCCTTTCGGACCAATCAACTTGTGATTAATCCATGACCGATCATTCCGGCACACAATTTTATCACATTGCATCCAATCGGTCAAATTCGATTAATCACGATGAAGCCTCAATTGGAAATCCATTTTCATGATGCGTGCAGCATGGTACATGCGTGGGCAAAGCATACATGAATCCTAATCCATGATAAGTGCTCTCATCAGCCCCTAATGCATCATTCATAATCACAATATTAAGCTTCAACATCATCATTTAACCCCACATGTGTGTGTATATCTAGTAGAAGCATTTTACATAATGCATGCCATCATGCTTGAAATTAAACTCACTACCACACTACACATGTGAATTTCCATCTAAACATGAATTCCAGCGGAAATCATAGGAGAAGAATCGTTAAAATCATAGCTAGATTCAAAACTCAACCACAAAGGCTAAACACATATAACATCACTTATTTCATCATTGAGTCATGGCATTCACCAACATTCACACACCATTAACCACAATCTATCATGACAAATCAGTCCAATAATGATTGTAGTCCTACTGAAAATATGCTTAACCAAAGGGAAATAACCATTCATAATTTCAAGATAACGATTCCAACATCATGCCACAAAGCATAAGTCATTCCACCATCTCTAAGCATATATCTCAACTCCATAAACTCAATAGCATGCATTTCCAGTAGCCTAACATAGCTTAAAACACTCCACATTCATATAAAATTGGCAAGCTCAAGTGAAATCATCAAAATAGACATCATATGCACAACATACAATTTCCTGTGTAGCCGATCTATCGCCCTTCAGGCCGTTCGATCGGTTACACGCAAAAATTTGAAATTTACAGTTCAGCCGATTGATCGCCCTGTAGGGCCGATCGATCGCCAACACGGCAGAACAGTCATCTTCTTCCTTTCGCAAATTCAAACCGAAACACCATAGATAACACTTCAAATCCACATCTAACACTCTAATCATCATCAAAAGTCCTCCTTGACTTCCAGAATATCAAACCAAACCATAATAATGCAAAACCCTAAGAAATCGGGATTAAATAATTCCATTTTCTAATCTTACCATTAACACACTAAATCAAGCAAACCATTTCGAAATAAGCCAAAAATGGAGAGTTTTACCATGGATAAACAGAGATTTTGAAGACCAATTACCTCAGCACTTGATTAAGTTCGGATTAAAGAGTCACCCTTCTTGAAATCCTTGAAAACACAATGAGTTTGAATTAAACTCTAATAGAAATCGATTTACCCAAGAAATCCCTAATTAAACCTTAGATCTAGGGCTTGTTGGTAGTAAAAATCGAATTTTGAATATTAGGGTTTGTAGTAAAACACAAATCAGTAACTTTTGATGGTCAAAAACGAATTGAATCAAGGGGAAAATGGTAGATTTGGAAGAAATAAAGAGAAAAGTCAAGGATTAGTGCTTAATTAGAGTAAGCTTACCTTAATCGGCTTCTAATT
Organism: Saururus chinensis; assembly: GCA_035235625.1. Taxonomy (NCBI): domain Eukaryota; kingdom Viridiplantae; phylum Streptophyta; class Magnoliopsida; order Piperales; family Saururaceae; genus Saururus; species Saururus chinensis. The sequence goes on from CP141142.1 coordinate 39,293,954, forward strand.
CGGGCCTAAGTGGAGATTAGGCCAGCCCTCCTTCCTTAGCCTATTCCCAAAAATGAAAATGGCTCTGGTTTGCCCTTTTATAGTAAGGGTTGGGGTAGGCATAGGTAAGTTTTAGGGTGTAAATATGAAAAGTAGGCTAAAAGTGGGTATTTTACAAATTTAATCACAAATTAAGCCAAATAAAATTCTGAAAATTTTTGTATGACCTTAAGTATATGTCTAGGTTCATTTGACCCAAAAATAAAATTTTCAACGGTGGGGCCCACAGGGTCCCGCCAAAACCCTAATTTTTGGGAAAATAGTGAAAATTTTGAAAAAATCCCAAAAATTCACATTTGATTTAAAATCACTTAAAACCACTAATATTGAAGTTACTTTTGGTTAAAACCATCACAAACTCTATTTATTTACGAAATCACCGAATAAGATCAGAAAACACGTAAATCTCACGATAACCAACAATTAAAAAAAACCAAAACCGGTTTAAAGATGAGGATCCTTATAGCAGGCACCGCAAAAAAGCTGCGTGGCTTGGTTCAGCAAGCGCTGTGTTTCCACAATGTGAACGAGACCCATGTAACACGCGGGTGCTACCCATGCCGTATGTTATGGCAGGCACTGCCATTTCTGGCTGTGCAGAGCCGCGGTTTTGGTGCGGCTTGGGGTATAAATAACTCATTTCTGTTGTTTTTCAGAGAGAACTTCATTTCCTCAATTTATTAGCATTATGAGTCTGATTAAGGCTGTTCAATAGGCGTTCTTAAGTAAATCGAGCATGCTCTATGTAATGGAGGTTGGAGACCGTATAAGGTGGAAATGCCCCAAGACAAGGAGAGGTTCTGCCCATCGTCCTCAAGCATAGAGAACTTCTTCTCCATTTTTTATCATCCTAACTCTAATTTAGTCTGTTCAAGAGGCGTTCTTGACTAAATTGAGTGTGTTCTACGCAATAGAGGGGTCTATTCTCTGAGTTGATGATTGTATAGGAAAGAACTATCTCAAAACAAGAAGTGGTCATGCTCGTCATCCTCAAGTAATGGAGAAAGAAAAAGAGGCTAGGAACAAGAGGGGATTCCGTCTTCCATCACTGGGCTGAATCAAGAAAAGTGGTCCAAAGTAGGGGAGGCTCTACCCTGTACCGAAGAGCCACGATGTGTGAAGAACATCCTTGAATATGGGAGGTTCTATCAGCCACCTATGAGCACAGAAAACAAGAAGTGTCCAGGAAGGGGAGCATTTGTGTGTTGCCTTTCGATGCAAGGCAAGGAATGTATGGAGGATAGAGGAGTCTCCATTCATTGCCTCCGGATCCGAAGGGGAGGACACCAAGAAGGAACGAGCAACTCCGAATGCTGCTACCTTACTAGACATCAGGGGAGTAAACATTTCTGATCTCTCATTTAAATTATAGAGCTTCATGTGCTAAATTAGGATGTGTGCTATGTCATGATCCTTTGTGTTCTAATTTACTATATTTTGATGTGACCTGTTTATGTTTCGTCTTGTTCTAGGGTAGAGCGAGACGTGTGGTGTGTGTGTGTTTGGTCTCGCTTGGTGATAGAGCGAGATGTATGTTATGTTTGGTCTCGGCTCAATGATAGAGCAAGACATATTAATGTAATTGATCTCACTCGGTGGTAGAGCAAGATGTATGATTTTGTTGATTTATTAACTTTCGCTTGACTACAATAGATTACAAGTTTCAATATGATTTCGATGATTTATATGATTTATGGGACTTTTGTCTGACTTCAATGACTTATGAGATTTTAATTTAACTCCGAATGATATATTTGAGTATAAGAATATACATATTTTAACATATATGATTTTATGATGTCTAATGTATGTAATAGCCATTAGGCAGAATTACATTCAGATCCAATTGTATTGGAATAATATTGTAAATGTTATCAATATGTAGGTAGGCAACCAACGACAAGGCAATGTTGGCCCAATCCAAATTAATTATAATTATAAGTTCTATTTTGACCTACATGCGAAGAACTTTGAAGCTTTATCATGTGTATGTGAATGTTACAACCTGAGTCTACGTACAAAAAAACTTTGAAGCTCCATAGTGCATAGATGAATGTTGTACCTCTCACACACAGATGATAATTCCTAGCTTAAAGAAAGAAAAAAAGTTATTAGATATTTTCTAGACCCCGGCTCGGGTCGGGGCATTGCAAAAACATTGCACAAAATATCCACATGTTTAACGATTCGTAGTACACCATTCAACAATAAACTTGCAATTGCTCACAATATGTTTCCAACCCTTAAATATCATATTGAAATCTTGAAGGTCAAATGTTGATGTCTTTAATAAAGTGTTAAGAGTAAGTGTATTCAATAAAGCATGCATACAAAAGTAATTGTTAGATTTAGCTTCATCCAAAAATGACAGAAATCGATTCATTGTGAACTACAAAAACAAAAAAATGCAAATAAACTTCTCACATAAAAAAGAATAGATACATGAACAAACATATTGCACATTATTTTTAACAAAGAAACACATAAAATACTATGAGCTAATTAAAAAATTCTTTGTTAAATCATGAAATCCATGCAGTAGGAAAAAAATGAGAACCAAAAAATATTGATGCAAGGATCAAGGCAAAAAATGAGTTTGTGCATTAACTCTGAACACTACAAAATAAGAATATCAAATAAGAAAAAAACATAACTAAGAAAAAAAAGTTATATTGCAGTCTATGTATAAATAAATAAAATGCAACAAAGATCCTACAATCGAAATTAGAAGGTGATGAACATAAAGACAAATTCTAGCCACAAATACGAATTCAACTAAACAAGATTATATACACCAAGGCAATAAACAATAATTTGTTCCATCATGTACAAATTCATTTCTTATAAAGCAAAGGCAATATATCAAAACCACTATTAATTCTAAGTTTGATATGTAAACTCATTAGATAAGTACATATTTGACCCAATCCATGATTCTCTAAATTAATTTTTTTCACTTCTAAACTTGGTAAATGTATTTACTTGCTCATCAATTTTGTTTATAAGAGCATGTGGCAAATTAAAATTAAGTAAATCCATTAAAACAAAAAAAAACTCAAAATTTTCACTTGATTGGCCTATGCATTTAGATTCTTTGTAGTGCATCTAGAAATAAGCAAAACTGATCAAGTCTTGAAGCTCTTAATTCTTTGTTTATTCTGTGGTCCATTCAATCACGTGCTCTTTGAACATGTGATGCATGTGATAATTACAATTTGTTTCAAATTGACTCCAAATGGGTGACGTTGAACTCATATTCAATACATGAAACATAAACTCCGTGTGATTGGTTTATTTTGCCTCGAAACTTCATTTGTCTAGACCTTTATACATACTAAAAAATGAAACATTGTTTTTTCTTATTCTTATACAAACCCCTCGCTTTTGGCATTTCTTGCAGTACATTTCTAAAAGTGTTGGCATGTAACACTAAATGACAATTTACATTCCATAGGTCGACATTTGGTGGGTATAACGTTATTTGACAAATAATAGTTGGGCTTGCTTCTAGTCATAGAGGAAATAGTAGACCTCATAAATATTAATAAGTTAAATCTCGTATATGATATGAGTAGGTGGGACACTCTTCATATAAACCTTTTTCATTTAATATCTAATTATGGTCCAACTTGTTACCTTGTAAACACAAACGAGGCTTAGATTTTCTTAACAGACAATGATGAACTTGTGGATCTTGTTAATATTTTAATATAATAGTTGCATAGATTCTTATTAAAGTTATTATTATCACATCAAATAATTGTGAAGGTTGATGATCTTCATACCCCTAATCCTCTATTTTAATGATTTACTCTGTATATTTTACTGCTACATTTGACAAGAAGGAAGTACGAAGATATATGCTATTTTCTTTTAAAAAGAAGAACTATATATATTTTATGAAAATTTGTATACAAAAATTATGATATGCCGCAGCCATTGCCACCGCCACCACCACTACCACAATTATTGCCACCGCTGCAACCGCCACTACCTCATCTACTACTACTGCTACCACTGTTGCCTTCACCACTACCACAATTGCCACCACCTTCATCGCACCCGCCGTCTTTACCACCACCTTCATCGCACCCGCCGTCTTTACCACCACCACTACGGGTACCTCAACCACCACTACCACTTTTAGTGGATTCAAGTTTCAATTGTATATAGCATCATTGGTTCAACAAAACAATAAAATTTTTTTAGGAATCTCTTAGTTTCTCTTTCATCTGGATTCACTTTCTCTTTCTCTTTCCCTTTATCCTAGTTTTCACTAATCCGAATAGACCATTAATCTTCTCAAAAAAAATAAGGCTTATTTGTTTGGGGAATTTTTTACTGAATTAATTAATAAACTAATTGGCAACATGTATGCTTAGTTAGTGATGAAATTCAAGTGGCTCTCCCAAAGTATCTACATGCCAACTAGTGAGTAATATGTTTGGATTGATGGAAAATGTATGAAAAGTAAAGAGAAATAGAAAGTGAATCTTAGTGAAAAAGAAACTAAGAGAATCACGAAAAAATTTATTGTTTTGTTGCCCCAATAGTGTTATAGAAATCAAAACTTAAATCTACTGTAACCACAAAATAATATTTTTTATATTATTTTTAATAATAAAAGTACCCCTCCTATGTTGTTGCCACCACTACCACCTTTTGATTGATTTCGGTGGTGGTAGAGGTTGTAACAATGGTAGCCTAGAGTTGATGTAGTGGCTTTGGTAGTGGTGGAATTGGTGGTAATAGCAGTGGGACTACGATGGGTAGTGGAGTGGAGGCAACAATGGTGGCTATGATGGTGGACGTGGTAGTGACAGAGATGATAGTAGTAGTGGCATGACGATGGTGGTGGCAACAATAGTTATAGTAGTAGTGGAGGTGCCAATGATGGAGAAGGAAGCGGTGGTAGTAGTAGTGACAAGATCAACACTTGCAATATTGAAGGCACAAGTCTCTGGTTAGCAAATTTTCTCCCACACGTCATGGGTTGAAGGGTGAAAAGTTTTGAGCCAATTTTTTTACCATTTTTCTTCCTATTTCCACTCTATTTCTTTTAGTCATTGTACCAAACAATGGAAACACGAGGATTTTTAGGGCATGTTAAGGGTTTTGAACAAAAAAATCTATGAAAAGCAGCTTCCTAGAAAAATTATATTTCTAAGAAAACAAATTATCATATATAACTGTTTCTATGGTTAGGGGTCCATTTGAAAAAATTTCATGGAAAACTTTATTAATGTATATTTTTAAAAATTAACTAGATAAAAAAATCACCTTTATAGGAAATAGCATATTTAGGTCCTTTGATACTTTTTTTTGTTTGGTGAAGTGTTTAGTCAAGTCACTTGCATAGTTGTGAATAAAAAAAGGTCTACCATATATTAATTTTAATTTTATTTTATTAAAAAAAGTGACAAATGATAATTTGGAGTTTTTTCTCATGTACCCCGTGTTTGTTCACCTTTTTATTGGCTAAATGTGTTTGATGACTAATTGGCTATCTTGAACACACTAAATAGAGTTATGTGTAGGACGAAAAAAGTATAGAGAATAGTATACTGAAAATTGACTCCCATTAGTAGAATAAACACATACAAAATCACCTTTGGACATACGAAAACTAATAACCCTATTGTTCAATGAAACTTTACAATGTACATTGATTGAAATAATAATAGTTACATTTGAAAAAATAATACTTTTTATTTAATGGTAAAACCCACATCTAAGAAAAAGAAAAAGAAAAAGAAAATTAAGTTTATGATATTCTTTTTTAAGTATTTAACTACTTAAATTCAACAAAATGGAGCTATTAATATAGAGCAATCTTTTTTTGCCAAAGAGAACTAATAATTTAGGACGGAGTATATCTTTGTATTCAGTGGCTCACATTTCCAACACAAGTACTTTTTGGTTAATTTATGTTCAGATCATACATGAAAGCTATAATCCACCTCATTTGTCAACCAAAAATGGCTTCAAACAAATCATGCCAACAACTTGGCAAGTTCGTCTTCATCATCCCACTCATTGTCTCTTCCAATATGTGAAAGATCCTCCTCATGTTCTAAGATAACATCCTCATTATATATGCCCACATCTGGTCAGAGTATTTTAATAGCGTCATCCACCACTAAGCTAGACATGACATTGACATGACATCCATGTCTAAAGTTTATTGGCATTCTAAAGCTTATCAAAATTCTCCATCAAAGTAGGAGTTTGACATCCATGTCTAAAGTTCATTAGCATTCTAAAGCTTATCAAAATTCTCAATCAAAGTAGGAGTTGTACTATCTAATAAAGTGACTGCATGTGTCGTTTTAGGAAGGGAGAATTTCCATTCTCGTCCCCTCCAATTAAGTATATGCTCATGTTCAAATGGGAGCAGGATATATGGGACCAGATCCTATCAATCAATTAAAACTTCAAACGTTTTTCTTTTCAAAAAGTCTAACTACTAACTCAGAACAAAATACAAGGTAAAAGCCAGACCTTTAGCTTGGCTCCCATTTTCTTGTAATCACCTATCAATCATGGCAGTTAATTTACACCAAGTCACATTCTTTGAACGCTTCCCTAGCATTATTTACGAGGTTGCTATAAACACCATTTTTTTATGTTCCACAAAGGTGGAAACAATTAAGAACAAAAGGCTATAATATCAAATGACGGATCACATTAATCTACTTGCAGATCCAATTGATAACGGCTAAAAAAATTATGGATTTAAATAAGCAAGATGAGAAAATTTAATAGAGATACCAAGTTTGCATATTGGTGGCAATTTTCGTCCTTTGTTGAGTATTTTAGTTGCCTCTTCCAAGGTCAGCCCTTCTGGGACCTGCTTTACATGTTTCCAAAGAATAAGTAGAAATTTGGGACGAGTCTTGTAATTATAATTTTCGTCCTTTGTTGAGTATTTTAGTTGCCTCTTCCAAGGTCAGCCCTTCTGGGACCTGCTTTACATGTTTCCAAAGAATAAGTAGAAATTTGGGACGAGTCCACAAAATAGAGATAACACCCCTCTGGCCTCTACTGTAAATAATTTTCCTCTAGGTTTTTCCTAAAGATGGGCAACCATGCTCATAGAAGATCTCAGACAAATTATTTTGCATAAACTAAGAAAATATGGTAGTCAATGTGAATCACAAGAAACTGAAAAATTGCATAACATATTTTTCATCTTTCATATGCCACATCAATAAAATCATAAGAGCTCAATATGTAATATAATCTTACTTCACATAGTAAATTCTACGAAACAAGGAAATATATAATGAATGCACATATACCTTGTTATCCAATATTAAGAAAGGAATTGATGTTCCAAATAGGGGCCCCAAAGTTAGTCAAAAAAATGGCGAGTTGTAAGTACTTGATGGGTAATACTGTACAAATATTGTATAGTTTAATGTAGAACACTAACAAGGAGAAATAAAAAAAGACAAATATTACCAAGAAGATTGAATTACTAATAAATGGTGTAATTGAGGTCCTTGCATAACAAGAGGGCAAATCTTCTTAGAAGTACACATATTGAGGTCACTATTAAATGGATTGGATTACCTTGGGGCATTATTGGTTAGATTCCATAACTGAAAAAGGAAACGACATTACAAATGTCAGTAAGGACAAGACAAATCACAACCTAACACCTCCAAGTAAACATTAATTCAATAAAACCCAATTCACACTCCAACTATATGACAATTTTGGAACCAAAATAGTCTACCAAACTAGCTTTCACTAATAATCAATGATGCATGAAACCCAAATGGTAACACTTATCTTAGAAATAAAATGCATGAAAAAAAGGGATTCACAACTGGTTGCCAATACAAAACTACACAATAGACAATTTGAGAGATAAAAAATGTCTTGAACTGTTTTGGATATGCTAAACCTCGCTGATAAAAGCAAGTTGCAACATATAAATTTTGAAACAAATAATTTCTTATTTAAAAACTACAACAAAAGCACAAAAAAGATCAAGGAAAACCAATGTACCTGCAACTAATCTCTGAACATCAACAAAAAGACACATCCTAGAAGAAATAATTTATGAACTTCATATTAGAAAATAAGAAAAAAAATCATGCTTTTAAAAAACTTTACCTAGTAAAAGAGAAAAAAAAATTCAAGGCAACTGTCGCTTTCTCTTCAAAAGCACCAAAAACCAACCAAAATACAAATTCATTTTATTGCTCAAAATCCCAAAAAAGTGCCATTTCTCAAGAAAACACTACAAAAATCCACCATTTTTACATAAAATTGCTCATTTTCACATCACTAACCAAATCACACATCCCACTCTATCACATAGCGAAGTAGAACACACAACAGAGTATATTGGATCATAACAGATCCCATCAAATTATATCAGATTTCATCCAACCATAATTAATCGTATTATATTAGATGAGAGCATATCAGATCAAAACATAGCAAATCATATCAATATAGAGCATATCAAAGTAGTTCAAATCAGTACATACCAAAATCCATGAGATCATAACAAATCATATATCTTAATTAGTATATTAATATTACTAATTAAGATGTGCATTCATATAAGTCATATTAAATCAGAAAGTTAGAAACGCTAACTCTTTTATAGTTCTAGAAGTAGGTGATCGGAGTTGCTCATTTCTTCATAGCGTCCCCCCCCCTTCAGGTGTGGAGACGGCAGGCAAAACCTCTCTAGCTTTGGAACATTTTTCTCATTGTGTCCGAAGGCAGCATACATCACCTCCCTTTTAACCGGGACATTTCTCTCTTTACAACCCGAAGGTAGCGAACATAACCTCCTCTTAACTCGAGACGTTTCTCTCTCACTCTAAGCAAACAAAATTGAAATTAAAATAACTCAAAAATAGGAGAAAACCTCTATATCTTAACTTTCTTCACATTAGAGCTCTCAAATCACAAAACCAGTGTCGCCATAGCATCTAACATGTTTGATTTAGGTAAGAACACCTCTTTAGTGACTTGAATCGGACTTAAGAAGACTCAAAAACTCTCAAATCAAGAAATCAACCTTGCCATGGTTTGGTATGTTTGATTTAGTTAAGAATGGTTCTTGAACAACTCAAATCAGACTTAGAACGAGTGAGAAACGGAGAAAAGAAGTTTCTCGATGTGTGAAAGCGAAGAACAAAAAAACTGAAAGCTATTTATAGAGAAAAGGAGTTCACATGCGTCTGATGCACATGTCAAATGTGTGTCAGTCAACATGTCACTGTGTGGTGCGTGCGACTTGCATGTTGCCACATGGCGACTATTTTTTATTTTTTTTATTTTTTCAAAACTTCAAAACGCGATATCTTCCCACCCCCAAGTTGGAATCACACATTATTAGTATTGATGGACTCATATCAACGAGTCCTTTGAAATTAAACCCCATTTGGATAGGTTATCCTGCACTTTTTAAGTAGGTCCCGCCCACATGGTACACTTCTGAATATCGTAACTTTTGTTCCCGACCTCCGTTTCACGTGTTCTTCAATTAGTTACACTTGTAACTTCAAGCTCTACCCATATACGGTGATTATATCCCTTGAAACCCCTTAAAACTTAACTAAAAATTATATAATTACCCCTAACCCCTTGAGTTAGGTGTAATCGAAAAATGGGTCATTATAGTAGGCTAAGGGGAAAAGTAAGTACCTGCAAGAGAGGGTGGCGGCCACATTTGGTTTATGGCGTCAAAGACAACATCTGCAGACAAGCTCGGTTATACTTAGGCAATTGAAACTAAGAGGGAGAAATTGAGGATGGTGGAGATCGATGGTAGCTATGTGAGAAAGAGCAAAAAGGAGATCAAGGAGGAGGCAAGCGGAGATGATGTGTAACGACCCTGAATTTTCAAAAAGATTCTATATCAAGTTTAGTAATTTTAGATTGTTGTTTTTTAGAGATTTGTATTGAGTTCATATTAGAGCTTCAAAAATCAAATGCAATAGTACTTGAATCGTGTAAATTGGACAACTGGTTGAAAGTTATGACCTCGAGAAGCGTACCACATGAGCAAGACCTACTTCAAAAGTGCAGGACAACCTGCTCATGTGAGATCTAATTTAGTAGGGCTCAGCGAAACAAACTCAATGGTACTTAGAACACATGAATCGGACATTGGGGTAAAAAGATATAGAGTTTTGAAGTTTAAGATTTATTTAAAATAATAAGAATAATTAAGATCGAGGCGGCTCTTGACAACCTATTTATAGGCATGCCCGTTTTTCTTCTGCACACCCCAACAACTTCTTTTTCTTGTTTCTCTCTCTTTCAGAGTCTAATATAGACGATTGAAGTGGCATTTCTTACCAAATCAAGCATGCTAAATGCAGTGGTAGAGTTATTTTCTTCGTTTGAATCCTCTAAAGTCAAGAAAATCACCTTCAATGGTCGAGGGAGGGAATTTTAACTTCTAAATTGATATTGTATTAAGAGTTTCTTATTATTTTGAAATATTGTATTAGTATAAGCCTTATAACGTGAATTTCTATACATAAATAATGTCCGTGAATTGGTTTAGTGTTGTCCACTTCGTTTTGGGTATTTAAACCCTCTGTATAGTTCCATGAGGAATTATAATCTAGTTACTTGTTGTATAAAGGCTCTGGCACGCATAGGTGAGGAGTATCGTAGGAAAACTCCGATCCTTCTGGCTTCTGTGACCCTATGAGTATGAAAGCAAGCCTTTAGGTATCACAGGACAAAGATCTGATTTCTTATGTATGTTCTGAGATTATTATTTTTCATCAAATGATTTATTTCAAGAAAATTTTTACGCTATAATTATAAGTGTTTTTTAAAGACTTTGGAATAGCATTTTTATAGAATTTAGCATAACCTATTGACTATAAATATACTCCCTCAGCCCCAAATTCTGCAGGGATTGCAGTTAAAGTAGAGGTGAAGGAAGAGAGAAAATTTTCTAAATGAAATTATATGTTGTCTAATATTGCAATGAACTTTTGTTAATATTTTGGCTATGTTTCAAGAAAAGTTATGTCTAGATAATGATATATATAAATTATCAACTCTATGCACAGTCGTCCTGGGGACTTGTTATAATAAATGTCTATTGTTATAAACTTTTGTTATATATATGAGTGAGTTTTATAGGACTACCGTTGTTCGAATATTATGATTCAAATATTAAATACTTAAAAGAATTTATAACGCGTGAGGGACATCACACGATGAGGCTATCATAAGCACCAACGAGAGGTGGAAATGGCTGGCTTTGTGAGGCGAGGTCGTGCCAGTAAGAAGTGAAGCAGAGGATGAGAGACAAAGTAGAACGGAGCTGAGAGAAGCCTAGGCCAAATCAAATTTGGACAAACCCAGCAATCGGAAATTTTATTTCCAAAGGGTGAGGGGTCGGGTAATAAATCATATTTTTCTCCCCTCATTTCCGGAGTAAGAAAACAAATTTTTTTCATATTTTATTTTTTCATAGCGGTTATCTTTTTTATAACCCCTAGGCCTTAACAAGCCCTTAATGATTCTTATCCTTTCTCCAACTTTCTACCAATCCAAATAAAACCAAGTATTCCAATGACTGAATTAAGTCTAGAATAATCAGACCTACAAGGATACACCTAACTTTTTGGGATATCCCTGGCCACAACCTTTCGTCTACAGGCCTTTATTAGATAAAGAAATACAAGAGACATAAAGAGGAGCAATTTTTTACCAATTTTACTGGAAGGAAGAAGGCAAAAAAAAGGGAAGGAGCAGCCGATTTAAGGTATTAAGTTAAGTAAAATAATAAAGGGGAACAAGAATAATTGACAAGATAATATAGTTTATATAATTCTGGAAATGAATAATGGATATAGAGTTGCCATTAGCCAGTTATTTTACCTATTATCTTTCTTCAAATTATCTCCCATTAAATTGGGGTTAGGTGAACGAGTGGACCATGTACATGGGTACCCACTGACAACCCTAGCCTTTGGTGCTCTCAGCCTTGCCTTAAGGGAGGAGAAGAGAGTGGGGGATTCAAATTTTAAAGGCACAACATCCTCTCCAACCCACAATGAGTTTTGAGGTTAGCAGCAAAAATCGAGTCGAAGGGGCCAAAATTTTCAGCTCTGGTCCGTAGATACATGCACATCTCCGGGTGGGTACTGATCCATAACCGCTTCTCAAAACAGGATCCTAAACTAAGAGCTTAGTACTTGTTTAGAGATCCTAATTGAGCTTAATAATGGTTATTATTGCATTTTCCCATCTACTATATCGTCTTCTTTGCTATTGCACTTTTGCCAATTGTACCGCGTTCTGACCCTAGAGCAATAAGATTTAGACTCAATAGGCGTTCGTATAATTGATCCAGGATAAGGGGGTAACAACATGGTAATTATGTGTAGGGAGACTAAAGTGAAGTTAGGGATGATGACATGATGATCCTAGCTCCAAGCCAATGATTGTGCGTTTAGTACCAGCATCATCATCTTTCTTCAACATCTTTCTAGCTAGTAACCAATTTCTACATGTCATTTTGAGAGACATGGGAGTTGGTTCAAGACTGACCCCCCTTCAAGAATTTGGAAGTTCTCTTCTTTAGAAATTATGTCAAGACAGGAAATTGAAGCTAGCAAGCATCCCACAATGAAGGCCGGTTTGCATAGGTAAGTAGTATATGTATATTTGAGGCTTGTCTGCAAAGTACGATTTATAAAATGTACAAAGTTGCAATGGTTTCTTTTTTAAAGATTGTACTCAGCTGATGTTGCACTCTGTAGGATTAGACCCGTCTTCAGACGAGGCATCACCATCAGAAAAACCAAAGACGAAAGCATCTCTTTCACCGTCGTCATCGTCCTCGTCACTGAGAAGATCATTCGTGGGATATCTTCTTTCAACATACGCCCAGGTCTGCCTCCTCTGCAGCCTCAACACATGCATTATGACATCCGGTGTCAATGTAATTCGTGACCGGTCCTCTCTGCCCTGCCTATTTGCCTCCATTATCTGTCGATATGACCAAAACAAATCAGATTAAACATAATTTTTACAAGTTCCAGGAGAACTCACAGATCTACTTATTGACATTTTACAGACGCTATTTGAGCCCCATGCATGAAGCCAACGTACATGAGGCTTCAAAATTTAGTCTCCACAAAATTTCACCTGAACTGAGGGTGTCGGCACTGCATTTTTAGGCCCTTGAATTTTGGTCATTGAGGTTGATTTCAAAGCCTTTTTGGAGTCCCCACATCCAAATAAGGTGAACTTAATAGGCCCCCATTCCAAAGGGTTTAAAACTTTACTTAACGCGGGCCCCATGGTTGGCAGTTCACTTCATATGGGCAAATGAAGCTCGTGACTAGAGAGAGCATATCAAGAGTCCAAAATCATTTTGAGAACCTTCCCATTGAAAATTAGTGCATTATTAATACGATAATCAAATGAAAGTACAAGTTGTAAGAAACTGCTCTGAATCCCCCTATCCTCATTGCAAGAAGTTCATGGAACATGACCACCCCTACCTTGCCCTTGGTCTGCATTCATTTTCTATTGTGTACCAATGACATACAAAATAGTCAAGTACGTTTTAACAAAGTGAGCTATGCATGCCCTGAGTAAAGAAACAATTTATACTGGCTAATATGCGTTCTGAAAATGATATCATTGACTCAACTTCGGACATTGGACCCAAGTTGCAATACATGCATTATGTCACAAGTAAAATCCACCAGATTCCAAAAACTTGATATAGTCATGGCTTGAAAGAGATGTCATACCTTCTCTGCATGTTTGGGGAGCGGAATTAGATCTTTAGCTGTGGGAGCCCATAATTTAACATTTTTTTCAAGTCCACTGGTGGCAAGAATGGGCAGATAAGGATGCGACTCAAGACAGTTAACTACATGTTGATCCCCAGTCATCATACGCAATAGTTCACCTCCCTTCTTCTTCCAAATATATATATGACCACAGTCAGATCCACTGACAACATAATCATCATTAGGGCCAAAAAAGGACGCCCCTTTGACTGTCTGTGAATTTCTATGACCTGTATAAACCTGAGGCTGATCAATTTTCTGCAAATGCTCCGCAGAGGCTGCTTGTGGTTGTGGCCCAAGCCCCGTGAACTTTTGGAAGAGGTACACAAGTTCATCATTGTAAGAGACTAGCAGTTCACTTGTATTGGAATATGCCAGTCCAGTGATGCGGACATTGTCATTGCCCACAAGGTGGCAGGGACAAAAAGTATCCACTGGTTGGTCAGAGCTCGTGGACGCATCCGAATGGTAATTCCTTACATCATATACACGTGCATATTCATCAAAACCACCTACAGCGAAATAGTTGGGGTTACGAGGGTCAATGACAATGGCATTCAATCTGATTCCTCCTTGAACAGGCTGCTTCTTCTCTTTGAATGATGAGCAGTGGAAAAGCTTCGTAGATGAATGACTTCTCAGATCAAACTGCATACACAAATAGCAATCAAATTAGTAATAAAAACAATAGCATATTTTATGTCTCTAAGAATTGAGGAACTTAAAGTAATATAATACAATCAGAAGAAAGCATAAATTACATGCTGAATGAGGCCATCTTCGCCACAACTGTAAAAGCTGTGGGGGCTCCCAGGTTCAATTGCAAGCTTATGTACTCGACCTTGGTGCTTTGATAGCCTTTTGGTCTCTACGCAGCCATTGTCCAGAATATCACCAACCCTGACCTGAATGTTGATAAATCTTAACTCAAATTTTTTAATACTTTATGTACTTCACATGATCCTTATGCCCGTCTTTAATTATCAGCTCAATCACTGATGGAAAGACCAAGTAGAAAATAAAGGAAAGTGGACAAGAACCACTTTTCTGCTTTGCTTATTCTCTTTGTCAACCTAATGAAATGGATTAACCAGATAAAAAGGAAATATTAATCGGGTTTTTTTATACCATAAGCAATAACACCACCATTTTCAACTCTAAAAAAGAAACATAAAACTTCAATGGCAGAACACTGTATAATAGTCCTTGACTTTTATTGACAATCCAAGTTAAATGGCCTCTCCACGAAACTGCTGCTCTGCACACCCAAGTAGACAAACTATTATAGGTTTCTTTTTACTACTACAGGAGAAAAGGATGACAAACTATAAGAACCAGCAAAAACTATTACAATAAAAACATCTATTTCCCAGTATAAAGTGGCATTTTCACATTTATACCCATACCATAACCTCATAACATGGAATAAAACCTAAGAAAATGCCGTAACTTAGCCAGTTATTAGTTTACTGAACAAATAAAGAGCTTGTGCAGCATTTTTATGTTTAAGCAATACCTGTCCATCTGCAGCAGCAGTTACTACGGTGCGATCATCTGTATATGGCATAATGCGGGCTTGGAAGACATTGTCTACGTGACCAGATGGATATGCAAACCTTTTAGCTTTAGCTTCCCAGTCCCAGAATATTATTTGTGTGTCGTCAGAGCCTGACACAAGTATGTCACCGCTTGGATTGAAATGTACAGTATTTACACAACCTTCATGGCCATCTAGCCTAGTATACTGTTCCAGTCGCTTCACTAAGACCTAAATCACATAGCGTAATTTTGAATGAAATATGACAAAAATCAAAATTGAAAACTTCAATTTCATAAAGTAGAAAAAGGTTGGCCAATTATAGATAAAATTGAGAGAGAGAGAGAGGGAGAGGGAGAGGGAGAGGTAGAGAGAGAGAGATGTTGATCTTAAAACAAGGCACAATTTTTGTATGCGACCAATAATATGTTGCAAACTAGTATGGTTTATTCATTTCACAACAGTAAGACACAAAATTGTGGCTCCATGTCAAGTAGAGAAACAGAGGACTTAATAAGTCACAAAGATGTGAACTTGCCATACAATTGTTCTCGACATTTATGTGGAGATGGAAACACAACAATCATGTTTACAGGCTGAGTACCCAAATTTATGGGAGATAAATAGAAGTACATGGTCATCAGAGGCAATCGGTGAATGTGTGGAGAAGACCAAAAGTGGCACAAACAAGGAGGCCTAGTATCAGATGAAGAAGAACTGGGTTTTCTTCCTCACTCAGTTCACTAACTGATGTTTCGGCAGTTATTGGGAGCTTCCAACAACAAGAGAAAACCCTTTCGAGTGCGGATTCTAATCAAATTGATTAATTCATTAAAAGGACAATTGGCTCGTTTCTCTATTGCCTTCTAGTGCCCTTCAATTAAGCTTATTGTTAACAACATTTAAGTATAATCAACAGCAGATCTACAGCCTATCCGGCCTTTTCTTCACACTATTTCAACAAATCAGAATTACTAGTAATGGATACGGTGACTAGACACCACCAGTTGAGCGCATATTAGCAGAGAAAATGTCAAGATGTGGCTTCGCAACCAATTTTATCTGTCATGCACAGTCTAAACATGATCTCAATTGCCTCCAACAACGACTCTACAGAAGAACATTCAACAGATGCACCCAAAAGCTAAAAACTACAACAGACCAACAAATCTCAGCTGGAAGAGAATCAACCTCCCCGCCAAAAGGTTAGAATTTTCAAAGGAACGGAACAAGAAGCAGCTGCATACCTCAGAAGCACCGACTCGGCGGACGAAACCTGGGGACCGCGAGCAACCCGCCTCCCGGCGTACAATCTCCGGGAACGTAAGGCCGGAAGCCTTGGGCTGGAGCTCCATATCAGGGCGATTCTCAGGAGGCGAGTCGGCGACGAAGAAGATGAAGAATCAGCCACCATGAAGGGGTGAAACGGGTGAAGGCTCGGGGAGCAGATGCACTTCCATTATCAGCAGCGAAATCTTGTATTGACACGTGATTAGTTGGTCTGATTATCTGCTGTGCGGCTCGCATTTGTATGGGCCTGTGTGAGCCCATATATGACACTCTTGGACTATTGTGTCGCTCATGCCCGTTCATTAATTTTTGTCTTGGACCCAAGTTCAGACCTAGCTTATGCTGTGTGAATTCATATAAATAATTGTGAAAGGAGATATTACCACAAAGAACTAATTTAGATTTGAGAAACCTTGTATATGCCCTTTCTATAGCATTTGGGCAGTTAATAACCATTCTTAGATAGAATCTCATGATTTTCTATTGAATTACTTTTGTGTTTGAAGCTTTATAGAGTCATTGTTAGGGACATTCTTATTTTCCTCTATAGTGAATCACATTGATTGTGCTTGCACTCCTATAGTCTTATGTAACCATTTAATCTAAACACATGGATATTGGTAGATGTGTTGTTGAAGCTAACTAGTAAGGACTTTGGAACAAATTTATGCATTTAATTTTGATTATGATCATTTAAATATTATAGTACATAATTTGTATTTAATAGGTTGGATTATTATAAAGGAAGGACTTGTAATAGATTTGAGTATAGTGAGGGGTCTACATAAAAAAAATTAGGGAGAAAGGGGGAGAGGGTGGAATTAGGGCAGAAAATTAAACAAACTAAATATGGACTTCTATTTGCTAATTTAGAAGTGGTTATGTACTACAATTTATAGAGATATGAAGTAGCAATCCTAATAAAATAAGGTAAGCAACATAAAACACTAATCCTAGTGAAATTAGGAGAAGTGACTGATTTAGGAAAGTCAAAGAATAATCTAATTAGGATTATATTATTCCACCACGCTCCGCATCACCTTGTACTTAAGCTGACCAATCTGGATGTTGCCGAAGGAACTCATATTCCTGCATCCAAGTAGCATCTTATGAAAAATAGTATAACCAAGCAAAAAAAATTCCTGAAATAATACATCCATGACGGCGAGCATGTCGTGATTCTAAAATAGAATGAGGCATCGGAAGGGTTGGATCAGAAAAAAAATTGTGGTAGAATTAATGGTGGAATACATGAAGGATCACAAATAAACTTCTGAAGACAAGAAACATGAAACACCGGGTGAATATGTGCATTCAAAGACAATTGAAGATGATAAACAACCTTCCCAATACGCTCAATAATAAGATATAGACTATGAAAGTGATGGGCAAGTTTCTCGTTAGAGGGTTTATGGATGGAAGTTTGATGATAAGGCTAGTGACAAAGATAAACAAGATCACTTACTTCAAACTCGCGATCTATATGACTTTTATTATAAACTTGGCGCATATGATTATGTGAATCTGTCAGGTTAAGTTGAAGTCGGTGCAAAACTTCATCATGAATTTGAAGAGTCTTATCCACGGCATCAATGGGAGCACATAGTGACACATAATAGAGCAATGTAAGAGGTAGATATCCATAGACAAGATGAAATGGAGTAGAACCCGCGGTTGTATGGAAAGTGGCGTTATGCGACCATTCCGCCCAAGGAAAGAATGATAGCCACATCTAGGACCGATCACTTGAAAAACATCGTAAATAATACTCGAGATAACAACTTACCACTTGAGATTGTCCATCTATTTGAGGATGATAGGCAAAACTCATGTAAAAAAAAGTGTATTGGAGATGGAAAAACTCATGCCAGAATGCTCATAAGAATCACAAACAATAGTCTTAAGCATCCCATGAAGATAAGCAATGATACATATGAAAACCTCAGCAACAGGCTTAGAAATATAAAGGGGAAAAAGAGCCAAAAAATGAGCATACTTGGAGAGTCTATCAACCATGAGTAGGATAACGGATTTGCCCTAAACCTTATGTAATTCCTCTATGAAATTCATGCTAATATTCTCTCAGATTTACCCTGGAATAAGAAATGGTTGAAGAAGAACAAAAGGGTGGTAGAATCATTATTATCTCATTGGCTAATGTTGCATTGGGCCACAAATGGTGGGCTTCCCGTTAAGACCACGCTTAGGCAAAGCTCTAAGAGACCCTTTTATATATTCAAAATGTTTCATCATGTCCTGCAACAGGCATAGAATGACAAAGATAGAGAATATCTCGGCATAATTCCTCGAAATTAAGCAACTAAAGGCAACCACGTCATAACAAAACCATTGTGTAAAATAATATATGGCGAGGAAGAAGGATCCGCTTGTAAGCGTATAACAAGAGCACAAGTAGCACTGTTAGTCTCATAGGCTGCCTATAAATCCTTTAAAAAGGTAAAAATTGGGGCAAAGAATGTGTGGAAAGTGGCATCCTCAAACTATCTAGATAGAGCATCAACGACACAATTTTTTAGATCATGCTTATAGACCAATTCATAATCATATCCTAACAACTTAGAGACTCACGTTGTTGAGCGGGAGTTGTCACACATTAATCCATGAAGTATTTGAGAGGCTAATGATCTATCTGAATGATAGAGTGACGACCTAAGAGGTATGGTTACCATTTAGTCATGACATGGACAAAAGCCAATATCTCACGCTCATAAGCAGATGACATAAAAGGTCATCTACACAAAGCCTTGCTATAAAAGATGATAGAGCATTTGTCTTGCATAAGGACTACACCAAGACCAATATCAAAAGCATCACTTTCTACAATAAATATCTTAGAAAAGTTTGAGAGAGCAAGCACAGGGGCAAAAATGATGGCCATTTTGAGTGCATCGAAAGCATGTTTAGTAGAGTCATATTTTATAAAAGTACTCTTCTTCAACAAAGCCATGGGGGCAGCAATAATACCCTATGACGCGATGAAACATCGATAATAACTTGCAAGGCCTAGAAAACTACATAGTGCACGCATAGTAGAAGGATGGGGTCAATCTCAAATGGCAAAAATCTTGCTTAGAACTGCAACACACCTTGGGTCGAGATAATATGTGTAAGGTCCCTGATTTTTCTACGATTTTCTGGGATTTTTCTGCCATTTTTCTAGTCATTTTCGGCAGGAAAATGTGACGTTTCAGCGTATGGGTATTTGTGTCTTTTCCCCATATTTATACCCGTAGAGTCGGGTGTGGGGCTTAGTCGCGGGCCACGGGCCTCGCTACGCGCTTACGGCGCGAATTTTGGAGGTTTGACGCGTAACCAGTAGGTTAACGCGCATTGGGGACGTAAGCGGGAAAAAAATAAAGGAGAACAGATAAAAGATCAGGCTCGGCCCGATCCGGATTCGGATGTGAACAGTACCGCCGCCCCCCCCCCATTCCGCCTTTTCACTGTGCCCGGCCGCCGTCGGCCGCCGGCAGGCCGTTGGACCGTCGCACCGGCTCCGCCCTGGCCGTGCGACAGCAGGGGAGCCGCCGTCCCGGCCCCACGGCCGCCCCGCCCCCACTTTTCCGGTGAGCCCCCCTTTTCTGTGATTTGCGATTCCGCCGCCGCCGTGGGCCGGCCGGCCGCCCACGGCTCCGCCATGGGCCGGCGACGGTGGGAGGCCACTCCCCCCGGCCCCGGACGGCCCCAGCTCCGCCGTCCCGCTCCCTCTCTCTGCTGCCCTGTTTCGCCGCCCGACTGTTTCACGCCGTTCCGCCGCCGCCACGGGCCGGCTCGGCCTGACCGGCCGGCCACGGCTTCGCCCTGGGCCGGCGACAGTGAGGAGCCCCTCCTCCCAGCCCGGTGGGCCTCGGCACCGCCGCCCCACCCTCTTTCCCCCTCTGTTCACTGTTCCGCCGACGGACTGTTTGGGCAAACAGTGGCCGCCGGCGGTGATCTGCGGCCGATTCGGCCTTCCCCCAGTCCCGCCTTGCTCCGGCGAAGGCAGTGGACTACATATCCGTGCCCAATTCAGCCGCCGCCACCTTGGCCGCTCCGCCCTTATGGGTTTTCCCCGGTCGTCCCTTATTTTTGGTATGCGTCCATTTTGGACGCGGTGACTGACGTTATCAATCGGACGCCGGATTTGTTTTAGCGGAGCGTAGTTCGGCTCCGCCCCAGCCCGGTGACACCAGTGGGCCACCCTCTGGGTCTTGTTCAGCCTTGCGGCCCGTAGCCGCAGCTAGTCCGCCTTACCGGCGTGTGTGCCGTTGACCCTTCTTGCCCATTTTACGCCGTCGGTACCGGACGGCCTCGGGCAAGAATTTGTATGTCTTACCTTGACAGAAGGTGGACGAGTTCACCTGCTCAGGCCTTGGCCAATGACGGCCTCATAGCCTTTGCACGACCTTGAACCCTCCCCTTGCCCTATACCGTGCGAGATGCACAGCTGCCCGCACCATGGGTATTGGTTGTGGGTGGCGATCGGCGATGTCGCCGCTTTGATTGGTCATTGTTAGGGCCTTAGCCCGGTTGGCTTTTGTGGGCCATGAGTCGCCTCATTTCAGCCATCTTCCCCGCCCTTTGGGCCGCGTGCGCATGTAGCCACGCGTGTACTTCTGGGTTTAGGCGCCGCATTTGTGCCGCCTAACCATCGGTTGGCTTTGCCACCGAGTGGAGTTGACCACTAGAGCCGTCCTCCACCACCTCTCCTTTGGTTCTCGAGCGTTGCCCCACGCTCTCCGCCCGTATGTGGGCCTTTGTTGACCGAAATCGTCGCCGTTGGGTGCTGTCCACGGCCGATTTCGACGTCTTGTGGCCGGCTGTGCACGTCTTAGCCACCGGCTGATCTTCAGAGTGTACACCCTTGACATCTGGCTGCACTGCCACTTATGTTGGCACGATATTTCTCCCGGCTGCCCGAGGGTGCCGCCGTGGATCGCGGGTTTTGCCGCATTGATATCTGACACTCTGTTTGGCCGTGATAGTTCCGGCGCATCCTAAAATCCTCGGGACAGCAGCTCTCTCAGCCAGGCAACGGTTTTGACCGCCAACTCCGCCGCCGACTCCGCCACCGTCGGGTGCTCGCCATCGAACGTCATGATTACGAGGTAGGGGAGCTTTGAACTCGTAAATTCATGAAGCATGCTTTGAATGAGTAGCAGCATGCTAGGATTGTATGATTCCATGCTTGGATGTTAAGTAACGATTCGATTGCATGATGTGCGTGTAAGCATGATTGTATGGTATGACTGATATGCATGAGATGTATGCACGTTTTATGGATGTGGATTATGTATGCGCTAGCGATGGCTAGCAAATATGTCAGTATGCTATGTACGGGTTATGCATGTGCTAGTGATGGCTAGCGTGCATGTTTGAAGTATGTATGAATGTGTGTGTGCACGTGCTAGAGATGACTAGCGTGTACGTTTGATGTATGCATGTGCTAGTGATGGCTAGCGTGCACGTTTGACGTGTGTATGCATGCGCTAGTGATGGCTAGCATGCATGTTTGTAAGTTATGTATGTATGACCGTATGTGTATGTTATACGTATGTGTGGGACATACGTATGTATGATGGCATTTTGCCTATGCTTTGGATGTGTGTAAGTGTTGTGGGCAGAAGTATGCGCGATGGACAGTAAGAGGTGACAGAAGCTTTGTCTGGATTTGGATACAGTTGTGTAAGCGTATGACAGAGGATTTGAGTATGACGGGCAAGGATTAGAATGGATCGGTTTGGGTTGGATTGTATGTTGGGCGTTTGTCAGACAGTAAGAGTGTTCATAATTGTACAAGCATAACGTACAGATTATGAAGTGAAAAATAAGTATAATAAGTGAGATATAAGTAAGAGGGCGACAACTGGGTTGGCTCTGAGGAGCGTTATTTGAGGATGTCAGTGTAAGAGGTTTTGGCCATAAGATGGATGGCGAAGTACGTAAGACTGTAAGGGTTTGTTGTACGATGAGTTTTGTCCATGATGTGGATGGGTAAGTGAAGTCTGCTGCCCTAACGAACTTGGGTTTCGGATCGGGCTCAGCTTCGGTTTGACCGCCGAGGACCGTGAGTTTGTGTGGCATAATTGTACCGCATAATATATTTAATTCAAACTTGAATTATAAGCACGCCTAATGATAGCGTTGTGAGTTTGAGACACGAGGGTTCGACGGATTAAGTTCCGTGTTTGAGCTGGCCGCTGATGAGTTGGCCGAGCGTTTATCATGTCTTGCCATGGTGTTTATCCTGTGGGATGTTGTCTGTGTGCTATGTAGAGCACCGGACGTCTGATGCTCTACTGAGAGCGACGTTGTTTCTGTTTTGGTCTGCGTGCTGTATAAGCCCAGACGTTTGATGCTCTGTTGAGAGCGATGTACGTTTCTGACTTTGTCTCGCGTGTTGTATGAAGCCCGGACGTACGATGCTCTGCCGAGAGCGACGTATGTTTCTGATTTGGTCCGTGTGCCGTGTAAGCCCGTACGTTTGATGCTCTGTTGAGAGCGTTGTATGTTTTCGCCCAAGAGTGGCACTGTATGTTTTCTGCCCAAGAGTGGCAATGGCACTATAAGACCCATTATGGTGGGCAATTCTCTGGCACTATAAGACCCATTATGGTGGGCAATTCTATGGCACTATAAGACCCATTATGGTGGGCGATTCTATGGCACTATAAGACCCATTATGGTGGGCAACTGTATGACCCCTTATGTGTGGGTGTTTATGTTTGCGCGCACAGGTAAGTAGTATCATGGATCTACTCTTACCTGTTTGATCCAGTGCCCCATGAGCATTGGTGTGCCTTACCTTCGGAAAAGTCCATGGCGTCTAGTCACTCCCCGGAGGTTAAGGTGTTGCCCCAGTGGCATTCTTTTCCATTTCGACGCTGGAGCTTATTAGTTGTAATGAGCTTCAGTGGTCGTTGATATGTGTACGATTATGAGTACGACTGTATGAGTGTGAGTACGACTGTATGTGTATGAGCAGGACTGTAAGTGTATGAGTATGAGCAAGACTGTAAGTGTATGAGTATGAGTAAGACTGTAAGCGTATGAGTATGAGTAAGACTGTAAGCATATGAGTATGAGCGCGACTGTAAGAGTATGAGTACGATTGTGAGAATATGGTTCTGAGTAAGACAGTAAGTATGATTTTGTGCAGACTGTACGAGTGAGGTCGTACGAGTCTGATTGTACGAGTAAGGTCGTACAAGTATGCGTATGTTGTATGAGTATGTGTACGGTGGTACGAGTAAGGTCGTACAAGTATGCGTATGTTGTATGAGTATGTGTACGGTGGTACGAGTAAGTTTGTATGACCCTGGATAAGGGTGTTGGTGTAAGTTGAATGGTTAGTATGATTTTGGCACGATGGTGCCTTCGGTATGTCTGTGGCACATTGGTGCATTTGGCATGTTTGTATGAATTTGAGCATGATATTGATGTGCTTCTGCTTCATGTTTGAGTTGCATGATGCATGCATTTTTGAACTTATGGAGTTCACCGTTTGGGATTTCCCCTACTGAGTATTTTCCTACTGAGTATGAAAATACTCACCCTACTATTTTTTAGCCCCGTTGCACGGGAGGTTTTGCAGGTTGTGCGGAGAGCTCCTGGAGATGGACGCTCGTTTCAGCGGTGGATCGATTCCCGTTGACTGAGGTATCTGCTTGACTCTCTGCGAGTTTATTTGTGCCACAATCTCCTGTATTGAGTGAGATGAGACTTTAAGATGTTTTATTCTGGACTTTCGATTGGATGAGTCTGTGGACTGTTATGGGACTTGTACTCAGGGATGCCCGGGAGTGATTTGTATTTAAAAGTCTATGATCATAGCAGAATTTATTCGTACGTGTGTTTTCGAGTAGCGCCTGATGATATTTGCTTTGGCCGTACGATGATTGACCGTATGATGTTTTAAATTATAAAATGTTTATACAGGTTTTGATTTTATCGTTTTGACTCCGATTTATGGAAGGAAAAAAAAAATTTCTATGAGTTTTAAAGAAAAAGGGATGAAAAATCTCGGGCGTTACAATATGTATCCCAAATACCACTCCAAGAAGAGTCGATGCTCATAGAGGAGAGTGGAAACAGCATGCAAATGCTTTAAGTGGTCTTCCTAAGTAGGGTTATAAATAAGAATATTATCAAAGAAAATCAAGACAAAGCGATATAGATAACTCTAGAAGACATTATTCATTGAGCACCAGAAGGTGGCAAGGGCATTAGTAAGGCCAAATGGCATGACTAATAACTCATAATACCCTTTATAAATATAAAACGTCATCTTAGAAATATTGTGGGATGCATACAAATCTGATGATAACCCAAATGAAGGTCTAATTTCAAAATGAATTGGGCCCCTAATAGCTCTCCAAGAAACTCCTATCATGATTAGAATATGATACTTATCCTATCACCCACACAAAAGTACCACGAGTTGTCCTGACAAACAAGGAGGACAAGAAAGGAGTAAGAAGACTAGAAAGGACGTACAATGCCAGAAGAAACCATCTTGCGAACTAGGCATTAAATCTTTGTCTTTTGGATATGTGGATATTGGTATAGTTGGACATTAGCTGGAAGAACACCTAGCTGAATAGGAATTCAGTGGTTGTAAGAATGGACCGGAAGTAATCCATTTGGCTCTTTAAAGATAGATTGATGTTAATCCAAGAGAGTAACCAAAGTTGGGGGAAGAATGTTGGTATGTAGAACCTCGGCTAAAGGGTGGTGCTATAGTAAAAGATAATGACAATGATAATGAGAAAGAGTCTCCAATGACTTGGCATACTAAAGTGACCCGGTGGATGAGTAGTGATACACATTGGCTTTCTACCATAGGTAAAATCCATAGTCATACGGCATAAGTCCCATGAGACAGGACTTAGATCCTAAAGTCGCATGACCTCTTAGTAGGAAGCAAAAATAAATCTATAGTAAGTTTGACCTTGCAATAATAATTTGACCTTAGAGCAAACGTTGTGACTCTAGGGTTGTGTTGACCGACCAACTAGAGAAGATGAGGCTAAGGACAACTAGAAAGACATCTTGGCGTGCAATCGGGAGGTAGACAGAGCTGACAAGGCGGCCAATGGAAAGGAAGAAGGTAGGATCTTCTGTGAGGCAACGCCATCACGAGCCTGTGGAATCTGGCTAGCTAGCGGAGAAAAGGCTCACGGAGCACCCGATTCCTGATGGCTAGAGGCACCAGAGATTGGAGGAGAGTGAGAAGGGCCAACATGGAGCAAAATGGCATGCAGATAAGAAGATGTCACCAACAAGGGCAAAGTAGCTGGTGAGAGGGGGGGCACTAATCGTTTATAATTAAACCCTTTGCAAGTGTACAAGGTAATTGTACTAGGATAAGTATTTAAGGGTTGTCGAACCTCAGGGACGGATAGGTTATTACTAAATCTAAAGAGGAATTTGCTGATTAAAAACTAAAACAAACTTAAACTTAAATTAAGCAAAAGAAAGAAATCAACTAGTTTAAAAGCAAGAGATTAATATGATGGAATTTACTTAGGAAATTGAATCCACTATAAAACCATAACAATTTCTTAACTTCTAATCTAAATCTAGTGTGAATATGAACAAGTATTCTCAGCTACAAGCTAGAATTACTTCAAAAAGAATCATTAATTAACTTCCATGGCATGAACTATCTTCGACAATAGCACGAATCATCCACACTAAACTAGCTATAGGCATGACCCGTCTAATCTTAGTATAACTCATCCAAGTCATTAATTATCTGAACATTAAAACTATTGTATGACCATCTCATCTAAATCACAGAAATTAGAATCGATGCAAATATCAAAACCATATCAATTTATCATCTACAAGACAATAAATCAACATAGATTTGAATAAACATTAAAAGCTCTTCCATTAAAAAGGAAATCCATATCATACATGTCACGCCCCGGCGATGCCCGACCCAAGCCGAACCCGGTCCAGGGGCCGGTCAAGCGCGCGGGGGCGACGAAGTGAAGATTGAGAAACGATTCTAGCGGAAGACTTAACCCTAACCACGGGCGATTAACAGCAACACAGAGTGCGCACAATCCTTTGAGCAAGAGTAAATTAAAGGGAAGGAAAAATGTGTTGCTTATCACAAAGTAAACAACAATCTCAAACCCACAAGCTTAGTTAAGTAAAGCCCACACCGGCTCAAAATAAGTCATAAGCATCACAACTGCAAAATATGACATAAATCCAAACAAGAACCCTACACAAAGGTTCGAACATAAAACATGAAACAAACGCAGGTAAGTCACGCAACGATCTCCATCATCACACCCAAGCTACCTCTGACCTTTCCTCAAAGAGGCAATCCTGCCCGTCTGTGTGTCGCACCACGCAACCCCAAATCAAAACACAAAAAGAGGGGTGAGTTTAACAAACTCAGCAATGGTTTTAATATCACTGTCAACGTTGAAAATACGATAGCATAGTAATGAGATCGTTCAAATCAAAGATTTACATGGTGCATCACTTTCTGATCACACATTCATATCACCTAACACTGCATCATAATGCATAATTCAACCTGCATGGATGTATCTCTAGCATACATATTCCCACATGCATTCACATCATACCAATCCCGCATGGATGTATCTCTAACATACATATTCCAACATGCATAATATCATCACAACCTGCATAGATGTATCTCTAACATACATATCCCACATGCATAATATCATCACAACCTGCATGGATGTATCTCTAACATACATATTCCCACATGCATAATATCATCACAACCTGCATAGATGTATCTCTAACATACATATTCCCACATGCATAATATCATCACAACCTGCATGGATGTATCTCTAACATACATATTCCCACATGCATAATATCATCACATCCTGCATGGATGTATCTCTAACATACATATTCCCGCATACATAATATCATCACAACCTGTATGGATGTATCTCTAACATACATATTTCCACATGCATAATAGCATCAAAATCTGCATCAAAGAGAAATCACACATTAATGTCACACAGACGGGAGCATAGACAAGGCCACGAAGGCGTGTCATGGTCCAAAATTCTACACAAGAATTCAAGAAAGATCGCGGTTGTCAATCCCTAATACTGCTCGCCCTGGACGATCCTGGCCAAGGATGTCCCATTCTCACACAGAGAATCTGGAGCAGGGGTGTTCGCCTAGGGACATCTCCTGCGGAGGAAAGAGCCCGAGTTCTCACACAGATAACCCTAGAATACGTGGTAGCGGGGTGCACATGGCATACCACACTGGATTCTTAGGGTCCAGATGACACTCATAATAACATTCTCACAATCCGCAAGACAAGTACACAACTCGTCCCCACATCATTCCATTTAACAAGACTCAACCCGGGGAGTGCACTCGTTCCACACAGGAACTCCAAATCATTCCACACAGGAACTTCAAATCGTTCCACACAGGAACTTCAAATCAAAATATGTCCTTTCGGACCAATCAACTTGCGATTAATCCACGACCGATCAATCCGGCACACAATTTCATCACATTGCATCCAATCGGTCAAATTTGATTAATCACGATGAAGCCTCAATTGGAAATCCATTTTCATGATGCATGCAGCATGGTATATACGTGGGCAAAGCATACATGAATCCTAATCCATGCTAAGTGCTCTCACCAGCCCCTAATGCATCATTCATAATCACAATATTAAGCTTCAACATCATCATTTAACCCCACATGTGTGTGTGTCTAGTAGAAGCATTTCACATAATACATGCCATCATGGTTGAAATTAAACTCACTACCATACTACACATGTGAATTTCCATCTAAACATGAATTCCAGCGGAAATCATAGGAGAAGAATCATTGAAATCATAGCTAGATTCAAAACTCAACCACAAAGGCTAAACACATATAACATCACTCATTTCATCATTGAGTCATAGCATTCACCAACATTCATACACCATTAACTACAATCTATCATGACAAATCAGTCCAATAATGATTGTAGTCCTACTGAAAATATGCTTAACCAAAGGGAAATAACCATTCATAATTTCAAGATAACGATTCCAACATCATGCCACAAAGCATAAGTCATTCCACCATCTCTAAGCATATATCTCAACTCCATAAACTCAATAGCATGCATTTCCAGTAGCCTAACATAGCTTAAAATACTCCACATTCATATAAAATTGGCAAGCTAAAGTGGAATCATCAAAATAGACATCATATGCACAACATGCAATTTTCTGTGTAGCCGATCGATCGCCCTTCAGGCCGTTCGATCGGCTACATGCAAAAATTTGAAATTTACAGTTCAGCCGATCGATCGCCCTGCAGGGCCGATCGATCGCCAACACGGCAGAATAGTCATCTTCTTCCTTTCGCAAAATCAAACCAAAACACCATAAATAACACTTCAAATCCACATCTAACACCCTAATCATCATCAAAAGTCCTCCTTGACTTCCAGAATATCAAACCAAACCATAATAATACAAAACCCTAAGAAATCGGGATTAAATAATTCCATTTTCTAATCTTACCATTAACACACTAAATCAAGCAAACCATTTCGAAATAAGCCAAAAATGGAGAGTTTTACCATGGATAAACAGAGATTTTGAAGACCCATTACCTCAGCACTTGATTAAGCTCGGATTGAAGAGTCACCCTTCTTGAAATCCTTGAAAACACAATAAGTTTAAATTAAACTCTAATGGAAATCGATTTACTCAAGAAATCCCTAATTAAACCTTAGATATAGGGCTTATTGGTAGTAAAAATCGAATTTTGAATGTTAGGGTTTGTAGTAAAACACAAATCAGTAGCTTTTGATGGTCAAAAACGAATTGAATCAAGGGGAAAATGGTAGATTTGGAAGAAATAAAGAGAAAAGCCATGGATTAGTGCTTAATTAGAGTAAGTTTACCTTAATCAGCTTCTAATTTGGGCCTAAGTGGGGATTAGGCCAGCCCTCCTTCCTTAGCCTATTCCCAAAAATGGAAATGGCTCTGGTTTGCCCTTTTATAGTAAGGGTTGGGGTAGGCATAGGTAAGTTTTGGGGTGTAAATATGAAAAGTAGGCTAAAAGTGGGTATTTTGCAAATTTAAGCACAATTTAAGCCTAATAAAATTCTGAAAATTTTTGTGGGACCTTAAGTATACGTCTAGGTTCATTTGACACAAAAAATAAAATTTTCGACGGTGGGGCCCACAGGGGTCCCGCCAAAACCCTAATTTTTGGGAAAATAGTAAAAATTCCAAAAAATCTCAAAAATTAACATTTGGTTTAAAATCACTTAAAACCACTAATATTGAAGTTAATTTTGGTTAAAACTATCAAAAACACTATTTATTTACGAAATCACCGAATAAGATCAGAAAACGCGTAAATCTCACGATAACCCATAATTAAAGAAAATCAAAACCCGGTTTAAAGATGAGGGTCCTTACAATACAATTGTCATCATTCACAACTGAGATCTAAATTAAAAAGAAAAAAACTGAAACTTATCTATAGCTTCATCAACTCCTAAGTAAAAGAAAAGTCTAGCTTTCCATTGTAGAAGAAAACACTTGAATCTCCATTGAAAGCTTTGAGTTCTCTTCCATCTTCTTCTTCCTTTTTCTCTTCCTAAAATCTACTAGAATCCTCCCAATTTTAAGCCAAATATGTCTTTTTATAGGCATAAGTTCTGTAGGAAGAAGTCCAATATGAAAAGGATTGGAATTTGGGTCAAATAAGGAAACTGCACGTTATCCAGATCGATCGTCCTGCATGCCCGATCGATCGGCTACACTGTATTTTCATCTGAATTCACGTTATCCCGATCGATCGTCATGCATTCCCGATCGATCGGCTACAGTGTTTCTGCAATCTTGACAGTTTTCCTGGACAGTTCATATTCTGTTCATTAAGCTTTCTTTCGTGTCCATTTTAATTTCTAACTTGTTTATAACTCCGAAAAGTTGTCCAAATCACTTTAAAGCATATGAAGACTATTTTTAATCATTTCAAACATCGTCCAAGTACTTCGATAAATGCACTTTACCTATAAAATATAAAATACCATATTTTGGACATGTAGAATATAATTAAAATTTCAACTTTGTTTAAATACACATCTAAACTACTAATAACAACAAAATCATTAATAATTAAACTAAAATACTAATATCTATCTTAATCTAAATAAACCATAATTAACTCTAAATTAACCTAATCTATATTAGCAAATAAGGTAAAAATGCATATAAAATAGATATAGATTTCATACTTATCAGGCACAGTAGCGGCAATAGGAGCCGACGAAGCAACGCTAGGTGAAACGGACAAGCATTGTGGCTATGGATGCACGACAAGTGTTAGAGAGGCCAAAGAGTGCATGATCACATCGAAACAACGATTGTTCTCGTCGAAATGATGGCTGATCTCGTCTATGATTTCAACAAGCTAACATGATGTCTCCGTTTGATTGGTTGCCAAGGTGGTCTTCAATTAGTGAGCTATGAAATTGTTGCTTGCATCCAAGTTTTCAATTGTTGTGTGGGCATGGATGTGAGCAGGGAAGGACTCTGAGATGAGGAATCCATTGTCATGGGGAACGGCATACTCTTCTAATGTGGCGTACTCATGGAAAAAGCAGGGTGGGTGGGCAGGCGGGCGGGCACAAGGAGTCAAATTGCTCCTTAGCTACCAACGATGTAAAGTAGGGGGGTTTGCATAGGAAAAAATAGGGAGAAAGGGGGAGAGATGGAGGAATTAGGATAGAAAATTAAACAAACTAAATCTAAATTTCTATTTAGTGATTTTAGAAGTAGTTGTGCACTGCAATTTACAGATATCTTAGCATTCCTAATAAAATAAGGTGTGCAATAAAAAATATTAATCCTACTATAACTAGAAAAATAATTAATCTAGAAAAGTAAAAGAATAATCTAATTAGGATCATATTAGTGTCAAGCCTAGCCGCAAGCTTCTTATACAAAAGATTTGAACTGAATTTTTATAATCGAGTCGAGTTAGAGACAAAAGGTTCAAGCCTTAATCAATCTCTAGCTAGGAATTCAAAATCTGAGCTCAGGTCATGCTAAGCACCTCCGAGTGTCCTAACTCTTAAAACCTGATTAGAAGGGGTAAGGCAGCTGGCCTGTTAGATCATTATATCTTGCTGCCAATCCTCTTGGTCAACGATGGTTCGAACACAGAATCTCCACTTAATGAGGGATGGTGGTCTTGGTCATCCAACACTTTCTTGGCTCACTAGCTACCACTTTTGAGAGGGAAAATAAGCATTTTACTTTTAAAAGCTGTACTTCATATCAATATTAGAATAGCAATTAAGGCCCACTAAGTGCTATGATTTTGCTTGTATAAGTTGAAAATTTCCATGGGTACAGAATGTGTGCAGCTCATGGATGGCAAACTCACGTTTGACAGTTTTGCAATCGACCTTGCTATCCAATATTCAATAAAAAAAAATTAAAATGTGAGGCTGTTGGTGACATGAGTCACTTGATGGGTGGCAAATTTGAAGACCACGTGAATGGAGTGCTATTTTATTTAATTAAAAAATCCAAAACCTATCTTTATGCCTTAATCAGTCACCCATGCTCCTGTCAATCAATGCTCTATACCTAGAAGAAATGCAATTGGAGCACTTGCCGGGCCCCACTCTCAAAGCGACGAGATTTGCTCAATTGGGTTTCATATATGGCTGACGTCATGCATGACGACGCCAGGAATAAACAAATATTTCTCTGTTGCGTTATTAAGGGGGCAAACGGGGGGTATTTTTGTCAAACGGAGCGAAAAGTGGTAGGTGTGGCGGGAGGCGGGCGAGGCACGAGGCTTTGGAACGTGCGGAGAAGAATCGACCACGTCTCCCCAGGCTCTTAAACCTCGTACGTCCCTGCCGACACCATTCCCTTTTGAGTGCCAAATATCTTACTCCGTGCGGGGCCCTACATTAGTTT
The DNA here is from genome assembly GCA_035235625.1 of Saururus chinensis. NCBI lineage: Eukaryota > Viridiplantae > Streptophyta > Magnoliopsida > Piperales > Saururaceae > Saururus > Saururus chinensis. The sequence goes on from CP141142.1 coordinate 39,326,623, forward strand.
CCAAAAGCACAACGTGTTGAGACCAATTTGTTTATGCTCCAAACTTTTACCGCCGAAACAGGCGGATATTTCGAAGCTGCCACTCTCGCTCCTCCGCCGTTCTTTACTGGCCCCGCTATATTAGCATACGAGCGTTTTACAAAAATAGCCTGTATTTTTTGAAAATTTTCACATGTTGCATATTCTTCTTTTTTTCGCTACTAATTACCCATTGACGAATATTACTGCCTTCCTTGTGCCCCTTCTGCCATCGCCTCCGCCAAGAAACAATTATTTGAGTCATTTTTTTTTATAAGTTTAAATATTAAAAATAAATTAATAAAAATATATACAACTTTTCTAAATTAATAATAAGAAATATTTTTACTTGATTTTGAACTTTTTACTACACCAAACAAAACTCATACTTTTGTTTATATCAGCTTGCAATAGCTAGGAGTTGGCAGCCAAATTTACTGTAATAAAAGAGGAATTGTAATAAAAGAGGAATTAAGATGACATATTGAGTTATTATATATATCTCAAAAAATATATGCATAGGAGAATATAGCAAACCAACATATAAACATAAAAACAAGGCATGTTTAAAATGCATAACTGTTGGTTGCTTGTTGTCATCTATCAATAAAAAGGCGTATTGGCACCAAAGAAGAAGGTGGCTACTAGCATTAGACGGTTGTTGACATTGGAGGACGCCATCAATAGTACTTGACAATTATGTATTTTAATCTTGCTTTATTTTCCTCTTTATGTATTTAGTTTGTTAAGATTATTTAGTGTTTATATTAAGAAGATAAAATCAGTCAATATATTGTCTTATTTTTTCTTTTACTACAGTAAATCTTATTATCGACTCTCGAATGTGAGTTGCTAGTTCCTATAAACCATCCAAAATCAAGTAAAAATAAAAGTTATTATTAATTTTAAGAAGTTGATTATATTTGTAAGTTTATTTTTTAATGTTGGAGTTTGCAAAATAAAATAAAATAAATAGCTATGTCAGTTGATCCCATTAAATTTTGGGAAGAAAGAAGATGAGGAGGCGAAGATGAGGATGGGAGGGGAAGAAAGGAGGTTAAGGAGGAGGAGATGGTGGAGGATGAGGAAAAGGCATAAAAGCTGGAAGTGGAGTTTTTCGAAAGGCAAACACAACAGTGTTCAGTGGGTTCGTAGAGTGAAAAAAAAAATAGTCCACGTAATTTAGACATTTCCTATCATAAATGTGAAGATTAACATCTAGTCATTTTCTAAAATACTCAAAAATTAAAGTCATCAAAGATTAAAATACCTTACAGTGTACAGACCTATTTTTGTAAAACGCTTTTAACATAAACAATTTATTTGAGTAGACCGCTCTAGGGTATCATTTAGGAGTTAACCACTATTTAATGAACTTTTTATTTGTGGTCAATTGGAACTTATTCACCACATGCCACATTTAGGACAATGTTGTCATTTGATGATCTTGCTCAAGGAAGGAAGAGCCAGCCGTTCATATATCATAGATCCAGGCCTAGGTGCCAACATCCAACATCAAATTATCAAAGCTTTTTTAATGTTGTTATATCATCAGGTGTCGGCTAAACCTTTTTTTGGCAGAAATCAGTTGTCGGCTAAACCTTTGTTGAGTCACCAATTTAGCATTCCCATTTGGGCCTACCTATTTCAAAACTCTTTATTTTATGAACAATCTTATCTGCATAAAGGGGTGACAGACAGTCTAGTGGCCCACTGCCTCATCATGGAAAAGCCCAAATGTAGAAGTAAGCTTTTCTTATTAGCTCAAGTGGTTCCCCCATCTGTGTTTCCAAAGTCCTAGATATAATTACAATTTAATTAATCATTAACAAAACATCAACTACATTAAACAATCAATAGAAGAAATTTGGCCGAGATATGATTCTATCTACTTCCTTGGCACGTTGGTTTTTGTGATGCCCCTAGTGCTTGGGCGTGCCAACCTCGTCAACCACCGCCCCTTCTCCGGTGGTAATACGTCGACGAAGGTCTTCCTGCCGGTAATCAACTATGTCGATGAGCCGGCCGCCGCGTTTGACCACCGTGTCTAATTGGCACGGTGGAGTTTAAGCTTTTGAGTTAATTTTCCCATTTATGAAGTAGAAATTTAGAAAGTTGGTGATTGTCATCCATAACTTTAGGTAGGGAAAGAGCCAAAAGGGAAATTGTGGTGGTTGACGGAAGGTATCGATGAGTTGGTGGCATTGACGGTACGAACCGGTGGGCGTATCGGGATCCGTATCCATGTTCGGGGTTCTAGAAGTCGGAGGCTTTAAGGTAGCAAAGGGCTGCCAACTTGCCGTAAGAGGAAAGGTTCGTATGTGTGCCGAAATCCTGAGTTTTCTTTATCCGGCTTTTTCTTTTGTTTCGTTTCTTTTCATCATGTGGCTTGGCTCCCTTTGATAACAACTGCCAACCCAGTGGGATTCTCTGAGTGCTGACCCATCAGTGTAGTCCACAGTTTCTTTTGTCCAAGATGCATGGCTTTTGACCGTTTCTTTTACCAAAGGAGACAAGTCCTTAATGGCGGGCCCTTTGGGACCAATACTCCAAAGAGTAGTGCCCAATTGGCATGTTGGTAACCGGCGAATGAGTCTTGTTAGTACACACCATAAGTCTTAAGGTAGTACTTTCTGTATTATATTAATAGTTATATTTAAAAAAATAATATTTTATTTAACTTATATTAATAATTATATTTAAATAATAATAATTTTTATTGAAGAGAGAAACTCACATTTATAAGAAAGAAAAATAAACTTATGATATTATTTTTTAATTATCTAATTATTTAAATTAAACAAAATAAAATTATTAATATAGAATAAACTATTTTGTTAAATGGAGTGAAAATGTAACATGTTTAATTGGGAAAATAATGAATAATTATTTCAATTTAAAATTGTCATCTTATTTGATAACTCTTTAAAAAAATTATATAATTTTTGCTCATTCGTCTTATATTAATAACTATATTTTAAAAAAAAATTATTTCATATTAATAGTTTCACGTGACTCAATTTAAGTGGCTGAGTATTTAAAAAAGCCTCTCTAGTTTTTTTCCCTAAGTTGACAATCTCTTCATTTAATAAAAACTACTCCATCTATTTCATATTAATAGTTACATTTGGAAAAATAATATTCTTTATTAAATGGTAAAATTTATAACTAAAAAAAAATTTATGATACTATTTTTTAAGTATCCAACTACTTAAATTGAATAAAATAAAGTTATTAATATAAAATATATTTTTTTATTAAATAAAACTATTAATTTAGGATAGAATGAGTAGTTTTTATTAAATGGTGAAATACAACTCTAAGAAATAGGAAAATAAGGAAGTACCTAACTACTAAAATTGAACAGAATAAAATTATTAATATAAAACAAATTTTTATGCCAAATGAAGCTATTAAATTATGATGAAAGGAGTATATTTTTATTTGTGTGGTGTCTGCTACTCATAGAATAGGTGGGTTTGAATAAGCTTGCCTACTCCGTTATCCGATAACATGCAAGCGCCAACGTGTATTTTTCAAATATTTACCCAATGAATATTAAAATTTTCCATTGGCAAGTATTACCATAATGTTCTTTAGTCTAATTACGGTGGTTTTTTTTGCAAAAAGAAAAAACGAAAAAAAAAATCACAGTAGTTTGTTCCTAGTTTTCAACTTTTCATTCGGGTGGGGATGGATTGAAATAGGTCCTTTGCGAAGTAGGTTTTACCTGTTGATATCAACATGTCGAGGGCAATAAAATGACATGTCTGGACACAAGTGACTAAGGTGACATTTGGTGGGCCAACTTATTTAAAGTGTTTTTTCCATTGTCCTCATTAGATATAATTTATGCTTGGATGAGTGACCTCAAGGTATAGCCAATAAATAAATAAACAAAATTTCAAGGGTAGGAAAGCCCCCCTATGATTATCATATGTATGTTTTATTCTTTAAATCCCCTCCCCCTCCAAAATAAATAAATAAATAACATGAAAGTGTTTAATGGCATTTTTTTTGCAGGGAAAATAATGCTCTAGCTAGATTTACCTCGGCTTGATTTGTATGTAGCCATAAACTTTAAATTACACTCTCTTCAGCCCATGTTAAATGCCTTAATTGTAAAAAGCATAAATTTTATGTTAAGGGGAGAAGCTTTGTAGACCACAAAAAGATAAAATGTTACTAAAGACCTTTTATGTGAAGAAAAAAACACATGACTTTTGTAACTTTGATTTTCATGCTACTCTTACTATCAGAAAAATAATATATATTATAAGCTTTCTCATTGGTGGGAAAATGGGAAATATTTGTTTAAGAGTATTTGTTAGAGTACATAACATACTTTTTATTGCCTACTTTAATAATACACATTAGAAAACCAAACTGAACTAAATATATTTCATTTTTGTGTCTTCTTGAAAATTTTGAAGTAATTTTGTAGATTTAAGGTGAGGAGAATTGAAGATTTGGAGCTGCGACACATGTCCATGTCATGAATGAGTAGTGTTAGTGGCTCAGGAAGCTTCTTGGTGATACTTATCACTTGCACTACTCAACTCAATTTGTTCGACATAAGAACTAACATGTTGATCACATAAATTTCTAGCGTTGACGTACATGCAAATGTTTAGCATGAAATAAAGCTTATACTTAGTGTCGTAATTTTTGGATATACATAAGCACAAAGAGGTTAGAAAAATAGTAATTTTTATTAAATTTGGGACTTATAGCCAAGAGAATAAAAAATAAGGTAATGAGACAAATATTCAAGTACCCAACTACTTAAATTGAGCCAAATGAAACTAATAATATGAGACACATTTTATTTCTAAGTCGAGCTATTAATATGGGACAGAAAGTATCAATTTTTACCTAGTTAAGATCTTAAAGTGTTGCCTCTTGGGGGAAAGTCCTGGGGTCAAGTCTCCCTCCATCCCCAATGTTTACTCCAACTTAATGATATGCCCATCAGAGGCAATGCCTACAGTACTTTGTAGGAATAAAATACTCCCTTCGTCCCATAGTACTAGCTACATTTAGAAGAATGATGGGTTTTATTGAATGGTAAATCATGTATGTAAGAGAAGGAAAAATAAGCTTATGATACTATTTTTTAAGTACCCAACCACATAAATTTAACAAAATGAAGATGTTAATATAGAACAAACTTTTTTGCCTAAGTAGAGCTATTAATTTTAAACTGAGGGAGTAGTGAATTTTAGCAGCACCTATAGCTAGTTAGTAATAAAGCAAATAGCTTATGGCTAAAGCAAAGAACCAGCTTTTAGCAAGAGGTAAAGAAGGCACATATTGAGAATCTACTCGTCACCAAATGAAACTCCAATGACTCGTGGATCAAGCTTTTTTTCGATGCACTTAATTGAATCCATTCAGCCATGCCATAACCTCCACTCACTTGGCATTTTTCTTCAGTCTTGTCCCCAGTCAAGACCCAATTACATCATGTCTTGTCAATATGGGCATATGGTTAACCACTTAATGATATAACTCATGTAGCTCACCACTTATATTGTTTGCGAGCTTCAACTAATAAAGTAATTAATATGAAAGCTGGCGCATATGGTAGGATATGTGTCAATTGTGCTAGATGTAATATGCATAGTTAAATCTCAATGGCGTGTGTTACTCAATGAGCAGACATAATTGAATTACCCGCCCTCCCTCTAAGTAATGTGTATTGTTAGATCTTGATCATAGTGATGTTTATAGGGACACACTATATGAAAGAAAAAATACCATCGTATTAGGAATGAATGAGAAGTCTCTTACCCCCTATTTCAGCCATGACATTCACATTAACATAGTTGGTATTTATCGTATGTGTATATGTGGAGTGGGATGGTTAAAATAGGGGGTGAGAGACTCGTCATCCATTAGGAATATCCTTATTGTTGGACAAGTTCTTGCATTGTGCAATCGCGCTAGTAAGTTCTTATCACGATCTGAATTTTTAAAACCTTTTTGAATAAATGACAAACGATATATTGCAAGGAATTTTTTTCCTAAATCAATCGTCTAAATATCCAGGTCATGATCATTGAGGTTCATAAATACAGATAACAAAATATATCATAACATAAAAATATCCAAAATCCATAAATAAGCAAATCATCCATCTGAGTGCAAATCTTACATCTGTCTAAAAATAAGCAACTAAAGAAAGTTGGCTCTCTCACTATTATTACAATCATCTAAAATGTACTGAAATAATGCAACTAAATCCTACTAGATCTAAGTCATCCTCAATCGGAAAGCCCAATCCTAATCCGCTAGTCCTCACACAAAAAAAACGTGCAAAACAAGGTTGCTAAGTATACAAATACCTAGTAGGGTAGCAAAATAACAAATACGAAAAAAGATCATTACATTTTATGCAAGTCCGCTTAGGGTTTTACTAATGTCAATTACCACAAATAATATCATTATAACTTCCCAATAGTTTCCCCAAAGGGGAAACTAACAACCCGCCTAATCTCATAGACAGATAGGCATATCAAATATCAACCTAAGTAACAAATGATACAACTCACCATAGACCTCTCAATGAAGGAAACATCCATGTTGAAGCATTGAAATCCACTGAGAATTGTTATATCCCAACTTAGCCCCTAAGGACCTAACCAGAGTAGAAGAGCATGACTCACAATTGCACCTAAATAGAAGTAGTGAGAGATGTCAGCCAAGTAGGATGTCGACAAATTTATTGAGTGTACACTAAACAATCCTGAATAGATAGGTGGTGAGCTTAGCTCATGTAGAGCTTCCTCCAACAGGGAGGTACAACTACACATCCAAATCGACAACTCATTAATAGAGATAACACTCATAAATCAACACCAACCTCATTAGTCTCATGAGACTAGGTTTAGCCCCTGGAACCACCCTTGGTTCATCAACCAAGTCATTTGTTAGGTCAAGACCCCTATTCACTTCATGAACCGGTTCTTGACCCCCACTAAGGGAATTTCGGTTTTAAACCTCCAATCCAAAGCCCTCTACCCTTATCAATTAATCCTCATTAATCTTAATATATTGATTCACAAAGTTTAATTATGTGCATACATCAAATCAATAAAGCTTAAACAACTCAATAATACTCCAACAAACATCATTAGTAGGTTTAAGCCCAAAGGGTCATTAAGGATACCAATATATTCTTTGGGTAGGGATCAGGCCCAAAGAACAGTGAAATTTGGGCTTAATTATGAAAACAGTCAGTATGTACCATATTGTATATGCATGTATTGTATTGGAGTGGGAGGTGTGCTTGGCGGCCATCCGACGGCCTGCACAACCTGCCGATGAGGAATCACAAAAGCAGAACACAACAAAAACAAAACAAAGAACCCTCAATGGTGATTCCACTGATGATTGGTGGTGAACCGGCCAACCCGAACAAAAATAGGGGTGGGGACCTCCAGCGGAGGTGTCCCCTATGTCAGCTCCTGATTCAAATCGCCACCAATCCTTTGTTTTCACCCAAGTAAAGAGATGAAAAAATATAGGCCTGTGCGGCAGCTCCAAGGCCAGCCAGCAATGGGTCTTTGTTGCCCAAAGACGGCATAAAGGTAGAAGAATGGCCACCCCATGGTTGGCCACCCGCACTAGTGCCTCCCCTCCTCTCTGAGTTTATTCAACAAACATGGAGATGAGTGCCACGTAGCGTTGCTCATCGCATGCGTAGGCATGTGGAAGCTTGATTACTGTGAGAAGCAACAGAAGGTGGTGACCAACAGCCGCTTGAAGATGTTGGATACCAGCTGACAGCAATTGGCCTGCCGATGCCTACTAGCCTCCTCTACTTCTGTCCTCTTAATTTGAAATAAATGGATCAATGATTTCATTGGCCAATTGTTCTTAAACTAATTCAACAATACTTTATCTTGACTCAAGGATTAAGACAAGGATCTTACTTGGTTGCTATTTGTCGTCGATCCACTGCCACTAGAGCCTAACTGCCCACCACCTTCTTCCTCCCAAAGCCCTCTAGGTTTTTCAAAGAGCAATTAGGGCTAGGGTAAGGTCTAATGTTCTTTCAATAGGGGAATTTAGGGATTAAATAGAAAAAGATGAAATTAAGTAGGACAATGACTCCTAGGTGGCTTAGGCTCCCCAATATTGAAGGGTTCATCATTCACCTAATTGGCCTTATAGTAGGCCCTTAAATCTTTTTGTACAACCTAAAATTATTATTTATACCCCAATTTCAAAAATCCAAAAAAATTAAGGAAAAATTCATGAAAAATGCTTAAAAATTCTTGGATATTAAAAATCTTGTGTTGCACGGTCGCTCTAGTAAGAGTTGATGATTAATGAAGGAAGAGGAATTCGGATGCGAACGAGGACTAAGATTAGTAGTTATTACTAGAGATAGATGAGCATGATTATTGTTGGATGAGAAGAAAAATCACAAGAGGGAAAGAGGTAGCAACAATCATAGGAGATGATAATATGTAGCTGGTGGACGTGGCTTAGGTGTCATGGTCGTGGGTATGGGATGATAAAGAAAGAGCTACCTTGAGCAAAGAAGATGGATTTGTCGGCCGATGTCCCTGAGATGATGAAGAACCACCTTCAATTAGTGGCTTGCCTCGTGGTTGCTATATGCATTAAAGTAGTGGGCATTGTGGAGAGGGAAACAAAACAATTTTATGGGGAACAATGGAGGATATGGTGTTCATACCAAAATTACTTCTCTTAAGCATATCGTTAATAGCTGAAGCAACAATGGGCCTGGTGGCTTGTTGAGCATATTGTTACTCCTCCTGAGACTGCCTCATAAGGATGTTTTATATATTGTATAGCAAGTGAGATGACTAAACAATAATCATAAAAATAATAAAAAATAAACAATTAATAATCACATGTTCAACCTTAAACATAAAATAAAAAGGTTCACTAAGTTTGTAGCAATATAAAGGAGATCTCTATAACTCCTCTAAATGTATGCCACTCTATGAAACAACTTCATGCTCTAAAGACTATAACATGTTACATCTATGTCATGAAACTAAAGCTCGCAAGGGCTCATGGACCCAAGTAGTTGAGATTTTTTATGTTTCGCGATTATCAAAAGCTCTTTTGTTGTACTGCATTGAAGTCATACTTCTTTTAAAACTATAACTCGTTTAAACCAACTCGTAAGCCTTGTGTAGAGAATATACAAATAATAAACTCCCAAGTCATAAGGAGCCAAAAACCCATTACCATTTTCTTCATGAATATCCTCTACGTGGCTAAAATGACCTATTTTTGGAGCCGAGACCAACATTTGGCTCATATTTCCTTAAGTGTTATACATAGTAACACAATGGTTTAAGGTAATTACCCTTTTGTATGCCCAAATGTAGGTTTACTTACTCTTATTCACATACACATTTCCATCATGTGTTTTGATGTTTACTTACATTCATTGTGCAAGTAAATTACACTAATATACATCCCATCAATAGTAAAAACTTCACCTTAAAAATATGAACTAAAGTGTCATTGGTTATCCATCAAAATGTTGGTGTCGGTATTGATGGCCATAGACATGTCGATCCCTTGCCAACAATGAGTAGATAACAAAAATCATATTTATCGATGTTGTCACTGATGCATCGGTCTCACTACTGATGCCCAGTTCAACACTAACCCACCATTGCGTGTTGATGTCAGTAACTTTTCATCTTTCCCTAGTTATCGGTGCATTCATTGATATATATATATCGATGAACACGTTGGTGATCATAGTAGAAGAATTTTCATTCTAGTGCATAATTCTCCCTTTTTAAAACCATTCAAAAACAAACTTTGTATGCATACAACTTTAATTTCAACAATATTTAGAACCCCCATAATACATAATAAAATAAATCATAATATAATCCATTGCTTTACTAACATAATACCAACCTATGTGACACATTTTAATAAAATGTTATGATTCAAATACTAATAGTAACTCATACTTCCTAAAACATGCTTCTTTTGAAACTAAAGTATACAATTGATACAAGATTAATCCAATATTTATCCTTTGTTGGAAAAACATGTTCTCATAATTCGGTTTTTTTCTCCCTTGTTCTTTGATTTTTGATGTGCACTAGGTCTCTTTTCTTGACTAGAAGTTAGTTTTTGAAGAGAATAAAGTCTTAAGGTATCAAATGATATTTATATGAGGAAGAAATAACTAAATATGGTACGTAACTATTTATTTCATGTAGTTTTTACATCCCTTAGCATAATTGTCTCTCATATCGATGCGTCATTAACTATAACTGTCACGCCCCGGCGATGCCCGACCCGAGCCGAACCCGGTCCAGGGGCCGGTCAAGCGCGCGGGGGCGACGAAGTGAAAATTGAGAAAACAATCTAGCGGAACACTTAATCCCTAACCACGGGCGATTAACAGAAACACAGAGTGCGCACAATCCTTTGAGCAAGAGTAAATAAAAGGGAAGAAAATGTGTTGCTTATCACAAAGTAAACAACAATCTCAAACCCACAAGCTTAGTTAAGTAAAGCCCACACCAACTCAATATAAGTCATAAGCATCACAACTGTAAAATACGACATAAATCCAAAACAAGAACCCTATACAAAGGTTCGAACATAAAGCATGAAACAAACACAGGTAAGTCACGCAACGATCTCCATCATCACACCCAAGCTACCTCCGACCTTTCCTCATAGAGGCAATCTTGTCCATCTGCGTGTTGCACCACACAGCCCCAAATCAAAACACAAAAGAGGGGTGAGTTTTAACACTCAGCAATGGTTTTAATATCACAGTCAACGTAGAAAATACAATAGCTTAGAAATGAGATCGTTCAGATCAAAGATTTACATAGTGCATCACTTTCTAATCACACATTCATATCACCCAACACGGCATCATAATGCATAATTCAATATGCATGGATGTATCTCTAACATACATATTCCCACATGCATTCACATCATAACCAATCCCGCATGGATGTATCTCTAACATACATATTCTCACATGCATAACATCAAATCAACATGCATGGATGTATCTCTAGCATACATATTCCCACATGCATTTACATCATAACCAATCCCACATGGATGTATCTCTAACATACATATTCCCACATGCATAACATCAAAATCAACATGCATGGATGTATCTCTAGCATACATATTCCACATGCATAGTATCAAGTCAAACTCCATCAAGGAGTAACCACACAATAATGTCACACAGACGGGAGCATAGACAAGGCCACGAAGGCGTGTCATGGTCCAAAATTTCTACACAAGAAATCAAGAAAGATCGGGGTTGTCAATCCCTAATACTGCTCGCCCTGGACGATCCTGGCCAAGGATGTCCCATTCTCACACAGAGAATCTAGAGCAGGGGTGTTCGCCCAAGGACATATCCTGCGGAGGGAAGAGCCCGAGTTTTCACACAAAGAACCCTAGAACACATGGTAGCGGGGTGCACACGGCATACCACACTGGATTCTCAGGGTCCAGATGACACACATAATAACATTCTCACATATCTGCAAGACAAGTACACAACTCGTCCCCACATCATTCCATTAAACAAGACTCAACCCGGGGAGTGCACTCGTTCCACACAGGAACTCCAAATCGTTCCACACAGAAACTTCAAATCGTTCCACACAGGAACTTCAAATCAAAATATGTCCTTTTAGACCAATCAACTTGCGATTAATCCACGACCGATCAATCTGGCACACAATTTCATCACATTGCATCCAATCGGTCAAATTCGATTAATCACGATGAAGCCTCAATTGGAAATCCATTTTCATGATGCGTGCAGCATGGTACATACTTGGGCAAAGCATACATGAATCCTAATCCATGCTAAGTGCTCTCACCAGCCCCTAATGCATCATTCATAATCACAATATTAAGCTTCAACATCATCATTTAACCCCACATGTGCGTGTGTATCTAGTAGAAGCATTTCACATAATACATGCCATCATGCTTAAAAATTAAACTCACTACCACACTACACATGTGAATTTCTATCTAAACATGAATTCCGGCGGAAATCATAGGAGAAGAATCGTTGAAATCATAGGTAGATTCAAAACTCAACCACAAAGGCTAAACACATATAACATTACTCATTTCATCATTGAGTCATGACATTCACCAACATTCACACACCACTAACCACAATCTATCATGACAAATCAGTCCAACAATGATTGTAGTCCTACTAAAAATATATGTTTAACCAAAGAGAAACAACCATTCATAATTTCAAGATAACGATTCCAACATTATGTCACAAAACATAAGTCATTCCACCATCCCTAAGCATATATCTCAACTCCATAAACTTAATAGCATGCATTTCCAGTAGCCTAACATAGCTTAAAACACTCTACATTCATATAAAATTGGCAAGCTAAAGTGGAATCATCAAAATATACATCATATGCACAACATACAATTTCCTGTGTAGCCGATCGATCGCCCTTCAGGCCGTTCGATTGGTTACACGCAAAAATTTAAAATTTACAGTTCAGCCGATCGATCGCCCTGCAAGGCCGATCGATCACCAACACGACAGAACAGTCATCTTCTTCCTTTTGCAAAATCAAACCGAAACACCATAAATAACACTTCAAATCCACATCTAACACCCTAATCATCATCAAAAGTCCTCCTTGACTTCCAGAATATCAAACCAAACCATAATAATACAAAACCCTAAGAAATCGGGATTAAATAATTCTATTTACTAATCTTACCATTAACACACTAAATCAAGCAAACCATTTCGAAATAAGCCAAAAATGAAGAGTTTTACCATGGATAAACAGAGATTTCGAAGACCCATTACCTCAGCACTTGATTAAGCTCGGATTGAAGAGTCACCCTTCTTGAAATCCTTGAAAACACAATGAGTTTGAATTAAACTCTAATAGAAATCGATTTACTCAAGGAATCCCTAATTAAATCTTAGATCTAGGGCTTGTTGGTAGTAAAAATCGAATTTTGAATGTTAGGGTTTGTAGTAAAATACAAATCAGTAACTTTTGATGGTCAAAAACGAATTGAATAAAGGGAAAAATGGTAGATTTGAAAGAAATTAAGAGAAAAGTTATAGATTAGTGCTTAATTAGAGCAAGCTTACCTTAATCGGCTTCTAATTCGAGCCTAAGTGGGGATTAGGCCAGCCCTCCTTCCTTAGCCTATTCCCAAAAATAGAAATGGCTCTGGTTTGCCCTTTTATAGTAAGGGTTGGGGTAGGCATAGGTAAGTTTTGGGGTGTAAATATGAAAAGTAGGTTAAAAGTGGGTATTTTGCAAATTTAAGCACAATTTAAGCCTAATAAAATTCTGAAAATTTTTGTAGGACCTTAAGTATATGTCTAGGTTCATTTGACACAAAAATAAAATTTTCAACGGTGGGGCCCACAGGGGTCCCGCCAAAACCCTAATTTTTGGGAAAATAGTAAAAATTCCAAAAAATCTCAAAAATTAACATTTGGTTTAAAATCACTTAAAACCACTAATATTGAAGTTAATTTTGGTTAAAACTATCACAAACACTATTTATTTACGAAATCACCGAATAAGATCAGAAAACACGTAAATTCCACGATAACCAATAATTAAAGAAAACCAAAACCGGTTTAGAGATGAGGGTCCTTACAATAATGATGAAAATAGAAAGTTTATTGATGTTTTTTCCGACCTGTCATTGCATGTTAACTACATAATTACCACTCACCAACTCGCTCATTGTCACATTGGTGATGGTGTTGATTATTTATCCAGAATAATTTTGTAAAGTCATTTTAATTCTAATATGTTTAATATGTAAAAAATATCTCTAAATTTTTGGGTGTCACAACTTGAGTCATATTTTATAAAACTATAACCCATTCGAACCAACTCCCTGGCCAAATGGAGATGCTCTACAAACAAAATTCTTATGCCTGGGGGAGTAAAAGACCCATGGTCCTTTTTCATATCATGACCCTTCTCAAAATGGCCAACATACACACTCTTTGAGTTCACTGTGATACTTAGTATTCAAGACCCTTTGTGTTATTCATCAACATGTTAAACTCAATGCCCTCTTGTTGTGCTTAAACATAGTATTTGCATTCTAAACTTGGGAAAATACGCCTAAGAACAACTCCTACTATGTAACTAAATGAACCCACAAATGGAGCTCAAATCTATGATTTATTTTACCCTCTTTCCATATGTATTTGATCATTTATTCAAATAATTACGTGTGTTCATTATGCAAGTATTTGTCATTGTCTTTCTCTTCAAATATATTTTATCACGTGTTCTAGAATTTACTTACATTTATTATGCAAGTAAAATATACCAAAATATTCTTAATTAGTAGTAAAATGATATGTGAAAATATCGCTTTGAAAACATGGACCGATATGACAACAGAAATATATGTACCTTTTAATGTGATAATCATACTTATAAGCAAAATGAACCCAATATTAAAGGTTTTCTAGACATGTTAGCCTCATTTAGAAGGTCACAACTCATACCAGATATTGGATTACCATAAACTCAACTTCAGCTTTTGCCCAAAACTTTCCCCACTCTATCCATGTCATGAAGCAAAGGCCCATTAGGGCTCCTAAACCCTAATGGTCAAGATTATGACTTACATGATCATTAAAACCTTTTGTATTACACTGTGTTAGACCAATTATCTTTTTATGCTATGATTTGCTCAAACCTAACTTTCATACTAAGGGAGCAATTCTACATACAACTCCTACCTTTAGAGAGAAGGAAGACCATGATTATGCTTCATACCATACCCTTACATCTACATAGCTAAGATGACTTACTTTTGGAGCCAAATAGATACTAAAATCTTTTGTCCTTGAGTGTAAAAATGCATCAATCTACAATGAATATCAATAAGAAGGACTATTACATATATTAGGGTTTACTTACCTCTACATACTATGTGCATAATATCATCCACTCATACAGTCAAATGTAAAAAAAATCATGTTATTATACAATTACTAAATAGCATAAACACTGATATAAATTATGCTTGAAATCTCATGAATCTAAGTACCATCGGTAACCTCACTAATGTGTTGATTAGGGCGTCAAAGACCATCAATGTCCAATCGATGTGTCAAACCCCTGCTGATAGTGGGTTGACTAGGAATGCCCACTAACCGATGCCACACTGACATATCAATCTCACTGCCAGTGATGGTTGAAAGCCAAAATAACTATGCATGAAAATGTAAGTACTACTCATCTTTCTCATTTCATCGGCACTGACACCAACGTGTCAATGATCGAGAATAAAATGAACAAAGACCATAGTGGTTTTCTACACACTTTTTTTAATAAAAAGGTAAAACCTTCATAAATTTGAAGGTTTACACAATTTAGAAATACAAATGGACCGGAAAACCATCCCAATTTAAAATCACTGTTAGTGCACTTTGATGCATAAAATATTAAGAGAATTTTATATACATATGTTCAAATGCATCAAGATCTTGAAGAAAATCATTCTTATGTAAACCAATTGATTAATCATGGAAGAAGAGTACAATCCGACTTAAAATTTACACGAGGTTATCTTCCCAGCATTAATTTTTCACAATTCCACTCATGAACACTCTACTCGCGTGTGGACTCACGAGAGGCCTCTACTCAACCTAAAATTCCAAAATTTACTCTCCTTACATAGAGCATAACTGTCCCTAGATTCTAAAATTGTAAAAAAAAAACTTATTTTCTAAAATAATTATAACATACATTCACTTGACACATCGATTCTTAGTAAAATAGTAGAAAACATTCTTCACATGGACGAGCACCAACATGTCAGTGCTATAATGGTGAGAAAAAAATTTATAAATAAAATTATATTTTTTTCCTAAAAAATACAAGGTATTACATAATATAAAATTATATCAAATAACTTGTAATTTTATGTTTTTGATTTATTTTTATTTACACGTACTAAATACGAGGTACTAGATGCATGTATTACACGTATTAGATGCAGTTTCGTAATTATAAATTTCATGGCCGGTGCAGAAATCCAAAAAAGGACGGGGCAGAAAATGGCAACATTGGGGACCAGGTTGTGCGGTCAACAGCCGCAAAGGGGTAATAAACACGTGGTGTTGGTGAGTGGGGTGGACTGATTCATCCCAACCAAAGGCCCGAAGGACATTCTTATCATTTTCCATTCATATGAGGGCAGTCTCGTCAATGTCTCTTCAATTATTTTATTTTATTTTAAAAAAGCGCGCGGGGCCACACTAATGTACCGGGTACTTCTGTGCATCGACAGCTAGCATTCTTCGCCAGCACGCCACGTGTGTGGCGCCGTCCAATCACGTCTGTTCGTACGTCCTTCCCAAATTTATCGGACACACGCGAAAACCATGCGCCATTGCGGGAGGGGCCGCCTGCTGCAACCCGCCAACGGCTCGATCAAGCGCTGCTCGGAATCGGACGGCTGGGGAAAGCAGGACTGAAGGCAGATTCTGCGGCGGAGGACCGAAACGGGACCGGACCCGACCGGTCCAACGGAAACGTACGGCGTTCGGACAAAGCGAGAAAACGGCCGGCAAAAGAGCACGGAACCGGGTAACAGGATGAACCGGTAAAGGCTCCGCCATACGGATATACGGATCATCTTCGTTTTCCAAGTATTAAATATAAATATAAAATAAAGAAAAAATGTATTTTTCTAATAAAAAAAGAAAAAGCAAAACGCTACAAATGATTCTTGCTCACACGTCCCATCTTCTCAAGTCCACCTCTCGTTCTTCTCACTCTGAGTTCAATCAATCATCTCCATCAGCTCCGGCGGATGGCTCCTGCCATGGAATCCGACGGGCGGCGCAGGTGATAAAATCGGCTGCGAATCTTTCTTCCCAGGTCCGATGTCCCCTTCTTCAGTACCTGGGCGTTATTCTTTCTCCTTCTTCTTTGTGTTGTACAGATGGAGCTCGGGCGTTTCTGAGTGAATGTCGCGATTTCTCCATTTGGGTGGACGTTCTAGTAGCTCTGGGCGTGGTTGTGTTTATGCTTCTGACATGGGTTTTTGATGGTGGGTCTTTTGCAGGGAGTTTTGTTTCGGTGTTGGATTGAGGAGAGAGTGATCAGTCCAGATGAACGGGGTGGTCTGGAGTGGAAATGCTGTGTGGTAGGATAGCGTCCAGCTTGTGTTCCCAGTGCCTTCACCTCATCTGGGTGTTCTTCCGAGGATAGAATCGCGGCGATTTCTGCTTTTGGATTATCCCAATTGGAATCCGATGTTGGATCTCAATGTCCTTGTTTCGGTGAATGAAGACGGGGTGGGAGCCGGCAAGCCGCCCACGGACTACTCCGGCACCTCGGAATCGTCGGTTGTAAACTCCGAGGTGGCGGCGGCGTCCAGCAACGAGGACTCCTGCTCCACTCAGCCCGGTCGGGCCGACAACGACCATCGCCACGCCTTCGATTTCGAGATACTGAAAAGAGGGGTGGAGGCCTGCGACGAGGAAGAACAACAACAAAGGGGCTTCGTTACAAAGCAGCTGTTCCCGGTAATCGGCGATTCCCACGAGTCGGGACCGTCGCCGGCCTCCTCGTCGTCGTCTCAGCCACATTGGGCCCATCTCAGCCTGTTCCAGGGGGGGCCGTCGGCGGGAGTGAAGGGGTGGAATCAGCCGCAACAGTCGCAGCAGCGTCAGCAGGTGAAGAAGAGCCGGCGAGGGCCCCGGTCAAGGAGTTCCCAGTACCGGGGGGTTACCTTCTACCGGAGGACAGGGAGATGGGAATCCCATATTTGGTAGGTAGTTTACCGTGTTTATTTATCGGGTCTTCATTTAGTTGTGATCTAATCAGTATTCGGATTTCGTTATGGGCAGGGACTGTGGAAAGCAAGTTTACTTAGGTAAGATCTTTATTCAGTATTTATTTTTGTTGATTTTTGGCGCTAATATTAATAGGGAGACTTAGTTTCAATGTGTTTTTGGATGTTTGTCTTATTTCTGCAGGTGGATTTGATACTGCTCATGCTGCAGCAAGGTGAGGGAGTGATTTTGTTCTTCATGAAAACATTACTGCTCTTTTTTGGATTAGTTTTAATGTTTGCTTAATATATTCTGATGCGTTTTTAAATGATGGTGTCTGAGTTTTTAGGGCATATGATCGGGCAGCAATTAAGTTTAGGGGAGTAGATGCCGACATTAATTTCAGTCTCGGTGATTATGAGGAAGACATGAAGCAGGTATTATGTGCTGATTGTGTTCTTGTTTGTATTTTATTGTAGGTCATTTTATCATTGACAAATTATGTTATAAATGTCTATATATTGATGAAATACAGATGAGGAACCTAACAAAGGAAGAATTTGTTCATATTCTTCGCCGGCAAAGCACAGGCTTTTCAAGAGGGAGTTCAAAGTACAGGGGGGTGACTCTCCACAAATGTGGGCGATGGGAAGCACGAATGGGCCAGTTCCTTGGCAAGAAGTGAGATTTCCTCTTACATTGAATTTCCTATCATAATAAGCGTCTTTCCAATTAAACCAATTACTATTTTTAATATTAGAATATGAAGTAAATATATTGATAATCGATTTCCTAACAACCCGAGCTTTTGGGAACCACGGCTATCTAGCATGGTATGGGAGCCGGATGAGGGTGTGTGCCCTGTGTGTTCACGTGTAAAGCTTGATGGATGCTTGCCACGTGAAGGGGAGTGTTGGAGTATGAAGTAAATTTATTGATAGCTTTTGGGAACCACAGATCGCTAGCATTAAGACTGGCGATACATTTGGTTTTGAGCTCCCTAATTAGTGTGATTTATTAATTTAAAAAAAACTCTTTCCCATTTTGAAACTATCTTAAAGAGCGAACTGACAATTCTCACTATATTATTATAGTGAACTTGATATCAACCCGTACTTCTTTAAAAACTTTGGGTGCAGGTACATATATCTTGGGCTATTTGACAGTGAAGTAGAAGCTGCAAGGTCTAGCTGATGTTAAAGACCTCTCATCTTATAACAAAAGTGCTGTCCTGCCGTATCTCAACCTAAAACAAGCCTCTACTGACATGATTTCTTCATTTCGTTTTGTAAATCAGGGCGTATGACATGGCAGCTATGAAATTTAATGGTAGAGAAGCCGTCACTAACTTTGAACCTAGTTCTTATGAAGGAGAAGTTGCCGTAGATGCCGAGATTGGAGGTGCTGTTTCACTTATCAAATGGTTTGGTTTGACGAACTCTCTGCAAAATAGCTCTATTATATGCCTGAGATGTTCTTTACTGCTTTGTAATGCACCAGGTCCCCACAGCCTTGATCTGAGCTTAGGTATTTCTCCCCCGTCTTATACTCATGCTTCTAGTAGGGATGGTGGTAGTTCAGCAGGTCTCCAGTTCCAGTATGGCCTGTCTGAATCTGCTGGGGAGAGGAAGGCCAGGGTAAATTAACCTCTTCTCTTATAATTTTAGGTTTATGTTTTGCTCATTAGTTGTCAAAACGAAGTTCTTCAAGAATTTGTCAGTTATAAATTCTATGCTCATGATAAATTTTATTTCAAATTTAATGTATTTTATCGAATCTATGGTATTTAATTTAGGAAAGTTAGTATGAACCTCTCATGATTTTGTGTCTACTGCATTGTTGCAGGCTGAAAACGCTGGTTCATCGCCAAAAGGTCAGCCTCCCCTATACCTGCAGGCTGGTGCGCAGCACCTCGCAGCATGGAATGCTCCATACCCAGGAATCTTTCCCAACTTTGAGGTAGTCATTCTTATGCCCAGTCTATGTGCTTCTAAGAAATTTGCACAAGGCAATTGCTGTTGTATCTTCTAATTTGATCATTAAGCTTACAATGCCTCTAATTAGGCGGAACCGCCTTTGAAAGTTCTGCGGTACTTCTAAATGGGAAATGCAGATATATATGGAGATAATTAAAGAGAGTGCAAGCTTTCCTTCAACAGTCAAATTTCTCTTCAGCAATTTTTTCTCCATTCATTTCTTCCGCCTACTATAATTGTGCCTTAAATCGTACCCCCTCTGTCCTAATTTAATAGCTTTATATAGTAAAAAGTTTGTTCCAAGAGCATCATAAACTTATTTTTCCTTCTTTTATACACGAGTTTCCCTTTTCAAATATAGCTGTTAATATGAGACTGAGTGAGTATTTATCAGTGAATTCATGGTGGAGGAAGGTATCTTGATGCCAATGCTAGGGGTTCTAACAATGCCAAATAATCATGTCTCATAAATTAGACGCATGCAGGTTGGATTGGTATATGGACTTAGATCAAATCTGCTGAAGTGAACATTTTTAATCAATGAATAAATAAATAATTCTTTTGTTGATTCTAACAACTGTCCATCCAACTATTGGAAATTCCAGGAAAGAATGCGAGAGAAAACAGTAGAAGCCGGGGCCCCGCCTCTCTCCAACTGGGCATGGCAGCTGCATGGCTCTGCGTCCACTGCAGCAGCAGCCGCAGCCGCCTCGTTGCCACTATTCTCTTCTGCAGCATCATCAGGATTCTCCACCACCCCTACTTCAACAGCTGCCGTTCCTCCCCTCCAACTTCCAGCCTCCACCGGTCGGCATTTCCCTTCCCCTAACAATCCCCCGCCTCATTTTTACTACCGCCATTCCCTAAATCCAAACCCACAGAAAACAGATACAGCATATAACACATGACAACACATTTATTCCCTAAACTAGGAAAATCAAACCGGAGTATACTCCTCCAACTTCCTTCCATATTTGCATGTGTAATTCCTTTTTTTTTTTTTTTCTCTGTTGAACAGATTGGTTGAAAATTATGAGGGGCATACTGGGTATTCTTAGACATTTGCAGAAACCTATGTTTTATGGGGGGTGTAGACTGAAAACCAGTATTCCTCGGCCTTGCTTTTGCTGTGTTGGGTCACTATTTTTGTCAGATAGCCTGCACTGTCATTTCACTTGTGTGGAAAAAGTGAAAACATCAATCAAACGAGGGAAAGGCGTAGAAAAAGCCGATTTGTGATATCTGCGTTTTCAGACATTGGGAACACAAAGACTGATATCTCAGACTTGTCGTATTTATATTTACAACAGATACCATTAGGGTTAACCCTCTTGGGGGTCAGGGAGACAGGGACTGGTGTGGCATTGCCACACCCACCAATACCATGAGTTGCATCCAGTAGAAAAGTTTGGCAGGGGAACATTTTCCTTTACACATTGGAACTTTGAGTGCTGGTTCTGATTCTTCAAAGAATCCCCTTCCTGCCAATTGTATTGCTGAGCACCCAAATTTCCACTGATAAGAGAGGGACTATGGATGGTGGACTAGTGGCTGGCGCCCACTTGTGTTTACAGTGGATAAGGTGTTGTCTGGTCACACTGAAGGAGGAGGCCACTGTTGGTTGATGCTCTGTCACATCCACAAAAGGAGGTTCATCCTCGTTAACCAATGGAAAAACCGCCTCCTTTAAGGGTACAAGGGGCAGTAAAAGTTATAGCATGTTCTCCTCTTCTTCGGTCCAAGTTCAGCGTCTGATGAGAAAGAAGTCGCCATTAGAGTAAGTGGCTAGGAGCCTTCTGCGTAGGGGTAACAGTGGGTTGGCCCGGCCAGGCCCACGAGGGTGGGAGGTGCGCTGCGGCCAGGGCTGCAGGGTCGGGGTTATTGTGGCCTTGGGCCTTGTTAGGCGGGGCCCATGCCAAATCGCAGCCCAAAAAATGGAGCCCGACCTGCTTTCTCAGGCCAGGCCTGTTCATCCAGTAGCTGATGCGGACCTGCGGGCATGCTGATGCATTGTAAAGTTACATGTCAGCACTCACTGTGTTCGTCGAGTTCCAATTTTATGGCCCTACATGGTCGTAGGGTCTTTAAATGTCATCTGTCTTCAAACGTTTAAATTGTCGTAATAAAATGGTTAAAAACGTCTGGGTTCAGTTTATTTTCAAAATGAGAAATGTGGTTTATGTTCATAGAGTAATTTACTCTTATCGTAAGACCAGACAATAAGCTCTTGTATTAGACCTAATTCGACGATGGTGGGCAGTGTTGGACTTATTTTTGTAATAAAACATCACGTATTTCCTGGTAGCTTTTTACTGTCACGAATCAGATTTGCTGCCGTCGGACGTTGATGCATGAATAGAGGCAGGATCTGGAACCTCTACCCCCGGGGGAAACTTTTTCGAGACCCCGGGCCGCCATCGGGCGTTGCTCATAGTTGCCGAGAATTTTTTTTTCTCATTGAGCATTTTTCCAATCTGCCAGGCTGTCACGCTTAGTTTTGTCGCTGGATCGATGTTGGCCACCGGGTGGCATATTTTCGGTGTTATTCGATGGTGGCAGGGAGGAAATCTCTACCGCTCGAAAGGTTGAAGATGACTCATGGGTTATTGTTGACCCGCAGGTTTGTTCTAACATGCACCCAGGCAGGTTTTTATTGACCCCCGTTGCGGGTCAGCTATTGACCCGGCCTAAATTAGGTCTTGGTCCAAAATGGGGCTAAAAAAAATTTATATATTTTTTTATTTTTTAAATTATATATATATATATATATATATATATATATATATATATATAGGGAAAAGTTAGTATGAGCTCGGGCGCACGCGCGCCGACATGCGCCTGGGCTCATTGGGCCGTCGGATTTACATCCGATGGCCCATCAAACTCACGGGTTAAAATGCCCCGTGAGTTTAATGGGTCGTCGGATGTAAATCCGATGGCCCAATGAGCCCGGGCGCAAGCCGGTGCGCGTGCGCCCGGGCTTATACTAACGGGACTCATATATATATATTTGTAATTGCATGTGGTATTATAGATGTATTTCAATTATCATGTCAAGGCTTTATAATTGTATTGCAATCATATGTATTTTTAATTTTTTTAAAAATTATTAAGTGCACCACTTATATAATTTTGAGAGATAGTGTACATTATACTTCTTGTAAGCAACACTAGAATTCAAAGACCACGTTGGGAGGTGGATGCAGTCACGAAGAATTAATATATATTTTCTATTTTAGGAACTTATAGCTTTCAACTTATACAATTTTTTTAAAAGGACTATACATGGACTTTGGATTATATTTTTAATTGTGGTGTGTGGTGATGGAACCCTTGGCCGAGTTCTAAAAGCCTAATGACAAAATTGATATTAATACCCTTGTCAATTTTGCATATGGATATTTTTTATGATTGTTTAATAATTAATTATATTTATTTTGTTATTTGAAAAGATGATTAGCACAAAATTCATTTCTCACGTCCATTGAGATGACTTAGGAGTAGCCAAATCATCTTAAATTATTTTTCAACATGTAAATCATTTAAGATGATACCATGGGGTGCATAGATTCACATACATAAAAATTTTATGCTATTATCAAATTTTGATTACGTGACAAAGATTGTCATCCGGCCCTAAAGGGAGGTGGTAATTAGCGTCACATGATTAAGATAGGGTGGAGGGTTATATATTTTAATATGGGTGAATTCCTATGCCTAAAGGTGTGAAATTTTTCTGTAATATTTTATATATAACCACTAGCATTATCATGAGACAAAATGAACAATTGTTTCTATATGGCTCAGTATTTTTGATGCAGATTGCAACATTTGCCTAACTGGAGGTTTACAATTTTACTAAATGATTTTAGCATTGGCTATTTCATACTTAGACGAGTTTTTTTATGCTTCGTGCTCAACATGAGCCGAGTGTAAGGAATGCCTGGGAGGCATTCATTTCCAAGATCAATAGCGCACACGATAGTGCACGTTAGCACAAGTATTATGTGCGCTAACGTGCATCACCCTATGCATCGTCGATCTTGGAAATGAACGCCTCCAAGGTGTTCCTTACGCTCGGCTCATGTTGAACATGGAGGATAAAAAATGCTTCATTTGTACTTATGTTATTGTTTCTTACCCTCTTTAATGTTTGTATGTATTTATTCTTTTATT
Organism: Saururus chinensis; assembly: GCA_035235625.1. Lineage (NCBI taxonomy): Eukaryota > Viridiplantae > Streptophyta > Magnoliopsida > Piperales > Saururaceae > Saururus > Saururus chinensis. The sequence continues at coordinate 39,350,629 of CP141142.1, forward strand.
GTAGCTTATCCATTTTTTTATTTCTAACCATAATCAACACCTTCTATTATTATCTAGGGACAATTTTATGGATTTGAAGGAAAATATTCTTTTACTATTAGAGTGCATGGACTTGGATTTGACATTTTGTATGGATATACCTACCATTTCTATAGAAAAAAGTATGTCAAGTGAGGTAGCATTTTTTAAAAAGTAGGAGCGGTCTAACCGCTTAAGCATGATGCTCATGAGGTATCACATAAATAAAAGCATTTAGGGATCCATCTCAGAATGCGCTACAGTCTAAAAACTTTTAAAAGCTATTTAAGCTCAATTCAAGAGTTCTGAAAAAGCCTTAGCCAACACCTTAATGTCCAAGTTGTCATCTATGAGGCTAATAAATATGACAAAGGGGTTTTCAAAAGTAAGGAAACCTACACTCTCTTCTGACTATGTTGTATATCTCTAGGAGTCTCAATGGGAATATTAGACTTATTGAAAACCCTATTACATATTCACAGGTCATGTTTGGAGATAACTCTAGAAAATGGTATGATGTTATGCAGGATGAGATTAAATCTATGGTTGATAATCAAGTTTAAGATCTCGTAGTGTTACTGTAGGGAGCCCGGACTCTTGGCTACATATGGTTTATCAAACTAAATTAGATTCATCTGGTAATATTAGCAAATATAAGGCCTGACTTGTAGCCAAATATTTTCTTCAGAAAGATGGTGTTGGCTATAATGAAACATTCTCTCTAGTTTCTACGAAGGATTCATTAAGAGTTATTTTAGCCTTTGTTGCTCATTTTGACTTAGAGTTATATCAAATGCATGTCAAGACGACATTCTTAAATGAAGATCTTGATGACGAGGTGTATATAACTCAGCTTGAAAGATTCACCTCAAATAGAGGAAGTCATCTAATTTGTAGACTCAAGAAGTCAATATATGAATTGAAACAGGCCTCTTAACAATAGTATTTAAACTTTAACGATGTTATTACTTCATTTGGTTTTAAGGAGAATATTATTAATCAGTGCATATACCATAAGGTTAGTAGGAGCCGTTACACGTTTCTGGTCTTGTATGTTGATGACATTCTACTTTTAAGCAGTGACTTTATGATATTGCACGAGACTAAGTAGTTTCTTTCCGATACCTTTGATATGAAAGATTTAAGAAAGGCATCCTATGTCATAGCGATTGAGATATATCATGATAAATCCAGAAAGATGTTTGGGTTGTCTCAACAGGCCAACATCAATAAAGTTCTGAAACGGTTTAACATGGAACACTGCTCAACTAGTGCATCTCCTATTGTGAAGGGTGATAAATTTGACTTGTTCCAGTGCCCAAAGAATTCTTTGGAGTTAGAAAGCACGAAGAAAATTCCTTATGCATCAGCAGTTGGTAGTATGATGTACTTGGAGGTCTGCACAAGACTTGATATTTCATTTGCTATAGGAATGTTGGGTAGATACCTGAAAAATCTAGGGTTTGATCATTAGAGAGCTATAAAGAAGGTTAGAGGTATCTACAAGGAACAAAGGATTGCATGCTTACATATAGACATTCTGATCATTTGGAGTTTGTTGGATACACAGATGCAGACTTTGCTGGTTGTGTTGACTCGAAAAAGTTGACATTGGGTTATATTTTCTTTTTGGTAGGCAATACTGTTTCTTAGAAAAGAATTAAGCAAACCCTTACAGTGTCGTCGACTATGGAGGCAGAGTTTGTTGCTTATTATGAGCGCACGTCATATGCTACTTTGCTGATGACCTTTGTCACAATACTTACTATTATGGATTCCATATGTAGGCCGTTAAAGATGTTCTATGATAATAGTGTTGTTGTATTCTTCACGAAGAGCAACAAGAGTGGAAGTAGAGTAAGCACATCGACATCAAGTATCTTATTGTTCGGGATCGTGTTAAAGCAGGGATATTTGTTATTGCGCATATAGGTACTGAGCTTATGGTTGCTGATCCAATGACAAATATTGTAAGGACCCTCATCTTTGAACCGGTTTTGGTTTTCTTTAATTATGGGTTATCGTGAGATTTACGCGTTTTCTGATCTTATTCGGTGATTTCGTAAATAAATAGTGTTTGCGATAGTTTTAACCAAAATTAACTTCAACATTAGTGGTTTTAAGTGATTTTAAACCAAATGTGAATTTTTGAGATTTTTCAGAATTTTTACTATTTTCCCAAAAATTAGGGTTTTGGCGGGACCCCTGTGGGCCCCACCGTCGAAAAATTTATTTTTATGTCAAACAAACCTAGACATATACTTAAGGTCCCACAAAAATTTTCAGAATTTTATTAGGCTTAAATTGTGCTTAAATTTGTAAAATACCCACTTTTAGCCTACTTTTCATATTTACACCCCAAAACTTACCTATGCCTACCCCAACCCTTATTATAAAAGGGCAAACCTGAGCCATTTCCATTTTTGGGAATAGGCTAAGGAAGGAGGGCTGGCCTAATCCCTACTTAGGCCCGAATTAGAAGCCGATTAAGGTAAGCTTGCTCTAATTAAGCACTAATCCATGACTTTTCTCTTAATTTCTTCCAAATCTACCATTTTCCCCTTGATTCAATTCGTTTTTGACCATCAAAAGCTACTTATTTGTGTTTTACTACAAACCCTAACATTCAAAATTCGATTTTTACTACCAACAAGCCCTAGATCTAAAGTTTAATTAGGGATTTCTTGAGTAAATCGATTTCCATTAGAGTTTAATTCAAACTCATTATGTTTTCAAGCATTTCAAGAAGGGTGACTCTTCAATCCGAGCTTAATCAAGTGCTGAGGTAATGGGTCTTCAAAATCTCTGTTTATCCATGGTAAAACTCTCCATTTTTGGCTCATTTCGAAATGGTTTGCTTGATTTAGTGTGATAATGGTAAGATTAGAAAATGGAATTATTTAATCCTGATTTCTTAGGGTTTTGCATTATTATGGTTTGGTTTGATATTCTGGAAGTCAAGGAGGACTTTTGATGATGTTTAGGGTGTTAGATGTGGATTTGAAGTGTTATCTATGGTGTTTCGGTTTGGATTTGCGAAAGGAAGAAGATGATTGTTCTGCCGTGTTGGCGATCGATCGGCTGAACTGAAAATTTCAAATTTTTGCGTGTAACCGATCGAACGGCCTGAAGGGCGATCGATCGGCTACACAGGAAATTGTGTGTTGTGTGTATGATGTCTATTTTGATGATTCCACTTTAGCTTGCCAATTTTATATGAATGTGGAGTGTTTTAAGCTATGTTAGGCTACTAGAAATACATACTATTGAGTTTATAGAGTTGAGACATATGCTTAGAGATGGTGGGATGACTTATATTTTTTGGCATGATGTTGGAATCGTTATCTTGAAATTATGAACAGTTATTTCCCTTTGGATAAGCATATATTTTCAGTAGGACTACAATCATTGTTGGACTGATTTGTCATGATAAATTGTGATTAATGGTGTGTGCATGTTGGTGAATGCCATGACTCAATGATGAAATGAGTGATGTTATAGGTGTTTAGCCCTTGTGGTTGAGTTTTGAATCTAGCTGTGATTTCAACGATTCTTCTACTATGATTTCCGCTAGAATTCATGTTTAGATAGAAATTCACATGTGTAGTGTGGTAGTGAGTTGATTTTCAAACATGTTGATATACATTATGTGAAAGGCTTCTACTAGTTACACACACACATGTGGGGGTTAAACGATGATGTTGAAGCTTAATATTGTGATTATGAATGATGCATTAGGGGCTGGTGAGAGCACTTATCATGATTAGGATTCATGTATGCTTTGCCCACGCATGTACCATGCTGTACGCATCATGAAAATGGATTTCCAATTGAGGCTTCATCGTGATTAATCGAATTTGACCGATTGGATGCAATGTGATGGAATTGTGTGCCGGATTGATCGGTCGTGGATTAATCGCAAGTTGATTGGTCCGAAAGGACATATTTTGTTTTGAAGTTCCTGTGTGGAACGATTTGAAGTTCCTGTGTGGAACGATTTGAAGTTCCTGTGTGGAACGATTTGAAGTTCCTGTGTGGAACGATTTGAAGTTCCTGTGTGGAACGATTTGGAGTTCCTGTGTGGAACGAGTGCACTCCCCGGGTTGAGTCTTGTTAAATGGAAGGATGTGGAGACAAGTTGTGTACTTGTCTTGCGGATATGTGAGAATGTTATTATGTGTGTCATCTGGACCCTGAGAATCCAGTGTGGTATGCCGTGTGTACCCCGCTACCACATGTTCTAGGGTTCTCTATGTGAGAACTCGGGCTCTTCCCTCCGCAGGAGATGTCCCTAGGCGAACACCCCTGCTCCAGATTCTCTGTGTGAGAATGGGACGTCCTTGGCCAGGATCGTCCAGGGCGAGCAGTATTAGGGATTGACAACCCCGATCTTTCTTGAATTCTTGTGTAGAATTTTGTACCATGATACACCTTCGTGGCCATGTCTATGCTCCCGTCTGTGTGACGTTAATGTGTGATTACTCCTTGATGGAGGTTGATTGTGATGACATTATGCATGTGGGAATATGTATGTTAGAGATACATCCATGTATGTTGATTTTGATGTTATGCATGTGGAATATGTATGTTAGAGATACATCCATGCATGTTGACGTTGATGATAAAATGCATGTGGAAATATGTATATTAGAGATACATCCATGCAGGTTGTGATGATATTATGCATGTGGAATATGTATGTTAGAGATACACCCATGCAGGTTGTGATGCTATTATGCATGTCTGAATATGTATGTTAGAGATACATCCATGCAGGTTGTGATGATATTATGCATGTGGAATATGTATGTTAGAGATACATCCATGCAGGTTGTGATGTTATTATGCATGTGGGAATATGTATGTTAGAGATACATCTATGCAGGTTGTGATGATATTATGCATGTGGGAATATGTATGTTAGAGATACATCCATGCGGGATTGGTATGATGTGAATGCATGTGGGAATATGTATGCTAGAGATACATCCATGTAGGTTGAATTATGCATTATGATGCAGTGTTAGGTGATATGAATGTGTGATCAGAAAGTGATGCACCATGTAAATCTTTGATCTGAACGATCTCATTGCTAAGCTATCGTATTTTCTACGTTGACAGTGATATTGAAAACCATTGCTGAGTGTTAAAACTCACCCCTCTTTTGTGTTTTGATTTGGGGCTGCGTGGTGCGACACGCAGACGGACAGGATTGCCTCTTTGAGGAAAGGTCAGAGGTAGCTTGGGTGTGATGATGGAGATTGTTGTGTGACTTATCATCGTTTATTTCATGCTTTATGTTCGAACCTTTGTGTAGGGTTCTTGTTTTGGATTTATGTCATATACTACAGTTGTGATGATTATGACCTATTTTGAGCCGGTGTGGGCTTTACTTAACTAAGTTTGTGGGTTTGAGATTGTTGTTTACTTTGTGATAAGCAACACCTTTTTCTTCCCTTTTATTTACTCTTGCTCAAAGGATTGTGCGCACTCCGTGTTGCTGTTAATCGCCCGTGGTTAGGGTTAAGTCTTCCGCTAGATCATTTCTCAATTTTCACTTCGTCGCCCCCGCGCGCTTGACCGGCCCCTGGACCGGGTTCGGCTCGGGTCGGGCATCGCCGGGGCGTGACAAATAGTTTACCCCCTTCTCTGTTTAAGAGTCATGTGGATCGTATGGGTTTTATTAGCTCATCGTGTATTTAATTTTGCTCATGTACATCTAGACTTTACTCATTTATCATAACAGTTACAGTTTATTTTCTCGTGGTGTCTCATTTTTTCTGTGCACTTAAGTATAAGGCAATATTTGCAAAATGAGTGGGAGCATGCCTTCATTCATAAATATATTTTACCACATATAACACCTAAACAACATGAATTAATTGAATTGTGATACATGGAAGAGATTGTTCTCCTATGAGGGCATAACAACCCTGATTCGTGCACTTATGATATTTTGTAAGAGTATAAAGTTACCACATACAGTTTGAAGGGTATTATTTTTTCAAAAGTTGTATGCGCATATGAAAGTCATTTTAAAGTTTCCTATTACCCACTTGGTTATTTTTTAACTAAAATAATTTTATCAAAATTTAGTTTAATTGAGCTAAGTGGGATATTTGATTCTTTCTATGGCTTAATTAAGAAGTTGTGCCAAATGGGAGAATATTGGGCTTGTTTTTATAATAAAACATCAAGTGGCCCAACTGTCTCAATTGACACTGTTTTGGGCTTTTAAAACTGTCTGGGTAATGAGCCTAAGTCAGAATACCCATTAAGCTATAATTTTAAGTGGCAAATTTAAACCATTAGATGACCTATAAATGAACAGTCAAGATTCTAGGGTTCTTAACAATTGTGTATTGGTTAAGTTATAAATACATCATTAGCCATCCTAATTTGGTACCTTAAGTGAGATTACTCTAAGTCAAATTCTAAACCAGAAACTCATTGTGATTCTGAAAAAGATTAACATAAGATTAAGCTTCCTTGAAAGTTCTAATGGCTACAAGTATGCCTAAACCTTGTATTAAGTTCTATCAGGCAGAGCCACACACGGGGAACAAAAATGTCATGTACATCTATGAAAGAGTTTTTTCATGTTTCTTACTCATTGTAAGCCTAGTGCTAGTGTGCACTAGCATGCGTATGGTTGTCTGCATGTGGTATTGTGGGGTGCATGGAGATGATGCACAACTTGTAGTAAATTGTTGGACTGTGATTAACAACCGCCCTATGCTGAGTTTTTTTTCTTTTAATAACGTTATTTCAAAATCTAATACACCATCTATCCAATATTAAGCTTCTTAATTATAAAAATATGATTTTTATGCCAGGTGGGTATCACTTAAGATGACAAAAAATTTAGGGGCTATATTAGTTTCTACTCTTGTGCTATTAATTTTTGATCCAATGGCCCCATGATGTTCACACTCATGACTCAAGCACAAGTGCATGAACCCGGCTATTACAATTTTTTTTCCAAATAATCAACCTAACAATTTTTATGATAAAAAATTGTCTAACTTTTTTTACTTTAATTTTTGTGTTCAAATTGTATAATAAATGTGGAGCAAATGTTCTTTTGAAAAGGAACTTAATATGAGTGAGGGAGTACTTACAAAATGCCTGATGGTTCGAATCCTGTCTTCTTTCATGCCACTAAGCCCATTCATTTTGCAACTGTAGTTTGGAAACATTGGAATTCTAATATACATGTTCATGTTTTGTTCAGTCATTATTAATACTCTCTCTATTTCATAATAAGTGTCTCGATTAGAAAACTACTTCCTCTATCCCACTGTTTTAATACCCGGCCCGGACACTGACCTGGAAATGTCTGGGCCGGTTTAACCGGGTTCAACCAAGGTTGACCCGTTCATATATAATATTATAACCTTCTCCTCCCCCCTCCAACCTTGCCCTCCTCCTAGCTCCCTCGCTGCCCAGATGCCTTTCCACCCAGATCTCCAATGCCTCCCCACCCTCCCTCGTTGCCAAGATATCTGAAGCCCTCCTGTAAGGACTCTCATTTTTTAACCGGTTTATTTTATTGTTATTTATCGATTATAGTGTGGTTTAAACTTTTTAATTAAATTTGGTAGTTTTCTAAAATAAATGGGGTTTCAAAAGGTTTTAAGCAAAAATAACTCTACATTTATGATTTAAAGTAGTTTTTGGTTAATTTTGAATTTTGGGGATTTTTCTTATTTTTTACTAAATTTTCAAAAACTAGGGTTTGGCGAGACCCCCCTGTAGGCCCTACTGACGAAATTAAGGTTTTTAGACCAAAATGCCCCAGGCATCAATGGAAGACACTATAAAAAAATTTACAATTTTTCTAAACCTAATTTTAGGTTAAATTCCCAAATTTCCTAATTTTATTTAAAAATTCTATTTCTACCCCACATTTCTATTAAGTGTAGTTAAACCCCTACTATAAAAAAAAAGGTTATGCGATTTCTCATTCAAGAATAGACTTAGCCAGGAGATTTGGAGTATAATCCCCAATTAGGCCCGAAAAGGAAATGATTAGAGATGAGTTTAACTTAATCTTGGTTTAATCTCTAAGTTTTTCCTAAACTCCTCTTAATCTTGACTTTCCCCCATCATTTCAATCCTTTTGAAAGCATAAAACTATTATTTTACCTCTCTTCTCTAAGCCTTAATCTTCAAAATCACATTTTTAAGCTTCTAAAACCTTTGATCTAATGTTTACTTTTGATTTTTTAAACCTAAATCAAGATTACTTGTATGATAACTTAAAATCGTATTTTTTGGAAGGTGTTGGAGGAGATTGAAGCTTCATTCTGACCCAAAATCAATAAGGAAATGTAATAAGTTCTTCAATCTCAAATTTTGGGTAATAAAAATCTCGATTTTTATGATGTTATTTGAAGAAGATTTGCTTGATTTAGGCTCTAATGGTGGGTTTAATAAATGCAATTTTTTTACTTCGATTTCTTAAGGTTTTATCTTAGACAGGTTTAAATTAGTGTTCTGGAAGGTTTGATGGGTTTTTGATAGTATATGAGATTATGGGTAAAGATTTTAAAGTGTTTTCATGGAGTCTTAGTTTTAATTTTCGAAATGAAGAAGGAGGTCAAAACTGCTTTGTTGGCGATCGAACGGCCTACTAGGCCGATCGATCGGCAACACTACATTTTTAGAATATTTTTATTTTAGCTGATCGAACAGCCTTGTAGGGCGATCGAATGACTACATGGTAGTTTTGTTATTTTTGAAACTTATGCTTATTTCAATGTTACTCCATCTAATGATTATAATAGTTATGAGAAGTGTGTTATGTTGAAATTAAGCTACTGGAGGTGTGAAATTGATGATGAAAGTTTATGAATTATGTTTAGGTGTTGTCATGTGGTATTATATTATTGTTAATAATTATGCATATTGATATTGAAGTAACTTAAACCCTTGAATGTTAGAATTCTTGTTATTAGAATATGTTCCAACAGAGATGTTATATGAAAAATAGTGAGATGGGTTCTCTTATAATGAGGATGGTTTATGGGTAATTGATATGATCATGTTGTGGCTTAATGTGTGAAAAAAAATCATGTTTGTGGGAGTGAACATTCGATTTTACATGGATGGATTTAAGCTTTATTGTGGTTTCTGCTTTAATTTCAGTTTGGAATTCATTGTTTTGACCATGTTTAAGCATGTGTATATTGCCTTATGAGTTTACGTCAAACATTGGGCATGTGCTTAGAATATGCATGAATATACACACGTATGAGGAATCTATTATGAGATTGTAGTTAATTATGATGCATGAGGGGACTAATTGGGAGCATGTTCCATGTGTTAGAACCCACGTAGGTCTTGCTCACGGATGTATTATGCTATCATTTATCATGGATTGGCATTCATGGATGAAGTTTTGCCGATGTTTAACCAGAATTAATCATTTTTATGCAATGGTTGAGATTGCATGCCAAATTAATTGCTCGATGAATTAATCGAAACTTGGTTGGTCCAAAAGGACATATTTTCGATTTAAGTTCCTATGTAGAACATGTATACTCCCCGGGTTGGGTCTAGTTAATTGAGTTATGTGGAGATGAGTTGTGTACTTGTCTTGCAGATAAAATTATTGAGATTGTCATCTGGACCCTGAGAATCTAGAATGGTACGCCTTAGTGCACTGGCTACCACGTGTTTTAGGGTTTCCTATGTGGGAATTTGGGCTCTCCCCACCGTAAGAGATGTCCCAGGGCGAACACACGTACTCGAGGTTCTTTGTGTGGGATTCAAACTTTATTGTATGTATTGTTCAGGCGAGCAGCATTAGGGGTTGACCACCCTGACTTCTTATCTTTCCTGTGTGGAAAACAAACCGTGTCTCGCCTTTGTAGCATTAACTGTGTCCTGCCTGTGTAGCAATATTTGTGTTTATTCCTTGATGGAGGCATTTACCATTTGTATTGATGCATGTTTATTATGAATGTTATGCATGATTGTGTATCATGTGTTTGACATGTTTGTCGTGCAGGGTGAATGAGGTTGATGTGATATTAATGCATTATTAGAAATGATGTAATTAAGAAACTATTATGCAGGTTTATGTGATATGAATGCATGATCAGAAAGTGTGTAAATGTTACACTATTATGCAGGTTGATGTGATATGAATGCCTAATCAAAAATGGTAAGATTGAGATACTATTATGCAAGTTTATGTGATATGAATGCATGATTAGAAAGTGTGTGATTGAGATACTATTACGCAGGTTTATGTGATATGAATGCATGATCAGAAAGTGTGTGATTAAGATACTATTATGTAGGTTTATGTGATATAAATGCATGATCAGAAAAGGGTATAAAAGATACTTCTTATGTAATTTATGAGATTATCATGCTTAATTTGAGTAGATATGAACAAATACCTATGTGGGATGCATGTTCGGTTATAACTTGACTTAATAGGTATATTTTATGCAAGCTAGTTCTTATGTTTATGGTTATATAGGGGTTTTAGCTAGTAAATGACCAGAAAGTGGTATAACATGTAGATTTTGGATCTGAATTGCACCACTGTCATGTCGTCATGTTTTCTGATTATTATAGTTGTGTTCAAACTATTATTGAATTTTTATACTCACCCCACTTTCCTTGTTTTGTTTTGGGGCTGCATAGCGTGACATGTAGTCGGACATGATCTTCTTTATGAGGAAAGATCTAGGACAGCTTAGGAGTAGGAGTATTGATGTTAGAACCCTTCTGGAGTGGTTCTTGTTTTTAGACTTATGATATATTATATCTTTAATTTTGTTTGAGACCTTGTTTTGGAGCCAAGTATGTTGGCTTGGATTATTAGTATGTGGGTTTGAGATTTGTAGTTTAGTTTAGAGTTTAAGTAACTCTTTTGGTTCTACCTATTTACTCTTGCTCAAAATAGTGTGTAACTCCGTTAATTAGACTGTCCATGGTAAGGGTATAAGTCTTCCGCTATTTCTTTAACCGTTTTCAATATTGTTGGCCCCATGCTCTGGACCAGCCCTTGGACCAAGTTCGGCTCGGGTCGGGAAGTGCCGGGGCGTGACAAAATTTTTGGTATTGAAGCACCTCTTTGTCCAAGAGTAAATAAGGTTTGAGTGACAAGTCTTATGGGTTAAAGGGTTGTAAGATGTCAAGTTCTAGACATAACTAGCGATGTGAATTTCTGTTAGTCGTTTGTCTTGAATATTTGCTTGCATGTTATTCTGTTTGGTTGCTTGTGTCGTTTGAGTTTTTAGGACTTGTGATTTATGCTTCTAGAGGTTGTTTAGATGGCTGGACTAGATCACATCGGCACTAGTGGTGATCTCATGGCGAGAGATTTGAGTGTTGATGATGTGTTAACCGTCATTGAAGGGTTGACACACGTCATACGGACTTTAATGGGAGCACTTCATACTACCGCGGTGATGGAGAAGGGCTCAGAGGAGTGTCGCTTGGTCTTGGGACAGCCTAAGCATGTCAGGCAAGAGGACCCTCAGACACAGCATAAGAAGTTTCGTGGTGGTAATCGTGAGTAGACGCATGCTTGCCACATGCAACTGGTTCATCGCAGCCGTCGTGCTAGGGTGACTTGCTTTGGATGTTAGCAGAAGGAGCACTATCTTAATGAGTGTCCTCATAGAGCTAACTATGCTCAGAGACGTCCTTCGATGACATCTAACTCCGGTCCTAGGCAGTGAGGAGCACCTCAGGCGAGGCCACATGCTAGACCACCTACCGGGCAGCAGGATGCTAAGGGGAAGAAGCTAGCTAACGATGGGAGAGTCTTTGCTATTTCGGCACAGGAGGCGGCCAACTCTTCTGGTGTGGTGGATGGTACAATCCTTATCGCCTCTCACTATGCTAGAATATTGTTTGACACTGGCTCTTCTTACTCTTTTGTCTCCCCATGTTTTGCTGATGAGACGGGTGTTGATTTTAAGTTGTTGCATGTTCTGTTATGTGTGTCTACGCCCTTCATCCTCTTTGCGGGTGGAGGAGTATGTGGAGATGATTCTTATGGTGATTGATGAGCATGTGTTGCATGTGGATTTGATTCTACTACCTATGATTGACTTCGATGTGATCTTAGGCATAAATATGATGTCCAAGTTCCATGTGCATATAGATTGCCGAGGGAGGAAGGTGAAATTCGTAGGTAAGTAATTTATAAATAAATATTAAGTAAAATATACAGATAATTTTACCCGCCTATTTATTGCCCATTTATTTAGAGGGTAGTGCATGAGTGATCCTTGTCCATACCCGTTGGGTCATATAAAAACATACTTATTACCCAAATCTAATATATAATTACCCATATGGCTCAGCTAACCCATCTGCTCTCATTTGGATCATTTATGTAAGTATTTTTTATTATCAAATGTTCATTCTTATTGCTCATTGGTAGTTGTATTTGAACTAATGTTACAAATCTTTCAATTTTTTGTAATTATGTAATTTTTGTGCTATAATTCATTTGTTGTAGACCAAACCCAACCCTCTATTAGTTTCTATTTCCTTTCAAAGAAGTGTTTTAATATGGAAGTACAGAATTGCTACTCACAGGGAGAAACTTATAGACAACTCTCACTTTTATGCAGTTGTATTTGTTGCTCTACCTTCAATGAGAATCTCTTACGTATAGAATAATGTGTACTTTCATTGGATAAAATTATAATCAATTGGCTTTAGCATAGTTGAGCAATGCTAAGTGATCTGAATCAGTATACATTTGGATTAAACTTGTTATTAAAATTGGCTTGTATAAATATACAATAGATAGGCTTTTGAGAAATATATATTGTTTATGACAACTTATTTATTTGTTTGTTATTTTATATATTTTTTGCTTATTGTTTGATTGACCTTTTACCCATTACCCGCCCATTTGCTTGCCAAATAATGGGTAGGATATGGGTGACGAATAGAAAAATAAGTAATGTGTAAGGTATCGGTAAAATTTTAAGAAGTGGGTAAAACCTTACCCGACCCTCTGCCCTAATGGCCGGCACCAATCTTCTTCCTCCTCTTCTCTAGCTGAGATTTGACATAAATATCTCTTGCATTATGCCAAAAGATATGATAAATTTTCCCTTATTAAGCTCACTTTTCTTTGGCATATCTCTTGCATTATGCCAAAATATATCATGAATTTTTCCATTATCAAGCTCACTTTTCTTTGGCATATCTCCTGCATTATGCCAAAAGACATAATGAATTTTGCCATTATCAACCTCACTGTTCTTTGGCAAATATAGCTTGGCTGATTCTCTTCTCTAGCATGGATTTGACATAAATATCTCTTGCATTATTCCAAAAGACATCATGAACTTTGCCATTATCAAGCTCACTTTTATTTGGCAAGTATGGCCTGTCACTTTGGGTGATAATATTGAAAATTAGATACAAAGTGATAACATTGAAAATTAGATAGGCTCTTGTGGGAAGAGTTTTTAATACTCCCTTCTCACTATGAGCCTCGCATAAAGAATGCATAAAGGTTATTTATCTATGAGATTGATAGTGCACACACTAATGTATATTAGTATTAGTGATATTGACATTGGGGTGTCCATCATCAATCTTAAAAATGTGGTGGGTACAAAGTTCTCATTTTATGGTAGTATAACTAGAGTAATTACGTACGGTCTTTAAAAGCCATGTTTGTGTCTTTAAAATTTTAAATTGTCGTGATGAAAAGTAAAAAAATAGCTTGGCTTGGCTTCATTGTAAAGTGAGAAACATGGCTTATCTTGACCATACAATTACTTAATCGTACAACTAGGCAATCAGCCCTCTGTGGGTACAATGACGATGAAGACAATTTTGAGGAACATGGGAGGGCTTCTCATAAGGTTGAATCCTTTTAAGGAAGTGTTACAATCATTAAAATTTAGAAATCTTATATGTTTGTAGGCATCCCAACAGTGTAGGTAGAGGGCATGCCCATTGTCATAAGTATGCATGTAGCCTGCTCATCCTAGCAAGCATTATGCGAGCAGGTCCCCTGCGCAAACCTAAATGGCACTATTATTAGACAAAGACGAATGCTATTAACTGGAATATCTTGGCTAGTGAGTGATATGAAGTCGTCGAGTGTTTATACTGTCAGGAGAGTGATATTGGGCGGCTATAGTGGCAACATTAGACAGCCTTACCATGTGGACTACAAGAGAGATGTAACTCAAGCTTTGTCCCCATTGCGTTTTATTGTGGGACATGTAGACACAATTCAGGCAAGCCTTATTTTCTTCTTCATATCAAAAGATACCGCATTCCATAAAGACAACTGATATGGGCTTAAATTTTACAAGCCGGGCCGGGCTTTTAAGTTTTTTTAGTCCAAGCCATTGGCAATGTCCATCCATGCCTAAATTTTCTGACATCATTTTTCTTCAGGTTTACAAATGTGAACGTTCTGACAAACCACATTCTTGCAGCCCTAGTCGTCGAGTATGTGGCGTCCCTAGTAGAATCAAGAAAAAAGCTGGACAGATTGTTAAATCATACAACATTCAATGGAGTCGAGAAATAGGCAACTACGAAGAAGTGCCAATATGGATGAAATGATGATGACATCCTTACCAGCCTTTAGTGTGAAAAATTGACATGGTTCAATTACCATCACTCTCAAGTGTTTTGTTTTAAATTTTATTTTTCACGTTTTCATGCTACAAGTACTTTGTACTCTGTGACATGATAAAAATGTGACCTTTGCAATGGTTACAAGGAGATGCTATCAGTGGATTCTAAAGGCCCCTTGACGAAAGAAAAATACACCAGAGAACTTGGAGTTAGCAAGAAAAGATATAGAGATGTAAATGGACAAATGAAGGATCAGAATCCTCATCTTGATCCATAGATTATTAAAACAAGATAATGATGAAAAAAAAGATCCAAACTGCCTTTATGCATGCATTGCGTAATGAAAATAGTTAAAGCATTGGTTCAAGATTGAGCTTTCATTGGAGGATGCAAAAATGAATAATAATATGTTTAAGCACCAATCATTTAGTCAGGGAAAAAGAATATCACGCTTCATGCCAGCTCTCTTGTCAATATATAATCTACCGCATCCTTCACAGTATCAACGACCTGCATAATACAGAAGCACATCAACCAGGTGACTGATTACATAATTGGGATTTTATGAGTTGTTTTACGAGTGAAATGGTTCATACAATTACAGGTTACCAGCATACTTCAAAAATGACTATTTTAGCAACTACAAAAACTCACGACCCACCACATCAGCAGGAAACTGTAAATGATTTCCTTCTTCCCGGAAAACCCCTGTCCTTGTCAGTATTGAAACCCAGGGAGCTCCCGCCTGAAAGGATAGCATTAAAGCCCCACTGATTGTCACATAAAGAAAATGTTCTTTCAGATGAACTACGTGAGTCACTAAGAACAAACCTGCCTTGCACCATTTATATCAACAGAAGGATTGTCCCCAACCATATAAATGGTTTTAAATGAGTGATTTTCTGATACTCCATTCTCGACAGTAGAGGATTTAAGTCGCAGCAGTATGGTTTCTGCATTTCTAAACACTGATGGATTTGGTTTTCCATAACATGTGCACTTTAAGGAGCTGTGGTGAATTCTGCAATGTCGAATGAATGAAGCTCAATGATAAGAACGGAAATAGTACTACTAAACATTGTACAAGTACACAGTGCAAGAAGATCATCGAAAGTGTCACAGCTCACCTGTTATAGATGCTTTCTAGTGCAATTCGAAAGGCACCCATTCCAAGACGTTCAACAGGAAAGACACCCTAGCTTCAAGTTCAACAAAGTACAAACTTCAACAACTTTTAATGAATTTATTTTTCAGCCAGAGCTCTAAAACTTGGCCACCTCTTAACAGACCTGGTATTCAAGATCATCATTGGCAAAATACAGGGATGGTTGATTCTGTCCAATTCCCTTTCCTGGAAGGCCTCCAGATCTTAGAATGTCACACAGAACCTGAAAGCCAAAATCACCAAGTGGTCGAAATTTTTTGGCAAATGTTTCATAAATTGCTTGGAGACTCCACAGAAGAATGGGGTATATGCATAAAAAATGCGTCTGGAACAAAACCAACTGCATTAATGATAAACCTGAACATCTCTGCCCCAATCAATAGGATCACTGACAACAAAAGCAGCTTTAACTTTATCTGAGAAAACATTGTAGCTTGGTTTGACATCCTTCAAGAAGTCACTCCTATTATAGTTCTGTTTGGCATTCCAACTCTTGAATTGTGATAGAGGATCTATATCTTCAAAGTAAGATGAATATTCATCTATAGAAATAACTTTCCTGCAATTGAGTAATCAATATTACTGAAAAAGCAGGCACATGCCTATGTTTAAATATAATAGACATTAGAACAATTTTTCCAAACGACGGGGACAGTATGATTAGCAGCACTAGTCTCCGCAAAGCACACTATAAAACTAAAATGGGATCTTACTTAAATCCATATTCAGACATCACCACAGCAGGTTCTCCCTTGCCAACAGCAACAATAAGTTCATTCTGATAACTGAACCAAAAATAAAAAATGCAAAACCCACAGTTAAGTAATAGAGCAATTGTAAAGGGAAGACAAAGATCAAACAGGAGTAAAACACTGCATATCAATAAAGCAAACTAACACTAGTGCACATGCCTAGGCAACAGCTCCCTGAAAGGAGAATGTCCCTGTACAACCTGCATTGAAACCAACTGAGAATACACATAAATATTTACATAATATGCATCAGTTTCAGATTTTAAATAAAAAAATGCATGACATAAAATGCATACTATAAAAAAAAGGACATAAGATGCATTCTTCTTGTGCCTACAATCCACTCATCTAACAAAGCATACCAATGCAAGAAAGCAAAGGCGCAAAATTGTATTCTAATTTGCACAAAAATTATCGGCCTATCAGAAAAGTGTGTCCAGATAAGAAGAAAATAAAAGAAAAAATCGCACCAAGACTAAGCACCTGTAGTGGTGTAATGGAGACCCCCAAGAGGCTACTTAGTTCATGCGCTCTTTTAGATTCAGGAATGCCACCACCTGCACGGAAAAAATATCACAAAAAAATGGTTTGTGAAAAAAGCACACATGGAAGTAATATCAGTTCTGCACAAGGAGAATTACTCGAGAAAATCAGCTATATTCACAAATTGATAGAAATCATGTTGAAGCTTTTCTACGTCTCCAAGGTTAATTTCTGAAGTGACGTGAAAAAAGGGGCACAAATGTTTATACAACTCTTATAAAGAACATCCAAAAGCCTTTCATGCTTCTAACACTCACCATTTGTCAAAAACAGAAATGGTACCCGCAAACAACCTGCAAGAAGACATAGTTTTTATGAGATCGTGCATTCAGAAACACAGAACTTTTCAATAAAGTTGCAGCCCCATGGATAATCAAAATGGGGCAAAAATCAACACACGAAAAGCAAATAGTCCAATAATCAACTGGAGCAGCTTTCCAAATTTAGAACAAAATCAAACTACGGATAAAGCCAAAAAACTAACAAAAATCAATAAATAGCATCACAATTTAATGACAAAAAATGTTGTTCCAAAGGAGGACCATAAGCTGTGTAAACTCATGAAGTAACTATATGGTTTGATAGTCTCCTAGGCCGTGGTATCAGAGCGTCATGTCGCTGGTTAGATGCCTCGGGGTCAAGGGATAAAAATTCCTCATTTCCCCTAATTTCAATGTAGAACTGGGGCATCATATATTTTGCATATCGCAATTTCAATTTCATAAACTGATTTTATTATTGTATAGAGCATTGTTCAATGTGCATGTGGTAAAAATTTGAGAAATTTTGCGAAAAAATTACCCAACTTACCAAGGGTATTTTGGTAATTTTATACTTATGTGCATGCTCTATTTTATGATAATTTTGGTCAGCGTTATATGCATGTTTTAATGTGAGTTACACTGGTTTTGTTTGGTGATATTTCTACAATTTTTTAGATAATATTTTCTCGTACTTTCAATTATTTTATTGCCTCTACTTGTGTAAGGGCATTATCATAATTGTGCTCCTATGGAATTTTTGCCTAATTAAATTTGTTCTTTCAACTAGTACGGTGCAGGGCATTTTGATCATTAGGATAAATTAATTTTAGTTTTTGTCCAATAATAAATTTTAGCTTTTGTCCAATAATTTCAAGTCATGGATTCTGACTTGTGATGTAGACCGATGTCTATGCATGAAAATTTAAGGGAAAAGGGGAGAGAAGAAGGTAGCACAAAACTAGCAAAATTAGTTAGACTGACTCCTGGTTTTTCATTAATTAATCACAACATGGTTGTGCACTACAATTTATAGGACAATTATCAATTATTCCTAATAACATAAGGAAATTAATCCTAGTCTAATTGTAATTTAATCAAAATACCAAATCCTACTTAATCTAGGAAAGCTGAAATCTAATCTAATTAGGGTGGGACATAACAACTTGTTTGGAATGACTTTAACATCATTATACTTGTATTTGGTATTTATCTACATAATATTGTGCAGATAAATTTCACTTGATATTATGCAAATAAATATCAAATACAAGTATAATGATGTTAAAGTCATTCCAAATAAGTCAATTTATAAAATAAAATTGCCTAATAGAAACCAAAATTAATTTAGGAAATAATGTCCTAATGATCAAAATGCCCCTATATCTTACTAATTTAAAGAACTAGTTTAATTAAACAATATATAACCAAATTGTGCTACCAATCATACACAAATGTATACACAAGTAAGCATTTGTCACAATTATGTTTAAATACTTTTTTTAACAAAAATTCCATAGGAGTACAATTATACCAATGCCCTTACACAAACAAAGCCAATAAAGTAATATAAAAATAGGACAAAAATGAAATCTAAAAAATTCTAGAAAAATCACCAAGAACAAATCAGGATGTAATCTTCTTAATTCACATCATAATGAGCATAAAACACAGACGAAAATCATAAAAAATAGAATATGCACAAAGTGCAATATTACCAAAATACCCTTGGCGGGTTGAGTGAATTTTGCACAAAATTTCTCAGAATTTTATCCCATACACAATCAACAATGCTTGTACAACTATACAACCAATTTATGTAATTAATTCACTATATGTCAAATATATGATGCCCGAGATAAAAAAAACCCAACAATTGAAATTAGGGCAATAGAGGAATTTTTTTTCTTTAACGCCAGCAACCTTTCACTCTGATACCTTTAAATTACAGCCAATGTCCAATCCTAATCAGCAGGTTCATGCTCCTCATTAGAACATATTTGGTCATATATAATGTGCTCAATTATTTTAGTGATCAAAACAATGTCAAATGATGTGTAATTTGAGTTATAGTATTAGTTCGTTGATGCTAAAGTTCACAACGTGACATTGAAGCATATCAAAAGGCTTAAAAAGTATTTCGACATATAAAAACACACACACACATCACACTCACACACTTAAGAGTTATAAAAACTTTATTTTTTAGTCCAAAAGAGTATATGAATGCCCGATCAATTGGCCATGAATGATTTTTATAAGGATCTCTAGAACATTGAGCGATCAATCGCCAAGTGGTGAGATCAGAACTAATTTAGTACAATTCTAGTGCAATGAACAATTAATCGCTGTTCATAACAAACGGTCATTTACGAGTATGTGTTCAAATAGAACAAAGAACGATTAATCGCCTAGTGGAACAACCGATTGATTTATAATGCAATTTCTTGAAATAGGTTATTTGAAGTGGAATTAGATTTTCATTCAAATTCTAACACCAAAACCAACATTGTGGTCTATATAAGAGGTTTTTTGGACATGGGAAAAGAGAGAGGAAGCTCTCGAAAGAGGAGAGAATACCTTGAGTGATATCTGTATTGATTTGAGAGAAGAGTGAGCTTCCATGAATTTTGCACTATAAAGACAATACTATTTAACCATTATAATCCTACAAGTTTCATGAATAATTTGTGAGAAGGGTTCACACATACAAATATTTACGTTTGACTTCTTACTTACAAATATATATATATATAGAGAGAGAGAGAGAGGGGAGGGGGGGAGGCATAGCGAGAGAGGAAACTAATCTATTCGTGCAGTTTTGTAACAGTCAAACGTGTATCTCATTTGGATAGGACTCTGCAGTTCTATCCTACTCCAACTCCTTTTATTTTATTCTCTACATGTTCCCACTATTACCCGCTTCAATATGGTGAACTCATATATCCTGAACCAACAAAAACACCACACTCCACCTTCGGATTTCTTCTTCGAAGCACATAATCAATGATAATATGTCGCCACATAAGTATAAATTTAGCAAAACTAGAAGAAGCAAGAAGATAATTAAGCTACACATAATAATATGTGAATATGTGATCATTAACCACGTCTCCACGATTTGCCCACACATTGCAAACCAGAAAGACAAGCACAAAGATGAAAAGATAGCGAGTCCGATTAAAATGATGAAAGACTTCCTGAAAACAAAAGTTTGTACAGAAACATTAATATACCAGAATCGGTGTACAATCTCTTCAGAGCAGCCTGAGAGTCCCCGATAGGCGTCTGGCCACGAAGGATGACTCCATCAATGTCGAAAGCGATCCCAAACGAAGGCCTGGCGAGACCGGAAACAATGACAAGCTATCGGGGATTCGGGGCAGCAACAAAACCAGTAAATTTAGTCGTCTGCAAACACGCAAAGTAAGTACCTTTCCGGTAACGGAGGCTGAGAATTCGAATATGCGCGAGAGAAGTCGGGGCCGAGGAGCTGCAATGTCGATCTCGACTTGCCCTGAGCAACCCTAATCAGCGACAGGAACCTCATGGCGCTCTCCTCCCCAGCTTCCCCTCTCTCGCATCCTTTTGTCTCTCCGAGATAAACAGTGCTCCTTCTGGAACCAAGACAAAGGGTATTTTCGTCATGTAAGGATTAAAGCCCCCAAATGTGGGCCTGAAGCCCGTAACCAATTTATACCATGGCCTTCGTAGACCTTTTATTGGTGGGCTACTTGCAAGGCCCATATGTAATTTTGAACAAAATTTACGCACTCGCACAGTTACTTAGGCCCAGTTAGTTACAGGGAAAGGCCATTTCTTCTAGGCTTCGCTATTTTGACACAAATAATCAGAATCTCCTCTCCTTTTGTGATTTTGCCAAATGTCTCTGCAACTTCTTTTATACAAACAAAATTGACTATTATTAGAGTCCTATTTATATGAGCCCGAGCTCATAGGGCGTCGAATTTACATCTGACGCCCTTATTATTATGTCACTATGGGCTTCGCTTTAATGTTAACATAAATTATCATAATCTCCCCGGTGTTTTAAAAACTGGCCCGATTGGCCTAAACTTGTGACCGAGCCAATTTAACTGGGTTCAACCGGCTGGTAAATTGATTTATACCACTTAATTACATTAGCAAAAAAAACCCAAAACCTCCTCCTTTTCCTCCTCCTTACTTCTAGTCTCCAGTCATCAACAGTCATTATCTCTCTTAATTAGGGATGTTAATTGGGTCAAGTGTATAATAAAACCTTACTCGACTCTATTAGGTTGGATTTAATTTTTAAAAATTAACTTAAAAAATTATTTAAGTTAAGTTTGAGTTTTAAATGATCCAACTCAACCTAACCCGAATAAAGTTATAAATATAAAACTAAAATTTATTATATATATTTTTATAATACTTTTTTAAAAATTTAAAAAAATAATTTAAAAAATAAAATTTAAAGTCTAAATGGGTTAGTCTCGGTTTACACTTTCTTAAATAGTATCAAGTTCATGTTTGGTAAAATCTAACCCGACCTGACCCTACCTAACGACAACACTACCCCCAATCTTCCTCCCTCCGTCTTCCTCTCCCATCCACTTCTTAGTTCTTACCCCCGCTTCTTGGTCCTCTTGTTCTCTCCAACTCTCTTCTGATAATTGACCTTTAAAGCTAGTATGAGTCCTCCATGACATGCAAATAATTGCCTAAGTTCATATCTTTATTCAAGAGAGTGAGACCCTTCTTGTATTGGAAACATTCCAAAGTAGAACACGATGGATGAGGAATGAACATTAGTTTGACATGCTTCAATCTCCATTCAAGCAATGAAATTTTGGAGATAACCGATGCCCCTCTTTTTCCATGGCAGCATTTCTAGCTTCATCTCCATTGCTCCTCTTTTGGGTAATTTTGTTGGAGTCTTCGCTGACGACCAGTGATTCCGAGCAAGAGTCATGCTTGCTACTTTGTGGATTGGAAACTTATGACACACTATTGAGAAAATCAACTTAGGGGCAAAGTTGGTTTGTTCTTTCGTAAAACTTCACCTAACCGGACTGGCCCGATTTGTCAGGTCATATTTTCAATCAAATAGCCAGAACGTCCCGGATGGACCAACCCAAACTTTTTACTGGGTTTGGTTAAACCTGGTCGGAGCCGATTGGTCTGGTTTTTAAAACATTAGAATTTTCTCTTCTTCTGTGATTTTGCTATAATTCTATTTATTCAAATAAATTATCACCACTTTCTAATTACTCATCATGTACCGCATTATGGGTTTTATTTAATTTTTTAATATAAATTTATTTTAAAAAACCAAATAAAATTATTAATTTAAGATAAAAAAATATTAAGTAAAAATTTAACCCATTTTAAAATAGATTGGGTTAAAATTAACCTGCATGAGGAACTCAACCTCGACTTGATTATTTATTACTTTCATGAATTTAAATAAATTTATTCAATATTTATTTTTTAAAATTATATTTTTACTTAATTTTTTATTTTATTTCATACTCAATTAATAATTTTTATGATAATATTATAATTTATCCTAATATCAAAAAATTTCTCTCTTTCCAACTCCCGCTTTCGCAAAAAGAAAGTGACATCAGACATGTTTGCTCAGGTTTATTTGCATCCTAGCATTTCATTTTAATTTTTCACCGGCGATATATACCAAGTTAAAAACTTGAATGCAATAATAAATAAGAGGGGTACCTCGAAATAAATCACAGAACATAAAGGGGCATCTCTCAATATATTTGGAGAGAAGGGGTGTCATGCAAAAACTAAAGAGCCCATTTTTGCCGAAACCCTAGAACGGGAGCACTATAAATATCGACTCATATAAACCCTAACACTCTCGAGGTGAGCCCCCATTTCCGTTCCTGATCTCACTCGCCCCGAACCCTAGAAACTCCGGCACCTAAAATGGCCGCCGCCAACGTCGCCGCCGTACGGCCTCTGGTCACCGTTCAGCCCCTGGAGGGCGACATGGCCACGGACGGATCGAACGCCGTCCCCCTCCCGGATGTCATGAAGTCCTCGATCCGCCCCGACATCGTTCGCTTCGTCCACGCCAACATCTCCAAAAACCGCCGCCAGGCCTACGCCGTCTCCAAGCGCGCTGGACACCAGACCTCTGCGGAGTCCTGGGGTACGGGCCGCGCCGTCTCCCGTATTCCCCGTGTCCCCGGCGGAGGGACCCACCGCGCCGGCCAGGGTGCTTTCGGAAACATGTGCCGCGGTGGCCGCATGTTCGCCCCCACCAAGACCTGGCGCCGCTGGCACCGCCGCGTCAATATTAACCAGAAGCGCTTCGCGATCGTCTCCGCCATCGCCGCCTCCGCAGTCCCTTCGCTTGTCCTCGCCCGCGGTCACCGTGTCGAGACCATCCCGGAGCTCCCTCTCGTCGTTTCCGATTCCGCTGAGTCGATCGAGAAGACCTCCTCCGCCATCAAGGTTCTTAAGCAGCTGGGGGCCTATGCCGACGCGGAAAAGGCCAAGGACTCCCTCTCGATCCGACCCGGGAAGGGAAAAATGCGCAACCGGCGGTACATTTCCCGCAAGGGCCCCCTGATCATCTATGGAACTGAGGGGTCGAAGATCGCGACCGCCTTCCGCAACATTCCGGGTGTGGATGTCGCGAATGTTGAGCGCCTCAACTTGCTTAAGCTCGCACCTGGGGGGCACCTTGGCAGGTTTATCATCTGGACCAAATCAGCTTTCGAGAAGCTGGATTCTATCTACGGGTCGTTCGACACCCCCTCTGAGAAGAAGAAAGGCTACGTCCTGCCGAAGTCGAAGATGGCAAATGCGGACCTGGCGAGGATCATTAACTCGGATGAGATTCAGTCAGTCGTGAAGCCGATTAAGAAGGACGTTAAGAGAAAGGTGCTGAAGAAGAACCCTTTGAAGAATCTGAATGTGCTGCTAAGGCTCAATCCGTATGCTAAGACTGCGAGGAGGATGTCGCTGTTGGCTGAGGCACAGCGTGTGAAGGCTAAGAAGGAGAAGCTTGATAAGAAGAGGACGCAGCTCTCCAAGGTAAATATGATTCTTTTGCATTTTTTATATTTTCTATACTTTTGTTTGTTTATTACCATTTGTTTTTATTTCATTCAATATCTTATTGGTGGAGTTTACCGTTTAGTCGGTCTCTGTAAACTCTCTAGTTTGATATAGTTTGTGTTCAGTGATTAGAGTCTTAGTTTGAGAAGATATTGCACATGCTATTTGGCAATTTCGTACTGAATTTTTCACTCTTAAAACTGCAGTTACATTCTAGGTTGGGTAGGTTTACGATAGTGTTATTACTCATCACTAATCCGATCAAGTTTGTCTTTTTATATTCTTTTTGTCAGTAATTGATTTAGTTATATATAAAAGGGAGATCTGAATATATTTTGCAAATTTTTTGGTACGTGAACATTAGTTTTCTTGTGTAGGAGGTGCTCTGAATTATTTCAGAGCGAAAATATTTGGACACGAGACATAGAATTACGACAATATGTTATTTTAGGATCATGTTCCTCGAAGTAACTAAGGCCAATTTGATAGCCAACTTTTTCGTGTTGTGGTGAGGGGCGTGCATATGATCCTGCTTGTAGCCCTAATTGATTATTTATGTTCCTAATGCTTGAATTTTAAGGGCAATTTATTCATATAATATATAGAAGTCTAAAAACCTCTGTGATTGCCTGTAATGTCGAGTAAGTTTTAATTATATGATTCTGCTTGTAGCACTATTGATTGTTCATACTAGTAATGCTTGAATCTTAAGGGCTAATTCTTTGTCTGATGTATAAAGGTTGGAAAATCTCTGTGATTTCCTGTAATGATGAGTTTATTTTAATTTAAATTGACAATCTCCTAATACTATAATGACTCTTTAAAAGTTTAATTATGTCTTGTGCTTGTGGGTTCTGCCTTGTAGATGTTGAACTTAGTACTAGCACCAAACCTTGTTCTTGATACCGAGACACAAGTTAATGTTTTTTGTAACACGACAACAAATATTGTTGTACTGACACTTAAGCACCCTTGTCTCTGATACCATGCCTGTGATGTTGATGCTGCTGAAGATCCAATCTCTTTTTCTTTTGCAGGAAGAGGCCAATGCAATCAAAGCAGCTGGGAAGTCATGGTACCATACTATGATTTCAAACAGTGACTACACCGAATTTGAGAATTTCTCCAAGTGGCTTGGGGTAACTCAGTGATCATTGCAGCAGCTCTATGGATAATATGTACTTAAGGTGGTCGGTTTTGCAAATGGAGTTCTCAAGTCATTTTTTTTGCTTGCCTTAATAGTAGCTGAGTATGGTTTTTTTTCTAATTTGAAAACTTCGTTAGAGTTGGATTTTAAAGGAGGTCATGAACTTATGCTTTCATGTCTTCTACTCCTACTCTTGATAGTTTTTGTTCTTTTAATTGTAGTGAAGATCTTTCAATTTTGGACCTTCATTATAGAGGCCTTCGGTTTGTTTATATTTTTTATATTGTTTTGATTAATCCTTGGGTCATGACAGCGGCAATCATACAAGGCAATACTGCTTAGCCTTGTAAATTGTTGAAGCATAACGCAGAAACCGCTTCCCTCACCAAGGTATTCTCGCAAACCAATATCTTTCTAGCTTATTGATGAGTTAATTAAGCACATAACTCATCACATCAGTGGGGTTAAAAGGTCCATCCAGGTGGTGGTGTTACCACTTACTTACCAGAATCTCCGAAAGAGACGGGTTTTTGAATGTGCAAAATTTCTTATTGTTTTTTTCGTGCACCGTTTGCCTTCTAAAGCATCGAGTGAAAGGTGTTGATCCCAGTCGTTTTTCTGATGGAACTGTCAAAAGAACGGTAATGCTTGAGCTAACCAGTTGGATCAGTCTATCGCCCGCCGTGTTGTTTAGAAGATGTGTCCGTGTTTCTGAACTGGGCGGATGGCTAGAGCAGAAAAGCAGCAAAGAATCAGATGTGGAAGTAAAAGAGATCAAATGTTTGGTGAATCGTCTTAACCGGAAATAGTCCTGCTATTTTGAGCCTGGGCTCAGAGGTGGAAGTAATTGAGATCAAATGTTTGGTAAATCGTGTTAGCCGGAAATAGTCCTGTTATTAGGAGCCTGGGCTCAGTAATATCCGACGGCCTAAGATACTGGGCTCGCATGAGTTTGGTCTCATGGAAAAGTACAATCTATCTCTTAATAGGTAGGAATTATGCCTGAAAAGTGAGAATCCAGTTTCACAGATCCTGGAAAAGATGCATGTTCGAGCATTTCATATAGATACATTCCTAAGAATTAAGTGCCTGATTTAGGGCCCCGAAGTGTCATCCAGTCCATGCTGCTATAAGATTCTTACTTTACGTAGATACAGAGGACAATATGCTCATGAACAGTAGCCTCTATTAGATCGCTAGAAGGGATAAAAATAAACTCTCCCAGTTTCGTCATAGGTTTCTGGATTAGAAATAGTCAAGACACCTATTATTTGTGATTGAATGCGTCTATTTTACCCAGCATACACTCTGGTACCCTGAAAAAGGAAAAAAGATATGTTTCATTGCTCAGTCGCCCATAGCTTGCCATCCCAACCCTTTTCTTCTCCTGTGCTGCTAGTACCGACCATTCTCTTCTTGTTCTTGATTGTTGATGCCGATAGTCGAGCTTGGCTTGCCTTGGTTAGCCTATGACAGCGGCGGGGTTCGGTCACAAGCTAGCAATGCTAGCTTGCTACTAGCAGCTCTATAAGCCACGGCCAGTCGTGCTAGCTGTCAAATCTACTACAGGCCACGGCCTGGTTTGTTGGATGTTGGCCACAACGTGCAATGGTTGGTGGCCACGGTTTCCCCAATTGTGATGACAACTTCATCAAAGAGATTGGATCCCCTCCTGTAACATCTTGCTTTTTCAATTATGTTTAACCTAAGAGGTTAGAGGTAATTAGATAATTTTTGATAACTTAGAAGGTTTTAATAGTTGAAACCTTCGGATATGAGTAGAGTTTGAAGAAATGAGTATAATAAAATAAAGAACGCGCAAAATAGATGTCGAGAATGAAAGTTACAACCTTTAGAAGCATGCATTATAGGCGGGACTCACTTAAAAAGAGCAAGATAAATTGCATTAAGTTGGCTAATTTTGTATGGCTCGTCTAAACGAGCTCAACGGTACCAAGAAAACGCGATTCTGAGTCCAAGGTAGAAAGATATATGCGTTTGAAGATAAGTATTAAAAAAATCAGCATGACGCGTTATGGCAAGCGCCGCCGCCCGAAACCAGTGGCACCGCCAAAAATGGCAGCTCAGAGCAACACCGCGGTTTTGGTGTGGCTGGAGGCTATAAATAGTCATCTTCTGTCATTTTTGAACTAGAACTTCGTTTTCTTTGTTTCTAATCGTTTTGAGTCCGATTTAGCTTGTTCAATAGGCGTTATTAACTAAATCGAGTGTGCTCTACGCAATGGAGGAGTCACTTCTTTGATTTAGAGACTGTATGAGGAGGAAACGCTCTGAGACAAGAAGATGCCCTCCCTGTCGTCCTCAAGCACTAGAGAAAGAAAATAACCCGGAGGAAGAGGGGGTTCCATCCATAGTTGTTGGGCTATAACAAGAGAAGTGACCCAGAGTAGAGGAGACTTTGTCGTCCCCTAAAGGGCCACACGGTGAAAGATGTATCCTCAGGTAGAGGTGGGGTTCTAGCCATAGTTTACAAACATGAAAAGATAAAAACATCCCGGATAAGGGGATATTCTGTCTGTTGCCTCCGGGCACAGAAAGTAAGAAGTGTCTCCAAGCGAGGGGATGTTATGTCCGCCACCTAAGGTTGCGGAAGAGTAAAGTATGCCGGGTTAGAGAAAGATTCATTCCGCCACCTTCGAATGCAGTGAGAAAGATGTTCCGGAGCTAGAGGAAATTATGTTTGCCATCTCCGGACCTGAAAGAAGGACACTATCAAGAAACAAACAACTTTGAAGGCTGCCACTTCTGGTATCTCATAGGAGTAAATATTTCTAACCTTTTTGTTTTAATACAAGTATAAAAATATGTATGCACCCTAAGTAGTCAACTTAGGATGTTAAATGACTTATAGGCACATCTTAATTAGTGATATTAATATACTAATTAAGATATATGATTTGCTCTGATATGATGTATTCTGATATGTTCTGATTTGAATTGCTTTGTTATGCTTTATCTGATATGATTTGAGGTGTCCTAATATGTGTTGATATGATATATTATGTTATGATATGATATGCTCTAATATGATCTTATATGATCTAATATGATCTAATGAGATCCGATGTGATTCAATCTACTCTATTATGTTATGATCTGCTATGTGATAGAGCAAGATATGTAATTCCGTTAATTTGTTAGCTTTCTTTTAACTTCGATGATTTATGATATTTCTATTTGACTCTAATAATTTATATATTTTATGAGATTTCTGTTTAATTTTGATGATTTATATAGACTTATGTTTGACTTTGATGATTTAAGAAATTTTTATCTAACTTTGATTAAATATTTGGATGTACATATTTTAACGTGTATATTTTGTACTGTCTGATGTATGTTATAGCTGTTAGGTAGAACTACATTCTGATTTGATCGTATTAAAGTAATATTGTGAATGTTATCCAATACGTACGTAGGCAACCAATGACAAAGCAACGTTGGCCTGATCTAATTTAATTGTAATTGTAAGTTTTACTCTGACCTACACGTGATGAGCTTTGTAACTTCGTTGTGTATATAAACATTACAACTTGAGTCTACGCACGGGGAAACTTTGAAGCTCCGTAGTACATAGGTGAATATTATATCTTTCGCACATAGATGATGATTCCTTGTTTAAGGAAGAACATTTTTTTATTCTTGATTTTTTGAACCTGGCTTGGGTCGATGAGTTACACCTCCTCTGCAGCAATCCCCCACAACTGCCCTCAAACACCTTATAGGACTCCCAACTGTCTCTTATCGCCAACTAGCCCCCCAGTTCACCCTTTTATTGGTACTGTCGACTATAGATAAAACAACACAAGCCACTAAAGGAGGGGCTAACAGCGGCGAGAGAAGCTTTAAGCTTTACTACAAGATGCCCACCATCATTTATAATTTCTTGATAGGTTCCAGCTTGCACAAGCTCCGGATATGGCTGGAAAATGGGTTCTTGTGATGAGGAAATCATCATAGATGAGTTCATGGCAGTCTGTAAACGAGTTTTTTTGGGTCGACTTATAGCAAGTAACTTAAGCTCTTGACCGGAAAGGAGTGTTTGTTTTTTTGCTCGAGGTTGTAGATAGTTGGATTTGATGAAGGCAGGGCGTGAACTAGTTGAAGTTGGTCCAAGTTGGTGATTAGAAGTTGTGAACGACAACCATTTGTTACCAATGAAGTCAAGAGGAAGAAGACATCGGAATTTAGTTGCAAAAAAGGAACCAAAGAACCTGTTTTCTTTTTTGTAACCCGTCATCAAGCTATCGTGATCATCTTCGGCAACTGAGCATGAATTTTAGTATGAAATATTGTTGGAGAAGGGGAGGTGGAGGGGTACGTTTGATAAATGTTTTAAGTTTTATTGAGGTATGGAAAATATAGGTGCTATATATGATGAGAACAGGGGAAAAAAGAATATTATCACTTTGTTGCCATCCTATAGCAAGATAAAATTTTAAGTATTCCTTACTGACAGTGACCCGAGCATAAGCTAATGGGGAATGAGATTGATGATATACACACTAATGCATGGGATTGACATTATTGGACTCATTATTAACAAGGATAGTGATATTCTCACAACAAAAGTACCCTAAAATATTCACACAAGAATTTTAATTAGCCATCACAAGTGGGCTCCACACTAAATTTACATGGGCTCACTTATCTTGACCAATGAAAACTCATGTGTGAGTTTTTGTTGTGTACTTTTGATATGAAAATATCATTTTCTTATTAACAAAGAGCATGCAAGACTATTTTATTTTTAAAGTGGGACACAATTTCCAAATAACATCCTATTTTGGCGTCATTAACCATTCAGAGATACTTTTTCCATCCCGTTTTGGCATCATTGGCCATTTAAAGATGTCTTTTCTGTCTCGCTTTGGTGTCATTGACCATACTTTTTTTAGAAAAATTATTTAAATAATAATTAATTTTTTTTACCGATTTGGACTCAAAGTGGTGTTACTTTTTGCCATACAAGCTATCACGGAGTAGAAGAGCAGACTACCTGTGACATGTGCTAAAGCGCACACACGTGGGAAAGTGTTGTATACAAGGTGTGCATACATTATGGGAACTACCCTTAGTGTTGCATATTATGTATACAGACATTGCGGGGAAGGCCTGCAACATTGCGCAACATGTGTGCGCAACGTTGCTCAGAAAATACGCAACGATACGCATACATAGTTGGCTATGTTGGGACACATAGCCAACTAGTACATATTTGAATACTTAAGATGTCTCCTCCTCCCTATATAGTGCTTGAGGGTCCTTGGGAGTGTTCTTGGGCAGTTTGGTGAAATTCGGAGATATCATTCCTGTATGACCACTTTGGCTGCCACTCCAAAGAAATGCAAGAAATCTCTTATGTTATATAGGGGGGACATAGTGAGCTGAAATGATAAAGTTGTTGGTATGATGCCTAACCTTGCAACATGTTGTCCTAGATGACAACAAAAGTTTGTTGCCTTACTAGCTATCATGCCAGGAGCCCTGTCTGCTGGGGGATGGGGCTCTCCGACCCATCGGGCAGCCATCCAGCCTTATGGCCTTGTTGGATATAAAGACCCTTGCATGCACATGGCTGAGATGGATGTTCCGGATGTCCGGGTTGCCTAAGTTGGATCCGTGCATAGGAAAGAGGTGTCCCCCTCCGACTAGCTCGCTTCAGAAATGTCTCAGCACGTTTGTACATCTGCCTTGGGACGGGTTCGTTGCTTGGCTTCGCGGGCTAGACACTTGGTCGAATGGAATGAGGTCATGACCTTGACGAATAAAGGCTTACTCGCTTGGCTGTTTGGCCTTGCGAGTGCCACACGACGGGCATTCCCCGAGCGTCCCCGTGACAAGGCGTCAGTCAAGCAGCTGGCCCTTGAGTGGCTTTTTATTTTATTTTTTTATGTAATTTCGTTATTAGAAAAGACGAAATCAACTTTAAGTTGTTTTCGTCCTTTCAAATGACGAAATTGTTTTTAAAAAAATTAAGTGATTTCGTCCTTCTAAAGTACGAAATCAACTTAACATGATGCAAAGGACGAAATCACATGAATTTTAAAAAAAAGTACATGGAGTTGTCGTTGCTCTACCATGACTATATGATCTTGCTGGCGTCGTCGGGCTGATAAGAGCAAAGATGTTGCAGCAAAAGAGCATCTTGATGACACCGATGCCCCCTCTGAAGGTGCCGGAGATGTGGTCGAAATCCCAGCAGAAGATCTTGCATTTTGGGTCACAATTATAGATGCGGAAGCCGCAGTCAGTGTCAGCGACAAAGCAGCCGTAGTCTTGGTTGAAGGAGAGGTAGAGGAGGGTGGGGGTGCCTTAACAAAACTATGCATCTTATTTTAATTTTTCGATCTCTAAATGAGCCTGTCTTAATAGTTGATATTTTTTCTATTCGCCCATCATTTTCATCATTTAAGGTGATGATTTCGTCGTTCAAAACGACGCAATCACGACACTTACGTCAATTTCAATTTAATACTACGAGTGCATGATGTTTCAATTTCATACTTTCAACTTAATATTACAAGTGCATGATGTGACGTTTCAATTTTAAGTGCATGACGTTTCCATATCTTCAAGTGCACGATGTTTCAATTTTATACTTTGACGTTTTCATATCTTTAAGTACATTTCAATTCCATACTTTAAGTGCATAATATAACTGAAAAATAAAAGTCAACTAAAATTTTTACCCTCGTCCAACTCTTCTTCACTCCCCCTCCCCCCACCCACTTCTACCTCTCCTTTAACCAGGTCCACAACTGCTTCGTTACTGGCATCGACCGTGGCTTCCGTATCTATAATTGCGACCCCTTCCGCAAGATCTTCTATCGGGATTTCAACCATATCTCTGTCGCTCCCAAACAGGGCATCAACATCATTGAGATGCTCTTTCCCTGTAGCATCCTCGTTCTTGTCAGCTCGACGACGCCAGTAAAATTATGTAGTGATTTCGTCATTCTAGAGGACGAAATAACTTAAATATTTTTAAAACGATTTCGTTATTTAAAAAGACGAACATTTCAAAGGACAAAATCACATAAAAAAAATAACATAAGTACTAGCCGCTTTACTGGCGCCTGCATTGCAAAAAGTAACATTATTTTAAAAAATATTTCTCAAAGTAGTCTAAATTAGTATTTTTTATTTAAATAATTTTTTATTTTTTTTAACAATCCCCCATCTTCCCTTTCCCTCTTTTAAGTAATTTTTAATAAAAATAATATTAAAATAATTAATCTGACTTTGAGTCATTTTGCCACCACATAGGGAAATGGATTTTAAAGTTTCCCATTAAAAATGCTTTTAGTTGCTGCACTAGAACTACTATGTACGCTGTGGCGCACATTGTTCAAAGGTTTTGAGTCTGTCAAATGTAACTGTGTGAGTCTCTCATTTCCCCAGGGTTGAGGTCTGCAATTATCACAGCAGACACTTGTTCAAAAGACTACCGATGCCTGCGCAGGTAGGAGCAACTGAGCTCTACCCAGTCCCACACTTAGACTGGCCTCTCGCCTTGCTTTGTTCTTCTGAGATATTATCACCAATGAATGGACGAAATCTTTCACATTTGAATCAAATTTACTGACATCAATTATTCTTCATGCGCATCCTCAATTGTTGTTTGGGTTTTTGACAAAAAAAAAAGAGTTATCCTGGTGGGTACAAGGTTGACCCAAGGCAGCCCTGCCCAACGAGACGCTAGACGAAATCCAACTAACTTCGGCAACCTCTCACTGTCTACCGGTCAAAACTTGCCACTCAAGGAAATTGCTTTTGTGTATAAATGGCTGTCCGTCACTCTTTCTCATTCAGTTGTCATCTTCTCCAACAAATCATCGAACTCAAAAGAAATCCTCTTCTGGCAGTGTGAAGGGCCATCTTTGTCTTCTTCTCCAAAACCTTTGCATAAGCAGATCAAGTAGCTTCACAGAATCCTAGAAAATGTCTTATGGGTCCTGCCCACCTCCACAGAAACAACATGGAAACCCATATCCTAGAAGGGGCCAAATCAAAGCCAGAATCTTTGCGGCAATCATCAAATTAATCGTTTCACTAGCTTCAAAATCAGGGAAAAGAGGTGGGTCCGGAAGCTCGGCATCCAGCTGCTCTGATTTCACTGACTGTGCTTCTGGAGAGCATTCTGACGCCTATTAAGTTCAGTCAGAATTGATCTGAACTATTCGGTCTTGTGAGATAATTTTTTCTCTGAATTGCCTGGGTGCATCTGAGTTCTCAATGTTTAATTGTATTTTTTCATTTGTTCTTGATTTTTTCCTTCTTGGTTTCTGGATAGAAATCAGAGAAGGTGCAAAGTGGCGTTAGAAACTCGCATATGTAAATGTTCTGTTCATGCGGGGAAGTAATCAAAATGTACAGCGAATAAACCAATTCTTATTTCTGATTCATATCTAAAGTTGTTGTATTGATTTTTACTTCGATGATCAAAATCCCCGGCATATTTGTGTTGAAATCTCACTAACCTCTGATTTGTTTGGTCATGGGTGTTAAAAGTTTTGTGTTCTGGACTACACAAGGGTATAAGTGGTTTGAAGATTGGAGACAGAGAATGAAAAAGCACTTTTGATCGACAAAGGAGAAAGGTGGAGAGATTGAAGTTTTAGCTTTTTATATCCATTATTCAATTATGGCCCAATCCATAGAGAAGATAAATGGGCTTATTAACAAATTCTTCAAGTCAAGGATAAATCTGCCCATGGCTATAGCTTTCTGGATAGTGAGCCGAAGCCCCGTATCTGAGTTATGGAGATAAATTAAATAATTAATTGATTAATTAATATTTATATGATATGATGGCTACTTATAGTTTGAGACGAAGCCTTTGACCATTAGATCATGGCTAGATACATAAGTTAGCTCCAATTTAACTATTTAATACTCCTTAGTCCTTATGTCTTAAATTAATAGTTCTATTTAGAAAAAAAAAATTATTTTATATTAATATTTGACCATTAGATCATGGCTAGAGAGTTAATTACTTAAAATGGAGTATCATAAACTTATTTTATTTAAGACTTAATAAAAAATATTATTTTTTTAATATAACTATTAATATGGGTTGGAGGGAGTACGACCTACTGACCCTTGAGACGACAGAAAGCCTAGAGAAGTGGCTTGCAATGGAGCTTAAATGTTATGTTGGAATTTCATGTTGATTAATCTCTAGTACACAAATAAGAGGTTTGCAGATTGGAAGTGAATGTCAAATATGAAACTTATTGCCTAAGAAGGCTCTTTCACTTATTCAACATGCGTGACGTTTTGAATGATCATTGAACCTTGGAAGTCTCTAAGCCTTCTTGGAGATAAGGGACACAAGAAAATGTGATCACCCAGAAAAGGTTTGGCGAGACTGGATCTCTTGTCGTGTGTCACTGGGATGAACAATTTTTAGTAGAAGCAAAACCTACCACATGACCGAAGCACGGAACTAAAACCATAATATTAGTACTGCACTGTACAAATAAATTAAAAAAAATATTTTTAACTAATTTTTATCTTGGAGCTTTATCTAGGCTGGTCCGGTTCTAGTTTGGGGCTTGTCTGACAACTATTTAAAAAACCGAAGAAAAATACCTTAATAACTATTTTATACTTTAATTTAGCTTAAAATGGTTTTAAAAGGCATCCTAAATTGATGACATTACCTTAGTATGGCACTTTCTTCTTCCTACATGTAAAAGATAAATGAATCAAAAGGGGTCTAATCAGGTTGTGTTGCTGATGATGAATCATGAGGGTTACGATCATCTGTTAATGTGAATGCATGAATGAGTGCAAATGTAGAGATAGATAAGACTGATAGAGATCAATGTTTCTGGTCCTATTGATCTGGCCCAAGCTAGGACTGCTCCAGTTTAAAAATTCCTAAAGCACGTGGGCAACCACCATCACATGGAAAAAATTGACTTGTGGGTAGTCAGCCCAGCACGGGCGGCCCGGGACAAATGAGTCAAGATGGAGCCCAAATGCAGTTTGGACTTCAATTTTGTTGTAAGTTGTAACCCGTGCTGGTCCATTTTTTACTCCATTGAATGCTTCTAGTGACACTGAATGGAATACCAGGCGGCAGTCATCAGCTCTGACTCAGTACAGGACAGAAAAGTTGGCTCAAGTCTCTGTCAGACTTGAAGAAAGAAGGAGGCGAGTTGGTAAGAACTCCAGAGTCCACATCATAACACACATAAAGATGGACAAGTTTTGGCGTTACTGAAAACCTGAAACGCCGGCAGTCTTGGTCAATGTCTCAGCTCCAGAACATATCCCGGCAGATGTTTGAAACAGTCATTAAAGTCTGAATTGGGATTATCAAAACTCTGTATCAGCCCAATTCAATAATCGAGTTCAACGCTTGAGTTCTCACTCGCTTAGCAAGAATATGTGAATATTTAGGAGTAGAAACATTTTGTTTGTTTACTTGCTTGATGAGTATTGACCGTTGAAACTCAATTACGGGTTAAGTAAAGGCTGGGCTTTGTCTCTCACGACCTAAGTTATAAATTAAGAAGCCATTATATATATTGAGTTGATGATATATTTTAAACTACTTGATGACGTATTCTAAGCTAGAGAAGAGAGTTTAGAGCCGCCACAACCCAAAATTGAGAGGTTAACGTAGGGTAATGAAGAGAGAAGAAAAATAAGAAGAATTTTCTTCTTGTGTCTTGTGTGAGGAGTATTGCCGAGAGATATTTGTAATTCTCTTATAATTATTTCTCTATCTAGTAGAATTGTGTGATCATGTGGATGTAGGTAACAAGGCTGAACCACGTAATTTTTTGTGTTCTTATTTTGCTTTCTTGTTGGCATTTTTAAATACTTTATTTCACAGTACAAGTAGAGAATAATAAAATTATACTTTCTTTGCCCAGAACTAGAGAACAATATATTTATACTATATTCGGCCAAAAGTAGAGTACAATAACTATATACTTTGTTTGGTTTTATCTCCCACAATTGGCATTGGAACTTCAGGAGGAGATGGCCGATGATAATAAGTTCAAGATAGAGAAGTTCAATGACCAAAATTACAGATTTTGGTGATGCAAATTGTAGATTACTTGTACCAAAGAGATCTTTATCAACCATTGTTGTCAACTAAGCCTTTTAGTGAAGACAAGGTAGAAGAGATTGCAAGGTGGGAGTTGCTTGATCGCAAGGCTCTAGGAGCGGTCAGGTTATCTATTTCTTCTTCGGTGGTTTCAAACATCACAAAGGCCAAGACCACGAAAGAATGCTTTAATCTGCTTGAGCGGTTGTATGCAAGCCCTTCTTCTACAAACAAGGTACATCTTGTGACCAGTTTCCTTAACTTAAAAATGTCTGATGATGAGACTGTGGCCAATCACTTGAATTTGTTTTATGCTTTGGTTAATCAACTAGAGGCAATATATGTTAATTTTATTGAAGATATACAGTCTATTGTTTTGCTAAAGTCTTTGCCATATGATTATGAATCATTTAAAGTTGTTGTTCATAGTTTCCATAATACAAATAAATTTAAGTTGAATGAAGTGTATGAAATGATATTGGATTAAGAAACATGACGTAAGGGTGGTTCTTCTTCGTCTGGTTCTGCCCTGACTATGGAGGAAAGGGGGTGGCAACCTCAAAGAGGCAAACCAGGATGGAGAGGGAAGTCTAGGAGGGGGTATTCCATGTTTAAGCACCATAAGGGTGATGGGGCTTGTTGGCAGTATGGGTAGAAAGGCCACTTAAAGAAATATTTCTCAAACCCCCCTCATGATGGAGCACAAAATCATGTTAAAAATAATGTTAATGTTACCGAAGCTGATTTCATGTTATTGTCTATGAAAAGTAAATGTGATGTTTGGATTATTGATTGGTGCCTCATTTTATGCTATTTCTAGAAAAAATTTGATGCAGAATTTTGTAGCTAGTGATTTGGGCAATGTTTATTTGGGTAATGATCAAGCTTGTGAAATCATAGGCAAGAGTAACATATAATTGTTAATTTTTGATAATGTTGTGCTTGTGTTAAAAGATGTTTGTCTTGTACCTCGTTTGACAAAGAATATTATTTCTATTAGTCAATTAGCTGCTTGTGATATTATTACTCACTTTATGAGTGATAGTTAGAAGATGAGTAAAGGCATCATGGTTGTGGCTAAGGGGAAGAAAATTGGAACATTGTATATGACATCTAGTTGTTCTAAGAAATCTATTGGAGTGGTCTCTAATGTAGCTGATGTCAGTTTGTAGCATTGTCGCCTCGAACACATATCAAAGAAGGGGATGAAAGTGTTATAGGCTAAAGGGAAGTTACCTAATTTGAGGTGTGTAGATTTGGATTTTTGTGAGCATTGCATCATGGGCAAGTAAGACAAAGTTTCCTTTTCACAGGCTACCCCATAACGTAGGTTAGAGCGTCTTGAGCTTGTATACACGGATGTTTGGAGACCAGCACAGGTTCCATTCCTTAGAGGTGCGTCTTACTTCATTACTTTTATTGATGATACTTCTCGCAAGTCATGAGTTTACTTTGCTAAGAATAAATTAGATGTATTTTTTATCTTTGTGCAATGAAAAATACTTGTTGAGAATGAGACAAGATTAGAATTGAAGTGTTTGGAGTCATGCAATAGAGGTGAGTATTGTAGTAGGAAATTCCAGTCCTACTGTGATAAGCATGGCGTTTGAAGGTTGCTTACTACTCCTAGATAGCCCAAACAGAATGGTGTTGCAGAGCGGATGAACAGGACCATCATGAAGAAGACACACAGTATAAGGCTACACTGTGCCCTTCCGCTCTCATTCTAGAGTTTTGCTGTTGACACTGCAACATATTTGATCAATAGGTTTCCATGCTACCCCTTAAATGGAGGCATCCCTGAAGAGGCTTGGTCAAAGAAGGAGGTAAAGATTGATCACGTATGTGTCTTTGGTTGTGCTGCTTATGTACATGTTGATGCAGAGCACAGAGGGAAGTTGGATTCAAAGTTCAACAAGTACTACTTTGTTGGTTATAGTGGAAATACTTATTGCTATTGTAATGCCCCAGAATTTCAATGTTTTGAAATTCGAGCATTTGGGCCTATTAACGGGTTTTAAGGCCCATTAATAATTTTTCTTAAAATTAGACTGTTTTGAGCTTAATTCGTTCAGAGAAGCCTTAAAATATTTGATAGGGCTCGGAGAGAGGAACATATCAAGCCCAATAACTTGTCAAATGGACACCAAGATAGTAGGCTATGACATCAGGAAGTGTGCCATAGGTGGGACCCACTTTAATTTTGCATAAAAATATGCCCTTGTACGGTCTTGTTTCGTAGGGCTCGTCAATATGAGTCTAACGATACTAAGAACGTGCAATTCCGCATTAAGGGTAAGGAGTTACACTTATTTGAATATTTCAATTGAAAAATACGCGAGAGCTAACGCAATGGCTGGAGTCAGCCAACCCACCTTACCGTGCCACATTGCGGCAATTAAACTGCCAAAATGCAACATTGATTTTGGCCTCTGGATGCGCGTCACATGTCGCGCATCCAGAGGGCCTTTGTGCCTATATAAGGGAGAGGGATGGGGAGGTCCAATGGCCCATCCCTTTATCCTCTCCTTCCTTGTGTGTAACACACGTTTCTTCACCGCTTCTTGCCCATTTTTACCTATTCAAAAATTAAACTTACCTAAATTGAGGGTGTTCGATGTCATGAGATAGTCCATTTTTTGAGATAGCCTCTCTAAAAGGTGGGAAAGACCCGGGGTAAGAGGAGGCCTTGTCCGCGACCCCCATGAGGAGATTGTCCCAGCGCTAGGGGAGGTTTTGCCCACTTCACCCAAGCCGAACGAGGAGACTATTCTCGTGCTAAGGGAGGTTCTGCAAGCCTCACTCGAGCCGAATAAGGAAATTGTCCCAGTGTTAGGGGAGGTTCTGCCCTCTTCACCCGAGCTAGATAAGGAGATTATATCTGCACAAGGGGAGGTGTCGTCCACCGTATATAAGCTGACTACGAGTGAAGACCTTACGAGGGTAGGTGGCTTTAACTTCTAATTTCGTGCTATGACTAGACCATATGATTTTATAAATATATTAAATAAAGTATTATTTCAAAATTAGATGTTATTTATTAGGGGTCAGGTGAACGTTAAGATAATAGTGGATCATACACCTCTAAGGTGGATTTTATCGTGATACAAGCTTTAAAGATAATATTATTATTATCTAAATTTGCATTTACGAATGATTTGACCGGATTTAAAAGGTAGTTATTTGGTATAAAGCCCAAAAACTACAATCGGTTTTGAAGGGTAGCTATTTGGTGTAAAACTCAAAAGCTATTAGAATTATAACTCCTAGGTACTGCCTATTAAGGCATATGATGCGTCCATGAAGTTAGATATTGTGAGAAGATCCTCTTCATTCTAATCCCGTTGCCCCACAAGCACGAGTGTATGTCACTTCGGTACCAGTGACATTCTGTGAATGATGTTTTATCCGATTTTGAATCATTTATTGGATTCTATGAATTATGATTTATCTGATTTTACTGGATTCTGCAAAGAACTATTTTGTCTGACTTTTCGTATAAGAAGTGTGTTAGATTCAGTTGGTCGATAATATTATTTTAAGTCGACTTTTGAATGTAAGTTACTATGCTTTATGTTTTAGCATGCTAGTAGAGTTTAACTCTATCTACTGAGTATATTTATACTTACCCACCCTTAGACATTGCAAGTCTGACCGAAGGAGGCGATATTAATGAAGACTGCTCGCAAAACTTTGAAAGATATATGCTTTATCATATTCTTTTATTATGTATTAATTTTGGATGTGAGCGACTTTGATTTTGTTTAGGCACGATATGTCTTATTTTGTAAAAAATTTGTAATTACTTAAATTAATAAATAGTTACTCTCTATACGCGGTTGATCTTGGCCCATATTTTATTATTATGAATTGTTGGCACTCAGACCTTTAAAGTACTTTAAAAAGTCGAGGCACTACAATTATAAACGGTGGGATCCATTCCATAAGAAGGTTGTCTGAAGCATAAATGTGTTTCATGAGGTAGAGCTTTATAAGCACCATCAAGATCTATAAAAGGGGAATATGAAATATGTTGAAACTGAGTTTGTAGAACTTGAGACTGAAACACACAATGGGGCAGGTCCATCTAGTCATGAACAGGTAGCTAAGACTTCTTCAAAGATAGTTCCAAATGCAGATATTGTACCAATTGTTCCATTGTAGACACCTCTTGATTGGACCACCTCTAGGCAGATTAAAAGGGAAATGATATTTAATCCCTCTGACCCTGAGAGCACATCTGGTATGAATTCCATATTTGATCATAGTCTGAATTACTTGCTTTTGACTGACAGTGGTGAACTAGAAAGCTTTGAGAAAGCTTGTAATATAGACACTTCAGTTCAATGGGAGCATGCTATGGAGGATAAAATAGACTCATTTTCATCTAATCAGACTTTGGAGTTAGTTCCCCTACCTTGCTAAAACATGAAGTTGATGGAAATAAGTGGTACAAAGCTAGACTCGTTGTCAAGGGCTTTCAGCAGAATGATAAAGTAGATTATACATAGATATTTGTTCCTGTTGTCATAATTGCTACCATCAGAATGGTGTTGTTCATTGTTGTAGTTGATTATCTTCATTTAGAGCAGTTGGATGTTAAGACAACTTTCTTACATGGCGACTTGGAAGAGGAGATCTACATGTATCAACCGCAAGATTCTGTGGTAAGAGGAAAGAAGAATTTGGTATGCAGGTTGTCTAAGAGCTTGTATGATCTCAAACAAGCTCCAAAACAGTGGTACAAGAAATTTGATGGATTTATGCTATCCATTGGATTTTATCATTGCTATATTTCAATCACTGTTGTTATTACAAAAAGGTTGAAAACTTCTCACTTGCTTTTGCTGTTATATGTGGATGACATGTTGATTGCAGAAGCAGATTATGGTGAGATTGAGATGCTCAAGAGACAGTTATTTTCTAATTTCGCAATGAATGATCTTGGACCAGCCAAGTAGATCCTTAGTATGTGAATTGTAACAGATAAAAAGCAGAAAGTGCTAAAATTATCTTAAAAAGAATATGTTGAAAAGGTCTTGATGAAGTTCAACATATTGGGTGTCAACCAGTTTGTACCCCCTTGGCAGCTCACTTCAAACTTTTTAGTGAACAGTCTCCTAGTACACAGGAGGAAATTATACACATGAACAAAGTTCCTTATACATCTACTATAGGTTCATCGATGTATGCAACCATATGCACTAGACCAGATATAGCTCATACTATGAGACATGTTGCAAGGTTTATGGCAAATCCAGGAGAAAAATAGTAGAATGCAGTAAAATGGATTCTTAAATATCTAAAGGGTTCCTTAGGTATGTCTTTGCACTTTGGTACGAATTCCAGGCTTTACTTGGTTGGATTTGTTGATTTAGATTATGGAGGTAATATAGATTAACAGGAGAAGTACTACAAGTTTTGTCTTCATATTGGGCAGTGGTGTAGTTGTTTGGTAGTCAAAATTGTAGAAAACTGTGACAAACTCATTTACTGAAGCAAAGTATATTGCAGCTACTGAGGCTTGCAAAATGATGATGTGGTTAAAAATATTCTTGAAGGAGTTGGATAAACCTCAAGAGAGGTGTGTGCTCTATTGTGATAATAAGAGTACAATAAATGTGACAAAGAACAATGTGTTTCATTTTAGAACGAAATATATTGAAATTAAATATCATTTTATGAGAGAACTTGTTGAACAAAAGAAGGATTTCTTGGAGAAGATACATGCTAAGGAGAATTCAGATGATATGTTTACTAAGGTGGTGGCGATGGAGAAATTGAGCTTTTGCTCAACCACTATTGATCTTTTATACTAGAAGAACAGTGATGATTGCATAGTTATATTAGATATGAGTTGAATAATTGTCTTGCTTACAATTGGATCTATATTTGAAAATTGATTCGACAAGGATTAGTTTGAGTGGGAGAATTATTAATGAAGATTTTGAGTAATTAGGTTTCAAGTGGGAGATTGTTGACCGGTGAAACCCAATTACAGGTTAAGTGAAGGGCAATTTGGGCTTTGTCTCTCATGACCTAAGTTATAAATTAAGAAGCCATCATGTGTGATTGACTTGATGACGTATTCCAAACAAGAGAAGAGAGTTCAAAGCCCCCACAACCTATAACTGAGAGGTTAACATAGAGCAACATAGAAAGAAAGAAAACAAGAATTTTTAGGAGGAAGAAATTGGAGTTTTCTTCTTGTGTCTTGTGTGAGGAGCATGTTGAGTGATCGTTATAATTCTCTTGTAATTATTTCTCTATTTAATAGAATTGTGTAATCTCATAAATGCAGGCAACAAGGCCAAACTATGTAATTTTTTATGTTTTTATTTTACTTTCTTATTGGTGTTTCTAGATTCTTTATTTTATAGTACAAGTAGAGAATAGTAAAATTATACTCTATTTACTTAGAATTAAAAAATAATATATTCATACTCTATTTAATTAAAATTAAAATATAATAAATATATACACTATTACCCAGGGCTTGTAATTATATTCCACGAGTATCGTAGTTGCAGAAAAGTCAAAACTGGCAGGTAGAAATTGGAGTCTTCTCCGAGGGACAACCTGATTCAGTAGTGCCTCTTCTGCAGCAGCTCTCCTCTCTTCCATCCCATCCTCTCTATCTTCTCCACCGCAACTTTTTGTTGCTTCAGGAGCTTCAGGATGTTGTCGACACAAGGGCCGGAGATGTGTCATGAATTGAGCCCGCCACCAAAAAAAGCCTGCGGGAACCCGTATCCTAAAAGGGGCCAAATTACAGCCAGAATCCTTGCGGACATGATCAAACTAATGGTCCTGATGATTTCAGATGAAGAGGGAAGACAGGAAGAGATGGATCGAGAAGCTGTCAGTCCAGCATCCGGGCGCTGAGCTCCTACACTTCTGAAGGTCGCTGAGATGGATTGCGAAGCTCAAGTCCAGCGTCCCGGAGCATGAATTTGCTACTATTCTTTCAATTTTCTTTGTTGTTTTCTGTGTCTACTGTAAAGTCTTATGACAATTCCATAAGCCAACTGTAGCAAAGATTTGCAGAGATCCAC
Source organism: Saururus chinensis (assembly GCA_035235625.1). Lineage (NCBI taxonomy): Eukaryota > Viridiplantae > Streptophyta > Magnoliopsida > Piperales > Saururaceae > Saururus > Saururus chinensis. The sequence continues at coordinate 39,394,324 of CP141142.1, forward strand.
GAGGACTAGTCACAAAGCGCAAAATCATCTCTACTATGTTGATTGGCTAATGATCGTTTTGCAATCTGGTGTTAGAAGAATTGTACCATCTGATTCTTAAGCTTTTCTTGGAATTGTTTCTTTTATTTTATTTTTATGGGTTCTTAGGATTGTTCCTTGTTCTTGGCCATTTATCTTTATAATTTTTGTGTCTCTCGCTGTTGCGGATTTAGTTGTGATTGTTTCCGGGGGCGTCCATGATTGAGCTTAATATCATTCCTTGCTTACCTCGCTAAAAATTGAAAAAAAAAACTAATATTTTTGTCCTCTTTTTCGGATGCACCAATCCTGCCTGTGCTTTTGCGATTTAATTACTTGAAATTGGGTAGTATGATGCTGAATCGCACAGCGTATTCGGATGGAAATTAGAAAGGATCATCACACGGAAAGATGTCACTCTTCTCTAGCCAACTCCTTAACAGTTTACACAGGACTATGAACATAGTATATAAAGAAAAAAGCAGTTATACTCGTGAGTTATTTTTTGATGTACCATATTCGGAACCCCGTGTAAGCTGGTCATGGGGCTCTCTGCTCAAGGAGCCGGATCAAGCTAAGACTAAACACGTCCTTGCAAATTAGTTTTGGAAGGAGATGGATGTTTTCTTGCTTGCTGGTGTGAATGTGCGATGTTTTCTTAGGCTCCCCAGACCCCCTTGCGGCGGAACTCTCGTACTCTTTGCGGCGGATCCCCTCCTGGGTTCGGCCTAGCAGCTCCCTGCCCGCGAAGGCCCAGCACTCGAGAATCGGGTGGATCGTGAACAGCATCCAGACCCAGCATGAACTTGCAACCCCGGATGAGGCACTCGATGACCAGCTACACGACCTCAAGAACAGCCCACCGGCCGATCAAAGGAGCCAGATCAGGGCCCTCCCCGGAGCCTGAGTTCCTCGACCTCTCCCAGGCCTTCAGCAACTTCTCTGCTTACAGCAGCGACATCTCCGGGGAGCTCGAGCGCTTGGCCTCCCTCCCCGCCTCCCCCTGTCATGATCCGTCCAAACACTTTAACCATGACTCTATCTTCCCCCAAGTCTTCTGATTTCTGTAATGGCGTCTCCCTCGAGAACGGAGGACCTCGACTCCCTGGTCCAGATCTGCATCCAGCGCCTCCAGTTTCCCTCGATCCATGACCAGCGGTCCGCCGCTGCGAAATTGCGGCTCCTCGCAAAGAATCGGGCTGAAAACCGGGCCCTGTCGGCTCCTCTGGCGCCATCCCTAAACCGCTACTCTTGAGGGCGAGTAGCTTCGCCGCGAGGTTGGGCTGGCCCAGAGCCAGCATGATCTTGCAACCCCGTACGAGGCACTCGATGGCCAGGCCAACTTTGGACGCGAACGCCTCTGACCTGCGCCAAGCCGCGAGGCGCGGCAGCAGCCTGGACTCGCTAGTCAGGCTCACCACCGGCGAGGGCTCGCTAGAGCTCCGCCGGTTGCGATCCATGACGTCGTCTGACTGGCCTGGATCGGTGATGGGGACCGTGCCCTGGTGGTCTTCCTCGCAGATGGCGGCGATGAGCTCCGCACAGTTAATGTACGGCCTAGTTCGGACAGCACGAGAGCGACAAAGCGTAAAGTGACCTCTTCTTCCAGACCCCTTCGATTTGCTTTGCCACCGGGTTGGGTTCGAGTTGAGTTTTGTTAAACCCGAATTGTGACCTAAATTCGACCCGACCTGACTCGAACCCGACCCGTTTAACCCGAATAGATTAAAAAAATAAAAAATATATATATTATTATTATTATTATTATTTTAATTTTTTTAAAAAAATAATATTAAAAAATATATAAAAAATATAAATTTTATATTTATATTTATATTTAGGTCGGGTCGAGTTTTAGTAATCTAACCTAACCCGACCTATTAGGGTTATTTTTTAAAATTAAACCCAACCTGTTAAACCCGACCCATTAAGGTCGGGTCGGGTTTACTATTTACTTGACCCGAGTAGCATTCCTATAGCTACCGTATCCGGTTCATCGGCTACGATGACCAGAGCATGGTCATCTACGATTTGGGCATGTCTACCTGCACCGTACTGCAGCTGCACCGAGACTTTGCCATGTCCGACCTCTAGTGGGTCATGATCCCATTCTCAACCATTACAGGTCCCTCTGCTTCAACGTCTTTGGCCATTCCTGTGACGAGTTCTATGGCGGGTGCGCCCTTTCGAGTCTTCCGAGCTCTACAACACGGATAGCATGAAGGACGTTAGCCCACTGGACTGGTCCTATGGCATATAGCTCTCCTACACCGTCCTAATGCTCCACCAAATTAGATTCTTAGAGCTAAAAAGCTAAGCTTATGTAGAATATGAGGAATAAGAAAACAGATTAATATAAAATGGTATATTTTTAGAACTATTAATATAAGACGGAGCGAGTATTAATTTATATAATTATAAAACTTACCAAATATAACTTCACATGCCCTAACAAAATTAAACTAATATAATATATATAATTAATTTGTAATAGAAAAAACTTTGACGAAGTAAATCGAAAGCTATCTTTCAAAGTTATACGAGCCATCTTAATTAAAATTATTTAGGTCTTTTAAATTTATAACGTTTAGGGATAAGTAAATATATTTATACTAAGTAGTCTAGATAAGTTTTCTTCTTCCATTATTTAGACCGATCTCTAGCCTCCATAAAAGCTTTTGCTAAACCTTCAATGTGGCCCACATCACAATTCCTAGACTGGGATTTGTTTCTTAAATTTATTACTTCAACTGGTTTGTATACTGCTGACCGGAGAGACGAGTAAACGAGAGCAGCAGCTTGTTCACCACTCTAAAATATCATTTATCTAATTAGCATGCCTTTAAAAATAGAGCCTTGCTGGCTAAGGAAGCCCCCTTTCGTCTGTGTATAAACTGCTCTCACTCCTCCTTTCTTCGTCACTGAAATCATTTAGCTTCTCCTCTCCTCTTCCTCATCCCTCTGCTTCTTCGAAGCCTCTGCAAATTCTGCAATTTCCCTTTTCTGGACCATAAAGAATTCTGCCAGAAAATTGGAGTCTTCTCCAGGGGACAACCTGATTCAGTATTACCTCTTCTGCAGGAGCTCTCTTCTCTTCCATCCCGTCCTCTCTTTCTTTTCCACTACAATCTTCTGTAGCTTCAGGATGTTGTCGACACAAGGGCCGGAGATGTGTCATGAATTGAGCCCGCCACCAAAGAAAGCACGCGGGAACCCGTATCCTAAAAGGGGCCAAATTACAACCAGAATCCTTGCGGACATGATCAAACTGGTGGTCCTGATGATTTCAAATGAAGAGGGAAGACAGGAAGAGATGGATCGAGAAGCTGTAAATCCAGCATCCGGGCGTTGAGCACCTACACTTCTGAAGGTTGTCGAGATGGATTGCGAAACTCAAGCCCAGCATCCGGGAGCATGAATTTGCTACTACTTTCAATTTCCCCCACTTCTTTGATGTTTTCTGTGTGTCTTCTGCAAAGTCTTATGGCAATCCCATAAGCCAACTGTAGCAAAGAATTTGCACAGATCCACAAGGATTGGTCACAAAGGTGCAAAATCAACTCTACTATGTTGATTGGCTAATAATCGTTTTGCAATCTGGTGTTGAAAGAATTGTGCCATCCGATCTTTTGCTGTTTGTGGGTTTAATTGTGATTGTTCATCTGGGGAGGGCTGTTTATAATGTCCTTTCCTTGCTTACCTCGCTAAAAATTGAAAGATAGAAAAAAACTAATATTTTTGTTCTCTTTTTCGGATGCACCAATCCTGCCTGTGCTTTTGCCATTTAATTCCTTGAAATTGGGTAGTTTGATGCTGAATCCCACAGCCTATTCGGATGGAAATTAGAAAATTATCAGTTCGCTTCGTTGTAATTGCACAGGATGTCCTTAATTGCAGCTCCATAGATAGAGAGATCTAGAGATGCTTGATACTTGGGTCTTTTTCATCAAGTAGCTGAAATATTTTTTTCATGTTAATCTCATGATTAATATTGGCAATTAGTTTGGGGGGAAGGGGAAGGGGAAGGGGAAGGGAGGGGAAGGGGAAGGGGAAGGGAGGGGAAGGGGAAGGGGAAGGGGAAGGGGAAGAGGGAGGATGATTTCCGTTAGCAATGTTATTGATGCTTATGTTAAATGAATTCGCGTGGTTTGATATGTTGAATAATGAGTTAGCATCGACAATATACAAGGAGACACCTGACAAGATTTTAAGACTTTAGAAAATTGTCATGGTTAGACAAGGAAGATATTAAATAGATATGAATTACCTTAAGTTGTGGTTGCACTGAGTGTGCATGATTGGAACACAAGAATAAGTCGGTCTTGCAGATGTAACTCTTCTCTTGCCAACCCCGTGAACAGCTTGCATAGGGCGGCTATGAAGAAGTTGTACATAGATGGCTCTGCCCGATTAGGCTAGACATGTCCTTTCAAATTGGTTTTGGTGGTTTTAGAAGGAGATAGACGTAATTGGGTGTTTTTCAACACATTTTAAATTACAAGAATAAGGTATATATTTAACCCAAAGAGTTGTGAATGAGTATACACAATTATGTGAAATTTGTGACTTAATGGCCATGAGAAACCTTAACCCTTGTCGCTGGGCAATGAGAACCAAACCGGTTCACCTAAGTTTTCCACCTCGTCTTTTGAGTCTGTAGAGCCACACACGATTGGACTGCCTGTGGCCCACCTCCCACAAGGGGACAGACTGGATCCTGGTCCAGCTCAGTGATATTTACGATAGTGTCAGTACGCTAATATGTGATAGCCTATTGATCTCATGGCTGAGCTCATACTTTTCAAGGAATATTAAATTATTATTATTTAATTGGAAGGTTACACCAGGCCGAGCATTAATATATTCCCTTCGTTTTAAAATAAGTATCTTATTTTTAAAAAAAATTTAATTTATTTTTAAAAATTAAATAGAACACTTATTTTAAAATAAAATAATAATTTTACAGGCGGCTACATGACCTTTTCTTTTTGGGACTCTACAACTCGGACGGGGAGTATCACTTCGATTGGGCTTAGAGACATCATCTATTAATTTGTGATTTTATGTGCAACCTGTCACCTACTAAAGTTATAAACATTAATTTTTTATAATTTATATTTTGATAATAACTATTAAAACTTTTTTATGAATAAGAGATAAACTAAATAATTATTTAAAATTCTATATCTTTTTTTATGTTTAAGTGGGCTTTAAAAAATAAATTAATATAGGTAAGTTTGTGTTCATGTTTGATATATTTAGGTCGGGGCGAGTTTAGGTTATCATTTCTTAAAGAGTAGTGTTTTATGGTCATACACATTGTAGTTCATGTATTAATGAAGTTTAACATACATATATATCTTCTATGAGCATATTTTATACATATTCGAGATATGACTGAAATCATGTTGGGCTAGCCTTAGTTAGGCCCTAATTTGGCCCTAACCTTAGGCATACTTTTAAAAGTTTGGTCTTAGCCTAGCCCTAGCAGGTCATATGCTTTTCTTTAAAAAAATAATTAATAAAAAAATTTGTAACCCTTAAATAGAGTCTTGCTAATTAACCTAGAAAACACAAGATGATAAGCCGTTGGCCTTTAGGTGGGATGCATCACAGTCAACAACTCAACTGATAACTTGTAAGCTTGAATTCTCTTAAACTTACTCAAAATATATAACTTTCACCCTTTTTCTTTTCCTTTTAAACTTAAAAATATTTTTAATACTTAAAAAATGGGCGAATGGGCATGTAAACTTTTTGCTCCCATTTGGCCCGACCCTATTTAAATCTAGCTGAAAATTTTCGCTTTTATAACAAAAGCATCTCAATCACTCAGTAATTGCATGCTAATTAATTAATTAATTCACCATCATTGTTCCCCATAAAGCTAGCACCAACAACTCAGCGGCCAATCATTTTTTATTAAGGCTTTTTAGAACTTCCTTTTTGTGAATTGTGAGTCCTCTATGAAGGGAGTTTCCTTTTTTTCCTCCGGTTGTGTGATACTCCTTTCGTCCCATAACGTGTCTTATTTGAATAAACTAGTTTAGTACATTTTAAAAATTTAAATAAGACATTTATTATAGAACAGACGGAATATAAATAAGAACTGTTCAAGGGAAAAAAAAGTCCAGCTCAATTTAAAACTGGGAGTGGATAAGAACACTGATAGAGCTGATTGACTGATGAGGCTTTCCTCCTCATCCGGCTGATTTCTGTCAGTCCGATATCATCCAATGGCAAGCGAAGCTAATCAACGAAAAAAGAACTTAGCAAAATTTCCAGCTACAGACGAACAAAGCTTGGGACTTGGAGCTTCTAGACGCAAGTAATTGAATAGCACCAATCTGCCCCTGTTCTTGTTGCCCTAATGGAGCTACTGTCCTTGGTAGTTAAGTAATTGAACTGCAAAACTTCTAGAGACAATTGGATCAGTACCAAGCAGCCTGCGATTTGTCTCTCTCATCCAAAGTTTAGTACGTCAACTGGATTGTATATTGCTGACCGGAGGGACAAGTAAACGAGAGCAACAGCTTATTCACCACTGTAAATTTTCAGATTCTCTTAATCTCATTACCATGCCAAAATGGATCCTTGCTCGCCAAGGAAGGCCCTTTTCGTCTGTATATAAACCGACTACTCTCTCACTCCCCTTTCTTCTTCACTGAAAACTTTTAGCTTCTCCTCTCCTCCTCCCTCTTCTTCTTCAAAGCCTCTGCAAATTCTGCAGCTTCCCTCTTCTGGACCAAAAATAATTCGAAGAAATGTCTATGGAATACATCCCCCGAAAGAAAGCAGCCGGGAACCCATATCCTAGACGGGGCCAGGTGAAGGCCAGAATTTTTGGATCCATCATCAAATCAGTCGCTGCACTGGCTACCAAAACACAGCGAAAGGAGAAGGGAAGAGGAGATGGGCAGGGGAGCTCAGCCTCCACCACCCCGCCGCCGAGCAACTACACCTCGGAAGGCCAATCCGACGCCTGAGTGCTCGGGATCCATCTGATTCATCTCCATCCCTTCGTTTTTCTGGGATGCCTGGATTGCTAGGATGCCTCTGCTGATTCTTTCCTTCTTTTTTTTTTCTATTCTTTCCCTGTTTTTTATTTTTGCTGGACGCAGCTGGAAGGGTCTGTTCGATACTTGGTGTCGGAATCTAGCAGAGGGCTCAATTTAGACAATTTACTCTGTTTTTCTAGTTTATGAGCTAAAGTTTGGGTTGTTATGTGTAAAATTGGTTGTTTTTTTTTGGAAGGCACTGAGATCTCTCTCCAGACTATTAGAAGAAAAAGAGAGGATCTTTTACTATATATGTACAGCTGATTCAGTTATAATAGATGATTGTAGATCCTGGTGTTCTCACTCTCTCTTGATCTTACTCTGTTTTTGCCCTTTTTCTTTCTGGGCATATGGATGGTTGGTCACCATTATCGATTGAGTGCTTTCTGCTAAGTTAATTGGCGGGTTGGTTCTGGACGAATTTTTGCTTCAAACACTTGAAAATTGAAGTATGATACTGTTATGTACCAAAAAAACAGGAAGTACGATGCAGATGCAATTGGGTACTTAATCAATCAGATGTTACATCAAAATATGAAGTGTGATGCAATTGGGTACTTATATGATTCAAGAAATTGTATTGAAGAGACTGTATATTCAGTTGAGATTATCAGTTATCACCATATATCCTTTGATTTGATCTGACAGCACTACTAAAAATCTGATGAGCCCCTACTCTTTGATCAGGGGCATGTGAACAACTGAACATGTGAGCTCTTTCGATGTTGCTAATAAACAACCTTTTTACGCATTTAATATTTTGTATATATTTAAAATGATGCTACATGAACAGGATAAAAAGGGAGAAAAAGGTTTTCACTTTCCCGTTTTGCGTCAGAGTCTTTGGTTTTTTGACATTTTTGGGGACATTGACAGCCCAATTCCGAGAGGGAACTTTTTCAGCCAAACTTATTAGATGCATCCCCCCTTGTTTTCTTCAGTGGCGAAAGAAAGATAAATTTTTGGGTGGGCGGCTTACACCGTGTTGTAGGTGTATCAGTAACTTGGTGTCTCGTATATTATGCTGATAGGTTATTTGGTAACCGGTGAAATACGTGGCCAACATAGCGTGTCGACGCACCTAAAATTTTCTCTGAAAGTACACATACACCACGGGTTGGGTGTATTTTTAGCCTTTAATTGTGCATTGACGGTGAGACTGACTGTCTATGGGCCCTCAAAGCCTCAACTACGTACCAGGCACACCCACAGCATCAGCCCATCATTATTGATGAGTGGGACCCACAAAACAAGACGTAAAGTTAGTATTATTCGGACTTATTTTATCCGTGGTGAAGGGCCCACTGATTACATCTTTTTTTTTTATTATTATTTATTTTTGTTCTTTCTAGGGCCTCGCCCCACATGTCAACAACCCTAAATTGCCATGTGTACAGAGTCCTCCGCCTTGAAAAATGCTAACAACCCACTAAATGTATGTCAAATGAATCCTTGATTGTGTTTTTTGATATAAGATAAAATCATACTCTCTTTGTTTTATATAAAGATTAGTAATATTTCTTTATATAAGATTAAATGAATCCGATTCGTTACATGCACTTTTTCTCATCCAAATCGGATTTGTATTTTGTGGGCGTTAAGGAGCCAGCAGTCCGAAAGAGTGGCAATTGATTTATGCAATCTCCTGGCCGGCCCACTTTCCTTTTTCCTTTCGATGTGGTGGTGAGTACTATTTTATCCACTACTTATCATATACTCTACATAATCAACATCCAACGAAAGGGAGGTGACGCCATCGTGATCTCGTCACGGATGGCGAATGCGCCACTCTGCCAGCTCTAAAATTGGTGATCTAGGCCCACCAAAGACTTTTTTGCCATATTCTGACCAAGGTAGGCCCAGGTGAATATCATGAATTTTGCAATAGATGGCCCAACCAGCAAGTTCAATCATATATTTGGCGTGGCGTCATCTTCTTCTTTACGGCTTCATCTATAGCAAGCTTGAGACTTGGCAGCATCCGGGGAAGGCTTTCCATGGTGTGAACGAGAAACCAAGACTTTGAAACCTGGGCCAAAGGCCGGCCCCAACTGTTCAGAATGAAGTGGGTGGAGGGCCCGGGTCAAGGCAGGCAAGTTGCAACACTGGCCGGGATTCTTTTCCCTTATGAAACATGTGATGTATTTTGAGCAGAGATGACTAGCACATGGCGTACTGGAGTTCTTTTTCTAAAACGCTATCCTGCAGTTTAATGCCCAACGGATTAACTTAGAAGGGATAATACTTAATCCCCTGAGCTCGAGTATTATCAGCCGTCGATTCTATGTTACTTACGGTGTAGATTATTTTTTATTTCTTTCTCTCATGATGCCCGAGTTCACGTTAACGCGCTAAAGCCTAGCACATACAAACATTTTTTATATTTTTAATTCAATTCCCCAACGAGGCTGACAAAGTAAATTTGAATTCCTTTCAAGTTCATGTTGAGAAGTTCCCCATCAAGACTGAACGTGGAATGGACTGTATTTGCTATCAAGAAGCAGAATTGGACCATCTTTCAAGTCCCATGACGACGTAGTCCAATTAAAAAGGTGTGAAGGTTGCAGACCAGAACGAAGCCATCTTTCAAAATCAGGGTCCCCACATCCAATTTGCACTTTTTTTAAGTGCAGACATACATTAGTTTGCCAAAAAATTTAGATAACAAGCTGATAAATAAAATTTATACTCCATCCCTTCTAAAATAAGTGTCTTATTTAATTTTTTAAAATAAACTATAATTAATTTATTTTTAAGAATTAAAACAGATAATTATTTTGAGACGGAGAGAGTATAAAAAAAGAAAGTTGATATACGAAGAAAAGGAGAAGAGTGAAGGAGATCAAATTTCTGCTGAAATAGGGGTGCTGCCCACCAACCAATCTCTTAAATATTCTATTTGTTTGTGTTCTTTATCTGTTCTATCACACCATCATGTGGAGGTCTAGTCAGAGGGCTTCTCAGCTCTCACTTTCACCATGCTTTTCTTCCACGCGGTTATCCTTCATCTTATCTTAATCACATCTCTCAGGGGTCGCTTTCTACAGCTGCTTATTTACATAATTGGCTTATGTAAATGCATGAAAAAGAAGGCAAGCAGAAGACTTCGAAGTTTTCTTTCATGGGTTCTTACTTTATTTTTTATGGGAAAAGAATCTTGTGTTGAAAAATGACAAGATATAGCTAACTGGAGGATATTTGTGATCTGTTGGAGGATTCTGGTAAGAAGATTGATTTGAGGGAGCGAATTTAATGGTAAGGAGGAAAGTAGATGGTGGAAGTGGGGGCCTTGATCGCATATGGATTTCGGTGTCTTCTAGAAGAATTGGCCTTTCAGGTTCCAACTTAATTTCAAGAGCTAGGCTCTAGTGTTATGATCAGTAACACCAACTATATTACTGCAAGCTGATGATTTCAACAAGCTAATTGCTGAATAGCTCATGTGAGTTAAACAGTTTTATGAAAAGAAGAAAAAAGAGTAATGCTGCGTAAGTTTGTGCCCTGATCACTTGCCTGATGTGTTCTACAATGAGCGGATCCCATGCGCATAAGCGGGCACCCAAGCTTTCATTGTGGCATGTGCAGCAAGCGGAGCTAGGCATGAGAGCACATAGCATTCTCTAAAAAAAGTTTACTATGATCTTCACGAGAGTTATTTACAATCTTATTGGCGGCAATAGCTATATTTATCTATTACAAATTAAGTACACCTTTGAGCTTCTAGGATGGTTGTACCGTGTGTTAATACGTTAGATCTCTTCCCTAGTAGGTAAATACATACATTAACAAATTAACATTATTTTATTAATGAAAGTTAATTTCAGTTTTAGGAATGGGAACACTTCAAGTAGTTTTAACAAATGGCTTGATAGGAGGAACAAGTGATTGTGGGGGTTTTATGCTCGAAGGGGTTGGCGCAATTTCAAAGTAAAGAGCCACAGGAAAGAATTGCTACTTTATAACATTTACTTTATACAGTATGAATGTTGTATACACATGAGCATTATCAGCATGAAACAAACTAAAAATTGGAGTTAGCGGTTTCAAGTTCTTCCATTCTTAGTGTCCTCTCTTCTCAATAGCCACTCATACAATGACTTCTTTGTGACAGTCAGGCGGCCAAAATCTGACGGTCTCCTTGGTGTACGTCCATGTAAAACAGGTAAATTTTCCTTAATGGAAATATACTCGGTGCCATTTCCGACTGTTCCAGCTTCTGCTCCAGTTAAAACCTCAATGCCCAGTTCATCCCACAACATTTTGATGATTACCTCTCGTACCGCAGGATTATTACCTGCAGCCGTTGCACTTAGTCTGCTTTCTGCATTACCTAAGATGATGACCAAATCCTCAACTGGGACTCCTGCATCAATGATCACCCACAACTTTTGACCAATCTGGATAAACTACCACAAAACTACGAAAGTTGAAATAAAGACGAATGTTTTATTTTATAAAAGTTTTAAATTGTTCATTGTGAATGCCATGAAAAATCTACATTCACAATGCAAAAGATAGAAGAAAAAGAATCTCAGACCTAGAGAATAGTTCTCTTTAATCATTCGTAGAACAGCAAGAACAACAATCCGAGCTTCAACCTGACAACAAAAGAAGGTAATAGTGAGACCATACAGGAAAGAGAGGTTCTTGTAATTAAATGTGACTAGTCTATCTTTTGATGTTTTTATCATTAGAAAAGAGTATTAGCATAGGACCATCCAGTCAAAACCTGACACTCAAATTGACTCTTTTAATATGATAATCATTTTCGTCTATTAAACCAAGGCATATCACGGCCAATGAATGACAAAGGGTTGGTGATTTACCTTGCTAAAACCTCGAAGGTCAATTGCTGCACCCTTGACAATACCCTTGTGCAACAGAGCTGCAACCTTTTCAAGAAGTAGAGTCTGATATTTGTCTCTTTGAGCTGCGTGAGCATCGCCAGTTTTCCTTGAACTCTGTACACCTTGATTTTTGTCACTATTTCCTATTACTCCTTCACACCATTCCTCAATAAGTTCCTTAAGAAACCTATCGTTTGGATTGTACCTGCAGGAACAATGCTAGGGGTATTGAGTACAGGATGAAATTATCGTATTTCTAACAATGAGAAGTTTGCAAGTATGGTTCTCACAATCAAAAGAAGATAAAATGAAAAGGAAGATTTACTTGGGTACAAAAAAAATTGTAATGAAGTACACACTACCATTTTATATTTAGAAGTTCCTCCCTGTTGACATTCTAACAGAGCATATGTGATTGCTAGAAAACTCTGTGATTGCATATATAGAAGAATACTACAAGGCTGTCAGAATTACAGAAATCTGGACAACCTTAAAAGTACCGATAGTTTAAGAATAAGTATCTTCACATACACATTGACAGAATATATGGGTCACATATGTGAATTTTGAATTGCAACAGATGGAAAATATGAATGAGTTCAATTCACGTAACAACCAATCAGGCAAAGATGTTAACAGCGGAGAATATACTCTGCTAATGCAAAATTAGTGCATATTCCCCCACAGGAGACACTTTTTATAAAAACAAACAGTATGCGGTGCACTTTTCTCAGATATGAGGAAGAATTTTTCCTCCTCAGCTCACTACTCACTTCCTACTCAACACATAAGTGGGCCTCATAAGGATACCTGGGAAGCACAGATTCGGATATGGGGATAGGACACGACATGATACAAACACAGGGATACGGTAATTTACAAAAAACTAGGATACCAATGGCAAGGATACTACTATTAATATATATATATATATATATATATATATATATATATATATATATATATATATATATATATATATATATATATATAAAGTATAGTTTAAGAATACTAAGAAAAAATAAATAATCAGAAAAATAAGGGATAAAGAGAGAAAGATGGAGACAAAGAGCCACACAACACATGGAAAAGCAACGGATACAAAAGATCACGTGACATCATTTCTTCCCATTACTCTCCCCTCTTCTCTCATCTTATTTGTCTTCCCCACACCCAGCTGTGCTTCCTCTCTCTCAGCCCTTCTCTCTGTAATCATCACCATGCTAGCATTTCTTTGGTCATATTCCTATTTCACAGCAGCGCCATTTTCAGCAGTATAGCAGACAAACGAGGCCTACTTTTTTACCTTTATGTAGAAAAGAAACTGTAGTAGGTACAACTTGAAAAGAAAGGCATAAAGCCAGAAACTTTAAGGAGCAGCCGCCTGGAGATGGTTGCCGTTGCTGGCCCTCCATGTCTGGTTCATGGGAGAGGGGTGGAGAGGCCGAGAGCGGATGTTCATGGAAGGAGGGAGGAGAGACCGAGAGGTGAACTGGGAAAGCCGGAAAGGAAAACAGCAGGTTCGAGGGGGTGTATCTGGTACGTATCCGGAATTTTTTAAATTTTTCTGGGAAATGGCTAGGATACACAGGCAGCCATATCTGTATCTCATACGTATTAGACACGGATACGACAGCCCATTTAGCGTATTTGTGCTTCCTTGAAGGACACACAAACTGAAGGATAGTTGTCCAATAAAATTTGGCCATATTCTAATATTGTCCATCCTCTCCATCTATTTTTATGAATTTTAAGCCAATAAACTTATAGCCAATAAAATCTATCTCCAAAATTCACCGAATTAGATGGAAAGGGATCACAAAACAGAATGGATTCAAATGTAGGTGCCTTCTACTTAAATGCTCCTCTTCTAATTCATTCCTTTGTCCCACCCTACTTGAGGTCTTGTAGGCCCAATTGATAGCACTAACACTTTAAACATTTTCATTTGACCCATAGCTACGTCATCTAATCTGTAACATATGCTCACAAAATGTAATTTCAACTTATTATTAAGAACTAATTCATATATAAATTTGACTTACCCAGCTTTTCTCATATCCAGATATACGGCCATGCATTGTTGAACTTCATGTAAGGATCCATATTTTCTGCGAGCTCTTAAAAGTGTATTATATGTCACCTGAAACAATTTTTTTTATCATCAACCTCCATATTCTACATGAATGCAGAATTTTATTGAATTCAGGCAAAGCTCATTCATCGAGTTTAAGAGTCAGCATCTGCCACGGGCCTTCCATCAGAGTAAGCGGCCTTCTGCTACTTACCAAGCAGAAAAAAAAGAATGGCAATCTGCTTGTAACTCACAAGTCTGAATCATAAGGTGGTAACATGAGGTAGTCAGACAATATTTGTATTATTAGGCCTCAATACCAACCAAGCTGGGATAATGCTCACAGACATTTGCTTTTTAATACTTTAAGACTTTATACAATTTGTTGAGTTCAAGCCATTTATAGCCCTTTCACATATTTTTCATTAGTGGACCATTCATTGCATATTCACATGAGAAAAACAGGAAAAATGAGGGAAAGATACACTTAATTTCCAAGTGCTCATTCTTCCAGGTAGGCTTTGATGTAGACAGCATACAAATGCAAGGGAGTGACTAATTTATGCATTTTAAAGCATGCATTTTGCTACAGGTATAAACAAAAAAAATTTAAAGGACTTACCAAATTGGGTCGTATATGATATCTTTTCATCTCTGCATACAAGAAAAATGCCATCTTCATATTCTTATTTTGTACACAAGCCTACAAAATAGCAAACCCATGTGTCAAAAAGTTTTTTCTGGAATTAAAAATGTTAATATTCAATTACAAGGAAAAGAAAAACGTTTATCCTCTTAACTTGTTCTAAAGTTTCTTGAATAGCAGAACATAACCACTGAAAATATAGAAATCTGAGGGATTTAATAAAATTTAAAATTATTATTGGTCGAAATATACAATATATCTTCATGTACAAAAGACAAAATGGGATTCCCAGACCTTGATGGCCGATGTATAAGCCACAACATCAGGTTTTATTCCAGTGTCATGCATAGTTCTTAAGGCCTGCATATAAACACAGAGTTAACCAGAAAATTTGGTGCAGAAAAATGGAACACTTGACAGCATCCATCTAGTTCATATAAGCAAATATATCCCAAGGAAAAAAAATCTGAACTGGCATCTCACCTGCACGGCGCCGCCCACATCGTTTGCACTTCCGAAAATATTAATTAATATGGACCAACTTATCTGATTGGGAGAAAGACCAACCACCTTCATTTCGTCCATAAGAGCACTAGCGCGGTGGAAATCTGTACCGCAAGCCTTCATCAAAATATTGTATGTGGCAACAGTAGGTGTAAAAGGCACCCTTGTAGTTAATTTGTTATTCCTTGAACCCTTTTCAGCAACTGAAACTTCTGGATTTCCATCCTGTTGTAATTTTTGGAAGCCATTTTTCTTCCATGAGGAGAAAAACCTAAAGGCTCTATCATACTGATATGACTCAACACAAGCATATAGGAGTGTGTTGCAGCACTGAGAATTAGGTTTGCAGCCACACTCAAGCATTTCCTGAAATACTTGAACAGCCTGTTCCACCAGTCCCACTTGGGCAAAGGCCGAGATCAAGGAGGACCATGTGACTATATTAGGTGTAACACCATCAGATAGCATATCTTCCTTTATTTTCCATGCCATTTCCCACATTTTGGCATCAGCAAAAACCTGTAAACAAAAAGTCAAGAAAGAAGTTTAAAGAATACTGGAAAAGAGCAACTTAAGCACATATAAAATGGAAAGAATAAGAATGTAGGCATATGCTTTGGTTTCCATATAGTTAAGGTAAATACCTTTATAATAGTGCTATAAGTGATAACATCCAATGTGAGGGTTCCACACGATGCCATGTGCTTTATCTCTTTATATATCTCTTGGACCAGATCGACTCGTGCAGCAAGACAACAAGCTTTTAGGAGTATATTGTACGATGTCATATCAATAGGGACATGAAAAATCTGACAAGTAAATCAATCCAAGTCAGGAAGTTTGTATTCCTAAAAGAAAAAGAATCCAACACCTTATATACAGCTAAATATTTTTCTAATATTTTTGTTATCACATTTCCCCCAAGAAGACATTTTGCATTGTTATCAGTTTTCTGTCAAAAGATAACCAAATTTATATTTCTATCACCATTTATCATCTCATGAAACTGAACCCACATAATAGGAAAAGGCAAGATGATGATGATGAGGAGGAGGAGGATGACAATGACAATGACAGTAATGATAATGGTGTGAGAGTTCCATCATAAAGGACCCCTAGCATAAAACCATGCCCGTGTTCTCCGAGTTATATGACATTGGCAAACACAAAATTTATGTAACAATTATTAAGGTGCAGATACAATGACCACAATGACAAAAACATAGAAGCTTTAGGATGGAGGAAGATTCTAATGGTCTCTTCTATTCTGTCAATGTTAATATTACAAAGTGAAGCCCTTCATTGAAACCACAATGGGACTGATATTAAAAGAGATGTAACATTACTTGCATTTGTTTGTAGACATGCAAGGTATAGCTTAGGTCGTGGGCATTAACATTCATGAGACTATTGAAAACGTAAGTATTTGGAGTAATCTTCTGAGAAAGCAATTCCTGCAGTCAAAACAAGACATAAGAAAGGGTGCCAAAAAAAAGACACAAGAAAAAGAGACAGACGATCTATTAGCAAAAGGGACATGACATAACATGCTTCACAGAGCCTCTAGCTGAGAGCAAGCCACTTAGAACCAGTTTTCCATTTTTCATTTCCTTCAGCCTGATTACAGTAACAAATCAATATAACTTCCATTTGCAAAGAGAAATATGGTCTTCATCTATATCTGCTCTTAGATCTAGTACCTGCAGCTTCTTCCCCTAATCTTGAAGACAGATAAACAAATGAAAGACCAAACATCTTAAGATGTGTCAGCTGTCACGATGCCCTTGTTAGGCATTGTAGTTGTCAAGATTGAATTTTATAATGCTACTTTGGTTCCTAAATAATTGAAGTTCTTCCAGAGAACAAACCAAAATTATAGACTTAAAAACTATAATCCCATTATATATGAACGTATTCATTCCGACAAAATTAAGAAAAAATTGCATGATCTCTTGATTAAAAGGTTGAATCCTTTAGAAGTAGTTAAATATGATACAAACCTCAGAAAGTTACCTCAAAGATGCACCTGGACCTCAAGTAATCACCACAGATACCACAAACATCAATTATTGTGCGGTACACATGCATATTAGGACCATCTAACCTTAATATGCATGTGTCAAATGCAATCAAGGCAGAAACCAAGTCCCGTTTCTTGCCAAATTCATGTATGATGGAACAGAAGAAAATATGTGCATGCCTGAGAATACTTGCATACCTGCATGAGAAAAACAATAATGTTAGCTCTTGACTGAGAAGGCTTTTTAATCAAGTAGAATCATTACATCGGTCCTCAGCATTGGAAAATCAAATGAAATTCTGCTAAAACGTACTAAATATTATGAGTACAATATTTGCTAAATATTTATCCACAAATATTCAACGAAATATTTGGCCATCAAATGAAACAGTGGCCATCAAATGCACATAGCAGCTCTTTTATCAGTTCACTTATCTAGTCCTTCTCGAAAAAAACAGAAGAGTCGTAAGCATGCTGATAGCTTCTAGCTGACTCCACAAAAATGTATGAAAGCAACTTTGCATTTTCACAATATGACAAACTAACAAAGTTTACTTCTTATGCCAGACAATACCATTAAAACTGCAATATTAAATCTCCTGCACAAAAATGGTATAATGCCATTAGTGTTGAAAAAAAAAACTGTTTTAACATTCTATTATGTTTATATCACTATTCCTTTCACTCCCTTCATGTACTCTTGTTAGATTCCTTATTTGAATACAACCTATACAAATTAGCAAATTTCACAAGGAAATCGTTTTTTTTTTAACACAACTACTATAATTTTAAACATATGGGAAGAACAAATACAAGCGAACAAGTTTTTATATATTATGTCATGACTTTTGAAATGATCAAATGTATATATGATGATAGTTTAACTAATTCCTGAAAAGCTGAGATACTGTAGGAAGGCCCCAAAAGTGCAAAATTAATAGTCATACCTCACAGCAAGTCCCGGTTCACGGTTCTTTGCACATAGTTTAATGATGTCAAGTGGCTCCACAAAACCTTTAACATCAAATCCATATCCTGATTAACAGGGTGAAAACACTTACTTCAATGCATCTGTAATATATATAAAGTGCACAAAGCATCAGAGTGTGTCCATTATACTCGCTTATATGAAGATGCACACAATATTGAAATTAAAATTTATGATGTCCTCATTATGATCTGTAGATTCAAGTCAATTTAGTTCAAGTGATAGGCAGCTGATATGTTCTCAATTATTTCATCAGTCAGTGTAATTTTTTTTTAAGAGTCCACATCCAACAACAGAGTTCAATTCAAAAAGAACTGAATCAACAGCTTTCAGACAGTTCCATAGGATCCAAGCAGAGAATCAAGTTCCATAAATTCCAGAGATATTAGGCCAGAGCAAGAAAGACAAGCAACTATATATAAATTTAAAGAAAAACGTAACAAGGTAGACAAGCAGAACGTATAAAATCAATTCACCAAGTTCAGCTATTCCTTTTGTACATCACCCAGAGTTACTGCTTGCAAATTAAAGTAAACAGATGGACGACAGTTCGTCATTCCTCCAAAATCTCACCTGAGAGAACTTCCAATACCTCAACAAACTCCTTCAGCCTCCCACTCCACGCAGTCCGACGGCACTCTGCCTTGAGCAGCTCCATCCCCGACGCATCTAAAAGCGAAGTCGGAGAAATCCCAAGCTTCTCCAACTGGCGCATCATCTCCACAACGCTCCGCAGCTTGCCCTCCAGGAGAAGCCCCGACACAGCATCCGCCACCGCGCCATTGCTCACGAATTCAGCAGGGCCGGAGACGAGGGTGCTCTCGGCGACCACGAAGAAGTCCTGCAGGCGTCCAGACTGGAGGAGCTTGGAGGCGAGGTCGGCGTAGAATCGGGCCCGGGCGGGGTCGGAGAGGTCGCGGCGGACGGAGGAGAGGAGGGGGAGGCCGGCGGAGTAGGTGGGCCCAGGTGGGCCGGGCCGCCGCCTGGGGTAGGATGAACTGGGCCTGGGCTGCCGGTGGTGGTAGTGGGCCGCGGCGGAGGGAGGAGGAACAGAGGATGCTGCTGAGCCGGCGATAAGCAGCTTCCCCATCCCTGGCCAACCGTTGGCCTCCAGGCGGGGATCGTGGCCTTGTGGGCAGTTTTGACGGGAGCTACATACGCTCGTCCCCACAAGCGCTCGCTGCACGCGCGCCAGGTTATCGGGGCCATGGGAGTAGGTCCCATGCTAGCATCCGGGTCCTGTGCTTCATCCTAGCGCGCGTGAAACGAGCGGTTTAAATTTATCAGGTTTTTAAATGATTGGTATTGACCAGGGGTCAGACATGGAAAGGCGCGGAATGTTCTGATTGGATGTCCAATGATGGGCCACAGTGTCGTTCCAGGCCCAGAAACAGCAGGTGGGTTGCGACTTTCGAGAATGGACTGGCTCTGGGTGGATATACTAGTTGATGGGCAAGAAGGGGGGCCCGATAGACCAAATCCGGCCCATATAAATAATCGTAGATGGGTGGGCTTCACAATGGGCTGGTTCTTACTAGACCAACCATTCTAATCGTGTCTATTAATCGTCTCACGTTTACGTATCTCGCTTTTCCTCCCGGGCCTGTCACCCTCCCTCTTCCCAAACCCTGCCTAGATTTATCTGCAGCACCAATTCTGCGGGGGGGCCGGAGCTCGGTGCTGAGCGACGGAGGCGTTCGATTGATTGACTTGGATTTGGCAAAGAAAGGGTTGTCTGGAAGACTGTTTGCGATCGACCCATCTTCCGATTTTCTCTGGGGAATTGGAAAAATACGAGCTTTTTGATTGGTTCTGAAAATAGTATTGGATGTTCGGCGAGGTTAAAACGAGCGTCTGAAGGTTTTTTTCTCGTGATCGATTAGTGTTGGTTTGCGGGTTTGATGCGGTGAGTCGATAAACATGCCGCCGAAGCAGCAAGCGAAGACCGAGTTGGCGAAGAAGCAGAAGGTTGTGGAGGACAAGACCTTCGGGCTCAAGAACAAAAACAAGAGCAAAAATGTGCAGAAGTACGTCCAGAGCCTCCAGCAGGCGGTGCAGCCTAAGACCGATCCTTCCAAGGTGGCGTCCAAGAAGAAGAAGGAGGAGGAGAAGGCCCGCGAGAAGGAATTGAACGATTTATTCAAAATCGCCGTTAGTCAGCCCAAAGTGCCCGTTGGTAATTATTGAGATCCCTTTTATCTGTTGTTTTTTTTTTAGCTTTTTTTAATCTGATGTTGCCAATTTGAATCATTAAAAACTGCGTTCTCTGAGCTCCGGGTGATTTATTGAGTAAGTGGATTGAGCCAGTTGTATTAACAATGAACTGCATCACTTATTACGAAATTCAGGCTTTTTTTATGGAAAATTTTGTATTTTTTTGGAAGGTAGCTAGTTGCCTAGCTGTAAATGTGGAAAACTGGGTCTTCATCTAAAATATGTTCTTCAGGCTCTGAATAGTTTGTTCGAAAATTGAAAAATCAAGTGCTTTGAACTGGGTCGTCTGTTGTTTAATTAATTCCAGGTGTTGATCCGAAGTCAATACTCTGTGAGTTTTTCAAAGTTGGACAATGTGCGAAAGGGTTTAAATGCAAGTTCTCGCATGATCTGAATGTACAGAGGAAAGGTGAAAAGATTGATATTTACAGCGATAAACGCGATGAAGGTGAGGTTTGAAGTACTTATTGCAGTTAATATGCCTTGGATATTCTGATGCTATTGATTATTTTTAAGTGATTGTATTCCTCATTTATTTTTTACTTAGAAACAATGGAGGATTGGGATCAGGAGACATTAGAGAAGGTCGTAGAATCTAAGAAGATGGAGTATAATCAAAATAAACCTACTGAGATTGTAAGTTTCCATCCATATGCTGGTTGTGAGTTTGGATACCTTTAGTGCGAATTTAAGTGGCCTATGCGATAAAGCCTTGTGAGTATGCAAACAGATTTATCATGATTTTCCCATATGTTCTTATGGAATGGAGCTCAAATTTTTTTCTTCAAAGGCTTTATGGCCACTAATATTTGAAGGTAGAAGCATTAACAGGTGCTGTTGATTTTTTACTCAAGTTATTTTAGCCGCCCCTTTATAGGGTTTTTGAGAAAGTTTGGAGTGTTCATTTCCCGCAGATATAATCCATTTCATTTTTTACATTCATGCTTAGGTTTATGTTTGCCAAAAGGCTTGTATCTTTTGCAACCTTTTATGAATGTTGCCGTCTTGTATACGTGGTTTAGATTTCTCTTCTATGTCCTATTCTTTCTTCTGTCTTCACTGGCACGCCTTCTCTGTTGATATTCAAGTCAAGAAATAAAGCTGATGCTACCAGCTTGGAAATCAAATGTCCATGAATATGGAGATTTCTCTTCACATTCCACTCCGAGATATCTGCTATAAATACTTCATCCTGTTCTTGTTGGGACTTCTAGTTAGTTTTGTACAATTTAGCACTGATTTATGCTGTCTGTCCTTCTGGTTATAACTTTCTTGTAGCTGGAGTTAAAGCTTGGAATTTTGCTTATTGAATGCTCTTCATGAGGTAGGTCTGTAAATACTTTCTGGACGCAGTGGAGAAGAAACAATATGGTTGGTTCTGGGTCTGCCCAAATGGTGGCAAAGATTGCCATTATAGACATGCTCTCCCCCCTGGGTATGTATTAAAATCTCAGATGAAGGCTCTGTTAGACGAAGAATCAGAAAAGATATCTGTTGAAGAAGAGATTGAGAACCAGGTAACTACTGGATTTTGTATAGAACTAGTTGTATTTAATTTTATTGGCTTATGTGAGCTGTCTTGTCTCTTGTGACCTTTAATTTGATTATTCTCTGTCCATAGCGTGCAAAAATAGCCAATTCAACTCCCATGACCCCTGAACTCTTCATGCAATGGAAGAAGAAAAAGGTGGAAGAAAGAGAAGCTGGTCTTGCTGCAATGCAAGCAGAAAGAGCCAAGAATGATCGCATGAGGTATGTTATTATTTTGTCCCTGCTTATATTTTACTATAAATTTGAACTAGAGAACACCAGTGCCGGAACTGAAATTGTTGCTTTTGCAGTGGACGTGAGCTGTTTCTGTCAGATGCTAGCTTGTTTGTTGATGATGCCGAGGCATATGAAAAATACCAAAGAGAAGAAGAATCTGATGCTAATGAAGAGAAGGTACCTAACACAACATTATCTCTTGAACTATATTTCATATTTTCTGGTGTATATATATCATGCATTTTTCTTGGCTTTGTTCTTATCATGTTACTTATTTTTTCTTATTCATGATGTCTGTAGTAGGGAAATAGGAAAGCCAATTTTAACTAGGGGAATCACTATTAAGCAATACAAACTCGGTCTGACACCAATTCAAAGCAATTATTTCATGATAGAATGGGGTTGACTTCTTTGAAAATAGTTTACTGGTACTTTGCATCTGATATTATTTCCCATCACTTTGCACCTCTTTCCGGTCTGGAGTATACTGGATATCTGGAAGTGACTTGTGATTTGCTAAAAAGCTTGGTGTGATTTCCGTCCTATTTGTAATGGATAAAGCATAGTTTTTGCTTGTGAAGCTTAGGCTAAGAATTATTTGCTGGGCTGTTGAGATAGTTTCTTCACTTAATTAACTGATAGATAATTCCAAGCTTTGTTCCATGTATTACATAACTCAGTTTTGGTATTCTTAACGGGCCAGGCATCACTTAACTCGGTTTTAATCAGTGTTTTGAAACCTGGACCAGACTGGTCAGGTCCAATTGACACCATTCCCATTGACAGTCTGGTTGGACCCTTAGTCAGAAATTTAATCAGACCGGCAGTCCAGTTAAAGAACTCTTGAATCTTAGTAGGCTTAATGGCTTTGCTGGTTCAATTAGAAAATGGATTGGTTTAGAGCATAGGTATTTAAAAAGTTTGCTGCTGTGGTTTTGACTGTGTCGCCAATGCTATAACAAACTCTGAAGAACAGTTTTTTCTAAACCTTTCGGCTAGTGTTTACATAATATGGTTCAAATGGGTTCAACTGCCAGTCAGAGCAGGTCCAAGTGGCTGCTTTTCCAGTTAACTGGCTAGTCATGTTTAGAAAAGATTGGTTTTGATATGCAGCAAAAAATAAATATGCAGAAAATTAAGAAATATACTGTGCTAAGTGTGAGCTTGATGTAGAGAGTCGCACCTTTGCACTTGATGTAAATGTGGACCTGTTTCTACTGAGTATGTCACTGCTGGTTATGCTAATAAATCTACATACGCAAGTGTGGTAGACTGCCTTAAAATGAATAGTTCTGTTTATCATAAATCAAGCAAGAAATGGATTTTCCATCTCGCACGGGTCATTATTTGATGTGTTTTTTTTACGTTTATGTCTGTTTGGTGAAGATCACTGTATTTGACATTTGAAAAGTTTCTAATCATATACTCCCTCTGTCCCACATTAATAGCTCCATTTGGTATTTCAAAATGAACTAATTTTAGTTTATTTTGAAAAACCGAATGGAGCTATTAATTTAGAATGGAGGGAGTATGTTTCTGGTCAGTGAAATATTGTATTTTGTGTTATTTTTGTACTGACTGATTCCTTTATATTCAGAAGAACGGAGAGGCTAGCAATGTGGGGCCAAGTACTTCTTCAACTGCTGCTGAGGAAGTTTTTGCGGATGAAGATGACGACGACTTGGACATAGATGAGCTGAATGAGCTAGAAGCTAGCCTGTCAAGAACATCTATTCAAATCCGTGAATCAGGCATAGAAGCATCTAGCTGAGGACATTGCTGATTGTTTTGTGCTCAAAGCTGTGCATGGAGAACTCCATAGGCTAGTCTGGAAAATGCTCTTATTTAGGTGTTGCGGATGGCCTCTGTTCTATGCCTAGAGGTCTCATCTGCCTTCGGTTACTCAGTCATGGAACAGTTCCAGAAGTGGCAAATGCATGTTTCTGGTGGATTTTTCTTTTATCATATTTTTTTTGAGATGCATATTAAACTGCCTTCCCTGTACTGCTAGTTGTTTCCTTCTCTTTGGTATGGCAAACTATGGCAAGTTTTGACCCAGTTCATCCTTACCTTCGTGATGCAATGCTTCATTTCATCGTGTCAGCGTACTCTTTCCAGTTAAGTGCTTGCAGCGGCCACATAGAAAGTCATGAAACTAATTAATTATTTTCACTCAAAATTTTTTACAAGGAACCTCCACCCCCCAACACACACACACACCCCAAAGAAAAAAAAAAGTTCGGCCCTACTTAGTTCCGTTTCCAATGGTAGACAACATGTCCCGATAATACTAGGTGACTACTAATTTGATTTTGGGCCTTCTTATTTTTTATTTATCCTTTTCCGATGAGAATTTGGTTTTATTATTTAATAGTTAATTCATGCCTTTTCCCCAAATTGCTTCATTTTATTTGGCACATTTTAATGAATTTCAATTTTTTTCAGACTAAATTTTGGTAGCTTCAACTAATATGTTTGTTCCTATTATGTGCTATTCGCCACATATGTTTGCTTATGTATTTCAACCATTTTTTTACCACAATTTCGTTCGTCACACTTAAGAATTTCACGTTTTTTTTACTAGATTGCATTAGCTCGGCTAATAAGATGTAATTTTATTCACCCCATATGCTAGCTCATGTATTTCGACTTACTACTTAATCGCCCATCAAACTGGGTTAACCGCAGAGATAAGTGCGGGGAGTCGTCAGATGTTGGAAGGGTTGTACTTCCAACTCTTGATTGTCATGTCCACTCAATGGAATCCTCTGCATAGACAATCATAAGTTGATGCATAATCCTTCCGGCATCTGATGACTTTGGAGTGGGTTTTATCCATTTTTTTCAATAGCCTACAATTTTTTCGACTGTGGAAACAAAGCAGGAAGTAAAATATACCTTGTTTCGACCCTTGGCCAAGAAGATTGTGGGCTAGTGAAATGGGCAATGATGTCTAGGATGATGTGTTAGTCGCCACTCTTTATTAGATTTGACTAATATGTTAGTCTATTTCTTTTGCACTTCGTCTTTTGTATTTGAACATCAACCGATATCTACATATTTCGACTAATATTTTTGTTTACATTATACAAGCATGCATTCCAAATCCTACTGCTATCCAGAACTTTGCACGACATGAAAATGATCAACTATAAAGACTACCCTGCATGATGTGTCCCTTGGATCAGGATAACCAATTACCCCTTCTGGGGCGAGCAGAAGGCATCTTCCTAAATCATAAAGAAGAGGGTTTATTCCTAGTCTTTGAGTCCACATCTTCTACACGGTGTTCCTCGTACAAGCAATATCTTGTAGTAGATGATGTTGGCTGCCTAAATGGGAAGAAGGCCACTCTCTGGGTCCATTGAGGATGGGGGGTCGACTGATGGTTGAAGGCCTTAAAACACTTACGGTCAACAAGTCCACCACGAAAAGAGTGTCCTTGATCACAAGTGGCCAGAGGATCCTTCCACCATCGCTGACGCCCGTTGTGGAATTTCTGGCAAACGATAGAAAGGAAATATGCGCTCAACACATATTGATTGACTAACATTAATTTCAAGTACGAATAGCCATAGAGCTATCAATTAACAATCAACTGCACAAACTAAATCCTATGCAAAATTATATAACCATGTATACGGATTTTTTTGACGTGGAATTTCCAAATCGGGTGAACTTGGTAAAAATTTGTTGCACTTGAACTTTTAAGGTTACTGTACAAACTTGAAACAACAAGTTTCGCAACCATGGCCGACGTCTAACAGCTTCACAAGTCCTTGTAATCCTCCTTCCTCCTGAAATCCAAGGTAGGCATTCTAGACGGAATCCACCATGAGCTCTTCCATATGTTGTCAAAACTCGCAATATCATGAACCCTTCAATCCATGATGAAGTAGTGTGTGTGGTGTGTGATGTGTGATGAAACGTTCTCTTAATTATACTTTCAATAATGTAATGAATTCACACTAATTTTCACACAAAAGCTCATTCATGGATAAAAAAAGTTGATAAAAAATAAAACAGAGAGGTGGAAACCTTAAGCTCTCAAATTTTCTCTCACTAATGGCTTCCTCAGGTTATCTTGGACGTCCCTTATGCCTACTTATAGGTTTAGGTACTCACATTGTCTTTTTCTAAGATAGAATTCAATTCGTAATTAAATTGGGAAAGTTCCGTATTGAACTGATATAGCAAACGCAAGCGAACCCATGCAGCGAGACCATTCAATAATTTTATTTGGCATGGTGCTAAACTACTATGATACAGCAACAATATAGACAAAATAAATTTCATTTACATAAAAGTACAAAAGAAAGATTGAAATATCTTTATAACAATAATTGCAGCCTGTTATGTAGCAGGCAATGCATTTTTTCATTTTCTTTTTGAATTTGGTAAGAGTCATTAACATCATCCATTCAGAAATTATTCATTCCAAAAATTCATAAGCTTATACACACTCTTGATCACAATTTCATTCCAAACCCGGTTAAAAATTCACTCCAAGCAAAAGGCATTGATACAGGTTTCAGACAAGCAAAAAACCCAGGACTGTTGGGCAATCTGCGGTGACACACGTAAAAGGATACTGTTTTCTCATGAAACTCCTATGGAAAACTTAATCCAAAACTTAATCAGGCATTTTAGAAGGAAATCTCAAATAGTAATAACACCATAGACTACAGCAGTACCTTGTCTGGATTAAATTTCAGAGCCTCCATCCATATAAGATCCCTTATGTCTTCTTCGCTGAAAGAGGACTCCTCAAAATTAAAGACAAAGGGTGACATGCAGACAGGTTCCTCATTTATCTCATGGAGACTTGACAAGTAAGGATGATTCAGTGCTTCATCAACTTCCAAGAGGATTAAATAAGAAATAATAAAGAGAGAAGATCATCAGACTAAGATCCAAAAAACAAAGAGGAAGATCAGATTTTTGTAATTTCTTTACCGGTTATCCTTTTGGCTGGATCAAAGACAAGCATCTTCTCCAACAGATCAATAGCAACAGCAGAAATTTGAGGAAATTTCTTACGTAATGACTGCTTAATACAATTGGGGAGTTGCCGGACAAATTTCCGAGCATTGTCACTTTTTAGGAACCCAAGGTCTGATTCTTCTGGTCTTCCCAAAAGCTGTTAAAGTGAGAAAATAAATGTACATCTTCCAGGAGACTTATATTGAAGAACATTTTATCATATATCTCTCTTGGAAAAGTTTTGACCATAATCACAGTAACTTTTATGGAAACTACCTAAAGCTAGAGATCCAATAAATCGCATTCATCTGATTATATCAAATTCATTGAAAGAAGGATTGAACTATACAAACTTGTAGCTTATGTGACAACATTAGAGTGCCATATTCAACCGGTAGGCTAGAATGAAAATGGCAGCCATGAAAAATGGAGGGTCTAACCTCAGTTATCAGCTTCAACTGTTGGACGTAATCTTTGCCAGGAAACAGTGGCTCCCTATTTAAGACTTCCATGAAGATGCAGCCAACAGACCATATATCTATAGCTGTGGTATATACTGCACAATTGAGAAGGAGTTCAGGAGCACGATACCAACGTGTGACAACATATTCTGTCATGAGATCCGTTTCTGAGGTAGATCTGGCAAGTCCAAAGTCACAAATCTTGAGATCACAGTTCGCACTGAGTAGCAAATTGCTGGGTTTGAGATCTCGGTGCAAAACATTTGCTGAGTGTATGTATTTTAGTCCGCGAAGTAGTTGATATAAAAAATACTGACAACACCAGCAAAACCAAGAGTGTCAGATAATCATCCTTATAAAGTTCCTTTGCCAGGCAACAGACTACAAATTATGTGGAAACGCATTGTAGAATTCTATAGCACTGCCTTCTGTGAGGAGCTTTGGAGAAAACAATTAAATATCTCTATTAGGTAAAAAAATAAACTGATAAACCATTTTAAACGTTGAAATGACAAATATTACTGGATGAACCTTGAATGCTGATATTTAAGAATTTTTAAAGCCACAGATCAGTAACTAACATCAAATTCGCAAGTGATGGTGGCTGAATCATTATCTTTCAAAAACTAAAAATTTCTCTGTAACGAAAATTTGGAGTACAAAAATTTATAACGAAAATTTGGTGTACAAAAAATTATCTGATGGTTCATTCTAGAGGATGATATAAAACACACCTGACAGTGCTCATCTGATAAGGGCTGACTAGATCGAATAATCTGATGGAGATCAGTATCCATAAGCTCGTACACAATGTAGACATCATTGAAAATTTCTCTTTGCAGTGGTCTGATGACGTCCTTGATCTGGATTATCTGCAATATAGACATTGCCAACCAGAAAGATAATGTGCTGTAAAATTTGTCCACCTTGTCTGAAATAAGGAAGCATTATAATCTACTTTCATTGCTTAATAAGTTGATAAATAACTAATTTTTATTAAACAGAATCTTCTGTTCAATGGGTAATGATGGGAAAAAAATTGAGAATCCGAGACAGAATTATAAAGGGATACATAAACAGGGTTAGATTATTCATTTGATAAAAATGTCAAATACATAAAATCCATTAGAAAAGGAGAAAAACTTTGTATAAATCTGTTACGTTTTCATGGTCCATGTGGGTGAGAAGCTTGATCTCTCGAAGGGTCCTTTTGGCATCAATCCTATTGTCAAAAGCATTCCCAATCTTCTTGATGGCTACTTCCTCATTTGTCTCAGAGTTTCTTGCACAACTGAATCAATAAATTGCAACAGATAACTAAAAATTCCATGAGCATTATTGGCTTATTAGCTCACGCTGGTGCATATTCCAGCACTCCAAATTTCAATACAAACAATATGGCTATGGCATGAACTACAAAGTGGACAACATATGTCAAACGAAAGCAAATAAATGGAACATTTAAGAAGCTAAATTAGGACGATTCGGATATAAGGAGATAAAATAAGAGATTTTTTACCAAACAATTCCATAAGCTCCTCGACCCACTGGCTGTATGGGAGGAAGATACTTGGAGGGCACCTCAAAGAGATTGCCCAGAACGTTGTACATTACATAACTTCCGCCGTGAATGGAAATGCCGGCCATGGCTATGCAGACATTTTCCGTTTCCTCCTCCCCCATAGGAATATGCGAAAGCAGCCAAATGAAGAGAATGGGGGCCTTCTCTTCTTCCCAACTTTTTCCCTTTAGTGCAATCAAAATTCAGACTCTTAGAGCTGTCAAGGCTTAAGAGACAGCAACAAGACCCAGAAGCTGCTTTTATGTGGAGATCGGTCGTCGGAGAAATGGAGGCGGGAAGTTGCTGCCTCAGAGTTTTGATTTTGAATCCGGCAAAATGGCCGTAGACGGACCGGGACGCAGCTGTAAGTGGGCCGGAGAAATTGATCAACATCCCACCGAAAGGCGAAAGCCCACAAAGTATTATTAAATCCTTTCATTCGAAATTGTGAATTTGCTTTTTGGACAGAAAAGAGACTAGAAATGAGAAGGTATCTAGTCAAACCTTCTATCACGGGTCCATACATATATATTCATGTTCACGTTCACTCTAGTCCAAACCTAAATTTACTCATGTTCAAACAAGTAAAGACCATCTAAAACAAGTCCAAGTCAATCAATGAATGAACCTATCTATCATGTAGCTTATGGAACGACTCTAATGGATAAATTTTTTTTATCTAACGGGCGGTTATAAAAAAAATTATAATCTATAATGGGTATGTTTTGACAGTCCATATTAATAAAATCCCCTTTATATGCACCTTGGTTTGTGTCACGGGCGCAAAGCTTTTCTTAGTCTTCGTACATATGATGGTCTGACTACACTGCACCTTGTTTCTTCCCACTCGTATATGCAAGGGAAAAACACAAGCCAACAGCACAAACAAGCCACAAAGCGTCCTAGTGTAAGGATCTCTACCCAAGCTATATTTCTGTTTGTTAAAATATACAAGGCAGAGAGAGGGCAAGGCTGATCCACCAGGTTGAAAGCTCCCTCACAACTCCCTGGTTTACTGTGCATGAACAAAAAACTGTCCTCTATCAGCCATGACCGCCCTATTATCCCCCTTAAATAGATTCAGCCTAAAAATTAACTGTCATTATGTTACTAGGAGTTACAAAACCCACCCATACAAGAGTTATCACTCTGACTAACTCTCAGCCCAAGCAGAATCAAGAAACCTGCAAGAGAGTCCATCTTCAGCTAGAAGTCGGACACCATTCAGCCTCCATGAGTCCTATCCGTCCAGGGAACCTGCTGCAATCCTGTATAAGTGAATCTTGTCTGCCTTAGGAGTCCTTCCCTAAGTCCAAGTAGTGCCTAGCTTCGCTGCTAGAGTCCTGCCCATATAAGGACTCCTACTCTGCCTACTCCGTAAGGCGACTAGCTCATCCGGAACACCTCCCTCATTGCTCCAGCATCTATCCGTACCCAAGGGGCTGCCTAGGCTGTCTGTCACCAAGCAAACTTAGTTGTCCACTGCCACGTAAGGAGGTAGCCTCCCCCTTTTCCCATCCGACAAGTTAGGGGTCTAATAGGCCTCCCCCACTTGATTCTTCAACACCTTTGTTGAAGCCTCTTGACTTCCCAAGTGCACCAATTGAAGCTCTTAAGCCTTCCGCCTTGCTGAACCCGTCAAGCAAGCAGCCAACACTTCCCATCACACCACGACTAAGTCATCTTCCACCCAGCCTAAGTCATCATTCGGCCAGGTTTAGGCAACACCCGCTGCCCCGAAATCCTACAAACCTCTCCATCAATCTGCCCCTTAGCTGCTTCAATCAGCCAAGGCTTCGGGAATCCGCTCCCTTCCTTCCTTCGAATCCTCAATGACTTGAAGCTGCCCCCTCAAACGGGGACTCCAGCAATTGAACACATCCCATTTGCTGCAAAGGACTCATCCATGCTAGCTCCTCATGATCGGATTCCTCCTTTTCCTCTTTAGCGACAAGTGCATTCAGCCTTTCCCATTTTGAGCAGACTTTGGCACGATGCGGCCCATCACATATGAAACAACCACCACCCTTATTAGGCTGGCCAAACTGCTCGTTGCCCTTCACTTTGCCATCGTTGCCACCCTCCTTGCTGTATGACTTCGCTTTCCCATTCTTCTTCGCTAGCTCAGCAGGAGTTTGTTTGAAATCCACCAGGCTATCAGTTGTTGTAATCGCTACGGGAAGTAGAACAATTTGTCATCCTCTGTCATGTTTGTCATGCTCAAAATGAGTGACTGAAACTCCTTAACGTAGTCCCGAATTGCCCCCATATGCCTGAGGTTCCTCAACGCCTCTCAAGCCATCCAAGATATGTTTTTTGAAAGGAACTGTGCTTGCAACTCCCTCTTGAACGTATCTCACACCCTATCTTTGGCCGACCCACAGCTACATCATCCTCCAACAGCGTCCGCCACCACAGCTTTGCATCCCCTTCAAGGTACATCGCTGCCACGGTAACCTTCTCCCCCTCTTGAGTATAGACCAGTGTGAAGTAGCTTTCCATATCCCAAAGGAAGTTCCCGATCTCCTTGGCGCCTCGCGTCCCTGCATACGTCTTTGGTTCAGCCACCTTTGCCTTCTTAGCAACCTGCTAAGATGAAGACTCTCCCCCATCTCGGGATGGAGTGTTAAGGATTGCCCGCTTCAATACCGCCACTTCATTCGCTAGCTCGCTAACCTTCGATACCATTGCCTCCCCTACCTTTTGCACTCACTGCCTGCAATAGTCCGTCGTCGCAACCACCATCAGCAGCTAGTGTGGTGAGACAGGATGCCCCTTCAGCCGTATTGCCTTCTTCCTGAAACTTGTCAAGGTGCGGTGCAACTTCAAGCAAGGACGCTCGCTAGTCAAAGAGGGCCAAATGCTCATTGATATTGCACAAAGAGGTTTGGATTTCAGCCAACGTCCTGTTCATTGTGGCCATTGCATCCACCTTCGCCTCGAGCTTAGTAATGCGAGTTAACATCGAGCCTACCATCAAAGCTCCCTGTTTTTCAGCAACTCGTCAAGGTAAGGTAAGCATGCAACAAGGATCTCCAACCTGTTCAGCAACAAACTGTCAAGGATTTCGCCTCTTCCGGGTATCCCAGCGACTCAACAATCTTTAGCCAACTCCTTCACAGAGACCGTATAGATCTTTCACCTCCTTCAGAATCCCGGCAATGGAACCAACTGTCACGGGCGTGAAGCTTTGCTTAGCGTTTGCACACTGATGGCCTGACTACACTGCGCAGCCAGCAACCTATCTCATCCCTTCCCACTCATATGTGCAAGGGAAAAACACAAGCCAACATCACAAACAAAGCCACAAAGCGTCCTGGTGCAAGGGTCTCAGCCCAAGCTATATTTCTGTTCGTCGAAATACACAAGGTAGGGAGAGAGCAAGACTGATCCACCAGGCTGAAAGCTCCCTCTCAGCTCCCTGGTTCGCTGTGCATGAACAAAAATTGTCCTCTATCAGCCATGGCTGCCCTATTGTCCCCCTTAAATAGATTCAACCTGAAAACTGACCGTCCTTATGCTACTAGGAGTTACATACAAGAGTTTTCACCCTGACCAATCTCTCAACCCAACAAGTAGTTCGCCCCTAGCCCTAATTGGGAAACCTGCAAGGGAGTTTGTCTTTAGCTAGAAGTCCAATGCCATTTAGCCTCCATGAGTCCTATTCATCCAGAGAACCTACTGCCTTGACTCCTACTCGACCTAGGAGCGTATCAATCCTACATAAGTGAATCTTGTCTGCCTTAGGAGTCATTCCCTAAGTCCAAGTAGCTCCCAGCTTCGTTGCTAGAGTCCCGCCTACGTAAGGACTCCTACTTTGCCTGCTCCGTAAGGCAAGTAGCTTATCCGGAACACTCCCGCGCTGCTCCAACATCTGTCCTTGCCCAAGGAGCTACCAAGGCTACCCGTCGCCAAGCAAACTTGGCTTTCCACTGCCACATAAGGGGGTAACCACCCCCTTTTCCCATCCGACAACTTAGGAGTCTAACAATTCGCCTTAAAGCCATGGGATTTTAATTGCTCTGCACCCCTCAAACACGAGGTAGGCGGGGTTTGAACCATCCACTCATGCATTTGAACAGCTTGTGATATACTATGTACTTTTTTGGATATGTGACCAGATGTGTATTAACATTCTCTATATATCATAATCATAATCAAGTAGCATTTTTTTCAACATTTTCTCTATATAATAATCTTAAAAAATATTCTTTCTGTCCCACATTAATAACTATATTTATTTTATTAAAATTAAATTAAATTTATTTTTAAAAACAAATGGAGCTATTAACTTGGGAAAGAGGTAGTAATAGTTTTGTCGCAGGGATGAGTTCTCCATCCCCATTCCCCAATGATCTCTTAGTATTTTATATTACAATTTGTCACTTTTAAATTACAAAGTTAGTCATTTGGGATTTGGAGTGCGCATTTTAGAATGAGGTATTAGTCGTTTGGGATTTCGCATG
Organism: Saururus chinensis; assembly: GCA_035235625.1. Classification (NCBI taxonomy): domain Eukaryota; kingdom Viridiplantae; phylum Streptophyta; class Magnoliopsida; order Piperales; family Saururaceae; genus Saururus; species Saururus chinensis. The sequence goes on from CP141142.1 coordinate 39,427,931, forward strand.
TGCATTTCAAATTACCCCGTTAGTCAATGCAAAAGCGATTTTTAAACTCGTACATTTCAAACCCCAGCTTATAACATAAAATAGCCTTAACTTTTGGACTTTCAACTCCGACCCCAACTCATGCGATTTGAAAACGCATGCATTGGGTTAAGGGTCTCTCCTTCATTATATTCTCCTTTGAAACCCCTCTAGTTGGTGGTGGCCGACGACCGGCGGAGTTGCTGCTGGTCACAACGCACAGAAACAAAGGGAAAAAGAGGGGCAAACAAAGTTTTACCTCATGCCGACAAAAGAGGGGCGGGGAGGCTGGGACAACTGTGCTTGGACGTCATCCTGGTCGGGGCGTAGCCATGGTGGTGGGCTGGAGGCTAATCGGCTGGCGGTGGCAGCAGATTAAGAGAAGGGTGGGCGGTTTTACTGGGCTTAAATGAGAAAAGAGGAGAGAGAAGGGTGGACGGTCAGTGGGGCCATGCCGAGTTGGCAGTGGCAGCGCCAGGCCAAGGCCGGCCGGGTGGGAGTTGACGACTAGTAGTGGCATCGCCTCTGGCCTCACAGAAGGAAGGAGTAGTTCCCTTCCTTTGTTCCGCCCACGGGTTAGGTGCACTAATTTTTTTATTTCTCTTTCTCTTCCTTTCTTTTTGTTTCTATTCTCCTTCACGTCTCTTCCTTTTCTCTCCTGTAAAGTTTTTGTGGCGCATCGAGGCCCATGACATGTGATTAAACATCCCTCTTGACTCTACAGTTACAAATATCATAGTCAATCACAAAAATAGATACGCTGAAGCGTTAAATTTCTTGTAAAAAAATATGAACAAAAAAATTACCAAAAATTATAAAAAAATTGAAGATGCTACACATATGCAAATGACAAAGTGCATATAATATCATCTTATTATGGATTGATCATTTATTTTTATTTATCTAACTAGGATTTGAAGAATTAATATTTTATATCTTGTGTTTAGATAAAATTTGAATTTTATCGTATATTTTATCAAACATTCTAAAAACTTAGGATTCTAGTATGTAGTCTAAAATCGAGCATCTAAAATACAAAATTTTAGTCTACATTTTGAAATCCAAAATAAAAAATACATCAAGCATGCTGGTCATCATATCCTACGGAACTTTAGTTGTGGATTTCAAAGTGAATTTCAAATGATTAATTGCTAAGGAAAGAAGGTTTGGTGGAAAATTAACTTGGGCAGCAAAGCATTTCATGATGGAAATCACTTTGGTTGATGGTGGGCCGAACGCTGAATTAGTGGTAGGGAATTATTGCATTGGATGTTTGCTTTAGAGTTTAGGCCTAGCACGGCAGCCAATTTTCACCCACATGAGCCCGGTTAGTTGAGCAACAATGCTAAACCTATAGTTCATTAATCAAAGAGAGTAGCCAACAGGCTTCTCTTCAACCATTGATCAATAGGATCAATCACTATAACTCTTATCAAATGCCAGGAAGGAATTTTCATTTATGATACTGTATCATCATGAGACTACTCGCTTAACACGTTGAAAAAGTTCAAATGGTAATCTTCATCACATATATAAAAAAAAGATATTCTTTGACTTCAAGACATTTGCAATAACTGAATTACAAATTCTCATCGGTACAATACCTGTTCATTGCCGAATTGGAGGTGGATAGCATGTCTTGATTGTTCGGGTTCAGTATCCTCTTTTTATGTCTTTTTTATTTTCCACATAAAAATAATTGGCATTAGTCATGTTCCATATAATCATCTTTTTTTGCACTTTGCACTTCGCAGTAGCATCAAACAATATGTTTCTCGTTAACATCAAATCCACATACTCAACAAATATATGGAGGTTGGCAATCCCTCTACAGATGTGTGCTGGACGACCCTCCTCACTCAATCCACTTTTGGACATGGGAAAGGTTACTCTACACATGGGCTCATCTCTTCATTTATTTACAGCAAGCATCGCAGATCCACCCGGAGCATTTCAGCATAAATATCGTTTTAGGATCATCACTCTGATTTGAATTGATGTGTCTTACATTTGATGAGGCTCCCATTATTCAACTTGACTTACAAATGGTACGGCCGGCAAACACGATCAATGGCATGAATCAGTTTCCTCCTCGGTCCCACTGCATACGCGCCCATATCTTTAAGCTTGCCCATGGTTAGAGTCACGAGTTCTAGTTTACCAATCTTTTCCCCCTGAAAGATTTGTATAAATTGCCCCAGCCCCAGTGACAGGAGCCACCTGCTCAACCCACCAGCCCTTCGAAGTTCTCGCTCAAGGTTCATAGCTCTCCTCTTCCGATTTTGCATTTCTCCCACATTAAGACAGCTCATTGTCCCAAACAAGTTAATTCCTTCCTTGGCAGAATTGCTAGTTGGGAGGCTTCTTCCGCGAGAAGCTGCATAAAATGCTAAGGAGAGTTTATTTTGATCTTCTAAGACCCGGTCACTGGGACAAGGAAGCATTTTCAAGGGTTGATATGCCCTCATTGCCGCTCTCCAAGATAATTGAGGAACTGAATTGCCAACCAATGGACTTGAATGGTCTGGTGCTATCTTAGGATTTGTGCAGAGTAAATGCTCTTCTGCTGAAGCAGGAGTACAAGATACGATCATGGCTTTTGAAACTTCTTCTGCTCCTTCAACAACATGAAAAGGTTGATTCTGCCGATTCCTAGCTTCTTGAATATATTTCATCTTTGCACTCCGAGATTTGCATCTTTTGCCCACTGGTGTACTCGATGTCTTCGAATGTCTCAAGCTTGGACTTTGAACTAGAAGGGCTGAAGGCGATAATGAAGGAACCCATATGGTGATTCTCTGTTTTTTAACTATCACCCAGTCATCATTTTCCAAATCTTTTTCAGTAATAGAATCTGAAGCCTGAATGAAGTTCCCATCTGAAAGGCAGGCTATCTCTCCAGAGATTGATGTTAGTTGTCCACGCTTGGATTTTAGCATTTGAGTATCAAACCTGCTTGAAGTTCAAAACACCACTTAATTCCGCTAGATGACTCTTAAGTACTGTATGCTAATTGCTACATGCTATACCATTTTCATGGTTGCCACTGTAGTGCAAAATTTTAATCAGTGACTAGCAACCCTGATAAATTCTGCACTGCTTTACCAATTACCATTACAAATACTAGAAAATAGAAGGCACCAACAAGGGTCATAAGGAAGAAAGGATTGTACAAAAAAGGTAAAATAGGGCAGATGAAGTGTTCCACAAAAAATTTCATATGGATGAGTGTACATCACAAGAAAATGGTGTATGAAAGGCTACTACTTAAATATACATAAACTAAACACGGGAGAAATATGAATAAAATCATTAAAAGCAAATCCATATCAACTATTTGTTGGCTACATGGATTCTCTCCATTATAAAGACAATAATCAAGGACGTCCATTATAGACTAGAACAGTTATTAAGGTAGATACCATTCCTAGTGGGACTCCACCAGTTAATGGCCGCAGAAGCAATACTAACACAAAACTCGTTCAAGATTGATGTAGATAGATGGGTAAATGGTATGTACATAGCCAAATTATTATATACAAGTTTGAGCCAAAAAACTACAGAAGAGATTAATGATGTAGAACAGGAGTTTGCATTCATAAAGATACATCACATTGGATGTGTTAATCATTCATTGTCACAACTAAACATGCAGCACCACTCACCATAAATTTCACCAAAATGGATGCATAGATTCAAACTTGGTTTCGTAAAGTTTAACTCCAATTGATTTTATAACATAAACACTGGCGGGAAAACATAAAAATAACTTTCGTGATTCAGAAATAAAAGCCTATTCATTTTCCCTTCAAATTTCAAATTAAAAAAAAAATGCTCCTATAAAAGTAGCTCGTTAATTACTAAACCATGATTTCTCAAATAAACCCATGCATATATCATGTATAAGCATAGAACTAGCATTCCTGGCGAATCTCACTGCTGCTCTTTAAGTTCAAAACTAACAGTAACTTCAGAGTTCAGACTTCCATCATCTTCCAAATGCGTAATTATCAGGCAATTTTTTAAAGTGAACCAGAAAATCTTAGTAGTCCCACAACACTTCAGAACCAAATCGTTCCGAAATCATGCAGAAATATAAAAAGATTCCCCTCAATTCTCTTTCAAAAAATCTCAGAAGCAAACAATCTAGGACCAATTTACTGATTATCATCGTATCAAGACAGAGAGAAGGGCGATTTGCAACGTTTATAATAACGGGATGCATCAAACGACACGGCAAAAACGCTACATAAATGAAACACAAAAATAAATTGGCCACAAACAAAGGGTGATAGTCAGAAGCGGAGACATGCTGCGATATGCACCTCGAAAGTGGTCGCCGTGCGGGGGCTGCAGGAGGAGCCGGCTGACAGAAGCTAGTGACGGTCTGGAAGAGAAGCCGACAGTTGAACTCGGGAAAGTTCCTAATGGGCGTGGGCTGTTCCTGGTGGGCTTTTGGGCCCGAGATACAATATGGCCCGCTTCGGATCGGCTGTGAAGCAATAGGGTGGGAGTGCGAAAGTGACGTCGGAGAATAGGGAATCTACCGGGTTACAATTTACAAATACAGAATTGGCAACCTGGGTGAATAACATATGTTTTTATAGTGATTCGGGTTAAGTCATGTGACTGGGCGAGCCTCTCCCTCCGGTTCCTTTGTTAAACCTTGACTTCTCTTCGGAGCATGACCAGAGACTTTGGCTCTTCCTCTAGTCATACCCAGCCCTAATCGCTCTACTCTTCCTCGGTGACTAGAGTCTATAAAGCGCCCTGTCACTAGAAGAACTCAGGTCATGAGCTCTTCCTCAGGTCGACTTCTCGTCCGCCTCATCTGACCAGAGACTCTAGAGATCCGACCGGCCCTTCCGATTATGACTGGATACTTCGACTCTTCCGATCCTCCTTAGTCCTCAGGTGACCGTGCTTCTCTAATCACAGGATGATTCTCAGTGTTCTAGTGAGAGTACACTATAGCGGATCCGAAGCGCTCCTCCTCAGTCCTCATTCGATCGCTTCATGCCCTAGTTTTCTCTCTTAAGTCTCCACTCAATTATGAAGGTTTCTTTTATGGAGTCTAAGGTTCATTATGTTGGAGACTTGAGGCCGAACTCTCAAAGGCTTGAAGCTTGCTGAAGAGTTAGGGTTGAAGACTAAAACTTTTAGAGGAGGTAACCTTTTGGGACTTGGGTAAATGGGCGGTTGGGTATTGAGTTTTGAATGTTCTAGAACATGTCTTATGAAGAAATTGATTTTGAGATGTGCTTTTGGGTTTCTTTCTTTTGGGGTCTACAGGCTAAAAGTTGCACCCTTGAAGATAAAAGTGGCTGGCTTGATAGAAATTTGAGATGGAGCTTGGTTTTAGATGAGCTTTTGGAAATACACTATTGATTCAAGGTGCCAATTTCGCAGCAAATTTTAGCCAAGTAATTTTTATAATTTTTTAATCATTTTAAAAAGTAGAAATTTTTGTGCATGTTTTTTTGAGCTTCAAAAGCTTGCATTACTCTTATTTTCTTGAATCAAATCAGATACAAGGTATCCTTCACTTTTTGTTCATAATTTTATCAATTTAATGTTATGAAATCACTTGTCAACTAAATAAATATTATGGTAGCTTAAATTGGCCTCATTTATTTATAGGTATATATACATTTTATCTCTTGTATGTTAATGTTTGAGGATTATGTGCTTTTTTGTGCTTGGTTTAAATAATTGGCTATAATGTTGAATTCTATTTTGCCACTTGAACAAATATAATTGTAGAATTATATTTTTTTATTTATATCATTTCACCTTTTAAGTTGTATGTCATATTCTTTTGCATTTGATTTGTATTATAAAAGAAATTTAGTATAGAGAAAATTATTTAAATAATAATTACCAAATCAACTCACTATGTGAAATATTTTTAAAAGTGATATTAATTTTTACCATGTAAGTAATAGCCAAGTGCTAGTAACTGCATAACTTTTTATTTTAAATTTTATTTAATTTTATTATTTTAAAAAATAAAATTATATAAAAAAAAGAGTCTCGTTTATATGAGTTCGAGCTTATACGCGTTAGTGTGTACCCGGGCTTATTCGGCCGTCAAATTTATATTTAATGACCCATCAAATTTATAAGGCTGTATATTAAATACGCCGTTGAATATAAATATGATAGCTTAATGAGCCCGACGGCACACCCGTGTGCGTAAGCCCCGGCTCATATTAACGTTTTCCAAAAATATAATTGAATTTATCGTTTAAAAAGACGGTCGTTTCGAAATACTACTTCACCAAAACTGTAAAATGGCCCAAACTGAGACCCTTAGAGAGGTTGATAACAAAAATTGAGAGCCACTTGGAGGTTGATAACAATGACATCAACGGCCCGATTCCAGCTGGGTTTGGTAGGCTCTCCAAGCTCGTCCTTTTATTCGCTTGGCAAAACAAGATCGCCGGGCACATCCCTGAGAGCCTTGCCTACTGTTCCAAGGCATGGATCTCTCTTCCAACAACCTTTCCGGGCCAATTCCGCCGAGCATCTTTGAGCTGAAAGTTTTCACCAAGCTACTCCTACTGTCCAACGAGCTCTCGGGCTTCCTGTAGCCCGAGATCGGGAGCTGCACCACTTGTTTTGGCTGAAGCTGAGCCAGAACAGACTCGCCGGGCCGATTCCATCCCAGATGATAGGGTCCTGCATCGCTGTCGAAGCAACTTGCAGAAAGTCCACGAGTGCTCCCTATGCGGGACGGAGTTTAGCATGGGGCAAGCTCTTGGGTGGGCATATGAGGCAACACAGGTCGGAACAGCAGTTGCCAGAGCCTCCCTACGGCACCATCGACATAGGCCTCCCTACGGCACCATCGACATAGGCAGGTTGTAGCCGTCCACCAGGCTGACGTCGTAGAAGTCAAGCTCGCTCAAGCCGGAGAGAGTGAACTCCCATAGCGTGGCGTCTGATGAAGCGCCACTGCCCAAGCACTGCACGGCGCCGGAGCCACAGTCCGCGGTGGCGCAGGATAATTTATTCATGGCGGGGTCCACGGTGCAAAGCGTCGGGCCCCAGAACCAGCCCGACTAGTTGCTCGGCATTGAGAGCTGTCGCGACTCGCCCTTTTGGAGGGCGAAGCCGGTCTTCTCAATCGGCGACGTGAGTGGTAGAGGAGCCATACTGAGTGGTAGAGGATCCCCCCTCATCCTATGTGAGCCAGTGAGAAGGACCTGCTTCCACCACCCTGAGCAAGTCCTTCTCGCAGAACCTCGACTCCAGCAGCTCCCCGTTGCTTCCACCGGAGAGGACCCTCTTGGCTGTCTTCCTCGCCGAGCTTGTTCCCAGCGAGTTCATTGTCCAGGTTATGCTGCTCGATCTGCACTCTGCACGTGGTTAGTGACCGGATTGCCAGGAACTGGATATCGGAGGTGTAAGCGGGCATGGCGATCTCAGCATGTGGGTCAGGTGGTCGGCAAACTCTGACTTCCATAATCTGCGAGGTTGAGGTCCAGGCCTTACCCCTCCCTCAGCATCTTCCTCCACCATTATCGAAAAAGCACTCCATATTTCTCTTCATGGACAGACCCAGCCCCACCATCCAAAAGGCCGACTCTTTGAGGCCATGACCGAGGAGGCTCTCCACGTCGGCCGCGAAGTCGGCCAGTTTGGCGTTAGCTGGACCTCTTCCATGCACCCACCCAGGAGGATTCCTTCTCCGGCTCCGGCGGGTTCTTCTTCACCATCACCTCCCGCATCAGCTACTCCCCCGTTCTCACGGGCTCCTGGCGCGAGACCCCGCCCCTCCGCTTCTCCCGCTGCAATCCGCTCGTTGGTGTCTTCGGGGATGATGGTGCCGCTTCCTGCTGACTTCCGCCAGGGAAACTCCTCCTAGTAGCTCTCCTCCGCCCTCTTCCGGGACAAGTTTTTCGTCTTCAGCATCTTCTAGGGCATTATCTCCGCCTTCGACTTGGGGGCCCATGAATGGAGCTGGGTCCTCATTCTCCGACCCCCTAAAGTTCTCTTCTCCTTCCTTCCCCCCTGTCGGGCTCACCTCGTGCTGGCCGGCCTCTGCAATGCCCCCTGCGGGCCCAGTTTCAACCTCTGGAAGGTCGACGACCGGACCATGGAGTTAGCCAGATCGTTGTCATGCCCCAGGAGCTGCTCCACTGCCTCTTCAAAGGCGACGAGGACGAGAAGTTCGCCAGCCTCAAGTGCGTAGGGTTGGTTGACCTAGTCTACGTCTTCAACGAGGAGCCCCACAGGACATACCCAGCCTGTGTCTGTGAGATTGGGCCGAACGGGCAGTGCTGGTGGCTAACTTCACCAACATGCTAGTCATCGGCTCCATGAGCGTCATCACCGTCGTCTACTGCATCATGGCGCTATCGCTGAGCATGATGCAGAGCTACACCTAGATGGACGTCAACGCCGCCTACTCCATCGCCTTCGTGAGCGTCGGAATGAAATGGGCCAAGTACTTGGTGGCGCTGGGGGAGCTCAAGGGCATGACAACCGACATGCTGGTCGAGGCGCTGGGTCAGGCCAGGTACACGACCCAGATCGCGCGCGCCCACATGATCCTGCTGGTGTTCGCCCTGGTGAACCCCAGGATCGGCACGCCTGTGAATGCCACACTGCTCATCACCATCTGCAGCTACTTCATTGCCTTCTTCACCAGCATGGACGTGCTGTCCAGCGTCTGCTCCATCAGCACGCTCTTCATCTTCATGCTCATGGCCGTTGCCCTTCTCGTCCGGAGATACTACGTCAAAGACGTCACTCCTAGGTCCTCCACCATCAAATTCATCCGCTACCTCTTCGTCGTCGTCGGATCTTCGATCGGCATAGCAATCTACTGGAACACGAGCGGAGGATGCGCTGCTACGCCGTGATTGTTCCACTGTGGTTCATTGTCACCCCTGGGCTCATAATCAGTTACGTGTCGACGGCAAGTTCGGTGATTTCGTCGTTTCGAAACGACGAAATCACTTCAAAGGTGTTTCCTCACTGCCGTGATCGAATGATGAATCACTTATATTTTTTTAAACGATGCGAAAATTAACATTATTTTGTGAAATATTTTTCAAATTATATTAGTTTGGTAATTATTTTTTTAAATTATTATTTTAATAATTTTCTTTTTAATATATTTAATATAAACTTTTACATATTTGGCTTGTTTGGTTTAGGCTATCATACTCTATAAGAATGGTACAGGAAAAAATAAAAACTTTTCGTATCCAAAAGTGCTTAGGGAATACATGAAACTGTAGACATTTAGCCTCTATCTTGCTTATATAAAATAACTAATATATTCCTTTGATGTCTTCAAAGATTATTTTTGTGCTAGTGTCCTACAATTTTTGGTTTATTCTATCAAATTCATGATCATTTATAGTGTTAATGGGTAATTCTCAAGTCATGGTTGTGACAAGAACTAATATATGCGAACACGGGATGGAGTCCATTTCCCGTGGTGTGATCATATATTATGCTTCAGTCTTCCTATATTATGTTATCAATATATAAAGTTATCATTTTTATTGGGCTACTATTTGCAGGTTTTTGGTTGTGATTCCCTATTATAAAATATAAATGCTAATAATTTTTGTCAACATTATAACTTTATCAATGAACTCTTTGAGGTTTTAGGAATAGTGTCTTTTATATAGTAGGCTTCCCTTCATTGAATCCCTATATCATGGCGAATGAATCAAGTAGGTTTTTTTTAATCCCTAAGGTTAAAAAGTTTGAAGATGTTGTTGATGTACTAATATTATTGCTTATGCATTAGGATTATTGCTCATGTTATAGCAATATTTCAAATGTTAATCATATTATTAATAATTGAATTATATGCCACATTTTAAAAATATTATTGCTACAACATTTCTGCATTATTGGTAAATTGTTATAACATACTAGCTAAAACATTGTAGCATTATTGTAACTATACTCATACCATCTTGAATTTGAAGGCAATATATATTTTAAATATGGCTATTTATTCACGGGGTTGTATTCAACACTTTTATTATACTTCTATGTACCTTCTTACTCATACTTAGATATATATTGATGCAGAAGTTCTTGAATTGAAAAAGAGGGGCTCAGACCTTGTAGGATGGTCAGGAAGAACTAGGCGAGTCACTAAAAGTCCCTTGCAGCCCCTCGGGACTAACAAAGTCGATCAACATGCTCTCTACCTTCCCAGAGGTGAAGACGCTTGTTGGCCAAAGCCCCCTTCATCAGATTGTTAGATGCCATTACTGCCACACCTTGGCACTACCTGACTTGAGCTGAACCCGGTCCAAAGGCCGAACCAATGCACGGGGGTGACAGATTGAAACGATTGAGGAAAATAGAGGAAGACTTGTGCCCTAACTACGGGCAATCTAATTTATGGAGTTTACACACTACTTTGAGCAAGATTAAATAGGTAGAACCACAAGAGTTAAACTTTAATAAAAACATAATCTCAAACCCACATACTAATAATTTATAGCCACACAATTGGCTTCAAAACAAGTCTCAAAGAAACTAAAACATAGTATCTCACAAATCTAAGACAAGGATCATCCACAAGGTTCTAATATCAAAATAAGATAAACGAAGAGACATGCAAAACTAAGATCCTCCACAACTACTCCCAAGCTCTCTCCGACCTTTCCTCATATAGAGGATCCTGTCCGTCTGTGCAGCCCCAAAACAAAAATAAGAAAGTGGGGTGAGTATAAAAACTCAATAATGGTTTTGAATATAACTATAATCACCGGAAAGCACAACGACATGGTAATGAAGCAAATCAAATCTAAGATTAACATGTTATACCACTTTCTAATCTTACATTCATATCACATAAATCTGCATAATAGTGTCTTAATCACACCATTCATAATAATGCATTCATATCACATAAACCTGCATAATAGTGTCTCAAACACATCATTTCTGATTATGCATTCATATCACATAAGCCTACATAATAGTGTCTCAAACACACCATATCTGATCATGCATTCATATCATATCTGCATAATAGTGTCTCAATCACACCATTTCTGATCATACATTCATATCACATCAAATTCATTCACCCTGCACGACAAATGTATCAAACACATGATACACAATCATGCATAGCATTCATAATAGACATGCATCAATACAAATGGTGAATGCTTCCATCAAAGAGTAAACACAAGCATTGCTACACAGGCAGGACACGGTCAAGGCTACAAAGGCAAGACGTGGTCAAATTTCCACACAGGAAATGTAAAAGAGTTGGGGTTGTCAATCCCTAAAGTTGCTCGCCTTGGACGATCCTGGCGAAGGATGTCTCATTCTCACACAGAGAATCTAGAGCAGGGGTGTTCGCCCAGGGACATCTCCTGCGGAGGGGAGAGCCCGAATTCCCACACAGGGAACACTAGAACACGTGGTAGCAGGTGCACACAACATACCACTCTGGATTCTCAGGGTCCAGATGACACTCATAATAGTAATCTCAAATCCGCAAGACAAGTACACAACTCGTCCCCACATAATTTTATTTCTCTAGACTCAACCCGGGGAGTATACACGTTCCACACATGAACTTAAATTGAAAATATGTCCTTTCGGACCAACCAAGTTTCGATTAATTTACCGAGCGATTAATCTGACACGAAATTTCAAGCATTGCATACAATCGGTTAATTTTGGTTAAACATCGGTAAAACTTCATCCATGAATAACGATCTATGATACATGCTAACATGATACATTCGTGAGCAAGACCTACGTGAGTTCCAACACATGAAATGTGGTCCTAATTAGTCCCCTCATGCATCATAATCACCTCATAATTAACTACAATGTCATAGTTAATTCCCCGTACATGTGTGTTCATGCATATCTAAGCACATGCCCAATGCTTGACATAAATTCATAAGACAATTTATACATGCTTGAACACATTCAAAACAATGATTCCTAACTGAAATCAAAACAAAATCCACCATAAGGATTAAATATATTCATGTGAAATCGAACATTCACTCCCACAATCATGATCCTTCTATTCATTAAGCTACAACATGATCACATCCATTACCCATAAACCATTCTCATTATAAGAGAACACATCTCACCATTTTTTCACATAATATCCCTGTTGGAAACATATTTCATTCATAAGAATACCAACATTTATAAATTTAAGGTACTTCAATATCAACATGTATAATTATCAACATAATATGATGTCACAAGACAACACCTAAACATAATCTATACACTTTCATCATCAATTCTACACCTCTAATAGTTTAATTTCATCATACTACACCTCCCATAACCATTAAAATCATCAAATGGAGCAAAACATTGAAATGCACATAAGTTTCAAAAATATCAAAAACTGCCGTGTAGCCGTTTGATCGCCCTACAGGGCCGTTCGATTAGCTATATTGTAAATTTTCCAAAACTGTAATGTTGCCAATTGATTGCCCTGGTAGGCCGTTCGATCACTAACACAGCAGTTTTGACCTTCTTCATTTCGAATTTCAAAACCGAAACACCATGAAAATACCTTCAAATCTTCATCCATGGTACCAAATATTATCAAAAACTCATGAAACCTTCCAGAACACTAATGTATACCATTCTAAAACAAAGCCCTAAGAAATCGGAACAAGAAATTAATATTTACTAATCCCACCATTAAAGCATTAAATCAAACAAATCCATTCCAAATAAAACATAAAAATTGAGATTTTACTATAAGAAAATTGAGATTTGAAGATCCATTACCTTGTCACTTGTTTAGGTTCGGACTTGACCTTCACCCTTCTTGGAAACCTTCCAAAAACATAGTGTCTAAGTTAAACTCCATTAAAAATCGATTTAACATTGAAAACTTTGAAGAAATCTTAAATCTAGGGTTTGTTAAGCATAAAAATAAATTTTTATAAGTAGGGTTTGAAGTAAGGGAGTAAATCAGTGACTTTGATGCTTGAAATCGAATCAAATCAAAGGAAAAATGATAGATCAAGAATGGATTAGGAGAAAATATAGGGTTTAAGCTTAATTAAGGAAGAACATACCTTAATCCCTTCTAATTCGAGCCTAATTGGGGAACTAGGCCTTAATCACCTCCTCTCAGCCTATTCCGAAAATAAAAATGGCTCAACCCTTTCCCTTTTATAGTAGGGCTTGGGGTGCACTTAATGAACTAATGGGGTGTAAGTAGAAGTTTGGGCTGTAAATGAGTATTTTATAAATTTGAGCACTAATTAAATCTAAAAAAGTTCTAAAAATTTTTGTATGAGATTAAGTGGATGTCTGGGGTATTTTGGTCTAAAAATCTTAATTTCGTCGGTAGGGCCCACAGGGGGTCCCGCCAAACCCTAATTTTTAGAAAAATTTAAAAAATCCCAAAAATTCAAAATTGACTAAAAACTACTTAAAACTCATAAATGTAAAGTTAATTTTTCTTAAAACCTTCAAAAAACCTATTTATTTTAGAAAACCACATAATTTAAAATCAAAAAACGCGTAAACTACACATTAACCGATAAATAACATCAAAATAAAACTGGTTCAAAAATGAGAGTCCTTACAATTACCATCATTTGTCAGGCGTTACTCTTCAAAGTCATTTTGGGTTATTGGACTAAGGCCTAACCTAGGGTCACATTTAAGGGGTGCGGAGTGAACTTCATAGTGGAGGATGTGGCCCTCATCATTGGCCTAAAGATGGGGAGGCGATTGGGCGGTCATTGCCCAAGAACGGGAGGAGAGGGGTGCTTTTTGTAAGCATCATTTTAGGAAGAAGCAAGTTACAAGGTCCGATATTGAGAAGACCCTAGACGTGTTAACCACCACAATCAACTCTAAATCGATGGAGGATTGTGTAAGATTGATCATCTTGCACATTTTTGCATGCCTCCTATTTCCTCAGACCAACAATGTGGTCAAGAATGTGTTAGTTGACTTGGTGGAAGGCATGGGCAGCCTCCATCAGTCTGACTGGCCACAGGTTGTTTATGACTTTTTAGTAGTCTCAGCCTCAACTCTCCATAGGAAGATTATGTTGAAGGAGGCAGGCAAGTCCAAGGGCTATGGATCATTGATTGGAGCAACATTTGTCCTATAGGTCTTTTACACTTGATACATAATTGTATTTACATGATTATATGGGAGCTACAAAATACTATATTTTTATCTTTTATATGTTATAGGTTTGGGTGTTTGAGCATTTTAATATATTCATATCCCCTGTGCAGCAAAAGCTGCCCCGATGTGCAAAGTGGCCAAATTGTGGCCTAGTAAAGGGCAAAAAAAAGACCAAGCGCCATAGGTTGGTGGGCAAATACGCCCAATTGTTTAAATTTTTGAGACCACAAGAGGTAATTGGGATATTATTTTTTATATTGAATTATTTGAGAGTTTTTAAAATATGTTTAACCTTTTAGTTTATTGAAATTTGCATGTTAAATAATTGTGCATATGTTGACCGCAAGTTTTGTCTGTGTTGGTTCCTACTGCGAATGATGCATATCTCATTCAAGGGGCATGAAAGGCCTTTAGGAAAAGGAAGGTAGGAATGGATGTTGGGGAGCAGGTGAAGGCGAGATGAGGAGGATTGTTGGTCTTGAAATCCTCCCTAGATAATATGGCCTTTGCACATGCTGAGTGCCATGTATATATTGTAGGAGGAGGGTTACCCTATTGACCATCTACATGGTGTCATGGATACCATTTTAGAAAATTTATCAACATTTAAAAACATGACCAATCATTTAGTGAAGAGGCCACCAAAGAAGATGAGGCATACCCCCCATGTAGCTGCGGACAAGGAGGAAGGTGGCGAAGTAGTTGATGAAGATGATGGAGAGGATAATGATGATGATGGAGGTGAGGGTGAGGAAGAGGGAGAGGAAGAGGCGAAGGAAGAGCAAGGAGAGGAGGAAGAGGGGGGAGAAGGAGGAGAGGAGGAAGAGGGGGGAGAGGAATGAGAGGAGGGGGAGAGGAGCAAGGGGAGGATAAGAGAGAGGAAGGGCCAGATGGGGAGGAGAGAAAAATGACGAGGAGGGAGAGGGGAAGGGAGATAAATGGGATCGCACTTCGAAAAGACCTATACGGTTAAAGAGGACGAGGAGGGAGAAGAAGGCAATGACTACGGATGAGGAGGCCGCAACCATTTTGATTTCTTCCCAAGCCTCAGCCAAGCAAACATCCCCTACAATCCCTCGCCGGCCATTGAAGATTAACTTATGTAGTCCTCTCTCTAATTTGAGTCAGCAAGATCATGATATTATTGAAAAATTCATTATAGATAAGAGCCACTCTATGGCGGGTGTTGTTATTGCTGACAATGACTTAGTAGATATGTTGAATGCAAAGTACATCTATTCTAATGTAAGACTATAATTTCTAACTATTTAAATTACCAGTATTCAATATTAATTTTATATTAAGTGTATGCTTCGATGTACGTAGGTAATAGATGCTTACATGTATATGTTATAATAAAGAGCCTCTAGATCTACTGGAAATGCCTTTCCCAAATTCCACTTTGGGAGCTTTGTCTTGCAACATTATTTCTCCCAGGTATGGTCCACACTCTAATGTTTTTGTATTGGATTAAGTTAGGATATGGACTAAGTCAAATCCATGCTAATTGTAATTGAAGGTTATGGCAAAGGACATAATAGAGGACCTTATAACCAATTATTTCGGAGCAGATAAAGATTGTCCTGACTTCATTTTCATACCAATGTGCGATAATGCACATTTCTACTTGTTGGTCATAGATGTGAACAAGACTGAAATGAAATGGTTTGATTCAATGCCTGGGTATGGCCATAAGAAATGACAGCCCAATGTGAGAAAATTGTTGAGTAATTGTATGATTTAGTGAAAATTGATTTTTTAAATAATTACTTTGTAACTAATTTGGAATATATGTGAATGATAGATGGGGAGCACCTTAAGGTTCCTCATGCTAAAAAGTGGAAGATCAATAGTCAAAAGGGACCATACCAATACCACGGGGTTGATTGTGGGTTCTTCCTCATGTGTATTGTATATTGCATTAGTTCTGGTCTACCAGTTGATTTTACTCAGGTTTATGGGCTTACTAAGATATATGAGCAACTGCAGTTTTTTTTTAGTTTCTTCTTTGTTCCTTCAATCAAAGTGGGATACTAAAAAATTTTATTTGTTTCAACTATTGTAGGAAGATATCTCTCATCGTCTGAGACTTAGAATAGCTACAGAGATCCTAAGAGGCTCTATTGATTGAGTATGAGCCTTTATGGGTATGGTGAGAACCGTAAATGATATGTATTACCGATTCAAATATTATTGAGGTAGGCTAAGACACTCATTTACAAGATGGCATAAAATTATACTATAATATTATTTGGTTGAAAATTGGGAGTTATTTTTGTTTCGTGCTATATTTGAGTGTGATGGAACATTTTGACATTTATTTTGATATGTTTCATCTCTCAACAAAGTGATGATTTTTCACCTTGATCGGTCTGATGCTTTCATGTAAACTTTGTTATATTCTTGAGTAAATGTACTAAGAAATGTTGATAGTATCTCTGGTTCAGAGAAGGTTCAATTATGAAGTAGTGATTGAGAACTGTGGAGAGAAGAACTAAGAAATGTTGCTTTATGACTAGGAGGAGCAAATTATTTACATATAGGATGTGACTGCAATAATTAACAAATTACAAATGAGTCAATATTTAATAAGATGATCAAGTTGCACCAGGCAAACCCAGTTTTTGTATACACTTTAGTTGCTGAAGCGAAAGGGAAAATGAATAAGTATGTTATCTGCTAGGTATATAAATATGTGTCTGCTGAATTAAATAGCAACTTTGGGGTGCATTATTCTCCAAATATCCATATCAAGTTAAGAAGAAATTTAGGATAATACTATGAATTTATAATGGCATTTGAGGCTTGGAATTGTAAAATTGAGAAGAGCATTCGTTGTTCATGGTATGAATTTGAACATTTGGATTGATCAGTGTGAAAAAGAGCTAGTTGGAAAGAATTTAGAGATATGTGCCTTGAATGCTGGAAGGGTCTACAATGTACAACATGGCATAACTAATGATGATTGTTTTAAATCAGTTCACTTTTATAGTTCTTATATCTAATGTGAGCGGTTTTAATGGCAGGAATGCTTAGAAAACTATCAGTGGTTTGTTCTCCTGGCATGGGCCTACTAGGCCATTCAGCCTCCACCACCAAACATTTGTGGGTCCCCAAATGGCCCAGTTATTACAACATCTACGATTAAGATCAAGGATGGAATGCACTTGGCTTACAAAGAGTATGGTGTGCTGAGAGATACAACCAAGTATAAAATGGTGTCCTGACATGATGTAATGCCATTGTCCAAGGTATTTGTAAACAAATTCTTGGATGCCTTTATTATTTCTTTCTTGGATACTAAAAACTTTGTAGTTTATTACAGGGTGCTGGTATACTTTTGGTATTACTTTAGTACTCAATATGGTCTCTTATGCTGGCATGTAAGCTGATATCTAGTGGCAATTGCTAAATAAGTTATATTAGTATATTACGGGCAGATTTTCATTATTTTTGGACTTGCAGGTTTTGAATATCCTCTTAAGAGCCGTTTGGATCATAAGTATATTCCCTTTTTAACATTGGAAGGGCGAAACATGTGCTGCTTGATTTTCTCTTGGCTTCTCTGGAGATTGTTCGTCGTGGCCATTGGAACGACTACATGTTCTTTTGCAATAAACTTTAAGTAAATTGATTTAGTCTAACCAACAAATCACAGAGATCTTAGTATAACTGGACACTAACGTAGTGTGGACATGTACTTCCACAGGTTGGAGAATGAACATTTGAAGAAAGTAGGTAGCTTGAAAGCAGTGAAGGCAGTTACATTACCTTTTCGAAATGAAAGTAGTGAAGGCAGTGTATAGGTTGGGGGCAAAAGGGTTTTGAAATTTTCGGTATATTTCTGGACAGAAATATAGTGTGGACAGGTAATGGTCGCTTCATACAGCAGGAAAATGGTGTCCTAAGCCCACTGCAACTGGCTGCAAGCCCTGCACGCCCCTTCCCTTGGACTGAAGTTTTTAATTAGGATTCATGATGCATTAGAACTTGAGAGTAGTCTTGGGTATAGTAATAAGCCTAGGCTACAAGTTTAAGCATTGTATCCAAAACATGATAATTTTTGGCTTCTGTTTATAGGTGTTAATCTTTATTCTGTATCTCCATTTGTCTACATCCATTCAAAATAGGTATGTCCTCATTTAGATTAAAGTTTTCACTCTGTTGATTGCATGTATACACTAATCGTTTGGTAGAATGCAATTCAAATTGGATTTGTAGTTTGACAGGTATATTGAAACATGAATTTAGCCAACATCTTTTTCAGTTGCTGGTTCATTTCTTTCTTCTCAAAAAAACTGATGAAAAATTCAGTTTCAACTCATTGAACTGAGCATTTTATATTTCACAATCACCTTACTAGCCAAATCATTTGCAATTACAAGAATGGGATAGATAGTTAATCAACTAGCAATTGCTAGATTTTTAGCTAAGTCTCTTGGGGAGATAATCTATCACCAACCATCTTTTCCATGTCAAAATCTTTATATGGTGTGTACATTGGAAAGAAAAACAATGATTGATGAATTTAAAATGGCAATTAAGGAAATTTTATATGGGCAAACATTCGGAAGGAAAAACTACCGAAGTGAGAAAGTTGTAACAGCAAACGCAAGTCCCACAATAGCATTGAAGTTTTGGAGCTTAGATAGAGAGGGACCATACATAGAAATGGGGGTCCAAATTTCGTGTGGCCAATCTCCACCATTCTTCTATTGCTACTTTAATTATTGGGATAGTCATTTGCACCCAACAATATCTCTTAAGTGAGTTTGAAATGAACAAAAAATGTAGGCGTATTTGTTATGTCTTAACCAAATTCAATTTGAGAGATTTGGGTACAACATATTTGTTAGGTGATGTTGCTTCAACAATGTAGTAAGATTGCTCCAACAATGCAGCAATATTGCTAAAAGGTTGTAACAATATTACTCCAAGGTTGTAGCAATATTGCTCCAATAATATAGCAAGATTGTTACAATGTTGAAGTAATATTGCTCTAACAGTGTAGCAATATTGCTGCAATGTTGAAGATAGTGGAGAAATATTGCTTCAATATTGTAGCAATATTGCTACAACTTTGTAGCAATATTGTACACTGTTGGAGCAATATTCCTCCAACATTACACCAATATTGCTACATTATTAGAGTAATATTGCTTCAACATTACAACAATATTGCTATAACATTAGAACAATATTGCTCTAATATTGGAGCAATATTGCTACATTGTTGGAGCACTATTGCTTCAATATTGCAGCAATATTGCTATAACATTGGAGGTATATTGCTACACTATTGGAGCAATATTGGTATACTGTTAGAGTAATATTGCTACGCCGTTGGAGTAAATTTGCTAAACAGCTAGAGCAATATTGCTACACTGTTGGGGGAATATTGCTATAAAGTTGGAGCAATATTGCTTCAACATTGCAACAATATTGCTAAACAATGTAGCAATATTGCTGCAAACCTGTAACAATATTGTTGCAAACCTGTAACAATATTGTTACTATCCTACAACCATTTTGCATCAACTTATAGCAATATTGCTATAAGGTTGGAGCAATACTACTCCAACATTGCAGCACTATTGCTACATTGTTACAACATTATTGCTACAAACATTGTAGTAATATTACTACACAGTTGTGTAATATTGTTTAAATATTGCAATAATATTGCTACACTGTTGGAGCAATATTGCTACACAATTGTGTAATATTGCTTAAACATTAAAGCAATATTGCTACATTGTTGAAGCAATATTGCTACAAACCTTGTAGCAATAATGCTACAACCTTACAACATTATTGCTACACAGTTGTGTAATATTGCTTAAACATTGTAGCAATATTGCTACATTGTTGTAGCATTATTGCTACATTATTGTAGTATTATTGCTGCAAGTTACATTGTTGTAGCTATATCGCTCTAACCTTGTTACAATAATGCTGCAACATTGGAGCAACAATAATGTTGTAACAATGTAGCAATAGTCCTACAATGTTGGAGCAATATTGCTCCATCCTTATAGCAGTCTTGCTATAAGTTGATGCAAAATGGTTGTAGGACAGTAACAATATTGTTGCAAGTTTATAGCAATATTGCTACAAGGTTTTAGCCATATTGATCCAACTTTGTAGCAATATTGCTGCAACCTTGAGGAATATTGTTGCAAAGTTGAAGCAGAATTGTTGTAGGAATAGAGCAATATTATTGCATTGTTACTTACATCTCGTAATTTTTTACAATTTTAATTGTTGAATTCAGTGCAATAAATGACAAATATAATTGATGCTCCTCAGCATTTAATCCGTTTGCAAAATTTTTATCTCAAGGGTATTGTCAATGATACTCCCAAAACCTGCAATTAGATCCAATACTTCTAACATATATTTACAGTTTAAATTGTGGAGTCCAGCGCATTAAAATAGCTGGTATAGCAATAGTAATATCGTACCTTTCGAAAAATAATATTTGTTTCATATTAAGTATTTTCAAGTGAGAGTTTCCAAATAGAACTTTAAAATTAAATTTCAAAACTAGAGTTATTTTAAGAAGAGTCATGTTATTAGGAGCATGGGTTTATGTGCTTCAGCATCTTCGACATACATTACTCATGGGACAGAGAGGTTGCCTGCCCCTTTGAGCTGTTAGATCTCAATCTAACAACCCATGATACTCGAGCTCATGCTAATGTGCATGAGCCATGACTAATACTAACTTTTTCCTTTGAAGAATGCACATTAGAATCTTGAGGTTCTAAATCATGGTTTTAAAATGCACTAGCTTAGAAGTGTGAAGGAGGACAATGATAGAGGTATGAGGGGAGGAGGCTAAGGGGACATCGGCAACATTTCAATGGATTTCAAGGGCAATCAGGCTAACTTCCGTGAAAATTGGGTAGACTCTAGCGGTCATACGTGTAAACCCGTGTTTTTAATAATCTGCCTGAACTCAGTCCAGAAACTTAGGACCACGGGATTAAATTTCTAGAGAGATCGGGGGAGAGGAAATCATCCTCCCCCCAGCCCTAGCTGCTGCTTGAGAAGAGAAGTCCTTCTCTCCCAGCCAGCACGTCTCCCTCTTCCTCCCTGCATCTCTCTCAGTACGTTTCTCTGTCCCTCTCTCAGTGTTTTCCCTCTCTCAACGTTCTCTCTCTCACAGCCCACCTCTCCCTTCCCCTCCTTGCATAGATTTCACCCCATCCTCCCTCTCCTTCACTTTCCAGCGGGCAGCAAGTTGAGGAGGGTTCTGGTGGCCGGCAAAGGCATTGGGGGTGAAGCTTTAGCGGCAAGAGGGCTGGACTGCAAAGGGAAGTAAGAAAGGTAAGCTTTTGGGCATAATTTTATATCTTCCTCCCTGTTTTTGAAATCACTATTCACAGCAACTTTTTGGGCAAGAAGAATGCCCAAAACCATGTCTTTTCCTCCTCTATTTATCCAATTACAATTTATAATTCTCAGCCATTAATGAGAGCATTGAATTGAATTTTTATGCTAGGTTTTAGAGGAGAAGAGTAGCTTTTGGGCGTAGGCTAAGGTGAGGACCCTCACCTATAACATTACTTGTTTTCTAGCATGAATCGTTTGATTTATTATGATGATATATGCATATGTGAGATAAATTCTTCATGCTAGGTTTATTGTGAAATATTCTTAACTATATGGGTGATGTATGTTTGCACTATTTCTATATATGTGATGTATTCTGCAGTAAATACAAATATTGTTAAAGTTTGAGATACAAACTGAGTTGATTATAAGGCCTTGTCTAACGTATGAAATACATTGTCTAATGTCTGTGATATAAAAATGTTGTGAATGTATACACTGTTCTATGGTTGGCTAGATATTTTGATTCATATATATAAATTGTGCCATATCTTACCTGTAATATGAATTAGAGATGTATTTTGTGCAACGGCATATGCATGGGTTGCGATTGAATAGGTAATTCTACTCCAACGTTGGACATGTGTTGGTAAAACAAGTCTTGCCCCAACGCTGAATAAATATGTGTTTTAAAGTAAGTTTGATTAATGGGTTGATGGATATGTTGTACTAAATTACTGAAAGTATGTCTTATCCTGAAATGCCAATATAGGTGTTGTTCTTAATAGTTTGTATGCACTCAAAATCAGTTTTGTACATATCTAGACTGAAATGATGAATGTTCTCTTATGTTAATAGAATGATTTGTACAAGATGAGGTTGGAGGATGTATAATGGGAAATTGTGTGACTATTATAAAGTTGTGATTTAATTATAAGATGTTACAGGATATACTGAAGAGAGATGCAAAAATGTTGATGATTGATATAGATATGTGTATGTATGATTGCCACTCTCTGCAGGTTGTGATGAATTGGGTCAAATATCAATTATGGTTAAATAGTATATGTTTATGTTATGACAGGTTGATGAGTTAAATAGACAACATGGGTGAATCATAAGAGTAGTTATTTTAGTTGAATTGCATAAAATATGTTTTCTCTTCTTATGAGCATGTGAGAGAAACATCTTACATAAATGATAGAACATGAATTAAGAACCAACCTAAGAGTGAGAGGTTGAACAAAGGGAGTTAAGGTCAGGGTGTAGGGCCTTAACTTTAGAAACAAGATAATAATTTTACCCAGGTGCCACGTAGGGATGAGGGTGGACCCCAGCCTTTGGCAGTTCCCTCCCGATTTTTACGGGTCATTACGAGTACACGCGTATGACCACCCACGGTGTTCTCCACCGACGCAACCGACGGATCACATAGCTAAATTCTCTAGGTGATATAGGGAATAGGTTGTGTGTGCATTATGTTTTACAAGATATATGGTGATTAAGCAAACTTATGATACGATGAATGATTATATGAATGTTGAATTAAAATAGTCATGTATATATGTTGATTAAGTATAGATATGTCATGCTGAGTTTGAATGTGAATCCTTGTCATTATATGATCGGTGAATGTTAAATTACAAGACATGTTCTGTTTGAGGTATGATCACAGAGCTGTGGCTCATGGGTGGAATGTCTGTTCCACCAGGTGTATTTTTGCGCGCAGGTTTGCTTACAGATTTAGATATGTAGGAACGTCAATAAAAAATAGAGATAACGAACATTCCACCCGTGAGCCAAAGCTCTGTGATCATATGTTTATTATATTGTCACAGCTTGGGCTTAGGTGCACTCTGATGGTGTTGACGGTCTTTGGACCTCAAGGCTCAGGTCGTGACAATATGGACCTTAGGTTCTCATAGTTACACTAATTATAGTTTTTGAGGACTTTTCACCTGGTATTAGGGAGGGTAGAGATTGTAATAATTGTATACTTTCTTAACAAATACGATGGTTTGAGTATCAGCTTAAAGAGGTCTTTAATGTGAGTTTCCTGCCGCTCTACAAGACCATAATACATATGAAAAGTGGAATTGCATAAGCTTCATAGAAAGATTGTGTTTCTCATCATGTGTGTCCATAAGTATAATTAGAATCCACATCTCTAAATTCATGGTGGGCTTATAAGGGCCATGGGGACTCAGATCAAACTACTATTAGGGCATTTATACTTCCAAAAATTGGAAATGAGCATTGAGAGAATTTTTAGAGAATTGACTTATATTATGTTCCAATTTCCTTATATAGTGATTGTAGTGTAATAAGCCTCATCACCGTAAGGCATAATTATAGGTTATGTTCTATTAACCCTAGAGTTGGGTCATTAACAATTAAGGGTAATTTGTATCACGCGCCATCTAGTTGACATATGATGTGTCTATCAGCCCAAAGAATTAAACAAGGTTATTAATTATTAAACATGTGTTTGTGAAATAATTAATGATGTTGCTTGATATTTATTGATAAACTAAAAAGTGGAACCATTACTGTAACGTTCAGGGATTTTTTAAATTTCTAAAGTCGACCATGTGAAAATTAGAGTGTTGGACTCATTGACATTCTTGTGAGAATAACTTAATAATTGGTTGGAATTGGTGACTGAGACCTATATGGATGAAAACTAGATAGAAAGAGCTTCGAAATGCCACCAAGAATACGTGAATCGGAGTTCAAATGAGAAAGATACGATTGTTCAAAGTTAGATATAATAAAAGGGCCCGTTTATCCGAATTGGACGCGTAAATTAGTTGTTTAAGTCACATTATAAGCTTGATTATTTATAGTGACAAAAATTAATAAATATTCTATTTAGCCTAAATTTTAAGAAGATTAAGAACCCTAATCTCTATGCTAATAAAAAGACTAATTAGAACTAATAAAAGATGAATTAACTTTTAGCCAAAGAGGGAATTGAAGAAGACCGCCAGCAAAGGCGGCCCGCGATAGATGCATAGGAGAGCATGGAGCATTGATGAGGTATAATCATTCATCGAGATCAATTCCTTCTCTATGTGATAGAGTAATTATCTGTGTTAGAGTAATTATTTACTATCTGCTTAATTGTATAATTATAATGAAATAATCTTATTTAAGCACGGGGCGACGGCCAAAAATCAATTGTCAACTGGGTTCGGCAGCAGTTTCTGCCGTCCATGGGAAAACCGGGAAAGGCCAGCTGGCCCTGGCAGAGATAACCACTACCGGAGGTGAATGATTGTTGTTCTCAATAGCCACCGGTGGCGGTTCGATCCAGCAAGTTTTAACCGGTTCTGTCCTCCAGAGGCAGATCTGCAACTCAGATCAGGGTCGAAAAGAGGAAGGCATACGGCAGGTTGGATTGAAACCAAGCGCCACCTTGTGGCCGGTGAAGAAATTAAACAACCGTGAAGCGCCGGCTAAGCCAACTGAGCTGTGCCGGCGGTTCTGCACAACCGAACCAAAGAGAGAAGGGGAAAAAGGGAAGTAGAGGTAGAAGGGGACGGGCGGTTGCCCCGCATGTGGGTGGCCTGACATCGGTGGCCTTGCTATTCCCCTCCTCCTTCTCTTTATCCCTCCGCGCGGACTGGCTGCGGCCCCGCCGGCTGCTGCCGGGCAGTTACTATAAAAAAAGAGGGCATCTTTTTGCCGCCGGCCGGCCACCAGGCGGCGATCGGGCTAGGGCCATCCGAATCGCCGCGCGGCGGAGATTCAGTCACCCCAACCCCGTCATGGCTCATGGAGGCCCCGCTGCCAAAGGCCAGCCGACCTCTGGCCGAGAGGCCGACTGCGGGTACGCAGGTCGTAGAATCCCATTTCGGGCTGGGACAGGTGACTCGACCCATTTGGCTGGGACCCGGCCAGGCTAACTGGCCCGGGTCTAGGCCGGTTTACAAAAAGGAGACAAAATAAAAAGGACCGAATTGAATCCGGTTTAAGGGTCCTTAATTACATAAAAATTTGTAAAAAATGTGTCGAGTGACCTAACCAAGTTTTAGGTTGGGAAAAAATTTTAATATTTATAAAATAATTATTTTACCCTTATAGTAGAGTTACAGTTTAATTATTTGACTTTGGGCTCTGGTTCAAAGTGGTTTTAATTGTTAAGAAAATTAAAAAAAAATAACTAATGACTAGAGGAGCATAGAGAGTATTCTGACTAAGTTCCAACTTGGGCAAAAATCTCAAAGCCTATAAAAACTATTCATATTGTGCCTTTAAACATTAGTCAAATGAATAATTACATAAATGTCTATTGTAACAATCTGATAACTCATTCAAAATTCTCTTCCACTTTCACCTTCGTCAATGTTGTAATACTTATAGTATTTGGGGGTGGGTAAATATATTTATACTCAGTAAGTTCAATTAAAATCTAAGGTAGTGCATAATTTATTGAATATATATTTCATTGGAAACCTGATTATTTAGAAGCAATATGATTCAGAGACAAATCCATAAATCGTCGATTCATCCGATGAAGATAAAACCAAAGCCGTGATACCGAAATGGCATTCCCCTTGATGTTCACGAGGGGCTTGGGCCCCAGTCGTGGAGCTGCTGTGTTGATGAGCATCAATATTGTGACTAGCAACCGCACAAACTTGCACAGTAGGCCCGCGATTGCACTGACCTGGTCCAGCATGGCGCGAGCTAGCTAGCGTGGCTGACACTAGCATGCGTCAGCCTCATTATTTTATTATTATTTTTTTATCTTTTCTATTTTAAAATTTTAAAACTTAATATTTTCTCAACTATAAGTCAGAATCGCGCATTCATGGTACCATTAGACTTGTATTGATGAGGTCTACAAAATAAGACCACTCATGGGTAGGTTATCCCTCATTTTAAGTGGGTCTTTCTCATGAGGTATGTTTTTGGAGGCCATAAATACGGCATTGATGTCCAATTCAAGTAGTTCAAGGTTCGTTACGCTCATCTTACAAAGCTCTACCACAATCTTATAAAATATTATCGTAAAACAATCTTTAGATAATAAAAAATTATTAAAAAGTTCAAAATTAGCTTAGTAGAGGATGAAAGCTTACTCGAAATTCAGGGTCGTTACATCCTTCTCTCTACTCCCCTTTCTCCTTATGATGACCGTGAGATCTGGTTAGAGGTGCTTTGGTGACCAGATTTGGTTGTCGTCAAGCTATGGATGACAAGCCTTTGATGCTAGTCTTGGTTGCAACCAGTAGTTACAACTGGATCTCGACGTGGGAACTAGCCACGGCCCGCTGGCCATTGCCGATAGTGGAAGGGTTGGGGCCAAGCAACACACACATAGGAGGATGAAGAGAGGGGTTAAGGGTAGTGGGTTGAAAATTAGATGATGATAAAGGGGTAATTTTAGCCTAATAAAATTTTTAGATTTAATGTCAAAGTTATGACTTTTCTTGTAGTTAGCACCCAAAACCCCTAAAATATATTTTGCTTGAAAACAATTGAACATTGCATGTATGATATTATACTTCATGTGATGGTGTTAGTTACGAGATAAAACTACATTTGGATCCGAATAATACTATAATCAATGTCATTCTTTTGGAAACTCTCCTCCTAGGGGAGGAAATGTTCCATTGTTATTTGAATTTTGTTGGTTGTAAGTTGTTCAGGCTAGGACTAGCGAGGCTAGGATAGACTAGGATTGACAACAAGGGTTTGAGGTCATTTTTGCACTCGTAAGATCTAATTTCTTACTTTTTTAGTTTAATAAGTAATTGCATTAATGACATGAGAGCCAACTTGTTTATTTATCTTCATACCCATGATAAACTTATACTTAAATAGATAGCTTGTGTTTATAGATTTTGGAGATGTATAATAATTGTGTTGTTATTCGTATTTGTGAACTCCAAATATCATGACTTAGATATTTAATTAGATGATTTGCTTTGCATTTAAGAAAAAAAATCCATGTGATTTACTCCTCACCCTATTTAAAAATGGTTTTAAAAATTCAAGTTGTGACACTATTTTATTGTAGAGACTTTGGAGGGCCTATGCCTCCTGATTGCCACTTCCTACCACCTGTTGAAGAAAGGAGAGGGCCTCATGCATGTCTGGTGGAGATTTTGACAGGGCTGAGCTTACTTTCACTTGTTTCAAGTTACCTTGTTAAGGTAGGTGACTGAAGACATGTAGCGATCTCTAATTTATAAAGTTAATTTCAATGGAAAATGTTAATCATCAAGAGCATATACTTTGATCATAAGCTAGTACTCGGTTCAAGCAACTGCCAAAGATCTTATGGCCTACCTGTCAAAAGAAAGCTGTCGAACAAATACTGTAGGGATCATATTCACTCGTGATGAAATTTATGCTGTCACTAAGCAATAGAGGATAGTAAAATCACCTCTTTGCCCAAATCAGAACCTTTTACTTTGCAGATTTGCTCAGTGCTAATAATCATCTGCCACTTTGTGATCGATCATGCTCTATGTTCCAATGATAGTAATTTGCCGTTTAAACCATGTATCATTCTTTTCAAGCAAAATTTACATATTTATTTATGTTTATGTGCAAGAATAAATCATATGTATTTGTACATCCCACTCGTACCTAAGTGTTATATGTACTCTTCTTTCGAACTAATTTCACCTATTAAACTTCACCAATTCAAATATTTTGAAGCCAAACGTCCCTCATCTTATCCACTCTAACTAAACAGCATAAAATAAACCCGTACCTTCCTGAGGTCTATTGCAGGCAACATGCTTTCATTACATCCTCAATGTCCGGATCATCACCAGCTTCTTTGTCCTATTTAATACAAAAGGAAAAGAAAGGAAAACGCTACAAACGACAGGTTCTAAATGCATAACAAATATTGGTAAGCTAGAAATAAGTGGCAGAACTCAAAACAAAAAGAAGGGAGGGCGGAGAATAGTAAATCATATACACCCAGAAATGAAATAAAGGCAATTGTCAAGTAATTAACCTTGTGGATATAAGATATATTCCTTTTCCCAGGGCCTGCAACAATAATACCTCCTTGTTGCCTGTCAAGCACCATGTCTCACCAGTTAGTACTTCTTTATTTACTTGTAATAAAGAAGAAATTTCCTCAACTAGTAACTAAAAAGCCAAGGAAGAATTGACGTAGAGGTGTCTAGATCAGATAAAATCTCTGAAAGAATTAGATATACATGCACATTTTGCATGAAATGAACCTATAATCAAGGATTTCCATACAGGGTCGTAGTCATCATACCAGCCTCCCTTTCTCACTGTGTCCCTTTGAAAAGACAACTCCCAATCTTGCCGGTATCCTTCCATGTAAGACTGGATTATCTTCAAACCTGCCTAAAGTGTCAAACATTTAAAACCATTCTGTTTTGGAGAACAACCATATATAGAGAACTTTCAAAACCCATATATATTACCCCTGGAGTAAATGTCGTTGTAATACCCGATACAAATTGTAAAGCATCATAAGATGAGTGATTAGGATCTGCATAAACTTCTGCGTGGAAGAATATTATAGATTACAACTTATTGCACTATCTTAAATGAAAGTTACATATCAAACGAGCTAAGAGAGTGTGCGGCTGACAATAGAGTATTTATTGTCTCCATTTATAAAAACAGAAAAGAAAAAGGAAAAGGAAAAAAAGAACAGTCATCCCTCCATTGTTAATTAAACATGCAAACTTTTGTACTAATTATCACTAAAATCATACTTTAGATGGCCTTTACTACTCAGATCACTGTTGGCCATTGAATAAAACTAATAAAACTAGTTGAGATCAGTTTGACACAGGACAATGAGTCTTAGCGAAGGGAAACAGGAAATTGAGAGGGAAAGTGGTAGAGAAAGAGGGAAGAGGAAGGGAAGGCATAGGCCTTGGAGAAAAAACTCCCAGAGTCCACTGGAACGTGTGGTCAGCATTGGCACCGATCACATAGACAACTCTACTTCAAGAGAACCTCATAACAACTGAAATCATGACTAACCCCATTGAAGACTAATAAGACCTTAAAATAGGGTTACAATTAATGTCCTACTAGGAAATAAATTTAGTCTAAAGTCCTAAATCAAATAAAACATCTCCTAATTGAAGTAATCTCCAAATAAAACACTTAACTAATTAGAGGTCATAAATAAGCTTAAGAAATCATATATCATTGGGCCCTGTTTTGGCAGTTCACATGTATTAAGATCCATTTGATACAATATTTTTTGTCCATAAATCCAGAGGGAAGTTTCTTGTACTAGGTTATTTGACATGCTAGTTAAAGCTTCCCAAAAAAGTTATTTCTGGTTGTTCCTTCAGACATGAACTAAGCCACAGAATGAAAATAAATGTCTAGAAGGACTAGTACTTGCATTTCCTAAAGTCAATTACATTGATGTTCTTGAAAAATACAACATGCAGCAAATTTGAAGGCAAATTGACAAGATAAGAGCATGGCAACTAGGTGATTTGAGCAAACCCTGTTATCTCATTGCATCACTGGAAAACAAGACAGAAAGACTCAACTGTTGCAATTTATTGAGGATGCAGGCATGAATCTCATATATTACAGTAATAATGTATATTTGTAGAAAAGAAGCAAGTCAAATGAATGTCAAGTGGACTCTTGGAAGGAAATTCACATAAAACGTACCTCCTTTAAATTTTGTTTGCTCATGAAATACCTTTGCCTAAACGAAAAAGAAACCAACACATTTAGAAAATAAAGGTATACAAGAGTATATAAACAGGAGAGCAATAAAAAATCAAGTAATAGAGTCTAGCTATGCCTAGATCTCCCAAACCTTAGAAAGAAAGATTACATCTTATTTAATGGTTGCCAACGAACAGAGAGGCGTGCTACTCATGTATATTGGGAAAATATGAACAATGACAGTAGATAAAAGAATTAAAAATTACCAAAAATGGAACTTCTTAAGTATGACTCTATACTGTAAATCGCTTATTGATCAACTATAAATTTTTTATGTCACATCCTCATAAGTCTTATCATCAACATATTGGGTATAATATACCTGATCGACACTACCAGGCCCAATTAAAACCAGTGCCACACCAGCTGCATCCATAATGTCCTGTGCATGGAATCAATTAATTGAATAATAAAAATATGTAGCTCACAAAGTAATTTACTAGTTGAGGTTCTGAGGGTATCTGACACACAACCAGTCTTTAAGCATCTTAAAGGCATAAGATAAAAGGTCAGTGACTAGGAAAATAGAGGAATAGGTAAGCATAGTGCAATTATTGTTACTTAATCTCAACTGTGGAACTGAAATGAAAAGCCCAGTCACTCTTTCCATCATTCAGTTCACCCATACGCAATTCCATTTGCCGCAAGTTACCATGCTTTCAATGTCAATTCCATTCAAGGATATATTTCCCAACAAACTCATAGGTAAGCTCTATGTAACACTATCAGTTCAAACCTTTCAGTTCGATACTAGGGACTTAAGAAACTATTGATTTGAGATCATTCCAGTGCTAAATAACAATTTTCAAAACAAGTTTATTAGAAGAAGGTAATTTATACAGAGTATACCTTATTGGCTGCAAGGATATCAGCTCTTTTGCGACAAAGAACACATCTAGAAGCCATAAAAACATAAAAAATGATCTAAACACATACTTTGATTACAAAAAGAAACAGCGAACAGGGTTAACCAGGAAAAACAAAGAAAGTGGTGATGGTAAATTTACCCAAAGTGTCTTGAAAATGCAATTACGGCCTTCCTATCCTTCCACAAGTCGCCAATCGCAACTGCTTTGCCTTCCAGACCATACACCTCAACTCCCTCCAACAAATCACCACTACTCCCTCCAGCCACCTCCGTAACCGCGCTTCCTAAAACAACATAGAAAAAAAAGAGTTAAGCAAACAGTTCAAAATATTGCAGGCGAATCCTCGCTCTTAAAGGTCTCCGTCATAATCCCCACCGGAAGCACAGGAGATCGAGCCGAGGCCCCGTCGTCGAAGAAGGGATCCAGGCCGTCCACAGGCGAGAAGCGAATTTGTGGGGAGAGTCGTCCAAGGGAGGACGGTGCAGCGAGGACTGTGGCTCGGGCAGGCTGCGGTCGGGAAGTCAATAAAGCGGAGAGCTTTGTGTACGGTCATGGACATGGCTGATGGCTTCTTCTTCAGAAGCTGCTGATGCCGGTGGGTGTGAGTGAGGACACCAGCGCGCCACACAACTCAAATGGGTGGAAAGACGACAAAAACTTTGGCGGTACTGGTAAATACCGTTGCAACCAAGCTCGCGTCCAGGGACGCTCGCGGCACGCTTGCCGTTGGCTTCGCATGCTGCTCAGGCACCGCCAATGGGGCGGTCGTGATTCAATTAGCCGTAAAGCCGAAATGACCTAAAATGACTTTTTACACCGAATCTGCCCGAAAAATTTTACACATGCGTTTCGGTTGGAAAGGGAAAGTGGAGTCGACCTTTTTCTTTTTAAAATGCTTTTGTGTAACACTTCAATAATCTCGTTAGTATTTTGTTTCTTATTTATTTTATACAATTTTTTTAAAAAATTTCTCATATGTACATGAGAAGTAAATTTTTGTCCACCTCTACTCTACCCTGACTTCCTTTCTTCTTTTATTCAGATATCTTTTCTTCTTCTCCAGCATCAGCAACTTCAATTGCAATTAGGCTAAATTGGTTGGTTTAACCACAACCAAATTTGGCGTTGACCCTAGTCTAGTCATTGTCGGTTACCCTGCGGTACTGAAGTGTATTATTCGTGTAGACTCTAGAGAGGTCAATAACTTAAAATTAATGAAAAGATAGTGAGATGACCAGAATGACCCAAGGAAGAGTATCATACCCCATGTGTGATAATTATCTCAATGCCCTTAGGGGCAATCTACCTTGTTTTTACTGAAATGGATGCCCTAGCCAAAGGTGATTTAGGGCACCTTATATTAAGAATAATAAAGGTCTTTAAATAGAATAAATATGACAAGTATGTGACACGAAGACCTTTCAGGTCAAAATGTCACAAAAAATAAGGAAAAAACCCTATTACTAAGGTTTAAAATAGCGTATTACTCTTGTCTGCAATACAATGTATCAATCTATTAAGGCAACATATACATAACTTGTATGATACGTATGAGTTATTTATATTCCTAGGCTTGAATTTGTCGATCCCTAGCCCTGCAAATGAGTACAATGAGCTTTTGTTTAAAACTAAAGAACTTGTGTCAGTTCATGTTATTTATGTTTACTTATTATGATGCATGTTTTTGATGTTTGTGTTAGTATTATAATGGTAAGAGATCAATAAATTTAATCAAGAGAGATTAATTGGCTTTTGATTAGGAGGAGAACACCTAATCAAGATAAAGACTAAAATATCTTCAATGAGGTTTGAGACCGGTTCATGGAGTAAACTATTGTGTTCTGCCAATAGTATGCCTGCTATGTAGTTATTTGAGTTGTAGTAGGTTTAATTATGTTTGTAATTAGGTTTAATTAGATTTGTGTCTATGTAGCCTGTAGGATTAGGGCGGCCTATTTAGGCATTTTCTCTTGTAATGAGATGATTAATGAAATATTATTAGCCCTAATTCCCTTTCCCTCTCACTTTTCTCTCTCCCCGACCTCTCCCTTTGCTCACAAACCCACTTGCCTTAGGCAAGTGCTCTCCTTTCTCCCTCGTCCAGACCTCTCTTTTGTTCCTAGTACAAGCCCTTCTTTGCTCTAATATGATCTTTGCAAGAAGAGGCATAACACTTGGTATCAAAGTTCTATCCCTGGTAGTTTGTTCCTCCACCATGGCAACCGGAAACGTCTATGAACAAAGGAATCAACATGCCAGCCCTAAAGACGCTCCACCGGTGGACACTAAGGCGCAAACAGTCCCTTCCACCACTGCCAGCCCAATTGCCAGCAACTAAGAACCGCTGCTCGCAGCCATTCAGACCCAAACGGCAGATTCGCAACAAGCATTTCTCCAAGAACTCAAGGCGGACATCCGCTCGTCGGCGGATCGTCAGCAGGCAATGTTGGAGCAAATATGGAAGGACCAAGGGGCCTGCTTTGTTGCTTTCACGGCAAACCTGACCTTTGCCCCACCACTGGTCACTCCTACTCCGGCCAACTGCCCCCGTGGCAAAGGGATTCTCCAGCGGCCCTCTCCACCCATTTTTCAACCCATGTTAGGCTGTCCAGCACCCTCTGCATTTCCAACGTCCACCACTAGTGACGAAAGAGCTTCTCACCAAACCAGTACAAGGCCAAGTCGCACACAACCCACTTCAGCAGTCGGCCCTAAACAACCTCCTCTTCCTCAGTGGCAAGACAATAATCTATATTTTGATGAAGCGGCTAACAAAGGTGTGTACAGGCTGCCCCCTAAGGCGAGAGTGCGCCTTAATTTTCTGGAATACTTTGGTGAAGATAACCCCAATGAGTGGGTTTCGTAAGCTGAGCATTTCTTTGTGTACTAGGGGACTCGAACGGATCATCAGGTGCTTTTGGCTTCCTTTCACCTCAAGGGGGACACACTAGTGTGGCTGCAGCAACTCAAACAATAACAGGGCACCATTACATGGAAAAAATTGGTAGCAGAACTGTGCGCCTATTTTGGTCCAAATGAATATGAAGATTTTGACTCCCACTTGCACAACCTCTCTAAACCTCCTCTATTCGTGCCTATCAGACAGATTTTACACGGCTGGCTACCCGAGTTGAATGGACACCTTTAGCCCTTCTGTCAAAGTTTGTGGGTGGGTTGTGCAAAGACATCCATGCAAAAGTCCGACATTTGAGCCGGTTAACCTTCATCAAGCCATCCGCGTATCCTGCATCCAAGTGGAGCGCCTCCAACGTCTCCATAAAAGCATCCATAATCTACCAATGATACGGTCGAATCCTACTCCTCCACCTCCGACCACCGGGCAAGTGCAACACCTCACCCTTGCTCAAATGGAGGCCCGCTATTCTCGTGACCTTTGTTTTAATTGTGATGAGCACTTTGTACCGGGTCATAAATGCAAGCGTCCAAGTTCTATTCTAATTATGGACACAAGTGACATCTCTTCCTATAAAAAGCCAGAGATTCCCAAGATCTCTATGCATGCATTCGATGGATCTTATGCACCACGCACATTCTGGGTGTATGGGTTTGTCAAACAGCAAGTCATATTCATTCTCATTGATAGTGGAAGCACCTATAACTTTATTAATGATCGTGTGGCTCAAAATTTTGGGTGTTCCATTTAGCCATCGATCTCCTTTGATGTGCTAATCAGTGATGGTTGATATCTGCATAGCAGTGGGGTATGTCCTTCCATTCCCTTGACAATTCAAGGTACTACTTTTCATATTGATTTATTTTTGCTTCCTACCAAGGGGGCTGATATCATGCTGGGTGTACAATGGCTCCATGAACTTGGGCCTATTACTTGGGATTTCAAACATCTGCATATGGATTTTTTCTGTAGACTGGTTTCCTTCATTCAGCTCAAACAGTGGGTTCTCTTCTTATATTTGCCACCCAAGGAATGTTGCTACAGTTTCTTGTTGATCTACCACCGGAGGCCAATCCCCTACCACCTGGTTTAACACCCTTAATGGAGGAGTATGAGCATATTTTTCGGGAGCCGTCCACTCTACCTCCAACACGCCAGCATGACCACCGTATTCATATTCAGTCCATATGCCCACTAGCAAATATTCATCCCTACTGATATCCACAAGTGCAGAAGGATGAAATTGAAAGGCTAGTGCAGGAAATACTCTCCTCTGGCCTGATATGGCCCTACATGAGCCAATTCTCTTCTCCTGTGTTTCTCATTCTCAAAAGGATGGATCATGGCATTTTTGTGTAGATTACCGCGCCCTTAATGTCATCACTATCAAGGATAAATACCCTACTCCGGTAATTGAAGAACTCTTGGATGAACTAGTCGGTGCGACTATTTTCACCAAACTGGATTTGCACTCGGGGTACTACCAATCAGGATGCATCCTTCTAATGTTCACAAGATGTCCTTTCGGACACATGACGGTCACTATGAATTTTTGGTTATGCCTTTTGGCCTTTCAAATGCTCCATTTACCTTTTAGAGCTTTGCATTTTTCGTCCCTTCTTGCGGTGTTTTGTTCTAGTCTTCTTCGATGATATCTTGATCTAAAGTTGCTCTTGGCCAGATCATCTTGAGCATTTTCAAACAATATTTTCTACACTACTCCACCATGATTTATTTCTAAAAAAGTTGAAATGTTCTTTGGGCCTTCCATAGGTTGATTATCTTGGGCATGTCATCTCTGCCACCGGCGTATCCACCAATCCTTCTAAAATTGAGGTAGTCACAAATTGGCCCATTCCATCCACCATTCGTGCACTCCGCGGGTTCTTAGGGTTGACTGGGTATTATCGATGTTTTATCAAGGACTACGGCTCATTAGTAGCACCGCTCACAGCCCTCCTCAAGAAGGGGGCCTTTTAGTGGACTCCAGAGGCACAAGTGTCCTTTTTATAAACTTAAGCTTGCCATGTCATCTCCACCCATGCTTGCATTACCTGATTTCTCTCAGCCTTTTGTGATCGCTAATGATGTCTCCGCAGGTGGACTAGGTGTGGTCCTTATGCAAGGTGGGCGACCTATTGCTTATTTCTCTAAGGCCATATCATGCCACACTTTCTTCACAACAACGACAGTTATTGGTCAGAGAGGTCTTTACCACAAGCAAGTCTTCACAGGACCATGTAGTGCGTACAAAAACGGAGTTGCATTAGCATGATTGAATGCTTTTGTTTCTCATCAATCTGTATTCATGAGTACATTTGGGATCCACTTCTTTATATTTGTAGTAGACTATTGAGAGCCCTGGGGATTTGGGTCAAGTTGTTGCTTAGCAATCTTACTTCAAATGTTGGAGTTGGGTATTTAGGGATTTCTTCGAGAGCCAAGTTATCTATGGGTTAGTACATAATATTATGGTCATATTTCCTTACACTATGATTGTAGTGTATTGACCTTCATTGAGAGTTATATTATGTTAAACCTAGAGTTGGGTTAGAACAATAAAGGGTGGTTAATATCATGTATTATTTTAGTTAACATATGATGTGTTTGTATATTCAAATGATTAGAAAAGGTTATTAATTATTGAACAAGGGTTGTGAGATAATTAATGACATTGCTTGTTTTTTATTGTTAATTAGAACAAGTGGAACAATTAAAGAACTTGCATAAAATGTAGGTTGGTTGAAAATGCTTAAGCATTGCATTTTAATGCTATGCTTCTTGAGATATTGTAGTTTTTAGGCAGAACTACGTTTGATCTGATCTTATTAGAATAACATTGGAGTGTTGTTTGATGAGTATGTAGGCAACTAACATCTTGGTGATATTGGCCTAATTCCAAAAACATTAATAAATCATTTTGTCTTTTAGAAACTCTTATCCTGAGGGCATAGATATTTAGTTGTTGTTTGGTTTGATTTGTTGCAGATTCTTTAAACAAGGACTAGTGAGACCAGGACTGACGAGCGTGGAAGGTAGTTCCTCATTTCTGCAATTCTAGTAAGTAATTGTTTCTTGGCGCGAAATCTAACTTGGTCATTTTCTTTCAAACTGATGATAGACTTGTACTAGCTTGCTCTTTTATGGATTTTTGAGATATGTAATAATATTATATATTTTGATATTCATATTTGTGAACCCCATATATCATGACTTGATATTCAATTGAATGGTTTGTCTAGCACTTAAGAAAAAAATCTCATGACTTACCGTTTGTGCTATTTAAAAAGGGTTTTAAAAATTTAGGTCATGACAATTAACATATCACCTCCCCCTAAGATAACGTTAGAGAGTCTTGAGTTGCATTTCGGGGCCATTTGGTAAACTTTGGATTGGGTATGCACATACAACCACTTTGGCTACCACTTAAGCAATATGAAAGAAACTCTTATGCTATATAGGGGTGACTCATTAAACTGGAATGTATAAGCTATTGGTATGATGCTATATAGTGGCCGTTTGGCTACCATAGTTGCCAGAAATGCAATGAAGGGCTGGCTAGGTTGCTAGCCATTATGTCAAGAGCCCTGTTGGTTGGGAGTTGGGGCTCTCCAACCTAATGGTCAGTCGTCCAGCCTTATGGCCTTATTGAAAAGAATAGCCTTTGTGTGCACTTGGCTAAAATGAAGTGTTCCAATGTTTGAGTTGCCTAAGTTTGATGTGTGCATCGCAAGGTGGCGTCCCCTTCCAATTAGCTCTCTTGGAAAATGTCTCGGCAAGTCCACATTTGTCATGACCCAAAATTTTAAAACCCTTTTTAATAAAGGACACATTAAATCACGAGGAAATTTTTTTTCTTTCTTAAATACAAAACAAATAATCCGATTAAATATCCAGATCATTATAGCTAGGGTTCACAAATACAAATATCAAAACATATGATATTATTACACGTGTCAAAATTCGATAAATAGCAGGTTAACCCTCCAAGTACAAGTCTGTCTGAAAATAAATAACTAAGTAAAGTTGGCTCTCACGCTAGTAATTACAATTACTTACAAAATTGCAGAAGTAAGAAACTAGATCTCACAAGTGCAATGTCATCCTCAATTGCCCTCCAACGTTTTGATCTCACTACGTCCTCATCTAAAGAACCTACAACCAAACATGCCCCTCCTATTTTTTTTCTTCACCCTCTTCCATCCGTCTGCTCAGCATGGCGGCTAGCTGCCACGGCCGGGCAAGACCCTGAGACCGACTAGATCATCTGGGTCCGGCGATTTCGGAGGCCCAGGCTTAGCCGCCTCTTCTAACTCCTCATCATCGGCTCCAACATCAAAACATAGTAGTGCGGCTTCCACTAGGACGATGTCAGTCCATCCAGGCTGCTGAAGCTCCTACCAAAACTTCCACTGCAAATCCATGGTCGCTGCCCCCAAACTTGTCTCACTCCAACCCTCGGATTTCTCTACAAATCATGGGCATGGTGGAGGCAGTGCTTTTGCCATGTCCATCTATGCCTGCGCACACCCCTGACGGCCAAAGCCTGAGCACCTCCATTGGAAATGACCTCACCATCATGAAACAATGTTTGCCAGCCAGTTTACAACTGACACCCAGTCTGATTCCATCGACAGTCCAGCGAGAACGAACTTATGAAGTAATTAAAACACAAGTTTATAATATTAAATCTATTACTCGTGTATCTCTACAACGACTTGTTCTGCGATAGTACCCTAATTGCCGATTTGTCGTCGATCCACTGCCATCGGAACTTTGAGCTCACTCCTCTTTGATTCTATCTTCGGACCTTCACCGGAAAACCGTCTTCATCTCTCTCGCCACCCTCCCCAAAAGCCCTCATAGAAGCCCTAATTATCCCTTTAAACTATTTTTTGTCATCTTAATTAACCGAGCCCGTATAATGACTTAAACGGACAATCTGCACATCTAATTTAGGTAAACGGGCCCTATGTGTTATGTTCAACTTCGAATGGTCGTAACTCCTCATCCGAACTCTAATTTGCGCATTGTTGATGACGTTTCAAATATATTTTTGTCTACTTTCTATCTATATATGTCTCAGTCACCAATTCCAATCATTAAGTAAGTTATTCTTACAAGAAGGTTAAGGGGTTAAATACCCTAATTTCCACGTAGTCAACTTCGAGAATTTAAAAAATTCTCAAATGCTACATGTTAATATTCCAAACAACAAGCTAGTTAACCTAGTTTCCCAACATGACTACCATGTGTGTGCACCATTGCATATATTCTACGCAATATTGAGCACACATGTTGCGCAATGTTACAGGCCTTCCCTACAACACATGTATACATGGTGCTCAATGTTGCGGGCAGTTCCCTCAACACATGCACATTTAGTATACAACACACCCACATGTGTATGTACCCTAGAACATGTCACAAGCAATAGGCTTTGGTACCCCGTGACACAGTGCTACCTTCCCCTTTCAGTCGGTGGCGCAACAACTCCTGTGCATCACTAGTTGTGAAGGAGGAGGAAGAGAAGAATGAGGATGGAGCTGAGAAGGAGATATAGTGTTATCTTAGTTGGGGTAATAAGTGAGGAAACAATGAGGGTTCCTAAGGTTACAAGATCAAGTAAAAAAATACTAATTTTTGTTGTTTTTTAGGGTAATGAGGAGATTACTAGGGTGCACATATATGCATTTTTATATCTAATAACAAGTATTGATTACCCTATACTAAAATCTGTCCAACAAAATTCACAACCACAATTTGATTAGACAGTAGAAAGTGAGTCTCACAAAAAGGAGTCCACTTTTATATGTTCAATAAAAAATGCAAGGTTTTGTTAGATATATTCTGGTGTAGGAAGATCATTATTTCCATCATGCTTTGTAATATAGATTTAATATAGGGTTATCAACACCCATAATTTAGAGGATAACGTCATGTAGTTTTAGCATTTTTCGTTGATTCTGTTGCCCTAATTGGCTATTCAGCATGAACTCAAATATGTTGGTGAAGTTCCGCTGGTTTCAAAGTATATGTTTACTTACTTTTGTTTTGTTAATTACTTAACAATACTAACGCTATGCATTCTTGGGACTGGAACGTTGATTCGTTGTATGTTTTAACTTGTTGAATACACTGCTTTTCATTAAAACAAGGAAAAAAAAA
Source organism: Saururus chinensis (assembly GCA_035235625.1). Lineage (NCBI taxonomy): Eukaryota > Viridiplantae > Streptophyta > Magnoliopsida > Piperales > Saururaceae > Saururus > Saururus chinensis. The sequence continues at coordinate 39,468,086 of CP141142.1, forward strand.
AGAGAACTCAGTACATGTTGGCTTGAATACAAAAGAACCAAGTTGGTTCCAACACATGCCTTTGCTATAAATATATACTCCCTCTATCTCAAATTAATAGTTCCATTTAGGAAAAAAAAAGTTTGACCCCTATTAAGAACTCCATTTGGCTCATTTTAAATAGCTAGATACTTGAAAAAGCGTTCTCTTAGCTATGTGTCTCGCTATTTAATAAAATTTTACTATTTTTTCAAATAAAATTATTAATGTGGGATGGAGTATTTCACAGCAAGAGTAAATCACAGCAAACATCTACGCCGTGACCCAAACATTCTCTCATGAGGACCAGTAATCGATTTCTATTGTAATATTACATAAAAAATCGAACCACATAAGAAAAAAATTATTTATTTTTTTTTATTTTGCCTATACATTACAGCTTGTAGGCTTTTCAAAGTGCCAAGCTTAGTTTTAACTCCAACAACCCAGCCGGTAGTGAAAACCTCCACCAAGTCCGAACACTTGAGAATAGAGTAAAATTTCCACCATGCACAAATCGCCATCAGCATGACCTCAGTTCAACTGTTGCATTGTCCAGGCAGATATCAAATTCTGCTACTCCACGAGTGGGTTCCATGGAAAAAGTTATTTAGGAAAGCTTGTACAATTTATTAGTACCACCAACTAATGCAAAAATATGGTACAGAAATTTCAAGGGCCCTTGTCTCAACGTGCTTTCCTTGAATATCTTGATACTGCTGAAAGGCCCAGGGTACCGATTACAGTGGATCAATGTTTATCAACATATTAAACTGCCAAAGTCTCCCCTACCATTTGTTCTGTCTGAAACAAAGAGAAAAGAACTGCAAACCCACATAATTTTGAGTAAATATGCTTTCTCTACCAGACAAGAACAGCAATACCTGTGATTTGTCATATGGCTCCAGAAAGCTTTGGTGATAAATACGTGATTGCTTCAGAAAGTATAATTGGCTAACTTACGTTATTACCACTTGTATTCATCATAGTCCCCTGTGATATGCTAACCTTTTCTGGAACTTATGCAAATCAAAATGCATCTATAGGTTAAAAAATAGATACATCCACAACCAGTGGATCACACCAGAATATAATGTATCCACAGCTTGGAAGCACGGATACTCAAAATTGGTGTTGTATTATGCCCGTGTCTGTATCGGATGCAACTACTTGCATGTCCTACCTTTCATATCACACATCACCTAGAATTTACTTCATCAAATCCTTATTAAACATTAAACAAATGCTACATAAACTAGAGGCGTGTGCATTTGGCACAAAATATTAAGTAGAACTGTTTCCGAACTATACACTTTGTGGGATAACCTTTCATGGAAAAATGGGATATTTGTAATTGCAATTCATACATATAGCTACCTTTTTCATTGCAATTAAGTTTTTAATACAAAGAACTAATAAAAAGTATATTAAAAATAATATTTTAATACACATTCCCTGTATCTTATGTTGATTTTTAAAAAATTTCTGGTACCCGTATTGTACCTTTTCCCATGTGTACCTGTGATTCCTTGATTCACAGTTCAAATTATTATGCAACCTTGTTGAACTGTGCAATTGTTGACAAGAGATCATTCCGATTTTTATAAATCACATGTGACATCTTTTTTATCTGTAAACGTTATAATAATATTGGTCAAAAAAATGAAACATTTACAAGCTTAACATAGACAATTCTATGTTGTGGAGAATCTCATAAAACTCCTGGCTGCAGTGAGAGTCTTCTGCGTGTATAATATGTTCTCCAAAAATAACAGCTGTCAAGCTTCCATATTTAAACTGACTAAGAGGTCCACCAAAAATCTGCAATCTTATGTTGCTATAGCATCAACCCCTACCATAAATCATCAGATGAGACGGATTCATACTTTGGACAAGACGCAACAGACAACCTTCCATCTGTAAACTGATCAAATAGTCCACCAAAAATCTGCCATCTCATGTTACTTGACCAAGCATCAACCTCTACCATTAAATCATCAGATGCGACGGAATCACACTTTGGACAAAACCCAAAATTGGTCGGTTCATTTTTACAAGATGCTATCAGCATTTAATCTGAAGACCACTAAACAGCAACTTTTCTGCATCCTTCAAATAAGGAACAATTACTTAATACTTTCCCCTTCTGTAAAAAGGAAGAAACTTGAGGTTGGTTTCAAAATAATTCCACTCACTATGTTTGACATATAATTGGGCCAGGGACATTATTAAATTCTTGATGCTGTTTATCTCTGCGAAAAGGATATAACAGTTAGTTTGATAATGTGTATTATAAAAGGAGAGAGAGAGATGAATTTGCACTCATGATTCTACTAAAATATCAAATAGAGTTAGAGAAATGCTACACATGCTCGCTCGCCTGCTCATGGCCATGTGGACATGGGGCCCACAGAAATGGCCACCATGCCCATGTAACCCTGAGAGAGTGAGTGGATGTACATCTCTCATTAAATAATCACAACCAGGTGCCTTCCAGGCCCAATCTGTCTTTAGACATGCATGCAGTAGAGAACAGGTGATCAGGGCACATAATTAGTAAAGAACCATGCTACACTAAAGTTGAGTTTCACACGCGATAAAGCTACATCATCATTCCAAAACCATTGATTTAAGAGGCTTAATTTCAAACAATGACTATGATGGCATGACGTAGCCCATCACGTATGGTACTCAACATCGCAGAAGCATTTTTCATTGGTAAATGGACACAGCAAAAACTTAACACAATTTTCAAAACTCAAAAAGCAGGTTCAACTTTGTCCACAAGATCATCAATCTCAATAAAATAAGAAAGGAACATAAAATGAAAAAAAAATACATTTGGCGTGAATACCCACTTAACAAGGAAATTGATTATCCTTGTACTTGTAAAAGAGGTATGCATGGGTACCTTTGTCTGACTTTCAGAATTCCAGTTCCAATCTGCATCGGAATTCCCATAATGATGCACTCGCTCACTCCCTCAATCTGATCATCCCTCCCGCTAATTGATGCATTGAACAGGTGTTCTGCAGTTTTTTCAAACGATGCTAGCATCAACACACTCACTTTCATTTTTGCAATGCCAACTCTGGTAATGCCAAGTACCTCCCCCTGTTATCAACAGACCATTGCAGGAACAATTAGTTCTTGGTGGTATTTCATCAAGTGGTCAAATGATGCAAAGCTGAAAAAAGGTAAACACTGCTCAACACATAGTGCTACATTCTTTTGGACACTAACAAAGGTTAAAATCAACTAGATCATGTTGCGTATTCATAGCAAACAGTGGCAAAGGTACATACTTGTCTGTAGGCCATCCTAGATTGGCTATTGGTAAGGTAATATAATCACATAATGCAAGCATGTTAGCAGAACAACGTACATGGCAGATAATTCCTAATGGTTTACTAAACGAAGGTAGAAATACCGAAATCTTACCAAAAAAACAGACTCAGACGAATACATAATCTGGTTTCAATTGTGTTGACTAAACATGCAAGCAATAGAATATGAAACAGCCAAATTACCCAAAAGTGTATTCTTGCATATGCTTAAAATTAATGACTATGGTTCCAAACCCTAATATGACTGCTTCATTCAAATTGCAATATGGGCTCCCCTTCAAAAGCTTGATGCATTCAGAAGATCAAATAGTAATCACCCTTTTCTTTTAGGGTAGTTTGACTTTTGGCTAATGTCTGTCTTAAATGATTTTCTACTCATATACCTCCAATACAGCGCTGAGCTTTAGAAGGTGTTAAGTGCAAATAATCCAAGATTAATATATGATGTTGTAGGCATTAGGAATAAGAAGTGAAGAAATAAGAGTGTAGAATGGAAATATCATGCACTAAAAAAAATATTCCTGTCATTTTATAAATTGTAATATACCAGGAGCAAGACCCATTTTCTTGCTGGTATAGCAAGCCATCTGATTTACAAATATTTATAAATCATAAAAATTTACACGTAAACTTCACAAAAAATAAGTGCCTTAAGTCTTTCCTTACTGACACTAATGTTCTTTCCTAAATTGGACTGTAAGACCAGAAAATCATTAGACCAAATGGTCTTTGAAAATTTCTACCAATCAGTAATGCAACTACAGCACTACACAAAACAATAGGCAGATTCTCAAGAGCCCAAAACCTTGAGACAAAATAACATGTGACTCTCAATAAAGTTCGTTCACGAACAAGCCCATCATAAAGAATTTCAGAAAGCCAAAAAATACCTGGGTGGTGCATAAGAAAGTGTACCATGCAAATAGGTTAATGGATATTACTAAACGTGAATTAGTGATGTCAAACATGTCACTTCCCTCAGGCAGACTTAACGTGAATCATAATCAAGCGTACCACCTACCTTATATGTCATAACATCTGCCAGAAGCATCATATGTCGGCTATCTATGCTCATTCCGTGGCTTGCCATAGTGTACTGTATTTCATCAATGATACATCTTCTAGCAGCTTCAATTCCAAGCGTTTGTTCCACTTCCATGACATGGTTACTCTTTGTCCTACTTCCATCAACTCCAGGAATGCCCATGACAGCTAAAAGATTTGTACTACAAAACATTTTATAACATAAAATAAAGCACCAAAATACAAATTGTTATCTTGAAGAATTTAAGTTAACAATCTAGACATTGCACACTAGAAACATGCATTAATTCCAATCATTTCTCCTTGTTTATATGTTACCTAAAAAACAAACTTGCCCAATAGCTTTAAGTTCCAGATTACAAAAACGAGCATGATGTAAATAACTATGAACTATACTAGAGAATCATTCTCATACTAAATGTGATATATGAGTTAGCAACCATAACATTTTTTATTTACACAACTTATATATGTTCCTATCTGGATTAACACAATTGTACATCAAAGATTTTAGGATATGAATCAAGTGAAGATTATATTTACAATGCCAGTCATATCCATCTAGCTTACATCCTATTACAACACTCCCTCTGTCCGTCATTAATAATCTGCTTTTAAAAAAATGTGTCCCACATTAATAGTCTGATTTGCCTATTTTAGCGGTCTCATATACTTCTCATGTGGCTCCACATGAGGTGTTAAGAAAAATCAAGGCCTGCAATAAATACAGGAGGCATTGCACAAAAGGGCAATCAATGCTGCAGTGTGCAAACCCCATTGCAGATAGAGGGAAAAGGGGTGTGCCGTGGTGGATGGAACAAAATGTGGGTCTAATATGCTACTCATAGTAACACTTACAAATTGCTTTAAAATGAGGCAAAACGCATTATGTACAGACTACAATTTATGAGTAGCTCAAATATTTTCGATCTCCTAATTGTGGACCTCACTGTTCGTTAAAAATCACAAGCTTTCACTGTTTGTTAAAAATCACAAGCTTTCAATCACAGACATTTGATAGCGGATGGAGAAAGTATGAGATATTTTCTCATCAAAAGTATTTAATTAAAAAGGGGAAACAACTTGGGTAAGAATAGACTGTCCTCACTCCTGTTACATGTTCATATGTTATATTGAAGTTCATTTCTACGTCTACCGCCAATATTTGGCGTCTCTGCTACCTTTTTTCCTCTTTTCTTATTTTCAATTGAACATGGGAAAAATTAAAGACATAAACATAGTACTCCCTCCATCCTAAATCAATAGCTCTATTTGGCAAAAAAGTGTGTTCTATATTAATAGCTCCATTTTGTTAAATTTAAGTGGTTGGGTACTTAAAAAATAGTAATATAAGCTTATTTTTCCTTCTCTTATATGTGAGTTTCACCTTTAATAAAAACTACTGTTTCTCCAAATGTAGCTATTAATATAGGACAGAGGGAGTATAAAGCATGTGACATGAAGCAGACCACTCCTGTAAAAGAGATAACCCTCTTCTAGCAACATGTACACTCTTGCAGAAACTTTAAGACAACTTTGGTCACCTGAAATCTGAACATGTAAAAATTCCAGTGTCGAACATCATGTGCATATATCCGGGCAATTAGCATCATATTACCATAAAAGGCAATCTTACATGTCCAAGAATTTATTGCAAGAAGCAACAATAACTAGAGGCATATGACATTCTATTTCTTGGCCTGAAGAACTAACAACAGATATACTTGCCCAAAAATAGAAATTTTAATAAATGGTATGCTATTTGGTGGAAATGCTTTCCTTAGGACATCCACACTATGTTTCAGGTAGTGCCAATGATACGATAATAATTCTCCCTTATGGGGCATATTATGATGAAAAATGGGCATTGTATCATTTATATTCTATGTTTATGAAAAGTAGAATACAAATCAAAACAAAAGCATGTAGAACAAAGATGGTTTATTCAATATTTCAACCAAAATATTATAGAAAAAATAGATACAAAGAATGCACTGACCCTTCAACAAGTAAATTGTATTTGCCCTTATCTTTGTTAATAACTGCACGCTCAACTGTTTTAATTCCCTGTCAAACAATAGAGACAATAAAGCATTAGACTACCACATGTTTACTCCAATTCTGGTCAAAAAGGGGGGAAAAAGCACATTTAGCTGGCAAATGACAGATTCTCACTTTCACTATAACCTTTGGCAGCATTGCTTGGAGTGAATGCAGTTCAAATTGTAGCCGACTTTTACTAATTTCTGGGGGAATTACTTTCAATTTGTGTGGTCCCATAACTTCGATGTGCTGTTAAACAATAATCAGTTTTGCTTTCGCGTATAGCCATAAAATTCAAAGGACAGTCTATGACAGTATCGGCTCACCTGTCTCTTCAATTTTATCTTGGGATGTTGTAAAATAGATTCTTGTACAGTACTTGAATCAATCTTCATCTGCAAGGCCTCAATCCTTGCCATGTCCAGTGTCACCTTTACACATGGTTGTCTGGTTGTTAAGACAATCTTCACACTTTTGGCAACCTGCATATCCCATAAAAAGTCAGCATCTGTATATAATTAAAATGAGAATAATGCATCAGCAATTCCATTTGTCAGCATAGGAGGAAACTAAGTGAAACAACGCTCCACGGCTCAAAGCTTTCCTATGTCCTTACATCCAGCACAGTAATATGCCAATTGGTGCAGGACCATGATATACACCAAAACTTCATACATAGATGGCAAACAGATAAGCTCCCGCCACCTTAAGCTCCATGAGAAAATTTCTAGCTTGAACTAATTAGTCATATATAATCAAGGTGAAACATTAGATTGATATTGTTTCTAACAATCATATAGATTATGAAAAGACATACATCTCATTTGAGGATGCATAATTGTTGTTTAAGACAAGCATGGAACATTAACAACTCAGTATAAAAGCCCACTCCTGCTTTACACAAAAATTAAAAAACATTTCATCAGTGTATAACCTCAGGTAACTCCAAATGACTAAAATACCACATAGATGATGATTGATATTGTCCAAGTGAGTATAATATCCTAATGCTTGGATATTTTATGTTAGTAACTAAACATAATTAAGGAAAAAGCTATCACATTTTAATATCTAATAACTTGTATGCATGCACTGAAGAAAACAAATTGTTGGAATCAGACGCTGCTGAGTAATACATGAACGTTCATGGGACGGAAAATAGTTTCTACATTTTATCTCATCAATCCAACATTCCTGCAGTATTATATTCTTCGGAGGAATCAAGTAACATAAGAGCATTTGATAGATGAAAGTTATGCATCACAATGTAAAACTAATGACAATGTAATAAAAATGTATATTATTAATACTGTTACAACGAACAGACACACCTCACCCAGCATTGTTCTTTCAATGCAACCTTTCACAATTCGAGCAGACTTCACATCACTATCACAAACAAGAGTGGCGGTAATTATAGGTGTGCTGATCTTTTTGGAAGCATTTATTATTTCCTTGATACGAGGAACACCAAGCGTGATATCTGAAGCTCATATAAGGAATCATTTTAAAATTTACGTAAGTAATATTGGAACTCTATAAACATAAATATCAGGCACTTTCTACTCGGATGTAGACTCACAAGATCATGGTTTCAGGAGAAAATAAGGTTGTCCCACAAAACGGCAACATTAGATACTATTTTTTATTAAAATCGTTCCCATATAAAACTATGTCTGTGTTACAGGTGGGGAAAAGAAACCTTTTGCTTTGAGTAGGACAAATGACCAAACTTGCACATTGTTCAAACTAAAGTAGAGAGCATGCATAATCCACCTTACATCTGTCCAAGCAAACCTAACCCACATACACTAAACAGGGACATAAATCCAACTCTCCCCATGAAAAGAGCTAAATCGAAAAATAACTCATGTACTTGGGTTGCTATTGGTTTTTCTTCAATAGATGGGTTCAACATGTTGGATAATCTAACTGTCTACTTGGGCCTCCCGGGCTTGATATACATTGTTGGGCTCTTCCTTAAGAGCTCTAGTTGTTTAGCCAACCTGGTTTCTGACATAATACCAGAGCTTGGAGGAGCCTGGAGGTCCTGGTTTCAATCCCCACCTCTACCTTTGCATATTTTGTGTGTGTGCAACATCTGCATCAATTGAAATATGCTTGCCCGCACAGGGTGGTAATGTATAATTTTGGCTTGGAATACATTATTGGGCCATTCCTTAAGAGCTAAAGCTTTTGAGGCAACTTGATTTCTAACACAACATACCATGTATACTAGATGGTTCACAACTTGACAATCTAGACAAATAACTAGTTCATTTATATCCAAGACTTGGGAAAAATAACGAGGTGCCAGACATACTACTCATTAATTAGAAAATGGTATCACCTATACAAAATATACTAGGTATTAAATAGGGAAGAGATCATAATAGAGCCAATTATGAAATAAAGGTATTCAATAGGAAGGGCTCATAATAAAGCCAATTATGAGACAGAACTTCTTTCACAAAACCTAGTAATGGCAAGGTATATGTATGAAAAACAATGAGCATTCCTCATCCTGCTGATCCAAACATGTTAGGTTGAACATTAAGGTCACAACCCTAACAGTCACACTGCAAAATATTAATTTCTAGAAAGATTGTCCTCCCTCATTTGCAAGTTGTATTTTGAAGAAAATGGTATGGAAAGGATACTCATGCTAGCAACTCCAGCAAAGTGAAAAGTTTTCAAGGTCATTTGTGTCCCAGGTTCTCCAATACTCTGTGCTCCAATAGCTCCAATAGCAGCTCCAGCTTCCACCCTTTTTGCATGGTATCGAGATGTACAAGTTTCTAAGAAAACCTACAATGAGCCAAAACAAAAAGAAACAAAAGATTTTCAGTAAAACATGACATAGTTGATAAAAGAAACAAATAATTGCAGAAAATATGAACTAAAACCAAGAAAACAAACTGATATACAAAGACATCTAATGAGGGTAGCAAATAGATTTAGTGAGGGGCATAATTAAAGTAGAATTATAGCGAAATAAGATTATTATACAATATGATATCATTTAGCATGAATTAACCACCACGAATCATCAGCTTTGTTTTTAAGAAAACCTACAATGAGCCAAAACAAAAAGAAACAACAGATTTTTAGTAAAACATGCCATAGTTGACAAAAGAAACAAATAATTGCAGAAAATATGAATTAAAATCAAGAAAACAAACTGATATACAAAGACATCTAATGAGGCTATCAAATAGATTTAGTGAGTTGAGTAATTAAAATAGAATTACATTGAAATAAGCTGAATACATGATAGCATATCAATTTATATAAATTAGCCACAATGAATCATCAACTTTGTTTTTAGAAATTCTTTTGGCAATTTCCAATTCTTGCTTCTCTTAAGACTTTATTCATTGTTTGTCAGAAAATGCCAGAAAAGGATCAGTGAGAGCACCTAGAAATATAGCATTAAGCAAAGTAAAATGCTACCTACCTGTAATTGCCGAGAAGTAATACCCGAGACATTGGCAGCAACAACTTCCAACACATTAAAATCCTTGTGCTCTACAGCGTCCCCATCCAGTGCAAGTGCCACCCTGGTGTTCCTTAAAGCAGTCACACGCTCATGGACAAAATCTAAAAGCAACTTTCTGAAGGCCAAAGAGCAACCACCATCAGGAGTCATGTCATGCTTTGAAAGTCTCTCTTCAACCACTTGTAGAATTTCATCAGGCGATAAAAATGTAGACAAACTGGTAGAAGGGCACGTAGCCTAAAAACAGAAAAGTGAAAAATTAGCTTTGCAATGACTTGTCATATGTACAGTCTAACCAATATACGCATATTGGAAAAGTAGCAACCTTAATTTTCATAAACAGCCTATTCAAATTCAAGGGTATCCCACTCTTCCCTTCCATATTTGCTGGATCCATGCCATCATCTCCATAAAGAAACTGAACTACCCCACTACTAGCATTACGAACTGTTTCATCATAGTGAACTGAAAGATCCTCCAAGGCTTTCATTAATCTGCGAGACATGTAACCAGTCTCAGCTGTTTTCACCTGCATTGGCCACAAAAGAATAAACATTTAATAAGAATTGATACTAATAAGAATATAGAAGTTCAACATCAAAACGTACCGCAGTGTCAACAAGACCTTCACGACCACCCATTGTATGAAAAAAGAATTCTGTCGCTGTTAAGCCAGTGTAGAATGAGTTAGCCACAAAACCTTTAGCCTGAAACAAGAAATCTCATTCTAATTAACAGGAAAGTATGTGCACAGACCTAGGCCAACAGCTACAATGGTTGCTTGGAAAGAGCAAACTCCAAATTTTGTACACAAATAAACTTACAGCAGGAGTTTTTGAATTTCTAGGAAAGTGAGGAAGACTTCTGTCGATAAATCCATTAGGAGCACGGCGACCACCAACTGATTGTTGACCAACACAGGCAATCATTTGACTTATATTAATAGGCGAACCTTTTGAACCACACTGTGACATTATCAAAGGACTGTTTCTCCAGTGCAATTCTTCCATGCAAACCTGAAATAGCAAAAACAGTATCCATTTTAGACAACAAAAAGGCAGTTTCTAGCACCCCCAACAAATGATGGATGTCAGCAATCTCGATGTACTTTTGCAGTTGTCTCTCTAACACTATTCAGCACTCCAGTTATTTTAGCTTCTAAGGTTTGTGCAGCATTGCAACCAGGTTGAAGTGACAGCTGGCCTTTGTTATACAATGAAATGAGCTCATCACAGTCCTTGTATCCTGCTTCAATACTTTTCTTTTTCTCTCTATTAAGACTTTCGCCTGGCTGGACATCATCAATTCCAATTGTAAATCCATGATTTCCAATCCACCTAGCACTGAAAAAAAAAACTTAATGATCTAGCAGGAAGAATACACGGTATTAAAGGTAACCTTGTTAGCAATTGGCAGAGAAAAAAGAAAGTGCAGCAAAAGAGGCAAAAACATGACACAAACTGATATATAAAGCAACTCTCCAGATGTACTTTTACTACAAACAACCGCTAAGTAAGAGCAAAAATGATGAAGCTCAGCTGCGGATTTGTATTTAAATTAACATATAGCAGATACAAAAGAAATTTAAGCTTCAACAAATAGCAGTCATGAATAGAGAATGATATAGGTCCCTCCAAACCTAGTTCCGCACACCATCCTCCAGCCTGAATTGATAGGCTGTCCTCCTGTAGACAGGCAGATAGGACAAGTGACTAAAACAGTGGAGGTTGCAGTGGAGTACTGGGTGCAAGGCCCCATAGGCCATAGCACACTCATTACAATTTGATAAACAGTAGCTGGGTAAAATACTGATTGCAGAAATTGGTGTGCTGGAAAATTTCAGGGAGTACACATTTGTGATACACAACCTTCAACTAGCCACAGATTTCATTACAGTGGAAAGCTGATGAAACATACAAAGTGAAGTTGGAGCAACAATGCACAGGAATAAGAAGAGGAAGAAGAAACAGCTTAGAAGTAATACAGAAAAAAAAATTGTCTTATCAGAAAAAAAAAATCAGCATGGACTGCTACCAACGAAGGCCTGAGCCTCTGCATTGATATCTGGCCATGCACCGGGAATGGACGCCAAGGCTAAAAACTGTAATATCCCTAATTTTCCTAGGTTTTGAAAATTAAATACGTAAAAAATAGGGTATTTGACCCATTGACATTGACATTCTCAGTACAATAGCTTCCTCCCTAAATAAAATTTATGGCTGAAACTAATTCTATTAGAAAGTAGACAAATAGAACTTCGAAACGCCACAAAGAACGCGCAAAGCGGAGTTCGGATGAGGGAGATACGACTATTCGAAGGTAAGTACATTGCATAAAGCCCGTCTACCCGATTTAGACTGTTTTTGGCCCGTTTATGTTGTTTTGCGGGACCGGTTGTTTATAATTCTGAAATTAATTTTTAAAGTCCCAATTAGGTGGCCTAATGGGGGAGGATTACTCAAATTCTAGGGGGGTTTAGGAATCCTAATCCCCATGCTTATAAAAAGGCTTTTGAGGGCACAATTAAGGGGGGCTGGACTGTGGAGGGAAGGAGGAGGAGCCGCCGATGAAATTTTCTGGCGAAGCTCTGGTAGCGATGGATCGACGACAAATTGGCCATTAAGGTAAGATTTTGAGTTGAGATTAGTAGATCATTACATAAATTTTAATTTACATTACTTCTGCAATCTCGTATTTTATAATTTAGATCTCTACAATCCCTAGTTTGTAATTAGAAGGAACAGTGTTCTTTGCAAATCACTGTTCCCATAATTATGAGGAACAGTGATATGCGATTGGACTGCCACCAACTGGCAACCGGACTGCAGGTCCCTTTTCACCGGATGGTTTGTTGTAACTACCGAAAGACGGGCCAGTGTGTGCACTCGGTCATCCAAGAGAAACAGAGAACACACACAAAAAGGAAAAAAAACGAACGGTTTATTGTAACTACCGACCAAACTTTCCCGCCACTTCTGTTTAGGTGCAATTGTGGGTCATGCCTTCCACTCCAGTCAAGTCTTTGGGATAGGAGGGTTAATGGTACTTCCTAGTGGATTCCAAAAGCCTGGTGGATTCTAGGGTATTTCGTTATCATTTGTTACTTAGGTTGACATCTGATGAGTCTGTCTGTCATTAGGATTAGACAGGGATATTAATTATCGAATAATGGTTTGAGAGATAATTAATAACATTGATTGATATTGCTTGTTTAATTAGAACAAGTGGAATGATTAAAGGACTTGTATAAAATGTAGGTTGCTTGAAAATACTTAAGCATGGTATGTGTGATGTTATGCTTCTTAGTATAGTGTAGCATTAGGCAAAACTACATCTAGATCCGATCTTGTTAGAAACATTAGACATGTCTGATGAGTACGTAGGCAACTAATATCGGGTGATGTTGACCCAATTTAAAAAAATTAAATAATATTTTTATTCTTTTGATTGCTCTTCCAAGGGGAGGAGATGTTTTGTTGCCTGTTTAGTCTTCTTTGCTTGCAGGTTCTTTAGATGGGGGCGTTGCAAAATCGGGACGTTGGTAGGCATTTGAGGACGACGTTGCATTAGTAGGATCTAGTTTCTTACTTCTGCAATCTTGTAAGTAATTGTAATTACTAGTGTAAGAGCAACTTTACTTGATTATTTATTTTCGGAAAGATGACAGACTTATACTTAGAAGGTTAACCTGCTATTTACGGAATTTGACATGTATAAAAATATCATATGTTTTGATATTCATATTTGTGAACCTCAGTTATCGGATATTTAATTGGATAATTTATTTTGTGTTTAAGAAAGAAAAAAAATTATCGTAATTTATCACATCCTTTATTGTAAAAAGGGTTTTAAAAATCCAGGTCGTGACAAAAACAATTTGAAGCATTATGGTCATTTAATGGCAAGAACACACAAGGGTCCAAACTAAATGCCAAAAGCTGCAGGATTGATAGAAAGCATGTATTAATGCAGAAAGAGATAACAGGGATAACATTGTGAATTTGATACTATCTTTCATGAGACTCACTAACCAATTCACCTAAAAGCTTAAGCTGTAAAAAATGGACTAACTTTAAAACACTTAAACACCGTAAATGAAAGCACCACTACCTATTGCAAAGGAACATGGGCACACACACAACAGGGATAATTGAATCCCCCGGGACTTAAACTCAGAATCTTGGGTTCTAACACCATGCTACTAACCAATTCTCCTAAAAGCTTAAGCTGTTAGTGAATAGACTAATAATACTAACCATGCTAAGAGCCTAAGAGAAACTTTATAGAAATCACAAATCAATGCCCTACACAAGGTTAGCAATCTTGGAACTTTATACTGTGAACTTGTCTCAATTCGTTTAAGACACAAGATCCCGAGAGATCAAATAAATCAATATCGGTGATCAGGAAAAATATCTCTCTGAAATCTCGCCAAGTTGGGGTATAAAGCATCTCCGTAGTATATCAAAACTCATTTTCAGGCAAGATGCAAGAGTTCACTGAGATCTACCAAGATAGCAAGCCATAGTCCTACAATAATATAGATTAAATTAGTAAAAAATTGAAGATTTTTTGCAAATTATTTGAACTATTCCACCTGCTCTCTGTATCCTGCTTGTTTGTATACAATATGAACGTATCAGCTCTTAATTCATCAGATCCCAAACTCCCATATTCAAACCAAATTGCAATTATTAATACCAAATCTTATTACTACCATAGCCATAATCATAATAATAATCAAGAAGTACCTTTTCCCAACAATTTGAGATCGCGACAAGGATCTTATTCCTCCGCTCTAGCCAGTCTTGTGCCAACTCTTTAATAAGAGATAATGCAGTCATATCCTTCCTTACTACCTCTATCCAAGTCTGCTTAGGTCTTATGACTCTCATAACTTCTTGAAAATCTAATACTAAGAACTATTTGATTTTTTGAACACTTAATTGATATCAAGAAACCCAATATAAATAGTGAAACCAATTTGAAGCAAATTCTTAACCTGTTGGTAACTTTTGAAGAGACCAACGTACCATTGACAAAAAAACAAGCTAAAATATCATGAATTTTTCAAGTGTTCCTCTTACTTCTTTTTCAACTTGCATTGTGCAAATCTATGGCAGATGTCACACATCACTATGAGTCTCCAGCACCCAGAAGTCTCATTCCTAATTGGAGTCCCTTAATCAGATTCAAACAGAGATTTTCTCTCTGAGGACCAGCCAAAGTTGGACTCCAACTTTATGAATCTATATCAAACACAAACTTCAACTTCACCCCATCCAAGAACAAGTGTTCAAGTTTGAGTCTGCCTATAAAATCCTAGGAAAATATCTAAAATACCCAACTTTTAAACTTTTTATTTGTATTATATCTAAATGGAAAAGTTTGTATGAGCCCGGGCTCATGAGTGCCAATCTGATCCCGAGCTCACTTGCGCCAATGTGAGCCTGGATATCTTGAGCCATGCTAGTGTGAGCCCAAGCATCTCGAACCATGCCAGCATGTGCCCAGGCATCTTGAGCCATTAGATCTTGACCTGACGACGCAAGGGAGCAAGTGGTGATTCAAACTGCTTGTCCCTTAAGTTATGTGCGATGTAGGATCAAAATCCAACTGCCCATGATACCAGGGCTCATGTTGACACTTGTGAGCCAGGCTCATCCTAATAGGTATCTATCTAATATGGCCCTATTTCAAAATTCCATACTTATTATACCCATTGAATTACTAAAACCAACCATTGCCCTTTTGTAGCGTGTATATGCACCCCCATGTTGTGGGCCATTATGTAACACCATATTATAGGCCCACAATGCTCCTTCCATATTATGGGCTCACCATGTCTCACCTTGTGGACCCACCTATTGTTGTGGGCCCCATGTGGATCCATTGTTGTTGGCCCCTCATGTTGTGTGTCTATGTTGTGAGTCCATGTTGTTGTGGACCCTACAAGTTGTAAACTCTTTGTTCGTCCACCATGTTGTGGGTCCATGTTGTGGGCCTGCACATTGTGGACTGTAACCACCATGTTGTAGGTCTACTAACGTGTGGGCCCACCATGTGTGTGCCCACTATGTTGTGGACTGCCCCACCATGTCATGGACGGTCCAACTAGGTTCTATTATGTTATAGGCTCATGATGTTTTAAGGCGATTTTTGTTTTCACCTAATAAATATAGTTCAATGGGCATAGTACATTAAAAATATTAAAATAGGATATGTTGGATATAACAGAAATAAAAATCTTATCTTGGGTATAATAGAAATAAAATTCTGAAAAGTTGGGTATTTTACATATTTTCCCTATAACCAAAAGAACTTTTCAATGAAGCTAAACAATAGCCCATGTCATTCCTAGAATAAGAAAACCCACTAACTATAACTTAAATTGATGAAATCATGCTAAAGATTAAATTAACTTTAAATACCGCTAACAATGCTACACAACTCTATCCAAAAAAACTGGAAGCATATGAGAAGTTACTAGAAAGTACAGAAAAGCCCCTATTTCAGAAATCACAAAATGCACCTGAAAATTATTTGAACTTCGTTTCACTGCCCCTACCTGCTCTGCATCACTTCAATTTATCAGCTGTTTCTTGTATGAATTTTTGTATGAAAAATTATTGTCTTTGATCTCCTCTGTAAGTTATACCCTTCAATAGACGACTCTTTTCGTAGATTAATTAAATTGCATTATAGTAGTAGAACTAATTGTAAGTAAAATAGAATATAATCATACTAGTTTTTTTAAAGATCATAATCATAATCAAGTAGTGCCTTTTCCAAAAAATTTGGGGTCACTAGCATGGATCTTACTTATGCCTCCATTCTAGCCTATATTTTGTGTCAACTCTTTTGGAAGAGATGGCATATAATTTTTGTAAAGATACAATAAAATTAATAGAAGAACATGAAATTTCATATGTCCAAGTTTGAGGACTTCGCAAACTTGTTATGACCCGCCCTAGGGGTCGGGTCCACCTTTGGGATTCATACTAATAATTAAATCCTAATTATACTACCAACCCCAAACTATGGACAAACTAGACTTAGTTCTAAATCAGGACTCAAACACGAACTCGGTCATTTTTCAACTTGAGAATTGGCAAGTCCCAGACCACCTAAGTTTGGTGACAGACCTGAGTTTCCCACTTGGGAAGCTAGTAATATGGACTTATTACTGTACCCCAGGTTAAATACCAATGCCATCTGGCACCACAGTCAAACGTTGGAAATGTTAACCTCTTCAACATAATTGACTCCAACCTTCTAATCTGAAATAGTAAGTTGTATACTTAAATTTTAATTTAGAAAAAACACGCAAAAGCCATAACCATTATATAATTTGGCAGACGAATTACGCTTTGCTATTAGAAATGAAACAGGTTCAAGAGGACACCAACAGAAATAATTAAGTATGAACTTTTAATGACTCCCCAAAACAGCCCCTTTTGTTGCCTCAATGAATATCTTTAAACATCCTGAGAGAAATCTGCACCATCTTAGAAACAAAAATCAAATCATTTAATTCTGTATCAGCAATACAAATCCTCAATGTAAATTTGCTTCCCCATCAAACAATTTATGGCTTCCTGAGCCAAGCACTGGTGATGTCCAGCACATCTTCTCTGGCCGTTGATACCAACTATTTGCAAAATTTATCTGCCTGGAAGTCGGTAGTGCACCTACTACATTTTCTAAATGTGATACGGACTCCACATTGCAAATTCCCAAAAGAGGGATGAGCAAGTAGCCTTTGTAAAGGCCACCATCTAAGGTGGATTTTTTTTTTTAACAAAAAAAAGCAGCCTTTGTAAAGCATAAAACTCTACCCCATATACCTGATTGAAAAGCTGTTCATAACTCATCTTGAGGATGCTCCTTACCTATCTATGGTGGCTAATAATCACTAACAAAAACTATTGAAATTTTTTTAAATGAGCATTCCAGCTTTAATGAATAAACTTTTACATATATGTATTTGATATGAAACCAGACATATATGCTAATTCTATTGCAAATCTACTCTTTCAAAGAACGAAAAATAACTTTCAAGCAAATCATAGTTGAGTCTTTTAAAGTAATACTTTATATGAATGAGAAGAACACGACCCACAAACTCCGCATCACAAAATGAAGAACATTTCATAACCATAACTTACAAGAGCTACAATTGTTCGGCCTAGTGATACCCAAATAAGTAGTGGGCATAGACAACTATAAACCAAATAATTCAAATAGTATTCAATACCTCAACTTTGCAAGACGGTTCATACAAGCTGCAGCAGCATGGGTGTTATAGTCTCTAAGAAGAACGGAGAAAAGGCCATCCTTATTGCCATTTCCTATAAGAAATAGAAAAACATTAAAGTAAAAAGAGACAAGATGATAGATGCACTATCACCCCTTGTTTATGTATTAGGTATTTATATTAGATTATTCAAACCTAACATACCATCTTCATTTCCATTTTCTTTTCCTCCTAAAGAAACAACCATTACAGCTCTTATTCATCCGTGTGTAGGACAAATTCATTCATAAGTGAGGTTTTTATATTGCTTTTAAGTTTGTAGCGCTTATTTCCCCCAGTCATGATTATATAAAAATAGCCAAACAAATTTGTCATTTTTCTCTAAAAGATCTCATTCTAATACCAGCTTAACTAATTACTTTTGAGCATTACATGATCTTCTGGTAATTTGGAAGATCCTTTCACTTGTTTATGAACATCTTTTATAGTATTACTGATGTGGCCAAATCCTCACGAAAAAACACATCTACTAATTTGATTTTACTTCGATTCTAATTTGGTGTAATTAGGGTGGTAACTATGCCAGATAGAGGCATGTATGTGTACCATGCAGAAGCAAATATTATATTGAAGCTGAAACTAACCAAGAAGAGGAGAATGATAAACATCATTGACATGCGCCATTCCAATAAATGCAGATTATAAAGGTACAGAACTATAAAGAACAAAGTTTTAAGGCTAAAAGATGCATGTTGAATTTCATTCCAAATATCCTACAGAGAATGTTCATAAAATACTTGATTTATGCAGTGTGGATCTCAACATATCAGGAAAAGAGGATATATCATGTTTTTCAACTCATTGTAATATTTTGCACATGAATTCTCACAAAAACATCTTATTTCGATAAACAAGGAGAAAAAACAAACATTTACAAAATAGTAGAATCTCAAGCTGTAGATAAGCAAACATTACAATTTGCAAATATTAAAGTGCACAAAGTATAAACAGCAACAGAAAAGAACAGGAAAAACAAAATAAACCCCAACCTAAAGTAGCTTTCCCAAGCTGCCCGCAAATAAGTTCACTGTTACGAAAATAGACAAAGCCATCCTTTGGACACATTGTTTCTCCAATCTTGCTATAATTTTTCTCCGCAACAGTAAGATTCAGATAAACTTTAATGCTTGCATTGGGACGTATGAGAACACTAAACAATTGTTTACCAGTCCACAGTTCCACAGGCTGCAAAATAGCTGACTATTAGATAAAATAAGCCTACATTCATTCATTTATGACAAAAGTAGTACAATTCACCTTTATTATTGTTGGTGTTGGCAAATCAATGTGGTCGACTGCATCCCCCATATATGAGCATATAAGAGAAAAAGTAGCCCGGTCATAGAAAGTGTCTTTTCTCGTGATAAGAAAAGAAGAAGTCAAGAAGTCTTGAGTTGACGCAACCAAAATTTCCCCATTTTTTGGTGTACATAGATTGTTTTGTACCTGGACAACAATAAAGAAGGCACATGCTGTTTCTATTTAAAAAGTTATAAAATACATTTATATGAATATGAATATATACGCATGGAAATATGCATTATTATTATAATCATGGATGAGGTAGTTCATTCTTAATAACAAACAAATTTTGGTGTGGTAATTCAGGAGAGCAATCATATAAATTATGTTAAGGAACAAAAAAAGACGACAAATATTTGTAATCCACGTTTTATGTTGCCATGTATAATGTTTTGGAACTTTCGAAGTATGGACTGCAAGAAATGGACTGTAACTTCTTGCTCCAGATATCCATGATGCTCTATTTAAGAGCCAAGCATTAGACAGCGAAATGCTACATGACAGACCACAAAAACAAAAAAGATCTAACCTTTCAGTATCCACATTGAGAAAGAATTGGGAATGTCATGAATAGCAAAGATTGGAGTCCAAGCATGGCTCACAATATCTTTTATAGGAGATATATTGGTGACCTAAAGATATATCAGAGATATATTGGGTAAAAATATCGATGACCGAAAAATGTTTTTATAAGTATCTTGTTAATCTACGCATATATCAACATCTAAACAGCTCTAATACTAATCCCAAATAATCACCATATAATTACACTATACTTACATAAATTACATTTATCAAGTGGAAAACATGATATGATAGAACAAGTTTGAAAGTAATATCAATGACTAAATGGAGATCATAATGATGTATATCAAAATAAAGCTTAAAAGTCAAAACAAGAATAGATAATGGAGAACATGATAAGTGTATTGGTTGCCAGCGCTGGAGAAGATGTTGGAAAGGGCACCAGAGTGTCCAAACGCTATCATCAGGTGCTTGGAAGGGCACAAGAAATTAAGGGTGGGCCCAGGATATCGCCAAATATCTCACATATATTGCCAATATCTAAGATATATCTCAGATTTCATAGATATATCTGAGAAATCAAATTTTCCCCATATCTTATATTGGTCAAAAAACATACAGATATATCAAAGCGTGATACTGCAAACCATGAGTCCAAGGGTAGTTGATGGAACCTACATATGTTTGTTTGGCAGATCGCAGTCTATAGAGGATGTTGTTTTTTCTTCCCTTAAAATTTGATGAGTGAAAGTAAACTGACTTGTGAGAAAAGCTTAAGACCGACTCAATTCTTTTCAATTCAATCAATATATAGATATACAGTGTGTTAGTTATACAAGGAAGGGATCATAATGATCCTTTGAATATTCTGGTTTCCATGTACAAAAGATTATGTTAGTTGTACAGGAAAGGATTGTAATAATCCTCTGAATATTCTGGTTTTCATATACTGATATACAGAAGATTTCTGTCACAGATTGCACTGGCTACAATCATGGGATTGTGTGCTGGCGTTGACTAATTCAAATCAAACAGACATTTGAATTTGATCTGTTGGCAGCACTCCTCATATCCCCCTTCAAGTTCATGGAAGGAGCTCCCGAAGATTGAGATTGCTACATAGCTGGAGAAAATGATGACTTGGGAGAGACTTGGTGAAAATGTCAGCCAGAACCTGGAATGTGAGTAACCTTTAGTGTCCCATTCACAACATGCTCGCAAATGAAATGGACATCAATGTCAATATGTTTGGTCCGGTTGTGGGAAACAGGATTCTTAAACATGTGGATGGCGCTGATGTTGTCACAGTAGATAAGAGGAGGTCAAGAAAGAGGGACCTTGAGCCATCAAAGAAGATAAGAAAACCATAAAACTTCAGCAGTAGTGGATGCAAGAGCACGTACTCAGCTTCAGCACTGGATCTGGACGACGGTGGCTTGCTTTTTAGCACCTCAAGAGAGAATGTTAGGACCAAGAAACACTGCCAATGCTTGCCAGGACATGAGCAAGAGACTTGGCCTGATCAAGATACTCAGTAATTCTCATGGAACGCTTAGTGAGGGAGTGGAGTTTGGCTTTCATCTGCTGGATGCAGGATTTAGTTAAGGTCCTGCAAAGAACTTCAAGACACTGCCAAAGAGCAGCGGCAGATTCACAAAGCAAAATCTGAGTAAGAACAGTTCCGTATAAAGAACTAGTGAGCCAGGCAAGGACTAATTGATCCATATGCAGCCACTGGAGAACTTCAGGCGAGGAGGAGTCACTGTTGGGGCAGAGAACAGAGCCAAGGACAATGCCCAATACGCCAGGACAGCGAAGAACAGGCAAAATCTGAGTGTTCCAGAGAAAATAATTGGAGGAGGCAAGCTTGATAGGGATCTCCTGTATGAAAGCCGCCTTCACCACCGGAAGAGAGGAGGAAACCTCAGGCGGAGAGGGTATTGCATCAGAAGCATTGGAGGAGGACGCCATGAAAAATAAAAAGAAGATGATGGTTGATAGCACAAGATCAAACTTGCACCTCAGCTACCATGTAAGAAAAGCTTAAGACCAACTCAACTCTTCTTTTTATTTCAATCAATATATAGATGCACAATGTGTTAATTATACAAGGAAGGGATTATAATGATCCTTTGAATATTTTGGTTTCCATATACAGAAGATTAGGTTAGTTGTACAGGAAAGAGATTGTAATAATCCTCTAAATGTTCAGGTTTCCATATACAAAAGATTTCTGTTACAGATTGCACTGGCTTCAATCATGGGATTGTAGGCTAGCGTTGGCTAATTCAAACTCAAAACAGACATTTGAATTTGATCTGCTGGCGGCACTCCTCATACAACTAACTAAGCATTTGTCTCTAAGGACCAACACTTCGTATTATGTGCAACCTCAACATGTACGCATAATATCAGATATTTGTGTTTTATGTGTCACATACTTGAAAAACCAATAAAGTAAAATGACACTGGGTCAATCATAGGTCTTTTGTTTTAGTCAATCCTGTCACAACATTTCTTTTTTTTCTTGGTCTCCTCCACAAATTATTTAAAATATTAAAATGCCATACCTCTGAAATGAGATACAAAGATCAAGTCATCTGTTTCAGGAACGATACAAACTAATAATGATACCAGATCACATCAAATACATTACCCCCATCAGCATGAGAGCTTCTGTGCGTGCTTCTTCGGTCTGAGGGACATGCAAATTCATCTCGTCACCATCAAAGTCAGCATTATATGGGTTGCAAACAGATTCGTTAAATCTTAGTGTTCGCCACGGCATTATCCTTGCCTAAAAGCAACCAACAATAATAAACAAGTTAAAATATTTACTACTGTAGCAGTATCCAAGGCATTATCCATTCTCAAACTCTTCAACCATCAGCTTTTCTAAGTATTTTACAATACATATATAATTTTTTTTTAAATTAAACCAATCATAGAGATATTCATGCGCATAACTATATGTATTTGTATAAACAAAGACACAAAGGTATGAACACAAAAAAGAATTACCCTATGGCACATGATAGACATCCGATGCAAACTCGGTTGTCGGTTAAACAGAACAACATCCCCATCTTCCAGATGTCGATGCACAATGTAACCTTCTTTAAGCTCATCAGCAAGACGTTTTCTGTCCGCAAAACTCAACATCCTGCAATACCATTCAGATGCCAAAATCATCAGTACCCCCAAAACACACATCCAAATCGTTTGAGGTCATCAAAATATTACTGAAGAAGGCTATAATATATACATAAAGATAAATTGACAGAAATTACATCTTACTACCATCTGGAAGCAAAACAGAATTTGCCCCAGGGTACTTATTTTTCCCATTCCTAACACACTGCCTCAGTTTCTCCATGTTATAGCGTGATACTCTTTCAGGATAGGTTAATACTAGTGCCATCAAAATTGGAATTGCCACCTGAACATGAAAAAAATTATAAACACAAGTAATAACAGATAAACATAGCTGGTACAAAACAGTTGGATCTGAGTTAAGGATGTTTGAACCTCTGTGATCTTCAGATTAGGATCAGGAGATATAACAGTTCTACCAGTATATTCAACACGTTTTCCAGACAAGTTTCCACGAAAACGGCCTTGTTTTCCTTTAAGGCGTTGGACAAACCCACGTGTTGGTTTCTCATTTATTTGTTGAGGAACACGGACATCACTGTTTATGTACTGAGCGACATGAGCTTGAAGCACTTCCCAGCAGGTCTAATAAGGCAAAAAAATTAGACAAGCTAAATGGACAAATAAAAATTTCTTAAAATCAGAAATTAAATGACACAAAAAGAAGACATTGCCAAAATATTCAACTCCAAGCCAAAGAACATCTCCACTCCTATGCAATTCCAGCAGCCTCCTCTCTCTACAAGATAACTACATGTGTCTATACCAAGGTTCGTAATCTCACGAGATCTCAGTCTTGGTGGGAACACATAAGGCACGAGACCATGTAATTGCTAGAAACCAAGTTACCTCTGAAGCTCAAGCTTTCAAGGAACGGCCTAACAATGTATATCAAGCCCATATTGGCCCAAACAAACACATATATAGAGATAGATTATCCAACACCCCCCAGCACGGGCAAGCATGATTTAATGGATGCAGATGCTTGCACATAATACAGAGGCAGGGGCGAGGATCGAAACAGGGACTCCTAGCTTTGATACCATGCTAAAAACTAAGTTACCTCAAAAGCTCAAGCTTTTAAGGAATAGCCCAACAATGTATATCAACCCAAATTGGTCCAAACAGACAGATTATCCAACAGTAACAAGGCATTTGGCATGTTTGCATGGTCTTGGCAAGAATCTCACAAAATAATCCTTATTTTTATATAGTTTTTTTGTTCAAGCTAAGAAAAATGATCTTTTTTTTTCTCAGATGGACAAATAAAAATTTATTTAAATCAAGAAATAAATGACAAAAAAAGAAGACTTGCCAAAATATTCAACTACAACCCAAGGACTGGTCACTATTCCCCTACTAGCACAAGACCATGTAATGAGGCAATTTTGGCCTGTTTACATGGTCTCGGCAAGATCTCACTTAAATCTCACAAGATTCTCCTCATTTTTTATATAAATTTTACCTCCCTCCCCCCCCTCCCCCCCCCCCCCGCCCCGGGGAGTTAACAAAGGAAAAGAAGAGGATGAGGAAGGAGAAGAAGAGGACGAAGGTTAGGATTAATCCTAGACACGCACTCATTTGAATTTGCGTTTGGGGCTCTGCCCCCTTGCCCTCAATAAGGAGTACGACCCTCTAAATCCTGTTGACTCCCATGAAGTCAGTTTTTCCCCCTCTACGCCAACTTCTCATATCAGTTTTAATTTTGTGTCTCCCAATTTATTAAGGCACATTTTCATAAATCAAACCCTCAATCTATTAGCGAATACTTAACTATGGCCTCATGGGACCCACTTTGTTTTCGGTTTGGAGGATTCAACCAGATAGATGTGCATTCAAAAGAATTAGTATAGTTTATGTTAATACAAATGTAGTCTCGTAATGTTAAGAGTGGTTTGAGAGTAGTATTAGGACTTCTACACATCAAAATATAATTAGATTAACAAAATGTACGTAAAAAAACTCTTTAGGATCACCGAGATCATTTATATGATCTCTTCAAGATCTCGTCTCTTTGGCTGATCAAGACGAGACCGAGATTTAAGATTGCGATGAAATTGCGAACATTAGCCAAGGTTTGCAATCTCGCAAGATCTCTGAGAGATCTCAATCTCAGTGGAGACACCAAGGCAAGAGACCATGCAACCAAGCTGCTTTGCTTGTTTACATGGTGTAATATCCCGGATTTTACTAGTTTCGAATATTAAACACGTGAAAAATAGTATATTGATCCCAAGCCTTATTAGTTAAATAAATTCCTAGATAAATGAAATTTGTAGCTGAAACCCATGTGGTTAGAAAGTAGACAGAAAGAGCTTCGAAATGCCAGTAAGAACGTGCAAATCGGAGTTCGGATGAAAGAGTTATAATCGTTTAAAGTTTAACATATTGTACAAAGGCCGTTTACCCGATTTAGATGTGTATTTAGGCCATTTAAGTCATTTTGCGAGCCTAGTTATTTAGAATGACGAAAATTATTAAAATATTGCCCAAGTGCTACACCTTGGCCCAACTTCTAAGAGGATTAGGGGTTCCTAATCCCCGTGATTATAAAAAAACCACCTAGGGTTTATTTGGGAGGAACTTTTGACCGGAGAGAGAAGCGAGGGGAAGTTTTCCGGTTGAAGGCGGCCGACTACGGAGGTGACGAGGAGCATGCGCGAAGATCAGAGCTTTGATGAGGCAATACAGTCACGGCCCAGCGATGGCCAGCTCAACCAGACCTCCACCATGTGGCAAATCCGGGAAGCCAGGTCCCATCGTAGGGTAGAGAATTGCAGCCCCCACCTCTCTGTTCCTCTCTTCCCCCTTTTTTGTTCTCTCTCTGTTTTCTCTTGAGCAGATTTGCCGGCAGAGCTCTGTTGGCTTCACCAGTGCTTCAGGCTTTATTCCTTTTCTTCCTTTTCTTTAGCCACCACAAGGTGGCATTTTATTTCAACCCCGTTGAACTCGCTGGAGGGTCTCCCTCTTTTCCGGCCTGATCTGCATGTGCAGATCCGCCTTTAGTGAACGGAGCCGGTGAGAACTTGTTTGGATCGAACTACCACCAGCAGCTATTTAGAACGACTATGATTCACCTCCGATGGTGGTTCGCCGGAAGCTTTGCCAGGACCGACCAGCCCTTCCCTGATTTCCCTCTATTCCCTTTCGACATCTGAAACCGCCGCCCACCCAACTAGGTTTAACAATAAGTTGTTGGTCGTTGCCCCACGCTTTAAAGAGGATTTTGTTTTATCATAATCTTACGATTAAGTGGATATCAAATAATTAAGTGTAACACATAAAATTCAGTATCGACGAGTGATCCCACCTCATCAAAGCTCCGATCTTCATGCATGCTCCTCATCGCCTTCATCGTCAGCCGCCTTCATTGGAAAACTTCACCATCGACTTTTTCTCCGGCCAAAAGCTCCCCCCAAATAAGCCCTAAGTGGTCTTTTTATAATCATGGGATTAGGAACCCTAATCCTCTTAGAAGTTGGGCCAAGGTAGACCACTTCGGCAATATTTTAATAATTCCCATTAACTCTAAATAACCGGGCCCGCAAAACTTAAACGGTCCAAATATACATCTAAATCCGGTATATGGACCCTGTACGATATGCTTAACTTTGAACGGTCATAACTCCCTCATCCAAACTCCGATTTGCGTGTTCTTAGTGGTGTTTCAAAGTTCTTTCTGTCTACTTTCTAAGCACATGGATTTCAGCCACAAATTCCATCTATTTAGGAATTTATTTAACTAAGAAAGTCAGGGGTCAATATACTATTTTCCGCGTGTTTAATATTCAAAACCTAGGAAAATCCGGGATATTATAGATGGTCTCAGCGAGATCACGATAATCTCTCCTTATCTAGGCAATTTCTCACCGATTTCTTGATTAGACTTGCTATTTTTCACACCCAAAAAAATTGTATAAAAAACAAATAAAAATGCCTCACCTCCACTCATGGGCCTACTACTATTAGGGCTTTAATTATTCCCATTCAATGAGTGACGTAAGTTGGGGCCAATTATTTCCCCTTTCAAATTTCAGGCAAGACAAAAGTTAGTCATTTCTTCTTCCTCTTTTCTCCTTCCAATTTTCTCCTCCTTCCTCTTTTCTTCTTCTTTCTTCTTCTTTTCTCCATTGGGTTCACTGCTGACAACAAATCACAAATTGCAGGCAACATGAACTGCTGATAGTATCAGCCCTTTAGGAGGCAGTTTCATACTTTTATGCTTTATTTAAGGTGTATCTTCTCAAATTTTCTACTTAATGTATGATGTTAGAGTTCGTATATGGAGATATGTACTTAGGTTGTCAAAAATATGTGAAAAACCTTTCTTGAGATGACCAAGATGGCGAGATCATTTCGCATAATTGCTCCGAGATCTCCTCCTTGGCCAACCAAGATGAGACTGAGATCCAAGATTATGAGCCTTGGCTATGGCTTGCTTGGTCAAATCCCATATACATAAAATTGGGTTGGCGTTGTTAGCTCTTACTTTTTTAAGTTATACATGCTCTAAATACACATACAAGCTGCCAAAAAAACACTTCAATAGGGGCATTTTCATTGTTAAATCAAATTCAACACAGCAAAAACACTTATAATTGGGAAAGAAAGATCATAATCATAACAACACAAAAGTATAAAGGATTTGTCAACTTTAAGCTTCCATAACACCTTTGATATCTATTTTTATTATGTGGTCAATCCAATGGACAGCTGTTACGGTCAGAAAAAAGAGGTCTAAATTGTTATAACATTTGAAAGAACTAATACTTACCAAAAACTTGCATGGGTTATTTGATGTTTCTGTGCCTTGTAAATCCACTTTCAGAACAGAATTCTCACGAATTATTTGAGCTAACTTCTCAGAAAGATCATCCTCATTACTGTATATAAAACCAAGATGAAAAACACAACTGTTGGTATGGTAGAATGTCACATTTCCGACGAAGCATGTTAACAATTTTATTCGTGAAAAGAAAAACTATTGAGCGTGCACAACCAATTTTTCAGCAATAGTATGATAAGAATTGGGACGAAGGGAGAGGTAAGGGACCTCCAACAAGCACCAGATGTGCTGGCAAGTTGAAGGAAGAGAGGGGAGAAGAGAAAGCCGATGGGGGCAAAGAGATTAGGGTAAGAGGTTTCTCATTCAATAACTAATCTGAATTAGGGGCCTGCCTTACATCATCCTGGCCAGATGGGCCCACAAATTAGGATGATTTTACCGATCCAAATAAGAAAAAAAAATGGAAAATTTAGTCTAAGCCATTAAATAAATCTAAGGCTAGGAAAAGAAACAATTAAATGCAACAGGCAATTAATAAAGCGACTAAGCAGCAAGATACTAAGGCCAAGATGGCCAATTAAGCAGCGGACACAATAGCAAGAGCACTTGAATTTCTCACTAACCTTTTCATATCATCTGATGGAAGAGATGGACGGATGACTACTGGTGGGACTAGTATATCCGTTATGATAAGCTTCTCAGGCCTATCACAAAGGTTAAGCAATTCGCAATCCTGGAAACAAAAGAATTATTAATATAAGAAAATAAAATATTTAAGGTGCAAAAATAGATAACAGACCAGTATATGTTGCTGAAAGAACAAACTGAAACACCAGTAAAAATTTACCTCATCAAGCATTCTTTTAAAAAGTGCTAGAACTCTGACTGGATTAAGAACTGGAGCAATCTGTACATTTCCTTTTGCATATTTGGTGTGAGATATAGCTGAACGGCATTCCTCTAGACTTCCATCACGAACTCGTTGCAGATCATGAGCAATAGCCAAGAATGATCCAGGATATTTTTTCACAGTACCTATACTGCCAAACACATTCATTTAAACCCGTTTGCAATGTCAAGATACTATGTGAACTTAGGTAATGAACTCTAACAAAAGTTAATTTTGACATGATATGTTTAACTACTAGGCCCAAAAGTTCAGATGTTGTTGTATGTCATAATAAAATTTATTATCGTACAGAACCATGGAAACAGCCTTTCATTTTGCTTCAGTCCAAATCAGTTGTAAGAATCTATCATGATATCCCAAGTGTGAAAACCAATCAGCCAGGTTGGTCAAGCAGGAGAGGTGAAGGGCATAACATAGAAGCCATTCAAGACCCCACTGTGAAGAAATTGACAGAGCAGGTACCAAGCCCAATTATTCCAAAAATTGTCAGATAATCTAAAACCAACCCGGAAATGTCCAGTTAATATCCGGACCATGCGAGTACAAAGCCAACATTTAAAACAAGCCCAACTAATTATCATTATAATTGTGAAGCAAGCCAAGAAATCATTGGTCCAGACTGCAGTCTGTTAACAACTGCTTCTATCATTAAGCAAACAGAAATCCGGAAGGCCCCATAATTAATATAAATAACAATTTTCATACACAAACCAGTCTCCAATAAAGAAAAAAATACATAAGCATCCAAACCATTCACATAGCCGCATTTAGCGCACTTAATGCACTTTGAAGTGTTTGAAGGAGAACATTTCTTTACAATAATCTTCACAAAAGCATTCTTCTGCAAAACCTCTGCTCTTGGATTCCTAAATTTCCTTAGAAATTCTTTGCGATCTTTTTCTGAAATAAGTATCCTGGCACAAGACTGTTTAAATAACCAAAATATTAATACCATTTTCATCATCAAACATTACAAGAATACCTTCTTAGTAAGAGAAGCTGAGTCAAAAGAGAAATGATCTTTTCATACATTTAAAAAGATTAGCTTAACCAAGTCAAAGTGACATACTGCATCCACAATATTGTTCATGGGACACTGTCTCAAAACAAATTTGATTGAGATTGTTTAAACAAGGAAAACTATACATGAAAAATCAACTATAATCATGGTTCACACATATCGGTATTGCATATATCAGTATCAGACATTTTACATATACAAGATAATAGAAAATAACATATCTCATATTGGCAAAATATCACAGATATTCCAAATATCTTGGGCCCCTTCCATACCTCACTCGTGACTTTTTTCCCACCCATGACCCCCAGCCCCACCCCCCTCCTCTTTTTATTTTTTACTCTGGCAACAGGCCAAAACCAGTTTATTTCTTACATCATTGGCCTAGGCATGAGTATGAGAGGCATGTGAGTATTTAAGCACCTACCCAATGATGATGACATGAGAGCAATACTGTGCCCACTTGGATTCCCCATGTGCTCAGTCATCTAGTGGTCAGACAGCTTTCCAACCTCCACATCACTCCAGCTACTGTTGCTATATAGTTTAGTATGACTTCTAAGTTTTATTTAGATGTACATCATCATGTTATTCACTTAATCATTGAATTATCTTCAAACTTGATCTCTATTATTATTAATTATATTTTCTACTTGATGAGCATAATTTTATGTTAGTATAAGTGTATTCACTCGGTGTTACAGTTGTTTGAGATTAGTATTAGTGCTTTTAGATGTTTATACATGCTTGGATTAACTAAAAAGTGTGAAAACAACAGATTTGGGTCATCAATATTTTTTTCACAATATCTCCAAAACATCTTATCTGTGGGTCACTGCTATATCTCCAATAAGAGATATTGTGAACCATGACTATAATCCAATAGGCAATTCTTAAATTGTCAAAAATCGCTACTTGGACCAAATGAGTAAGGATCACATACAAGTTATGATCATGCCCCAAGTTTTATGTGCAGCATACCTTGCATATGCATTTTAATATGTCTATAACAGTGTTGAAGTAGCCGACATGGAAAACGGGGAGTGCAAGTTTCAAATATCCATAGTGTCCTGGACATTCAGTATAGCTCCCATGACATGTAGCACAATATCCATCCTTGCTCGCTGGTCCCTGATGCAAAGAATCGTAAGAAATCCCACAGTTATGTCAAACATGAGCTACACTTATATTTGATACAGAATACAGCAACACAAAATAAACCACTTTTTTCGAACTTGATAATGCATCTTAACTAGCCGCAACGCACTTTGGCAGTACCATGGATGGGTGACACCACCACCATAATAATAATAGAGTAATTAATAATAGTAAGTATTATTATTACTATAAATAATAATAATAATCATAATACTAATGATACAAAAAATCTCCAACTGAACCCTTTAGCACACAGTAATAATGTGCTCATGCAGGTAATGTAATATATTCATAGCCTCTATGGAAATTTGCCTAATATTTGTCCAGAAAGCATCCAAGCGAAACATTATAGAAGCATCGTAATAGCAAAAATTGAAATTCTACGACATATATGAAACCTCGGGAATCAAAAATACCATGCGGCGATCCAGCAAGCCGTGGTCGACCGTTTTTCTAGCAGCATCATAGTACCCGCTGTGATAAATCTGAACCTCCGCAGATTTGCAGATTTCTGACCCCGAAAGTGTACCGAATTGGACGCTCTTTCTGCGTAAAACAAAGAAAAAAGAAAGTTCCAGCAATGTTAGCAACAACGAAAGAATGAAAATAAAAGGAACCAAAGATTGATGGCTTCCGTTAGAGGAACTGGAAGAGGCAAAGTACATGCGGCGAGGCCCGACTTCCTCGACGAACGGCTGCTTAGTGAACCGGATGGAGCCTTCGCCGGAGCTCTTGTCGGCGCCGGACATCTCGCCGGGAGATTTCAGGCTCTTCCGGAAAGCCGTTCGAGCGGAGCGCGGGAACAAGAGCACGAGGGTTTTAGGAGTTGAGAGAGGTTTTTGTGGTGCGGGAAAGAGGCGGCGTGGGTCGCGGGAGTTTCGGCCGCCCATGCACCATTTTGCAGACCGGACCAGGTTCATTAGGAAATTGAACCAAACCGAACCGGGATGAGGATCATTTTTTTTTAGAACCCACATCAAAGCTTGGGAAGCCCGTTTATGGCAGTGGCACTGAAGAGTCCAAGCATCTGCGGTCCCTGGATTCGTCATCATCTGGTCGCACCCCGGCCGACGATCGTCTCCTGCAAGTGCTCTTCCATGGCGGAAGCAGCAGCCAACCTCGGCAGGGTGCGAGTGGCGGCGGCCCAGATGACCTCCACCAATGACCTCGCCGAGAACTTCAATACCTGCTCTCGTCTCGTCAAGGCAACTTCTTACCTTCATTTTCTCTATCTAGTTCTACCCCCGATCTTCATTATCCGATATTAGAATCTGGGTTGTTGTTATTTTTGGTGGGTGAGAGAGATTTTTGTATGGATCACGGAGGGGCATTGTGGTTACTGGTGAGAGTGCTGAAAGATTGATGTAGCTGAATTAACTATTTTCTTTGCGTATTTTTTTACATAATACTAATATGCCTTCAGAAAATGGCGATGGATATGGAATCTGGGTAATAGATTGAAGCCCTACTTTGGGTCTCAATCGTCTTGTTCACCTCAAACTGAGAAGGAAATGAACATATTAATGTTGTTTCTGATGGGAAAGAGAACCGTTTTTGTTGCACAGAATGAACGTTTTTGCCTTTGACTTCTGGGAATGTCGTAAGGATTGGAGTAATATTTTATTTTATTTTTGCATGTTTTCTTGGCTATGTTATTCAAAGTTTGCAAAAAGGGTAATTTATGGGAAATTTATTTAAATAATACTCCCTCAATCCATAATAGGTACATTTGAAAGAAAGAAAAAAGTGTTTTTTATTGAATGGTGAAACCCACGTCTAGAAGAAGGGAAAATAAGCTTGTTATACTCTTTTTTAAGTACCCAACTACTTAAATTGAACAAAATGGAGCTATTAAAATGGAACAATCTTTTTTGCCAAATGGAGCTATTAACCTGGGATGGAGGGAGTGTTATTAAAAAAATATTTTTTAAAATGTCGGAGAGAGAAGAGTATTTATAAGAATGGTCTTCTGACATATGTGCCAATGTGGCAACTGGCACCTGCACAGCTTTCTTTTATAATTTTTTATTGATTTTGTCAGTGGAAAGGATGAAACTATATTTCGTCCTTAGAAATAACGAATTACAGATAAGCCAGTTCTATTTAATGGAAAAGTTGGATGTCCTAGTCTATATCCCCTTAAAAATGGTAGCCTAGCTTGGATGCTTAGGCTGTTATGAAGTCCGTCGTTGCGTTGGTGACCATCTTCGTCATCACCTTGCTCACTGTCGTCCAACTCAAGAGTATGTGCATCGCACTACTGTTAAATAATAGAAGATGCTCTAATCAATTCTCAGTCTCTCCATTGCTATATATGCCCAATGACCAAATCAAAGAGATTTAGCAAAGTTTGTAGGAGATAAGATGGTTAATGGGGAAGACTATCTAAAGAAGCCTCAGCAAAACACAAACTGTCTTTTTAGGCTGAAGATCCTTCTGGTGGTGATCATAAGCAACATTCTTACACTCAACATCACCTCTTGTCCATCCCTCAACTTCAGCCTCAGACACTACACACAAGGCCTCCCTCATTCGGACTTCTGCTCCCTCGCCAAGCTCAACACCACCCAAGCCCACCTTGCTGCCAGCAATGCCCCGCCTCATCGAACTCCACAAGCAGTTTGCTTCCACCAACCCTCAACTCGTCACATTCCTCTCCGAGCTTGGCCATGCTCAAGAAGTTGCTGCCAAAGGCAAGAAACAGCAACAGCCAGCAGCACTTGTCAAAATGGGGAAGCACAACACAGAGTGTGGGATTCTAAAGTTCTGAAGAACCCACACCCATGTGATTTGGTTCTCCAAGTTGTTCAGGTGCATCTAAGCTTGCTATATGCTGTGTTTTCTTCCTTTTAAATTTGCTGATATTGTTTCTAGATGTCAATATTAAACCTTATTTCTTATCAGGCCACAAGAGGTACTGCAGACAGAGCAAACAGCATTCCTCAAGCTGATAAACAGATAAAGAAGGCAATTATGGCTGCAAAAGATTCAGCTGCTGCATCAAAAGCAGTTCGATATCAAGGGATGTGAAAACTAGAATGTCTGAGAAAGTAGACAAGAATTGGCCATTATTTTTCTCTTAGTCATAAAGATGGGAAAGCAAATAAAAGATGACTATTGCACTAATTTGTGATTGACCGGCTACCAGAACTGGTTTTCACCCCTGTGCATGAGTTTGGAAAGGAGAAAAGAAATTGAGTATACTGTTCTCATATGTCACAGTGCACATACTCCAGAGAAGAGGTTGCAGAGTTTGTAGCAGTTGTCAGCTATTTTGAACAGGGGAAGCTTCCTGCTCAGGTCGTTGATCTGGAGGGGAGGTTCACCATCCAATGGTGCTGGTTCTCAAAATTCCTCAAAGCCTTGGCTTTGTATCTGTCAGCCACGAATCCAACACATTTCTCCGGTACCGACCCACAAATTCCCGCCACCGCCTCCCAGAGCAGTACTCCAATGGGGCCTGCCCAGAGCCAATGAAGACCACCCTGCAGAACACGTTGGTACCATTTGGCAGGTTCAAAGTCAAATTTACCGCAAGAGGGGAGGCGGTGGGATATGTAGAATTCCACCCTTTGGAGGGACCTAGAAGAACTTGGCATGATAGGTTTTCGCTTCTGCGTCGGCATGTGCCTCGTCATAGCAGGCATCGAGGTAGAGGCTGGCAAGTTCCTGGCCAGGGGAAGGCTGACTTGGGTAAAGAAGGACCGGAACTTGGGGGCAGTCGAGGGAGGAGAGGGGCAAAATGGCTTTGCCCCATGTCCGAAACCAAGCACACCATGTAAAACGAGAAACCTACTATTGGTTTTGGAAAGAATGACACCTATGCATGCAGAAGGTTTAAGTTTTGTCACTTTAGATGAGGAAACATCAATTTCATCACTGCAACTGACGAAAGTAATCAAATTATTGAAAAAATCTGTGCAGGTGCCAGTTGCCAAGCTAGCGCCTGCATGGCATGTCAGAACAATATTCTGATATTTCTAATAATATTATTTTAATAAATTTCCCTTGCAAAAATAGGATGGGGTTTTATTAATAAGAATTGTTTCATCCTCTATATTGGTTCTGATTTATTGGAAAATTTGGTTTCTCAATTTTATAATGATGAGAAAAATTGTAATGGATTTTGTGCAATCATTTATGTCCTTACTAGTTACTCGTGGTGAGAGCGAAGGAGTTGAACTGGTTATATGTCTGCTCTTTCTATTTGTTTGTCTAATATCTGCAATTTCTATAATGTGGATGGGTTCTGGAATATGAACGTTAGTTTTCATTTCTCTTTGATTGAAAGACCATATTTTGTTAGACCTTCGATGTACTTATTAACCAATGTTGAGAGTATCTTATGGATATTATAGTACAAAGAGTTCCATGCTAAATGTCTGAATTTTTTGAAATAATCATGACATGACAAGATTTGTTCATATAGGAGGCTGCAGCGGCTGGGGCAAAGTTGCTTTGTTTACCTGAAAACTTTTCTTTTGTGGGCAATAAACCTGGAGAGAGTCTTACTATAGCGGAGAGTTTAGATGGACCTATTATGCAAAGATATTGCTCTCTTGCAAGGTGAAATTTTTTTTTTCGCTTCAGAACTAGTGAGAACTGTCGAAATTGCACCTTTTAAATGTTGGTTTTATATTTATTAAAAATGTTTTTTTCGTTTTTATTTGGAAACTTTTTATGGCTGAGCAAATTCACTCATTAGTTGTTTTATTTATATAACACTATCATGCTGGGTAAGGAGATTTGAATTCTTGCTTAACTATTCTTTCAGTCATTACACAGAGAATCAAATATTTGGTTGTCACTTGGAGGGTTTCAAGAAAAAGGACCTGATGATGAACACTTACATAACACTCATGTTATAGTTGATGGTGTGGGAAAAATCAGAAGCACGTACAGAAAGATACACCTGTAAGTAATAATTGCTCTTGGACTCTGATATTTACTACTTTTGTGTTATGCATGCATGAATGGACGTTCAACACTTCCTCACTTCTCTATTAGTCCTTCACATTTCTCCAGCATGAGCTGCTTTCTGTAGTACACATTATGCCTTATTATCAATGCTTTAGCTTTCAAGTTTCTACAAAAAAATATTGTGAGTGAATTGTATGTGGTTTCTAGTTCCTGACTGTTCATTTCGGGAAAATAAACTGTCCTTAATGCATACTCACTGTGTATAGCTGGAGAGAGAGTCCATTTGAGAAACACTTATATATTTCTCACCAATGGCTATAAAGTAGGATAAGAAAACAATTAAGCCTGGAATTCAATTTACAGTCTGAAAGAAAGGGCCAAACAAACTGGCTGCTCATCGTATTCTACATGATTTGTTTACTGGAACAAGAAGATGTTTACCTACCTAAAAGCACTAATTTGTTAGGTAAATCTATTAATTAAGAAAGAATATGTAGTTGCTTTTGAGAGTAAGATTTCACTTTCTAATAAAGAAGGTCACCAGTGATAAGGCTTTAATGTAGATGTAGATACTAGAGAAATGAATGTTAGATTTCCTTTCTGTACTCTATTAGGTTTGATGTGGATGTTCCTGGAGGAATGGTATACAAGGAAAGTAGTTTTACAACTGGAGGTATGAATCACCTTAACTCAATCCTGTAAATGCTACCAATTTCTACAGTAATATGGGTTACAATTTATTCGTGATGAAAACATTCTTTATTTACATACTTTGTGGATTTTTGTTGGACCTTGTCTCTAAGTTACCTGATTTGCTTGTCAGTGAGAAAGCGATAAAAAGTAATTCCTTTTTTCCAGGGAAAGAAATTACAGTAACGGATAGCCCTTTTGGACGGCTAGGTGTAACGGTTTGCTATGATCTGAGATTCCCCGAGTTGTATCAGCAATTACGGTTTCAACATCAAGCACAGGTAGATGTAGAATCCTTTCTTCTGTCAGTAAAGATAACATTCTGGTCTTAAAAGATTATTAAGCTTATCGACATATAAAATTGCTTGTGTATTTGGTGAATAGGTTATGTTGGTACCTGCAGCTTTCACCAAGGTAACAGGGGAGGCGCACTGGGAGATTCTTCTCCGAGCTCGTGCCATTGAGACACAGTGCTATGTAATTCAACATTTCATTCCTGTTGTAAACCTCTAGTTATCATTAATGCTATCTTCTTCTCGTGACTGTAGTGGTTGAGTTGGGACTTCCATTTGTTCTGTTCACATTCTCTGTAGGTTATTGCGGCGGGTCAAACTGGAAAGCACAGTGAGAAAAGAGAAAGCTATGGTGACACCTTAATTATTGACCCTTGGGGAAAAGTTATTGCTCGACTAGAAGGTGATATATAATATCCCACTCACACTTTACTGAGTAAGGTATGCTATCTTATGTTTGTCACATGCAATTTCTTTAATTAATTATAATTTTTTACAGATCGACTATCCACGGGTATTGCTGTTGCTGATGTTGATTTTTCTCTAATTGATTCAGTGCGGGCTAAAATGCCAATATCTGAGGTAACTATTGTAAATGTATTGCTGCTCCTACTCCTTTGAAAAGTATGGTTTCAGAAATAGTTTCACATATAAG
Organism: Saururus chinensis; assembly: GCA_035235625.1. Classification (NCBI taxonomy): domain Eukaryota; kingdom Viridiplantae; phylum Streptophyta; class Magnoliopsida; order Piperales; family Saururaceae; genus Saururus; species Saururus chinensis. Next base: position 39,505,767 of record CP141142.1, read on the forward strand.
CTCAGTGAAATCTCATTTAATAAAGTAGGGAACATAAAAGTTTAGGCTCACTCTATTGTTTGGGCCTCCTCCCTGACCCTGTGAAAGGAAATCACAGTGTAAGGAAATCAGGTTAAATTTCTATTATAGTTGGAGAAGCTCAAGCATTAGACTGTGGATCATATAGTTAGCAAATCCTAGTAAATAGGTAGCGAGCCTCAGTTCAATGCATGAGGGACACCTTTGGGGGTCATATGAAGACTTTTCATAAGGAGCTTACCGTGAGACCACTCACATGTAAGCATTTCCACATCATATTACATGGCCATTATCTTTCTTTTCTTTTTCTTTCTTTCTTTCATTTTTGTTTGATCTGTGCACTTCCTTAATAGCTAATGACAAAAAAATTTGTTCAGCATCGGAAGCCTCCAGGTTACTGGAAATCTGCTGTACTCTGATCAGTGATTTGTACTATATTGCCAATCGTGCATTCATTGGCAGTGTAATATATGATTGAATAATGTTCTTAGTGATGTATATCTGCCATTAAATACATATTAAATATTTATCTTTGCCGTGATACATTAGAGCAAATGTGCTGATCTCATTATGATGTTGAACATAGGGAAAGAATTTTTTCTGTTATTTGATTACCTTACAGTGTGGTTGGGTCCTAATTAGCGAGGACTCTTGGTTTTGGCTCGCACGGAATCAAATTGGTTTCTGCTGTTATGCATTCTTGTGAAATTTAAAACTATTCTTCTATTTATAATTTGTATGGAACAACCGAATAGTTGACATCCCTGTTTTAAAGTCCACTTCCCTTTAGCCGAATACATTACATTATAGGATCCTTAAGGTGTACTCTCAGACTCCACATAAGCCAAATGAGCGAGACCCATAGACGGCAGTTCTCTCAATTGATGCTTGCAATTGCCGTCTGGCTTGGCGAAGTGCAAGAAGAACCTCATAGACATTATTATCATTTGATGACTTATAATCCATCGGATCAAGAGGAACTAATGCTCGTGAATTGTCCACGCTTTCCACCTTGCCTTCTACTTTAACTAAAGCAAGAGAATTGTCCATTGGCTCCTCATGATTTTCTTCTTCATTGTGATTTTCTCCACCCGGTGAAGACTGCCTATCAAAAGTAAACAGAGAGATTAGCAGAGTAAACATCTCCTTTTACTAAACACGAGAAAAACAAAAGAATAGAAAGCTTATCTCTTTCATGTGTTTTGTTTGCTTTTTCTAAGCATGGTCCCTGGAAAAGATGCTGTGGCTATTGCATTTTCTTCAACAGTTTGAAAATAGAATTACGATCCACAAGACAAATAAGTTTTGACTGTCAAAAGACCCAGTAGATGGGTTTCATCAACAGTGACCATAACCGACCGGCAAGTCTGGGTTTTCTTATAGAAAATTCAGTCAAGGGGGGATGAAATCCCCGATTAATTACTTGGAGTGAATAACGCCTAAAATTTTCGTCGAAGTAGTTCTGCTAGGCGTACGAGTCTGGTTGGGTGATAGTGGGTTGGGGAGGACGTCAAGACTTTGAATCCCCCACTTCCCTAGTTTTTGATCGTCCCTACTTAAGGGTCATTTGGGTATTAAATCGTTAAAAGATTTAGTCGATTCAGCTTTAATTCAGTATTAAATTTTAAAATCTTATTTATGGGTAAAAGATGCACAAAATTAAAAATTTAGTACTAAAGTTAGATTCAGACAGTTTTAAGCCTGAATAGGCATGAATCACTGAATCATTTAATCGATATAGTCTCCTAGTCTCTATTTTGAAAATTAGAGATTATATTATTTTTTAATGATTATTTTTTATATTTATTTGAACCTCAAAAAATATATTATATAGGTAAGGCTCACTTTGAAAGTTTAAAATTACTTACCCTTGTGGGATCTTGTTTGATAGAATTCGAATTTAGAAACATAATAGTACAAAGAATATACATATCTAAGTTCGAGAGAGAGAGATAAAAAGAGTTATATTAGTTTAAAATTTTAAAATTGGGTTTGACGCAACATATGAATTTATTCTAATAAATTCTCTTACCAAACGTAAAATTAATTTACTACTAAATTAATTCGCTACTGAATTAATTCCCTAAACGACCCCTTAGCATCCGCCAAGATAGCCTTTACTAGGTAAGAGCCCCACACATGTAATAATATATATTAGCATGTAGATCATCAATTTTTATGATCAATGGCTCTATTGATCAAGGCATATAAAAAAAATAAAGAGAAAACAATATAATATTCCCACAATAAAAACTCATACAAGAGTTTTAAGTTTTACTTGGATTTCACAAATAGAACCCCACACAAAATTTAGATGGGCTCACTTTTTCGAGACCAATTAAAATTCATATATAAATTTTTTTTGTAAGTTGTTAATGTTGAAATATCATTTTACGAAAAACAAAAGACGTTCGCTTTGAATTCACAAAGTCATGTTCATTCAATTTAAAAAAGCTAAAAACTACCCACCTACCACTTGGTGGGCGCCCCAAGGCCATGCCTCCTCCATTTAATGCAAGGTTACAGGCTTTTTAAAATACTATATTTATATTCGATTCACATGCCCCACATTTTATTCTCGGTAAGAGCACATCAAAATGTAGTTTTTTTTTAATTTGGATCATAATGTAGTTGAAACTAGTTACGGAGCTTTAACAGACAGACCTTTCAACAGCATTTTGATTAGCAGCAATGAGAGTTGAGGAAGGGCAATTGAGCAAGCAGTTGAACCAAAATTACATGGTGAACACTTACTATTGTATTTTGCAAGTGTTAAAATGTCATTCTTTTTTTGTATTTTTTTACTCAGCTAGATATTTAAATTTTATAATTCAACTAAAAACTCAAGTTTGTTATCGATGAGAACGAAATAAGTAGAGCTAAGCACTTGATCGTTAATTCTTTATGTCCAGGTGGCCTAATACATGAAAGGATCTTGGTCAAGTAGACATACCTGATTGTAGAGCTTGTCCAGTCTAAGCTGTTATTGTTCTTGACATGGCAGGCATCTGCCTTCGAATGATCCTCAAGGGTATCTGATTGGGCAGTCCTCCCTGAACTAAAGCAGTCATCAGCAGTAATCGTTTGGTGGACTGAACTAACTTCAACAATCTCAAAATTGTTTAACGAGGGATTGTAACTCTCCTTCCGCTCAGCTGTATCGCAGCTTTTAGAATCTGCTATCTGTTTACTGTCTTCCTCTTTCTCCCGTACTTGTGAAGGTGGAGTGGAGGAGCTTTCATTTACTGATAAATCAGATTGGCTCACAGAAGAAGAACGTTTTAACGATTCTAGCTTCTTCATTGCTAATTTCAGCTTCTTTTCAGCTCTCTTCTGGGATTCGATCTCCATTTTCAGCTGTCTTTCCAACTCCACCAGCTATATACACAGAACAATCACGGTAACTTATCAATTGTCAAATCAAAACTGTTTATCAGGAACAAAAGACAAAAAAAAAAAAAAACTGTGAACCGAGAAGCAAAACTAATTAATGCTTGTGCTAAACGAACAAAATCAGGACAGACGGCTTTTAAAGCATAAAAGAAGAAGTGGAAAATACCCTTTTCCCCATGAGTTCTGCCTCTTCCCTGGCAGTCTTTGATGTGTTCCTCTCGGCCAGCAATCTTCCCCTCAGAGAATCAACAGTCATCATCTTCTCACTGTGAAAGTAGCAAGAGAGAAAGAAAAGCTGACAAGAATCCACATTGATCCCCATAAATCATCCAAGTACTACTTGAAATGTGAAATACCCACCTCCATTTTTTATCTCCAGACCCGCCATTGACCGTCTTTTGCCGCTCTTCTTCCACACCTCCCATTGCCGGCACTGACTCGTATCTCCTCTGAAGCCTGTCACAGAACTCGCTTATTAATTCTACTTTGTACTTTCAACTAGCATGTAGAGAAAACAGAAACAACCAATCTGTCCAAAATTACATGATATTCAGTTGGAAAGCTTCTGCGGTCACGACTTTGATGTGCCTGAGCAGCTGAGCTAGAAACGGCAATGCAGCTTTATAGAAAACCAGGAGAATACTAAACACTGCACACTGCCTTTGTAGAGGAAAAAAATCCCAATTTTGGACTTTCAAATCTATAAGCAAATTCTACCATACAGTAATCTGCTACTTGCCATTGCCTTCTGTCTTTATAATGCCATATGTTTCAAGTCTGGACAAATATGTGCATGCCAGGTCTGATTCTGGAGGGACCCACCTCGAATTTACTGATGAACTCATGGTTAATGTGAGTGACTTCCTCTGTTTAAGATCGGTGGTGATCAATGGCATTTACCATGACGCATGAAATGAATAGAAGAAATGGCCGGGGTTTTTGTTCAGAACTTCAGATTTGAAATTCAAGCCTTGAGGTGGGGACTGTGGGCCTGTTGGCCTGGGGGAGTATAATTGCAAGAGGCCGCCATCACGTGATTCCGCCTTTGTCCTCTCGCACTCTCTCCCTTCTGAAGGCAACCCTGGCCCATCCTGACACCACTGTGTTCTTTAATGGAACCAAGAAAAACCTTGTTCTCTGTCTACCTATTCTTGGTGAGAGCCAAGAGAGGCCTCACCATCAAACAGCCATGGACCCTGTTTGGCATGCAAGCATGAGAGTATGTGGGTCACAAGGCTGAGTGACATGGTTGGCTATCATAGCTTTTGTTGTGTTGTTGTTTGCTGTGGACGGCTTCGGCCCCATTACAAGTATGATTATCTGCTAAAAACAAGGTGTAGTACTGAGTAGCTGGGGAGGTAAGGATGTATAAAGTATGAAGTGGGAGAGGTTGCTTAGATTGCACTTGAATTATTTCTCTTTTGGCTACTTGAGTTGAGGGGATGGATTGCTTCTCATTCAGATATACTTTCCCTTGTTGGAGTAATCATTAGGAGGATCATGATCATTTTATTCTTTGCATATATGGGCATCAAGTAGTTTAATTAAAGACTTGATAGAGAACACTCATAAGAGAGTCTTGAGTGTTGGGCGGGGAAAGGTTGTAAATGTAGGATTAGTTCGAGTGTGTTCTGAAATTCAGGTTGAAGCTTAAAAATAGCATTTTTCCCTTTTAAGTTTGTATTTTGGCTATTTCTAATGCATTAGGTTGATGCACAAGATCAAGGTTGCTTCCTCCTTGAACATATATAGACTCATTTCTTAAGCTTTGATTGTGTTTAAAGAAGAACATAATATTAGTAATAGCTTAACACAACTAATTATAGTACATAGTTGATTTAAGATAATTTGTTCTAGCTTAGAAAGGATGGGAATAAGAGTTATAATGATAGGATTATTTAGGGGAAGTTTTAATTGTAAATCGGCTTAATTTAGGCCACTCTCTCCTTACACATTACTAGTAAAACTGCACGGCTGAAAGGAAAGTTTATTTGCCTAATGTTGTGTTTGGCTATAGATATTAGGAAGGATAAAATGATAATTTTAGAAGATTGATTTTTATTAATTTAGCTAAATTTTTTAGAACAAATAATTTTGTAGGAATCTTGAATAGAAATTTGCAATGTTCTCCCTGTTAGGGGTGTAAACGGATGGACACATATACAAACAAGGCATGTCCGCAACCATCCGTTTTTATATGAACCATGTGTTTGTCCATCCGTATTTGTCTATGACAGACACAGATGGAATGAAGGTGAAAGTTTAACATATACTACTTTGTTCTCCAATTAAGGGTGGTTTATAAAAAATTAATTAAAAAATAAGTTATAATAATAATAAGATAATCTAATCTAAAAAATAAATAAATAATATATATTTTTTTATAATTTTTTTACGAAGATTAACTTTGTGACATAGGTTAGTAATTTAGTATAAAGTAAATATATATATATATAGTTGGCAAACACGGACGGCTGCAGACACGGCCAACCCTTGTCTATGTTCGTCTGTATTAGGGACAGATAAAAAATAATATTATCCATTTTTAGTGTGGACGAACACAGATATAGATGGACATCGGAGAAACAGACGCCATTTATACCCCTACTCCCTGTGAGTCATATTAGTTGTAAATTTGTCTCTTTTTAATAGTCCTATTTCATGTTATCCTTTAGTAATATGTGGATGGAGTAAAAAGAGAAAAAACTTACCTCTTGTTAATAGTCTTATTTCATTTTATCCTTATGAGTAATAAGAGGATGGAGTAAAAAGAGAAAAAAACGTACTACTTGTTAATAGTTTTATTTCATGTTATCCTTCTTATAGTTAAAAGTAGATGGAGTAAAAAGAATTAGTGGATGGAGTAAAAGGATTAGTAAGTTTGCTTCTTTAAATATCACAGTTTCAAATGTGAACCATTAAATGGGACAGAGGGAGTATATACCTAAGTTTCCTAGTGATTTAAGACACGCATCAAGTTCAGACACAAACTCGGGGACGTATGCATTCAAAGCTCATGACTTCTTGGCATCGCCCAAATAGCATTTCGAACTGTCGTTCATAAGGACTTGTTGGTATCATGAATGCAGAAATGCCATCACCTTTTACAACGTCCACTGCATCCGAAAAAGAAAAAAAACGCACACATGCAGCGTCCACAAATTAATCTTTCAACAGTAAAATAACCATTTTTTAAGCCCAAACATGTTGCGATATTAAACGTGCTAGGTAAATTCTATGCACATTTTAGACACACGCTAGGCCTGCATTAGACGCCTATTAATTAAAGGGAAAATGAAATATGGGCAGAATTAAAGCTACAGCAAGGAGGCCCCTCCCCTTGGGTGTGGGACTGGGTTTTCTGCACTAAACGTCGGACCAGATGAAGGCACTGGGGCAGAAACACCCCAAATGTTTCTTGCACATACATTTTTTATATTATGACTTTAAAATGCAGTATGTAAGACTGCATATTAGGTGAAATCTTCATGCTTCATATGGAGCATGCGCTCTTAGATCCTGTACATCACAAATATGTAACTAGAATTTAGCATCCTCTTCAGATAGTTGTTGGTGACCTACAAGAGATAGAAGAAATGTCATATTGTAATGGCCAGAGGTCATAATATCGACATTCATGTGTTGCATCAGCAAGAGGCTTTCTAAATTTTTCCCTGCCTTCTTGTATTGCATGTCAATCGGGTCGCTAAATTTTTCCCAATTGTTGTTTGTGAGCAAGATGCTTTACCAGCGTTGAGTCATCAGTGCCCAATCCTTTCACTACCTTATGTTGCAGTTGAGAAATACACTTTAACAAGTAGCGCATTTCGCTGACGTCAAAATTTGAAATACATCATATAGTAGACCCTGGACATGAGCTAAAAAGTCGCACATTTCGCTGGTATCAAATTTTAAAAGATATATCAGATAGTAGACCCTGTATATGAGCTAATTTTCATCGTGACTGCCCAAAAAATTCGGAGTTGAATTTATTGATTATACAAAAGATCCAAAGAAAATAACAATGACCAAAAATACCACTTAAATATAAATCACTGACCCAAATGATTCTGATATAACGTTGATAAACAGCAAGGCTCAGGGAAAGTCTCATATACCATGAAATCATTTAGCTTAACCACAACTACATGATTTCTGCACCACATACCATTGTTGTATCATTACCCACATACATAATTATAAACATAATTAAGTAGCATATTTGTTTAATAATTTAAGGTTAGTGAGATAGATCTTCCACCTCCATTTTGTTTTGTATGAACTCTTTCATAAGAGATAGCATAAGCCATATCTTTCCGTATTAATTTTATCTAAATTCTTTTATGTCTTCTTCTTCTTTTAATCTCCCTCTCTCTCTTAACATTATATACATAAAATTCTTCCAACATTTTTTACTGAGGCACTTAATCTTTATACATGCTCATCCCAATGTAACTAGTACTTCTTGAGTTTTTTTCTTAAAGGTGTTACTCCGAAGTTTTCATATATATACTCATTTCTAATCTTATCATTCTTAATTATTCTACACATTTACCTTAGCATCATCATTTTAACTAGATTCAGTTTTTCTATATGACTTTTCTTAAGTGTCTAACATGTTATATTTTCGTACCTTTGCCTTATAAGTGATGAGAAATGTTACTGGAAAGTCTATGATCGAATCAAGCAATCAGCTCTGTCCTTAAGACAGAATTCGCCCTCCCTACTGGTGTTTAGGACTCGTGGACGTCTGCCTCCCAGGATAAGACGATCAACCATATACCGTAGGAACACCTCCAACACGGTATATGCAGCGAACCACAGTGAGTATGCTAACACAGAACTGAGATGAACAGAACGGACAGGAAAATCCCAAATCGGATTGTTTGCAGAAAGAGTTTTTCATGGTTTTATAGAAAATCCCGTTGAATTCAAACGGATGCGTCCATCCGTTAACGGACACTTCCTTTAGTGAAAGCAAACCGGACCCATTTTGGTTAATAGAAAACCAAACCAGATAGAAAACCGAACCAAATGAATTTGTCCCAAAATATTATCTTGTTGAACCACCCAACCCAACCCGACCGGCCGCGCGTGCGAACCGAACCGAACCGAGCTGGCCGGACGGACGGCGGCGCGCGCGTGTGGGTTAGCCCACCTAGGTGCATTGGTCCAACATCTCTCTCCCCCACAAAAGTGGGTTGGCCCAAGGGCCTAACATGAAAGGCCAAACTAAAGCCTTATATACCAACACCATCACCTTCACGTAGGCGATGTGGGACTATTCACTCCTTCAACCAATTCCCATGTGATATTCTCATTCAATATGAAGTGGGCTTGGGCTTTCTCTACCAAATGGGCTTGACCCACTTGAGTAATATGGGCTTGACCCACATAACCATTAATATGCCCATCTAAATAATATGGGCTTAACCCATTTATAATGCCCACTTCTAACAATCCCCCACATGAATGAGAATTGGCTGGATAACTATGCAAAACTATGAAGATAAACCGTGAAAGCAATATTGAAAAGATCATGCATGGGGGTGAGGTAGCTTTTGGCTTTGAACCTTCCCTTGTGAAAACTATCGGGTCTACTGGCTAATCAGTGAACGTGATGTCTTGAACTGTTCAGCCGTTTGTATAAACCAAGACAATAGAATTCACACAATCACTTCTCAGACACACTGTGGTTCTCATGATTGTGTTCATTTCGACCCTGAACAAACCTGGTTTTCATGAGTGCTCTAGAAGATTTAGCCTTAAAATCTTCATAGAAGCGGCCCCTTCACACTCATATAGGTGATTCTCATTAGGAGTATCCTGCAATACCCCACTCGAACGAATTCAAGCTATAAGAACCATTAAAAGCAAAGCTTATCCTGATTCACTCTGCAGGCATCACTATCTCATCATAGGAATGGGGACGAGATTTTATCTCAATAGTGATTCCCCTTGAATCCCCCACAATTCAGTTGTCCCTTTGAACCTAGATCTTGGGATCTCCAGTCAACAAGGTTGGGTTGCCATTATGGTGATTCTTAATGTATAGGCTTCAAGCCCATTCCCCTCGATGAACTGTTCACTTGTTCTTTGGTCAAACCCTTAGTAAGCGGATCCGCAATATTTTCTTTTGACCTAACATACTCAATAGAAATTATTCCACTAGAGAGCAATTATTTTATGGTATTGTGCCTCCGACGTATATGTCGAGACTTACCATTATACAAGTTACTTTGTGCCCTTCCTATAGCCGATTGGCTATCACAATGTATGCAAATAGATGGCACAGGTTTCCCCCACATTGGAATGTCCTCTAAAAAATTACAAAGCCACTCAGCCTCTTCGCCTGCTCTATCAAGTGCAATGAATTCAGATTCCATGGTGGATCTTGCTATGCACGTTTGTTTTGAGGATTTCCAAGACACTGCTGCACCTCCAAGTGTAAAGACATATCCACTTGTGGATTTTGAGTCTTTTGTATCAGATATCCAGTTTGCATCACAGTATCCTTCTAATACTGCTGGATACCTTGTATAATGCAGCCCATAGTGCAAGGTATATCTTAGATATCTAAGAACCCTGACTACAGCCTTCCAGTGGTCTGCCCCTAAGTTGCTATTAAATCTACTCAGTTTACTCACTGAGTATGCGATGTCTGGTCTCGTACAATTCATAATGTAATTGAGACTTCCAATAATTTGAGAGTATTGAAGTTGTGATATGCTCTCTCCCGTGTTTTTGCTTAAGTGCAATGTCACATCCACAGGTGTTCTTGCTGGACGATTATCATTCTAATTAAAATTTTCTAATATTTTCTCAATGTAATGAGATTGAGATAATACATATCCATCAGATGTTTTAGAGATTTTCATCCCTAGTATGACATTTGCAACACCCATATCCTTCATGTCAAACTGTTTGTTCAACATCTTCTTGGTAGCTTTAATGATATCATCATTGCTACCAATAATTAGCATATCATCCACATAAAGACATACAATGACATAGCCATCAGGTCTGTCTTTCACATAAACACATTTGTCACATTCATTTATTTTGAATCCATTTGACATCATCATTTTGTCAAATTTTTCATGCCATTGCTTAGGTGCTTGTTTAAGTCCATAAAGAGATTTAACAAGTCTGCACACTTTGTTTTCTTGACCCGGTACAACAAACCCTTCAGGTTGTTGCATATAAATTTCTTCATTCAAGTCACCATTCAAGAATGCGGTTTTCACATCCATTTGATGTATTTCAAGATTATACAAAGCAGCAATAGCGATTAACATCCTAATGGAAGTTATCCTTGTGACAGGTGAATAAGTATCAAAATAATCTTGACCTTCTTTTTGCTTGTATCCTTTGATAACAAGTCTGGCTTTATATTTGTCAATTGATCCATCAGCCTTCATCTTCCTCTTGAATATCCACTTGTATCCTAGAGGTTTATCCCTGGCGGTAGATCCACCAACTCCCAAGTATGATTTTGCATAATGGATTCAATTTCACTGTTTATTGCCTCCTTCCAATATTGTGCTTCAGGAGATGACATGGCTTCCTTAAAGCTTTGAGGCTCATTTTACAACAAATAAGTCAGAAAGTCTGGACCAAAGGATTTTGATGTTCTAGCAAGTTTGCTACGTCTAGGTTCATCATTCTCTCCCTCTTGGTCTTCACTATTATCCTTTTCAACATCCAAAGTTCTTTGAAGAGAACTTTCCGTTTGTGTAGAATTCCACGGAAAAATATTTTCAAAAAACGAAGCATTCCTGGATTCAATCACAGTATTGACAGTTACATCAGGAATATCCGATTTATGAACAAGAAAGTGATATGCACTGCTATTATTGGCATAACCAATGAATACACAATCAATGGTCTTTGGTCCAATTTTAATCCTCTTGGGATTAGGGACCGCCACTTTTGCCAAACACCCCCACACTTTTAAGAATTTGTAGGAAGGCTTTCGACCTTTCCATAATTCATATGGTGTCTGCAAGGTTTGCTTATGAGGTATTTTGTTGAGAATATAATTTGCTGAAAGCAAAGCTTCCCCCCACATGTTCTGGGGTAACCCAGAACTGATTAACATGGCATTCATCATTTCTTTTAAAGTTCTATTTTTCCGTTCAGCAACTCCATTTTGCTGAGGTGAATAGGGTGCCGTTGTTTGGTGTATTATACCATGTTGTGAACAGAAATCACCAAAAGGTGATTCATATTCCCCACCTCTATCACTTCTTAGAACTTTAATTTTCTTGCCAAGTTGATTCTCAACCTCTGTTTTATATAGAATAAACATGTCAATGGCCTCATCTTTACTTCTCAACAAGTAAACATAACAATAACGAGTGCAATCGTCAATAAATGTAAGAAAGTACTTTTTACCTCCTCTTGTTTGAACAAGTTTTAAGTCACAGACATCACTGTGAATTAACTCAAGAGGTTCAGTACTACGCGCAATACTTTGGAAAGATTTCCTGGTTAATTTTGATTCTACACAAGTTTGACATTTATGATTAAAGTCAATATTAAATTTAGGCAGATATTCCATATTAATCAATCTAAGTAAAGCATCATAATTAACATGACCTAATCTACCATGCCACATATCACATGACTCAATCATATACGAAGAAGAAGCATTTGCATTCTTAATAACAGAAATAGGTACAATAGTGAGTACATTGAGCTTAAAAAGCCCCTCATTTAAATACCCTTTGCCCACGTACATCCCACCCTTGGTCAAGACAAATTTGTCTGACTCAAAAACCAACTTGAAGCCTTTCTTGCTCAGCAAGGATCCAGACACTAAATTCTTTCGAATTTCAGGAACATGCAGCACATTGTTGAGTGTGAGCTCTTTGCCGGAAGTCATCTTCAGCACCACCTTGCCAAGTCCTTCAACCTTCGCAGTAGAGGAGTTACCCATAAACAGCTGTTCACCATTCTCCACGGGCTGATAAGTGGAGAACATCTTCCTATTAGAGCAAACATGGCGAGTAGCCCCGGTGTCCACCCACCATTCACGAGCGTTGGTAACCATGTTCACTTCTGAAATAACAGCAGAAAGGTTGATGTCATTCACATTAGTGGAGAGATTCTCCACTTCAGTCATGTGGGCCTGTGCCTTCTTCTTCTTGGAATCATCTTGTTTATTCTGTTTCCGACAATCCTTAGCCTTGTGGCCTATCTTGTCACACACATAGCACTTGCCCTTAAATTTGGCTTTGTTGGGGTCACTGTTTGACTGTCCAGTAGGATACTTCCTCTTCTTGTTGTTGAAGTTAGAGCCTTTATGCCCCTGTTCCACAACATTTACTTTGGCTTCTAGGCCATGGCCTTTGGTGTTCTTTTCAGAAGCCCGGTTGTCCTCTTCAATCCTTAATCGCACAATCAGATCTTCCATGTTCATCTCCTTTCGTTTATGCTTTAAGTAATTCTTGAAATCCTTCCAGGAAGGTGGTAATTTTTCAATTAGAGCTGCCACCTGGAAAGACTCACTTAAAGTCATTCCCTCTGCATGAATATCATGCAGAATCACTTGGAGTTCTTGAACTTGGCTGATCACAGTTTGAGAGTCCACCATTTTGAAGTCCAAAAATTTGCCGACCACGAATTTCTTCGTTCCAGCATCCTCTGTTTTGTACTTCTTGTCTAAAGACTCCCACAGTGCCTTAGCACTTTTCATTGAACTATACACATTATACAATGTGTTGTCCAACCCATTAAGGTTATATTTTCGTACCTTTGCCTTATAAGTGATGAGAAATGTTACTGGAAAGTCTATGATCGAATCAAGCAATCAGCTCTGTCCTTAAGATAGAATTCGCCCTCCCTACTGGTGTTTAGGACTCGTGGACGTCTGCCTCCCAGGATAAGACGATCAACCATATACCGTAGGAACACCTCCAACACGGTATATGCAGCGAACCACAGTGAGTATGCTAACACAGAACTGAGATGAACGGAACGGACAGGAAAATCCCAAATCGGATTGTTTGCAGAAAGAGTTTTTCATGGTTTTATAGAAAATCCCGTTGAATTCAAACGGATGCGTCCATCCGTTAACGGACACTTCCTTTAGTGAAAGCAAACCGGACCCATTTTGGTTAATAGAAAACCAAACCAGATAGAAAACCGAACCAAATGAATTTGTCCCAAAATATTTTGAACCACCCAACCCAACCCGACCGGCCGCGCGAACCGAACCGAACCGAGCCGAGCCGGCCGGCGGCGGCGGCGCGCGCGTGGGTTAGCCCACCTAGGTGCATTGGTCCAACATCTCTCTCCCCCACAAAAGTGGGTTGCCCCAAGGGCCTAACATGAAAGGCCAAACTAAAGCCTTATATACCAACATCATCACCTTCACGTAGGCGATGTGGGACTATTCACTCCTTCAACCAATTCCCATGTGATATTCTCATTCAATATGAAGTGGGCTTGGGCTTTCTCTACCAAATGGGCTTGACCCACTTGAGTAATATGGGCTTGACCCACATAACCATTAATATGCCCATCTAAATAATATGGGCTTAACCCATTTATAATGCCCACTTCTAACAATACATTCTCTTCTATAAAGTATTGTAGGTCTAATAATTATCTTATAAAACTTACCTTTTAAGCATATTTAGGACTCGCCTATCGCACAATACTCTTGATGCAACTCTTCGTTTTACTCACCTCGCATTAATCTAATGTACCACAACACTAACGATATCTCACTTCTTTATGGATAATGAAGCCTAAATAACAAAATTGTTTACATCATAGCACTTCGTACCCATCTGTTTCAACTAAAGATCTACTTACTTCATATATGCTCAAATTTCTTCTTAGATCTTATTTTTAGAAAAATAACAAATAAGAATAGGCATTATTGCCATTCTACGCTGGCTCAAACTTGGCACTCTACATGAGCATGTGAGAGGGCTGGGACCTCATCTTGAATTCAACTGATATTGTTCCAAGCCATTATCCTACTCATTCTTGCTAAGAAGAATGCTCCATGGAATTTCTTGATCTTTTCAAATAATAATATGCCTTGTTTAGTCAATGGTCAACGCAAAGGCAAAAACAGATTTAAACTTCAAATTTCTATTTAGATTCATTTTCTCCTTATTACTAGGTTGATGGAAAGATAGATTTAACTTCAAAACACCACATTTTATATTATTTTTGTTAAACTTATTGATAAAGAACAATTCAACTTAACCTTGAACATTGTAATTTTTCCATTGTTATCCTGCTACCACCAAATCAAAAGCATTTTTACGTGAAGAATATATATTAACTTTCTTCTGGCTTAATGGCTTGGTAAAGGAAATGTTATTTCCTCCCTTACTTTGACAATAGGGCTAGGATCTTACAAGATTCTTCTTTTGGGACCTCATAAATATTGACATTGATTGTTTTCTCATGACACTCCCTAGCTAACTTCAAATTTTTAAATAACTAAATATGCTCCTCGTGATATGCAAAAAAAATTCAAGGGTCATAAGATTTCAGTAAAAGCATCTTGTTACCTATGTAGGAATATAAAAAGTTTTGTACCTGACTAAGTAGATATGTTAAATTTACAATTTATTGTTTGTTTTTGCTAAGTTAGAAAAAGTTTTAATATTTCTGATACTAACCTCAACTTTATGTTAGCCAATTTTTAGGGGGAGAAAGAGAAAGAGAGAGGTATCCTAAGTATGTCATGTAAGCCTGTAAAAGCTTTGAGAATAAATGAGTTGCCTCTTAATCAAACTTGTTGGCACCTAGATAATTTCAAAAAATCTACTGATCCCAAGCACAGTGACAATGGCACCTTCCTGATTGAATGATTTGGGAAGCACCTTCAGGGCGTTGGAGATTGATGGTGGATGGGTTGGTTGAGGCTTCCTGGAGTCGGGTACTGAAAACACTGTGTACTGGTGAGTGAATAGAAGGTGAAAGCTCCGGGTACACGATGCTTTATGGTGTTGGCGAACAAGAGGACTGTGGCTGGTGGGTTACTGCCCAACCACAAAGAACGTAGAGACAGAGCAGAGAGAAGAAAATAAAGAGGATAAATTTTATTCAATAACCAAGTATGCTCGTATGAGCTGAAAGAGGCTTATTTGTAGCGCTTGAAAGGCTTGCATTTGGCAGCCTTGATTTAGATTTAGTGGTGTAATTTTTCATGTCATTTTAAATTACATGCTTATGAGATTTGTAGTTGAAATTTTTTATGTTTGCATAGAACAATGTAATTTTAAAAGTGGGATTGTTTACGTAAAGAAGAATTTTATTTAAAAAAATCAAAGAGGAAAGTTAGAGTGTTGGGATGGAGGCTGAGGAGCTAGAGAAGAAGCAAGACTAATAATTTGGAAATAGGATCACTATAAATTATATGTAATTTAGAAAGACCATGATATGACTTGTGATATGACCTGTAATTTGGAGTCTATCTCTTTTTCTATTATAAACTAAATCACGTGATTTGAGTTGGGATTTAGAATAAAATTAAATCTCCCCCAAAATAAGTTTCAAAACATATCATTTGGACCAAATAATATGAATTTAAAAATTACAAGGTGTAAATGACTGTTGTCAAATACACCTTGGGTCTATTTGGATTGGTAAAAGTGGAAAAAATGAAATGAATTTTCTTAAAATCTCCCAGTTTCCACTGTTTGGTGCAAAGGAGAAAGAAAAATTAGAGTAAAAAGTGAAAAAAAATGGATAAAAATTTGGCCCAAAAATTTTTCACTCATCAACTCATGGATTTTGAGAGAAAATTATTATACTAAACACTTATGTCTTACTGCTACTACCACCACCACTGCCATTGTCGCCACCACCATCATCGCTACTGTCACCACCACCACTACCACCACCACCGATGCCACTGCCACCACCACCATCGCCGCCACCACTACTACCATCACTGTCACCACCTCTACTACCCCACCACCATCATCGCCGCCACCACCTCTACCACCGCCGCCACACCCGCTGCCACCATCGCCGCTGCCGCCGCCACCACTACTACCACTGCCGCCGCCGCTGCCACCATCTCTGCCATCGCCGCCACCACCACTGTCACGCCGCTATCGCCACCACCACCATTGACACCACCACCGCTGCCACCACCACCACCACTGTTGCCACCACCATCTCTACCACCGCTACCACCACCACCACTACCACCACCACTACCACCGCCACTATCACCACCACTATAACTGCCGCCGCCACAACCACTACCACCATCACTACCACCACTACCGCCGCTACCACCATTATTACTGTCAATTTTCTCTAATATCATTTGTGTAACCAAACAGTGAAAAATATTTAGGAATCTCCTACTTTCTCTTTCTCTTTCTCCCGGTTTCCACCAATCCAAACAGACCCTAAGTGAATATAAAATTTGAAATTCCGTATAACGATCCTAAACATATCTCCTAAAACAATATATAAAGCAAGTCCTTGATTAAAAATTAGTACAAAAGTGGAAACGGACTACATAAAAAAGAACTATAAAAATGAATTCAAAACTGAAATGCAACCGCAATACTTCAGCGTCGATTTTGTTTATGGCCAATGTAATAGGCTGCTTATTCAACAAAAACAGAATAATACAACTCAATAATATGCTCTTACGAGCAGGTTGGCAGGTAAACAAGTAAAAAAACCAATAACTTATGGGAACCAACAGAACAAAAGATACAACCTAGGGTATACAATTTGTACTTGAGTGTTCGTCAAGTAAATCGTCAAGGCTCCATGCCCTCCCATCAATTGGCCAAAAATTGTGGCATGAAACATCAAGCTCGGGAAATGTTTTACTAAGAACTTGGGGCAGCTCCTTAACGACATTCATACGTACTCGAGTATTTCCATTTCTCTTGTGTTGCATATAGATTTTAGACAAAACCCTGGTCCTCATCAAAAGAAACTTACACTAAAAGTGATGGTTGAAGAAGAGGCAGTAACCTCACCTACCAAGATGTGAGAGCATACACATATCTAGGTAAGTAGTAACTACGAGGTGACGCAAAAATGAGCTTTCAATATTAAATGGGATACGGAAGCAATGGACAGGGGGGTTGGGGCTTACCAAATTTCACCTTATATTGGAGAAGCATGACCCACTTAATAGGCCCTTGAATTTCAGCCATCAAAACATTAAATTTGAATGGATGAATTTTAAGGGCCTAATTGGGTAGGCCGAGCACCTCCAAATGAGTTGAAACTTGATTTAGACCCCCCAGCCAATGGGTCCCCTTTCTACCTATGGTGCTCTCTGTAAGGGACTGACCCAGTGGGTGGTGACTCATCAAGGGTAGTGATCATAGCAAAATTCAAACAATCAGTCCACAAACTTATAAACCCAATTATTGCTTAAGGAATTCCAAATGTAAGAGATGAGGGTCAGAGGCTATGACACTCGAACAAGTCATAACTTCAGTATATAAAATGGAACATAAAAGCTATGTTGCCAGTTGCTACTACTAAATGATTTCAATGAGCTAATTTTATAATGATGGAGAGGTTTGAAATGTAAACAGGTATTTTTCCAATCAGAAAGATGTGGAATGTCCAATGAGAGCTAAGAAAATACTACTTTAAGGAACATTTCTAGATTTACTTTCTACCACAATCAACATTTTTCATCATGTTAAATGGCTACAATGACGTCATAGGTAGAAATAGGGAAATGCTTGACTTACTACAAACTTCTTTCAAGTTAGTGTTCTCAATATAAGCTAAAAGTCAAGTGAAGGAAAAAGTCTCTCCTGCATCAAGCAAAATAAGGGAAACAATACATCTCCTACTATCTACAAGTAGTATTTCCACATAAGACCAATATGCTTCAACATGTTGACTTACCTTTGTTATGACTCGCCCTATCAGTTGGGTTCCACCTTCAAAGTTTAATTAAATTTAGATTTAATTATTATTAAAAGATATTTTAGGGTAATTAGAAGTTTGTTCTAATTGAGCTAAGGATAATATTAAAAGCCTATTCAAATTAGAAGTTTTATTAGGATTAGGATTCTCAATTGCCTATAAATATGTAAGGGTTATACCCTATTTAATCAATTCAAAAATCAAACTTAAGTTAGTTTATTTTAATTATATCGTTCAGTTGTCTTTAGTTATTTTTTTTATCTTTTTATCTTTAATTTAGCTAGTGTAGACATTAATTATATCGTTCAGTTGTCTTTAGTTATTTTTCTTATCTTCTTATCTTTAATTTAGCTAGTGTAGACATTGGTCTACATCACTGGTATCGGAACGTTTGTTTTTGGACCTCCCTACCCTCTCTTGCTCATATTCACTCACGCACAATGGAATGGGCTATACATATGGCTTCAATACACACAGTGTTACGAGAGTTGAAGCTTATCATGGCTCTAAGCAACAATCAACAATCTCCCAAACTTGTGGTTCAAAGACAGCTAGATGCCAGATTACTTAATTCAAGTTGTGATCAGCATTCCACCATACAATTCCCTCTTCTCAAAATCAATGTTTCTCACTTCTACATGGAACCTCTCCCTGTAATGTTGAACAAACTCTTCAAACTGATTTTGTCTTTGCCTCAATTAGGCAATTACTTGATCAACAACTGCATTAACTTTCTTCAAAAGATGTTTTTAATTGATCAAACCATTTACCTAATGTAAGATTCTCCAAATTCTTTAAATCCAGGATGACTGGGGGATTCCTTTCCACCTTTCACAAGTCTGGAATCAATTATTTTGGCATTTGCTAGTAGTAGCATCTACCACATCAACTTCCGATGTGACCAATTACTCTTCAGGCTCAATGCCATAACTTCAGCTTCCTTCCTAGTCCTCAACCCTGATTTAAATGCATTCTGAATTGTAGGAACCAGATCGATTAAAACCACATTGTTCTGAACCACACCCCTTTTTCTATGGGATCGTCGGGATAGGTTATCATACTGAGGTTGGTTTTCAAAAGAATGAACTGCTGCATTGCTTGGGGCAACCATCGTCTTGGTTGTGGTTCCTCTCACAGCTGCACAGTGAGGCAAATTACACTAAGATTTATTTTCTTGACTATCAGCCTTTTTTATATGTAGTCCATCTGATGCAGCTCCAACAAGAGGATCAAAAGCCCAAGGTCTAGAAGCCACCAAGGTTCAAAGGAGCTCAGCATCACCAGTTCACCACCCATCTTCTCAACTACATTAAACAATGACTCCGGTCCCAGAACCAGAGATTAATTCTTCATAGCTGCAGCTTTTTTGAAATCACCTCGGAGTGACAGATGTTCCCGAGGCTGGCCCTCTTACAAATTAACAGTTTCTTTATTCAGTTCATCCAACATCTCAAGTTATTCATTGGGAACAATAGCAGGAATCTTCATGGTTGCAGCTCTTTCGGTGGCATCTCTCTGGGTCAGATTACGCGGTGGGTGATCATCTGAAAAATTAACATCCACATAAATAGATTCATCAATATTTGAAGATGTCTTTGGATTGTCATAAATCTCAGGATCGATAACCGAGTCCTTCCTGTGTTCAGATCCTTTTGCAGCATCTTACTGTGTAAGATTTGGTTGTGCTTGGCATCTTCAAAAACCAATTTCTTCATTATTCTGCCCATCCATCCTCTGGTAATCTACATGCCGTACTGCAACCACATGAGTTATAGATACCGAAGGTTGATCCTCCTTAGATGAAGAATTTTTTAGCAGCGACTCTGCATGGTAAAATCTGCCCTGGTCGCTTCTCGCAAATCAACCTCCATAACAACTTGCTCATTCTTCACACAGGGATCTTACTAAGATCAAGTGTTGGAGCTAGATCCGTCTTAGCACGAGTTCTCATAGTAGATACACCATAATCCTCTGCAGGACAAGACTCGAGTTCAATTTGTTTCAACTTCACGATGAATGAAGTATTCTCACTAATCATAACAGTATCACCATCGTTGAGGCTGAATGGATCTAATGGTGGTTGCTTACTGTCCATTGGAGGAATCTAGGTCTGATAGAGTCCGACTTTTGCCATCAAACTTGATCCGGAGATGATCCTGAGAAATCTCGGGATTCCTAATGTTAAAGGTGTTACCTTTGAATGCTCGGCCAATCCGCACTGCGGATCCAGGAAAGCATTCCACAGATTCGCCCGCGCGAGGGTCTTCATCAAACATCAATTTCAAGCGAGGGAATTTCATTTCCAGCCAAAATTGCGGTTTTTCAATAAGAGGTGATAATACGGTTAAAATACAGCTAAAATGGCAAGCTTTCCATATTATGAAGCAGTAAGAAGAAGAATGCCCGGAAATAACAGAAAAAGAACGCAGGGACGGCAAATCCTACCCCTTTCGCAAGCTCCAGACGCAAGCGGAGATAATGAGAGGAGAAGAAAAGAGGTTTCCGGCGGCGGAGAAGGCGATCTCCGGGCCCTTAGACGGAAGCAGAATAAGATCTCCGGTGCTCGACTGTTCGTCTCTCGCCGGAGCCTTAGCCGACGACGGAGTTTGAAATGAAACCAGCGGGAGCGCGACCGAAAGATCGCAACTTGCCAGACCTTTTTTTGTTGAAAGTCAAAAATATCCTTCCACGTCTTGAAAATACCCATCCTGGCCCCGAAACAGATAAGGCAATCTTCGACGGCATCTTCCCCGCCCAGCATCTCCTTTCTGCCATGGAGGCCTCCCTCTGCGCCGCCCTCTCTTCCTCCAAAACCCTGTCCCCGCCGTTCCCCGACCACCCCACCACCCTCCGGCCCAGACCCTTCCGGCGGCCCCACTCCAACCCCGCCCGCTGCGCCATCAGCCGCGGCAAGAAGGAGGAGACGGTGGACAACGTGAAGCTGCAGCTGGAGAACTGCCACCTCATCGCCGGCATCCGGTACAAGGGACTCACCGTCAAGCAATTCCAGGAGCTCCGCTCCACGCTCCCCGACACCGTGAAGCTCGTCGTCGCGAAGAACACTCTGGTGGGCAAGGCCATAGAAGGCACCCCCTGGGAGGCCCTCAAGCCCTGCATGAAGGGCATGAACGCCTGGCTCTTCGTCCACACGGAAGAGATCCCCTCCGCCCTCAAGCCCTACCGGGCGTTCCAGCGGGAGAAGAAGCTCGAGGACAATGACTTCACGGGGGCCGTGTTTGAGGGGAAGTTTTACGGGCCGGGCGAGTTCAAGGCGCTCGAGACAATGCCCACGAGGGCGGAGATCTACGCCAAGGTGCTGGGCCTGCTGCAGGGGCCGGCGTCGTCGCTGGTGGGGACGCTGCAGGCGCCCGCCAGGGACCTGGTAATGGTGCTCAAGGCGTATGTGAAGAAGCTGGAGGAGGAGGGTGCTGGTGCTGGTGCTAGTTAAGGACCTTCGCTCAACAGTGCAACTTGTAAGTCAATTTTTGTTGTCCATTTTTTTTTTGTTGCTGTGATTTCATGATTGTGCAAATTCAATGTTGATTTTGTAATTGAATTCACAAATCACAAGTGGGATGAGCTTCCACAAGTGTATGATTTTGGTCTTCCTTGATGCTACTAGGAGGGGAGGATTCGAAGGGACGAGTTTGTTTGAAGAAGCATTTTTCTATGGTCTCTAACGGATATTTAGGGGTTATTTTTGGTGTTAGAATTTTTTAGAAACAGAAGTGTAATATTTTAAAATTAATTTTAAAAATTTATCAAATGTAAATTAAGGTTGGTAATAAAAAATTAGAATAAATTTAGATCTTGCGTTAAATTTAATTTTAAAATTTTAAATTAATATAATTTTTTTCTTTTGTAGATGTATGTTCTTAATATTATTATATTTTTAAATTTAAGTTTTATTTAAAAAAAATACAAAAATAAGTAATTTTAAAATTTTAAATAAATCTTATTTATATAATATATTATTTGAAATTCAAATTAATATAAAAGATAACCGCTAAAAAATAACAGTAATCTTAAAATAAGTATTAAGAATTAAAATGAACTAAGGTGATTCGATAATATTAAAATTAATTTTAAGATAAAATTTTTAATTTTACTTATTTTTATACATAAATAAATTTTTAATAATTTAAATCAAAATTGAGACATAAAATCTTTTCAAAATTCTCTACACAGCCCTTAGATTCGATGAAGAGTTGTACACTCTCTAAGTTGACATCTTTCTGACTCACATTCCCCAACACATTCCACAAGCTATCAAATTTAGCCTATTAGTGGCCCTATTAATGGAGCTATGGGTCCCATAGTTTTTGAGTCTTTAAATCTCAGCCGTCCGAACTTTGGTTTATAATTTTTCCTCTATACAACCAACTCAGATTGAAATTCTTGGGGCTGATTATTTTATGCGTCGTAACTCGCATCAGAGTTCATAACAGTTTTAAGCCCGACCCGGTTTAATTGCAGTGAATCAGCTTGTGTCCTTAAAATTGACCCGGGCATAAATCCGGATCAACCGGGTAAAACCCGAATTTATCTTAAAAATGATTCATCTCAAAAAGTCAACCGGAAACAGTCAAATTGGGTTTAAGCGGGCATGTCATTTTAAAAATATTATTATCTGCAACTGCTTTTACTTAGGGCTACCAACAAAACGATACATTTACGGTATAACCTATTCTATTATAATAACTATTTCAGAAATCTTTATCCATAACCGTTCTATTAAGTAAACGGTATAGGTATTTCTATAACCGTACCTTCCACTAATAAACGGCCGGTCAATCGGATAACAATTATCTATTACATTTTTTAAAATATGCTAAAAAAGCTAAGATAATTTTTTTTTATTTACTTAATTAAATATTACTAAGGTAAAAAACTAACATCATTATTACTCTTATTTATAGTTATTATAAATAAATTGTAAAGATTAAACATGAAACATAAATGGATACATATATTAGGCATATATATATATATGAAAAAGTTAATATGAGCCTAGGCTCACGCGCGTTGGCGTGCACCCGAGCTCATTGAGCCGTCGGATTTATATCCGACGGCCCATCAAACTCACGGGTTTAAATGCCCTGTGAGTTTGATGAGCCATCGGATGTAAATCCGACGGCCGAATGAGCCCGGGCGCACACCGAAGCGCGTGAGCCCAAGCTCATATAAATGGGACTATATATATATATATATAAACTACTTATTTTTCAATAATTATTTCTTATTATATGAGTCCAGCTTTAAGACATCCATCTAGTGCTTGTTTGAGAAGAATCCCAATGTGAGAATAATAATTATCTTCTCATAGCCATCTATATTTAAATGTGCATTAAAAGCAAAAATGAGACCACATGTAGTAATGCTCATTATCTATTAGTGTCTTTTTTAAACAATGTTTTAAAACCCAACCAAGGAGCCTAACCCAGATTAGTAGTCGGGACAATGTTTTAAAAACTAGGTCGACCCGGCAAGTCCGACTGGGCTCAATTGGACCCAGTTGATAAATCTGATAGGTTCATCTACGTTAACTAGTTAAGTTAACCCGACCAGGTCAATACGACCCGGCCGATTGAACCGTTGATCCGCTGCCCGGGCCAAACCGGTTTAATACTCATGAAAAAAATTTATGTTGGAGACGGGTTTCCAACTCACATTCTGTGAGAGCCCATCAGCAAGCCTAACCTACCAGGCTGCAACAAGTTTGTTTATACACATTTTTATTTTATTTAATATTTATCTGTTTTACATTGCTCCAAAAAAAAAATCTCCACGGCGGGATTCAAACCCATGTTGTGATAAAAATAACATTTACACTCTTACCAACTGAGTTACAATGATTTTGTGTAAATATTGTACCTAACTTTCTATTTATTCTAATATATGAAAAAATTGGGTCAACCCAGGCTGACTGGTGGTTGAACTCAATTAACCCGGCCCAATGACCAATCTGGGTCAATGGCCGGGCCGGTTTTTAAAACATTGGGCTGGGTTAAGACAACCTAAGTTGATCAGATGATGACATCATCACCTATAAAATTTAAAATAGTTCCCCATATTTTAGATAAAGTTTCACTTAAACTTATTTGGTTATTCTAAACTGATTGATTCTAACCTATTTCAATAACTAAATCATTCTAAATTTTGCAATCACATATATAAACATGATTTGTAATATAATCATGATTTCAACCGACATATACCAAATCTCAAAATAAACCACTTATACCACTCATTCAAAGTTAAGCCAACCAACACTCAAACCAAGCTAATCGAGATAGGCCAACAAGAGTTTCATTCTATTAGCTCAAGTTCAAACTTTGATTTGAGCTAACTTGAGTCTAACCTAGAGTAAAATAAAGCTGACTTAACAATCCTACTCCAAACCCACCAATTATTTTCTTACACAAACAAACATTCCACAAGTTTAATTATTAAAAACATAAAAAAAATTCATGTGTTTGAGTTATCAAAATTGAATCTAAATTAACCTGAGAATTGTAAACATATTTTGTACAAAGTGTCTATGTAGCTAGTTAAAATTTTATCACATATGATTAAAGATGAATTGTGACCTAATAAGACCATAAAAATTAGACAAATCAACCAAATGGGAAACATCAAAGCGAAGTTAGTTTAAGAGAATATAAATTATAAATAAATATATTTTTATTAAAAAATAGAGTTATATATGAAATGCTAGAAAGAGGAAATTATATTCCAAGTAGTAGCTTGTAACAATTATAATAAATTGTTGAAAGTAGTTAAATAAATACAATAAATATTTGGATTTGAATGATATCTTTTGTTGAGTAAATCACCGTGGTGAATTATGATATGAAGATTATTTTAAAAGATCATAAGTCAATCTCTTTTGAAATTAAACCACTTAAGACTAACGAGTGTGTGTATATATATATATATATATATATATATATATATATATATATATATATATATATATATATATATATATATATATATATATATATATATATATATATATATATATATATATATATATATATATATATATATAATTTTTAAATATGATAAATGGGTAACGGATAAACGGGTATGGAAGAACTTTTTCTATTACCTTCCATTAAGATAACGGTCGGATAAAATTATCCTCTTATTTACCCATCGAATAAATTTAACCATATCATTTAACTTCTTAACAGTACGGTACAGACGGTAGAACTGTAAAACGGGTACCATTGGCAGCCCTACTTTTACTTTATGTATCACCAGCTCCTCTTATAATTTTGTCTTTATTTTAAATTAATATAATTTATTTAATTTTTTTAAATAAATTTAATTTATTTTAAAAAATTAAATAAAATTATTAATATTATATATATATATATATAGGATTATGTTCAAGCCACAAACAAAAGTCATGCAAATGCTAAATTTCCTTAAAAGTACTTTTAAATCACCACAACCCCTCTAATAGGGATGTTCACATACATAAATGGGCACTGAAAGATATAGAGTTGTTAATGTTTATTCATCATTTGAATATTTTTTATTCGTGTCTGCCTTAGTTTGTATCATATTTTGTCTAAATACATTTGCTACAAACACAAGCAGACACGGACGGACCTAGATAAATATTTAAAACCTAAATTTTTATCCTATTCAAATTTTTTAGTATTTTTATAGCATGTTAAAAGTGTCTAACATGCTATATAGATACTAAATTTATGTTTTTAAGTTGTCTAATACCTATGTAATATGTTAAGATTGTCCTAACATGCTGCATAAGTTCAAAATTTATATTTTCAAGTTTAGTACTTATGTAGCATGTTCGGATTGTTCTAACATGCTACATAAGTACTGGATTCATGTTTTTAAGTTGTAAAATATCTATGTAGCATGTTAGGATTATCCTAAGATGCTACATAGGAATTAAATTTTTTCTTCTTCTAATAGTTAGTAATAATTGCTACTATATTTAAGGGGGTGTTAGGTAAGAGTGACAGACGTGGACATCCGAAAAAACGGACAAAGGTATGTTCTCTGTAGCTCCCTATTAGTGCGGACAAAAAACTTAGGGGTTGTTTGGGTACTGAATTAATTCAGTAGCGAATTAATTCAGTAGTGAATTAATTCCAAAAATTCACCGACAAAATTGAATTACGTCTGGTAAGAGAATTTGTTAGAATAAATTCAGATATCGCGTCAAACCCAATTTTAAAACTTTAAACTAATATAACTCTCTCTCTCTCGAATTCAGATATGCACATTCTTCGTACCTTACGCTTCTAAATTCAAGTTCTATCAAACAAGATCCCACAAGGGTAGGTAATTTAGAATTTTTAAAGTGGGCCTTACCTATATGGCATGTTTGTCGAGGCTCAAATCAATATGAACGATAACCAATTAAAAAATATAGAATCTGTAATTTTTAAAATGGTAATTATGAGACTAATTGAGGCCGATTCAGACTTGAAACAGTCTGAATCTAACTTCAGTACTAAATTTTTAATTCAAAGCAGCTTCTATACACAAACAGGATTCTAAAAATCCAGTACTAAATCGACTTAATATTCTCACGACGTAGTGCTCAAACAGGCCCTTAGTCTGCATTTGTGTCTACCTTAGACAAAAAAATTATGCATTCTATATAAGAAAATGGATGCGAATGCAGATAGACAACGAACGTCCATAAACACCCCTACCCTCCAAGGAGAAAATTAGCTTTCTCCTTCTAAAGAAAGACTAATCAACTCTCTCCCCACTAGAATACTGATTTGGGGAAATAAAAATTCACTATCTAAGGGCGTGTTTGGCAACGTAATCAAAAGGAAGGGAAATACCCTTAAAAGTCTTTCTTATCTCACCCTGCTCATAAAGGTTACAGGAGAAATAAAATTTTCTTTTGATGTGACATTTTTAAGTAATGGAAAAGTCCCTTTTTTTTACAAAATACCTACCAAACATGCCTTAAGGAGAGACGGTGACCACTTGTATAGGCTTATGTAGATTGGGCAAATAGAACTTGCCCCCAAGTAGCCAAAACATCATTGAGCTCCTCGTCAATGCCCATGCTTGATCTTGGGAATTACAAGGGGTCTATATTGGTTTAGGATTGAATGATCATGGATATGGGTACACCAATGATTTGCTTGGTATGCGCCGAAATGGTCGTAAACCCTTTGATATACATAAAAAAATATTATAACTAATAATATATCATTATAATATTTTATTTATAGCATAATAATACAACAGAAGGTCGTATCAATTGATACGAGTGTTTTAAAATTATTTCATTTTAGAACCATACATTTTACTCCATCTGTCCTTTACAAACTATTATTCCCTCCACCCTATATTAAGTGCTATGAAATTAATTTATTTTTAAATAAAATAAAATATTTAATATGAGTCATATGAATATTAAGGAGAAACTCATAGAATAGATGTTTAAGTAAATGCATAATTGTGGAACACTATATTTTAAAAAAAATGTAAACTATATAGACCCACCTATATTGATCTCATATAATTTTTTTAAAACTATTTTTAATATAATAAAAACATCGTCATTAGAATAGGTTGAATTTGAATTATGTTTTTGTTTTTAAGAAAAAATTATTAAAAAAATTAGAAAAAAATAACTTTTTAAAATAAAAAATATTAAAATATTAGAATATTGATATATATATCGACTGTATCGATATGGTACGGCTGATACGGCCTGTACATATTAAAGATACATGTGGGAGGTGTATCGCCCCCCTAACCGATCGATATGGACCCGTATCAGTTGATACAACATTTTATTGTTATAACCTATTCTACTTAAAACAAAATATATTTGGGGCACTTTGAATAGCCTTGCAATTTATTATGACACACTAAGATGGTCGGAAAAATAGTGAGTATCTTCAATTACTGCTAAAAAATGTTATTTAATGGCAAAATATAGGTATCCAATCGATTCAATACTCTTGTAACAACGTGGAGGTTATGAGAAACATAGGATTATGATCCCGCAAATTTCATGTATTAAAGTTGTTTTAAAATTGGTCAATTTTGAGATAACGTTAAATAGTGATCCTTAACATAATGTCTTTTTCAATGGTACCGTATTGGTTTATTTATTTTCTAAATTAAGGACTTACTTAGATAGAAAAGTAAAATAGTTTAAAATGTCTTTAAACTAGAAACCTTCTCAAATGAAAGTCACATTTCATATGATCTTGAGATTGATGTGACATGTTAGTGATGTGACTTAAAAGCACGTAATAACCCTATTTTTTGATATTTTATAAATTTTATTATTTTTCTAAGTTTGATTATAACTTGTTAAGACAAGTGTAATAGGTCAAAAATACGAAAATTTGAGAACGGGAACAAAAGTTATGGCCTTGAGAAATGTACTCTAACAAGCGGGACCCACTTCGTAAATAGGGGTAAACCAGTCCATAAGTGGTATAGACTTGTAGGGCTCATGAATACGAGCTCAACGGTACCAAGAACGTGCAAAATAGAGTTCGGGATAGGATGTTACGATTATTTCAAAAAAATTGGCTCGACGCGGCACGCGAACAAGCGCGTGACGAATGCGCGCGTGACAAACGCGTGTTTGTCACGCACCGGTGGTTTTCCATGGCGGCGCCCACCGGAAAACCCCTCCTCCTCCCCTATAAATTCACATTCTCCGGCCATTCTTCACCCACATCCAATTTTCAACCCCTTTCACTATTTTCACCATTCCCGACCCATTTTAAGTCCAAATTTCACGAACCAAGACCTGTTTCCTAGTAATTCAAGGGTGATCTATGCACCGGAAGTGTTATTTTCCCGAGGTGATCTCTCTAAGATCCAAAAAACCTTACCACGTCCCTAATCCTCTGATTTCTCCTTTTTACTATTTTCAGACTATTTCAAACCCTTTTCAGCCTGTTCAAAAGTTGTACCCCACTAAATTGAGGGTGCTCTATGCATTGGGACTATTATTTTGCCAAATTTTCCGCTTGAATAAAGGATCTTCTACAAGGGGATTTCTTATACTCCACACGCGTTATAGGTAGGCGGCCTTAAATTTTAATCGTATGCCAAGATTTTGACTTGCCAAAACTTTGCTAAAGATTTTTCTGAAAGAAAATTATGTCTTTAAAAGTTTCTCCTCTTTTTGAAAAATTCTCCAAGTTTGGGGTAATCGCACCCTCTGGATAGTTCTTTGTTTCTTTAAACTAAGGGTTATTATGATGATTCTCGATACTGCCAAATTTGGCTTCCAGCGCGCACAGGACTGAGATATCATGGGAAATTTTATTTCCTTCCGTCTCTCGTTGCCCCATAAGCGTGGGTGTAAGTCGTCTAGTATCATGACATTCTATGACGATGTTTTCAGATTTTGAAAGAAAGATGATACGATATTTCTACGTGCATAT
The DNA here is from genome assembly GCA_035235625.1 of Saururus chinensis. Lineage (NCBI taxonomy): Eukaryota > Viridiplantae > Streptophyta > Magnoliopsida > Piperales > Saururaceae > Saururus > Saururus chinensis. The sequence continues at coordinate 39,535,499 of CP141142.1, forward strand.
TTTTAGAACTTAACTCAGCCTACTGAGTATAAATTTACTCACCCACCCTCAGATTCTGCAGGTGTGTGATTTGAATACGAAGAAGTCGACGAAGAGTTTTCTTTGTAAAATTATAGTTTTTGTACTTTTCTTGTAATTTTTGTAAGTTTTATACTAACTAATGTATAAAGGCAAGTTATGCCTAATTTTGGAAATCTTTGTATAATATAAAGTATGTTGTAATTACTCTTTTGGTACACGGTGATCCTTGGCAATTGTATTTAAAATTCGTTATATTTTCAAAAATTATTATGATTATGAGGGGTGTTACAAAGCATTTGCCTTTAAAACATGAATCGTTACCCAACCATGCCCTAAGATGAATCTATGAGTAGGGCTGCAAGAATGTGGGCCGGCCAGCAAGCCCAGCCTAACCCGTAAATTTGTGGGCTTGGGCCATAAAATAGAAACTGCAAGTTAGGTCGTGCTTAAAATTTCAAAAGTCATTAAATTTAGGGCCGGCCCTGGGCCTGGACAGAAAAAACTTAAAAGCTTGGCCCAACTAGTAAAATTCAAGGCTTGTTATGATTTGGGCAGATTTTAAGGCAGATCGTTTTCAGCTACTAGGGCAATTGAGGGAAAATTTTGATCAGATTCTTTCAGATATTCTAGAAAAGCTTTAGATTTTTTTTATATAAAATGCAAAAGTTCAAATGTAGGAAACTGGTGAAAAACATAAGACTCACTCATAAAGAAGAAGCATGTGAAATCGTCAAATAAGGAAAGAGGGAACTCACTCATGACTTGCTCAGCCGAGAACTCTCAGTTGACGTCCTTGCAGATCATCTTTCTCATCAAATCCTTGGCCATTGGCTAGACTGAGTGGAAAATCCTGGTCGGGAACCTTAGATTTACCCTCATCACTGCCTCGAAGATCTCCATTGTGGTTTCCCCGAAGAACAGGGGGACCCCAACCAGCATTACGTACAGAATGACACTCACACTCCAAACATCCACCTTCTCGTTGTACTCCCTCCCAGAGAGCACCTCGAGGGCTACGTAGTAAGGAGTGTCGATGATCCCACTCATCGGGCGCCCATCCCCGAAGAACTCGGCAGAGCAAAAGTCGGTGAGCTTGAGGCAGTCTCTAGCGTCGAAGAGAATATTGTCAGGCTTGAGGTCGCGATGGGCGACAACAAGGCGGTGGCAGTGGGCGACAACGTCCATCAGCGGGGACATGACGGAGGCGGCCTCGGTTTTGGAGAAGGGGCAGTAGAGTAGGCGGTCGAAGAGATCAAGAGAGGGGCAAGGTCAAGGACGAGGTGGAGGGACTCGTGGTTAGGCCCGAAAACCCATGGCCCTACCTGAGTCCATCTAAATTTCAGGCCGGGCCAAAATTTTGGCCTTACCTTTGGGCCCGAGCCAAGCCTTGGAATTTGTTATTTTTTTTTGGGCCGAGCACGGGCCTACCCCTGCCCATAAGGACCTGACCTACTTGCACCCCTATCCATGAGCGTCCCCAAAATTATTAAGCATGTATGGCTATGGTTTTGACATGGTTATTTTAAGTAGATAGACTTTAATTCTTAGTATTAATACAAATATATGCAACTCTTTTTTATTGACACAAATAGACTATACATATGTACTAAAAAATAACTTAACTACTCTTACTTCATTCTTTTTCATCTTTATGTCTAGTAACGACTAAATCATTCATGCTTAACCGTTGCCTCTACTTCCCAACCTCATTTTGCCTCTAACTTTGTCACTACCACCACCACTTACCCTACCATTGTCCTTATGTCTGTTGCCACCTCTTTTGTCTTCGGCTTTGCCACCATTGTTATCTTCTTCTTCTCTTCTTCATTGATCACGACATTTAGCATGATTAGACATGTTATGGTCATGGCCACAACAAAAGCCTCAACCCTCATGGCTCCATCCAAGCTTGTCATGCCTCGGTGCTTGCTTCACCTGTGTTGAACCCAGTCCAGGGGCTGATTGAACTACACGGGGGTGACAAGGTTACATTGCGGAAGACTTTAACCCCTTAAGCAGGTAATTAACACAAACACAGAGTCGTGCATGTTTAGTCCTTTGAGCAAGATTAATAAGGTAAAAGAAATGATGATAACAACTCTATGATAAATCCTCACTCACAACCCACATGCATAATATCCTGAGCTGACACATGACTCAAATTAGAAAATTTGAGACAAGTCTAAAAGTAGAAGATGCACATGAGTCAGAAACATAGTAACTCATACAAAGTGTTTTATGATCATAATAGCATAAATCATAAGACAAAATAACATCCGGTAGCATCCATGCTTAATCCCACGCATGTCACGGTTGTGCCTCCTACAAGGAATCCTGATTAACTGCATGTTGTACCATGTAGCCCCAAAACAAAAACATAGAAAGAGAGGTGAGTAAAACTCAATAAGGTTTGAAATACGATAACATTAATCAGAAAATCACCATGGCACATCAATCTGGTAATTCAAATCAACATCTCATATAACATCCTCATTTCTGATTAATCCCCCTTACCATACCCCTAATCTCATAAGTAATCATCCTGGATATGAGTATCTCATACATGCTAATCATGACTTTAATAATCACATCATGACACAACATTCATCTTACATAATAAGTGATTATCACACAATCATATTCACAATCATGCATATCAAGTCATTCTCCTTCATAGCATTCGACCTCCATAATACGTGTACCCAACACGTAATCACATAATTCATCCATAGACCATTCACCCTGCACAATAAGAGTCACATAATACTAAATCATGTATAATAACTCATGTTCACCTATGTCACATAATCACAATTATCCCTACACAACCTGTGTAACGTAGACATAATATTATCACATACACATGCATCATCAACAAATGGTGAATATCTCCATTATGGAGAGAAGTACAATCAAGCCACACAGGCTAGACATAGTCCGATTTCTATATAGGAAACATAAAGAGTTTCGGGGTAGTCAACCCCTAAATTTTTTCATTCTGGACAATCATGGCCAAGGAATGTCCAAATCTCACATAGAGAACCTAGAGCAGGTGTGTTCGCCCTAAAACATCTTATGCGGTAAGAAGAGTTTGAATTCCACACAGGCAAGCTAGAAAACGTGGTAGCCGGTGTACAAAGGCATACCACTATGGATTCTTATGGTCTAGATAACTATCTCAATAAATCTCAACCGTAAGACAAGTACACAACTCGTTCTCAGTCAACTCAACATCAATATCAATTCAAATCGACTCAACCCGAGGAGTATCCATGTTCCACATAGGAACTCAAATCGAAATCATGTCATTTCGGACCAAACAATTTTTGATAAGCCAATAATCAATTAATCCGATATGAAATCTCACATCATTGCATCCAATCAATCAAAATACGGCTAATCTTGATAAAGTCTCAATTGGATATCTGTTTCATGATGCATGCAACATGGTACATATGTGAGCAAGGCATACATGAATCCTAATTCATGATAAGTGCTTTCACCAACCCCTCATGCATCATTTATAATCATAATACTCAATATCATCATGGTCATTCCTTCACATGTGTGCACATGGTAGAACATTTAATTCTAAGCATATGAACATGCCTTGTAATTAACTCATCATGGTTCAAACTGAAATCGTGGGTCAAAACCCTCAATAAAGTCAAGTGTAACCTCATTCTAAATATTATATGAAGACATATCAATTCATTCTTACGCTATAATCTTGTTAGAATCATGCTTAAAACATAAGGAATCATTCAATCATAGATTCAATATAGCAATTCTAACATGTTTAGCCAACCACATGCAATTTCACATAAACTTTAAATATTTTTTATAATTTCTAAACATCAATAACATACTCTTTCAGTATCTCATTCTAGCTTAAATTACTCAACATTAACCTAGGAAACGGTATTGAAGAGAAAATACATCGAAATAAGCAAAATGAATAAAAATGGCCAAACTACAATACTGTCATTCAATCGGCCTTGTTGATCGGCCTACAAGGCCGTTCAAACGGATGGTTGTTCGATCGGCTGCAAGGTCGTTCAATCAGTACAACAACATATCTAGGTTCGTCTTCCCCACTTTGAATTCAAAATTGAAACTCCACATATACCTCCTAAAACATCAAATCTCATCCCCAAACTTTATAATAATCAAATCCATACTTCCATAACTTAAAATTTAACAATTACCAAGCATAAACCCTAAGAAATTGCATCAAAGCTTACCCCATTCACAAATCACCATTAAAGCTCATAATCATAAAATCCATTTCAAAACCCTATCAAAACTTAAATCCGAATCACATAAATATTTGAAACTAAAACCCTTACCTTCTAGCAAGTTCTTGATTCGAAATTCTTCCTTAAACTCCTTTAAAACCTACCTAAAAATATAATTTTTATTAATACTTCTCAAATCCAATTTTAAAACACCTAAAACCTTCAAGAACAAGTAGATCTAGGGTTCAAGAGACCCCAAAACGAAATTTCAAACATTAGGTTTTAAAATAAAAGTCCAAATTTGTAGTTTTTGAGTGAGAATCGAAATTAATTCAAGGGAAATGGGGAGATTTTAAAGATTTAGGCAAAATCCTAATGGATTAATGAACTATTAAGCAAAATCATACATTAATCTCTTTTTTCCTTTAGAAAAATAGAGATTAGGCTTTTAAGTTCTAGGTCTCAGCCATTTCCTAATTGGGAAAGTGACTAGGCCTTTCTTTTTATAGTAAAAGGTGATGTAGACCTAATTAATTAGTGGGGTATAAATAGAGTTTTATACTAAATATAGTAAAACTTGGTTATTTGAGACCCAATTTAATGTCTAAAATTTTTAAAATAATCACTCAAGGTCTTAGGTTGATGTTAGGGTCATTTAGGACTAAAAATCTCAATTTCGTCCATGGGGCCACAGTGGGTCCCGCCAACTTTAACTTTTCGGGAAAATAAGTAAAAATTTAAAAAAATTTAAAAAAATTCCAAACAACTTAAATTAACTTCAAAACTTGAAATGTGAAAATTTTTGGTTAAAACCTTTTTTAACCACTTTAATTTTGAAATAGTTAAAACCGATCAGAATTGACATTAAACCACAAAAAAGTCAGAATAAAATAAATTGGTACAAGTTTAGGGATATTACAAAGCTAGACTTAGTTCGACCATAACCTCCATTAATTTTGGTACATGTTAGAGATCCATGAATTACATTTTTGAACATGAGAGCTATATAAAATTAAAATTCTATTTTTTTACAAGCTTTAAACTTTGAGCTCATAAACATCTTCAATTACTTAAAATCAATAATGAGTTATTTGTATCAATTTAAAGCATTTTCTAAGCACCCAATGTGACGACCCGACCCGAGCCGGGCCCACAAAAATCACTAATAGGAAATTTTTCTTTCCTTGAGCCAGGAATCATCGTCTGAGTGCGAGAGGTACAACGTTCGTCTACGCACTACGGAGCTTTAAGGCTTCCTCGTACGTAGACTTAGGTTGTACGCACGACGAAGCTTCATTGTTCGTCGCGTGTAAAACAAAATAAAATATATTATTATAATGATTTGGATCGGGCCAACATTGCCTTGCCGTTGGTTGCCTACGTACGTATTGGATATTATTCCAATACGATCGGATCCGAACGTAGTTCTGCCTAATGGCTACTACATACTACAAATATCACAAAATCATATGTATAAAATACATATCTCCGAATATTTAATCGGAGTATACAAGCACTCATCATATATCGAAGTCAAGCGGAAATTAATAAATCAACGGAATCGTACATCTCGCTCTACCACAGAGCGGGATTAAAATCTTATACACATATCTCGCTTCATTACTGAATCGAGACTGAGCGCATCACTCGGCTCGCTCTATCACTGAGCCAAGACCGAGAACACAAATTACACGTCTCGCTCTACCCTAGAGCGAGACCACACACGTCATATAAGTATACATCATGGCATCTAGGCACATAGCATAGTATATAGGCACATAGCATGACATATAGGCACATAGCATGATATATAGGCACATAGCATGGCATATAGGCACCTAGCATGACATATAGATATATAGCATATAGGTATAGTAGTGGGATATAGAGTTGCTTACTGCCCTTATGTCTCGTATAGTAGAGGTATACGGAGTTGCTCACACGAGCATCCTTCCCTTCAGATCCGAAGATATTAGACGGAGCTTCCTCTAGCGTTCATATGTTCCTCGTCTTGTACAGAAAGACTACGTATAAATGTTCTCCTTGCCGGAGACTCTTCTCGTTTCCTGTGCTCGTGAGTGGCGGACAGAACCTCCCCTAGTCTAGATTACTTCTCTTGATGTAGCTTGGCAATTTCGGACAAAATCCCGTCTTGCTCCGGGCCCATATTTCTTGTTCGTTGCTCGAGGATGACGGGTGGAGCCTCTCCTTGTCTCGGGGCATTTCCTCCTTATACGGTTGCCGAATCAAAGAACGGACCTCTCCATCGCGTAGAACATACTTGATTTAGTCAAGAACACTTCTTGGACTGACTAAATCGGAGTTGGGATGGCCATAAACAGAGAAAACAAAGTTTGTCGATACGGGTAGAACCTTTCTTTGTCTTGGGGCGTTTCCTCTTCATACAATTGCCAACTCAGAAAACGGAACCCTCCACCACGTAGAACATACTCAATTTAGTTAAGAACGCCTCTTGGACCGACTAAATCGGAGTTGGGATGGCCAGAAACAGAGAAAACAAAGTTTGTCGGTACGGGTAGAACCTTTCTTTGTCTTGGGGCGTTTCCTCTTCATACGATTGCCAACTCAGAAAACGGAACCCTCCACCACGTAGAACATACTCGATTTAGTCAAGAATGCCTCTTGGACCGACTAAATCAGAGTTGGGATGGCCAGAAACAGAGAAAATGAAGTTCATCAGTGTATGAAGATAACAAACATGACCTCCTCTTGTCTTGGGACGTTTCTTCATCATACGGTCTCCAACTCGAAGAACGGGTAGCTCCATTGCGTAGAGCATACTCGATTTAGTAGGAAACGGGTCTTGAACGGCCTTAATCGGCTTCAGAACGGTCAGAAACGGGGGTAGAGAAGTTCTGGTTTCAGAATGAAGAAGAATGGGGTATATATAGCCCCTGAGCCGCGCCGAAACCGCGGCTGCGCCGCTGGTTTCGGGCGGCGGCGCCCGCTGTACGCGCGCGGCTCGCACCCGCTGTACGCGCGCGGCTCGCACCCGCGCGTTACGTGGGTTGCGCCCGCATTACCGCGGGCGCGCGCGGTTTCGCGGCCGCGCGCCGAAAATGCGCTGCGGCGCGCATCAGTCGCGTGCCGCGCGCCATTCTTTTATTTTTATTTTTATTTTTAAATCCAAAACTTCAAACGCGCGTATCTTCTTACCCCGGAATCGGATTCATGCGTTCTAGGTACCGTTGGACTCGTATCATCGAGCCCTTCGATACAAACCCACTCAAAACAGCAAATCACACTATTTCCAAGTGGGTCCCGCCTATAAAGTACGTTTCTTAAATATCGTAATTTCTGGTCCCGACCTCTGTTTCGCGCGTTCTTCGAATCGTTACGCTCGTTATGCTAAGCTCTACCTGGCTAAGGGTATTTCACCTAATGAAAACCCTTAATATTAATCTCAAATTACCAAATTACCCTTAACCCTCCCGGGTTAAGCATAACCGAAAAACGGGTCGTTACACCCAACAAGCATGATACTTACATTAATAATGACTCACACATTTCACAAATGGTAATTAGCCATTGATAGTTGGTACTTGGGAGATTTATTTGAGTAAAATAGGCAATAACATAATATATTGTCTAAGTGTATTTCCCTCAATACAACACTTATGCATGGGGGGAAAACATAAGAGAATAATAGTTTAAACAAAACATGTTTAAATATTACAACTATCAACGGCCAACGGTCAAGTGCTAACTACCAATTTGCATCTTCTTCTCCAAAGGCTTCCTTATTCTTCTATAATGTTAGCGTAAAAAGAGGAGGTTGCCAACAACAAAAAAGAACACAAAATTGACAAAATAATAGTTAGCAGTTTACCATTTATATGTTTAAATATGCTATTATTTATCTAGTTTCTCTGTTTTTTTCATGTGGTTAAGTGCATATATTGAGTGAGATATAGTCTTACAATATGTGTTATTGCCCATTTTACTAAAGTTAATGTCTCAGTTGCAAGCTACCAACTTCCAACCACAAAATGTGAAATGCACGAAGTACTATTAATATGAGTCTCAAGTTTATTATGTATTAGATAAAATTTTAAATCAAGTAGAAATAAAACTAATTATTGATTTTAAGTAGTTGAAGATGCTTATGAGTTTAATTTTTAAGTTTCAATCTTATAAAGAAATAAAATATAAAATTTATTTACCTCCCATGTTAAAAAACATAATTAATTAATAGAGTTGTAACATATGTCAGAGTGAATGGAGGTTATAGTCAAGCTAAATTTGGCTATTTTGAAGCCATGCCAACTAAGAGGATTGTGGCTTTTATGTGGCTATAGTTGGATTGCGTTTAGTTAGGAATGAGGAAGAAGAAGAGGAGAAGAATGCAATGGCAAAGTTGGAGGCAAATGCAGAGGAAGCCACAATAAAGTTAAAAGAAGAATGATGTTAGAAGGTAGAGGTAGAGGTTAGACATAAATGGTTAAGTGAGTCACTATATATGAAATAGAAAAAATAAGTAAAAACAATTAAGTCATTTTATGTTACATGTATGGCCTTTTGCATATATATATATATATATATATATATATATATATATATATATATATATATATATATATATAAGTCAATTTGTGTTATCCCCTAGGGTCGGACATGGGTTTTGCCTACTAAAATTGTAAAAACACTTTTGTTTCTATTTATACAATGATGGATGGGCTGTCCAAAAGAAAGATGGGGCCAGGCCCCTGTTTATTATTCCTTTTTTTTTGGAACTATGTGACTCCTCATTTTATTATTATTATTATCTATGATAAGATTTAGGATTTAGGATATTGGCCTTACATACTTATGATGGGACAGGGAGAAGTAAATTTCATATTGTCTAAATAGACCCATATTTTCTATATAATTAAAGGTAGTGTACACCCTATAATGTAAAAAAAAATGAAGTACAAATATCAATTTTCTTTTAGGATCAACCACAAACACACTAACACAAGTTACCACAATTCTTTGTGACTTTCTTTTTTAGCTAAAGCACTCATATATGTGATTCATGTGCAGTCACATATATGTTGTCTCCTTCTTGACTCCGTAAAGTGAGATCTCCTTAGATTTCTCCCACAACATTTTCATCATTCAGAATCTAGTCCCCCTCCGAATGTTTGTTTCTAGTTCGAGAAAATGTTAATTGCTACAAATAATATATATATATATATATATATATATATATATATGAGACCCATTTATATAAGCATGGGCTCATATACGCCTACATGAGCCCGGGCTTTATGGGCCGTCGGATTTATATCCGGCGGCCCATAATATTCATGGGCATTTAAACCCATGAATATTATGGCCGCTAAATGTAAATTCGACGGCCTATAGAACCCGGGCTCACATAGGCGTATATGAGCCCGAACTCATATAATCGGGACTCTATATATATATATATATATATATCATTTGTTATTAAATTTTAATCTAATAATATATTCTCTTCATCTTAAATTAATAACTCTTATTAACAAAAAATATATATTTTAGTACTTAAAAAATATCATTAGATTAGTTTTTTCTTTTAAATTAAAATTTCACCATTTAATAAAAGTTAATTTCTTTTAAAATATAACTATTAATATAAGAAAGAGCATATTAGTTTATGTCCCTTTAAAATTTTAATCCAAACGGCCCAAGAACCCCGTGCGTAAATATTAAAAGTTGCGTAAATATCCGTAACCGTAGGTACATCTCGTGGGTAAATAGGCGCAGGTGGTGTAGCATTACTCCATTTCTCTGCTGGCGCAGGGAACATCCTCATTTGAGTCACAAGCAGCGCGTGTTCCCTCTCTAATAATTTCAGGCCGGTGGCAGCGGTACCGCGTGCATGGCCACCTCCCCCCAATTTGCGGGGCCCTTCATGCGTGCCCACCTAAAACCGAGGACCCGCATAGACTCTCCGAGCCATTAGCTGACCGCGGGTCCCATCAATCCATCCGCCCAGCCTCTTTGTATCCCTGAACAGCGGGGCCCGCCTCCACCGACACGAGCCAGCCCGCATGTTTCGCCTGCACTTTCGCAGTTCTCAGTGGCCTCGTGGCCTCGTCCTCCCTCCTCCTGCTCGGTGTCTCTGCTTCACACCTCACTACAATGCTCTGGGACCGTGGATCTCTTCCCGCCGGCGGACCAAATCAGTCATCAGACCCCGCCGGATTCCTGCCGTCTCATTCTCCCTCGCTTGATTCAGCTCCGCCACTTCAAATCCCCAGCAGTTCCTCTCGCTGGTGAACTCCTACTGCTGGTACTAGTACCGCATTTTCAGAAGCAGTAGCGTGCATGCGTGACTTGGAGGTTTTGGGTTAATTCGATCTGGAGTGTCGGAGGGGCTGAGGTGAAGTGCTGAAGGGCTGTGTGGCCGAGGGGATTGAGCTGGGAAGATGAGGGGAGCCAAGGCCAAAAAGTGCCTGCCCCTCTCTTTTGAACAGAAGAGGTGAGATGACTCACATTTCGAATTCCGTATTTGTCGTACGTGTTCTTTCGCCATTCCTCGCGAACCCGGATTTTTCGCCATATTTTTTTTACCACCCTGAATCCAAAAGCTTTCCGGAATGACGCCAATTTCCATCTCGAATCCAGAATGTAGGGTTTGGATTGGTGTCTGTTAGGCAGAATCGGATCAACGCATTTGATATTGCATTGATCCGTCGAGCCAATTGTTTTGTTTTTCGAAAAATTAATTCAATTTTTTTGGTTTGTTTTGAGAAAATTGGGAAGGCTCAAGTTATTGTTGGGAAACGAGGCTGGGATCTGATATTCGCCAGCCGAATCCCGGCCGATGCCAAAGAGTTGAGACAGATTTGTTGCCCTTTCTATGGCAGTTGATTATAGGTACAAACCTTAGGAAAAGATACCCATTTTTTCCGATTTGCTAATTCTGCAATCACAATCTCGAATTTTGTTGAAAAAATGTCATCTATATACTGGTTTTTGTTTTGGTACCGCAATTTCATCAGATATCTTTGTAGTTTGCAAAATTGATGTTTATTGGTTGCAACGTTAATGGTGATTGTGTGGGATTGGGCAGGGATGCTTATGGATTCACCGTGCGGCCGCAGCACTTGCAGAGGTATAGGGAGTACGCGAATATCTACAAGGTATATCAGTGCAACTTTTTGTTGGTATTAGTATGCATTTAGAGGTTCCTTTTTGTGTTCATGTTGTCCTCTTTCTGGCAGGAAGAAGAAGAGGAGAGATCAGAAAGGTGGAGCGACTTTCTGGAAAGACAAGCTGAGTCTGCTCAGTTGCCTCTCAATGGGTCACTGGCTGAGACAGACAATGAGAAATTGATTGATAGCGGAGTGCAGGAAACAAGAGAGCTTGAGGAGGGTGTTGAACTGAAAAATGAAAATGACGACGGTGTTCCAGGAAATGGTCAAGAACAGAATCATTTAAGTGGCGCAGCAGGTGATTGTATAACGAAATCTGCTTGTAAAAAAAAGCAAGAAAGAGTTCATAGAATCCAAATATGGAGTCATATAAGACCTTCTCTTGGTGCTATTGAACATATGATGACGTTTCGAGTCAAAAAGGGGACAAGTGTCATACGAGTGGAGCTTGAAAATGGTGGTGGCGGTAATCATCTTCCTACGATTAAAGAGACAAAGTCAGTGAGGTTCGAAGATGATTCTGAAGAAGAGTTTTATGATGTAGAGAAATCAGATTTGACTCAAGATGGTTCTCCTACTGAATGCGGGAATGCACCTGGTGAGATGCCATCACCTGAGCCATTCTTTCATTGGAAAGAAGAGTTGGAGTCCCTTGTCCGTGGAGGGGTACCCATGGCCCTCAGAGGAGAGGTGATAGTTGATACTTTAATATCCTTTGAGCTCCTCTACATATGCTTGTAAAATTTCTGACAAGTATTTTCAGAGCGTTTGGTATTCTTTTCCAAATTTTATTTACTTAAATTAATGTCTGTGTTCCATTCTTAATGCTTTACTGGAAAGTATCTGCTCATGGTTACTTTTGAATTTACTTGCAGTTGTGGCAAGCTTTTGTGGGTGTGAGGGCCCGCAGGCTGGAGAACTATTATCAGGATCTGCTTGCCTCAGGGCCCAATGACGTTGATCAGGAATCTGCAGGCTCTGTTTCTGAGCACATGACTAACGCACAAATGAAGAAAACTGGAGTTGGAGCTGAGAAATGGAAAGGGCAAATTGAGAAGGTCACTAGATTATGACTCTAGTTTCTGCCTTGATTGCATGTTATCCTATCTCTGATTGCTGACTAGATTAATATTGTAGGATCTGCCTCGAACCTTCCCAGGCCACCCTGCTTTGGATGAGGATGGAAGAAATGCACTGAGACGATTATTAACTGCTTATGCTCGGCATAATCCCTCAGTTGGGTACTGCCAGGTACATGGGTATGGAACAGCTAGGTGATTTTGAAATGATTATTTTTGTTTGTTGAGTTGTGATGTTAATTGGTGGCAAGTGCGCATCGTTTTCCCTAAGTAATTGTCTGAACTTGAAGAAATTGTTGGTATTGACTGTGGTGCATGCAGGCGATGAATTTCTTTGCGGGCCTATTACTGTTGCTTATGCCTGAAGAAAATGCCTTCTGGTAAGTACAAGACTTTTTTAATAATTTTTCCCCTTGAAAATCTGTTGTATTGAGTTTTGTGTCAAAGAATTGTGTGACTGTATGACATGACTCTCGTCCTAATTAAAAAGAAACTTATCCAGCTTATGTGTTTGTGAGCGACTCGAAGTGGATAGGCAACATTAATGGCTTACCATCTTGCAATCCATTTGCCGGTCTTTAGCCTTGTGATTGTAATTATTGGCAACTTCTTCCCCTATTAGCAATTGTAACTTAAGCAAAGACAGACACCTTGTCTGTGTTGATCTTGGTGTTTTGTGATTTTTGTCTGTGCATAAAGCTTTTTCTGTATGCACTTTCTGTCAGTATTTTGGATAAGAATGTGACAAAATGATTGCGAGTTAATGAGTCCCCTCAAAAAGGGATTCCTGGGTGGTGAAAATATAAACTCAAATTTCTACTTTAAACCACTTTGATAATCTATATTTACTGTTTAAAAGGAAGAAACGTTGCACATGTATTATGTTTGTAATGTTGCTTACATCTTTCAGGACTTTAATGGGAATTATTGACGACTACTTTGATGGATATTATACTGAGGAAATGATTGAATCTCAGGTTCAAATTTTTACTGAGGTTTAAAATATTACTAAGGAACCGAAAATTCCCAGGTTTTACTGAGGTCTTTAGAACTCCTACTTGTGTTTACTTCAGGTGGACCAGCTTGTTTTTGAGGAAGTAATGCGGGAGAAATTTCCAAAATTAGGTTCCTTTCTCTTATCTTATTCTTGTATTATGTGCTGGTAACAGGGTCGTTTGGTTTGCCTAATGGTAGAGGTCTGTTAATTAAACTTGTGCCAGAGAAGTAAGATATGTGTGAACCCATTGAACATAATATGCGACCGTAATGCTTCCATAGATGGAAACTTTTTGGTGGATGATGATTATTAACATGCATCGTGTTTATCAGGCCTGTCCACAAGGAGCTACTGGGATTCACAAATTTTCACAAACTCATTGATTCTATACTATGCCATTTTTTGTTCTTTATGTTTTATACAGATCATTCAAGTGATTATTTACTATTTTTTTGGCTGTTATACTGCAGTTAATCATCTCGATTACCTGGGAGTTCAGGTGGCATGGGTGACCGGACCATGGTTTCTTTCTATTTTTGTGAATATGCTTCCCTGGGAAAGTGGTCAGGTTTTATTTTACTGCATTGCCATGATATTGTAGATAAAGTTAGCTCTTTCCATTTTTTTCAGAAATATAAGGGTTTTTTTCCTTGCCTTTAATGGATATTTTGGCTCATGAATACTGCATTGTGACTGAGTTAAATATCATCTTATGCTCTGGATGTTTACATTATTTCAGTTCTCCGAGTTTGGGATGTGCTTCTCTTTGAAGGAAATCGTGTTATGCTATTTCGGACAGCTCTTGCATTGATGGATTTATATGGTACTGGGAAAATGCAGTTGGTTATTTGCTGATTCTGCAATCTCTTGTTTAAATATTTTTGGTGGGTGAAGAGTCAGTTTGTCTTGTGCAGGTCCTGCTTTGGTTACTACAAAGGATGCTGGAGATGCTATCACCTTACTTCAGGCTCTTGCAGGCTCAACCTTTGATAGTAGCCAACTTGTTTTGACAGCTTGCATGGGTTTTCAGGCTCTCAAGGAAGAAAGACTGCAGGAGTTACGGATAAAACATCGACCAGCAGTACTAGAAATTTTGGAGGAAAGGGCCAAAGGACTTCGCATTTTTAGGGATTCTCAGGGTTTTGCATCAAAACTTTACAGTTTTAAGCATGACCCTGGATCTATTCTACCTGATACAAATATAACACATGGGTTAAGTGAATTGCATATGAATGGAGAGCTTTCCCTTTCAACATTGCAGTCGAAAAATCTGGGTGATTTTTTTAATGGTTTAAATGAAACTCCTGAGATGGATACTGTTCCAGACCTTCAAGAGCAGGTATCTTCTATCAATATGTTTCTGTCTTGGGATGGGATAATTGTCAGAAATTGTTATGATGTGCCTCTATTACGAATTGGCTGGTAATGTAACTGAGTTTTGGGTAGAAATTGGAAGAAAGGAGACAAATTAGGCTTAGAGGGAAACATACAAGGGAGAGCCAGAAAGGAAAAGGATTTAGAGAATGGAAGGAGAAAGTACAGACTACAGAGCAGAGAAACTAGGGCTTAGTCATTCACTATTCCTTTCAATGATGTCCGAGCTCTACTTAAGTAGAGTTATAATTTATAAAATTACAAATCACCTCCCTACTAAAGAAACGTATGTATATTAATTCCCATTTTATTCTTATTATAAATAACTTCCTATAAATTTATGTGTTATTATAAAATAGGAATAGTTAAGACACGCCCGGGCACCGATGCACCTGGACATGCCTCATCCACTGGATTATATAACTCTGCCCCCCTTTTTCACAGGATGCTGCGGTATAAGAATCCCATGGCACCTATGCACCAGGCACATATGTGCCCAGCGCATAGTAACAGATATCTTATAAATACCTAGAAGTTAATATATAATTTCCTGTCAGCTTATGCATACCAATTGAGAAATTGAAAAATCTCACCAGTGTTTGGGCAGAAACATTTGTTTTTCTTTGTCTAACCAGGAAATTTGTCCAGGTCATGTGGTTGAAGATTGAGTTATGCAGAATATTGGAGGAAAAACGATCAGCTGTCATCAGGTTGGTAGGTCACAGATAGATTATTTGCTATTATTTGGCTATTTGTGTATTTATATATGACCTTTTGTTTTCTATAAGAATTTGTTGGTAAAGCACCATGCATCAATCTAGTTCTTGCATATGTTGCTTTATCTGGATATCTATTATTTTGAACTCAATGAGCTACTTGACGGATGCCACATAGCCATATATCTCTGAAAATCAATTCATTTTCTTCATAGAGTTATAATTTTTGCTCTTATATTTTTGTCCACGTTTAGGGGTACTAACTAGGTGGGTCGAGTTGAGTCTTAGGCTTGCTCAGCTTGAGCTCTATTTCTTGATGCTCCGCTTGAGCTTGATCGAGATTGAAGCCAGCCTACTCAAACTCTAATTGAGCAGCCAGCTTGATACAGGAAAGGCAGGCTCAGGCTGGGCTCAAATCCCACATCTGACATGAGCAAAAATGTTATATATTTGAACTTATAATGTGTGTGTATAATTACTTTTCAATACATGACAGTGTCATTTTATTATATTTTTTGTTAGTATAGATAGATAGATAGTATCCGAACTTGGCTCAAACAGTATCAAGTTCAAGCCGGCTCGATCTCAGGTTTCCTGCCCCAACTGTAGGTCATCCCTGTAACAGAAGATTTCTTAACAGAATACTGCTACTAGCATTGCTTGATCATGCAAAACCTAACATAGAGAGCCATTTCAGCCCATAAAGAAGTCCCATGAGTACATGTAACCATTGGCGCACTTGAATTCAACTGTGAAATTTAGATCTTGTTGCGCTTGGTTTCAGCCATTGGTTTCAAGAGTTTAAAGTGTGGATTCCACACTTGCATTTGATGTGAAATTTTGCGGCCAATTTATGTGGTTTCATTGTTCTGATAGAGCTGAGGAGCTGGAGACAGCATTAATGGAAATGGTTAAGCAGGATAACAGACGACTTTTGAGTGCAAGAGTAAGCATGAAAAACAAATGTTGGTACCTTAAGAACTGCAGAAAGTCACTGAATCCATTTGAAGCTTTAGTCTAAATTTTGGTCCAACAGGTTGAGCAACTGGAGCAGGAGGTAGCTGAACTACAGCAAGCTCTTTCAGACAAGCAGGAACAAGAGCGAGCCATGCTTCAGGTCTCATATGTACTTTGGAGAAGACTTCTATTTGCATCCATTATGTTATCTTAAATGTAAATAAGTAGTTTGTGTGTAGGTCTTGATGCGGGTGGAGCAGGAACAAAAAGTAACAGAAGATGCCCGCAGATATGCTGAACAAGATGCTGCCGCTCAGAGATATGCTGCCAATGTTCTTCAGGTTCTTCCTCTTCTTTTCATTTTCAATTTGTTTCTGAGTGCTATACTCCATAGCCTTTGGCTGACCTTGCTGGAGCTCATATGCCTCCTGAGTTGACTTTGGTGAGAAAATATACAATAGTGTTTGTGGATGTGGAGAAGTTGGTAATGCTGAAGGAAATTCTACTATTAGTACAGAATGGTTGTTTGCGTGTATAGAATGACTAGGTTGAATTTTCTGAAAAAAGCTAAATTTGCTTCAGTAGGTGTGTTAAAAAGACAATCTACCCGTGCTTAACATTTTAACCTTGTCTCGACCAAACAAAAGTAGTTTCAAGTCAGCTTGAAGCCATGCCAGTCGTCAGCTTTAAACTACGCCTGGCTTGTAGCCAAAATAAGTGAGCTGATTTGCATAATATTCCCTTTGTACATTTTACAAGCTGACATTGATTTGTAGGGACTGCTGCTCTGACAGGATAAAACAGCCAGGGCCAATGAAAAGACTACCATATTTACTACGAAATTCCCACGTTCTTTTAGTTTATTACATGTTTAATATGTAGACTTTGGAAATTTACTGTTTTGGATTCATCCATGCAGGAATAGATGTAGTTTTGAGCTTTCAGTCACGCAGATCAAACCAGGTTTAGGTTGAACGTTGGTTTTTTAAACAAGCTGGGTTGGCTAGCTCAACCTATTGCAAGCTCATCTGAGCTAGCTGGAAAGCTGGCTTGCGACGTTGGCAGCCCTTAATGCTCAGAGTATCCTGTGCAGAAATAGCAAATTTAGTTTTGTTAAGCATTAATATTACAGATGGGCATGTCTCTCAGCTTGGTTATCTAAGTGGATACAGACCTTACCTTGGAAAAGCAGTTCTTGCATAAGTCTTGTTTTCGTCCTTCAAAACTATGTGCCACTAATGAAAAAGTGAACAAAAAAATTGCAATATACGGGTATGTATAGTTAGTGTGAATAGATTAGTGTCGTCGGGAACCCAATAATTTGGACTGTGAAATTTTCAATAGATTGCACTTCAGATAATATGACTGTTTTAACAGAATGGCTTGCAGATAATTTGACCCTTTTAATAAGACTGCCTGCTTATTATTATACTTTCTAATGGTTTCTTACACTTAACCACGTTAAAAGTTCAGAGTATGTTGCAGCTGCTATTGTTTTTCCTATCTTCATGATGTTGTCCGGCTATGCCTTGATTCTTTGATACTCAAGTTGGTATATTTCTAGGAAAAATATGAAGAAGCCACAGCTTCACTGGCACAAATGGAGAAGCGCGCGGTTATGGCAGAAACCATGTTGGAGGCTACGCTGCAGTATCAAAGTAGCCAAGGAAAAGCATTGCAGGGTCCTGCACCATCTCCAAGGTACTTGTTCCCAAGTTTTAAAAATATTCAAGGAGCTGGACCATTATCTTCTGACTGTGTGTCTGCTTTGAATTACCTTGTCTAAGTCATTGAGCTTTCACAAGTATGCTAGTTTAAATTTGTGGGAAATTGCTAATCATGTTTTTAAGGACTGGAAATAGGGAATCTTCACCGATGCAAGAGCACACTCTGGACCAGCCCACGAAAAGGGTTGGATTACTCTCGAGGCCATTTGCACTTGGCTGGCGTGACAAAAACAAGGTGAGTTAAAATAAGCATTTTCCAGTGCCAGTTGCTAGGCTCAAAGGCATAGGAAGTTGTTGCAGGTGATCCAGCTCTTCCTTGCATTTATAATTCAACTAACAAGCACATAAGTAGCTGCAAGTGTGACACCTCTGATTTGGTTCCCTTGCGGAAGTTAAGAGATAGAGCAACATCACTTAAAAATAACCAAGAACAAAATTTTCAGATAGAGGGAGAAAAGGTTGCATGTGAACCTATATTGCTATGCTAGGTTCAACTCCCAGTCACTTTTCTCTTTTTCAGAAGAAAATCTAAATTTTTTTCCCTTAGTTGACGTTTTGCCAAAAAGTTCATGACCATATAGCTTTCTCTGCGTTACCTTACTCAGACAAAACCGGCTAATGTAGAGGAGATCATTGCATGCGAAATTGTCAATGACTGGAAGCAGGCGAGTGATGGACCCCTCAAAATCTATCCGGACTTGAACGGCCATCAGGGACCAGAGAAAGTAGCAGACCTGGAAGTCGGGTTGTAAATCACCGCTAATTTTAGAAAAAACAATTTACCGAGCAGACTGGATATTTAAATATATTCATGCGCCCGGATTTAATTTCTTGCAATTAGTTTGACAATTTTGTATGGGATCGGGTTGTGATGTTGTAATTTTGAATTCTTTTGTGTATAAATCATATCATGAGAGCAAGAGAGAAAGAGAGAGGACTTTAGTCTGTATATCATCAATGGTTTGTTCATTTAATGAGCCAATGGACGTTGACAAACAAAAAATGGATTCCAAAGTGGTGCATATCTTGTAAGCTAGAATTATATTAAGGCGTTGTTTGGATGGGAAAGGAAAGAGAGAGGACTTCTGCTTGATGCATCAATGGTTAGTTCCTTCAATGAGCCAATGAACGTGACAAACAAAAAATGGATTTTAAAGTGGTTCGTATCTTTTAAGCTAGAATTATATCAGGACCTGTTTGGGTGGGTAAGGAAAGAAGTCGGCTTTAAAACGAAAATATCCTCGGGGGAGTTGTGAAACAAAGTGGCTTTAAAGCTGATGTGATCTTTTGTACGATTCACGTCACGCTAAAGTCGCTTGCATCCAAGTAGCTTATAACTTTAATTGCTGCCTTCAGCTTTGCTCTTCTGGTAACGATAATATTAATGATAATTTTGATAAGGATAGTGATATTCTTACACTATTTTCTCAGCACTTATAGGCCTTATATCACTTATAATTAGGTAGAGAAAAGTGAATTTGTATAAGGCCTAGGGTATGAAAAAAAAATGAAAGATGAATATAATTTTTCTTTTAATAATTCTCACCTCAATATACTACATAGAGATCATCCATAATCCAGTCCGTTGCTATAACCATCTTTATGCCTTTACAGCGTCTGCGATCATAAGGAAAGTCACTCTACACAATAAATGCGAGTGAGTACAATAATTTATATTCTGTTTGGAATATACTTAGAAACCGGCCCTGGTGGGGGCGGGCCTGAGCAGGGCCCAGACCCAAGCCCTCAACTTATTTCTTAAACCTGGGTGGGCTTCCAAAAGGCTGGCCCTAATATAGTTCAGGTTGGGCTTTAGCCTTTTACTTTGTCTTTTCCCTTTTTTCTTGAAGGAGTTAGATTTTTTTGTACTTTCATTTGTTATAGAAAAAGCTAAATTTCATTAAAGCTTACAAATACAATGCAAAGCTGTTTTTACAATATAAAGTTGTTTTTACATATGCCTATGTCATAAACGCTTTGAAATTGACTCCAGGACAACACTCAAGTCTCCAATGCTTAATATATATGAGAAGATTATTTTTCTCATAAATAAAACTTGCAAAAGATGGTCTGATAATGCAGTATGTAATACATATGAAGCATAACATCCATAATGCTTCCTGTAATACCCTATGATCAAAAGCCAATATCCCAAACGCATCCTCTAATACCTATGCTTTAAAGCACAACGTCCATGTGCCCGTGATATCAAAACCTTCCACCTCTTCTTAATTATTTTGTTTTGATAATAAATGAATCTAAGGAGTTTTAGCTTATTGCAAGGAAGAGAAGTTTTGAAGGTTAGAAATGCCCCTCTTAAGATAAGTGACAAAGTTTGTGATCCGGCTTCCATTCAGTTTGGTTTGGGAAAATTCAAAGAAAAATTGGAAACAATTTAGCCAAGGGGGTTACAGGAACGGCTAGAGGCTGCAACAAGCACGAGAACCTGTAACTTCAAAGGGGATTGGGGAGAACTTGCCATGAGCATCAATTGGTACTACAGGACTAAAAATTAACCAATTAATAAAACCCCTAACCTAAAAATTAACCCATTAATCAAAACTCCATCTCAAAAACTTCTAATCATTTTAAAAACTAAAAAAAAAAATAGCACTTTCACCCCCTAAATTACTATTGTAAAAATCTGCATACAACTCCCTCGTGTCATTTTTTGTAAAAAAATCCTCTTTTACCCTTTTCCTTTCTGCTTGTTATTTGACTATGGACCCCTCCTTCCCCATTCTTGCTCTTTCATCCTTAGCTGGTACTTCCCTTGTTGAGATGCTATGGGCTACACCCAAGAGGCATTTATGGGCCAATGATGAGCGTTGTTTCTTGAACAATCGAAAGATACATTTGACTTGACCGGGATCAAAAGTAGACTATGAAGCACTTCTGACGCGTCACGTTGCGAAGTCAATGTTATTCCACCAAAACAAGAATTGTACTTAATAGTTGTAAAAGAAGAGAAATATTCAATTGCGGAATAATTATGGGAAGGTGGTAGGGCCCCATAATTAATAGGGGTGTCCAGAACAAACATAGGTTATGCATACCTTCCCCGTCCATATCCATATAAGTCGCCGTGAACACAGGCGGACATAACAAATGGGGTCATAAATTAAAGGGGCATAAATTAAAGGGGCATTAACGTATAGAGACAAAAAAAATTTATTAATTACAGAAACCTTAATTAATAATTTTACTTAATATAAAATATTATTAATAAAGGTGATTGTGTAAATAGATAAAAATACCCATCTTTATAAATCTTCTTTTTTTTACTCGTCTTCTTCATCATCGTGGCATCGTGTTAGGGCTTGGAGATGGGGCAACAGTCGCTGATCTACAGCTTCGTGGCCCAGGGGAACGTGATCCTGGCCGAGTATACAGAATTCACGGGGAATTTCACGAGCATCATTGCACAATGTCTCCCGAAGCTCCCCTCCAACAATAACAAATTCACTTACAATTGTGATGGCCACACTTTCAATTACCTCGTTGAGGACGGTTACAGTAAGCCCCGCGGCCTTCCTTTTGTTCTATCGTCTGTATAATGTCTTGATTTTTTTCAAAGAAATGGTTGTTTTACGTTAATTAAGTAGTTGATTTTGGATCTGTTAATGTAAGGGTGTTCATTCTAGAAACCCATTGTAGAGATTTGATGAATTTTGCGTATATTTTGATGATTTGCTGTTGCGATGGGATTACGGGTCGATAGTGGGTTGGTTTCCTGATTCACATTGTCTGATTGATCAAATGATCTTGTACTGTGGGTTCTCGTTGTCGACACAAATGAAGTTGGCATTAAATTAGATGTTTAGAAAGGTGAATTTTGTTTATTCAAATGCTCTACTGTTTTGCTTTTGTGGTGCAGCCTATTGTGTTGTTGTTGTAGAGACTGCTGGTAGGCAGGTTCCTATTGCATTTCTGGATAGGGTCAAGGATGATTTTAACAAGAGATATGGAGGAGGAAAGGCTGCAATTACTTCAGCTAACAGCCTTAACATGGAATTTGGGTAAGTGATATTAAAGTAAGATAGTTAGAAATGAGAAAAAAAATGTGGTAACATGGTGGCCACTTGGGGTTATTAAAGTGATATTTCAGAGGTGGATAATGTATAATCTAATTTTGCAGGCCAAAACTTAAAGAGCACATGTAGTGCTGCGTGGACCATCCCGAGGAGATTAGCAAACTTGCAAAAGTTAAGGCCCAAAAGTTAAAGGAGTGATGATAGGAAAATATTGAGAAGGTTTGTTAATACATTGCATTTCACATATGAACATGCTATTCTCAATATATAGTTTATTCTTTTGAACCTTCTGATTAATTAGTCTATATTGCCCTCTTCGTAGATGCATTATCAGAAAGTTAGCCCTATGTAGTTGAATAATCTTGAGGTACTTCTTTCTGTAGGTCCTTGACCGTGGTGAAAAGATTGAGCTTTTGGTGGACAAAACAAAAAACCTTCGCTCACAGGTTGGTAGTTGTCTTGCACTCAGTTAAGACCAAAAACTTCAAAATTTTATGTGGGACTTATCTCATCTGAGTTGGTTTTAAGGTAACACAATTTTCTTTTGTGGCCTATAAGTTGTCCAACTGTTTTTGGCTGCTTAAAACTATATAACGAAATTGGATAACTATCAAATGTAAGTAGTTGACATATATAGTTATTATTTATACCTTATCAATCCCCAACAGCTTAAGTTTTTAGGGAAGGACGAACTACCTATGTGTTGTGATACTAATTGCCAAGCTTCTAGACTATGTTGAGCTATGAAAAATGTCGCTCTTCATCCCCAAGAAAATTAGCAGCATAGGAGAAATGACTAGATTGGATTGTTTTATTTGGAGGTTGCCATTTAGGTGAAGCTTGAAGCATCGACGATCTTGCTATTATATGCTGAGTTAGATCAATATATGTAATGAATGTTGTATCCATTTTAAGTTCTCAAGTCTTGTTCTAATTCTGGAGCTAGATTACGGTTGTAGTCATACTGGAAATTTAGGGCAGCATGATTATGTTGCCTTGAAATTTCTAATAGATTTCAAAGGGGCAACATGATCATTATGCTCTCCACTGATTTAAAAAATAGGCAGCATGAACATGCTGCCCTTCATTTTCCAATTTATTTCAAAAGTGTAGCATGATCATGTTGCCCTGAAATTTCTAATAGATTTCAAAGGGGCATCATGATCATGTTGCTCTTCATTTTTCAGTTGATTTAAAAAATAGGCAGTATGTTCATTTCCCGTTTGATTTCAAAGGTGTAGCATTATTGAAATTCATGATAGCATGATCATGCTGCCCTAAAATTTTTAATAGATTTCAAAGGCATGTTGCCCTGAAATTTCTAATAGATTTCAAAGGGGCAGCATGATCATGCTGCTTTCCATTTTCCAGTTGATTTAAAAAATGCGCAACATGTTCATTTTCCAGTTGATTTAAAAAATGGGCAACATGTTTATTTTCCAATTGATTTCAAAAATGGGCAGCATGTTCATTTTTCAGTTGATTTCAAAAATGGGTAGCATGATTGAAATTCATGGCAGCATGATCATCTACCCTGAAATTTTTAATAAATTTCAAAGGACAGCATGATCATGCTACTAATATGTATTTACACGCATTAATATGTATGTATTTATTTAATATTTTTGATTAATGGGAAGTATTTTTATTTATTTTTTCTTATCTAATATGTATTTACACGTGTTATGTGTGTTCATTCTTGCTAGTACAAATCAATTTAAGAGAGCTACTTTCAAGTGATGGACTTAATAAGACAAAATAATGCTTATACTAGGTGTCAGGACGATATAGATCTACATTGTGTTTAGCATTGCATATATTTCAAATAATTTAACTGTTTGTTTTGTTTTGACATTAATTGTATGTATAGATTGTTGTTCGGTTTTCTTGATGTCAAAATTCTATTACATAAAACGTTGAAGAGCCATATCAAAGCTTTTGTTTAATCTTTTGAAACTCTAGGTAAAATGGCTCAAGGCTGTCATGATGGCGGCTGCTAAACTTGCAACCCTGCGTCTCAGAGATTTACCTTCTAGAAATCATCAAAGAGGAATCGAGATAGATAAAGGAAATCGAGTATTTCAACTTCTTGACAAAAATGGAGATGGCAAGATAAGCCTTGAGGAGCTTACTGAAGTGGTGGAAGAGCTTGGAGTTGAACGGGAAGATGCAGATGAACTTATGCAGCTTCTTGATGCAAATCAATTTAAAAATATGTTGGATGAGAAGCTGCAATTGAACGACAACAGTGGGCTGATTGTTGATATAGGTGTACTAGAAAGAGTTGGGCAATAAGATGATTGGCGGATCAAAGGTCGGTAGCTCATTGTTGATCCTTTTATTTGTTTTTGAAAAAAAAAAATTGTACAACCCTACCTATATCAAAAATATTATTTTCAAAGAATAACTGTAAACACATGTTAAGAGTCCTTATACAGTATTTGGGTTTATGTGGTGTACGAACTGAGAATAATTGTAATTGTTCATGTTTTGAAGCTTGCAAACGTAGTCAACTTATCTGTACCCCCAGAATGTTTATTTAAGGTGATCGTTCTGATTTTGCACTCATCTTCCTGTTCTAAACATTATAAAACAAAGCTATAGAAGTTGCCATTAAAGTGCTGGATCCAGAGGGCTTCCAAGGAGACAGGGAGTGGTTGGTACGCTACTAACCAAATTTCAGAAGCTTTTGTAGGAAATAGAAAATCAACTCAATTGGTTGTCATTTTGTGTAGGCAGAGGTGAACTATCTTTTGGCATTTAATATGTTTTCTATAATTATTATTGATTATGGGATATAAGTTGCATCAACTATTTTAAATTATTAACCACCTCACAAACAAACACGTTGGGGTATTTTCTCAAGGAATATGTCCATGACAGTTTATATTGTTCTTTTTTTAGTGTGTTTTTTTTTCTCCAGTGTACTATTCATGTCAAATCTTTATTGTAAACACCTAAAAATGTTAGCAGTGTGGCATGTGGTGTGAGTTAATGCACGATATTGTTAGCTGAGGAACTTCTGAATAAATGGTTTCTAGAAATCTGAACTGATAAATATTTTTGGTTTCCTTGTCTCAGGATTCCACTATATGGTGAGTTTACTTGCCAGAATGTTGTCATGGCTGAACGTTTTATTGAAGTAGGTAGCGCATATGTATAAGGTGCAACTACTATTTCCCATGAGTGATTAGTTCAACAGTGTTTGCAATATTTTATTAACCAAGGGAAGCCTATATGGGAAATCTTTAGTTGGATGCCTACATGCATTTGATTAGTTCAAAGAAGGGCTAGCAAAAAACTAGAGAAGCCTAAAGATTCCAACCAAGGGAAGGAGCATAGAAGACCTTTTCCCATACCGAACAGTTTGCCAAAAACCCGAGAAGAGTTGGGAGAGGAGGAGAAGCAATGATGCCGGAGTCGCCCTACACAAGACTCCTTAGAAGCAAAAGGAGGTTTCCTGCTTGGTACTCTCCAACGCCGGATCATGAAACCGATTGATGTAGTCGATTTTCTTGTAAAGTTTTGCTAATTTAGTCTGAATATTATTATGTGTACATATTTATTTTAGTCTTTTATCTTTATTAAAGCTTTTAAGAAGCAATAACTATGATATGGATTCTGTTATGTAATAGTTTCATATACTAAGCGATTTAAGTACTGAAACTTAAGAAGGCTTATTCTTTAGTTATGATTTTTAATTCAACCTGAACTTGATTCATTAATGTATGGTATAAAGGGTTTGTGCTTGTTAATTGAAGTTGTGATTAACCCTCAAGTAAAAAATAGTTATTTGTCTTTGTTGCATGCACCCACACCTTGAGACACATGTTAATATCATAAAAGTATAAGGCATTAACCACATTAAACGTTATAAAATTTTAAAAACTTAATAAAGTATTTTCATGGGACAACATGATAGTGTTGTGGCTTAAAGAGGTAAAAAATACTCATACAATGACAAAATTTGAAAACTCTAATTGAATTCTATTGTCTAAATTATTATAAAAATGTAAGGCATTAATCACATTAAATGTTATAGAATTTTAAAATTTTAATAAAGTATTTTCATAAGACAGCATGATAGTGTTATGGCGTAAAAAGGCAAAAAAAACTCGTACAAGGATAAAATTTAAAAATTCTAATTGAATTCTATTGTTTAAATTATCATAAAAGTGTAAGAAATTAACCACATTAAATATTATAGAATTTTAAAAACTTAATAAAGTATTTTCATGGGACAACATGATAGTGTTGTGGCGTAAAAAGGCAAAAAAACTCATAAAAGGACAAAATTTGAAAACTATAATTTAATTTTATTGTCTAAATTATAATAAAAGTGTAAGGCATTAACCACATTAAATGTTATAGAATTTTAAAATTTTAATAAAATATTTTCATGAGACAATATGATAGTGTTGTGGTGTAAAAAAGTAAAAATAACTCATACAAGGACAAAATTTGAAAACTCTAATTGATTTATATTCCCTAAATTATCATAAAAGTGTAAGGCATTAACCATATTAAATTTTATTAAATTTTTAAAATTTAATAAAATATTTTTATGGGACAGCATGATAGTGTTGTGGTGTAAAAAGGCAAAAAATAACTCATACAAGGACAAAATTTGAAAACTCTAATTGATTTATATTTCCTAAATTATCATAAAAGTGTAAGGCATTAACCATATTAAATGCTATTAAATTTTAATAAAATATTTTTATGGAACAACATGATAGTGTTGTGGCGTAAAAAGATATTAATATTAATTAAATAATTCAGCCCAATACAACTCTGTCCAAGTGGTTTTTGATTCAATGTCTATGGAATTTAGGGAATATAAATTAAATTGTTACATAACAGAATTTATATCACACTTATTGCTTCTCAAAAGCTCTAATAAAGAGAACAAAATTTTGCCTACTTCATAGTGCATACAGAAAAAAAAAAGTTCAAAGCTTCAACTAGTTTGCCTTCCTTATTCGTTCCTATTGAAGCTTATAAACTCTTTTCAAGTCCCCATGTTCCTTGTAATTCATTAAGTGATGAAGCTTTTATTGTATCCTCACAATATCTGATAGAGGAGCAGGAAGAGGTAAGTACAAGTCCCTTCGCTAAACTGGCTTTGGAGTAGGACTTTAACACATTAGTAGTACCGTCTATAATAGGATTGAGCAAAGTTGCCTACAACCAATAGTTTACTTGAGTACATGGGCTAGGAATTTATAGTTGAAACGATACACTAATATAGTGAGACCATAACTATAAGAGGGTCAGCTAACAAGAAACTGCATACCATATAATCACTATCAACCACAACAGAATTTTATGTACAATGTTGCCACAGGCATATGGATTAGCCACACATACTGTACTTGGCCCGTAACATGTGCATGAAGCAAATACTAATTGTTGGTGGGACACTAAATATACATAATTCCTGCCTAGTGAAAACAGAGATAACTTAACTAAAAGTGGCATACCTCAAGTGCTTATGAATTCGCTGCATACAAACTGGTTTGGTTCCTGTTATTCTAAGTTCATGCTTACGTAAATATGCTTTACAGTCCTCCAATTTTAGTGTATGAAGATCATCTTCATCTGAAAAACAGAAAATATGGCTAAAATAAAGAAAATGTTAGACAAAAAGGAGCATAAAACTTAAATGCTTTCAAAGTTCCGAAATTAAAATAAAGTTAGACAAGGTCATGCAAATTCACATGTTGATGGCAATCAGAACAAGGCACCAAGAACTTAAATGCTTTGAAAGTTGATAAGTAAGAAGAAATGAAACTAGTTGGCACAAACTGATCCAATTAATGTGAGTTAGTTGAGCTATGATTTTTTAGGATAAATATCTACCTAGAAAATCTATACAGTAAAAGACTCAGATATTATTCCATAAGGAGCGGGAAAAAAACCTTATGTCTCATTCAGATGACAATGTCGTTGTCCACAAAACAATTTGTTAACAATGGCCTCAAGCATGTCTATCTCTTTCAAAAAAATTAGAATAAATAAATGAGTGCAATGCACTATTAATGGGGAGTACAACAGTTAGGTTATACAATGAGACGGTTACCTTCAAGGTAAAAATGAATGGCAGATACTTTTCAAACACTTGTCACCATTTGTTGTGTACCAAGTTGGTACACAGCAAAATGGATAGGAATGTTGGACGAAGGGGATACAAAGGCCTACTTACAAGCACAACATGTGAGCAGAGAGGGGACCTCTTTTCATCCCTATAGCTGTCGCCAATAAGTTCAAACACCATTAGTCTGATGTTTGAACTCTTTTCATGAAACACACACCATGCTAGTATTAGAGCAATAAAATCTACGCATTTGAATGAACTCAAACACAAGCAACTAAATAGGATATGAAAAAACAAAAGATATTCATTCATGTCTCATCAGAAATCAAGTTAGTAGTTGTGAATGGAACACAGCGCAGGTAAAAAAAAAAGAATATCAGACATCATATCCTAACTGTCAATGGAAGAAAAAATCCTGCAATTAAGAAGAAAATGCAACGAAAATTCACAATTAATAAAGGAACCGAATCCATATTCCCTAAGCCTCCCACAAGTCAACTACAAAAGTCCAGAAGTGGTTTCAACACAGATCTCACTGAGACTAGAAAATAAAATGGGAATTGTAGCAATCTGCAAGATCCTTGGTCAAGATACAGTGAAGAATTCAGGGAAAGGGATTCAAGCATTAAGCTAACGTACTTAAAAATAACAGCAAAGGAAGAATCGCAAAAGATGTGAGATAGAAAGATACTTACTAACTCATGATTGGGAATAAGACGGGAGGGGCGGAAAGATAGAGAAAAGGCCGGATCTTAGAGCTTCATCTGGAATCCGGGAGTTGTCGTCCACACAAGAGCTCGGCCTCCGCAAAAAATGGAAAATGAGGAGGTAAATGCAGGACCGACGTTTGCTCTAAGGAAGTCGTCGGAGGCAAGGAGGTGGGAGACGAAGTTCGGGGAAAGCCGGATCAGGAACTTGCCACAGAAGTTGGAGAGGGTGGATTCCAGGGTACTCGGGTAACTACGAAGGAGGTGGACAATCTGGCCGAGCTAGGGGGAGGGCTTTAGCTTGGAAGTGGAATGGCGCCTTCCTCAGCCTGAGTCGTTCCTCTCTTCGACCACCCAAAAGGCCGAAGAGGAGTGGCGCTTCCCTATCGGACAGGAGGAGCAGTGTTTCCCCTTCCCCACGGGATGGGAAACATAAAACAGAGAGGAGGAAAATAAAAAGAGAAGGGTAATTTATGTATTAAAGAAAAAAATTACGTAGCTGTTGTTATCTGAAACAAAATTTATTATAAAATTTAATTAAAAATTTACCTCTTTAAGTTATATAAAATTAAAATAAAATTGACGACGTTATCTAAAATTTTCTCTAAATTTTAAAATAGCTATGTAACATATTAAGGCTTGCCTAACATGATACATTGGATTCTACTTTTTTTACTATTTTGCAATTGTCCAACAATTATGTACCATGTTAGGATATCTACCGGTCCCTCATTATTTTTTTCACTAGGGTCCCTATCACCATTAAAAATGGGTAGACGCACGGAACTACTTATTCGTAGCTACAACCACAGGGCAAAAAAAATTAGTCGGTCCATGCCTGTGTTCGTTACACACTAAAAAAACATATCTATTCTATATAAATACAATCACAAATGAATAATCATACAACAAACGTCCTAAGCACCCTTATAAATAACAAAGAAGTAGAAAAGAGAGGGATAAAAAAATTTGTAAAAAAACAAGACCCTAGGGTTATGTGCAAATTTTCATAATACAAAGGGTGTAAATACATTTTCATCATAACCTAAGGGGTGTAAGTGCTATTTATAAGAAAATTGGGTTAAACCATAAACTTATGATAAATTTGCGATAAAAAGTTTTTGGTCAAAATTTCACCGGAGGTCCATTTTAATATTCTTCGGAGAATTTTTATAAAATCCCTTGAACATACAGTATTTAACGATCCCTTGCCTTGCCTATGGATTTGAACCAAGGCAAGGCCGGCCAACCCAGAAATGTTTCACCCCAGGAAGGGAATGCACTAACATATGTATATTAGCATATTACATACACTAATATGTGTTAGTGTGCACCGATTTCCATCAATTCTCATGATCAAGGACTTCCTTCATGAAAAATGTCCAGACAAGAATGATACGTCCTATACTCATATGTGAGCAAAGTCAGCTCTGCAGCCATTTATACATGTCTTCTCATTAAATTTTTTTTTGTATATTTATTATACCTATGTTTTTATAAACAAATACTTCTATAAAAATTAAGGGTGCTAATGAACCAAGTATCATCAAATTTAAGATTATTGGGGCTTGAACCTGAAGCTTCAGTTTTAAGTTCGAGTTGAGCTCAAATCGAGTTTGAGTCTTGCTCGAGTCAAGTCGAGTTTCTTTACCTTATGATTATTACTTAGTTTTATAATTAGTGACTATGAGGTATTTAGAGAAAAATTATTAACACAAATATGGTTAGAAATTACTCTAATGTATTAAAATTAGAAACTTAAATGAACTAATTTTACTTAATTTTGATTCATTAATTTACACTATTAATATAAGATAGAGGGAGTAAAGTTTAATAAAAGATAGCTTTACTTCTTGTGAGATATATTATCTATTTCCTCTAACAAAAAGTATGAGGTAATTATACATAAAAAATACAAATGATATTATAAATAGAAGGAGATGAACTTGGGAAACATGAAATCTATATATAGTGTATAATATATGTATAAAATAATTATATATAATATGAGTTTAAATTTTTATCAAACTTTGAGCCAAGCTGAACTAAAGGTAGGTATAATTAAACTTGGCTAATTTTGAGTTCGAGCTTGAAGAGCCCAATTGAGCTTTCAAATTTTTACACCCCTGAAGGGGTCCGAGTAGTTAATCTACAAAATTATGTCAAACGGTCAAACCGATATTTGTGACCAGATAGGTTTGTCCCAATCAAAGGTAAGCTTAAATGAAAACACATTTTACAGAACAGAATATGAAGTCAAATATAACGACAATTTGACTAGAATAGTTCTAGGGATCAAGTCAGACCTATTGCGTAGGCACCCATAAGACCTAGAAGAGACGACTTTGTTGATGATAGGAGAAATTGCACCTGGGATCTGGATTCCCTTCGGCTGGAAGAGGGCATACATCCTCCAATCAAAATCTAGGAAATAATTAAATATATATCTCAAAAATTAAATTTATACACTCTCCATCTTATAATAAGTGTCTAAATTAAAAAAAATAAAATAAATTAATTTTAATATATTTTAATTTTATTTTCTAATCTAGACACTTATTAGCAAAAGGAGCGAAGTACAATGAATTTTCTTAACAAAAATTAATAAAAATAAAGTTAATATGTATCCAGGACATGTTGTGGACATTTGTCGTCTAATGTTTGGGCTGTATTCGAGGTGTCTGTTATTATGTAGCCGAATTTTTTGTCTATCAATTTTTAGATATGACTATGGTCAAAGATATTGGCTGGCCATTTGTCCAAAGTCTGATTAAATTTTTAATATAATTTATATACTTACTTAAAAGACTTTTTTTCTCCCTCACTACATGTAAACATCTTATTCTTTTACTTGAATTCTGGACAATTTAACTACATGTTCCATTTGAGTTCTATGTAAGACTTAATTACTAAATATATGTGAGGCAAGTTAAATAGTAATATTAATATAAATAAAGAAAAGTGTGTACAAGTCTAATAAGTTACTTAACCTAGAGATCCTACCCCAATTTTTCTGGTTAGTTATATCTGTCAATATCTCTTTTGTTCTCTCCAACCACCTCATCCCTTCTACAATCAGCTAAGAGACTATGTCTAATGACCAATGATCTGGCAAATAAAAAGCTTCATCTATCAATAAAATTTTAACATACAAATTATTAGCAAACACGGACACATCCAAAACTAGCCCTATATGTACCCTACACAACCGCGTTGGCGTGAACTGGGCACCATGAGATTTCAAATGGATAGTGTTAATACCATACAAGTCATCTGTCACTTTGTCTATGTCACTTTATATAGGCTTCAGACACTCTGATAAATTCAAATATGTTTCCACAAGTTCAACAATTTTTTTTTGGCTACAATAAAAGTTCAACAAGTTGTTCTTCCATGGATCACGAGTTAGCATGCCTCAGAGGTGATAATCTGGATTGTTTTCCCAGCAGGCAACTAAAAAAAAAATATCTTCAGTGTTCCCTTACCACAAAAACTCAAGTTCAAAAACAGATTTAGTAAGTTTTTAAAACAACAAAAATTTAGCCAAAATGTTTTTCTTATAAAAAATAAACCATTCCAAATAAAAACCATGATGCAGCTATTATTAACGGCTTTAAGTCACTCATTCGTTCACTTGTTCCATTCGTCTGACCTTAAAACCACGATCTCCAATTTAATAATAATAAGAACCAAGAAAGAAGTTAAAGACAAAAAAATACGGCTGTACACAAGAGAAAGCAGCAAAGTTATTATCATCATTTACAATATTAACAAATATGAACAATAATAATAACGATTATAATTTTGGTATCTGAACAAAAACCTGAGGTCCAATAATTAGGCATTTTTCGATACAGGGACCCAAACTCACATGTATTGTACCCAAAAAGCAGCCTCACCATGGCCGGCAAAGGCGCGCACTTGTTATCACCTGGTGACATAGAATCCCATAACTAGTACGCAATCAAGAAACGGCCAAACGAGCTCTAACCAATTAATAATGCCACTGCATGCAGAACACTCCCCAAATAAATCTTCCAATGGCAGGTCTTTTTCCCATCTCGAATGGTTCCAAATTGCAGCTAGGTGGCAGAATCCATGAAGAAGACAGCCGTTTGTAGAATTTAATTTTATCTCTGTCCTCTAATCATGTCTCTCTCTGACCCACCATTTTGTCTTCTATCGTTGCTGTCTTTTCGTGTACGGGGAGGAGTTGCAGGGGCCAATCGCAAGCTTTGGACCGGTGGTTGGGAATCGGGGTCATGTTTCTGAGAAGCCAGGTAATTCAGAGCTGTGACAACATCAGCGATAAGAGGCCTCATTGTCGGTTGCTCTTGAACACACATGGCAGCAACAGCAAGCGCCTGATAAAGTCCCCTCATTGGATACTGACCTTGGAGTAGGGGGTCTGCCATTTGTGGGAACTTCCTCCTGTCTTTGAACAAAGGTCGAGCCTGCAAGGGTACAGGAGAAATTCAATGACAACAGGGTACAGATGATACACTACTGTTTGTATAAATACGTCTTCAAAGACTTTCTCACTAAAACAAAAACAATTTAAGACCTCTCGGACAGTGGAAGCTAAGCTTAGTTCTTTAAAGCAAATAGAATCGGGGGAACAAATCCAGTAAAACCGAAATATCACTAGAAGCAGGAAAGAAGGCTTTGCAGCGACAGTGGAACTGTTCCAAAAAATAGAAGCAACAGGAGAAGTCGAATATCACTACAAGTAATAACAGAAAACCATATATGGGTCAATCAGATAGTGTAACGAAGAGATAAAGAGGTTCCAGTAAGCAATGAAACACAAGATCATAAGCAAAAGGTTGCGCAGAAGGCCACAGTGCACACAAATAGATTCGTGTTTTTTATAGCAACCAGAAACAAATTCTTGTTGAGAACATCTGCTACGAATTAATACACGAATTACTAAATGCACAACTGCAGAAAACAAGTACATTGAGAGAAATTACAAACGTTCAAATTCTTTGCATGCAAGGAGTAGAAGAAAAAAGAACATCAAACCAGCAGGAGCAAATTTTCTTACCCATGCAACTAGATTGTTCTCTCCACCGCCTTTAGAATTATCAATCGCCTTCCTTCCTGTGATAATCTCCAAAAGAACCACCCCAAAGCTATAAACATCTGATTTTAGAGTCAGCTGTCCTGTCATTGCATACTCTGGCGCACAATAACCATATGTTCCCATCACCCTAGTCGATACATGGGTCTTATCTCCCACAGGCCCCAATTTTGCCAAGCCAAAATCCGATAATTTGGGATAATAACCCGCTCCAAGTAAAATGTTTGAGCACTTTAAATCACGATAAATGACGGGGGGGTTTGCCTTATCATGTAAATACTCCAAACCTCTTGCAGCACCTGCTGCGATCTTCATTCTAGTGTTCCAGTCAAGACTTTTCTTGTCAGGAGGTAGGTCTAGACAAATGAGATCATGATATAGGCAATCATCAGAAAGCAATGGAAGTTGCTAAAATATTAGAAAACAATTACAATTTACCATGTAAATGGTCTTCCAAAGAGCCTAAAGGCATGTATTCATACACCAGAAGCCTCTGGTCTCCATCAGCACAATATCCGATCAGATTAACAAGATTGGGATGATGCAGTAAACTTAGCATCAAGACTTCAACAAGGAACTCTCGATTTCCTTGTAGCCCATTTCGATCAAGTTGTTTAATTGCCACAACCTATTTCAAACATAATACATCACATATCACCACCTTGTATCCAATATCAGTTTAACTTAAAATATAAATAGGAGCCTCATTATTCAATAATCGTACAGAAACATAGAACAAGCTGGTTGCCATTTGTTGGACAAGGCAATGGCAATAAGAAATCTAATCTATCTTGGAGTGACAGCTTAAATAAATGTCCGAAAAATGGCTGTAAATATTCTGCATTAAGTTGCATCATAATATTAATAATATTATGCAGCAAGAAACTACGTTTATGAGAACAACAGTTGTTTTTAAAGAATGAAAAGATAAACACATGTTACCCTTAAAAAGAACTAAAAGCTTAAGAAGCCCGTCAATTAAACATTGAACATTATTTATGTAAGTTTCTTATTCCTAAGAAGAACCTGCTCTCAACAAAAATCAATATAAGCAAAATGGAAAATTTTCCCTCACAGGACCTGGTTGGTTGTCTCCAATCTCCCCTTGTAAACTCGGCCAAACCCTCCCTCTCCCAGAAGACAATCAGCTCTAAAGTTCTTTGTCGCGGCAGCTAATTCACGAAATGTAAATGTTTGAGCTGCAATCGGTTCAGATTCATCCTTCAAGATTTCTTTCTTTGTATCTGATAAGTGATTCTGCTTCAATTTATGGACTGATGCAATAAGACAGAACAACATTCAGCATTAATACACCGAGCAAAAAAAGTTAGCATTAATCTATCAAGTAAATAACTAACACGTTAAACTGATTATCTAACGAATACTTAAACTCAATTTCTAAAAGGGAAGAACAGGGCTTCCACCCCTAAGTGCTCAATCAAGTATAAACTGTAATTGAACTTTGAAACAGTGAAAAGCGTAGAAACCGAATGAAAAAGAAAAAAAAAGCTATGCAAGCAGGAAGCCTACAGGACCAGGGATCCCAAATACTGAGCATGCATTGGAAATGCAGGACTCCCTTATCAAATTGTTCAGGGTAGCCCTTACATTCTTCCCGCGGATAATGCTCCTAGGTTTAGCAATTCACCCGAGGAAAACTAAAAACCGCTTCAAAAAGGGTACTAGGAAATAATGCTTCCACACCATCAAATCTCGACCAATAAAAAACATGGACCTCTTTGCCGATTGCCAGCCATACAGCCATTACAGATTGGACAATACAGTCAAAGCTTAATAAGAAAAACCGCAACACAACCTGCTTTACAATCCTTCAGTGAAAGATTAGTCAAACAGATGATATAAATAAATAAAATATGATATTAGCTTGTTACAACACAAAAAGTGATCAATAAACCGAATTTGAATCACCAAAATTGGTCTTAAAAAAAGTTTTTCTCAAAGCAAAAACGGAAAATCATCCAGATAGTTCTCCACAGCTATATATATCAATCATCATCAAGCAGCTAAAACAACAAGCAGAACTGGACAGAAGTCTTAACGCCACTCCGAGTTGTGAAGGAACGAATGAAGTCAAATGAAAACCGATTCGATGACTAGAAATTCCGTCTTAATCCAAAGCAATCCATCACCACAAAAAGGCTCAAACTTCCTGCTCACCAAATTCCCACGACTCCTTTCTCCGATTCTATCAATACCACAGATAGTCAAAATCCAAACCCCCGATTCAAAACATCAAAAACAGCGCCTCCTCCTCCAATCCAGAAACGACCCAGATGACGAGCTGCCCGATTCAGCCCGACCCAGATGCACTTTCGGCCAAGCAAGTAGAATATAGAACCGGAGCCGACGACAGGGGAGGGGGGACATGAGGCTCACCTGACGAAGGGGCAATCTGGGGATCGGATACCGGCTTCTTCTCGTCGTTTTTGCCAGATTTTCGAGCGCATGGAAAGCAACCCATGTCGGAATTTCGGCAGGAGAGAAGAGCAGAGGCCGATGATCCTCACTAACTCCCCAAGCACAAATGACTGCCTCCTCTCTTTCTCTCTCTAAATACGCCCTTATATAGTGAGGAGACTTGAGAGAGAGAGAGACTGAGCTGCGGCTTCTTCTTCTTCTTCTTCGCTTTCGCTCCCTCTTTGTCTGTATTGTGCTCGGACGGACCGCCACCTCCTAATTTGCCGCTTCCGGACGCGGCTCCGGCAAATCCATTCCTTTCGTCAACGACCAGATTCTCCGCCCCTTCCTTTCTTTATTATTTCCATAATTCCATTTTTTATGGTCGCCGAGTGGGTCCCACCCCAGCCATGCTAATCACCCTCTTAATTGCAAGTCTAATTAAGAGATTTGTCAGAAAAAAATGGAAATTTCATTGGCCAAATAGTCAACATTGTAAAATATTCTTCTTCAGCGTGTGATCTTCTGCACCACAATCGTTAACATTTCTTATCAAAAAATAAAAAAAACTCGTTAACATTTCATCAGACTTTGTTTTTAATGGCCATTTAATCAGACTTAGTTAAGCTTGGGGACACAAGTTCTTTTTTAATAAGAAAAGGTTTATATATTCCTCTATGTGCTTGTACGTAGGCGTGGGATGCAGGTAAAACTGACCCAGGTTAAGTTTAAATTTTTAAATTTAATTATAAATAACAATATAACTCAGGTTTGGTCAATTAAAGTTATAAATATAATTTTTTAAAATTATATTTTTTATATTTTAATAAATTTTAACTTGACTCAACCTTAATGAGTGAGGTTTAAGTTTCTAAATCTAACTTAAATAACTATTTAAGTTAAATTTAAATTTATTATTTCTTAAATAACATTAGGTTCAAGTTTGATAAAACTCCTCCCAATGGCATTAGGTTCAAGTTTGATAAAACTCCTCCCAATGGCATCCTACACTGGTGTCTACCGCAAGCCTTCGGATTTTAATATGGCACAAGTGTCAAATGAGAGGGGCTTTTAACGCCCATCTCAAATCAAATCAAGGCAAACAAACCCAAAGTTGTATGCACATACTAGAGAGAGAGAGTTCATATCCGGTAGTAGGGTTCTCAATGGGTAGTTATTTACCTATCTTACCCACTCACCTGATTCAAAATTCTTAGGTGAGTAATTAATAAATAGGTAAAGAGTAAACTAAGTGGGTAATTTTATCCACCTATTTATTATGTGGGTAGGGTATGGATAATCTTTTATCCATACCCGTTACCCATTACCTGTTACCTAATTTAATATAATATATAATACCTATTACCATAAAGACCCCTGTTTAATTGTTCATATATACCTATAATTTGCCCACTACCCTAGCCCAATAACCCACTCAGTCTAATTCAATGCACAAAGCAAATACCCTGCCCCAGGCCAAAAAAACTCTAAATCCTAATTGACTTATTTTCTTTTGATCAACCAGGGGATTGGCGAACAGGGGCCGAAGGCAAGGACGCAACACTTCTCCTTTTTGTACTTTCATTGGAATATTTTGTAATTTTATTGTGATATATTATATAGTAAGCTTTTAATAAATATGTATAAATTTATAATGCAAACATCTTATAGAGAAAATGGAAGAGAACTTGGTAAATCTTTTTGTGTCTTTACTTTTTATATAAAGAAAGTGTATCTTGTAGCATTTTGGAATGATGAGCTAGAGAATTTGGAGTAATGGAAACATCTTTAAGTCTTAATTTTTTTAAAATTTAAGTTTATATAAGGTGTTAGATTTTTATTATGTTTTATTTCTTTACATGAATTGTGAGGTCCTTATGAGTTTATATTAGATTGATTTTTTTGTACATTAGATAGACTTTTAACATATATATTTGTTATTATTTTTATTTATTGACTCGTTGGTCGTTTACCCGTTACCTGCCCATTTACCAATAGGTAATAGGTAAGGTATGAGTAATGAATGTAAAATGGGTAATGGGTAGGGTATGGGTAAACTTTCTGGAAGCGGGTATGGATATGGGTAAAGTCTTACCCGACCCATACCCTACCCATTGACAGCCCTATCCATTAGCTCTTGGATTTAAATACAATGACACAGATTTTAAACAAAGCTGGCTGGTGTGAAAAAACCCGCCTGCCAACATGATTTTGATATGCACCCTACTCATGCCATGCACATGAGCTCGTGCAAATATAAATGGGTCTCAAATATGAACGAACACTGCAAAATAACATAAACCCTGAACAAATAACATTTGTATTGCATATAAAATCTCAATCCTTTTCAGATTGATGTCCATCCTTCTTCTGTTCCACTCTTTTCTTCACTGGGGATTTGATAGCTTTCACCTTGACCCTCTTTGTTTTGGCGTCATGGCCACTGCATGTTGATGTCCTCATCCTACTTCAAATTGATCAACTACAGAGAAAGGAAGGAAGCGTATATTGATTATCAAAGTAATAGTTCTATTATTGTTAATGCAAATCTTCTTGTATTAAATTTAGCTGTTAGATCGATCTTCTTGTTCCATATCTGTTGATCGATCAGCAAACACTAGTCACCATCTACTGATTGATTAACCGATACCATTCTCTACCTGTTGATCTACTTACCCATATCTGCAGATCTTAGGATTAATGATACTATATTTCTACCCACCTGCTAACCTATCCATCAAAAAATATTACTCCTTCTGTCTTAAATTAATAGTTACATTAAATTTTTTAAAATGAACTAAAATCAATTCATTTTAAAAAATAAATGGAGCTATCAATACAGGACAAAATGAGTATATGTGTTATCGATTTGTCATCATAATTATGTATTAGACACTTTTACTGTGCAAATGCTACTCAGCATCTGCTGATTTGTTTTGATACAATCAGTAGATTGATACGCAATCCCTTGTTAGCTACTTTGAACATCCTTTTATAAATCAACATAAATTCTCTTATGCTTCTTATATTTTTCAGCACTTCAATACTCTTAATGCTTGCCAATGGAGGATTTTGACAATGTTATCTAAAGACTGGAAGAGGTCAAATAATGTTTGGTGATGGGAGAGAGACCATGGCTGAGGAAGAAGGATGTGGTTGCTGTGTAATTTTCGTACCTTTGCAAATATTATGATGATAAATCTTGTTGGAATGATTATGATCGAATCAAGCAAGTCAATTTATCTTTCAGACAGAATTCGCCCTCCTTAACGGTGCTTAGGATTCTTGGGCGTCTGCCTCCCAGGATAAAACGATCAACCACGTAATGTAGGAGAACCTCCAACATAGTACATGCAGCAAACTACAGTATATATGCTCTCACAAAAAAGGGAATGAACAAAAATCCATAATCAGATTTTTCCAGAAATTATTTTCCATGATTTTATAAGAAATCTTGTTGAAGACAACTTTTCCTGTTCTAACAAATGTGTTCATCAGTTAACGGACACATTCTTTAGTAAAAATAAAACTAGACTCATTTTGGTTAATAAAAAACTAAACTAAATATATAGAAAACCAAACCAAATAAAATTTTTTCAAATTTAATTATCTTGTTGACCCAACCCAACCCAACCCAAATGAATTTGTCCCAAACTTGTGCCTTACATACCAACAATATCACCTTCTTCTAAGCGATGTGGGACTATTCACTTATTCAACCAA
Organism: Saururus chinensis; assembly: GCA_035235625.1. Classification (NCBI taxonomy): domain Eukaryota; kingdom Viridiplantae; phylum Streptophyta; class Magnoliopsida; order Piperales; family Saururaceae; genus Saururus; species Saururus chinensis. The sequence continues at coordinate 39,575,818 of CP141142.1, forward strand.
TTCACATGTATGATTCTCATTTAACACAAAGTGGGCTTTAGCTCTCTCTACCATATGGACTTGACCCACATAAATATTATGGGCTTAACCCATGTAAATATTATACCCACCTTAATAATATGGGTTTAACCCATTAAATATAATGCTCACTTCTAACAATCCCCCACATGAATGAGGATTAACTAGATAACTATGCAAAACAATGCAAATAAACCGTGAAAGCAAATATAGAAAAGATCACGCATTGGGGAAATGTAGTTTTTGGCTTTGAACCTTCCCTTGTTAAAACTATTGGGTTTACTGGCTAATCAGTGAACGTGGTGATGTCTTCAACTGTTTAGCCGTTTATGTAAACCAAGACAATAGAATTCACACAATCACTTCTTAGACACACTATGATTCTCATGATTATGTTCATTTCGCCCCTGAACAAACCTGATTTTTATTAGTGCTTTAGAAGATTTAGCCTTAAAATCCTTGTAGAAGCGGCCCATTCACACTCATATAAGTGATTCTCTTTAGAAATATCCTGCAATGCCCCACCCGAACGAATTTAAACTATAAGAACCATTAAAAGCAAAGCTTATCCTGATTCACTCTACATGCATCACTATCTCATCGTAAGAATATGGACAAAATTTTATCTCAATAGTGATTCCCCTTGAATCCCTCATAATTCGGTTGTCCCTTTGAACCTAGATTATGAGATCTCTAGTTAAATAGGTTGGGTTGTCATTATGGTGACTCTTAATATATAAACTTCAAGCCCATTCCCCTCGATAAACTGCTCACTTATTTTTTGGTCAAACCCTTAGTAAACAGATCTGCAATATTTTCTTTTGACTTAACATACTTAATGAAAATTATTCCACTAGAGAGCAACTGTTTTATGGTATTGTGCCTCTGACATATATGTCAAAACTTACCATTATACAAGTTACTTGGTGCCCTTCTTATAGTCGATTGACTATCACAATATATGCAAATAAGTGGCACAAGTTTCCCCCACATTGGAATATCCTCTAAAAAATTATGAAGCCACTTAGCCTCTTCGTCTGCTCTATAAAGCGCAATGAATTCAGATTTCATTGTGGATCTTGCTATGCACGTCTATTTCGAGGATTTCTAAAACACTGCTGCACCTCAAAGAGTAAAGACATATCCACTTATGGATTTTGAATCTTTTGTATCAGATATCCAGTTTGCATCATAGTAACCCTCTAGTACTGTTGGATACTGTTAGAAGTGGGCATTACATTTAATGGGTTAAGTCTATATCATTAAGGTGGGCATGATATTTATGTGGGTCAAGCCCATATTACTTAAGTGGGTAAGGCCCATATGGTAGAGAGCCCAAGCCTACTTTGTATTAAATGAGAATCGCACATGTGAATTGGTTGAAGAAGTGAATAGTCTCACATTGCCTAGAAGAAGGTGATGTTATTGGTATATAAGGCATTAGTTTGGCCTTTCAAGTTAGGCCCTTGGGCCAACCCACTTTTGTGGGGGAGAAAGATGTTGGACCAATACACCCAGGTAGGCTAACCCATGCATGCGTCACCCCTGCCATCCGGCCAGCTCAGTTCGGTTCACACGCACGGCCTACTAGGCTAGGTCGGGTTGGGTTGGGTTAACAAGATAATATTTTTGGGACAAATTCATTTGGTTTGGTTTTAGTTTGATTTTCTTTTAACCAAAATGGGTCCGGTTTTTTATCACTAAAAAATGTGTCCGTTAATAGATGGACTCATCCGTTTGAACAGGAAAGGGTGTCTTCAACAGGATTTCCTATAAAATTATTGAAAACAATTTTTGCACCAATGTGAATGACATCAACCTTTCCGCTGTGATTTCAGAAGTGAACATGGTCATGAACGCTAGAGAATGGTGGGTGGACACTAGGGCTACTTGTTATGTTTGCTCAAATAGGAAGATGTTCTCCACTTATCAACAACTCGTGGAGAATGGTAAATAGCTATTTATGGGCAACTCTTCTACTGCAAAGGTTGAAGGAATTGGAAAGGTTGTGCTCAAGATGACTTCAGGCAAAGAGCTCACTCTCAACAATGTGCTGCATGTGCTAGAAATTTGAAAGAGTTTAGTATCTAGATTATTGCTGAGCAAGAATGGGTTGAAGTTGGTTTTAAGTCAAATAAATTTGTCTTGACCAAAGGTAGGATGTATGTGGGCAAAGAGTACCTAAATGAGAGGCTTTTCAAGCTCAATGAACTCACAATTGTACCTATTTCTGTTATTAAGAATGTGAATATTTTTTCCTCCTATATGATTGAGTTATGTGATGTGTGGCATGGTAGATTATGACATGTTAATTATGATGCTTTACGAAGATTGATTAATATGGAATATCTGTCTAAGCTTAATATTGACTCTAATCATAAAAATGAAACTTGTGTAAAATCAAAATTAACAAGGAAATATTTCCAAAGTATTGAAAGATGTACTGAACCTCTTGAGTTAATTTATAGTAATGTATGTGACTTAAAACTTGTTCAAACAATAGGAGGTAAAAAGTACTTTATTGCATTTATCGACGATTGCACTCGTTATTGTTATGTTTACTTACTGAGAAGTAAAGATGAGGCTATTGACATGTTTATATTATATAAAACAAAGGTAAGAATTAACTTGGCAAGAAAATTAAAGTTCTAAGAAGTGATAGAGGTGGGGAATATGAATCACCTTTTGGTGATTTCTGTTTACAACATGATATAATATACCAAACTATGGCACCCTATTCACCTCAGCAAAATGGAATTGTTGAACGGAAAAATAAAACTTTAAAAGAAATGATAAATATCATGTTAATAAGTTATGGGTTACCCCAGAACATGTGGGGGGAAGCAGGATGCTTCCTCTTCTTGTTGTTGAAGCTATTGCTTTTATGCCCTTGTTCCACAATGTTGATTTTGGCTTCAATGCCACGACCTTTGGTTTTCTATTCAAAAGCACAGTTGTCCTCTTTAATCCCTAACCTTATGATCAAGTCTTCCATGTTCATCTCCTTACACTTATGCTTTAAGTAGTTCTTAAAGTCCTTCTAGGAATGTAGTAATTTCTCTATTATTGCAGCCACCTGGAAAGACTCACTTAAAGTCATACCTTCTACATGAATATTATGTAGGATAACTTAGAGTTCTTGAACTTGACTGATCACAGTTTTAGAATCCACCATTTTAAAGTCCAAAAATTTGCCTACCATGAATTTCTTCGTTCCATCATCTTCAGTCTTGTACTTTTTGTCTAATGACTCCCATAATGCCTTAACACTTTTTATAGAACTGTACACATTATATAATGTGTTGTCCAACCTGTTAAGAAAGTAATTATGACATAAGAAATCTGCATGTTTCCATGCATCTACTGCGACAATAACCGTTTTATCTTTTCGTTTCTCCTCAATGAGAACGAGTACTTCCTCTTGAAGGAATCAGACCAAATTCAGTGTGATAAGATAAAACAACATTTTTTGTTGCTATCTTTTGAAATCCCCACCACTGAACTTTTCTAATTTTTCCCTTTCATTTGAACAGGTGTATTCATCAGTGTGGATTATAACTGAAGTCAAGTTGGTACTTTCTGCATCCATTTCTGTTCTAATGAACAAAAGATTATCTCAGTTAAAATATATATATATATATAAATTAATTTTTTTAACAAAAATTCATGCAACCGAGTAAAGTTCGAGAAATTACAGATAGCTCAAGAAATTGCAAAAAATTTCACCCAGTCGAGTTCCAGGAAATTACACATACAATACTGTAAAGTTCAAAAAATTACACAAAATAAAGTTCAAAATTTACATAACACAATGAAATTCAAAAATTACATATAACACAGTAATTGATTCAAAACTTATAAACAAGACAATAATATTTCAAAAATTTCGCAGAGCATTATATTTTCGAAAAACAATTGCACATAGAACAGTAAACTGTGAAAAATTTACATCCAAAACAATAAAGTTTCCAAATTTTACGCACATAACATGAATATTCCAAAAATTTCGCATAGAATAGTAAATTTCTGAAAAAATTTCACACAGAAGAGTAACTTGCAAGAAATTTACATATTGAACAGTAATCTTTCAAAAATGTACACCTAGAATAGTAAAATTTCATAAATTTAATTAAGCATAGAACAATAAAAATTCAGAAATTTATGCATAGAACTATCAAATTTTGAAAATTTACATACAAAATTGTTAAATTTTGAAAATTTTCAAATAGTAAAAAATTCAATTTTTTTAAAATGAACAGTAAAATTTTGAAATTCACATAATATAACTTATAAATTTGCTATTATACATGTAAAATAGTAAAATACGAAAATATGTAAAGAATCATGTCTTAAGATTATAATTTTAGTACCTTTGTAAATATTGTGATGAAAAATGTTACTGGAATGACTATGATTGAATCAAGTAAGTCGTTTTGTTCTTAAGAGAGAATTCACCCTCCTTAATAGTGCTTAGGACTCTTAGGAGTCTGCCTTGCAAGATAAGATGATTAACCACATATTGTAGGAGCACCTCCAACACAATAAATGCAGCGAACCACAATATGTATGCTCTTACAGAAAAGGGAATGAAAGGAAATCCAGAATCAAATTTTTTCAGAAATCATTTTATATGATTTTATAGGAAATCCCGTTGAAGACAATCTTTCCCGTTCAAACAAATGCGTCCATCCATTAACGAACACATTCTTTAGTAAAAAGAAAATTGGACCCATTTTGGTTAATAGAAAGCCAAACGAAATGAATTTTTCTTAAAATTAATTATCTTGTTGACCCAACCCAACTTAGCCCGACCCGGCCGACCACGGTGGTGCGCGTGTGGGTTAGCCCACCTAGGTGCATGGGTCCAACACGTTTCTTCCCTACAAAAGTGGGTTAGCCGAAGGGCCTAACTTGAAAGACCAAACATGTACTTTATATACTAACAATATCACATTCTTCTAGGCGATATGAGACTATTTACTTATTTTAACCAATTCACATATGTGATTCTCATTTAACATAAAGTGGGCTTCGATTCTTTCTACCATATAGGCTTGACCCACATAAATATTATAGGCTTAACCAATATAAATATTATACTCACCTTAATGATATAGGCTTAACCCATTAAATATAATGCCCACTTCTAACATGTTAACAGTCTGAATGCCAGTAGTTCCAAGGGGCAATGACAACAAGGTGAGCGGACATTGGTGGCAGTTGGAGATGTCAACAGGGGCCAAATGGCTTCTTCAACAACAGTCACTCGAGAGGATGGTAACAAATGCAGGGGAGGCAACATGATAGACAACATATAGAGAGGAAGTAATGGGAGGGCAAGGTGGGTGGGCACCTTGCTCTCCAAGGCGTCTAGACTCAAGAGTGCATAAGGAACCGAAGGCGTGAGGGTGAAGGTCAAGGGCCAGGAAAATATATTTAGAGTGCAACAATGTTTTAAAAACCGACCTAGCCCAACCGGTTAAACTTGATTCGATCAGATGCAGTTGGCTTTCTGGGTGGAGACATTTCTCGATTAAACCCGGGTTTTATCAGTTAAACCGAACTTATGCCCTGTTGAACTTAAAAAACCTGGACCCAGCCACCTATCCAGGTTGGTCGCCAGGTCAATTTTAAAAACACTGGTGCGAAAGGCCTGCGTAGGGTCAATTGGGCGAAACGTGATTCTGAGTACTTAACCGTCTAGCCTATGGTGGACTGGTTGGATCTCTCCATGATGTGGGAGAGGTCCCAGGTCGAATCCCTCAGTCTGAGGATGCGTGCATCTTTACCCATAAAAAAAAAAAAGAAAAAAAAACTCACTTTCCACTAATGTACCTAACAAAAGACCCTTGCTCATGAAAATATTACATCTACTCCCATTTTCCATGTAAATTTCACATAACTAACTTTTCTATCAAAAAAAAGGAAGAGGTGGTTTGTGTAACCAAACACATCTTTGTGTATACGCCCTGCTTTTGCACAGGGCACAAGGTAACACCGAAACAAAATGACTTAACGAGAATGTTTGGCCCCTGTTTTCCGATTCAAGCAGAGCAGCTTCCTTAATTAGGGTTAAGGCCAAAACGTCCCATCAAGCTTTCCGCCCACTTTCCCGTTAACCTTCCTCCTTAGGAGCTAAGGGAATAGCTTTTTCATAATTGAAGAGTCCAAATTTCATAAAATCCTAGCATCATTCTTTTACACGTTTTCAGGAGGAATTTCCTACATAAAAAAGCCTACACTATCCATTCAAATTCCAAGCTGCCACGAGCAACAAACACAAAACACATCCTTCCTGAATGAATGTGAACTATTATGAAGCGGCAGGTGACTAAAAAAAGAGACATTGAAACAGAAAATGGAGCTGAGCCAATGATGTTTCGAACTTACATCTTGCTTTTAAAATCATTTCACAACAGCTCCATGAAGAAAAAATTCAACACCATTTTCCTTCACTTTAAAGTGGAAGGAGCGTATCTTGTTAACCGGCTGCCCCTGATCATCCACAATTTTCTTGTTCAAAATAGTCAACTGCAATGCAGAGCATCAAATCAAGAAAAAAGTACAAAAGAGAACCAAAAAAGCATTATTTGAGTCAAATAATACAACAATCAATACAATGCAGAATTTAGCAAAACAATTTTAAGATTTACAATATCATGATCTAGTGAAATCATAAGCAATTGTCCTAAAAACTTTCACAAAATTCAGAGACAAAATCACAAAAATGTCATTACATTGGTAAGATTTCTTGTGTCTTGTTATTTCAACATTAATCATTAAATGGAGATCCCTTTAGCACATCCAGATCGAACAAGACAGCATGTCCCCTGAAGCTATTAAGTATCCCATATTAACCCACTTGTCCACAATACCAACATTGCTATCCAAAGAAAAAATCCATAAAAAAGACAGTCTGATGTACCAAACTACGATATGCAAAATGAAAAAGCAGGCGAAATACCTTTCCATGCACATCACTAGCTAAACCAGTTGCTAAAGGATCTGCCTTTATCACAATGTCTGCCAGGTATTTTAGCTGTGAAATAAATCTTTGATCCGATAAACTTGAATATATATCCTCATGATTCAACATAATCAATGAGCCACCCTGAGCTACATGCAAAGGTAAATATATAAGCATGTAGGAGAGCCAACATAATCAACAATACTAAAAAAGAAAAGGTAAGAGAAAAGCGTGCTACAAAGTTTGTCATAATCTAACCTGTTCCAAAGTTAAGGTATGGCAGTAATGTAAAAAATCCAACACATGATCAGTAATGCCATGAGCAGCTACTTCCAAAAGAGAAACATCGTCTAACATAATTGTGATGCAAACTTGGTCGCATTCAGCAGAAGCATTATGTTTTGCAGTTTGAAGGAGGTTCCCATACAAATCCACAAGTCCACCTGTAGCGCCTATACCATAATTTATTTCTAACATTCAAAAAATCAAAGGTACATCATATTTTTAGAATAGAATTAAGTTATTAACTGTACTATCAGAACAATAAAAAAGTGAAAGCGTTACTACTCAAAATGGTTCTCTAGACTTCTCAAATTGACCATATAAGTAGTTGAACATAGATGGTCTGGTTCACCATAGTAGCCTCCAACGAAACAATAATTTTTTTTCACAAAGCACTAGCTATAATTTATAATAGGAAAAATACATGCTGCCACTAATATTACAGTCAATCTAACTTTGCATTTGGTGAGTCCTTCAGTGCAAGCTACTGAGTCGTTGTTTCAGAAACCAAAGAACGTGGTCAACCACAACATGTAAAGAATTAATAATTAGAAGAATTTATTATCATGGTAGACAATGCACATCCAAGGAATGTGTGGCATCTAAGCAGTGAAAAATGGTACAACTACAAAATTTAAAGCAAATTTCATTACCTTTTCTCACCTGGGCACTCCATTTTCAACATGTCAAAGAAAAAGAATTTATTTTTCTCCTTTTGTGCCGTTAAGTTGCAGCCCTGTCTCAAGAAGATCGACAACCTTGTCATTCTGGGTGCAATAAATCAAAGTTTATCAATTGAAAAAAATTATACTCTGCGGAAAACCATCTACAATCCATGACTGTCAGTTAAAATTTATAATATACAATTCAGTGCCACTGAAAAAATCAATTTTTTCAACTGAAAAAATCAATTTTTTCAACAGAAAAAATAGAACAATGAGAAGTAGCTCATAAACACATGATAAATTAAACCTAGAGAAAATTATCGATAATAGACCCAATCCAAATCCTCCTATGACAAAGTAGTAAAACACCGTAGCAGAAAATAAATGAAGAGAAAAGAAATAGTATTAGTTCGCTCATGCCCATTAAGCAACATTTCATCAGTAATAAATTTCATTCAATTTTCTCCGCATCTTCAACACTGACAATTTCTTCATGACCTCCCAGATACAATGCGACATAGGGTCCAAGTATTGAAAAAAGGAAGCAGGGAAAGGAATGAGAGGTTACGAGTTTCTTTAAGATCCGGTCATAGTGAGAGAAAGGCTGCGCCAGGGCAACGAAGAGGACAACGCCGTCGCCGGCGGTGATGGCGTGCTTGAGGAGGTGGTGGAGGACGAAGGCACCGCTCGCCTCCACGCAGTCCTCCACGAGAACCACCCGGCCGCAGCCGATGGAGCCAACGGCTTCGTCGAGCAGATTGGCCGCCTCGGGCAGGTGTAGGTCCATCCTCCGTTTCAGTTTGATTCCGTCAGGATCTTCCGGCAAACGAGATCTTCCGGCAACCGAGCGTGGAATAGAGGGTTTTGGAGGGAAGAGCTTTTGGTGCTCACTCTGAGCCGACAGCCAAATGTAAGGAACAGAGGGATGGAGCATAGAAGCCTCGTGTCTTTTTTAACCATCGAGTCGCGTAAATTGGAACTTAGAATCGCTTATTTTCATCTATTTAAGTATTTACTTAATTATTTAATTATTTAGGTCTCTTTATATCGTCTTAATAAATAACTTAACTGCTAATTTATGATTCAAAGAATATCTCATAACCATTGTCAGCTTTTTAACTAGGTAAAATTTTATGTAAGGGTTTTGATTTACTCTATAAACTAGTCTCAACCCTAATAAGAATATTTTAGTCTTTATATTACTTAGGTATTCTTCCTTAATTTAATAATAATCAAAATTTTTTGATTAATTTTTATTAATTTTAAGTTATTGATATAAATTAACGCATCAATAACAAAAGTATACATTAGAATAATTAACATGAATAATATAAAGTCATAAAAATATATAAATAAAAAATAAATGCGCATTACACTCATTTGCAAGGCTACGGCTTAACGAATTCAAGCCCAATAGTGTAAATAAATCTAATTTATCACGCGAGTTACATATTTAATACTCTAGCTGATCAATGTATTAGGTTGCAGACATGTATAATTTGTTGCCTTAAACGCTAAAAATTCGGGTTATTCCCTTTGTTTCTCATGACATTGTGACCTATAAAAGTCTTCGTGTCACCTACTAGTCACACTCATTCCTTTCGAAGTCATTTAACATCACTATAGCATACCTTAACGCTTGATTATTAGGTTATTAGTTTGGCATAAATGGAACATACTGCCCTTAAGGGCATTAGGGTATTTTTACTACCTAGGGTATGCTACCCTCCCTTGGGTCATTTAGTTATTTCACTACCTTTTTATTTATTTTAAGTTATAATCCTCTCAGGATGCTCCACTCTCAAATTTACCCGCGCTTCCATTCACATGAATATGGGCAGGTCCACTCAAATGAGTATTTATGTTATTTTGTTTAAAGCCTTATTGACATCTAATGTGTCCAAAATTAGGCTAAGGGTACTACATGACTTCATGAACCCCTTGAATATGGTGAATAGTCATCGGTGTAATTTTTCTAGCATGCGATAGGGTCATAAACCCCTTGAATATGGTGAATAGTCATGATACATGCACATGCTATGCAATCGTCCCATGATGAATGAGTGTGTTATACATGATGGGTCGTGTGTGAAATATCTATAATAATTTTTAAATTTATTCTCTTGAAATACAAAACTTTGTTGAATTTTTTTCTCACCATACTTTCTCGTGTGTTTTCTATTTTGGGGTTGCATGGTGCGACATGTAGACGGCTAATATTCCCTCTACGATGAATAATTGGTGGGTTGTCTGGAGTAGGAGAGGGTGCTTAGAGGCCTTTACGTATCTTGCTTGTCTATGTAGCTTATTGTTTCGAGTTTTATGTCTTAATGATTATGTTGTGTACTTTGTTTGTTATTTTGGCCTTAGACTCATGTTGACTTTTAAGATAAGCCGTGAGGGCTGAGTGACTTATGGATGTGAGTACTTGTTGAGAACTAATTATAATTATGTTGTCCCTATTTCTCCTTATTTCCTCTTGTACAAAATAATTAGGTGCGCGACTTCGTGTTGTTTCACCCGTTTAAGGGGTTAAGTCTTCTGCTAGTTCAATCTTTCGTCGCTCCCGTGCGCACCGACTATCCCTTGGACCGGGTTCAACTCGGGTTGGGTGGGTATCAAGGTGTGATAGGAAGGCTAGGCGGCTTCATGAAATCAGCAGAGATTGTGGACTAGAGCAGCTAGTGAAGGGAGACACAGTGGGAGGAGAGGAAATGGTCGGATGGGGTGAATTAAGGTTAAGAGGGGAGGCAGGTTAACAAGGGAAGCGAGAAAAAAAAAGCCGTGCATTCATTTGTTGATAGCATCTAATATTTATTCTGTTGATGGCTACCCCAAACTACTTTTTTACTCCAATTTTGATTAGTGTTAGACAAGTCACTTTGGTGCCGTATCTGCACCTAATATTTTCTTAGACATTAAGGGCGTGTTTGTATGTAATATTTAAAAATAAAAGACATTTCACGATAGAGAATAATCTTCTTTCATCATCAACCTTCCTCGCGAGGATGAAAGTAGATTTTATGGGGCCTTAAATAACCTTTTCTTTCTTTTCAAATTGGCATCCAAACATACCTTAAAAGTGAGTCTCGTATAACTAACCTTTATATTTTCCAACAAAAATGTGCATAAGTATATAAATTTGTTATATATTTTTCTCATAATAAAAATTATGTAAATTATAAATATAAAATAATATTCGTACTCTACTTTTCCCCTTATTATCGTGAGACTTATATTTTTAAGGTGAGACCTACTTTTTGAGTTCAATTAATAGCTGAAGTGAGGTTTTAACATAGAAAAAACAGAATAGGGATACCACAACCCTTAAAAAAAAATTGTTAACTTTAATCCGGTAAATTACTCGGTCGTAGTAAAAATAAGTTAACCCGGATCACTTGTCGACTAGGAGGCACCTTGTCTTACACTTTTTGTCCGCATCGTTGCCGATTCTCACTAGGTCCCTAAAGCCCCGACTCACTGTGTACTAGCGGTGGCAGGCTCTGGGAGTGGGTTGGATGGGCCTTGCCTGTTGCCCTACAAGGAAGGCCCAACACAGCTATGGGCCAATAAACCTTAATTTTTATTTTTAAAAATAGTTTGACAGTAGCCTGCCAACCTGGCCGCCAAGGGTAGAGCCAAGATCTTTGCCCATGGGCAAAGAATTTTGTCAATATAAATTATAAAGAGCTGTGTTCATATGTGCACATCGGTGCATTTTAGTTACGTAATTTTGATTATGGTATTTGTAAAGGCAGATAAAGTAACAGTTCTCAACTTGGCGCATGGATTGGGATCAATATTGTCTAGGCGCATGTTAACTTTTTTCAATTATTAAAATTTAATATAATAATAAATATCCTTTTATAATTATTCACCATTGGATAATAGGATGTTTGTACTTTAGGCATATTTAGTCTAAATGAAATAAATCAAGGGCAACAATCTAACTTAGAGTGTTAAAAAAAAGATTAGTGATTATATCTGGTTTTATTTGTATAGTGTAATACTAAGAAAATTTTAAATAAGATTTCCCAATAATAACAGAAAAGTTGTTAAAAAATGAGCAATTAACATTCATTACTACAAATACATATGAACTATGAACTAGTTGGACTTTTAAGGAAAAATTAACTTGGTATTTTTAGCATTGATTTGCAGTCTACATAAAAGGATAATTTTGACTTTTTCTAGATTACTAACCTCATGCCTTTTAAAAATTGATCTGGAAGGATAATATAATAATATGATAAAAGTTTATAAGAGCATGGGTGCGTGAGCCCAGGCTGCCGTGGGATCCAAATCTAATGGCCTATATTAATAAGAGATTAATACTCATCGGATTTAAATCTGATGGTTCTAAACCCTAAGCCTATATAAACAAGTCTCTAATAATATACCTATATAATACAAAAAATTTAGTCTATTAAAATAGGGCAATTGCCCTAAAGTTGCCCAGCTTGGCTCCACCCATGTTAGCACGACTACGGTTAAAATAGCCTGGCCACAGGGCGAGATGGACAGACAACCTGGCCGCGGGTAGATGGATGTGACGGTGGCCTACTAATAGTTGGTTGTGACAAAAAAGTCTGGCAGGGCTGGGCCAGGCCGGGGCCATCAGCCTGGGGGTACCGGGCCGGCCATCCCAAGGGCCTGGATAATTAGGCCCGGCACAGTGGGCGGCTGGCCGGCCCACCGACCCATTTACACCCCTCTCGTGTTCATGAGAGCTCAAATCCTGTATACGTACGTATGTATCAACAACCCATCTCAAATTCTCAACCGACACAAAAAACTCACGTAAAAACCATGTAAATGGCTCTCTTCCACTTTCTTCAGTTCAGTGGCTGCCTGCCATTATAATTATACACTATACTCGCTTCCAAGATAGAGATTCCTTGTACAATTTGTTGTTGCGTAAAGTGGTTCCGGGTTTTGCGGCAAGCCTGCTCCCCCATCCGTTCCCATTGGATCCCGCCCCAGGCCCAGACTAGCCCACCATCGATGCCGACCCCGAGGGCGGGCGCGGTGGTCGTGGCCGCCTCCTCCTCTCCTATTTATGGCAAGAAGCCCCCTTGGCCTCACACGGGCAGGGGAACCCGCAGCTTCAGCCCCTCCAGACCACCCCGACCCCTCTACTGCCCCCTTTTCGCCCTTAGGATGGGGGGAGCGGGAGCGACGGCATCGGCCCCGGGATTTGGCGCCAGAGTTGACAGGAAGTCCTGGGCTCTCGCCTGGTGGAGGCCGTTTTCGTTTTCGGGTTCTGGCCCGGCGTCGTCTTTCTCGTTTTCGTCGGAGAAGGAGAGAGGAGCACGCAGGAGGGGGAGGGTCGCTGGGTTGCGTACTGATTCCGGGGGCGGAAGAGGTGTGATGGGCGCCTCCCATCAGAACAAGGAGGGGGAGGCTTCCCCCGCCACTGCTGCCGCGAGATTTATCACGTTGCCAACCGTTCTCACGCTTGGCCGGGTCGCCGCCGTTCCGCTTCTCGTTGGCAGTATGCTCTCTCTCTCTCTCTCTCTCTCTCTGCACACATTTTGGGCAGATTTAGGGAACCCTTTGAAAGGAAAGGCATTTATCTCTTGAGTGTAAAATTTCACATAGGAGGGAAATCTCAACCCTCCTCCTCGTAAGGAGGGTCAAGAACTTTTTGAAAGGGCATCCAAACACGCCCTTAATGGCGACTCGATTTTGATGGGAGAGAGCGCTGGTTTTTTGGCCTTTCCTTGCGTGAACATCGTACCTTTTTCTGAGAATTTTTTTGTCTAGCTGGATAAGTTTCGGCCTTTCAGATCGTTATGTTCAATTGGCCCATTGGATCATTGAAGGAAGAACGTGGTGAATGTCCGGTTAATAGGTCTAGATCATTCTATTAATGAAATAGAAACGCCGATTTTTTTGCTTTTGAAGTTGCTTTCTTTTTGGGTATACTTGGATTTTCCATTTTGATAGATTCAATTTATGTTCTTAAGACTAAATTGTTTAATTTATTGCTATTCCGAAATTTAGTCCATTTGCTACATGGAGCGAGTGAATACTCTTGGACTTGGTGCTCGACTTTTCTCTCTTGCTTTGGATGCCTCAGGAATGTTGTTATGGTCATTTATCTTTTCATTTTCTTCCTCTTGGATACTTTCTGCCTGCACATGTAATTCTTTTTTTTTTTTGCACTTTTCCGCCTTTTCTTTCCGTAGTTTGTCTATTGAATGTTTAGGATGCTAATTTATTTTTTTCTTTTTAGCTTTTTACCTGGATAGTTGGTGGGGAACAACAGCAACAACGGGTCTATTTATTGCTGCGGCAATTACAGATTGGCTTGATGGATATATTGCACGAAAGGTATGCGGTCATAAAATTTGGAAGGAATTGTTACATTTGATTCCTGTCTCTGTCCCATAGACACATATCTTAATTTGCAATTCATACCCAGATGCGGTTAGGAACGCCTTTTGGTGCATTTCTGGATCCTGTAGCTGACAAGGTTGGTTCATTTTAATATATAAGATATTTAAATCTTTTCTAATAGCTAGTGGTTCTCTGTATGTATTTTGTTATTTGCTGAAGAGGTGCTCTGTATGTATGAAGGTTTCAGTTTGTTCCTCTTATATGAAAGCATTTTGAAGTTTCTTTTGCTTTGCTGTATTCTGTGGTTGAATCAGCTTATGGTCGCTGCCACACTGGTGCTGCTGTGTACAAAACCCTTGGAAGTTGCAATTTTCTCGCACTCCCCGTGGTTACTTACTGTGCCTGCAATTGCAATTATTGGTAGAGAGGTGATCCTATGGACCATATTGCTTGTAGTCATTAGTATTCTGGTTCATTAAGTTGTTGTGTGTATCATTTTGCTCCTTTGACATTGAAATGCAGCACTTTTTCTTTTCTTTTCTGGCTGACATATTTTTGGTGCTAGAGAGCACTGAAAATGTCAAGTGTGACTTTGTGACGTATCATTCTGTTGTAGCTCCTTACGGAGATACGAGGCAAGTAAGGGAAATTGAGGATTTTGAGAGAAGTTGGATGAAAGGGGAGAAGATGAGAGGAGAAGTAAGACGAAGGGGAGAGAAAGGAGAATTGGGAACTCATAAATACTGCTATTCAATTAATCAGAAAATCATGTACATAGCAATGGGCTGTAGAGCCTTTTATATAGTGTTAGACAACGGCCTCTTGATTACTATAAGGAAATCCGAATGGAAGTAACTTAAGCAAAACCTTATTAAACTAGAAAATAAAATCAATGGCTGCAATTGAACTAGGCGTAAAGCCGTAAACTAAGCTAGGAAAACTAGGAACCATGAAAATCTACTCAAAATAGAACTAGGTCAAGGCAGTCCTAATAGACAAATGCGCAGCCCAAGTCCTCTGTCAGAAAATGGCCATAACGCATACATGAGTTGAACATACATATTCATGTGATACTAAATAAGTCATATCAAGGTCTTGAGTAAATCCATGTAACCTCCTTTTCTTGTGGAACCCGCAGGGAGTCCATCACAACTGTAGATTGGTGATCGGGATTATAGTATTTATATGGGAAACCTGCAAACTTTTCCCTACTTCTTGGTTGGGCAATTTTTCGTAGTGCTTGATACCTGTCGAACTGAACTTGAATACGAGGAGGGAAACGGAGATTGAACTATGATATTGCCTGGTCTTGAGCAACCCAGTAATAATTAATTTGCAGATTTTGGACATGTTACTCACGTTCAATGTTAAAAACTTAAAATCATATCATTGTCCTCTGGGCAATGATGCATCCACTGAGGTTTTACTGAGGCTTATCTATTGCTGGGTGAAAACCATTGTCAAACCCCTGTAGGCTTTTGGAGGGAATTACGAAAATTTCTTAGGCTTATATACCGGTGGTAAAGCTTAAAAAACGTATTTTGTTGAGGTATACAATAAAAACAGGTTATGCTCATCTAGCAATAGGAGAAGGTGATTTTACTGCTAGCATGACATATTATGTTTTAGTATCCTAAGGATCAGCAAACATTTATGCACTAAATGTCGGGTTTTAAATTCAAGCTCACTAGATGAAATTACAAAAGTAAAAATAAGAGCATCCCCTGTTTAGCCACTAGTGGAGTAGGAAGATGAGCAAGAAGAAGTTCTTTCGTTCAGTTCAAAAACTGTTCAAATTCTTTCCTGGATAGAAAATCTTGGATAGTTTGATGTTATCATCACTGAATTATCCAAAGAACTATTGTTTGTGATGTTCAACCGGGAGATTTTATAGGACCCAATCAAGTTGGTGAACTTTATGGAGCATGTGTTTTGAACTCTATTTAAGGTTGGAAATTGAAAAAGGTGGAGATGCTCATTGAAGGAGGAGGACGATGGTGATAATTGAAGATAATAGAATGAGTTGGTCAGTTCTACAAGTCCATAGAGAATAAGACTTGCTGCCAATTCTCTTACATTTGCCTCTTTTTTATTTATATTTCAGACTGGATGCCGAAGATGCAAAATATATCATAAGTATCCTTGTCTTAATGACACAAATGCCGCCTTCAACATCTGCACTTTTTTTTGTTGTCTTAAAAATGTGTTTATAGAATTTACTAAACAGTTGTGGGACTTATACAGCCAAATCAATTAGGGAGGGAAGTTCTTGCATATAATGAGCTTAAGATAGATGAGCATGTTATTTATATAGAGTTTACTTCTGCCTGTAAAGACTGATCTTAGAATTGTTGGACTTTATGTAGATTACAATGTCGGCAGTTAGAGAGTGGGCTGCTTCTCAAAATACCAAAGTTCTTGAGGTGCCCTTTCACATTTTTTCTCTTTTTTTAATTTTAATGCAAAATATCATTATATTTATAGGGGGCAATGTTTGGCAGGCTGTTGCTGTAAATAATCTGGGGAAATGGAAAACTGCAACACAGATGACTGCGTTGACTATCCTTCTGGCTGCCAGAGACAACAGGTAAATATCTGTACATTATTTTTATTCTTACATTTTCTGCTCTTATTTTTTTATTGTGAGACTTAATACGAGCATAATTCCTTGACATGACCTACAGTTTATCAGGCTCTGGTGTTTTAATTGCTTCTGGTGCTGTATTGCTCTATATCTCCGCTGGGCTTGCCATCTGGTCATTGGCTGTATACATGAGGAAGATATGGAGAGTACTTCTGAAGTAGTGTACTTTGATTGCATATAAGAGGGGAAAAGGAAGAAGGATTTCTGCTCTGATTCTAAGTGAGTGTCATATATATTTGACCTGAGATTATGCGGTAGCAATTTTCAACGTTCATGGGAATCTTAATTTAAATTGGCTGATTCCTAGTGCCAGCTGTGAAAGATCTCTGGCCCCTTTGGGTGGTAATTTCAACAAATGAAAACTTCTGCAACGTGGAAAGAGAAGACCTTGTACATTGACTTAGACAGCTCTGACAGCGAGGTAGTATTTCCATTTTTTCTGTTGCCTTATAGAGTTATTATAGAAGTTCTCCACTATCGGTGTTTAGTTCAGAAGACTTGATGTGTAGGTGAGTGCATCTTATTTATTCCAGACACTGCTGTTACCAGCTTTCCAAGATGGAGGTAAATTTTGAGAGGTTCAGAAACATGTATTGGGAAACAATATATGGAGAATTTTTATTATAGAAATGTAAACCATTGATTTTTTTTTACCAGGAATACTAAAATAATTAGAGAAATTATATATAGTAGACACTGATTAACTCTTGAAGCCACTCTTTCACTTTACCGAGCAGCAAATGAGTTTTGACTTTGTATATTTTCCGAAATGCTGTATTTGTTATTAAAATACCTCTGCAATGATGAGCTTTACGTTAACCCCTCGTCACTGCCTTTATGTACTGGTATTGAGGCCGGAACACCAGGAAGATGTGGTCAGGAATAATGAAGAATCCAAAAAATTCCTGGACGTGTTCTTTGGACAAGCACTTTCTTACCATGCAGCCCATAACTCTTTTCTCAAATAAGCTAGTTAAATGTGAGCCTGGTCAAATTTTAAGCCGGGGCATCTGCGTGATATTTAGCAAAGTTGGAACTTCTGGCTCTAGATCTGACTACCGCTGTTGCGCCATTTACAAAATGGATAAATTTGGGGTGTTGTGTTAGTGTATAGGAGTTACTAAAGGGATAATAACAAATGTTTTGTTTGTGAGGTTGTATCTCAACTTACTAAAATAGATAAAATTGTCTTTTCACACTTAAAATGTCTTGATGTGATCCCCAAATCATGTTGCCAGTGGTTGTTTGCTTGATGACTGTATCACTATCCCTGTTTTTAGCATGTTTTGCCAATGGAAGAACTTTTCTACCCAAGCGCAAGTGTATCTTTCTGGATTTTTGGTAAGAAGACAAATGGGTCTTACTTCGCCTTGTTTTTAAGTTCTATTCGACTAGTCCATATTAAGCTCCCGTTACTGTGTTGCTCAAGGCACGAGACAGAGTAATGAGTCCCAAAGGTCGACTTTCTGAAGGCGTTCTGTTGTGGTGGATAACATGGGTATGTTTGTTATTTCTATCATTTGCATATGCCTTCTAACAGTCATTCTAATGTCGTGCAAGTGAAGTTTTTTCAACGCAAGGGGTGTATATAAGCGCAATCTACCCTACCAAAAATGAACTTTTAATTGGAAGTGCTTGACACTAGCCCATAGCATTGCTACTGAGTCTTAGGCTCTTAGCCAAAAAGCTCTGGCAGCTAGTGTGAAGGAATATCATCATCTAATACCTTATTGGTCATTAGTACAGCCGTCGACGTACACTCCGTTTGCTTGCTGCAATGCCCTTCTTGAACTGAGAAAGTGGAACCGCTTCGTTCTAGCACATAACATTGCTCTTAGCTGATACATGGGGACTGTTTAGATAAAAATTGTTCAAACAATATCCATATTATCTTAAAAAGGATTGTTCCACTAATAGGAACCCAAACCTACCAAGAATTTTCAAATAATTCACTATCTAGAAAAGTAGTAGCAACAACATCAACACTTATCTCATTAGCTTAAATTAATGACACATACTCCATCAGTCCCACGTCAGTAGTTTCATTTAAAAAAATAGTAATTTTTATTGGATGGTGGGACTCACTAGCTAGAAAACGGAAATTAAGTTTTTGAGATGTTTTTTGAGTATTAACTACTTAAATTGGGCCAAACGAAACATGGAACAATCTTTTTGTTCTAATTGAGCTATTAATATGGGATAGAAAGAATATTATATACATAGAGAAAAGGTATTAATGAATCTGGATTCAGAAAAAGACAATATTTCAAGGTACATGGAAAAGAGTTCACTTCATGTATTCTAGGACCTTTAATTATGTTAGTGAGTCATATAATTTCACCCAACAACCTTAATTAAATTCTTTTAGCAATCTATTACCAAAGAGGGCCTTAATATCCCCCTAATCCAAACCCAAATTTGTATTCACAAGTAAAATAAAACAAGGAAGAAAGAAAGTGGTTAACCCAAACCAAACTCTCATCAAGCAAAAATTGCTTCATATTTGTAAAAACAATCAAGCTTCCCAAGGAGAGCATAGATGGAGGAAGAAATCAACTCCCTGTGTCCTAAATTAATAGCTCCATTTGATAAATTTTTTTTTTATATTAATAACTTTATTTTATTATATTTAAGTAGTTAGGTACTTAAAAAAGAGTATTATAAATTCATTTTTTCTTCTTTTGCACGTGGGTTTTACAATTAAATAAAAATTACTATTTTCTACATGTAACTATTATTAACATGAAAAGGAGGGAGTATAATTTTGCTATGCATGCTCATGCATCGAATTCCATGCGGAGATCCCTCTTGTCGACTGAACATATAAAAAAAAAGTACAACATGAACCTACTGTACACATAGATCAAAAGGTTGCAGGAAGGCTCAGCCTCAGCGCTGGTGTTGAGAACAGTGAATTAAACGCACCACCGGCACCACAATGGGATGACTTAGAGCAGTCCTCAATGGTTATCTCCAAAGGATCGGCTAAATGTCGATTACCAATCCAACCACTCCTCCCCAAGCTAAGAGGAGAGAATGCCCACAACCAGAACTAATAGCCAGTGAACGGAAAGGCAGAGATCACTATGAAGCGCTTCCCTATCGGCGACCATGGATGACAGCCCACAACATGGACCTCAATCATCCGCTGAACAAGAAGATGAGGCACACCCTGGAGGTGGAGGAGGTTCATCCATTAAGCCCTATTTGAACCTCTACTCAGCAACTAAGAAATGACACATTGGGGCTAGCGTCGAGAAAACGATGCACCAATATTTTCGTCAACGTAAACCCAAGCAAAATGGGTGGGGACTGAGGTTTCACAAGCAAACAAGCGGTGAAGAAGTGTGGGAGAAGGGAGACGAAACAATGCGAAGAATTGCATTACTAACGGTAAGAATAGAAGTCCTCATGCTTCGTCTATCACTTTCCTCTACTTCCTTAAGATATATATACCCCACTTCTTTTTCCAAAACAATAATTTTTAACTTTGGCAACTATCCTCCTCTTTGTCTTTTTTTTCTTTTTTAGATTTTAAGACGGTCATAGGCTTGGCTGCTTGTGGCTGGCTGATGCCCGCTTGGTGGTGTTTGTAGTCTAGCCTAGCCCTAGCCACGGCCTTTGGGCCTTGGCCAGCTGCAACTAAATCTTCGCGGGCTACTGCCAGGACTAGGCTGGCTACGACCAGACAATCTTACAGTGTCCATGTTATGGCCATTAGCTAGGCCACGAGCTTGCGGCCAAGGAGGGGGCAAGCAAGTAGGTGGGCAAGCTGAGGAGGAAGAGTATCGAGATCAGGTCTTTGGCAGCTATGGTGGCATTGGCCGGTGCCAAAGAAGGGGATGTGAAGATGGAGATAGAATTATTAATTTTAGATGTAGGGCTCGTTTGGGAGGTAGATTTTTAAGGTGAAAAGTAATTTGTTTAGAGTGGAAAGTGATTTCTAAAGTGAAAACCGTTTGGAAGGCTTATTTAAAGCTAAAATCGCTTCCTTGGTGGAAGTTAATTTTTAGGTCAATTTAAAACGAATTGACTTAAAATTTACTTTTTTCAAGAACTCGCCTCCCGAGTTCTTGAAGAAAGTTATTTCTTTTTTGAAATGATATGAAATGACGTTTTACTCATTCAAAAAAGATATTTTACTTATTAGAGGGCATTTTTATTATTTTTACATGAAAATAAAAAATAAACTAAAATCTAATTACTTTTTAAAATTATTTATAAAAACCCTATCCAAATATCATTGTGTTTGACTTTTTTTACCAAAAATTAATTCTCTTATAAATTAATTTTCTTTCTACTTCAAAATGCCTCTCAAATGCCCCTTAAGTAAGAGATTTTCAAGATAAGGTTAAAATAAATAAAAAATGAGGAACACAAGAAGTTAACAGGTACAAATACCTACATTCTTTTTACCAAAAAGGTGAAGTAAAACAAATTGAGAGAGGAGGAAGGGGCCATCAACGTTGTGAACAAGCCCGTTGACAACACCATCACAACCCAAAAATCAATCTATAAATGCTCCTGGGAGACCACAACACAACCAGCTGGGGCAGACCACTCCCATCGAGGGTTCATCAAATAATTACATTGAGCTTCCACTCCACCTTCCCTTTCCCCTCCCTACGCACAGTCGAAGAATGATCTTCCTAACGAAAATATTGTATTTACCGACACATTTGCATAGTATGTACCCTTAGAATAACGTGCAATGTCGGATCGAAATCTAACGGCCGTGATGCCGTTCGTGAAAACTAGACTCATGTTCGAATCTCACTTGCGTCTGACCATGTATGACTCTCACAGTTAAAACTACTGGCCCTAAATGAAAAGGCTTACAGTCGCGCCGAGCGGTGCGCAGCAAATGCTCCAAACCCCCGCAGGTGACAGGGCTGCATCGTCGGCGGTCGTTGATTCGAACTTGGAGCGTTCAATTCCGATGGCGACGGAGCTGCAGAAGCCCAATGAGCCCGCTCCTCAGCTCAAAGCCCTAGTCCAGCCCCCGAAGGATGACCCTCCCTCCGTTCCCACGGCCACCGCCGCCGCCGGTGGCGGTGCCCAGGCGGGCGCCGAGCAAGAGTCCAAGGAGATCGAAGGCGGTGCCACGCCGCATCCGGCGTCGGAAATGCAGAAGAAGTTCCTCCGCGCCGAGCGCTTCGGCATGCCCGTTCAGCTCTCCGAGGCGGAGAAGCGCAACTCCCGCGCCCAGAGGTACGGTTCGGTTCCGTTCTTCCGAACTTTGTCCCACATTTTTTGCCGTTAATGCTCTCCTGCTCTTCTCTTGTCTCGTTGTTTTGTTATAATCTGTTTATGTTCATTATCATAATACTTTGTGTGCTCAAGACTGACGAACATTAGGGTTTCTGTAGCTGTTAAAATTTCGTATAGGAAGAAACAACGAGCTTTACGGTTTCTGTAGCTCTTTGTTCCTTTTAAAATGTTGTATTTGTGGCTTTTCTTTTTGTACTCGTGTTTCTGTAGGCTTGGTGGCTGTGTTAGTGGGGGCATGCGGACCGATGTTAGGGTTTGCATCTTGAATTTCAGTGTTGATGTTCGGATTTTTTTGCTACAACTTTTTTACACATTTTGGAATCGATCTTTAAGTCAATTAGATAGACTTTTTCCTGCAGCGCCGGGTTTATAGCAAAATAGTCACTTCGTGTACGAAAGTGCCAATTTTAATGCCTAGTTGAAGGGGATGGATGATCTTTCAGGTCTTCACCTTCTCGTCCATGCATATAGGTATAGTGCATATGTACATATCCTTAGCGTGAGGAGAACAAAGTTAGATGACAAGGGTGTAGTTTTGATATTGTGGAGAAGATTGAAGCTTTACAAGATACGTTGCCCTGTTACTAAGTTATTGTGAAAAGGGTGCCATTAGAGTAAGTATCGCGGGGATAAACTCTTGGCTGAGAATTTGCCCAATGATGGCCTGGCAGGGCCGCACGACCAGTAGCCTATGCGATCTACTTTTACCCAATTTTTGCAACACAACTTGTAGTAAAACGAGGCTCCACCCCAAAACTTTTTTTTCTGGCAATACTATGCTCAAATTATAATGAACAAGACCCTTTACCTTGCCCCCAAACCCAAGGAACAACCATGCACTTGTAAGGGACTGCACCCTTGGTGAATCAGGCCCTTGCCCAACTTGTCTTTCAACTCTCAGCCCACTCTTGCTGATTTACAACTTGTTGAATACCTTCTCATTTAGTCATCCACCCTATTATTGAGGAGATGGTCTAACAAAGACTAGAACTACTAGGTTTCTACTATCCTTTTAAAAATTTGTCATAAAAATGTCTCATCTCGAGTACAACTAGGAAACCTGCTACAACCTCTATCTGGAGTCCTAGCCTTGCTAGGATTCAACATGTGCCTTCCTTCTAGAGTCTTTCCGGAGCTCGAAGTCCTTAGCATGCATGTTCTTGCCTCGACAAAGTTTGCCTTGTGTCCACCTCTTGTATGGAGTTTGAATGCCACTAGGATTTGGCTATCTTGAGTAGCTTATTCGCATACAACCACTGCCATTGGGTTTCCCACTTACACTTGACTTCCGTGCACACTCTAGTCATGCTGGGATCTTTGCCAAAAATCAATTAACCAGCCTTCATCCTGCACACACTCAACCAATTGTCTGGCATAAGCATGTTGTCTACACGTTCGAGCATGGCTACCCGCATGTGCCCCATGACCCAACCTCCAAAATCCGTCAAGCGTGCATAGGATCCCCTCCTTTTCTGACGGCGCCTGCACCTGCACCTGCATCATCACCCAACCATTATCAAGTCATACTAGGAATAGGACTTCCACAAACCTGTCCACCCAGCACACAACACTGCTGCCAACTCACACACTTGGCCTATAATGTGCTTGCCTTGGCTTCTTGCACGCCAAAGCTGAGGGGCTGACCAGCCCCTATGCCTATCAAGAGGTTGAGGGTCTAACAGTAACACACATACCAAGATGAACATGGTGTTTTATCTTTACAAGATTAGCATTATGCAGTATAACTTGTTCTTTATTCTTTGTCATATTATTTTATGAAAGACTGACTGTAGTTTATTTTGTTCAATGTTTAAAGTTAAAGTATCTACACTAGAACAAATGGCATCATCATTTGAGGATCAAGTTTTGTATCACTCGTGTGAATATGTGAGAAGAAATAACTTTTGAAGAATTGATTAAATTATTTAGTTGTGCTACCTATTACTAACCAAAATTAGTTTATCAAGTTCTTTTATTTTTTTATTTGTTGTTGTAGTAAAATTTTTGTTTCTTCCTTGTGCTGGGTAATGTTACTGCTTCAATTACTGGAAACTTGTATATAAACTAAATTTCACCATCACACTTTTGCCTTTTGAAGGTATTAAATGGGCATGTGGTTATCCTCTTTCACTCCATTGTTACCTAATTCAATTCGTTATGGTTTTTAAGGTTTGGCACCGTGCCATCTGTGGATAAACCAGATGAGATGAAGAAATCTGAAGAACTGAAGAGAAAAGCGAGGGCTGAGAGGTTTGGCTGTAGATGTTGCTTTAATTGTGTTCATTTTCATACAATAATCTTTGAGAATTTATTGCATTGGTGAAGTCCTCTGGAACAGTCTATGAAGGCTGCCTTTTGCTGTGGCGTTTTTTTAGGTTTGGCCTAAATGTACAAGCTCCTGTTGTTGATGAGGCAAAAAAGAAAGCTCGGTCGGAGAGATTTGGACAAGGATCTAAGGCTGACCCTTTGGAAGAAGAAAAAAGAAAAGCTAGGGCTATCAGGTTAGCTAAAATATCAGTTTAATTTTCATGTTTGCATATCCTGATACTAGGGGGATCCAAGTTTTTGGCATTTATCTCTTATTGGCGGTTGAATTTTGAGATCAAAATCAAAACTCACAGTTACCTGTAAGGCTTCACCTCCCAGTGTAAGTTACATGGTTTTGCATTTACAGCTCCCTTTTAGCTTGGTCCCCCAAGGGGCTAATAATAATTTAGTAGTTGAACTGATATTATCAAATGAATTCCAGAATTTTTCATTCCTTTATTATCAATGTAAGTCTTATGTGCGTGAGCTTGTGGAATTAACCTTTTTCAGGTTTGCACAGACAACATCAACCAAGGAATCACATGAAAACGGTGGGGCTAATAAAGCGGGGGTAAGTTTCTCTTAGACAAAAGGTGGCCGGTTAAGGGTATGGAACAACCTTTGAAACTAACCAGCCCTTTTACTGTGATTTTTACAGAAGGAAAGTGTTGCCGGTGAAGATGATGGTGTTGCCTGAGCAACAATGCCTGCCAACTCTGGGAGTAAGATGCTATTTCTTTTCTTTTTTTAAAATCGTCCGTTTTCACCTACTTTCTTAGGGCTTTTCCATCATAACTTTTGTTTTTCCTCTGATTTATGGTTTCTGCAGATGGCTTCCAGAGTTTGTACTATCCCAAGGATCACCTGGGCACTCGGCTGATGGCTGGCTCTACGAAGCATGAAGTTCAACATAGTATTAGCAGCATCAGAGGAAGTATTTTGTCTCCAGATTGCATTTAGAGATTTTTTGTGCATAGGAAGCCTGATACACAGATTGCATTCGAAAATTGGGCCAAATCTTTTGCTCAGAAGATAATATAATCTCAATGCTTTTTGGCTTGTATGTAACATCTCTGTTCTTCCGAGTAGTGTCAAGCTTTTGATTAGATGTCACGCTAGGATGACTGTGGGTTGTTTCCTGCCTGCTCCTCAATGCCTTTTAAACTGACGTTAATGCTCAGAGATAGTACACCGTGGAAAAATGTTCCATTGTTACTGATGCAAAACACGACGATACTACTCGTTATAAGATTGTTAATGTTTTCTGGTGCCTACAAAGTCACGGGCATTTTTAACAACGGATTTCCTCTCAGAATGACACAAACAACTGTGCTGGTATCATGGCCATGATCTATCAACTCTGCCTAGTTTCTCATGAACGCTGGAAGAATTCTTGTGGCGCCCAGATGTCGTAAATGGTTAAAAATGAAGTAAAAAGGAAGATAAATGGATGATGAGAATTTAAAAGAACGAATTTATGGGGTTAACAAGACGAGTACTAGAATTTTTAGGTTGCCGATCCAGCATCTGTGGGGATGCCACCACCTCTAATTGAAAGCGTATGACCACGAGAAGAGCTTTTACTGATAAAGTGAGGGTCTAGGAACAAAACTACTACTGTGATATCATCATGAAAATGTCTCCTCACGCCTCGATCAATCTTCTTCAGGTCTGAGTACCTCATCTCTCTCTTCTTTGCTGCCTCTTGCAATGCTACTTTAATGAGTCTCCTAGCGACTCCCTACCAAAACAGAAAATCACTGTGCTAATTAATCACCCTGCATCTTGGCGTGACCTGTCAATTAGCATTCAATATGCAACTGTCATTTTAGGGATGAGGAATCTCACATTACGTGGGTTGTGGTAAACAATGTCAATAGCTTCTTGATTAGTAAGGTGCTCCCACAGGCCGTCGGAAGCAAATATGAGGAACTGATCATTGTGGCCGAATTTGTGCACTATTATTGATGGCTCAGCACTGAGGATAGGCTTGAAGAATGGTTCGGGCAACCGGAACCTAGGAATGAGAGGCTCCCTGTTGAACTCTGCATCCTTCAAGTAAGCATCACCAAGTGATCTGGAAACCTGCATTACCATGATAGGATTAGAATATATTCCCTCCGTCCTAAATTAATAACTCCATTTGATAAAAAAGTTTTCTCCACATTAATAGCTCCATTTTGTTAAATTTAAGTGGTTGGGTACTTAAAAAAGAGTATCACAAGCTTATTTTTCCTTCTCTTGGACGACGTGGGTTTCACCATTCAATAGAAACTACCATTTTTTCAAATGAAGCTATTTAATATAGGATGGAGGGAGTATTTTTGTATAATAGAATAAAATGCAATGTGTTTTGCTACCATACATATGCAAAATCAGGAAAGTTGAACAAACTCAATCAGCACTCAATATAGGTAAAATTTACCTGTATAATACCCTTGACACGCCAAACTTTGTGCTTTAAGACTACAATTTGTGGATCATTGGGATGCAACCGACGTAGCTCGTCTCTTACAGATTCAATTCCTGCATTATGCTCTGATGATAACTGGATAGGCAAGACCTGCTTAATGGCTCTCTCCAGTTTTGCTAAAACCACGCGAGAGTCCCCAAGGTTTGCAATGTACAGTGTACCACTACATACTATCCCAACTAAGACACAAGATCCAACTGAAGCTATCTGCGGTTTTTTGTGCCACTGTTTTCTTACAAGAGAGATAAAACCCTCTTCAGTAGCTGAAAATGCTTTCTGGATAACAGCAGGTGATATGTTTTGATGCTCTGAAGCAAATCCTGTATAAACAAATACTGACAACTATTAACATCAAACCAGTTCAAAATAACATAAGGTAAAAGTACACCATCATAATACAGATAACACCCAAGGAAATAGAGCACAACTCCTGTTTTTTACTATAATGGGGTAACAAGTTTGTGCAAGCAAAAAAAGTAGCACCAGCAATCCAAAAGATAGAATTCAGGTAGAACTAAGTTCTATATTCATCAGTAAAAAGAAAATACCAGACAGTGACAAAGTAGGAATACCAGACAACAAAAAATCTAGTAGAAGTAAGGAAAACTGTAGAAGACAAAATGTAATCATGAAAATCCAAAAAAGACATGATAAATAGAAACAAATTGCATGAGCAGGTTAATAACTCAGAAACAATGCAATATAGAACTCACTCTGAAGATGTTTGAAGAGATGATCATTTATGTACCGCGAGGTCTCCGGTCCTCCATGGCCATCATAGATCCCAACAAATGTTCCACAGGGTCCTGTTTCAAGGCAACTAAGTGGACCTGATTCAACCTGACTTTGATCCTCCACCACATTGTTGGCTTGAATAACCGCCATTGAGAATTCTCCATTAACATGATACCCTAAGTCCTTATGCCAAAGTAGCCCATTTGACTTCCCACTTGAGTCACTGCTACTATTATCACCTTCTCTTGAAGGTCGCCAACAAGGAGTAACAATCTTCATCAAACCAGAAGAGACCATCACTTAGACTCATCCAAGATCCAATAGATTCATCCAAATTAATCCGTGATAATTTACCCCATTGTATTCTAATTTTCACTTGTAGACGCTATATCAACCAAACTGCTCAACAATCAAACGAAGAAACAAAAAATTAGAGGCACGACACTCAAAGAGTAAGATAATCAATTCACTAACACATAACCCACTGGATGAAACCAAAATCAAGCAAAGTTGTAAACAAAACAATAGACAGGACAAAGTTTTTGCAAAAGCTTCAGTTCAAAACATCTCTCTTGTTTAAACAAAACAACCTTCAAAACGTTCACAGAAAACGTCCATATAGTTTTACAGAAAATGGAGATAGAGATCTACATAACAGACGATGGAGTATTATTCAAACTACTCTAGTTGAAATACTGCAGATGTTGTCAAACAAATAATATTAGTCTTGGAAATTTCCCCGACAAGTACCTGATATGAATTCAACCAAACCATCCTATGCCGAGAAGCACAAATAC
This sequence comes from Saururus chinensis, assembly GCA_035235625.1. NCBI lineage: Eukaryota > Viridiplantae > Streptophyta > Magnoliopsida > Piperales > Saururaceae > Saururus > Saururus chinensis. Next base: position 39,604,319 of record CP141142.1, read on the forward strand.
CCCAAAGGACAAAATTTTCTAGAATTTCCAAAAGACTAACGAGGGAAAGGGGGATGGTCAAAAGCAACAGATTAGAGTCCTCAGAAGAGCGACAGAACTTTGTATTAAACTTTGAAAAGCTTTAAAACTCTTTCACCCATGACATTAAAAACGGATTCGATAGAAAAAGTGAAGAACGTGATTTTTACAGGGTAGCAGCATATGGAAAAAAACAAGTGAAAGATGAGGATTTTTTTTACTTTTTTTTAAAAAAATTAATCTCCTATGATCAAACCAGTACAAGTAGAGATGAGCAGGCGTGGGTAAATATATATATGAATGGATAAGATTCTAAAAGAAACAAGTATTGAAAGCTGAGAAGACTTCCAGAGAATTATAGAGTATAGACAAGAATTAACAGGACTCTCTGTCAGATACCTTGCATCTGGCTTCTGGGTCTTTACAGCCCATGTTAGCTATGAACCCCCCATTAAGAACTTGGGCAGCTTCTGCTCAGAGACATTGCAAAACAGATAAGAGGATGTTGGAGTTTTATGCCAGAAGATCTCCAGAATAATTGTCAGAACAGAGATCTGAATGCTAGATATAAACAAATAAAATAAACCAATAATAAACAACCCACAACCAAACAACCCTCTCTTGACCCAAATTCTGAACTAATCTCACCAGTACCTGTGTTCAAGAGACTCCTCAACTGGGGTGTTTATAGAAGTGCTTAGAATCGATTGGCTGAGGATCAAAAGAGGGTAACAGAGGGCAAAAAAACCATTAACCACCCACTTCTTCAGGCAGGTTTTGCTCACCCCTTTCTCTCCTAACTTTATGTTTCCCCGGTTGGTTTCATGGATCAGATGTCCCGAAACTTGCCGCGGTTTTCGAGCTGGGCCCCTCCCCACTGACCAGGAGGACCCAGACAAATCACCCTCGTTTGCCCCCCTCTCCTTCCACCCTTTTTGCTTCACCCAAACCAATTCCTGTGTCCCACGCAGATTAATTTGGCAGCTTTGGGACCCGGTCTGCCTTATGCCCGCCTCCCTTAAATATGCACGGGTAGATTTCCATAGTCCCTTGCAATGTGACTAGTCTTTCGTATATTTAGATGCGCCGACGTGTAATGAGCCTAAAATAAGCCTACTAAGTTTGGCATGTCGTAGTGAAAACCACCTACATCTGCTTATCTCCGCAGTTTAACATGCTACAATTGATTTTTGTGGACATATGTTCCTACCTAATAGGGGCTCACTTTGGGCTCGTTATATAAGGCGTATTTAAATATCTTTCCATCAACTCATATAACCTCCTCCTATTTCACACACTTATAACTTTTTACCATATAGTGTCTTCTATAAATTAAATTTGAGCCTCATGCGGACATTAATTATGTATGTGGATTTGAATTATCTGCCTACTTTGTATATTAATATGCACCATTAGATCTTGATTTAAATTTATGGCATGGGTGCCCCAATCCACGTTAACATGCGTGACTCAGGGATGTGTGTAAGCTAGGATGTATATTAATTTTTTTTATTAAAATTTATTATAAAAATTATATATTTTTTATAATATCAAGGAATTTTTTAATTTTATAATAGTAGACATGTGGAAATTTGAGAGTTTATACCTTATGATCTTCTTAGTTAAATAACTTACTAAATATATATAACTAAGATTAATATGGTTACAAAGTAAATAGAAAGTAATTCAAAATACTACCATAATAAAGGCATAATTAATTATAATTTCATAGTAGATTCTCCATATGTGTGTGTATTCATACATATCTAATCACATGACTAATGCTTGACATAAACTTATAAGACAATTTACATATACTTGAATATATTCAAAATAATGATTCCTAACTGAAATCAAAACAAAATCCACCATAAAGCTTAAATTCATCTATATGAAATCGAACATTCACTCCTACAAATATGATTTTTTCACACATTAAGCCAAACATGATCATATTCATTACCCATAAACCATCATCATTATAAAAGAACACATTTCACTATTTTTTATATAATATCCTTTCTGGAAACATATTCTAATCATAATAATTCCAACATTCATAAATTCCAGGTACTTCAATATCAACGTGCATAATTATCAATATAATATGATACCACATGACAACACTTAAACGTAATTCATAAACTTTCATCATCAATTCTACACCTCTAGTAGCCTAATTTCAACATAACACACTTCTCATAACTATTAGAAATCATTAAATAGAGTAAAACATTGAAATGAGCATAAGTTTCAAAAATTAAAAAACTGTCATGTAGCTATTCGATCACCCTAGTAGGTCGTTTGATCGCCAAGAAAGCAGTTTTGACCTTCTTTTTCATTTCAAAAATCAAAATCGAAACACCATAAAAACACCTTCAAATCTTCATCCATTGTATCAAACATTATCAAAAACTCATCAAACTTTTCAGAACACTAATCTAAAATATTTTAAGACAAAATCCTAAGAAATCGAAGTAAAAGATTAACATTTATAAAACTCACTATTATAGCCTAAATCAAACAAAATCCACTTCAAATAACATCATAAAAACTGAGATTTTTACTACCCAAAGTTGAGATTGAAGAACCTATTACCTTTCCTTGTTGATTTGGGCTGGAGTGAACCTTCAATCTCCTCCAACACCTTCTAAAAACACAATTTTAAGTTAACATAGAACTAATCTCAATTTAGTTTTGAAAAAAGTAAACATTAGATCTAGGGTTTTAGAAGCCTAAAAATGAGATTTTGAAGATTAAGGCTTAGAGAAGAGAGGTAAATCAGTAGTTTTATGTTTTCAAAACGGATAAAAACCATGATTGAAGTCAAGATTAAGAGAAAACCTAGGGTTTGGGCTTGATTAAAGGAGAACATACTTTAATTTCACTGAATTTAATTATAAAATGCTTAAACCACACGATAACTAATAAATAACATTAAAATAAACAGGTTCAAAATGAGAGTCCTTACAACGGACGTCCATGAACACCCCTATTTATAGGTAGCCATTTTTATGTGAAAATTTGCCCTAGAGTAGCTATTAATTAATTGTTTCTTCTATCTCTAAAGGTGATTCGGATATTATTAAGAGCATACCTGGAGATTAGTGAGGGAAAGCTAAGAGTATGTAGTGATAGCAGGTTATCATGTGACATCCTGCAATGGCTGTAGGTCTTCATATATTGCTTTGTTCTAGGCTCCATAGGGTTAAAATTTTATTTTAAATTTTGCAAGATTTTTTAAGCCTTCGGGTGAGGAGACAATTGTTGATCAATTATATTAGGAATAGTTCCGTGCTTGTACTCATATTATATGAGTACTTTCATCTTTTATTAACTAATACGTTGTTGCATCCAAATTTGATCCTTGGTATTGACATTGTCGAGATCTGCCTTCGATGTTTGGAGTCTGGGTGGGCCTTTTGGACTCCAATGTCGACAGGAACAAGTGGGAGTGCATCCTGCAAAGTTAAACTATGGCATATGATCTATCGATAAAGGCTTGTTTATCCTATGTAGGGGTGGCCACGAGCCTACTTGTCGCCTAGAGATGGAAGAGAGTCAGGCCTTGGGGGGTCAAGGGTAGGCTTGGCCTAAATATGAATGACAAATAAAAGGCCCGATTTGGCCTAACCTCCCAAATAAAAAATTGGACCGACTTACCCTGATATGTGGGATAGGCTGGGCCACAAGCTTTCTTCACTGACACTGCTAATGGGAGAAGAAGTGGTCATCGAATGTAAAAATCAATCTTGTTCTTTTTTGTTGACCACTCAATTTTGTCATCTACTTTACTTGGACACCATAATTGACAACTTTGGTGTCTTATCAAAAATTGAAAGTGTTAGACAATGGATTGGTCAATGGAGTTGATTTTCTCCTCCTCTTTGTCCAAGTCAATAATGAAACAAGATAGAGCAAGCTAGCAAGAATCCCCGTAAAACTATGCCAAAACAACAACGCAAGTCTAGCATTAACAAACAAGCCTCTTTTCACAGATTTTTAAATTATCTTGGGCTAATCTCTTGGAGGTGAATAATTCAATTTTTTGATGTCAAGGATCGAAACTGTGCCGCATTGATAGAGCATACTAATCAAAATTATCTCAATTGAAGACAATGGATAGAGGCAAAAATTAAATTAAGAGATACACAAAAGAAGGAAAATACTCTTTTTTTATTGAAACAAACTATTACAAACACTCGAGAGATTATTAAAAAAAGGAAGAACACTCAAAGAGGAAACTAGGTAAGAAGCTATGGAAGACTTCTCTCTTTCTTCAATGTCCCTCAAATGTGAAATGAGTTACCTATTTATAGAAAGGTATGAGAGGTGCCTTGGTGATTTGGTGGAGTTGGTAGCTGGCTTCATCACCATGTGTTAGGTAGAGAAGAGTTTAGTGGGGGTCTACCTAATTGATAGAATCAACCTTTCCCCGTTATTCACGTGTTTTATTTTGAACATCATACACATGCATTATCTAGAACTGTCCATGTCAAAGTTTATGGACAAGTAGTAGGGATTAGGATCCTGTGAATCCCAGTCACAGGTTGGAGTGAGGCGGTATGTGTTGATAAAAGCATCCAATCCTCACAAATGAAGGTCTCAATCAATGCTAGCAAATGGATACGCCAAGATATATGACATAGTAATAATTTCTAAGACTTAAAGGGTAGAGATAGGCATTTTGGGGATGAGAGATTTGGGAAAAAAATATAAATTGGACTAGGTGAATATCAAGATAGGTAGTGATGGAGGTGATAGTCCGTAGGGAAAAAGTGAAAGTAGCCAGTAATTCGAGAATTTATAGAAGGAGGTTTTCACATTCCTCAAGAGGGAGAAGGCTGAGGAATTGCAGGTAGTGATGGAGGTGATAGTCCGTAGGGTAAAAGTGAAAGTAGCTAGTAATTCGAGAATTTATAGAAGGAGGTTTTCACATTCCTCAAGAGGGAGAAGGTTGAGGAATAGATTTTGTGGTGAAGGAGGCAGTGGTTGAGAAGTCCTTTCATTTAATCTTTTTCACTTGGATCTTCTATTGGGAAAACCAATTATGCCATCATAGAAGTTGTGCATTAGGCAACTGCTTTTGCTTGAAGTGCAACATATAAGGGAAAGTAGATTAGTTGCCAAAGGGTTCACCCAGGTGTATGAGAATGACTTTAAAGAGACATACTCTCATGTGTCAAGATTTGACTCAATTAGATGTCTTTTAGCATGCGTTGCTTACTATGATTCAGAGTTGCACTAGATGGATGTAAAGACTGCCTTCCTAAATGGATATTTAGAGGATGAGATTTACATAGAACAACATGAGGGTTTTATAGTTCTTAAAGAGGAACACAAGGCGTGCAAGTTCATAAAGTCATTGTATGGCTTTAAACAATCTACGAGGCAATAGTACTGTTGTTAAATTTTAATTGTTTATTCGCAAGCGCATGAATCTATAGTAGTTAAGTGGCTAAATTGAGGTCGATCCAACAGAGACTTGAAATTGAAAAACTAAATTTAATTTAACTTAAGTAAACTCTAATTAAGTTAACAACTTATAACAAAAATAAACAATCTAACTAAGAAGAATTAAAGTAAATAATAAACAAAAATAAACTTAAATTACTAAAGCTAGCTAAATCACAAAATCAAGAAAAATTCAAATATAATATAAAAGCTGAAATTTAATTAAACTAAGAAAGCAATTAAAAGTGTAAATAATATTAATTAAAAATTAACTAAGGTTTAAGAACCCTTTATTAACTTGTAAATTATCATATCTATGATCATCAATTTACTTCCCAAATATAACTCACAATAAATTAGAATTTAATTCTATTTATCATTGACTAGACTTCTTCTCTTTCACAACCCAGTTTCTAGCTTCTTCACGTCTCAATCTTTCCTAAACTTCCATTCCTTCATGTTTCTTTATTACCATCTTCAACTCAAGCTTCTTCATACCTCTTCCATCATGAACCAGAAGGAACTTGCATCTTCAATTTACTGTTTCGGGTTTAACACAAACCACCGAAAAAAACTAATTTATCCTACCAAATTAGTCGCCACTTCTCAATCCATAATTTGAATAAACTTCAACACCATAAAAGCTAAAATAGATTTTAGTTTCATATCAATCAAACCTCTCTCAAGCAATATGAAAGTTTCACAATTTCATTAATGACATCTGCTACAGTAACCCAAGTCGACTCTTCACTATGCAATCATGAATTCAACCCTTTTTGGCCTAAAAATCTGAGTTTGAGATCACCCTCTTCTTTATCTTTGAGTTGGGAACAAAAAAACCTAAGTTAATTGATGTGGTTACAACCCATACGATGGTCAATTATGGTTTTTGAAGCTTATGGGTACGTTTTCCGTAATATGGACATTTCTATCCAATTAAGTGTCCAAAATGTGTTCAGGAAGGTGACTGTTGTTCACTAGACAATTCATTTTCTTGTTTAATACTATTCTCTATTCATTAAGCTCTTCTATTCATGTCCAAATATATTTCTAACTTGTTTGTAACTCCAAAAAGTTGTCCAAATCACTTGTAAGCATTCTAGAATAGTGTAAAATTTTTTGAACATTCTCTACATGCATCAAGAAGAGTGCATTACCTAAAACACATAAACAATCATATTTCAAACGTGTAAGACATATGCAGAACACTGATTTTATTTAAATGTACTCCTAAATAATTAATATCGCCTAAATTAACTAATAATTAAATCACATTACTAATATCTATCTTAGTATAAATAAACTCTAATTAACCTAATCATACACTAGTAAATAAGGTAAATAGCCATAAAAACTATATAAAAATCATACACATCAAGTACTTCACTTTTCACAAGGTTATTAGTGAGTATGAGTTCATAGTGAACGAATAAGATCATTGTGTTTATACCTTCCAGGATGGGGCTAGGTTTATGATATTGTCATTACATGTAGATAGCATACTTTTGATGGGGAATGACCTAAGTATGATAGTCAGTTTAAAGGAATGACTCAAACTCAGTTTGAGATGAAGACATGGGTAAGGCATCCTACATCCATATGATAAAAATTAACAGAGATAGAAAGGCTAGAAAGTTGAGTATATCTTAAGAGTCATACATAGAGAATGGTCTCAATTGCTTCAATGTCATTAGTTGAAAAACCATTGAGTCCCCTATTTACAAGGGTATAGTGTTGTGTAAGAGTATAACTCCTCCGACTGAGGAAGACAAACTTTGAATGAAGTGGCATATACACAGACTATTGGCAGCTTGATGTATGTCATGACATGTACGAGGCCTGATTTGAGTTTTGTGGTTGGCTAACTAACAAATGTCTTTCTAGTTTTTCAAAATATGAGCACAATAAACCAATATGATGTAATCAGAACTCAAAATCATTAAATCTATCAAGTCATATAAGCATGTTTTAAAGAGTTTGATATCATTAAATAAAATCACATATCTAAAAGGAACATCAATATAAATAAGTAAAATCATAAAATAAAATTTTTTCCAATTTTTTTTACTAAAACTAAAATATTTATCTAAAATAAAATTAAAATCCCCCAAACCTAAACTAAACATTGTCCTCAATATATAAAAGAAAATAAATACAATGTTTGAGATAAGTAAAGAGGAAAAAGAAGAGATAGTACCTCTATTGACGTGCTCATGGACATAGCTATAAAAAAATGGTAAATAAAGCACATAGTCACATAAGAGTAAATCAATAATGAATCATATAAGCACATCCTAATAATAATTAGAACAATCATCAAAAATAAAAATAAAAACTAACTGAATAAAATAAAACACTAACTGCTAAAAAAAATAAAATAACTATCAAAACCTAAAATTGGGTTGCCTCCCAAGAGCGCTAAGTTTATTGTCTTTAGCCATATACACATCTATCTAAACTAATCCAGGGTCCTTTAAAGCAATTATATTTTCTTTATCAATTCTCCTTATCAAATGAAATTGAGCTAAACAAATATTTAGTGGATCATCAGAATGAATGAAAGGAAAACATCATCTACTAGACTCTCAATCATGTCAACCTCAAAAGTATCATCGCAGTATGAAGGTTGTCTATTTATATCAAAGATATTTAACTCACATGTCAAGTTCCCAAATGAAAGCTTCTTCACTCCATTTCAATAATTTATTAAAGGATTAGATGTAGCAAGGAAAGGACAACCCAAAATAACAGGAATTCGCCCATGACTATTTTGAACAGGCTGAGTATCAAGGACTACAAAGTATATTGAAAAGTAAAATATGTCAACCTTAATTAAAACATCTTCAACAACACCTGTAGAAATTTTTACAGATCTATCAGCTAATTGAAGTTCATTGATGTGAGTTTTAACTCTCCCAATCCCAATTGCACATACACAGAATATGACAATAAATTCACACTAGCCTGTAAATCTAATAAAGCCTGCTCAATGTGATATTCCCCTATCTTGCATAAAATTGTGGGACAACCTGGGACTTTATATTTGATAGGGAATTTGCATTGAATAATAGAGTTGACTTACACTGTCAGGATTGCCTTTCTAGGAATATTTGTTTTCCTCTTCACTATGACTAAATCTTTTAAGAAGTTAGCATAGGAGGGCACTTGTTGGATAACATCAAGGAATGGATGTTTATCTGTACTTCTTAAACACCTCTAAAATATCTTTAAACTGTGCATTTTTCTTAGGATTGACTAGTCTTTGAGGAAATGGGGCTTTATGCATAAAATTCATAACTGGGGTCAACTAAAATAGGTGGGGAGTCATTGGGTTTCTGCTTCTCACTTTTTGACTCTGTATTCTCAGTTTTCTCTTCTTCAGATATTTTTACATGATTATCAATCTGTCGCCCAAATATAAGAGTGGTGATTGACTGTACATGCCCCTGGTCATGTGATGAATTTGAAGTATTACTAACAACATATTGACCTTTAGGGTTGGGTATAGGCTGACTGGGAAACTTACCTTTCTCTCTCTCCCCTACATGAGTTGCTAACTGGCCAATTTGAGTTTCTAGTTTAGCTATGACTTGAGTGCTCATTTGACTAGAATTTTTATGTGCTAATATGGCTTAGTTAGTAGATTGCATGAATATTTTAAGAGACTCTTTAAGTGATGATTGTTGAGGTGGTGGTGCAACAACTTGAGGAGCTAATTGGGGAAAAAAGTGTAGGGGGGGTGGGCTGCCTTAAATTAGTTGACATCTGCTGCATTGGTGGCCCTACTCCATTCATGGGAGGTTGGTTTTGCCTTCAAGAAAAAATTGGATGATTTTGCCAATTTGGATTTTATGTCTCAGAGAAGGGACTGCCAAACGGTTTCCCATAATTATTTAGTATATTTTCTTGTCAGCAAAGCTCTCAGAATAGCCTAACATAGAAGAACACATTTAAGCAGTATGCATTGGACTTGCACAAAGAGAACACACTTCATTTTGAATATGGTTGGCAAAATTCATATTTCTATCAAAGGTCATGGCTTCTACTTTTCTAGTTAGCTGGTCCAACCTAGCTTTTATGTCAATATCTTCCCTTACTTCATATAAGCTTCCTTTCCTGGGGTTTTGGGTTGGTTTTTTTTTTATGGCTCAAAAAGTTTCATTGCTGGGAACTCTAAGACAAACTCTTGAGGAACTTATATGTTGCATCATCATTAAGACTCAAGATACACCCACTGTACATGGATTCAATTATATTGCGGTGTGTTTGAGTCAAACCACTGTAAAAGTATTGCACAAGCCTCCATGTTTCAAAACCATGATGGGGACACTTCAAAAGAAAATCCTTAAACCTCTCCCAACTCTCATAAAATTTTTCATGCTCCTCTTGACAAAAGTAAGCTATCTCTCCTTAAGGCATTGGTTTTAGACATTGGGAAATTTTTTGAAAGGAACTTGGTAAAAGTTCCTCCCATGAATTAATAGACCCTGTTGGAAGAGAATTTAACCATGCCTTAGCTTTATCTGTTAATGAGAAAGGAAACAAGCATAGACGGACTGACTCATAAAAAAAAATTAAAATTTAAATGTAGCTTATATTTCAAGAAAATCATTTACATATATATAAGGATCCTCTCTGTCAAGACTCCAGAAGGTGGGGAGAAGTTGAATGACTTGAGCTTTCAACTCAAAGTGTTTGGCAATGATAGCATGCAATACTATGCATGAGGGAGGACTGATAGAAATTGATGAAAATAACTCCCTAAGGGGTTTGTGTCACACCCCGGCACAGCTAGACCTTAGCCGAACCCAGTCTAAGGGCCGGTTAACACATGTGGGTGACATAAATTCGTAAGGGGTGAAAGGTTGGGTTGAAAATCTATTACTTATGTCATATATTTGATTGATTGGTGTGAACAAAACTAAATGAAATTCTGGTCTCAATCTAAGAAGAATTTTTTCTTACTCCTCACCTCACTAATAATGAGTATAGCGTAAGCCACACATAGGATTGCTTAATATTTAAGATCGACAATACATACATTAGTGTCAGTTAGCATAAGTGATATTAATACTAATATATACTAGAATATTTACTATTAATCTTGTGGATGAAGGGCTCCTATACATAACTTCCATCAGACTCATTATAAAATAAAGAGTAAGGAAAACTATTCCTTCAATCTCTATTTTTGTGGACAATCAGCTCTGACAACCAGCTTCATTTCAGGTAAAAAAAAAAGAGATAAAAATAAAATAAGGTTTGGAGTATGCCTCTCCATATTTTGGGTTGGCCGGATGTAACTTTGGGTTGGAAATATATGATACGTTTTGATATGATATATCATGATATGTTCCGATTGAATATGTTTTGATCTATTCTGTTGTGATCCAATATGTTCTGAAATGCTCTGTTGTGATCTAATATGATATGATCGATACGGTCAGATGAAATATGATAGGATCTGATATGATCCCATTTACTTTGTGGTGTGTTTTGCTTTACTTGTGATAGAGTGAGGGGTGTGATTTCGCTGATTTATTGGATTTCATTTGACTTCGATGATTTATAAGATTTCTATTTGATTCTGAATGATTTATTTAGATATAAGGATATATAAAATTTTAATGTATATGATTTTTGATGTGTCATGCATGTATTAACTATTAGGCAGAACTACGTTCATATCCAATTATATTGGAATAATATTGTGGATGTTATCCAAAATGTACAAAGCAACCAATGGCAAAGTGATGTTGGTCCGATCTAAATTAGTTATAAAATTAGGTTTGTTCTGATTTATGCACAAGGGAATGTTAAAGCTCCGTAGTGTGTGGAAGAACGTTATGACTTTCACACACAAAGTTTGCCACTCATAGTTGGTCTTGTTTTAGTTTCTCTAATTTTCTGAATTTTTGTTTTCTGAATAACCCCTGGTCCGGGTCGACTTATTTGGGTTAGGGTGTTACACATTGGCGATGACCGTGTTCATCTATCATCGCTATTTTAGTTCCTAAGTGGGTCCATCTATCCAATGGACATGGATTGTCTAGTTGTTAGTTTTTTTGTTTACAATTTATACAATCTTACTCATAACGTTCTTGAGTAACCGACGTAACCTTGTATTTCATATATAATCCTACTCATCAAAAATATATAAAAAAAATATAGTCTTGGTCTCTCTTGCCTTGCTTGGGATGTATGCTCATTAAAACCTTGGCCGAACTTACCTCCTAGATAAACTATACATGTATTTAACTAGTCATATGACTAGAACACCTACTCTAGTTGTACGCCCAATGAAAATTACGTCTTTCATTATTGACCGGCATGACTGAAACAATATGTTCCATTTCGTCATTTATGGGATCCACTCATCTCCCATGCAGTATGTCATTTTTCCTAATAATATGACTAGAGTAGGGTACTCTACTATGCTCATACAACCAGACAACCAATCATCTAGGGAAGCCTAAGTCTTGGAAATTAATTGAATGCATACATCCTAACCCATGCTTTTGTATTCATTGTTTGCGAAACCCTCACCTCGCTAGTGGTTTTCTTATAGAAAAAATAGTTTAAATCAATAATTGCATATTGCACAACTTCTTAGAAATAAAAAAAAATAAAAAAATGCAATACTCTCAAAGAGAAAAATGTGCTTGCAGAAACCAATGAAAACATGTATTTATTGGCATAATACATGGACTTATATAGGCTTTCAAACTCATGCTCTTAGCAAAAGCAAAACATATGGATCTTTTAGAAATGCCTTTGTATGAATTTAAGTATAATCTATTGACCAAGTATATCTTATGTATTGGTTATTATATATATGATGAAAATAACTATACTTTTTTGGAAGTATTCAAAGTATAAGGATGAACTACACATTTTCCCCTTTAATAACTCTATTTTAGTCCCCTTAGAAAGCTGTAGCTACTCATATGACTATTGTAAAATATTAAAAAAACTTTTTGTGTCCTATTTATACTAGGATTTCAATAAACTCTAAGTACCCTATTTATACTATAATTTTAAATCAAATTCTTCCCCTCACTAGCTCAACATAAGTGATTTCATTTACTCAATTCATGCTTGGGGGCTTGTAGTTTGGCTTACTCTAGTCATTATGTACTTTAGGCATCACAAAATTTAGAAAGCATAATAAGCTTTTAAAATTAAACACAAAAAATGTAAAAAAAATCTTTGTTCCCTAATAAATTTTATTTAGTCTTATGAGATAATGCATAAATTTTCTAAAGTCATTTACCATGTTATGTACAAATTCCACATTTAAAATTGATTATTTAATATACCCAATTTATGCTTGGAGACTTAGACTTTGATCTTTGAAGACTATAGGCCAATAGAACCTAAAAAGAGAAATAATTATCATAGTAAAGAAAATGACATGATAAGAAGATGAAGCCCCAAATCAAATCTTATGCATGAGCTACCTCATAAATAACAAGAAAAAAGAGGATAAAAAATAAAACTTTGATTTTGGGGAGACAACAAAACTTTGTAAGGGGTGAAAGGTTGGGTTGAAAATCTATTACTTATCTTGTATATTTGATCGATTGGTGTGAACAAAACTAAATCGAATTGAGGTCTCAATCTGAGAATTTTTTTTTTCATACTTCTCACTAATGATGAGTATAGCGTAAACTATACGCATGGACGGCCGTATCGATATGCATAAGAGTATCGATGATCATGGATATGGGTACGCGCCGATAATATGCTTCGTACTCACCGAAACGGGCATAAACCCTTTTATAAACATAAAAAAATATTATAACTAATAATATATTATTATAATACTTCTTTTAGAGCATAATAAGACCATATAATACTGTATTAACCGATACGAGTATTCTAAAATTAATTTATTTAGAACTATATACTATTATGCTCTCCGTCCCATATTAATATTGGTCATTCTTTCCCATAATTAATACTTTAAAATTAATTTATTTTAAAATAAATAATATGTTTAATATGAGTCTAAATTACATGTTTAAATAAATGTATATTTGTGGAACACTATATGTAAAAAAATAATTATGTAAATTATATGAACCTACCCGTATTAATCTCATATAATTTTAAAAATATTATTTTTAATATAACTAAAATTTTAACTTTTGAAAAAGTTGGGTTTGAATTGTATTTTTATTTTAAAAAAATAAATTTTTTTATTTATTTAAAAAAATAATTTTTTTATTTATTTTAATAAAATAAAATTTTTTATTTAAAAAAATTATTTTTATTTTTTTTAATTTAAAAATTAATTTTAAATATTATATTTATATATATCAACCGTATCAATATAGTATGACTGATACAACCGATATGTACTAGAAAAAGGTATGGGGGGCATATCGCCCCTATATCATATAAGTATCAACTAATATAGGTACATATCGACCGATACAGACCCATATCGATTGATACATCTTTTTATAACTACATATAAGAATCCTTAATATTTAAGATCAACAATACATACATTAATATAAGTTACTATAAGTAATATTAATGTTAAAGAATAAAAAAAACTATTACTTCAATCTCTATTTTTGTAGGCAATAAGCTCACGACCAGTTTCATCTCAAGCAATGTGAAGCCCTCACCCTAAACCTAAAGGGAATAAATTTTTTTTTTAAAAAATAAAATAAAGTTTAGAGTATGCCTCATTTCCCATCCTAAACTTATCTATAATAAAATCAATTAAAATTAAAATTAAAATTAAAAAAATATTAAAAATAAAGAGACTTCTTCAAATCAAAACTAAGAAATAAATCTTAACGCTTTTAAGTACAGTAAAGGCTTTCTTCTTCAAATCCAATCCTGCAACGCTGATGGAAGGAAGGGTAGAGGGGTTTCTTTGATCCCCTCGCGCAGCCATGGCTAAGTCCCTACGAGGGCGGCCGGCCTTCCCGTCCGATTCGAGATCCGCTACTTCTTTGCCATCCCGCTCGTCTTCCAGCTCCGAGCTCTCTCCCGTCCACGAAAAGGAAAAGGTTAGCGCTTTCTTTGCTCTTTCTCTCCTCTACTGTTTTCTTTAGGGTTTGAGCTTCTCTTCCTTTCTTTGCTCCCTTTTAATCCTACCAAGCCGAGCTCAGAAACCGAAAAGATTTCAATTTTTGTATTGCTTTGGACAGGGCCACTCCATGAAAGCGATTTCGACCTTGTCGTTTCCCTGATCCGAGACGACGACGTCGCAATCGAACTGCACTTGGAACTCTCTCTCACTGTCTGAATTTAGTTTGCCTAGTTGATGGGTCGAGTTCTTTTGTATCTATTACGCAGCTGCTATGTGAGTTTCCAAAAGGTTTGATATACATAATTTTTTTCACAGTTAGTGAATGACTCAACGTCTTGATCATGTTTTACTTAGTACCAGTAATTAGTCAAGCTTGAGTTTGATCTTTAAGCTCATATGATGATGTGCGTGTTGTTGTCTGGTTTTGAATTTGAGACAGTGGCTTTTAGTTTGTTGTGGAGGTGCTTTTGTTTTGCTGTTTTAGTTTGATTTTCCTCTTCCAAGTTGTAAAATAGTTTTCTTTCAATTAGTGGACTATTTAGCTTCGGCCAGGCTTTCTATTTTGTCTTGAAACAATTCAACAAGTAATTGAACAATGGATGCGATTTTACTTTGTGTTTTCTGTTATGTCTGTAAGCCTTTTTATTAAAGAGATTATGCAGAGTATGGCTTGTTTTTTAATTGATAAGGAAAATATGATTTTTGATTTTTTTGTGTGTTCAATATGAACTGAAGAGTAATTTTTTTACAAGTTGTCTGTCTCTAGACATATATGCAGTTTTTGACCTCAAAATTTTTCTGTCCCTCCTACCTAATGATCTTCTCTCTTCTTCTGACCGAGCTTTATTTAGTTCAACGAGCATAGACCCGTCATATATTGTACATATTCAGTATTATATGCTCTAAATGACTGTTTTCCTATTATCTAATGAATATCAGCTTAGATCGTCTTATACTTTTAATTCGAAGGAATTGGCTTGGTGGAGAACCTTAGTAAACTATTGCAGAGTGCTTTGCTTGTGCGGAATAGCTATGAATGCAGCCTTCATGGATTTCAGTGTTTATCTGGTCACTCTTAGCACTTGTGTGTGATTACAACAATGTTGGAAGTGGTTTTATGTTTTTAGAACTCAGCTTTTGGATCACGTAATAACTGAAGCTGGTTGAGTTGGCCATGCCATTGATCATGTCTTAAGAGTTTTTTGTCATAAATAAGGTAGTACTGATTCATTTTGTGGGTGTTTTTGTCATCTTGGTCTGATGTAAGATACAGTTTTTTAAATATTGGATGCATTTTTTATTTATGCACTTATTTAATTATGCATTCTTAAACTGTTAAAAAGGGCTTCTCTTGTTCCTGAGTCCTTGGTCCTTTATGTTGAGAAATTGACAAGAAATGTCTGATAGAAATAATTTTTTTGTTTATTATTTGGTGTGCTGATTTTCTATGTAAATTTATGTGTTTTGTGGTAGTTTTATTTAAGTAAATTTATTCAATTTCATGTTAATCTTCCAAAGAGGTTATAGATTAGTGTTAGAGTTCAAAACAAGAGGCGATGCTCTATGTCTAATGATAGGCTATGTATACATCTTTAGTATGATTTGATACATATTTATTCTATTACTTACAGGCCCAATTTGATGGGAATGGAAGCATGGAAGCCTAGCCTTAGAAAAAAAAATGGCAAACAAGCTGAGCCTGAGGAAAAAAAGAAAAAAAAGGCAAACAAGCTGAGCTTGAGAAAAAAAGAAAAAAAAAGGCAAACAAGCTGAGCCTGAGAAAAAAAGGAAAAAAAAGGCAAATAAGCTGAGCTTGAGAAAAAAAGAAAAAAAAAGGCAAACAAGCTGAGCCTGAGAAAAAAAGAAAAAAAGAAGGCAAATAAGCTGAGCCTGAGAAAAAAAGAAAAGAAAAAGGCAAATAAGCTGAGCCTGAGAAAAAAAGAAAAAAGAAGGCAAATAAGCTGAGCCTAAGAAAAAAAGAAAGAAAAAGGCAAACAAGCTGAGCCTGAGAAAAAAAGAAAAGAAAAAGGCAAACAAGCTGAGCCTGAGAAAAAAAGAAAAGAAAAAGGCAAACAAGCTGAGCCTGAGAAAAAAAGAAAAGAAAAAGGCAAACAAGCTGAGCCTGAGATAAAAAGAAAAGAAAATGGCAAACAAGCTGAGCCTGAGAAAAAAAGAAAAAAGGCCAACAAGCTGAGCTTGAGAAAAAATAGAAAAAAAAAGGCCAATAAGGTGAGCCCGAGAAAAAAAGAAAAGAAAAGGCAAACAAGCTGAAACAGAGAAAAAAAGAAAAAAAAAGGCACAATATGAGCCTGAGAAAAAAAGAAAAAAAAAGGCAAACAAGCTGAGCCTGAGATAAAAAGAAAAAAAAGGGGCAAACAAGCTGAGCCTGAGAAAAAAAGAAAAAAAAAGGCAAATAAGCTGGGCCTTAGAAAAAAAGAAAAAAAAGGTAAACAAGCTGAGCCCGAGAAAAAAAGGCACAATATGAGCATGAGAAAAAGAGAAAAAAAAGGCTAACAGGCTGAGCCTGAGAAAAAAAGAAAAAAAAGGCACAAGCTGAGCATGAGAAAAATAGAAAAAAAAGGTAAACAAGCTGAGCCTGAAAAAAAAAAGAAAAAAAAACGCAAACAAGCTTAGCCTGAGAAAAAAAGAAAAAAAAGCAAATAAGCTGAGCTTGAGAAAAAAAGAAAAAAAAAGGCAAAGAAACTAAGCCTGAGAAAAAAAAGAGGCAAATATGCTGAGCCTGAGAAAAAAAGAAAAAAAAAAAGCAAACAAGCTGAGCTTGAGAAAAAAGAAAAAAAGAGGCAAACAAGTTGAGCCTGAGAAAAAAAGAAAAAAAAAGGCAAAGAAGCTGAGCTTGAGAGAAAAAAAAAAGCAAACAAGCTGAGCCTGAGAAAAAAGAAAAAAAAAGGCAAATAAGTTGAGCCTGAAAAAAAAAAAAAAGGCAAACAAGCTGAGCCTGAGAGAAAAAGAAAAAAAAAGGCAAACAAACTGAGCCTGAGAAAAAAAGAAAAAAAAAGGCAAACAAGTTGAGCCTAACAAAAAAAGAAAAAAAAAAAGGCAAACAAGCTAGCCCGAGAAAAAAAGAAAAAGGTAAACAAGTTGAGCCTAAGAAAAAAAGAAAAAAAAAGGCAAACAAGCTAAGCCTCAGAAAAAAAAAAAAAAAGGCAAACATGCTGAGCCTAAGAAAAAAAGAAAAAAAAAGGCAAACAAGCTGAGCTTCAGAAAAAAAAAAAAAGGCAAACATGCTGAGCCTAAGAAAAAAAGAAAAAAAAAAGGCAAACATGTTGAGCCTGAGAAAAAAAAAAAAGGCAAACAAGCTGAGCCTAAGAAAAAACGAAAAAAAAAGGCAAACAAGCTAAGCCTCAGAAAAAACGAAAAAAAACAGCAAACAAGCTGAGCCTGATGAAAAAAGAAAAATAAAGGCAAACATGCTGAGCCTGAGAAAAAAAGAAAAATAAAGGCAAACAAGCTGAGCCTGAGAAAAAAAGAAAAAAAAAGGCAAACAAGCTGAGCCTGAAAAAATAAAAAAAAGGCAAACAAGCTGATCCTGAGAAAAAAAGAAAAAAAAAGGCAAACAAGCTGAGTTTGAGAAAAAAAAAGGGAAACAAGCTAGGCCGGATAAAAAATGAAATCTTGTTCATTCAAGTTTGACTACACACAATTATGCCTTTTTTTCTTTTTTTCTTAAGATTTTATTGTACATTTATAATTTAACTGAACAATTAAATATTACTAATAAACAAATATTCACTTGACTGTTGTTTTGGCATGCATTTGCATTTTGTCAAATTATTAGTCCTTGTTGCTATATTTTGATGAATTCTTACTCCTGGAAGTCAAGCATCTTTAAGGCGCATTCTTGCTGGATACTCTTTTCGAGATTCAAATGTTGGGTACTGTCAGGTACTCTACTGCTATTATATGTATAGAAAGTGTTGGTGTATTCTTTTCATTATATGTAATAGGCATAGCATTAGACCTTGCCCTATAGGAATTTAAGGATTTGCTTGTTAGGAAGTGCCCGAGGTATTGTTTCCATTATGCTCTGGTTTTGTAATCTAATTCAATGTGGGTTAATTGGGATGGCCTATATTCTTTTCCTTTTTTTTACTTGCATAATAGCTTTTCATCTTAAAGCTTTGGGGTTTGATGTTTCTCTTGTTACTACTGAGTGGTTCTTGTGTCTCTTCTCCAAGACCTTGCTTCCTGAGGTAAGATACTCTTTTAGTAGTAATTGAAAATTTGAATATAGTTTTAATGGAGACTGAGCAAGTACAATTGGAAAACTTCAGCTGCTCTTTATCAGATCTATAGTGCTTGTGTAGCCAGAAAGAACTGTGATGAAAATGCCCCACACAATCTTTTGGATTTGACTTTTTACTTGTGTAGTCAGAAAGTACGTGATGAAAATGCCCCACACAATCTTTTGGGTTTTATTTTTTACTGTTGTCTCATCTCAGCTTTTGTCGAATTGTACGAGGTGTAAGTATTATGTAACGTATAGTTGATTTTATTGTAAGGATGCCTTTCAATAGTCAATTTTACATTTTGAGATCATATTTTTGATTAGTTAGAAATTTTTCTAGCAGGGAAGATAGGCGTAGGAAAAGAAGGATAGGGCTTATAAGAAAAGATAAACATGAACTTGCAGATTAGAACTTTTTGTGGAGTAGAATAAAACAGACTCTACAGGTAGAAAATAGTTGGGTTGTTGGTACTAATGATGATGAAGGGCTCCCATTGATCTTTGTTATTTTTAGATCCCTGATTCTAGTCCAATAAGTTGACTTTTTTTTTCCGTGTGGATGTTCAATTTTTTTTTCTCAATTTTTTTGTAAAATAACTGTACATTTTGGGGACATCTGGGTGAGCAAGTTTTGAAAAAAAAAAACTCATCCTTTTCTTTTGCCAGTCTCTTGCTTCAAAATTTCATGCAAGCTATCAATATTGGTAACCTGGCTCAAAGCGTTCTTTTCTTCTAAGCGCAATATACATCATTGTTAATTTTTAAGATGTTTTCTATATAGCATTGTCTATACTTCAGAGTTCATTGTTACCTTTAACTTCTCACAGCTATCTTTTCAAGTAGCACCTTTTAGTTGCACCACTGTAAAATTGATTCTTTTTTAGTGTTTTAAGTCAATGTTATTATTTTGTCATTTAGAGATATGCTTTGATTTAAGTAGCAAGCATCACACTGTGGACACTGTATTTAACTAAAATATTTTTCCATAATTGATGGTAGAAGATTTTAAAGAGTTTGGTACAAGCATGATTTGGATACTTGGGATCCAATGGTGATACTGATCTGAACTATCTAATTTTATGATGGAAAATCATATGCTACTATCTGAACTAGAGAGGCAAAAGTAAAACTAACCAATTTTATGATAAAAATCCATCTACATATGCTACTACGTGAACCAGAGAGGTGAAGGGCAAATCTGTACTTCAAATTATATATATATGGAGAAAGGTTCAACATGAATTGATATTATTGAGATTTAGGGTGAAAGTACAAGTAGAACCTCAGGGAGCAAAGTGATAGGTGCTGTATTCTGTTACATAGAACCAGAATACTTGTGTTCGCTTGTTTCTATGTTTGGTAAAAAATAACTTGACTTCTGTGCAATTTGTTTATCTTGTTCTGTGACTAATATTCTGGTTCTATTAACATATCTTTAGACAACCCTGAGTGTTTTGGATGTTCTTTTCAATGAGGGGGCCCAAATTTTGTTTCAGGGTTGCCTTGGCAATTTTCAAGGTTAGTAGTTCATATATCATCTAATACCTTTCTTCTTTCTTGTAGTATATAGGATTTTGTCCGAACTGAAATTGCCTATTTTCTGAAGAAAGATAAGCTTTAGTATCCATAATTGCAGACGAAGGAAGAACAGTTGCTAGTTACTCAGTAGATTGGCGGAATGGTCTCTGTCATCAAAAGAATGGAAGATTGTTGCTCGTCAATTATTCAAATTAGGAATGGTTGAGGAAGTGTTGAAGCTTTTCAAGCTTATGGATAAGGACTGGCGCAAGATTACTGATATGTGATCATTCCTTGTCAAAGAGTTCTGCATTGCGGTACTGACAAGTGTTGGACGTGTTCTTCTTACTGAGATCTACAGTAGGGGCTTGGAGTTGGAACGGTATGCTTTCAACCATCTTATTTGGGGGTTTTGTAGGGAGAAAAAGTTTTATAAGGCTCTGGAAGTTTTTGAATTGGTTCTTGAAAAGAGGATAATACCATCTATGGATGCGTTCCAACTTCTAATTGCTCACCTATGTTGTTCCCATGAACTTCAGAAGGCACTGGCTTTAAAGGAGGTCATGTTAACTAGGCAAGGCAAAATTTTTGGATCGCATAGTGGTAAAAAGTATTATTCCAGACAATTCAGTTATGATGTGTTGATCAGACGCTTGTGTAGGTACGGAAGGTTGAATAAGGCAATTGAACTACTAAACGTGATGTTGAAAAAAGGTACTCTTCCAGTTTATGTCTGTTACAATTCAATCGTTTGTGGGTTATGTCTCCATGGAACATTAGATCAAGCTCTTGATTTCCATGCTGATATGCTTCATAAGAACCTTATACCAAGCATAAAATGTGCCAAGGTGCTTATCCACATGCTTTGTAATAAAAGGCGGGCTTCAGAGGCAGAAAAGCTTTTGGTATCCATGTGTAGGTCAGGCCAAACGCCAAACCATGACACGTTCCAGATGGTGATAAATTGTTACTTGTTGGATAAGAACATAAATAAAGCATCAGAAAATTTGGAGTTGATGCAACAAAAGGGGTACCAGGCAGATTTTAGAACTCAGTGGTCTCTGATAAGCAATTTAAACAGAGGAGATGAGGGAGGCAATAGAAACAGCAAGGGATTTTTGTCTCGACTTCTTTCCGGGAGTGGGTTTCACATGAAGGATAGAAAAGCGAAGGATGATGAACAACTTCATAATTAGTGTCCGTATCTTTTGTTTTTGATTGTTACCAATTCATGTATTGATATTATGAGGACATTTGGTTCTCTGATCTTAAGAATCTTGGTGGATTCTTGAAATATAGGTTAAATCAGTTCAGTGAGAATGCCATACTGATACCTACATTGTAGAGGTAATTTGTTGCATTAAGCCTGTAACTGTGTTATCTATTTCTTGTCAGCCAAAAAAAAAAAATTTGTGCTATCAATTTCTTAACTCAGCTGGGTGCATCTTTTTCCTTGAGCTGTTCTTTTATACCTATCAAACATACACTCTCGCTCTGGACCCATATCCTTTTGCTCTTGCATAAATAAGGAACGATGTAAATATACTAATGTACCTGCTGCGAGGTTGTCAACTTTTCACGTGATTGACTGCTGTCAACACAAAATCTCTTGGAAGGATTCCTTCACTGTTTGTAGCAAAAACCCCGTGGCAAACCTGAAGGCATAATTCCAATTGTAGGACCTCTTATCCTATTCAGTGCCTCAAGCGTGTCAATACCGAGGAATAGCACGAACTCTTGTAACATTGGTGTCTGTTGTGAAGATATTGACAAACCCGAGGATGTGCATGGTTTGAAGACGTTCAGGCCATACCCAGATTTTCAGGGAATATTCAAGATATTCAGATTCAGATACGATGTAGATTCAAATTCAGTGTAAGATTAGATTGTGAGCTTTTCAGAATATTTTTTAGATTCAGATTTAGGGGTCGTTTGGGTACTGAATTAATTCAGTAGCAATTTAATTTATTAAATTCACCACTGATTATGAATTACGTTTGGTTATAGATTTTGTTAAAATAAATTCAGATGTCACGTCAAACCCAGTCTTAAAACTTTAAACATCTCTAATTTTCTCTTTCGAACTCAGATATGCACGTTCTTGGTACCGTTACATTTCTAAAGTCAAGCTTTATCAAACAAGATCTCACAAGGGTAGGTAATTTTAAACTTTTAAAGTGGGCCCTACTTATATGACACATTTTTCGAAGCTCAAATCAATATGAACGATAACCATTAAAAAATAATAAAATTTGTAACTTTTAAAACGGTGATCAGAAGATTGAATCAACTAAATCACCTCATGAGGTGATTCAGTAATTCAGGCTAAAATGACCTGAATCTAACTACAGTGCTGAATTTTTAATTTAGTGCAGTTTCAGTACACAAACAAGATTCTAATAATTCAGTGCTAAATTGACATTGAATCGGCTGAATCTTCTTACGATTCAGTACCCAAATAGTCCCTTAGAGTCCGTTTATTTCGGCTAAATCTGAATTTGAAAAGTTATCTTAATTAACTGAAAAGCTAATTATCTAGTTTAGCTGAATTTAAAACCGAATTAGATGAATGTGAAACTGAATCTCAAGCTAAATTAGTTGAATCTAAAGCTGAATGAGTTAAATCTAATCTAAATCTCACTATCATCAATCAGGTTCAATACAAATATCACAAAAAATTATAAAAAAGTCAACTAAAATTTTACTAGACCCTCACATATCATATTAGGATTCCTTAAACATATACTTTCTTGAACCTTATCAACTCCTATTATGTCCTATCATATTTCTCCTTTATTAAGTTAGGCTAGACGAGTTTGTTTTTTTGGGAAAAAAACCAAGGTGAAGCAGTCACTAGCCAAGCTTTTAATTAGAATAATGATAATCTTCATCAATTAAAAGCAATAAGAATGCTTCGATCTTAAGCAAGTATTTGGCACTCTTTCTAAGCAGAATTTGTTTTAATCTACTTCAACCATGGCCTAATGTAGATTAGAATTTGTTCTAATCGAAATCTCACTATCATCAATCAGGTTCAATACAAATATCACAAAAAATTATAAAAAAGCCAACTAAAATTTTACTAGACCCTCACAAGACATACTATGGGGTCACATATCATATTAGGATTCCTGAAATATATACTTTCTTGAACCTTATCAACTACTATTATGTCCTATCATATTTCTCCTTTATTAAGTTAGGCTAGACGAGTTTGTTTTTTTTGGGAAAAAAACCAAGGCGAAGCCGTCACTAGCCAAGCTTTTAATTTAGAATAATGATAATCTTCATCAATTAAAAACAATAAGAATGCTTCGATCTTAAGCAAGTATTTGGCACTCTTTCCGAGCAGGATTTGTTTTAATCTACTCCAGCCATGGCCTAATGTTTGTTCTTTTGGACATTTGCTTGGATCAATGTGGCCCAATTTGCCAGACATATGCTGGGCATAATATGTGCAGGTTCAGGCTTGTCAAAACCAAATTCCTTGAGAGATCCTTGTGTATTCTTATAGATGGTAATGGACACAACAATTCAATAGCTGGTTCAAGCAATCGACAAATGATGGAATGTAAACTCATTCAATTGTATTTTCTTCCTTTTCTTACAATCAACAAATTTTGTAACAAACAGAACAGTATGTGAGTTGCCATTGACAGACTATCCGAATAAGGCATAGTACATAAAAATAGTCGAAGGGATCCTCCCAAGTGGGGATGTGGGGGAAACATCATGCCACATAAGACCAAAAGAATTGCCACAATCAACAATTTAGAAGCTTTGGTTAGGAAGGATCGTATGGTCTAGTGTTGTATGCTACTCTAAAAATTGGCAAGCTACTGCAACAAAGAAGTTGGATCATAGCTCTTCCAAGGAGTCTTGATTATGACTTTGCTACTTATATATATGATGCAGGCAAAATTCAGACAAATTGTACTGACTTCACTTTTATTGTAATTTGAGCTTTTATCTACTAAAGTGTAATCGACAAATGATGGAATGGAAACTCATTCAATTGTATTTTCTTCCTTTTCTTACATCCTGAGCCAATACACAAAATCAATAACAAGCTATTACAACCAGAAACAAAAACAGATAACTACCAACAATCCACCATCTTCTCCATTTCTACTCATTCTCCCTATCTACCTAGTTCAACCCCTCTTCCCCTCATCTTCTCTGGTTGTATCACAACTTCCCTGGCTTGAAAAATATTGAGCTCTAAACCTATTTATGTGTTTATGTTATTCTAACAAATTACTTTCTCCACATATTAATCTAAATAGATTGACTTCACTTTTATTGTAATTTGAGCTTTTAGCTACTAAAGTGTAATTGACAAATGATGGAATGGAAACTCATTCAATTGTATTTTCTTCCTTTTCTTACATCCCGAGCCAATACACAAAATCAATAACAAGCTATTACAACCAGAAACAAAAACAGATAACTACCAGCAATCCACCATCTTCTCCATTTCTACTCATTCTCCCTATCTGCTCAGTTCAACCCCTCTTCCCCTCATCTTCTTTGGTTGTATCACAACTTCCCTGGCTTGAAAAATATTGAGCTCTAAACCTATTTATGTATCTATGTTATTCTAACAAATTACTTTATGCACATATTAATCTAAACAGATTGCTATATAAACTCAAGTTTAAGTAAACATACTCTTATGTACTCTTAAAAATAAATATTGACCACTAAAACAATATTTAAATGTTCAATACGTGATGCAGATGTCAATCGGTGGAGAGAAAAATTAGGGCTTTCGAATGTTGAGTGACAAAAGCGGTAGATTTGAGATCCAAAGGTGAGACAGACGAACCTGGGGAGATGCCTCAGAGATAGTTTCTCTAGGAGTGATAGAGGATGGAGAGCAGATGAGGAGGGGCAACAACAGGAGATGACGGAGGCAGGAGATGATGAGGAGGGTCTCGGTGAGTGGTGGAGGTGCAGTGGCAACCTTGGAGAGGAGAGGAATGGAGAGTGTGAGAGCAGGTAGAGAGGAGAGCCGGAGGCGGCGAAATGGAACAACCACTGCTTTAGCTGACAGTAGCAACATTGGGCAGTTGACCTCCCCGGTCACTATTTGAGGGAGGGATAGGCTTCAAACTTCAAATTCAGCAAATCAGCCGGGCAAATACATTTGATCCTCGGGTTATAAAATTACACGTAATTTGATTCCTTTGCTTAATCAGCCCAAAATTTAGCTCATAACAAACAGCCGAAAAAGTAGGCCTTTGGCTGGCTTTTAAGTGAGTTAATCAGCTAAGACCTGATTAAGGTAAACAAAAAGACCCTTAGACCAAACAAAGGGACCCTAAGTCAAACATGTACATGATATATATTTTTTTAATCCTCAAGGTAGCCATGACTATGTAAAGTGGACTATAACCCATTATTTTACTAAAATCGCAGGTGGCATTTGATAAGATTGGTTCCATCCCGACCAATGCTATTGCCAAGAAGAGAAGAAAGTAGGAATCCTCAGTGATAAAAGAGCTAGTTCAGCAATTGCAACGACTTAATTTTTTTAGATTCATTGATTAATATAAGCCACTGGGATGCCTTCTGGGATGGTGCAAAATCACTAGTGCAAAAAGGAAAAGAATAGTTTGGTACTGGTTCTAAGCTGAATGTAGATTCGAATTAGTAAGCTACAAAAACTAGTTCCGGAAAAGTCTTAGGGGTTGTTTGGATGAAGATTCATCAACAAGATTCTTTTAAGATTAAGGGGAAATCCTGTAAATTAGGTTTAGTTGCAAAAATTCTTAAATATATCAAATTCACAATGAATCATTGGATTCATCAAGATTTGTGATTAATTTTTATTTTCTTAAGTAATCTCCTCAGAATACGTAAATTAAAGTTTGGAGAAGGGAATTATGACCGTTCAACATTAAACATCATGCAAGGCCCGCTTACCCAAACTAGATGTGCAAATGGGTCGTTTCATGCACTCTATGGTCCTAATTAAGTGGCGGAAATGAATTTAGGAGGCCTAATTGGGCTCCCGAATGGAACATTAGTTTGCCCAAAGTTTTGGGAGGATTACCGGTGAGTCCGGCCGGTGAATGATGTAAGGAGGGCATGCGAGAAGACTGAAGTATTGACTAGGGGTGGCAAAAGTGTGGCCCGGCCCATGGAGGGGAGAGATCCGCTCCAAGCTTGGGTTCCTAGGCCCATGGGTTGAGAAGCCCACTCCCATCAGAGCCTAGGCCGACCAGGCCTACCTAGTCACCCACCACCACCCTAGCCTTGCACCACCAGCCCACCCCGCCTAGAGAGAGGCTGCTGCCAAGCTCTTTGGACGAGGCCTCTCTTGGCCACAACCATAGAGACCATGACCATAATCTTTGGCTTGTTGCCATTTTAAAAAAAATGGTTAGAGCTAGCCAGGTGGATTGTTTTGGGCTCGACTACTGGGCTCGGCACGACCCATTGCCACCCCTAGACTTGATGAGGTAGGGTTATTCATCTACACTAAATTTTATATGGTTTGAAATTGATTTTTGGTGGTCTATGCTCTATTTAATTGTGAGATTAGGACAAAAAGAAAATAATAAATAAAATTAATCTCATGGAGGAGCGGGGGAGGGTCGAACCGCTGGCAGTAATGGTAGGGCTACCAAAGGGCCGATTGGCTTCTAGTTGGAGATCCACTTGCCACCTCTTGCTTGGCTACACATGCTTAGGTTGCGTCAACCTTGGCCACAATTTTAAAAGGGGGGGTGACTATTTGTTCATCAAAGGAGCACAACCAGCTACCATTGGAATCGTTTCTCGAAGGTCATCCAAATGGGCTAGCCACTTGCCCTATTGTGGTTGCCGTGGGTAGCATTGTAGGAGGTCAGTAGGTCTTTGGCCCTTGGTTGGTGGCAAGGCCATGTCCATCAAAATCATCACAACGACTATTAGGCCTGGCTTGGCCCTTGTACCATTGTGATAAAGTATCATGTATGCTAAGGATGATTTTTAATTGGGGTTGTATGTGATGCTTAGTTATTTTTTATGTTGATAATTTCATACGAATAACTTGTGTTTAAATAGCAAAACATGCTCATATCCTTGTATGATAATTGATTAATGAATCTAATGAGTTATATAGGTAGATTTCATGAAAGAAAGTTATTTAAATGATTATAGAAAAGTTCTACAACTTTTTGTTTATTGGTGGAGTCAATAATGTGTCGATGATGTTACCAATGCGGAAGGAAGAAGATGATGGAACAATGCCGGTGAGTTGATGATTACATTGGTGACTTATCGGTGGGTTACTAATAGTAATGTTGACATGTCGATGAAGACGTCGATGAGAATAATTTCTACTTTCATTCCACTATCAATAAGGGGGGTCGACACATTGATGGCTTACTTATTGTCATTGGTGACCTTGTCGACACACCAGTGAGTCCACCAACGGTGTGTTGGTGTTGGGTAGTTTTTAGAAAAAATATTTTAAATATTAGGTTATTATTAAGAGTCTTAATAACATGTTATTCTCTACATAAAGTTGCGATTATGTGTGATGATGAATGTATTTTTGTGTATATAAATATCCTTATGATGGATAGGGGTGCTAATGAGCTGAGTCAAGTCGAATTTTTGCCTCATGCAACTCGAAACTCGAAGTCGGTATACTTGACTCAAACTCGACTTGAGGCTCGAACGAACTTGAGCTTACTATCTCAAACTAAAAACATGAGCTCAAAGTCGAACTCGAGCTCAAACTCATTCTATTACAATGGCAAGCCTAGCTATAATTGAGCTCAATTTGTATATAAAATAAACCTAATTTTGTATTCAAAATTTTAACCAACATTCAATAAACAAATCAATCACATAGAATATGTTGATCACTTCAAATTTATATGAATTACCAATAAAATTTAATATGTGCTTAGAGCAAACTTGCTCAAGGCCTCAAACTAGGATGCACTTGAGCCTTATAATATCAAAATATCATTATTGATTGAACATGCATGAAAATACAATAGCTAATTGTATAATCAATGTTGCATCTTCTTTAGGATTTTATTTTCAGGTTATGACTACCCTCAATTTTGGTCTCAGTATGTGGCGAGATATATTGAGTATGTTTACATCTCATCCTTCGAATAATGATTATCAAGCAAATCATATTGTATTGGCAACAAGAAATTTGGAGTATTGTCATCTTTGACCCATCCCAAATAAATATAACTTGCCTTATCTTATGAAATAAAAAGAGACTCCATGAGTCAATGCTAAATAACTTTTAAGAAATTGTTGTAAAATTGTAATTTAGATTCCAACATTAGTCTCTATCTAAAATTTGAAAAAATATATCATAATTTGTTTGACATGTAGAGATGGTAGATAATATTACTAATAGATTTTTGTGTGATGGCTGACATATAGTTTGATATGTAGTATAGTCTATAGTATATCCCATTTTTTATTGATTGTACCATATATGTATATACTTTATTAACTCAAATTTCTATGATACATATAAATTTCAACATATATCACACGTGGACATATATGTATTATGTATCTTTAAAAATTTAACTTATCAATTTCTCTCTATACATATATACACACACCCAATACATAGACACTATATATTATAATATATAAAATATATACTTGTTGTATATGTATGTTGAGATTGATAATTGTGCATATTTATAAATCAGTTAATATGTTTCTATGTATATTATAAAATATATTTATAACCTTCATTCAAGTTCTAGTTCGAGTAAAAAACGAGTCAAGTTTGAGCCAAGTTTGAGTTTTATTCTAGTGGAGTTGAGTTGAGCCAAGGTATACTCAATCTCAACTCAAATAAGTTCAATTTCAAGTTGAGTTCGATATGAGCCACTTTTAGTTGAGTAATATTCAAGTTGAGTCGAGTCGAATTACCATTGATCGATGAGCTGGCTCGGCTCGTTAGCACTCCTAGTGATGGATCGTACTCAAGACTAATGTCTTTTGGGTATTTGAGGTCAAAGGAACCCTCAATGCCTTGACTCCTCAAGTGAGTCTTTAGCCACATCGACGAAAGGGTTTGGTATGAAAAAGGATCAATGTCTTCCGACTTTTTAAGAACGAGAGTTATGTAGAACCACTTCCCTGACCTAGGAGTCGTGCTCGAATAGACTAGAATATTAAAAGCTTATTTATGTTGCGCAGTGCAATACATGAGATTTTAGTGATCATGGCAGTCGAAAATTCAACTACTCTAGTCCATGAGCCCTTATGGGCCTTAGCTTCATAACGTGGATGATGTGGGCAAACTTCGAGTATATGAAGTAAAAAAGTAGGTAGCTCATAGTCTCGGGAGGCAATACTATACTCCAAGACTACAAATATCATGTCATATAGGACTTATGACTCTCACTTAAGGAGTTGGAGACTTCTGAGTGATTGTCACATTATATTCAAAATGATTGAAGATGCGTGCTAATTTATTATGCTTCTAATAATTGAAGAATGATGTACTTGATGATGAATTTGCACTATATTTTCTTTTTGGAATGTAATTGAAATGTGATTCTTGAAGTATTATAATTCTTGTTTAGCCATCCTACTAGGTATATTCGTATACTCAACATCCGTTGTAGATGCAACTTCTTCATAGGAATAGTGGGTGGGACACGTGCAAAGGAAGGACGTGAAAATCCTAGATCTATGTAGGATTTATTTCCTCAACTTATTAGTATTTTTTAGTTGGTGTATAATTCTTAAGATATAGGCACGAGAGTGCCAACTACTTATAGTTGTGTGTATGTTGTTGATTGGTATATACATAAAGACTTGAGATTTGGTTGTAATTTTTATTATGTATCATATATATTTACGAACATGACAATTGATTATCCTTATGTTTGAAAATGAGTCAGTCACACCTTGAAATGACATATTTGTCGAAGGATTGAAAAATGATTTTATGAAAATTTTATTTCCCCTGGATTTCATTTAGAAAATGAATTTGAGAAAATTCAGGGTGTGACACGGATGCTCGCTTACACATTGGGTCTACTTGTGCAGGCTTGGACAAGTGCAAGCCCTAGCTACACCAGCCATGGCCACGAGGGCTTGGCTCCCTCGTGTGCATGTGTTAAGATTTTTATAAACATTTTCTTAAAAATTCATAATTTTTTTTATAATATAACAACCATAAATTGGGAAAAATGAAGAAATCCAAAACATGTGAAAAATATTTATATTTATATAAATTCTCTTACATTTATTTTCCTTCAAAATTTTCTAAATCATCATACGGCCAAACCAAACATTCCTAGGTGTTGATCAGAAACAAAACAAATAAAATAACTTGCCATGGGCTTAATCATAAATATATTCCAGGCATTTTGGAGTACAATCCCACAACAACCTAAAGGTATAAACCAATATACAAGTCCAAACACCTACAACATTATCAACTCTTATCTTACCCAATACATCAAATCCACATTATAATTGACAAGTCATAGCAAAATACTAAAGACTCGAATGAGTCGAAATCATACACGAATCCACAAAGATATGTCACTAACAGAAACAAGAGTCTATCTCCAGGAGCTCTTAATTAAATACTTGTAAAAACCACTTGAACATCAAGGCTAAATAGAGGAAAAATGAGTATTTTCATACTCAATATAAAATACTTAATATGAGAGTTCTTGTCACGACCCGGATTTTTAAAAGCATTTTTAAATAGCACGAACGGTAGGTAATTTTTTTTTCTTTAAATACCAAAACAAATACTTCGATTAAATATCCAGGTCATGATAACTGGGGTTCACAAATACGAATATCAAATCATATGATATTATTTAACATCTGAAAATTCATAAAGACTAGCTCATCCATCTAAGTACAAGTCTGTCACCCGTCTGAAAATAAATAACAAGTTGACTCTCACGTTTAAGGCACACTTACGTATCGGAGTTTCAAAAATGTGAAAACCTCTTGAGCTCGCCTGCCTTGGTGTCACTTGTCGTCGCCTGGAGAATCTGCAATAAAGCAAACCAAACAACAACCACAACTACAATGGAGCATCTCCGCCTTCAGGAGAAGAGCTTCTAAAGGACAAAAGTTTTTATTAATATTTTTCGGATCGGGCCAACATCACCCGATGTTAGTTGCCTACGTACTCATCAGACAACATAGCCAATGTTTCCAACAAGATCGGATCCAAACGTAGTTCTGCCTAAAAACTACACTATACTAAGAAGCATAGCATCACCCATGCAATGCTTAAGTATTTTCAAGCAACCTACACTTTATGCAAGTCCTTTAATCGTTCCACTTGTTCTAATTAAACAAGCAATATCAATCAATGTTATTAATTATTTCTCGAACCATTGTTCGATAATTAATATTCCCGTCTAATCCCAAAGACAGACAAACACATCAGATGTCAACCTAAGTGACAAATGATAAGAAACACCCTGGAATCCACCAGGCCCCTGGAATCTACCAGGAAGTGTCATCTCCCAACCTAGTCCATAAGGACCTGATCGGAGTGGAAGGGCATGGCCCACAACTGCACCTGAACAGAAGTGGTCAGAGACGCCAACCAAGCAGGATGTCAGCGATCCTAATTGCGTGTACACTAAAAGATCCTCAATAGATCTGCGGTGAGCCCGGCTCACAATGAACTCCCTCCAATGGGGAGGTGCAACTACACGGTCAAATCAGCAGCTCCTCAATAGAGCTAAAACTTAGGAAACCATTTTGAACCCTATCTTGCTCATCTATAAGCCAGGATTCCGAATGACTATCCCAAACCCTATTAGTCCCTTCTAGACTAAGGTTTACAACTCGAGACATGCCATCAGTTCATCAACCAAGGCAAATCGTCAGGTCAAAGGCTTTGTTCATTGTATGAACTAATCCCAGACCCCTCTGAGGTTAATAAATCTTTATTAAACTGGTCGAAATGCACCTAAGGGCATTAGAGTAATTATCCAACATTGGATACAGTCCTCTCTGCACTCGGGTAAGTCTTTAACCTCTCAAAATGTTTCAGTATTACATTGGCCTGTTAATAGCATCCATGCGAATACGGGCCAGTTTGCATAGGGGTAGTTCTGTCATTTGGTTTAAGGCCTTAATGATATCCAATGGGTCTAAAATTCAACTCAATGGTACTATTGGCCTTCATGGACTCTGTGTAATTTTCTTGGCATGTGACGGGGTCGTGAACCCCTTGAACCGACCCAGGTTGTCTTAACGGTTTACTATAAACCCCAAGGGTAAAATGGTCCATTAACCACTCATTGGTATTTTTCTTCACCAAGATATTTGGCTTATAAATATTTTACCTAATAAAATCTTATTGAGAATTTTCTCAATTTTTAAATAAACTCCTAGGCCCCTGAACCAGGGCCCCGAAGTCGGGCAAATGGTTCTCGCACAATGATTTAACTATCAAGGGTAAAAAGGTCATTTCACAATCTCTAGGATTTTTCCCCAATCTGAAACTCGGTCAGAATAGTCCCAACCCTCTCCAGGTCCAATAGTAATTTTCTAGGATTTTTCCCACACATAAACCATACTGAACCGGACCCGGTTCATAACCCTTCATTTGTTGTTTTTTTTTTTATCAAATCAGACCGGACCGAATCGGGTTGGGAAACCCGACCCGGTCCAGCGGCTGACGACCCGGATCGCGGGTCGTCTTCTCCGCGACCGGCCAGAGGCCGTTCGGCCTCTGGGGCGCCGCCAGGACCGCGGCGGAGGAGGGGCGGCCCAGGTGTTCCCGGACCGCCGCCGAACGGCGGAACTGACCGCATATTTTCCGCCGCCGCCCGGTGGCTAGCTGGCGGCCAAAGGCCGCCCTTTTCTTTCTGTCTCTTTTTTTTATTTTTGAAATCTGGCGGTGCCGTCGCGACGGCTGGCCGCTACGGCCGACCGATGGGCCGGGCCTGACCGGATCGCCATCTTCCGGCGATTCCGGTGGCCCTGGTCTATTCCCCGGCCGGCGGCTGCGCCGCGTCGCAGTAAGACTGCTCTCTTCTCTTTTTTTTTTGTTGCTGCGCTGAACCGGCGGCAGCAAATCCGCCGCCGCCATGGTCGCCGGATCCAAAGCCGCCTCGGCCAGGACTGGCATGGCCCTCCCTCGCAATAGGTCCAGCCACCAGCAATCACCCGATGGCCGGCCGGTGACTGGCCGGCAGATAGTGTAAACAGTAATTGTAGATATCACTGTTTACAACTTTATAAAACGATTTATATTTTAATAATAAATTATCTTTGATATTGATTCAAAATCCTACCTCGCAGGCCGATTTGTCGTCGATCCACATCGCCAATGCTTTGCCGGAGTTTCGCCGGAAAATTCTAACGACGGCTCATCCTTTTCCGCTCCAAAAAGCCCCAATTCTCTACTTTGATCGAGCGAAAAAGACCCCCAAATTGTGCCCTAAGAAGGCCTTTTATAGGTATGGGATTAGGGCTCCTAATCCCATGAGGAATTAGACCTCAAAAACCCAATTTCGGAACAGTAATTTACCGGGCCCACATCGCAACTTAAACAGATAGTTCGCACGTTCAATTCAGGTAAACGGGTCTTGCACAATATGTTCAACTTCAGACGGTCGTTTCTCCCTCATCCGGACTCTGATTCGTGCGTTCTTGGTGGCGTTTCGAAGCTTTTTCCGTGTACTTTCCAATAGAATTAGTTTCAGCTCCAAATTCTATCTAGGGAGAAAGTTATTATAATAAAAATGTTAATAAGTCAAATACCATAATTTCCACGTATTTAAATTTGAAACTCGGGAAAATTAGGGATATTACAGTTCTAATCAGTGAACTTTGTAAGTCCATACATAGATGTGCTTACAAAGCCAAATAGGAGATTTTAAGAACATATGAGTTGTATATCAAGTTTATTAGCTAAGTCTTAAAATTTGATTAAAGTTGTTGTGGTCGAGTCAGATTTGGAATTAACAAACGTGATAAATAGGAGCACATGTGTTCTTATTGATCAAGATAGAATACTGAAAAATGTTAAAGGTGTTTAAATCTTATTCATATCACATTTGCATACAAAAATCAGTTGGAGAAGTTTCAGAAGTGATTTTCAATGTTTTAGAAGCATTTAAGGTAAAAAGGGCAAAATAATAAATTGTGAGGAAGAACAATTGATTGCTGCATATAATGAAGAAGTGAATGATCGATTGTACCTTGATTTAACCCTAATAATAAATTGTGAGGAAGAACAATTGATCGTTGCATATAATGAAGAAGTGAATGATCGATTGTACCTTGATTTAACCCTGTGCAAAACGAAACTGATAGTTATTGTAACAACCCTAAATTTTTAGTACTATCTCCATCCTCAAATAAAGGTAATATAAATATTGATACATAATAAAAACTCAAAGAACGTAATAAACGGAGGTCGGGAGTAAAAGTTACGACTACATGGCAGGACCTACTTGAAAAGTGTGGGATAACCTACTAATAAGGGGTCTAGTTTCATAGGGCTCGTCAATACGAGCTTAAAGGTACCAAGAACGTGTTAATTTGAGTTTGGGGTGGAAAGATATGGCCATTTGAAGTTAGAAACGTTTTTTAAAAGAAATTAATAGTTGAGTGTGTGATGGGCGGCCCCATGCATCATTGGGCAGAACCGCGTGCTGAAGTGCACTTGTCAAGGGCGATGTCACACGCATGACACGAGGGCACAACACCGCCTTTAGGTTCCCTGAAGTATAAAAAGGGAGGGGGCAAAATCGATTTCACACACCATTTCTCTCCTCTTTGTGTTTTCACAGTCTCTGAGTTATTTTAACCTTGTTTGGTATGTTCAAAAATTGTTCTTAGCTAAATCGAGAGTGTTTTACGCACTAGAGGTGTTATTTTCTCGAGTTGACTACTCTATAGTTGAGAAAACCTTGAGGAGGTGGCTTTTCACCATCGTAACTAAAGATTATTAGAGGTAGCAGTCTTAATTTTTAGACATGTGCTTTTATTATAATTCATAGAGGTTTTATTAAAGATTCTTTTTAGATTATTTTAAAGAACTCTATTTTTAGAGATACTTACATTCTTTTGAAGAAGTTTTTTTGTGTTTTGGGTACTCACACCCTCTAGATAGTTCTTTTTTTCTTGGAACTAGGAATTATTATAAAGAAGATTATGGATACCACCACACTTGGCTCTAGCATGTACATGAATTAGGATATGATGGGAAAATGCATTTCCTTCTATCTCTCGTTACACCATGAGCCCGGGTGTAAGTCATTTGGTATTGTGACATTTTGTTATTATTTATTTTTTTGAAATTTGTTATTTTTTGAGTAATTACTTAGAAGTATGAACAATATTTATGTGTTTATGAAGCATACTTGTGGAACTTAATTTAATCTACTGAGTATAAATGTACTCACAACCTATTAAATTTTGTAGGTGTAACTACATAACTGGAAGAAGTGGAAGAAAAGATTTCTGTAGTATAAAGTATCTATTTGGTTTTTGTTAAAGCTATGTAATATTTATGATGACTAATGTCCAAAGGCATCTTATGCCATCTTTTAAAACTTAGTGTAATACAATGTATGTCAAAGTTACTTTTCTGTACTCGATGATCGTTCGCACTTAGTAATAAATCAATGTGTTTTCAATGGTTGTTTTATTTTATTTTATTACAAATTTTGATGGGGCAATACAATTATCGATCGATCACTTTCGTAAATCGATTGATTGCTTGAAGAATTATGCACAAAAAAATAATGAACAATCGATTATTGTGTGAACGATTGATTGCTTCAAAAATGAAAAACAAAACAAAATCAAAAGGGGACAACTTGGTTCAAGCTGAAAAAGAGAAATGGGGGATGCCGGAGGAGGTGGTGCAAGGCCGGGTAGGGCTAACCATCGCCGTCGCTGGGCCGGGATGGAGCCAAATGGAGGTTTGCTTGTCGGAGGGTGGCCAACGGCGGCATTTGAAAACAAAAATAAAAAGGGGGAAAGTTTATGCTTTGACCAAAATAGAAAATACATGGGAGGGGAGGCCGAGCCAACCAATGGTGACCGCCCTCAGCATTGCGGGCTGAGGCGGAGCCAGATAGAGGCAAGCCATCCTATGGTTGGGGGTGATTGCCACTACAGAGCAAATCAGAAGAGAAGAGAGAGGGGGAGGTTCAACGAGACCAGGCTAATGGCAGAGGGCTGAACAACATGAGCCTGGTGGTCCTGCCATCGCCAGGCCAACTAGAGGCTTGCGATGGGTAGCGCTGCTGCCCAGCCAGAAGAACCAAGGGGTGCAGGGGTTGGTTTAATGATCTTTGTGATCGGGCATAACACGGACATGGTCTTCATGTTTTTCTATTTCTTTTCCTTCTCTCTCTCTTTTCTTATACATTTTTCTTATCCATTTTTTCTTTTTCGCGCTGAAAACATATGTGGTGCACAGCGGCTCAAAGGCCGTGACTAAACCCCAAACTCGATTCTATTGGTATGGATATCGAGGTAAAATACAAAAAAATAATTATGTCAAAGCGTCAAATTTCCCAGTAAAAAAATGAGCAAACAAATAACAAAAATGTTGCAAAAAAATATAGAAAAAGGAGGGGCATTACAGCATGGCACAAGTTGTAGAGAAAAAAATGGAGTCATTCTCAACTTTGGGTAATGCAGGACCAACCAAAAGCTGACAGTAGGGCTAGGGTTCCCAAAATCTTTAGATGATTGTGATCCAATTAAGCCTAGACCCCGCTTAGCTATGTCAGCTGCCCACCGTGATCGGAAGGCAACAAAAAAAGGAAGCGACTTATTGTTTGGTTATTGGAGGAGAGCGATCGACCACTAGTAGATGATGGGACTAACCTCATCGAAATCACCTCTCAAAGGCGATCAAGAAGGGCCAGCCCTTCACTCTTCTGTGGTAGCCATGGGCGGCACTGCTAGAAGTCAGGAGGCCTCTAGTAGAAAAAGGGGCCCTTTTGGCCCCCCGACTAGCCACTAGGTGGCAGTAGGCCCAGCCCATATGAATCACCTTGCTTAGCCCTCACCCTGTCATGGAGGGCAAGGTAGCTGGGGGGGAAGATGACTAGTGTTATTGTTTTTGGGTCATGTGACCTGACCCATTTGGCCTAGATTCAGTCTTGTTGTTTGGCCTAGGTCCATATGACCTGAACCCAAAAAAATGTGTTGAACCAGTTCCGGTTCAGGGGCTTGTACTTGTTAGAAAATTTTAAAAATTATTATAGGACGCAAAGACTTTCACGAGTGCTTTGACCGAGTTTTAGCTAGGGAAAAACTCCCAGAGGTTCTAAAATGACTTTTCTACATTTATGAGTGAATTATAGTAATAATTAATTACCTAACTTGGGCTCTAGTTCAGGGGCCTATGAGTAGTGTTACAAAATTTTGGAAAAAAATTAGTGAGAGAAGAGTGTGTACCCTACATTTATACCAAGCCATGTGGTGGGGAAAAATCCCAATAAGTGGCAATTGACCATTTTTCCTCTTAGAGTTAAGGGTGGACTTTAGATCTAATCAAGGTCAATTCTGTAACATCTCGGATTTTTATTACGATTTTTTGCTATTTTTATATAATTATTTTCAACGATATATTGTGATGCTTCAGCATATGTGGCCTCAGTATTCGTAACCGTAGAGCTGGGTCTCAGATCAGTCGTGGTCCACAGGCCTCGACATGCGCTTCTGGCGCAAAAAATCGTTGAAGATCGGAACTGCAGAGGATAAGTAAGAAAAAAGAAAAAAAATAGAGAAAACGGGCTCAGGCTCGGCTGAGCCCGATCCAGAAATTTCTGGAGTGAACAGTGCACCGCCCACCCCCCTTCCTGCTTCTCTCGGTCCTAGCTGCCACCGGCCACCGGTGGGCCGAAGGGCCGCCGCCACCGGCTCCGCCCAGGCCGTGCAACGGCAGGGGGACCTCCGTCCCGGCCCTATGGCTGCTCCGCCGTCTGCCCCGTGCCTCTCCCCTGTTTTCTCGTTTTCACCATAGTTTCTCTATTTGGTGCTGTGGCGGCGCCGACAATGGCTGAGGGGCTCCATTCGGCCAGCCACAAGCCAGTGACAGCAGGGCTGCCACCCAAGCCAGCCTGGCCAGCTTCTTCCTCCTCCCCCGGTTAGCTCCCTTTTCTCACTGTGATCCGATTTGAGCCGCCCCCGTGGGCCGCCAAGGCCTGACCGGCCGGCCATGGCTCCGCCTGGGCCGGTGACGGTGGGAGGCCATCCCACCCGGCCCGGTGGGCCTCCGTTCCGCCGCCCATCCTCATCCCCCTTTTCTGCCGTGTTTTTCGCCGAATAGACGACGCTGCTCTGTTCTAGGCCTTGTCGCCACCGGTGATGGCTGGCAGTGGCCAGCCAGCCACCATGGGTTCTGCACCGGCTTGACGATGGCCAGGGACGGCCCCCAACCGGTCAGCTCCACCTCCACCTCCGTCCCTGTGCATTTCTTCTCCAGCTAGATGCCTCCACCTCCCCTGTTCTGCCGGTGATTGGTTTTGGTGGAACAGAGGCCGGCAGTTGCGAGCCATGGACGATGGACCTCCGTTTGGCTCTGCCTTGGCCAAGCGATGGCCAAGCCTCCTCCTCGGCACCGCCCCAAGCCGATTTGATCCGCCCCGCATCTCCCTTGTTTCTGTCTGTGACGGACTTTGGGGGTTGCACTGGCGAGAGCCAGCCTTTGGCTCGCCTCTTGCCGACCAGCCTTGGGATGACGACGGTAGGACCGCCCCTAGCTAGGTCTATCGCCCCCACAGCCGCTCCACCTGGGCTGGTTTCCCCCGGTTGGTCCCTCTTCCCTGTTTTGGTTTGAAGGGAATTGTGGCCGCGTTGGTGGTGAGCTAATGGTCGGCCAGCCTCGGCCTAGCGACACTGGTGTAGCCGCTTCCACCCAGTTACTAGGGCCCTGGCGTCACGGGCCAGAGCTGCCAGTAAACCCTGTTCGTCGTTGTGCCCTTAGGGTTTTTCACCCATTATGGGCCATCAAGCATCGTTGGATGTCGAACACCCTTGGACCACCTTAGTGTGGCGGGTCTCAGCCTGGGGATGGATGGCCGCCCTAGTGCATCACCGCCGCTCTTCTTTCAGCATGGGCCAGGTTCCCCTCTACCGATTGTGTCTAACCGCTCTATAGAGAGCGCCACGTGTTGCCCTTTGACAGTCTTACCCTCGCCGGACGCAGATTGGCCTATAGTCGGCCTGCCATGGCACGACAACTGCAAAGGCTGTATTATTGGTCACCGCCCTTAGGCATGGCCCTACTGCACTTCCGAGTCTTGGGCCGACACCGTCTAGCCCTCCCCTCTTCCCTTGGCCGTGTGTGCAAGTAGTCGCACGTGCGGGTTAGGGTATCAGTGCCGCTTTGGCGCCGCCCGACCGTCAGATGGCTCTGCCATCATCTGAAGTTGACATTGGAGTCCTCCATCAGTCTCCTCCGTCCTTGAGTGTCACCCACACCCTCCGCCCTTATGTGGGCCCTAGTAAACGTGAAATCGACGCCATTGGGTGTTGTCCACGGCCGATTTCGACATCTTGTGACCGGTTGTGTATTTTTCAACCGCCACTCATTGGCACGATCTTTCTCCCGGCTGCCCCTAGTGTGCCGCTGTGGATCACGGATTTTGCCACGTTGATTTTGATACCCCTTTTGGCCGTGTGTAGTTTCGGCGCTTCTTAAAAACCTCGGGACAGCAGCTATCTCAGCTAGGCAATGATGTTGACCACCGACTCCGCCACCGACGCCGCCATCATCGTGTGCTAGCCATCAAACATCATGATTACGAGGTAGGGGAGTTTTGAACTCGTAATTTCATGACAACATGCTTTGAATGAGTAGCAGCATGCTAGGCTTGTATGATTTCACATTTTGGATATTAAATCATGACATGTATGCATGATGTAAGATAGTGAATTATGCCACTATGAGATACATGTATGTATGTATGTGAGTTGTAAGCATGTTGTATGTGTATGGTGTATGATGTATGCACTAGTGATGGCTAGTGAATATGTTAGTGTGCTACGTATGTGTATGATGGACACGCTAGTGATGGCTAGCGATGTCGAGTAAGTTACGTATGTGGACTGTGTGGGCAGAGGTATGGGCGATGGACTGTAAGATTGGTAAGGGTTTGGTATGAAGTTGGATGTGGATTTGGATGTGTAAGCGCATGATGGAAGACAAAGAAAGTAAGTTTGAGGAGCGAGGATTTGAGATGGGTCAGTTTGGTTTGGAGCTTACGTTAGGGGTTCGGTAAGTAAGAAGACTTAGGCTTGGAGCCTTATGAGGGTTTATTAGACAGTAAGAGCGTGCATAATTGTACAAGCATAACGTACAAATTATGAAGTGAAAAGTAAGTATAATAAGTGAGGAATTAAGTAAGAGGTTGATAATAGGGATCTGTTGTGAGGAGCTCAGTTTGACGATGTAAGTAAGATGTCTGATCGTAAGGTGGATGTCAGAGGATGTATGCGTGCATAAGGATTTGTGTACGGTGAGTTATGTGTGACCCGGACGGGTAAGTGAAGTCTGTTGCCCCGACGAACTAGGGTTCGGATCGGGCTCAACTTCAGTTTGATCAGTCGAGGACTGAGTTTGTGTGACATAATTGTACCACATAATATACTTAATTCAAACTTGAATTATGAGAATGTTAATAATAGCATTGTGAGTTTGAGACCTGAGGGTTCGACTGATTAAGTTCATTGTTTGAGCTAGCCGATAATGAATCGGCTAAGCACTTCTTGTGTCTTACCATGGTGGTTATCCTGCGGGATTTTTGTCTGTGTGCTATATAGAGCACCAGACGTCTGATGCTTTATTGAGAGCGATGTGTGTTTGATTTGGTCTATGTGCTGTATAAGCCCAGACGTTTGATGCTCTGTTGAGAGCGAAGTATGTTTTTGATTCGGTCTGTGTGCTGTATAAGCCTAGACATTTGATGCTCTGTTGAGAGCGTTGTATGTTTCCACCCAAGAGTGGCACTGTACGTTTTTGCCCAAGTGGCACTGTATGTTTTCTACCCAAGAGTGGCAATGGCACTATAAGACCCCTTATGGTGGGCAATTTTTTGGCACTATAAGACCCATTATGGTGGGCAATTCTATGGCACTATAAGACCCCTTATGTGTGGGCAATTGTATGACCCCTTGTGTGGGTGTATGTTTGCGCACTCAGGTAAGTAGTATCATGGATCTACTCTTACCTGTTTGATCCAGTGCCCCATGAGCATTGGTGTACCTTACCTTCGGAAAAGTCCATGGCGTCTAGTCACTCCCCGGAGGTTAAGGTGATGCCCCAGTGGCATTCTTTTCCTTTTCGACGTTGGAGCTTATTAGTTGTAATGAGCTTCAGTGGTCGATAGTATGTATACGACTGTATGACTGAGTTTGTGCATTTCTGAGTAAGTGTATGATGATGAGTATGTGCACGATTGTAAGATTGAGGATGAGTACGACTGTAAGAGTGTGAGTTTGAGCACGACTGTAAGAGTTTGAATATGAGTTCGACAGTAAGTGTAAGACTATACGAGTAAGGGTAAGATTGTACGAGTAAGGTCGTACAAGTAAGCGTACGATGGTACAAGTAAGTTTGTATGACCCTGGATAAGGGTGTTTGTGTAAGTTGATTGGATAGTATGATTTTGGCACGATGGTGCCTTGGTATGATTTTGGCACGATGGTGCATTTGGTACGTCTGTGGCACAATGGTGCCTTTGGTATGATCGTATGCGTATATGCATGATATGATTATATTATGTTGACTGTTTCATGTTTGAGTTGCATGATGCATGTATTTTTGAACTTATGGAGTTCACCATTTGGGATTTCCCCTACTGGGTATTTTCCTACTGAGTATGAAAATACTCACCCTACTACTTTTAGCCCCATTGTTCGGGAGGTTTTGCAGGTTGTGCGGAGAGCTCCTGGAGATGGATGCTCATTTCAGCGGTGGATTGATTCCCGTTGACTCAGGTATCTGCTTCTCTCATTGCGAGTATTTTATGCCATGATCTTCTGTATTGAGTGAGATGAGACTTTAAGATGTTTATTCTGGACTTTCATTTGGATCAGTCAGTGGACTGTTATGAGACTTGTACTCAGGGATACCTAGGAGTGATTTGTATTTAAAAGTCTATGATCATAGCAATTTATTCGTACGTGTATTTTCGAGTAGCGCCTAAGGATATTTGATTTGGCAGTACGATGTTTAACCATATGATGTTTTAAATTATAAAATATTTATACAGGTTTTGATTTTGTCATTTTGACTCCGATTTATGGAAAAAAAATCTATGAGTTTTAAGAAAAAAGGATGAAAAATCTCGGGCGTTACAAGTTCAAGGGGTTTATAATCCCATAAAATGTCTAGAAAACTACCATGGGTCCATAATATCAATGAATATTTTGAGATCAATTTTGAACTCATTAGAGTTCATAAAGACCCTGAACAAAATAACAAAAATACCCTATGAGTGGACTAGCTTACATTTGCATAAATAGAATTAATGGGCCAATTTGAGAGTAAAAGTTCTTTAGAGGTCAAGAACTTACCCAATAATTAATACGACCATGTCCCCAGTGGGAAAATTACCCTAATGTTGTTAGGGAGCATTATAACTTGTTTTCCTAAAAATAGATGATCCTAACCCAAGGAGAGTTTGGGCACGAGAGCACGAATCTTTCTAATGTCATAATTGAGTTGGGCCTTAGTATTATGATTCATTTAGACTTGTGTGGGTTAGTATTAATTATGTTTTCATTGTTTAAATACTTGTC
The DNA here is from genome assembly GCA_035235625.1 of Saururus chinensis. NCBI lineage: Eukaryota > Viridiplantae > Streptophyta > Magnoliopsida > Piperales > Saururaceae > Saururus > Saururus chinensis. The sequence continues at coordinate 39,647,362 of CP141142.1, forward strand.
ATTGATGTTGTGATAATAATTTATCATTAGGTTGAAATTAATGAAAGATTAATTAATAGGGGTTAGATAGATTTGGATTGGGTGAGAATATCAAATCAAGATAAAGATTTGTAACGCCCGAGATTTTTAATCACATTTTCTTTAAAATTCATATTTTTTTCCAATATAACGACTATAAATTAGTAAAAATGATGAATACGAAACCTGTGAAAGCAGTTTCATAATTTAAAACATCACACATAAGTTTTTCCCATATAATTTTTTACGCATTCGATCAAAGTACGGCCAAACCAAACATCCTTAGGCACTACTCAAAAACAAACATACGAAGTAAATTACTATGATCATAGACTTTAAATATAAATATCTCCCAGTTATCCCTAAGTGCAAGTCCCATAACAGTCCACAGTTTAATCCAAATTACAAATCCAAAAAACATAAACAACTTAATTCTTATCTTACCCAATACAAGAGATCATGACACAAATAAACTCACATTGAGCCAAAGATATACCTAAGTCAAAGGGAGTCAATCCATCATTGAAATGAGCATCCATCTTGAGGAGCTCTCCGCACAAACCTGCAAAAGCATACCGAATAACAGGGCTAAAAAATAAGGTAATAAGTATTTCCATACAGAGTAGGAAGATATCCAGTAGGGGAGTTCTAAATAGTGAACTCAGTAAGTCCATATATAGATGCGTTCATGCAACTCAAACATGAAGTAGGCAGGATATAATAATCATGCACATATGCATACAATCATGCCAAACACACCATCAAACCAAATTTACACAAATACTCTTAATTAGAGTCTTTCTAACTTACTGAAACAATCATATGCTTACTTATACAACTTACTCATATTTGTACGAGCTTACTCGTACAATCTTATACATCCTTGTATGACCTTACTCATACAGTCTTACTCATAAATATACGCTTATAGTCTTACTCATAAACATATGCTTATAGTCATGCTCATAATCATACTCTTATAGTCGTGCTCAGAATCATACTCTTATAGTCTTACTCATAAACATACATACTCACTCATACAGTTGTATACATACTATCAATCACTGAAGCTCATTATAATTAATAAGCACTAACATCAAAATAGAAAAGAATGCCACTGGGCATCACCTTAAACTCCAAGGAGTGACTAGATGCCATGAACTTTTTCAAAGACAAGGCACACCAATGCTCATGGGGCACATGATCAAATAGGTAAGAGCAGTTCCATGTACTTACCTAAGCACACAAACATAAACACCTACACATAAGGGGTCATACAATTGCCCACACTCTAGGGGTCTTATAGTGTTAGTGCCACCCTTGGGTAGAAATCATACAATGCTACTCTTGGGCAGAATCATACAATGCTACTCTTGGGTAAAATCATACAACTCTCTCAATAGAGCATCAAACATCTGGGCTTAATACAACACACATACCAAAAGAAAAACATACATCGCTCTCAACAAAGCATTAGATGTCTGAGGCTCAATATAACACACAGACAATATCCCATAGGATAAACACCATGGCAAGACATGAGAAATGCTAAGCCAACTCATTATCGGCTAGCTCATACATGAAAGTTAATCTGTCCAAACCCTCAGGTCTCAAACTCACAACATTATCTTTAGCTTTGCTTATAAATCAAGTTTGAATTTAGTAAGTTATGCGGTACAATTATTCTACAAAAAATCTCAAACATACAATGCTCTATTGATCAAATGGAAGCTAAGCCTGATTCGAAACCCTAGTTTGTCGGGGCAGCAGACTTTACTTAACCCGTCCAACTTACAACATTACTCATCGTACACCAAAACCTTACATATTCATACACATCTTACTCGGAAGTCATCAAATTGAGCTCCTCAGAGCCAAACCCAGTTATAGCATCTTACTTATACCTCACTTATTATGCTTACTTTTAACAATTATGCAACACTCTTACTGTTTGACAATCCCCCAACATACGCTCCAATCCAAACTAATCCATTCCAATCCTCGCCTGTCAAACTTACATCCTTTATCTTTTGTCATACAGACACACATCCACAACAAATCCATACCAAACCCTCTGTCACCTCTTACCATCCATTGCCCATGCTTATGCCCACACACACATATACATCCATTGTATAGGCATATAGCCATCATACATACGTATGTCCATCACACATACATATAATATACACATACTTCCATACATAGCTTACTAACATACTCGCTAGTCATCACTAACATACACATAATCCACATACATTAGCTTACCAACGTACTCGCTAGACATCACTAGCACATACATGCACATCCATACACGTAGCTTACCAACATAATCGCTAGCCATCACTAGCACATACATACATAGCTTACCAACATACTCACTAGCTATCACTAGCACATACACAATCCACAAACGTAGCTTACCAACAAACATGCTAGCCATCACTAGCACACACATACTTATAGCCCACATGCATGTTATAACCATTTCAACATGACATAATTTATCCTCTTACATCATGCAAACAAATCATAATTTAACATCCAAAGCATTGAATCATACAATTTTAGCATGCTGCTACTCATTCAAAGCATGCTATCATGAAATTACGAGTTCAAAGCTCCCTACCTCGTAATCATAATGTTTGATGGCGAGCACATGACGGTGGTGGCGTCGGCAATGGAGATGAGGGCCAAAAGCATTGCCAAGTTGAGAGAGCTATTGTCCTGAGGGCTTAGGAAGCATCGGAAGTACTCACGGCCAAACAGGGTGCCAGAAGTCAATGCGACAAAATTCACAATCCACGGCCGCACACTAGGGGTGGCTAGGGGAAAGGTCGTGCCAACAAAAATGGCAAGTGTGACCAAAAGTTAAGATGGACTCACTGAAGTTTGAGCAATGATTGATAATTACTCAGCCAGCCACAAGATGTTGAAATCGACTGCAAACAACACCCTACAATGTCAATTTCATGTTTACAAGGGCCCACATAAGGGTGGAGGGCATTGGGCGATGCTTGTAGACAAAGGAGAGGGGGTGGATGGCTTTAGTATCAACTCCATTCGGTGGCAGAGCCAGCTGATGGTGAGGTGGTACAAAAATGACGCCTAAACCCTAAACTGTATGCACGATCACATGTACTTGTGGTCAAAAGGATCACTCAAGGAGATGGTCAGTCAGTGGCTCCAGAGGTTGCTCTAGGCCCACAAGGGTGACATAGCTAAGGCCACGATGTGGTGGCCATCCGAAGCGGCAACATCGCCGATCGCTACCCACACCTAAAATCGATGTTGCGGGCGACTGTGCATCTAGCACAGTCGAGGATAGAGGGATAGGGCTGGCCAAGGGTTGGCGGGGCCGTCACTATGACAAGGCTAGAAAAAAATGGCTCAAAGTAGTAGGAGAACGGTCCTCCTTTGATTGGTTTATGTGGCCAAGGATAAAGTGACTCATTCCGGTGGAGGTGGTTGGACCTACGACAGAGTGGAACTGGGTACAGTGGTTTATCGTCATCGCTGGGTTGGGGCAGAGCCCACGGTAGTTGGCCCTTGCCAGCTAGCGGCAACGATGGAGAAATAGAACTAAACATAATGGGATGGCTCGGGCAAAAAATAGTGCAGATTTGGCTTTGACAGAGCAGAGGGGGCTAGAAAGCAATCGATGCAGTGGGGCTGGGTTGAGGTCACAACAGGGCAATTGCTAGCCCAAGGCCGGCCGACCCGAGGCAAGCTGGAGACAAGATCCCTCCGGTGTAGCCTCAAGATCTGTCAAAACCAAAAATAGGGAAGGGCGGAAGGGTTTGGCCGGAGGAGAGAAATAAGCGGCAGATGCGGAACCAGGGAGGGAGGGGTGGTCCATAGCCTTCGCCGGACCAAGGTGAAGCTTGATGGAAGTTCGTTCGGTCATGGCTCGCCGCCAGTGACCACTGTTTAATCAAAATAGTGCACCGGAGGAAAATAGGGCAGAGGGGGGAAAAAGAGCATGGGGTGGCAGAGGAGAGGCCTTCTCGGGTTGGGAGGGACATCCTCTCGCCATCACCGGGCTAGGGCAAAGCTGTGGGCAGGTAGCCGGCTAGTGCCCACCCACGGCGGCAGAAACAACACAATACAGAGAGAAGGGAGAGGGGCTAACTGAGGCAATCTAGGTGGGGGAGTTGGCAAGGCTGGCCAGGGCGGCAGCGCTGCCGTCACTGGCCAGTGGCTGGATAGACGGAGGCCGGAGTCCACCAGCCACCGCTAGTGCCGCCACAGTAGGAAACAGAGTGAAAGGGAAGAGAGACCATGGGCCTTCTTGTTGCTTCCAAAAAGGGATCAGGCAAGCCCGATCCTGATTATTATTTTTTATTTTTTTATTTTTTATTTTCTCTGTGTCTTATCCAATTCTTTCATTCTTTCTCTTTTTCATGCCGGTAGCGCGTGTCCGGGCCCATGGCCTACGACTGAACCCCACACCCCACTCTACAGGTACAAATATTGAGGTTAAATACAGCGAAGCATGACATTTTTCAGACAAAAATGATAGGAAAATGGCATAAAAATTACTAAAGATCGTAAAAAAATTAGGGACACTACACTAGTTCATAAAGTGAGGAATGCCTTTGACTTGATGATTTGTCTTGGTTAATGAATCAATGATAGGTCTTGATCCTAGTCTCAGAGAGACTAAAAGGGTTTGCAATAGTTATTTTTGAATCTTTGCTTGTTGGAAGAGCACTGATAGGGTTTAGAATAGTTTTTCTAAGTCTTAGCTCTATTGAGGAATTGTTGATTTGATTGTGCTATTGCACCTCCCTGTTGGAGGGAGCTCTACATGAGCCTTTACTCACAATTGATCTATAGATTATTTAGTGTACACATATTTGTAGTAATTAACACCCTACTTGGTTGGCTTCTCTTGCCTCTTCTATTGAGGTGCAATTGTGGGCTATACCCATCCATTTCGGCAAGGTCCTTAGGGGCTAGGTGGGGTTATGGTACTTCATGGTAGATTACAAGACCTCACTATGGATGGTTCCCTTTTGAGGATGGTCTATGATGTTTGTATCATTTGTCATTTACATTGACATTTGATGAATTTGCATGTCTTTTGGATTAGATGGGGATATTAATTATTGAACAAGGGTTTGTGAGATAATTACTAGAGTTGCTTCTTATTGATTGTTTAACTAGAACAAGTGGAACAACTTAAAGACTTGCATCAAATGTGTGTTGGTTTGAAGCATTTAAGCATTGCATATTTGATGCTATACTTCTTGAGATATTGTAGTTGCTAGGCAGAACTATGTCTGGTTTCTATTTTGTTAGAAGTAACATTGGAGATATTGTCTAATGAGTACGTAGGCAACTAACATTCGACGATGTTGGCCCGAGCCAAAAAATATTAATTAATTATTTTATTTTTCTAGAAACTCTTCTCTTAAGAAACAAGATGTTTCATTGTTGTTTTGTCTTGATTGGTTGTAGGTTTTTCTGGTGAGTACTAGTAAAACCAAGACTGATGAGTGTGTATGCAATTCTAGTAAGTTATTGTTTCTTTGGTATGAGAGTGAACTTAGTTATTTATTTTCAAGTTGATGACCGCCTTGTACTTAGAGGGTTAACATGCTATTTATGGGCTTTTGAGTAATATCATATGTTTTGCTATTTATATTTGGGAACCCCATTTATAATGATTTGGATAAATAATTGGATGATTTATTTTATATTTAAGAAAGGAAAAAAATTCATCATAATTTATCACATGCCCTTTATTAAAAAAAGTTTTTGAAAATACCGATTGTGATACAGGGAGTATTTAAATCCTAATGCCTATATCAATTTAGTTTATTTTGAAAAACCAAATATAAATATTAATGTGGGACATATGGAGTATTTAGACCCTCCTTCCTATATCACTTCTACTACCATGTTTTTTAATCGGTATTGCAATATTGTTCTTTTTTAGAAAACTATCTCTCATACCCTAAATAATATTATTACTCTTAATTTGGGACTACATTTTAGTTTTGAATAAATTGCACTCAGCCTTTGGGAATTTTCATAAAAATGAATTGTGTTATTTAAACATATAAGGAAATTTTTTTCTTAAATAGTCTTATAATTTATGTCTATATCCTTTATAAGTAATGCTATGCCTTCCCCACCAATTGTTGCTTCCTTGGTTGCTGTATTCACATATTCCAAACTGGCTTTCTAAAGCTTGAGAGCCTATTAGATCATGCCAAACCAATTTTTTTGCTTTAGACCAATCTTACCCAATTAAGAGCTTCACAGGAAGACTCCTAGTGTAGCGATCTCCCCCTTTCATAAGCAATACTCTACACAGTAGAAAAACATGAAATTCCAACTGACTATCATCTCAATTGCTCAAAATCCATCCTCAATATAAAAAGTCATCTTAAAATATTTTTCTTACATTCAAACCATTGAAAAAATTCATCATGGTTAAGAATAGATGGCACTTACATTTGTAAGACTAAAATCATACTATTATATAAAAGAAATCAGTGACGATAAAATTATCAAAATTTACCTATTTTACCCATATTTTTACCATGAATTCTTATTTTACCCTTATTTTATATCTTTATGCCTCTGAAATATAATTTAAATTGATATGCGATTTAAGGGTTACCACATGTCAACTTAATACGGATTGCTAATACAACATGGGCATTAATTTTTATATTATGTTGATTTTAACTTTATAATGTTATATCTTTCACTCTTAAGCTTGGATTCTGCGTTCTTGATATTGTTGGAAAACTCTTGACGAGTTCTATCAAACGAGATCCACATTATTATGTTTTCTCAATAATATTTTTTTATAGTTTTACCTATATTAGACATGTTCGGATTTACTCAATTTTTATGCTATTAGAAATCAATGAGCTTTATCAATTAAGATCCGCTACCAAAAAGATCATGACAAAGGATAGCATGTTCTATAACACAAAGTATCACTGATATCTTCACCGACCTATGACCTAATATTTAGCCAATGAGTTTATCAGTTGCTTACTATGAGTATATTTGAGTTAGTATAATATTTATAATTATATATGTGTGGAGGAGATTACCTTAAATGAAGTTCACTAGGAGATTAAGAGAAGAAAGAAGAAGAAAATTTATAGGATAAAATACTATGAGTTAAGGACTTTTATATATGATTAAGATGTGGCTTAATATTTTACCCATTAGATTTGGACTTGTGATTGCCTACTACAAATGCATTTAAATTGGTATAATGCAAAAAATTATTGTCACTCTTGGTGCTTTATATAATAAAATAATTTTTTCATTATTTTACCTTTGCACGTGCATTATGTGCTATTGAATAAAGATTGTATGACATGCCTTTTATGGTAATGGGCGGGTTATTACAAACATCCGTGGCTTGGCTTTGTGATTCATTGTGTGGCCAAGAGTAGTTGCCATTATGCATTGGTGTAAATAAATGTGACTACTAAAATTAAAAAATAAAGAAATGTGTTGTGAGTGTAAACAAAAAAGAGAGGGGGTGTACAAAATTTTAAAAAGAACGTGTTTTTATGCATCTCAATAATCCCTTTAGTTTCTCGTTTCATATTTACCCCATATAAAAGTTTTAAAAATTTTTCATACATACCTCATAATATGTAATTTCCACCCTTGTCTTTGCCCCCTTCTTATTTCCTTCTTCTATGGTGTCAGCGTGGAGGTCGCTAACCAGTGATAACAAAAATTGTAGACTTTTTGAAGACAATAGTTATGACCAAGGGTAGCCAAATCCAGACTAGCAGTAGTCTACCTCAACATAGCCCAAACCAGATCTGGATGTGGACGTCCTTAACTTGGCTTATTGTAACCCCTTTTCTAGCTGGTGATGGGGCAGTGGCATAGTAGTTATTCTATGTTGTTGACTATGAAGGAGGAAGAAGAAATAGAAAAAAAAACATGAAGGAAAAGGAGGTTGGGAGTTAGAAGAGAGATGTGGGTTATTTTAGGTTGGGGTAATAGATGAGAGAAATAATAGAAAGAAAAATTATTTAAATAATATTAAAAAAATATTTACCAAAAGAATGTATTTTGGGAAATATTTTCCAAAATGGTGTTGTTTTTGCCCACGTAGGCATCTGCATGGTTTTTCTTTTTAAATTTTTATAGATTTCATCTTTAAGTTAATTTCGTTTTTCCAAATGACGAAATCCCCACACACTCTCACGGGTTGAAGCTTTAATTGGATTTCGTCCTTTGCAAGGACGAAATCAAATCATTGATTTCGTCCTTTAAAAGGATGAAATCCCTTCTTCTTTACCCCCCACTGCCCTTCCCGTTTGTCTCCAATGTTTTGCTTCTTTCACTCCACCCGTAATCATGTGCATCATGTTCTGCTCAAATCCGTTGCTGAGCAACCAGCAATCACCTCCCAAGTGACCAACAATTGTCAAGCGACCAGCCCAGATCTGCCCAGACCGAAATTCACCCCCTTAAATTTGTCCAAACTAAAATTCGCCCAAATAAGACCAAATCCGCCTCTATTTCACACAAATATGCCTCAATTTCTTAGTAAATTTCCTACATTATTATTCATGCTAATTTTTTTACAATTTTTAAACTTTTCTTTGTGCATATAGCACATCTATTGAAAAGTAATAGCATATAGCTCAATTATTTTTTTTTCTATGTAAAAAGATAAATTTAAAAGTGGCCCCAATGAAATGTACTGCAGTACATCCCTTGGGCTCAATATGGTTTGAATATTTGAGGACCATTGAGAAAGATGGGTTAGTCTCAGAGATGAGTATCATAGATCTGTCTTAGATGTTAATGAGGACTAGTCATACATTTGTCTCACTCTCACATGTCTCCGAGACCTATGATGCCTATTGAGTAATTATCTTTCAATTTTTTCTAGTATGGCAATTTATTTTGTGCTTAATTTTTTTGGTAGCTCAGACACAGCTGAGGCACGATCCATTCCTTGATATTCTATCTTCATCTGCAACACTTGGCTCTCCTCCAAGTTTATCATTTCCAATTGCTCCACATATAGCTTACCCCTAGCTAGATTTAATAGTATATTATAGACGACAACAGACAGCTCATGTTAGGACATCTGTTACTTATGCGGAGATGGAGCCAGAGCCGGAGGAGCAGGAAGAGCCAATACACTATACAATACTGTCAGGGTCAGGGTCGAGGACGTAGGGGTAGAAGAGATTGAACGACTTAGAATTGTGATATGTTTATTTTGTAAACTAATATAATTTGATGTGTTTATATTATTGTGTTTTATATGTTATTTTTATGGAAATGTGATGTTATATAAAGATTGATTTATATGTTTTATGTGGAACATATATGATGCTTATGCATAGATAAATTTGTATGTATGTTTTATGTGGATGATATTTGATGTTACGTTGGCACAAATGTTGTTTTCAATCTTAAGCTATCTAAATTTTTTTTCCACAAAAGAACAAAATCTCATAACTTCCATTCCCCGCCTTCTTAAAGTAAGTCCTAAGATTCGTCATTACAAAGGATGAAATCATTATAGAAAGGTAAAATCAACTTATGTTGATTTTGTATTTGAAAGTGTTTTTAAATGAAAAAAAAGTGTAATTTTGACAATCAATTTTTTTTGGGAAAATTATTAAAATAATAATTTTAAAAAAATATTTACCAAAATAAACTACTTTGGGAAATATTTCCCAAAGTGATGTTCCTTTTTGCCACGCAGGTGCTAGCCAAGCAGCTGGCGCCAGCGTGGCTTTTTTTTAAAAAATTTCAAATTGATTTCGTCATTTAGAAGGACGAAATCAGGTTTAAGTTGATTTTGTCGTTCTAAACGACGAAACCGGGTTAAAGTTTATAACTTAACCCGATTTTGTCGTTTAGAAGGACGAAATCACCTTAAGGCAATTTCGTCCTTCTAAACAACGAAATTGTCATATTTACTATTTGTGACTAGATCGGGGCCTATAGTTAGTAAGCAACTCGAGTCAAATCATGGATATCGAGGGCAACCCGCAGCGGCTGGGGGGAGTGGCGACTGGCATAGGAAGCAATTTAATAAACGGGACCAGGATCCATGAACTCGGTCCAGTCTCCACTCCCCCCGGCCACTGCTCATGGAGCTATCATTCTAGATTAGACATCAGCATAATCTCCCTAGTATCGTCGAGCCGAAGAGAACAGGGATGTTGCAACGAAAGAGCATCTCGAGAATAGATGACAAACACAAACGGTTATATACTCCCGGGGCATCTCCTATAAATCAGGTTATCCGTCTCTTATGGTAAACTGTAATAAGGATATCCTCATTTGTCATACTTTGGGTATTTGTTTAGGTTTTTTTTACATAAAAAAGGGATTTATCGTAATAACTACTTAAAAAAAAGGTTATAATCATTTTCTAGAGAGCCTAATCTACGTAGTAGATATAAATCAAATATGTTTGCATACATATGCCATTAATAATTACCTTTAGTCTAGAATAAATATTCCAAAAAATCGCACTTGTTTACACATCATTCTGTTGTCAGTCGTCTTTTCTTCTGTATATACGAGCAGCCAAACCATGCAATGAGTAGATTGTTGTTTGTCAGCTTCGATGCTACTGTGTCCTTCAAATTGGATTCCTTCAAACAATCTCTTATCCGCCTCCCTGAATATATGCACTTCGGTGCTTATAAATTTCAATCCATCGTTCTTTGATTAGAAGATTGTCAATCAAAGATCTCTTAGACTTCAATTATGCTGGGAAGACTACAGAGATAATAATGACATTAGCATCATGTGGACTGGGGGAACAATTACTTGGTCATCATTGACCTGCAGCACAGGAAAATAAAACTTATTGTTCATCTTTCCAAATGTTTAGGAAAATAAAACCGACTGTTCAAGAAAATAAAACTTACTGTTTATCTTTCCAAATGCGTGTATGTACGGTGATTTCGTCATTCAAAACGACGAAATCACCAGATCCTTGCATTCTCCAAATGCACGAGGCTGACGATAAAGGGTTATGGGATGTGATGTCCCTATTTTGCATTCATTAAGGTACCCACTGCCACTTGAAGTTACCAGATGAGCTCCCTCCTAGACAATTCCTTTTCTCACCATAAACTTAGCTTAATATGGTAATGTGTATACTACCGATCTGGTAGATGAACTGCCTTCAAATGTTTCTTAAGCTCACAATAAGTAAGAGCATTCAAAAATGCTTGTGTCGTGAAGAGCATGAGTCTTGTCGTCACAATAATTGGAAGTGTGTGCTAGAGACTAAACCGAGTTCATGGATCCTGGTCCCGTTTATTAAATTGCTTCCCGCGCTAGTCACCACTCCCCCTAGCCACTGCGGGTTGCCCCTGATATCCATGATTTGATTCGAGTTGCTTGCTAACTGTAGGCCCTGATCTAGTCACAAATAGTAATATATGACAATTTCGTCATCTAGAAGGATGAAATTACCTTAAGGTAATTTCGTCCTTCTAAACGACGAAATTAGGTTAAGTTATGAACTTTTACCCGGTTTCGTCGTTTAGAACAACGAAATCAACTTAAACTTGATTTCATCCTTCTAAACGATAAAATTAATTTAAATTTTTTTAAAAAAAGCTACATTGGCGCCAGCCGCGCTGGCGCCTGCATGGCAAAAAGGAACACCACTTTAGAAAATATTTCCCAAAGTAATTTATTTTGATAAATATTTTTTTAAAATTATTTTTTTAATAATTTTTCTATTTTTTTTAAAGTAAAAGGACAAAAGCAACACTATTTTAAAAATTAGTTTTAGCAAATATTTTTTAATATTATTTATATAATTTTTTTATAATAAAATTTTTAGGTTAAAAAAAATAAAAATTATATATTAATTTTGTAGTGAATCGGGCCAATGAGAGGGGTTTATTGAGGTGCATATAGACGCGTTCGAACGTTAGCGAGTACTTTGCCGGAACTCCGAAGGGATAAGAAGAATCCGCGCCGCATACCCTGAACTCTGAGCTCAAGAACCAACAAAAAAAAATTCATTCTTCATTTTCATTTTCCGTCTTTGATACACGTAATAATTTTGTGGATCCTCGTATAAATTGTTCTTGCTCCGGATTCCCTGATTCGAAATTTGCCGAATTTGATTCCCATCTGAATCAAAATGGGAATCGTCACCCTTCTGCAACACGGCCTCCGATTCCCGCCAAAACACGACTTGGGCCTCCCTCCACTCCCTCCTCTTGCTTCCGTCCCGCCAACTCAAGCTCCTCCCCGAGGTGCGGCTACTCTTGCTTTTTCCCGCCATCAGGCCCGCGCTACAGGTAGCTGCAGCTCACCGCTGCTCTCTTTCAATAGCAGTGATCGTTTGCTGGCTTTAGTGATTTTAACTTTTGTAATTGTAGTTGGGTGTCCGTGTTTGAGGCGCCAGTTGGTGCCAGCTCTCTGTGTTCGATCGGCGGAGCAGGAAGACTCCCCTGTTACTGGTGAGCATTTCGGATGCTGTCGGTTTTGGTTTTTCGCATCAGTAGGTTAAGCCGTAGCTTTGCTTATGAATTGCTGATTGCTTTCGTTGGTGCACATATATGAAAAAGTTGGGACCTTTTGTTTCATGTGAATTTATGAAATGGGAGTAAAGTGACTACACTTTATTTATTGGTATTTCTAGGTCAACGGTTACCTCTCATCCATTCAACTGTAGGCTTGTTGTTTCTTAAGGCTAAACGATATTTTGTAGTTGAGTTCTATTATTCAAATTATGCAAAGGAACATTTTTCTTATTGCCAAAAGACTTGCACGCGCTGATTATTAATGTCAAAATTTTGTAGTCATGGACAATGTTTTCTTCTTTCTCCTCGTCTTTCTAGGTCTTCCTGATATGCCAGGAAAGGCAGACATAATGAAATCCGTTTGATTAAATGATTAAATGGCATTGATAGAGAAAACCTTTCCTGGCAGGCAAGTGAAGGTTCTGGCAACAAAACTGAAAATCTTTTTGTTTTGTTGTGCTAGATTTTTCATTTTGCTAGTTACTTCACACAAACACATCCAACACACATCGACAGACACATGCGGACACACGCTTGAACACACAAACAATACATCACAGGAACTCAGACTCTGGAATTTCTTCCACAACGGGAAGAGATGCAATGAACACAGCTATGCTAGCTTGGTGCTTCTGTTAGATGTTAGTGTATAACTATAAATATCTTTTGTTGTAATTGCAATGTTGAGTGGAGATGTGCTGATAATGGTCCATATGCCCACGTTCTAATCATAGTTACTTTATATTTGTCAGATGCATCCTCGAAACATTTCAGATCCTGCAGATTCCTGTGTACTCTGTTTGAAAATAATGTGATGGTGAAATGGATCTGCAGAAGAAACTGGACAGACAACACTTCAATCTTCTGAAGAGGATAAAAGTGTTGATGAAGCTTCCCACCGTAATCCGAAGTCTGTTGATAATCCAAAAGTAGCAGATGAAGTTCTGGAAAGTGATTATATCTCTTCTGTCAAAACTGTTGCGTTTTGGGTGAGTCTCTTGTCGTTGTAATATTTGGACATTTGTTATAATGATGTAATACCCTATTAATGTAGCAGATGCTGCTCAAGTGTTTTATACATACTCTGATCAAGCACTTGAAAGTACTTACAATGTGGTCATACGTGAAGAGTAGAAGTTGAAAAAACTAGTGCACACCTATTGATTTTCGCTGAATTTAAGTTTTAGAAGTTCATTAATCTGCTGGTCTGTTAACTCTACCTAGAGCTGTGCTTACAAACCGGTAAACAGGATGCGAAAATAACCTGTGTGTGCTTTGGCCCAATTGGATTATAAATGGTGAGCAGAAGAACTTAAATTTGAATTTTTTTTTTGAGTAAATATCTATATGAATTATCATGAAGTTGAAAAGTAAAATTTAGAAAGTTCAAGCTCTAACTTATAATGCAAAGTGCAACCTTGATCAGCTGTCAGGTCTGTCATTCAGTAAGTGTTCTAATTAAAGAAGTGACCTTTGCCAGTCCTTTGACTTTGGTAGTTTGCCCTAAGTGAAGATGCCGAACTACATATATGCATCTGTAATCTGGAAGTCAGAGGTGTCTGTTGATGTGCTAAATTATGAGAGTTTTCTTCTTCGTTGTCCAGCAACTTATCTCAGCTATTGAGCTACATTTGGATTCTTTATTTTCCTCGAGGTCATCTCTTTCAGTCCATCAGTTTTGATAATAGGGTTAGAGCCTAATTAAAGGTAAAATTCGAGAGATTCTTCACATTATCAGTGCCTTTCATTTAAAAAAAACAATGATATTGATAAAAGCCATATGAGTGCCCTGAGAGCATAGTGATTTTTTGGCTTGCATGATATGTGCTTAGCAGGCAGGATGGAAATTGCTCTGCAACCAAATGTTTATTTCAAAGATAATCAACACAGGAAAACATGAGTGAAGCGATAACTGCACCTTCCTTTGTGAGAGCATCATGAAAGATAGTTGGCTATTTTTTAGACATGTTGCCAAACGTAAACCTACAAGTCACAATGGCTTTTTGATATTTTCAGATCAATTACAATCTCATTCACATCTAGTTTGTTAATTTTGTAAGGTTCAGACTTCAGAGGATCTCCATTGATAATAAAATTCTAGAAGGAAAGTTTCCCACTGAAGAAGTTATTTTGGTTAAACAACAAAACTTGACTTAAGTTTGTGAACCATTTTGTTGGGAACATTGGGCATTGTCAATTGCAGTTATTGGTAATATTTTTAGGTGAAATCAATTTTCTGAATGCCAGTGCAAATTACAACTACTTATCGTTGATGACTACCAGCATTTTATAGGTATGCACTGCTGTGGTTTTTGGTCTTGGTGTGGGCATGAAAGAAGGAGTTGAAAAAGCTTCAGAGTTTTTTGCGGGGTATGACTTATCTAGTCATGATAAATTATCTACTTGTAATTGGAGAACATGCACAGATATGATGATCATTTGGGCACAATTTTTTAAGAAATAAAGGTGCAGCTTTTGAATGTTTATTTCTACGATCAATCTTCATACGAATTACCAATTGGATTTACTTTGTTACAACAAGTGCGTGCTGTGTATTTATACGATCATAATGTCAAGTGCACACATGATGAGAACATTAATTTGATTTTCATCTATGCATGCATATATTGCCTATATAATCTCGCAAGAGGTGTCATCTGTGTACATATTGGGGTAAACTCTTAGTACAATCTATTCTAGATATTTATGTACTCAACATTATTACTATATGTGCATGGACTACTGGAATTATTATGGGTAGATCCCATTTTTGAACTAGGTTCTGATAACCAGATCTGAGTAAAGGGGAAGATTCAGTTTTGTTGTGATGAATTCAAAATTCGAAGTATGTTTGTAATTATGAGTCAATGTGATGAATGTTAGGCCCTGATTTGAGGTTTGGGATGAGATTTTGGTTGGCTACAAAAATAAGCTGCAGAGGAGAGAGAGGAGTACCAAGTACGAAAATTATTAAAATAGTCTGATTAACCTTAAGGAACAAAACAAGAGAATGCAATGAGCACACATAAACCTTTTTATTGCTCAAAACCTACCCGTTAGTTGCAACAATTTCCCATTTATGGATGGTTATTAAGTACATAACAGGCCATGAGAAATACGTAATGGCTTTTGATCCGTCTGTTTTTGTGTGCTGGCCAACCTCTACGAAATGTGGCACACCCAATCTTATGAAGTGCACAAGGTGGGAGTTGCAAGTCAATTAAAATGTTATACCTGATTTTTGAATCCTAACATGTCCTGTTCTATATGTTGTGGCTATAAAATAGTGAATGCCAGCCGGTGCCAGTTACACCACAACCTGGTTGCTGCAAAAGTGTTATTTATCTGTCTCAGCAGTTTCTTTATTTTTTTATTCTTAAATCTATTTATTTTGCATTCTACATTCGTAGTATGTTTTTTCGAAGACCCGGCATTGATAAGTCAATATCTATGGTATGTTGCGGATTGAGCGAACATTCTCCTAATGCCTTGTATCTGCTCCTATTTCCAGGTATCTTCTTGAACAAAGCTTGTCGGTAGACAATCTTTTTGTGTTTGTTCTCATTTTCAAGTACTTCAAAGTGCCTGCCCAATATCAGGTAGAGGATTGAAAATTATGATAAGTTTTTCATTTAATATAAACCTTTTGGGTTGTTGTATAGTCAGCCATTTATTAAACCTAGTTCTGATTACCTTAATCTCTCTAATGTAGAGCCGGGTACTTACATATGGCATTGCTGGTGCTGTGTTTTTTCGTGCATCCTTGATACTGCTTGGAACTGCAACTCTTCAAGTTCGTAACTGCTTATCATTGGTTATGTATTTGCACATATTTAGTTGGTGTTGTACAATGATGTTTTTTCTATCTTTCACAGAGTTTTGAGGCAGTGAACTTGTTGTTGGCTTCTATTCTTTTATACTCCTCATACAAGGTTCTTGCTCTGTTTTTTTTTCTGCAGTATCTTTTTTTCTGTTAGTAAAGTAAGTTTCTAAGTATAGTTATTTACTCGGTCTTTGTCTTAGGGGATTCTCACTAATCTTCTTCTTGACTAATATTTGAGGTACTTTCATCATTGTCTCTATTCTTTTTATTTTCCCTCATTGCAACAGCTGTTTGCTGAAGAAGGAGAAGAAACTGACCTGTCTGACAATTTTATTGTGAAGACATGCCAGAAATTTATTCCAATAACTCGTAATTTCCTAGCCCTTAATTTTTCATTTACTTAAGTGCTTAAGTACTTTTTTTCCCTACTTGATAATAGTATGGTAAAATTACAATAATAAGCAAATAAATATTTTTTCTTTGCTATAATTATTACAATAATAAAATAATGTAAATGAATCAAGTTATATATAACCGTAGCCTTGTCACTATGTTCAGTTTCTAGAGTACAGACTCAAATTTTCATTCATCCCTCATGCTTATGGAAGTGGTTATGATTTGCTTTGTGTTTAATTTTTATGTGTTTTTAATCATGTTGCAGCTGAATATGATGGTAATAAATTTGCAACAACAAGGGATGGTGTGTGGAAGGTAAGATTATTATGACGCCATTTTTGTCATGAAGCTGATGCTACTAAGAAAAACTTGTCCGCTACTGCAGCTGACTTGGGCTTATTGTAATTGATTCTGGATTGACTTCTTCCAGACCTCTAATATAATTTGAATAAGCAAAAATTGCAAATGAATATATAACAGACGAGTTTGTCCTGAATGAACATTGGTGCAGGCTACACCTTTACTTCTGACTGTAGCTGTCATTGAGCTAAGTGATATCGCATTTGCTGTAAGTTCCTGTGTTTATTATGACCAACTTTTTTGCTTGTCTTAGTTATAAAAACAATTCTGTTATCATATTTACCAAGTTCACATTATTGGGTAATATTTGTAGGTTGACTCAATACCAGCTGTATTTGGAGTTACACGAGACCCCTTCATAGTTTTCTCTTCAAACTTGTTTGCTATTTTAGGTAATTTTGTATTATTTATGCTTGTTCATTAGGGATCTTGTTTTCTTCTATCATTTGATAAGCTTCCTTTTTTTAAAAAATCAATTAATGCCTCCTTTTGATTTCAAAGTCGTGGCTGGTTGGAAGCAAATCAGCTTACAAGTTGGTCAGGCCCAATAAATAAACCAGTTTAAAGTGATTCATGCTTTTTTTTTTAAATTGGTCTACCTAAAGTTGAAGCTTCCGAACAAATTTTTTTTTGAAAACTGGTTCTACCTATAAAAATAGGAAAAAATTAGTCTCAGGTCAACATGAGATAAGAGTTTCTCAAGTTAATTTTTAAATTGTGGGCCCTCTCAATATTTATATTGGGTGGGACTGCAAAGAATAAAAAGACCATTGTAAAAAATAGAGCCCCATAACTTTTTGGTCCATTTGGAGATGTGGATTCCCTTCATCAAGACATTTATAATATTATTTTCCAATCAATGGTCAATATTGCATTTTTAAATTTGAGATCGTAGAGGTATAAGATAGGTTTGGGACTAGTTGGTGTAAGATAACCAAGTTTCCCAAAAGCTTGAGCAGTTAGGAAGTGAAAATCTTATTTATTTCTTTTATAATCTAACACCCCCCCTCACGTGCAAGCATATACAGTGCGGCACATGGAACATAATTAGGGTATAAATGCCTCCAATGACACTTGAACCCAAGACCTCCTAGAAGACCTCTTGGAACCTAGAGCTATGTTACCATGTAAGATAACCAAGTTTCCCAAAAGCTCGAGCTGGTAGGAAGTCAAAATTTTATTTTATTTTATAGTCTACTAGTTGAGACTTAAATATCCACTTTGATGACAAGGGTTTAACAAATTCCAAGCATCCCTATAAGTGGGGCTGATCAATTTAACCTCATCAAATTTCAGCTGTTGTTTTAGGTTTGAATTTTTTTACCAACCATGATGAATGGGGTACACTCGTCCAAATGGGCCTTAACTTTGCAAGGACCATACCCATGTCATTGCCACTCTTCCCCCTGGTCCCATACCCCTTTTGATGGTAGGCCCCACAAAAGAGGGATCTCCAAAAAATCAACCTCAGAAATTTTCTCAGGTTGACCTGAGTACCTCTTCTCATAAAAATATTAGAAAAATGTAATTGATTATTTAAATCAACCTTGTTTGTTTATTATGTTCTTTTTGGCTTAGTCACAACTCGTGCGCCCCACCCACAGTGTAGGCCATTGGGTCCCACCCTGGAACCTCTTCCTCAACCGGAGGTGATCCAACCAGCTTAACGAGGCTGGTCTGGCAACATCTTTTTGTATTGTTGGCACAATTACGTAGCCACTTTTGCATTGAAATAAGTTTTTACAGCATCAATAGAAGTTTTAAAAATGTATTTGGACCACGTAGATTTGGCCAATTCAATTTTTTTGCTTTGGTGGTCAATTTAAATTTTTTTTAGGTCAATTCACATTGTATCAGGTCTGTTCAAACCTGGTCAGCATTTATCTGCCAGGATCTGTTTGGTCAGGCTGTATATGGAATTGAATGGTCTGATCTACTAGTCAAGCCTATCAGATATGAACTCCTGGCATTTGATTGGCATATATTTACTAAAAAAAAGGAATTAATTTGAAACAGTTTCATTTACTTCATGTGGTTTTTCAATTTCATTGACATGTGATTATCTACATATTATTTCCTCTCTCTTGACCGTGCAAATTGTTCCCATTTTCTGGATTTTACGGATCTCTTTTCAACATTTTTTTATTTCTAAAATATTTCTTAGTTTGGTAACTGTTTTACCCTTTCAGCTGCAAGGCACTAGTGTTTTTTCCCTTATACAACTTAGCCCTAAGATGTATCTTGATGTGATGTGACTCAACAATTTGCCATGCCAGACTGTTTAATTTTTTGTCATAACATTACTAGATAATCTATATCGAGATGAAGTTATCTGAATTTTTGTAACTTAAACTGTTTAAAGAAATATTTTCTTGGTGTCATATACTTATATAACTGTTGGGCTGTTAGACTGAGTTCAGCTAATGTATGCAAGAGCCAATTGTAAGCGCAAAGTCCTACATATTCACTGGCCTCTATTTTTCAAGGGGATGAATGGCTATTGAGGCTCCATTATGACTGCAATGCAGGTTTAAGGTCACTGTACACATTGATTAATGAAAGCATGTCGGATTTAGAATACTTGCAGGTAACATTGTAAAGCTGCATCTATAAGTCTGTTTATCCTTTTTTTCTTAATAATAACAGTTGCTTTTCATTTTTTTGTGTCTTCCCAGGGTGTTTGGGGGAATTGGTAGAGGGGGGGGGGGTTGACTTGCCATTTTGTGTGTAGTTAAGAAATAGATTGTCGAATGCTGATAGATTGTAAGTTATAATAATTGTAGAGCAGACATTGTCTATGTTCTGGATGTTTTTATTTTTTTATAACAGCACCTTCTAAAAATTAAATTAAACAACTTTTAAAATTTAATTTTATTAACTTAATATAAACTTTTGTTATTTCATGCAGCGGTAATACAACACTAATTGGAAACTATCTCCAATGCAAAAAAGCAAATCAAAACACCTAAGATTGGGAAACAGGGGACAAGTCACCTTGGTACAATTCCTTGATTTATTGAAGATGCACTTTGCTTCTCAGTAAACCAATCTCCTCTTGGTTGCATCCTGAATGCCAACTCTTAAGTGATTAGACTCTCCATATCTCCACTAAAGAATCACAACAATCACTTTTGAGTGATTAGACTCTTTCAAGGAAAATGAAAGCAAGAATTTTTATGGTTTAGGGATAACTCTTAAGACAAACCTCTCATTGAATAGAAATGATTTTAAAAGGTTTGACTGACTTGAAGGTGTGAAATAAACAATAAAAGATCACTTGTATCAGAGAGTTTGAGACACAAGAAAGAAGAGGTACGAATCAGCTCTAGATCAAAGTAGGGTTTTTCTCGAGCAAAATAAGTCTCTCTTACTTTGGTTTTTTGTGGAAACACTATTTATACATGGGGTAGATTGGTTTTGGTGTTTAAGGTAAGTTTGAACCGAAATTGGCATGTTTCAAAAAATTGCCCTTTGAGTAGATTGAACTGTAGATCGATTGACCTATGTAGATTGAAGTAGAATGTAGATCGATAGAGCAGCAACTTACTGTGAACTGCTGGAAATAGGTAGATCGTTCAATTGATTGACTTATAGAAAACATAAGTTGCAGTCCAAACTCAATTTTGACTCTTTTTAACTCCTTGGATAGATATACTACTGTATAAAAAGACAAAATTACCCTTTATTTGAGGTGTGTCATGGATCACTTGTGCTCATTGATCAATCTTCCTATGTAGCATGTTTTTGTTGAACTTCGGCATCTTCAAACTTCAAAAGCGCTTCAAGCTCATCTTGATCTCTTAAATTTACCCTAATAGATCTAAGATACAAGATAAATCCAATAGTGATTTTGTTATGGAATTTGCCCATACATTATTTTTCCTGTACAAAACTCCATGCAGTAAGCCATTTTGAACTTATGGGTTCTTAACAATTGGTATTAGAGTTTCCTAGTTGGAGTATGTTAAAACTTTCAGTGTCCAAGGAGAACTTTGAAAAGATAAATTAGCTATTGGAAAGAGCTAGTCAATTAGCTCAAATGATGTTAAAATGAAGAAAAACAATTGTTGGCAACAAAGGAAGATCAGCTGATTGATGAAGATGCACCAAAGGAGGCGCATGTGGTCCAGTCAGAAGAGAAGGCACAGTTTCCTCCAGCCTGGTGGCCACCACCTTGATGTGCTTCCATGGCAGAATCACTGGCGGGAGCCTTTCCTTAATGTATGGCAGCAGCTTGCTCTGCCCTATTGCTGCACTGCTGCCAAAGACACCCTCTTTCAAGATGGCTAGATCACCATCCTCCTGCAGTCAATAACCTCCGACATTGTCGCATCTACACTTTACACCAGCGATTTCCATAGCACAACAGCCACCCCTACAGCCACTGGCTTGAGCAGAAAAAAGTGGGATGCTATAACCCATGTATTTCACGTGTGTGCTCAATTAAGTCAACAAAAGTGCATGCTTCTCGAGAGTCGATAAATGTGGCTAATGAGTCAGTGAGAGTGTGCTAGTAGTGACTCAACAAGTGTATACTACTAGTGAGTAAGAAAGTGTTGGCTAGTTATTGCCTATGCTAGCCTAGATGATAAGCATATGTTAGAGTCTAATTATGGGTCTGCTTTAGCCTAGTCTATATAATGGCCATATGGCCGAAATTTGGAGATTATGAAATGACGTATGATCTCTCTCTCTCTCTCTCTCTCACACACACACACACACACACACAACCCCTAAAGGTCACTCTCTTTCTCATAGTTCGACCTTCCTTTTTCCCTCTTTTTCATCCGTTATTTTCCCATTTCATCTTGATCTCCTCCTTGACCCCATCAATTTCCCTAAATGGAATCCTTGAATTTTTTGGCTCATAATATAAGCACTTCTACAACATCATAAATTAAGGTCCGCGCCTTTGATGTCTTTCCACCTATGATGCACAGGTGTAGTGTTGTTGACAAAGGTTGGGATGATATTTTGATAATTATAAAGTTAAGGTATAATTCTCATCTATAGTCTGTATTTTATGCAAATTGTGAACTATGAACATACACCCAAACACTATATACAACACAATGTATAGTATAACAATATTTTGGGAGTAATACGAGGAAATTGATGAAGTTGCTGTTACTGGTTCATCCATAAAATAATGAATAGAGGCTGGCTTTATTAGGGCTACATTGTGGCTACACCAGGAACATTCTCTAATGTGACTGTTTGATAACGGACTAATTTACTGGAATATTGAATTAGTACTGGAAGAGATGTTTGACAGTTCGAAACTTAAAAGACTTTTGATTCAGGCTGATTATGGCCTGAATAAGCAAAAAATAGGAGAATAAAACAATACAATAGGGGAATAGTAGTATAAAAATCACTATTCTAGTGCCAGTCCAGCCTATGTTGTGCTGATTAGATCTCTCCCTGTTGAGGGAGAGGTCCCGTGGTTGAATCCCTGTGCTGTATGTGAAGAGTACGTGCATTTTTTACCTATAAAAAAAGAGATATTTTACCAATCTGAAATTGAAGTATCTCAATGCTGGGCTATACTCTGTTTTTATGCATATTCACTACCCCCATACTTTAAGAATTAGTATAATTTGAACTTCTCAACTTCTCAATCAATACAGTAACCAATTGACATTAGGATTTAGGAATATCTCAGTCCTTTTTGTTTTTAAAATGTATTCACTACCACCAAACTTTAAAGAGTTAGTATAGTTAGGAAGTCACTATCAATACTATAACGAAACCATGTTAGGAATATTCTAAAACGTCCTTACTGTCTACTTAAAATAGGAAAATTCAAACTGATTTGACAGATTCCTAGCTCTGATCAATTTTCAAATACCTTAAAAGTTAAAGTGTCTCAAATTAAACCTTTAATTTCACTAGAACTCCAATCTAATTCTGGGAATCCTTCTAATAACATCATGCAATCACAATGAAGCAGTTCTGGAAGTCGCATCCAACTTTTCCCTGCTAGTTCAATGGAATTTCATGACATCTGTTTTACCTATTTTGTTGCTATTTAAATCTATCTAATACTCCCTGCATCAGTCTTCTAAACCCAGTCTACTGCTCCAATTTTCTTGGAGCTAACATGGACAAATATCATAGGCTGTCTTGCTGTGGAGGGTGGACAACACATGGGACAAGTGATTAAAACGGAAGGGGCAATGGAGGATTGCGTGGAGGGCCCATAGCATTGCTTGCAATAAAATTACTAATGTTGTGTGGAAGTTTTTAATCTGCTGCTAAAATCTTGGCGGTTGTTGTAAATAAATGTACTGCAGAAAACAAAGGTCTCAAAATTAATGTCCTCTTCCTTAGTTTGAACACATCACGTGATTTCATCTTATTTATAACTCTTAATTTGTATAGTTTCTATATTTTGCAAGATTATTACGAATGTAAACTGCATTTATTTTTCTTGCAAAATATGGAAACTACAAAAAAATGTGGTTATATTGTTTAACCACAAAGCAAAAAGGAAGAGTAATCAAACTCAAATGTTCTTGTTTTCTTTTCGAAGGTTTGAGAAAAATGATATCTAGTCTCTACCTGACTTGAAATGTAGGCTGTCATATGTCTGAAAAACCAGAGGTATGATGAAGGGGAACATGCCACCCAAAAAGGAATTATGTCTTCATGTTGTTCATCTGTACTATTAATATATTTATTCATGCATTTTTACCCCTCTTGCAGCCAGCAATCGGAGTCGTTCTGGGTTTCATTGGGTGTAAAATGATCCTGGATTTCGTTGGTTAGTATTTTCCTTTTCTCACATCAGTGCTGAGGAATTGGAATTGTATTTTACTATTTTCTTTTGAAGTGGTTATGCTTGTTGTCCACTGGCTTGCTTCTTAAAATTGTTCACCATCCTTCTTTCTTTTTCAAATTTGAAAGTTGGTATTTACAAAGTGATTTGAGTTATTCTCTTTTGCAGGTTACCATGTAACGACTGAGGCTTCTTTGGGTTTTGTTGCCGCTAGCCTAACTGCTGGAGTTCTGTTGAGTTTGGAGAAGAAATCTGATAAAAAACAATAGAAGTCAATCTGGTGAAAACAGCAGCCTGAATGTGTTTATGTGCTTTGCATTCTTCTGTCTTAGCATGTCTCGTTGCATACTTTTGTTTAAAATATTTTTTTTTCTGGACTGGGAGGTGAAACGATGGTCAGCAAGGTCCAGTGTTAGGCGGTTGACTGATCAGCTTGGTTATAATCGATTGTGATCTGGCCCTTTTTTTTACCTGTAGTTCGATTTTGATTAAAAAATGTCATTTAATTATTCTGGGTAAAGAGTTGACAATTTTGTCTTATTTTCTTTGTTAAGTTTTTGACTGATTGAAGAATGAATTAAATTTTGAAGAATTGACCATGCATTTTTCAAAGGCGAGAAACATCGTACTTGCATTTTGGTTGAATTCTTGTTTACAGCCTAACTGCCTTCAGCCAACCACATGTGATTTTAAGTCTTGTATGGGTTTTGTCCACGGGAAGACTTTTTGTGTTTTGCTGACTTGATTTCTTCCGCATCATTTATTAACTCTGGCTGCGTGTCACCTCGGCAAAGCAGGGCAGCCAGTGTGTTGGAACTTTTCTATTAAATGGTTAAAACATCTTAATCAAAATTAGATGTCTGGGCATTCTTTACATTTAATAACAGAATATTACTTATGGAGCATTATCAGGAAGGTAGCCATGGATACAGACCCAGAAAGGAAGTGACTATTAGTCCGGTTGAATTGGTCTAGTTGCTTGCGAGAATGCAAATTATGATCCCTGGGTTCTGTAACACACAAATTATTATTAATCTACTAGAATAAAGAAAATTTGGAAAGAAAACAAAAATTCAAAATTAAGCCAAATTGTAGGAATAATCACTGTGGTGAGATCTCTACGGACTGGGGAACTGCAGGACTTGTCACAGAAAGGGAAAGCTTATATTAGTCGAAAAGGGCGGATGAAGTATCGGATCTGGGTTGGTGCATAAAGCTGCGGTGCGGTATATTTTGTCAAACATGGATGACATGTAGTGATTCAACAACCGCATGCTGGAAGTAGTGACTGGTTCCAATGTATTCGTGAAATAGACTTTGAGTTAACAACTGATTATGCGCTTCAACAGTAGGAAAATAATAATTATAGACTAAGAAAAGAGGAAAGATTATTAAAATAATTTTATTAAATAAAAATTACTAAATGTGAAGAGAAGATTTTAATTACCAAATAGGTGCCATGCCATGGAGGCACCAATGTAGCAAGTTGCACTTGCACTGATTTTTTTTTAGTGCTTGCGTAATTTCATGAGTGTTGAAATTAGAATGATTTGCATAATATTGAATTCATTACTTGAAATAATGAAATCACTACACTTGAGTGTGTCCAAATTTAGGGACAGAACTAGGATCTCGTGGCTAGGGTTGAGAATTGGGTCGGGTCGGGTTAAATTAGGTCGGGTCATGACCCGACCCTATTTTTAAATCGGGTTGAAAATTCAAACCCTAACCCTACTTGAGTCGGGTCGGGTCGGGTCGGGTATGCGGGTAACCTTACTTTTTTTTCATAATTTTTTTGTTATACTCATATTATATATCTTCTCTCTTTACAAAGGGCAAAAATAAATAAAATTAAATACATTACAACATTAATTTGAAATATTTGGTTCTTTGGCTAATTTGTAGATACATTTTTTATAGTAGCCATCAACGAAGACCTTAGAGGTATAATGTTGCATTTTCTCCATTCTAAGATAATGATAACAAAATAGACCTTCAACGTTTATTTACTCATGATCAAAACGGGTCAAGAACCTAAACCCTGACCCTGACCCTGACCCTACTTGTAGTCGGGTCGGGTCGGGTGCAGGGTTAAGCGGGTCGGGTAAACGGGTCGGGTTGGATTTTCCCAGCCCTACTCGTGGCCAGTGATTGTTGGAGAATCAGTTTTAGATGATAGTGATATTCTCATAACAAAAATACCTACAAAAACTTACATAATTATTTTGATTGGATTTTACAAATGGGCCTTTTATAAAGTTCACATGGGCTCACTTATCTAAACCAATTAAAGTTTATGTGTGAGTTTTTGATGTATACTTTTAATGTCAAAATATCATTTTCCTTTTAAAAAATTATCACTCAATGTTAATTTTTTTGTCTAGCATTAAATTTGTAGCTTGAAGTGAAAAGATCACCCTACACGTAAATTTGTTTGGTCTCCTTCTCAAAAGTCTTCTAACATTGAATTTGTCACTTTAAGTGATGAAATTCTGATTTTTGTCTACAAAAGTAATAGCAATTGATAAAATTATTTTTTTTCCGACTTTCTATATTGCACGTGGTAAATTAATTTTTGTTCAATTTCTTCACTGCAAATGATCAAATTAAATTTTTTTATCTAATTTCTTCTATGCAAGTGACAAATTCACCTAAATTTTACTGAAAAAAAAGCTAAGTAGATGCCAGCTTGCCACGTTGGTGCCTAGGTGGCATAACAATTACTATCAAAGCACATGTTTGGTAATTAAAATTCTCTCTCTTCCCATTTAGAAATTAGTTTTTTAAATAATATTTTTAATAGTTTTCCCAAAAAGAATAATAAAATTTACATGACAAGGATGATGGAATCTAATTGAACATTAATTCTTAGAACACAATTCACGGCTGCTATATTATGGGCATTCAAATATTCATCTTTGCGATAACACCATTCCCGCAATTATTTTCTGTCACGGTCTGGATTTTTAAAACCCTTTTAATAATAATTTTTTTTCTTTCTTAAACACAAAATAAATCATCCGATTAAATATTTAGTTTGTGATAACTGGGGTTCACAAATACGAATATCAAAACATATGATATTATTATGTATGTCAAATTCCGTTAACCCTCTAAGTATAAGTTTGTCATCTTTTCCAAAATAAATAACCAAGTAAAGTTAGCTCCCACGCCAGTAATTACAATTACTTACACGATTGCAGAAGTAAGAAACTAGATCCCACTAATACAACGTCGTCCTCAAATGCCCACCAACGTCCTGATTTCGCAACATCCCCATCTAAAGAACCTACAAGGAAACAAGATCAAACAGGCAACAAAACATCTCCTCCCCTTGGAGGAGCATTCAAAAGAACAAAAGTATTATTTAGTATTTTTCGGATCAGGCCAACATCGCCCGATGTTAGTTGCCTATGTACTCATCAGATAACATCTTTAATGTTTCCAACAAGATCGGATCCAGACGTGGTTCTGCCTAATACTACACTATACTAAGAAGCATAACATCGCACATGCAATACTTTAAGTATTTTTAAGCAACCTACATTTTATGCAAGTCCTTTAATCATTTCACTTGTTCTAATTAAATAAGTAATATCAATTAATGTTATTAATTATCTCTCAAACCATTGTTCGATAATTAATATTCCTGTCTAATCCTAATGACAAACAAACTCATCAAATGTCAACCTAAGTGACAAATGATAATGAAACATCCTGGAATTCACCAGGACCCTGGAATCTACCAGGAAGTGTCATCTCCCAACTTAGCTAATAAGGACCTGACTGGAGTGGAAGGGCATGACCCACAATTGCACCTAAACAGAAGTAGTTAGAGACGCTAACCAAGCAGGATGTCAACGACCCTAAATGCGTGAACACTAAAAGATCCTCAATAGATATATGGTGAGCCCAACTCATATGAAACTCCCTCCAATGGGGAGGTGCAACTATATGGTCAAATCAACAACTCCTTAAAAGAGCTAAAACTTAGGAAACTATTCTGAACCCTATATTGCTCATCTATAAGCCAAGATTCTGAATGACTATCTCAAACCCTATTAGTCTCTTCTAGACTAAGGTTTATAACTCAAGACATGTTATCAGTTCATCAACCAAGACAAATTGTCAGGTCAAAGGCTTTGTTCACTGTATGAACTAGTCCCAGACCCCTCTGAGGTATTTTAGTTTTTATCTTGATTAGGTGTTCTCGCCTAATCCAAAGCTATCCACCCAAACAATTATTCTTTTAATAATTTTCAACTAGTGATTAGTTACTATCACAATATCAATATCAAAATTTGAAACAAAGAACAACATAAACAATTAGGACTACAAAGGTCCAAGCAGATCATAATATCAATAATCAAAATCAATAATGATATTATAATTACTCGAGCTCTCGTACCCTAATCCTCCTTGGGTTAACTTATTAAATCTTTTAAAAAAAAACTCATCATAATGCACCTGAGTGTATTAAGGTAATTATTCAACATTGAATATGGTCCTCTCTGCTCTTGAGTAAGTCTTTAACCTCTCAAAAAGTTTCAATATCACATTGGCCCGTTAATAGCATCCACGCGAATACGGGCCAGTTTGTATAAGAGTATTTCTATCATTAGGTTTAAGGCCTTAATGACATCTTACGGGTCAAAAATTGAACTCAAGCATACTACTTGACTTCATAGACTCTGTGTAATTTTCCTGGCATGTGACGGGGTTGTGAACCCCTTAAATCGACCTAGGTTGACTTAACGGTTTACGATTAACCCTAGGGGGAGAATAGTCAATTATCTATATATTGGGATTTTCCCCACCTTGTTGGTTGGTCTAAATTAGGTTACCCATTACAATATCATTGATAATTTTTTTAATTTTTAAGATCACTTATAGGCCACTGAACCGGTGCCCCGAAGTTCGGTCATTAACTATTACACTATGCTCAAACTCATAAGGGTAATTTAGTTATTTTAAGGTATCTGGGATTTTTCCATAGTCTGAAACTTAATCAAGGTACTCTATATAACCTCATGGTCATTTTTAATTTTTTTTGGATTTTCCCAACTATTTTAACTTATTGAACCGGACCCGGTTCATTTGGAATATTTTTTTTAAGGAGTCAGACTGAACCGGGTTGGGTAGTCGACCCTCTCTGGAGAGAATAGACAACCCGCGAGGTTGTCTTCCCTGCAACCGGCCAGAGGCCTTTCGGCCTTTGGCGGCGCCGCCACCCCCATGGCAGAGGGCTGGGTAGCACACAGTCCCCGGACTGCAGGAGCACGGAGGAACTGACAAGGTCGGTCCCACTGTCGTCCGATGTCCGACCAATAGCCAAAAGGCTAGCCCTTTTTTTTAATAGTTGGGCAGCACGACCAGGCTTGCGTGGTCCTTTTTTTTTGTAACTTACTGTGACGACCCAGCGGCAGTCGATTCGCTGTCGCCAAGGCAGCCACGACCAGGGCCAGGGCCGGCACGCCCCTCCCGCAATGGGTCTAACCACTAGCGGTCGGCCAGCAGTTAGAAAATATACACAATACAACGAAAGTGAATAGTAATTATAGAAATTACTATTCACTTTATTTACAAAATGATTTCTATTTTAATATTGAAATATCTCTAATCTTGATTCAAAATCCTACCTCGAAGGCTAAATTATCGTCGATCCACTATTGCCAATGCTTTGTCGGAGTCTCGCCAGAAAATTTCCTTCTTTCCTTTACCGTCCAAAAGCTCATCTAATCGGGCAAAAGACCCCCAAATTGTGCCATAAGAAGGCCTTTTATAAACATGAGGTTTAGGGTTCCAACCCCTGTAGAATTTTGGGTAATCATCCCCAATTTGGCCACCTAATTGGGACCTTAAAAATTAATTTCAGAATTATAAACAACAGGGCCCGCAAAACAACTTAAACAAGACAAATACAGTCTAAATCGGGTAAACGGGCTTTAAACAATATACTTAACTTTGAACGGTCATATCTCCCTCTTCCGAACTCCGATTCGCGCGTTCTTAGTGATGTTTCAAAGCTCTATATGTCTACTTTCTAATAAAATTAATGTTAACCATAAATTTTATATAAGAAGAAAGTTATTCTACTAAGAATATCAATGGGTCAAACACCCTATTCTCCACGTAATTAATTTTTGAAACTCAAGAAAATTTGGGATATTACATTCTTCCCTCCTTAAAAGAATTGTGTCTTTGTAATTTGCTACGGCCAACTCTTTTCAAGCTCAGCCTTTAACTCAAAAGCCGTTCTCCCTTTTCAAACCACATCAACTATAACTTATAATTTAAGTAACATACTAACTTAATAACCCACAAAATTCAGGTGGTTATATTTTCTCTTACCTCATGTAAATATTTTTAATTTCCACATCTCACAAACTAGTTGAAACTACAATATAGATACTGTTTACTTCCCAACAGATAGTGATTTAATTAGAATATGCAAGTAAAGCCTGTGAACGTCGTTCATACCGAAAACCATTCTTCTTGGAGTCATCAGCAGACCAGACAAAAATCCCACCAAGCTTTTCCTGAGCCTTAAGCCTACTACAAGCAATGAAGAATCCCCCATCGGGAGAAAGCCCCCCACTTCCATCACTGATGAAACTGGCCAACACCTTCCCTCCCTCATAATTGGACTGTTGTTCATTAAAATAGCTCAGGAACTGAGACACTGTAGTCTCCTTATCATATGCATAGAACTGGAAGTTGACATAGTCAATAAGGTGTCGATACTTCCTCCACAGAGCCAAGTAATGGCTCTGGACTTGGTCATCAGCAAAGGGGGCAATGGATGCAAATGAGATAACCCCATTCTTCTTAAGGGTACCGACCAGCTGCCCAATGCACTCAGCAAATGTGTTTGAATCTGAACGGAAATGCTCATAATCAATGTCTACACCGTCCAAATTGTAGGTTTGGATGATCTGGGTGAGTGACGAAACTGCATTTCCTACCCATGAGTCCACAGAGGAAGGATTGAAGTAGGCATAGACATCGCCCACACTGTCACCTCCTAGGCTCACAGCCACCTTGACGTTGCGGTGGCTCTTCTTTATGGACCGGACTTGGCTGGGGCTGAGGTTATCAGAGTCCCAGAAGATGTTGAAGTTGCCATTGGTGGGGGAGGGGGAGCTGGAAGTGGTATAGTCAATGGCAAAGGAGAGGATGAAGTGGAAGTCGACGCCGGGGTTAATCGGCACGTCGGAGAATTGGACGTTCTTGAACTCGGCGCCTATGTACTCCCGGAAAAGGTTGGACGTGGTTGCTTGGGTGAAGAGAAGAGCGATGATAATGGCCTGAAGGGAGATGAGGGACATGATGAACTTAGACAATTTCATTGGGAGAGAAGACGTGTGGGAGGGTTGGTTGATTTAGTCTGTTTGGTGGGTGATTTATACGAGCTGAAATGCAGGGGAAGTTGTGGTGGTCGTTGTATTATCCTTTGACCTTTATTATCAACAATGCTAGTTCCTAGTTGTTGTAATTAATGACGCTACCCCACCCGGCCCTCTTTGCATCAGATTTGATGTATTTAAGAACAAGATGCATGGTTAAAGTTGCAACTCCTTCACCGTCAGATCATAGTTAAAGTTAAAGTTGTAACTCCTTCACTGTCAGATCATAGTTAATAGTCGGAACCAGGAATTATAACCTTCATTAAGAATTTTTCTTCAAAATGGCCGTCCTAATGTGGCATCTATTTTTTTTTTAAATCAACAATGGCAGTCATCATCCGAAGCGGTAATTAATGACATCACCCAGTTGGCTTCAGTCGGATTTGATGTATTTAAGAAGAAAATGTATGGCCAGAGCTGCAGCTCCAACTCCCATGACTATTAAGATCATGGTGATAGTGAGCTCTAGCTCTGGCTAGGTTTTTTCATTTAAGAGATAGGTAATTTAAACCCAATTCGACTCAAATATGTTAAAACATGAACTTGGCCAGACCAAACCTATTAAGAATATAAAAAATATATTTAATCTTAGCTTTACCTATAAATAATCTTTAAGGGTTTATCATCAAAATAAAAAGAAAAAATATAAAAAATCTAATATTTATAATTTTAGTATGGTCAGAGTGGGTTAAATTACCTAAAATCTACCTAAATAATTATTCGGGATCAAATTTGAAACTTAAACATGACCCTAATAGGTTAAGTCAGGTTTCCCTATATACTCAACCCCCAATGGCATCCCTAGGAGTAACTACCAAACAAAATGAAATACATAGGTGCTGCTACACAAATACAAAGAAAAGACTCGTACTAAAGCTTGAGATCCCACATTACACACAAAGAGTACAATATGAGCAAAGATGAAAACACCCACATAAACTACCATTGTTGCACTAAAAATGTCAAATGCATTTCAAAAGGGATGTCTAATGGAAGAAGAGGTAAGAAAGAACAGCATGAGAGGAGACCATGGGAGATGAGTGAGAAGGAGCAAGTGCTAAAGAGAATAGTGAAAGGAAAAGAGAGAGGAGAAAAGCATAGAGAAGTGGAAAAAAGAAAAGTAGCTAGTCAAATAGACTGAGGGGTAGCGGGAGAGGTGGAAAGGAAGGGTGACAGTGTGGAAACTAAAAGAGGGGTGGAGGGCTAGCCCGGTCTGGCCTCCTTATAGAAGTAAGGGCCCGGTAGATGCCAAGTCTCCTAAGTCAAAATTGCCTTAATTTCTTGTAACTGAAGCATGCAACATCTACATATTCTATACTATATAAAACCTAATTTGACTACTCATTTATTTAGTCTTTTTTAGCAATAGTTCCTTTGATTACATTGAAAATATCACATGGAAAACAGAAAAATGTTTCCTTGACCATATTTGCATAACCAGATTGAATGACCATTGGACATGTGAGGGGGAAAACATGGTGACTGTTAGATCTAGTTCCCATATTTCTCTCTTCCCATAATTTCTCTATTACATGGGGATATAATCTTACAACATTAATGAGTGCATGAGGATAAAAGACTACACCATTAATGAGCAGCTCCGGTAAATTTTATAACATCCAAAAATTTTCTAAATTCTCGAAGTTAACTAGAGGAAATTAGGGTGTTGAACCCATTGATTTTCTCATTAGAATAACTTAATCAATGCTTAAAATTTGTAGCTGAAATCTATGTGGATAGAAAGGAAACAGAAAGAGCTTTGAAACGCCACCAAGAACGCACGAATCAGAGTTCGGATGAGAAAAATACGACTATTCAAAGTTAAACATATAATGCAAGGCCCGTTTACCCGAATTGGATCCGTGAATTATCCGTTTAAGTCACTATACGGGCCCGATCAATTAGTATTTCGAAATTGTGTTTGTGGGCCCAATTTGGGTGCTGAATTGAAGAGATTTTGGCTCAATTCCTCATGGGATTAGGAGCCCACAAACACAATTCCTCATGGCTCAATTCCCATGCCTATATAAAAAAAAAGAATTAGGGCTTTTTGGGGGAGTTTTTGGGGACAGTGGAGCAAAGGAGGACGAGCTGCTATTAGAATTTTTTGGTGAGACTCCGGTGAAGCGTTGGCAGCCCTGGATCAATGACAACTCGACCTTAGAGGTAAGATTTCAAATTGAGACTTGTAGAGAAGTTGTTAATTAATTTTAATAAAAGTTATTTTGATCTCTGCAATTACTGTTCACAGAATTTTGTAAACAGTAATTGATTTTCCGGTTGCCGAAATAGTGGTGGCCTGGCCCTTGTCGCTACGGCCCTAGCTCCGGCGGCCTTCGCGGCAGTGGATTGCCATTGTGCAGGCCGCCAGGTTGTTAAAAAAGATAATAATAATAAGGGGCAGAGAAATCCGGCTACCATCGGTGCGGAGGCAGCCAGAAGTGGGCTGCGGAACCTAGGCCCCAGAATCGCTGGATCCCTGCAATTCAGCCAGTCTCAGGGCATTTCCCCAGCCATGGCGGCTGGCCACCACACCTATCGGTCGATCAAAAAAAAAGAGAGCCCCTTTGTGCTCCGTCTGGCCATGGGGCGGCGGCCTGGTCTGGTTAGAATGACCGCCAGGCGGCGATCCAATTCCGCCCAGCCCTCGCTGCACAACGGCGGCCTGGGGTGGCGCCGCCAGAGGCCAGTCGGCCTCTGATTGGCAGAGAAGGGGACGACCCTCTATGGGTCATTGGGTTTTTTTTGGTCGGACCAGGCTGGGCCGGGTGACCCGATCCGTCTGGCCAGGGTTAAAAAAAAGAGAGAAATAAATGATGGGTTGAACTGGGTCTGGTTCAAGGGGCTAAAAATGTCAAAATAATTCTATAAAAATACTCATGGACCTTGATAGGATTGGGAGTATTTGGACCAAGTTTCAGACCTGGGAAAAATCCTAGAGAATGTAAAATGACCATTTTACCCTTGTAGTTAAATAATTGTATGATATTCACTTATCCGATTTAGGGGCTCCGGTTCAGGGGCCTATGAGTTGATATAAAACTTGGGAAAATTATCAGTGAGATTTTAATGGGCAACCTAATTATAAGACAAACATTTTAGTTAGAAAAAATCCCAATGAGTGGTTAATTGACCATTTTACCCCAAGGTTTAATCGTAAACTGTTAAGTAAACCTGGGTGGGTTCAAGGGGTTCACAACCCCGTCACACACCAGGAAAACTACACAAAGTCTATGAAGTCAAGTAGTACGCTTGAGTTCAATTTTGGACCCGTCAGATGTCAATAAGGCTTTAAACCAAATAACAGAAATACCCTTTGAGTGAACAACTGACATTCGTGTGAATGGAAGCGTGAGTCAGTTGGAAAGTGGAGCCTTTTGAAAGGCTAATGACTTAAAATAAATAGAAGGGTTGTGAAATGACCAAATGACTCAAGGGAGGTTAGCATACGCTAAGTGGTAGAATTATTGTAATGCCCTTAGGGGCAGTATGTTCTATTTCCGTTGAAATGGATAACCTAGCAACAATGTGTTAGGGTGCCCTAGAATGACGTTAAATAGCTTCAAATGGAAGGGGTGTGACCAGCAAGTGACACGAAGACACTGTCAGATCGCAGTGTCACGGGAAACAAGGGAAATAACCCTAATTCTCAGGGTTTAAGGCAGCAAATTACAAGTGTCTACAACCTAGTACATCAGTTGACTAGAGCATTATGCACATAACTCACGTGATGCGTTAGAGTTGTTTACACTCTTAGGCTTGAACTCGTTGAGCCCTAGCCCTGCGAATGAGTGCAATGGGCCTTTATTCATTATTTATGCACTGGTGTGAATGCATGTAATTTATGTTGATTATGCTGATGCATGTTTTTATTATTGATGCTTTGATTTATATTGGTAACTTAAGATTAATGAAGTTTTAATCAAGAGACATGGGCTACCGTTGGATTGAGGGGAGAACATCTAATCAAGATAAAGACTAAAATACCCTCAATAGGGTTTGGAACCTGTTCATGGAGTGAACGAGGCCCTGACATAGAATTTTACCTTGGTTAATGAATCGAGGGTGCTTATGGGATGTTCTCTGAGTCATAGCTCAGGGGATGAGCTATTTATTGGCCCGATTCACAAGGTGAAGAGGACCCAAACAGTTGAGCGGATATTGGACTAGATGGAAATAATCTAGCCTAAGTTTTAGATGTTTGGGGGAGTCAATGGTTATAAAGACCTGAGGCTTCTATGAATACATTAGTAATGTCTTATAAGATATTTTCTCCCTGAGTTGGGATGGTAGAGATTGGAATACGCTTCTTCATCACCACAACGGTTTGGGTATCGACCAGAGGGTCTTTACTACGGGTCTCCCATAGGTCTTCCAAGGACTTTTTAGTACGTACAAAAAGAGGAGTTGTATGAGCATCATGGAAGGCTTGTGCTTCTCACCAATTTGTGTCCATGAGCATAGTTGGGGTCCTCTTCTCCATATTTGTGGCAGGCTATTCAGAGCCCTAAGGATTTGGGTCAAGCTGCTGTTAAGCAGTCTACTCCAAGGTTGGAGTACTATGTTTGGAGGTTTCTCGAGAGGCGAGTTATCTCTAAGTTACAGATTTGATAGTTTTAATTATTGAACAAGGGATGTGAGATAATTAATAACATTGTTTGATATTGCTTGTTAATTAGACAAGTGGAACGGTTAAAAGACTTACTAAAATGTAGGTTGATTGAAAATACCTAAGCATTGCATGTGTGATGTTATGCTTCTTAGGATAGAGTAGTTTCTAGGCAGAACTACGTATGGATCTTATCTTGTTGGAAATATTGGAGATGTTGTCTGATGAGTACATAGGCAACTAACATTGGGTGTTGTTGCTATGGTTGTTTCGTTTGGTTTGCTGTAGATTTTTTAGGCGACGACAAGTAAGACCAAGACAGGCGAGCATAAGAAGTTTCTGCATTTATGCAACTCCAGTACGTTAGTGTACCTTTAGTGTGAGAGTCAACTTGTTATTTATTTTTAGACGGATGACGGACTTGTACTTAGATGGATGAGTTGTTGAAATTTTGAGACGTGTAAATATCATATGCTTTGATATCCGTATTTGTGAACCCCAGTTATCATGGATATTTAATCGAATGATTTGTTTTGTATTCAAGAAAAAAAATTCCTCGCTACTTACCATTTGTGCTATTTAAAAATGCTTTTAAAAATCCGGGTCATGACAAATTTTTAGGAAATTATAAGTTTTCCACTACTTTTCTCAAAATAATAGAATTATCCCACCATTAACCCTCATCTTCTTTTTCCTCTTCCTCCCACCACTCTTACATGGACATGAAACTTGACACTGCCACTGCCATTTGAATGTTGTTGCCATTGCTCGGATGCTCATTGCTTTTTGGATGCTACTTCCATCACTTAGGCACCGCCACTACCGCTTGTGTTGACCTTAATTTTAGTGAGGGGTTGCATCCCTTAATTTTTTGTATTAACCTTCATTTATGTTGCATACCTTGGTGAATTGTGTCCTCCCTTGAAGTTTGTGCATGGGTTGTAACTATTGGGAATAGTTGCATCCCTTGGCTTACAATGAGGCACCTCTTCGTAAAGGGACACACCTCTTCACCTCTCACCATGTAGGAGTTTATAAATAGAGACCCTGGACTGGGCTTTTTCTTCCTTCTTATGTGTTGTTCTTTTTCTTTTGTGATTTCTTTTGTGTTTTCAAACACAAACTTCAACCACATTCTTATATAGTTTGGAGGAGAGTAGGGAGAATTCTTCAACATTATTAGTTGCAAATTCTCAAAGGCTTTGTTGTATCCTAAGCGGAAGTTTGTCATGTAGCCCATTAGCAACTTAGATCTATCCAAGGGGGACAAATAATTCTTTAAAGAAAACTGTAATTGTACATGCCTTATAGCCTCAAATCTTAGTGTTCATCCACCTTTCAAAGGTGAGTTCTTGAATCTATCTCTAATTGTCATATGTTGCGAAGACCATCCATCATCATCTAATTTGAAGCTCAAGGTCAACTTCTGCAAATATGAATCCATCACCTTGCTGCCAACAATTTTAAGGAATTATTTGTTGTCGTTATGGATTCAAGATCGTCCATTATGTCTACCAAAATCGTAGATCATGATCTTGTCAAATTTGACATATTTGATCGTTTCTTCAACTACACTTGTCGTGCTAATAAGATGGTGTTTCTTGTTATAATAAAGGAGATATGGAGTAGACTTGAAGTAAATTCTGATGTGAACAAACAAGGCATGCACAATTTATTTGATTCTTATTTCAAGAGTAAGTTCAATGAAAGTCAAAAGAACATAAACTCTTCTTGCTCTGAATGCGGAGCGAAGAGGCATTATGCATAGTTCTATGGTTGAGAAATAAAATGAATATGTGGCCATGATTATGAAAAAAAATATGACAAATTCCAACACAAGATGCTGGCTTGACTCGGGTACTACAGTCCATATCTACAAAGACAAGTTCTTTTTTAAGGATTATGTTGAAAAGACTGATAGAAAAGAGGTTTATATAGGGAACGAAAACTGAGTTAAAGTCATGGGAAAGGGAGTTATCAAACTCACATTTACATCGGAAAAAGAATTGATTCTCAACAATGTATTCCATGTTCCTGGCATGAGAAAGAATTTTGTGTCTGCTAACATACTTTACAAGAAAAGATTTAAAATTGTGTTATGAATCTAACAAAGTTATTTTGTCATAGCATGGAACTTTTGTGGGAAAGGACTACTCTTGTAATGGGATGTTTAAATTCAGTTTAAATGGAAATAAAATTGATGTTGTTTACCTTGTAGACTTTTTTAATCTATGGCATGGTAGATTAAGACATTTGAATTTTCAATCTAAAAATGACAAAAAAAAATTAAGGCTAAATTCTTATGATCATATTCATAGCCATAAGTGTGAAACATGCATTTAATCCAAAATGTTAAATAAACCTTTTCCAAAGGTTGAAATAAGTTCTAAAATTTTATATTTCATTTATTATGATATTTGTGAATTGAACGGTGTGTTAACTCGAGTTAGCTGGAATTTTATTATCACTTTTATCAACAATTTCTCAAGATGTACTTATGTTTATCTTTTGAAAACTAAAGATGATATTTTTTCCATGTTCAAAGTTCAAATCAGAGGTTGAAAATCAAATAGGAAAGAAAATCAAGTTCTTTATAGAGATCAAGGCAGAGAATATTTGTCAAATGAGTTTTCAAACTTTTGTGAAGAATATGACATCATTCATCAATTAATTGTACCATATACACCACAACAAAATGGTTTAGCCGAAAGGAAAAACCGTACACTTGTAGAAATGGTGAATTCTATGTTATTGCTTGCAAAGTTACTATTTAATATTTGGGGAGAAGCTTTGACAACTGCTTGTCATGAGCATAATCGGATACATTCAAGGAAGACTCATAAAAGTCCATACGAATGATGGAAGGGAAGAAAATTTAATTTATCATATCTTAAAGTGTGGGGGTGTGAGGCTTATTATATGACTTTTGATCCTAAAAAGACTAAGTTCAGTCCAAGAGCCTTGAGATGTGTTTTCGTAAGATACGTTGAGCATAACAAATCCTACAGATTATTAGAATTAGAATCTAATGTGATTGTTAAATCTAGAGATATAGAGTTTCTAGAAATGACTTTTATTTTATATTCTAAATGTCAAGACGCTCAAAGGACGAAAGTAGATAAGTCTATTGAAATTAAGAAGGTTTCTAACCCTCCAAGTGAGCTTAGAAGGAGCCTAAGACTTTAAAAAAATCTCTTAATCCAAACTTCATATCCCCTAAATAGTTCATTTTTCTAGTAGGAGATAGAGAGCATGTTGTTAACCTAATGCTCATGATTAATTTTGAGTAAGATCCTAAGACTTATAGTGAAGCTATTGCTTCT
Organism: Saururus chinensis; assembly: GCA_035235625.1. Lineage (NCBI taxonomy): Eukaryota > Viridiplantae > Streptophyta > Magnoliopsida > Piperales > Saururaceae > Saururus > Saururus chinensis. The sequence continues at coordinate 39,686,602 of CP141142.1, forward strand.
ATGTAAGTTTAATATTCATCTACTCAACCTAATGGATCACCACATTGCCTTTAGTCCGATTATCTAACTAAGATAAAGACTATGAGATATGACCTCTTTGCGCATTATTTTCTTATAAAGTAGAAACAAGTAAATATTCTTTTAAAACACACTCACAATGTATCAATCAATCAAACCACAAGCATTCAATCTACACATGAACACACAATAATTTAATATGGAAAACCCAAACTTAGATAAAAAACTAAAGCAGTTCCAAATGAACCAAATTAATGTACTATTAGCAAGTAAGATAATTGCATTGACATAAACAAACTACTAACCTTTATTTTGACTTTAACATAAACTGCTTTTGTTTAATTCTCCATAAATTCATGTTGTTACTTGCTTTAAGTCTTATCCCTCAAGAACTTAAAATTTTTTATCCTAGTTTATTTTTGACTTCTTCTAGCCTTTAATGAGCTCCTCCTGTTGTATTGACACTGGCCTCTTTGAATTTTCAATCTCCAGATCAGCTACAACTCCTCTTTAAAACTTATGTTTTAAAACTCTTCTTAGTTGTGGAATAACATCATGAATTCACTATTGATATTTAACTAAAATTTTCACATGAATTCTAATTAGAAAATGGTTCGCAAAAGGTAAAAACCCATTTTCTCCAATATCCTCTAGATTTTTCTCTGTCAAAATTGATGACTCCTTATCCCATATATACTATTTCCTATTAGTGTGAAAAATGTGTCTTTAGTATTAAAAAATCTCCCTTTCCCAATGTTTTTGCCATTGTTGATGTTGTTGTTCATCTTTTTTTTTACTAAATGTGTCTTTACTATATCTACGGTGCTCTGATAGAGAGGATAGTGGTCCGACAACGGTTTGAAAAGGTTCGATGCACTTTCATAGTAGTTTAACACACCTCCAACAATGGCCCAACAACGGATCTGGCTAGATATGTGACTAAGTAACACAACCAGAGAGAAGTTGTGACTAGCATGACCATAATGCAACAACTCTTAACTTGCTTTTTGGCTGTGTTTGTCATGGTTGTGCAACCAAAAATGGTTTTTGATCTAGTTGTGGCCAAATCTAAAATAGACGAGATAAACTGGTTGTCACAGTTGCCGTCGTAGCGCATGGCCAGGGAAGCAATGGCAACAAGGCAGAGGAGAGGGATAAAAGAAGAGAAAAAGAAGACCGAGATCTAAAGGTCATGGCAACCGCTATTAAGGCCACCAAAGGCGAATGGCCAAGGAAGCAACAACAAGGGAGATGAGAGGGAGGAAAGAAGATAACGGGTATACACTTGAAAATTAGATGGAAAAGAAAGAGTAATTTAATTTTTTCCCTTAACTCTATGTCTTTTCTCTTTGTTTTTCCCAATAGCTCTTTGTCCTTTTCCAATATAGTTTATAATGTCAAGAAATTTATAATAGAAAAGTTAATATGCTCTAGGGCACTTATTAAAAAATATGTTTCCAGTTGATTGCAAGCCATCAAATCATCATCTAGTGACTCTCATTAGATGAGGGAGGCGGGTGGTTGATTAAAACCCACCTACCCCTCAATGCATATAAGCCTTGGTATACACTGGGTGCATATTAACGGGATTTGATTTACTATATTTAAGTCCATTTATTGTCTTTTTGTGATAATCTCCTTTTTTTATTATTATCACATAATTTTAAATATTATAATATAGACTTTTTTGCTAATAAATTGTTGGCTTAGGTTTGCACTAACTACTATTTTTATCACAATTATTTTCATTATTTAATCATTATTAAATTTAACTAGCAACAAAAGCATGAAGTTGATTTTGTAGACCTTACAAATTTTAGGGAGCTGAATTTTGGTAGACTGCATACTTGCCTTTGGTCCGCATTTTTTAATAGCATCCCTTTTGCTTGTGAGATACAGCGGAAGTACCTGTCTTTAAAAAAAATGGAACTGAAATGATCAGCCACTACTTTATCTTTTATGCTAAACAGAAGATTTGACATCACATTCCTACTTGTAACGTTGCATTTGTTATAACAAAAATGATGCTATGGGATCCATGTTGCCAACCAAAAGATGTAGTTGATATGAAGAATGATGATGCTTTATTTTTTAAAAGAAGATAAATGATGAAACTTTTTTTTGTTTTCAAAAAACGAGTTGACTGGAGGGCCTCTCCCATTTTTAGGGGATACTGTTTCTTCTCGCCTCTCTCCACATCAGCCCCCACCCACAAAGTTGAACTTTGTGTTATTTATCAATGATACTCCTTTTATCTTATATTAAGTGTGCTATTTATTTTTTTAAAATAAATTAATTTTTATTCATTTAAAAAATAAAAAAAATGGGATAGAGGGAACACATCAAGGCATGACCTAGATATATCAACAATATTGAGGTTGTAATCCATATAAACATTTGGGCTCTTTTCTTTTAATAATATTTCCTATGTCCCATATTAATAGGACAATAACATTTTTACATTAAAAAATATACATAAAAAACCTATACATGAGTTTTGATTAGTCTATAGCTAAGTAAGCCCATGTGAACTTTGTACGAGGTCCATTTGTCACTCCCTGGGTTTTTAAAGTATTTTTTTATAAAATATAAATAAATATTTTACAATATAATGACTATAAATTGATAAAAATTAACAAAAATTCGAAACCTGTGAAAAATATTTTTTTATAATTCTCACTCATATGTATCAAATCCACGCAAATGTTTTCTTTTCAACTCGATACATATACATAACATCGATAAATCATTTAAATCCCATAGTCTACTCATCCTAAGCATGAATAATGAACAATAAATAAGAGAAACACAATTGGCATGGCCATGTGCTTCAAATAAATTTTTCTGAGGCGTAGTTGGGTACAAGTTCCATAATAGTCAAATATAATAACAGTTTGTGTACAAGTCCAAAATAATACATGTAAAAATTCTCACCTTACTTAATACATGTATTTCAAAAAAAATATTACAACAGATAGTGGCATAAAATAATAAAAAAATAATACGGTCAAAAATCGATCTGCAGTCTAAAAAGTGTATCCTCAAACACCAGATTCGCCTAAGCAGCTCTCGAACTAGGCCCCGCGGAAGTCCTTGAAGTGTCTAAGGATTAGAGGATAGAGGAATATGAGTATGTTCATACCCAATAGGAGAGTTAAAATCAGTGACCGTTAAAAGTTCACACAAAAGCTGATTCATAGGATAGTAACATGCCATAAACCAAGAGAAGATAAACACATAACCTCAACACAAGTACTACACTTCCCCTGAACCTCCTAGACTTACGAATTTTCTTGTCACCTTTCTTATACCAAATCTCGTACCATCATATTCTTATTCTCACGTACTTACCACTTACACTTACAGTCTTACGCTTGCCATCTTATACTCACACTTGATAATTAAAACTAATTAAGCCTTAATAAGCTCTAATGTCATAGGAAGGAATGCCACTAAGGCCTCACCTTGACCTTCAGGGAGGGACCTATATGCTAGAAAGATTTTGAAGGCAAAGTACACCGGTGCTCATGGGGCACATGATCAAACAAATAAGAGCAGATTCATGATAATAATTACCTGAGCGCGCAAATGCCCAATCTCTGGGGCCATACAGGGCCAACAAAGGGCTTAATAGTGTCAATTAAAGCAGAAAACTTACAGTGCCACTCTTGGGTGGAAAACTTACAGTGCCACTCTTGGGCGAAAAACTTGCAGTGCTCTCAATATAACATCAAAAATATGAACGCACATATATTTCAAAGATATCACCCCAAAGGGTATGCACTACATCAACCATACAAGTGAACAACTGACAATCAGTCAGTCGTCAACAGACATGGAATCAATCCATCGAACTAGCTAAGAACTCAACTCTCACTGTCAACGTACTTAATTCAATTATGTTGAAGTTTATGATTTATATGTTATGCAGGTGCCAGTATGGTGTACAATCTTACTAGTTATAAGCCTATATCTAAGCCCCAAACCCAACCCGCCTATTACTTAAGCTTAAAGTCTATTCCTTATATCTCTGAAGTTTGATTCAGTCCAAAGTGATCGTAACTTATTAGACACATGCTCATCATCATCACACTATAACCGCTCGTAGTACTAAACTACACACCATACATAAACCTTCCAACATACTTTATGGCCTCCAGAACGCATAACATAATTATTTGCGTATGCATGTCAACCATCCATGCATTCAGCAAGAAAAATAATTCATTATGTGGACCTTCTGCTCATCCATCTATCTAAATCAAGGATGAGTCAAAACTTAAATGTCCGACTAATCAACCAACCAACACACAGATAATTTATAATATATGCATACAACCACTATAATTAATTTACGTACTTGACATCTTCTGCATTAATATACATCTAAGCATTAAACATTTAACACCTTAGAACTAGCATGTATTCTATCATAAAAGCACGCTAAAGTGAATTTATAAGGTTCAAAGTCTCCTTTATCACCGTTCGGGCAAAATTGACATCGGGGCGTACCACGATGGCAGAGTTGGTGAAGAATCGGCGGCCCACACACCCTTATACCACAAGAGATAGCCCTAGGGTGGAAACTGTAGCGGTTGGTCTCCAATCAATGCCTGAGGTTCTGGACGTCTCCCACAACACAAACAGGACCTGATGTGAGGTCGGGGGCATGGGTATAGGTTAGGTGTGTAGGAGGAGAGGAGAAGGGGAGTATAGTGGTGGACATCGGCCGATGGCAAAAAAGGAAATGCCGGTTAGCATGCAGAGTCCACTCCCAGTGATTTTTTGGAAAATGTATGGGCAAGGAGGGAGGAATAATCTTGAAGAGGGGTATGTGGGGAGGCAAATCGGAGCCAAAAGTGGGAGAGGCGGAGTTGGGACCGGCTAGAAACAGATGAAGGCGGCGACTTTCGCTAGTCCCAGTAGTGGTCTGGCCAAAAAAATGAGGAAGATCGGTGGAAGATGGCCAGTCGGAGTGGGATTAGGGTAGAGGGTGGCTCGACAGCGGCCCAAGGTAGTGCAACACTGTTGTGGCAAAGAGGTGGTTGATTTTCCGGTGGTGGTGCTGCGGTGGCGCACTAAATGCACTCACAGAACCAGGAAGAAAAGGGCGGACTGGAAGTGGGAGGAGGGCTGCTGATCCAAGGTGGTGCCGCTGACCAAGGGTGTCACAACCTAGTTCGTGGCGGCCGGGCAACCAGACTACGACAAGGGAAAGGCGGTGATGGCGCTAATAGTGAACAAGGGTGGGGCGGCTTTCCTTCCACCGGCGGAAAACACAATGCAGAACACAAATCGCATTCTTCTTTCTATTTTAAATCTTTTCCATTTTTTTATATCCCTCTTCATGCGTTCACCTCTACATTGCGTGTCAAAACTTCCTTTTCTCGTGCGAGAACTCCCAACGCACAATGAACTCCCCCATAAGGCCACACCTTGACCAAAAATAACCATTTACTCGAGAACCCTATCTTATGGACAGGGTTTTAATTTAAGCTCCAAAACCTTAACTTACGGTTTAAACCCTCAAAAATGTGCACAACCTTTTCCACCTATGATCGAGGCTAAGCACAACTCTAAACACAAAATTATCGAGAAAAGTTATACAAAAAATTAAAAAAATAATTAATTTCCCAAGAAGTAAATAAAGAACCATAGAAAAATTTAGGTTATTACACAACTTGTAATGTCCAATCAAAACACTTTTACCAGTTTTTATGGGTATTTTATTTGTGAGAATATCACTAAACTATTAATAATTCCATTTGAAAAAAATGACTCATATTAACAGCTCCAATTGGATTAATTTAAGTGGTTAGGCAATTAAAAAATTATATTAGAAGCTTATTTTTCATTCTCTTAGATGTGGATCTCACTATCCAATAAAAATTACTATTTTTTTAAATAAAACTATTTATATGGGATGGAGGAAGTAACAATAATGATTACATCTCCGTCAAAACAATCAGACCTTTGCAGCCTCTCAAGGTGCATATGCTTATAATCTCATTCATATAAGTTGAGGAAAAAAAATGAAATGTGCTTACAATTTAGTTGTATACTACAAGTCCGAAAAGAAGTTACCACATGAAACAAAAGCCCGAATAAAATTTAATTTGGCCACAGTACCATTGTAAGGGAATGTGTTACTAAAAAAAAAGCTCAGGCAAATCAATGTCAAAAAGAGAAAAAAAGAAAAGAAAAAACTTAGGCATATTACATAGTACATGCATGTAGGACTGTTCAGCAATTAACAATTTTTTTTTGTAGAAGCTGATTAGGTATTTTATTTACTATGCTACAGAGAGGCTGATGTGGTCGTTGAGATTAGCTACCAGTGGTTCTGCCAAGTGCACAATGATCTCATCAATTCATAGTGCTCCAAAACATTTCCAAAAAGATGTTCATGCCAATTAGAATGAACAAATAAAAAAAATAAGGAACACATATTTTGTCAGGAATAAAAGTGTTCCATATAATATCCACTAGCGAATAAACATGCTTAAGCTTTTGGCGAGGTAAAACTAGCATATTCTTAATTTTTGAATACCAGTGTTTGGAATCATAAGCAAATGTATTTTATTGCTTGCAACTTAAATTGTATACTAAAGCACGTTATTATATCTCATTTCACACATTATTAAATATAGAATATTGTAAGATTTTGTTTACTTCTAAAGAAGGGAAATGTTTTTCATGCTCCCCACGGATAATGAGCCAAGTGGGAGCCCTTCATCGATGAGATCGATGACACACACACTACTACAAGTTAGCATCAATGGTATTAATACTAATGTGCACTAGCATGTGCGCCATCAATCTTAAATATCAAGGGCTTTCATACATAACTTACGCTCAGCTCATGGTTAGTGTAGAGTATGAAAAATGATTCCCTAAAGAAAATATTGCATGATACTAAAATAAATAAAAAAACACATTTATAAGAAAGATTCCCAAACAAAAATACAAGAAAGAGATATTACTCTATTAAAGAGGAACATCAATTTATCACCAACTGGAAAATTAATTCCATTTATCGTTGTTTCTTTTGGGAAAATCCAATTAACAAGGTCAAAAAGAAGCTAAGTCTTGTGATTGCTTCTCATATCGGTACCCAAACTTCTTGGAGTCATCATCCCACCAAGCAAAGATGCCCTCAAGCCTCCGTTGCCTCTTGAGCTCTTTGCAAGCATCAAAGAGCATGTCACCAGAAGCAGCCCACTGCTCCCATCACTATAATTGCTCACCAACACCTTCCTCCCATGATAATTGGAAGACTGCTGATCAATATAGTTCAAGAACTAAAATACTTATCCCTTTATTATATTCAGACAACTGAAAATTCATGTATCTACTGCATCCCCATATTCACTCCATAGTGTTAAATATTAATGTAAATAGATGTAACAAGCTCCATAGTGGCTCTTGACCGAATACTTTTCAAATGGGGCATTTGGAGCAAATGAAATGAGCTTATTCTTCTTCACGGTTGTAGCAGGCTGCCCTATTCACTCAGCGAAGGATATGGGGAATTTAATTGTTTTGAGATTATTACACAAATACTCGTATGAGACATATATAAATAATGTCACATGATTTTATAATTATTGGAGATTAGTATTAATGTATATAGATGTTAATATCATACTACTATATAAAGCAGGAAGGTGTACCATAGAACTTTCATTTTTTGCCTATATTACCCATGATTTTTAATTGTTATTCCGATATTATGCTAAAGAATTTACACAATCAGTCATTCAAGATAAAAATCCTCATTTGATATGATTTTATCTTATCTACACAATGTCTAACCCCTATAGCCAGTCACAATATCTAACTCTATAGCCAATCCGACTCATACAAGATTAAAATCTAGATTTGGTATATTTGGTATGGTCTCATACTGCCACACCCCTAATTTTACACATAATTTTAGATTTTCTTTATGAAAAACATGTCATAAAACCTTGTATGTGTTGCTGCAGAATTTAACATTAATCAATACATCTTTTGAAAAGATCAAAACACATTGAGGACACAGTATTTCATTTTTTAAAACTAGAATTTATGAATAATATCATACATATATTGCTAAAAATATCTAAGTCACAATCAAGTTAATCATAGGATCTATTGTTGACAACAATAAATGGCTTACTTGTGTGCCTAAGTTACAAACCCAGGGGAAAAAATAAACAACAACTGCTAGAAGATTCTTTAGTGTGACCTACCCAAGTCTTAAGAGTAAAACTAATCCACCTGCCAAACCTGCACCATAAAAGATGTTGAGTATATGAATATACTTAGTGGGATTACAAAACAAAAAACAAGAATCACCGATAAAGATCAAGTCAAGTTAAATATATTTTCCAAAGTCACAATCAAACTTAAATTAAAAAGAAACAAAAATTAACAGGTTTACTAGACTTCGTAGCCACATTTAGTAGTCCAACCACTATATACATAATGAACTAGTGCAAACTCTACTTCACTCTTTTCCTGAAGCCATGCTCAGCTCTATCCACTCTATGTAGCGAATGCCCACAAGGGCTCATGGACCAAAGTAGTCGAGGTCTCGACTTCCATCATCATCGAAACCTCATGTATTTATTATGGTACAAATTCTATTTTCAGAATCCATCCAACCCATGCCAGAATCAGCCGTATACACCTCTTTATGGAATGATTTATCCTAGTGCTTGATTTAGTATTTAATTAAAAGACTTAACTTTCTAAGACAATTGATTGATCATGTATCTACCTATAAATACATGTAGAAGGCAAGCATTAATAAACATAGTTTTCTTCCTTTTTATCATTTTACCTCTCTTCTTCTTCTTCCCTACCTCCGGCACCCTTGCTGGAATTGGGTTGTGCCCCTTCCGGTAACAACAATATTGTACTACACTAGATAAGCCATCTTTTAATACTATACTGTATTCAAAACTAACTCACAAGCAGGGGGAGTGGCTCTACATACACACTCCCACTATTAGAGAGCCAAAAGACCATGATTTCATTTCATACCATACACTTCAGTCAATGTGGTTAAAATAATTCACTTTTGGAGCTAACCAGACATTAAGATCCTTTGTGTCGAAATGAAATGGTAAAGGGGTGACTATCTATTATAAGGATTTACAAATTCATAATGATTACTTACCCTAATATAATACGTGTATAATATCATCCATTCATGTATCCAAATGCAAGGAAAGCCATACTATTGTATTACTTATAAATAGCATATACTTCATCATAAAACATGTTTGAAATTCAAAGTGTTGATGCACCATCAGTGACTTCACAGATGTGTCGGTCAAGGCGTCAATGATTGATGCATCAAACCACCAATAGTGGGTTGGCTGTGGGAGCCCACCTTACCGATGTCACACCGATGCATTAGTCACACTGCCGGTGACTAGTTAAACACTTACACAGCTCAACATATAAGTGTTGGTACTATTTATCTTCCTCCTATCACCAAAGCAATCATTGACATATTGGTGGTCATGTTAACGATCGAAAAAAAAAGAACAATGACCACACCGATTCTATGAACATTTTCTTTCAACAATACAAGATAAAATTTCAAGAAAGGATAAGTTCTTTATGGATTAAACATGAAAAAGGATAGTAAAATCAACGTACAACAAAATTTCCATTGTTATATAAACGAGGCAAAAGTCCTCCCATAAAACACTCATATACATCCAAAATTTATCAAAAACTCCAAAAAGGACAAAAACACAAAGTCAAACATTAAACAATAAAAGAGGGTGTTGTAATCCGACCTCGAATCTGCATTGAGCTTTCTTCATAGTGTGAAATATCCTACTCTAGAACACCCCACTAATGCAGGCTTCATAGATATTTCTCCAAAACCTGAAATTTAGTGATCTCTTCCCATTAAATAGGGTGTGACCCTTTTAAAGAGTCCCAAATCGCATAACTTTCCACTATTTTTGATACAATTGCAACTTACGGTTTCACCGACTTGACCCTTGACACGTTGATGCCTATTAATAATTAAAATCACTATTTATTAATGCCTATTTTTATTATTTTCTTTAATAAAAATATGGGGTATCACATTCTTCCCTCTAAAAGAATTTTATCCTCAAAATAAGAAAGGTTCATAGATTTTTTCACAAATTTTTTTTAAATCAACATACAACGGTTCCATCGACACCTTGTTGGGCTCGCCGACATGTCGATGGTACCCGATCGATTATAAAAAACCACACAGGAAACCTAGACATCACTCTTACCCAAACCCTAAGACATGTCAATTGAGCTTCCACTGGGGTGATTTCGAATGCTACAAGCAGTTGTAAGGTCCCGGATTTTTCTATGATTTTTTGTGATTTTTTTGGTTATTTTTGGCGGGAAAATGTGACGCTTCAGTATATTTATATTTATGTATCTTCTCCTGTAATTTTACCCATAGGGCTTAGTCATGGGTCGAGGGCCTCGCTGCACACTTTCAGCGTGAGTGTCAGACTTATAATGCGTAAACAGTGAGTTAACACGTGATGGGGATATCATTAGGAAAAAAACAGAGAGGAAAACGGGCTCGGGCTCGGCCGAGCCCGATCTATGGTTCTGGAGGAGGAACAGTGTTCCTCCCCCTCTCCGGCTTCTCTCTGTCCCAGCTGCCGCCATCGGCTCCGCTCCGGCCATATGACGGCAGGGGGGGCACCGTCTCGGCCCCACGGCTGCTCCGCCATTCGCCCCGTGCTCCTCCCCTATTCCGCCGATCTCTCTGCTCTCTCTCTGATTTGTACTGTGACGGCACCGGCGGTGGCTGGTGGGCTCCGCCCAGCCTCCGTCCGGCCAACCACGGGACGACGATGGCAAGCCTGGCTGCTAGCCAGCTTCGCCGGCCACCCTGAGAGCTGTTTTTCACCCGGTCAGTTCCCTCTCTGTCTCTCACTGTGATCTGATTTGAGCCGCCGCCGTGGGCCGCCAAGGGCCAGCTGACCAGCCACGGCTCTGCCATGGGCCGGCAATGGCGGGAGGCCACCCCTCCTGGCCTTAAAGGCCTCCGCTCCACCGCCCTAGTGGTTTTCCCCCTCTGCCCTATTTTTGCCGCGCGCACTATTTTTGTTCAACAGTAACCGCCAACTGTGAGCCACCGCCAACTGTGAGCCACCGCTGACCGGACCTCCGTCCAACTCTGCCCCAACCCTGTGACAGCGATGGGCACCTCTCCCGGCCCCAGTGGCCTCTCCTCCGCCACCCCATATTTCCCCCATGTCTGCCCTATTTTTTGCCCCTCTCTGTATTTTGATTTAGAATCGATGCCACTGGCCGGCAGTTGCTGGACAACCGCCGTGGGCTCCTCCCCAACCTAGTGATGGCAAGGATCAGCCATAACCGGCTTGGATCCACCTGCTCCGGCCTCTCTGCCGCCCCACTCTTTCCTCCCATATGCTGCCTTGTTTTGATTGGGCTGAATAAACAGTGGTGCTGGCATGGGACGACAGTGGCCGGCTGGTCGTCATGGCCTCCGTCCCGGCCTAACAAAGGCCACAACTAGTCCCACCCAGCTTGCCCCTCTAGTCTCCCTCACTCTATTTTGGTTCGGCCTTCCATCAATTTCCCCTGTTTTACCTGTTTTGTTTGAGTTCACTTGCTACCACCGTTAGCCGGCACCGAACACCGGACTTGACCCACCAGACCATTGTTCGGTCTCTCTCCGGCCTGGAAATGATGGTGGATGTTTCCACCCAGCCCGGTTTAGCCTTTGTCGCATCCGTTCCGCTAGAACGGGATCTGTCGCCCGCCGGTTGATGTGCTCGTCTACAGAAAACCGAGCCTTTGCTCCTCACTGTGCAATTTGTCCGGCGCGTTGCCGTTGACTTTGGCCGTCACCTCTAGCCGGAGATAGCTCCTCCTAGCTGCTAGGGCCACGATGGAGTTGTCCAGAGATGCCAGTAAACCCTGCTCCTTTGTGCCCAGGGTTTTCCACCCGTTTTTGGCCATCGAGCATCATTGGATGCCGAACACCTCTGGACCTTGTAGTTTGGCGGGTCTCAGCCTAGAGATGGCTGGCTGCCCTAGTGCGGCACAACCCCTCTTCTTCGGCATGAGGCAGGTTCCCCCTCTGCCGATGATATGTGTTTGACTACGCCATTCAGAGCGCCACCGTTCTACCCTTGCCGGATGCCGATTGGCCTCTAGTCGGCCTGCCTTGGCATGGCAATGGAAAAGGCCATCTTCGTCGGTCACCACCCTTGGTATGGCCCTACCGCCCTTATGAGCTTTGGGCCGACACCGTCTTGCTCTCTCTCCCCTCCCTTTGGCCGCATGTGCAAGTAGTCGCGCATGCAAGTTAGGGTTTTGGTGCCGCTTTAGCATCGCCTGACCGTCAAATGGCTCCGCCATCATCTGGAGTTGACATCTGAGTCCTCCACCACCTCTCCTTCGTCCTCAAGTGTTGCCCCACGCCCTCCGCCCACATGTGGGCCCTTGTAAATGCAAAATCAGCGCCGTTGGGTGCTGTCCACTGCCGATTTTGATGTTTTGTGACCGGTTGGGTATTGTTCAACCACCGATTGAATTTTAGTGAGTACACCCTGTCTTTTGGTCGCACCTGCCACTTGTTGGCCGATCTTTCTCCCGGCCGCCCCTAGTGTGCTGCCGTGGATTGCGGATTTTATTGCATTGACTTTGACACCCTTTTTGACCGTGTGTAGTTCCGGCATTTCCTAAAACCCTCGGGACAGTAGCTCTTTCAGCTGGGCAATGGTTTTGACCGCCAACTCCGCCACCGATGCCACCACCATCATGTGCTTGCCATCAAACGTCATGATTACGAGGTAGGGGAGCTTTGAACTCGTAAATTCATGATAGCATGCTTGAATGAGTAGTAGCATGCTAGAAATTGCATGATGTGCATATAAGCATGATTATATGGTGTGTTTAGATACATATGACATGCATATAAGCTGTAAGTACAATTGATGTATATATAATACGTTTGCTAAGTATGATTAATATGTATGAGTTGTATGCACGTTCTATGGATGTGGAATATGTATGCGCTAGCGATGGCTAGCAAATCTGTAAGTATGCTACATATGTGTTTTATGGACTTGCTAGTGATGACTAGCAATCGTGAGTTATGTGTGTGGATTGTGTGAGGGCAGAGGTATGGGCATTGGACAGTATGAAGTGGTAAGGTTTTTGGTATGGAGTCGGATGTGGATGGGTAAGCGTGTGATAGAAGACGACAAACGTAAGTATGACAGACGAAGAATGAAGCAGATTGGATCAGTTTGGTGTGGAGCAAAGTCAGGGGTTGGTTTCTGTAAGTAAGAGAACTTAGGCTTGAAGCCTGATCTGGGGTTTGTTAGACAGTAAGAGTGTGCATAATTGTACAAGAATAACGTACAAATTATAAAATGAAAAGTAAGTATAATCAGTGAGGTGTAAGTAAGGGGGGATAATGAGGATATGCTTTGAGGAGCTCAGTTTGACAACGTAAGATGTTTTGACCGTAAGGTGGATGGCAGAGGATGTATGATTACGTAAGGATCTGTGTACGGTGAGCCATGTTGTGACTTGGACGGGTAAGTGAAGTCTGTTGCCCCAATAAACTAGGGTTTCAATCGGGCTCAGCTTCGGTTTGATCAGTTAAGGACTGTGAGTCAGTTTGGCATAATTGTACCGCATAATATATCTAATTCAAACTTGAATTATGAGAGAACTAATAATAGCGTTGTGAGTTTGAGACCTGAGGGTTCGACAGATTAAGTTCCGTGTTTGAGCTAGCTGATAATGTATCAGCTGAGCATTTCTTGTGTCTTGCCATGGTGGTTATTCTTGCGGGATGTTGTCTGTGTGCTATATGGTGCACCAAACGTCTGATGCTCTATTGAGAGTGATGTATGCTTTGACTTGGTATGTGTGCTGTATTAAGCCCAGCCGTTTGATGCTTTGTTGAGAGCGCTGTAATTTTCCGCCTTTCGTGGGCTCTGTATGTTTCTGCCTAGATGACATTGTATGTTCTGCCCAAGAGTGGCATTGTAAGATTATTTCCCTAGAGTGGCACTGTATGCTTTCCACCCTTAGTTGGCACTGTATGGCCCCAGAGAGTGGGTATTTGCTCGTTCAGGTAAGTAGTATCATGGATCTACTCTTACCTGTTTGATCTTGTGCCCCATGAGCATAGGTGTGTCTTGCCTTCGGAAAAGTCCATGGTGTCTAGTTGCTCCCCGAAGGTTAAGGTGACGCCCTTGTGGCATTCCCTTCCTTTCCGACGTTGGAGCTTGTTAATTGTAATGAGCTTCAGATGTCGGTAGTATGTGTACGATAGTGAGAGTATGTGGTATGTTTCAGTTTCTGAGTAAGTCGTAAGTGTAAGATCCAAAGTAAGTGTAAGCTCCTAAGGAAGACGTAAGAATACGTTTATGTGTAAGCGTATGATTGTACGATTAAGGTCGTACAAGTACATGTAAGTTGTGTGAGTATGAGTATGAGTACGATTGTAAGATGATGATGCTGAGTAAGAATGTAAGTGTAAGTTTTTTAGTAAGACAATAAATGTACGATTCTGAGCACGATCATAAGTATATGATTTTGATAAGGACTGTAAGTGTAAGATTGTACGTGTGAGGTCGTACGAGTATGTGTAAGCTGTATGAGTATGCCTTTGATGGTACGAGTAAGTTGTAAGACCCTGATTAAGGGTGCTTGTGTAAGTTTGGTTTGATGGTATGCTATGCGTGTTTTTATGCCTATGTATACGATTGTTATATGTTGTCTGCTTTATGTTTGGGTTGCATGATGCATGTATTAATGAACTTATTGAGTTCACTGTTTCGGATTTCCCCTACTGGGTATTTTTCTACTGAGTATAAAAATACTCACCCTACTTTTTTAGCCCCGTTATTCGGGAGGCATTTGCAGGTTGTGTTAGTGAGCTCCTGGAGATAGACGCTCGTTGTTGTGGTGGATTGTTTCCCTCTTGACTTAAGTATATTGACTCAATGAGAGTATAGTTGGTGCCATGATCTGATGTATTTAGTTAGATTTAAGTGTTTATATCTTATGGACTTTTAATTTGGATCAGATAGTAGACTGTTTATGAGACTTGTACTTGGGGACGCCTGGGAGTTACTTGTATTTAAAAATTCATGATCATGGTAATTTAGTCATACGTATATTTTCGAGTAATGCCTGAGGATATTTGATTTGGCAGTACGATGTTTAACCGTATGATGTTTTAAATTATAAACTATATTTATACAGGTTTTGATTTTGTCATTTTGACTCCGATTCATTGTATATAAAAAAAATTCCTTGAGTTTTAAAAAAGAGATGAAAAATCTTGGGCGTTACAGCAGTTGACACCCAATTCAACTGGCCGGTCACCTTCTACGCCTCTGATGATAGTCCAGTATCTCTGTTGGCATCCCCTCGTATGACCCTAATGCCTACAGAAGGGAAAATATTAGGTACTAATAGGGTACCAATGTGACATGCCTATCACTAATCAAGAATTAAGATATCATCATTTTTTTCTATTCAATAGGTTATTTTTAAGGAGTTAACTAAAAAATGTTTGAACAAGTCAATTTTTGATTGGTGATAGACACAACCACATTGGTACCCTATCCGTACCTAATATTTTCTCTTGCAGAAGCCCCAAACGCTTGTGGCTCTTCGTCTCTAGTGGTGATTCACACCTCTTCTTGATATATCAGTGGCAAGCCTTCCTGGCCACAAAACTCCAACAAAGCTTCCACAATCCACCTCTAAACGCAAAGGTAAGACATGCACAAATTCCACTTCTAATTTCTTTTGAGATTTTTGCACATTCGAATTACTCACCACAATCAGGTTGACACAATGCCAATGGGCGAAAACGAAAGGTAGGACACCATCCACACACACACAACCATGGGCTGACAAAATGGCACTTACACCCCCTCACGTGTAAAAAACTATACATGTATCCCCTTGTTAATAAAATTGTTAGTAGTAATTTTCAAATAACAAAAATATTTTTAATTACTTAATTGCTAAGGAGGTCGTAGGGGTAGTAATTTTCAAATAACAAAAATACTCCTAATTACTTAACGACTAAGGAGGTCATAGGGGCGACTGATGGGGAGTACTGGATGCACCTCCTCTTCCACCCGTTCCCTTACTACACTCCCATTGGTCGTAAACCCTTTAATGGATAAGTGGATAAAAATATTTTTATCATTTGAAATTGAAAAAATTACTAATAATTTTATTAAAGACATGAGGTGTATGAACAATTTTTTAAACATCATAGGGTATAAGTACCAGTTTATTAAAGGTAAGGGATGTAAGTGTAATTTACCCTTAAAATAAAAAATAAAAGAAAAAAATTAAAATATTTTAAAATAATAGATGGCAAACTACTTTTTGGTTTTGTCGAGTTTCGCATAGCAAAGGGCTTTAACAAATCCACACACGAAATCACAAAGATCATTGGAGTGAATTGGCAAATCCCACTGGTCATCTCTTTCAAAGTGCCTTGCCAAGCAGAAATGACCCTTGGAGTTATAAAGTTGACAAAGCCCATTGAAGATGCTCGTCACAAGGGTGATTGTAATGATATACTACTCCCTCGATATTAATAGCTTTATTTAGTTCTTCAAATAAACTAGATATTAATTGTTACATTTTAATTTTTAATAGCTTTATTTAGTTCTTCAAATAAACTAGATATTAATTGTTACATTTTAATTTTTCAAAATTTATATTAAATTTAATTATTTTAAAAAATTAAATAGAGCTACTAATGTGGGACGGAGAGAGTATATCTTCACCTTTTGGGGGTGTTTTAGTGTAAAAACTCTACATATTAATGCTTAGAGCATAATTTATAGCGTCTATATATTGTAGGCACGCATTCGTATATTTATGTGAGTGTCATCGGCTCATCTTTGATCATTTTTTCTCTGCACAATCCATGTCCATTTGGATCACTACAACCAAGATGTCCCATGTAAATGTCTACTGCATGCATGCCTGCATTTAGTCTCTATTAGGAGATGATTATCCATTATATAACTATGTCGACTAATACTGCTATTCTACTCATGTCAATATTTAAGAATATGGCACATTACCAATTTTCTCATGCTAATTATTTATTGTCTACAGAAGTTGAAGCTCTTCACACAACATGTTACACAAACTACAATATAGATATTAATTATATGCTTCCCAACGGATGGTTGTCTAGTTGGAGCTTGCAAGTAAAGCCTGCGAGCGTCGTTCATACCGAAAACCGTTCTTCTTAGAATCATCAGCAGACCAGACGAAGATCCCACCAAGCTTTCCCTGAGCCTTAAGCCTGCTACAAGCAGTAAAGAAGCCACCATCAGGAGACAGTCCCCCACTTCCATCACTGATGAAACTGGCTAAAACCTTTCCTCCCTCATAATTGGACTGTTGTTCATTATAATAGTTCAAGAACTGGGACACTGTGGTCCCTTGGTCGTATGCATAGAACTGGAAGTTAACATAGTCAATAAGGTGCCCGTACTTCCTCCACAGAGCCATGTAATGGCTCTGGACTTGGTCATCATCAAAGGGAGCGATGGATGCAAATGAGATGACCCCATTCTTTTTTAGGCTCTCCACGAGCTGCCCAATGCATTCAGCAAATGTGTCAGGGTCTGAACTGAAGTGCTCATAATCAATGTCTATACCGTCCAAATTGTAGTCTTTGATGATCTGGGTCAGTGAGGAAACTGCATTTCCTACCCAGGAGTCCACAGAGGAAGGATTGAAGTAGGCATAGCCATCACCCACACTGTCACCTCCTAGGCTCACAGCCACCTTGACATTGCGGTGGCTGCTCTTTATGGACTGGACTTGGCTGGGGCTGAGGTTATTGGAGTCCCAGAAAATGTTGAAGTTACCATTGGTGGGGGATGGGGAGCTCGAAGTGGTATAGTCAATGGCAAAGGAAAGGATAAAGTGGAAGTCGACGCCGGGATTGATAGGTACGTCGGAGAATTGGACGTTGTTGAACTCGGCGCCGATGTACTCCCTGAAAAGGTTGGAGGCTGCATGGGTGAAGGGAAGAGTGGTGAAAATGGCCTGAAGGGAGATGAAAGAAATGATGAACTTAGACAATTCCATTGGGGAGAGCACAGAGAAGATTTGTGCGAGAGGATTGGTTGATTTACTCAGTGCTTGGTTTGTGAAGGAGAAGCACAAAGGGAGGTATGTGATTTATATGAGCTGATATGGAGGGGGAGTGCCGTTTAAGGGGTGTGTTCTTAAGGCGTAAGTTGTGGGGTGATGGTATTTTTGTATTAGCCTTTGACTGATAATTAGTAGTTTTCTCGATGGTGGTCGTTCACATCCGGCATCCACTCATCCTTTCCTACAAAATCATCTCATCTAAATATTTTTTGTTGTAGGCTTTATTATTATAGCCTGGGCTTTGTACTAACCACTATTATTACTGCCACTATTATCGTTCTTATTAGTATTAAATTTAATTACCCTTATTATAGTTCTTAATATACAGTAGTAACAAACAAAAGCATGTGAATTAATTTGTAGAGCTCACAAGTCACAAGTTTGAGGGAGCTGAATTTTGGCAGACCAGATAATTGCCTTTTCAGTTGGTTCATTGTTGAACAGTGACCCTTTGGCATATGAGTTTTGAAACTGTTTTTTTATTTTCCTTAACCAAGGATTTGTCATTATAGTCTTACTTCTAATATTGATTTCATTATAACCAAAATGATGATATAGGATTCCATAACTCAAAAAAATGAGTTAATATGTACCCCAACTATCCCCTTAGTACCTAATAACCTCATAAACCCTCTCATAAATTTATAAATAAATCGGAGTATTGAGGGGATTAGCAGGGTGCATATAGACTCATTCAACTCATGAGGTGTAGTTGATGACGAAGTATTAATAAAATTTAATGCTGATGTTTTTTTAAAAAAAAAAAGCGTTGAACGATGATATATACTTTAACTCTTGGCATGCCTGTAATCATTTTTAGGTGATATCATAAAAAAATTAGGGGATAGCTCTTACGGCCTTCTTTCAAATCAACCCCCATCTTGGCCTAAGACATTAATTATATACAGGCAATTTCATGGTAAGAAAGTAAAGAATTAAGCACAGTACCCTAAAAAAAGGTAGCAGCACCCCTTAACCCCTTATGAGAAGCAACCCACATGCAATGTTTTAAATAAACTAAAACTAAAAGTATCCCTTCACCTATTTTAAAAAATACGCCTATGTAGTATAGAGGCCCAGGTGAATGGGAAAGGTGCCTTTTAGCGCAATCCTCTTAGAGGAGGAGGGTTTACTGAAGGAAGAGGATTGTGGTTGGGGGTGTTAATAAGCAAGCTACGTCGACGTGCTTTAGACTGTTTTAACTTGAGTTTAAAATTTCAATTTTGAGTTTGAGCCAAGCTTAAGTCAAGTTGCTATTCATCTTAGATTAGGTTTTGGAAGTGCGTAGTTATTGGAGTGGACAAAAACATCTTCGTATGCTTGAGCTGGAGTTGAGAATGCAATAACTGACATTTATGGAGTATTTAGCTATCTACTTAATGTGGTTTTGTGGTCTACTTCCTTATTTAAGATGGACGGAGTAATATATAAGAACTATTAACTTTGGTATTAGTCATTATCTTTAAAAAAATGTTTATTGATACATCTACAAATTACATATTGTAGAGTGTCTCGACTTTAAAATTTTGGATTGGATTGTTCAAAAAATTAGGTAGTTCGAAAATTTCATGTCCAGCGCTTCCTTACTGTTATAAACAAAGGACAAGAAGAGCCTACTATACGCAAACACACATGACTAAGGGAGACGGGTACATAGTAAACATACAACGCAACTTATAATACAAGTTGAATACATTAGAACAAAGTGCTACCAACATGATTGAAAAACTCAACACTATGGGTTAAGAAGAACATGGCTTGTTAAATTTATATAGATAAGTACTAATGTGGTATGTGAGAGTTGGTTGGGTAACAATTAGAATATAGGCATTGAAAACAAATTGTGAATTTTACTAACAAAGAGGGCTAATGGACCAATTGGAGAATCTTTATTGGGTTTTGTTAAGTTTAGCCATTGGGAGTTCATACATGGAAAAATTTTACAACCTGTGCGATTATGGCAATTTCAAATATATTTCTCACGAAGTGAATCACGACAACATTTGTCAAATTTATTGTATTATTATTTACCAGGGGATCACTTAATTTATTAAATGAAAAGTAGAAAAATAAATAAAATATTCTAAAATAATAGATGGTAAACAAGTTTTTGGTTTGTCAAGTTGGGCTTAGCCAAAATCCACGTAGAAATTGGCAACCATTTGAGTGATTTAGTAAATCTCCTTGAGTCGAGTCATCTCTTTCAAGGTGCTTTGCCAAAAATGACACTTGGGGTCGTCCCGTTGGCAACAAAGCCCCTTGGAGATGCTCGTCACAAGGGTGATCGTAATGATATTCTTCATTTTTTTGGGTGTTTTTAGTGTGGAAATTTTGCACATCAACGCTTACAGCATAATTTATGGCCTATATATTGTGGGCACTCATGTATTTACGGCTCATCTTGTTCATATTTTCTCTGCGCAATCCATGTCCATATGGATCACTACAACCAAGATGTCCCATTAAATGTCTGCTGCATGCCTGTATTCAGTCTTCATTAGGAGTTGATCATCCATTACATATCTACGTCAAGACTAATACTGTCATTCTAGACTCATGAAAAAATTTAAGAATATAGGAGTACTACATTACCAGTTTTCTCATGTTAATATATTGTCTACATAAGCTGAAGCCCGTCACACAAACTACAATATAGATATTAAATGCTTCCCAACGGATGGTGGTCTAGTTGGAACTTGCAAGTAAAGCCTGAGAACGCCGTTCATACCGAAAACCGTTCTTTTTAGAGTCATCAGCAGACCAGACGAAGATCCCACCAAGCTTTCCCTGAGCTTTAAGCCTGCTACAAGCAGTGAAGAAGCCACCATCAGGAGACAGTCCCCCACTTCCATCACTGATGAAACTGGCCAACACCTTTCCTCCCTCATAATTGGACTGTTGTTCATTGAAATAGTTCAGGAACTGGGACACTGTGGTCCCCTGGTCGTATGCATAGAACTGGAAGTTGACATAGTCAATAAGGTGCCCATACTTCCTCCAAAGAGCCATGTAATGGCTCTGGACTTGGTCATCATCAAAAGGAGCGATGGATGCAAATGAGATGACCCCATTCTTCTTGAGGGTCCCCACCAGCTGACCAATGCATTCAGCAAATGTGTCTGGGTCTGCGATGAAGTGCTCATAGTCAATGTCTATACCGTCCAAATTGTAGCGTTGGATGATCTGGGTCAGTGAGGAAACTGCATTTCCCACCCACGAGTGAACAGAGGAAGGATTGAAGTAGGCATAGCCACCACCCACACTGTCACCTCCTAGGCTCACAGCCACCTTGACATTGCGGTGGCTCTTCTTTATGGACCGGACATGGCTGGGGCTGAGGTTATCAGAGTCCCAGAAGATGTTGAAGTTGCCATTGGTAGGGGAGGGGCTGGAAGTGGTGTAGTCAATGGCAAAGGAGAGGATAAAGTGGAAGTCGACGCCGGGGTTGATCGGCACGTCGGAGAATTGGACGTTGTTGAACTCGGCGCCAATGTACTCCCTGAAAAGGTTGGAGGCTGCTTGGGTGAAGGGAAGAATGGTGAAAATGGCCTGAAGGGAGATGAAAGAAATGATGAACTTAGACAATTCCATTGGGGAGATCAGAGAGAAGATATGTGCGAGAGGTTTGGTTGATTTACTCAGTGCTTGGTTTGTGATGGAGAAACACAAAGGGAGGTAAGTGATTTATATGAGCTGAAATGCAGGGGAGTGCCGTTTAAGGGGTGTGTTCATAAGGCGTAAGTTGTAGGGTAATGGCCTTTTTGTATAAGCCTTTGACTGATAATTAGTAGTTTTCTCAATGGTGATCATCCACATGCGGCATCTACTCATCCTTTCCTACAAAATCACCTAATCTGAATTTTTGTTGTTGTAGTCTTGGCTTGATACTAACCACTAGTATAACTGCCACTACTATTGTTAATTATTATCCTTTTGTCCTATATTAATAGCTCTATTTAATTTTGGATTGAGGGAATATTAAATTTGATTACCATTATTATTGTTCTTAATTTGCAGTAGCAACAAACAAAAGCTTGAAGTTGATTTTGTGGACCGCACAAGTTTGAGGGAGCTATATTTTGATAGATTACATAATTGCCTTTCTAGTTGGTTCATTGAACAGTGGCTCTTTGGCTTTTGAGTTTTGAGACTAACTTTTTTTGTTTTTACTGAACCAAAGATTTTTTGTTATAGTCCTATTTCTAATATTGATTTCACTGTAAAAAAAATGATGATATAGGATCCTATTAGGTGTAACTCCCTTTGTCCCATATTAATAGCTCTATTTAGTTTTTTAAAATAAATTAAAATTAATTTATTTTTAAAAACCAAATAGAAATATTGAGCTATTAATGTGTGACAGAGGGAGTATTTAAAAAATAACGATGAAAGATGTTGCTTTAACTCTTATCAGCCAAGACACTATATATATGAACACCATTGAGGTAAATGTTTATATTTTGGTTCCTTTATTTTCTTTTTATAGTGATTACACCTCCATCGAAACAATCAGACCTTTGGCGCAACCACTCAAGATGTACACTTCTAATCTCATAAGGTGAATCTTTGGTCTATTGGACAAGACCCAATAGTGTGATCTGCACAAAAACTTAAGCTTTCTACGTGAAGACTTGAGGAAAAGCAGACATGGCTCGTATTCCATCACTGTGTTCTTGAACTTGTGAACAATTATTAATATAAGCCTTATTTTTGGCTAAAAAATGTCAAAAATTTATGATCCTAACACGCAGTAAATAACAAGTAACTCAGGTAGATCCATGTCAAAGAAGAAGAAAAAGTACTTGAGCAGATCACATAGTAAATGTTATACTGTTCAGCTTTTAACTATAAAAAATGTAGGACTATCCAACCTGAGAAGTTGATCTGGTCGTTGAGATTAAACGAGCTACCTATTGCCATCAACCAAGTGCACAATGCTCTCATCAATTCATAGTTCTCACGAGCAGGTTCCGACATTTCCTAAAAGATGTTCATGCCAATTAGAATGAACTTCCCGCATAGCTTTTATTTTAATATTAATCCCTCTGTCGCACGTTAATAGTTCCAATTGTTTTTTTCAAAATGAACTTTTAAATTTAAATTAAAATTAGTTTATTTTAAAAATAAAAATAGATCTATTAATTTGAGATGGAGAGAATAGATATATCTGACAGGAATCAAAGTGTTCTATATAAAAACCACTAGCAACTAGACATGCAAAAGCTTAGCAAAAAAATATAAAAAAGTACATGCATAAGCATTTGACGAAGTCAAACTAGCACATTCTAGTACTTGAATACCAGTGTATGGAATAATAAACAAACATATTTTATTGCTTGAACCTTAAATTGTATAGTAATTAAAGAATGTTATCCTCTCTCATTTCACATGCTTCAAGAAGTAGAGCATATTGTCTTTGTTTCTTCTAAAGAAGATATTGTAGGATACTAATAAAAGAAGAACACATTCATGAGAAAGATTCCTTAACAAAAATATGAGAAAGAGATATGACTATTATAAAGAGGAACATCAATTTATCACCAACCGATGAAGATCAATTCCATTTATTGTTGTATCTTTTGGGAGAATCCAATTAAAAAGGTCAAGAAGCAGCAAGCAAGTCTTATGTTGCTTCTCCAAAGCAGGTTTCCGACATTTACGCCAATTAGAAGAGAACTTCCTGCATCATTTTAATGTATTATTTGCCGGGAATCAAAGTGTTCCTTGTGAAATCCACTAGCAAATCGACATGCATTAGTTTAGCAAAATAAAAAATCAAAAAAATACATGCATAAGCTTTTGACGAACTCAAAGTACCATATGTGCTTAGGGTCATTTTATATATTGCTTGAAATTTTGAGATATTTTGTATAATACAATGTATTACAAGGCCATTTTGATTAATTCCTCTTTTCAAAAACCTCAGCCGTAATGACCTCCCTAATCCAGCAATAACAATAAGAAATCAGACAGATCTTCTTAGAAAGAAAAAGAACTGAGGCAGACCCTTCAATTCCTAGAGAAAAAAATTCGGGCTGGTCGTCTTAACCAAAAAATGGACGACAAGAACTCAGACAGTTATATGTAAAAAAGAAAAAACTTAAGCAGATCACATAGTACATGTACGACTGTTCAGCTTTTAACAACAAAAAAAATGTAAACCAGTTCAGCCTGAGAAGTTGATCTGGTGTATGTTTTTTCATTGTTACATAGAAGTTGATCTGGTCGTTGAGACTTCATTATTGTCGTCTACCAAGTGCACAATATTCTCATCAGTTCATAGTGCTCCAAAGCAGGTTCGGACATTTACTAAAAGATATTCATGCCAATTAAAAATGAACTTCCCGCAAAGTTTTTATTTTAATGTATATTTGTCAGGAATAAAAGTGCTCGACAGAAATTCCACTAGCAAATAGACAAACATAAGTTCACTAAAAAAATAGAGATGACAATATGTTTTATTGCTTTAACCTTCGCCTGCATACTAAAGCAATGTTATTATCTCTCATCTCACGTCATAAAGTATAAGATATTGCAAAAAAAATTTCTTCTTATTAAATATGATATTGTACGACATCAATACAAAAAATAATAATATCATACAACAGACAGGAAAATAGGCGGCAGCAAAATGTTTCGCCTGCTTTCCTGTTTTGCCTATGATTAAAAAATCTCATGCATGTTTTTATTTAAAAAAAGTGTTATCATACTACTGTATAAAGCTCTAAGGATAACGATAGATCTTTGCCAAATTTTTTATATTGCTACCTTTTCAATAATATCCTTAGATATAAATTTAAATTAATATGTAGTTAATGGTGTGCTTTAGTAAAACTCCTATCATAGTTCAATGATACTATTTTAGATATAGATGTCATGTGTTAGCTTAATACTAGTTGTGTCAGCTTAAAATTAGCTAGTTCTTGACACCGTATGGGCCCTAGTTTTTTTATTTTATTTCAATTTTGATAACTTTGTAATGTTATATCTTGATACCATTAGAAAGTATTCCATAAGTTCTATCAAATGAGACAAGAATGCATATTCTTAAACTTTTTTTATAATTCTTATATATATAATATTATTTTCTTTGTAAGATTATATTTTGCACTTGTAAACTTGGATTCCTGCATTCTTAGTATTGTTAGAAATCATTCCATATGCTTTATCAAATGAGATCCCACATGAGTAAATTTTCTCAAATTTTTTTATGGGCCCCACACATATAACATGGTTCTTAATAATAAAGTTTTATATTTTTTCTTTATTATACATTTATAGATTTGTGTATTCTTTACATCATTCAAAAAGTTTTCAACGAGTTCTATCAAATGAAACTTTCCGCCAAACTAGTCTAACATATGTGGGGCACTCTTCATATCATGAAGTCCCCTTGACACCATTGTTCTCTCCAATCTACAATTATAGCACAAAACTAGTCCCGTGAGATTTAAATTTGCAGTTGCCTTCTATGAGTGTATTTAGGATGGTATAATATTTATAATTATGTATATATATATATATATATATATATGTGTGTGTGTGTGTGTGTGTGTGTGTGTGTGTGTGTGTGTGTGTGTGTGTGTGTGTGTGTGTGTGTGTGTGTGTGTGTGTGTGTGTGTGTGTGTGTGTGTGTGTGTGTGTGTGTGTGTGTGTGTGTGTGTGTGTGTGTGTGTATACATACAAGGCGCATACGTGTGTGTAATTTATGATCATTATGAACTTAAAAATGTGTATTGTAGTTTTAGTGTGCAAGAGAGACTTTTGTTCTATGCATACTTTATTTTTAATTTAATTTATTTTTTTACTAATCTATATTTATACATGCAATGTGCATATATCCTTGCTAGTATGAGTAAAAGCTAGAACATAGCCTTACATAATGAAAAATATGAATTTATTATTTAAGTGGATCATCAATTTATTACCAACAAAGGAAGACCAATTCCATTCATTGTTTCTCTCTTTTGAGAGATTCCAATTAACAAGGTTATGATGAGGCTAACAAGGATTGTGATTGCTTCTCATACCGGTACCCAAACTTCTTCGAGTCATCAGCCGACCACACAAAGATGCCCTCAAGCCTCCCTTGCTTCTTCAGTTCATTGCAAGCATCAAAGAATCCGTCACCAGGAGGCAGCCCACCGCTCCCATCACTAATGAAACTCACCAACACCTTCCCCCCATGATAATTGGAAGTCTGCTGGCCAAAGTAGTTCAAGAACTGAGACACACTTATCCCTTTATCATATGCATAGAACTGAAAATTCACATAATCTATAGCATTCCCATATTTTCTCCACAGTTCCAGGTAATGGCTCTTGACAGAATCTTCTTCAAATGGGGCAATTGAAGCAAATGAAATGAGCTTATTCTTTTTCAGGGTTGTAACAAGCTGCCCAATGCACTCAGCAAAGGTTGCAGGGTCCGCCTTGAAATGTTCATAATCAATGTCAATGCCATCTATGTGGTATTCTTGGATGATACTGGTGAGTGTGTTGACAGCATTGTCAACCCATGAAGATACAGAATGTGGAGCAAAGAAGGCCTTTCCCTGTGGGGCTGAGTCACCGCCTAGGCTGATAGCAATCTTGACATTTCTGTTGCGGCTTTTTATTGATGCGACATTGGCAGGGCTGAGGATCTGTTGGTTCCAAAATATGTTGAATCTTCCATCAGTAGGGTTCTTCCCTTCGTAGTCGATGACGAAGGAGAGGATGAAGTGGAATTCAACGTTAGAATTTATGGGCACATCGGTGAATTTGATTGAGTCTAGATCGGCTCCAATATATTCCCTGAAGAGTTTGGAGTTGGCACCTAAAGAAATTAATGTAGTGATGGAAAAAATATATTAGCATGTATCATTATCATTAAATCCCAGACATGTGTATCATGAGAGAGGGATTTCACTATGTTACAAGATATTAATTTAAAACACACCCAATGACCACGTCTTTATGTAAATATATCATATATGTTGAATGAAAGCCCTCCCCTAGATCATTATCTATCTAGAACTAACTAATGCATGCCAAAGTACAACTCTCTGATTGTGCAAGAACTTTCTTTCCTTGCTTGAATTTACAACCTTTTGATCATTTGACTCAATCATATGACTGATCAAAAGTCAAGGGAAACAAGAAAGTTTAACCGAACAAAAAAAGGATAAAGATAACAAGAATTCACTGACAATTGGTTGTTGGAAGTAACAGCACCACTGCAACAACCAGAATGAGGCCGAGAGCTGCCATGCAATCTCTTGATTATTAGCGAGTTGGATGATTTGGCCGAACAGGGTCAGCTCAATTTATGTTTTGATGCATCTTATAATGCAGACTAGGTCCTCCTGGTTTACAGCAGGAAGTAGATCATGCCAAACACAAAAAGACATCAGAGTCGATGATAATCAGTTTATATTAAACTGGTGACAGAAATCAACTGAGGGACCTGCGGCTAATAAATATCATATTCGATAGTATCTATATGCATCTTTGGTATATCACTAACTAAGCTTTAATAACGTCTCTACTCTGTTTATGCAGGCCTCGGCTGTTTTCATGTAGAATCTACCCAGAAAATAGCGAAATTGTTGGTAAGAATATAAGCAAAAGCGGTAAGAATAGTGAATATAATAGTGAAAAATCATGATAAACGTACGTTCTTAACGACAAAAGTGGTCGAAGTTGGGGAGCCACTTCAGAGGCTTTTATTTGTCTTTTTATGGCTCCATGCATCTTCCAGATTAAGTTATTTGCTTGTTTAGAGACTACGACTTGGGTTACTAAATTTGTTGTAGAATCTATCATGCAGCTACTGAATTGCACTGTCCTCCTTCAGATCACCCTACCTTTACATCAAATGATTCACGAGAAATACAAATAAAATTAAGCTTCAAATAGCTGTGTGAAAGCTTAATGCTCTCTACTTCTCACATAAGAGTTTCACCATCCCGGCATTGCCCCACAGACATGTACAGGGTTGTCTCCCGCTTTGACGGCAATATTCTACAGCAGTCCCTCAGTGGTGACTGGTGGCAAGAGAAGATGAATGTCTTTAGTCACAAAGACACAAAGCATTGTACATGTGGATACCATATATCGACTTAATGCATAAAAATTCAGCCATGGGACATGAGGTCTGACTCAGTCTGTTTGGATGAACATCTACAACTTTTCTATTCCTTCTAAAATTTGAATATTTTGTATTACTCATTTCATCTTAAATTAATAGCTCAATTTAGCAAAAATATATATTCTATATTAATAACTTTATTTTATTAAATTTAAGTGATTAAGTACTTAAAAAAGACATCATTAGCTTATTTTTCCTTCTCTTAGATGTAAGTTTCACCCTTCAAAAAAAATCACTATATTTCTAAATGTAGCTATTAATATAAATACAAAGGCTCTCGAGAAGTATTTATTACTATTCTATCATTATTATTCCATTGACTGACTCCATAACAATATCTAGAAGAGGATTCCAGAATCAAGTTAAAAAACTAAAATGCTTACAGACCAATTCTTCCTTAACAATAAATAACATACATAGGGCTATGAATATATACTATAAGATAACAACTTTACATAGAAATTAGAGTCTTCTTATGTACAGCACTATGTGGGCTGGTCACATGGCTATAGTAAGACACTCAGTCAGGAAAATATTTTACTTTTTTTTAACTAAGATCACCCCCTCCTTCCCTAGTATGCCCAACAACCACCCCTCTCCTCTTCAGCTTCGCATCCCTTGCCAGGGCTATGATGCTAGCGTTGGCATCAGTCCCCTTTCCACGCCTTATTTCATATACACCTGGGGCGGTCATGATCGGCTGTGTGGGCACTCTGTGTCTTGCTGACGTGTCCGGTTCTGATTGGGCACTCCCACTGTGCTGGGTGGGCACTATCCGAACTCCAACTGGGGCGGGGGTGGTCGGTGGGAGCAGGGTGGTGACAAATTTCTCATAATAGGTGGGTTAATATCTAGTAATCAGTAGGTGAAAAAAATGAGCATTATAAATAAATATACCCTTGCCAAGTATAAAGTTATAGATATTAGATAGTTATATCGTCTAATGAATCCATTCAACAAAATTTTTTAAGTGGGTTTTGGTTAGCTTGGAAGATGTTTTATCTAATCAAAACTTAGTTGGAGGATTTTGTTGGATAAATTTGTTAGCACATAGATCTATAACTTTTTATAGTGATTATGATTTTCTTAAAATCAATGACCATGATTTGCATTCACCCAACAAATGTATCCAACAAAATCTTTAAACTATTTTTTTTGTTGAAGAGAACATGTGGGCTCGTAAGAAACACACTTGTCTCACAAGCTCATTTGAAGGATAGTTGTTTACATCTAATGAATGTACCTAGTAAACCCTCCCAATTGGGTTTTTGTTGGATAGGTTATAGAAAAATAATATTCTTACCCTAAACCCTAAAAATAATATTCTTACTCTAATTTTTTCTCCGCCAATACCTTACTTCATCCTGATTAGATAGAGAAATGTAGGGCTCACTATCGTTAGGTGCATATAAAACTACCTTTTCATGTCCAATAAAAGGTGTCTTCTTGTGATTTTAGTGTAAAATAAAGTAAAATAGGACCATCATCCTAGAATATATGGGTATGATACAAAGGTCACTTGGGTCCACATGTTCTATCCAACTAAATTCCAATTAAGAGAATTTGTTGGGTAAATTTATTAAATTAAAATTATTTTCTAATCAAAAATTAATTAAAAAGCTTTTGGATAAATTAATTAGATGATTATCATTTTACGATACCTTCTGCTTGAGCAAATAAAAAGAAAAAAAGAAGAAGAAAATCTTGAGTACCTTGTGCCAACGAAGTGGGTCCTGCTTTTTGAACACAACAATGGTATCCACCCTCGCGGGGGACTCCATCTTCCATTCACAAGCCGGGTACCTCCCTCTCCTCCTCGAGTAGATGCTCACAGTGACCTTCTTCGCACGGTCGTATCTAGCAGAGCTGACATAGTAGACAAATGGCTTCTGGCAGGGGTGCCTGGCCTCAGGCCTGGTGTTGAAGGCGTAGCCAGTGTAGTCGGCCGTCTTGTACCAGTTGAGGAAGGTCCTGGCCGGCATCTCCAGCTCTCTGGGGGAGACCACCCCCCTTATGATCTGGACGACATAGCCCCATGAGAGGGAAATGCTCCAGCCGCGCCGCTGGTCGTAGCAGATGGACTGCTGCATGATGCTGGCCGAGTCCAGCCTAACGGACTGGAACAGGCGTTGGATGGCCTTGGCTTGGGTCATGCCTGGAAAAATGGGCTCTACTACATCCAGGTGGTGCAGGGATGCCAGTGGCGTCACTGGGTGGGCGCCCAGCAGACCCAATAGGCTCCCATGAACATCATACTGCATGAGATTTCATAAAATCATTTTGATTAGCATAAGATAGATTCTTACCACTCACTAGTCAGTGTCTGTGGTGTGAAAGAAGGCTCGTAAACCCAAGGTTAAGCTCAATATTACTAGAATCACATTTAATATCTTATTTCCTCTGTTTCATATTAAATGTCTTATTTAATTTTTAAAAATAAATTAAAATAAGTTTATTTAAAAAAATCAAATAGAACTTAATATAAAGCAGAGAATATATGAAAGACAAGTTTTGAGGTATGTAGTGTTATTTTTTATTACAAAAAAGTAAGAAAGGAAAAATAGATGAGTACAGAAAATTAAATGTAATGGAAAAAATAAATGTAGATGTCTAATTTTGTAAAAAGGTAATTAATTGAAAAGAGAGGAAAACATTGAGCTGAGTCATGCCTCAAGAATACTTTCTTAAACATTTCCTAGCTAGATCTCTTCTCTCGTTGTGGAATGTAAGATTTATATTCATAGTTAATAAAAGCTATATGCTTGTGGAATTAGAGGCATATATCTTATTGTGGAATTAGAGGCATACTTCAAGACTCACACTCCTGAAGTTATATAAATAAGTCCAGGAGCAATACCACACACCAACCACAGCTACCCCCTCAGTCGTACTTCAATGGTCCTATTTTGGACTTTTAAAATTTATTCCCTCCGTCCTAAACTAATAGCTCCATTCCGCAAAAAAATGTATTTCATATGAATAGCTCCATTATGTTCAATTTGAGTGATTGTGTACTTAAAAAAAATATCATAAGCTTATTTTCACTTCTTTTAGAGGTGAGATTCACCGTTTAAAATTATTATTTTTCTAAATATAGGTAACAATTTGGGACGGAGAGAATATTTTTAAAAAACCAAATAAAAAAGATAAAATGAGATGGAGGGAATATTTAAAATTAGTTGAAGTTTTACTAAAGGAGCAGATGGATTGCTCTAACACATATATTTGATGGTTAACAATATCATCCCCCCTTGTTTTCTATAATGTGGGGTGTCGGCAGGGAAGCATTGTGCTAGAGGGATTGGCACATAACTTAGTAACTGCCCTTTCAACCTCTCAACTTAAGCAATCATAATTAGAATAAACATTAATTGACTTTCTAATGGTTGGAACAACTGTTTTTCAATGGTCTTGGAACAAGATGGATGATATGGAGGGCTAATGTCTAAGAAGAAGGAATGTGAATGGCACTATCTATTAATTTATAAGAGACCAAGAGAAACCTCATGAAACCCTGGCTCCCTTGTGAGGGGTACACCAATCTCAGCCATGCAAGCTTGGATACGTTCGTCACTCCCATACAGACCAGGATAACGTTGCATGCACTTGTCCTGCATCTTCTCCAGCTCCACAGCCAGTGCATAGCTTATGGCAAATCCTCCCCCACCAAAGGCCATCCCGTATGAGAACCTCATGTTCTGCACATGGCTCTCTGAGGAGCTCCCAATGTAGTAGTACTGCCTGTGATCATACTTAGCCAGAATTCTCACCACATTGTCCACCATAAACACTGTGTCATCCTCCCCCATGACAAACCACCTCACCTCGCTCCTCCTCAGCCTCACCATCTCCGAAGCCATCCGCGATATCCTCAGCACCGATCGCCGCCCTTTCGCATTTGTGTACCGGAGCCCGGACGTGTCGCCTGAGATACGAATCTCCGGCAGCACCTCCTTCCCCCGAGTCTTCACGGGCTTGTCTAGCCACACCACTCCTCTTGTCACCCTGGGCCTCCACCATTGCTTGATGTACTCCTTCCGGCTATCCCACCGGTCGGCCGACGCCGCAATCCCGAAGAAGATGTGATTCAGATTGGTGTCAAAGTGGTGCAATCTCGACTGCTGGAGTAACACGTCTGCTCCATCTGATTCTTCGTATGTATCTCTGGAACTGGCATGGCTGAAGAGCGCGGAGGAACAGAAGAGAATGTCATTGGTGACGAGGAGGCTGGACGAGAAGAGGATGAATAGGGCAGAAAGCAGGAGAAGGGAGCATGTTGTTATGTTTCCCAGGCTTGAAGAGGCTGAGGTGAGGCGATGGGCATCTCGCAAATGATCCAAGGCTGACAGCTTCCTCTTCTGGCAGTTGGTTTTGTGGTGGTAAGTCCCCATGTTGGCTTTTTTGGCGAAGACCATTTGGAGGAGTTGTGGATGAGGAAAAGGGAACAGAGTCTGTTACGACGAATGGAAGTTGAAGGCGCGTTATTCTCATCAGATTTCCATCTTGACAGTCTCAGAACTGTTTTTAGTTACTAGATGAGTTTTTTTTTCCGTAAAATAAGAAAGTTCCAGAACTGTTTGTTGTGGATTCATCAGGATTGTTGGTAGAATGTTCAGAATCTGATTTAGGTGCCTAAAAGACTATGCTTCCATGTAATTACCGTGTAAATGATCAAGTATGGTACAACAATAATAAGACAAGGGGAGACATACCCAAAAAAAGTAAAAAAAAAAATGTAAATAGAATGATGAAATAATAAAAATAAAAATATTTTTAAAATATAACCCAAAAGATTATGTAATCCAAAATACTAAAAACAAGATGTCTTATTCCTTAAAAATAATACATTAAAAAATAACGGATCTATTATCATAAATTTGGGGAAAGTTAGTAGCTAAAAAATATCATTAGAGAGTTAATCAAAGCCAAAAGATTATGAAACTAGAAGAAGAAGTTATCAAAGGGCTATTTGACAAAGAACAGGTATAGTCCGTATTTTAAACATGAAGTACGCATATTAAACGTGAAGTATGCATATAAAATATTTAGTACGCATTTTTTTTAAGAAAATACAAATAATACAGCCTTCGTTATGATGGGATAAGAAAAACGCAAAAAACGCATATTGTACCCATTTTTATCAATTAGATTACTGTTTGGTTATCTCCACTGAAGGAACCATATTTTGGAGGGAAAAAGGGGAATTCCTTAGACTACAAACTTGGGACTTGGCTCATTCAAAGTAATAGTTCCTTTTAATATAGCAGGTTACTGATCTACCACCAAGATGATGGACACAATCTACAGCATGCACTTCATATTATTGATTAATTGTAATGCAAATAATTTGTGTCTGATATTAGGGAAGAAACTCGATTATATTTAAGGGTCCAAAACCTTCACAGAGGCCATAGTTAATGATAATGCTATATCGGAAATTTATCTCAAACGGCTCATAGTCAATTCTTGGGTAAGAAATTGGATCATTTTCCTCCTTTGAGTGACACTTATCATAAAGTAGTGTGCGTGACTAGTTAGAAAGTCACTTGCAGAGTGGATGTAGCTCAATAAATTGTGATTCCATTAATGTGCATAATCCTTTAACCCAAATGAAGAACACCATACTTTGTAAATTACAATGTAAGATAATACTCCCTCTATCCCACATTAATAGTTTCATTTGGCAAAAATATTTGTTCCATATTAAATGCTCCATTTTGTTCAATTTAAGTGATTGGGTATATAAAAAAGACTTTTAATCTTATGTTCCCTTTAATTAGATGTGAGTTTGCACCATACAATAAAAACCATTATTTCTCCAACTGTAACTATTAATATAAGAGGGAGGAAGTATTTGTATAAAAAAGTCACCAATCAAATTGCATGTCCCTGGAATGGCCTAAACTACTAACGAGCAGCAATGAGAATCGCAGTGTGCGCTTAGAACACTAATGCAACCAGGCAGAACACTAATGCAATTAGGCATTGTGCACCACCTCCTAATTGCATCGGAGGCACCTCCTTTTTCTGGTTCACCCACTGATGCAACCTGACTAGAAGTACTTTGGAGAGACGGAACTTAACGTTTCAGTAGAATGATGATAAATCCACTACCAGTTTTGCATCTTGAAAAAAAACTTTAAGAGAAAAAACTTAGTGTACATCAGACAATTTTCAAGCCATATATCATATAAAAACTAATGACAGGACCCTTAACTTTTACTAAAAATACCAGAAGCAACATGCATTGGGTTCAAATGCCTATCACACTCAAGTTACATATATGGATATAGAAGAAATTTTTTATCCAACAGATACCATTACAAACTCATTCTTTTAACTGGCAAAGCAATCATAGACACATGCATACATCCACATGCATTCAATTTTATTTATGTATGAGTTGACTTCAAAATTGCTCATCAGTTAACCTGCAAACAAGATTGAAGGGAGACGTCAGTTCCTAATCTCTTTATTCCTTTTCTACTTTCCTTTCATTGGAGATCAGTGTAACTGCAACCTAATGATTATAGAGAGACATGGGAAATATGTATTATTACCCCATAACGTTGCTTGTATATCTCAAGTAGCTCCTTTGGATCACGCTTCGTTTGTGTGTAGGCCTCAATCTTGTCCATTTCCTATATTTAATTCACACAAACACCATTTTCAGAAAAAAATGACTATGTTCAGAGAGAAGAATGGCCAGAGTAAGGGACTCTTGGGAGAATGATTTGTAAGAGGCTTTTGGAACAACAATTATGTACTGTGACAGAAGATTTATGCAGAGAACTAGAAGCAGGATTATTTAAACCTAATCAGATGAACTTCAAATAAGCATCTCTCAAAGAGGTTGCGTAAGGTCAGAATGAGCCGACCAAGCAGCTTGGGTGAACAGGAGACAATTTGAGAACTCAGAGAAAATGAAAATTGCATCTA
The DNA here is from genome assembly GCA_035235625.1 of Saururus chinensis. Classification (NCBI taxonomy): domain Eukaryota; kingdom Viridiplantae; phylum Streptophyta; class Magnoliopsida; order Piperales; family Saururaceae; genus Saururus; species Saururus chinensis. The sequence goes on from CP141142.1 coordinate 39,721,894, forward strand.
AATTCACATCAATTTTCGTTTCATACAAAAATGATAAATTCATACAACATTCAACAAGAAAACATATTCACATTCTTTGAAAGGTTAATGAGAGAAAATATCTTTACATTGACTCTAGACAAAGAATTAGAAACATTTAGCCCAATGTATGAAAAAAAATGAGATAAAAACAATAGAGACAAACCATAGGTACCTCAAACCATGATGCTAATTTTGGTCTTCCCTTTGTGATATCATACTTTTTCACGTCCAACATGAAGGGGGCGTATCTTTCAAGGAATGGAGCATATGCTATATCAACCTGGATATTACAAATTGGGCATGATAACTAAAATATTTCCAAGGTTACTTGTACATAATACAAATAGATAAAATTGACAACTGGAACCAATCTTTATCGAGATGACTGTTGCAGCTATTACGTAGGTGTTCTGCTAAGTCATTTGAGTGATGAAAATGACTGTATATATAATGAAAATGATTCATTTTTATCAAGGTGCGTTGATTTCAAGGTTGCCTGGGTTCGTGAATGTGTGATATAAAATTTCTGGAGTTTTTCAACAAAAATTGTACATAACTATGAACTGGACCAACTTATTTTATTTGATCTCCTTGAGCATTATATGCACCAAACAAAAGTAGAGTACTAACCATACTGAATTGACCAAGGAAAAATGGTCCATCATTAAACTTGGAAAGAGCACTTTCCAGGTAATCGAGAGAACCACCTGTGCAGACCATTCATGTTTAAAGAAAATTATTACAGTGCACATTACTTTTTTTTCTGCATCAACATGTGAACATCATGAAGTTTATAGGCTCACCAAATTCACTATCTATATCTCCCTTTGAAGAAAATGCATTTCGAACAGTTGTATTGAAGGTGTCACAGTAAGCAATCAGCTCTTCGGCAAATTCTCTCTTACCTGGATCCTATAATATTGACAATGTAGCATTACTTTTACATTGACAAAAAAAAATACTAACGATGGAGAAAACCTTTGTCTTACATCGGGCAGAAGTGGTGGGCCTTCAAAGTGTGTATCAATGTACTTAACAAGATCCAAACTCTCTCCTCTGACTTCATTATTATGCTCTAATGAAGGAACCTGAAAGAAACAAGACCAATGTCAAGTCACGTTAATCAACTGGAACAAGAAACAATTCTCATTTGCAGATCAGGCAGATCAACTGAAATTAAAAATAACGAAGAAAACAGCACATAATTCAAACTCTAACCCCTGCAAGGAAATTAACATAAATAAAAATCTTATGTGCAACCATATGCTGCAAAGACTAGAGAGATGATATGTTTAGAATCACCTTATTTGTGGGGTAGACCTTCTCCTTGTACCAAGCAGGTCTGTTTGTCAAATCAATAGGGACCAACTTCATAGTATCTTGTAGCCCCTGTTCTTTTGGAAAACAAGCATATTGTTATCAAACAAATATTCATAATTAGAGCTCCAAATAACTTGCACATTAGCTTCCAAATTTCTTTGACAATATAAGAATCTCATACAAACCAACTACATAGAATCAAACTACGAGGAACAATAGAACAATCAAACTAAAAGATATTAGTAAATCACCTTATAATTTCTTGCAATCCACGTACGCTGAGCAAATGGGCATGTGTAACTTATATACAACCTAAAAAGAAGTACAGTAAAATAATCTATAAACACAGTACATAGCATCCAACAAATCCATCAATAACAATTTTCTCACAAATTATAAAAAATTAAAACTGAAACATCTTCTAAGAATTTTGATCATGATTTGTCATAAGTCAGACCCACAAATAAAACAAGACATTCAGGTTACATGAAATAATTTGATAAGAGAAATTTCTTTGGGCCTAACACTCGTCATAACCACTTAGGGGTTTGGCAACCGCTTTAAGCCAAAAGTGTTTCACTTTAGGGTTTTGAGTGGCAGCCAAAATGTCCCATCACACTTGGTTTCCGCTTTCCTCCTGACCCTCCTCCTGAGGGAAAAATTATCCAGTGGAACCGTTCCATAAGCCATGTGGTAGATACATCCATTCACTGTTTGACACGTTTAGATGGTTTCTACATGTTTGAATGTGAGTGAATTCAGGTTTTGACTTGAGTGTACATGTTAAAACATGAAATGGCCGCGTGGTAGAATGGTTCTACTGGATACCTTCTCCTCCTTAGGATAGTCAAGCGGAAAACACTGAAACAAAACTGCTTCACTTCAGAAACGAAGCGGTTACCAAACAACTCCTTACCTACAAACCTAATACTAGTGTCTCGTTAGAGACCCACAATGTTCATTGCTTTACCTATATGGCAATAAAATATGGGAGAAAAAGTCACTGCATTTTAGGAGAACTACACAAAGGAGTACCTCACACAATCTAATTACAATCATTATTACATATAATCCTTACATGTCTAAGCGAGTGTAGAACTAGATTTGGAGGCAGGAGGAAAGGTGAACTCATAAGTGCCCCAATTTCAAATGCCTCTAATAGGCGAAACATTAGACAGATTGTTCATACTGTCATTTCATGCCTCATCTAATCTCATAATGCGTTATACCTTGGGTGGACTTAAATCCAATACCGTACTTGTGAGGTACAGCCACTTGCATCAACCAACCTTTATATTCTTCTTCTTCTTTTATTTTACGGGAGATAACTGATTTCCAGTGTCATTCTTATACTCAAAGAATAGTAATTACTAACACAGATTTACGAACATGGTTTTTACTGCTTTCTTTCGGCATACGTACGATAAAAAATCTATATGGTTGCCATGTCACATATTTGAAAGCCAAAGGTCAATTATCATGGAGTATTTTTATAAAATAAAAAATAGTTTATAACCTAAAAAAAAGCGCTGATTGATGATCTTTGAATATAAAAAAAAAGTTGATAAATCCTGAACTAAGAGGTTTAATTAAAATACAATCCAGATTAATATACGAGCTTAAGTTCCAACAAGCATCAAGTAAGTCAACCAAAATGGTGCTGATTGGATAACCCTGCTCACGTGATCGTGCTTAATTGAGTAGGATACTTCTTTATATAGCTTGTTCCACCTTAGCAGCACGAGTTCATCCCACAAAACAAATAAAGCCAAATCGACCACAGAAAATTTAGAGACAAATGACGTACCGTGTTGTTCCATCAAACAGAGGAGGTGGCTCAGAAGTAGAATCCAGAACAGGAGGTAGAGACTCCAGAAATTTACTGCGCCCAGAAGGACATAGTAAGCGTATGAAACCCATGAATCAAGAAGACCGTCAATTGAACACTACCCAGTTCCGCACTGGTGCCCAATTGATAAACAAACGAAGCATAAACAAATGTATAAGCAAAAAGAGAAAGGGAAAGAGGGGTACCCAGTAGCCATTGGCGACAGAACCGAGAGCCTGCGCGACCTGGGAACAAATCGAGCAAGTGATGACGATGGACTACTTATGCTACTCCTGATATAGTCGCTGCGACGGCTGATGTGTTGCCGCTGACTGGTGAGTGCTGCGAAATTGTGGGGGAGGTCTCTTCTTCCGGTGGGGGACGTCAGGGGTGACGAATGGACTGCGACAATCGTGGCCATGAATGATTGTTGCGTGGCGTGGCGTCGTTTTGGCTGTTGGAAACGAGAATCCGATCCGTAAGGAATGCGCCTGCCGCACCAACTCACGTCACGCTCTTCTGCTGCTATCTTCAGCACCGTACTTACTTAGCAAGGCCGCCCTCGCGGGAGAGTTTTGTATGCTTCCCACTTGTCAGGACTTGAGTAAGATATGTTTCGCAGCCGTTGATACTTAGGGGCTGTCTGAATGTTTCGGATTTTTTAGAAGCAAGAGCGAAAATTTACCGCTTAATTACGGTTGGTAATAAAAAAATTTAAAATAAATTTTAATTTTATATTAAATTTAATTTAAAATTTTAAATTAATATATTTTTCTTTTAAACTTGGATATACATATTTTTAATATTATTATACTCTTAAATTTGAACATTATTAAATAAAATCTCTTAAGGATAAGTAATTTTAAAATTTTAAAATGAACCCAATCTATATAACACAACTTTAAAGCCTAAATCAATATGAAATGTAATTGTTGAAAAATAATAAAATTTATAATTTTAAAATGAAGGCTAAAAGCTAAAATCGATGAAATTACCTTCTTAAGTGATTTCGGCTCGAAACGGCTTTTTAATTTTACTTATCTTCTATACATAAACATGATTTGATAATTCAAACCAAAATTAAGAATTTATAGAATTTTACAAAATTCTATACACAACACATATATTAGCGTATGTTAATATAACATGCACTAACGAATCTGCTGTCAATCTCACATATAAACGGCTACAACATGTTCCTTGTGCTAGCTAATACTATAGAAAACGCTTCCCGCCTTGTACCTGGCTCATCTTTGTTACATGCAACTATTAAATGTCTAATGCGCTTGTAATGAAACCAGAACACCAAAGGACCGGTGTTTATGCCCCTATTTAGCATGGGCTAAAATATAAGAAATATCTAGAGACCATTCATATCTAAAATTAACACTGTGTATGTTATTATACATTAGCGTTAATGATATTGATGCTAATGTGTGATGGACAAATAATCCTCAAATATTTCTCAGGCATTCCTTAGGCTCGTAGTGATCAATTGACTGGATGGTTGTGGTTGGTGATGAGTAGTACATACACAATAGAAAGTCCATAGCTTGGACGGGTAAAGTAACTCATTTACTGTTCTTGGTGTTAATTAGGAGGCAAGGAAATGGCCTTTGTACTAGATTACAAACTTTAGGGCTCAAGATGAATGTTGTATTAGATACTAACCACATATTGGTGGCTACATGTTCTTTGTAGTAAAATAAAAATGCCCTCACGTTCCAATTATAACCCATTAAGTGAGTACATCTCCGTCTCCATGTCTCTAAATTCTATCCCCACTACAACTCCTCAACTCCATCTTATCTTCAGGGTATGTTATAGTGTCGCCCCAGTCTAGTTAAAATATGGATTTCAGTTTATATATCATATCATACTACTATATAAAGTGTCCATAATTTTTTTCCAAATTTTATTATAATACTTTTTAATATAAATTAGTAAAAATGCACATGTGTTATGTGTATAAATATAGATTAAATAAAATATATATTGAACAAAGGTCTCTCTTGCATGCTATAGTTATAATACATTACTTTGAGGATGACAATAATCATTAGTTATACACATAAGTTCTATATTAACCCATATATACTTGTAATAAATAATTATAAATCTAAATCTCATGGTTAAATATTATGTCATAGGTCGGTGAAGATAATGACATTGAAGGACTTTGTATTATGGAGTGTGTTATTCATATTCATGACCAATTTGGCTGCATGTCTCATTTGATAGAGCCCTTTGGGGATTTTCTAAGAGCGTTAAAAATGCGCAAATATGAATATACGTGTGTGTGTGTAATAATAAAAACATGTAATTTTTTTTATTGAGACATATATTATAATGTGAGGCCTACAAAAAGTGTGAGAAAAATATAGTCACATAAGATTTCCTTTGATAAAGCTCATCGAAAACTTTCTAACAAGACTAATAACACAAAAATTCAAGAGTGCAAAATATAATATTATAAAGTTAAAATTAATTTAACCTAACAAATAGAGATTATGATTCTAATATCTTTGACTTTTGGTGGATTGAAATGGGTCAAATAGAGGCAAAATATAAATTAATGATATAAAACATGGGTCAAACCGTCCAATTTTAAAAATTCTATAGTACATCAATTTACTTTATATTATAATGTGATTATAATTAGTATGTGGTATTTTTTTATAAAACCTTTTACTTACATTTTTTTAGATTACTTATACTAGTTGTTGATATGGCATGGGGCTTACTTTTCACGTTATGTTAACTCACAATTGCATGCTATAAATGTATTTGGGTTGATATAGTCTGTAAAATTATATGCTCATATAATTTATGATCATTATGATCCCAGACGCATGTATTGTAACTATAGTATGCACTGAAGACCTTTGTCAATACATATTTTATTTTTAAATTATTTTATTTTTTTCTTATCTAATTTATATTCATATGCAAAATGTGTTTATATTCTTACTCGTAAGTGATTAATTTGTATTTGTTCATTGCACAATAATCAGATTTCTTATTTCAATAAGAACGTAGATGTCTTTCATTCAGTTAGACCAAGGGGGGTTGTCTTTTTTTCTTTCCACATTTTTGTTGAGAATGAGAATAAGAATGTAGGTGTCGCACACTTGATCAAGTTGTAAGTGAACAGATTCAATTAGTGCAAGAGAAATAAATTTTCCATCTAGCTACTTTAGAATAGCTAAATTATGAAATCACCGTTATTTCGACTATGTTTGGATTCTTTCCTTCATTGATTTATCAAGCAGCATCCTGAAAGTTAGACCTGCTAAATAACCATCTAAAATAACGGCCTCAGCGCTTAATTTAGTATATTTGAAGTAAGAGTATAGCCCTTAATAGGCGTAAACTGAGCAGTCATTAGTTTAGCTGTGGGTCCCACAAGGCACTAGTTTCTTTTTATGATTAAATGATACTTAAAATACGGATAGTGATATTCACCCACCAAAAACTCAGATTTTAGTTTTAATTGGACATAGGTCTCACATAAAGTTTACTTGGCTTACCTGCCTTGTCTAATTAAAACTCTAAAGTATGAGTTTTTGGGGTGTAAATATCATGCCTTCAAAAGACATTTAAAGCTTGTGAAGCAAAGTTTAAAGCAAGCAACTTCAAAGGTGATTAAAGTAGTTACCAAATTTACTTTAGTTTTCGTTATTAGTATTACCAGAGCAGTTTTGATGATCAAGGCAACGCAAAATGCATTCTTATTTGTCAACATTAGCAGGGCCGGCTGGACTCAAACTTCGCCAAAGATGCCCACCAACTTCGGCCTGTAACAAAGAAAATGCTCACAACCAGACAACTTCCATTTGTCATTCACCCATCTCATGCTTCCAGCACCCTCCGTGTTGTATCCTGTACTTTATGACCGCCTAGTTCAAAAAAAAATCTTCAATGTCTTCAAAAAAATCTATTCCGGTAACGATAATGCAGACTCACCAGAAATCATGATGATCTCATACAGCACATCCGCTGCCTAAGTTCACCTCTACCAGTAGATTGCTCCAGGTTGTTAAAAGAGACCGTATGTGGAAATACAGGTTACACTGGACTAGGATTGTCTACTTAAAAGGCCTTTTCATCGAAGGCAGTAATAATCAAATGAAAGGAAAAAATGTCGCTTTTCATGCGCACTGGGCGGCGCATTTTCATCACAACTTTTATAACCGTTACATGATCTTGAAAATACTCACAAAAAGGCTTTTTAGACGATGAGTTTTTCGTGCACCGATATCTTTAGAGAAGTTTTCATTTGTTAAATTAAAAAAAATCACTTCCACGGTGCAAAAATACAACACAGGGCAAAATTTCATTCTCTTTTGGAGAGAAAACAAAAACAAAACGCCTGCCAACCAGCTACATTTGGTACCATTGTAACCTAAATCTACGCCACTCTTTAAACTTCAAGAAAGTTCTCTTCAAACTTCAAGATGGTTCTATCCACGGATTTTTCACAAAGAAAGCCTCACGAGACTACCATAGGATGTACATGTCTCTATTGAGAACATTCACCATCAGGCGTCCACCAGAACCTTCCGGCTGAACCTGATTTCCCAAACAGATCTCTTAGTAAGCCCCACCAAAAGGCTCCTCCTCTTTCAACCACACCCTTCGTGCTCAACTTGACTTGATAAATGAAGTTTTCAATAAGCAGATGTAGATCACTCATTGAACGGCTTTTTGTCTTCCGGAAGAACCATCATGCTCCACCTGATATCATTTATACAAAACAAACAGATATCAATTGATAGTTCACAAAAAAAATTCAAACCATAGATAAGTGGAGATATTCTACCAACTTCATAACTCAAATTTCTCAGTAAAGTCCTAGTAACATTCCCCATGGAGACAAAATACATGCTATAGCTTGTTGGACTTACCTCAATGAGTACCCTAGCCTTCCTTTTTCTCTTTGTATCTGGAGCATCAATGTCATGCTCGCTGAAGTCGGAGATGGATCTTCCCATCTGCCTCTTCATTTTTGATAGACCTTCATCACCAGTGGCAGTTGCATCTGGACACAAAGTTAAAAATCAAGTATAACTAAAAGATCTCGTATAAATAATACACAATGCTATGAAGAGAGTAAGGATATACAAAAAATGGTCATCACCCTTACAAGACATCTCAAATTTGCCAAAATCCTCGATATCGAGTTCCTCTTCCTCTTCAAGTTCATCATACCCTTCAACATACTCTATTTCAGGTTCCTATACACGCAAATACAAGTAGATGGAAAGATTATAAAGTATTTATAGTATTTAAAATTAATATCACATTATCACAAGTTACACCAGAACTTCCACGTGTGCCTTATTAATTAAGATGAGCAAAAAGAGGTCTATAATTCCCCACGACCACATGGTACAAGCACAAACTTCTTTAGAGACCCACAATTCCTCTCTACCACATGGTACATGCGCAAACATCTTTTTTAACTGAAAACAAAGTAAAAGGCTGCCAAAACTGCACACAGTGAGAGATTCAACAAAAAATGTCCGCTTCAAATTGTCTGTTGCTTGACTAAAACAAATGATCGTTCTGATAAAAAATACAAAATGAGTTCTCAACAATTATAACTGTGGACCAGGTGGCCTTTGTAGAAGTTGAGCAAACAACCACAGAACGATATTTATTAAAAAAATAATTATGGTTATTAAACTAAATGATGACTTCACCAGCATACCTCCTCCATTTCTTCTTCTTCTTCTCCTTCTTGTTCTTCTTCTAAAGCTTTTAAATCATCTCTTCCAAGAAGCTCCTCGTACTTCTTGAAAGGATAGTTGTATATATCACCATACACTCCCTTCTTTAGGCGCTCCAAAAGTTCATTTTCAATACTCTGAGAGAAACTCATATGTCAGCAGCTAAAAAACAAAAAGGAACCTAAAAAACAACATATCAGTACGAAAATGACAATAACCTTATCCAATACAGCAGCTTTTTCGGCCTTTTCCTCCCTTCTAGCTTCTCTCTTTTTCTCTTTCCGCGGTACTGTCATTATTTTTTCCCTTGCACATGATAAAAGTGATATTTAATTACAAGGTCCAAAAGCGTTGATACATCAATGAACAGGATTTAAAACATTTACTCATCTAGCACCTTGTTTGAAGAGAATCCCTGTATTGAATATTGAAATTCCAGAAATATAAATCATGTCGAGAAGGTATCAAGCATAAACTATATTGTTCAAATGGGATCAAAGCCCAAATACATCTGTGAAACTTTAGCTCCTTTTTTGGGCAAAAAGGAGACTCAAATCTAAAAGTTGAAACTATCTTCACCCCGTACTCATAGATCAAGCTAGGATGGCATAAAAAACACTGGAAGGTGAATAAAAAATCCTCGAAGGAAACAGTGCCACTATGTCACCTACAACTACAACAACTTATTTGATGAGAGTGCAGAATATATTTGCTCCCAACAAGGAGTTGAAAGATGTGGAGTCGCTGATTAGGCATTTGTCACTCAATATAGAATATCCAAATTTTGAGCCAACTATTCCACATATGTAGCTTCAAAAAAAGTGGTCACGTCAACAGCTATGGAATGTGGTGACCTAAATTTAATTAAAGGTGAGTTGCAACCGATATCACCTCACAACTGGATCAAACTTAACTAATCTCCTATTCAAGCAGAAATTTCATCAAGTTGAGTTTGCTCTATTCAGCCCGACATATTTTGTATTGTTGAACGTTTTTGCTTTTGCAAGTCAATAACTGCCAAAAGATTATTATTTTGATATAATATATTTAGATTTTAACAAGTATAAAAAGTGATGTCCAATTTAAAACTCCACAAACCAAGCCAAGGCCGTGTACAAATTCTCACCCTAGAATTGGCTTGTTGAGTTAACTTCAAGCTTCTAGCCATCCAAATCGAGCCAAGCAGCAGTCAAGTAGTTTATAACCCCACATTTCAATTGTTAAATTCTAACATAGAAATTCCGTTGCTTCAGTAATTATTTCCATTCACATGAAGGGAAAGGGATTAAATAAAAATATTTGTTAGGCCCCAGAAACCTTAGTGATAGAAAACTTAAAAGAAAAACAGCTCTATCATATGGAGAATCTCCAGAACCTAATAATCAATTAGAGGCTTGTAGAAACAGATACCAATACAGTACAAGTATTACACATTCTTACCTCACTTTCAATTCAAGTTTTTTCATGCGTATACGACACTGAGTCATTTTTGTGAGACGTTGCTTAATTTTGTGGACAAGAAATTTTGGCCAATGCATCTGAAATTCTCAAATGAAAAATACAAAATTATTTAATCCCCTTAAGCAAAAGATTCTGCAAATAGTTAATTTCAACAACTGATGAACTTATAGAGTAGAATACCATATGTTTGTCAATGATTTCCAGTGCCTTCTCATAGTTACGAGGCAGTTTAACTCGTTCCCACAATTTGTTAGGCATATGAGCCCTTTCAATGGTTTTCATGTATAGGTAAAATATCCCTACAACAAAAAGTAGATCAAATCGATATTGTTAGCATAGTGTTTCTATTCACAAGAAAAGAAAAGAGGCAATGTTTATTCACATTACAAATTGGTCTAACGCATGAACAAAAACAAATCCCATATATCAGTCTATCACTACATGCCACAAATAGCATGCAACTGAGATCACAAAACTCTGTGGAGGAAAATCTATGTAGAATTGGTGGCCTGCCTTGACAATTTTCAAGTAAATGCGTAGATCTAAAGGTTCTTCGGTGGTTTGAACACTAATTGATTGCAACTACAAATTGATGTTAGCACAACAGATATATAAAGGTTATCCAATGCATGAATAAAAACCTTAGAAAAAAACCTTTGAAATGGCTTATGCTCCTTGAACACATCATCAGCATGAGAGTTAAAATAAGAAAACGAAACAACCTATTCCAAAATCACTAGCATATTCCCACAATGCCTCTTGCTCCAAACATGCTTAAATAAATCAGACAGCTTCCATGTTATGCTCATATAAGAATAGTATCATATTCCCCAATATGAGAAGCCTAAAAGATGAGCCCTCTCCATATCCAGATAGCAAGTTACATTTTGGAGCACACAACTCACTTAAAAACTTGCACTCATTTTATAACTTTCTGTATGCTGGGTTAGATCCTCATTTTAAGTTAATAACTACATCGTTGTTAAAAAACTTTTAATAACACTTTTATAATGAGGAAAAAACATTAGGTATAGTAATAATAGTATGTAGAACTAGAGTCCCTGGATCACAAATTGGCAGGAATAATGTGGCTTTATCAACATATGAAAACACTCTTGACATACCATCAATCTCACGGATTGTTGCATATCGACTATTCGCAAGTGGACACGAACTCCGGTTGCACACGCCTGTGACATTGTATGGGTTTCGGCAGAAAATGCCCGTTGTAATTCTACCAAAAAAAATCGCAAATAAACATATCAAATAAATATTTGACATAAGAAATAGATAACACTCCTGCAAATTCCCCAATGAAACAATTCTTACTTGCGATCTAAAACTACAGACAGTTACAATTTAAAAAGTCAACTAAAGCAGATGACAGGATCACATTTTTCTCGAACAGAAGACTTCCACCTACTGGTTTACCACACAACGTCATACAGGTGAAGGATTTGGGTATTCAATCACTCCCATAAGTTCATTAATCTTATCAATATGCCAGTTTTTCTCTTCCTAATAACAATTAGGCCTAACCTTTTCAAAAAATAAAAGTTTCTCCAAATTCCTTGACACAACTAGTTTCATAAATGCGCTCCATTTAGATGAAAAAGAACATATTTTTGCAAGTACAACAGCCAAAAATCTAACGATTAATCAATCATATGAGGAAGAATTCAGGACTAACTTGGACATATAACAGCAGTGATTGTGCCGAATGATTTGCCATATAACTTCATCGTTCTGCATCTCCGATACACGTTAATAGGAATTCCGCCGCCCCGTGCAAATCGAGCTAAAATAATTACACCAAATCAACAAAAATGGGGCCAGAAAAATCAGCAACTAACAGAAGCATTCTCTCGAATGAGAAACTGAGTGAGATAGACAGCTAACAGTTGAGCGACGGAGGAATTCTCCAAAAACGGCGGCGGTCGTGGCGGCGGCGCCGGTGAGCAGCGCAGGCCGGCGAGAGAGGGGTTTAGGGTTTTGGGGGGGATCCCGATGCGTAAAATACAACGGGTTAAAATAGGGCGATTGGTCTAGAACCGGCCCATTTAAGATCCCATTTATAGTGTTCTGCCCTTGAGCCGAATTGGTTTGTTCGGATTGAGTCATTCTTTCCCTTGGGTTGAACCAAGGCCATTTCTCTTTTCATGAACCGGGTTCAACTGGAACCTGATAAAGTGGCAATTTGGGCAAGTTCAGTGGGGTAAAATTTTCATGGAAAAGTGTCAAACTGGTTTTTTTGTGATTTATATAAACTTAAATTAAAATTTTAATTTTATTTATAAATTTAAAATCGAGATTGAATAGTATGATGAAAAGGACTCAGACATCTAAATAATTTTAAATTTTTTAGACCCTTATCTTTTTATTGCCATAGTCTCACCCTTTATAAATATTAACAAGATGCATTTAAAAAAAAGTAACCTTATAGAGGATTAGATTTGACAATTTGAAACTTATTAACATCATGTTAACTACCATATCATTTATGGGTCTCAATCGTATTGCATAATGCACATGACGATTGTGTGTTAGATGTACTAAGGCCACACGATTTTAATTGTGCAACACTTGTATTATGTTAACTAACATAATTTTAACACTTGTTTCTTAGGTGAGTTTGGATCCACCTCCTGGCCCATAATTTGACGTGTGTTGTGCAATCTGATCCGAGGGTATACGATTCTCAAGATGTCAAAAGGTCAGTGCACGGACATGCAAATGGTATACTTTTTGCAAAGAACACTTCAAGGGGTGAATATGAGATGGAGTTGTAATGTTCTATCTTGGCTTAGTTTCCTGCCAACTTAATGGCGTATGAGGTGTAATCAATGAGTTCAATGCTAATGAACATGTAAAGGTAAAATTGTCTAAAAAGCTATAATTTGACAGGAGAAAAATTAAGTGGGGGATTTGTGTCAAATTTCATAATATAGAGGGGTTTATATATATTTTGATATATATTTTTTAATATTAATAATTATATTTAAAAAAATAGTAGTTTTTATTAAATAATAAAACCCACATCTAAGAGAAAGAAAATTCAACTTGTGATACTCTTTTTCAAGTGCCCAACCTCTTAAATTTAATAAAATGAAACTATTAATATAAAATAATTTTTTTTGTTAAATAGAGCTATTAATTTAAGACAAATAGAATATAAATTTGAGCTAAAAATGGGTATTTTGACTATTTAAACACTAATTAAACTTAAAAAAATTATGAAATTTTATAAAAGTTTGTGTTGATGTCTGGGTTAATTTGGTCCAAAAACCTAAATTTTGCCGATGGGGCCCACAGGGGGTCCTGCCAAACCCTAATTTTTGAAAAATTAGTGAAAAATCAGAAAAATTTTAAAAATTTAAATTTGACCCAAAAACACTTATAATCAATAATTGTAAAGTTGATTTTGATTAAACTATAAGAATCGCCATTTATTTTCGAAACCACCGAATTAATAAAAAAACGTGTTAACCACACAACAACCGATAATTAAAAATTAAAATGAACCGGTTTAAGATCAGAGATCTTACATCATCACTAGCGCATACATATTCCACATCCATAAATACATATGTACAACTCATACATATCATATACATTTTAATGTGGCATAATTCATTCTCTTACATCATACAAATGGATCATGATTTAATATCTAAAACATTAAATCATGCAATCTTAGCATGTTACTATACATTCAAAACATACTATCATAAAATTATGAGTTCAAGGCTCCCCTACCTCTAATATGTTTAGGATAAGTAATGAGCGGTTGTTTCTAGAGCTTAGAAGGAAGTGGTCTAAATTAAGCAGCAATTTACTTACTCATGTAATAGTTAGTTGTTACATCAGTAAGTCACATCGTCTAAATTGTAGTTCTTCACATTCTACTACATCGCCGTCCACTTGAGCTTGTACACTTATATTTGGGGTCCCTTGCCTAGTGTCTTTTCTGAGTCACATATTTTATGTACTATTCATCAATGATTTTTCAAAGTTTATGTGGTTGTATCCAATCAAACATGAAAGTGATGTGTTTGACTCGTTTCTACTTTTCAAAACAATGGTTAAAAAGCTTTTATATATCTCAAGTTTTCATTTCCATATGGTAATGGTGGAGAGTATGTCAACTCCATATTTAGTAAAAAAAAATTATTCGTTTGGTATTAGTCATCAACTTTATTATTCTTGTACTCTAAAATAAAATAGAATAATTGAAAGAAAATATAGCCACATATAAAAACTTTAATTTCATTTATTGCTCACATACCACTGAAATTTTGGTCAAAGGTTGTTTACACTGCTACTTACCTTATCAATAGTTTTTTAGTAGGAAAAGTATAATAAAAAGGAAAAAGTTTATATGAGCCCGAGCTCATATACGGCTACGTGAGCCCGGGCTCTATGGGCCATCGGATTTACATCTGCCGGCCCATAATACTCATGGGTTACTAATGAGCATTTAAATCTATGAGTATTATGGGCCACCGGATGTAAATCCGACAGCCCATAGAGTTCGGGCTCACGTAGGTGTATATGAGCCCGGGCTCATATAAACGGGACTCAAAATATCCCCATTCTAAGTATTATTTAACTTTCCAGGCACATGACTATTCTTTATTTTAGGTTTTTACTTGTAAATGTTTCCCATGGCTTAGGGCCATATAGTAATAAGTTGGAACCCAGATCAGGAGTATGTGTTTTCTCAGGTAATTTTTCTAATTGTAAAAGAAAGTGATGCTTTGATCTTCTAGTTAATCAAGTGTTTGCCTCTAGACATGTTAGGACTTTTAATAATGAGATTTTCCTTTTCATCCTTATTGATTATTTCTTTTTTATCCTCTACTTCAACAATTCTTCAATGTTCATTTCATGCTCCCTCCAATGCCTTGTCGCCTATGTTCCTGCTTACTCCTTTATCTACCTTGACTAAATCCTCTATTTTTAAACCAAACCCTATTGTACCCTCTTCCTCTCTTTGGTTTTAGCACATGCTCATGCATCTCCTTTACTCTGTTATTCTTCTATTCGAACTAATCATTCACAAATAACTTCTCATTCTCTTACTATTTCTGCTACTTCTTCCTTATTTCCTCAAACATGTTACCTATGCTTTTGTCAAAAAATATCCATAATGGTGTGCAACCATGCAGGACGAGTTTGATGATCTCAAACACCAAAAAACATGGACATTAATTTCACCACTTGTAACCCATGAATTTTCTAAATCCCCTATACCAGGCCACATAGAGATTAGTGATTTGACATTTAAGCTTCTTAGTACAATAATTTATCCTATAGTTAAATTTTTAGTATAAAACTTTGTAAATAGAAACTATAAATAAAAAGCTTTGAAATGATGCAAATAACGCACAAATCAGAGTTCAAGAGAGTTCCGATAAACTCAAGAGACCTTAAATATTGCAATAATTTCTCCATTACATTTTACCTTCTAGGCACATATAAAAATATGGATTTTATAGTCTTAATTAGTTTATAAATCCTATTATTAAAGTGAGAAGGGGGGATAGGGATTTTTACCAAAGAAACTTTTAATTAATTTAGAACTCAAGAAACCTAAAATATTACAATAACTTTCCCAAGCCACATAAAGAATATGAATTTCATAGTCCTAATTAATTTATAACTTGTCAAACTTCATATATACTATATTAACGCTATGGCCACATATAACAAAATAAAATTCAAAGTCCAAATTGTTTAAAACTTGTGAAATTTAATAAGAAAATACAAGTATCTAAATATGTAATAAGCAAGAGCCTCCAACTCTTAAGTACTTATATAAATGAATCCAACTCTTGTCCTAATTGAATTCTAAGTTTAATTAAAAGTCCTGCCTAAGGATGCTAAGAGAAGATAACAACTTTCCTCAATACAAAGTCTTCTTTTTAGAGCTTTCTTAGTCTTAATATAACACAAAATAGAATTAACAGTCAAGTTTCCCGGTGTAAGCATAACCTTATTTGGAGAGGTCTCACCTTCTCCAACCACAACTCAAAAGACACACAATCAATTTTACTTCTATAGATACCAAAGTCATATGCCTCTTCTCTTTACATTTTCTCATATTTTTTCATAAACAAAATTCATCCATATTTTATAGGACATCCTAATTGATTTTAAACTTGTGATATATATATATATATATATATATATAGTGAGAGAGAGAGAGAGAGTCTTGTTTATATGAGCCCGGGCTCATATAGCCTACGTGAGCCTAGGCTCTATTACATCCGGCGGCCCATAATACTCATGGGTCTAAATGCCCATGAGTATTATAGGCTACTAAATGTACATCCGACGGCCCATAAAGCCTGGGCTCATGTAGGTATATATGAGCCTGAGCTCATATAAACTTTTTCTATATATATATATATACATATATATATATATAGGTGCCCAAAAAAATTTTAGATCATTTTGAAAAAACCAAAAATGACTCTTAATATGAGATGGAGGGAGTATTTAATTATTTTTAACCGATCATCATATATCATAAATATTTTCTCCCCTATTATATGATGAATAAGTTGCATGTGATAAATTTAAAACATGTACCAAAAGATTTTGCCACATACTTGGTTGTTCTTACTTTTTTTGTGAAATATTACAGCAAGCACAATGTGGAAAATGTATAATTAGGTAAGAGGCAAAAAAAAGAAGTGATATGCCCATAATAACCTTCGCACATGAATAACTAGAGAGATGATTTTAGAAATTGTAATATTATAATGTAGTAGGTCGTGGGGAGGGGATAATGAAAAGCCTACAAGCTATATTGAAGTAATATTAGATTTTCCAAGTTTCTTGTATACATCCTCTTAAATCTTTATTCAATTAAGCTCCTATAATACTCCACCGATTAAATGATTGACCGGCAACTCAAGGATTAAATGATTCATCTAATTATTTATGAAGCAGAAAGTGACAAATGCAACTCGATGTTCACCACGTGCAAATGTACATGCACTTTTGGCTAGTTTTTAGAACCCATCAAAAATAACATTCAACATTGCTTCTAAGGTGTTCTCATAGACAATCTTGCCATATTGAGAAGGTAGCATAACTCCTCCATAGTTTCTTAAACTAAGTGAATCAATAACATGCTATCTCATGGGGGGATAACATTGTAACGCCCGAGATTTTTCACCCATTTTCCTTAAAATTCACGAAAAATTTTTGCAATATAACGTCTGTAAATCGGAGGAAAAATGACGAAACCAAAACCTGATAAAACAGTTTATAATTTAAAACTGTAAACATCCACATACGGTCAATCATCGTACGGCCAAAGCAAATATCCTCAGGCGCTACACGAAAACAACCGTACGAATAAATTTGCTATGATCATAGACTTTTAAATACAAATCACTCTCCCAGGCATCCCTGAGTACAAGTCCCATAACAGTCCACTGACTGATCCAAATGAAAGTCCAGAATAAACATCTTATGTTCTCATCTCACCCAATACAGGAGATCGTGGCACAAATAAACTCGCAGAGATTCAAGCAGATACCTGAGTCAACGGGAATCAATCCACCATTGAAACAAGCGTCCATCACCAGGAGCTCTCCGCACAACCTGCAAAACCTCCCGTACAAAGGGGCTAAAAATAGTAGGGTGAGTATTTTCATACTCAGTAGGAAAATACCCAGTAGGGGAAATCCCAAACGGTGAACTCACAAGTTCATAAATCATGCGTCATGCAACACAAACATGAAGCAGAAGCATATCAATATCATGCTCAAACGCATATGTTCATACCAAAGGCACCATCGTGCCACAGACATATCAAAGCATCATCGTGCCAGAATCATACCGAAGGCACCATCGTGCCAAAATCATAATATCCAATCGACTTACACAAACACCCTTATCCAGGGTCATACAACTTACTCGTACCACCGTACGCATACTCATACAACATACGCATACTTGTACGACCTTACTCGTACAATCGTATGCTCACTCATACAGCTTACACAAACATGTACGACCTTACTCGTACAATCAGACTCGTACGACCTTACTCGTACAGTCTGCACAAAATCATACTTACTGTCTTACTCAGAACCATATTCTCACAATCGTACTCATACTCTTACAGTCGTGCTCATACTCATACGCTTACAGTCTTACTCATACTCATACTCATACAATCGTACTCGTAATCGTACACATATCAACGACCACTGAAGCTCATTACAACTAATAAGCTCCAGCGTCGAAAATGGAAAGGAATGCCACTGGGGCAACACCTTAACCTTCGGGGAGTGACTAGACGCCATGGACTTTTCCGAAGGTAAGGCACACCAATGCTCATGGGGCACTGGATCAAACAGGTAAGAGTAGATCCATGATACTACTTACCTGAGCGCGCAAACATAAACACCCACACATAAGGGGTCATACAGTTGCCCACCATAATGGGTCTTATAGTGCCATAGAATCGCCCACCATAATGGGTCTTATAGTGCCAGAGAATTGCCCACCATAATGGGTCTTATAGTGCCAGAGAATTGCCCACCATAATGGGTCTTATAGTGCCATTGCCACTCTTGGGTAGAAAACATACAGTGCCACTTGGGCAGAAACGTACAGTGCCACTCTTGGGCGGAAACATACTACGCTCTCAACAGAGCATCAAACGTCTAGGCTTACACAGCACACAGACCAAATCAGAAACATACGTCGCTCTCAGCAGAGCATCAGACGTCTGGGCTTCATACAGCACGCAAACAAACTCAGAAACGTACATCGCTCTCAACAGAGCATCAAACGTCTGGGCTTATATAGCACGCAGACCAAATCAGAAACAACGTCGCTCTCAGCAGAGCATCAGACGTCTGGTGCTCTACATAGCACACAGACAACATCCCGCAGGATAAACACCATGGCAAGACATGATAAAAGCTCGGCCGACTCATCAGCGGCCAGCTCAAACACGGAACTTAATCCGTCGAACCCTCAGGTCTCAAACTCACAACGCTATCATTAGCTGTGCTTATAATTCAAGTTTAAATTAAGTATATTATGCGGTACAATTATGCTACACAACTCACAGTCCTCGACTGATCAAACTGAAGCTGAGCCCGATCGAAACCCTAGTTCGTCAGGGCAGCAGACTTCACTTACCCATCCACATCATGGACAAAACTCATCGTACAACCAACCCTTACAGTCTTACGTACTTCGCCATCCATCTTATGGCCAAAACATCTTACGCTGACATCCTCAAATAACGCTCCTCAGAGCCAACCCAGTTGTCGCCCTCTTACTTATATCTCACTTATTATACTTACTTTTCACTTCATAATCTGTACGTTATGCTTGTACAATTATGAACACTCTTACTGTCTGACAAATGCCCAACATACCATCCAACCCGAACCGATCCATTCTAATATTTGCCCGTCATACTCTTATCCTTTGTCATACGCTTACACAACCGCATCCAAATTCAGACAGAGCTTCTGTCACCTCTTACTGTCCATCACCCATATCTCTGCCCACATACACTTACACACATCCAAAGCATAGGCAAAATGCCATCATACATACGTATGTCTCACACATACGTATAACATACACATACGGCCATACATACATAACTTACAAACATGCACGCTAGCCATCACTAGCACATGCATACACACGTCAAACATGCACGCTAGCCATCACTAGCACATGCATACATCAAACGTACACGCTAGCCATCTCTAGCACGTGCACACACACATTCATACATACTTCAAACATGCACGCTAGCCATCACTAGCACGTGCATAACCCATACATAGCATACTGACATATTTGCTAGCCATCGCCAGCGCATACATAATCCACATCCATAAAACATGCATACATCTCATGCATATCAATCATACCATACAATCATGCTTACACGCACATCATGCAATCGGATCGTTACTTAACATCCAAGCATGGAATCATATAATCCTAGCATGCTGCTACTCATTCAAAGCATGCTTCATGAATTTACGAGTTCAAAGCTCCCCTACCTCGTAATCATGACGTTCGATGGCGAGCACATGACGGTGGCAGCGTCGGCGGCGGTCAAACCGTTGCCTAGCTGAGAGAGCTGCTGTCCCGAGGATTTTAGGATGCGCCGGAACTATCACAGCCAAACAGAGTGTCAGAACTCAAAGCGGTAAAACCCGCGATCCACGGCGGCACACCAGGGCGGCCGGGAGAAAAGTCAAGCCAACATAAGTGGCGGTGCAACCAGATGTCAAGGCTGTACACCCTGAAGATCGATCGGTGGCTAAGACGTGCTCAGCCGGCCACAAGACATCGAAATC
Organism: Saururus chinensis; assembly: GCA_035235625.1. Lineage (NCBI taxonomy): Eukaryota > Viridiplantae > Streptophyta > Magnoliopsida > Piperales > Saururaceae > Saururus > Saururus chinensis. The sequence goes on from CP141142.1 coordinate 39,742,614, forward strand.
GGCCGTGGACAGCACCCAACGGCGACGATTTCGGTCAACAAAGGCCCACATATGGGCGGAGAGCGTGGGGCAACGCTCGAGAATCAAATGAGAGGTGGAGGACGGCTCTAGTGATCAACTCCACTCGGTGGCAAAGCCAACCGATGGTTAGGCGGCACGAATGCGGCGCCTAAACCTAGAAGTACACGCGTGGCTACATGCGCACGCGGCCCAAAGGGCGGGGGAGATGGCTGAAATGAGGCGACTCAAGGCCCACAAAAGCCAACAGGGCTAAGACCCTTAGCTGTGGCCAATCTAAGCGGCGACGTCGCCAATCGCCACCCACAACAATACCCATGGTGCGGGCGGTTGTGCATCTCGTACGGTATAGGGCAATGACAAGCGGCCCATTCCGAGCGGTAATATAATTAGGCCAAGTGGGGCTGACCCTCACTGTCGCCGAGCCGGGGCAGAACCCATAATGGCCAAATAGCATACGGCTCGCCGAGGACCACAGCCCAAGACGCACCCAAAGCGTCTAATCGGGCGGAGCAAGGCAATAGGGGCAAGGCGGGGTCGGAAACGGCAACCCCCTACCGACACTGGGTCGAGGTAGGCTGGACGGAGCCCATCCGGTGGCCGGACGACGACCGGAAACACACCGGCGTCCAAAACATCCCACGGACAGTGAGATGTGAATAGTAATAAAAACCCGACCAAAAGATCGGTAGCTCACCACGGAGCGAAAAAAGCATGGCGGCGGCTCCAGCCAGTGTCTATGGGTTCCTAGCGGCCAACTAAACATAAGTCTAGTTAAGAGCGGCCGCAAACGATGTCAAAATCGTACACCCACAGTGCAAAAATGGGATTGAAGGAGAGAAAAACCCGAAAAAAGGTTCGGTACCTCGTGGAGGAGCGAAGAGGCCGTGGCGGCGGTCATAGCCGGTACCCACGGACTCGTGGCGGTGAGGCAAAGTGGATCCTGATAAGAATCAACGGAATCCGACATCGGAGGAGGGAGAACGGAGCGACCGGATATGCCCTCGGGTTTTCTCAAAAACTCACTGGACGTCATTTCTGTTTTTCTGGATGTCGGTTCTGTGAAAACCGATGGGGAGGAAGATGTATATAGTTAATCTTTTTAATTTTTACATCTACGTCCCTAATGCGCGTTAACCCACTAGTTACGCATCGAACCTCCAAAATTCGCGTCGTAAGCGCGCAGCGAGGCCCGTGGCCCGCGACTAAGCCCCACACCCGACTCTACGGGTATAAATACGGAGGAAATACACAGATACGCATACGCTGAAATATCACATTTTCCTGCCGAAAATGACTAGAAAAATGACAGAAAAATCCCAGAAAATCGTAAAAAAATCAGGGACCTTACAAACATAGCTAAAATGATAAATGAAAGCAAAACACAAACTAGGGGAAGAGAGGCGGCGAGTGCAGGGGTGAGGAGGGAGAGATAGATTTGGAGGGATAGAGATGATATGCCAGAGGTTGGTAGAGCTAGCAGAGGGGTAAGAGATGTAGGTAGAGCGGGGGAGGCTGAGGGAGTGGCTTAGGGTTTAGGGTGTAGGGGAGGGGAGTGGCTCGGGGGTTGGTGCTTTTGTTTTAAAAAAGGCAAAGTGAATGCAACGGAGACGTGACTAAATGGAAGGGCGATCTAATGATGTGTCAATACACGATTGGTAGCCAATCGACACTACACAAAAAAGCCTCCCCAATAAATTCGCTTTCCATTATGTAGGAGTAGGTGAGACTTTAAATCTCGAATGCCCCTATATTAAAATGGGCCACGCACCAGATCAAAATCGGGCGGTTCCCATTCCACACACTAGTTTTTTGGGGAAAGTTAATATCAAGAGTGTAGCAAGCAAACCATGTTGCTAATAGTAAATGGCGCAATCATGCTAGGCTTTCAGATGTTAATGAGGCAAAAGACCGGTGGTCCTATTTCAATCCCCCACCACCCAGATTGTGTCACTGCCCTGATTCGGCCAATGCACAAGGCTAATCACATCTAGAAGGAAAGGTTTGACTCTTGTTTCCCCTTATCTACAAATAGTGATGCAAACTGAATTGTTGTCAAACTCTTTATCCCAATGGTCCTGCATCTTCACCGATTTAAAAAAATGGTCCTGCATCGATATTCCGGCCAAATTTCCTCCTAATCTCAGCCTTTAAGCTTGAGCATCACATGGTAGAGACTGTTGCATTTCTTTGGTGATCTTAATTCAACACAAGAGACAATAATCGCAGGGGTCGCTGTTACCGAGGGCGAATCAGTCTAAAGAGAGCCCCATGAGATGTGTCTTTCAAGTGTGAGCCGAATGCGACCAATGCAACACGAGAAGGCGGGATAGACATGGACCCGGGGCCAAGGGTGAACCAGATAAGCAGGAACCGGAACAAAAGCCCTTCACGTGGTCACGGGCCCACCCCCTCACTTCACCAATTTTTCTGGCCTTTCCTTCTTTTGGCCTCTGCTGAACGTGTTTCCATTGATAGTTCAATCTGCCGTAATTGATATGATCTGTTGGGTAAAGCTTTTGAGCTTTGGCCGGCAGAAATAATGAAAGACTAAGAACAATTACCTGCCCCCCTCTCTCTCTCTCCCTTACCCTTATGTGTTTGTTTGCTGCATGGAATTGTTGGTGAAGTTTCACCAAAGAGGTTGCCGGTGAAGTTTATTTGTTGTCAATTCATCAAAAGTCACGAACGTTAGGTGTTCACTTTGTTCACTTGTACTAATATGCGCTATCATATACGCCATCGAATCAACGAAATAATGAAACATTGCCGCTAGCAGATTTGGTTCCTTAGGGAAGGATGGAGACGGATTCGATCGTTCATTATCCTCTCTAACCCGCGGCGACCTTATCAGCTGGGATAGGCCCCCATAAGGCCATAAGCCTTACTTTGGGTTCCTTAGTAGTCGTTTGTTACGATTCATGAGCACCCCTACATGGAATTGAGGTCTGTAACATAACCATTCTACCAAACCGCAATTGTTGGTAGCAGAAGGTAAGATGCAAATAGGCCCCCCATCCGACACACGTTTGGTTTGATGGGTAACATCAGGAACAGCCACATCTATTCATCTAGTAGGATGTATCAAGGTTGAAATTAGCATGTCTCAGGACCCAACCAACATATCATTGATTATATATAGTACAAATATCCATGTAAATTATTTAGGACAACTACTAAATGCCAAGTTAATTTACCTAGCCCCAACTGAGCCAAGGTCACAAAGTCGTACTTACATGTTTACAAAAAAGAGGTTGTCTAGCCAACACTACATTTTTGCTTTACCGCTGGCTTGCCCCTTGGCTATCAAATCAGGCCCTGGTCACATAGGACTAGCCGGTAACTAAAATTTTTATACATATAAGAGTTCCGTTTAGGTCAGCATGAGTTCACGGGCAACTGTGTGAGTCCAAGCTCACTTAAAATTTTGCCTATATTTTATAAGAATTCATTTTATAAATGTAGATGTACAATAAATTCGCTAACGTTGTATGAAACATAGTTGAGCTTTAGCTTGAGCCTGAGCAGAACAGGCCCTGAAGTCACCTGACTGCATGTGAAACCATCATTTCTGCGTGGAAAACCAGACCCTGGACAGGGTGAAATTGGGACATCGGACGACCATTCCCAAGTCCCCGTAAAGAAGATGAGGGGCTGAGGGCCCGCAGACAGGTGTGGAGGGAAGCACACCCTTGTCGGCGTGGCCGAGAGCAAACCCGGTCGGGTTTTATTTATTTTATTTCTTCCCATGCCAGCGCCATGGCACCACCCGGACTCGGCCCCTTGCAAAGCTCCTGTCATCTCTTCCCACACGCCACTTGCAGCCCAAGTGACACTGAGCAAATATAGGATTTAATAATTTGGGAGATGGAGAACAAAGGAATCCCAGGCAGTGGATGATATATATGGGATCGCCTGCTTGAGAATAAGCACAAAAGAAGTACAGTCACCCCCATCCCTCCTCTCCCTCGGCTCTCTAGCTAGCTGCATGTGTGTGCAGAGCCATGTGATCTTCCTCTCCCTCCCATGTCCAATCATTCCCCATAAAATTTGCTTTTAGTCCCACCCCTACCCTCCTCAGTTTTCTCCCTGTACCATCAACACATGCCCAGCTATATATATTTCCAGACGGCTAGCGAGCTTGGTGAGAATTGACACTCGTCCAGAGCTTCCATCCAAGCTGCTTCTTATAGAGTCATAGTGGTTGTGTTGCAGCAGTCCAGGTTCGTTCGTTCCTTCTTCTTCTTCTTCTTCGTGGGGAGTTCATGTATGGTTGAAGATGCACAAATTTTATAGCTGAGTTCAACTCCTTCATGAGAATTGGGGACCCATTAGTGGGAAGCTTGTGTGAGAGTCGTTTTCCTTCTCAACGTTTACTGATTTTGATCATTGTCTCTTCATCTTGATCAGTGTTCTTCCAGTTCTTGGAACAGCAATTCAGTTTGTGCCTTTCTGGGTGGAGTTTCTAAACTTTGAAGCACCATCAAACTGATTTTTTCTCTTTAATTTATATCCCCTCTTGTATTCCAAATCAGCTGTTGCTGATCTCAACTATGCTAAAACGATTCTGCCTTCATGCCCCCATAATGGGTTCTAGCTGATTTTTGCCAAACCAGAAGATTGATTTAGCTGGAGGTGGATGAGAGAGCCACTTGCACAGCCTGGCCGTTGGCAGAAGCAGTGTTCCAATCCCTTTCACTTTCACAACTCCCTGTTCAAAGATCTAACTGGTCACACGTGTCAGTTAAGTTACGTGTCATAAGACAATAGGTCAGAAGATATTATCCATTGCTTAAGATAGGGAGTGAGCAGGCCAATTGCTGAAAACAAGCTTGCTTAATTGGCGCTTTTAGCTCTAATTGTTGGGCACAATAGATTAAGATTATAGCTATATGCTTGAAATATCATGGCCATAATCTGATAGATAGGGGCTCTAGCTCACTAACCGCAGCGCGGCATTTTTTTTTAAAAAAAAAGATGTATATTTTAAACTAAGTATTTTAAGAACTGATTAGACACTTATTTAATCATAATATCCAATTATACAAGGCTCCTTAATTTAATTTATTTTGTTAAACTGAAATTTTTTTCTAAACTCATGTGAATGTCAATACTATCACGGTCACCCATAACGTGAGTAACATGCTGCCGTCGTCGTATCAAAATCTAGTGGACCACAATGTTGCGTGAGCCCGGGCTCATAATAATGACTTTTTTAATATTTAGTTGCCAATATGCCGTTGTTGTAGTTAAGATTAATTAGAGCAATTAATATAATTAAAAATATATCTATATGCACTTCAATAATCCCTTCAGTATCCTATAAACCCTCTTATATGTTTATGAGTAAAATAGGATATTCAGGGGATCATTTAGACCTTTTATAATTAATTTAATTAAATTTCCTTTTTAAAATGTTAATAAGGTCTGTTTGCATGGAGATTAACTGGAACTGAGGGACTTAAGAATGTTAATGCTGTAATGCAGGAGCAATGGAGCCATCGGACGACGTCCCTCCAAAGCCCGCCCTCATCCCTCCACTTCCAAGAGACTCCCGGGGTTCTCTTGAGGTCTTCAACCCCTCCACCTTCTCCACCTCCCCCAAGCCCAGTTTCTCCCCGTACCCGACTTGGCACACCAGGGATGACGCTCATGCTGGCGCCGCCGGGGCGGAGGAGCGAGATCAGCTCTCCAAGTCTGGGAGGGCCGAGGAGGAGTTCACTTCATGGATGGCCATCAAGCAGAACGCCGCCCCGTTGTTCCGTGAGACTGTCTCCATTCTCGACAGCACCGGCAAGGCTAAGGCGGCCGAGACCGGCGACATCCCGCTGACGGGAGAGATCGGGGCGGCGGCGCAGCGGGCCGCAGAGTGGGGGCTCGTCCTGAAGACCAACGAGGAGACTGGGAAGCCGCAGGGGGTTGGAGTCAGGAGGTCAGGGGACGACGCCACCAAGACCGGCACTTCCAGGAGGAATTCGGGTAATTGAAAGCAGACAATCATGGCTTTGCTTTGCGCCACAGTAGTAGCTGACTTTCCACGATGCAGGGAACTCAGTCAGGAGCTCGGACGAGTCGGAGGTCGGGAAGGAGAGGGCGCTACCGCGGGTGTCAGAGGAGCTCAAGGACGCCTTGTCGGCATTTCAGCAAACATTTGTGGTGTCGGACGCGACGAAGCCGGACTACCCCATCCTCTACGCCAGCGCCGGCTTCTTCAAGATGACCGGCTACCTCTCCAAGGAAGTCATCGGCCGCAACTGGTACGGGCCCCGCCATCTCTTCCCTCCCTCTCTTTTGTCGGGCAATGCTTAAACCCCGTGCACAAATAATGCGTGTGGATTACGTGCTCGGGTTGGGAGCCGTCAGATCAGTGTAGGCCACACACTGTACGCCCATTTAATTTGTGGCTGGAGACCGAACTGAGACGTGGGAAAGAAATGGGGGGTACTTTTTCGTCTTTATGGTGCGGCGGCTGGGTGGGACCCATGTGTCCCCGCAAAGTGATGGAATAGCCATACAAATGGTGGACCCGGATGGTGGGGGGCCCACTATGGTGGGTGGACATATTTATGCGTACTAGCGATTGCTCTGTGGTGCCATTGCCAGCATTTGACAGTGGATGATAAGCTCCTGCTGCATATGGGGTGCAAGATGCCCATATGCACTTGGTAATAGGGGTGGGCCCGGGCATCACATCCGGGGTGTCGAACATGACTGGGCCCCCACATGATAGCTCACTATGTCCCTTTTCACTTGGGAAGAGTTTTTTCCGCTCTTAATTACAAAGTATAAAATAGGTATAAGAGCCCTTTATCTACTTAGATCTATGGTATGGTGTCTATACCGACACATATATATACGTACGTCAGATTGATGCTATGTTGATATTAAATATCACAGACCATATGAATATCTTACATTATTCTTATATGGGAACCGGATAAACTCTTCCCAGATGTTACCTCTAGTAATGGGAAGTGTCATTATTTAATGTGAGCCGAGTGTAAAGAACACCCAAGTAGTTATCGGATTTTAAGATTAATAATATATATTAATATAAATAATATTTATGTTAATATATATATCATTGATCTTAAAATTTGACGGTACACTACGCGTCCTAAATAATAATTTATATAGAATGATTTTTGGTATGCCATCAGGATTTGAGGTTTGATGGGGTGGATGCAAAGGTGATATACCAAGCCTATAAAATACGCTATGTTGCTAAAATGATGCAAGTTGCAGGATTTAAGCTCTTTAGTGACGTTGTTTAAATTATTGAGTTATATTAGGTGGTGAAGTTTCACTGACTGTCGATCAATGGAAATTGATTAGCATAATGTTCGTATATACAAATTATAATGTCATGTCTTACACGTGTGTTTGCACGTGCACCTTAATTTATTTTGATGGACGGCTGGTAGAGCTTCACTAGCTCTTTAGTAAAATGGAAAAGCATAATTTCCCTTAACAAAACCAAGTCTTTAAGGTACATGCCTCCTAAAATTCTGTTACTAAGTAACACAAATAATATGATCTAAATTACTTAGTGAGCTAGTGTATATTAGTAAGTAAAAGTAGTGTCAAACACATCATTACCTGTCTATAATATTGAGTTTTTGGGCATACAACATGTACATAATAGTGACATAGCTATATGACTACTACACTAATTATGTCCACCTAAGGAGTCATTTGGATGACGCTTTATAACCGCTTTATGTCCGCTTTTTAATATTTTTCATGTAAATCTTGTTTGTTTAGGCAATTTAGACTAAAAGCCTCGCTTTGTTTCAAAAATGCCTTTATTTTTATTTTTGACTTATTTTTACTTTTTAACCGCTTTCTGCTTAACTCTCCTTCTGAGGAGAGTTAGACTAAAAGCGTATATGAAAAAGTAAAAATATCACAAGTTGACATTTTTACCCTTCTTTTCTCTCTTGTTATAACACTCTTTTACATTTTTTTCTCTTTTTGCATGCACACATTTTTCTATCTAATAAAACCCCATTCCCCCTTCTAGTATGCCTAATATTTTCCTCTCTAATTATTTGAGGACAAGATATATATTTTTTATAACGGATATAATATATAATAAAATGGCTACCCAAACAAGATTTGTAGAACTTTTTTTGAAAAATAGATTTTCCATAATGTATATCCAAATATAACCTGCTTTTACTTTGTTTTTCAAAAAATAATTTTAACTAAAAGGAGCTTACTAAATGACACAAAGCGTCATCCAAACGAAGCCTAAATGGAATTATGTAATTATAAAATGAGTAATTAATTGCCTATTTGGTTTTAATTATTAATGCAGTCGCTTCCTGCAAGGCGCCGGAACGGACCCTGCCGAGATCTCGAAGATCCGGGAGACCCTGGAGGCTGGCACCAGCTACTGTGGGCGCCTGCTCAACTACAAGAAGGATGGGACCCCCTTCTGGAACCTCTTGACTATCTCCCCCATCAAGGATGAAACAGGCATTGTCCTCAAGTTTATTGGGTAAGGATCCGACAAACTCTTCCCCATGCTAACTTGCCCGATTGCTCGCACCAAGTAACGCTCGCCCAATGCGCGCGCCACGATGAAGACATAAGGTCCCCATGTGGGCATGAAGCTTGCGAGCGAGCGTTCCTAGGTGCAAGCGGTTGTAACATCATTCTTAAATTATTTTCTTGTTCACAGAATGCAGGTGGAAGTGAGCAAGCATACTGAAGGAGCCAAGGAGAAAACGGTCCGTCCAAACGGGCTGCCCGAGTCCTTGATCCGATACGATGGTATCTTGTCCATATTCGAGTTCAACTGTGACTTTTAAGCTTTGTTTTGGGCTGGGCCTGGGCCTATCTTAGCTGTATTAGTTTTAGTTGGGCTGAAAGCCCATTTGCAGCCACCAGTCCTTGATTGCATGCGTTTGTGTCACATGTTTTGGCAGCTCGGCAGAAAGACATGGCAGTTAATTCCGTTACTGAGCTGGTCATGGCAGTGAAGCAGCCTGGGGCGTTTTCTGAGTCGACAAATCGCCCGCTCTTTAGGAAGTCCGAGAGCGCGGTAGACACAGCAAGGCCTGGGGGCAAGGAAAGGAGGTACTCGGAGAATGTGCCTCCTGTTAGACGGACTTCACAAGGGAGTAGGAGGAACTCTCTGCAAACACTAAGTGAGATACCTGAAGAAAGAAAGAAACCCAGAAAGTCCGGCCTGCGCTCCTTCATGGGGTACTGTATTCCTTTTATGAATTTGAGCTAGCCAAGACGAAGCTTAAGCTATTTTCTTGCACAAGAAGTTATTTTTTTGGTTTAAAAAATAAAGATAATGACAGTACTGCTATTAATCATGACTATATTCTGTTTTGCTAAATGTTTCATATATGTTAATTGTTCATGCGTGAATTGTGCCATAATCCATATTTTAGTACATGAGAAGCATCAATCTTCTTACTTCTTTTATAGAAGCTCATCGATTAGTACAAGTGCGCTCTTTTGCTAATTGTTTTTTAGATATTAATTATGGTTGAACATGAATAATTCCACAATCCATGTCATAGGAACATGAAAAACTTCAATCTTCTTCCTATATATTTGCTGAAGTTTGTCCACTTGTACATCTCCTGAGCTCTAATATTTGTATCTAGACTGGGAAAAGGACATTCACATTCAGACAGCGACGATTTGGAAGGCACTGTTGTGGATGATCCACTGGCTGAAAGTGACGACGAAAGGCCTGAAAGCTTTGATAATAAAGCAAGGAAGAAAGAGATAAGAAAGGGGATTGATCTGGCTACAACACTAGAACGTATTGAGAAGAATTTTGTTATTACTGATCCAAGGCTGCCTGACAACCCCATTGTGAGCACCTTCCTCAATTGACTCATGCATAAAACTATTCACTTTGTTGTCCTCCTTTTCATTTGACAGTAGTTTATTTTTTTATTTTATTTGGTTGTTTAGATTTTTGCATCAGATAGCTTCTTGGAGCTCACTGAATACAGTCGTGAAGAAATCTTGGGAAGAAATTGCAGGTACAGTAAGGACTCTTTAACAGTAATTTCCTGTGGAGAAATCGACTCTTTTAAAACAAAAGGCAATATTCTGTGACATGTATTGCCTATCTATTGGATGAAAGTATTGTTTTTTTTACCTAGAGGTCATAGACTTCAATCTTGGGAAAGTATTGTTTTAGCATAGCATATGAAAGCTAAATGATGCTAGGAATTTACTTAAAATTGAGCCATAGGATTCAGAGTTTACAAATGCTTCAGAATATTACTGTTATTATCTTTAGTATCTTTTTTCAACTTTCCAAATGGGATTACTTTCTTAAAGATGTTCACCATTCATTTCTCTACCTCTAAAGAATAAAAATTGCAATCTTCTTGATGGCATTTAGGTTCAGCTTTTTTCATGTTTCTAATGTACTTTGTGTTGATTTTTAAAGGTTTCTACAAGGCCCTGAAACTGACCCTGCAACAGTGAGGAAAATTAGGGAAGCCATTGATAACGAAACAGATGTGACAGTGCAACTCATAAACTACACAAAAAGTGGTATAATTTTTCGTAAACTAATGCATATTTTAAATGTTATTCTATTGTGATATATGATTGATCTATTGTGTTCAGTGTGCTTCTTTTCTTTGCTACTTTGTTTTATTTTATTTTTTGTTCGTTCAAATCATTTCTCATGTGATTTCAACTTTGAATGCTGTTAGGCAAGAAATTTTGGAATATCTTCCATCTGCAGCCCATGCGTGACCAAAAGGTAACATTGCTTTGACATGTTTTTCTATTTGAATTTATGCTATTTTATATATTGTTTAATTCGACATTTTTCTTTCATGTGAAATATACTTACACTTATGCTTTATATTTTTCAGGGAGAAGTGCAATATTTTATAGGAGTGCAATTGGATGGGAGTGAACATGTTGAACCGCTTCATAACTGTGTCCCAGAGGCCACTGCAAAAGAAAGTGCAAAGCTGGTACTTAAATACATATGTATTTTTTGTTAAGAGTACGGTGTTATATAGTACCCACTTTCTATGCTGTATGCCTAGTGTCTGTGAGCTCTTAAGTAAAAAATTTTAACTAGAAGACTGTACATTCAGGTGAAAGAAACTGCAAATAATGTTGGTGAAGCTGTGAGAGAGCTTCCAGATGCAAATTTGGTGAGTTCTTCACATGAAACTCCACATGATTATCCAAGTAAAATGGTATCAGCAATTATAATGAAAAGAATTCTCCTATACAGAAACCAGAGGATCTGTGGATTAATCACTCAAAGGCAGTTGTTCCCAAACCTCACAGGAAAGAGAGCACTTCATGGAAAGCCATTCAAAAGGTATGTAATATGTAAATTTTCGTGTAAAATTAGAAATTTTTTTTATTCTTTTGATATATAAGACGTTTTTTATTTTACAACTTTCAGATTCTGCGAAGTGGAGAACAATTAAGTTTAAAGCATTTTCGACCAGTAAAACCTCTCGGGTCTGGTGACACTGGCAGGTGAGCCATTATATAATAGAGAAGTAAAAATTAGCTTTCTTTTAGATTCTTAGTAATTGGCTGCCAGGAGTTGTTTACATGTTCCAAAGTTGAACTTTAAGACTTGGTATGGAACATGGAAAAAAAAGGTATATAAGGGATCCCATGAGGCATTTTTCTTGGAAATGTGAAATTTGCAGGGTTAAGAACATACTTTATCAGTTCTAAAATTTGTCCTTTAAATTACTTTTATGTTTAGATTAGGGGGCTGTTTGGCAAGCCATTTGAAAAGGAAAGAGACTTTCCCCATGAGTGCAAAACGTCACATCATGGGAAGATTCCCTTTCTACTCTAACCCTCCTCATGAGGAGGGTTGGAGAGGAAAGGCACTAGTGCCTTTCCATTTCTTTTCAAATGGCTTGCCAAACAGCCCCTATAATGAATATACCTGAGAGCTTGCTTCTTCTTGGCAGCGTACATTTGGTGGAGCTATGTGGTACTGGAGAATATTTTGCAATGAAAGCTATGGATAAGAATGTCATGCTGAACAGAAACAAGGTATTGCAATTTAAGTTTTAACACGTGCATTCAGTCTGTTGATTCATATGGGCAAAAAATTTGTGAAAAGCTCCTCATGCTTGTGTACATTTAAAACTGTTACACATGTCAAGCATTCATGAATATAAGTTATTATGCAAAACATCAACTGAAGTAGCTCTAGTGCTGTTGGGTGCGTATTTGAATCTCCTCGTTATATATACATCAAGAGGTGAATATCAATTGTTCGTCTTTTTCCTGTTTATTTGAAAAAAAACTGTGTATCACAGTAGTAATCTTGGAGTATATGCCTCATTAATGATTTTAATATTAAGCATTTGTGCAAAGTGCTTTTTGATGAATAAGTTTGCAAAAAACCTCAACTGAAGTAGTTTTAATGTTTCCTTGCGGTTATATCTGTAGCATCCCAAATCTGGACGGAAGAGATTAACAATGCATTTGATTATTTGCTCCAGGTGCATAGAGCATGTGCAGAAAGAGAAATTCTTGATTTACTGGACCACCCATTTCTTCCCGCGCTTTATGCTTCTTTTCAGGTTACTTCATAATCCTCCACATGATTTTAAATGTGGGTCCAATAATTTGAGTTCTAATGGAAGATAATGTGACATTATTAACTTTCTCTGGATCTTCAAAGATGGAAACTGCCTACAAATTTTCTACTCTAGACTATCATGTTCCATCTTGACTCTGATCCGGAGGTTTCAATCTAAACTTGTATTCATTTGATTCGATTATGCCTTGTAAATAGTTCATATTAATTGCAGACCAAAACACATATTTGTTTAATAACCGACTACTGTCCCGGTGGAGAACTCTTTTTGCTTCTGGACAGACAGCCTACCAAAGTCCTTAAAGAGGATGCTGTAAGGTATTTGCATACTTTAATTTTCACTGTATTTTAAATCCTTTAGTGCAATTTTCTTTTCAAAAGTATAATCTAGGCTACCATGTCTCTTATTACTTGCAGATTCTATGCTGCAGAAGTAGTTGTTGCATTGGAGTATCTACATTGTCAAGGTACAAAAATTTAGTCCATTGTGTTTGACCCTACAAAATAAAATTGTATGACAACAAAATCAGCATCTAATATTTAATTCTAAACCTGACATATTATAATCCCTCTAGCTATTATTTGTCCTAATTCCTGCAATATTTCATTATGTTCTTTGAAGGTATCATCTACCGGGATTTGAAGCCTGAAAATGTTTTGATTCAAAGCAACGGGCATGTGTCACTCACTGATTTTGATTTATCAATTTTGACGTCATGCAAACCTCAGGTATCTTAATCATCTTTTGCTTTACCTAATTGGCTAGTTCCGTGTTATTTTTGCTGGTTCTTTCTTCATATTGTTTTGCAACTCTGATTGTTCTCATGTTTTAGAGCGGTAAAATGTTAGCCCCAGCGTAAGGCCACTGATAGTAGACAAATTTTTATTAGTTCACATCTTATTTTTAACTGCAAAATGTAAATTGCAACATTTGATTCGACTCTGATAAGTACTGAAATGTTGGGAGATAATTATAAAGATTTTGATGGAACTCTTGGATAACTTTTTATTTCAAAATTTTTAAGACCCAGTTATGCCTGATTCTTTATGCTTATATAATTCACTGACTAGAGTTTCTACTCTTCCCATATTTTTGTCTCAAAGCTTATATATGCTTCTTAAAGCAGCATGGTTGACAGAAACATAGCTGACGTATCTAATGTTTTCTATGTAGTTGTTGGTTCCTGAAGATCAAGACAAGAAAAAGCATCGAAAGAGGCAGCCTGCTCCCATTTTCTTAGCTGAACCAAAGAGAGCCTCTAATTCTTTTGTTGGGACAGAAGAGTATATTGCACCTGTATGTTTATGCTGATTCCTGTCAGTATATACTTCTAAACTTTAATATATATTTTATCCAAATAACCTTAATAATTTTTTTGCAATAGGAGATTATTACAGGAGCGGGACATACAAGTGCTGTAGACTGGTGGGCACTTGGTAAGTCTAGTCTTCTGTTTTAAAATGGCGATATTATAGCAAAAAGCACAATTGTATAAAGTTCATCTCAAGAATTAGTTGTCTGCCCTCATTTTCTTTTGAGGCTTAATAAATTTTCATTATCTAGACTTATTAATTGCATGCACATAATTTCAGGAATTCTTCTCTATGAAATGCTCTATGGTTATACTCCATTCAGAGGAAAGACAAGACAAAAGACATTTGCTAATGTCCTACACAAGGATCTTAAATTTCCAAGAAGTATTCCGGTGAGTATTTCTGCATGCATTACCCAACTTTTGTATTTATTTGACTTTACTCACACATTTCCTGATGCTATTACTTGGGACTTAATAATACTGAATACTAGACAAATATGGCACTGAATAATTTGTTAGTTTTGATAAAGTTGTGCAACTTGAAAGAATTTCTAGTTTGACTTTTCCTTTTGTTATATGATGATCCACACTTGAGTTGGAGTTTTTATATGCCATTATTCCTCTTAGAACAGTTTTAACTTTATTGAAGTAGGACAATTAATAAGTTTATCAGGGTATCCTAGTAGCTGACCAATCTTTGCCTTTCATGACCTCCCTGAAGCACTTCTTCTGACATGGACCCTGTATCTGTGAAATCATTCAATAATACCCACCATCTGGAGGAAGAATTATTGTAGTTTTACTGTAGATTTATGCAGAGAAAAACCTCTGTTTGCATTTTACTACAGTTGATACAAGCGGAAATACAAATGATGCACGTTGTTGGTGCATTCACTGGTCTATCTGTGAGTTCATGTAAAGATGGCTCCTTTGTGCAGGTAACTGTCCAGGCTAGGCAATTGATGTACCGGCTGCTGCATCGTGACCCCAAAAACCGACTGGGTTCCTACGAAGGAGCTAATGAGATCAAGGGGCATCCATTTTTTCGCGGGGTTAACTGGCCACTCATTCGATGCATGGTTAGAACATGTTACTATCATGAAGCATTTACATCTAGCGATTGCATGTGATTGTATCTGGAAGCATACTTCATATGTCCTTGCATTGCTTTGTGATAGTTGTTAATCATTATGCCATCATTTCCGTCATTATGTTTTCATTTTGATCGTTTCTGGACATCCGGATTCTGTTGCTGGTTTTCAGAACCCCCCTGACCTTGATGTACCTGTCCAACCGACAACTGAAATTGAAAAGGAAGTCAAGGTTGTAGATCCTGAGCTTGCTGACCTCCAAACAAATGTCTTCTGAAAGGTCCACTCTTTTACTCTTATTTCATGGAAAAAAATATCACAAACAAATTTTAGTTCAATTTTTTCCAGATAATAGAATGTTAGTTCTGCATTACAAATTCATCATTATCATGGCCACGGCATCCAAATTTTGAAGCCCTAATTCGCAGCTCTTTCCGGTATAATCAGAGTAAAGAATCGATCAGCCTATGCTCTCCTTCCATCATATTGCTCTTAAGCAGAGATGAAGACATGGAGCTGTTCGGCATTACCATTCCCTGTTGCTTGGTGACTTCAAGTGCACTGTTAGGTTGGATGTAACAAATTGTTATTGGTAGGAAGTTACTTATTGGACTTCACTAGCTTTTAACTTGTCTCACTAAAAAACAGTCATAACATAATAAAAAATCTGTACATATGAAGCAATAGTTTGGCCAGTGAGGCTTGGTAGAGACTGAAAGGCCACTAGTGTGTGACAAGGCATTGGGGGTGGCATTCAGCTGGAAATGAGGAGCCCACAAAACAGCTCAAAAGTGCACAAATTTTCTATGCCTCCCTAGTGAAGTTTGCCAGGCGTGCAGCTGTGTACTGCTTTAGCCTTTTTCTTTTCTTTTACCTGTTTAATTTTTATAATCTAAATGATTTGTATTAGCTACATCATAGTCATCTTTATTCTGTCCCTAACATATGAGGATGGCTCTGTCGATTTAATCAATGCTTTCTTTTTTTCCCCCTTTTTGTGGGTAAAGAACTTCTATTAGAAAGAAAAAAATGGCAAGGGCCAAGATGCAAGCATGGCAACTCTGCTAAAACCTGATTACAAAGGAAAGATCAGCATATTCCTTTGGCGCCTTGAGAAGCGAGAGAATTTGCAATAGCATTAGCTTGTCTCTTTAAAAAGAAGATTCCCATCAATCCTATGAGCATATCCCAGATGTCGGAGCATTCTTATCCCCTACTCCTGGTGATCAAGTTCCAGACTTTTAGATATACTCTTTTTTTGTTAATGCCTAATGCGGGCCGTCCAGGTTCTTAGGACCCGACTAGAAGGAAAATGGCGTGCCTCTTAGAGCATTTTATATTGTCGCCTATCCCCTTGGGCACATGCAATGTCCACACCACAAGCACCTAATTGGTTGTTCTTGGGATAGTTCTACCCTTAACAATGAAAACCCTTAAATTACAGTTTAAATGGCATATAACCCCTATTAATTAGGGCTACTAATAGAAATATATAGTGATCGGATGACTTATTCTAGTACCGTAATCGTATCTCAAATCCTTGTCCATAACCATTCTATTAGCTAAACAGTATAAGTTATTCTCTATCCGTTTCATCCACTCTTATGCGACCGGTTAATCAATTAACCGTTAGCTATTACCCCTTTCAAAATGTTTCTAAATTCAATGTAATTTCATATTTTCTTTCTAACACAATTAGTCTAATACACATTCATCACCTATCAACTTCAAAAGGGAAGCATTTTTAATGCTCCAGTATGACAATGAGCTTAGTGTAAGGAACACATAGGAAACCTTCATTCATGAGATCAACAACACACACTGTCACGCCCCGCCACACACCCCTCTTGACTCGAACCCGGTCTAAGAAAGTGAGATGCGGCGAGACGGGTGCGGAAGACTTAACGATCCTTGATTCTTATTCAATGGAGTACACAACACGTGCCCTTTGTGCAAAAAATAAATAGAGAAAGATAAAAAAGATTAACTAACAATCTTAGTTTATCATAATATCACATCATCTAAACAAAAACATAAACTCAAGCCTTAGCTACACATGTCTAAAGCCATCATCAGCCAAACAAAGTATGATAAAGTCAAGTATAAGTTCATCTTATTATATCATAAGTCTTAAATCATCCCAACATATAACCCCTCTCATGGTGTAAGTCCATCTTTATGTTCTACATAAGAGGCCATCTGAAGCACCTGTATGACATAACATACAACCCCAAAACAAAAACCATAAACAAAATAGGGGTGAGCCTAACTCAGTTAGGGTTTTGAAACAGAATATAAACTTATAAAAATACTACATGTATTTTCAATCTAAACATGTATCACATATCCATTCTCTACCCCTGTGCATTATGAGGTAAATCACATTTCATATAAATATTCATGTCATATACATCATGAGATAAATCGCATTCCATATACACATTCATACCACCAGTGCATCATAAGATAAATCACATTCCGTATATACATTTATGCCACTTGTGCATCATATATTTATTTATAATTTATAACACATATACACAGCCTATGTAAATAATTAAGTTTCATAGTTCATTCACGTCCTACATAAAATAAGTATCAATATTTACATTCATCCTGCATATAGACATTACATTTCCAAAAATAGTTAACTAATCACTGGACCACGGAATCAAAGAGATGAGAAAGGACTAAGGAGAGGAATCCTAAGTTGCTCTTGTTAGGAGTGGAAGAGAGATAATTATTAGGAAGGGGAGACTTCTATTGCAGGTTGCCACCTTGCTACCAACCAGAACAAGTGGTGATAGAGGTGTGAGGAGAGGATTCCCGAGTCGGCCCTTGTAAGTGTTGGTGGATTTCGGTAGTTCTCTATGCACAAGACAAGGGAATGGATCGGATGATCCTTCCTTGCAAGAGGTAGAGAAGAATCTTTTTTTTATGTGGGACGACCTTCTCTTGATTAATCAAGATTACTCTTTCACTTTAGAGTGAGTAGTAGTAATTAATCAATTTTTATAACCCTTCGATTAGTTGGCAAAATGGAAGAAACAACTGAAATTTTATTAAAATAAGAAAAGAGAATTTTCAGGAGAAGTGACTATAACTTTTGAATGTAAAAAGGAAAAGCAAAGAAGAAAAAAAAGAAAAATTTTCTTGAAGATTAAAGCTCCCCTTGCATAGGCTCTTCTTCCTTCTTGAGTGCTTCTGCTTGTCTTCCAATTCCTCGATCTTCTTTGATTTTTTGAAGGTCAAAGCTTTTTAGGAACTTGGTGTGTGATGGACTTTTGGATTTCTCTTTTGGAGGTTCTATAGACTTGAAAGCCAAAAGCCCCTTTTTATAAAAATGAAGGGGTATTTATAGGATGAGAGTTGCACGGTTAAGCAAAGTAGTATAGTGAGTTGGAAAGGTAGTTTGTGAGAAGTGGAGAGTAGATTAGTGGGAGATGGGAAATGGGTTAGTGGGAGTGTTGGTGAGAACCACTTAATTAGTGGAGGAAGTGGGAAGTGTGAGAGAAGACCGGGTATTATACCTTTGACTTGGTCATCTCTATTTTTTTATATATATATTTTTTATTTCATCATCCTTTTTTTACAGTAGGGGATTACGAGCATCAAGGTTTTGATTTAATCTTCTCATTCCTTATGTGGGTGCCCATAAAATTTTCCGCACAACCTCTTTTTTTTTTTCTTTGAACTTTGAGTTCTTTTGGAATTTAACTTTTTTTATATATATATTTTCAGTTATTTTGGTCTTTCATGGCTAAACAAGTTTTTTTTTAACAAAATAATAGCATGGGACCCACGAGTCTTACCTAGCCTTTTTCATTTATTTCTGTTTTATGACTATTTTATTGTGAGACTTATGAGGTCTCACATAGTCCTTTGCAAATTTTTATTATGTGGCCATGTGAGGCTTGCAAAGCCTCCCTCAGTCGTTTAACTTTGAATGTAAAGAGGCCCCCATAACGTCCTCTCATAATAAAATTTTTGTTGGAAGCTTTAGTCCATTCCTACATGTGTAGGATTAGATCTTGCCTCTTCACTCTTTTTTTTTTGGTTAAAAGCCTTAGTCCATTCCTACGTGTGTAGGATTAGATTTTGCTTCTTTATTTTTTTTTCTTTGGACTTTGTCCACTTCGGAGACTTTATCCATTTGAAAATTTGGTCTCACTCAAAGCTCGTCAAGCTCCAAAATCTTGGCCTTTGGATTTTGATAATAATTTTTTTTTCTTTTGAACTTTATCCGAATTTGAAACTTTGTCCATTTTAAAAATTTAGTACCATCCAGAACTAGTCAAGCTCTGAACTCTTGCCTTTGAAGGTTTATTTTTTTAAAAAACACATTACCATGTGTGTAACTTTAGAATTTATTTTATTTTTAATTTTTTTCTTTTTTTTTACTTTTTGCCAACTTTGGGGACTTTATCTGTTTTGAAAATTTAGAGTTATCTGAAGCTAGTCAAGCTCCGAGATCTTTGCAATTGAATTTTGATTTGATTTTTTTTATGTCAACAGTAAGGATTAGAGTTCATTATCTAATTTGATCGGTCTAGATGGGACAAGAAAGAGTGAGAAAATGAATTTTTTTAAGACAAAATTTTCAAATAATCACAAAAATATGTTGAATTTACAAATATAAAAAAATGGCCAAATTGCTCAATTAATCAGCGAACTATTATGTAAAACTTCATTCAGCAATTTATGATAAAGCTTTGTATGTACACATGATAAAAAATCATAATTTAGTTATTGCCTTATTGTATGGTAAGAATCTGATACTTCCCTTGCTCCCTGAAATTGTGAAGGCAACATAATATTCTTAGCAAAAACATAGTAGTCACACCTAACTCAGTCTACCATCATGTCCAAATTAGGAGAAAAAGTTTATATGTTGCCTTCACAATTTCGGGGAACAAGGGAACATATGGGTGGAATCATATATATATATATATATATATATATATATATATATATATATATATATATATATATATATATATATATATATATATATATATATAGCACCCTTAGTGCCAACTAAGGGTGAAAATCATACAATGCATCTTTTAGGTAGAAAACTTACAATGCTATATATATGTAAAATTATACAGTGTCATCCATAGGCAAGAAATTATAAAGTGCCGACTAAGGGCAGAAACTTATAGCGCTCTCAATAGAACATCAAATGTCTGAGCTTAAATATAACACAACGACAAGATTAACAAAACATATAATGCTCTCAATAGAGCATCAGATGTTTAGACTTAAATACAGCACCAAGACAACATCACGCATAAAAACATCATGGCTAGACATAAAAACGCATAGCCAACTATCAGCTGGCATAAACACAGAACTAAACCTATCAAAACCCTTAGGTCTCAAACTCACAAAGTTATCATATTAGATTTACTTACCATTCAAGTTTGACTTAAGTAATTTATACAAATACAGTAATGCTAAAAAATCTTTTAGTCCGATCATCTTCCACTAACCAATCTAAAGGTGAGCCTGTGTTAAAGCTCTAGTTTGCTAGGACAACATACTTTGCTTAACCCATCTTTCTCATATCCATAATTCACCACATAACATATCCTTATGTATTCATATAATCCACACCATCCACCTTATGGTCAAATCCTTTTACTCGAAAATCAATCATACACGTCCTCTTGATCCAACCTCAGTTATCAAAGTCTTACTAGAATCTTACTTATTGTTCTTATGTTCAATTCATATTATATATATATATATATATATATATATATATATATATATATATATATATATATATATTATGCGTGAATTATGCCGACATATCTTACTTAACCACAATCCAATCCTCAACAAACTAATCTTTGCTCGTCAATTCATACACCCTTCGTCATCCCACATACAATTACAACTCCACACCAAAATCTATGCAAAACCCTCTTCCACCACTTACTGTCCATCTCTCATACGACTGCCCCCCCAACCCCCCCCCGCCCCCACACACACACACACACACACACATCCACATATCTTTCACATATGTGCATAACCATCATACATCCATATGTCAATTACATATTTGTATCCCATACTTGCACATCACATACATATTTGTATCCATTACTTTATCATACTTGCACATCACATACATGTAATTCAGCACATAGCATACTAACACACTCACTATCCATCACTAGCACACACATAACACATACACATGCTTAAATGCATGTCATATGCTTAGACAAACTTACCATATTTTATTATCTTTCCCTCTAACATCATGCAATTGAATCATCATATAACATTCAAAGCATTGAATCATATAATCCTAGCATGCTACTAAACGTTGAAAGTATGCAATCATGAAATTATGAGTTCAAAGTCCCCTACCTCGCAATCCACATAAATTTGATGGCGAGTAGGCGTCGGTGATAGAGTTGGAGGTAAAAGAGGTTGCCTAATTGAGAGAGTTGTTGTCTTGAGGATTCATAGAACGTCGGGGCTAATCTCGGCAAGATGGGAGGTTTCTTCACTCCATGCATAGTATTTTAGGTCCATGACGGCGTACTAGGACAGCCAGGAGCAAGGGTCATGCCAAAAGGGTGGAAAATGTGACTGAAAGGCTAACATGAGGTTGGCCAGTAGCTAAGAAGCACTCAACCGGCTAGAAGATGTCAAAATCGGTCATTGACAACACCCAATGACGATAATTGTTTGTCATTGATGATGAACAAGAGGAGTGGAGAGCATAGTTAGGTGCTAATGAACATAAAAGAGGTGGAAGAAGGCTATGGTGGTTGATTCCAGTCGATGGTTGCTAGCCCATAGTTAGGAGACGCAAAAGTGACGCCTAAACTCCAAACGTATGCATGGCCACATGCACATGTGGCAAAAGGGCAACCCGAGTGGGAGAGGGGCAGAACAGTAGCAACCAAGGTCCAAAATGGCTAACGGAGCCAAGACTAGCAGGTAGTGGCCTGTGGGGGGTGGCAGTGGCTTCGATTGATGCTTAAGCCCAAAACCAAAAAGGGTATGTCAGGCACGGTTTGGGGCAGAGGAGTTGTGCTAGCCAATTCAGGCCAAGCAGGGGCGGTACAAAGCTAACAAAGTTTGGTTGGGTTGTTGTCGTGCCAAGGCTAGCCAGAAACAGCCACAACCACATTGAAAGGGTTGTCTTGTGACCGGTTCGCATTGTGAACAGAGAAAAACATAGGGGAAATACCTACGCATGCACAAGAATGGTAGGGAGGTGGTGGTGGTGGCTCCAGCCAGTGCCACCATGCTCGTGGCAGCCAAGCGGAGACACAACCGGTGGAAGACAATGACTTCCAGCGGCGATGGCCTTCCGGCAGCCCAAAACACGAAACAAAAGGAGAAAATAGGAAAAAAGGAGGGCAGTCCATTCTAGGAAAGAGGAAGGGAAGAGACGTCGGGGTGGAGGTCTACTGCCATCCAAGGCGAAGCTAGGTGAAGGCCGGTCATCGCTCGCTGGCAGGCGTGACGACGACAGCCCCCCCCCAAGGAAGGGAAGAGACTCAGTGGTGGAGGTCTATTGCCATCCAAGGCGAAGCTAGGTGAAGGCCGGTCATCGCTCGCTGGCAGCCGTGACGACGACAGATAACCCTCCCCCCCCCCCCCCCAAAAAAAAGGACAATTGTTGGGAGGAAGGGCATAGGGGAAATTGGACCATGGGAGCTGGGCAAGGGCAACAACCTTGCCAGCGCCAGGTTGTGGCCAACTAGAGGCTGTGATAGAACATCCCCTTTTCTGGAGATGTTTCTCACTTTTCGCCCCTGTAGGTGGCGGATAGAACCTCCCCTTCCCCCAGAGACGTCTCTCTCTCTCTCTCTCTCTCTCTTTGCGGCCTATTGGAAGATGACATAATCTCCTCTTACTACGGGCCACTTCTCTCTCCCTCTCTTTGTTCCTCGGGCATAGAACAAAGTATCCTCTTGCCTTAGGCCATTTCCCCCTTTTAGAGTCACTAACTTGAGGAATGAACCTTTTCATTGTGTAGAGCACAATCGAATTAGCTCAACATGCCTCTTACATGACTTGAATCGGACTTAGAATGACTTAGAACGAGAGAAATGAAATTGGAGGGGTGTGGGAAAGAAAACTGGAAAATATGAAGCTCACACACCTTTAAAGGTTGTTCTTGTGCACTACGCGGACACCAAACGATTGGTGCATAGTCCACGACCGCGTCACGTGCACAGCTCGTGTCACATGTGGGGTCAGCCTTGTGCGTTGTTAGTGCTCTGTATGTCTTGCGTAATGCACACACATGTGTCTAGCTGATGTGTGTCGTGGCACCCCGATGCTTCGCCTGCTAGCATCAGTTGCCGAAACCAACCTCACGCAATAAATACATTAAATTTTTTTTCAAAAAAATTAAAATTTCTAAATGTGCATAACTTTTTCTCTCGAACTCCGATTTACACATTCTTGGTACCATTGGGCTCCTTTAGACGAGCCTTACAAAACTAGATCCCACATTGGTGGTTATCTAGTACTTTTTTAATGGGTTCTATCTATGTGACATGTTTTATAAGGTCGTAACTTTTGACTTTGATGTTCGATTAGTGCGGCTTAAGGTTTGTTATGCTCATTTTTTATAACACCCCGACTCGAGCTAGAGTCCAGAAAATCTATAATAAATTTTTTTCTTCTTCCTTAAACAAGGAATCACCATTTGTGTGTGAGAGGTACAACATTCATCTACACACTATAGAGCTTCAAAGCTTCCTACTACGTAGACTTGAGTTGTAACATTCATATACACATGACGAAGCTTCAAAGTTCGTCGCGTGTAAAATAGAATAAAACTTATAATTATAATTAATTTGGATCGGGCCAACGTTGCATTGCCATTGGTTGCCTACATACGCATTGGATAACATTCACAATATTATTCTAATATGATCGGATCCGAACGTAGTTCTACCTAACGACTACTATATAGATCAGGCATCACAAAATTATATACGTTCAAATACGTGTATACTAATATGCAATCGGAGTCATACTGCAACTTGTAATCTATTGAAGACAAGTGGAAGTTAATAAATCAATGAAATCACACATATCATCTCTACGCATATATAAACATATCACATAATAGCATAGCATATCGTAATACAACGGATCGAAGCATAATAGGGCATCTCAAAACATATAAGATAAAGCATAACAAAGCAATTCAAAACAAAACATCTCAATATACATCAGATAAGAGCAAATCATGCATCTTAATTAGTATATTATTATCAGTAATTAAGATGTGCAAGTATATAAGTCATTTAATATCCTAAGTTTACTACTTAGGATGCATATATATTCTTATACTTATATTAAAATAGAAGATCAGAAATACTTACTTATAGGAGACACCAGAAGCGGCGACGTTTAGAGTTGTTCATTTCTTTAGAGTGTCCTCCTTTTAGGTCTGAAGATGGCGGGCATAATCACCTTTGAAATAGGTGGACATAGCATCCCTTAGCCTGGAGACACTCCTTACTTTCCTTGCTCGAAGGTGACGGACAAAACATCCTCTTTTTGGAAATGTTGTTCTCTTTCCGCTCTTATGAACTATGGGCGGAGCCTCCCCTTAGCTTGGGGATGTCTCTCTTATTGGGTAGCTCTTCAGTGGAGGACAGAGCCTCCCCTACTCAAGATCACTTCTCTCGTTGCAACTATAAACATAATTCTCTCTTGTTCTTGACCCCTTTTTCTTTTTTCGGTGCTCGAGGACAACGGGCAGGACCTCTCCATGTCTTAGGGAGTTTCTTCCTCATATGGTCACTAGCTCAAAGAAAGGACCCATCAATTGCATAGAACACACTCGATTTACTTAAGAACGCCTCTTAGATGGGCTAAATCGGAGTCAAAACGATCAGAAACAGAGAAAGAGAAGTTCTATGGTGCTCGAGGATGATGTGCATAATCTCTTCTTGTTTCGAGATGTTTTCTCCTCATACAATTTCTAACTCAAAGAAAGGACTCCTCCATTACATAGAGCATGCTCAATTTAGTTAGGAACACCTTTTGAATGGGCTAAATTGGACTCAGAACATTCAGAAACGGAGAAAGCGAAGTTCTGGCTGAAAAATGATTGAAAATGGGGTATTTATAGGCTTCGAGCCGCGCTTTAAAACTGCAGTGCTGCGCCGAACCATGATGCCACCAAAAACGGCAGTGGCCACTGTTTACGCGCCTCGTGGCGACCGAGCATTATGCACATTGCGCCTTATTTTTTTAATATTTATCTTCAAACGTACGTCTTTCTATGTCAGATTCGGATTCACACGTTCTTGGTACCGTTGAACTTGTATCGATGAGTCATTTGATACTAACCCACTTAAAGCAGTATATCACACTTTTTCCAAGTGGGTTCTACCTATATTGCATGCTTCCCGAGGTTGTAATTTTCGGTCTCGACCTCCGTTTTGCACATTCTTCAATTTATTACACTCGTGTCTTTGAGCTTTATACATATATGGAGGCTTCAACTTCTAAAACCCTCTTAGACTTATTGAAAATTATCTAATTACTCATAACCTCTTAGGTTAGACGTAATCAAAAAAGCCAAGTGTTACATTTTTTAGAGTTCTACCATGTCCTTAAGAAAGTCCTCCCAGTAGACACCTTTAAATAGTTAAAAATTATTAAAAACTTAAAAATAGCTTTATTATAAGGATAAAACCATATTTAAAATTTAGGGTTGTTACAGTATTTCTCCTTCATCAGGGCCAGATCATCACAAGTATTCCTCTTGACTGTAATTTAATGGAGGATCAATGGATGTGGTTATGGTTAGGAAATAGAAAAGGAATGTTCTCAATCTAGTCTGCCTAATATGTGGGTAGGGACATTCTTGAAGGGAATGATAGAGGAGACTGCTAAAATGGTAATAGACAAAAGTCCAACCGGAAGAAGTTGTGGAAGATTGATGTGCGAGAAAAATAAAGTTGTTTGCATGGACGATGAGTCAAAACTAAGAGAAAAGTTTACGTTCCCAATGCTTTGTGCGAGTTACTTCAAAAAGAGAAAGAGAATGCCATTCATGCTGTTTGGGGTTGTGATATGATAAAGGGCTGCTGGAAATCCCAAAAAGTGGTTTAGCACGATTAACCTTCGCCAATGTAATTATGCCAAGGATGTCTTAGGTTGTATCTCTCACACAAAAGGAGTTGGGACTTGAGAGAGTTTCTCGAGTTGTAATCAGCTGCTGAACCTTCGCTAGCATAGTGACCGGTGAAGATTGGTCGGCCGTTGCCCACTAAAAATCAATGACACATGTATCAGCGTACAAAATTATTATAAAAATTATATTTTATGTGAAACTTGTGCCCTGATGTATGCACCATCGATTTTAAGTAATTGATGGCCAACAAATCTTCACCAGCTTACAGCTTACTATGCTAGTAAGCTGGTGAAGGTTCACTAGCTAATTACTACTCTCTAGAACTAGGAGCAAAATGTATTGTTCATAAAGGTGTCTGCCTTTAGGTGGATGAAATCTTTGGATTTCATGATGGATCAAACTTTTGAGATGCTAAAAACATTTCAAGAAGTGGCTTTTTCCATGTTCAACGAGAGGTCAACGGTGTGGCACATTGCTGGGGCTAGACACATGCAACATGTTGGGGACATGATGACTTGGGTTAATAGGGTGTCATACTTTCTAAGGTTGGCAACGATGTACAATGTTGGCTCTTATGCTTGAGTGTTTTAGTGTTTTTTAATAAAAAAAAAACCATATAATAGTAGAATAGATTTATTTGCTTATTTTTAAGTTAGTCCTGTTGATATGTGTTTGGTGCATAGTTGTCGCACAGCTTCAATTGCACAACCTTTGGTAGTAGGGGGCAGAAAACCCATTGTCCCCTTATGCCAGGCAGATCAAAATTCGTTGGTTGAGAAGCACCCGGGCACTTTTCAATTATTCCATTTTAGGTTTTACTCCCTCCGTCATAAATAAATAGCTCCATTTAGTTAAAAAGTTTATCCATATTAATAGATTCATTTTACTAAATTTAAATAATTGGGTATCTAACAAAAAATACTATAAACTTATTTTTCTTTGGGTTTCATCACTCAATAAAAATTATTATTTTTTAATATAACTATTAATACAAGACAAATGAAATATTAATTAAATAAAATAAAGAAAAAGTTGATATGCATGAGGCACATATTTGAAAAATAAGCACCCGACATTCATGCTGCTTTAGATAGAGATCCAATGGTGCATATTGGATGATGTGCCGTGTGGGCAAATCAAACCAGCCTACCCTTAAGTAACAAGTGCGGTGCAATCAAAATCACGTGGACTTGATACATCCGGAGCACGCAATCGTCTCGTGTGTTGGGCACATGCTAAGATTGATACATTAGATTTGTCTAATAGAGTATATACTATATACTTAACTGCATGAGTTTTGACACTAGGGTCTCATTTGTATTTTGATACTCCCACCGTCCCATCTCTATGATTTTAATACAATGGAGATATATTAGCTACGCATATATCCCTAATGTTAATAAACTAATAAAAATTACCATTAATACTACCTTTGTAGAGCTGTCCAACATGATTTTTAAATCCCTTTATATCATGCAAAGCACACCAAATGAAAATACTAACTCAGGGAAATACACAGGGTGACTGAAAATTGAAAATTCACATAGTCTTCTTATGAATTTATTGAAAATGCTCTTTGCTTTGCTTTCAATAGACCCATTGTAGAATGATAATTATCTTTTGAATTTGTCGGTGAAGATAGCAACCTTTCCATGATTTTGCAAAACGAACTATATCCAAATGTTGGTTTCATAAAATAACCTGACAGTTTTGCTAAATTTATATAAGGACAAATTGTCAGTGAAGATTGCAACCTCTCCATGTTTTTTTACAAATTGAGTTGTATTTAAGGTCCCATTTGGGAGGCAGTAAAATAATTTTCCCCTCCCAAATGCCTCCCAAACGGGGCCTACATATTGGTTTCATAAAGTTACCTAACATGTTGCTAAAAATATGTAAATGCCTCAGCTTCTCATATTAATTATCTACATTTGAAACAATGTTATATTTTAAAAAGCCAAGTTATTCCCTTTTTAACTCCAACCATAACCTTATTTACTCTAATTATTATAAGGGAGATAACATGAAATAAGATAATTAATATAGGTCAAGATTGTTTTTTTCAAATCCATACAATTAGTATGGGAAGGTTATGGGGGCTTATGCTTGACTAATGGAGGGAGGCGGCATAAACAAGATTACCAATCAATTCCTTTTCTATTTGCTTCACGTTTTTTTTATTGCAAAGTGCATTTCATATACCTGGCCTATGGCATCAAGGTCACTGCTTATAGTGCAGTTGTTTAACTAACCACTGTCAACCTCACACTTAGCTTCTAATCATCAACCCTGCTTGTCAGACACACTGAAGATATATATATATATATATATATATATATATATATATATATATATAATAAAAGGTCCGGCTCATCAAATCACAGCCTTCGCTACGATCTGACGGTTAGGGGGCTTTAGCTCAGCTTCAGGTAGCTCGTCATCCTCCAGAAACGAGAGCCTTTCTTCACTATCCCACTTTTGCCCTGAAAAGGAAAGCGTCACAAGCCTGTCTCTCTAGTGGCTTCTACCATCTTTGTTCCCTTAAAGCAACATTATCGGTTATCCCACTGTCCCCCTTCCCTTTCTTTGTCTTTATAACATGCAATCACATTACCCACAGACAGAGCCTGTGAAACCCCACAGCCTCACATGCTCCAATCCGCTTTGACATTACATTTCAACTAACAAAACTGGGCACTGTTTGCTAGTTTTTGTTGTTAAGCACAAATGAGCACAAAAACTCTTTCTCTTCAATTTGGCTTTTAAAATCAATTGAATTTAAGGTATTTAGTTTAGTGTTGTATCATTTCCAACATAGCTTGCTAGAGCTAAAAACAGAGGCATATTGGCCTTTTGTCAGAGGAGAAGAGATAAAGCTGTGAACCCATGGGTCGGATACTTGTATTTGTTGAAATGCCTCACAGAGGAAGAAAATAGGCTGATCAGGCAACAAGGAGTGAAGTGTAAGCAGAATATTTGATCTGGAGTATGATCCAAGTAAACAGTTCTGAACTTCCATGTGGTCAGACTTTATCTCTTCATAAAAAGTGAGAATTGAGTCTCTGAGGGCCTTTCCTGATGTAGAACTCTTCATTGCTTTCCTTGTTTTTAATGATTCCATCCGTTAATTACCCATTTGCAGGCCATCAGGATGTCATTATTTGCTGGCCATGTGTGTGAGGACCGACCAAGCATCTGATAGCATCATTGAAGGCCCCAATAAGCCAAAATGTCAGTTAAGGCTTATTCATATGTGTTAATTGCAGTTATATATCAGTGAGATAGCTTACTGTCCCATTAAATTTGCAAATTTAGGATTACTAGCACTTGTCTCTGTTCATGGTTGTATAACAAATTTACAGCATAGTTTTGATGTTTCAGAGATTGTTACTTCACCTTTCACAATATCTAACATGACTTGTGTAATGGAGAGTAAACACAAAATAGCTTATATCTAAAAGCAATTTTAATGCTTCACTTTGGCAACGTGCTATAGTGAGGACTAAGGAATCACCTAGGAGCCGTTGACTCTTACATGCACTAGCGTGTGTACCATTAATTACCACAACTGACGGCTCATCTATGACTCCTCACCTTGAGCGCATCGTTAAAGTGGAGTATTAAAAATACTTCTTTTTTTTTTCCTCTGAAGGTAATGTTTAAGTTTTAATGTGGCAGTTGATGGGTAAATCAGAAAAAAAATAAAAACATGTGACATTAAGGTCCTCATATGGCCTCAACTGTAACCTTCTTGTGGGAATTTTTTTCTCATCTGCCTGATGTAATTTTTACAGTTTTAATGTGGTAGTTGATGGGTAAATCAGAGGGGGGGAAACATATGTGACATTAGGGTCCTATATGTCCCCAACTGTAACCTTCTTGTGGGATTTTTTTTTCTCATCTACCCGATGTAAGTTTTACAGTTTAATGTGGTAGTTGATGGGTAAATCAGAGGGGAAAAAACATACGTGACATTAGGGTCCTATTATGGCCCCAACTGTAAGCTTCCTGGGGGATTTCCGATCATATTATTAGAGATTGAGGGTCCGCCTAGTCCGTGCTGCTTGCCCATGGCGAGCTACACTTGTGAAGGCCTTCAATATAAAGAGGTTTGTGTTTGCATAGCACTTAGCGGAGTCATCCCCAGCCTCCAATTTCATCATGACACCGGTCTTATTCTTATTATTATAATAATTCTCCCTCTTAATTTTTAAAATTAATAGTTCTATTTGATAAAAAAGTTTGTTCCATATTAATAATTTTATTTTGTTTAATTTAAATAATTAAGTACTTAAAAAGAGTATCATAAACTTATTTTCCCTTCACTTAAATGTGGGTTTCACAATTCAATAAAAAATTTATATTCTAAATATAGCTATTAATATTAGATAGAGGGAATATAATTTTTATTATGATTTCTTGATATCATTAGGTTTTCTTAATTATTGTCATTATCAACTAATGTAAACCTCATTAACAACATGGTATATGACTTGAATTTTCGAGAATGAGGTAAGTTGTGTTCTAAAGGGCCCGCTTAAACAAGAATTTTTCAAGTGTGTGTAACATACATGTTGAGAGAGTATTTTACTACTTAAGATACGACACATTAATATAGTATGCCCCTATTGAAATTGTCAATACCCCTGACGCAAGGTTGGTCGCAGACATCTATTGTTTGACGTATGGGCCATGCATGAGATGTTCGTGGCCGTGTTCGACTAAATTTTTTTATCCACTAATTTTTGGATATGACCATGGATAAAGACCTCATCCGGCCATTTGTTCGAGGTTCGATTAACTTTTAAATATAATGCATATTCTTATATAAAGGATAATTTTTTTTCTCTCTATAACTATTCTCAAATATCATTTTTCTTATACTTAAATTCTTAACAATTTAAATACAATCATGTTGATGTTATATTCGAAATTTTTTGAAGTTAATTACTAAATATTCCTTCTATCCTATATTAATAACTTTATTTAACTTTTTAAATGAATTAATTTGTTCAATAATAATATTACAAATAAAAGAGATAACATATATTAGTCTAAATTATTATTATATGTTAAGTTCTTAATCAAGAGTCTGCCACCCTAGCTGGTCTATTTAGCCATAGTTATTAACACCTCTTTCATTTTCTTGAATAATTGTAACCCATGTCCAATTGCTTAAGAGGCTATGTTTATTAATAATTATTATATATAAAAAAAAACTATATCTACAAACAAAAACTTTGATGAATAAATTTTTAATAAATATAAATATAAATAAGCCTTTTCCGTCAGGGTGAAGACTAGCCCTACAACGGAGTCTCACACACATGTTGTGCTGATGTATTATGTCTCAAGTGGTAAAATACAATGCCAATAATGTGCTACATACACCTAAAATTTTACCTCTTTTTACGGACGATTTTATCGTATCTCTAAACGAGAGGGACCTACTCCACCTTGGAAGTATGAATTATGGAAGAAGATATTGGAGTACGGAATGCCCAAGGATGCCTTGAAAATATGTTAGAGCGCACGTGACTGGCTCTTTCACTCTCTTTTCTGTGGGGCCCAACTTATAAACAGTTTTTTAAATATCATGTCGTCCGGTGCACTCTTTTAGCCCCTTGCCATCAGCTTTTCTTCGAAATTGCCACTGAATTGTTACCGTTGTACGGTGCATCCTCTATATAGTGCAAAGATACACCACATTTACCATAAAAATTACGGAAATACATTCGGACTGTGCTCATAGAATGATAAAAACAAGAGGCAAATGATGTCATAAATAACTTAGTGCTCCCTCCCTCTCTACTTATAATAATTGTCTATAGTTTAGATAATGTGATATGTAAATATGTCAATTTGTTAATCTTTTTACTCCATTTACCAAGCATTTTTATTTCATTCATTAATTTTCTTTACCATGTTCACTAATTGATGTAAGAAAGATAACATGAATTAAGGCAATTATAACATGTGACAACTTTTTTCTAGATCAAGACAATTAGTATAGGACGGACTTGAAGTCAGTAGATGAGCACAATGAAATACCAATTTTTTTGGAATATCACCTCACTCACCCATATGTTGGTTATATTCATATGACCAAATAAGAAGTTTACTGGATCTTAATTATGACCCACCCCTTAAATCGTTGAAAGTTAGGAATGATAAGAGAGAGTCATAAGAGGATGAACTAATAACTTCACTTAGTCTATGATGCAAAGATAATGGTTTCCGCCTTACTAAGGCATGTGAGTTTAAATATGTGACTTAGGGTTTAAATTTAGTAGGGGTAGAGCAACTAACATGTGCCCCTCGGCTAATCCTTTTTTAGAAGTCATTTTATTGATTCCAGTGGCTATCAAATGAAGAACTAAGAGCATTTCCAATGACAAATACTAAATCTATTTGGCATCTACCATGGACAAAATTGAAGTCCCCACATACTCCAACCCTAGTGTCATTTCATATATTAAGATTCAATGCCCTGCAACACCCACCACAATTCAATGCACATGAGCTAGAGCACATACTAAGACAACTCTAAACTAAAATTTTACCCTTTAGATATTAAAAGTGATATTGCCATTCCATCCTCTCCCGTTTGGTCACCATCTATATGTCTGTAGACAAAGTCCTTATATTAGGTCTCATTATGGAGGATTGAGGTGGAGGACCTACGTTATATTCCCACATTATATTTCATCTCAATATCAGTCTTAAAAGCTATGCCCATGAACTTCATTAGATAAGTTATCTTACAAAATATAAGAATTATTTTCTCTAAAAAATATATGCACGTGCCAAAATACCTCAATTCTATCATGGATGTATAAATAATTACATTTACCATTAATTTCTATGTTGTAATACGACCAATAAAGCTCATACAAGTAATTCTACAATCACACCATCTAGGAACGCTCACCACATACACACCTATATTTGGGCATAGACATGAGGACTCTACACCCGAGGCTAGTATTATTTGTCATAAACAAAGAAAAATAATATTCAAGTTCTATTTTTTTTACACCAAAGCCCTACTCTAAGCTCTAATTAGGGTGAGTAAAGTGAATCCCCTTATTATTATTATTATTAGATGAAACCTATTTTTTTCAATCAAAAGTTAGAGTACGAGTTTGGTGTAAAAAAAGTTGAATTGGAATACCAGCTTCCAAGTCAAAGACAGGCTCCAACTAGGATATGAACGTAAATACTGCAAGGTCAAGGGGCAAGATATTTAAATGCTTAACTCCCCCAATTAAAAGATCCTAAATTTTGAAAATCGACGGTACCCCCGGAGAAGAAGATCCCGTCCCCTCCCAACGGTCACAAATGAGACGCCAAACGGCTCATTCCTAACGCGCCGTCAGTGCCCGCTCCCACAGCACCGCCGCTCCACTCCATAACGGCCCCACTTAACGCCGTTACTTCTCTCCACATATTTAATTAAGATTTCCCCGATTTCACGCACTCTAATTACCGTTCCTCGCTCATTCCCTCCTCGCCCTTCAGTCCTCCCTCTCGCTCCTCCCCATTTTTTAATCCGTAAAAAAATTGCAATTCCTGATCTTCCAAGAATCATCGGACATCGCGAATTTGAATCATCGGATCCCTTTCTTGTTCGATTTTTCGGTTTTTTAATCTTGTTTATCCGGCCTCGGTGGCGTCGGAAAGCTCGAATCTTGCCGGCCGGCGACCTTCTGTGAGTTCCGATTCATCCGGATCTTCTTCCTTGCATTTACTCTGAGCTATTACAATCTCGGCTTTTCCCGCATTTGTCATGTTATTGTGTGATTTAGCTGCATTGGTGAGGTTAATATGGAATTTGGTGATTTTTTTGCCAATTTTTAATAAATTTTTTAATACATTTTGTCGGTGGATCATGTTGATGATTGGTCGGAATCACTGTTTAGATGCATAATTTAGCTGCTTTCTCCGTAATTTCTATTTGCATTTAGGAAATACTCCTTTATTATTCTCAAATAAGGATGTTGATCAGTGTCTTGTGGTTGACATTTTTTATATCTTTGATCAAAATTTTGTGTTGTCTTCTTATTTTGGGTCTATGGATATGCTATCGTGGATTACAGGGTCTTCAGTAGAATTTTGAAGTAGACTGGACATGGATTATGCACAGCAAAAGAAAAGTGGATTGATCCCTGTATCCCCTTCTCAGACCCCGAAATCAAGCGAAAAGTCAGCTAGAGAATTCCGAGATGGAAATTCGTACAATGGCAAGACTGACAAGGATAAAGGAGTTAATGTTCAAGTTCTTGTCCGATGCAGGTGGTGGTTCTACTACCATTCATATCTCTACTCCATTTGTCTATCTTCTACTTCCATATTGAGCAACAATGTTCATAGCCTGTTTTGTTATTTCAGGCCCTTAAGTGAGGATGAGTTAAGAGCCAATACCCCTGTGGTGATCACATGTAATGAGAACCGGCGAGAGGTTCTGGCAGCTCAAAACATTGCCAACAAACAAATTGATAGAACCTTCGCCTTTGACAAGGTTATTAGTAGGGATTTTTCATTTTATTTAAGTAAGTGTGACTGTGTTCTCTCAATTGGTTATTTGACTTTTCTTTAAATGTTCCCTTGTGTAGGTCTTTGGGCCGTCATCCAAACAAAAGGATATATATGCTCAAGCTGTGTCTCCAATTGTGTATGAAGTTCTGGAAGGCTATAATTGTACTATTTTTGCCTACGGTCAGACGGGTACTGGTAAAACCTACACTATGGAGGGAGGAGGACGGAAAACCAAGGTGTTTATATTTTTGTGAGGCGTCAAGAAATTTACAATTTAGGATCAGGATTCTTATTTTCTAATAATTGTTTCTTTTTAAAACAGAATGGAGATTTTCCCACCGATGCGGGAGTCATTCCCCGAGCTGTTCGACAAATTTTTGACATACTTGAAGCACAAAATGCAGAATATAACATGAAAGTTACTTTTTTGGAGCTGTATAATGAGGAAATAACAGACCTTCTAGCGATAGAAGAAACTTCGAAATTTATAGATGATAAATCCAAGAAACCCATTGCTTTGATGGAAGATGGAAAGGGTGGTGTTTTTGTGAGAGGCTTGGAGGAAGAAATAGTGACTACGGCAAATGAGATATATAAGATATTGGATAAAGGATCTTCTAAACGACGTACCGCAGAAACTCTTCTCAACAAACAGAGCAGCCGCTCCCACTCTATATTTTCAATTACAATTCACATCAAGGAGTGTACTCCTGAGGGAGAGGAAATGATCAAGTGTGGGAAGCTTAACCTTGTTGACCTTGCAGGCTCTGAGAATATTTCACGTTCGGGTGCTAGAGAGGTAGGCTCTTTGTTATTTTCAATTTTATGTCTGAAACTTCTATTTTACAATTGTAGAAACTAACATATGTGTATTTGTGTTCCAAAAAGAGCATATATATTGTTTTAAATTATGTCAAAGTCAAACTTGTAGATGTGTTTCATAAAAAAACTTGCGGATGTGAGCCTTCAATATTTATTCGAGTTTGCAACCTACCAAATAATCTGTTGTAGTTAAAAAGAAGCAGTCGTTCTTATTCTGACTCTAAAACTTTTTCTTCCATATAGGGAAGAGCAAGAGAAGCCGGAGAGATCAACAAGAGCTTGTTAACACTTGGACGTGTCATTAATGCCCTTGTTGAGCATTCTGGCCATATTCCATACAGGCAAGCAGTTAACTATTGTTGCTCCAAATGAACTTCTGTTGGCTGCTGGAGTTTTTGGCATTTTAAAGTTGTTCTATTCCAGATGATTACAAATTAACAAATTGCCTTTTCAATTCCAGGGATAGCAAATTAACTAGGTTGTTGAGGGATTCCTTGGGAGGGAAAACAAAAACTTGTATCATAGCCACAATATCACCTTCAATTTACTGCCTGGAAGAGACATTGAGTACCCTTGATTATGCTCATCGAGCAAAGAACATAAAAAACAAGCCAGAGGTTTGTTATTTTCAAAATTAGTACTTTTGAAGAATGTCAATTTCATTCTCCTTAAAGCATTCAAGAGGCAATTACTGAGAAATTGGTTTTATTATTTCAGATTAATCAAAAGTTGATGAAATCAGCTATGATCAAGGATTTGTATGGTGAAATTGATCGGCTCAAGCAAGGTCTATCATTCTCTTCTTTTTTTTCAGTTCATTCAGATATATTTTTATGATTGCTTCCAGCGCAACCAGAGATGTTTAAGGTCAAAATTATCTATCACTATTTTCTATTTATTTGCCCTATTTTATTTTGTGCCATTTATGTTAATTTGATGCAGAGGTGTATGCGGCAAGAGAGAAGAATGGAATCTATATTCCACGTGACCGCTATCTTCAAGAAGAAGCTGAAAAGAAGGTGAGCGTTTCACATCTTCTTTGCCTTTTTTTATAGGAACATATAAAATTAATGATGTTTTTTCCAGGCTATGGCAGAAAAAATAGAACACATGGAACTTGAATCTGAATCCAAGGACAAGGTAGCTATCAAGTAATGTGTTTTCATGTCTCGATTAGTACATGTTAGTTGCTAAATTTTTGACAATATTGTATTTGTTGTAACAGCAACTTCTAGAACTTCAAGAACTTTATGATTCACAACAACTCTTAACTGCAGATATGACTGACAAACTAGGAAGAACTGAGGTCTTAATTCCTGTTAAACGTTTTTTTAACATATTTTGTTGTACTATTCAGTTTTATTATGGAGAAATAATCCTGTTTGTACATTATTGCAGAAAAGACTTGATGACACAGAACGAGTATTAAGTGAAGTTGAAGAGAAATATAGGCAGGCAAATAATAAGATTAAAGAAAAAGAGTTTTTGATAACTAACCTACTCAAATCTGGTAAATATTGTTTTTTTAATTATTTGGAGATTTACATAACCTTAATAGTTATGCTACTGTATTTATACCTTAAATTCCCTCTGTTAACACTTTTTACTTTTGTTCTCAGAGAAAGCTCTTACCGAGCGTGCATTTGAGCTTCATTCAGAGTTGGAAAGTGCAGCATCGGATGTATCAAGCTTGTTTGCAAAAATTGGTTAATTTTTCATGCTCTGAGTCTTAGCACTTCATTTTTGCTCATTCTCAAAATAACACCAGATTCGGATGATTTTACCTTTTTTTTTCTTATTCAATTGTATGCAGAGCGCAAAGATAAAATAGAAGATGCAAACATAACACTTGTCCAGAAATTCCAGTCCCAGTTAACACAACAGCTGGAACTTCTACACATGACAGTTTCTTCTTCTGTGACGCAACAAGAAAGTCAACTAAAAGAAATGGAAGAAGATATGCACGACTTTGTTTCAACCAAGACTGAGGTGTGAACAAAAAGGGTGCTCCAGAACTTTTTAGAAGCCTTTTTATGGTTTTTGTTGATGCCTGCCTCTCCATATCTTTTTTTTGGCTTTTGTAGGCAACTGACGTGCTTCGAGACAAAGTGGGAAAGCTCAAAACCATGTATGATTCTGGGATCAGAGCTTTAGATGATTTATCTGGTGAATTGGATGGAAGTTCTTGTTTGACCTTCAAGGATTTGAATTCAGAAGTTTCCAAGCACTCGTCTGCACTTGAGAATGTAAAATTTCTCCTAACCTGATTATGGGTGGCATTAATTGAGTCAATTGCATTCAATTGGTTGAACACATCTTCACATTTTTTGACTTGCTCGTTCCTGCAGCTGTTTAAAAGAGTTTCTACGGAAGCTGATCTAATACTTAATGAGCTTCAAACAAGTCTGTTTAATCAAGAGGAAAAACTCTCTTTATATGCATTGCAACAAAGAGAGGTTTGAAAGCTCATTACCTTGCAACTAAATAATTTTGTGTTTATTCTTAATCAGAATGAAACTTGTGCTAACTGGAGTCCACTTCCTGAGTGCAGGGATACGACAGAGCCATGGAGACCACAAGATGTATTTCAAAAATAACTGATAATTTTTTTGATACCCTTGACAATCATGCTGGAAATTTGGGTAAAATAATTGAGGATTCACAAACTATCAATGACCACAAATTATGTGAGCTGGAAAAGAAGTTTGAGGTAGATTTTAATACCCCATATTCTTATTTTTTTCCATTTAACTTTTAGGCATATTCTAATTCCTAATCTCTTTCTTTGATTGATTGTAGGAGTGTGCTGCTAACGAAGAGAAATTATTGTTGCAAAAAGTAGCAGAAATGCTTGCAACCTCGAGTTCGAGGAAGAAAAAGCTGGTAGTTAGCTTGATTTTTATTATGTTATTATATACTATCAGAAAATGCTAAATAACTGTGAGAATTTGCTTATCTGTTGAGGATCTAGTTTGATTGCGGCCCAAATTTCACAAGCATAGCTAATTTTACTCTGTTGGCCACCCACCCTGGATTATATCCCGATTTACCTAGTGTGTATGGGTGGCCTTGTACATAACCGAGGGGATTGGCTAACAGACACTGTGCTCTAAGAGGCCAGTAGTTGTCACGGTCCTTCTGGTCGGGGGTCCTACGGACTCGGACACACCTCATTAACAAAATAAAAAATCACAAGTGGTTATATTTTCTTTACTTCTGAAGTTTTTCAGTGTTTTCTTATAGCCAAAAACAAAATTGCCACATTGACGCCCTTGGCCCTTTGGATCCAAGGAACATATTGATTTGGCCAGTGGAAGAAATATAAAAAGCTTGACCTATCAATTAGCTGATTAATGGAAATTAGAATTTTTTTATCAACTGCCATTTCTTTGATGCATCAGGTTCAAATGGCTGTGAATGATCTCCGTGAGAGTGCTAGCAGTAGGACTGTCAATCTCCGGAGAGAAATGTCAACTGTTCAAGATTTTACTGCCTCTGTCAAAGATCAATGGACAGCTTACATGGCAGACACAGAAAGTCACTATTTGGAAGATACTTCAAAGGTGGACAGTGGAAAAGAAACCTTGCAAGAAGGTCTTCATGAGTGGTGAGTACAAACGTATACAGTACAGTTGTCTGCTTATCTTCTTCCAGTACAAAGCAAAAAAAGAGGCACCATATCATCTTTACATTGCTTTTTGATGTATATGGTCATTTGATTGCAGTATGACAAAAACAACAATGAGTGCACAACAGTGGAGAAATGCACAAGACTCTATCCTGAATCTACAAAAATGCAATGTTGCAGCAGTGGATTCTATCATTAGGTATTTGGTTGTTTCCTGTAATTTATAATCTTAGTATACAAACAAAATCTTTACGGGGAAGATGGCATACGGGCTTTGTGCCAGAGTGATTGAATCAGTCCTGTGAGTCTATCCCATAGAAATCTCAATGTCAGGATAGCATGATTCAGTAAAAAATTCTTTTCTAAAAGCAAATTATATTAGTATTGTGCCAGAGTGATTGAATCATTCCTGTAAATAATTATTATTATCTTAATAAATAATTATTTTCCAAAAACAAATTATCTTAGTAATGGGGCCTTGTTTAAAGAAACTCTTTCAAACATTCTCTGAGCAGGGGAGGCATAGAAGCCAGTAAGCTGCTTCGAAGTAGAGTATCTTCATCTGCAACGACAGCTCTTGAAGATCTCGATGTTGCAAATAAGGGTTTACTTTCCTCTATTGACAGTAAGACTACAGCTTCATTGACATTTGACCACTTTGTTTTCTAGTAGATGCAAAATAAGGATAGACTTAGAAAGCATCTGTTTCTATTATAATTCATACTGAAGAGGAATGTTTACTTGTGCAGATTCCTTAAAGCTTGACCACGATGCATGTGCAAACATGGATTCCATGATTGCTCCTTGTTGTGAGGCGATGAGGGAATTGAAGGGCGGTCACTATCATAAGATGGCAGAGGTTACTCAGAATGCTGAGAAATGTCTTGACCAAGATTACATGGTAAGATTGTTGTCAGATGCTGTTGTTTACATCTAACTTTCATCTGTTCTTTATACTTTGATTGGTTTATAATTTGCTTTTTTCCCATCCCTTTTAACTAGGTGGATGAACCATCCTGTTCAACACCAAAAAGAAGATCATTTAATTTGTCAGGCACTTCTTTGATTGAGGAATTAAGAACTCCTCCATTTGAAGAGTTGTTGAAGTCATTTTGGGATTGCAAGTCTACAAAGCTTGCAAACGGGGAAGCGAAAAATTATTCAGGTTCACAAGACACCCAGTCTCCCTCCTTGAGAGATTCGAGGGTTCCTCTTACTGCCCTTAATTAAGAAGTTGGATATTGAAAAGAACAAAAGATTCAACCAAGAGGGGGGTGGGGGGGAGCTTGTACAGAAATTTATTTCATTTATTTCCTTGTATGCTTAGAGACGAAGTGGCGATATATCAGTAGAATTATTTGTGGCGGGAGCAGTTCTATTGCTTTGAAATTCAACATGCTTGTAGTTGGGGGGGTGGGGGTGGGTTCAATAACATTTGCATATTATATAGTCCATTTTTGCGGTACATGAACTAATCACATTCATTTGTTCATGAGGATCTTTATTCTGCAGTTTGTTATTTGTTCTCTAACGAGTAAACTCCGCTCCTCTGTCCAACATTCCTCTATTTCCCCAAGTGTTTTCTGTCTCCCTTATTCCTCCTGAATTCTTTTTGTAATGTCCACTCGCCAGTCATTTTGTATAGAAATTGAATATTGTCACAAACCTTATGACCTGGTTAAATAAAAAGTCCTTATGACCGGCAGGACAAGAGGCCTATTAGGGCAGCCCGGGCTGAATCTTGGGTGGGAAGGCCAATATAGGAAGCAAACTTCATTAAAGAAAAACGATAAACTTTGCGTGAGACCCACTTATCTAATCCAATTAAAATTCTCTTGCTGTGGGAATATCACTATTAAATAAAAAAGAGATCCACCACACCAAAAAAACTGAAGATACAATATATGAAAGTGGAATCAATGTTTTTTTTGGCACTTCGAATATATTATGTGAATAATTAATGAACCTACTTTATTTCAACAAAGCATGAGTGGATTCATTCCCTCTTTACCATGCTAAATGGGATAAATTTCATATAAAACAGTTTTGTAGTTTAAGATATGATTAAGAGCCTAAGACCTGCTAGAATATTAAATATGTATATAAAATTTATGTGGTTTATGATACTCCCTCGGTCTTAAGTTAATAGCTCTATTTTGTTAAATTTAAGTGGTTTGGTACTTGAAAAAGAGTATCATAATTTTTTTTTAAAATATAAAATTTACTATTTAATAAAAAATATTATTTTTTAAAATGTACCTATTAAGATGGAGGGAGTATATGATAGAGGAAAGATAAATTCAGACTTTTGCACTCAAGTTATGATCATGAGAACTAGCACTATGGTTCATGTCACGGGGACGAACTGAGGGTATGAAGAGTTGGCGCATTCAACACATTTACTAAATTCATATAATTAGTCACATAATTTTATCGAATTTAATGTAGAATTCATTGAGTTCGCCAATTTAGTGATATGCTATGCTAATTCACCAAATTTCGGTAATTATTGACCAAAAAATTTCAATTAATATAATCATAAAGAAAATGAAGAATTTTGCCAAATGGAGCAAATTGCTCAGCATTTTTTAAAATTTGCCAAATTCAACAAACTAGTTAGTAAATTTGTCAAATTTAGCAAACTATTCAAAATTCAATGAACAATTTGGCAGATATGCCAAATTGGGTGATGAATTTACCAAATTCAGAAACTTCTTCAGCAAATTTCCCACATTTAGAGAACTATTCAATGAATTTTGCTCAATGGGACAAATTATCTAGAGGAAAAACAAAATTCAGTCAACTATTGATTTAATTTTGTCACAAATTAACCCTACAATGTACCTATTTCATGAAACTGACCAAACTATTCAGCATATTGTGCAAATTTCGAGGACTATTCAGTTATTTTGCCAAATTTAATTAGCTAAATTTAGTAAATTATTGAGATAGTATAATTTCGTAGAATAGTTTACAAAGGTTGCCAAATTCACTAAAATGGCATCTAGGGTCAAATCAAGATGTGCCTAGCTATGTTAACATCAGCGCGGTAATCATATACAAGTGTTTACACAAGCAAAATAAAAGAAGAAAATAAAAATATACTTACGAGGCACTACAACAATACAGCCCAATGAACTCACTACATGTACCACAACATTTACAGCCACCACAGGTTCTAAAGTAGGCTCAAAGTGGAAGTGAGCCAAAGATGAACTACCACACCGCTCAGAAAACCAACTTGCCGGCAAACAGCCGGAGAAGATGAGACACCTGCTTCTCCCAGCCACCTCAACATTGACCTCGAATCACACTGGTGAAGGTTGTCCACGAACAAAAGACTACCACTAGCAACTTGCAACGCTTTTGGCCTCAACGCATGAGTAAACAACCTTAGCTTGACCGGCTTAGACGCCGTGGTGAATATACATGTGGTGCCGGAGCTAGGGGTGTAGGATAGTTGGACAACTATAGATATACCCTTTATTTTCTACTACGCAACCCAAAAAATAAATACTCAAGGCCCCCCCACTTTCATAACATTGGTATGCCCCTAAGGTTGGAGAGGTTAGAACGTGAGAAAAAAGTAGGGTTGGTAATCGGGTTGGGTTGGCCTTGACCAGCACTCAAATCGCAATCGAGTCATGACCTGACCATATTTATTAAATGGTTACAAACTCTAACCCTATTTAGGTCATGCCAAATATGCAGGTAACCCGACTTTATATTTAATTATTATTATTTTATTAAGTTGATAGTTTATACTTTATTTTTGGAGGGACCAATTAAATATATAAATAATTTAGATGCATTGCAACATTATAAATATATTTTAACTACTTTATGTGTCATTTGATAAATTAAGAGTTGAAGAGAGAGCATTAAGGTATTATAAGATACATGACCAAAATCTTAAGAATCTCATATAATTTACTAATTGGCTATCAAATAAAATAAAAAAACTAAGAGAAAATAAAATTCTAAGAAAATTTCTTTCTAATCCTTTTCACCTTGGGTCATGTTATTATTAAAAAATAGGGTTAACGTTAGGTTATGCGGGATATGAGGGCAAATTTTGACCCAACCCTATTTTTGAAAAAGATAAAATCTTAAAACCCTAACCA
The DNA here is from genome assembly GCA_035235625.1 of Saururus chinensis. Lineage (NCBI taxonomy): Eukaryota > Viridiplantae > Streptophyta > Magnoliopsida > Piperales > Saururaceae > Saururus > Saururus chinensis. The sequence goes on from CP141142.1 coordinate 39,785,880, forward strand.
TAACAATATTCTTAATTAGGTCAAGTCGGGTGTGGGTTAGGTTTGGGTAAGGTATGCGGTTGGGTTAAATTTTTCCAGCCCTACTCACAAAGAAAGTTAGAAGCATGAAGATTTAATGCATGGTTTCATTGGTAAGATTTCTATTTAAGGCCATTCATGCTATCATTGGAAAAGGCTAGTCTGAGTCCGTTTCTAAAATAGCTGGATACATATGTGTTTTGTGATAGATGATAGAAATATTTGACAGATATGATGTCACACATGGTTTCAGGCAATGGGGAAGAACAAATACATGCCTTCATTACGAGTATTACACAATTAAAATAGTGCGGTCACGAGTCAAGCTTTGCATGTACCCGGACAAGAGTTGGGCGCATTAAATTAAGGCTTTAGGAATTAAGCGGCTAATAAAAGTTAGTCATGACAACTTCATTAAAAATAAGTCAAACTACATAAGCAGATTATATTGCATTCCTCCTAAAATGAATTAGAGACCTCTTAGCATGAGCCCCCGCCAATATGACCTTAGGCATCGAGAGCCATTGAATTTCAATCTAAAGGTGCACATTATTCAAAGTTCTCTACCCTCATTTCCCAAAGGAGAAACTTGGATTAAGGTATATTTTTCTCCTAATCACCCCTAATCTTTCGATTTTGGTCTTAATCACTCCTATCTTCATTTTCCTAACTTGATTCTTGATTTTCTTTCATTAATAATCTTATTTTTAATTTTAATTTTGAACCCTAATTAGGTTATTTTAGTTTTTAACCTATGGATATCCTAGATCTACCTATTTTCAAGTTGATTTTAATTGATTAGTTAATTTTAATTAGGTTTTAACTATAACCCTAATTTTGGGTGGGATTTCTTGAGGATTGAAGCTCTTTCGTGATTTAAGTTAGAGGTAAATGAGTTTCACCATTTGTGATTTTCTTCATTGGAATGCATGATTATAATTTTATTTAAGTTCTTGCTTCATTTTGAGGTTTAATGGTGATTTGTTAAAAGTATGCAATTTATGGTTATTTTCTTGTGATTAATTATGAAAATGATTAGATCCATTATATTATAGGGTTAGATTTTGATTATATGTTGTTCTATTATGTTTTTTGAATTTATATAAAATTTTGGAATGTTTTTAGCTCAAATTTTGAAAGGTTGAAGACAAACTAGAAAAGTGAACTGTTCCGACCAATCAAACGGGCTCACAACCCTAATTAGGTTATTTTAGTTTTTAACCTATGGATATCCTAGATCTACCTATTTTCAAGTTATTTGAGTTTATTTAGGTTTTAACTATAACCCTAATTTTGGGTGGGATTTCTTGAGGATTGAAGCTCTTTCGTGATTTAAGTTAGAGGTAAATGAGTTTTACCATTTGTGATTTTCTTCATTGGAATGCATGATTATAATTTTATTTAAGTTCTTGCTTCATTTTGAGGTTTAATGGTGATTTGTTAAAAGTATGCAATTTATGGTTATTTTCTTGTGATTAATTATGAAAATGATTAGATCCATTATATTATAGGGTTAGATTTTGATTATATGTTGTTCTATTATGTTTTTTGAATTTATATAAAATTTTGGAATGTTTTTAGCTCAAATTTCGAAAGGTTGAAGACAAACTAGAAAAGTGAACTGTTCCGACCAATCAAACGGGCTCACAACCGTTTGAATGGTCAGCTGTTCGAATGGGCTATCTAGCCTTTCAAACGGCCAAGAGTTTGAATGACCTTCTAGGGCTTTCGAATGACTGTACTTCAATCTTGTAATTTTGGCCTATTTTGTGAATTTTTGGTCATTTCTTGTTCTCTTCTTATAAATCTAATTCTTTTTTATTATGATGAGTTATAATTTCCTATAAATGCCACTGTAATTACATGTGAACCCTCTTTGAATTATGATTAGCTTAAGCATAATTATGACTATACTTGTCTAGGTTTAACATGACTTGTCTTGAATCCGTATTTCAATGATTTTTACGCATTTATTCCATTATTTTAGTAGGATAGACCATGATGAATTATGAATGCTTGCACATGTCATATTGAATTTAGATGATTCATGTTCCACATGTTTTAGCCTAAGCATGAACACTAGTACGTATGTACACTTTGCATATGTTTTTATGATTTTATTTATCACCAATGCACCATGTTTCATGCACATATGAACTAATTAGAGTACATTTACCTATGTTTGTACTCATTTAATATTTTCTCATGTATGTATCATGACGCATGCATCATAAAATGATTTATAAACAAAAGTTAATCATGGATTGGATGCAATTCATTGTTGGATTAGTCTCTAGAAGGCTTATTGAAATGGTTTTACATTCGAAAGGACATGGTTTTCATTTTGCCTCCCCAGGTTGAGATGAACGAATTTATTATATGAGTTAAATTATTAAATTGTCTGGATCATGAGAATCCTGGATGGTATGTCTATGTGCACCGGCTTACCAAGCTGCTCTAGTTTTCCCCTCACAAGGATTGTCCTAGGCGAGCAGGAATTGCTATAGTTTTCCTTTCTAGTAATTTAGACCTTCCCCATAAGGATTGCCTTAGGTAAGAAGGGAGTACCTTCCAAATTAGAGAACTTATCCCAAACCACTCTAGTTTTCCTTTTTAGGAATTCGGACCTTCCCTGAAAAGGATTGTCCTGGGCAAGCAGGTTTGATTGATTTTCTCAATTGTGAGACATTCACCTAATGGTTATTTCATGTGTATGGAATATAATGCTCATTAACACATGTTGTGTAGGAACAATGATGCTTATGTTACCCATGTGATTATAGAATGGTTTTACCTGAACATGTAGGATCTGATCATGTAGGTTGAATGTGTATATTGAGATATGATTATGTAGGATTTGAATACTGAGAATTGATTCATGTAGGATGTGAATGTTATAATGAGATTCTCATGATTACAAGTAATGTGTATATATGTAATGAACTATGATGAACCCATGATGTGCAGGTAGCATGATTATGTATTTATGGAATATATTTTATATCATGATGCACATGAGGCATGAATATATATTTATGGAATGTGAGTTATGTCATGATGTGCACGTGGCATGATTATGTGTTTATAGAATGTGTTTTACATCATGATGGACAAGTGGCATGAATATGTGTTTATGGAATGTGAGTTATGTCATAATGTATAGGCGACATGATTATGTGTTTACAGAATGTGTTTTATATCATAATGCACAGGTGGCATGAATATATGTTTATGGAATGAGAGTTATGTCATGATGTACAAGCGGCATGATTATGTGTAATAGAATGTGAATTATCTCATGATATACAGGTTTAGAGAATGAATATATGATACATGTTTAGATTGAGAATGTATATAGTGTTTTCATGAGTTTACATTCCATATTAAAACCCTTACTGAGCTAATCTCACCCCTCTTTGTTTTGTAGTTTTGTTTTGGGGCTTCATGTTGTGTCATGCAGTGCTTTAAATGGGCTCTACGTTGAGCATGAGGATAACTACGTTCATTGAGAGGGGTTATAGATACTTGGTGTTACGTTAGTTTGGATCCATGCTATGTTAAACCTATACATTTGACTCTACTTCACTTTTTGTTTAGCCATTGCTGGCTTAGACTTGTTTAGCCTTGAATCTTGTTATTATTATGTGTCAACTAGATAATGTGGGTATGTTTGGACTAAGATTGTTAATTAGTCCTTTATTTTCTCTATTTGATTTTGCTCAAAGGGTGTGTGCGCTTACTACGATGTGTGTTCACCCAAGGGTGGGTTAAGTCTTCCGCATTTCCACTTAACTTCGTTACGCCGCTTACCGCTTCCTACTTAGACTGGGTTCAGGTCAGGGGTGTCGTCTGCTGGGGCTTGACAAGTAAGTTTTTGGTTATGGAGCATGACTTTGTTTGGAAGCAAATGAGGTTAAGGGATAATCCTTAAAGATAATGGGGAGTGAGGTAATAAAAGATTTAGACAATGCTAGCGACATTGAATTCCGTTAGTTGATAGTCTTGTTGATTGCTTGTGTGATGTGTTGCTTGATCTTGATGTTTGCTTGTGTTATTAGACATTATGATTGAAGGTCTAGTTGTTGTGTAGATGGCTAGACCGAATCATAGAGGTGCTAATAATAACCGAGCTGCTAGAGAATCGAGGGTAGATGACTTGTTAATCGCCATTGGGGGGTTGACTCAAGCCATGCAGACTTTAGCGAAAGTTTTTGAGACTACCATTGTGGTGGAGAAGGACTTGGAATACCTCAAGAAGGAGCAGCCTAAGAGGGCTAGACAAGAGGACCCTTAGGCACAATGTAATCAGAAGCCTCATGGTGGTAACTTTGAGAGGAACAACAACAACCACGTGCAACCAGATTACTGCAACCGTCGTGCCAACATCATTTGCTTCTTGTGTTGGCAAAAGGGGCATCACAAGAATGAGTGTCCTTTATACACTCAGGGTGATGCGCCAAGGCATCAGTCGGTTCCACCAAACCAAGGCCCAAGGCAGAGAGGAGGGCAACAAAGGAGACTTCAAGGAAGACCGCAAAGAGGACAACAAAAGAAGCCAGCCAACTAAGGCGTCTTTGCTATATTAGCTCATGAGGAGGCTAATGTTTCAGCATTAGTAAAATGTATGCTTGAAATTGCCTCCCACTATGTTAGAGTGTTGTTTGATACCGAATCTTCACATTCATTTATTTCACCTCTTTTTGCTCATGAGCTTGATGTTGAGCATAAGATGTTGATTCCTTTGTTTGTGCCTACCCCTTGATCTTCTCTTTGGGCGGAGGCGTATCTTAAAAAGATATATTGATTGAAGAGTATGAATTGCTTGTTGATTTGATTGTTTTATCTATGATCGATTTTAATGTCATTTTATGCATAGACATAATGTTAGTTTATCATGGACATGTTGATTGTTGTGGGAAGAAGGTTGTGTTTGCATAGCCTGATGTCAAACTTTTTATTTTTCAGGGTGTGAGATGGGCTAATGACAAGTTATTAATATCTTCTTCTGAGGTAAGGAAGTGGATCAATAGTGGGTTTATAGTTTTTCTTACAAGCTTCTTGGTGAAGGGTATAATGCTACCTCCTCTTAAATCTGTTTGGGTAGTGTCGGGGTATACAAATGTTTTTCTAAGTGATTTGTTGAGATTGCCTCCTAAGAGGGAGATCAAGTTCAATATCAATCTTCTTCTGGGCACAATTCCTATCTCCAAAACTCCTTACCGCATGGCTCCAGCCAAATTAAAAGAGGTCAAGGTTCAGTTGCAAGATTTGATGGACAAGGGATACATAAGGCCAAGTGCATCTCCTTGGTGCGCTCTGGTTCTCTTTGTCATAAAGAAGGATTGTTCTATTAGTCTTTGCATCGATTACCAGATGTTGAATTAGGTAACAATCAAGAATAAATATCTTGTGCCACGCATTGATGATTTATTTGATCAATTGCAGTAAGTTCAAGTATTCTCCAAGATTGACTTGAGGTCGGGCTACCATCAACTCCGTATTTATCCTGATGATGTGTCTAAGACATTTTTTCAGACATGTTATGGGCATTATGAGTTCTTGGTTATGCCTTTTCATCTCACTAATGCACCAACATATTTTATGAATTTGATGAACATAGTTTTTAGGCCTTATATGGATCAGTTTGTCATTATTTTTGTGGATGACACATTATCTATTCAGCTAGCAAGGAAGAGCATGAGAAGTAATTGAGAATTGTCTTGGAAACTTCGAGAGATCACAAGCTCTATGCAAAGTTTGACAAGTGTAAATTTTGGTTGGAAGAAGTGCAAGTTCTAGGACATATCATTTCCAAAGACGGTGTAGCAGTTGATCCATCCAAGGTGGAGACAGTCTTGAAATGGGAGAAACCTAAGAATGATTCTGAAGTCTGAAGTTTTATAGGTCTTGCGGGATACTATAGGAGGTTCGTCGAAGATTTTTCTCGCATTGCTACTCCTATGATTAAGTTGACATGGAAGAATGAAAGTTTGAATGAAGTCACGCATGTTAGGAATATTTCCAAGAGTTGAAGAAGAGGTTAACTTTAGCTCCAGTCTTGACTTTACCTTCAGGGAGCGAAGGATTTGTGGTTTATAGTGATGTTTTACTAAGAGGCTTGGGTTGTGTGTTGATGCAGCGTGAGAAAGTATTAGATTACGATTCTCGTTAGCTTAAAGTGCATAAGCGAAACTATCTTATACATGAGTCCATGACTTAGAGCTAGCGGTCATAGTCTTTGCATTAAAGATTTGGCAGAACTACCTCTATGGTGAAAAGCTTGAAGTGTTCATGGACCATAATAGTTTGAAGTATCTTTTCACTCAAAGAGACTTGAATACGAGGCAAAGAAGATGGTTGGAATTCCTTAAGGATTATGACTTTACTATTTCCTATCATCCTGGAAAAGCTAATGTGGTGGCGGATGCCTTTAAAAAATCAGCCATATTAGTAGCTTGTGTCATGTGTAAGAATGACTTTTGTATGAAGAGGCCATCTAACTCAAACCGGAGTTAGCTTTGGAAGATACACACAAATGGTTTGCTAATCTCTCCATAAGCGCTAGTTTGGTTGATGAGGTGGTTGAAGCTCAAAAGGTGGATCAGGAAATTTAAGGCATGAAGGCTAAGTTGCAAGGGAAGGTGGCGATTAATTTTGAAGAAAGGAACGATAGTAGTGTTAACTTTTCGAGGACAATTTTGTGCTAAATGTTGTTGAATTTTAATTATTTACTCGCAAACGTAAGAATCTACAATAGCTAAGCGGCTAAATCGAGTGTCGATTCCACAGAGACTTGAAATTGAAAAACTAAATTTAATCTAACTAAAGTAAACTCTAATCTAGTTAACAACTAATAACAAAAGTAAATAATCTAACAAAGAAGAATTAAAGAAAATAATAGACAAGAATAAATTTAAATTACTCAAGCTAACTAAACCACAAAAGAAAGAAAATTTTAAATAAAATATAAAGGCTGAAATTTGATTAAACTAAGAAAGCAATTAAAAGTGTAGAAAATATCAAATGAAAATTAATTAAGGTTTAAGAATCCCCTCTTATTAACTTGTAAATTATCATGTCTATGATCATCAATTTACTTCCCAAATATAACTCATGATAAATTAGAATTCAATACTATTTATCATGAAAATTTTCATCTTTTAAGCCTTAAATCAAAATATTAAAAATATATTTTTCCTCGCTTTAAAGGAATAAAATCGACTCATAAGTTGTATCCATATAAATAAATTACAACTCATACCCAAATTTACTAATAATCAATCTTAAACCAAACATTTAATGATTGAAAACTAATTCAAATCATGAGAAAAGCATGACAAGACTCATATCCAAATTAATCCACTAATTAAATTGAGATAAGAATAAATAACATAAAACCCTTTTTAAATTAACAAAATCACATAGATTAGGCATCTCTATAAAATTAATAAGAGGTTCATCTTAACCTTAATTAAGAATACTAGCCACTAATTAACATAATCTCTACTAAAAATTAAATAAACTTATAAGTATTGAAGAAATAAAATAAAAAAATAACTTAGAAAGCTCCCTCCACTTTAGCCTTGAGCAACTTCTAAATTCTGAAAGTTTTCTTCACGGCCCAACAACGTATTATGGAGCTTTCTCTAATTTCTCAATTTATACCTTTTTTGTAATTCTTTTTTTTTTGCATTAGAGCAACTTATATAGATTTATGGAATTCCTAGTCCTAAATTGAATGAGAACTATGATTTTACTAACCCAACACGTATGGCTTTCAACTCCATCACGTCTTTCAACTGTGACTGCACTTTCAACTCCATCATGTCTTCAACTCTTCTTCACTTGTTTCACGTCCCAATTTCCATCTTCTTCACACCTCTTCCATCGAAACTCTCATTCCTTCACATTTCTTCATCTTCTTCACTTTCAACTCAAACTTTTGCACACCTCTTCCATCACGAACCAAAAGAAACTCGCATCTTCACTTGACTATTTCGAGTTTAACATAAACCAGTAAAAAAAACTAATTTATCCTACCAAATCAGTCCCCACTCTTCAATTTATAACTTGAATCAACTTCAACACCATAAAAACTATAATGTATTTTAGTTTCATATCAAACAAACCTCTCTCAAGCAATATGAAAGCTTCACAATTTCATCAATGGTGTCCCAAGTCGACTCTTCACTCTGCAATCATGAATTCAACCCTCTTTGGCCCAAAAATCCGAATTTGAGATCACCACTTCTTTATCTTTAAGTTGGGAACAAAAACCCTAAGTTAATTAACACGATTACAACACATATAGTGATCAATTTTGGTGTTTTATACTTTTGGGTATGTTTCCTGCAATATGGACAGTCTATCCAATTAAGTGTCCAAAACGTGTTCAAGAAGATGACTCTTGTTCATTGAACTGTCTATTTTCTTGTTTAGTATTATTCTTTGTTCATTAAGTTCTTCTATTCTTGTCCATATATACTTCTAACATGTCCGCAACTCCAAAAAGTTGTCCAAATCACTCATAAGCATGTCTAGAGTATTGTAATTTTTTTAAACATTGTCCACATGCCTCATGAAGCATGCATCACTTAAGACACATAAACAATCATATTTTAAATGTGTGAGGCATATGCAGAACTCTGATTTTATTCAAATATACTCCTAAATAATTAACATCACCCAAATTAACTAATAATTAAATTACACTACTAATATCTATCTTAGCATAAATAAACTCTAATTAACCCTTAATTAACCTAATCTTACACTAGAAAATAAGGTAAATAGGTGTTCAAAATATGTAAAAGTCATACTTATCACCAAACTCCTTGGAGTTAAAGGAGTGCATTTTTTGGAGTCACATCACTCTAGGTTCTTCATCCATCTAGGAGGAACCAAGATGTATTATGATGTGAAGTGGACTTTTTGGTAAAATGGAATAAAGAGGGACATTGCTTCATTTGTGTTCAAGTGTTTGGTGTGTCAACAAGTGAATGCAGAACATTATCACCCGGGTGGCATGCTACAACCTTTACCTATTCTAGAATGGAAGTGGGAGAATGTAGCTATGGACTTTGTTTCCGAGCCTAGTGGTAATGATGCGGTGTGGATTATCGTTGATCACTCACTATGTCGGCACACTTCATTGTTATGAGGATGAACACTTATTTGGATGTGTTGTTAGAACTTTATGTGAAGGAGATTATTTAATTACATGGAGTTCTCAATCCATAGTTTCCGATCAAGATCCTCGATTTACATCCAGTTTTGGCAAAAATTTTAGAATGCTTTGGGGACAAAGACTCATCTTAGCTCAGCTTATCATCCTTAGACTAATGGGCAATCTGAGAGGACTATCTAGACCTTAAAGGATATGCTTCAAGCTTGCATCCTTGAGTGGAAGGGCAGTTGGCAGCAACACTTGTCATTGGTGGAGTTTGCTTACAACAACAGTTACCAAGCTAGCATGAAGATGACTCCTTTTGTTAATCTCTTCTTTGTTGGAGTGAGGTCGGAGAGTATCTCCTTACCGGGCCTAAGATTGTGCAACAATCGGTGGAGAATGTTTGACTTATTTGGGGGTGGTTATAGATGGTTCAAAGTCGGCAAAATAGTTGTGCGAACAAGAGGCGGGGAGATATAGAATTCTAAATTGGTGATCATGTTTTCTTGAAGATCTCACCTTTTTGAGGCGTCGTGCACTTTGGCAAGAGAGGGAAGTTATCTCCTAGGTTCATTGGACCTTTTGAAGTCCCTAAGCATATTGGAGAGTGACTCTACCTCCACAGCTTGCGCACATTCATAATGTGTTCTATGTTTCTCTTCTTCAGAAGTATGAGTTATCCCATGTTTTTTATTTCAAGCCGTTGGAGTTAAGGGATGATCTTTCTTATATTGAGGCGCCAGTGCAAATCTTGGACGAGAAGGAGAAGACTCTTAGACACAAAGTGATTCCATTGGTGAAAGTCCTTTGGCGAAACCACAATGTGGAAGAGGCAACGTGGGAGCGCAAGGATGAAGTTTGGACACTACATGGGTCTATGCGGACCCAACTGCAATCAAGAGTCCACCTTGCAAGCTATTTCTCAGGTTTTTCTTTGTTATTGGCACATAGTCCATGCAATATATTTCCACATGATCTTGGCTGATCTACCTTCTTCCATGGGTTATTCCATCCATTCAATTTCTCTAGTCACGCGCTTTCACCATTTTCCCTATAGAGCATTGGTGGGCCCACGTGCATATTTTTACCGGTATTAAGAGAATCAACGGCCACCTTGAGGACGAGGTGGAGCAGAAGCGAGGTGGAATGTTATGACCTGCCGTAGGGGTCAGATAAGAGTATGTAGTTTAGTGTAATTAGAATTTTATTCTTATTGGGCTTAGGATAATGTTAGAAGCCCATTCCAATTAGGAGTTTTATTAGCATTAGGATTAAGAAGCTTAATTACCTATAAATATGTAGGGGCTATACCCTATTTAATTAATTTAGATATCAGAATCAAGTTAGTTTAATTTATTTTCTATTTTAGTTATTTTCCTCATATATTTATCTTTAATTTAGCTTATATAGATATTGGCCTACACACATTCCTCACCATCACCATCCCCCCTCTATTTCTCAGCACTGCCATTATATTCAGATGTCCTAAGAAATGAATTGGCGATGTGGGACCAAGAACATTAGTTAATCATAATTCTCATATATATACACATGGGTTCACATTTGCTTTTCATAAATGGCCGGTTCAATTGGTGGATGTAAATTACCCTAATGCATGTTTGGTTCTCATTGGTAGAATCCTGGGACCCACTGTAGTCTTATGGGAGTTGGGCAATGGTAGTCCGGACTTGCGTGCAATTAAGACCACAACTCACAAAGCCTAGGTTGGAAACTTTTTTTTCTTCTAATTGGCACCTTATGTAGACTGTAGTCTACACAAAGAAATATTAAGGGAAAAGGGGGAAAGGGAGAGAAGAAGGAGAGGAAGAGAAAACTAATTAACTATACTAATTGCTAATTTTTCATTGATTAATTAGCACATGGTTCTGCAATACATTTTATAGGACAATTAGAAATTAATCCTACTAGGATAAGGAAAATAATCATGGTCTAATTGTGAACTGCGATTAACTTAAAATAGTAAATCCTACTTAATCTTGGAATGGAAACCTAATATAGGAAAGCTTAAATCTAATTCAAATCTAATTCTAATAAGGGTGGGACATATTATTCCACCATTGCTTCCGCTATGCTTTGTTCTCAAGGCCGGGAAGTGTGATACTCTCATTGACTGCAAACGGTTGTAGAACCTGTAACGCCCGAGATTTTCATCCCTTTTTTTCTTTTAACTCTCACAGAAATTTCTTTTATATGATGAATTGGAGTCAAAATGACGAAATCAAAACCTGTATAAACAGTTTATAATTTAAAACATCATACGGTTAAACATCGTACTGCCAAATCAAATATCTTCAGGCATTACTCGAAAACATACGTACGACTAAATTACCATGATCATGGATTTTTAAATACAAATAACTCCCTGGTGTCCCCGAGTACAAGTCCCATAAATAGTCTAATCTGATCCAAATTAAAAATCCAGAAGATATAAACACTTAAATCTTATCTCACCTAATACATCAGATCGTGGCATCAAATATACTAACATAGAGTCAAGGTTAAACCTGAATCAAAAGGGGAAATGATCTACAGCAAAATCGAGCATCCATCTCCAGGATCTCTCCAACACAACCTGCAAAGGCCTCCCGAACAACGAGGCTAAAAGAAGTAGGGTGAGTATTTTCATACTCAGTAGGAAAACACCCAGTAGGGGAAATCCCAAACGGTGAACTCAATAAGTTCATAAATCATGCGTCATGCAACTCAACATGAGGCAAACAACGTATAACATAATTATGCACATAAGCATATAAGCACGCATAACACACCACCACATCAAATTTACACAAACACCCTTAATCAGGGTCTTACAACTTACTTGTACCATCAAAGGCATACTCATACAGCTTACACATATTTGTACGACCTTACTCGTACAATCTTATACTTACTCGTACAACCTTACTCATACAGTCTTATACTTACTATTGAACTCATATTCAAACTCTTATAGTCGTGCTCAAACTCACACTCTTACAGTCATACTCATCCTCAATCTTACTGTCGTGCATATACTCATCATCATACGCTTACTCAGAAATGCACACACTCAGTCATACAATCGTATACATACTATCGACCACTGAAGCTCATTACAACTAATAAGCCCTAACGTCGAAAAGGAAAAGAATGCCACTAGGGCATCACCTTAACCTCCGGGGAGTGACTAGACGCCATGGACTTTTCCAAAGGTAAGGCACACATATGCTCATGGGGTACAAGATCAAACAGGTAAGAGTAGATCCATGATACTACTTACCTGAGTGCGCAAACATACACCCACACAAGGGGTCATACAATTGCCCACACATAAGGGGTCTTATAGTGCCATACGATTGCCCACCATTATGGGTCTTATAGTGCCAGTGCCACTCTTGGGCAAAAATCTTACAATGCCACTCTTGGGCAGAACATACAGTGCCATCTATAGGCAGAAACATACAGAGCCCACGAAGGGCAGAAACTTACAACACTCTCAACAAAGCATCAAACATCTGGGCTTAATACAACATACATACCAAAACAAAGCATACATCGCTCTCAACAAAGCATCAGGCGTCCGGTGCTCTATATAGCACACAAACAAAAATCCCGTAGGATAACCACCATGGCAAGACACAAGAAGTGCTTAGCCGACTCACTACCAGCTAGCTCAAACACGGAACTTAATCCATCAAACCCTTAGGTCTCAAACTCATAACTCTATTATTAGCTTTCTCATAATTCAAGTTTGAATTAAGTGTATTATGCGGTACAATTATGCCACACAACCTCACAGTCCTCGACTGATCAAACCGAAGCTGAGCCTGATCGAAACCCTAGTTTGACAGGGCAACAAACTTCACTTACCCCTCTAAGTCACAACATAGCTCACCGTACACAGATCCTTACGTACTCATATAGCGTCCATCATCCACCTTACGGTCAAAACATCTTCCTCACATCGTCAAATTGAGCTCCTCACAGCAGATCCCTGTTATCATCCTCTTACTTAATTCCTCACTTATTATACTCATTTTTCACTTCATAATTTGTACGTTATGCTTGTACAATTATGCACACTCTTACTGTCTAATAAACCCTCATAAGGCTCCAAGCCTAAGTCCACGTACATACAGAACCCCTGACGTACGCTCCAAACCGAACCAAACTAATCTGCTCCACTCCTTGCCTGTCAAACTTATGTCTGTTGTCTTCTGTCACACACTTACGCATCCACATCCATATACACATACAAATCCTCACCAAACACTTTGCCACCTCTTATCGTCCATCACCCATACCTCTGCCCTCACACATAGTCCACATACGTAACTTACTCGACATCGCTAGCCATCACTAGCATGTCCATAATACACATACAAATCATATTAACATATTCGCTAGCCATCATTAGCGCACACATATACCACATCCATAAAATGTACATACATCTCATACGTATCATATGTATCTCAACGTGATATAATTCATTATCTTACATCATACAAACAAATCATGATTTAATATCCAAACACATGGAATCTTACAATCTTAACATGCTGCTACTCATTCAAGCGTGTCATCATGAAGTTATGAGTTCAAAGTCCCCCTACCTCATAATTATGACCTGTGATGGTGAGCACACGATGGTGGTGGCGTCGGTGGCGGAGTTGGCAGTCAAAACTATTGCCTAGCTGAGAGAGCTGTTGTCCCGAGGTTTTAAGAAGCGCAAGAATTACACACGACCAAATGGGGTGTCAAAATCAACGTGGCAAAATCCGCAATCCACGACGGTACACTAGGGGCGGCCGGGACAAAGATCATGCCAACGAGTGGCAGGTGAGACCAGAATTCAAGGGTGTACTAATTAAAGGTTGGTCGACAGCTGAGAAATACTTGGCCGGCAGCAAGACGTCAAAATCGGCTGTGGACAGCACCCATCGACATCGATTTCACATTTACAACGACCCACATAAGGGCGGAGGGTGACACTAAAGGACGGAGGAGAGGTGGTGGAGGACTCCGATGTCAACTCCAGATGATGGCAGAGCCATTTGACAGTCGGGCGGCGCCAAAGTGGCACCAATACCCTACTTCGCACACGTGGCTACTTGCACACGTGGCCAAAGGGAGGGGGAGAGGGCTAGACGGTGTCGGCCCAAAACTCAGAAGGGCGGTAGGGCCATGCCCAAGGGTGGTGACCAACGAAGATGGCCTTTGCTATTGTCGTGTCGAGGTAGGCTGACTAGAGGCCATACGGTGTCCGGTGGAGGTAGGACGGTAAGAGGGTAAAACATGGCGCTCTCTATAGCGCGGTCAGACACATAATCAGCAAAGGGGAACCTGGCCCATGCCAAAAGAAGAGGGGTGGTGCCGCACTAGGGCGGCCAACCATCTCTAGGCTGAGACCCGCCAAACTAAAGTGGTCAGAGGGTGGTCGTCATCCAACGACGCTCAATGGCCCAAAACGGGTGGAAAACCTTGGGGCACGAAGGAGCAGTGGTTACTAGCAGCTCTGGCCGACTTTGGCCCTAGCGGCCAGGAGGAGCTATCTCTGGCTAGAGGTGATGGCCAAAGTCAACGACGACACGCCGGACAAATAGCACAGTGAGGAGCAAAGGCTCGGTTTTTTGTGGACGAGCACATCAACCGGCGGGCTACAGATCTCTTTCTAGCAGAATAGAGGGGACGAAGGCTAAACCAAGCTGGGTGGAAACATCCACCATCGTTCCCTTGCCGGAGAGAAGCAAAAAAAAGGTCTGGTGGGTCAAGTCCGGCATCCAGCTAACGGTGCCAGCCAGTGAACTCAGACAAACACGGGCAAAATAGGGGAGATGAAGGACTGGCCGGGGAAAACAAATAAGCGTGGAGCGGCCATGGGGGCGACAGAGCTGGCTGGGAGTGGTCCTACCATCGTCAGCCCAAGGCTGGTCGGCAAGAGGTGAGCCGAAGGCTGGCGCTCGCCGGCGCAACCCCAAAATCCGTCATAGATAGAAACAAGGAGAAGATGGGTCTGGCCAGAGGAAACAGAGAGTGCGGAGTGGAACCGGGTGGGGAGAGGTGGTCCACTACCTTTGCTGGACCAAGGTAGGGCTGGACAAAGTTCCGATCGGTGGTGGCTCGCCGCCGCCGACCACTGTTTAATCAAAACAGTGAGGCGGTAGAAAACAGGGGTGAAGGGGGATGAGGACGGGGTGGTGAGCAGAGGCCTTTGGGGCTAGGAGAGGTGGCCTCCCGCCATTGCCGGCCCAAGGTGGGGCCATAGCCGGCCGGCCAGGCCTTGCCGGCCCGTGGCGGCTGTGGAACAACACAATAAAGAGAGGGGCAGAGAGAGCTAACTAGGACGATCCAGGTGGGGGAGCCGGCAGGATTGGTCGCTGGCCTGAGATTGGCCTGACTGAGGCCGGGCGGAGCCCACCGGCTGTTGCCGGTGCCATCCACTCATAAAATCAGCGAGAGTAGAGAGAGACTGGCGAAAATAGGGGAGAGGCAGAGCGGAGGCCAGGGCGGCCGTGGGGGCCAGGACGGAGGTTCCCCTGCCGTTGCACGGCTGGGACGGAGTTGGTGGAGGTGGCCCTTCGGTCCACCAGCAACTGGGATAGAGAGAAGCAGGAGAGGGGGGGAGAAATACTATTCCTCCTCCAGAACCATCTGGATCGGGCTCGGCCGAGCCCGAGCCCGAGCCCATTTTCCTTTTTTTTTCCAAACGTATCCCCATCACGCGTTAACTCACAGTTTACGCATTATAAGTCCAACACTCGCACCGAAAGTGCTTAGTGAGGCCTGCGGCCCACGACTAAGCCCTATGGGTAAAACTACACGGAAAAAATACACAAATACAAATACGCTGAAGCGTGACATTTTACCGCCAAAAATAACCAAAAAAATAGCAAAAAAATCACAAAAAATCGTAGAAAAATTAGGGACCTTACAGAACCCAAGCATACTTCAGTTACAGTCGTTGAATAATGTACAACATATCTAGAGGTTGAGTGGTAAGGAGGCGCTTGACTCTATCAATCTAGGAGCTCATCTGCATGTGTTCAAAGTCCCATTCGATCTTTTGTAAGGTGCACAACCAATCCATACCAAGAACGATACTAGCTTTCTTGATAGGCAGAACGTAGAAATCAAATGAGATAGTAAGGCCTTAAGTAAGTAGACATGCCTTACGTTAAAAGCCCATATTGCAAAGTTTTGCACCATCTTCGATCATAACATCAAAAGTTAGACATTCGGAGATATGTTAACCCAACTCTTTAGCAACGACTTCATTAATGAAACTATGGGTGTGTGACGACCCGACCCGGGCCCACAAAATCGCCAATAGGAAATTTTTTTTTTTTCCTTGAGCCAGGAATCATCGTCTGAGTGCGAGAGGTACAACGTTCGTCTACGCACTACGGAGCTTTAAGGCTTCCTCGTACGTAGACTTAGGTTGTAACGAACATATACACACGACGAAGCTTCATAGTTCGTCGCGTGTAAAATAAAACATATTATTATAATGATTTGGATCGGGCCAACGTTGCCTTGCCGTTGGTTGCCTACGTACGTATTGGATATTATCCCAATACGATCGGATCCGAACGTAGTTCTGCCTAATGGCTACTACATACTACAAACATCACAAAATCATACGTATAAAATACATATCTCCGAATATTTAATCGGAGTATACAAACACTCATCATATATCGGAGTCAAGCGGAAGTTAATAAATTAACGGAATCGTACATCTCGCTCTACCATAGAGCGGGATCGGAATCTCATACACGTATCTCGCTCTATCACTGAGCCGAGACCGAGAACACAAATTACATGTCTCGCTCTACCCTAGAGCGAGACAACACACGTCATATAAGTATATATTATGGCATCTAGGTATATAGCATGACATATAGGTACATAGCATGACATATAGGTACATAGCATGGCATATAGGTACATAGCATGGCATATAGGCACATAGCATGGCATATAGGCACATAGTATAGTATATAGGCACATAGCATGGCATATAGGCACATAGCATGACATATAGGTACATAGCATAGTATATAGGCACATAGCATGGCATATAGGCACATAGCATGGCATATAGGTACATAGCATAGTATATAGGCACATAGCATGGCATATAGGCACATAGCATGGCATATAGGTACATAGCATGGTATATAGGCACATAGCATGGTATATAGGCACATAGCATGGCATATAGGTACATAGCATAGTATATAGGCACATAGCATGGTATATAGGCACATAGAATGGCATATAGGCACCTAGCATGGCATATAGGCACCTAGCATGGCATATAGGTACATGGCATAGTATATAGGTACATGGCATAGTATATAGGCACATAGCATAGTATATAGGCACCTAGCATGGCATATAGGCACCTAGCATGACATATAGATATATAGCATATAGGTATAGTAGCGGGATACAGAGTTGCTTACTGCCCTTATGTCTCGTATAGTAGAGGTACACGGAGTTGCTCGCACAAGCATCCTTCCCTTCAGATCCAAAGATATTAGACGGAGCTTCCTCTAGCCTTCATATGTTCCTCGTCCTGTACAGAAAGACTACGTATAAATGTTCTCCTTACCGGAGACTCTTCTCATTTCCTGTGCCCGTGAGTGGTGGACAGAACCTCCCCTAGTCTAGATTACTTCTCTTGATGTAGCTTGGCAATTTCGGACAAAATCCCGTCTTGCTCCGGGCCCATATTTCTTGTTCGTTGCTCGAGGAGGACGGGTGGAGCCTCTCCTTGTCTCGGGGCATTTCCTCCTTATACGGTTGCCGAATCAAAGAACGGACCTCTCCATTGCGTAGAACATACTTGATTTAGTCAAAAACGCCTCTTAGACTGACTAAATCGGAGTTGGGATGACCAGAAACAGAGAAAACGAAGTTCGTCGGTGCATGAAGATAACGGGCAGGACCTCCTCTTGTCTTGGGATGTTTCCTCATCATACGGTCTTCAACTCAAAGAACGGACAGCTCCATTGCGTAGAGCATACTCGATTTAGTAGGAAACGGGTCTTGAACGGCCTTAATCGGCCTCAGAACGGTCAAGAACGGAGGAAATGAAAATCTGGGTGAAGAATGGAGAGAAATGAGGGTTTAAATAGCCCCCGAGCCGCCGAAACCGCGGCGCCGCGCCGCCAAAACCGGCGGCGCCGCTGTTTCGGCGGCGGCGCCCGCCGAAAACGCGCGCGGGTCGCGCCCGCGCGTTACGCGGGTCGCGACCGCGCGTGAACCCGCGGCCCGCGTGGAACCACGCGCCCGCGGTAACGCGGGCGCGCGTCGCGCCGCGCCGCGCTGGCTCGCGCTGCGGCGCGCGCCAAGCCGCGCGCGCCGCGCGCCGGCTAACCCAAATTCCATTTTTCTTTTTTATTTTTATACTTCAAATTACAAACGCGCGCATCTTTCTACCCCGGAATCGGATTCGCGCGTTCTAGGTACCGTTGGACTCGTATCGATGAGCCCTTCGATACCAACCCACTTAAAGTAGCAAAACACACTATTTCCAAGTGGGTCCCACTTATATTGCACGTTTCTCAAATATCGTAATTTCCGGTCCCGACCTTTGTTTCGCGCGTTCTTCGAATCATTACGCTCATTATGCCAAGCTCTACCTGGCTACGGGTATTTCATCTAATAAAAACCCTTAACATTAATCTCAAATTACCGAATTACCCTTAACCCTCCCGGGTTAAGCGTAACCGAAAAACGGGTCGTTACATTCTTCCCCCCTTAATAGAATTGCGTCCTCGCAATTCGCCTAAACTACTCTTCTAAACATAACAAAATTCAGTCATTAATCAAGCACAAATCACAGATAAAATTCCGATAATCTAATATCGGAGGAAATCTTCACAAAGAAATTTAATAGTTCACAAACGTATGAAATACTTTATACAAAATTTGATAATTTAGATCAAATAAAATCATCACAACTAAGTCCGATAACTTATGACCGGATAAAATACTTTAAAACACAATCTGATGCTTATGTCAGGATCAGATAGATTGAAATTCAAACTCAAAATACAAACGGCAATTCCGGATTAATCAAATCCCGTCAAACACAATTCAAAACACTTCTGGATTCCTTTTCACAATTCGACAATTTGGTCGAAAAATCGTTTCACAAAATAAATCTGATATGTCGTTCAAAATCAGACATATCATTCTTTCAAAGTTCAATAATTCGATCGTTCACAAAATCTGATAAATTGTTCATAAACGAAATCTGATATTAAATTCAAAATCGGATAAATCATTATTCAGAAATCTGAAAACACAATCACAGAATGTCGCGATACCAGACGACTTACACCCGCGCCCATGGGGCGACGCGAGACAGAAAGGAAGGGATTTACCCATGACATCCCAATCCTGTGTGCGCAGATGCCAAATTTGGCGATATCCAAAATCATAATAATTCTTAGCTCCGAGGAACCGAGAACTATCCAGACGGCACGATTGCCCAAAACTCGGAGAAATTTTCGAAAAGAGAAGATGATTTTAAAGTCAGAGCTTTGTTTTCATAAAAGTAGTAGAAAATTTTTAGCAAAACTTTGGTGAGTCAAAATTTTAGTATAAATTTTTACTTAGTAGGTTGAACTAAGTTCTAAGTATATGTTTTGTGCACATAAGAAAATATTGTGTCAACTTTCTTTTGAAATCATTCGAAAAATCTGAAAACACGATCACAGAATGTCGCGATACCAAACGACTTACACCCGCGCCCATGGGGCGACGCGAGACAGAAGGAAGGGATTTACCCATGACATCCCAATCCTATGCGCGCCGGATGCCAAATTTGGCGGTATCCGAGAATTGATAGCTTTTGGGCTTTATACCAAATAACTATCCAGACGGTCCGAAGACCCAAATCATCGAAAACTTCATTGTCAAATCAAATCCCGAATAAACATTTTTTTATTAAATCAGATTTGTAATCGAAATTCATTTCAATATACTAGCGAAATCAACCTTGGAGCAGTCCACTAACACCTCATGTCATATACCACGAGTGTTTGATGGTTTCTTCTTAGCAATTCCATGAGGCAATTGAGATAAATTTACTAAATTTCAAATCTAATTTCAAATACCAAGGGATTTAAAATTAAAATTCCATATCAAATCCACCAGTAGATTCAACCTTAGATTAATCCACTAACGCTTGATATTTCATATCACAGGTGTTTAGTGATTTCTCTTCGGGATTTCTACTGTTTTTCAAAACAGATTTTAAACAAACTTTCAAAATACTCATATTTCGGAAATGAGATTCGTATAAATATATCGGTAGAATTTACTGCAGAGTTGTCCACTAACACTCCACCTTCTATACCGTGGGTGTTTGCTGGTTACTCTGAGATGGTTCTACCGCCTTTGAAAATAATCAAAAATATTTTCTAAAACAGACAATTTGAAATCAAATTTCAATACCCGAGTAGAATTAACCGTAGGGTTTTCCACTAGCGCTACATGTCCCATACCATGAGCGGTTAGCGGTTACCTCGTGGAAATTCTACCATCTTTGAAAACATATCACAAATCATATTTTGTTTAAATACCCGAGTAGAATTAGCCGTAGGGTTTTTCCACTTCCGCTTCATGTCTCATACCATGAGCAGTTAGCGGTTACCTTGTGGAAATTCTACCGCGGTTTAAACTACATTAAAATCAAAGTCATTGAAAATATTTAAAAAGAATTATGTAACGAATTCAAAACAAATTTTTCGATCGAGTCAAATTCAAAATCACAATTCATAAAAATAAAAGTTTCCGATTAAATCCAAAGCCATACGAGAAAACAAAATTTCAATTCATTCTCGGTGAAAAAAATTGAAATTTGAAGAAATTTGAATCCGTCTTAAATTCGATGCAACACATGCAGAATGAAATTCTAAATTAAATCCAAATCAACTTATTTAGAAAGAATTTTTATATAACTCACGATTAAAAGTCAAATTTCATAAAATCGGACTTCATATAAATCACATATAAAATGAAAAGTTTAAAAGCAAAAGTCATATGAAATCCAATTTCTAAATTGATTGAAATAAAATAAAAATTAAACAAGATGCAACAAATCCAGACTTAAGCTATAAATAAATTTCAGTTGAAAAATCAAAATAATCATATTGATGTTTACATCAAATTTTTATGCAACACATGGCAATAAAAATCTCAAATAATTATACGATTAAATTTCATAATAAATTAGATGCACCATACTCAAAGCAAAAATTCTAATTCTAATTTAAAATTGACATCTATAAAGTATAAGCTTGTCATCAATCAAATACACATACATAGCATAAAACTTTAAAATTACTTCTAATAAAGTAATTTAGAATTTGTCAGAATTAAAGTTCGAACTAATTTAGAATCAAATATGATACGACTTGTTCATAACAACATATTCAAAACGTTCTTTATTTAAGATCGAAATTCATAAAATAGAAGTCTATCTTAAATTAAAAATTATCGATAAAACAAAAATTCAAAATTAGAGTTTGTGTTAAATTCGATAACACATGGGCATAATAAAAAAAATAGGAATTTATTTGACAACACGTCCGAAAAAGAAATTGACTTAAAAATCACAATTCATTTCAAAATAATCAAAACGTATTTAAAATAGAAATTCTATTTATTTCAAAATTCAAATCAAAATACTTATTAAATTAATAAAATATTACGCTCTCGCAGACAGATCAATGCTCCGATACCAATTGTGACGACCCGACCCGGGCCCACAAAATCGCCAATAGGAAATTTTTTTTTTTTCCTTGAGCCAGGAATCATCGTCTGAGTGCGAGAGGTACAACGTTCGTCTACGCACTACGGAGCTTTAAGGCTTCCTCGTACGTAGACTTAGGTTGTAACGAACATATACACACGACGAAGCTTCATAGTTCGTCGCGTGTAAAATAAAACATATTATTATAATGATTTGGATCGGGCCAACGTTGCCTTGCCGTTGGTTGCCTACGTACGTATTGGATATTATCCCAATACGATCGGATCCGAACGTAGTTCTGCCTAATGGCTACTACATACTACAAACATCACAAAATCATACGTATAAAATACATATCTCCGAATATTTAATCGGAGTATACAAACACTCATCATATATCGGAGTCAAGCGGAAGTTAATAAATTAACGGAATCGTACATCTCGCTCTACCATAGAGCGGGATCGGAATCTCATACACGTATCTCGCTCTATCACTGAGCCGAGACCGAGAACACAAATTACATGTCTCGCTCTACCCTAGAGCGAGACCACACACGTCATATAAGTATATATTATGGCATCTAGGTATATAGCATGACATATAGGTACATAGCATGACATATAGGTACATAGCATGGCATATAGGTACATAGCATGGCATATAGGCACATAGCATAGTATATAGGCACATAGCATGGCATATAGGCACATAGCATGACATATAGGTACATAGCATAGTATATAGGCACATAGCATGGCATATAGGCACATAGCATGGCATATAGGTACATAGCATAGTATATAGGCACATAGCATGACATATAGGCACATAGCATGGCATATAGGTACATAGCATGGTATATAGGCACATAGCATGGTATATAGGCACATAGCATGGCATATAGGTACATAGCATAGTATATAGGCACATAGCATGGTATATAGGCACATAGCATGGCATATAGGCACCTAGCATGGCATATAGGCACCTAGCATGGCATATAGGTACATGGCATAGTATATAGGCACATAGCATAGTATATAGGCACCTAGCATGGCATATAGGCACCTAGCATGACATATAGATATATAGCATATAGGTATAGTAGCGGGATACAGAGTTGCTTCTTTGCCCTTATGTCTCGTATAGTAGAGGTACACGGAGTTGCTCGCACAAGCATCCTTCCCTTCAGATCCAAAGATATTAGACGGAGCTTCCTCTAGCCTTCATATGTTCCTCGTCCTGTACAGAAAGACTACGTATAAATGTTCTCCTTACCGGAGACTCTTCTCATTTCCTGTGCCCGTGAGTGGTGGACAGAACCTCCCCTAGTCTAGATTACTTCTCTTGATGTAGCTTGGCAATTTCGGACAAAATCCCGTCTTGCTCCGGGCCCATATTTCTTGTTCGTTGCTCGAGGAGGACGGGTGGAGCCTCTCCTTGTCTCGGGGCATTTCCTCCTTATACGGTTGCCGAATCAAAGAACGGACCTCTCCATTGCGTAGAACATACTTGATTTAGTCAAAAACGCCTCTTGGACTGACTAAATCGGAGTTGGGATGACCGTAAACAGAGAAAACGAAGTTCGTCGGTGCATGAAGATAACGGGCAGGACCTCCTCTTGTCTTGGGATGTTTCCTCATCATACGGTCTTCAACTCAAAGAACGGACAGCTCCATTGCGTAGAGCATACTCGATTTAGTAGGAAACGGGTCTTGAACGGCCTTAATCGGCCTCAGAACGGTCAAGAACGGAGGAAATGAAAATCTGGGTGAAGAATGGAGAGAAATGGGGGTTTAAATAGCCCCCGAGCCGCCGAAACCGCGGCGCCGCGCCGCCAAAACCGGCGGCGCCGCTGTTTCGGCGGCGGCGCCCGCCGAAAACGCGCGGGTCGCGCCCGCGCGTTACGCGGGTCGCGACCGCGCGCGAACCCGCGGCCCGCGCGGAACCGCGGTGCGCGGAACCGCGGCGCCCGCGGTAACGCGGGCGCGCGTCGCGCCACGCGCCGGCTAACCCAAATTCCATTTTTCTTTTTTATTTTTATACTTCAAATTACAAACGCGCGCATCTTTCTACCCCGGAATCGGATTCGTGCGTTCTAGGTACCGTTGGACTCGTATCGACGAGCCCTTCGATACCAACCCACTTAAAGTAGCAAAACACACTATTTCCAAGTGGGTCCCACTTATATTGCACGTTTCTCAAATATCGTAATTTCCGGTCCCGACCTCTGTTTCGCGCGTTCTTCGAATCATTACGCTCATTATGCCAAGCTCTACCTGGCTACGGGTATTTCATCTAATAAAAACCCTTAACATTAATCTCAAATTACCGAATTACCCTTAACCCTCCCGGGTTAAGCGTAACCGAAAAACGGGTCGTTACAGGGTGCTACTTGTATAGATGAGAACCATGACACGTTGTTTCTCCATTTGGCTATTGATGCACATAGTGTTAGGAGCATTACCACTTTCATAGGCATGAAAGGATAAATATGGGTTGACATCATTCACCAAGGCGGCTAGGGTAGGGTCAAACTTAGCCACTGGGTTAGGAGAATCCACTCGCAAACGCATCTTCAACCACATAAGCATGAAGGGTCTTGCATCAGTGGCTAGGGGTATACTTTTGTCACAATTATATCATAAGCCCTTTGAATGACAAGCCTCCATTTCAGCATGGGATAACTGCTTAAGAGGAATTGTAGTGGTCGAAGGAGAAGGTGTATGGCCCATAGTGGTAAGTGGACATGTAGAAGAAGATTGTGGCGCTTGTGGAACACACTGCAGATGTTGGAGTTGTTCTTGACATATACGATCGATATGGATTGTCTTTGTCAAGGTACGGGGCTTAAAATTACGCACTAAAGCTTGCAAGTTGGATCGCAAACCACCAAGGAAAGTGTTGACCCGATAAGACAACCTTTCAAAGTCATCATGATAAGTTTCGATGGTGGTAGTCTAGCGAACACAGGAAATACAGATATTATAATCTTCGTAATCAATTGATCTGAAGTGAACTAGGAAAGTTCGCTCCATGTCATCCCACGTAGCATGCAGAGTACGAGAAAGAAAGTACTCAAGCCATTGCAATGCAAGACCAATACGCTATTGAGCTGGAGTCCAATAGAAGTGAAAAAATCTTTAGGCGCTGGATACTCATTCCTCTAGTTTGTCACCATTGAAGATTGAGAAAGTGAGTCAAACTGGAGGCTTGGATAATGCCCTCATAGTCATAGGTAGGGGTGTTAACGAGCCGAGCTGAGCCGAGTATTAGGCTGCTACAACTTGAGCTTGAATTGCTAAAGCTCGGCTCGAAGCTCGAATAAACTCGAACCTTTCAGCACGAGCTCGGCTCGAATTAAAAATCCAAAGCTTGGCTCGAACTCAAGCTCGAACTTGAATAAGTGAATCATAAGCCTTGGCTCGAACTGGACTCAAGCTAAAAAAATAAAAATAATCTATATATAAATATAAAATATATGAAGTATCACACATACTAATATACTTTTAGTATTAAATATTAATAAATATACTTCAACAAGTATTACGACTACACCGTAAATATTTTATTATAGTCACTATGAAAGAAGAAAACTATGACAAATAAGTTTTAATTACATATGCTAAAAAAATACAACATTATTATTTTTTTCTCTTTATGTACATATAATCACTAAAAAAGATGTAAAAAATAAAAAATTATTTAGGCAACATTGTCATCTACTTTTTTGTATTTTCTTTTCTTTACATGCTTATAAATCACTAATAAAAAAGTTATTCTGTAACCTTAGTGTGCCTCTAAAAAATTTTGAAGTACATATAAAAAGATATACATTTTGTAAGATGAGGACGATCCCAATGTCATGCTTCAACTTTTAAAAGAATATCTAATCATTCTTTTCTAAACTAAGGTTGGTCCACAAATGTCATGCTTCTTTTAGAATTATTTTTAAGTATATTAGTGTGATATCATGTTGACCATCTGTCATATACTTATAGCTCTATTTGGTTTTTTAATTGAACTAATTTTAGTTCATCTTCAAGAATCAAATAGCCCTATTAATTTGGGACAGAAGGAGTATATTGGTGTTTGCGTCTCTAATATTTTTATTTTTATAAAATATATATCATATATAAAAATTATATATCTATTATAATTTAACAAGGATATATATCATGAAATTTTTTATATGAGTTTAGACTCTCATACGTGAGCATGAGGAAAAACATCATGGGCCATCAGATGGAGATCCAAATGTGCAAGAAGACATAAACTAATCTACCTCCCGAGTTATGTGTGTTCTTAGATCATAATATGAGGATGCATGACATTGATACTCACATAGTCGTGAGTGAGCCTTGACTCATATAAACGGGTCTCATATATCAATATGATACATAATATTACTATATAAATATGTGATTATATGTAATTTTATATATTCAATTCGTCTTAATTAGATTAATAGCTCAATTAGATTTTTTAAAATAAAATAATCAAATAGAATTATTAATTTAAGAATAAAGGGAGTATGTTATAAATATATATTTAAATTAATAATTATATTTATATAAATATATATATATATATATTATTTATTATATATATTATTTATATATAATTTTAAAATTATATTCGAGTTCGAGCTAAGTAATATCGAGTTCGAGTTTTATTCGAATCGAGCTAAGTCGAGTAGTGATCTATTCGAACTCGGTTCGAACTTATTCGAGTTCGAGTTGAGCCTAATGTGAGTCGAGTTAAATCCAAGCCGAACCGAGCTAAATTTGCTCACGAACAAGCTCAACTCGTTTACAACCCTAGTCATAAGCCTCTGTATCATACCCAAATAAATATAATGAGTGGCACGGCTACTACCTAATAAATGAGGGAAAAGTAACCTATAGTAAAAATTAGACCCGCCATAATCAGGGATTGTGTGAAGATCATATGTTTGCATTATATAATCGTTAGTATGTCCATGGGAGCGAGCTATGAAACTCGTGTAAATTTTCTCGCATGGTCACGGGCTGGTAGGGGCGGGTGTGAATCAGATGAAGTTAGGATGGCAAAAACCCGGATGTGGAAAACCAGCGACAGAGTGGCTAGAAGGGAGGTTGTGACCCGCACGACAAAGGGATGTGCAGCCGGGTCAACAGGCGAATAATAAACCCGAGGGAAATTCGTGGTGAATGAAATCACCTCCCTCAACCGACTGCTTGATGTGTTCCTGAGGAACGAGTTGTGGAGTCATGGTGGTGGAAGAGGAGATCTGCGGTGCTGCAGGTGGACGATGGCCTACATGAGCAGCGAGATGTGGCGGAAGGAGCTGGAAAGGGCTCGTCATGGATGCCGGAGGAACAAGGGCGTGCGGCGGCTGATGGACAGTAACTAGTTGGGAGACGAAAGAGTGAGCTCGCCCAGAAGCGGCCGGCAGGGCATTGGAGGCCGGTGAGGCGTCCCCCCGATAGCAGAGTCATGCAACGCTGGTGCTGGAACGTGGTCACACACGTCATGGGGTGGAGGGATAACAGATCGAACGACGGTTGGGAGATGATCGATCAGCACAGAGGACGACAGAGAGGCAGCGGTGGTGGATGGGATGAGTTGCACATTAGCGGAGTTCATCGCCGTCGATTCGGGTTGGAAAAGGATGACCTTGACAGTCGTGGGCCGGTGAAACTCCGAAGGCTGCTGAACAGGGGCAATCAGGATGGCGGAAGCGGCTGCAGTGTCCCAATCGGGTGGAAGCGTTGAGGCTAGCGACAAAGAAGTCGGCGACGAACCACTAGAACCAAAAGCCAGTACGATTGTGAAAGCAGAGACGTTCGACGCCTCCGACGGAAGTGTAGGGGAATCGTCTTGCGCGGAGGCAGATCCAAGAGGCAGCGGTTCAGAACTTGCCGAAGTAACCGGGAGCAGAAGGAGGGTCATCGGCAAAGTGGAGGCAAGCGACATCCGTGAGCCGCCAAAAGATGAAGCTGCAGCTGGACGATGCGACGCCGGGGAAAGGCCAGATGTCGTCGGTGGAGGGAAAAAGTCTGAAGCCGGTGGAGAGAGATGCTCTTGTTGGATGGCCAACAAGACTTGGTCAAAGCGGAGATCGACGAGCATGACGGTCGATGGACTCCGATTGTCGGCCAAGGAGCATCAACAAGCGCTTAATTGTACTGAGTTCTGACCTGCGTCGTTAATGTAATTTTTTTTGAGTTTGAGTAATACGGAAGTGAAGTCTGGCCGGAGACGAAGTAACCGTTGATGGGTGGCGGAGGAGGGCTAAGCGATTGTGATCTAGGGCCAGTCGTAGCGTCAAGAGAAAGGGTGAGAGGGCAAATGGCGTAGGAAGAAACACTCCCATACTAATGCTGTATACCATAGTCTACACAAAATTATATTTTTTAAAAAAAATGAGAGAAAGAGTATATTAATTAAATATAATAATTGTTAAATTTTAATAATTAATTAATACATGATTGTACATTATAATTTATAAGGTAATTGTAAATTAATTTTATTAGCATAAAGATAATAATTATAGTCTAATTGTAAATTATGATTAAATTAAAATAGTAAATCTTATTTAACTTATGAAGGAGACTTAATTTAGAAAAGTTAAATTTAATTCTAATAAAGGTAGAACATATTAGCACCATATGCTACCTTAAGCTCCTTAATTATCATACTTCATGTTACTTTTTTTATAAGAGAGTTCCTGACTTGTTAACAATTTTTTGAACACCGGAAACGTGATTCTACCCAAGTTTTCATAAATACGACTACATACAAACACTTTCCTACCAAACAAGCATATATTCAGCCAAAGCTTGAACAGTGCCTGGTCAAACAAAAGATAAAGCAAAACTTAAACGGTGAAATAAAAAATTTCTACTTTTAAGTTCTATTAAAGTGAAGGAGATTTATGTTCTATATCTTTATTGTTCACGAGGGAATCAAATTTTAAAAAATTACAATTTGGGAGGGAGAAGAATAGGATAGACCCTGAGTTAAAAATAAAAAGGAGTTAAAACTTCCCAATTCTTTATAAAAAACACAAGACAATTAGGAATAAATTAGAAAAAAAACCTGGTCAACTTCAATTTTGAATATCATTGTGTTATCATGTGAAAAAACAATTTAATAAGCTAAATCATAAATTGCCAATCCAGCCATGTTGTGTTGGACAGGACTTCCCCGGTCAAGGAAGATGAACCAAATTTCAGTCAAGCTTGTGACACCTTGTGGTAGAGTCGCGGAGGGGGATGGGGGGTTATCTTTAGGGGCTATTTGGGTACTTAATTTTTAGAAGATTTAGGTGATTCAGCTTCCATTCAAGTTTAAAATTTTTAAAATCCTGTTTGTGTGTAGAAGTTGCATAGAATTAAAGATTTAGCTCTAAAGTTGATTCAGGCCGTTTCAAGCCTAAATTAGCCTGAAGCACCTCATGTCGATTTAGTCTCTTAGTCCCCATTTTGAAAATTATAATTTATATTATTTTTCAACGGTTATCTTTCATATCAATTTGAGCCTCGAGAAACATGCTATATAGGTAGGGCCAATTTTGAAAGTTTAAAATTACTTACCCTTATTGGATTTTGTTTGATAGAGCTCGAATTTAGAATTGTAATGGTATAAAGAATGTGCATATTCGAGTTCGAGAGAGAGAGAGTTATATTAGTTTAAAGTTTTAAAATTGGGTTTGACACGACATCTAAATTTATTCTAACAAATTCTCTTACCAAACGTAATTTACATTCCAAGTTTTTTAAATTAATTTGCTACCAAATCAATTCAGTACCCAAACAGCCCCTTAATGTGTTAAAAAAATTAATCATAAATTCACCAAAAAAATTGACGTCTATGTAGAAAATCACTTAATGATTGGTAAATTGCAAGTACATTCGCATGAATTGAAGAAATTGAGAATAATTTCACTTACAAAACATGCAAATTTATTAACAAAGTTACAACTAAATTGATCATTAGTAATTAATTTTCATCACATTGGCAAACAATATCAAAAGGTAAATTTAAACAAATAAGGCAATAAGAACAACAATGTCTCAAATATTCCCACAAGAAAAATACCCAAAAAAATTCACACAAGGGTTTTGGTTGGACTTAACAAGTGGGCCTTATACAAATTTCATATGAGCTCACTTATCCAGACCCATCAAAACTCATGTATGAGTTTTGACGTGAAAATATCATTTTCCCAAGTTCATCTTAGAAGGAAAATTATTTTCTTTTGTAAATTCAACCAACTAGCATCTATACCTTTTAAAGCATTTAGCATTTTTTATCTCTATACCTTTTTTAGTTAGGCTACTAATTGGTTAGACATAAATAGGGCCCCCCTTTCTATTTTAATCTAATGTGGCACATAGAGACCAATTGGTACATGCCAATTGAGCTTGCCCAGGTTTGATTTTTCCGGGAAAAAGATTTACCTCAACAAAATAATCAGCCAGTGTCTTTGAGCCTACATATTGCTTGGTGGCAAAACAAATTTTAAATTATTTTAAAAAATCATAAAAATCATCCAAAGAGGCACACTACGCAAGTGACTGGACACCTCCATTGGGACAAGAAATTATATAGCAGAACTGATGCACAAACCACTGGACATGAGTAATTATATTTTCAGAAAGTGATGTACAAACCACTGGACACCTCCATTGGTCCATTCATTGTTTCACATGTAACACTTTCTACATGTCTGAACATGAGTAATTTCACGTTTTGACTTTAGTTATGTGTCAAAAGTGAATGGACCTATGCAGGCCATTAGTTCCATTGGATACTTTTATCATTAGTACGTAGCTAGCCTTAAAGATAATATATATGTTCATGGAACACCCCGAGCTCCTACTCAGTTCATGTAGTACTGCAAGGTTTATGCCCACTACACTATGAAGATTATCCACTTGCCGGTAATCTGGGGAAGAAGATGAGACATCTAATTTGTACAGCCACCACCAAATTTTGACTTCATCGTACCTTAAATTTATCGCCATTAACCATTGCTTGACATGGAAACTTGGTGTCAAAGGGGAAGAACGAAAGACAAATTGCTAGTCACTTATAAAACTTTGAAGAGTGGGAGCGCAAACAACATACAAAATTGTAAATATAAAAGTAAACAACATAAAAGAATGAAAAATAATAAAATGCAAGGAAAAATAATAGATAAGGGAAAAGAGAAGAGGAAGAATGGTGAAGAGGGCTGTGTGTGTGTGTGTGTGTGAGAGAGAGAGAGAGAGAGAGAAGACCAATAAACCTCTTAGCATATCATATTCCGCTACCAATCCCCTTGGGCAATAGCATAGATCACACCATATTAGGCAATAGCGTAGATTAGCTAGGTTTGAAATGGAGAAAGCTTATAAACATAATTCAATATTTAAGATATAATTTATAATAGGGCTATATTGTATACATATAATTATATTAATTGGTTGAAATTTGAAGATTTGAAACATTCGTTACAATCTTAAATCATCAGGTAGTTAAAACCTATCTTCTTACATAAATCATCGCCATGTTCACGTTCCTGACTGACTAGTCCCATGAAAAAATATTCTCCAAGCTTAAAACCTTAAAGATGCTCCCCCATCCTTGAAAAGCCCATTTGCAGCGATCCGTAATATTGTACATGGTCCAGCTGAAGCGATGCCCAAAATAAATCCCCCAACTGCGTAACATATATCATCATTAACTTCAAGCCCATTTCTCGGCCCAAACGTAAAGGGCCCAACACGTAAAATAGAGCAAAGGCCCATAATGCCTCTATCTGTCCAGGAACGCATCCCAATTGGTCCGGTTCAACTTCATTTTTTTGCATAAACGGCATGTTCTACTTCCTAATTACACGTCAATTATCATTGAGATAACATAAGGCAAAAAGGCCTAGGGTTTCTCATTGCCATATAAATTATGTAGAATAAGATTTTCTGATAATGACATGCTCTATCGTAATTCCAACGGTTTCAATATTTAATACTTAAGAGCCAAAATTGCAATTACCCATCCCTTCCTTCGCTTTACGTTATTCTTGATTTGAACTGATCATCTGCATGCCTATCAGGTTTCCCAGACATTATAAGAGTGTTCAAAACTTATTGCTTGACTGCTCTAGACATTCATATCCATAGGCGTTTGGAGACCTGCCGTATGTATAGGTCACGAGGGTCTTTCTTGAGTCCTGAGATCTCAGCTCGTCAAAAAAATTAAAAATCTTTACTTACACTCCTAAATATTTCACTTCATACTACTTAGCTTTTCTTTTAAATAAAATATTTCCCCTTATTGTCAACATTTAATCTTATTTTTATCGATTAAAAATATTTTATTTACTCATAAAAAAAATTAATTATATGGAGCATAACTCGAAACCGGATCAGGTTAAGAAACCGGGCTGGGTTAATTAGGGCAGGCTACAGTTAGGCCCTAGGTGTAGCCCGCTAACCTTTTTTAGGTCATGACTGAGGCTTGCCTCTAGGCAAGCATCCAACAGTCGTTGAGGTGTGGTTTTTATTTTATTTATTTATTTTGTTTATAGTAAAAAAATTGTTCTTTGAGTAGGGTCCCATTAGTTGGCTACAAGATCATAAGCTTTGGTAGAGTCCTTCACAAATAACCATAATAACACGCAAGCAATGTTTTAAAACCCTGATTGGGGTTTAACTAGACATGACCCTAGGGATGTCATTCGGGTCTAGTAAATGGTAAATTCAACCCGACCCGACCTTAATGGGTCAAGTTTGGTTTTTAAAAATAACCCTAATGGGTTGGGCCGGGTTTAAGTGATCCAACCTGACCCAACTTGAATATAAATATAAATATAAATATAATTTTTTTTATATTTTTAAATATTATTTTTTAATAAAAATTTAAAAAAAATTATTTAAAAAATATATTTTCATTCTATTCGGGTCAAACGGGTCGGATTCAGGTTCGGGTCGGGTTTGGGTCAAAGTTTTATTATGTGGTATTGGGTTCGGGTTTGGCAAAACTCGACCCGAACCCAACTTAGCTGCATCACTACAAGACCCACAAAATGGGCCAATTCATCTGAGTCATGGGGCCAGGAGCCTTTACTGGATCACTATTTAGGGGTGTGAATAGCGTCTATTTGTTCGATGTCTATTTATGTCTGCGTCTGCCCACATTAAAATACATAATATTAATTTTTGTTAATCCCTAATATAGACGGACATGGACAAGGGTTGGGCCTGTCCGCAGCCATCTATATCGGCCAACTATATATTTTATTATTTTTATTTTTATTTTATACTAAATTACTAACTTATGTCACATAGTTAATCTTTATTAAAAAGATTATAAAAAATACATATTATACTCTTATATGTCTTCTATAACATTATTATTTATTTATTTATTAGATTATACTATCTTACTATTATTATAACTTATTTTTTAATTAATTTTTTACTAACCACCTTTAATTTGAGAACAAAGTAGTATATGTTAAATTTTCACCTTCATTTTGTCTGTGTCTGTCATGGATAAATGCGGATAGACAAACACATGGTCTGCATAAAAATGGACGACTAAGAACATGCCTTGTCTGCGTTCGCATTCGTCCGTTTACACCCCTCACTATGGCCCAACTAATTAAATATGTGATTCATCAACCCAGGCTGGGCCAAATTGAGGGGATGTGTAAACACTACAATTTTTTTTCAATTAGGCTATAATATATTTTGTGTTATGCTCATTATCCAATATATATTGTTGGATTTATGAGGATGAGCACACAGTAAAAACTCTGTTCTAAGAGGGATTCAAATCCACTCTTCTCAAAACACTTCATGCATCTTTACCAACTATACTACAAAAATTTTGTGACCCATCTAATACCTTATAAATATTTATAAAATATTATATTTATGTGATAAATAATAGGTAGTATGAGTTCAAGCACAAGTGTGCCAATGTGAGTTCAAGCATCTTGAACTGTTGGATCTCGATCAATAGCACAAAGGGGTAGACAATTACTCAAACTTGCCTGTCCCCTTGAGTTAAGTGTATCGTTAGATCAAAATTTGATGACCCATGATGCTCATACAAATGGTTCTCTAGAATTGCTTACATCAGTAATAGGTCAACTACAGATTGACCTCCGGTTAAACAATCAACCTAGCCCAGTGACCAATCCAAGTCGGTGGCCAAGATGGGTTTTAAAACATTGTTTGCAAGCTTAGAATTTCCTAAACTTCTTTAAATGTACACAATGTCCTCCATTTATCTTTCCCTTCTAATTGATGTAGAACTCTCCAAATGGGGTCAGGCCAAACGAGTTTGTGGGTGTTTTGCCCCCACCCATAGTCCCTGAAAATTTTAGGTTTTTACCCATACTTTTATGGGCTAGGTCTTTTAGGTAGGGGTAAAACATTTAAAGGCTAACATGCTAACCTTTAAAAATGTAGGTTAGGGCTGAAAAATGAAAAAAAATTGGCCGGTCTTAAATAGGGCCAAGGTAGGGCAAGGGACAAAAAGCTTGTAAGCCTGCTTAACATGTCCCCAAGTATTAAACAATTATTTTCACCTTTTTCGATGGTACCATATAGGCCAAAATGGAAAAAGAAAGGGAGGAAGTTATCTACGATCTTATAAAGTTTAAGATTAGTTATAAAAGAGCTCATCTAGAGGCAAAAGGTATATGACTTTGTGTCTTATAATATTAACTAATAAGACCCTATCCAAAGATTATAAATTTTTTATTAAATAATAATAATAAAAAGTCCATGACTAGAGCTCAACCTACTTAGGGCTAGACTTTTAAAAGCTGGCCTAGGGCCATTGACGGAGCTAAAAAATATAGGCAAAGGGGGCCATTGGATTGGTACAAACCTTGGGGGAGGTCGGTCATATTCTCCCACCCAAACAGAAAAATATAGGCCCTACTTAATATTATATGATAATATTTTATTTGGCAGGGCAAGGGGGCACCTAAAATTGTAGCCCCCTACCTCCATCCCTGAGAGCCAACATTGGAAAATAGGTTAGTAGGGCCAGAGCATCAACATGAACCTTATTCTTATGTAATGCTCACCGGCGTTGCCCAGGCTCATAAATCATCTAATGTGGGATCATTAAATTCTAACCAAACTCTTAGGGCATATTTTAGAAGCACTTTAAAAGAAAAAGATATTTCTCCCTTAAATGTAAAATGTCCCATTGGGGGAGAATTTGTGTAAGATTCAGTTGATTCAGCCTCAATTAAGGCTCGAATTATTAGAATTTTGTTTGTGTGTAGAAGCTGCGTATAATTAAAAATTTAGCCCTAAAGTTGATTTAAGATGTTTCGTGCCTGAATCGGTCTGAGGTGATTCAGTTGATTTTGTCTCATAGTCCCCGTTTTAGAAATTACAGATTTTAATATTTTTCACCGGTTATCTCTAATATCGATTTGAGCCTAGAAAAATGTGTCATATAAGTAGGGCCCACTTTGAAAGTATAAAATTACCTACCCTTGGGAGATCTTATTTGATAGAGCTCAAATTTAGAAGCATAATGGTACTAAAAACGTGCATATCCGAGTTTGGGAGAGGGAGTTATATTCGTTTAAATATTTAAAATTGGGTTTTACGCGATATTTGAATTTATTCTAACAAATTCTATCACTAAACTTAAAAGGAGTCGTTTGGGTACAACAAATTAATTCTAAAAATTCACTGCCAATACAAATTATGTTAGGTAATTTTAAACTTTTAAAGTGAGCCTTACATTTATGATACGTTTTTCGAGGCTCAAATTGACATGATAGATAATTGTTGAAAAATAATATAATTTATAATTTTTAAACCGGAGACTAAGGAGACTGAATAGACATTCAATGATTTAGGCTGATTCAAGCTTGAAACAACCTGAATCAACTTGAAGTTTGAATTTTTAATTCTGCACAACTTTTATACATAAATAAGATAAAGCCTAAATTAAGGCTGAATTAATTGAATCTTCTAAATATTCAATATCCAAATAACCTCTTAATTCACATTCGATGGTAAATTTTTAAAATTAATTTTAAAAAATTATAATTTTATTTTTAAAAAAATTAATACCTAAACATTCCCTTAGGGCCTATTTTAGAAGTACTGTAAAAGAAAAAAATATTTCTCCCTTAAATATAGAATGTTATGGGAGAGATTCCGTTTCTCCACCAACTCTCCTCAAGAAGAGAGTTCAAGAATAGAGTTGAGGAGAAATTGGTTTCCCTTATACCATAATGCCTCCCAAACACGTCCTTAAAATATCCAGCCAGAGATAAACTGTAAACTAAAAACTTTGATGCAATGAAACTTTTCTGTCAAGTGGAAAGATAATTGTGTTCTAGAGTATTTTTTATTTTTTTGAGGGAATCGAACTTTGAATATTACCCGTTGGGAGGGAGAAGAATGGAATAGACCCTGAGTCAGATTGACTAGTCCGGAAAGCATGAAAAGCTGATTCTTCCATTAGCTAGTCACCCATTCGCCAGGTACTGATGTTTCATTTTGGCAGCTTTGAGAGAAGCACAAAGATGCTGGAAAGTGGATATCAGTAGAGAAATGAGCAACTAAAGTGGAATTGGAATTAACACCAGGCGAAGACCAGTCCGGTGGAGATTGTTAGTTTAAAAAGCGATCAACAGTTCCCCTTGTAGTGTACGGGCTAGACATCAGCCTCCATCAGCTACTATTACACACTTGAAGTACCTAAACAAGAAGATGATGAAGAAATAGAACAGTTAAAGATAGATTCCATGCAGAGGCATCGTCAGAAGTTAGTGGAGCTGGAAGAGTTTTCTTCTTTCATGAGGTCACCAGTGCTGCTTGTGGGGAACAGTTCTAGGGTTTTCAGGGGCCTGTTGTATGGTGGAGATGGTAGCTCCTCCTCTACTGCGTTCATCATCGCCATCATCATCATGCAGCTGCTTCCATATCCTACAGATGATGACTGCTGCTTCTCCATCTCATTCCTGTCTGATGTCTCCAACTTGCAAAGCAGGTTCATCACCTGGGCTGTCTCTTCCATGGCAGCACTCCCTCCTCCACCCTCATACAACTAAACCCAAATGCAGATTCTTTTTTAATAAGAAGATACAGAGACATACCATAAAGTGAGAAGAAAGACAAGCATCCATCAATCTGTAGTCTGTACTTTGTTAACTCCAAGAAAAAGTGTATAATTACAAAACAAAATTTTAATAATCATACATTAATTATTTTCAGAATTTTATCGAGAAGAGCAACAAATTGACGTCCAAAGTGACCATATTTTAGAGAATCCCGTGTGCTAGTTAACAAAATAGAGCGAGATCAGCATCCTATTTGCTAGACTATCACACCTACAGGGTCTATGGCCTTTTGGCCAAGATCTCTGGGGATTTCCTTCTGCAGGCTCACTTTGACCTGGAGGCAGTGAAGTTGAGGTGCCATATACCCTCATGAGCTTTGCTTTTGGAGTAGGCATCTTGTATATAATATCCACTGTTACTAAAGATGTTCTTTTAAATGTTCATACTTAATAAACATAGTGCGGAGTGAGGAGACTTCACGTTGGTTTGAAGTGGTAAGCAACTGCACTCTACCACTCTAGCTTATAACACAAATTTCTTAGCTAGTACACTTAGATCCATTGCCATCTCACAGATATCTCACAAAGTTACTTTTTTTTTGTTTGCTAGCACTTACAAAGTAGATTGATTTATACTAAATGCAGAAAGGAGATCCACATTATAACCCAGTTAAAATTACCTGGTGAAGAAACTGAGGTGCGTTTTCATTTGTGAGACAAATGGCAGAAGTTTCAGTCTGAGACTGTAGCAAGCATGTATGCTGCTGGTGCTGTTGGAAAATTTTCTGTTGTCTGCTGAGTCTTCTTCTTAGCTTCTGCCTGTCTCTGGCCTTATGGTTTTGGAACCAGTAGAAGACGTTCTTCCCTTCAATTTTGCCATACAAGGCGAGATGGGCAGTTATCTGCTGAATCTGAGAGGCATTGGGAGTTCTGATCCCTCCTCTGTACAGTTGTTCCAAGATCATCAGCTGCTCTGGAGTGGGGCACCATCTGGTGGAAGCAGCCTGAGGCATGACTCAGAGAAAGGGAGAGTTCGAGGCTGAAGGAGAAGCTGGGAGAGACAAAATGGATGGTGAAGAAGAAGACTGTCCCAAGAGAAAGGCTTTAAAAAGGGCGGAAAGGACCGATGCTTGTCATGCTGATGCTGTACTGAGGTCTGAAAGCATTGAATGAGGCCACAGTGAACCTTTTTTTCCATTTTCTGGGTTTATATAGACAGAAAAAGAGACGTTTGCTTGAATAAATAATTCCGTCATCATCACCATATAATTTTCTTTCTGATCAGAAACTGATACATGGGAGGTGTACCATCATGTGATCTGCTCTCTCAAAAGAGTGAAGACAAAGCCACCCTTCACAACACAAACTGCACGCCTTGCTTACTGACTGCGCGCGCATGGGAAGATAAACCCTGACATTGGTCAAGTTCAGTTCTGGGAACTAAAGGAAACTCCTACATATAAGAATTGACTGCCACAAGTATAAATGGGCGGTCTGAAGAAATATTCTTTTCGCATTGTATTCTATGATTTCTATCCCATATAGATGATAACTCAAAGTGCTAGCTATTACAACATCGATCATAATTTCTACATAAAATTTACATTTATCATAAGTTAAATTCTAAAGTAAAATAGCAATCTACCTATTTATTTTGTCCAATGTGTTGTTAAGTACCCCAAGTAGAGCCATCTATCTGCACTGTTTGACAAGATCCAGTAATTCACCATTTCAATTTATGTTTAGATTTCAAAAGGTCCTAATTCATTAATACTACTTACATTTTATTTAATACAATTAAGTTGCATAACAGTTTGCATATCATGACAATAATAATAATTCTTAAAAATGTACTTAAGACATTAAAGCATACAATTAGAGGTGGTTGCAGCATTATGCATGTCTTTCAGATGTTTGCCATTTCAGATGTTTGCCAATTGCACCAATTCAGTGGGTTCCAAATAGGTGTTATATTCAATACTGGAAGTTAAAATGCATTCTCATATGACTGGCCTACAACCCATCTGGCCAAAGAACTAGTGCATTATCAGAGTTGACCGACGTAAATTTGATTTGCACTTAGATTGGCTTGAAAATCGCTCCAGCTTTTCTGGCTGAGGACTTTCGTTAATATCATTCATTGCATGGCTATACTGTTTACTGCTTTTATGCCATAAAAGAGGTATGCTTCAATTCCCCACACTAGATCCCCTCCCCCACTTTGGTGACACTTTCAGTGATTCCGATAAGGCAAGAAGTTTAAAATCCTCATTGTCAAATTTCGGGCAGGCAATTGCCATTGAGTTCTATACAACTCTTCTATGAATGTCTGAAACATACTATTCTAATCTAAACAGAACCTTCTTACTTTTTTTTTTTTTGCTAAACAAAACCTTTTAACTTGGTGATACTTTATTTCATATTCCAGTACTAATATGGAGTCTGAACTTTTCATGAAACACCGTATTCATTTCATCTAACAACAACAAATTAAGGAGATTCTCTCAGGTACTGTTGCAAAGGTGTGACATGCAATCAAAGCAGCTTTGTAGGAGCCGGTGGACCTAAGATATTGTAGGATGGATGAAGTTATGGGGAAGTACGAATTAACTTAGCTGTATAATGAACCCAAAATACTTTCGATCAGGTGACATAAAGGATTACAGTACTCATAAATAAGCATCAGCCTGATTCTAAGGGTTTCCTTGCACCTTGCATAGTAGGTTGGCTGAAAGCAGAAAATAGTTTGGCTTTGAAGCGGAAATATCCTTTAATAACACTTTTCTTTTGCTAAAAGGTACACTTTTTTTGTACGATTTGTGAAGAACACTGGAGTATTTGAGCTCTTCTAGGGAACTTTCCCCTTTTTTTTTTGGGTACAAATGATCCATTTGTGAATACCGATAAATCCTTCGAAGAGCAGTGAGATCCTACAGGATTGGAGTTTGGAGCCTTTAAGTCCTCAACTTATAAAAGTTTTGGCTGTTATAGGTCTGCTACTGCCAAATGAGTTAGACAAAATTGTGTAGTCACATGTCATAGACCAAAGCCCAAATCCTGTTTTCTCTTACCTCCTTGACAAAGACAGATGATTGGGCGTCAAATCATCATTGGTTTTGAGATCATCTCCCTAGTTCATTTTATTCAGCTTGTCTGTTTTCAGTAAAATAAAAATATTCCGCTTGTCTATGTAATTAGAGGAATCTGGGCTTACTGGACTCCACCTTTCCATTGTTTTTGCAATTAATTAGTAAGATAAATACAACGTTGATGAATGCCGGATGTTATGTTCAAAAGTAGGCAAAAATACCTTCATGGATGTAACAAACTATATATCCAATAATAGGAATTATGACATTGTAAAATGATAAAAATGTGGTACCCAATAACTTAAGAGGCTCAGCGAGCACCCCAACTTGATGGGCTAGTGAAGCTGGACGGAAGCAGTTCGCAGAAATTAATGTTTTTTTGATGGATAACATGAATATTTACGAGGTAAAAATAGTAAGATTTGCATCAACAATTTTTTAAAAGAAAGCAATTAAATTTTACTATGGAAAGCAATCAAAATATCGAGCAAGTCATCATTCGTTGATACAGGATGTGCCACACACAATAAGGCCCCTCCATACGAATTTGGAAATAGGTTTGATGTGCCCAACCTTTCATTCAGTGTATTCTTTTGTAAGTTGTGGTCATCAAGAAGTGGGAAATGGCCTTTTTTTTGTTCATCGGGGAGTCTTCGTACAATTTTTAGTCTTGTAATCTCCCTTATTCGAGCTTAGTAAAAAAAAAAGAGTTACTTATAAAAAAAAGGAAATCAACATGGGTTTCTTCCTCTTTATATATATAAATAAATAAATTATATAGGAAAAAGTTAAAATCAGCCCCGGCTCACATATAACCATATGAACCAAGGCAACACAAACTGTCCCATCGAGATTTGATAGTGTATGTTACTCAAAAGCTTCATGCTTGCCCCCGAGTAATATGTATCGTCAAAATGAAATCTTAAAAGCCTGCCATGCCCTTGCTTATAAACTTAAGCTCATATTAACCGGGCTTAATTCTATAAATAATGATAATGATAATAATAATAATAATAATAATAATAATAATAATAATAATAATAATAATAATAATAATTATTATTATTATTATAGTTAGCTTTTCTTCTGCATATCTCTACTCCCTAGAATAGCTACTGTATATATGTTAGTACTGCTCAACTGATCATCCCTTATTTTCCTCTCATTAGCTACGGCTACTCAGCTGTTCCTACGCTGCATGTCTTGACCTTTTTAACCGGATCATTAGCACAGTTTTCTCTGCAAATATCTAAAGAGAGAGTATGAGAGAGAAAGACAAAATGATAGTACCACAGAAGGGGAGACAGAATACTGTAAGGGCCCCACCACCTCATTACATGTCCTCGATCATCTTCCCTGTACCTTCTCCGCCCACCCCACACCAATTTATTTCTACTTCGAAGGAGGAGCTGGATATATTGAAGTCCTTTTTGGGAGTCGGTAACATTCCCAGTTTGCTCACAGGCAAACTGCAGACTAGTAAGTCTCACACACCCCACCATGCAAACTAAGCGCTACTTAATACCCTGATCTTTCGTTCTCTTCTGCCCCCCCACATTCAAGTCTCCACATTCTCGCACAGTAGACAGAAGCCTCTGGCCCTTGCAGCTTCTAGTCCTGTTGGTTTTGCTCATATACAGTGTCCTGGAATGCCATGTGGAAATTCGGTGGGGCAGAAGTTCACTGTTTTTGAATAGGTTTCAGCTGGCCAGTGGCCTTCACATCTCTCGAAGGGCTGGCTGGCCTCTGGGCAGGGGTGAATGACAATGTGAGCGCAACATGTAAACGGCTTCTGCCGGCTGCCTCCCTTCTGGGCTACCTACTTTGGTCAAAAAAAGGTTTTTGGCAGGGATTTCAACCTTCCAGGACAGAAGGTGACGGTGGAAATTCCATGCCGTGCTCATCAGCAATTGCAGATGGCCCCAGTGAACATACAAGTTAAATTTGGAATAGAGCAAGTTTGACTTTATATGGAATGGTAAAAGTTTACAAGAGCTTGGGCACATGAACCGTCGGTTTCAACTATGTGACTCTGGGAAACTTCGGATCTAAATCCAACGGCTTGCATTATTCAAGGCTTATACAGTCACACGTGAGCCTTGGCTCTTGTAAACGGGCCTTGATTGGCCTCTTATAGTAATATGGTTAAAAAAGGGTAATAAGCATAAGCTAAATGGAACAAGTTTTGATTCGTCCGTCTAAAATTAAATACTCCATCTCTCTTAAATTAATAACTTTATTTTATTTTTCAAAATGAATTAAAATATTAATGTGTAACAGTGGGAGTACAATTTTGCATGTACTAGGAAATAACACGGGGGAGATGGAATATAAATCTAATTGAGCCCTTTTAACCTTGTAGGATGTTAGGTTCTCCCTCTTCTTGTCAATGAATCTTCTTCTTCGCCCTCTACTATACCGTAGTAACTGATACGTACTTACTGTACGCAGTGCTAATAGTGCTTGCTACTTTTCATTATTGCAGGGTACTTTATGAACTTCTTTTATATTCTAGCTAATAGTAGTTCTTATTATCTACTTCTTTATCAGTGAAATCGACAATTTTTGTAATATTT
Organism: Saururus chinensis; assembly: GCA_035235625.1. Taxonomy (NCBI): domain Eukaryota; kingdom Viridiplantae; phylum Streptophyta; class Magnoliopsida; order Piperales; family Saururaceae; genus Saururus; species Saururus chinensis. The sequence goes on from CP141142.1 coordinate 39,828,586, forward strand.
GTATTATCATTATCAAGCAAGATTGCATCAGGCTTTACTGAAAACATTTAGGGGATGAAGCCCGCAGGGTTTTAATGTGAACATGTAATTGATATTTACTCTGCACCAAGAGAATCACACAACCTTTACTTGGCATAAATACAAGATTATCAGTGGGAAAACAAAGAAGTGGGTAAATGCAATTATTTGGTACACGGCTCTAAAATGGGAATCGGGTTCCTTGAGCCTACAATTCTGAACTCTTAAGGCAGGTGACCATTGCAAAAGTGATTGAGCTGTGGATGCTTAAAGCTATAAGATGGCCTAAGGGGTTTTTTACATCATCTGCCTAGAAATAGGCCCTTGGGCCTGTCTCAACTGGAAGGGCATACTTTAGTTGGAGGCTTGGAGCATCTGAGTGAGCCCAAATATCCTCTCCAGCTTGGTGAGCCCCCTTTTTCAAGTACGCAATGCCTAGTGTACTTTGTAACAAAAATTAAAATATAACACCTGTGAGACATAATCAGCTGGTAAAGCTTGACCATTTTTTGAAACATAATCAGTTGGTAAAGCTTGACCAGCATAGATCAATGGTACGTACACCCACTAGATCGCATATTCCCTTCATGCAAAAACGCAGTCCGTATGCTCCATGCGTACAAACTGTACGCTAATGGATGCAGCGTCGACTACACTAATGAAGCTTTCAGGAGCTGAGTTTTGGCCAGCCAAACAACATTGGCAACCCATATGTTTGTTTACTGCATGCTATGGAGTTTTATATTACTCTTTCTATCTAATCTTAATATTATATTTTAAAAAATAATAATTTTTATTAAATGGTGAAACTCATATCTAAGACAAAGGAAAAATAAGTTTATAATACTCTTTTATAAGTACTTAACCTCTTAAATTAAACAAAATGAAGTTATTAATATGAAACTATTTTTTTTGCCAAATAAAATAATTAATGTAGGACTGAGGAAGTATTTTTTATTTTATTTTTAGGATAAATTATACTTACACCTTTGGGCTTTGACTTTTAGTAAAATTATATTTACAACCTCTTAATCTTTCACAAATTACACAAAATCCTTGACATTAACAAAAATACTATTTTTAAATGAAGAAAATATCCTTATTCACTTAATTTCTTGATAGTTGACAATATTACACGTACATGAATAATTTAGTAATTTTTAAATTATTTTACATGAAACTATTAACATCAAGAGTTATATATAATTTTTAAAACGTTACATAAGTGCAATTTCAAGGAATTAATGTAAGTACTATTTCACCTTTTTTTATTTGGGAAAGCTTTATACTTTTTTTACATGTGAAATGAACAAAATTCTGAACAGTATGGGCTATAATACGAATAGCCCATCTAAATAATAAAATGGGCCAAAACAGGCTTGGGTCTTATCTCAAACCAACCTTTTTGTGTTTTTTTGGCTGTCAGTGTTACTGTCTGATGATTGATTGGTAGTTATAAAGCAAATCAGCCCGCTCTTTCTGTAGGACAGCTAAGTAATTCCCTTCAAGTTCATTTCAAAGAGGCCATAATTTCAACCCATCTGTTCTTTCATTTTGGCGAAATTTGTCGTGCTGTAGAGACACTATTTCTCCTACCTTAAATGAGTATTAGGCAAGCGTGCTAAAACCTGAAGCTTGCAATTAACTCTTTGATGGTTTCACAAACCAGATGAACACTTGCCGAGTAGAAAATGTGTCAAATAAAATAGCTTTTATATTAACGGGCAAGAATGCATATGCATTACATGTATAAATATAAATTAAATTAAAAATAAATTTTGTATTGAATAAAAGTTTCACTCTCAAGTTATAGTCAGAATACATATTTTTAAAATAATAATATTCATAAATTACATGCACATATAATTATAAATACTATATTAACCCATATATATTTGTAATAGTCAATTGTTACTCCAAATCTCATAAACTTAATTACTTTTAAGTCATAGGATACAATGACAATTATATCGAAGGACTTTGCATTGTGATGTGTATCATTCCTATACATAGACTATAATTACTTTTAGGTTCATCTCAAAGAGGCCATAGTTTCACCCAACTATTTTTCCATCTTGGCAAAATTTGTCTTGCTCTAGACATCCTATTTTTCCCACCTTATACGAGTAGTAGGCAAGCATGCTAAAATATGAAGCTTGCAGCTCTTTGCTGGTTTCACAAACCAGATGGACCAATGAACCACTTGCGGAGTAGACAATGTGTCAACAAAAATAGTTTTTACATCAACTAGCAATAATGCATATGCATTATGTATATAAATATAAATTAAATAAAAAAATAAAATAAAATATGTATCAAATAAATGTCTCTCTTCCATGCTATGGTGAGAATATATGTTTTTAGAATCATAATGATCATAAATTACACATATATATAAGTATAAGTACTATACTAACCCATATACACTCTTAGTAGTCGATTGTGATGCTAAATATCATATCTTATAGGGTTATATTAAGTCATAGGTTGGCGAAGATAATAGTCAAAGGATTTTACATTGGATAACACAAGATTCACATTCAAGACTATATTGATAGTGGGTCTCATTTGATAGAGCATGTTAGTATTTTTTTCAATTGTGTAAAAATGTGTGAATCCGAACATATGTAATATAGGTAAAAATAATAAAAAAATTATTATCAAGAAATATATTGTATATATGACTCATAAAAAAGTTCGAGAAAACGTACTAATTTGGGATCTCATTTAAATAGAACTTGTCAAAAACTCTCCAACGATGTAAAAAATGCACAAATCTGTATTCAAGAGTACAAATATAATCTTACAAAGTTAAAATTAACATAATTCCTAAACAATAGGGTACTTGTCGTATTTACAATCAATATTAAATTGACATATGGTAGTCATTTAAAATAATCTAAGTAAATAATTATACTAGATTACCCTCATATCACATACCAGTTGAGGGCAATATAGAAAGTTTAGAAAATACAAATATTTTTTAATTCAATAATTTTTTTAAATAGTTAGACTAAAATTTTAAAAGATAGGTAAAATCGGAATTAAGGGTGAAAATATGGGTAAAATAAGTAGACTTTAAAAATTTTGTCAGCTCTCGACTTGCTTTATATAATAGTATGATATACCCTAATTAACGAATGTTCATTCAAAAAATAAAAAAACCTACATAGTTATCTCTCTAGTTTACCTGGGTTGTTGTCTTTGTATATTCACACTTAAGACTTTCGGTAATGTAAGGATTTTTGGTATATGAAAAATGTTTACATGACCAATGACATGTGGAGGGAGAATCTTTGGGAACCATTGAATTTAGCTTCTAAGTTTCTCTCTCACCACGTCCTTTGTGATATGGTAGCACCAAATTTTGGTCATAAAAAGTGATTATGCTAGACAAGCCCATGTGATTATGACATAACACTTGTAGTTCCTTGTCCACGACGGATTCATCTCCTTAAAGAATCCTAATTTCATGCACTAGCTCAACTCACTTTCTCTTAATTTTCTGTAATATTTCAGCATAAATATGAAATATATACTCTGTATCGTTTACTAAGCATTAGATGAGTACGAAAATTCTGGAAGATCCAATGCTCATCTTGGTACCAATTTCTACAAGTTACCATGACAAAGTGTCCCCTACCCTTAATTTTGCAAGCTCCTAGTCAATAATTGTATATGCCCACCCAGTGATGTAGTGGAGCAACTATTTTTTGTGTTGACCCAGAGGTAGATAACACGTTATCTCTTAGATTATGCCCCCACATCAAAACTAGGTCATCTTAGTTTCACCACATATCTATCTCCTTGCACAGAATGCAAACTTGTTTGACCATTCCCAATTTTCAAGTCGTGCTTCAGAAATAGCATGGTAAGATAATGTTACAGTCCCAGATTCTTGTATTAACAGGAGGGAGAGAGAGAGAGAGAGAGGCTCAGTGGCGTATGCATGTTACTATTGCTAACAGTTGGGATGGGTGCAACAGGAGTCCAAAGTGAAAAACACATAAATCAATGTTTCTTAGCATTTTGGAAGATTTCTTGTACAAAGTCGTATCACGAAGCAAAAGGTGTCTGCCTTGGAAGGTCAACTGGGTATGAAGTGGGTGTGTTCTGCTCGAAATAGTGGCCCATGTGTGTATACTCAAAACAATACACTTCAAGGGCCTTGGTACATCAAGTTTACTTATGAGCATCATGGGCAATTGTGATGGGACCATTGGCGGTGGCTCCTATTGGCACAGTTCTAAATAAATAGGAATGCAAAAAGTGGGCAACTGGGTTTGACACCAAAAAATGCTTTAAGTGACCTGAAGATTATACATGATGAACCTACTGCATCATTTGGATGATTAGTATGGCCTATTTTTCTGAACCCCACTAATAAACGTATTTGAATGATGAAATAGGTTCATCACGTATGGACCTTCGCGTCAATGCAGCATTACTCCTGACCCAACCCTGCTTGCTTTTGCATGTTATTTCTACATGAATATAATAAAATCCCAACACAGCACCGGAAGTTTGGTGGCTCATGGGAAAGGGATTCTGTGGGGGGCGTGCGAGAAGATGCTACAAGAGTGCCAGCCAAAAAAATAAAAAGAAGATGCTACAAGGGACACGGTAATGCCCAGTTCTTCATAGCTTAGCTTTTTAGGCATTCCGGCTGAAATATGCCTGTCATCATGAAAGACATAAACCTACTTGTAGGAGTCTCTAGTGTCAATATCATATTTCATTTATTCGAGAGTACTACCATAATCTTGTGTATGTTTGTCTCAACAGGGAAAGAGTTTTTCGTGCCCCCTTCTCACAATGAGCCTAATGTAAGGTACTTATGGAACCGTAGATATTTCATATCGAAGACATATATATGAGCACAAGTTAATATAAATAATATATACTTATATTAATATGTATTAGTATGTATATCATCAATTTCGTACAGTTCCCATTATACATTCGTTAGGGTTATTATTAAAGTAGAACATAAAAAATACTTCGTGTTAGAGAGAGTGAATGAGAGAGAGGGGGAGGGAGCATCTCCATTTTGCATATTACAAGACAGATTTGAGAGAGAAATCGTCATTCTTATAATTGCTTTAATCCTAAACAAATGAATACTTCTTTCACTAACATATACTTAATCATATCCTCCTTGCTGTAAATGATTGAGAAGATTGGTTCACATGGCTATGTACTAAACTATACGAAAAAGCAAGAAGTTTGTGCAGATTATAAGTAAAAAAGAGCATGTGCCCTAGAGCTTGCAGTGGAGCTCCATGCCCTCCTAGGTCTATCTTTTCATCCATCAGTGGTGGGTCCTCCCTTCCTCCAGTCAAGACACAAGTTGGGCGTCAATGATGTCTCTAAGGCATCAGAAAAGCACCGTCCATAAGGACTGAGGAGAACTTGCACAATAAATAATTGAAGGTTTCAGCCAAATATGCAAAGTCCTTTTATAGCTCAAGTAATTATTGAGAAGATAATAAGTAAGATAGTGAAGGATTCCATCCAGAATGTCAATGCCTTCTCAAGCGTAAAGCTCATGGTATCTGTTGATTAAAACGAGCTTTAGCTAATGTTCATATGTTCTTGGACTATTCATATCCATGTCCTCAGTTTACAATATTGAATTTCATGTCTATGAACAGTGAACTTGAAGAACATGTCCAAGTCATTGTTTTCTGTAGGAGTCAATTCAACATGGATAGAGAGATTTCCTGCTACATGAGCATACAAACTGCAGTGCTTTCGGTGGGAAGCCACTCAACTACAAGACTTTGATCAAAAGCTTAACGAATCCTTATCTATATCAAATAAATGTGGCCCAACAGTTGATGGAGTTGAATAGATGGCGACTCTCAACTCCAAGAAATATGTCTTGTTATTGACTTAGCCGTGACAACTGACAAGACCCCTAAAAGAGATATGGTAATGTTGTTAGGACAAGCGTTGAAGAATTGAAAAAGACAGCTCTTTTCTTCTTTGTGATGGAGGTTAGAAAGGGAGAGTAGAAATCTTACCTCAGAAGACTCCCAGCTTAGAGAAAGAAGATAGTTCTTTCTAATTGCCTTGGCTCTAGAGTATGAAAATATAAAAAAGTAATAATAAGTAAATTTTAATAAACTTTTTATAAGTTTTTAGGGGTTGCTTGGGTATTGAATTGTTTAAAGATTCAGTTGATTCAACCTCAATTTAAGGTAAAATTTTTAGAATCTTATTTGTGTGTAGAAGCTGCGCATAATTAAAATTCAGTATTAAAGTTGATTTAGGCTATTTCAAGTCTGAATCGGTCTGAATCACCTCAGTTAATTCAGTCTCCTAGTCCTTGTTTAAAAAATTACAGATTCTATTATTTTTTAACAATTATCTTTTATAATGATCTGAGCCTAAAAAAATATGTCATATAGGTAGGGCCCACTTTAAAAGTTCAAAATTACCTACCCTTGTGAGATCTTGTTTGATAGAGCATGAATTTAGAAGTGTAATAATACGAAGAACGTGCATATTTGAGTTCGAGAGAGAGAGTGAGTTATATTAGTTTAAAGTTCTAAAATTAGTTTTAACATGATATCTAAATTTATTCTAACAAATTCTCTTACCAAACGTAATTCACATTTGGCGGTGAATTTTTTTAATTAATTCGCTACTGAATTAATTAAGTACCCAAACAGCCACTTAATAACCTCACATAGAATCCCTACAAAAAACTCAATGACTAACTCCATGTCTATTTGAGTGGAGTCTCAAGAGAGTCAAAGTGGAGTCATTTATTACAATATTGTATATGTTAAACAATAAAATGTCAAATTTTGCAAAAGTAAGAAGGCGATTTACACACTATTGCTAAGATGGCGTTGGATCCGCTGTGGAGCACTCACATGTGAGTGCTCTCACAAAAGCCCAGCGAGCCATGAAAACTCATGCGAGCATTCATGGCTCGCTTGGCTTTTGTGAGAGCACTCACATGTGAGTGCTCCACAGCGGATCTGAAAGCTGCTAAGATATGCACTATTTTCCAAACCACTTGGATTTTTAAAAATATTATTGATTACCTGCTTTTAGGTTATTTTTCGTCCAAATTACCCTTTCCTTCTTAGACAATGCCCAATAAGCCCTTCCACAATAATCAAAGAATGATTCAACCAAATTGACCTCCCTTTTTTTTCACAACCCTTTATCATTGGCAAAGCCAATAAATAATCAAAATCAAATACAATATCACTGAGCAAAATAAAACACATCAAAGCATATTAAATTATATTAGATTACATCATATCATATCAGATCTTATCAAAGCGTATTAGATCATACCAGAATAGATTAGAATATATCATATCAAAATAGAATGAATCATAGCAAAGCATATCAGAATACATCGAATCAGAGTAAAATATATAACTTATTTAACATCTTAAGTTAACTACTTAAGATACACACATTTATTTAAAAAGAATTAAAGTAAAAAATGCTTACTCCTTTGATATTTCTAAAAGTAGCGGCGTTCAGAGTTTCTTCTTCCTTTAAAGCATCCTCCCCTTCATGTCCAGAGACGTCAAACAGAGCCTCCTCTTGCTCCAAAATATTTTTTCCTTTTCCACCCGAAGGTAGCGGACAAAACTTCCCCTAACCCGGAAATATATCTATCTTTCCTCACCCTTAAGCGACAAATAGAACCTTCCCTTTACATATGACATCTCTCACTTTACAAATTTAGAGGCGGCAAACAAAACCTTCCCTTACCCGGGACACTTTTCTCTTCACGGTTAGACAGTGGAGGATGGAGTCTCCTCTCTCCCTGGGTTGTTTTCCCCTCTAGAGTACTTTACTAGAAGAATGGACTATTTCATTACATAGGGCACCCTCGATTTAGTCAAGAACATCATTTGAATGAACTAAATCGGACTCAAAATGACCTGGAAACATAGAAACTGAATTTGGATCTCCAAACCCACCCCCTTATATAAGCCATGATGCCGCCCAAATGGCGGCCATGTGCAGCCTTTTTTGGTTGCGCAACGACGCACCCACATGCAAACACATGCCATGGGTGTGGATACTATGGTGCACTGGTTTGCCTCACCACGTTCAAGCTTGTCGCGCATTGCAAGCACCTGCACGGTCACATCAAACAAGTGCCATTTTTCTTTCTTTTTTAATTTTCGTTCTTATCTTCAAATGCTTATATCTTTCTATCTTAGACTCGGATTTATGTATACTTGTTACCGTTGAGCTCGTATCGATGAACCATATAAAACTAGACCACTCAAGGTAGGTTATCTAGTTCTTTTTAAGTGGGTCCCACCTATGATACACTCTTCTTGAGGTCATAACTTTCACTCCCAACCTCTGTTTCTAGCGTTTTTCAAATCGTTATGCTCGTTTCTTCAAGCTTTACCCACATAGGAGAGTTTTCTCCTACATTTTAACTAATATTCCTCCAAAAATGAATAATTATTATTAACTCCTCTGTTTAACAAAATCGACAAATGGGTTATCACACCTCCCCTCCTTGCATCTTCCACCCACTCAGCTTTGATCCATGCCTACTACAGTCGTTTTGTGCTAATCCACTGCCTACCTCACATGGACTTGCCTTCCCGCACTCCTCCATCCATAGCGCGATCCATTGTCTACGGTGCGCAAACCTCCCTTCCACGCACTCCTTTGTCCACAACATTGATCCACCACCTACCATGCATGGACCTCCCTTTCTCACTCCTCCATCTATAATGCTAATCCACCACCTTTTGATCTGTGTATATGTAGAATGCTAAAGTGTTTCAGTGATAATGTTGAATCAATTAAAAAATATTGCATAATCGATTTCTATGTTATTTTTGAATCACTTCAGCAATATTAGTATAGAATTAATGTTTATTTGATAATGTGAACTGAATCAATCTAGACTTATAGTATTAATGGTGGTTTGTTGTTGGTGTTGCTTTGATCCATGAATGTGTATCATACATCACTTCAACAACGTTAGTATATCTTTGAATCAATGTTTGTTTGATGATGTGAACTGAAATCAGTCTTGAATTGTAGTATTAATGGTGAATTGTTGTTGTGTTATTTTGATCTATATATACATATAACACAAAAGTGATACAACAATATTCTTCGATTCATTCAACAATATTACCATATTTCCAGTTAGGAAGACAAATACGCCACCTTGTCAGGAGGGAGTGGTGGAGGGGAGGACCCGCCTCTCCCTAGTGGGGCCGCCCTAGAGGCAGTGGTGGAGGAGGTACTGAAGGAGTGACAGGTAGGGTCAGAGACTGAGGAAGGGAACAAGGTGGGGTGGAAGATGAGGAATGCAAGGTGAGAGAGGGTGACAAAGGACCAAAAGGTAAGCTTAGGAAGTGGGGAGGAGTGTATAATGCAGAAGCAAATCAAGAATATTGTAGAATTAGTTCAACAATATTGTAGAATTAGTTCAACAATATTGTTGAATTAATTCAACAATGTTACTTTATTTACTGTGACGAGGACGGAGAGGCCACCATATTAGGTGGGAGTGGAGGACTCACCTCTCCCAGGAGGGGCCGTGATAAGTATGAAATCTATATCTATTTTATATGCCTTTTTACCTTATTTGCTAGTATAGATTAGGTTAATTTAGAGTTAATTATGGTTTATTTAGATTAAGATAGATATTAGTATTTTAGTTTAATTATTAATGATTTTGTAGTTATTAGTTGTTTAGACATGTATTTAAATCAAGATGAAATTTTAATTATATTCTACATGTCTAAAATATGGTATTTTATGTTTTGTAGGTAAAGTGCACTTATCAAAGTACTTGGACAATGTTTGAAATGATTAAAAATAGTCTTCACATGCTTTAAAGTGATTTGGACAACTTTTCGGAGTTATAAACAAGTTAGAAATTAATATGGACACGAAGGAAAGTTTAATGAACAGAGTCCAGGAAAATAGAAACACTGTAGCCGATCGATCGGGCATGTAGGGCGATCGATCGGGATAACGTGAATTCAGATGAAAATACAGTGTAGCCGATCGATCGGGAATGCAGGGCGATTGATCGGCATAACATGCAGTTTCCTTATTTGTCCCAAATTCCAATCCTTTTCATATTGGACTTCTTCCTACGGAACTTATGCCTATAAAAAGACATATTTGGCTTAGAATTGGGGGATTCCAGTAGATTTTAAGAGGAGAAAAAGGAAGAAGAAGATGGAAGAGAATTCAAAGCTTTCAATGGAGATTCAAGTGCTTTCTTCTACCATGGGAGGCTAGACTTTTCTTTTACTTAGGAGTTGATGAAGCTATAGATAAGTTTCAGTTTCTTTTCTTTTTAATTTAGATCTCAGTTGTGAATGATGACAATTGTATGATATGGATTTCCTTTTTAATGGAAGAGCTTTTAATGTTTATTCAAGTCTATGTTGATTTATTGTCTTGTAGATGATAGATTGATATGATTTTGATATTTGCATCGATTTTAATTTCTGTGATTTAGATGAGATGGTCATATAATAGTTTTAATGTTCAGATAATTAATGACTTGGATGAGTTATACTAAGATTAGACGGGTCATGCCTATAGCTAGTTTAGTGTAGATGATCCGTGCTATTGTCGAAGATAGTTCATGCCATGGAAGTTAATTAATGATTCTTTTTGAAGTAATTCTAGCTTGTAGCTGAGAATACTTATTCATGTTCACACTAGATTTAGATTAAAAGTTAAGGAATTGTTATGGTTCTATAGTGAATTCAATTTCCTAAGTAAATTCCATCATATTAATCTCTTATTTTTAAACTAGTTGATTTATTTCCTTTACCTAATTAAAGTTTAAGTTTGATTTAGTTTTTAATCAGCAAATTTCTCTTTAGATTTAGTAATAATCCATCTGTCCCTGAGGTTCGACAACCCTTAAATACTTATCCTAGTACAATTACCTTGTACACTTGCAAATGGTTTAATTATAAACGATCAGGCCGCCCTAGGGGGTGATAGAGGAGGATGTGTAGAGGGAATATTGGGCAAGGTCAGAGGCAAAGGCGGAGGAAGGTGTTGATGTAATGCCCCGGATTTTACCTACAATTTCTTATAATTTTTTGCTGTTTTTTTTGATAATTTTTGGCAAAAAAATATATGATGTTTCAGGGTATTTGGTTTTGGTATCTATACCTGTAGTCGGGTGTGGGGTTCATCTAGGCCACGGGCCTAAATGTGCGTTTTGGTGCAAAAAATCGTTAAAGAATGGAAGTGTAGAAAGGGATAAGGAAAAAGGAAAAATAAATAAAATAATAAAAAGAAGGAAATGGGCTCGGGCTCGGCCGAGCCCGATCCAGATGTTTTTGGAATAGTGCACACCACCCCCTCTCTCATATGTTCCAGCCGGTGGAGCGCCGCTGGCGGGTTGCCAGCCGACCTCGGCCTGGCGACGGCCAAGCGATGGTTAGGCTGCTTCCTCGGCGCCGCCCCGGCCCAATTTGATTCGCCGTGAGCTCCTCCCCTGTTTTCCCCGGTCTATCTTTGCTCTCTCTGATATGTGTTGTGGCAGCACCAGTGGTGGCCGGTGGGCTCTGCCCGGCCTCCGTCCAGACAGCCACAGGCCGACAATAGCAGGGCCGCCACCCTGGCCAGCCCCCTCAGTCCCGGCCAGCCCCTCCTCCTCCCCCAGTTAGTTCCCTCACCCTCTCTATTTTGGTTGTTCCACCGCCGCCATGGGTCTGCATGGCCTGACCGGCCGGCCATGGTCCCGCCTTGGGCCGACGACAACAGGAGGCTATCCCTCCCGGCCCCAGTGGCCTCTGTTCTGCTGGCCCACTCATCCTTCCCTTCTCTGGTCTATTTTTGCCACCTCACTATTTTGGTGAAACGGTGGCTGCCGGCGGTGAGCCACCGCCGACCGGATCTCCCTCCAGCCTCGCCTTGGTCCGGCGAAGGCAATGGACCACCCCTCCTAGCCCCAGTTGGCCTCCCCGTGGCCCCATCCTCTCCTCCCATTTTCTCCCCTCTGCCCTATCCGCTAGTGCTATGTTTTTGTGAAACCGTGGCCGCTGTTGCCGAGCCATGACAGAGCAGACCTTCGTTTAGCTCTGCCATGGCCCGGTGACGCCAGTGGGCCACCCCTCCATAACTTGTTCAGTCTCCTTTCCCTCCGCTTTGTTGAAACCCGATCCGCATCCCTTGCTCGGCTCCTCACTGTGCTATCTGTCCGAAGTGTGGCCGCTGACTTTGGCTGTCACCTCTGGCCAGAGATAGCTCGTCCTGGCCACTAGGGCCATGATGGAGTTGGCCAGTAACCCTTGCTCGTCCTTGTGCCCCTAGGGTTTTTCACCCGTTTTGGGCCATCAAGCATCGTTGGATGCCGAACACCCTTTGGACCACCTTAGTGTCGCGGGTCTCAGCCTAGAGATGGTTGGCTGCCCTAGTGTGACATTGCCCCTCTTCTTTCGGCATGGGCCAGGTTTGTCTCTGCTGATTATGTGTTTGACCGCTCCATATAGAGCGCCACATGTTGCCCTCTTACCATTCTAGCCTCGCCGGACGCCGATGGCCTCTAGTCGGACTACCTCGGCATGGCAACGGCAAAGGCCGTCTTTGTTGGTCCCCACCCTTCTGAGTCTTGGGCTGACACTGTCTAGCCCTCTTCTCTTCCCTATGACCGCGTGTGCAAGTAGCCATGCGTGCGGGTTAGAGTTTTGGTGCCGCTTTGGTGCCGCCCGATCGTCGGATGGCTCCGCCATCATCTGGAGTTGACATCGGAGTCCTCCACCACCTCTCCTCCATCCTTGAGTGTTGCCCACGCCCTCCGCCCTTATGTGGACCTTGTAAATGTGAAATCGATGCCGTTGGGTGCTGTCCACGGCTGATTTTGATGTCTTGTGACCGGTTGGGTATTTTTCAACCGCCGGTTGAATTTTAGTGTGTACGCTTAGACCTTAGGTTACACCTGCCACTCATTGGCACAATCTTTCTCTTAGCTGCCCCTAGTGTGCTGCCGTGGATCGCAGAGTTTGTCTCGTTGACTTTGACACCTCATTTGGCCGTGTGTAGTTCTGGTGTTTCCTAAACCCTCGGGACAACAACTCTCTCAACTTTGCAAAGCTTTTGGCCGCCAACTCCGCCGCCAATTTCGTCACCGACATCGCCATCAAATGTCATGATTACGAGGTAGGGGAGCTTTGAACTCGTAATTTCATGATAGCATGCTTAAATGAGTAGTAGCATGCTAAGATTGCATGATGTGCATATAAGCATGATTATATGGTATGTTTAGATACATATGGCATGCATTGAGCTGTAAGTATGATTGATATGTATGAGTTGTATGTATGTTTTATGGATGTGGAATATGTATGTGCTAATGATGGCTAGCAATTAGGTTAGTATGCTATGGATGCGTATTATGGACATGCTAGTGGTGGCTATTGATTTTGAGTAAGTTATGTATGTGAGCTGTGTGTGTGGGTAGAGGTATGGGCGATGGACGGTAAAAAGTGGTAAGGGTTTGGTACGAAGTTGGATGTAGATTTGGACGTGTAAGCATATAACGGAAGACAGATAAGGTAAGTTTGAGGAGCGAGGATTTAAAATGGATCAGTTTGGTTTGGAGTATACGTCAGGGGTTCAGTAAGTAAGAGGACTTAGGCTTGGAGACTTATGAGGGTTTATTAGATAGTAAGAGTGTGCATAATTGTAAAAGCATAACGTATAGATTATGAAGTGAAAAGTAAGAATAATAAGTAAAGTATTAAGTAAGAGGGTGATAATGGGGATCTATTGTGAGGAGCTCAGTTTGGCAACGTAAGTAAGATGTTTTGACTGTAAGGTGGATGTTAGAGGCTATATGATTATGTAAGGATTTGATGTGCAGTGAGCTATGTTGTGACTTGGACTGGTAAGTGAAGTCTGCTGCCTCGACGAACTAGGGTTTCAATCAGGCTCAGCTTCGGTTTGATCAGTCGAGGACTGTGAGTCAATTTGGCATAATTGTACCGCATAATATACTTAATTCAAACTTGAATTATGAGGAAACTAATAATAGCATTGAGTTTAAGACTTGAGGGTTCAACGGATTAAGTTCCGTGTTTGAGCTAGCCGATAATGAGTCGGCTGAGCATTTCTTGTGTCTTGCCATGGTGGTTATCTCGCGGGATGTTGTCTGTGTGCTATATAGAGTACCAGACGTCTGATGCTCTGTTGAGAGTGATGTATGCTTTGATTTGGTCTGTGTGTTGTATTAAGCCCAGAAGTTTGATTCTCTGTTAAGAGCGCTGTAAGTTTCTGCCCTTCGTGGGCTCTGTATATTTATGCCTATAGATGACACTGTATGTTTTGCCCAAGAGTGACATTGTAAGATTACTGCCCTAGAGTGGCACTGTATGTATTCTGCCCTTAGATGGCACTATATGGCCCTTGTTGGCATTGTATAGCCCCAGAGAGTAGGCATTTGTGCACTTAGGTAAGTAGTATCATGGATCTACTCTTACCTGTTTGATCTTGTGCCCCATGAGCATAGGTGTGCCTTGCCTTCGAAAAAGTCCATGGCGTCTAATTGCTCCTCAAAGGTTAAGGTGACGCCCTTGTGGCATTCCCTTCCTTTTCGTTGTTGGAGTTTGTTAATTGTAATGAGTTTTAGTTATCGGTAGTATGTGTACGATAGTGAGAGTATGTTGTATGCTTCAGATTCTGAGTAAGTTATACGTGTAAGATCCAGAGTAAGTGTAAGTGTAAACTCCTCAAGAAGACGTAAGAATACATTTATGTGTAAGCGTATGATTGCACGGGTAAGGTCGTACAAGTACGTGTAAGTTGTGTGAGTTTATGAGTACGATTGTAAGATGATAATTTCGAGTAATACTGTAAGTGTAAGTTTCTGAGTAAGACCGTAAGTGTACGATTCTGAGCACGATTGTAAGTATATGATTTTGATAAGGACTGTAAGTGTAAGATTGTACAAGTATGGTCGTACGAGTATGTGTAAGGTGTTGAGTATTCGTACGATGGTACGAGTAAGTTCTAAGACCCTGATTAAGGGTGTTTGTGTAAGTTTGCTTTCATTGGTGTGTTATGCATTATTATATGCATATTATGATTTTATTATGTTGACTATGGTTAAGTTGCATGAACACATGTATTTTATGAATTTACCGAGTTCAATGTTTAGGATTCCCCTACTGTCCTACTGAGTATGAAAATACTCACCCTACTTTTTTAGCCCAATTGTTCGGGAGGCTTTTGTAGGTTGTGTTGGAGAGCTCCTGGAGATAGATGCTCATTTCTACGGTGGATTGTTTCCCCCTCGACTTAAGTATATTTGACTCAATGAGAGTATATTTGGTGTCACGATCTGATGTATTGGGTGAGATGAGATTTAAGTGTATGTATTATGGGCTTTTAATTTGGATCAAAATGTAGATTGTTATGGGACTTGTACTTGGGGACGCGTGGGAGTTATTTGTATTTAAAAATTCATGATCATAGTAATTTAGTCGTATGTGTGTTTTCGAGTAGCGCCTAAGGATATTTGATTTGGCCATATGATGTTTGACCGTATGATGGAAATATTTAGATGAAAAATTGATGTTTAGTGTTTTAAATTATAAACTGTTTTATCAAGTTTTGATTTCGTCAATTTTCCTCCGATTTACCGATGTTATATTGCAAAAAAATTTCATGAATTTTAAGGAAAATATATAAAAATCTCGGGCATTACAGTTGAGGTGAGGAAGAAGAGAAAGAGGGTGGGGAGGGAGAAGAAGGACCAGAAGGCAAGCCTGGGAAGCGGGGAAGAGTATGTAATGTATAACTAATTCAATAATAATGGAGAAGTATTCAACAATATTTCAAAATTAATTCACCATCAACAATATTACCAATTATTGAATTGATTCAGCAACATTACTATATTATTGGGGAGAAGGACGGAGAGGTCACAACATATGGAGGGAGGGTGGAGTATATGACCCGCCTCTCTCTAGAGGGGTGGCAGAGGTGCGGAGGGAGTATCGGGCCATGTTGGAGAAGAAGGAAGGGGATGAGTTGGGAGAAGAGGAAAGGAGAGGAAGGACTATAAGGCATGTCTGAGAAGCTAAGAGGAATGCATAATGTAGAAGTGATTCAATAATATTACAGAATCAATTCAACAATATTGTTAAATCTATTTAGCATTGTTTCAACAATATAAACAATATTACCATATTGTTAGTGATGAGGACAAAGAGGTCATTGCGTTCGGGGAGAGTGGCAAAGTGGACCTGCCTCTCCCAGGCGATGATACCCTAGGGGCAGTGGTGGAGGAGGTGTAGAAGGAGAGTCAGGTTGGGAAGGCGGAGGAAGGGGACAAGGTGGGGTGGAAGAGGGAGAGGGAGAGGACGGACTAGAAGGCAAGCCTAAGAAGCGGGGAAGAGTGCCACCAATGGAGCAGTCAAACCTGACGTTCGTATTGAACTTGTTGGGGGTGGAGGGGATGTAGTCTAGAAGGGCAATGAGTTTCAACTACAACATTAATGGAGATCAACTCAAAAGCCCCTCTTCTTGTATCCTTTTGCTACTGCTTTTAATGAAAGAAAGACAAAACCTTTAGGATTTCTACTAACAAAAACCTTTCTGTTGTTCATGAAGACTACTTCAATAGAGTAAGAGAGTAAGTCATTGAATCCATGAGAACTTATTTGGGAAAGGTGGGAAAAACTTATCTTTTAAGTACTAAAGATGGGAGAGGAAGGAGAAGGGAAAGAGGAAGATGTACAATGAAGGGATATTTTGGTCCACGTGCAGGTAATTTGTAATATTTGAAAAAAATCCAAGTTATATGAAATTAGTATATGTATGAGGAGGTAATATGTAAATCACCTAAGTAAGAATAATTAAAATTAATTAATTTTATTAGGTATAAAATATAGATATGTGCATATTTTACATTATTTTTCAAGAATAAATGTATTTAAATTAATAATATTATTATATTCAACTTAAAATAATATTACATCATAATTGAGTATTTTATATAATAATCCTATTTATATGAACCCAAGCATCGTACATTGTCGGATTTCAATCCAACGACAGACACGACTTAAGGGGCATGCATGTTTGAATTACATGCTCGCTCTCTCTTTTAATGCGCATCATCGAATCAACATCTGACAACACTCACGTTAACTCTTTCCTTTATATATTTGTATTGTACAATTTTTTAAACAAAATTAATATAAACAAGACACTTATAATAAGTAATAAAGTTTGATGAGTTTTTCAAGTTTAACTTAGAAAATAATAAAGTAAATCATGAAATTATGCTAGTTTTGAGGCACCCTTGAAGACCTCAAACACACCTGCCCCTTCTATTGAGATGGATAGGCCCACAAAAATCGAGCCACACTCAACCCTGCAACCGCATTGCCCACTCGCTGTGAATTTACAGCAAATTAGGGGGACTATTTAGCAAAAACTAAATGAAAAAAATGTTGTGTTGTTCAAGCAGAGGATTTAATGTGCCTGTAAGGCCACCCATTTTCACTTTTAGCTTCTTAGCCAATCAGGGCCACCCAGTACCTGGCCCACATAAAAGCTAAGGAGTCAACTCCTTCTCAACGTCAGTGTCCACATCAGCATCCAACTGGGCCCCGCCACACGCGCATGTATAAAATTAGGCAACGCGCTCCCTCACTCCTCACCCAAGACAGCAACCAACATCTCAAGCACACTTGTGACACTATGTACTACTACCAACATGAAGACCTGCTCCACCCAGCCACCCACCTCCACCGGACGGAATATTCCTTCCACCCACCGGAACAAGCCTTGCTGCAGCCCTCGGTTGACGACAACAACTATCTCCGCGAGACCCTCGCCATCTTAACATCCGATGTCGCCGGCGGGCCTACCACCACGGCTTCTGCCTCTCCGTCCTCTCTACCTACTTATCTCCACCGCCCCTCCCCAAAGCAGATGAGCCTTGCAGGCAGCCACCGTCAGCTCACCCTCCCCGGCAAGGGGCTGAGAGAATCTGTGGGCTTAGAAGTGGGCCCTGTGAGGAGGGTCTGCAGCACCGGAGACTTGGACCTACAGGCATGGTCCACTAATTGGCTTCCTGCACTGCATGAAATTTTAATTTGCATGGAAATGTTGCTTCAGGTTTTGATTAGCAGATAAACATACGAGGTTTCAGCAGTTTAAAGTCATTTACTGACATGAGTTCTTCTTCATTTTCATAACAGAGAATGGGAATGAATGGCTTCCAGCATGGGCAACGATCAGAGAGTTCCCTAGGACCTGAAAGCGGGGGAGTGGAACACATGACCAGCAGAGTTGGCCGGTACACAGCCGAAGAGAGAAAAGAAAGGATTGAGAGGTACCGGAGCAAGAGGAACCAGAGGAACTTCCACAAGAAGATCAAGGTAATCAATTAACTTCATTGTAACAATGTTCATTTCCATATTATAATCAAGTAGAATGTGATTGATGCATTGAATTATTGTGGTGGTCTTATGTGGAAATAAGTATGCCTGCCGGAAGACATTGGCCGACAGCCGGCCACGGGTGCGAGGACGATTTGCAAGGAACGATGAGGCCGGAGAAAGTTCTGGGTGTTCGTGGGTCACTACTGGCGGGGAGGAGGAAGAGGAGGAAGAAGATTGGGTGAACTTTCTTGAAGCCTTCTCCACTAATTTGATTCCTTTAGATGGAATCAATTGAGGGCTGTTTATTGTAATTCTTTTTCTTCTAATCAGGTGTCTCAGCTATGCTAAAAAATTTGTTTGTTTGATGCCAAAGGATGTTTTGGGAAGCAATGATATTACTATTGGTAACAGGCAACTTCTCCCATAAAGTGCCCTTCAATTCCACTTTCCTCTCCAGTGATCCTTTCATAAAGTAGTGCCTACTACTCTATGTAGCCAGCAAAAATTAAAGAAAAAAGGGACTTGTCAAGGTGACACTTTGAACATAGACAACAAAGCAAAACAACTCTAAACTGTAATTAAAAAAACACAGGCGAGATGATAGATCTAAAAATAATTTTCCTCTATCTCATATTAATAGTCTTATTTAGTTTTTTTAAATAAATTAATATAATTCATTGTGAAAAATTAAATAGGATATTTAGCTTGTTATTTATGTTGTTCATTTTCTAGAACATTTTTGCCAATCACTTGGTTTTAATTGAACTCCCAAGATTATGCTTGAAGCACAAGAGTTACCGTATTCAAAATATCAAATTATACTCTACACCAATCTAACAAAATTTGATACTCCCTTTTTAAATTAATGAAAAATAATTTTTTACATCGAAACTACACATAAAAAACTCACACATGAGTTTTGATTGGTCTAGCTAAATGAGCCCATAAATTAATAGCTTAATTTAATAAAAAAACTAATTCCATATTAATAGCTCCATTTTGTTAAACTTAAATAATTGAAAACTTTAAAAAAAATATCATAAGCTTATTTTCCATTCTTAGACATACGTCCATTTTTTTTTAAAATGTAGCCAATTGAATACTTAGTTTTGATTAGATAGAGGAAAATGAACCTTATACTTTCATTTGAGACTCACTTTTTTCTGTCTAATCGAAACCTAAGTACAAAGTTTTGTGGAACAAATTTGATATAGGATTATCAACACCTAACTATAAAGATTGCTAGTTCACAAAATCAATGATTGCACAGCGGTAGAATCAATTGGATTGAGAAAAGAAACGGGCAATGGAACTATTTTGGAGTTCGCATGACGGGTCCACTAGTCTAAACACTGGGAAAAGACAGCATCTTTATGATTTATAGGTAGGAAGCTTCCAAGTACACAATTGAGTACTACTTGAACTTTAAGAAATTTTATTTACTTCTCTAAGTTGTCCACTACCGTCTGTCTGTCTGTCTTGCTCTTTCCACATGCGGCAGCTGCCTTTTCATAACTGTGAGAAGTTATTATGTGGCTCAGTTTAGCACAACCAAAACAAATGCAAGTATGAAACACATAAAAGGCAATAGTGGTCTCGGGATGCTGCTCATTTTGAAGGACATGAGTCCATTTTAAAAGGCCAAAGATAAGAAAAAACTGAGCTTATTTGCTTTATAGTAAGGCTATCATTTAGACGAAAGTGCTTAGAAAAGTTCCCTACATGTGGGAGATTGGCCGTAGGGATTCTGGTACCTTAGGCATGAACATGGCAGATGGGTGTCCACTATAATAACAAAAGAATATGTGAATTTCTTTTGGCACTAAGAAAAAATTATGTGTGTGATTAGTTGTTTAATAATAGAGGCTGTCTAGCCAGTGTTGTAGCTTCAGCACTCGCTAGTAAGCTGGCTGTCAGATCATGACCTTGAAGCTACACCAACGTGAAACTACAACATTGGATAAATTTCTCCTTCATAATAATGGTGGCAGGAGATGGCCCCGGAGATAAAGATGGTGTTAACTGCTTGGATTGAATTGAATCAAGAGTCAGACAAATTAGGTATAAATTGTCAGTATGCTTATTAGCATAACAAAGTTTCTATATAATACTTAGAGCCTGTTGGAACTCAGCTCGAAAGGTTAAGAGAAGACCAAAGCTTTCCTTTCTACTAATTTCTAGACTCTGCACTTTAATGGACAGAAGATGTGAGGACGGAGGATTCTTTGTTTTTTTCCTATTGAAAGGATGGTGGATTATATTAATATAACCAGACTTAAAAAATTCTGCCGTTCAAGAATATAGGCATATAGCCCAATTGAAAACTGAAAAGGTTATAGTGGAAGAAGTTAGGAAAGATTTCAAGTTCGGCTCCTGATCTTGCACATTTTATTAGTCAAGAAGCTTTAAACCCATAAAAGTTAATTTGATGATTGCACTAATTAAAAATAAAAAAAATTAATTTGTAAAGATTGGCTGCTTTGGTGGCTTACAATGGGAATCAAGCTTTCATTGTTCATTACTGCACTTGCAGTGAAATGTACCAGAGGGAAAGAAAAACAAATTGCTTCTTTTTGGTAACACATAAGCACTACCATACCTTCAAATATGACAGGAAGTTTCTAACCATTTAGTCAGTTTCCTCTGATTCAGGACTAATAAGGTACAATGTAGTAAAAGGCGTTCAAAAATAACAATGTGAAGAACAGCTTTGTTAATACTTCGCTATTTCTTCAGCAAGCCTTTGGCATTAGACTTTTTGCATTAAACCGGTTTAAAGGGCACAAATATTGGACCATAAACACATTTGCCGAGGGACAAATCCCGCAAGTAACATGACCAAAATTACAATGTTAATTAAACATGGAATTACTCTGAATCTCGCAGAACGTACCTAATGTGAGTTAAATACTTCTCACTGATATACCATCACTATATTGCATTCCTTGAGTGTTTTATCTCCGCCTCTTTTTACTGAAAAAGATGGGCCTGAAGAAAGTCCTGAATGGAAAGGCTGGATGTCTTGATTTTCGCTTTAATCTTCCTTTACCTGCACATATTGCAAAAACAAGAGAAACCACCTAGTCATTCACAGGTCATGCCAAAAAATTGAAGTTACAATTGCCAATTTAACTTCTTTTTCCATACACTTCTAGTCGCCATTACCTTGCTTAGTATTTGATAACATGGGCTTATTGACTGAAGTAGAAATCTCTTCATTCTGCTTCTCTGTCTGAACAGAAATCTCTGAGGTTTTATGACCAAGCTCTTCCAATTTTTCGCACACCTTCTCTAATGGTGCATGCACCTTTTTCTTCAGATCTACCAGTTCCTGCCTGTCTAAGTTTGCAAAATCATTGGTGCAAGGCAAAGTAGAAGCTAATGAAACTGCATATGTATTATATACTTTTTTGTCAGTCATGTCTTCATCCATTGAGTTATCCGCTGAAGTTGCATCTTTTTGTTCTACTCTTTCGTCACCCCTGTCTTCAGCAATTATATATGCTGAAAAGTCATCACTTTGTACTGATGCCCTAACACACAAGTCTCCAGTGATTGACCTATATGCTGGTGTTGCATTATTTTGCTCCACATCTTTGACACTCGTATCTTCAGTGATTGACGTTAACATTGAAGTTGCAGCTTTCTGCTCTGCATGTTGATGATCTACATCTTGAGCAAATGACACATCACATGTACCTGAAGCTACCTCCAACTTATCCAACCTTTTAGAATCATCATCGCAATGAGCAATTTCTGTACGAAGACTTGAGGTTGTATTGTTCTCTACTGACAAGGAATTACCTTCAGTGGCCATGGAGGGAATCTTCGGAATATTATCTAGTTTGACGCAACAAGGAACTAGAACTAGACCAACATCATCCCTGAGTGATGCATCAGGATCCTTGTTGGAAGTATACGGTTTAAACTCTTCAATTTTAGAAAGATAATCATCTGATTGAGCACATGTGAGGGGCTCCTCGCCTGACACCTGAGATGAATTTACTTTGTTTAAATCATCACATCCTTCATAGATAAATGCAGCCCCAGGCTCCTGGAGCATTTCAATCTGTGTAACACTTTTTCCATTCAGAAAATCACCTTTATCTTTGCAAAAATCAGTTCTAGCCTCCTGAACTTTACTGACGAGATCTTTTGATGCTATATCATTCATTGGCTCTTCTTGAACCACATGTTCGTCAACCACATCTACAATTTCTACAGCTTCCACAGACGGTACAGTTAACACTTGGGTTGAAAGAAAGCACGGTGAATCAGTACTAAATGACCGAAAAGGATTTGCGCTGGCACTTTTAATTTCTTTGCTTAAATCTGAGAAGGACCTTTCCATAGCATCCAAGGACAAATCACCTTCACCACTAGAGATGGGGTCCCAGGTAAAAGAGTTTAAAAGTTCACCATTGGAAATCCTTTCAACTTTGATTGCTTCTTTGTAGAACTGCTTTTTTCGCAAGGCACTAGCCATAAGAGACCTACACATTCAACACATAAAGCCATCACCCCTGACCATATTTATTTTTTTGTGTAGTTACTGAAGTTATACACAATAATTGATAATTTTTAATTTTAAAAACGAATTAAATTATAAAAAAACCTAAGACTAAGCATCTACAATCAAGATAGTCTGATTTCTATTGCCCCCCCAAAAAAAGTTAGCTTGATGTCTTATTTGAATTCATCATTTTCTTTTGTAAGCACAAATTACTGGCTAAGAACACATCACTTGTCTGACAGAAGACAGTTTTAAGGAGGGATATATTTTACTTCATTATTCTTCTTAACACCACTTGTCTCAATGCAGCACCTCATTCAAGCCACATCGGATTACTATCATTTCCCTTTTCACTAGATACAACAGCTATCTCCAAATATACTGGAAAAGAATTACTGAGCATTACCAACCTGCAGTTCTTAGATACAGCTGCTTTTGCTCGCTCCATAGAAAGTCCAAGTAAAAATGATAAATTTGCAACATCACATGGGCCCCTAAGTTCACTTGCATTACAGGCTGCGCTAGACACTATAAGGTTTTTCCCTTGTGTCCAATCCACTAGTAACTGCAATTCAAGATAAAACATTTGCATCACGAGAAATGATGGAAGAAAAAAGACAGCCAAAACTTTGCACATGATATTTACATAAACGGTGTGTTTTGTTAATGCACCTGTACTTTGATATCACCTATTGTGAATCAGCAGCTGTTATTGCAGGTAGCAAGGACATTTTCAAACAAGAATGATTTACACCAATCCAGCAGCGAATGGCATGCTGGTTTGACCTTCCCTGTCAAGGTTTGAGTCCCGAGACTGTGGCATCTTGGGTGTGCGTGTGGATTGGGTGTGTAAGTTGTACAAAAAAAATGCATGATTTATTAATTGCACATGCGTTTTGCAAATCTCCATATTCCTTCACATTACCCATAAGATTGACAATTCACAGAATATGCCCATGCATTACAGTTCTCCAGATTTTTTCCACCAATATTTTAAGTTGCTATAAATTTCTCTTTTACTAGCAGAAAGAAAAGGCATACTTTTCAAATACGGATTCTGACATTACTTGAGTTCCATCCAGGTGAATTGGCTTTAAGTATTTGCATATGGCATTATCTATTTTTTTCTTCTCTAAACTAGATATTTATTCTCTAACTTCTCCAGTTAAAAAAATAAGAATATCCAACACTGACTCCGTTTAAATCCTCAAAATGAATTCATAACATTCTGACACCTCCATCACTAAAATTGAAGTATAACCTAGCTAGTTTCTGTGCAACACATGTCTAACGTGTTTTTTTTCGTTCAGAGAAAAAATATATACATGATAGTTCTTTAATTCAAAGATGATAACATTTACGTTTAGCGTGTAAGTCTTAGCATACATGTTATTGTTTGTAACTGCATCTGAAATTGGATAGAGCAACACAAACATGCTAAAGGTGGATTGGGGAAGACCCAACCCTGTAAAGGTTTTCCACATTCAAGTTTGGTTACGTGTGGGCTCCCATTATAAGTCTCTAGTTCCACCCAATAAAGTTGCATTCTTTAAATCTGGAAATGGCAGATTGCAGAAAAGCTGCATGAAAAGTGGCTTTGCTGACTCGCTTAGACTGTTTCATAAGGTCTGATTCACGTTCAAATGTTTGTCTATGTTGGACATTATAACATGTTTTTGTCTAAATGAGTCAAATAAAAATTTAAGCCTGACTCATTCAGTGCACATCACAAGGTTAACCCATTCAAGAGTCAGACAAACAAAACATTCAGAAGTCAGATGCATCAAATGCTAACAAACTATGGGTCCTGATGACCATACCATATGCAACTTTATAATTTATATCCTTCACATCAACCCAATTACATTAACAGTAACACATAGGCCTCATACCTTAGCCCCTGCAAGCATGTGTCTCCTGGCTTGAATGTCGGATATAAGATGAGAATATGCAATCTCAAAGAATATCCCTCGCTGAATACAGGTTATGCAAAAGTCAAATACAAATCTAGTTATTATGAATGAATTTGAAAAGGAATAGGTACGTAAACAGTGGCAACTGCATCATCCAAAGGTATATCAAACAACTGACACAGTCTCCAAGACAAAATCCTCCAATTGTTAGTAGGTGGAATGTAAAAACATACCATTATTCTTTTTATATAAATTGATAAAATTCAGGTAATCGACAAATATTAACCAATGGCCAGACATGATAATTATAAAAATGTGGTGCTGTAACTCCCCAAAAAGTAAAAAAATTTGGCCAATGGTCCTTCAATCAATTAATGCAAAATTTGCATTCGCATGACAGTTGGATAGCCCAACCCTTCATATACCAAATCAGGTCCTTCTAAGAAAGCCCTCATTGCCAACTTTAAATTCAACAAAATAAACTAGGAAAATGAAAAAGACAACAGCTCCAAAGAAGAACTTCAATCAGAAAAATATTAACCAATCACCAGATATGGTTTTTATCAAAATGTGGTGCCTGTAACTCCCCAAAGGCAAAATTTTTGGCTAATGCCCATTCAATCAGTCAATGCGAAATGTGAACCTCTGACATATTTACAGTCTAAGCCTTCATAAACCAAAGTAGGTCGTACTCAGAAAGCCCCTCACTTGCCTACTTCAAATTCATCAACATGTACTAGGAGAATTAAAAGGATAGCAGCTTCAAATACGTACCTCAATGGCAATCTTAACCATGGGAAGCTTTAAACGAAATGGCAACTTATGGGAAAAATCTATTGAGATCAAGTCTACCTGCAAAAACCACATGACTACGATTGAGTGGAAAAATAAAAGATAAAAGAAACAGTCACAAGCAAATCTGGAGAACTATCACTTCCATGAAATACATATATGTTAAGCAACATCTACTTCTCATTCTGTGAAGTCAATTAAAATTTGGATACAACTTTTCAATTAGCAAAAATATTAAATTTCCACCAAAATTATCATAAAAAGTACATCCATCAACTATAACGGTGTTTCATGAAACAAGATTTAATTCTACAAAGCTGCATAAGTGGCACATAGAAGATCTTAAAAAAGTACTATATTTAACATAAAAAACACTAATACCTCCATATTTTCCCTACAAGATTAGTTTTTACGTCACCAATTTTAACTAAATAAAATTAATCAGATCGCATTGTAAACTTCACCACGTTCGATGATAATATGCGTATAACAGTAATGTTAAAATAACATCTATCTGTTGTACTTCTATATAATCGAATCAGTTTTAAGTTTGAAAAGCACCTAATTTGCCACAATTTTTCTTATTAAAAAAATTGACATTAATTCACTACAATTATCACTAAAACCCCAAGTGATTTTCTCAACCGGAAAAATTTTCTGCACCCACCTCAGAGACCTTGCAGGCCTGATCAAAAGCCATCTGGGTCAATGGCCGAACTGCCACCAAATCATAAGTCCTGAGCACAGCATTCCCCGAGTTGAGTGCGGCGGCATGCACGCCAGCCTCGACGGCGACAGTCAGGCGGTTGTACTGACGGAACGGCTCATTGAGCGGGGCGTGCAAGAGGGTCCGATGGAAGCGGACAGAAGCAGAGAGGGCGGGAGCGAACTTCAGGAGGGAGGAGAGGGGCAAAGGGTGAATGGAGCAGCGGTCGGAGTCCGATACGGCACCCCGGATGGTTCGGTTGTGGGCCACCCCAACGTAGCCGAGCTCCATGGCCTTGACGACAAGCTTCACCCGGGTGTTCTTCTGGGCCGTCGGGTCGGGGCCGGCGGGTGGGAACGGGATGTTGAGGTCGAAGAAGGACATAGCGACGGTAGTGCCGACTACCCGAAATTGAGGGTTTACGGTCTTTGCAGGGGTTTGGTGGACTCAAATATGATGTGGGAGATTGCTGGTATCTAAACTCACAAGTCCGTGAAGCATTTCGTCGAACAGGGCCAGGGCGGGCTCTTCATCTTTTGGCGGAGCAAGCCTTGCCCGTACCCGAAGATTCTCACTTCCTCAGCCGGTTGTTGAGAGACCGGAGCGATCATCAGGCCGCCGACAACAAAGAGCATGAAGAGCTCCGGCTTCGCAGGGGTGCTTGTGGAAAGGGCAAATTCGTCCTTTGCGGTTGATCACCCTAATTTTAAGCTTATAATTTTTTGTCTTCGAAAGTCCTTACATTTAACCTTTTTTATTGGTATCGACCTTTTTTTTTCACAGGATTGAGGGTGTCTTTTTTGCTGAGACTGTTACTATGCTTAATAAAAAATTATTTAAATAATATTTAAAAAAATATATACCGAAGTAATATATTTTTTGGGAAATATTTTTGTAAGTGATGTTCCTTTTCTCCCTCCACGCATGCACCGGTGTGGTTTTTTTTAAAACTTTAATCAATTTCGTCCTTTAGAAAATAACAAAATCATCTTTAAGTTAATTTTCGCCATTTCGAAGAAATCTTTAATTTCAAGTAATTTCGTCCATCACAAGTTGTTCACATCTACCAATGGCAACCTGTCTCACTTGTGTCTATGGTGAACAAGATCAGGCTTGTTCAACTCATGTTGTTTCCCAGACTTAATACGTGAATTTTTACTTGGCATGACTGCAAGAGCTAATATCTTACCTGTAATTATAGTCATATTCGTCAATCTTGGTGTTAGCCCCTTAACTTGACGGATGCAAAAAGGGGGCGGCTAACCCCTTACTTGGCAACGGACAACCAAGCTTTGCTAGGCAGCAGACAGCCTAGGTAGCCCCTTGGGCACGGACGGATGCTGGGACAGCACGGGTGATGTTCCGGACAAGCTACTCGCCTTGCGGAGCAGGCTGGGTAGGAGTCCTTACGCGGGCGGGACTCTAGCAGGCGAAGCTGGGCGCTGCTTAGACTTAGGGGAGGACTCCTAAGGCGGATAGGATTCAGCTATGCCAGTTGGCTGCACTCCTAGTTGGAGTAGGAGACCGGGCAGCAGGTTCCCAGTATAGACAGGACTCGCATAGGCAAGCTGGTCACATTCCTAGGACGGATGAGAGTTGGAGTGGCTGGTTTCCTCAGATGGGCTAACTCTTTGAGGCAACATGGCGATAGACTTCTAGCGGAGGATGGACTCTTGAAAGCTTCCTAAACTATGCTGGGGCGGAATGGCTTTGGGTTGAGAGTTGGACAGGGTGAGGACTCTTGTATTGGGTGGGTTTTGTACTTCTAGTGGCACTAGGACGGCTAGCCTAATGTTGTGTCTATATAAAGGGATGAGCAGGGCGGCCATGGCTGATTATGATCTAATTTCTTCCTGCACAGCGAACCAGGGAGCAAAAGAAGAGAGTTCTCAGCCTGGTTGGTCAACCTTACCCTTTCGCTACATTGTATTTCAGCGGACAGAA
Organism: Saururus chinensis; assembly: GCA_035235625.1. Lineage (NCBI taxonomy): Eukaryota > Viridiplantae > Streptophyta > Magnoliopsida > Piperales > Saururaceae > Saururus > Saururus chinensis. The sequence continues at coordinate 39,856,861 of CP141142.1, forward strand.
ATATAGCTTGGGTGGAGACCCTTGCACCAGGTCGGACTGTGTTGCTGTTTTACTTGTGTTTCCCTTGCGCATATGAGTGAGAAGGGAAGAGAGTGGCTACTGGCTGCGCGGTATAGTTAGGCCATCACGAGTGCGAACGCTAGGCAAAGCTTCGTGCCCGTGACACTTGGCCACTGACACAAACATCTTATGCCCCCTGTCACTAAATACTAAGTTCAACTAGTCCACTAGCAAGCACGATGAGGTTAGTTGATTAGCTATTACATAAATGACTTCACTTATTCCAACCCCCCAAAGACTTTGCATTTTGTAGGAAACATCCAAAAATTTGGATGCATACCAGTTATTATAATTATGCCGTGTAATGGCTCTTTTAATTGTTGTTTAAGTACCTTGAAAGTGGCTTTTGCATTTTGTTTAAGTAAATGCTATGGAGAACTTCCTTTGTTGCATATAAAAGACATTTCTTTGTCTGAAATGACGGGCCACAATGTTCTTAATGATTAGAGCACCGTTTCAATTCAATGGACCAGTTGAGTGGATCTCAGTATGCTATACGATACAAAAGAGTGATCAATGCTAACACCAACTTGTCAATATGATTTTGTCATTCCAAAGGACGAAATTATCTTCGGAAGGACGAAATCAATTTAAAGATGATTTTGTCCTTCCAAATGACGAAATCGATTAAATTTTTTTATAAAAAAGCCATGGCTGGCGCCTACGTAGAGAAAAATAACACCACTTTGAGAAATATTTTCAAAAGTACATTATTTTGGTAAATATTTTTTTTAATATTATTTAAATAAAATTTTCTAGTTTATTGGTAGGGAAAATTATATAAATATTAGAGAAAAAATAATTACTAAACTAGTTTTTTTTTTCATGCAGGTGCCAAACTGTCAATTAGGCAACCTCAAGGACAAAATCTCTACATTAAGTTAATTCTGTCATTCTAAAAGAGGAAATCAACTTTCGACCTATAAAAAAGACGAATTTATGACTTATTATCCCGGCCGCGACTCTCTCCCTCACATTATCTCCTCCTTGCCCCAACTCCTCTCTGTCTCAACCCACCCCAACTTAGCTCCTCTCCTCTCCTCTCTGTCTCAGCTCAGTTCCTTTCCTATCTGTCTCATCTCTGCCCGCCCTAGCTCCTTTCCTCTCTATCTCCTCCTAGCCTGCCCCAACTTTTCTCCTCTCCTCTCTGTCTCCTGCCAGCTCTAGCTCAGCTCCTCCTCTCTATGGATGTTGCAAATTGGAAAGAAGAGCCCGTGTGATTGCGAAAGGTTTAGACCAGTTCTGCCTTGTTGGCGATCGAACGGCCCTTGTGGGCGATCGATCTGCAACACTATCGAAACGTCGGTTTTCCAGTTCAGCCGATCGAAAGGCATGTTGGGCGTTCGAACGGCCGAACTGTAAATTTCAAATTTTCACGTTTAACCGATTGACCGGCCTGAAGGGCAATCGATCGGCTACACAGAAAATTGCATGTTGTGCATATGATGTCTACTTTGATGATTCCACTTTAGCTCATCAATTTTATATGAATGTGGAGTGTTTTAAGCTATGTTAGGCTACTGAAATGTATGCTATTAAGTTTATGGAGTTGAGATATATGCTTAGAGATGGTGGAATGACTTATGTTTTGTAGCATGATGTTGGAATCGTCATCTTGAAATTATGAATGGTTGGTTTCTCATTGTTAAGCATATTTTTAGTAGAACTATAATCTATTATTGGACTGATTTGTCATGATAGCTTGTGGTTAGTTGTGTGTGGATGTTGGTGAATGTCATGACTCAATGATGAAATGAGTGATGTTATATGTGTTTAGCCTTTGTGGTTGAGTTTTCATTTGAGTTATGATTTCAACGTTTCTTCTCCTATGATTTCCGCTGGAATTCATGTTTAGATGGTAATTCACATGTGTAGTGTGGTAGTGAGTTTAATTTCAAGCATGTTGGCATGCATTATGTAAAATATTTCTACTAGATACACACACACATGTGGGGTTAAATGATGATGTGAAGCTTGATATTGTGATTATGAATGATGCATTAGGGGCTGATGAGAGCACTTATCATGGATTAGGATTCATGTATGCTTTGCCCACGTATGTACCATGCTGCATGCACCATGAAAATGGATTTCCAATTGAGGCTTCATCGTGGTTAATCGAATTTGACCGATTGGATGCAATGTGATAGAATTGTGTGCCGGATTGATCGGTCGTGGATTAATCGCAAATTGATTGGTCCGAAAGGACATATTTTGATTTGAGTTCCTGTGTGGAACGAGTGCACTCCCCGGGTTGAGTCTTGTTAAATGGAATGATGTGGGGACGAGTTGTGTACTTGTCTTACGGATTGTGAGAATGTTATTACATGTGTCATCTGGACCCTGAGAATCCAGTGTGGTATGCCGTGTGCACCCCGCTACCACGTGTTCTGGGGTTCTCTGTGTGAGAACTCGGGCTCTTCCCTCCGCAGGAGATGTCCCTGGGCGAACACCCCTGCTCTAGATTCTCTGTGTGAGAATGAGACATCTTTGGCCAGGATCGTCCAGGGCGAGCAGCATTAGGGATTGACAACCCCGATTTTTCTTTAATTCTTGTGTAGAATTTTGGATCATGACACGCCTTCGTGGCCTTGTCTATGCTCCCGTCTGTGTGACATTAATGTGTGATTACTCCTTGATGGAGGTTGATTGTGATGATATAATGCATGTGGGAATATGTATGTTAGAGATACATCCATGCAGGTTGATGTTGATGTTATGCATGTGGGAATATGTATGTTAGAGATACATCCATGCAGGTTGATTATGCACTATGATGCAGTGTTAGGTGATATGTATATGTGATCAGAAAATGATGCACCATGTAATTCGTTGATTTGAATGATTATATCGTTATGCTATCGTATTTTTCGATGTTGTTGGTGATATTAAACCATTGCTGAGTTTGTTAAAACTCACCCCTCTTTGGTGTATTGATTTGGGGCTGCGTGGTGCGACACGCAAACGGACAGGATCGCCTCTTCGAGGAAAGGTCGGAGGTGGCTTGGATATGATCGTGGAGTTCTTTGTGTGGTTTATTTTCCTTAGTTATGCTGTTATTCAGGACCTTTGTGTAGGGTTCTTATTTTAGATTTATGTCACATTTTACTGTTGTGATGCTTATGACTTGTTTTGAGCCGGTGTGGGCTTTACTTAACTAAGCTTGTGGGTTTGAGATTGTTATTTACTTTGTGATAAGCAACACCTTTCCTTCCCTTTTTATTTACTTTTGCTCAAAGGATTGTGCGTACTCCGTGTTTCTGTTAATTGCCCGTGGTTAGGGTTAAGTCTTCCGCTAGATCGTTTCTCAATTTTTACTTCGTCGCCCCCGCACGCTTGACCGGCCCTTGGACCGGGTTCGGCTCGGGTCGGGCATCGCCGGGGCGTGACAATAATAACTTGCATGAAATGTATCTCCAACATACATATTAAGTCATGCATCACATCATATAAGGAATGCCTCCCTCAAGGAGTAAAACACAATCATTGCCGCAAGTCTGGACGTGGTCCAAATTTTCTAACTGGAAACCTGGGGCATTGCCCGCTCAGGACACAGTCCGAATTCCATAAGAGAAACCAAGATGTAGGGGTAGTCAGCCCCTCTGCTCGCTAAGGATAATCCACATGGGAAATCCAAATTCCCCAAAGGGAACCTAGAGCAGGTCTGCTCGCTAAGGACAATTCGGGCCAAGAACGTCTAAATTCCACGTAGGGAACCTAGAGCAGGGTGTTCGCTAAGGACATCTCTGCGGTGGGGAGAGTCCAAATTCCCGCATTGGGAACCTAGAACACATGGTAGCCAGTGCACGAAGGCATACCACTCTGGGTGTTCAGTGTCCAGATGTGACTATTCTCAATAAATAAATCTCAACCGCAATAAGTACACGACTCGTCCTCATATAATCTCATCTTGACTCGACTCAACCCGGGGAGTGCACATGTTCCACACAGGAACTCAAATCAAAACATGTCCTTTCGGACCAATCAAGTTTCGATTAAGCCACGACCGATCAATCCGGCACACAATTCCATCACATTGCATCCAATCGGTCAAATTCGATTAACCACGATGAAGCCTCAATTGGAAATCCATTTTCATGGTGCATGCAGCATGGTACATACGTGGGCAAAGCATACATGAATCCTAATCCATGATAAGTGCTCTCATCAGCCCTTAATGCATCATTCATAATCACAATATCAAGCTTCACATCATCATTTAACCTCACATGTGTGTGTATCTAGTAGAAGTACTTTACTCAATGCATTTCAACATACTTGAAATTAACTCACTACCACACTACACATGTGAATTAACGTCTAATCATGAATTCCAGCGGAAATCATAGAAGAAGAATCATTGAAATCATAACTCAATTCAAAGCTCAACCACAAAGGCTAAACACATAAGATCATTCACTTCGTCCATAAGTCATGACATTTGCTAACATTCATACATCAACTAACTACATTATATCATGACAAATCAGTTTATTAATAGGTTGTAGTCCTACTAAAAATATGCTTAACTATAGAGAATCAACCATTCATGATTTCCAGATGACAATTCTAACATCATGCCACAAAACATAAGTCATTCCACAAATCTCTAATTATATATCTCAACTTCATAACTTCAATAGTGTGCCTATCCAGTAGCATAATATAGCTCAAAATACTCCACATTCATATGAAATTGGCAAGTTAAAGTGGAATCATCGAAATAAACATCATATAAATAGAACACAAAACTATTGTGTAGCCGTTCAAATGCCCAGAAGGCTGTTCGATCAACTAAACAGGAAAATTTCAAATTCACAGTTTGGTCGTTCGAACGCCTAGCAGGCCGTTCGATCGGCTAAACTGCAAAAATGCCAAAACTGCAGTATTGCCGTTTGAATGCCCTGCAGGGCCGTTTGAACGCCAACAAGGCAGATTCAACCTTCTTCTTCCTTTCGCAATTTCAAACCGAAACTCCATTGATAACACTTCAAATCATCATCTAACAACCTAAATACCATCAAAAGTCCACCATGACTTCCAGAATGCTAAACTATATCATAGCAAGATAAAACCATATGAAATTAGGATTAAAGATTACCATTTTCTAATCATGCCATTAGCACACTAAATCAAGTAACTCCATTCAAAATAAACCACAAAATCGAGAGTTTTACCATAGAAAGACTGAAATTTCAAAATTCTATTACCTTATCCCTTGATTAGGCTTGGATTTGATGGTCACCCTTCTTGAAAACCTTACAAAGACAGAGTTTGAATTAAACTCCATTAAAACCGATTTAATAAAGAAAACCCTAATTAAAAACTTAGATCTAGGGCTTGTTGAACAAAAAATCAGATTTTGAGAGCTAGGGTTTGTAGTAACAATGCAAATCAATAGTTTTGGTGTTTAAAAACGAATTGAAACAAAGGGGAAATGGTAGATTTAGAAGGGATTAAGAAGAAAGCTAGGATTTAGTGCTTAATTAGAATATGCTTACCTTAAACACCTTCTAATCCGGGCCTAATTGGGGATTAGGCCTGACCTCTCCTCTTCAGCCTATTCCCAAAATGAGAATGGCTCAGGTTTGGCCTTTTATAGTAAGGGTTGAGGTGTGTATGGGTAAGTTGTGGGGTGTAAATAGAAAAAGTAGGCTAAAAATGGGTATTTTACAAATTTGAGCACTAATTAAGTCTAAGAAAATTCTGAAAATTTTTGTATAAGCTTAAGTTGATGTCTGGGTCCATTTGATACAAAAACCAAAATTTCGACGGTGGGGGCCACAGGGGTCCCACCCAAACCCTAATTTTTGGAAAAATAGTAAAAGTTTTAAAAAATCCAAAAAATTCACATTTGATTCAAAATCACTTAAAACCACCAATCTTAAAGTTGATTTTAGTTAAAACCATCATAAACACTATTTATCTTTGAAACCACCGAACAAATCAGAAAACGTGTTAACCTCACGATAACCGATAATTAAAAGAAACAAAAACTGGTTTAAGATCAGAGATCTTACATTCTCCCTACCGATGAGATGTCCAGAGTGAACACACTACTCTAGTTAATTCAGACGTTCCTAACCCAAACTGTCTAGAGTGAGCAAACCTGCTCTAGTTAATTCGGACTTCCCATGTGGATTGTCTAGAGTGAGTAGAGGCGCCAACTACCCCTACATCCTAGTTTTCCATATGGAATTTGGACCGTGTCTAGAGCGGGCAATGCCCTAGGTTTCCAGATAGGAAATCGGACTACGTCCAGAGTGGATGATATGATTGTATTCTTGGTATGATTGTATTCCTCTCCATGATGGAGACATTCACCATTTGATGATAATGCATGTGTATAAGATAATATTATGCCCAGATTACACAGGTTGTGTAGGGATATTTGAGATTATGTGACACATGTTGATGCGATTTATTATACATGATCTTGAAGTAGTGTGGTTTAAACAATTGTCGTGCAGGTGAATGAGCTATGGAATGTATGAAACTTATATGAGTGCATGATCTAAATTATGTGTCAGATATACTCTATCATGAAGGTTGATGTGATATGAATACATGATCTGAATCATGTGACTGAGACTACTATGCAGGTTTATGTTATATGAATGTATGATGTGAATGGTATGAATGGGACACTATTATGCAGGTTTATGTGATATGGTCGCATGATCAGAAAGTGTGTAAAAGACACTTCTCATGCGGTTTATAGTGATATTATGTTTGATTTGATTAGATGAGGATCATTACTTATGCAGGATGGATGCTAAGTTATGATATGATTATTTAATCTCTGACCTTGATAGGTGCGTCATATGTATGCTAGCTTTTATGTTTATGGATAAATAGGGGTTGAACAAAGGAATGATCAAAAAAGGGTATACCATGTCCATTATGAATCTGAATTGCTTTATTGCTATACTGTGAAGGTTTTCTGATTAATGACGTTGTATTCAAAACCTTACTGAGTTTTACTCATCCCACTTTCTTTGTCATTGTTTTGGGGCTGCATGGTTCAACATGCAGTCGGGCAGGACCCTCTGTTTGAGGAATGGTCAAGGAGAGCATGAGATTAGGCGTGGATGCCTCTAGACTTTGCTATGTCTTTCTGATTTACTCTGTTATAAGAATAGAACATCATGTATGGTGGTTCTTGTTTCAGACTTGTATTTATATTATGTTTTTAGATATGTTTGAGACCTTGATTTGAGCCATGTGTGTTGGCTCAAGATTCTAAGTATGTGGGTATAAGACTTGTGGACTAATTCAGAGTTAAAATCCTCTTTTATTCTACTTATTACTCTTGCTCAATGGTTTTGTGGTGCGCAACTCTGCTAGTTAAACCGCCCGTAGGAGGGGCAATGTAAGGACCCTCATCTCTAAACCGGTTTTTGGTTTTCTTTATTTGTTGGTTGTCATGAGATTAGTGCGTTTTCTGATCTATTCGGTGATTTCTTGAATAAATAGTGTTTAAGATGGTTTTAACCAAAATCAACTTTAAGATGAGTAGTTTTAAATGATTTTAAAACAAATGTTATTTTTTGGGATTTTTCTGAATTTTTACTAATTTTCTGAAAATTAGGGTTTTGGCGGGACCCCTGTGGGCCCCACCGTCAAAATTTCGGTTTTTGGGTCAAATGAACCTAGACATCTACTTAAGGTCATACAAAAATTTTCAGAATTTTATTAGGCTTAATTAGTGCTTAAATTTGCAAAATACCCATTTTTAGCCTACTTTTCCTATTTACACCCCATAACTTACCCATGCATACCCCAACCCTTACTATAAAAGGACAAACCTGAGCCATTTCCATTTTTGAGAATATACTAAGGATGGAGGTCTTGCTTAATCCACAATTAGGCCCGGATTAGAAGCGATTAAGGTAAGCCTACTCTAATTAAGCACTAAACCGTTGTTTCTTCTTAATCTCTTCCAAATCTACTATTTTCCCCTTGTTTCAATCTGTTTTTGGACATCAAAACCTACTAATTTGGGTTGTACTACAAACCCTAGCTTTCAAATTTTGATTTTTATAACCAACAAGCCCTAGATCTTAGTTTTAATTAGGGATTTCTTTGGTAAATCGATTTGTAATAGAGTTTAATCCAAACTCAATGTTTTTGGAAGGTTTTCAAGAAGGGTGACTCTCAAATCCGAGCTTAATCAAGTGCTAAGGTAATGGGTCTTTGAAATCTCAGTTTATCCATGGTAAAATTCTTGATTTTTGGCTTATTTCGAATGGAGATTACTTGATTTGGAGTGTTAATGGCATGATTAGAAAATAGAAATATTTAATCCCGATTTCTTAGGGTTTTGCATTATTATGATATGGTTTAACATTCTGGAAGTCAAGAAGGACTTTTGATGATGATTAGGGTGTTAGATGTGGATTTAAAGTGTTATCAATGGTGTTTCAGTTTGGATTTGCGAAAGGAAGAAGATGATCAGTTCTGCCTTGTTGGCATTCGAACGGCCTTCTGGGCGTTCGAACGGCAACACTATCGGAATGACAGTTTTCCAGTTCAGCCGATCGAACGGCCTGCTAGGCGTTCAAACAGCCAAACTGTGAATTTTAAATTTTTGCGTTTAACCGATCGAATGACCTGAAGGGCGTTCGAACGGCTACACAGTAAATTGTATGTTGTGCATTTGATGTCTATTTCGATGATTCCACTTCAACTTGCCAATTTCATATGAATGTGGAGTGTTTTAAGCTATATTATGCTACTGGAAATGCATGCTATTGAGCTTATGGAGTTGAGATATATGCTTAGAGATTTGTAGAAGGACTTATGTTTTGTGGCATGATGTTGAAAATGTCATCTTGAAATTATGAATGGTTGATTTCCTTTGAATTAAGCATATTTTTAGTAGAATTACAACCTATTATTGGACTGATTTGTTATGATAGAATGTGGGTAGTTGATGTGTGGATGTTGGTGAATGCCATGACTCAAGGATGAAATGAATAATCTTATATGTGTTTCGCCTTTGTGGTTGAGTTTTCATTTGAGTTATGATTTCAACGTTTCTTCTCCTATGATTTCCGCTGGAATTAAAGTTTAGATGGTAATTCACATGTGTAGTGTGGTAGTGAGTTTAATTTCAAGCATGTTGACATGCATTGTGTGAAATGCTTCTACTAGTTACACACACATGTGGGGGTTAAATGATGATGTTGAAGCTTGATATTGTGATTATGAATGATGCATTAGGGGCTGGTGAGAGCACTTATCATGGATTATGATTCATGTATGCTTTGCCCACGTATGTACCATGCTGCATGTATCATGAAAATGGATTTCCAATTGAGGCTTCATCGTGGTTAATCGAATTTGACCGATTAGATGCAATGTGATGAAATTGTGTGCCGGATTGATCGGTCGTGGATTAATCGCAAGTTGATTGGTCCGAAAGGACATATTTTGATTTGAGTTCCTGTGTGGAACGAGTGCACTCCTCGGGTTGAGTCTAATTAAATGGGATTATGTGGGGACGAGTTGTGTACTTGTCTTGCGGATTGTGAGTATGTTATTATGAGTGTCATCTGGACCCTGAGAATCCAGTGTGGTATGCCGTGTGCACCCCGCTACCACGTGTTCTGGGGTTCTCTGTGTGAGAACTCGGGTCTTCCCTCCGCAGGAGATGTCCCTGGGCGAACACCCTTGCTCTAGATTCTCTGTGTGAGAATGGGACATCCTTGGCCAGGATCGTCCAGGGCGAGCAGCATTAGGGATTGACAACCCCGACCTTTCTTGAATTCTTGTGTAGAATTTTGGATCATGACATGCCTTCGTGGCCTTGTCTATGCTCCCGTCTGTGTGACATTAATGTGTGATTACTCCTTGATGGAGGTTGATTGTGATGATATAATGCATGTGGGAATATGTATGTTAGAGAGACATTCCATGCAGGTTGATTATGATGTGATGCATGTGGGAATATGTATGTTAGAGATACATCCATGCAGGTTGATTTTGATATGATGCATGATGGAATATGTATGTTAGAGATACATTCATGCAGGTTGATTATGATTTGATGCATGTGGGAATATGTATGTTAGAGATACATTCCATGCAGGTTGATGTTGATGTTATGCATGTGGGAATATGTATGTTAGAGATACATCCATGCAGGTTGATGTTGATGTTATGCATGTGGAATATGTATATTAGAGATACATCCATGGAGGTTGATGTTGATATAATGAATGTGGGAATATGTATATTAGAGATACATTTCATGCAGGGTGTTATGATGAGAATAAAATTATGTGGATTATGCTCTATGATGCAGTTTTAGGTGATGTGTATGCGCGATCAGAAAATGATGCACCATGTAAATCTTTGATCTGAATGATCTTATTGCTATGCTATCGTATTTTTGATGTTGATAGTGATATTAAAAACCATTGCTGAGTTTGTTAAACTCACCCCTCTTTCTTGTGTTTTGATTTGGGGCTTCGTGGTGCAACACGTAGACCGATAGGATCTCCTCTTTGAGGAAAGGTCGGAGATGGCTTGGATGTGATCATGGAGATCGTTGTGTGACCTATCTTCTTTGGTTTTATGCTTATGTTTAGAACCTTTGTGTAGGGTTCTTTGTTTTGGATTTATGTCACATTTCACAGTTATGTTTGCTTAAGTCTTATTTTGAGCCAGTGTGGGCTATATTTGACTAAGTATGTGGGTTTGAGATTAGTTGTTTACTTTGTGATAAGCAACTCTTTTTTTTTCCTTCTTTATTTACTTTTGCTCAAAGGATTGTGTATACTCCGTAGTTCTGTTAATCGCCCGTGGTTAGGGTTAAGTCTTCCACTAGATCGTTTCTCAATTTCCCTTCGTCGCCCCCGCGCGCTTGACTGGCCCCTGGACCGGGTTCGGCTCGGGTCGGGCATCGCCAGGGCGTGACAGGCAAGTCTTTTGCTATCCTTTAATCTTGTTTAATTTCTCGTTGCCTTCGCGCACTTGACCGGCCCTTGGACCAAGTTCAGCTCAGGTTAGGCAGTGTCAGGGCATGACATGATCATCCGTGAGCAAGTTCTACTTGAGTTCCAAAATATGGAATGTGCTCTCATCAGTCCCCACATGTTTCATAATCGAATCATAAATAACCATGATTTCATAGTGAATTCCCCACACGTGTGTTCATACATGTCCTAAGCACATGACCAATGCTTTGATATAAGCTCATAAGGCAAAACACACATGCTTAAACACATTCAAATTATGATTACATACAGAAATTTAGGGTGAAATCTACCATAAACCATAAATCCGTTAATGTGAAATCAAATGCTTAACTCTTACAAGCATGATTAGTCTACACACGAAACTATAATATAATAACATCATTCACCCACAATCCATTCTCATTATATGTTGACATATCTTATCATTTACCATGTAATATCCCTATTGGAAACATGCTCCAATAATAAAAATTCCATCATCCATAGATTCAAGATAATTCAATGATAACATGTATAACTATCAACATATAATTCCACATAACAAGTACTTAAGCATACTTCATAAATCTCCATCATAAATTTTACACCTTTCTAGTAGCTTAATTTCAATATAAAACACTCCCCATAAACATTGGAAGCATCGATTGGAAGGAAAACACCGAAATAAGCATGAAAATCTAAAAGGGCAAAAACTACTATGTGGCCGATCAATCGGCTTGGCAGGCCATTCTAATAGCCCGATCGATCGGCCTGTTGGCCCGATTGATCGCTAACAAGCAATTCAAGCCTTCTTCTTCCTTTCGAAATTTAAAACCGAAACACCATTGTTTAACCATAAAATCTTCATCCCAAGCCTCATACACTATCAAAATTCAATCAAACATTCCAAAAAGCTAATTGAACCCATTCCTTAGTAAAACCCTAAGAAATAAAGGTAAGAGATTGACATTTCATAAATATACTATTAAAACTCTAATCAAGAAAGCTCATTCAGGCAAAACCCATAAAAATCGAGATTTTCACCACAACAAGGCCAAGATTTGAAAATTCCTTACCTCTCCACTTGATTTGAGTCGGATTAATCATTCAATCACCTGCGAAACCTTCCAAAAGCATGATTTTTATATTAATACACTTCTAAACTCGATTTAACCTTAAAAATGATAAAGCAAACCCTAGATCAGAGCTTAGGAGACATAAAAATGAATTTTTTGAAGGTTAGGGTTTGAAATAGAGAAGTAAGTTAGTGATTAAATGGTTTGAAATCGGATTCAATCAATGGAGGAAAATAAATTAAAGAGAGGATTAGGAAAAAAACCTAACAATTAAGTATGGATTAGGGAAGAACATACCTCTAATCACTTTCTCTTTGGTCATAATTGAGGATTAGGTTCTAAACACCCTTACAGAGCCTATTCTTAATTTAGAAATGGCTCAGTCCCTTTCCTTGTATAGGAGGGAATGCGGTATACCAAATTAAATATTGGGGTGGAAAAATTCTAAATTTTTTGTAGTGACTTCTTTTGATGTTTGGGACATTTTGGACTAAAAACTTCAAATTCGACTGTGGGGCCCATAGGGGGTTCCGCCAAACCCTACTTTTTAAAAAATATGCAAAAATTCTAAAAATTCCCTAAAATTTCCAAATGGTTTAGGTTTACTTAAAAATCATAAATATAAAGTTATTTTTCTTTAAATCCTTTGGAAATCACCTTTATTTTTTAAAATCATCGAAATTGATCAAAAACAGCTTAATCCACATAAAAGTAATTGAACATAATGAATTAAAACCGGTTCAAGTTTAGGGACCTTACATAATAAGTGTAGGAGGTGCAAACAATCTGGGCATAATTGTAACGTCCGAGAATTTTCTAAATTCCCGAAGTCGACTAGTGGAAAATAGGGTATTTGACTTCTTATCTTTCTCTTGAGAATAACTTATTCAATAGTTAGAATTGGTGGCTGAGACCTATATGGATAGAAAGTAGGCAGGAAGAGCTTCGAAATGCCACTAAGAACGCATAAACAAGTGTTCGGATGAAGGAGATACGATTGTTTGAAGTTACACATAGTGCGGAGGGTTCGTTTACCCGAATTGGACGTGCAAATTGACCGTTTAAGTCACTATACGAGCCCGGATAATTAAAGTGACAAAAATTAATTTTTAGGGGCCCAATTAGGTTGCCCAAGTGGGGAGGTTTTGGCCCAACTTCTAAAGGGATTAGGGTTCCCAATCCCCATGTTTATAAGAGGGTTAATTAGGGCTTCTAGGGGAGACCTTTTTGGCCCTAAGGGAAGGATAGAGAGGAAGACGATTTTTCGGCGAAGGCGGTTGGCAACGGAGTTGGAGATGTCTTACGAGGTAAGATCGCTTAATAATGATAGTTTTGGTGTTAATCGTTGTATGATGCACGATTTGAAGCTTGAATGTGATTTAATTTGTGAATTCCGTTGTGCAACCCCGCTCGTTGTGGAATTGCCTACGGGATTTGACCTGATGTTGGCACCTACTGGCCAGCAAGCATTGAACCAGCATGACTAGGCCATTGTACCGCGCCCACGGCACTTAGGCCACCGCCTGACGGGCTGCCTAGTGGCTAGAATTCTTCTCCCTTCTTCCTTCCCTCCGGCACCGAAGGATCAGTGGACTGTGGCCGGTAGTGTAGGCTGCCAAACTGCTGGACAACGAGTCATCATCTCTACCTTTCTAAACTTGACCTATTCCCAATAGGTACCTGCCACCAGTTGCCCATTGAGCTGCCGCGTGAAGCATATGCAAACCACCTCCATCCCTCCCCCTTGCTCTTTGTGAGTTAACACAATCAGGGAGGAAGGTGGTGGACTGCAGCCACGGTCCGATGATGAGATAGGGATCCCGGAATTGCTAGATTTGATGATCAGGTCGAGCCATCATCAACAATGGTGGCTGTGCTGCCCGGCCTCAGTGAAGCATTAAAAAAAGGGGAAAGTGTGCCTTTGGCCTCCGGCTGGCCACCCACCAGCTGGTGGGCAAAGGACATTCGAATTGCCTTAAGGCGGCTATTCAATCGGTCTTGGCCTTGCCCCATATCGCTGCAGGTGGCTGCGCTGCCGGAGGCCAAGAAGGCTTTTGTCCATTAGCGGGGAAGTAGACCCGCTTTGCTGGTCGTCGATTCTAGTTCGGGCCCGGGTCAGGTCACCCAACCCATTCGGACCGGGTTTATTTAAAAAAAGGGAGTCATTGAATCGGGTCTGGTTCAAGAAGCTATAGGTGTTTAAAAAACTTATAAAAATTACCAATGGATCTTGGGAGGTGGTTGAGTATCTTGACCATGTTTATGGGAAAAAAATCTCAAAATCTATAAAATAACCCTTTTACCCCTAATAGTTAGATTGTCATGTGATATTCACGTACCCGACTTAGGAGCTTCGGTTGAGGGCCTATGAGTGGATTTAAAAATTTAAAAAAATCTTAATGATAGTTTAATGTGTCTGCTAAATATAGGCCAAACCACATAGTAAGAAAAAATCTCAATGAGTGGATAATTGACCATTATTCCCCTAGGGTTAAGGGTAAACTGTTAAGTCAAGCAAGGTTTGTTCAAGGGGCACATGACCCTGGTAAATGCAGTCCATGATGTCAAGTCATACCCTTGAGCCCAATTTAGACTCATCGTATGTCAATAAGGCTTTGAATAAAATGATAAAAATACCCTTATGAGCGGACTGCCTACAATCGTGTGAATGGAAGTATGAGTCGATTTGAGAGTGAAGCATTGGGAGAGGTCAATGACTTAAAATTAATAAAATAGAAGTGAGATGACTAGAATGACCCAAGAGAGAGTACTATACCCCAGGTGGTAGAATTACCCTAATGCCCTTTGGGACAGTTTATTCCATTTTCACGGAAACAGATACCCTAGCCCTAAGAGAGTTAGGGGCACCCTAATTAACCTATTTATATGGAAGCAGTGTGACCAGTAGGTGGCATGAAAACCTTTACATGTCACATTGTCACAAGGAATAAGGGGAAGAACCCTAATTATCATGGTTTAAGGCAGCGCATCACATGTGTCTGCAACATAGCACATCAATCTTCTAGGACAATTTATACATGACTTGGGTGATACATTAGAGTTATTTATATTCTTGGGCTTGAATTTATCTAGCCCTAATCTTGCAAATAAGTGCAATGGGCCTTCATTTATTATTAATGGACTTGTGTGCATGGCTTCATGTTTTTTATATTGCTTACTTTGATGCATGTTTTTATTATTGATGCGTTAATTTATAATAGTAACCTAAAATTAATGAAGATTAATTAAGAGATATTGGTTGCCGTTGGATTGGGCAGAGAACATCTAATTAAGATAAATACTAAAATACCCTCAATGGGGTTTGAGATTGGTTCATGGTTTGAACAGGGCCCTAACATAGAGTTTTACCTTGGTTAATGAACTAAGGGTGAGTATGGGAGTTTACCCTAGTCTCATTGAGACTATTAGGGTTTGGGATATTCTCTGAGTCATAGCTCAATGGATGAGTTATTTTTTTGGTTGATTCACAGTGTGAAGAGGACCTAAATGGTTGGGCGAATATTGGACTGGATAAAATTAATCTAGTCTAAGTTTCAAATGTTTGGGGGAGTCAGTGATCATAAAGATCTTAGGCGTCTATGGGTTATATTATTTACGTCTTTGAAGACATTTATCCCTAAGTTGGGAGAGTGGAAATTGAAATACTTGTACACTTTCTTCATTGTCATGACTGTTTGGGTATTGGTTAGCGAGGTCTCTACTGTGGGTTTCCCGTAGGTCTTCACATGACCATATAGTGTGTACGAAAAGTGGAGTTGCATGTGTCACGCCCCAGCGATGCCCGACCCGAGCCGAACCCGGCCCAGGGGCCGGTCAAGCGCGCGGGGGCGACGAAGTAAAAATTGAGAAATGTTCTAGCGGAAGACTTAACCCTAACCACAGGCGATTAACAGCAACACGGAGTGCGCACAATCCTTTGAGCAAGAGTAAATAAAAGGGAAGAAAAAGGTGTTGCTTATCACAAAGTAAACAACAATCTCAAACCCACAAAATTAGTTAAGTAAAGCCCACACCGGCTCAAAATAAGTCATAATCATCACAACTGTAGTATATGACATAAATCCAAAACAAGAACCCTTCACAAAGGTTCGAACATAAAGCATGAAATAAACGAAGGTAAGTCATGCAACGATCTCCATAATCACACCCAAGCTACCTCTGACCTTTCCTCAAAGAGGCAATCCTGTCCGTCTGCGTGTCGCACCACGCAGCCCCAAATCAAAACATAAAAGAGGGGTGAGTTTTAACACTCAGCAATGGTTTTAATATCACTGTCAACGTAGAAAATACGATAGCTTAGAAATGAGATCGTTCAGATCAAAGATTTACATGGTGCATCACTTTCTGATCACACATTCATATCACCTAACACTGCATCATAATGCATAATTCAACCTGCATGGATGTATCTCTAGCATACATATTCCCACATGCATTCACATCATAACCAATCCCGCATGGATGTATCTCTAACATACATATTCCCACATGCATAATATCATCACAACCTGCATGGATGTATCTCTAACATACATATTCCCACATGCATAATAGCATCACAACCTGCATGGATGTATCTCTAACATACATATCCCACATGCATAATAGCATCACAACCTGCATGGATGTATCTCTAACATACATATTCCCACATGCATAATAGCATCACAACCTGCATGGATGTATCTCTAACATACATATTCCACATGCATAATATCATCACAACCTGCATGGATGTATCTCTAACATACATATTCCCACATGCATAATAGCATCACAACCTGCATGGATGTATCTCTAACATACATATCCCACATGCATAATAGCATCACAACCTGCATGGATGTATCTCTAACATACATATTCCCACATGCATAATAGCATCACAACCTGCATGGATGTATCTCTAACATACATATTCCACATGCATAATATCATCACAACCTGCATGGATGTATCTCTAACATACATATTTCCACATGCATTTCATCATCAAGGTCAACATGCATGGATGTATCTCTAACATACATATTTCCACATGCATTTCATCATCAAAGTCAATATGCATGGATGTATCTCTAACATACATATTCCACATGCATAACATCAAAATCAACATGCATGGATGTATCTCTAACATACATATTCCCACATGCATAATGTCATTACAATCAACCTCCATCAAGGAGTAATCACACATTAACGTCACATAGACGGGAGCATAGACAAGGCCACGAAGGCGTGTCATGGTACAAAATTCTACACAAGAATTCAAGAAAGATCGGGGTTGTCAATCCCTAATACTGCTCGCCCTGGACGATCCTGGCCAAGGATGTCCCATTCTCACACAGAGAATCTAGAGTAGGGGTGTTCACCCAGGGACATCTCCTGCGGAGGGAAGAGCCCGAGTTCTCACACAGAGAACCGTAGAACATGTGGTAGCGGGGTGCACACGGCATACCACACTGGATTCTCAGGGTCCAGATGACACACATAATAATATTCTCACATATCCGCAAGACAAGTACACAACTCGTCCCCACATCCTTCCATTTAACAAGACTCAACCGGGGAGTGCACTCGTTCCACACAGGAACTCCAAATCGTTCCACACGGGAACTTCAAATCGTTCCACACAGGAACTTCAAATCAAAATATGTCCTTTTGGACCAATCAACTTGCGATTAATCCACGACCGATAAACCCGGCACACAATTCCATCACATTGCATCCAATCGGTCAAATTCGATTAATCACGATGAAGCCTCAATTGGAAATCCATTTTTATGATGCGTGCAGCATGGTACATGCGTGGGCAAAGCATACATGAATCCTAATCATGATAAGTGCTCTCACCAGCCCCTAATGCATCATTCATAATCACGATATTAAGCTTCAACATCATCATTTAACCCCCACATGTGTGTGTGTATAACTAGTAGAAGCCTTTCACATAATGCATATTAACATGCTTGAAAATCAACTCACTACCACACTACACATGTGAATTTCTACCTAAACATGAATTCCAGCGGAAATCATAGTAGAAGAATCGTTAAAATCATAGTTAAATTCAAAACTCAACCACAAAGGCTAAACACCTATAACATCACTCATTTCATCATTGAGTCATGGCATTCACCAACATTCACACACCATTAATCACAATTTATCATGACAAATCAGTCCAACAATGATTGTAGTCCTACTGAAAATATATGCTTAACCAAAGGGAAACAACCATTCATAATTTCAAGATAACGATTCCAACATCATGCCACAAAACATAAGTCATCCCACCATCTCTAAGCATATGTCTCAACTCTATAAACTCAATAGCATGCATTTTCAGTAGCCTAACATAGCTTAAAACACTCCACATTCATATAAAATTGGCAAGCTAAAGTGGAATCATCAAAATAGGCATCATACACACAACATACAATTTCCTGTGTAGCCGATCGATCGCCCTTCAGGCCGTTCAATCGGTTACACGCAAAAATTTGAAATTTTCAGTTCAGCCGATCGATCGCCCTACAAGGCCGATCGATCGCCAACACGGCAGAACAGTCATCTTCCTTTCGCAAAATCAAACCGAAACACCATAGATAACACTTCAAATCCACATCTAACACCCTAATCATCATCAAAAGTCCTCCTTGACTTCCAGAATATCAAACCAAACCATAATAATGCTAAACCCTAAGAAATCGGGATTAAATAATTCCATCTTCTAATCTTACCATTAACACACTAAATCAAGCAAACCATTTCGAAATAAGCCAAAAATGAAGAGTTTTACCATGGATAAACAGAGATTTTGAAGACCCATTACCTTAGCACTTGATTAAGCTCGGATTGAAGAGTCACCCTTCTTGAAATCCTTGAAAACACAATGAGTTTGAATTAAACTCTAATAGAAATCGATTTACCCAAGAAATCCCTAATTAAACCTTAGATCTAGGGCTTGTTGGTAGTAAAAATAGAATTTTGAATGTTAGGGTTTGTAGTAAAACACAAATCAGTAACTTTTGATGGTCAAAAACGAATTGAATCAAAGGGAAAATGGTAGATTTGGAAGAAATTAAGAGAAAAGCCAATGATTAGTGCTTAATTAGAGTAAGTTTACCTTAATCGGCTTCTAATTCGGGCCTAAGTGGGGATTAGGCCAGCCTTCCTTCCTTAGCCTATTCCCAAAAATGGAAATGGCTCAGGTTTGCCCTTTTATAGTAAGGGTTGGGGTAGGCATAGGTAAGTTTTGGGGTGTAAATATGAAAAGTAGGCTAAAAGTGGGTATTTTACAAATTTAAGCATAATTTAAGCCTAATAAAATTCTGAAAATTTTTGTGGGACCTTAAGTATATGTCTAGGTTTATTTGACACAAAAATAAATTTTTCGACGGTGGGGCCCACAGGGGTCCCGCCAAAACCCTAATTTTTGGGAAAATAGTAAAAATTCTGAAAAATCTCAAAAATTCACATTTGGTTTAAAATCACTTAAAACCACAAATGTTGAAGTTAATTTTGGTTAAAACCATCACAAACTCTATTTATTTCATGAAATCACCGAATAAGATCAGAAACGCGTAAATCTCACGGTAATCCATAATTAAAGAAAACCAAAACCCGGTTCAAAGATGAGGGTCCTTACAGCATGAGCATTATGGAAGACTTGTATTTCTTGTCAATCTGTGTCCATGAGCATAGTTGGGATCCTCTTTTCCAGATTCGTGGCAGGCTATTGAGAACCATAGGGATTTGAGTGAAGTTATTATTAAGTAATCTACTCCAATGTTGGAGTTCTATATTTGGGAATTTCTTCGAGAATCGAGTTATCTCTGAGTGAACACATATTTATATTATGTTAAACCTAGAATTGGGTCAGAACAATGAAGGGTGGTTAGTGTCATGTGTCATTTTACTTGGTATATAATGTGTTTGTATGTCCAAGAAATTGGACAAGGGTGTTAATTATTGAACAAGGGTTGTGAGATAATTAATAACATTGATTGTTAACTAGCACAAGTGGAACGATTAAAGGACTTGCGTAAAATGTAGGTTAATTGAAAATACTTAAGCATTGCATGTTTGATATTATGCTTCTTAAAATAATATAGTTTATATGTAGAACTACGTCTAGATCCAATATTGTTGGAAATATTAGAGATATTGTTTGACGGGTACATATAAAACTAACATCGGGTGATGTTGGCCCAATCTGAAAAATATTAATAAAACCTTTTGTTCCTTTGAAAACTCCTCTTGAGTGTGGAGAGGTGCTATCGTTGTTTTTTGGTTGTTTGGTTTTTTTGGTTGTAGGATCTTCAAGTGAGGACAAGGAAGACCAATACAGGCGAACATGGGATGTAGTTCCCTGTTTTTCAAATTTTGTAAGTATATCTTTGGAGTGATAGTCAACTTAGTTATTTATTTTAAGATGGATGACAGACTTGTATTTAGATAGATAGGCTATTCTTTATAGATTTTTTATGTGTGTAATAATATCATATAATTTAATATTCATATTTGTGAACCCCAGTTATCATGACTTAGATATTTAATCAAATGGTTTATTTTGTACTTAAGAAAAAAAAATTCTTGTGACTTACGGTTCATGCTATTTGAAAAGGCTTTTAAAAATCTGGGTCATGACAATAATAGTAAAAAATGTACTAACCCTATGACACTCCTCATGCATCATAATTTCTTCTTGCTATTTAATATTTGAATTATAATATTCAAACAAAGATAGTCCCATTAACTCATTCATTAATATTACAAAAGTTTACAACAACAAACATTTATTACAACAAGTCTCCAGGATAATTGTGCATAGAGTTGATAATTTATATAGATCATTGTCAAGGCATTACTTGCCTTAACACATTGTCAAATATTAGCTAAAGTTTATTGTAGAAGATAATATATAATTTCATTCAGAAACTTTTCTTTCTTCCTTCACTTCTAGCTTGGTTGTGGTCCTTGCAAAATTTGGGGATGGGTGAGTATATTTATACTCAATAGGTTGTGCGAAATTCTAAAAACATGTTATTCTAGAGTCTTTGAAATATACCCATAATCATAGCATAAAATTTTTTCTTGACATAAAACATTTGATGGAAAAAAAATCATCTAAGCACATACAGAAATCAGAAATCAGAAATTAGATCTTTGAGTTGTGATACTCATAGGGTCACGGAAGCCAGAAGGGTTAGAGTTTTCCCATGATACTCCTCACCTATGCACACCAGAGCCTTTATATGGTGGGTATCCAAATTATAATTCCTCATGGAACTATACAGAGGATTTAAGTACCCAAAACATAACATGCAATATTAAATTAATTTACAAACAACATTTATATCTAGAAAGCCATAAGGCTTGTACTAATACAAGATTTCAAAATAATAAGAAACTGCTAATACAACATCAATTTAGAAGTTAAAATTCCCTACATCAACCTTTGAAGGTGATTTTCTCTATTTCAGAGAATTCAAATGAAGAAAATAACTCGCCACTGCGTTCAACATGCTTGATTTAGTTAGAAATGCCTCTTGAATTGTCTGAATAGGACTCCGAACGATGAAGAAATGAGCAAGAGAAATTTTTGAGGTGTGCAGAAGAAGAACTGGCGTACTGAGCCTATTTATAGGCTTGGCATGCCCGTTGGCACATGACACGCATCTGGACGCACTATCACGGATCTGGTTCGGACACATTTGTATATACCTTTTAAATATATTTTAACATCTTTCTTTATGTTTTTATATATTTTCCTTTATTTTTATGTAATTATGCCCATAGAGCCAATTTGGCTGCCACTCTAACAATATTTGAAAAATCCCTTATGCTATATAGGGGGGAGAGTAGTGTTTGTATGGTTGGCTCATGTGTTTTGCACTCATTGCTTTATAAATGCGTTGATAGTTAATGCAATGCATCTTTATGCTTGTGTTCATTTGTTTGTTTGCAATGTGTCACTCTCGTTCCCCCTACCTCTTGCTTTGTAAGGCCCTTCGCATGTGATCCGCGCAGTGCCTTGCCAAGGAAGAACTCTCATTGTACTCGAAAGGCTGACTTGCTAAGCGAAAAGCCTCACAAGTGCTGCATGGTAGGCTAGCCATCAAGCAGGTTACTCAAAAAGGACCGACCCCAGTGTTGGTTGGAGAAATGTCAAATGACTTTCTCTGAGCTAAAGAAGGTTGTGGTTGAAGACCCTATGTTCCGCCTCCCTGATAATACGCAACCCTTTGCAGTGCAAACAGATGCCATAGATTATGCAATTGGAGGTGTTTTGACTCAGAATGGACACCCAGTAACTTTTGAAAGTCGTAAACTCAATGAGGCATAGCGAAGGTATACAGTGCAAGAGAAAGAGATGACAACTATAATCCATTGTCTCCACACTTGGCAACATTATTTGTTGGGCTCTTGGTTCATAGTCAAGACTGATAATATTGCTGCTAGCTATTTTCAAACCCATAAGAAGCTTTCTCCAAAATAAGCTCACTCGAAGGATCTCCTTGCTGAATTTGACTTCACCTTGAGTACAAACTTGGTAAGAACACATTGTTGCCGATACTCTAAGCCGAAAAAATGAGTCTGGTGACCTTGCCGTCTTGCAATTAAATAAGTTAGCTCATGTTAGCCAATGCAAAAGCAATTTATATGTTCAAATTTGTGCTGCACTGGACAATGATAGCTTGGCTCCCTCCCTTCTCCAACAAGTAACCGAAGGCAAATTTCGTAAGTTTTGGGTGGAAGATGGGCTTCTCATGACAAAGGGGAAGTGCCTATATGTGCCAAAGGTTGACAACCTAAGGAAGGATCTCCTCAAGGAATGCCATGACACACCTTGGGCAAGGTATTCACTGCACGTTGACTCTATTGGAAATGAGGTACTTTTGGCCCTACATGGGAGATGATGTTGAAGAGTACGTCCTCACGTGCCAACAAGATAAGGTAGAATGGGACAAGCTGCACAGTCTTCTTGAACCTCTACCGGTGCCACAAGTGTAAGATCTCTAACCCTGACCCGGTTCAAATTTAATTTAATTATGTTATTATTGTGTGATTTTGTTTTAATTGGCTGATTTATTTTGTTTTGGGGTTAAGATTGATAATGATGGTTTTAATAAGGTTTTCTCTCATTTCTATAAGTTTCTATACTAAGCTCAATATATCCTATTTTTAGATGATTTTTGGGATTTTATGGGAAATTTTTTAAATTTAGGGCATGGGCCCCACGTGCACGTCTATACTAAGCTCAATATATCCTATTTTTAGATGATTTTTGGGATTTTATGGGAATTTTTTTAAATTTAGGGCATGGGCCCCACGTGCACGTTTGGTAGTGAGGGTCCCACAAGACCTTAAACTCCACTTATACTACCCTTATATAAGAAGTTTAATATAATTTAATACAAGTTTAAATTGGTATGTAGTTTTAAGTGTATTTTAGCAAAATCTTTTACTCGGATTCTTTTAGATATAACTGCTGCTTGTCAGCCTAATACCACTTACTAATACGACATGTGCTATATTTTTTCACATTGTATTAATTTTAACTTTGCTTATACCTTGCACTTCCAATTTCAAATTCATACGTTCTTGGTAATATAGAAAACTCCAATGAGGTCCCAAATCATGAGTATATTTACTCTAATTTTTTTGTGGGCCCCACACATACAACATGCTTTGTAATTAGAAAACTACTTATAAACTCTATCAAAGGAGACCCACTGCCAAATTGGTGGTCATGAATATATGAAGGGCGCAATCTATCGCATGAAGTCCTTCAACACTAATTAATGTTAAACTCTTGAGATTTAGACTCACAATTTCATACTAAGAGTATATTTAGAATAATATTGAGCTTATAATTACATGTGCATTTAATTTATGTTCATTATAATCTTGGAAATATAGATTTTAACAATAGCATGCAAGGTCTTTGTTCAATACATACTTTATCACTAATTTATTTTTATTTTTCTTATCTAATTTGTATTTGCACTTGTCATATGTGTGCATTATTGCTAGTGCCAAATGAAACAAATTAACATGTAAAACATGATATTTGAACTTTAACTTTAACTTTTGTTATTCATATACTTCTTGAAAACCTCTTAGAAAAATGAATTGACATCTTCATATTTATTAATTTGGTATGACAGACAACAATCACAGCCTAAAAAATTAATGCTACCCACAATGTTTCGTATAAGCAATTTATTGTTGCCTAGTGCCTTAAGCAAATTTTTTTATTCTCTCTGCTTTTCATTTTGTTCTCTTCGTTTTCTTTTGGTAAAAAGGAATGTTTGCTTTCCTCCTCTTTTAGCCACAATATTATCACCAATTTAGCCATTTAGGAAAATTCTATGAAACATCAAAAGAAGAGAAATACTGATGATCAGTATTGCTAACTTCCCATTTCACGCGTGTGTGATGAAAGCTGACCGTTTACGTTGGGTTTAAGCGTCTAATCAAGGCTGGCCTCAATTTGGCTCGTGATCTTGTTTGCAATTTGCTTCCATGAGCTACTAACCAACGGAATTTGGCAGTTGGTCGACAATTAATAAAAAGACAAACACTTACCTAAAAAATTGGGTTATATTGGTCATCAGTTGATATCACTTCATCAACATGGATGCAAATTTGAACAGATTGTAAGAAAGTTTCAGCTTGGACGATGGTTTCGTCCTTTCCTCATCTCTCTGTCTTCGTGGATTTTCTTATTCAGATTAGGCTGGATGTCCAGATCATATACGTTCCTAGGTTTGTCGTCTGTTTGGGCCCCATTAATCTCCTCTCTTAGGCCACCAAAAAACAAGATGTTGTTTCTCCCTCTTCCATGGCGGCTGAATATCATGCATCATGACTTCCCTTACACATGAGGTCCTTTGGCTTCCCAGTGCGTCTCAACTAGCGAATTTCTTCACCAAGGCTTTACCTGTCCGCCTGTTTTTAATGTCGGGAGGGATTTCTGCATCTCATTGCCTCCTGGCTTCATCACAACAATTGATTGATTGACTAGGTCTTATTCTCTCCGACAATATACTAGATGTAATCCTTTTGTAATATTGTATGATCTCCATAGTTGTAGCTAATGTGGTTGTAATCTTGTTATAATACAAATTCCTCTCTGGCCCGTCATTGTTGAGGAAGATACAAATCTTACATGCCCATCTATTTCACTTAAATTTACATTGACAATTAGGAACACTTAAAAATAAAAAGAGAACCATATATATAGGTGACAGCTCCAGTTATGCTGCCACTTGGAGAACAAATTTCAGTCTACAACTTGGTCAATTAACCTCTAAAATGATATCTTTACTGAGAGATGATGGTAAATATTTTACAGAGTCTGGAACAATTTGCACCTCTACACGTCTACTAAATTGGCTTACACTGAATACAGATCTCTCTCTATATATAGAGAGAGATAGATGGATGGATGGATAAACCAGCTAAATTTTGACTAATCATGCATTTTTGTATGTTGAGAACTGGATTGACTTCCATTTTACTTGACGTCCAGTTTATTAAGTTGAGCTGATGCCCAGTAATAAGTAAAGGGATGGAGGGTGGCTCTAACTGTTGATCAACATGGCAAAAATCGAGTTACTGAAAATTTAATAAGGAATAGAACAATGAGACGATGTGAGAAGGACTTGAGGAGGTATGGAGTGCACTTTACCCGACCTTATGTTTACATCTTTGACAAGCTTTGGCCGACCCAGCATGTGACCCACGCGAGGCTGCATGATGTCAAAAACAGCTTTGAATCTCAACTCCACACGAAAATGCCATTGCTGGGTGTCTCATTCGCTCCCCCTTGCTGTCTCTAAGCTGTTCCCTCCCGATGAGAAGCGGTGGATTGCCTTTCGTGGCCCAGAGGGTAATTGGCCGAGGAAGGTACTTGCTGTTGTTCATCATGACGTTCCTTTCACTTTCATCCTCATTAAGTGTGCCCCCTTCCTCTACTGTGGGATGGGAAGAAGGTGAAATATATTGCGATCTCTAGCTAGCTTTCCTTAATGCCACTACTTCTTGAACGCGTAGAATGAGTTCATGGCTCCAGCAATGGAAATCTTGCTTCAAATTCGGTTTAATTCAGAAGGCTGCTGCAGGCCTTTCTAACTGGGGTCACCTCCATTTGTTTCTTACAGTAAGTGTCTACTATTTCAATGAAAACGTACCAAGAATCACACTCAATCCTTCAACTGTATTCTGTAAGTTCATCGACCAGAGAGAGAGAAAGAGAGTAAACAAAGCAAACGAAAACAGTTGCTGGCCCTCCCAGTTTGTATGACGAGAGGTTGTGTAGAAGTCAGCTAGCCCACGTTATGTACATGGTCACCTTCCCCACGTTAGGCCCCATTGATTCAGTTACTTCCGGAACTGGACTATACGTGATCCTTGATCATATTACTCGTGGATCAGTGCAGTTGAAGGTCATTGAGCGTAATTCATGAGCTGGTCCAACCCAGTTGTGCATTATAATAAGTTAATGTTCAAGGATGAGCAACAGCTATACAAAAAATAAAGATAAACAATAAAGTACTGAAGTTAATTACTATCAGTATCAAACAAACTGTACAAAGTTCCAAATGTAATAAGAGCTTGATTTTTCAAATTAAAATACATGAACAATGGAATATACTGAAGTTTAAGTACTACCAACATCAAATAAACTGTACAAGCTTTCTTGCATCTTCTTTTTTATACTCCCTTTCTCTCTAGTTAAAATGTTTTCCTGACTTGGCTAGCGCCATGACCGGAGCCATGTGACCGTGCTATATGGGGCTTATAACATAGTACATATATAGAAACTAACACAACACCTACTCATAATTAGGGTTGTCAATGGGTAGCCATTTACCCGCCTTACTTACTCGCCCAACTCTAAATTTGTGGGCGAATAATTAATAAATGGGTAAAAGGTAAACCAAGTGGGTAATTTTACCTGCCCATTTATTATGTGGGTAAGGTATAGATAATCCCTTGTCTATACCCATTACCCATTACCTATTTTAATATAATATATATTACTCATTATTATAGAGACCCATGTTCAAATATATCAACAATTTGCCCACTACCTCAGCCTAGCCTAGGCCAAAGGCCCAAAGCAAGTACCCCATAACCCACCCTAGGCCAAAGAAACTCTAAATCCTAATTTACACTGCATTTTCTTATGATCGACTAGGATGCTGGCATAGGGCAGTGGTGCACCGGCGCAAGGCTTCTTCTCTATTAGTTTTCCTATAATCCTTCATCTAGTTACCTCCATGTTCTCTCCTGGTGATTGACCTGGCTGCCTCCTTGCACTCTCCCGGCGATTGATGAGTGATGTCAGGCAACATCAGGCTTCCCTTCCGATATTATATGATGTTTCCATTCATCTGTGCATAACCCATAGTATTTATTTTAGCTTGCAATAATATTTTGGAATTATCAATGAAACTTATTGGTCATGTACTTTTTTCATTGATTACACCTTGCAATAATATGTCAAAAAGTGTCAATCTTGCTAAGGGTGGCAATAACAATGTTGTTGATGAATTACAATTTTTGTATATTAGATAAATCTTTAACATATATATTTGTTATTATTTTATATTTATTGACTGGTTGGTCATTTACCCGTTATTCGCCTATTTACCCGATGGGTAAGGGGTAGGGTATAAGTAATGAATGTAGAAATGAGTATTAGGTAGGGTATAGGTAAAATTTCTGAAAGCGGGTATGAGTATGGGTAAAGCTTTACCTGACCCATACCCAACCCATATACTACCCATTAACAGCCCAACTCCCATCATCAATGGTGATGGGAAGATAAAATAGACTTTTCATATACGTTTTTCAACGTCATGTAAGCATTTCTCTGCTCATAATATATGCCATGCAACATGGTACTTAGAAACTTATGTAGAGGTACCACATTGGTTTCCATATACCATGTTATTAGCCCACGGTCATGAGGCTATTGGTCAAAATAAACTAGTTAAATGAAAACACTTCTTAAACAAATCTCTTAATACTAACAAAGATACGGAAGGAACTGAAGTTCTCATCAATCTGGTTGCATTGAACACCAGCACAGGCAAAGTATAATGAAGGTAGATGGTTATTTTATGGCACAAAACTAGGGTTTCCGAACGTAGTTATTACTCATTAATAATCAGACAAGTCTCCCACGCCTTAGCATTCCATTGTTTATAGCACGCAACCCATAAATTAAAACCCGAGTCACGGAAACTTTCCGGTCCAATTTTTAAAAAATGCAACATGGACCCATTTCAATATATAACAAAACATTCGTCATAACAAACCAAACACCACCCAAAACGCCAACAGAACACAAGTCCTCAAGTCCCCCATTTGGCCCATCCAACTTAGACCAGTGTGAACCCCCCAAGTGCAACCCGCAGCCATGTCCACTTCTTCCGCTCCCCAAATTCGGCTCATCCGCTCCCCCCACATAATTGACTTTTGATTTGAGCCATATGAGTAGTAGATTAGTAGATGAACTACAATTGCACCTAATTCTATTAACCCCTGGGAGACCCAATTCCCTACTTGGCACCCTCTGATTGGCTGATTTAGGGTTTTCGTGAAAGACAATGGAAGCGTGATGAGGCGAGATTAGGAAGGTGTAGGTCACCACTCCCATGGCCAAATGGGTTGAATTTAGAGAAGCTCAAGCCTTACTTCTCCTGCTTACTATATAACTATATATGCTTATTATTATCACGTAACCCCTTCTGTGAAGGGTGAAGCGAGAGCGGAAGTAGCTTATTTAAGCTTATTATAAGCTCGGCTTAACTGGGGGGTGATAACGGTGCAATAACGGCGTCAGGGTTCGGAAGGCGAGGCGGCGCGAAGTTCTGACGGTGTCTGTGGGGGCTTATAAAGACGGGGAGTGAAGAGGGTGGGGGAGCAGTGACTTTGCTAGCTGCGAGAGAAATGTCCCGTAAAGGCCCGGAGGCGGTGGCTTACATGGACCGCCGGCAGGCGATGGAGATGGAGGAGCTGGCGCGGATGGGCATCAGTCGCCGGGTGGACTCGTCGCCCACGCTCGGCGAGCTCCTGAAGCGCGTCGGAGACGTGAGGGCGGAGGCGGAGGCGGAGGCGGAGGCGGAGGCGGAGGAGGGGGAAACGGAGGTGGCCGCGCATCAGGTGCTTGACGTGGGAGGCGCCGTTGAGGTCGGGCGGTCTCTTCCGTTCGTTTTGTCGTTCAACAGCCTTACCTACTCGGTGAAACGGCGCCGGAACTATTGGGCCCTGCCCAGCCTCCTCGGCCGCCGCCGCAACCGGCTGCAGGCGGACCCGGCGGACGGGGCGGTGTCCGGGTTCGGGTTCGGGCCGAAGACGAAGACGCTGCTGGACAACATCTCCGGGGAGGCCCGGGACGGGGAGATACTGGCGGTGCTGGGGCAGAGCGGGTCCGGCAAGTCCACTCTAATCGACGCCCTGGCCAACCGGATTGCCCGGGGCAGCCTGAAGGGCTCCGTCACCCTCAACGGCGAGGCACTGGAGTCGCGGCTGCTCAAGGTCATCTCCGCATACGTGATGCAGGACGACCTCCTCTACCCCATGCTCACTGTTGAGGAGACACTCATGTTCTCTGCCGAGTTCCGCCTGCCCAGGTCCCTGTCCAAGTCCAAGAAGGCAGCCCGCGTCCAGGCCCTCATCGATCAGCTCGGCCTCCGTGCTGCCGCCAACACCATCATCGGCGACGAGGGCCACCGTGGGGTGTCGGGCGGGGAGCGGAGGAGAGTGTCGATCGGGATCGACATCATTCACGACCCGATAATTCTGTTCTTGGACGAGCCCACGTCCGGTTTGGACTCAACGTCCGCTTTCATGGTGGTAAAGGTGCTGCAGAGGATCGCCCAGAGCGGGAGCATAGTGATCATGTCCATCCACCAGCCGAGCTACCGGATTGTCGGGTTGCTGGACCGGATGATCTTCCTGTCCCGCGGCCAGACTGTCTTCTCCGGCCCACCATCTTCCCTCCCTCACTTCTTCGCCGAGTTCGGCCACCCCATACCGGAAACCGAGAACAGGACAGAGTTCGCCCTGGACCTCATCCGGGAGCTCGAGGGCTCCCCGGGCGGCACCCACGGCCTCGTCGAGTTCAACAAGTCCTGGGAAGCCATGAAACATTATCAGCCCAATCTTTCGGCTCCGGCAGGCCCCAGCCCGGGGCGGCTAGGGCTATCCTTGAAGGACGCGATCAGCGCGAGCATATCCAAGGGGAAGCTGGTGTCGGACGCTGGGTCGACGTCGGACATGCCGACGTTTGCGAACCCCTTCTGGGTGGAGATGGCGGTGCTGACGAGGCGGAGCTTCACCAACACGAGGAGGATGCCGGAGCTCTTCGGCATCCGGCTGGGAGCAGTGATGGTGACGGGATTTATCCTGGCCACCATCTTCTGGCGGCTGGACAACTCCCCCAAGGGGGTGCAGGAGCGGCTGGGCTTCTTCGCCTTTGCCATGTCCACCACCTTCTACACCTGTGCCGACGCCCTCCCCGTCTTCCTCCAGGAGCGCTACATCTTCATGCGCGAGACCGCTTACAACGCCTACCGCCGCTCCTCCTACGTCTTGTCTAACTCCCTCGTTGCCGTTCCCTCCCTCATCTTCCTCGCCTTCGCCTTCGCTGCTATTACCTTCTTTGCCGTCGGTCTCGCCGGCGGCGTGTCCGGTTTCTTCTTCTTCTTCTTCATCATTCTCGCCTCCTTCTGGGCGGGAAGCTCCTTCGTCACCTTCCTCTCCGGCGTCGTGGCCCACGTCATGCTTGGCTACACGGTGGTCGTCGCCATCCTGGCCTACTTCCTCCTCTTCAGCGGCTTCTTCATCAACCGCGACCGTATTCCTCCCTACTGGCTCTGGTTCCACTACATCTCCCTAGTCAAATACCCTTACGAGGCGGTGCTGCACAACGAGTTCCAGGAAACCACAAAGTGCTTCGTGACGGGGGCACAGATCTTCGACAACACACCACTAGGCGGGATCCCGGCCGCCATGAAATCCCGTGTGCTGGCCTCTCTGAGCAGCTCGCTGGGGGTGAACATCACGGCCACCACCTGCGTGACGACAGGGACAGACATTCTGAAGCAGCAGGGTGTGATGGACCTCAGCAAGTGGAACTGCCTCTGGATCACCATCGCCTGGGGCTTCCTCTTCAGGATCTTGTTCTACTTCGCCCTTCTCATTGGCAGCAAGAACAAGCGACGATGATGATAATGGACCAGTATGATCATGATGATGAAGCCGCAGCCTTTTTTTTTGTGGGAAGATCTTTTCTAGTTATAATCTCCATTTTTTCTTGCAATTATTTATTTTTCTGCTCTTACATTTGATCGATTTGGAAGTGTACTATGTGAATCAATCTTTTGTTTTGATCATATAGAGTCGAACTAAGCAACTCCATCTTCTAAGACTATGATTACCATCCTTATGTAAATTCTTATCTTATGGGAGTGTTTATTTTTGCTTGAAAAGTTCTTATTATAAGTTGATTTTAATATCATTAAGCAATAATTAGAGATCATTATTCACTAGAGGGATGTACTTAATACTTTTAATTTGGAAATAGCTAGCCATAGTTAATTGCAAAAAAGAGTTTGTATAAACTTGGGCTCTAGCGAGTTACCTTGAGCTCGGGCATGAGATTCATATAAACATGTTGTATTTAATTAAATAATTATAATCATACCTTATTTATTTTAAGAATGTGGCTTGAACCCCTTTTTTGCCCTATGTCCCGTATTGCTTTTTTTCTTAAATATTTTTTATTAAAATCTCCTACATCTCCTAGTTTTATCTCAATTTTTTTTATTTTCCTCCTTTTTTTTTAAGCGCCAGCATCTTCTTCTCCGGCGCCAGTGTCTTTTTCTCACCGCCGTGGCTAGTTGTAACCTGCAATAGCCGGCCGTGGGACATGGGTCTCATCCCATGGCCACGGATACTGGCCACGGTTGCTTGTAGGCTATAGCCGCGCATGCTGGCCTGGCCGGCGACTGCGCGCTAGTTACGGATGTGTGTAGGCTACGACTGCGCACGGTCATGAGCTAGCCACGTAGACTGTGGCCACGTACTGGCCGTGATTGCGCACAAGCCACAACCACGCTTTGGCAGCGACTGCGCACAAGCCGTAGCCTGCAAGATTTGGCCAGTTGTGACCTGTGTGCAGTCACGGCCGCACCGCAGTCATAGCAGGATCTGGCCATTCGCCGTTGGAGTTGGTGCCGACTGCCGCTGACACCAAAAGAGAAGAGATGGGGAGATAAAGGGGAGTATGTTTAGGGGGAGTATGGGTAAAAGGGATAGAGGGGAGTATGTTTAGGGGGAGTATGGGTAAAAGGGATAGAGGGGAGTATGTTTAGGGGGAGTATGGGTAAAAGGGATGGGGGAAATAGGGGGAAAGAAGTTAAAAAAATACAATTTTTTCTTTGTTTGGGGGATACAGGGAAAAAAACGTGGTTCAAATAGCCACATTTTTATTTTAAATTAATAGTTCTTTTTAGTAGAAAATTTTATTTTATATTAATAGTTTTATTTTATTAATTTAAATAATTAAATAAATGTGACTATTTAGACCCCTTCTTTTGCCCTATGTCCCCATTGCTTTTTTACCCTACTATTTTTTATTAAATTCTCTTGCATCCCCTATTTTTACCCTAGCCTTCTTCTTCCCATTTCTTTTCTTTCTCTTCGTTCTTCTTCTCCAGCGTTGGCGACTTTTTCTCACCACTGCGGCTATCAATGGCCAGCCACTAGACGCTGGTTGTATCCCGCAGCCGTGTGTTAGTGGCAGTTGCATGCTGGCTGTGGCTGCGCGCAAGCCATGGCCCAACAGCCATGACCAGTGACCGTGACCACATGTTGGTCGTAGCTACACATAGGCCGCAACCCAACAACCACAACTAGCAGCTGTGACTAGTGCACAACTAGGTAGATCTAGCCACATTCTAATTAAATATAATTTTAGGGGAAGTATGGGTAAAAGAGATGAAAGAGAAGGAAAAAATAGTGGGGTTTATATTTTAGGGGAAGTATGGGTAAAAGAGATGAGAGAGATAAGCGGAAAGAAGTAAAATAAAATATAATTTTTTTTATTTAGGGGATATAAAGAAAAAAATAGGGTTGAAATAGCTACATTCTAATTAAATATATGAAAAAATATCATAATTTTTTTCATTTAATATTTTTTTATTTTTTAACTACTAATATTCAAATATTATATTCGGGTCCTTGAGACGGTCCGGGAAGGGCAGGGAGATCTGGACACGGCCTTAGGAGGGCACCTACATTTCATGTCATTTTAGCTTCCTAAGGCATGTCGCATAATTAGGTTTGGTAATTAACGTCCAATTAATGTTGTCTTAATACTATCAATTTATTGGTGGGGGGTTGGGGTGGCGCCAACTAAATCCCTTTTCTTCCTCTTAAATTAGGAATGGGGCAGGCTTGTCCCGTAAGGGAACGTATTTAAGTCAAGTCATTAGTTGTGCTAATTATAGGTGTGAGCTTACTGAAAAAGTGATTTAATTTTGTATTAAGCCCATGTCTGGCTATTAATGGTTAGAATGGGCGCATGTGCGGTTCAGCTGAGTTGTGGACTTTTGGGAAGCGAGCGGGTGGGCCGGCCAGTATGGCGGTGAGTCTCACGCGGTTCCCATCAATGGGCTGAAGACTGTAGGTGGGCAGTTAGTAGGCTACATTTTCTCCTTTTATTTTTATTAAAAATTGGACGGTTGAGATCGTTCACTGGGAAAACACGCGCCCCCTGATTATCGAACCAGCCCAAACATTTATTGGTAACAGGAAATTTTAAATTTTTGGTATGCCTTGTATATGTTGGTGGCCATGTATTTCACCATTTAATATACAACTTATTATTATTTATTATTAAAATATCTTATAATTATGTTGATAAGTCATACTTTGAATGGTAAAATATATGGCCAGCAAGATATGCGAGACGTACTTAAAAATTTTCTCCGGTGTTAATAAGTCTTATCTTAAATAGTAAAATACATGGCCAACAAAGTATGCAAGGCACATTAAAAACTTTCTCTAATGTTGGCCTAAATATCTTTTTTTGAAAAAGTTACTGCTCTCTTTATGAGCAAGGCCATGATTTATGGGTAATTTGAGTTTAGAATATTTTAGAAATATAAGTGAAATTTTTTAGAATTAATTTTATTAATATAAAATTAAAATTAAGGTTAATAATAAATTTTTTTAAAATAAAATCTGATAAAATTTCAAACTCATTTCTAAAATTTTAAATTATTAATTCTTATAAATTCCGATTCTGCTTCTAATTAATTGCACACCCAAACAAAGGCTGAATTTGGGCTAATTTAATAAAATTTTAAATTCACTTGAATTTATGCATATGAACATAATTCGCAAGGAAGGAGGCATAATTAAAAGACTAAACGAAAACATGGGCCCTGTTTTCACATGTTTCCATGGGAGGCGGCAGCTAATTGGTCTGTCACACCGAATTGGGTGTACATGCCTCAACCGATCCGAAGTGGCTAAACAAAGAATTTTGGTGGAGATTGTGCAAGAGATTAAGAACAAAATGTATTGAAGATGTAGAAGAAATGAGAGTAGAAAAATGAGAGGATAAGGGCGAAGGGGTTGATGCTTAACAAAGAAAATGACACAACAAATCAGATGAAAGGAAAAGAAACCAGACTGGCCATGGTAACGATTGTCTGTGACAAGCAATCTGCCAACAAATAATCAATTAAATAGGTAGGGAAAACGATGGAAGAGAAGAAAGAACAATTTCACATGTTACTTGTGGCTACAACCATAGAGTTGCTACAAAATTTTGCATAAGAAGAAACAAAGTGGTTTGGATGCAGTTGATTTGAGCTAGCTATTCCCCCTTTCAAAGATCGACCCAAGGCCTTCATTTCATCCAAATTCGCCTTCTCAAACCGCTTCAAGTTCAGCCTCTCTTCTGCCTAAATCTCTCTTAGTTTTTGAAAAATTATTATTGTTATGCTTAGATTAAGGGAGCCCACAAGTTAATGCACATATCCAACACGTGCGGATTGGTGTTGGGCAAGATTGATTTTCCCATAATCGTGGCATACATCATAATTTGTTTTCATTGTTGTCTTAATTTCATTAAAGTAATCTCTTGAACTTGTACAATACTTCTTCTGTTTTAAATTAATAGTTTCATTTAGTAAAACGGTTTGTTCCATATTAATAGTTCCATTCTATTTAATTTAAGTGGTTATAAACTTATTTTTCTTTTTCTTAAATGTGGTTTCACCATTCAATAAATTTTTTTAAATATAGCTACTAATAAGGGATGGAAGGAGTATAAAAACCATTGAACCGAAAGGTTCATATTATATGTTCCTCTCGTCTTATATTAATAACTCTATTTAATTTTTTTAAATATACTAATTTTAGTTTATTTGTATTAAAGTGGGAAAGAGGGAGTAAAACCAAAGACTAGGGAACCTTCATAGTCCTTTCATATGTGCTTCTCAGTGTCATTACGTACTTCGATTATGACACCATGTTCTAGCTTAAATGCGGAAGTGCAAAAAGTCCAATATGGTCATTCACTACATTGATAATCTTCCATTCACTACATTTGATTTTTTTAAAATAAATTAATTTAGTTAATTAGTAGCTATTAATTTGGGCAAGATGGAGATATTTATAGTCTTTGCTGTAAAAAATGACTAGATTAAGACTCTTGGCCTTTTCAATTTAATTATCTTATCCCTGGTGTTGATCTCCATGCTAGCTAATTCAATCAACTAATTGAATGTTAAAACTAATTCGTATGGACAACCAATCACTAACATAGTGGTTAAATGAAATAAATTTAACTTAAATAGTTAAAGGAAAAATATCGATGAGGAATATTTAAGTTCAAGAAATTTAATAGACTGAAGTGTCCCACCTAATTTCTTTTGTTAAGGCTAACAGTGGTTCATTTTCCTCTAATAAGCTCTATTGAACCTGCTCTAAACATGTTTTTCACCTTGATGGTGACTAACCAGTAGAAAACAACCCACACTGCATATCATGAGCGAAGTCCTTAACATTCACTATCTGATTCTATGTCCACAATGTCCTCTTCCTCGCCCAACTGCCGTGCCCTCCTCCCTGCATTGCTATCCCCGCTGCCACCACCTTTCTTGGCCGCGACAGCCATCTTCATCACCGGGATTATGCCAATTATGAGCGAGCTGCTCTCTCAGAAGTGCTTGATATGGACCGCACCTTATTCCTTAGCCCTCAAGAACATGTGCACTTGGGACAAAATCGATCCAAGTCAAGTACCAAATAATTAAGGCAGCCAGCAAGGATTGCCAATGTTCGTCAATGCATTCGCACTGTGGGCAACCAATTTCTTGGGAGGAATGGGGAGGAAGCACAGATTTTTGTTGCTTTGAGGTTCAATGCAAAGGAGAACCGGTGGTTCATGGTCCCACCAGCCTAGTGACTACGTGAGAAACGTTACATGCATGTTCTCATCAATATGATGTTCCACTCCAGCTACTAGCACGTGATACATGCATCCCCGGTACGTAAATACCTAGTCCCAACTAGAAGACTTGCTGAAAATAAGGTGTAACTAGGGAAAACAAGTACTTACCACAAATGTTTAGGCGTTCCGTTTTCATAATGAAGCATGTAAGATCCATAAACCAAAAGTAATTGGTTCTCTGCGTTCTATTATTAACATTTCAAGTAAATGTTCTATTATTAACATTTCAAGTAATGTGAAATTTAATCATATTAAATGAGCTTAGTAAAAAATAATATTTATCCTTCACTTTTTTTACACAAAAGCCTATTTCAGCCTATGAGGAGTAGTTTTTTGGTGTAAAAAATATTAGTTTCCTAAAAATTTATTTGGGCATATTACAACTAGTTAGGTCAGTGTGGGTTAACTCTTAAGGACTTTGATTATATATATCACATTTCACACACTTGAAACTTGTAGGAATATAATTTTATGATTTATAATTATTTGTAATCTTATTGGGATATCTTTAACTAAGCATATTTTTGAAAGCATGATAATTGAGTAATTTTTAATATTTTATGATAAATCTTTATGTTTAGCTTTTATTTGAAAAAAATTTGGGATAAGTGTATAAAAAAAATTGAATGAAAAAAGAGTTGGAAAAAATAAAAAATAAAAAAAAGAAATATATTGAAAAAAGATGATAAAATTTTTTTTAAAAAATGAGTAAATGTTTATTTCTCTTTTCACTAAGTAATTGAGCCTTATGCCTAAGTAAGCATAAGAGATCGCGTTAAAAGGTGAAAAGTTAAGATAAATTCTTTTATGACTTGCTTGGTTCTGTAGCCTTTATAGTTCGAGTTATTAAGCCTGAGGGGTGTTTTAACACCTAGTACCTTGAGCCAACTGGATTAAGGGCACTGGCCTAACGCTTATTACATAGACTATTTAGAAAGCTTAATAGAACTAAATATTGCACAAGTCATATTTTGAAGTATATCATGTTCTTATTCCCTAAATTTAATTGAAGTTTGAAGGTTATTACATGAAGTTTTATTATGAGATGTTAAGAATGAAATATTGTTATTGTTATATTTTTTAGTTAATAAACTTTAATGAGCTTAATTAATGGGTCACATAAGATATGCGTGTTAAAAAAGAATGAAATTGTATGACTACAAACTTTCCACACTTCATGTTTTTGGAATGTATATATGTAGTTGCACAATTATTTCTAAGACGAGGTTATATAATGAATGATTCCTTACTTGAAAGTGATCATATCAAAATTATTTACTTGTTCCAAGTATTTGTGATTAATTTTTTTAAAAAACAGTTATGTGTTTTTAAGAGAAGATTTTTTTTTGAATTTTTATTTTCTTATTTTATTTTATTTATTTTCTTAGGTTTAGATGTTTGTGGGTATCATTACTGCAAACCCTCACGAGACACAACTCGTCCAACTAGGGACACCTAGGGATTAAAAGACTTGTTGCATATGCTAAATGCAATCGTGATTCTCTACGAAAGTGACATTTATTTATTTTTCTAGATTAGTTGTTTTGTTTTATTTTTGTTATGCTCGAGGACTAGCAAAATGTAGGTTTGGGGGTATTTGATAAGTATAATTTGTATGTTATTTTACCCTTAATTATTCTATTGTCTAGTCTCATTTAAGAGTTAATATAGTTTAAATAATTTAAGATTAAATTTAATTAGGTTAGAAAAAGCTTGTATGATGTTTTGAAGTAAATTGGCTTACTTATATCAATGTTGTGCATATTCTTCATAGGCGTTTGAACGGGGTACAAAGGCATTTGATCGGTGGAATGTGCTTTTGAAGAACAATATAGCACATACGATCGAACAGTCATGTAGGGTGATCGATCAAGATAATGCGCAAATTTCTAATTTAAGCCAATTTTGAATCTTTTTCATGTTAAACTTCTTCCTACGGTTTTTATGCTTATAAAAAGACATATTTGGCTTGAAATTGAAGTTTTAGAGGAGATTTTCTGAAGAGAAGAAGGAAGAAGAAGATGAAGGAGAACTTAAAGCTTTCAATGGAGATTCAAGAGCTTTTTTCTACCATGAAAGACTAGATTTTTCATTTACTTAGGAGTTGATGAAACTATAGATAAGTTTCAATTTTTTTCTTTTTAATTTAGATCTTAGTTGTGAATAATAATAATTGTATGATAGGAATTTCCTTTTTAGTAGAAGAGATTTTCATGTTTATTCAATTCTATGTTGATTTATTGTCTTGTAAATGATAGATTGATGTGATTTTGATATTTACATCGATTTTAATTTCTGTGATTTAAATGAGATGGTCATGCAATAGTTTTAATGTTCATATAATTAATGAATTAGATGAGTTATACTAAGATGAGATGAGTCATGCCTATAGTTAGTTTAGTGTAGATGATTCATATTATTGTTAAAGATAGTTCATGCCATGTATTTAATTAATAATTCTTTCTGAAGTAATTCTAGTTTGTAGCTGAGAATACTTGTTTATATTCACACTAGATTTAGATTATAAGGAATTGTTATAGTTCTATAGTGTATTTGATTTCCTAAGTAATTTCTATTATATTAATCTCTTGCTTTTAATTTATTGATTATTTCTTTTGCTTAATTTTAGTTTTAAGTTCTTTTAGTTTTTAATCTACAAATTCTTCTTCAGATTTAGTGATAATTCATTCGTCTTTGAGGTTCGACAATCCTTAAATACTTATCTAGTACAATTACCTTGTACACTTGTAAAGGGTTTAATTATATACTGTTAAGTTTTTGGTGTCGTTGCTGGGGACGGTGTTGATTTGTTACTAAATTAGTATTAGGATAATTCTAGCTACTTTAGTTTCAGTTTACTTTAGTTTTTAGGTTAATTCTTAGTTTCTTACCATCTTTTAATTTGATCTTGTAGGTTGAAGACCATGTTCTCTATACTTGTGGCCACAAGTGGACATCAATAAGCATAGTACTTCTCTTTGGTTTGCAAGATCTTTTATCTTTATTTGTAGTTTTTTTAGTTAGTTTTTGTTTATTCTTTTGTTTTTACACTTAAAATTGTGTGGTGTGTTTATGGTGTATGTGTGGTCGTCACTCCTTGCTCCCCCAATTAGTACCATTTGACCTTAAAGCTTATGCAAATAACCAGTCAACTTTCACTAAGACATCCTCAATTACTCCCCAAGCCTTACACATAGAACGGCCTAACTGCAAGGTAATTGATGTAGGCTGCAATTCACCTAAGCCTAGATTTTTATACACCGAGTAAGGGAGTAGATTGACACTTGCACCAAGGTCAAAGAGGGATTTATAAATGGAGTGATCGCTTATGACACAAGAAATAGTAGGCACTCCAGGGTTCTTATACTTAGGTGGGGTGTCAAACTTCAAAAGAGAGCTAACTTGCTCAGTGATGAAGACTTGTTTAGACACATGGGTCTTAGATTTATACTTTTGAGTGCATAAGTCTTTAAGGAACTTAGCATAAACAAGGACTTGCTTAATGACATCTATGAGGGGGAGATTAATTTTGACTTGCTCGAAGAACATATATATCAAAGTTTGGATGAAGAATTAATGACCATTTGAAGCTGGACTTGACGTGTTGTCAATGACTCACTGACTCTCCACTGATGCCAACCGATCTATCCCTTGTACTTTTTCATAGTATATATTTTGTGTAGATGAAATTTCCTTTAAAATTTTAGATTAGTCCTTTGAGTACCCACCATGTAACAACTCTAATTATAAAGCTGATATGACAATCTTTCAAAGCATGAAAGGTGTGGTGAAACTTCAGTGTGTTTATAGAGTGACAAAAAATGAGCATAACAATTCTAAGAATGCGAAAAATAGACATTGGGAGAAGCGTGCCATATGAGTGGGCTCTACTTGAAAAGTTTAACAAAAAATACCCATGTAGAACCTCATTTGATAGTGCTTGTTTATACAAGCACAATGGTACTAAATAAGAACACACAAATCCAAGTTCAAGAGATAAAGTTATGGCTGTTAAAATTTTGAAAATATGTTGGATCATCAACTGTCTCAATTGACTGTGTAGTGACTTCTGCCATAACCCATCCGAGTACATCTACACAATAAGCATTCACACGTACATATAGAACCTAAGTCTAATGTGCAACAACAACTACATTAACTTATGGAAAATATTTTTCATGACCAACTATCTTTGACCTACTCACATAGGGCTTTGAACATAGTACATAAAAAAACAACTATATAAAAAGTAGAGCCCTCTTATGTACTATATTCAGAGCCCTATGTGGGCTAGTCATGACACGCTGGTCATGGAGCCTGTTTAGGTAAGATGAATTCTTAAATTATTATACATTTTGCATTTGTTGCAATTCAAAGCTCATGTAATGGGCTGATAGCACAAGACATATCATGACAATAAGCGTGTAGTTAACTCTTGGCCCTTGGCTGTACGATAGATTGATGAAGTCCAAGTAGAAAAGATGTTTTGTATACATGTCTAGCTTGACCTGGCTCTATGACCAGCCCGCATAGGCTCCCAACATATTACATAAGAGGGCTATGATTTCTAGGTACAAGTACCCTCTTGTGTACCATGTTTGGCCTGGTCACAGAGCTCACCCATAGGCTTTTATATATGTCCCTCATGGTCGAGAAATGTGCTTTCATATACTATCTATCATCACACATTACGTTACAACATTTCGGGGATGGTTCAGGCAAGACCTTGATTGGGCCTTTTTTTCTTTTCGTTTCTATGTAAGCGGTTGTTCTTTTGTCTAGGGTTCGTGTTTCAGCTTATTTTCTCCTTGTTGAGGCATTTATTAGCTCTGGGTTGGGGAAGGTTATTCTTCTTTTTCTTGTGTACCCTTTTCTAGCAAAAAAAAAATCTCAAAGTCATTCAAGAGCTTCTAAAAATTGTTAAAACCCAATGAGAAGACAGATCATGAACCATATGAACTACAAAAAAAATTGGATGAAAATTCAAGTGAGACCACTTTTGCATGATAATGACAGTTTTGTGAGCATAGTTATTGTTGAAGATAAGTTCCAATGTTTTCAATACAACAAAATGTACTATTAGTGACGCACACACAAGTGTTGCTAAAAATCACTAATTGCAACATATAAAAATGCGTCGCAAAAAAAATCACCATTAGCGATGCTTTATATTAAGTGTTACTAATAGTTATATGCTAGCGACGCATAGTATAAAGTGTCGCTAATACTAAACATATTAGCAACACTTTATCTTATGTGTCGCTAATAGTTATATTATTAGCGACGCTTTGAACAAGCGTCGCTAATATATATATATATATATATATATATATATATGTATTAATTTTTTTTTTAAATCATAACTATTAGCAACACCCTTTTGTAAGCGTTGCTACAAGGTTTCATAGTAGCGATGCTTGTGCAACATCGTCACTAAAAATTAAACTGTGTCGCTAATAGATATGCATTTAAAATAAAAAATTTAAAACTAATAGCATTGCTAATATATTTATTAATTAATTTAATTTAATAAATAATTATATATTAGAGAGAGAGAGGGAGAGAGAGGGAGAGAGGAGAGAGGGGGGAGAGAGGGAGGAAGAGAGAGAGAGGAGAGGAGATAGAGGGGAGAGGAGGAGGGGAGAGAGAGAGGGAGGGAGGAAGAGAGAGAGGGAGAGGAGAGATAGAGGAGGGAGGAGAGAGAGAGAATGGAGAGAAGAG
Organism: Saururus chinensis; assembly: GCA_035235625.1. Classification (NCBI taxonomy): domain Eukaryota; kingdom Viridiplantae; phylum Streptophyta; class Magnoliopsida; order Piperales; family Saururaceae; genus Saururus; species Saururus chinensis. The sequence continues at coordinate 39,899,259 of CP141142.1, forward strand.
AGAGAAAGAGGGGAGAGAAGGTAGAGAGAGATGAGGGGAGAGAGGATAGAGAGAGATGAGGGGAGAGAGAGAGGATAGAGAGAGATGAGGGGAGAGAGAGAGAAGAGAGAGGGAGGGGTGGAAAAATGATTAATTATACATTATATTTTATAATTTCAAAAAATTAAAAAATGTATAGTAGCAATGCGTACTGGTATGTGTCGCTACTATACTCAGGTAGTAGCGACACATAGATCTTTACGTTGCTAATAGCCGAGTCTAGTAGTGACGCATAACTACATTTTTTTAAAAAAAATTGAAAAAAAAAGAGAGAGAGGGAGGAGGGAGGAGAGAGAGATTGGAGAGAGAGGGGAGAGGAAGAGAGAGAGAGGGAGAGGAAGAGAGAGAGAGGGAGAGAGAGAGAAAGGAGAGAATAGAGAGAAAGAGGGGAGAGACGGTAGAGAGAGAGATGAGGGGTGGAAAAATGATTAATTATACATTATTTTTTATAATTTAAAAAAATAAAAAATGTATGGCAGTGATGCACACTGGTATGCGTCGCTACTATACTTAGGTAGTAGTGACACATTATGTAGTAGCGATACATACAAGTATGTGTCGCTACAATTCTTTTTTAAAAATTAAAACAAAAGTGAGAGAGAGAGGGGAGGGAGGATAGAGAGAGGAAGATAGATAGAGGAAGGGAGAGAGACGAGAGAGAGGGGGAGGAAGAGAGAGAGAGAGGAGAGGAGGAGAGATCGAGAGGGAGGGAGGAAGAGAGTGGGTGAGGAAAGAGAGAGAGAGGGAGGGAGGAAGAGAGAGGGAGATGGGAGAGAGAGGGAGGGAGAGGAGAGAGAGGAAGGAAGAGAGAGAATGAGGGGAGAGAGGGAGATGAGAGAGAGGGAGGAAGAGAGAGAGAAAGGAGAAAAGAGAGAGAAAGAGGGGAGAGAGGGTAGAGAGAGAGAGATGTGGGGAGAGAGAGGGTGGAAAAATGATTAATAATACATTATTTTTTATAATTTAAAAAATAAAAAATGTATAGTAGTGACACATATTGGTATGCGTCGCAACTATACTCATATAGTAGGGACGCATAGATCTATGCGTCGCCACTAACTTATGTAGCAGTGACACATATAGGTATGCGTTGCTACTACATTTTTTTAAAAAAAAATTTAAACAAAAGAGAGAGAAGGGGAGGAGAGAGAGGAAGAGAGAGAGAGGAAGAGAGAGGGGGAGAGAGGAAGAGAGAGAGAGGAAGAGAGAGAGATAGAAGAGAGAGAAGAGAGAGGGAGGTAGGAAGAGAGAGATAGGAGAGAGAGAGGAGAGAGGGAGGTAGGAAGAGAGAGAGATAGGAGAGAGAGAGAGAGGGAGGGAGGATAGAGGGAGAGAGGGAGAGGGGAGAGAGAAAGGGAGGGAGGAAGAGAGAGGGAGAGGGAAGAGAGAGAGGGAGGGAGGAAGAGAGAGGGAGAGGGAAGAGGGAGGGAGGAAGAGAGAGGGAGAGGGAAGAGGGAGGGAGGGAAGGAGAGAGAGGGAGAGGGGAGAGAGCGAGGGAGGGAGGGAGGGAGGAAGAGAGAGGGAGAGGGGAGAGAGAGAGGGAGGAACAAAGAGTGATAGGAGAGAGAGAGGAGAGGAAGAGAGAGAGAGAGAGGGAGGGAGGAAGAGTGAGGGAGAGGGGAGAGAGAGGGAGGGAGGAAGAGAGAGGGAAAGGGGAGAGTGAGGGGAGAGAGAGAGAGGAAGAGAGAAGAGAGAGAATGAAGGGAGAGAGAGAGGGTGGAGAGGGAGAGGTAGAGGAGAGAGGATGAGAGAGAGAAATGAGAGAAGAGAGAGAAAGAGGGGAGAGGGTAGAGAGAGAGATGAGGGGAGAGAGAGGGTGTGAAAATGATTAATTATATATTATTTTTTATAATTTTAAAAAATAAAAATATATAGTAGCGACCCATACTAGTATGCATCGTTACTATACTCAGGTAGTAGTGACACATAGATCTATGCATCACTACTAGTTGAGTCTAGGAGTGACGCAAAAGAGTATGTGTCACTTCTACAATTTTTTTTAAAAAAATTAAAACAAAAGAGAGAGAGAGGGGAGGGAGGAGAGAGAGGGGGGAGAGAGAGGGAGGAAGAGAGAGAGAGATAGGAGAGAGAGGGAGGGAGGAAGAGAGAGCGAGAGGGGAGAGAGAGGGAGGGAGAGAGAGCGAGTGGGGAGAGAGAGGGAGGGAAGAGAGAGGGAGGGAGGGTGAGGAGAGGAGAGAGGGAGGAAGCGAGAGAAGAGAGAGATAAAGAGGGGAGAGAGGGAGGAGAGGAGAGGAGAGAGAGGGAGGAAGAGAGAGAGGGAGGAAGAGAGAGAGAGAGAGAGGGATGGAAGAGAGGGTGGAGAGAGAGAAGAGAGAGAAAGAAGGTGGGAGAGAAAGAGACTTTAGCGGTGCATACAATATGCGTCGCTACTACACTAGTGTATTAGCGACTCATACAATATACGTCGCTAATAACTTTTTATTTTAATCCCGCACAAGTAAAAATTACGTCTGTGTGGTAGGAAATTTTTACTGCAAGCGCGATTTCGCCTGCGCTGTTCTATTATTTAACCCCCCCTTTCCTCCTGCCCCTCTCTCCTTCGGCTCCACCACCCTCCTCCGCCAGCTCTACCGCCACCGTTTGTCGACTGCCATCCCTAGGCCACCCCCTCCTTCCGCCACAGCCCACGCACACCGTCCAGCCTCCTCGGCCGGCAAAAAATGATATGATTTATTATTCATCTTCAAGTGAAAAAGCTCACACGAAAAAAGCCAACTTTTCTATTAAATTGAAGCATAACGAAACATATGAAACTTGTAGAAAACAAACCACCAAACACTACTGGAAACTGGAAAGGCTATTTGCCATGATCATCGTGATCACGTTTCTCTTGAGAGGCCATCATCTCCACTCTAATGCACATAAAAAAACTACTAAAGTTTACTAATTAGTTTTTACCTCTTATATTGCGTAAATTTTGTATATTTCTCTAATCCAGTGAAATTCCTCATTATTTATAGTTGTTCAGTTGGATATTTAATAGGAGTATATTTATCATTGTTTATATCTTAATTTTAGTCACAATTTTTCCCCAAAATTTTCTCAAATTTATCTAAATTTTCCCAAATTGAGCCAAATTGACTCGCAGCTAAAGCAAACCCAAGTTGCCAGTTTGTAATAGAGGGCCACATCTCCATCTTCATTACAATGTCTGCTCGTCCATGGCCATTTCCATTTGGAACCTTATTGGACCTAACTTGAAGGCTACATACTTGAAGGCTTTAAGACTAGGAGGCACCATGAGCCCCGTATTTGGGTGCATATCAATCAAAACTAATTGCAACATGTTACCTTCATAGGTTGATTGGCTACAACCTGTTTTTATAGC